>CM061490.1:63707065-68507065 GCA_030867185.1 Tagetes erecta
TTAAATTACCATCGAAAATAATCATGATTAATAAAATGGATTAAACGAATAAAGAAACCTTACGCATGGTTAAGTGGCTCAGATGCAATTAGTAAAATGAGTAAATAAGTCAAGTGAAAATAAAATGATTAAGTATGGCCCAAAATACACAAGACAAAACTTACTATGGTTCCCATGCACCAACTTTCATGATTCCGTGTGCACTCGTAATTACTTCAGTTCATTCGATCACGTGCGAGATGGAAGTACACAAAAATTTTAAGTTAAAGTGATGATACGCATAGGTATTGATATCATACCCGATAGAAATAGTACTTGGGAAAATCAGTTTAAGATGATAAGTAGATTGATGATTCAAAAGAAACTAAAGTCCATTAGGTAGACATTGCTCATAAATAGTTTTGTTCATCGATAGTTAAGTTCGAGTACTAGAATAGTAAAGGGAAGTGGGCGATTTGGGCGAACTAGGGTTCAAGAAACACTTTCTTGAATCTTGATTCTTGGATCTTGATTTTGGTTCTTGATTCCTAACCGATTCTTGTTAAGTTTGTTACGATTCAAGATCAAGGTTTGTTTTAATTCGTTTTTTTCTGTTTGTTTTATCCTAGTCCGAGTGCGATTAAGAGATTGTGTAACAATCCTGTGACTATATTGAACAATATAGTACGAGCATTGTTAGCGATCTTGCTGTTCAATTGGTCTAGGGTTTCGTTGTTCTTGATCGATTCTGATTTTTTAACCTAGATACTCGATCGTGCTCTGATTTCTTAGTGGGTCTGTGATTGATTGCGACTATTTCATATAGTTTAGCTTGATCGATACGAATCCCATTAACCTATTAAGAAATCGATTTGACTATTCTGGGTTTTCGTGCATGCATGGAGCCTACGTGCATGGATAACCTGGATGCTGATCCGGGGATAGGATATCTGAAACAAAGTGGGGATCTTGCTAGCAAAGTGGTAAATATTGATGGAAAACCCATTCGTGGCATCTTGAAAAAACAAGGGATGTCGCAAGTGGGTGGTTCTTATGCTCAAACAGTAGAGAAAGGGGCTACGGTTATTCCTGAGGATAAGGCGAAGGGTAAGCATATAAATTTCAGGTATATGGAGTCTAGTGAGAAAGTGGAGGATGTGGATGTTGTTCTTTCAAAGGAATCTGTTCGGAGTGTTCAAGAAAAATTGGCAAGTACATTATATGGCTATTTCTTGGGTGACAGAGTGGCGTTTCAGGTAATGGAATACTTTGCTCGTACAAATTGGAAAAGGTATGGATTGCAGAAAATTATGCTGAATGCGAATGGGTTTTACTTTTTCAAATTCGATTCCGATGTTGGTATGAGGGAGGTGTTGGAAGGTGGTCCATGGTTGGTGCGAAATAAGCCAATAGTTCTGAACAAATGGACCTCCTCTACTCAGTTGTCGGATTATATAACTTCGAGAGCTATTCACAGTGCTGGGTTCTCAAGAGGTTCTTCTGTGGCTGATATTCATTCGGAAGGCTCCTGGTTATGGCCTTCTGCCTGGTATGACACTTTTCCAGTCCTAATTAATATACACAGTATTGTTATTGACAATAATGTGACAGATACATTATGGTGGAGAGTTGAGAACAGGTGTTTACCGTTTTCGGCTTCTACTGTATGGGATACCATTCAATACAGAAGAATGGAGGTTAATTGGGTGAATATTGTCTGGTTCTCTCAATGTATTCCCCGTCATGCTTTTGTGGTTTGGCTTGTCATGCGTGGTAAGCTGTTAACACAAGACAAAATTGTGAAGTGGGACTTGGCTAGAAGGGGAAATATGAATATGATGTGTTGTTTGCTGTGCTATTCGAATATTGATTCTCACTCACACCTGTTTTTTGAGTGCAAATATGCGAACATTGTGTGGGATAGAGTTAAGGAAAGGGCTGGCATGTCTAATGTGCCGACTAACTGGAATGATATAACATCATGGTTGTGTTCCAGATCCAAGTCTAGATCTCTGAAGAATGTGGTTGCAAGGCTTCTGGTGGCAGGAGCAGTTTACTATATCTGGCAGGAACGGAATTATAGACTATTTAATAACCATGCCAGGCCTCCTGATATACTGTCTAATACCATTCTAGACACGATTAGATATAGGCTGATTGGTCTAAAGCTGAAGCGAACGGAAGCAGTTGTACAACAACTGGCTGAATGGAAGATAGAGGTGGAGTTATATGATCAAGTGGATGGGTGACTGATTTGACTCTGATGCTCAAGGTTGCGATGTTAGTTGCATAGGTTGTGTGTTTTTCCAAATTGAATTTAGTACTTGTTTGTTGCTTGTTTTTTTGTTACATTCGGGGGGCATGTCCCTTGAATGAACTAGTGTAGGGCTCTACACTACTTGTACTTCATTTTTGACATATATAAAATCACCGGGTAACACCCTTTACCCAAAAAAAGAGTACTAGAATAGTAACACTTAAGTTTGTGAATATCGACTATATGTGTGTAAGATGTAATTATCTAAGTTCTCTGATATTGACCAGTTCATAAGCATCAGTTGATGGTGTACTTACAATAATATAATTTATTAGGATTTTTAGAAAAATTAGTTTCATGAAAATTTGATAATGTGGGTAATCCAATTTATAGTTCGAATGAATAGATCACATAATCCCTATTGGATTCGATTTTTAAGATGTTTGAATTTATATGATCAACAACTTTAGGTAAACCAGATGTATTGACTGTGGAGGTAAATAAATTTATAATAGATGGTGTTGTTTTGAAGTTTTAAAAGTTAAGTAAAAATGTTGAAAGTTTTAATCTTTACCATAGATAAGAGGTTTGATTTGAAAATAAACGACACAGTTTATGCTGTACGTTCTTGGTATTGGAAGACATGGTGTTTGTTGCAAGTCTTTATGTCATATTTGAGAAAACGGGAAAATGTTGTGTAAATATTTGACCAACGTTAGAATGACCAATCCCTTTTTAAAGAAATCATTTATCACGAAATGCATATATATATATTTTTATGTTACAAAATACTAAAACTAAAACGTTATTTTAATTAAAATCTTATATATATATATATATATATATATATATGTGTGTGTGTGTGTGTGTGTGTGTGTGATTTTGTTTGGGAAAATAAGGGAATTATTTTAATAGAATCGAATACCGTTAGTTTTACAAATTCCATTGATTACACATTGTGTTAGGGTAACGAGTTTATAAACGAAACGCTTTGGGTTTGGATTATTTCATGAAAACTAGTTGCGTAGAATTTCATTAGTGGTCATATGTATAGATGAAAACATTTAGTTCAATGAGTTCGAGAATAGTTGTGTAGTGTGTTCACGTAAGCTTTTAGATAACGAATTTATGGGTAGCATCGCGTAGTTGATTAACGGGTACATGTTTTGATGGTTAGTTCTTAGTTTGATAGAAGATTTATAGTTTTAATGATGGATTAGAAATTGGATTAGAACCTTATAGTTAGATGAGTAGTTTTGAAACTATGTGAGTATAGAAGTCAAGTTGAAATATTTTGAGGATAAGCGTTCGATTCGAATACGTTAGTTTATATAGATAGAAAAACCGTTAACTTTTATTTAGTTATGGAATTTAGCCTTGACTGGATTTCAGAAGTCATAACGAACCTTTGATTGGAGAGTCGATAATCGATTTGGGATTAGATGTATGCCTTAGATTTGGTATATGATTTGAAGTTTTGATAGTTCGATTGAGGTTAGTCAACATGTCTTAGTTTTGATTCGGAACATTTGGTTTACAATGGTGTAATTGTGTTATATGGATAACCTAGCGGGTATATCGTATAAGTATTGTTAGAAACAAATGGAATGATAGAACGTAGAATAATACGGTTTTGTAACAAAATCTTTGACCGATAGAAACATCCGATGTAATAATAGCACATCGTTTCACTTAGATTATCATAGAATCTTTTGAAACATACCATAGAAAATCACTTAGAAACTTTAGACATTTTGATTAAATGAAGTAGTAGTAGTACTTAGAACATCATAGAATCCTTTGAAACATAACATATAATTTTTTTTTTGAAAGCGAATTAAATATATTAAACAGCAAAGAATTTACAATAAAGTGGCAGGTAAACGGGCAACAAGTTGTGCCGCCACCCCCTTTTGAATAGCAAAACCTAGCCTACTAAAGACAAAACCTTGGCCCTTAGGTGTCGAAACATTGCTATGAATGACTCGCTGGACCCTGATCAAGAAGTTCACTGCCTCAGTGGCTAGGAAGCCAAATGTGTCAAATGCTAATGGGATAAAAACATGTTGATTCTCCAGGCATGCTTTCTCATGTTTGGCGATCTTGCATGATTCCGCCTTTGACGCTGCCTGTCGTGCAACAAATCCATTGTCCCTGAGCGCAACCAAGGGGGACACTCCCGTAAGGTCCACACAAGCGTGTTTCCCCCTCGTCCAACCAAACACTAGAATATCAACCGACCTTAAAGTAGATCTCCCCTCTAGCGGATCTGTCAGAAAGTTCACAAGAGCCTCTTTTTTAGCCGAAATTCCTGCTCGCTTAAGGATATCACATAGGACATCCCTAACCAAGTCATGTCTGTATTTAAAGCCTAGTAACTCCTTGCAATGGACTGCATGATCGCCAAAAGCATCTAAACACACTTTGCGGCAAACGGGACAAGGCTCATCAACTGGGAACAAAGGAATCATTAACCGGTACTTAAGGATAGCCTGGTATTCCAATGGTGACATATGCTGCCCTAGTCCTTCAATGGGGATGACAGTCAGAAAATCTTGAGCCCGAGGAGCCTGGAGACATGCAACCACTGCTTTCTGATGGGGTGAAAGATCAAACCTCACTTCCAAACTTTGACCGATCCTACTAAATAAAGCACTCGCCAAAACATGTTGGGCTTTAGGGGGGCGGTGTCCTTTTTAGAGAACCCGCTGATATCAAAATCGGGAAGTGAAGTCTGTAAGCGTTCTAATGCACACCCATAATCAGAATCTAAGCCGTCCAAACCACAACTGCGAAGAATATGGTCTTGCAAAGCCCATGATTGAGCCCTAGAGGCCACAAAAGCATAAGTGGATACATCCTCAGCAGAACATAGAACAAGTCCCCCATACCGAGTCGGAAGCGAAGCCAGCCGCCACTAAAGATCCCAAAAAATGGTCCCCCACAAACTACAATATCCTCAATCGCCTCTCGAAGCCTATTGTCAAACACAGAAACAGCTTCCCCTACATACATAGGTTGGCAAGTTCTGAGGCCAAATAGTAATTTCCCAACTCCCATACATGAGCGGAGCAACAAAAGTTCACATTGAGGGTCTCGCGGATGTGGGGGGCATTGTGACATCTGCCCCGAAACCCGAACCCGAATGCCCGACTCGAACCCGAAATTACCCATCTTTAATTATCTTCTTTAACTGAAACGCTTCGTTATTAAAAACATATATATAAAAATATGTCGAGCCTAACGTCATTATCGTCTTTAATGTATAACGACAAAATTTTATTCAACGTTACTAATTAAATACTAAATGTTACTAATTAAATACTAAATGCAATTATAAACCTTCAAGAATATATATATATATATATATATTGTTTTTTATAAAAGAAATTTTATAAAGATTATTAAAGATAAAAACGTATTAAAGTCTTCAAATAAACATTAACGCCAAGAACGAAGGAAAATCGTAAAAACGTCACTTAAATAATCGTTACGTCTTAACTCGGTTAAGTTAGTTAGTTAATATAATTTACAATTTAACTTTGGGCTAAAAATGTCAAAACTGAAACATATATTAAAATTTAACTGATCTCAAAAATATTAATTAAAGTCCAAGGACCAATTGTGTAAATATAAGATCTTGGCCCCCCTTCACGCTGCTAAACCCGTGATTCCGGCCAGAGATTTTCCGGCCACTTTGGCCGGAATTTGCGCGACTCCGGCGAGCTCGTTTTAGGCGTTTTAGGCACTTTTAAACCAAACTAATTTATAGAAAATGACCATTACCGAGTTTCGAACTCAATGCCATCATCTAATTTCAGTTTAATTGACCCAATCCGCGTGCAAATTCAATTCCAAAACCGTAAACTTATAACCCATTAAACCCACTTAACTAAATCGACCAAAACGCATAAATCCAACAAATTGAAATAACTAAAACGACGATTACAACGTTTAGAATCTGTTGGTAACGTTCAATTGAAATAAAAACAACAAATTAAACACCAATTAATCTCATTTATCCCGTAATCAAACCGTGACCCGTTCGACTGTTTTTACCAAACCATAATCCAATTCTTTCGACATATTCACTTATCTCTACTCGATATTTCTCCCTGTAATCTCAATTGCACTCGAAAACACCAAAAAATCCAAGTTTGATTCTTCAACCGTCGCTCCTTGTTCTTCATCTCTTGACTCAATTCATCACCAAACGAGTAAGTTTTTATACATAAATTGTGCCTTATCATGTGTAGATCAAAACCCCTCTATCAATTTCTAATTTCGTTGTGTGATTCTGATGCAATTTGAGGATTTGTGTTCTAGGGTTTATGTGTTAAATGGGGGTTTTATCTAAAACTTGTTAAAAACCATTTCTGATCCATTTTTTAAACAACATTGAAACATAGCGCGTCTGGTTTGTACCAGTGTTGGTGAACTAGGTGACCCGGGTTCGAACCTAGGCTCCCCCAAACCTTTATGTTTTTATTGATTTTAATACATTTTATTAATTTTAACTAGTTTGCATAATATAAATCCTAACCCTTTTCATATATAAAAATGTAACCTGTCAAAATTTTATAAGTTTTATAAAACCACGATTTTGTATAAATTAAATTTTATAAATGTTATACAAATAAGGTTTTTGTATAGAATTTTATCTATTTCAAAATAATATAAACATATTTTGACAAATACGTAAATTGTTAGAAATATCTAATTGAAGTTTCTATTATTTATCAAAATAATTATTATTTCTATTGCTATCATTCGAAATAAACGAGTTTATATATTTTTATAGTCGTCTAACGAAAAACTCCCAAATCCCAATCCGAAACCCTAGAATTCCAAGTTCATTTGACTTCTATTTTTCAAATTCTAGTTTCTATACAATATGTTTTGCTAAGTTAGGATTGTCATTTAATTAGGTGATTCTAGTATTTTGACGATCCTCGTTTCAATTCAGAACTATTTACTATTTGTTTCGTACCCGAGTTTCAAGGTGAGTAAATTCACTCCCCTTTTTACTTTTACATTTTGGGGCTGAAACGTGTTCTATTACAATACAATGTTTTCCAGTTTCTATTTTATTTTCCAACAGAGATCATAAAATATGTTAGTCTTGTTCCGGGCAAGATGCAAACTTATGTGGTAGTTTAAAGTAGTATTGTTACTTTGTAATCCCAGCGGTACAATGTTAGCGCTAATGGTCTGACAAACCCACCTACATGTACAACAACGATAGGTGATTTAAACCCGTCCATACAATTACAATGTTACGAGTTGCTATTCGATGTTACAAGTTGCTATACGATGATACAAGTTGCTATTGCTATGCCATGTCCCTAAGTTGCTAAATAATTAATGATAACTTAAATATCGAGACGGTTACGAGACGGTTGCTTAAAAGTTATCGTTAATTAATACATGAGTTGGTTCCTCATGATAAATGGCTACAAGTTACGTTACAATTATGGTTTACAATGTGTGTGCAAGGGGTCATGGTCGAGAATGATATGAAATAGCTATGCATGTAGGCTTGCGCAGCATATTATGATGATCTCGGATTTTCTATATTATTATGTATCAACTTGTGGTTTACTCACTAGCTTTAAATAGCTAACTTTATTTTCACATGTTTCAGGTGATGCTTATGATTATTTTGCTGCTTTTGCCAAGACATAGGATTGACTTGGACCTAGAATAATAAATCAGACAATTGCATTTACTGTTTCAGTTTTATTACTTTTGTCGTATCCATTTAAGACTCATGTACTAAACTTACTACATCATTATTAAACTTAATAAATAAATACCATGTGCTTTGTTTACTATTGATATCCAATTCCAATGACAGCCCGGTGTTTCCGCCGCCGGGCGGGGTGTCACAGTTTGGTATCAGAGCCATGGTTATAGGGAACTAGGATAGGGTATTAGAAACACACCGACCTAGACTATAACCTAAGAGTCCTTAGTACAAATAGCTTGTGCTTAGAAAACACTTCTAGAACTTATTTCTTTATTCTTTTTATGAATTTCTCTATGCTGTTTCTTTATCTTATTTGTTATCCGATTTCGCGAAGGAGCTACAAGAGACTCGTCGGTATGATTAGGATCTTTCTCTTTGTGGAATCTCGTCATCGTCTTAAGTAAGTTTGAAACGTGGGAACGTGTGCAATCCGGAAGAGGGAACACCTGTATCACGGACATCCTGTCTAAGGCAAAGCATTTCGTATAAATCTCTTTAAGAGACCTGTATGCTTACCTGGGGATGTACGAGATGAGTGTGAACCTATAGGCTAAAGCATGCTTTCTCGAATACGTTGAAAACGAACTTAACACTTTGATAAGTCATTAGTGTCTAAAACCAAGACACACTCCTAAGCCATTGAAATTTCATTTTCTTAATGATTCTACGATTTTTCATTCCTACGATTTATAATTATTTCTATGAATTTTTATATTGACTTAAATAATATTCCAACTTCATTTACTAATGTTTCTAAAGTTTCTAAGTCATTTTCTATGAAATGTTCAAAGGATTCTATGATGTTTTAAGTACTATCACAATTTCATTTAATCGAAATTTCTAAAGTTTCTACGTGATTTTCTATGGGATGTTTCAAAAGATTCTATGATATTCTAAATGGAACGAGGTGCTATTATTACGTTGGATGTTTCTATCGGTCAGGGATTTACTAAAAACCCGTATTATTCTACGTTTCAACATTTCTTTTGTTTCAAGCTACAACAATACTTATGCGTTATATTCGCCGGTTTATCCATATAACACAATTACACCATTGTAAACCAAACATTTCAAATCAAAACTAAGACATATCTAAATCGAATTATTCAAAACTTCAGATCATGCATATAATGCATATATCGATTACCGAATCTAAGTCGTACTTCTAATCCTAAATCAGTTATCGACTCTCTAATCAAAGGTTCGTTATGATTTCTAAATTATAGTCAAGGCTAAATTCCACAACTAAATAAAAGTTAACGGATTTTGCTATTCTTATAAGCTAATGCATTTGAATCGAACGTCTACCCTCAAAATATTTCAACTTGACTTCTATACTCAAATAGTTTCAAAACTACTCATTTAACTATAAGATTCTAATCCAATTTCTAATTTATCATTACAACTATAAATTACTATCAAACTATGAACTAACCATCAAAACAAGTACTTGTTAATCAACTACACGATACTATCCATGAATTCGTTATCCAAATCTAACGAGAACTCCTTACACAACTATTCCCGAACTCATGCAACTAAATGTTTTCATCTATACATATGACCACCAACGAAATTCTACGCAACTAGTCTTCATGAACTAATCCAAACTCAATGTGTTTCATTTATAAACTCGTTACCCTAACACAACGTGTAATCAATGGACTTTGTAAAACTAACGGTATTCGATTCTATTAAAATAATTTTCTTATTTTCCCAAGCAAAAATATATACATATATATATATATATATATAACATAATTTTAATAACCTTTTGGTCTTAGTATCTTGTAAGAAAAAAAAATAGATATATATATATATATACATATAAATTTCGTGATAAATGATTTCTTAAAAAAGTGATTGGTCATTCAAACGTCGGTCAAATATTTACACAAACATTTTCCCGTTTTCTCAAATATGACACAAAGACTTGTAACAAACACCATGTCTTCTGTTTTTCCAATACCAAGTACTTATAACTTAAATTGTGTCGTTTATTTTCAAATCAACCCTCTTATCTATGGTAAAGATCAAAACTTTCAACTTCTTAGTTAGTTTTTTTTTAAAACTACATTATAGAAAAACAGCATCACCTCTTATAAACTTATTTACCCCCTACATCTGGTATACCTAAAGCTGTTGGTCATATAAATACAAATACCTTAAAAGTTAAATCCAATTGGAACTAAGTGATTTATTCATTCGAACTATAAATTGGATTATCCGCATTATCAAAATTTCTTGAAACTAATTTTTTTAAAGATCCCAATAAACTATATTATTACATGTACACCATCAACTCATTCATATGAACTGGTCAATATCAGAAAACATAGATAATTACATCTTACACACATAGAGTCGATTTTCACAAACTTAAGTGTTACTATCCTAGCACTGGAATTTGACTATCTATATCATTGAACAAAGTTATTTATATGAGTAATGTCTACCTAATAGACGTTAGTTTCTTCTGAGTCATCAATCTACTTATCATTTTAATATGATTTTCCCAAGTACTATTTCTATCAAGTATGAAACAATACCTATACGTATCATCATTTTAACCTAAAATTGTTGTGTACTTCTGACTAGCACGTGATCGAATAAACTGTGGAATCCATGCAAAAACTGAAGTAATTACGGGTGCACACGGAATTATGAAAGTTGGTGCATGGGAACCATAGTAAGTTTTGTCTTGTGTAGTTGGGCCTTATTTAATCATCTTATTTTCACTTGACTTGTCTACTCATTTTACTAATTGCATATAAGCCACTTAATTATGTGTAAGGTTACTTAATCCGTTTCAAACATTCTAATAATCACGACTATTCTCGATGTTCATTTAAATAATTCTAAATCCTTATACTTAAAATATTTCATTTGTAAGTTGGTATCCTATTCTATTCCTATATTGAGTAGCAAACAAAATTTATTCGAATCTACATACAAATAGTTCAACCGAACTCTTATAAGTGAAAAAAGTAAAAAAAAAAAAAAACAATCCTCAATGAGTCAAAGCGAATTAAAACTTCTTAATCTCGTTATTTAAAAGCGTGTCTCAATCAAAATCTTTCCATTGATCAAATTCTCAAGAGTTTCTTGCGAGATGAAACTCTCTACAGAAGTGAGCAGTGTTCATCCTGTGTTTCATGTTTCTAATCTGAACAAGTACTTATCCGATAAAAATCTCATTGTGCATATCGATAATGAATCGATGCAATTTATTGAACGAACATTGGAAATTATGGACTGTGAAGTCAAACAACTCAAACGTAATCAGATACCAATCATTAATGATCGTTGAAACTCAAAATGTGAACATGAATTTAAAACCAAATGAAGGTTAAGTATCCGCACCTTTTTGCTTCATCCTCTTCTACTTCGGTCTGAGTAAATTTCGGGACGAAATTTCTATAAGGAGGGGAGACTGTGACATCTGCCCCAAACCCGAACCCAAATGCCCGACTCGAACCCGAAGTTGTTATCCTTTAAATTGTAATCGTATTTATTTTCTTCAAAAGGTAACGTTTATTATTATTATTACGAATAAACGCATTGAATTTTACGTTATTCACGTTTCGATTAAATAATCGTATTTATTGTCACAAACATTCACGCGTATCAAATAATTGTTATTCGTGACAATAAAACTCAATATATATATATATATATATCTGAATAAATATATATTTAGTTCGTAAAAGAAAAATTATTGAAAACGTTAAACAAAACGCTTCTAGGTCTCGAAATAATCTCTTAATGGCTTAAACGAACTAAAACTATAAAAACGTCACGTATATACTGGTTACGTTTCAATTTAGTTAAGTTAGTTAGTTAAAATAGTTATATACTTAACTTTGGGCTAAATATGTCAATTTAAAAACTAATTATTTAAAACTTATAATGACTATTTAAAACTAATTGAAAGTTGAGGGACCGTTTCGGTAAATTGCGAATTCACCCAACCCCTACCCCTTCACGCCCGTGTTTCCGGTCCCAACTATTCCGGCCACCTTGGCCGGCGTTCATTTTTCCGGCGAAGTCTAAGTTTTCATTTTAACAGCTTAAAATCAAATTTAAAAACATGAGAATGACCGTGGAGGAGATTCGAACCCACTACCACTTTCAATTCATTGTTTAATCAACCCAAACCTGTGTTTATTGCAAATCAAAGTTTCGGTTTCAAAACCCGTTTGTTGAATCGACTAAAAACGCACTAATTCACTAAATTGGATCAACCAAAGCGTTCATCTGAACGGCTACAACGTGTTTACAACAATGAATCGAATCTTAATCATCAAATTTACACCTAAATTAATCCAATTAACTCGCCATTAACGCGAGACCTGTTCGTATAGCTTTAGACAGAACCAGTTCAATTCCTTCGACAGATACAAACTCCTACAATCACTTTCACTCTCTGTGGATTCAATTTCAAGTAAGAACATCAAAAACCCAGTAATTGATTCTCAAACCCGTCGTCCTTGTTCATCAGTTTCATCGACCCGATTCTCCATCAATCAAGTAAGTGTTTTATATAAAAATGCTCATGTTGTATCGTAGATCAAAAGCCCTATACTTGTTCTTGATGATATCAGCAGAATAAAACGAATTTGGATGATCTTGTTTCTAGGGCTTGAATGTGAACTGGGTATTGTTGGTGAATAAGTGTTAAAACAATTAAAAATCAATTACAATAGCAAAAATCACTCCTGGTCCAGCGGTTTCGTTGTGAGTATGTTTACGCTGGTGACCAGGGTTCGATTCCCACTACAATCGTTCTCTATTTCTTTTATTTTAAATCTTTGTTTTTCCTAATTGTTAACACTAAATGATAGTTACAAATAAGATAATAAATGATATCTTTTAAATATCTTTCAAGATTTATAAAACTTATAAATTTGAGATTCAAATAATAATATACATACTATAAGTATTTCGTATCAAAATCCCAATTCGTAATTTAAAACCCTAATTCCTAAATTATATTTCAAAACCCTATTTCTCAAATTGTATTTCAAAACCCTAATTCCTAAATTATATTCCAAAACCCTATTTCCCAAATTGTATTTCAAAACCCTAATTACTAAATTGTATTTCAAAACCCTAAATCCCCAATTTGTGATTTAAAACCCTAAATCCCCAATTTCTGATTTAAAACCCTAAATCCCAAATCTGAAACCCTAGATCTCGGACTTTTGATTCTTGTTACTATTGTTTCGTTTCTAAGTTAGGGTTTTCCCAATTAATTAGGTGGTACTAATGTTTGGGCAACCCTCGGTGCTTTTTAGCTGCGTTTCTACCGGTTCGATTGTAATTACTTTTCAAGGTGAGTAAACTCACTCCCCTTTTTACTGTTTACGTTTTTAGGGCTGAAATACGTGTTTCTATAATACAACGGTTTCTTTTGATGTTTCTGTTTTCGAAAATGAGATCATTAGATGTGTTAATCGTGTTTGGCCGCATGTAGCAAAATTGTGTGATAGTCAATATTAGTTAAATTATCTTGTAATTTGCACCGGTACAATGTTAGCGCTAATGGCTTGACAAGCCCACCTACGTTAATGGCCTGATAGGTGATTTTGACCCGGCGATTCTTTGGTTGATTCTATGTTACTAGTTACTACATGTGATGCTTGTTGCTACGTTGCTATGTCCCTTAGATGCTTAAACATTTTTGATAACTTGCATATCGAGACGGTTAAATGACGGTTAAACGATGGTTATCAATAAATGTAACATGAGTTGGTTCCTCATGACTTGTTGCTAAAGGTAACCCTGCGGGGTCTATGATACTTGTTTCTATGGTCATGGTTGAGATATATGCTGAAATTGCTATGCACATGAGATTGCGAAACACAATCTATAATGATCTCGGATTTTATACTATGTACTATTAATTGTGTTTTACTCACTAGCTAATTCTTTAGCTAACTTATTTTACACGTTTTTCAGGTGGTGTTTGATACAGTTTTGGTTCAAGACACGTAGGATGCTTCGGACCTAGAATAAAAAAGACAATAAACAATATTTATTTGTCGGTTTCTATTACGGTTTTTATGACTATTGAATGCTTCTTTATGTCACGACATTATTGCTCAATTAATATTAAAATATGCAATTAGTGTGCCATGTGCTTTGTACTTTGATATCCGATTCACTTGACGCGCCCGGTGTTTTCCGCCGCCGGGCGGGGTGTCACATTATGTCACGACATTATTGCTCAATTAATATTAAAATATGCAATTAGTGTGCCATGTGCTTTGTACTTTGATATCCGATTCACTTGACGCGCCCGGTGTTTTCCGCCGCCGGGCGGGGTGTCACACCAGATGAGCATAATACCTTAACCGCGGAAGTGAAGTGTCCATCCATAACTTTCCTCAAACATGCTTTGACATTAGGACACAACACAGATTTATCAACCTTAGCAGTAGGCCCATCACTAAGAGATATCATCCGAGGGGGCTGAGCCAACAGTGATAGAATAAGGTCGTTAAACCCTTCCCGATCACCCCACACAACCAATGATCGCTGAATAGATATACACTGCAACGACTTCCTGTTACCAGACCTACTCTCTTGCCGACTAGAAAATTACTTAGACACTTTAGAAATAGTAGAAAATGAATTGGGAATATTATTTGAATCACTATAGAAATTCATAGAAATAATTATAAATCGTAGGAATGAAAATCATAGAATCATTAAGAAAATGAAATTTTTGAAGGTCTAAGAATGCGTCTTGGTTTTGGACACTAATGACTTATCAAAGTGTTAAGTTCGTTTTAACGTATTCGAGAGGGCGTGCTTTATCCTATAGGTTCACACTCATCTCGTACATCCCCAGGTAATCATACAGGTCTCTTAAAGAGATTTATACGAAATGTTTTGCCTTAGACAGGATGTCCGTGATACAGGCGTTCCCCCTTCTAGATTGCACACGCTCCCACGTTTCAAACTTACTTAAAATGATGACGAGATTCCACAAAGAGAAGATCCTAATCATACAGACAAGTCTCTTGTAGCTCCTTCGCGAAATCGGATAAGAAATGAGATTAAGAAAATGCATAGAAAGGTTCGTAAAAGGAAAACAAATAAGTTCAAAAGAATTCCTAAGTACATCTATTTGCACTAATGACTCTTAGGTTATAGTCTAGGTCGGTGTGTTTCTAATACCCTATCCTAGTTCCCTATAACATGGCTCTGATACCAAACTGTGACACCCCGCCCGGCGGCGGAAACACTGGGCTGTCAAGTAAACTGGATATCAATAGTACAAAGCACATGGAACGCTAAAAGCATATTTTAATATTATTAAGGCAATAAATGTCGTGACATAAATGATGAATAAGTAGTCATAAATTTATAAATAAAGCCGACAACCAAAGCAATTTATTATTCATTTATTCTAGGTCCAAAAGCATCCTATGTCTTGAAAAGCATAAAACGCTCAAAACGCCACCTGAAATATGAGTAAAATAAGTTAGCTAAAGAATTAGCTAGTGAGTAAAAACACAGTTAATAGTAAATAATATGAAATCCGAGATCATTATAATATGTTGCGCAAGCTTATGTGCATAGCAATTTTATCATATTACTCAACCTTGACCAACGAAACACGAATCGAATCCAAGAACCTTGAACCCCGAAGGGTAACTTTAGCAACAAGTCATGAGAACCACTCATGTTACAAAGACTGATAACTATCGTTTAAACGTCATTTAACCGTCTCGATATACAAGTTATCAATAAATGTTTAAGCATCTAAGGGACATAGCAACGTAGCAACAAGTATCACAGTATAGTAACAGTAACTATCCTAACGAATCAACCAAAGAATCGCCGGGTCACATCACCTATTTTGAAATACATGTAGGTGGGCTTGTCAGGCCATTATCGCTAATATCGTACCGGTGGAAATTACAAGATAATATAAATACTATTGACTATCACACAATTTTGCATCATGTCGCGAGTCAAGACTAAACATTTAATGATCTCATTTTGAAAATAGAAGCAAATGAAAGAAACCGTAGTAATATTGTAACACGTATTTCAGCCCCAAAAACGTAAACAGTAAAAAGGGGAGTGAGTTTACTCACCTCGAAATGCAAATATATTCGAACCGTTAGAAACGTAGCTATAACGAACCAAGGGTTGCCCAAATATTAGTACCACCTAATTAATTGGGAAAAAACCCTAAATTAGAATGAAACAATAGTAACAAGAATCAAAAGTCCGAGATCTAGGGTTTGAGATTATAAATTGGGAATTATGGTTAAAAAATAAGAATTTGGGAATTTATACGAAACGTAATTGTATATTTTGTATTGAAAATATTTTCAGAAGAATCTATTTTTAGTTTTTATATTTAAAACACATTTGTGTAAAAACCTATAACCATGAAACATTATTATATATATATATATATATATATATATATATATATATATATATATTACAAGTTTTTAAATAATGAAAAAATATTTAACATATAAGATGTCATTTAGGTTGTTAGAGAAATATTGTTTAATGTTTAAAATGATTAAAAATATTAATTTTCAGAAAAACAGGCAAGGGGACTTGAACCCCCGACCATTGCGACTACAAGAAACACACTCCACCGCTGGACCAAATGCTAGTTTTGATAATTATTTTGATTTTAAATTCATTTATCTTTTATAAGTTATCAACATTCATTTTAACATAAACCCTAGAAACAAGAAATCTCCAATTCACTTAGATTTGGTTAATCAATCCCCAATTAATCATAGGGCTTTTGATCCTCATGAATTCACGAACATAATGATGTATTAAACTTACACGGATACGAAGGAATTGGATCTGGTTCAATGAAGAACACGATATGCGACGGGTATGATCACACATTGATTTAGGGGCTTTCAGATTTCAATTCCTTTGGCAGCTTTACTCTAGATGATGCGACCAAACCACAATTTCAGATTATATCAATGGTTTGGTGACAATCGACGATGAATAGGTTCGAAACAAGTGAGAGTCGCTTACAAATTTTAGAGGATTTTTGCGAGAAATGAGATTAGCACTTAGCATTAGCGTGCCGTAAGGAGTGTGCGTGATGATGGAAATGGTTTAATTTCAAGATTTGGATCTATTTTCGTAATTGAGATTTCAATTAACAAAGATCCAATCAATTCATGCGCTGAAATTGCTATAACCGCGTTTTTGTCATTAGGGAGGTTCGCAAATGGTCAAAGATAACTTAGGAATGATTTCGGTCGATTAGGAAATGTTTAAAACGCGTAAACAAGTCTCGTCGGAGTCACTGGAGAAGCCGTCGGCGTAACAGCCGAAAAGACGGGAAAGGTGGGTGGGGGTTTGGGTGATTTAATTAAAATTTACAGAAGTGACGTTTATAGAAGTGACGTTTTTATATTTTTAGTTCGTTAAGACATTAAGAGACTATTTCAAGACTTAGAACCATTTTCTTTTAACTATCTTTAAAAGATTACTTTTTATACACAGTATCTATATATATATATATTGGGATTTGTTATTATAAGTCATTTTTATTTAGTATACTTAAATATTTTTGAGATACAATACGATTGATTATATTGGGACAGGAATAAAGTAGAATCCAATGCATTCATTAATGATAATAACGAGCATTACATCTTCTGAAAATAAATACGATTACAAATAAGAGATAACAACTTCGGGTTAAGTCGGGCGTCTGGATTCGGGTTCAGGGCAGATGTCACAACAGTACTTCCGTATCATACCGAAACAGTACTTTCGCATTTGATTTTGAACTTTCATTCAGGTAGTGTATTTCGCAAGATACAGATCTGAAGATCTAAAGAACACCAAGAACATAACGCACAACTGTGTGTGAGAGAAACTTTCAGATCTGAATTTTGTTTTTCAATTTCCTTGCAGATCTCAGCTTGTAGATCACAAATTTGTTGATGAAATCAACAGATCTGATGATTGTTGATGTAGATCTGATGAAAAGATGAAGATTCAAACTCAGATCTACTTTCTCTCTCTTAAAACCTAACTTTCTCTCATTATAATTCTTAACCAATCTTCAATAATCAATAACAAATCTTTAAAAATATAACTCAGTTGGATCTCTATTAGGCTCTGATACCATAATGTTGGTCCCAATCAGCCTTGAATCAGTGTTTTTGGTGAAGAATTGGATCAAAATGACATAAAATATGAAGAACAAATAAGAACAATGAAGAACACTCAATAAAATCCCCACTTTGATCTTTATTTGATTTGCATCATATGTTTACAATGGAAACCCTCAAATTACTAGCTCATTCAAGCTCATGAAACCTTAATTGTCATTTACTATTTATAGCCTAATGACACTTTGGATTAATGACAATTACGACCCTAGACTTAGACTAAAACATGAAAAATAGAAATAATACTAATAAAACCCTAATGTTTAGTCTAATATATATTTTGTCATAACGAAAATATATATATATATATATATTACATAAAATACTAAAAAGACGAAAATGATTAAATATATTTTGTTGACACAGAATATAAAAAGACGAAAATGATTAAATATATTTATTAACTATTAAACTCCGTCTCCTACAACGTCTTGTCTCTAATCTTCGTCCCGAACGTGTCGTGTTGACTTTTGCGTTGACTTTGACCGTTGATGTTGACTTTTGTTGACTTTGACTGTGTTGATAATATTAGACTACATTTCAGGTCCAACATTACTTTCTTTCTTTTTATCTTCAAAGTTGTTAGTATTACAATATACCTGAAGTTTAATGTTGTACGTTCTATTGAGATTTGTCCGAACCTTCATCTACAATCTTTTTTTTTTGTCATGTAACCTCAATATTCCATTAACTATTTCAACCTTACAACCTTCTTCATCCAACAGTCTTCAAATTAGGCATGTAGAAAACATCACAAGTGTTTTCATTTCTCCATTCTTACTTACCACATTCACATTGCCCTTACCTTTGATTTCGATCTCGGATCCATCACCAAACTTTACTTGACCCGAAATTTTTCATCCAAGGTAGTGAAATTTTTTTCTTTCCTGACATATGATGACTTGCACTATCTAAGTACCATGTTCCTTCAATTTTTTAATCATTTTCAAACACACCAGGGATAACCCTTTCTTCATTCAAACTTGCTTTCTTTATCGAGCAAACTGCCATAAACAATGCAGAATCTTCATCTTCGGTCTTTTTCAAATTCACTTCTTCCTTTTATTTACTAGGAGCTTTACATTCACTCGAATAGTGCCCAATCTTATCACAGTTGTAGCACCTCAAAGTCTTCCTTCTATCTTGCCATTATTCTTGGTTCCTTTTTTGGTCTTCACCCTGTTCATCATTCTCACATTCATTATTCCATCTTGGATTACCTCCTCCTCCTCCTCCGTTGTATCTTCAACGACCTCTACCACGCCCTCGGTAGTTGTTAACTTTCTTTCCAGTTTGAGTGAACAAAAGTTAACTTTGGGATGAACTTTCATTCACATTCTTGAACTTGTTTTTTTTCTTCATATGCCTTCAAACGTCCAACCACATCTTCAAACACCATTGTTTCGATGTCTGCGAATTGCTCGATCGTAGAATATGTTCATGGTAGATCATTGATTATCACGCCTTTTGAAATGACATTATTGGTTATTGAATTAAGCTTAAGATTGGCCAATTTTGTTACAAATAATTAGATAATCACTTTAAATATTCAGCTTTAAACGCTAGGAACAACTTGTTTCTGTATCTAATTACCAAAACAGAAGCTTATACAAGCTTTTCAAGTATGAAATCTTGGGTAATATAGTGCTGGATTTGATTGTTAAAAGAAATTATTAAACATGTTTAAGCCTTCTTTAAACTTTTCTGTTGTGACACTTGAATACTGTTTATCTTTGATTATATAGTTCTCGCCAATGAATTAACTTCATTTCCTATTTAATAAGTGTGACACACTCTAATGTGTTTATGTCCCAAAAGGTGAGGTATGAGAGCCGTTGCTATATCTACAACTAAAGGTGGCATCTTCTCATCTGTTTATATATTAACTTTTTTATCAAGTGTATCATTAATTATTATCTCATCGCTATAGTTGTTTTCACATACATCTCCTATAGATTGGGTTTTCTTGAAAAAGCGTTGTTGGGAATTTGTGAAATGATGGAAACTGGGTTTGAGGTTGAAAATGTTATTATAAATATGGTGGCAATGCCAATGCCCAAAGGCCTACATATATAGCGGATGCAATTTTTAATCGAGCAGATCTTGGTTATAACTATGGTGTGATGTCAATACTTGAAGGATCAATTAATTTCATCCCCGGGGTGAATCCTTTGTAATAGTGTTTGGTATTCTTATGTGAACATTTACTTTACCTTTACTTTACCAAAAGGAAGTGAGTCAATATACACAATAATTTAAAGGGAAATTTGACTTTTTGAAGTACTTTTGCTTTAATTTTGTTTTTGTGTAAGCTTTATTTCTTACTTACTACGGAGTAATTTTTATACATGATGATAGTCTAATTTTGAATATTATTTATTGCTTAAGATATAAGGAAAGGAGTGGTTTGCCTTCAAACATTGATTAGTTCATACTGTTATGTATTAGGTTTTGGTATTGGAGCGTGTATCAGTGTATGTAGAGTGAAAAAACTAGATTTATATAATCAGACTTTATCTTTAAATTTGATAATAATTTATTTGAATAATAAGCCTTTTTAAAATATGATCCATCTACGATATTATGTTTTCAGTGTTGATTACTATATTTTGCCTTATACGATTTGGGTTATATTTTAACCAATGTAGTCATTTAGTGTTATATGGAGATGGTTATGGAACAAATATGGAAATGATACTCAATAAATGACTACATATGTTAAAATATAAACCAAATCATATAAGGCATACTATAGTAGTCAAACTAAGACAAAAAAAAATGAGAGATTCTAAGTTCGGCCAATGGGATTTCTCACCAAATGTGAGTTTCCTCCTTGTGGGGGTTGAGTGTGCGATCCTGGGAAACATTTAGGTGGTGCCGCTTAAGATAACACGAAGCAAAGTCGTACATTTGCTGTTAAAAGAAAAGTATTGTACATTATTAATATGACTAGATTTAAGACCGGACCACGCATTACAATGGTCGGATCACACAGTTGGGTTTTTGCGTATGTGACTTCGTCACATGCGTTGATAAAAAAGTCACATGTCTCAAAAGCGTAATCTGTCACATATTAATAAACTATGAAATATCAAAATTAGTTAGAGGTCAAAACAATAAAAATATTAAACTCGTACTATATGATAAAGTAGGGTAAGAGATCAAAGTCAAAAACTCATCAGGTGCTAAAATGATAATTATTAAAAGTCGGAATTAAATTCATAAATACATTAAAAATTGGAGATTAAAATTGTAAATACGTAAAAGATCGTCATGCGGCGTGTTCGGTGTAAAGCACATGTCAACCAGGAGATATAAAATTGGTCGGTTATGATAAAATGATAAAAGAAAACCATTATCGAAAACTTAAATGTTTCTAGAAACAAAATGACGTACCTTTTTATTTTAACAACAAACACAATCACTCTCTCAAGACTTATCTAAATCTATTTATCTATCGGTTATAAAATTCGAACCTTCAAGCTTATTATAAGAAATACATCTACCTATTCTAATAATTGAGTAACACATCCACATGTCACCATTTAAACTACTCCCTCCACATACGATTTTGCTTAGGTGTCATATTTAAATTAATTTGATGGAGAATTTTTAGACGGGTCATGATATGCTCCATATTCGAAATAACCCGATATGTTTAAATTAAAAATTCACAAATCATCATCAATTATCTCCTAACCCGATATGTTCAAATACAAAATTTACCAATTATCATGATCTATATCTTAACCCGATATGTATCAAGTATCATGAATTATCTCCTAACCTGATATGTTTAAATAAAAAACTTATCAATTATTATGATTTATCAGTTATCATAACCGATATGTTCAAATTAAAGTTTTACTAATTATCATTAATTATCTCATAACTCGATATGTTCAAATAAAAAAATTAACAATTATCATGAATTATCTCCTAACCCGATATGTTCCAATAAAAGTTTACCAACTATTATAAATCATATTCTTTATTGTAACATATGATTTTTTATATGAATATATTTGTAAATATCCAAATCGCTTTAATAAGAGATATGTTAAAAATAAATTTGATATGTAAATTGAGTTAAAACCTATAAACTAAAATCCGTGTAATACACGGTTACTAATCTAGTTAATTCAACATGCATAGATATCACTTAAAAAAATTGTATATAACTCAACTAGTTTAGTACTCGTGCTACGCTCAGGAACACAACTTTCAAGTGATGCTTTAAGGATGCTCATGAATGTTCCATTCAGTTTTGAGATAAAACCGTGGCAAACCGGAACACATGATATATTTTTAAAAATTAGATTTTTGAATGTTATGTATATTTATAAAACACTGAGGTCTTTAACTGTATGATATAAATAACTTTATCCATAAGTTTTATTTTTAAACCCTATCAAATATAAACCGACTCATGGACACCCTTTGTTTCAGAATAAAATATAAATACTCTTAAATGTTTCAGAATTCTCCAAAATATTAAGGGACCAAAAATATAATTAGTTTTATTATAATATATTTTATATACATATTTTAAATAAAAAATTATTATTATAAGAAAAACTCTCAAAATAATATCACAGAAAAAATACCACATAAGTTTTTTTTGTTTTATCTACTTATTCTAATAATTGAGTAACTCATACACATGTTACTATTTTAACTACTCCACATAGGATTTTGCTTAGGTGTCATGTTATAAATTAATTTGATGGAGAATTTTTAGACGGGTCATGGTATGCTCCATATTCGAAATAACCCGATATGTTTAAATTAAAAAATCACAAAATATCATCAATTATCTCCTAACCCGATATGTTCAAATACACAATTTACCAATTATCTTGATCTATATCTTAACCTGATATGTACCAATTATCATGAATTTTCTCTTAACCTGATATGTTCAAATAAAATACTTATCAATTGTTATGAGCTATCATAACCCGATATGTTCAAATTAAAGTTTACCAATTATCATTAATTATCTCCTAACTCGATATGTTCAAATAAAAAAATTAACACTTATCATAAATTATCTCCTAACCCGATATGTTCAAATAAAAATTTACCAACTATTGTAAATCATATCATTTATTGTAACATATGATTTTTTTATATGAATATATATATTTGTAAATATCCAAATCGATTTAATAAGAGATATGTTAAAAATAAATCTACCTATTCTAATAATTGAGTAACACATCCACATGTCACCAATTTAACAACTTCACATAGGATTTTGCTTAGGTGTCATGTTCTAAATTAATTTGATGGAGAATTTTTAGACGGGTCATGGTATGCTCCATATTCGAAATTACCCGATATGTTTAAATTAAAAATTCACAAATTATCATCAATTATCTCCTAACCCGATATGTTCAAATACAAAATTTACCAATTATCATGATCTATATCTTAACCCGATATGTACCAAGTATCATGAATTATCTCCTAACCTATTATGTTTAAATAAAAAACTTATCAATTATTATGATTTATCCTAACCCAATATGTACCGAAAGGCCGTGATCCTGACCTTCCATATTACAAAAATGACCTTTCTACTAATTTATAAAATTGGTCTTTTACTTTGACAACTTTAAACTTATGTGAGTTATGTCGTCCAACTCAACATTGAAATAATTACGATTTTAACTTCTCTATTTTACTTTATCATATTTACGACTTAGTTATCATTTTAACAGCTAAGTTTTGATATATTTTCGTCTTTTAATATGTGGCATTAAGACTTTACATCGTCATGTGCGAGACATGAAATTTTATTATCAATGTATATGAAGAAGTCATATATGTTAGATCCGATTGCTACATCACGTGACCCGGTCTTTTAGCTAGTTCATATAAAATCAAACTTGTAAGCATACGATTATTTTCATGAAGGGAGAGAAGTACAATTTAATAACTTTTTTTAATGACAATAACCTTTCGGACTAACAACATGGGTCCTCATAATACATATTCATTTTTTAGTTAAATTTTATTTTGTTAGGGGTCAACCCGCCCCTCTAAAAATAACATTAAACGTAAACAATTTTTGCGAGAGGGGGGTTATAGTTAAAACATTTGAACTATTTTAATCAATTTTCCTTTTACAAGTCGAAGAATTTTGAAATTCTATTATTTATTTATTTATATATCTACTAATAGGGAAGGTCGGTGCTTTACACTGACCTCTCCCGTCTCGTCACGCCGCGTTTTAACTTTTTCGTACTTTAACGTATTAACGGTTTTAATCCCCGACTTTTAACGTATTGACGGTTTTAGTCCCCGACTTTTACTAATTGTCGTTTGAGCTCCTGATGAGTTTTTGACCTTGATCTCTCTTTTCACTTTAACACATAGTACGACTTTTACTAATTGTCATTTTAGCCCCTGATAAGTTTTCGACTTTGCTCTCTTACTCTACTTTGACATATAGTACGACTTTCATCGTTTTTTAACATGTGACACATTACGTTTTTTCGTCGTGACGAACGGAGCATGAGACTTTTTTTCAGCACATATGACGAAGTTAAATACGCAAGACCTGACTGCGTGACCCGACTGCTGCAACGTACGGCCTAATGTTAAATCTAGTTGAATATAATATTCACTTAAAATTCCAATTTCATACAATACTCAAACAAATATAGATTTTAATTTTACTTTCAATTTCAATTTCATTGAGTTTCGTGCTAATTCTATTAAACCTAACACGTCATTAAAATATTTTTATCTTCAAACATGACAAACTTCTTGACGATTACAACGACTCACTTGCCCCGTTTTTGTCCTTTTATTTGAAATTCAGTTCAGCCATTTACTTAACTAAACATCAAGTATACAATTTTCTCATTTTTCATACCTCTTGCGTTTCCAATTAAATATTTAACTAGAACACAAAATTCAAGCGATGCTTTTAACGATATTCATGAATGTTACAATCAGTTTTGAGACAAAACCGTGGTAAACCGGAACACAAGATGTACTTTTAAAAATTAGACTTTTAGTATAACAATATTTTACTTAAACTTACTACACCATAAAGTGCTCAGTTTTATGGTGTAGTTTACTTTTAAAAATAATCGTATAAAAATGTTATGTATATATTTATAAAACACTGAGGTCTTTATTTGTATGTTATTATTAACTTTATCCATAAGTTTCATTTAAAACCCTATCAAATATAAACAGACTCATGTACACCTCTTGTAGTAGAGAGTCAAAAATATAAATACTTTTAAAATTTTCAGAATTCTCCAAAATATTAGGGACCAAAAATGTAATTAGTTTTATTACCCGCGCTATGCTCGAGAACCTAATATCCAGATGATTAATTTTAATGATATACATAGGGCATTGAAGGTTCCAATCAATTTTTAAACAAAACCGTTAAAAAACGTTTTTTTTAATATAGCAATATATATTATACTCAAATTAAAGAGAATTAAATGCTCGGTTTTATGGTGTCAATTTTTAAAAAAGAATAATATCGTATAAAAATTTATGGATGGTTAAAAGATATTAAGGTATTTACTTATAACATATTACTAATTTATTCTTAAGTTTCATTTATATACCTTATTAAATATAAACCGAACCATGCACACCCTAGTAAAAAGGGTTGAAAGTGTAACTATTCTTAAGTTTTTATAGGATATCCTAAATATTAGGAATTCAAAATGTAATTCGTTTTATTATAATATATTATTATAGATTATATATACATATTTTAATTATAAAACTATTATTATGAGATAAACTCTCAAATAATGCCAAGTAAGCAAATCAACCTTAAATGGTTGACACATAAGCAAAATTCATTTTCCTATATTATATAGAAGATTGTGCACAAAATTAAAATTACGTATCACACCCTCACAAATAATAATATTATGATAAAAAGCTAACTTATCGTTAGATAGAGATGGTCTTCTTAGAGCATTCACCCGTGAACTTATCTTATATATTTGTGAGTGGCTTTTCTATATTTTAGAAAGTAGTTGTAAGCATTAATAGCGAGACATCATGGAGGCAAAGAGGGGGTCCTTACACTTTTTTTCGTCATATGTACTAATTTTTCGCTTGGTAGTTAACTTTTTTTTAATATACATTGCGGTTGGACCCCCTTGAAAATATTATTTACTAGGTTTAATACCCGTGTGCTAAATAATAATATTTAAAAAGAAATTATAATCATTATTTTAAGCGTTTGTAAATATTTAATACTTCAGGATTTGACTCCATCAAGTCATGCATGGTGAAAAGTCTACTCATTCCCTCCAAAACTTCTTATTATAAATCAATATTTTTTCAAAAAATAAAATGTCACCCTAAACCTTTGATTTATTAGATTGACTAGGTTTAATACTCATGTCTTACACATGGGTTAAATAATAATATTATAAATAAATTATAGCCATTATGTTTAAGGATTGATGGATATTTAATATTTAAGAAATTTGGTTCAATCAACCTATACATGGTGAAAAATTCGACTTAATTTCCTTCACAAACTTCCTATTTTATAACAAATATCCTCAAAAAATTGACCCCCCCTTAATGATAAAAAAGAATACAACTCAAGAACTATGGCCGCTAGTACAAAGTATGTGTGTTTGAGAATATTCAGTCGAGAGAGATGTCGAAGAAAGTGTTTAAATTCACGTGTAGTGAGCTAAGCCATAGCCTCATTATATAATCGAAAATAATAACTAACTATTTCCTAAATCCAAGAAAGAGCCGTTGACCTTAGTTGACCATGATTTCAGCTTAATCCGCAACCATCTTGACCGAGATTTAAGGTGGACTATTCACTTGGCCGTTACCTGCATAGACTTATATAAAAACACGCGCAAAACAACTATTAGTAAAGTGTCAGTATTTAGCATTAAGGATCCTCAATCCTCAGAACGCCAAGGATATTGTATCCATGATAGCTAAAGTCTAAGCCCTAACAATTGCCCCTACTATGACAGCTGCAAATAGAAACCAGCTGTCATATTGCACTTGAATTTCAAATTTGCATTTATTATTAGAACAAACTGATTTGACGGATTCTCTAACCGTTCATTATCTAGGTTATTATAAACCCTTCGCATAGTTCAACTATCACACACATTCGTTCCATACTTGTCGTCGACGATTCAGATAACGATTTCTTTGCCTCATCTTCCGATTTTTTCTTTGCCTCATCATGAAATTATGAGTAAGAAACCTGTTCAAGCATCCACTTCCTCCACTATGGTCGATGATTCATTACGATCTCAAAACCTTCTGAAAGAACCTGTTAAAGAGATTTGCAAGTTTACAAACCCTAAGATTCAAAACCTAGCTTTGTGCTTTCAACCTGAAACTATTTTTCGTTCTTTTGATCATTCCGCAATGAGCGATTCAATATCGAAAGAATGGATCTGCTTCCCTGCTCTCCTTTTCAGCTAGGTTACTCATACCCCTTTCCCGAAATGACTCAAGATTTCTTTATTTTGACGGGAATAAGCTATATTCAAGCAATACCCATGATCTGGAGGACATTGTTCACTATTAAAAACATCATAGTGAAAGAGAATCTATCTTTCAGTGTTGCAGAGTTATCGTATCTCTATTCCTTGGTCACCTATGGTTCCAGCCACTTTGTTTTTAAATCTAAACCCCATCGAGAGATTCCGATCTTGAAAACTACCCAGAATGATTCTAACTTGAAGAATCAGTTCTTTTTGTAAAAAAAAACTCAATCCCTGATGGTGAAACTTTGCCAACTGAATGAGTCTTGAAGGGTAGGTTAGATGATCCTTTCTATTCTTCAAACTTTGATATAATTTTTATTGTTGATTTGTTAACTTTTGTCCTGCAGTGACTAATTTCACACGGCTTGCCGATCTCCTAGACGCAGAAACGAGGGCAGTGGCTTTTTTGAATTCAAAACCAAGTATTCGTACCTTTAAGGCCAAAATTTCAGACTCTGTTGAAGAAGCCTCCTTCACTTCATCATTTACAATGTCCAGTAAGTGAATAGTAGATAAGTATAGTATATGTTTTTTTTAATATAAATGCTTATCTGTTTGATTTTTTAATAGGCGCTCCAAGATCCAAGTCTCCCATGTCCGCTCTTGACGATGCTGATGATCTGCTAATTTCTAAATCTGTAAAAAAAAGGAGAAAAACACTGCTAACCTGCTCCAAAGCCGGTCGATACTCGGTCGAAGTCGATTGAATATAAAAGGAAGAAGATCAGTGAGCCTAGGGATGACTTTGCAGACATGGAAAAAGGTTTCCACAAGTACATTTCTGATGTAAGTTTTCAATTATCAGCACATGGCTTTGAAATTGTATTAATTCAGGATAAATGAATCTTATAGCCTTAGCTTTGTTTTATTTATAGGGTGTTGCTCTGCTGAAAGCCTCTGATTTGAGGTCTAACATGGATGCAAGAGACAAAGCTATGGCTGGACTGGAAAAAGAGAATAAGGCTCTGAGGGGGGATGTGCAGGCAACCTAGGATAAGGTTCTCAAAGAGTTTCAAGCTGCTATTGATGAGGCTAAAGAATGGGCTGCCAAGCTAGTTATCCAAGCTAGGGTAAAGATGGCGAAGCCAGTCGCAGCAGCAGGCCTTGACATGCCTGAATGGAATGTAGAGAAGTGGGAGCAAACCTTAGTTAATCTGGGCAATGAAGAGGCACCCGAGATGGCTGGTGCTGATCAAGGAGAAGAGAACAAGGGCAAGGAGGTGAATAAAGATGAAGGTAAGAGGGATGCAGTGGGCGATGAAGACATGATGAAAGTCTGAGCCCACTTTTTATGTGAAGCTTTTGTGAATTCAGTTCAATATGGTTGTAATGTGAACAAGTAATCGTAGGATTCAGGATCACGGATCCTTAAGACATGTTTTGGATGGCAAAGGTGGAGGGATCCTCTGTTTGGGGGATGAAGCCTTTGTCATCTCTAACTTTTAAATTCCTGCAAGTCATGGAAAAGTAACAAAAAAAATGATAACGAAGGTGGATGGTCCACGTTTTGCTGGTGAAACCTAGGTTACGCTCCATAATGGTATTAGTATATACATTTAATCTTTTGAATATATGTTGCATAAAGTAATGTTTGTCATGTTATTTATAGAAACATTGTTTAAATAACAAATCAGGTTTATATGAGGGTTCAAAATCCTTTTGAAAATAAAGTTTTGAAAAAGTAATTAAACAAGTAGAAATCATACCAGAGAATCCCCGTTAGGATTAGGTTGCTTAAAGTGGCTGTAGAGAAATCAAATATGATGTTCTGAATTCAAGGATTTTGGATCCTTAACTGTCAATATAAACTTGTGAACATATCTTGGGATTAAACCAAATAAATTAGGGACAAGCCCAAAGATCACTAGGATTGAGCCTAAACTTTTAGTGACATGAGAATGTCAAATTCTTAGTTTAGAACTTAATCTCCTTGCTTGCATAAAGCTGAAAAGTTAAAATAGTAAATCAACAAATTTTAGGATCCTGGATCTTTATAAATAGCTGGTTATAAACCCACAAATATAACTTGTTATTTTCAAAATAGCAAACTGGCGACAAGGCCCAATAATTAACTGGAGACAAGGCCCAATAATTAACTAGCGACAAGGCCTAATATGGCCCTTAAGATAAACGTGGATTTATGCCCGTCCTTGGTCTGCCCAAACGTAAGTGACATTGAAAAATGCCAAAACCCTTGCTAACGTGAAAACATTATAAACCTTAGGATAACGGAGGTATGGTGTCACACCCCGACCAATTAAATAAAAAAAGGTGGATAATCTTCGAGACGTGAGTGTTAGAGATTGCTCATAGCCACATGACGATACAAATTAGAGTTTTAAATAAACATGCATCACCAAATTAAATATTACAATTTGTCCACAAGTTTGACAAATCACAAATGACATAGCTAATAATTGTTCATTGATTTAAAATTTAGCTAGGTCCAAAAGCGTATGGTGATCATGATCCAAAGCTATCCTTAAACGTTAGTATTCCCTTAAACATGTTAGAAAATAATGTCAACATAAAAATGTTGGTGAGTTCACATAGTTAAGTACATAAATAATAGTTTATAGATCATAATGGTAAGCGATTCCATGTCCACAAAGATTAGTGCAAATATGTAAAAACACGTATGGCCTCAAGTGTACAATCAAGCCTCAACAATATATGATCAGCTAAGTGAAATTTGTATCCTTCAATGAACTAGAATGCGTCATTGAAGAGTCGGACTTAGCATCGGCTTTAGCACCAAAAAGGCTTGTCAGGCCCTTAGATCTAAGACGTCGTTGGGCTAGCAATAGTTATTGATTGTATCGATCGTAAAATAGAACGCCACACGTATACATAAAGCGCAACCAAGACATAAATAGAATCACATGGTTAATAAATAGATTTAGTGCATGTGGTGTATTTGAATAATATAACATGTTTCACCCCAAAAGTGTATAAATATAAAAAGGGGTATGTAAACTCACATTAATCGGCTCCAAAATCTACTCAAGAAAATATAAGGTGGAAGACGGAAATAACTCTCGGTAGCTTATCCTATTAATCGAGCATAATGATTTTAGTCCATATGTGGTTTCGAGATCGTACGAGTCAATTCTTATTTTTAGTTGTTTTGTGAAATAGTTATGAATGTTGGTATATTTATAAGTTTTTATAAAAATAGGTTAAAATATTATTTATTTGTAAATAACATACTTTTAAAGATTATTGCCATTACAAGTCGTTTACTTGACTTTTTTTTACCCATGCGGTATGACGTTTAAGTAGATTTTTAGTTTATAAATTTTTTAAATAGTTGACGAAACAAGTTTATGTGTCTAATTTTATATAAATAATACTTACAAGGGTTAAAATGAGTGTTTTTGGTTAAGTGTACTTTCACAAGGTTTTTATAAAAACATATATACATATTTTGCTACTTAGTTTTATAAAGTTTTTAAAGTTAGTTTTTGTTTATGGAAACTTTTGGGTTTTTAAGACATAATAAAGATAAAAATATAATTTTTACATGTTTAGTGGGTAGTTTAAATACTTAAAAATGTGAGTTAGAGGTCAAAATACAAAATATACAAGAAAAACGGGTTATGGGATTCGAACCCGTGACCTCTAGCTTGTTAATATATGCACCCAGCCACTTGAGATGGATGACTAACCCAACATAAACCCGGAACATAAACGTTTTAACCTTTGTTTGTTTTGAAAATATAAAGCATTAATATGGTTTTTAAATAAAAAGGTGGGGGGTATTGCCTGGCCGTGAATCGAAACCCCGACCTCTTTGATTTTTTGTAATGCACCCAGCCACTTGAGCTAGGTGACTAACCCGCAAATTCTTTTCCCCTTAATTGTTTTAACCCATATCTAGTAGATTCGAAAATCCCATATGAACCCTAGATCTTTCTCCTCCAAATTGAGTTCGTTTTCATGGTTTTTGACAAAATTAATGTTAGGGCTTATAATCCTCATCCAAAAACGAGTACAATGGTATAAAAAACTTACAAAATGGTGCGGGTTGGGTATGTGTTCGAGTAACGAACGGGTCGGGCACTTTGAGCCCTTGATGCGTGATTTTTACTTCGGGTTTACGATTTCTGGGTACGGGGGTTTGTTTGCGGTGTGTTTGTGAGTATGTGTGTGTGTTTAATTGCAAAATGGTGAGGTCGAGATATGGTTTTGGTTATGGTTTTTGAGTTCGACCGAAGTGAAGAAAAAAGTAAGGTTTCAGGCCATTTTTTGTTCAATTGCACGCAAATACTCGTTTGATGTTAGCTATGGACAAGTTAAACACGTTATTACCCGAATTGGGTCTGATTTTAGGCTGAATCTTGGTTGGAGATTTCGAGTATTGTGAAGGAGGGGGGGGGGTTTACTGTTGCTGCCGTGAATTGGAGGAAGGAGAAGGGTGGTTTGGCTTTTTGACACTTTTGGTCCCCCTCTTTGCATGTTTCTTCTTCTTTTTTTTTATTCTGGTTGTTTACAAGCATTCTTATTATTACCTTGATAAATTTTGTTTTTGTTATTGCTATTATTATTATTGTTTGTATTTTTTACTTGCTAAATTATTTATAAATAAGTCTCATAAACTTTAAGTATTCGATATTAAAATTAAAAGAAAATTTCGTAACTGTTACATATGGGTACGTCTACCATAAACTTTAGGATCCCATTGCCTTGAATCTTACATGGATAACGTGCGCAACTGGCGATCTTAGAAAATGTGAAAACCTTTTAAACCATAGAAGGTATTAGATACCTTAAACTTAAGAGAGAGGTGGCCAAGCCCTATAATTTCCATATAAACGATTTAACTTTCTGCAAAACTTTGAAACTTAATGAAAAAGGATGTTAAATGCATTAACATCCTTGCTTATGACAGAGGTTTAATAAGGTAAGGATAATTAAGATAAGATGATACCGAGATAGGATCCTTATTTCATGGAGGATCCTGGATTCTTGCTATAGATGTATTTTTTAAGATGTATTACGTTCCAAACTCTTGGTAGTGGAACTCCTTCCATTGTAAGTAATCTATATGCCCTCTTTCCAGCTTCAGCTTCAATTAGATATGGTCCTTCCCATTTTGGTGCTAATTTACAATCCGTTTGATTGGTTGTATTCTGAAAAGCTCTCCTTAATACCATATCGCCCTCTTGGAATCTTCTTATTCTTATGCTTTTATTATATGCTCCAGCCATCTTTTGTTGATAAGCAGCAATCCTGATTTTTGCCAAATTTCCAAATTCATCAACAGTTTCCATATCCTGGATCAGGGATTCTTCATGTAGTTGAGGATCACGGATGCTAGTTATGGCTATAGGAACCACCATTTCTGTAGGAATAACAACTTCTGCTCCAAATACCAAAGAGAATCGTGTTTGACCCGTAGCATTCTTTGGAGTTGTCCTGTCAGCCCATAAGACATAAGGTAGTTCTTCAGCCCTGTGACAACCCGTAGTTTCAGGTTAACACTGTTAACTACCTCTTAGTTGTTCCGTTAAGTTTTATAAAAGTTAGGGTTGTTTTGTAATTATCTAAACTATGGAATTAAAAACCAAAAATAATATCCTACTATTCTTCAAGGGCCTAAAGTGTAAAATTCAATTTATTTAAAACCAAACCACCCGCCCCCCTCCTTCTTCTTCTCGCCTGCGACTTGTCGCACACACAAACACACTCAAAATCTCAAACCCTAGCAGTAGCCGCACGCCATCGTTATCATCATTCCCGTTCAATTAGCCGCCACCGTCATTATCGTTCGGCCGCCACACCACCATTGTCTGCCATTCCTCTTCAACCGTCTGCATCGCCACCCCCGTCGCGCAACAGTTGCAGCGATCTCCAAGCTCCGGCGAGCCTGCACTTTCGACCACGCTGTGTTTCCTTGCAACCATTACCGTCTGTCTCTCTCTCTCTCGTGGTAAGTTTATGCTTTCAAAAGAAAAACTTCCAACTATGGTTTCGGTTTCGATCGTGTTTAGGGTTCGGTTCAAAAGTGTGTATTATGTAAATGTAGATCTGTACAGTTATATGTGCGTAGGTGAATATATGTATAAATTGAGAAACAACATGAGCATCACAGTATGTATGCGTGTATGTTATCGCTTTGTGTGTTTATATCTATCAATGATATAGCAGATTTCATGTTTATGGGTAAGCGGCTGTGATGTGTACGTATGTATATTGCTGTTTAGAGAATATATGTAGTATGAATACGGCTGAATATATGTGTATAAAATAGAAAATAGAAGGTGAATACATACATGTATCAATGTGAATCGTAAGTATGTGTAAGTATGTGAACATCATATAGGCGTATATTGTATATTAAACAAATAGCAGCGGTATGTATGTGTGTGTGTCGTATGTGTAGGTGTATGTATAATACGAACGGCGACTGTATTATAGGTATGTATACATGAATTTTGTATGTAGGTTTGCAGAAATGTCTAATAGAGTGCAAGTATATACATAGACCAATATGAATGTATGTAACTGTATGTATGGATGTGATGAAGTAGCAGTAGCAGGTTTAATGTAGACTTATATATTTATGCTAAATAAATATGGGAATGTATAAATAACATAAGTGGAAGCATGACAGAATGTGTGTATGTTTGCTGGTATGTGCTAATGCATGGTATGTTTATATATTCAGTGAGTATGCAGGTTAAGACGTGGGTGGTGATTTTGGATCATTTAAGTGTATATATATATATATATATATATATATATATATATATATATATATATATATATATATATATATATATATATATATATATATATATATATATATATATATATATATATATGTGAACCGTACGTATTTATGGATATACGAACATGTATGTAGGTATTTTCAGTTGGCATAAATGAATGTATGTACTAGTTCTATTATGCATATATGGGAACAATGTATCTTTATAAATGTGCGTGTGAAACAGTAAGTGTGAATGTGCGTATGAGTAGTAGGTATGTGTGCATTAGATGTTGCATGTATTGATCAAAATGTCATACGTAATGTATAGGAAATGTATTGATCATGATGGTGTTGTGTTGTAAATGAAAATATCTACATGAAAGTAAATATATAACCATGACATGCCTAATACATGTAAACTTACGTGGTGTGTTAGCGCTATATGGAAACCAAACCGAACACTTGAACCCTAGCGAAAGTTATATTATACATATATATATATGTATATTATTTACGTGTTCCTAGTTAATGATTAGTAAGTAATTGTTAAAGCAGGTTGTAAAGCGATCTAGGCTTTTAGTTGCATTGTGCTGATTTATTTGCTGTGCACTTCAAAGGTGAGTCTCTTTGCCCGCTTTTAAACCTTTTTCGGGGAGAAAACATACAAACGTTTTTACAACGCCTTTGGGCAACTATTTAACAGCGCCTTCGGGCAGGCTGCATTTTTATACCTTCGGGTAGGGCCTTCGGGCAAGATTCTATACGGCCTTGGGCTGCGTTTTATGCCTTCGGGCAGGGCCTTCGGGCAACTTTTTGATAAACTAATTTCTATTGTCTAATGACTTATTTTACTTGAGCATAAACGTTCCAACAAAAGTCCTTTCTTTAGTTGAGATTATTAATATACAATGGGTATAACGGGAAAATTTGAGTAGTACTACCGGGTTCGGCAAACCCCATCACGCTGGTAGGGATCCAGGTGGTGCAGATTTTCCTTGGAACTTTTGGTCATCTAGTTTGATGGCAGTAAGGCACAACACAACGTTCAGTTTAATCTCAACGTGCTCATGTAGTAAGCGAGGTGGTCTTGCAAACCAGCAATAGCAAATGAAATTTATCAGTTAAACTGTTTTGATATTTATAAACTTTTGTTAAATATCTCATTGAGCTCACCAACCATGTGTTGACCGTTTTCAGTATGTTTTCTCAGGTGGCTAGGAGCTGTGCACGTAGGACATATCATGCATGAGTCATTTAATTTCTTTTGAACTTTTATTTATCTTGTTGGTTTTATTGAAAACAATTACCGGTTTTGTGCTAGACTATTGAGCACAGGTTTTAACTTGGTATTGTGCTAGACTATTGAGCACATGTTTTATACTGGTATCGTGCTAGACTACTGAGCACAAGTTTTATTGGTTTTGTGCTAAACTGTTGAGCACAAGTTTATTTAAATAATGGGTTTGTTTAAAAGCTTCCGCTAAACATTGAAAACCTACATTTTATACCCTGAGTTTTTTGGTTATCGACTAAGTAAAACTTTTGTTAAAATTTATTGAGCCAGTGTTACTGTAACTAATGGCTTGAGATCCTGGTATGTCACACGCCTAACGGATACCCTGTTTGTGGAAAATTGAGGGTGTGACAGATTGGTATCAGAGCCATATGTTATAGGGAACTAGCATTTCATTGCATATAGTCTATAACTTTAAGCATTTGCATTAGTTACACTCACATTGCACAGTAGTACCCTAGTTAGCAGTAGTGCTTGTTTGCCTATACGTGTTACATTTTATGTGCTTACCTGATATGAAATCTTTGTAGCTTAAGAATCCTTATGCGAAGTACTCTGTCCTTATCCCAAACATGAATTTGTATTTCCTGCCTAAATCAAATTCATCTTCGCACGATGTGAATGAGTCTTCTTTTGGAGACGCAAAGAGGCCAAGATGTGAGACTGACGACAACAACTGTTTTGACACGTTTAAGGCTCTCTCTCCTAGACTTCGTGAAGTGGGGCATAAGTTATTCAGCAGTTCACTCATTCTTGTCAGAATACGTTAAATCTTGTAAACCCCGAAAACCGATTTTTGTTCAAATTTTTTTTTCCTCACTCTGTTGAACGCGTGGTGATAATAAAAGTGCGCTAAGTATTGAACACTCAAATCATAAGCATTAAGACGTTGGAGTTATCCGTAGTGATTTTCTTTCGTGAAGTATTCTGTTCTATTCTTTTAAACCTTCTCCATATTGTCACACTTATTTTATTTCATCAAGTTGGTGCTTGTTGCTCTCGTGAAAGCTATTGACTCGAAGAGACACCTCGAAAAGATTAGTACTGATGGTATTCTCATTCTACACAAAGACTGTTTTTGAATACTAACACAAACACAACCTACAGTTTGTAAATAAGCAAGTATTATATGAACACTATCCTCTCTTATACATCCTATATTCGGAATAATACAAATTATCTTATAAATAAGCCCAAAACAATAAGCATGATAATACTTAAGGTTAAAGCCCATGATGGGAGACAAACTAGGGTGATTGTCTAAGGTGAATTGATGATTACGGGTGCGCAACGTAATGGTGAATTTACAGGTACATGATGATCCTGGTAACACCTTTCATGTGAGTTATACCTTGAAGCATAAAAGTGTAGACTAACTCAACACAAATCCATTTGAACAAAAGACTATCTAGAATGAAAATTTATTCTTAAGTAACACATTAATATCAAGTTTATCCTCGATTACATTCGTTGAAATCAATCCATGGATGATAAACACTTACAATACCGCTACAGATGAGAAACAATACAAACTCAGATATGTACAAACTTTTTCACATCTGAATTACCGTACACATTCTACTTTTGAACTTGATCCATAACGACCCGATCACAAGATTAATGAAATGTTTTTGGCAACTTAATAAGATTACACTACTATACCTTGGCACTAAGGCTAATGATTTACGGTAAAGATTCACATGATAAATATAACAATCTACAATAAACAACTAATACAAACTAGTGTTTTGTGTGAACCTTATCCATTGTGGTTCCGGATAACAACCTCTTATTCCGTTTCATCTCGATACATTTTGTGTTTGCTAGATCTACACACACATATATATAATAATAACAACAATAATAATAATAATAATAATAATAATAATAATAATAATAATAATAATAATAATTTATGCTCTCATTGTCATTTGACACTCCAATCAATTATGCAATGTTATTCTTTCAAAGCTCCAGTTTATTCAAGAGATTCCACGCTATATGTAATTAACTTCCTTGATCAAAACAATATGAGATGCAATGTAAGCAATTGCCACCCAATCGTTCTAAACTATGAATAATACTAATAGAAGAAACTGCATGCTTAAGGAAACTAGTGAAGCTAAACGAACCAAGTCATGAAATAACATGACGTTCTCATCTGATCTGTTAAACTTTAAGCTTCAACCGAACTATTATCTCTCATAATCTTTTAAACACCCTAATGGAGAATTCAAACGCTATCACTCAATGAATCTTGATATCAAAATTTTTACTAACAACTTTTTGTTTGAGCTCTTATCTAGTCCATGCGTAAACTAAAACTAGTACTTTAAATACCTACACAATTGAACTAATATGCTATTCGAATAAAAAGATGAGATTCTTGAAAACTTCCTCTATGATAAAACGCTTGGCATATCATATACCCCCCCCGACAATAACACTCAAATTACATCCACAAAGAAACTATTGTACTCCAAAGAATTGGGAGCAAATCATATAACACCGACTTTTGGTTTCCACAGTACTTAAGTACGTAAACTTTAATAACATATCATCTTAGGTCATACAACCATTTGTCCTCTTGAACATAACAAAAATCTCAAAATCATCGAAGTTAGAAATACTTGTAAAAATCCCTGAAAATTTTGCTTAAAACATGTACTTCCGAACACATAAATAGTATCAAAAATTCATTTTTCATCTGTCCTTAGAATGTCTATGACATCATGGATGATCGTGTTTTGACAACGCTTCTTTAATAAAATAGAGTACCTACACACGGTTGAGTCAATTTAATGATCTCTAAACAACTCGAATAACAACGCTTCATTAATATATAATCTTTAGTTAAGTATCGATCCTTGAAAATCTAAATAACAACTCGAAGCTTCGTCATCTAAAATTTCTGAAACATTCTGCATACAAATAGTTATTTATAAATCTTAAGAGGGGATCCCAAAGAAACTTTTGAATCTTTTTAAACACGCGATGCATTAGACCAGCTAAAATCCTACAAATGAGTACTCCAGATGGTTTAAACCTAAGGGAGTGGTTACCTGATGAAACACAAATACAATCATTCTTAGCTATTAAAGTAACAACGTCTAACACCAAAGGTACGATTTAATTTTCGTCCAATTTTCGGGACGAAAATTCTTTCAACAAGGGGATGATGTGATAACCTCAAAAAAAAAATTTCTTTTCTATTCTCTTCCTTTTGTACATTTTCGTTGCAAACTACGAATGACATGACGTAATTTTCGGGACGAAAATTCTTTTAACAAGGGGATGATGTGACAACCCGTAGTTTCAGGTTAACACTGTTAACTACCTCTTAGTTGTTCCGTTAAGTTTTATAAAAGTTAGGGTTGTTTTGTAATTATCTAAACTATGTAATTGAATTAAAAACCAAAAATAATATCCTACTATTCTTCAAGGGCCTAAAGTGTAAAATTCAATTAATTTAAAACCAAACCACCCGCCCCCCCTCCTTCTTCTTCTCGCCTGCGACTTGTCGCACACACAAACACACTCAAAATCTCAAACCCTTGCAGCAGCCGCACGCCATCGTTATCATCATTCCCGTTCAATAGGCGCCACCGTCATTATCGCTCGGCCACCACACCACCATCGTCTGCCATTCCTCTTCAGCCGTCTGCATCGCCACCCCCGTCGCGCAACAGTTGCAGCGATCTCCAAGCTCCGGCGAGCCTGCACTTTCGACCACGCTGTGTTTCCTTGCAACCATTACCGTCTGTCTCTCTCTCTCTCTCGTGGTAAGTTTATGCTTTCAAAAGAAAAACTTCCAACTATGGTTTCAGTTTCGATCGTGTTTCGGGTTCGGTTCAAAAGTGTGTATTATGTAAATGTAGATCTGTACAGTTATATGTGCGTAGGTGATTATATGTATAATTTGAGAAACAACATGAGCATCACAGTATGTATGCGTGTATGTTATCGCTTTGTGTGTTTATATGTATCAATGATATAGCAGATTTCATGTTTATGGGTAAGCGGCTGTGATGTGTACGTATGTATGTATATTGTTGTTTAGAGAATATATGTAGTATGAATACGGCTGAATATATGTGTATAAAATAGAAAATAGAAGGTGAATACATACATGTATGAATGTGAATCGTAAGTATGTGTAAGTATGTGAACATCGTATAGGCGTATATTGTATATTAAACAAATAGCAGCGGTATGTATGTGTGTGTGTCGTATGTGTAGGTGTATGTATAATAAGAACAGCGACTGTATTATAGGTATGTATACATGAATTTTGTATGTAGGTATGCAGAAATGTCTAATAGAGTGCAAGTATATACATAGACCAATATGAATGTATGTAACTGTATGTATGGACGTGATGAAGTAGCAGAAGCAGGTTTAATGTAGACTTATATATTTATGCTAAATAAATATGGAAGCATGACAGAATGTGTGTATGTTTGCTGGTATGTGCTAATGCATGGTATGTTTATATATTCAGTGAGTATGCAGGTTAAGATGTGGGTGGTGATTTTGGATCATTTAAGTGTGTGTATATATATATATATATATGTGTGAATCGTACGTATTTATGGATATACGAACATGTATGTAGGTATTTTCAGTTGGCTTAAATGAATGTATGTACTAGTTCTATTATGCATATATGGGAACAATGTATGTTTATAAATGTGCGTGTGAAACAGTAAGTGTGAATGTGCGTATGAGTAGTAGGTATGTGTGCATTAGATTTTGCATGTATTGATCAAAATGTCATACGTAATGTATAGGAAATGTATTGATCATGATGGTGTTGTGTTGTAAATGAAAATATCTACATGAAAGTAAATATATAACCATGACATGCCTAATACATGTAAACTTACGTGGTGTGTTAGCGCTATATGGAAACCTAACCGAACACTCGAACCCTAGCGAAAGTTATATTATACATATATATATATATATATATATATATATATGTATATTATTTACGTGTTCCTAGTTAATGATTAGTAAGTAATTGTTAAAGCAGGTCCTAGAGCGATCTAGGCTTTTAGTTGCATTGTGCTGATTTATTTGCTGTGCACTTCAAAGGTGAGTCTCTTTGCTCGCTTTTAAACCTTTTTCGGGGAGAAAACATACAAACGTTTTTACAACGCCTTCGGGCAACTATTTTACAGCGCCTTTGGGCGGCTGCATTTTTATACCTTCGGGTAGGGCCTTCGGGCAAGATTCTATACGGCCTTGGGCTGCGTTTTATGCCTTCGGGCAGGGCCTTCGGGCAACTTTTTGATAAACTAATTTCTATTGTCTAATGACTTATTTTACTTGAGCATAAACGTTCCAACAAAAGTCCTTTCCTTTAGTTGAGATTATTAATATACAATGGGTATAACGGGGAAATTTGAGTAGTACTACCGGGTTCGGCAGACCTCATCACGCTGGTAGGGATCCAGGTGGTGCAGATTGTCCTTGAAACTTTTGGTCATCTAGTTTGATGGCAGTAAGGCACAACACAACGTTCAGTTTAATCTCAACGTGCTCATGTAGTAAGTGAGGTGGTCTTGCAAACCAGCAATAGCAAATGAAATTTATCAGTTAAACTGTTTTGATATTTATAAACTTTTGTTAAATATCTCATTGAGCTCACCAACCATGTGTTGACCGTTTTCAGTATGTTTTCTCAGGTGGCTAAGAGCTGTGCACGTAGGACATATCATGCATGAGTCATTTAATTTGTTTTGAACTTTTATTTATCTTGTTGGTTTTATTGAAAACAATTACCGGTTTTGTGCTAGACTATTGAGCACAGGTTTTAACTTGGTATTGTGCTAGACTATTGAGCACATGTTTTATACTGGTATCGTGCTAGATTACTGAGCACAAGTTTTATTGGTTTTGTGCTAAACTGTTGAGCACAAGTTTATTTAAATAATGGGTTTGTTTAAAAGCTTCCTCTAAACTTTGAAAACCTACATTTTATACCCTGAGTTTTTTGGTTAACGACTAAGTAAAACTTTTGTTAAAGTTTATTGAGCCAGTGTTACTGTAACTAATGGCTTGAGCTCCTGGTATGTCACACGCCTAACGGATACCCTGTTTGTGGAAAATTGAGGGTGTGACAAGCCCACTTTCCTTTCTTGGATCTAACTTTTTCTTTAGGTTGTTGATGATAATTTCGTTACTTGATTCTGCTTGACCATTGGCTCGAGGATGAACCGGAGTGGATTTGATCATATTTATGCCTAACTGTCACAAAAGTTAGTGGTTCTTTTCCGAATAAATTGGGGACAATTGTCACATACAATTTCCAAAGGGATACCAAATATAGTAATAATATTTTATTTAATGAAAGATATTACATCCCTTTCCTTGACTTGAGCAAAGAATTTTTCTTCTATCCATTCAGAAAAGTAATCTGTCATTGCAAGCATGAATAGTCGTCCTCCTGGTGCTTTTGGCAGTTTACCTACTATGTTCATGCCCTATTTCATGAATGGCCATGAGGATACAATAGGATGCAGAGGTTCCGCAGGTTGATGAAGGATATTACTTTGTCTTTGACAAGCATCACATTTCGTTGAGTAGTTCATAGCATCCCTTTTCATCGTGGGCCAGAAGTATCCTGTCCTAAGAATCCTTGAAAATAGTGATATGCCACCAATGTGGTTCCCACAATCTCCTTCATGGAAATCTTTTAGAACTTCTTGTACTTCAGGTTCCTCGATACATGTTAGATATGGACCTGCAAAAGACTATCTATATAATATATTGTTTATTATATTAAATGGGGATACCTTGATTATGAAGGATTTAGGATTTTCTCATATTGAGATTTCTCCTACTTTAATATATTTCTTGATTAGTTGGATCCAGGATCCTTGAAATGCTTGAGAGGATAAAAGATCCATAAGCTGGTTTTCTGAATCGATCTCCAGTATCATCCCTTCGTCAATAGTTGGATGAAGGATAGGAATTTTCAGATCTTCTGGAATATTCAATGACGATGCTAAATTTGCTAGAGCATCTGCCCCTGCATTTTCCTCTCTTGGTACCTGTACTATACTAAAAGAATCAAAATATTCTGCAAGAGCTTTAACTATTTCAAGAAATTCAATTAATTTTTCACCTTTAACTAAATAAGAGCCATTGAAGTGATTAGTTATCAATAAAGAATCAACTTATACTTGAAGATACCGGATCCTCATTTGTTTGGCTAGTTGCGATCTTGCTATTAAGACTTCGTATTCTGCTTCATTATTATAGTTTGGAATTCACAAGCTATAGATTGAGGTGTATAGTCCTCCTGTGGTGATTTTAGTAGTATGCCAAGGCATGCTCCTCTAACATATGATGCTCCATTAGTGAAGAGTATCAAAGGATCCTTGGTCTATTCTAATTATTGAACATCCAAGTTTGCTTGCTCTTGCAAGTCACTAATAAAATCTGCCAAAAAGTTTGCTAGTGCTTGTGATTTTATGACATTCCTTGGATCATACCTTATATTATATGTACTGAGCTTCACAACCCATTTTGCCATCCTACCTGATAACTCTGGCTTTCTAAGAACATTCTTAATAGGATAGTTTTAACAATAATAGGATGAGTTTCAAAATAATGCCTTAATTTATTAGAAGCCATGTTTAAAGCAAGAATTAATTTTTCGAGATGAGAATACCTAGCTTCAACATCAAGAAGGCTTTTACTTACATAATAGACCGAATGGTGCTGACCTTCATGATTTTTAACCAGGACAACACTTACTAAATTACCTGAAACGACTAGATATATGATCAAGGATTCTTCCTTGATTGGCTTCATCAATGCTGGCACTGAGGATATGTAATCCTTAAGAGCTTTGAGCGCAGCTTCATGCTTTTCTGTCCACTCGAATCTCTTATTCTTTCTGAGGATATCGTAGATTTCTTTGCACTTTTCTGAGGATCTGGATATAATTTTGTTTAAGGCTGCAACTCTTCCAGTTAGCCTTTGAACATCTTTTACATTTCTTGGTGACTTCATGTTGATAATAACCTTGATTTGCTCAGGACTAGCTTCTATTCTTCTCTTTGTAACCACATATCCCAGAAATTTCCCAGCTTTCACACCAATGTGGCACTTTGAAGGGTTAACCTTCATGTTGTATTTATCCAGGATATTGAAAGCTTCTTCAAGATTTTTGAGATGGTCTTCACTTTTTTTTTATTTGACCACCATGTCATCTTTGTATACTTCCATTGTATCGCCAAGCTGATCTTTGAACATCATATTAACCACCATGCCTTTAAGAGTCTGTCCACTTCTTCTTGGATGATTATGTTTCTTTCTGGTGCATATTTCTTTTTTTATGTATAGGCCTGAAAGAAGGATCAACACCTAATTTATGAGTAATAATTTATTTAGATATACCTGTTATGTCTTCATGTTTCAAAGTAAATGTGGACTTTCTTCGTTTGAGGAAGGATATAAGATCCTGTTCGACATTGGGTTGAATTCCGGATCCTATAAATATTTTGGATTTAGGATCCTCAAGATCAAGTGATAGTTCTTTTACATCTTGCTCCTCCGATCTTTTGACCTCCTTAGGAAGTTTCTGTAATTATTATAATGATGTCAGCTTGGATGCTGGTTTCATGGAAAATGTGTAGCAGTCTTTGCCTCTTGTTGATCGTTGTTGATTTGTACTACTCCTCAAGGAGATGGCAGTTTCACGCATTGATGATATGCTGAGGGAACTTCTTTCATTTCGTGTATCCATGGCCTACCAAGAATAATATTGCAACAAGATAGACAGTTAATAACACAAAATTTTTGCATAGTATTTGCTCCCTCGATGTATATTGGCAGCTTAATGTCCCCTAGAGTATTCTTGGTTTCACCGCTGAATTCTACTAAAACTGAGGATCTTGGCACTATCTCCGACTCTGGAATATTCATCTTTTTAATGACATCATATTGTATGATGTTAGTAGAACTTCCTCCACCTATAATAATCCTACGAACATATTGGTTAGCAATAAATAAAGTAATAACCAAACTGTCATGGTGGGGATCCTGGATATGAGCTCGATTCTCTTCGTTAAATGATATGAACTTTTGATTTGTCGTGGTGGACGTTGCGATTGGTCTTTCACCATTTTCTAATTTACATTCTTTGCATTTCTTTTGCAGCTGAGTATAAGGTGCCACAAATATCGGATCCTCCAGAAATGAAGTTGATCACTCGAGCATCAGGAGGCGGTTAAGCGGCTTTTTTAGGATCCTGGATCCTTTGCTTCTTTCTGCCGAATAATTCTTTGAAATGGCCTTTGCTAAGAAGATAGCTTATTTCTCTTCTTAAGGCTATGCATTCATCAGTATTATGACCAAAATCTTTGTGATAGGCACACCACTTGGATTTATCTTTGTAGCCAACTGTTTTATATGTTTTTCGTGGCCACCTCGCTTTTTCAACTAAATCCTGCATGACAAGCAATACATCACCAACATCAACTAGAAAAGCAATATTCAGAAGTTTTAGGATATTCTTCTTCATCCTCGTTATAATCCACAGCATGGACATTCTAGTTATCATGCTTAGGATACGACTTGGTCCTGCTATTCTTGGATAAGGATCCTTGCTTCTTATCCTGATGTTCCTGTTTTATTGTTCAGCTGACCCTGTCTTGGATCTTTTTATCATCCTCTAGCCTTATTAATCTTAAGGCCCTGGTTCTTAGTTCATCTAGATTCCTGCATGGGGTCATCACAAGATCATCAGAGAAGGGGAGTCTTTTTTCAATCCAATTTAAATGCTTGAACAACCGTATCCATATCAAGACTTCCATACCAAATTTAGTCACATAATCTCTAAGTGACTCAGTATTAGATTGAGTAATTCTATATAAATCACTGGTTAATCATTCAAAAGTTCGACTGCAAGAAAATTGATTATTGAAATGATTAACTAAATGAGAGAATGTACTAATAGAGTAAGGAGGAAGACTTAGCTGCCGTTTTAGAGCGGAACCAGTGAGCGTGGATCTAAAACCCTTACACAAACTGGCTTCTTTTAGCTTTTCTCGTGTAGGATTGATCTCCATCGTTTTTCTATATTGTGCCACATGCTCCTCAAGATCAGATGATCCATCATATATCTTCATATTTGGAGTCTAAAAGCGTTTTGGAATCTCAGCATCACATATTGGTGGAGCAAATCTTGAAATTTTAAGGCTCCCCACAAGAATTTCAGGGGTTGGTCTAACTACTCCTAGGACACTAGATATCATATCCTTAAGCTTTTGTAATTCTCTGGCCATAGCTGCATTGATACCTATATCCTGCATCGAGCCAAAGTTAGTATTTAAGGATTGATTATTGTAACTGTTACATACTAGTCGCTTTGCATAGATCGTTGATTATACATCTCACTTAGCAGTATCAGAGATGTTGTTAGAGAGTTTTACGCTGTTCATCAAGCAAAAAACCCTCAAAAACTGCCCTAGAGAAATAATCATGATCTGATTGTTGAATTCAGTCTCGATTTACCACTACAACTAGTTTCTAATTCACAATTTGGTGTTGAATTAAGATGAATTAAGTTCACCAAAACTCAAAGTTTTTGATCTATAAATTTGACAGAATTCATAATCTAATGATAATGTTTGGGATTGATTGATACATAGGGTTGTTAATCGAGTGATTATACAGCTTGTGTGTGAATTTTGGACAAATTCAACAAGTTTTTGAGAATTAGTGAAAAATTTATGATGAATCTGATGAAGGATGATATGATCTTGCCTTGTGAGACTGGAAATTGATGATTTAGACGTATCAGGACTTGTAATTTTTCTTAGAATTGAGACGCATCAAGTACTGTTAGTCATGTGATTGTTAATTATGTGTAGTGTTGCCATGTGAAATCTTAAAAATTTTGAAGTTACTGTTGAGCCGTGTGAAGTACTATTCAGTCGTGTGAAGAACTGTTCAGACGTATCACTGTTGAGTCGGGTCAAAGTTTCTTCAACATTGCTAAGTTTTTGCAAAGTTCATTAGTCGGGTCACTATTCAGCCGTGTCATGAAATATTAAGACGGGTGATATTGTTCAGCCGTGTGAAGGTCTCTGCCGTGTCAAGTTCAAGCTTCAGTCGTATGATCAATAGTTCAGACGCATCACTGTTCAGCCGTATGACTTTTTACTCGTGTCATCTTTCAGACGCATCATCTGATTCTCTATTCTGCCGTGTCAAATTTTTTAGTCACTTAATTTAGAATTTAAATTTTCCAACTTATTTGGATTTTTCAAAAATTAATCAAAAATACGAAAAATATTGTTCTTAATTACTTTTTAATGGCTCCTAGTGAAGATTCAGATAATTGTGTTCCAAGGTTAGTTAACTGTGCAGATTTCAAGAATTGGACTATCAGATTGAAACATCACCTGTGCTCTATTGACAATGATCTCTGGAAGTCTAATGAAAAAGGTCCTTATATACTTGTTCTTGCACCTAATGCTGCTAGTACCTACACCAAAGACTCCATAGAACCATATCCTGAGGATGATTTACAAGGAGATGACTTACGAAAGGTTAAGAATGACTTTAAGGCCTATTCTTTGATGTGCAAGGGTCTACCATTTCAAGTGTTATCATGGTTGGATGCTTATCAGACTGGTTATACATTATACAAGGCACTAAAGGTTATTTGTGAAGGAGGAAAACAAATCAGAAGTTTAAAGAATCAGAAATTGAGAAGGCAATTGGAACTGTTTGAGCGCATATAAAGAGAAACTGTTCACCAAATGATGAATAGATTTGTTCATATAACTATTGAGATGACAAATGCTAGGGTAAAAATAGACTTTCAAGACTTGAATGATTGATTATTGGGTGCATTTCCATCTTCATGGAAACAAACAGTTACACTACTCAAGCATACTGAGAAATTCCCAATGGACTTAGATCTTCTCATTGCAAAAATTGAAGAAGTAGAAATTGATGAAAGTTCAAGGAATACAGATCGGTCATGTTCTCAAGCTCAGTACAAGTTTGTTGTGAATCCTTCAAACAAAATTGAGAATGCTTTTCTTGTTCTAGATGGTCACAAACCAGAAGATGAAGGTGATTTGTTTGTTGGTGCAAGTTTTTATACCGATTCTACTTATCATACAAGCTCTCCAATCTACAAGCAACCTCAATCTCCACCAAAAGCACAATCTCAACCAGTAAAATCTCAATCTGAAGCTCAAAGTTCAAGTTCTACAATTCCATGCAAAGTTAAACATGTTATGAACATTCTTCTACAAGATGATGAAACTAAGAATGCTTTCACTGCATTCATGGCAAGTATTCAGGCGCACCAAGGCAGTCATCTGACTCAGCTAGATGTAGTTCTTCAAGACTTATTTGAAATGGATCCTGATGATGTTGAGGTAATGGATCTTAACTGGCAAATGGTTATGGTTGCATATCTAACTCAGAAGCATGCATATGTCAATCGTAATTTCAAGCTAAGTGCAAACAAGACAGTTGGATTTGACAAATCAAAGGCAAGATGCTTTAACTTCAACTGTGATAGTTCGAGACGAACCGAGCTTGGATCTAGATCTGAGATTGTTTGGGGATGTTGTTTGCGATCAGTGATGCGGAATCTCACTAATCACGTATTGATGCTTGAATGTTCATGAAGATCAATGCAAGGTATGATGAAGATGATGATAATATGAATAGGTGAATTGTATTAGATCAATGGAGAAGTTACAAAGGATATGGAATGAAATGTAGGCAACTCAATGATGAACAAATGACCTAGGTGATGGTATTTATAGTCCATACCATTCACCTTACATTTCAACCTAACCACGTGCAGTTAAGCACAAGCGCGCATTTAAGTACGAAACGATTACACAAATATTCTAAGACAAATACAAATTATGAACATCTTCACCCGTGCTTGCTCGTGATGATGCTCGATATCTTCACTCGCTTATATTTGGAAAGTGACATCTTCAAATAACCCCAACAAACTGTTATGGTCATTTTTCTAAAGAGTGTAAGGCACCAAAGAATCAGAACTATAATGGTCAATCAAGTTCAAGCAGCCCGAACCAGAATCAAAGTCAAAGCTAGAACACTCAACAATCTCAGAGTTATCAGAATCGACATCAACGTTTTCAGCAAAAGCCATATCAAAGTCTTCCAATGCCAGAACCGAAAGTTGAAGGAAAAAAACAGGAAGATCAGAACAAAGCACTTGTGGTTAGTGTGAAAGATGGTTATGACTGGAGTGCATATGCGGAACAAACACTGCTGATATTACTTCCAATCTGGCTCTAGTTTGTGAAATTGAAAATGAAGACTGGTCAGAAAATGCTGATATCAAAGATCTTGATGATGAGAATCAAGAAAATAAAGCCTATGACTGGAGTGCTAAATTTGATCCATTTGAAGAATCAGAAGCTGAAATTGCACTCATGGCCACATCTGAGGAATCAATCACATCAGCTTAATCTGAGAAGGCAAGGGTTAATTCTGAACTCCCTCCTAATTATATTCCAATTCCAGATGATGTGAGAAATAGGTTATGCTCTAAGGATTGCATTGCTCAAGTTGAACATTATTGAACCCATTCATTTAAAATCTGTGATAAATTAAGCAAACACGAAAAGATTCATGAAAAGCTTAAAAATGATCATAAGATTTCAGATGAAAAGATAATTTCACTTCAAAAATCATGGCGCAAAACACAAAAAGAACTCGAAATTGCAACTAAACAATTAGAGGAAATGACAAAAGCTCTTGAAGTAGAAAAAGTTGCCCATGCAGCAACACATGTTGATTTAACAAAGGTGAAAGTTCAAAATCTATTTTAGCTAAACTGGTAAGTGAACGAAAAGATAACAAAGCAGGTTTAGATTTCACTCATGAATCCATAACAAACACTTTATTAGAAAACTTTAATCCATTTGTTCATTCACCTGAAAATGAAGAAAAATTCAAAGAACTTCATCGAAACAAATCTGAATCTGGAAGCTCGGAAGGAAAAGATGATGGAAAGATCATGTCTGAGATCATGAAGGAAGAATGTGTATCAGTTGGAAATGACGATCAAGTTAGTGAGAAGTCAATACCCATTCTTGAACAAATCGTTGACTATGAGGAAGGAATGCCAGCAAAGTCGAAGGAACAACAAGCTGAAAGCGAATTCTTAGGATTCAGAGATCCTAACTTTCTCAAATGGAAAAAGGAACAGAATGAACTCGTTGCCGCTGCCATTCAACAACGTCAAAGTTCGAAGAATGATGTTGCTTCAACCACTAAATCTCCAATCTCAAATCTTAACGAAATCAATCAATCAATCAAAATCAAAACAAAAAGAAACCAAATCTTAAACTCGAAAAAAACTCTAGTATAATGTAGAACGCCATACAGCTCCTAACACCTTACAATACCGTACGTAAACTTAAAACTCCATAACAAACCTAATGAATTCGTACGAGTCCTTTTAACACAGTACGACAAGTTAGGACATCTTACGACTCTTTATGCCACATTAGCAACTCGAAAAGAACTTTAGTATAATGCAGAACGCCATACAGCTACTAACATCTTACAATACCGTACGTAAAATTAAAACTCAATAATAAACCTAATGAATTCGTACGAGTCCTTTTGAACATCGTACGACAAGTTAGGACATCTTACGACTCTTTATGCCACATTAGCAACTCGAAAAAAACTTTAGTATAATGTAGAACGCCATACAGCTCCTAACACCTTTCAATACCGTACGTAAACTTAAAACTCCATAATAAACCTAATGAATTCGTACGAGTCCTTTGAACATCGTACGACAAATTAGGACATCTTACGACTCTTTATGCCACATTAGCAACTCGAAAAGAATGTTAGTATAATGTAGAACGCCATACAGCTCCTAAGTACATCTTACAACACCGTACTAACCTTTAAATCTCCAAAATAAACCTAAGGAATTCGTAAGAGTCCTTTGAAGATCGTACGACATGTTAGGACATCTTACGACTCTTTATGCCACATTAGCAACTCGAAAAGAATGTTAGTATAATGTAGAACGCCATAAAGCTCCGAAGTACACCTTACTATACCGTAAGTAAACTTAAAACTCCATAATAAACTTAATGAATTCGTACGAGTCCTTTGAACATCGTACGACAAGTTAGGACATCTTATGACTCTTTATGCCATATTAGCACCTTGAAAAGCACATTTGTATAATGTAAGACGTCTTACAACACCTAACAACATATTACAACACCGTACGAACCTTTAAAACTCCAAAATAAACCTAATGAATTCGAACGTGTCCTTTGAACATCGTACGAAAAGTTAGGACATCTTACGACCCTTTATGCCACATTAGCAATTCGAAAAAAACTTTAGTATAATGTAGAACGCCATACAGCTCCTAACACCTTACAATACCGTACGTAAACTTAAAACTCCATAATAAACCTAATGAATTCGTACGAGTCCTTTTGAACACTGTACGACAAGTTAGGATATCTTACGACTCTTTATGCCACATTAGCAACTCGAAAAGAACTTTAGTATAATGTAGAACGCCATACAGCTCCTAACACCTTTCAATACCGTACGTATACTTGAAACTCCATAATAAACCTAATGAATTCGTACGAGTCCTTTGAACATCGTACGACAATTTATGACATCTTACGACTCTTTATTCCACATTAGCAACTCGAAAAGAACTTTAGTATAATGTAAAACGCCATACAGCTCCTAACACCTTACAATACCGTACGTAAACTTAAATCTCAATAATAAACTTAATGAATTCGTACGAGTCCTTTTTATGCCACATTAGCAACTCGAAAAGAACGTTAGTATAATGTAGAACGCCATACAGCTCCTAACACCTTTCAATACCGTACGTAAACTTAAACTCCATAATAAACCTAATGAATTCGTATGAGTCCTTTGAACATCGTACGACAAGTTAGGACATCTTATGACTCTTTATGCCATATTAGCACCTTCAAAAGCACATTTGTATAATGTAAGACGTCTTACAACACCTAACAACATCTTACAACACCATACGAACCTTTAAAACTCTATAATAAACCTAATGAATTCGTACGAGTCCTTTGAACATCGTACGACAAGTTAGCACATCTTACGACTCTTTATGCCACATTAGCAACTCGAAAAGAACTTTAGTATAATGTAGAACGCCATACAACTCCTAACACCTTACAATACCGTACGTAAACTTAAATCTCAATAATAAACTTAATGAAGTCGTACGAGTCCTTTTGAACATCGTACGACAAGTTAGGACATCTTACGACTTTTTATGCCACATTAGCAACTCTAAAATACTTTAGTATAATGTAGAACGCCATACAGCTCCTAACACCTTTCAATACCGTACGTAAACTTAAACTCTATAATAAACCTAAGGAATTCGTATGAGTCCTTTGAACATCGTACGACAAGTTAGGACATCTTATGACTCTTTATGCCATATTAGCACCTTGAAGAGCACATTAGTATAATGTAAGACGTCTTACAACACCTAACAACATCTTACAACACCGTACGAACCTTTAAAACTCCAAAATAAACCTAATGAATTCGTACGTGTCCTTTGAACATCGTACGAAAAGTTAGGACATCTTACGACCCTTTATGCCACATTAGCAACTCGAAAAAAACTTTAGTATAATGTAGAACGCCATACAGCTCCTAACACCTTACAATACCGTACGTAAACTTAAAACTCCATAATAAACCTAATGAATTCGTACGTGTCCTTTGAACACCGTACGACAAGTTAGGACATCTTACGACTCTTTATGCCACATTAGCAACTCGAAAAGAACTTTAGTATAATGTAGAACGCCATAAAGCTCCTAATACCTTTCAATACAGGACGTAAACTTAAAACTCCATAATAAAACTAATGAATTCGTACGAATCCTTTGAACATCGTACGACAAGTTTGGACCTCTTACGACTCTTTATGCCACATTAGCAACTCAAAAAGAACGTTAGTATAATGTAGAACGCCATACAGCTCCTAAGTACACCTGACAATACCGTACGTAAACTTAAAACTCCATAATAAACCTAATGAATTCGTACGAGTCCTTTGAACATCGTACGACAAATTAGGACATCTTACGACTCTTTATGCCACATTAGCAACTCGAAAAGAACGTTAGTATAATGTAGAACGCCATACAGCTCCTAAGTACACCTTACAATTCCGTACCTAAACTTAAAACTCAATTGTAAACCTAATGAATTCGTACGAGTCCTTTTGAACATCGTAAGACAAGTTAGGACATCTTACGACACTTTATGCCACATTAGCAACTCGAAAATAACTTTAGTATAATGTAGAACGCCATACAGATCCTAACACCTTTCAATACCGTACGTAAAATTAAAACTCCATAATAAACCTAATGAATTCGTACGAGTCCTTTGAACATCGTACGACAAATTAGGACATCTTACGACTCTTTATGCCACATTAGCAACTCGAAAAGAATGTTAGTATAATGTAGAACGCCATACAGCTCCTAAGTACATCTTACAACACCATACGAACCTTTAAAACTCCAAAATAAACCTAATGAATTCGTAAGAGTCCTTTGAAGATCGTACGACATGTTAGGACATCTTACGACTCTTTATGCCACATTAGCAACTCGAAAAGAATGTTAGTATAATGTAGAACGCCATAAAGCTCCGAAGTACACCTTACTATACCGTACGTAAACTAAAAACTCCATAATAAACTTAATGAATTCGTACGAGTCCTTTGAACATCGTACGACAAGTTAGGACATCTTATGACTCTTTATGCCATATTAGCACCTTGAAAAGCACATTTGTATAATGTAAGACGTCTTACAACACCTAACAACATATTACAACACCGTACGAACCTTTAAAACTCCAAAATAAACCTAATGAATTCGTACGTGTCCTTTGAACATCGTACGAAAAGTTAGGACATCTTACGACCCTTTATGCCACATTAGCAATTCGAAAAAAACTTTAGTATAATGTAGAACGCCATACAGCTCCTAACACCTTACAATACCGTACGTAAACTTAAAACTCCATAATAAACCTAATGAATTCGTACGAGTCCTTTTGAACACTGTACGACAAGTTAGGATATCTTACGACTCTTTATGCCACATTAGCAACTCGAAAAGAACTTTAGTATAATGTAGAACGCCATAAAGCTCCTAACACCTTTCAATACAGGACGTAAACTTAAAACTCCATAATAAAACTAATGAATTCGTACGAATCCTTTGAACATCGTACGACAAGTTTGGACATCTTACGACTCTTTATGCCACATTAGCAACTCAAAAAGAACGTTAGTATAATGTAGAACGCCATACAGCTCCTAAGTACACCTGACAATACCGTACGTAAACTTAAAACTCCATAATAAACCTAATGAATTCGTTCGAGTCCTTTGAACATCGTACGACATGTTAGGACATCTTACGACTCTTTATGCCACTTTAGCAACTCGAAAAGAACGTTAGTATAATGTAGAACGCCATACAGCTCCTAAGTACACCTTACAATTCCGTACGTAAACTTAAAACTCAATTGTAAACCTAATGAATTCGTACGAGTCCTTTTGAACATCGTAACACAAGTTAGGACATCTTACGACTCTTTATGCCACATTAGCAACTCGAAAATAACTTTAGTATAATGTAGAACGCCATACAGATCCTAACACCTTTCAATACCGTACGTAAAATTAAAACTCCATAATAAACCTAATGAATTCGTACGAGTCCTTTGAACATCGTACGACAAATTAGGACATCTTACGACTCTTTATGCCACATTAGCAACTCGAAAAGAATGTTAGTATAATGTAGAACGCCATACAGCTCCTAAGTACATCTTACAACACCATACGAACCTTTAAAACTCCAAAATAAACCTAATGAATTCGTAAGAGTCCTTTGAAGATCGTACGACATGTTAGGACATCTTACGACTCTTTATGCCACATTAGCAACTCGAAAAGAATGTTAGTATAATGTAGAACGCCATAAAGCTCCGAAGTACACCTTACTATACCGTACGTAAACTAAAAACTCCATAATAAACTTAATGAATTCGTACGAGTCCTTTGAACATCGTACGACAAGTTAGGACATCTTATGACTCTTTATGCCATATTAGCACCTTGAAAAGCACATTTGTATAATGTAAGACGTCTTACAACACCTAACAACATATTACAACACCGTACGAACCTTTAAAACTCCAAAATAAACCTAATGAATTCGTACGTGTCCTTTGAACATCGTACGAAAAGTTAGGACATCTTACGACCCTTTATGCCACATTAGCAATTCGAAAAAAACTTTAGTATAATGTAGAACGCCATACAGCTCCTAACACCTTACAATACCGTACGTAAACTTAAAACTCCATAATAAACCTAATGAATTCGTACGAGTCCTTTTGAACACTGTACGACAAGTTAGGATATCTTACGACTCTTTATGCCACATTAGCAACTCGAAAAGAACTTTAGTATAATGTAGAACGCCATAAAGCTCCTAACACCTTTCAATACAGGACGTAAACTTAAAACTCCATAATAAAACTAATGAATTCGTACGAATCCTTTGAACATCGTACGACAAGTTTGGACATCTTACGACTCTTTATGCCACATTAGCAACTCAAAAAGAACGTTAGTATAATGTAGAACGCCATACAGCTCCTAAGTACACCTGACAATACCGTACGTAAACTTAAAACTCCATAATAAACCTAATGAATTCGTTCGAGTCCTTTGAACATCGTACGACATGTTAGGACATCTTACGACTCTTTATGCCACATTAGCAACTCGAAAAGAACGTTAGTATAATGTAGAACGCCATACAGCTCCTAAGTACACCTTACAATTCCGTACGTAAACTTAAAACTCAATTGTAAACCTAATGAATTCGTACGAGTCCTTTTGAACATCGTAAGACAAGTTAGGACATCTTACGACTCTTTATGCCACATTAGCAACTCGAAAATAACTTTAGTATAATGTAGAACGCCATACAGATCCTAACACCTTTCAATACCGTACGTAAAATTAAAACTCCATAATAAACCTAATGAATTCGTACGAGTCCTTTGAACATCGTACGACAAATTAGGACATCTTACGACTCTTTATGCCACATTAGCAACTCGAAAAGAATGTTAGTATAATGTAGAACGCCATACAGCTCCTAAGTACATCTTACAACACCATACGAACCTTTAAAACTCCAAAATAAACCTAATGAATTCGTAAGAGTCCTTTGAAGATCGTACGACATGTTAGGACATCTTACGACTCTTTATGCCACATTAGCAACTCGAAAAGAATGTTAGTATAATGTAGAACGCCATAAAGCTCCGAAGTACACCTTACTATACCGTACGTAAACTAAAAACTCCATAATAAACTTAATGAATTCGTACGAGTCCTTTGAACATCGTACGACAAGTTAGGACATCTTATGACTCTTTATGCCATATTAGCACCTTGAAAAGCACATTTGTATAATGTAAGACGTCTTACAACACCTAACAACATATTACAACACCGTACGAACCTTTAAAACTCCAAAATAAACCTAATGAATTCGTACGTGTCCTTTGAACATCGTACGAAAAGTTAGGACATCTTACGACCCTTTATGCCACATTAGCAATTCGAAAAAAACTTTAGTATAATGTAGAACGCCATACAGCTCCTAACACCTTACAATACCGTACGTAAACTTAAAACTCCATAATAAACCTAATGAATTCGTACGAGTCCTTTTGAACACTGTACGACAAGTTAGGATATCTTACGACTCTTTATGCCACATTAGCAACTCGAAAAGAACTTTAGTATAATGTAGAACGCCATAAAGCTCCTAACACCTTTCAATACAGGACGTAAACTTAAAACTCCATAATAAAACTAATGAATTCGTACGAATCCTTTGAACATCGTACGACAAGTTTGGACATCTTACGACTCTTTATGCCACATTAGCAACTCAAAAAGAACGTTAGTATAATGTAGAACGCCATACAGCTCCTAAGTACACCTGACAATACCGTACGTAAACTTAAAACTCCATAATAAACCTAATGAATTCGTTCGAGTCCTTTGAACATCGTACGACATGTTAGGACATCTTACGACTCTTTATGCCACATTAGCAACTCGAAAAGAACGTTAGTATAATGTAGAACGCCATACAGCTCCTAAGTACACCTTACAATTCCGTACGTAAACTTAAAACTCAATTGTAAACCTAATGAATTCGTACGAGTCCTTTTGAACATCGTAAGACAAGTTAGGACATCTTACGACTCTTTATGCCACATTAGCAACTCGAAAATAACTTTAGTATAATGTAGAACGCCATACAGATCCTAACACCTTTCAATACCGTACATAAAATTAAAACTCCATAATAAACCTAATGAATTCGTACGAGTCCTTTGAACATCGTACGACAAATTAGGACATCTTACGAATCTTTATGCCACATTAGCAACTCGAAAAGAATGTTAGTATAATGTAGAACGCCATACAGCTCCTAAGTACATCTTACAACACCATACGAACCTTTAAAACTCCAAAATAAACCTAATGAATTCGTAAGAGTCCTTTGAAGATCGTACGACATGTTAGGACATCTTACGACTCTTTATTCCACATTAGCAACTCGAAAAGAACTTTAGTATAATGTAGAACGCCATACAGCTCCTAACACCTTTCAATACCGTACGTATACTTGAAACTCCATAATAAACCTAATGAATTCGTACAAGTCCTTTGAACATCGTACGACAATCTAGGACATCTTACGACTCTTTATTCCACATTAGCAACTCGAAAAGAACTTTAGTATAATGTAGAACGCCATACAGCTCCTAACACCTTACAATACCGTACGTAAACTGAAATCTCAATAATAAACTTAATGAATTCGTACGAGTCCTTTTAAACATCGTACGACATGTTAGGACATCTTACGACTTTTTATGCCACATTAGCAACTCGAAAAGAACTTTAGTATAATGTAGAACGCCATACAGCTCCTAACACCTTTCAATACCGTACGTAAACTTAAACTCCATAATAAACCTAATGAATTCGTATGAGTCCTTTAAACATCGTACGACAAGTTAGGACATCTTATGACTCTTTATGCCATATTAGCACCTTGAAAAGCACATTTGTATAATGTAAGACGTCTTACAACACCTAACAACATCTTACAACACCATACGAACCTTTAAAACTCCATAATAAACCTAATGAATTCGTACGAGTCCTTTGAACATCGTACGACAAGTTAGCACATCTTACGACTCTTTATGCCACATTAGCAACTCGAAAAGAACTTTAGTATAATGTAGAACGCCATACAACTCCTAACACCTTACAATACCGTACGTAAACTTAAATCTCAATAATAAACTTAATGAAGTCGTACGAGTCCTTTTGAACATCGTACGACAAGTTAGGACATCTTACGACTTTTTATGCCACATTAGCAACTCGAAAATACTTTAGTATAATGTAGAACGCCATACAGCTCCTAACACCTTTCAATACCGTACGTAAACTTAAACTCTATAATAAACCTAAGGAATTCGTATGAGTCCTTTGAACATCGTACGACAAGTTAGGACATCTTATGACTCTTTATGCCATATTAGCACCTTGAAGAGCACATTAGTATAATGTAAGACGTCTTACAACACCTAACAACATCTTACAACACCGTACGAACCTTTAAAACTCCAAAATAAACCTAATGAATTCGTACGTGTCCTTTGAACATCGTACGAAAAGTTAGGACATCTTACGACCCTTTATGCCACATTAGCAACTCGAAAAAAACTTTAGTATAATGTAGAACGCCATACAGCTCCTAACACCTTACAATACCGTACGTAAACTTAAAACTCCATAATAAACCTAATGAATTCGTACGTGTCCTTTGAACACCGTACGACAAGTTAGGACATCTTACGACTCTTTATGCCACATTAGCAACTCGAAAAGAACTTTAGTATAATGTAGAACGCCATAAAGCTCCTAACACCTTTCAATACAGGACGTAAACTAAAAACTCCATAATAAACCTAATGAATTCGTACGAATCCTTTGAACATCGTACGACAAGTTTGGACATCTTACGACTCTTTATGCCACATTAGCAACTCAAAAAGAACGTTAGTATAATGTAGAACGCCATACAGCTCCTAAGTACACCTGACAATACCGTACGTAAACTTTAAACTCCATAATAAACCTAATGAATTCGTTCGAGTCCTTTGAACATCGTACGACATGTTAGGACATCTTAGGACTCTTTATGCCACATTAGCAACTCGAAAAGAACGTTAGTATAATGTAGAACGCCATACAGCTCCTAAGTACACCTTACAATTCCGTACGTAAACTTAAAACTCAATTGTAAACCTAATGAATTCGTACGAGTCCTTTTGAACATCGTACGACAAGTTAGGACATCTTACGACTCTTTTTGCCACATTAGCAACTCGAAAATAACTTTAGTATAATGTAGAACGCCATACAGCTCCTAACACCTTTCAATACCGTACGTAAAATTAAAACTCCATAATAAACCTAATGAATTCGTACGAGTCCTTTGAACATCGTACGACAAATTAGGACATCTTACGACTCTTTATGCCACATTAGCAACTCGAAAAGAATGTTAGTATAATGTAGAACGCCATACAGCTCCTAAGTACATCTTACAACACCATACGAACCTTTAAAACTCCAAAATAAACCTAATGAATTCGTAAGAGTCCTTTGAAGATCGTACGACATGTTAGGACATCTTACGACTCTTTATGCCACATTAGCAACTCGAAAAGAATGTTAGTATAATGTAGAACACCATAAAGCTCCGAAGTACACCTTACTATACCGTACGTAAACTTAAAACTCCATAATAAACTTAATGAATTCGTACGAGTCCTTTGAACATCGTACGACAAGTTAGGACATCTTATGACTCTTTATGCCATATTAGCACCTTGAAAAGCACATTTGTATAATGTAAGACGTCTTACAACACCTAACAACATATTACAACACCGTACGAACCTTTAAAACTCCAAAATAAACCTAATGAATTCGTACGTGTCCTTTGAACATCGTACGAAAAGTTAGGACATCTTACGACCCTTTATGCCACATTAGCAATTCGAAAAAAACTTTAGTATAATATAGAACGCCATACAGCTCCTAACACCTTACAATACCGTACGTAAACTTAAAACTCCATAATAAACCTAATGAATTCGTACGAGTCCTTTTGAACACTGTACGACAAGTTAGGATATCTTACGACTCTTTATGCCACATTAGCAACTCGAAAAGAACTTTAGTATAATGTAGAACGCCATACAGCTCCTAACACCTTTCAATACCGTACGTATACTTGAAACTCCATAATAAACCTAATGAATTCGTACGAGTCCTTTGAACATCGTACGACAATTTAGGACATCTTACGACTCTTTATTCCACATTAGCAACTCGAAAAGAACTTTAGTATAATGTAGAACGCCATACAGCTCCTAACACCTTTCAATACCGTACGTATACTTGAAACTCCATAATAAACCTAATGAATTCGTACAAGTCCTTTGAACATCGTACGACAATCTAGGACATCTTACGACTCTTTATTCCACATTAGCAACTCGAAAAGAACTTTAGTATAATGTAGAACGCCATACAGCTCCTAACACCTTACAATACCGTACGTAAACTGAAATCTCAATAATAAACTTAATGAATTCGTACGAGTCCTTTTAAACATCGTACGACATGTTAGGACATCTTACGACTTTTTATGCCACATTAGCAACTCGAAAAGAACTTTAGTATAATGTAGAACGCCATACAGCTCCTAACACCTTTCAATACCGTACGTAAACTTAAACTCCATAATAAACCTAATGAATTCGTATGAGTCCTTTAAACATCGTACGACAAGTTAGGACATCTTATGACTCTTTATGCCATATTAGCACCTTGAAAAGCACATTTGTATAATGTAAGACGTCTTACAACACCTAACAACATCTTACAACACCATACGAACCTTTAAAACTCCATAATAAACCTAATGAATTCGTACGAGTCCTTTGAACATCGTACGACAAGTTAGCACATCTTACGACTCTTTATGCCACATTAGCAACTCGAAAAGAACTTTAGTATAATGTAGAACGCCATACAACTCCTAACACCTTACAATACCGTACGTAAACTTAAATCTCAATAATAAACTTAATGAAGTCGTACGAGTCCTTTTGAACATCGTACGACAAGTTAGGACATCTTACGACTTTTTATGCCACATTAGCAACTCGAAAATACTTTAGTATAATGTAGAACGCCATACAGCTCCTAACACCTTTCAATACCGTACGTAAACTTAAACTCTATAATAAACCTAAGGAATTCGTATGAGTCCTTTGAACATCGTACGACAAGTTAGGACATCTTATGACTCTTTATGCCATATTAGCACCTTGAAGAGCACATTAGTATAATGTAAGACGTCTTACAACACCTAACAACATCTTACAACACCGTACGAACCTTTAAAACTCCAAAATAAACCTAATGAATTCGTACGTGTCCTTTGAACATCGTACGAAAAGTTAGGACATCTTACGACCCTTTATGCCACATTAGCAACTCGAAAAAAACTTTAGTATAATGTAGAACGCCATACAGCTCCTAACACCTTACAATACCGTACGTAAACTTAAAACTCCATAATAAACCTAATGAATTCGTACGTGTCCTTTGAACACCGTACAACAAGTTAGGACATCTTACGACTCTTTATGCCACATTAGCAACTCGAAAAGAACTTTAGTATAATGTAGAACGCCATAAAGCTCCTAACACCTTTCAATACAGGACGTAAACTTAAAACTCCATAATAAACCTAATGAATTCGTACGAATCCTTTGAACATCGTACGACAAGTTTGGACATCTTACGACTCTTTATGCCACATTAGCAACTCAAAAAGAACGTTAGTATACTGTAGAACGCCATACAGCTCCTAAGTACACCTGACAATACCGTACGTAAACTTAAAACTCCATAATAAACCTAATGAATTCGTTCGAGTCCTTTGAACATCGTACGACATGTTAGGACATCTTACGACTCTTTATGCCACATTAGCAACTCGAAAAGAACGTTAGTATAATGTAGAACGCCATACAGCTCCTAAGTACACCTTACAATTCCGTACGTAAACTTAAAACTCAATTGTAAACCTAATGAATTCGTACGAGTCCTTTTGAACATCGTACGACAAGTTAGGACATCTTACGACTCTTTATGCCACATTAGCAACTCGAAAATAACTTTAGTATAATGTAGAACGCCATACAGCTCCTAACACCTTTCAATACCGTACGTAAAATTAAAACTCCATAATAAACCTAATGAATTCGTACGAGTCCTTTGAACATCGTACGACAAATTAGGACATCTTACGACTCTTTATGCCACATTAGCAACTCGAAAAGAATGTTAGTATAATGTAGAACGCCATACAGCTCCTAAGTACATCTTACAACACCATACGAACCTTTAAAACTCCAAAATAAACCTAATGAATTCGTAAGAGTCCTTTGAAGATCGTACGACATGTTAGGACATCTTACGACTCTTTATGCCACATTAGCAACTCGAAAAGAATGTTAGTATAATGTAGAACGCCATAAAGCTCCGAAGTACACCTTACTATACCGTACGTAAACTTAAAACTCCATAATAAACTTAATGAATTCGTACGAGTCCTTTGAACATCGTACGACAAGTTAGGACATCTTATGACTCTTTATGCCATATTAGCACCTTGAAAAGCACATTTGTATAATGTAAGACGTCTTACAACACCTAACAACATATTACAACACCGTACGAACCTTTAAAACTCCAAAATAAACCTAATGAATTCGTACGTGTCCTTTGAACATCGTACGAAAAGTTAGGACATCTTACGACCCTTTATGCCACATTAGCAATTCGAAAAAAACTTTAGTATAATGTAGAACGCCATACAGCTCCTAACACCTTACAATACCGTACGTAAACTTAAAACTCCATAATAAACCTAATGAATTCGTACGAGTCCTTTTGAACACTGTACGACAAGTTAGGATATCTTACGACTCTTTATTCCACATTAGTAACTCGAAAAGAACTTTACTATAATGTAGAACGCCATACAGCTCCTAACACCTTTCAATACCGTACGTATACTTGAAACTCCATAATAAACCTAATGAATTCGTACGAGTCCTTTGAACATCGTACGACAATTTAGGACATCTTACGACTCTTTATTCCACATTAGCAACTCGAAAAGAACTTTAGTATAATGTAGAACGCCATACAGCTCCTAACACCTTACAATACCGTACGTAAACTTAAATCTCAATAATAAACTTAATGAATTCGTACGAGTCCTTTTAAACATCGTACGACATGTTAGGACATCTTACGACTTTTTATGCCACATTAGCAACTCGAAAAGAACTTTAGTATAATGTAGAACGCCATACAGCTCCTAACACCTTTCAATACCGTACGTAAACTTAAACTCCATAATAAACCTAATGAATTCGTATGAGTCCTTTGAACATCGTACGACAAGTTAGGACATCTTATGACTCTTTATGCCATATTAGCACCTTGAAAAGCACATTTGTATAATGTAAGACGTCTTACAACACCTAACAACATCTTACAACACCGTACGAACCTTTAAAACTCCATAATAAACCTAATGAATTCGTACGAGTCCTTTGAACATCGTACGACAAGTTAGCACATCTTACGACTCTTTATGCCACATTAGCAACTCGAAAAGAACTTTAGTATAATATAGAACACCATACAACTCCTAACACCTTACAATACCGTACGTAAACTTAAATCTCAATAATAAACTTAATGAAGTCGTACGAGTCCTTTTGAACATCGTACGACAAGTTAGGACATCTTACGACTTTTTATGCCACATTAGCAACTCGAAAAGAACTTTAGTATAATGTAGAACGCCATACAGCTCCTAACACCTTTCAATACCGTACGTAAACTTAAACTCCATAATAAACCTAAGGAATTCGTATGAGTCCTTTGAACATCGTACGACAAGTTAGGACATCTTATGACTCTTTATGCCATATTAGCACCTTGAAGAGCACATTAGTATAATGTAAGACGTCTTACAACACCTAACAACATCTTACAACACCGTACGAACCTTTAAAACTCCAAAATAAACCTAATGAATTCGTACGTGTCCTTTGAACATCGTACGAAACGTTAGGACATCTTACGACCCTTTATGCCACATTAGCAACTCGAAAAAAACTTTAGTATAATGTAGAACGCCATACAGCTCCTAACTCCTTACAATACCGTACGTAAACTTAAAACTCCATAATAAACCTAATGAATTCGTACGTGTCCTTTGAACACCGTACGACAAGTTAGGACATCTTACGACTCTTTATGCCACATTAGCAACTCGAAAAGAACTTTAGTATAATGTTGAACGCCATAAAGCTCCTAACACCTTTCAATACAGGACGTAAACTTAAAACTCCATAATAAACCTAATGAATTCGTACGAATCCTTTTAACATCGTACGACAAGTTTGGACATCTTACGACTCTTTATGCCACATTAGCAACTCAAAAAGAACGTTAGTATAATGTAGAACGCCATACAGCTCCTAAGTACACCTGACAATACCGTACGTAAACTTAAAACTCCATAATAAACCTAATGAATTCGTTCGAGTCCTTTGAACATCGTACGACATGTTAGGACATCTTACGACTCTTTATGCCACATTAGCAACTCGAAAAGAACGTTAGTATAATGTAGAACGCCATACAGCTCCTAAGTACACCTTACAATTCCGTACGTAAATTTAAAACTCAATTATAAACCTAATGAATTCGTACGAGTCCTTTTGAACATCGTACGACAAGTTAGGACATCTTACGACTCTTTATGCCACATTAGCAACTCGAAAATAACTTTAGTATAATGTAGAACGCCATACAGCTCCTAACACCTTTCAATACCGTACGTAAAATTAAAACTCCATAATAAACCTAATGAATTCGTACGAGTCCTTTGAACATCGTACGACAAATTAGGACATCTTACGACTCTTTATGCCACATTAGCAACTCGAAAAGAACTTTAGTATAATATAGAACACCATACAACTCCTAACACCTTACAATACCGTACGTAAACTTAAATCTCAATAATAAACTTAATGAAGTCGTACGAGTCCTTTTGAACATCGTACGACAAGTTAGGACATCTTACGACTTTTTATGCCACATTAGCAACTCGAAAAGAACTTTAGTATAATGTAGAACGCCATACAGCTCCTAACACCTTTCAATACCGTACGTAAACTTAAACTCCATAATAAACCTAAGGAATTCGTATGAGTCCTTTGAACATCGTACGACAAGTTAGGACATCTTATGACTCTTTATGCCATATTAGCACCTTGAAGAGCACATTAGTATAATGTAAGACGTCTTACAACACCTAACAACATCTTACAACACCGTACGAACCTTTAAAACTCCAAAATAAACCTAATGAATTCGTACGTGTCCTTTGAACATCGTACGAAACGTTAGGACATCTTACGACCCTTTATGCCACATTAGCAACTCGAAAAAAACTTTAGTATAATGTAGAACGCCATACAGCTCCTAACTCCTTACAATACCGTACGTAAACTTAAAACTCCATAATAAACCTAATGAATTCGTACGTGTCCTTTGAACACCGTACGACAAGTTAGGACATCTTACGACTCTTTATGCCACATTAGCAACTCGAAAAGAACTTTAGTATAATGTTGAACGCCATAAAGCTCCTAACACCTTTCAATACAGGACGTAAACTTAAAACTCCATAATAAACCTAATGAATTCGTACGAATCCTTTTAACATCGTACGACAAGTTTGGACATCTTACGACTCTTTATGCCACATTAGCAACTCAAAAAGAACGTTAGTATAATGTAGAACGCCATACAGCTCCTAAGTACACCTGACAATACCGTACGTAAACTTAAAACTCCATAATAAACCTAATGAATTCGTTCGAGTCCTTTGAACATCGTACGACATGTTAGGACATCTTACGACTCTTTATGCCACATTAGCAACTCGAAAAGAACGTTAGTATAATGTAGAACGCCATACAGCTCCTAAGTACACCTTACAATTCCGTACGTAAATTTAAAACTCAATTATAAACCTAATGAATTCGTACGAGTCCTTTTGAACATCGTACGACAAGTTAGGACATCTTACGACTCTTTATGCCACATTAGCAACTCGAAAATAACTTTAGTATAATGTAGAACGCCATACAGCTCCTAACACCTTTCAATACCGTACGTAAAATTAAAACTCCATAATAAACCTAATGAATTCGTACGAGTCCTTTGAACATCGTACGACAAATTAGGACATCTTACGACTCTTTATGCCACATTAGCAACTCGAAAAGAACTTTAGTATAATATAGAACACCATACAACTCCTAACACCTTACAATACCGTACGTAAACTTAAATCTCAATAATAAACTTAATGAAGTCGTACGAGTCCTTTTGAACATCGTACGACAAGTTAGGACATCTTACGACTTTTTATGCCACATTAGCAACTCGAAAAGAACTTTAGTATAATGTAGAACGCCATACAGCTCCTAACACCTTTCAATACCGTACGTAAACTTAAACTCCATAATAAACCTAAGGAATTCGTATGAGTCCTTTGAACATCGTACGACAAGTTAGGACATCTTATGACTCTTTATGCCATATTAGCACCTTGAAGAGCACATTAGTATAATGTAAGACGTCTTACAACACCTAACAACATCTTACAACACCGTACGAACCTTTAAAACTCCAAAATAAACCTAATGAATTCGTACGTGTCCTTTGAACATCGTACGAAACGTTAGGACATCTTACGACCCTTTATGCCACATTAGCAACTCGAAAAAAACTTTAGTATAATGTAGAACGCCATACAGCTCCTAACTCCTTACAATACCGTACGTAAACTTAAAACTCCATAATAAACCTAATGAATTCGTACGTGTCCTTTGAACACCGTACGACAAGTTAGGACATCTTACGACTCTTTATGCCACATTAGCAACTCGAAAAGAACTTTAGTATAATGTTGAACGCCATAAAGCTCCTAACACCTTTCAATACAGGACGTAAACTTAAAACTCCATAATAAACCTAATGAATTCGTACGAATCCTTTTAACATCGTACGACAAGTTTGGACATCTTACGACTCTTTATGCCACATTAGCAACTCAAAAAGAACGTTAGTATAATGTAGAACGCCATACAGCTCCTAAGTACACCTGACAATACCGTACGTAAACTTAAAACTCCATAATAAACCTAATGAATTCGTTCGAGTCCTTTGAACATCGTACGACATGTTAGGACATCTTACGACTCTTTATGCCACATTAGCAACTCGAAAAGAACGTTAGTATAATGTAGAACGCCATACAGCTCCTAAGTACACCTTACAATTCCGTACGTAAATTTAAAACTCAATTATAAACCTAATGAATTCGTACGAGTCCTTTTGAACATCGTACGACAAGTTAGGACATCTTACGACTCTTTATGCCACATTAGCAACTCGAAAATAACTTTAGTATAATGTAGAACGCCATACAGCTCCTAACACCTTTCAATACCGTACGTAAAATTAAAACTCCATAATAAACCTAATGAATTCGTACGAGTCCTTTGAACATCGTACGACAAATTAGGACATCTTACGACTCTTTATGCCACATTAGCAACTCGAAAAGAATGTTAGTATAATGTAGAACGCCATACAGCTCCTAAGTACATCTTACAACACCATACGAACCTTTAAAACTCCAAAATAAACCTAATGAATTCGTAAGAGTCCTTTGAAGATCGTACGACATGTTAGGACATCTTACGACTCTTTATGCCACATTAGCAACTCGAAAAGAATGTTAGTATAATGTAGAACGCCATATAGCTCCGAAGTACACCTTACTATACCGTACGTAAACTTAAAACTTCATAATAAACTTAATGAATTGGTACGAGTGCTTTGAACATCGTACGACAAGTTAGGACATCTTATGACTCTTTATGCCATATTAGCACCTTGAAAAGCACATTTGTATAATGTAAGACGTCTTACAACACCTAACAACATCTTACAACACCGTACGAACCTTTAAAACTCCAAAATAAACCTAATGAATTCGTACGTGTCCTTTGAACATCGTATGAAAAGTTAGGACATCTTACGACCCTTTATGCCACATTAGCAATTCGAAAAAAACTTTAGTATAATGTAGAACGCCATACAGCTCCTAACACCTTACAATACCGTACGTTAACTTAGAACTCCATAATAAACCTAATGAATTCGTACGAGTCCTTTTGAACACTGTACGACAAGTTAGGACATCTTACGACTCTTTATGCCACATTAGCAACTCGAAAAGAACTTTAGTATAATGTTGAACGCCATAAAGCTCCTAACACCTTTCAATACAGGACGTAAACTTAAAACTCCATAATAAACCTAATGAATTCGTACGAATCCTTTTAACATCGTACGACAAGTTTGGACATCTTACGACTCTTTATGCCACATTAGCAACTCAAAAAGAACGTTAGTATAATGTAGAACGCCATACAGCTCCTAAGTACACCTGACAATACCGTACGTAAACTTAAAACTCCATAATAAACCTAATGAATTCGTTCGAGTCCTTTGAACATCGTACGACATGTTAGGACATCTTACGACTCTTTATGCCACATTAGCAACTCGAAAAGAACGTTAGTATAATGTAGAACGCCATACAGCTCCTAAGTACACCTTACAATTCCGTACGTAAATTTAAAACTCAATTATAAACCTAATGAATTCGTACGAGTCCTTTTGAACATCGTACGACAAGTTAGGACATCTTACGACTCTTTATGCCACATTAGCAACTCGAAAATAACTTTAGTATAATGTAGAACGCCATACAGCTCCTAACACCTTTCAATACCGTACGTAAAATTAAAACTCCATAATAAACCTAATGAATTCGTACGAGTCCTTTGAACATCGTACGACAAATTAGGACATCTTACGACTCTTTATGCCACATTAGCAACTCGAAAAGAACTTTAGTATAATATAGAACACCATACAACTCCTAACACCTTACAATACCGTACGTAAACTTAAATCTCAATAATAAACTTAATGAAGTCGTACGAGTCCTTTTGAACATCGTACGACAAGTTAGGACATCTTACGACTTTTTATGCCACATTAGCAACTCGAAAAGAACTTTAGTATAATGTAGAACGCCATACAGCTCCTAACACCTTTCAATACCGTACGTAAACTTAAACTCCATAATAAACCTAAGGAATTCGTATGAGTCCTTTGAACATCGTACGACAAGTTAGGACATCTTATGACTCTTTATGCCATATTAGCACCTTGAAGAGCACATTAGTATAATGTAAGACGTCTTACAACACCTAACAACATCTTACAACACCGTACGAACCTTTAAAACTCCAAAATAAACCTAATGAATTCGTACGTGTCCTTTGAACATCGTACGAAACGTTAGGACATCTTACGACCCTTTATGCCACATTAGCAACTCGAAAAAAACTTTAGTATAATGTAGAACGCCATACAGCTCCTAACTCCTTACAATACCGTACGTAAACTTAAAACTCCATAATAAACCTAATGAATTCGTACGTGTCCTTTGAACACCGTACGACAAGTTAGGACATCTTACGACTCTTTATGCCACATTAGCAACTCGAAAAGAACTTTAGTATAATGTTGAACGCCATAAAGCTCCTAACACCTTTCAATACAGGACGTAAACTTAAAACTCCATAATAAACCTAATGAATTCGTACGAATCCTTTTAACATCGTACGACAAGTTTGGACATCTTACGACTCTTTATGCCACATTAGCAACTCAAAAAGAACGTTAGTATAATGTAGAACGCCATACAGCTCCTAAGTACACCTGACAATACCGTACGTAAACTTAAAACTCCATAATAAACCTAATGAATTCGTTCGAGTCCTTTGAACATCGTACGACATGTTAGGACATCTTACGACTCTTTATGCCACATTAGCAACTCGAAAAGAACGTTAGTATAATGTAGAACGCCATACAGCTCCTAAGTACACCTTACAATTCCGTACGTAAATTTAAAACTCAATTATAAACCTAATGAATTCGTACGAGTCCTTTTGAACATCGTACGACAAGTTAGGACATCTTACGACTCTTTATGCCACATTAGCAACTCGAAAATAACTTTAGTATAATGTAGAACGCCATACAGCTCCTAACACCTTTCAATACCGTACGTAAAATTAAAACTCCATAATAAACCTAATGAATTCGTACGAGTCCTTTGAACATCGTACGACAAATTAGGACATCTTACGACTCTTTATGCCACATTAGCAACTCGAAAAGAATGTTAGTATAATGTAGAACGCCATACAGCTCCTAAGTACATCTTACAACACCATACGAACCTTTAAAACTCCAAAATAAACCTAATGAATTCGTAAGAGTCCTTTGAAGATCGTACGACATGTTAGGACATCTTACGACTCTTTATGCCACATTAGCAACTCGAAAAGAATGTTAGTATAATGTAGAACGCCATATAGCTCCGAAGTACACCTTACTATACCGTACGTAAACTTAAAACTTCATAATAAACTTAATGAATTGGTACGAGTGCTTTGAACATCGTACGACAAGTTAGGACATCTTATGACTCTTTATGCCATATTAGCACCTTGAAAAGCACATTTGTATAATGTAAGACGTCTTACAACACCTAACAACATCTTACAACACCGTACGAACCTTTAAAACTCCAAAATAAACCTAATGAATTCGTACGTGTCCTTTGAACATCGTATGAAAAGTTAGGACATCTTACGACCCTTTATGCCACATTAGCAATTCGAAAAAAACTTTAGTATAATGTAGAACGCCATACAGCTCCTAACACCTTACAATACCGTACGTTAACTTAGAACTCCATAATAAACCTAATGAATTCGTACGAGTCCTTTTGAACACTGTACGACAAGTTAGGATATCTTACGACTCTTTATGCCACATTAGCAACTCGAAAAGAACTTTAGTATAATGTAGAACGCCATACAGCTCCTAACACCTTTCAATACCGTACGTATACTTGAAACTCCATAATAAACCTAATGAATTCGTACGAGTCCTTTGAACATCGTACGACAATTTAGGACATCTTACGACTCTTTATTCCACATTAGCAACTCGAAAAGAACTTTAGTATAATGTAGAACGCCATACAGCTCCTAACACCTTACAATACCGTACGTAAACTTAAATCTCAATAATAAACTTAATGAATTCGTACGAGTCCTTTTAAACATCGTACGACATGTTAGGACATCTTACGACTTTTTATGCCACATTAGCAACTCGAAAAGAACTTTAGTATAATGTAGAACGCCATACAGCTCCTAACACCTTTCAATACCGTACGTAAACTTAAACTCCATAATAAACCTAATGAATTCGTATGAGTCCTTTGAACATCGTATGACAAGTTAGGACATCTTATGACTCTTTATGCCATATTAGCACCTTGAAAAGCACATTTGTATAATGTAAGACGTCTTACAACACCTAACAACATCTTACAACACCGTACGAACCTTTAAAACTCCATAATAAACCTAATGAATTCGTACGAGTCCTTTGAACATCGTACGACAAGTTAGCACATCTTACGACTCTTTATGCCACATTAGCAACTCGAAAAGAACTTTAGTATAATGTAGAACACCATACAACACCTAACACCTTACAATACCGTACGTAAACTTAAATCTCAATAATAAACTTAATGAAGTCGTACGAGTCCTTTTGAACATCGTACGACAAGTTAGGACATCTTACGACTTTTTATGCCACATTAGCAACTCGAAAAGAACTTTAGTATAATGTAGAACGCCATACAGCTCCTAACACCTTTCAATACCGTACGTAAACTTAAACTCCATAATAAACCTAAGGAATTCGTATGAGTCCTTTGAACATCGTACGACAAGTTAGGACATCTTATGACTCTTTATGCCATATTAGCACCTTGAAGAGCACATTAGTATAATGTAAGACGTCTTACAACACCTAACAACATCTTACAACACCGTACGAACCTTTAAAACTCCAAAATAAACCTAATGAATTCGTACGTGTCCTTTGAACATCGTACGAAACGTTAGGACATCTTACGACCCTTTATGCCACATTAGCAACTCGAAAAAAACTTTAGTATAATGTAGAACGCCATACAGCTCCTAACTCCTTCCAATACCGTACGTAAACTTAAAACTCCATAATAAACCTAATGAATTCGTACCTGTCCTTTGAACACCGTACGACAAGTTAGGACATCTTACAACTCTTTATGCCACATTAGCAACTCGAAAAGAACTTTAGTATAATGTAGAACGCCATAAAGCTCCTAACACCTTTCAATACAGGACGTAAACTTAAAACTCCATAATAAACCTAATGAATTCGTACGAATCCTTTGAACATCGTACGACAAGTTTGGACATCTTACGACTCTTTATGCCACATTAGCAACTCAAAAAGAACGTTAGTATAATGTAGAACGCCATACAGCTCCTAAGTACACCTGACAATACCGTACGTAAACTTAAAACTCCATAATAAACCTAATGAATTCGTTCGAGTCCTTTGAACATCGTACGACATGTTAGGACATCTTACGACTCTTTATGCCACATTAGCAACTCGAAAAGAACGTTAGTATAATGTAGAACGCCATACAGCTCCTAAGTACACCTTACAATTCCGTACGTAAACTTAAAACTCAATTATAAACCTAATGAATTCGTACGAGTCCTTTTGAACATCGTACGACAAGTTAGGACATCTTACGACTCTTTATGCCACATTAGCAACTCGAAAATAACTTTAGTATAATGTAGAACGCCATACAGCTCCTAACACCTTTCAATACCGTACGTAAAATTAAAACTCCATAATAAACCTAATGAATTCGTACGAGTCCTTTGAACATCGTACGACAAATTAGGACATCTTACGACTCTTTATGCCACATTAGCAACTCGAAAAGAATGTTAGTATAATGTAGAACGCCATACAGCTCCTAAGTACATCTTACAACACCATACGAACCTTTAAAACTCCAAAATAAACCTAATGAATTCGTAAGAGTCCTTTGAAGATCGTACGACATGTTAGGACATCTTACGACTCTTTATGCCACATTAGCAACTCGAAAAGAATGTTAGTATAATGTAGAACGCCATATAGCTCCGAAGTACACCTTACTATACCGTACGTAAACTTAAAACTTCATAATAAACTTAATGAATTGGTATGAGTGCTTTGAACATCGTACGACAAGTTAGGACATCTTATGACTCTTTATGCCATATTAGCACCTTGAAAAGCACATTTGTATAATGTAAGACGTCTTACAACACCTAACAACATCTTACAACACCGTACGAACCTTTAAAACTCCAAAATAAACCTAATGAATTCGTACGTGTCCTTTGAACATCGTACGAAAAGTTAGGACATCTTACGACCCTTTATGCCACATTAGCAATTCGAAAAAAACTTTAGTATAATGTAGAACGCCATACAACTCCTAACACCTTACAATACCGTACGTTAACTTAGAACTCCATAATAAACCTAATGAATTCGTACGAGTCCTTTTGAACACTGTACGACAAGTTAGGATATCTTACGACTCTTTATGCCACATTAGCAACTTGAAAAGAACTTTAGTATAATGTAGAACGCCATACAGCTCCTAACACCTTTCAATACCGTACGTAAACTTAAAACTCTATAATAAACCAAATGAATTCGTACGAGTCCTTTGAACATCATACGACAACTTAGGACATCTTACGACTCTTTATGCCACATTAGCAACTCGAAAAGAACTTTTGTATAATGTAGAACGCCATACAGCTCCTAACACCTTACAATACCGTACGTAAACTTAAAACTCAATAATAAACCTAATGAATTCGTACGAGTCCTTTTGAACATCGTACGACAAGTTAGGACATCTTACGACTCTTTATGCCACATTAGCAACTCGAAAAGAACTTTAGTATAATGTAGAACGCCATACAGCTCCTAACACCTTTCAATACCGTACGTAAAGTTAAACTCCATAATAAACCTAATGAATTTATACGAGTCCTTTGAACATCGTACGACAAGTTAGGACATCTTATGACTCTTTATGCCATATTAGCACCTTGAAAAGCAAATTTGTATAATGTAAGACGTCTTACAACACCTAACAACATCTTACAACACCGTACGAACCTTTAAAACTCCAAAATAAACCTAATGAATTCGTACGTGTCCTTTGAACTTCGTACGAAAAGTTAGGACATCTTACGACCCTTTATGCCACATTAGCTGTAACACCCCAACCCGGAGAGGCTGAGACGTAACTATTACAGATATCAAACCAAAACTAATTCATGAGATAAAGACATAAACAAACGTCATAAGTCCAACAACCCAAACGTTAAAGAAATCCTAAATATGTATTCATTTCATTTATTGAATTAAAAGCAAGGTCTTGATCTCACGACGCTCTCTTCACTGGTTCCCCGAATTTCCCCAATTACCTACACATAAATAAGAAACACCACAAAAGAAAATACGGCTGAGCCAAACATTGCTCAGTAACGGAGATAACAATAGTCAATAAAGCGAGACGAATAAGCATAAGCAAGTCCATATAATTATTAACCGAACGATTGGTACAAGGTGTGAACATATAACTGATACTGAACTGAACTGAACTTTTATCTGAAGACTGATACTGAACTGAACTTATAACTGATATAAAACTGAACATGTAACTGATAACTGATCTGAACATATTACGTACTGACAACTGATCTGAACATATTACTGAAAACAACTGATCTACACGACATAACATATAAATAAACAAACAAATAAGTCGTGTAATATAGGAAGTACCCAGAGCCAAAACAGAGGTGTACATAGCTAGCTAGGCTAATGTACTAATGAGATGGTGTGTGGGGCGTACACACATTATTCCATCCCCCAGAAACAAAACTGATCAGAAACTAGGATATATCCATGCGCCTCCCAGACAGATGTGGCCAATGTACTCCTTGAGTACTAACATATAAACGGAGACGTCGTGAAATATTTATTACACACTGTCACGAAAAGTGTCATGACATTGACGCCACAATGACATGTCAGACAGCTCGGGTAACAGAGTACAAAGTCAAAGTGGTAGTAGTATAACTACCTAACATATAACATATAAAGTCCATACTATCAACTACGGGAACATGCAATAATGAGTACAAATTTATAAAACTATTGCACGCTAAAAGTCTCAACAAATGTAGCTAAAAATCCAAACGAGTCGAAACAACACCAACCAAATAAATAATAATGCCCTAAGGTCAAATAGGTCGAATCAGCGGAAGCAGAATGGGGAAACAAAAGTAAAAGTACCAAACTTTCCACACTATAAAGTAACAGAGAGAAAATAGATACTATGATGAAAGGGACACGGAATCCGTACTACAAAGTAACGGAAACAACATATATATACTATGATGAAAGGGACACGGAATTCGTACTACAAAGTAATGGAAACAACATATATATACTATGATGAAAGAGACACGGAATCCGTACCTTAGTTGGCAAAGCAAAGTGAACAAAACGAGCTAAGGTGTCTTCAAAAGTACATGAACCTACATTTTATTATAGTTCTAATAAGGTTTTACACAACTTAAATTACGTTGAGTGATTCATTGATAATCACCTTCCCAGCGACAACGTGGTATATTTAGTGAGTAAAAATATATATATACATTTTGAATGTCTGAAATATTTACATTATATAACTTTAAATACAACATATCACATATGTGAACTTATGCTTAATTAGTTGGGATATAATTTCAATGAGTTAGTATACTGTGATTTCAAACGTGAGTTTTAAACAAAGAGCCAAAAGCCTAATTGAAATCTGAATCGTTAAACAAACTTTAAAACTCATAATGGACTTACATTTGTGTATTGTATTGAAGACCGAAAAATACATATTTAAGTTTTATCCCACCTAACAAGTTGTTCTAGTTAAGCGTGTCCTTAAAATCATATTACGTTGTTGTCATCGGGAAAACCCAATTCAAATTCTTAATAATCGAAATTAACGAACACATACAAATACTACTCAATGGTCGAATTTATTACCTCAAATCAACCGGATAGGATCTATTAAGAGAATGAGACGGTAGCAGAAATTTCACGAGACTTGTTTATGAATCAGAAGCGAATAGGAGTCACCGGGTGGGTCAGATTTCCGAACGGTGCTACAAAGTTGCCGTTGGTTGCAGCAGCGGCTGATTTACCGGTGGATTGTCCTCGCCGACAGCAACTCAGTGTAGAGGGAGAGACGAGACAGATCTTTATGTGGCTTTGAATGAAACCTGATCGATTAGATAGATAACTCAATCTGGAACAAAGTTGAGGAGAGATTGCACTCCCATTAAGTCGGGAGTTGGTTGTGGTTTTCTTTTCTTTTTTTTTTTATTTAGGATTTGAAAATAATTGAGTAGAGGTAGAGGATTTGGTCAAAACCCATTACTGCAAGTTTCATCTAATAACATGTTTTCAAAGTTATCATGTTTGTATTATTTTATTATTCATGGTTATTAAAAGTAAACTATTTGTTTATTTAAATAAACTTCTACAGTTATATATGAGTATATGTATATATTTCGGGTATTATATTAGCAATTCGAAAAAAACTTTAGTATAATGTAGAACGCCATACAGCTCCTAACACCTTACAATACCGTACGTAAACTTAAAACTCCATAATAAACCTAATGAATTCGTACGAGTCCTTTTGAACACTGTACGACAAGTTAGGATATCTTACGACTCTTTATGCCACATTAGCAACTCGAAAAGAACTTTAGTATAATGTAGAACACCATACAGCTCCTAACACCTTTCAATACCGTACGTAAACTTAAAACTCCATAATAAACCTAATGAATTCGTACGAGTCCTTTGAACATCGTACGACAACTTAGGACATCTTACGACTCTTTATGCCACATTAGCAACTCGAAAAGAACTTTAGTATAATGTAGAACGCCATACAGCTCCTAACACCTTATAATACCGTATGTAAACTTAAAACTCAATAATAAACCTAATGAATTCGTACGAGTCCTTTTGAACATCGTACGACAAGTTAGGACATCTTACAACTCTTTATGCCACATTAGCAACTCGAAAAGAACTTTAGTATAATGTAGAACGCCATACAGCTCCTAACACCTTTCAATACAGAACGTAAACTTAAAACTCCATAATAAACATAATGAATTCGTTCGAGTCCTTTGAACATCGTACGACATGTTAGGACATCTTACGACTCTTTATGCCACATTAGCAACTTGAAAAGAATGTTAGTATAATGTAGAACGCCATACAGCTCCTAAGTACACCTGACAATACCGTACGTAAACTTAAAACTCAATAATAAACCTAATGAATTCGTTCGAGTCCTTTGAACATCGTACGACATGTTAGGACATCTTACGACTTTTATGCCACATTAGCAACTCGAAAAGAACGTTTATATAATGTAGAACGCCATACAGCTCCTAAGTACACCTTACAATTCCGTACGTAAACTTAAAACTCCATAATAAACCTAATGAATTCGTACGAGTCCTTTTGAACACCGTACAACAAGTTAGGACATCTTACGAGTCTTTATGCCGCATTAACAACTCGAAAAGAACTTTAGTATAATATAGAACGCCATACAGCTCCTAACACCTTTCAATACCGTACGTAAACTTAAAACTCCATAATAAACCAAATGATTTCGTACGAGTCCTTTGAACATCGTACGACAAGTTTGGACATCTTACGACTCTTTATGCGACATTAGCAACTCGAAAAGAACTTTAGTATAATGTAGAACGCCATACAGCTCCTAAGTACACCTGACAATACCGTACGTAAACTTAAAACTCCATAATAAACCTAATGAAATCGTACGAGTCCTTTGAACATCGTACGAAAAGTTAGGACATCTTACGAATTTTTATGCCACATTAGCAACTCGAAAAGAACGTTAGTATAATGTAGAACGCCATACAACTCCTAAGTACATCTTACAACACCGTACGAACCTTTAAAACTCCAAAATAAACCTAATGAATTCGTACGTGTCCTTTGAACTTCGTACAAAAAGTTAGGACATCTTACGACCCTTTATGCCACATTAGCAATTCGAAAAAAACTTTTGTATAATGTAGAACGCCATACAGCTCCTAACACCTTACAATACCGTACATAAACTTAAAACTCCATAATAAACCTAATGAATTCGTACGAGTCCTTTTGAACACTGTACGACAAGTTAGGATATCTTACGACTCTTTATGCCACATTAGCAACTCGAAAAGAACTTTAGTATAATGTAGAACGCCATACAGCTCCTAACACCTTTCAATACCGTACGTAAACTTAAAACTCCATAATAAACCTAATGAATTCGTACGAGTCCTTTGAACATCGTACGACAAGTTAGGACATCTTACGACTCTTTATGCCACATTAGCAACTCGAAAAGAACTTTAGTATAATGTAGAACACCATACAGCTCCTAACACCTTTCAATACAGAATGTAAACTTAAAACTCCATAATAAACCTAATGAATTCGTTCGAGTCCTTTGAACATCGTACGACATGTTAGGACATCTTACGACTCTTTATGCCACATTAGCAACTCGAAAAGAATGTTAGTATAATGTAGAACGCCATACAGCTCCTAAGTACACCTGACAATACCATACGTAAACTTAAAACTCCATAATAAACCTAATGAATTCGTTCGAGTCCTTTGAACATCGTACGACATGTTAGGACATCTTACGACTCTTTATGCCACATTAGCAACTCGAAAAAAACGTTTGTATAATGTAGAACGCCATACAGCTCCTAAGTACACCTTACAATTCCGTACGTAAACTTAAAACTCCATAATAAACCTAATGAATTCGTACGAGTCCTTTTGAACACCGTACAACAAGTTAAGACATCTTACGACTCTTTATGCCGCATTAGCAACTCGAAAAGAACTTTAGTATAATATAGAACGCCATACAGCTCCTAACACCATTCAATACCGTACGTAAACTTAAACTCCATAATAAACCTAATGAATTCGTAGGAGTCCTTTTGAACATCGTACGACAAGTTAGGACATCTTACGACTCTTTATGCCACATTAGCAACTCGAAAAGAACTTTAGTATAATGTAGAACGCCATACAGCTCCTAACACCTTTCAATACCGAACATAAACTTAAAACTCCATAATAAACCTAATGAATTCGTACGAGTCCTTTGAACATCGTACGACAAATCAGGACATCTTACGACTCTTTATTCCACATTAGCTCCTAAGTATAATGTAGAACGCCATACAGCTCCTAAGTATATCTTACAACACCGTACGAACCTTTAAAACTCCAAAATAAACCTAATGAATTCGTAAGAGTCCTTTGAAGATCGTACGACATGTTAGGACATCTTACGACTCTTTATGCCACATTAGCAACTCGAAAAGAATGTTAGTATAATGTAGAACACCATACAGCTCCGAAGTACACCTTACTATACCGTACGTAAACTTAAAACTCCATAATAAACTTAATGAATTCGTACGAGTCCTTTGAACATCGTACGACAAGTTAGGACATCTTATGACTCTTTATGCCATATTAGCACCTTGAAAAGCACATTTGTATAATGTAAGACGTCTTACAACACCTAACAACATCTTACAACACCGTACGAACCTTTAAAACTCCAAAATAAACCTAATGAATTCGTACGTGTCCTTTGAACTTCGTACGAAAAGTTAGGACATCTTACGACCCTTTATGCCACATTAGCAATTCGAAAAAAACTTTAGTATAATGTAGAATGCCATACAGCTCCTAACACCTTACAATACCGTACGTAAACTTAAAACTCCATAATAAACCTAATGAATTCGTACGAGTCCTTTTGAACACTGTACGACAAGTTAGGATATCTTACGACTCTTTATGCCACATTAGCAACTCGAAAAGAACTTTAGTATAATGTAGAACGCCATACAGCTCCTAACACCTTTCAATACCGTACGTAAACTTAAAACTCAATAATAAACCTAATGAATTCGTACGAGTCCTTTGAACATCGTACGACAAGTTAGGACATCTTACGACTCTTTATGCCACATTAGCAAATCGAAAAGAACTTTAGTATAATATAGAACGCCATACAGCTCCTAACACCTTTCAATACAGAATGTAAACTTAAAACTCCATAATAAACCTAATGAATTCGTTCGAGTCCTTTGAACATCGTACGACATGTTAGGACATCTTACGACTCTTTATGCCACATTAGCAACTCGAAAAGAATGTTAGTATAATGTAGAACGCCATACAGCTCCTAAGTACACCTGACAATACCATACGTAAACTTAAAACTCCATAATAAACCTAATGAATTCGTTCGAGTCCTTTGAACATCGTACGACATGTTAGGACATCTTACGACTCTTTATGCCACATTAGCAAATCGAAAAGAACTTTAGTATAATATAGAACGCCATACAGCTCCTAACACCTTTCAATACAGAATGTAAACTTAAAACTCCATAATAAACCTAATGAATTCGTTCGAGTCCTTTGAACATCGTACGACATGTTAGGACATCTTACGACTCTTTATGCCACATTAGCAACTCGAAAAGAATGTTAGTATAATGTAGAACGCCATACAGCTCCTAAGTACACCTGACAATACCATACGTAAACTTAAAACTCCATAATAAACCTAATGAATTCGTTCGAGTCCTTTGAACATCGTACGACATGTTAGGACATCTTACGACTCTTTATGCCACATTAGCAACTCGAAAAGAATGTTTGTATAATGTAGAACGCCATACAGCTCCTAAGTACACCTTACAATTCCGTACGTAAACTTAAAACTCCATAATAAACCTAATGAATTCGTACGAGTACTTTTGAACACCGTACAACAAGTTAGGACATCTTACGACTCTTTATGCCGCATTAGCAACTCGAAAAGAACTTTATAATATAGAACGCCATACAGCTCCTAACACCATTCAATACCGTACGTAAACTTAAAACTCCATAATAAACCAAATGAATTCGTACGAGTCCTTTGAACATCGTACGACAAGTTTGGACATCTTACGAGTCTTTATGCCACATTAGTAACTCGAAAAGAACGTTAGTATAATGTAGAACGCCATACAGCTCCTAAGTACACCTGACAATACCGTACGTAAACTTAAAACTCCATAATAAACCTAATGAATTCGTACGAGTCCTTTGAACATCGTACGACAAGTTAGGACATCTTACGAATTTTTATGCCACATTAGCAACTCGAAAAGAACGTTAGTATAATGTAGAACGCCATACAGCTCCTAAGTACATCTTACAACACCGTACGAACCTTTAAAACTCCAAAATAAACCTAATGAAATCGTAAGAGTCCTTTGAAAATCGTACGACATGTTAGGACATCTTACGACTCTTTATGCCACATTTGCAACTCGAAAAGAACGTTAGTATAATGTAGAACGCCATACAGCTCCTAAGTACACCTTACAATTCCGTACGTAAACTTAAAACTCCATAATAAACCTAATGAATTCGTACGAGACCTTTTGAACACCGTACAACAAGTTAGGACATCTTACGACTCTTTATGCCGCATTAGCAACTCGAAAAGAACTTTAGTATAATATAGAACGCCATACAGCTCCTAACACCATTCAATTCAATACGTAAACTTAAAACTCCATAATAAACCAAATGAATTTGTACGAGTCCTTTGAACATCGTACGACAAGTTTAGACATCTTACGACTCTTTATGCCACATTAGTAACTCGAAAAGAACGTTAGTATAATGTAGAACGCCATACAGCTCCTAAGTACACCTGACAATACCGTACGTAAACTTAAAACTCCATAATAAACCTAATGAATTCGTACGAGTCCTTTGAACATCGTACGACAAGTTAGGACATCTTACGAATTTTTATGCCACATTAGCAACTCGAAAAGAACGTTAGTATAATGTAGAACGCCATACAGCTCCTAAGTACATCTTACAACACCGTACGAACCTTTAAAACTCCAAAATAAACCTAATGAATTCGTAAGAGTCCTTTGAAAATCGTACGACATGTTAGGACATCTTACGACTCTTTATGCCACATTTGCAACTCGAAAAGAACGTTAGTATAATGTAAAACGCCATACAGCTCCTAAGTACACCTTACAATTCCGTAAGTAAACTTAAAACTCAATAATAAACCTAATGAATTCGTAGGAGTCCTTTTGAACATCGTACGACAAGTTAGGACATCTTACGACTCTTTATGCCACATTAGCAACTCGAAAAGAACTTTAGTATAATGTAGAACGCCATACAGCTCCTAACACCTTTCAATACCGAACGTAAACTTAAAATTCCATAATAAACCTAATGAATTCGTACGAGTCCTTTGAACATCGTACGACAAATCAGGACATCTTACACTCTTTATGCCACATTAGCAACTCGAAAAGAATGTTAGTATAATGTAGAACGCCATACAACTCCTAAGTACACCTGACAATACCATACGTAAACTTAAAACTCCATAATAAACCTAATGAATTCGTTCGAGTCCTTTGAACATCGTACGACATGTTAGGACATCTTACGACTCTTTATGCCACATTAGCAACTCGAAAAGAACGTTTGTATAATGTAGAACGCCATACAGCTCCTAAGTACACCTTACAATTCCGTAAGTAAACTTAAAACTCCATAATAAACCTAATGAATTCGTAGGAGTCCTTTTGAACACCGTACAACAAGTTAGGACATCTTACGACTCTTTATGCCGCATTAGCAACTCGAAAAGAACTTTAGTATAATATAGAACGCCATACAGCTCCTAACACCATTCAATATCGTACGTAAACATAAAACTCCATAATAAACCAAATGAATTCGTACGAGTCCTTTGAACATCGTACGACAAGTTTGGACATCTTACGACTCTTTATGCCACATTTGCAACTCGAAAAGAACGTTAGTATAATGTAGACCGCCATACAGCTCCTAAGTACACCTTACAATTCCGTACGTAAACTTAAAACTTAATAATAAACCTAATGAATTCGTACGAGTCCTTTTGAACATCGTACGACAAGTTAGGACATCTTACGACTCTTTATGCCACATTAGCAACTCGAAAAGAACTTTAGTATAATGTAGAACGCCATACAGCTCCTAACACCTTTCAATACAGAATGTAAACTTAAAACTCCATAATAAACCTAATGAATTCGTTCGAGTCCTTTGAACATCGTACAACATGTTAGGACATCTTACGACTCTTTATGCCACATTAGTAACTCGAAAAGAACGCTAGTATAATGTAGAACGCCATACAGCTCCTAAGTACACCTGACAATACCGTACGTAAACTTAAAACTCCATAATAAACCTAATGAATTCGTACGAGTCCTTTGAACATCGTACGACAAGTTAGGACATCTTACGAATTTTTATGCCACATTAGCAACTCGAAAAGAACGTTAGTATAATGTAGAACGCCATACAGCTCCTAAGTACATCTTACAACACCATACGAACCTTTAAAACTCCAAAATAAACCTAATGAATTCGTAAGAGTCCTTTGAAAATCGTACGACATGTTAGGACATCTTACGACTCTTTATGCCACATTTGCAACTCGAAAAGAACGTTAGTATAATGTAGAACGCCATACAGCTCCTTAGTACACCTTACAATTCCGTACGTAAACTTAAAACTCAATAATAAACCTAATGAATTCGTAGGAGTCCTTTTGAACATCGTACGACAAGTTAGGACATCTTACGACTCTTTATGCCACATTAGCAACTCGAAGAGAACTTTAGTATAATGTAGAACGCCATACAGCTCCTAACACCTTTCAATACCGAACGTAAACTTAAAACTCCATAATAAACCTAATGAATTCGTACGAGTCCTTTGAACATCGTACGACAAATCAGGACATCTTACGACTCTTTATTCCACATTAGCTACTCGAAAAGAATGTTAGTATAATGTAGAACGCCATACAGCTCCTAAGTATATCTTACAATACCTTACGAACCTTTAAAACTCCAAAATAAACCTAATGAATTCGTAAGTCTTTTGAAGATCGTACGACATGTTAGGACATCTTACGACTCTTTATGCCACATTAGCAAGTCGAAAAGAATGTTAGTATAATGTAGAACGCCATACAGCTCCGAAGTACACCTTACTATACCGTACGTAAACTTAAAACTCCATAATAAACTTAATGAATTCGTACGAGTCCTTTGAACATCGTACGACAAGTTAGGACATCTTATGACTCTTTAAGCCATATTAGCACCTTGAAAAGCACATTTGTATAATGTAAGACGTCTTACAACACCTAACAACATCTTACAACACCGTACGAACCTTTAAAACTCCAAAATAAACCTAAGGAATTCGTACGTGTCCTTTGAACTTCGTACGAAAAGTTAGGACATCTTACGACCCTTTATGCCACATTAGCAATTCGAAAAAAACTTTAGTATAATGTAGAACGCCATACAGCTCCTAACACCATTCAATACCGTACGTAAACTTAAAACTCCATAATAAACCAAATGAATTCGTACGAGTCCTTTGAACATCGTACGACAAGTTTGGACATCTTACGACTCTTTATGCCACATTTGCAACTCGAAAAGAACGTTAGTATAATGTAGACCGCCAAACAGCTCCTAAGTACACCTTACAATTCCGTACGTAAACTTAAAACTTAATAATAAACCTAATGAATTCGTAGGAGTCCTTTTGAACATCGTACGACAAGTTAGGACATCTTACGACTCTTTATGCCACATTAGCAACTCGAAAAGAACTTTAGTATAATGTAGAACGCCATACAGCTCCTAACACCTTTCAATACCGAACGTAAACTTAAAACTCCATAATAAACCTAATGAATTCGTACGAGTCCTTTGAACATCGTACGACAAATCAGGACATCTTACGACTCTTTATTCCACATTAGCTCCTAAGTATAATGTAGAACGCCATACAGCTCCTAAGTATATCTTACAACACCGTACGAACCTTTAAAACTCCAAAATAAACCTAATGAATTCGTAAGAGTCCTTTGAAGATCGTACGACATGTTAGGACATCTTACGACTCTTTATGCCATATTAGCAATTCGAAAAGAATGTTAGTATAATGTAGAACGCCATACAGCTCCGAAGTACACCTTACTATACCGTACGTAAACTTAAAACTCCATAATAAACTTAATGAATTCGTACGAGTCCTTTGAACATCGTACGACAAGTTAGGACATCTTATGACTCTTTAAGCCATATTAGCACCTTGAAAAGCAAATTTGTATAATGTAAGACGTCTTACAACACCTAACAACATCTTACAACACCGTACGAACCTTTAAAACTCCAAAATAAACCTAAGGAATTCGTACGTGTCCTTTGAACTTCGTACGAAAAGTTAGGACATCTTACGACCCTTTATGCCACATTAGCAATTCGAAAAAAACTTTAGTATAATGTAGAACGCCATACAGCTCCTAACACCTTACAATACCGTACGTAAACTTAAAACTCCATAATAAACCTAATGAATTCGTACGAGTCCTTTTGAACATCGTACAACATGTTAGGACATCTTACGACTCTTTATGCCACATTAGTAACTCGAAAAGAACGTTAGTATAATGTAGAACGCCATACAGCTCCTAAGTACACCTGACAATACCGTACGTAAACTTAAAACTCCATAATAAACCTAATGAATTCGTACGAGTCCTTTGAACATCGTACGACAAGTTAGGACATCTTACGAATTTTTATGCCACATTAGCAACTCGAAAAGAACGTTAGTATAATGTAGAACGCCATACAGCTCCTAAGTACATCTTACAACACCATACGAACCTTTAAAACTCCAAAATAAACCTAATGAATTCGTAAGAGTCCTTTGAAAATCGTACGACATGTTAGGACATCTTACGACTCTTTATGCCACATTTGCAACTCGAAAAGAACGTTAGTATAATGTAGAACGCCATACAGCTCCTTAGTACACCTTACAATTCCGTACGTAAACTTAAAACTCAATAATAAACCTAATGAATTCGTAGGAGTCCTTTTGAACATCGTACGACAAGTTAGGACATCTTACGACTCTTTATGCCACATTAGCAACTCGAAAAGAACTTTAGTATAATGTAGAACGCCATACAGCTCCTAACACCTTTCAATACCGAACGTAAACTTAAAACTCCATAATAAACCTAATGAATTCGTACGAGTCCTTTTGAACATCGTACGACAAGTTAGGACATCTTACGACTCTTTATGCCACATTAGCAACTCGAAAAGAACTTTAGTATAATGTAGAACGCCATACAGCTCCTAACACCTCTCAATACCGTACGTAAACTTAAAACTCCATAAAAAACCTAATGAATTCGTACGAGTCCTTTGAACATCGTACGACAAGTTAGGACATCTTACGACTCTTTATGCCACATTAGCAACTCGAAAAGAACTTTAGTATAATGTAGAACGCCATACAGCTCCTAACACCTTACAATACCGTACGTAAACTTAAAACTCAATAATAAACCTAATGAATTTGTACGAGTCCTTTTGAACATCGTACGACAAGTTAGGACATCTTACGACTCTTTATGCCACATTAGCAACTCGAAAAGAACTTTAGTATAATGTAGAACGCCATACAGCTCCTAACACCTTTCAATACAGAATGTAAACTTAAAACTCCATAATAAACCTAATGAATTCGTTCGAGTCATTTGAACATCGTACAACATGTTAGGACATCTTACGACTCTTTATGCCACATTAGTAACTCGAAAAGAACGTTAGTATAATGTAGAACGCCATACAGCTCCTAAGTACACCTGACAATACCGTACGTAAACTTAAAACTCCATAATAAACCTAATGAATTCGTACGAGTCCTTTGAACATCGTACGACAAGTTAGGACATCTTACGAATTTTTATGCCACATTAGCAACTCGAAAAGAACGTTAGTATAATGTAGAACGCCATACAGCTCCTAAGTACATCTTACAACACCATACGAACCTTTAAAACTCCAAAATAAACCTAATGAATTCGTAAGAGTCCTTTGAAAATCGTACGACATGTTAGGACATCTTACGACTCTTTATGCCACATTTGCAACTCGAAAAGAACGTTAGTATAATGTAGAACGCCATACAGCTCCTTAGTACACCTTACAATTTCGTACGTAAACTTAAAACTCAATAATAAACCTAATGAATTCGTAGGAGTCCTTTTGAACATCGTACGACAAGTTAGGACATCTTACGACTCTTTATGCCACATTAGCAACTCGAAAAGAACTTTAGTATAATGTAGAACGCCATACAGCTCCTAACACCTTTCAATACCGAACGTAAACTTAAAACTCCATAATAAACCTAATGAATTCGTACGAGTCCTTTGAACATCGTACGACAAATCAGGACATCTTACGACTCTTTATTCCACATTAGCTACTCGAAAAGAATGTTAGTATAATGTAGAACGCCATACAGCTCCTAAGTATATCTTACAATACCTTACGAACCTTTAAAACTCCAAAATAAACCTAATGAATTCGTAAGTCTTTTGAAGATCGTACGACACGTTAGGACATCTTACGACTCTTTATGCCACATTAGCAACTCGAAAAGAATGTTAGTATAATGTAGAACGCCATACAGCTCCGAAGTACACCTTACTATACCGTACGTAAACTTAAAACTCCATAATAAACTTAATGAATTCGTACGAGTCCTTTGAACATCGTACGACAAGTTAGGACATCTTATGACTCTTTAAGCCATATTAGCACCTTGAAAAGCTCATTTGTATAATGTAAGACGTCTTACAACACCTAACAACATCTTACAACACCGTACGAACCTTTAAAACTCCAAAATAAACCTAAGGAATTCGTACGTGTCCTTTGAACTTCGTACGAAAAGTTAGGACATCTTACGACCCTTTATGCCACATTAGCAATTCGAAAAAAACTTTAGTATAATGTAGAACGCCATACAACTCCTAACACCTTACAATACCGTACGTAAACTTAAAACTCCATAATAAACCTAATGAATTCGTACGAGTCCTTTTGAACATCGTACGACAAGTTAGGACATCTTACGACTCTTTATGCCACATTAGCAACTCGAAAAGAACTTTAGTATAATGTAGAACGCCATACAGCTCCTAACACCTCTCAATACCGTACGTAAACTTAAAACTCCATAATAAACCTAATGAATTCGTACGAGTCCTTTGAACATCGTACGACAAGTTAGGACATCTTACGACTCTTTATGCCACATTAGCAACTCGAAAAGAACTTTAGTATAATGTAGAACGCCATACAGCTCCTAACACCTTACAATACCGTACGTAAACTTAAAACTCAATAATAAACCAAATGAATTTGTACGAGTCCTTTTGAACATCGTACGACAAGTTAGGACATCTTACGACTCTTTATGCCACATTAGCAACTCGAAAAGAACTTTAGTATAATGTAGAACGCCATACAGCTCCTAACACCTTTCAATACAGAATGTAAACTTAAAACTCCATAATAAACCTAATGAATTCGTTCGAGTCCTTTGAACATCGTACAACATGTTAGGACATCTTACGACTATTTATGCCACATTAGCAACTCGAAAAGAATGTTAGTATAATGTAGAACGCCATACAGCTCCTAAGTACACCTGACAATACCATACGTAAACTTAAAACTCCATAATAAACCTAATGAATTCGTTCGAGTCCTTTGAACATCGTACGCCAAGTTTGGACATCTTACGACTCTTTATGCCACATTAGTAACTCGAAAAGAACGTTAGTATAATGTAGAACGCCATACAGCTCCTAAGTACACCTGACAATACCATACGTAAACTTAAAACTCCATAATAAACCTAATGAATTCGTACGAGTCCTTTGAACATCGTACGACAAGTTAGGACATCTTACGAATTTTTATGCCACATTAGCAACTCGAAAAGAACGTTAGTATAATGTAGAACGCCATACAGCTCCTAAGTACATCTTACAACACCATACGAACCTTTAAAACTCCAAAATAAACCTAATGAATTCGTAAGAGTCCTTTGAAAATCGTACGACATGTTAGGACATCTTACGACTCTTTATGCCACATTTGCAACTCGAAAAGAACGTTAGTATAATGTAGAACGCCATACAGCTCCTAAGTACACCTTACAATTCCGTACGTAAACTTAAAACTCAATAATAAACCTAATGAATTCGTAGGAGTCCTTTTGAACATCGTACGACAAGTTAGGACATCTTACGACTCTTTATGCCACATTAGCAACTCGAAAAGAACTTTAGTATAATGTAGAACGCCATACAGCTCCTAACACCTTTCAATACCGAACGTAAACTTAAAACTCCATAATAAACCTAATGAATTCGTACGAGTCCTTTGAACATCGTACGACAAATCAGGACATCTTACGACTCTTTATTCCGCATTAGCTACTCGAAAAGAATGTTAGTATAATGTAGAACGCCATACAGCTCCTAAGTATATCTTACAATACCTTACGAACCTTTAAAACTCCAAAATAAACCTAATGAATTCGTAAGAGTCTTTTGAAGATCGTACGACATGTTAGGACATCTTACGACTCTTTATGCCACATTAGCAACTCGAAAAGAATGTTAGTATAATGTAGAACGCCATACAGCTCCGAAGTACACCTTACTATGCCGTACGTAAACTTAAAACTCCATAATAATCTTAATGAATTCGTACGAGTCCTTTGAACATCGTACGACAAGTTAGGACATCTTATGACTCTTTATGCCATATTAGCACCTTGAAAAGCACATTTGTATAATGTAAGACGTCTTACAACACCGTACGAACCTTTAAAACTCCAAAATAAATCTAATGAATTCGTACGTGTCCTTTGAACATCATACGAAAAGTTAGGACATCTTACGACCCTTTATGCCACATTAGCAATTCGAAAAAAACTTTAGTATAATGTAGAACGCCATACAGCTCCTAACACCTTACAATACCGTACGTAAACTTAAAACTCCATAACAAACATAATGAATTCGTACGAGTCCTTTGAACATCGTACGACATGTTAGGACATCTTACGACTCTTTATGACACATTAGCAACTCGAAAAGAACGTTAGTATAATGTAGAACGCCATACAGCTTCTTAGTACACCTTACAATTCCGTACGTAAACTTAAAACTCCATAATAAACCTAATGAATTCGTACGAGTGTTTTGAACATCGTACGACAAGTTAGGACATCTTACGACTCTTTATGCCACATTAGCAACTCGAAAAGAACTTTAGTATAATGTAGAATGCCATACAGCTCCTAACACCTTTCAATACCGTACGTAAACATAAAACTCCATAATAAACCTAATGAATTCGTACGAGTCCTTTGAACATCGTACGACAAGTTAGGACATCTTACGACTCTTTATGCCACATTAGCAACTCGAAAAGAGCTTTAGTATAATGTAGAACGCCATACAGCTCCTAACACCTTACAATACCGTACGTAAACTTAAAACTTAATAATAAACCTAATGAATTCCTACGAGTCCTTTTGAACATCGTACGACAAGTTAGGAAATCTTACGACTCTTTATGCCACATTAGCAACTCGAAAAGAACTTTAGTATAATGTAGAACGCCATACAGCTCCTAACACCTTACAATACCGTACGTAAACTTAAAACTCCATAATAAACCTAATTAATTCGTACGAGTCCTTTTGAACACCGTACGACAAGTTAGGACATCTTACGACTCTTTATGCCACATTAGCAACTCGAAAAGAACTTTAGTATAATGTAGAACGCCATACAGCTCCTAACACCTTACAACACCGTACGTAAACTTAAAACTCAATAATATACCTAATGAATTCGTACGAGTCCTTTTGAACATCGTACGACAAGTTAGGACATCTTACGACTCTTTATGCCACATTAGCAACTCGAAAAGAACTTTAGTATAATGTAGAACGCCATACAGCTCCTAACACCTTACAATACCGTACGTAAACTTAAAACTCAATAATAAACCTAATGAATTCGTACGAGTCCTTTTGAACATCGTACGACAAGTTAGGACATCTTACGACTCTTTATGCCACATTAGCAACTCGAAAAGAACTTTAGTATAATGAAGAACGCCATACAACTCCTAACACCTTTCAATACCGTACGTAAACTTAAAGCTCCATAATATACCTAATGAATTCGTACGAGTCCTTTGAACATCGTACGACAAGTTAGGACATCTTATGACTCTTTATGTCATATTAGCACCTTGAAAAGCACATTAGTATAATGTAAGACGTCTTACAACACCTAACAACATCTTACAACACCGTACGAACCTTTAAAACTCCAAAATAAACCTAATGAATTTGTACGTGTCCTTTGAACATCGTACGAAAAGATAGGACATCTTACGAACCTTTATGCCACATTAGCAATTCGAAAAAAACTTTAGTATAATGTAGAACGCCATACAGCTCCTAACACCTTACAATACCGTACGTAAACTTAAAACTCCATAATAAACCTAATGAATTCGTACGAGTCCTTTTGAACACCGTACGAAAAGTTAGGACATCTTACGACTCTTTATGCCACATTAGCAACTCGAAAAGAACTTTAGTATAATGTAGAACGCCGTACAGCTCCTAACACCTTTCAATACCGTACATAAACTTAAAACTCCATAATAAACCTAATGAATTCATACGAGTCCTTTGAACATCGTACGACAAGTTTGGACATCTTACGACTCTTTATGCCACATTAGCAACTCGGAAAGAACGTTAGTATAATGTAGTACGCCATACAGCTCCTAAGTACACCTGACAATACCGTAAGTAAACTTAAAACTCCATAATAAACCTAATGAATTCGTACGAGTCCTTTGAACATCGTACGACAAGTTAGGACATCTTACGACTTTTTATGCCACATTAGCAACTCGAAAAAAACGTCAGTATAATGTAGAACGCCATACAACTCCTAAGTACACCTTACAATTACGTACGTAAATTTAAAGCTCCATAATAAACCTAATGAATTCATACGAGTCCTTTGAACATCGTACGACAAGTTAAGACATCTTACGACTCTTTATGCCACATTAGGAACTCGAAAAGAACTTTAGTATAATGTAGAACGCCATACAGCTCCTAACACCTAACAATACCGTACGTAAACTTAAAACTCAATAATAAACCTAATGAATTCGTACGAGTCCTTTTGAACATCGTACGACAAGTTAGGACATCTTACGACTCTTTATGCCACATAGCAACTCGAAAAGAACTTTAGTATAATGTAGAACGCCATACAGCTCCTAACACCTTTCAATACCGTACGTAAACTTAAAACTCCATAATAAACCTAATGAATTCGTACGAGTCCTTTGAACATGGTACGACAAGTTTGGACATCTTACGACTCTTTATGCCACATTAGCAACTCGAAAAGAACGTTATTATAATGTAGAACGCCATACAGCTCATAAGTACACCTGACAATACCGTACGTAAACTTAAAACTCCATAATAAACCTAATGAATTCGTACGAGTCCTTTGAACATCGTACGACAAGTTAGGACATCTTACGACTTTTTATGCCACATTAGCAACTCGGAAAGAACGTTAGTATAATGTAGAACGCCATACAGCTCCTAAGTACACTTGACAATACCGTTAGTAAACTTAAAACTCCATAATAAACCTAATGAATTCGTACGAGTCCTTTGAACATCGTACGACAAGTTTGGACATCTTACGACTCTTTATGCCACATTAGCAACTCGGAAAGAACGTTATTATAATGTAGAACGCCATACAGCTCCTAAGTACACCTGACAATACCGTAAGTAAACTTAAAACTCCATAATAAACCTAATGAATTCGTACGAGTCCTTTGAATATCGTACGACAAGTTAGGACATCTTACGACTTTTTATGCCACATTAGCAACTCGAAAAAAACGTCAGTATAATGTAGAACGCCATACAACTCCTAAGTACACCTTACAATTACGTACGTAAATTTAAAACTACATAATAAACCTAATGAATTCATACGAGTCCTTTGAACATCGTACGACAAGTTAAGACATCTTACGACTCTTTATGCCACATTAGCAACTCGAAAAAAACTTTAGTATAAAGTAGAACGCCATACAGCTCCTAACACCTTACAATACCGTACGTAAACTTAAAACTCCATAATAAACCTAATGAATTCGTACGAGTCCTTTTGAACACCGTACGAAAAGTTAGGACATCTTACGACTCTTTATGCCACATTAGCAACTCGAAAAGAACTTTAGTATAATGTAGAACGCCGTACAGCTCCTAACACCTTTCAATACCGTACATAAACTTAAAACTCCATAATAAACCTAATGAATTCATACGAGTCCTTTGAACATCGTACGACAAGTTTGGACATCTTACGACTCTTTATGCCACATTAGCAACTCGGAAAGAACGTTAGTATAATGTAGAACGCCATACAGCTCCTAAGTACACCTAACAATACCGTAAGTAAACTTAAAACTCCATAATAAACCTAATGAATTCGTACGAGTCCTTTGAACATCGTACGACAAGTTAGGACATCTTACGACTTTTTATGCCACATTAGCAACTCGAAAAAAACGTCAGTATAATGTAGAACGCCATACAACTCCTAAGTACACCTTACAATTACGTACGTAAATTTAAAGCTCCATAATAAACCTAATGAATTCATACGAGTCCTTTGAACATCGTACGACAAGTTAAGACATCTTACGACTCTTTATGCCACATTAGCAACTCGAAAAGAACTTTAGTATAATGTAGAACGCCATACAGCTCCTAACACCTTACAATACAGTACGTAAACTTAAAACTCAATAATAAACCTAATGAATTCGTACGAGTCCTTTGAACATGGTACGACAAGTTTGGACATCTTACGACTCTTTATGCCACATTAGCAACTCGAAAAGAACGTTAGTATAATGTAGAACGCCATACAGCTCAAAAGTACACCTGACAATACCGTACGTAAACTTAAAACTCCATAATAAACCTAATGAATTCGTACGAGTCCTTTGAACATCGTACGACAAGTTAGGACATCTTACGACTTTTTATGCCACATTAGCAACTCGAAAAGAACGTCAGTATAATGTAGAACGCCATACAACTCCTAAGTACACCTTACAATTCCGTACGTAAATTTAAAACTCCATAATAAACCTAATGAATTCATACGAGTCCTTTGAACATCGTACGACAAGTTAAGACATCTTACGACTCTTTATGCCACATTAGGAACTCGAAAAGAGCTTTAGTATAATGTAGAACGCCATACAGCTCCTAACACCTAACAATACCGTACGTAAACTTAAAACTCAATAATAAACCTAATGAATTCGTACGAGTCCTTTTGAACATCGTACGACAAGTTAGGACATCTTACGACTCTTTATGCCACATAGCAACTCGAAAAGAACTTTAGTATAATGTAGAACGCCATACAGCTCCTAACACCTTTCAATACCGTACGTAAACTTAAAACTCCATAATAAACCTAATGAATTCGTACGAGTCCTTTGAACATGGTACGACAAGTTTGGACATCTTACGACTCTTTATGCCACATTAGCAACTCGAAAAGAACGTTATTATAATGTAGAACGCCATACAGCTCATAAGTACACCTGACAACACCGTACGTAAACTTAAAACTCCATAATAAACCTAATGAATTCGTACGAGTCCTTTGAACATCGTACGACAAGTTAGGACATCTTACGACTTTTTATGCCACATTAGCAACTCGGAAAGAACGTTAGTATAATGTAGAACGCCATACAGCTCCTAAGTACACTTGACAATACCGTTAGTAAACTTAAAACTCCATAATAAACCTAATGAATTCGTACGAGTCCTTTGAACATCGTACGACAAGTTTGGACATCTTACGACTCTTTATGCCACATTAGCAACTCGGAAAGAACGTTATTATAATGTAGAACGCCATACAGCTCCTAAGTACACCTGACAATACCGTAAGTAAACTTAAAACTCCATAATAAACCTAATGAATTCGTACGAGTCCTTTGAATATCGTACGACAAGTTAGGACATCTTACGACTTTTTATGCCACATTAGCAACTCGAAAAAAACGTCAGTATAATGTAGAACGCCATACAACTCCTAAGTACACCTTACAATTACGTACGTAAATTTAAAACTACATAATAAACCTAATGAATTCATACGAGTCCTTTGAACATCGTACGACAAGTTAAGACATCTTACGACTCTTTATGCCACATTAACAACTCGAAAAGAACTTTAGTATAATGTAGAACGCCATACAGCTCCTAACACCTTACAATACAGTACGTAAACTTAAAAATCAATAATAAACCTAATGAATTCGTACGAGTCCTTTTGAACATCGTACGACAAGTTAGGACATCTTACGACTCTTTATGCCACATAGCAACTCGAAAAGAACTTTAGTATAATGTAGAACGCCATACAGCTCCTAACACCTTTCAATACCGTACGTAAACTTAAAACTCCATAATAAACCTAATGAATTCGTACGAGTCCTTTGAACATGGTACGACAAGTTTGGACATCTTACGACTCTTTATGCCACATTAGCAACTCGAAAAGAACGTTATTATAATGTAGAACGCCATACAGCTCATAAGTACACCTGACAATACCGTACGTAAACTTAAAACTCCATAATAAACCTAATGAATTCGTACGAGTCCTTTGAACATCGTACGACAAGTTAGGACATCTTACGACTTTTTATGCCACATTAGCAACTCGGAAAGAACGTTAGTATAATGTAGAACGCCATACAGCTCCTAAGTACACTTGACAATACCGTAAGTAAACTTAAAACTCCATAATAAACCTAATGAATTCGTACGAGTCCTTTGAATATCGTACGACAAGTTAGGACATCTTACGACTTTTTATGCCACATTAGCAACTCGAAAAAAACGTCAGTATAATGTAGAACGCCATCCAACTCCTAAGTACACCTTACAATTACGTACGTAAATTTAAAACTACATAATAAACCTAATGAATTCATACGAGTCCTTTGAACATCGTACGACAAGTTAAGACATCTTACGACTCTTTATGCCACATTAACAACTCGAAAAGAACTTTAGTATAATGTAGAACGCCATACAGCTCCTAACACCTTACAATACAGTACGTAAACTTAAAACTCAATAATAAACCTAATGAATTCGTACGAGTCCTTTTGAACATCGTACGACAAGTTAGGACATCTTACGACTCTTTATGCCACATAGCAACTCGAAAAGAACTTTAGTATAATGTAGAACGCCATACAGCTCCTAACACCTTTCAATACCGTACGTAAACTTAAAACTCCATAATAAACCTAATGAATTCGTACGAGTCCTTTGAACATGGTACGACAAGTTTGGACATCTTACGACTCTTTATGCCACATTAGCAACTCGAAAAGAACGTTATTATAATGTAGAACGCCATACAGCTCATAAGTACACCTGACAACACCGTACGTAAACTTAAAACTCCATAATAAACCTAATGAATTCGTACGAGTCCTTTGAACATCGTACGACAAGTTAGGACATCTTACGACTTTTTATGCCACATTAGCAACTCGGAAAGAACGTTAGTATAATGTAGAACGCCATACAGCTCCTAAGTACACTTGACAATACCGTTAGTAAACTTAAAACTCCATAATAAACCTAATGAATTCGTACGAGTCCTTTGAACATCGTACGACAAGTTTGGACATCTTACGACTCTTTATGCCACATTAGCAACTCGGAAAGAACGTTATTATAATGTAGAACGCCATACAGCTCCTAAGTACACCTGACAATACCGTAAGTAAACTTAAAACTCCATAATAAACCTAATGAATTCGTACGAGTCCTTTGAATATCGTACGACAAGTTAGGACATCTTACGACTTTTTATGCCACATTAGCAACTCGAAAAAAACGTCAGTATAATGTAGAACGCCATACAACTCCTAAGTACACCTTACAATTACGTACGTAAATTTAAAACTACATAATAAACCTAATGAATTCATACGAGTCCTTTGAACATCGTACGACAAGTTAAGACATCTTACGACTCTTTATGCCACATTAACAACTCGAAAAGAACTTTAGTATAATGTAGAACGCCATACAGCTCCTAACACCTTACAATACAGTACGTAAACTTAAAAATCAATAATAAACCTAATGAATTCGTACGAGTCCTTTTGAACATCGTACGACAAGTTAGGACATCTTACGACTCTTTATGCCACATAGCAACTCGAAAAGAACTTTAGTATAATGTAGAACGCCATACAGCTCCTAACACCTTTCAATACCGTACGTAAACTTAAAACTCCATAATAAACCTAATGAATTCGTACGAGTCCTTTGAACATGGTACGACAAGTTTGGACATCTTACGACTCTTTATGCCACATTAGCAACTCGAAAAGAACGTTATTATAATGTAGAACGCCATACAGCTCATAAGTACACCTGACAATACCGTACGTAAACTTAAAACTCCATAATAAACCTAATGAATTCGTACGAGTCCTTTGAACATCGTACGACAAGTTAGGACATCTTACGACTTTTTATGCCACATTAGCAACTCGGAAAGAACGTTAGTATAATGTAGAACGCCATACAGCTCCTAAGTACACTTGACAATACCGTAAGTAAACTTAAAACTCCATAATAAACCTAATGAATTCGTACGAGTCCTTTGAATATCGTACGACAAGTTAGGACATCTTACGACTTTTTATGCCACATTAGCAACTCGAAAAAAACGTCAGTATAATGTAGAACGCCATCCAACTCCTAAGTACACCTTACAATTACGTACGTAAATTTAAAACTACATAATAAACCTAATGAATTCATACGAGTCCTTTGAACATCGTACGACAAGTTAAGACATCTTACGACTCTTTATGCCACATTAACAACTCGAAAAGAACTTTAGTATAATGTAGAACGCCATACAGCTCCTAACACCTTACAATACAGTACGTAAACTTAAAACTCAATAATAAACCTAATGAATTCGTACGAGTCCTTTTGAACATCGTACGACAAGTTAGGACATCTTACGACTCTTTATGCCACATAGCAACTCGAAAAGAACTTTAGTATAATGTAGAACGCCATACAGCTCCTAACACCTTTCAATACCGTACGTAAACTTAAAACTCCATAATAAACCTAATGAATTCGTACGAGTCCTTTGAACATGGTACGACAAGTTTGGACATCTTACGACTCTTTATGCCACATTAGCAACTCGAAAAGAACGTTATTATAATGTAGAACGCCATACAGCTCATAAGTACACCTGACAATACCGTACGTAAACTTAAAACTCCATAATAAACCTAATGAATTCGTACGAGTCCTTTGAACATCGTACGACAAGTTAGGAAATCTTACGACTTTTTATGCCACATTAGCAACTCGGAAAGAACGTTAGTATAATGTAGAACGCCATACAGCTCCTAAGTACACTTGACAATACCGTAAGTAAACTTAAAACTCCATAATAAACCTAATGAATTCGTACGAGTCCTTTGAACATCGTACGACAAGTTTGGACATCTTACGACTCTTTATGCCACATTAGCAACTCGGAAAGAACGTTAGTATAATGTAGAACGCCATACAACTCCTAAGTACACCTGACAATACCGTAAGTAAACTTAAAACTCCATAATAAACCTAATGAATTCGTACGAATCCTTTGAACATCGCACGACAAGTTAGGACATCTTACGACTTTTTATGCCACATTAGCAACTCGAAAAAAACGTCAGTATAATGTAGAACGCCATACAACTCCTAAGTACACCTTACAATTACGTACGTAAATTTAAAACTACATAATAAACCTAATGAATTCATACGAGTCCTTTGAACATCGTACGACAAGTTAAGACATCTTACGACTCTTTATGCCACATTAGCAACTCGAAAAGAACTTTAGTATAATGTAGAACGCCATACAGCTCCTAACACCTTACAATACAGTACGTAAACTTAAAACTCAATAATAAACCTAATGAATTCGTACGAGTCCTTTTGAACATCGTACGACAAGTTAGGACATCTTACGACTCTTTATGCCACATAGCAACTCGAAAAGAACTTTAGTAAAATGTAGAACGCCATACAGCTCCTAACACCTTTCAATACCGTACGTAAACTTAAAACTCCATAATAAACCTAATGAATTCGTACGAGTCCTTTGAACATGGTACGACAAGTTTGGACATCTTACGACTCTTTATGCCACATTAGCAACTCGAAAAGAACGTTAGTATAATGTAGAACGCCATACAGCTCATAAGTACACCTGACAATACCGTACGTAAACTTAAAACTCCATAATAAACCTAATGAATTCGTACGAGTCCTTTGAACATCGTACGACAAGTTAGGACATCTTACGACTTTTTATGCCACATTAGCAACTCGAAAAGAACGTCAGTATAATGTAGAACGCCATACAACTCCTAAGTACACCTTACAATTCCGTACGTAAATTTAAAACTACATAATAAACCTAATGAATTCATACGAGTCCTTTGAACATCGTACGACAAGTTAAGACATCTTACGACTCTTTATGCCACATTAGGAACTCGAAAAGAACTTTAGTATAATGTAGAACGCCATACTGCTCCTAACACCTAACAATACCGTACGTAAACTTAAAACTCAATAATAAACCTAATGAATTCGTACGAGTCCTTTTGAACATCGTACGACAAGTTAGGACATCTTACGATTCTTTATGCCACATAGCAACTCGAAAAGAACTTTAGTATAATGTAGAACGCCATACAGCTCCTAACACCTTTCAATACCGTACGTAAACTTAAAACTCCATAATAAACCTAATGAATTCGTACGAGTCCTTTAAACATCGTACGACAAGTTTGGACATCTTACGACTCTTTATGCCACATTAGCAACTCGAAAAGAACGTTATTATAATGTAGAACGCCATACAGCTCATAAGTACACCTGACAATACCGTACGTAAACTTAAAACTCCATAATAAACCTAATGAATTCGTACGAGTCCTTTGAACATCGTACGACAAGTTAGGACATCTTACGACTTTTTATGCCACATTAGCAACTCGGAAAGAACGTTAGTATAATGTAGAACGCCATACAGCTCCTAAGTACACTTGACAATACCGTAAGTAAACTTAAAACTCCATAATAAACCTAATGAATTCGTACGAGTCCTTTGAACATCGTACGACAAGTCAGGACATCCGACTTTTTATGCCACATTAGCAACTCGAAAAGAACGTCAGTATAATGTAGAACGCCATACAGTTCCTAAGTACACCTTACAATTCCGTACGTAAATTTAAAACTCCATAATAAACCTAATGAATTCATACGAGTCCTTTGAACATCGTACGACAAGTTAAGACATCTTACGACTCTTTATGCCACATTAGGAACTCGAAAAGAACTTTAGTATAATGTAGAACGCCATACAGCTCCTAACACCTAACAATACCGTACGTAAACTTAAAACTCAATAATAAACCTAATGAATTCGTACGAGTCCTTTGAACACCGTACGACAAGTTAGGACATCTTACGACTCTTTATGCCACATTAGCAACTCGAAAAGAACTTTAGTATAATGTAGAACGCCATACAGCTCCTAACACCTTTCAATACCGTACGTAAACTTAAAACTCCATAATAAACCTAATGAATTCATACGAGTCCTTTGAACATCGTACGACAAGTTTGGACATCTTACGACTCTTTATGCCACATTAGCAACTCGGAAAGAACGTTAGTATAATGTAGAACGCCATACAGCTCCTAAGTACACCTGACAATACCGTAAGTAAACTTAAAACTTCATAATAAACCTAATGAATTCGTACGAGTCCTTTGAACATCGTACGACAAGTTAGGACATCTTACGACTTTTTATGCCACATTAGCAACTCGAAAAGAACGTCAGTATAATGTAGAACGCCATACAACTCCTAAGTACACCTTACAATTCCGTACGTAAATTTAAAACTCCATAATAAACCTAATGAATTCATACGAGTCCTTTGAATATCGTACGACAAGTTAAGACATCTTACGACTCTTTATGCCACATTAGCAACTCGAAAAGAACTTTAGTATAATGTAGAACGCCATATAGCTCCTAACACCTTACAATACCGTACGTAAACTTAAAACTCAATAATAAACCTAATGAATTCGTACGAGTCCTTTTGAACATCGTACGACAAGTTAGGACATCTTACGACTCTTTATGCCACATTAGCAACTCGAAAAGAACTTTAGTATAATGTAGAATGCCATACAGCTCCTAACACCTTTCAATATCGTACATAAACATAAAACTCCATAATAAACCTAATGAATTCATACGAGTCCTTTGAACATCGTACGACAAGTTAGGACATTTTACGACTCTTTATGCCACATTAGCAACTCGAAAAGAGCTTTAGTATAATGTAGAACGCCATACAACTCCTAACACCTTACAATACCGTACGTAAACTTAAAACTTAATACTAAACCTAATGAATTCCTACGAGTCCTTTTGAACATCGTACGACAAGTTAGGAAATCTTACGACTCTTTATGCCACATTAGCAACTCGAAAAGAACTTTAGTATAATGTAGAACGCCATACAACTCCTAACACCTTACAATACCGTACGTAAACTTAAAACTCCATAATAAACCTAATTAATTCGTACGAGTCCTTTTGAACACCGTACGGCAAGTTAGGACATCTTACAACTCTTTATGCCACATTAGCAACTCGAAAAGAACTTTAGTATAATGTAGAACGCCATACAGCTCCTAACACCTTACAATACCGTACGTAAACTTAAAACTCAATAATATATACCTAATGAATTCGTACGAGTCCTTTTGAACATCGTACGACAAGTTAGGACATCTTACGACTCTTTATGCCACATTAGCAACTCGAAAAAAACTTTAGTATAATGTAGAATACCATACAGCTCCTAACACCTTTCAATACCGTACGTAAACATAAAACTCTATAATAAACCTAATGAATTCGTACGAGTCCTTTGAACATCGTACGACAAGTTAGGACATTTTACGACTCTTTATGCCACATTAGCAACTCGAAAAGAGCTTTAGTATAATGTAGAACGCCATACAGCTCCTAACACCTTACAATACCGTACGTAAACTTAAAACTTAATAATAAACCTAATGAATTCCTACGAGTCCTTTTGAACATCGTACGACAAGTTAGGAAATCTTACGACTCTTTATGCCACATTAGCAACTCGAAAAGAACTTTAGTATAATGTAGAACGCCATACAGCTCCTAACACCTTACAATACCGTACGTAAACTTAAAACTCCATAATAAACGTAATTAATTCGTACGAGTCCTTTTGAACACCGTACGACAAGTTAGGATATCTTACGACTCTTTATGCCACATTAGCAACTCGAAAAGAACTTTAGTATAATGTAGAACGCCATACAGCTCCTAACACCTTACAATACCGTACGTAAACTTAAAACTCAATAATATACCTAATGAATTCGTACGAGTCCTTTTGAACATCGTACGACAAGTTAGGATATCTTACGACTCTTTATGCCACATTAGCAACTCGAAAAGAACTTTAGTATAATGTAGAACGCCATACAGCTCCTAACACCTTACAATACCATACGTAAACTTAAAACTCAATAATAAACCTAATGAATTCGTACGAGTCCTTTTGAACATCGTACGACAAGTTAGGACATCTTACGACTCTTTATGCCACATTAGCAACTCGAAAAGAACTTTAGTATAATGAAGAACGCCATACAACTCCTAACACCTTTCAATACCGTACGTAAACTTAAAGCTCCATAATATACCTAATGAATTCGTACGAGTCTTTTGAACATCGTACGACAAGTTAGGACATCTTATGACTCTTTATGTCATATTAGCACCTTGAAAAGCACATTAGTATAATGTAAGACGTCTTACAACACCTAACAACATCTTACAACACCGTATGATCCTTTAAAACTCCAAAATAAACCTAATGAATTCGTACGTGTCCTTTGAACATCGTACGAAAAGTTAGGACATCTTACGAACCTTTATGCCACATTAGCAATTCGAAAAAAACTTTAGTATAATGTAGAACGCCATACAGCTCCTAACACCTTACAATACCGTACGTAAACTTAAAACTTCATAATAAACCTAATGAATTCGTACGAGTCCTTTTGAACATCGTACGACAAGTTTGGACATCTTACGACTCTTTATGCCACATTAGCAACTCGGAAAGAACGTTAGTATAATGTAGAACGCCATACAGCTCCCTAAGTACACCTGACAATACCGTAAGTAAACTTAAAACTTCATAATAAACCTAATGAATTCGTACGAGTCCTTTGAACATCGTACGACAAGTTAGGACATCTTACGACTTTTTATGCCACATTAGCAACTCGAAAAGAACGTCAGTATAATGTAGAACGCCATACAACTCCTAAGTACACCTTACAATTCCGTACGTAAATTTAAAACTCCATAATAAACCTAATGAATTCATACGAGTCCTTTGAATATCGTACGACAAGTTAAGACATCTTACGACTCTTTATGCCACATTAGCAACTCGAAAAGAACTTTAGTATAATGTAGAACGCCATACAGCTCCTAACACCTTACAATACCGTACGTAAACTTAAAACTCAATAATAAACCTAATGAATTCGTACGAGTCCTTTTGAACATCGTACGACAAGTTAGGACATCTTACGACTCTTTATGCCACATAGCAACTCGAAAAGAACCTTAGTATAATGTAGAACGCCATACAGCTCCTAACACCTTTCAATACCGTACGTAAACTTAAAATTCCATAATAAACCTAATGAATTCGTACGAGTCCTTTGAACATCGTACGACAAGTTTGGACATCTTACGACTCTTTATGCCACATTAGCAACTCGAAAAGAACGTTAGTATAATGTAGAACGCTATACAGCTCATAAGTACACCTGACAATACCGTACGTAAACTTAAAACTCCATAATAAACCTAATGAATTCGTACGAGTCCTTTGAACATCGTACGACAAGTTAGGACATCTTACGACTCTTTATGCCACATTAGCAACTCGAAAAGAACTTTAGTATAATGTAGAACGCCATACAACTCCTAACACCTTTCAATACCGTACGTAAACTTAAAACTCCATAATAAACCTAATGAATTCGTTCGAGTCCTTTGAACATCGTACGACATGTTAGGACATCTTACGACTCTTTATGCCACATTAGCAACTCGAAAAGAACGTTAGTATAATGTAGAACGCCATACAAGTACACCTTACAATTCCGTACGTAAACTTAAAACTCAATAATATACCTAATGAATTCGTACGAGTGTTTTGAACATCGTACGACAAGTTAGGACATCTTACGACTCTTTATGCCACATTAGCAACTCGAAAAGAACTTTAGTATAATGTAGAATGCCATACAGCTCCTAACACCTTACAATACCGTACGTAAACATAAAACTCCATAATAAACCTAATGAATTCGTACGATTCCTTTGAACATCGTACGACAAGTTAGGACATCTTACGACTCTTTATGCCACATTAGCAACTCGAAAAGAGCTTTAGTATAATGTAGAACGCCATACAGCTCGTAACACCTTACAATACCGTACGTAAACTTAAAACTTAATAATAAACCTAATGAATTCCTACGAGTCCTTTTGAACATCGTACGACAAGTTAGGAAATCTTACGACTCTTTATGCCACATTAGCAACTCGAAAAGAATTTTAGTATAATGTAGAACGCCATACAGCTCCTAACACCTTACAATATCGTACGTAAACTTAAAATTCCATAATAAACCTAATGAATTCGTACGAGTCCTTTTGAACACCGTACGACTAGGACATCTTACGACTCTTTATGCCACATTAGCAACTCGAAAAGAACTTTAGTATAATGTAGAACGCCATACAGCTCTTAACACCTTACAATACCGTACGTAAACTTAAAACTCAATAATATACCTAATGAATTCGTACGAGTCCTTTTGAACATCGTACGACAAGTTAGGACATCTTACGACTCTTTATGCCACATAGCAACTCTAAAAGAACTTTAGTATAATGTAGAACGCCATACAGCTCCTAATTCAATACCGTACGTAAACTTAAAACTCCATAATAAACCTAATGAATTCGTACGAGTCCTTTGAACATCGTACGACAAGTTTGGACATCTTACGAATCTTTATGCCACATTAGCAACTAGAAAAGAACGTTAGTATAATGTAGAACGCCATACAGCTCATAAGTACACCTGAGAATACCGTACGTAAACTTAAAACTCCATAATAAACCTAATGAATTCGTACGAGTCCTTTGAACATCTTACAACAAGTTAGGACATCTTACGACTCTTTATGCCACATTAGCAACTCGAAAAGAACTTTAGTATAATGTAGAACGCCATACAGGTCCTAACACCTTACAATACCGTACGTAAACTTAAAACTCAATAATAAACCTAATGAAGTCGTACGAGTCCTTTTGAACATCGTATGACAAGTTAGGACATCTTACGACTCTTTATGCCACATTAGCAACTCGAAAAGAACTTTAGTATAATGTAGAATGCCATTAAGCTCCTAACACCTTTCAATACCGTACGTAAACTTAAAACTCCATAATAAACCTAATGAATTCGTACGAGTCCTTTGAACATCGTACGACAAGTTAGGACATCTTACGACTTTTTATGCCACATTAGCAACTCGAAAAGAACGTTAGTATAATGTAGAATGCCATACAGGTCCTAACACCTTACAATACCGTACGTAAACTTAAAACTCAATAATAAACCTAATGAATTCGTACGAGTCCTTTTGAACATCGTACGACAAGTTAGGACATCTTATGACTCTTTATGCCATATTAGCACCTTGAAAAGCACATTTGTATAATGTAAGACGTCTTACAACACCTAACAACATCTTACAACACCGTACGAACCTTTAAAACTCCAAAATAAACCTATTGAATTCGTACGTGTCCTTTGAACATCATACGAAAAGTTAGGACATCTTACGACCCTTTATGCCACATTAGCAATTCAAAAAAAACTTTAGTATAATGTAGAACGCCATACAGCTCCTAACACCTTACAATACCGTACGTAAACTTAAAACTCCATAATAAACCTAATGAATTCGTACGAGTCCTTTGAACATCGTATGACAAGTTTGGACATCTTACGACTCGTTATGCCACATTAGCAACTAGAAAAGAACGTTAGTATAATGTAGAACGCCATACAGCTCATAAGTACACCTGACAATACCGTACGTAAACTTAAAACTCCATAATAAACCTAATGAATTCGTTCGAGTCCTTTGAACATCGTACGACATGTTAGGACATCTTACGACTCTTTATGCCACATTAGCAACTCGAAAAGAACGTTAGTATAATGTAGAACGCCATACAGCTCCTAAGTACACCTTACAATTCCGTACGTAAACTTAAAACTCCATAATAACCTAATGAATTCGTACGAGTGTTTTGAACATCGTACAACAAGTTAGGACATCTTACGACTCTTTATGCCACATTAGCAACTCGAAAAGAACTTTAGTATAATGTAGAATGCCATACAGCTCCTAACACCTTTCAATACCGTACGTAAACATAAAACTCCATAATAAACCTAATGAATTCGTACGAGTCCTTTGAACATCGTACGACAAGTTAGGACATCTTACGACTCTTTATGCCACATTAGCAACTCGAAAAGAGCTTTAGTATAATGTAGAACGCCATACAGCTCGTAACACCTTACAATACCGTACGTAAACTTAAACTTAATAATAAACCTAATGAATTCCTACGAGTCCTTTTGAACATCGTACGACAAGTTAGGAAATCTTACGACTCTTTATGCCACATTAGCAACTCGAAAAGAACTTTAGTATAATGTAGAACGCCATACAGCTCCTAACACCTTACAATACCATACGTAAACTTAAAACTCAAAAATAAACCTAATGAATTCGTACGAGTCCTTTTGAACATCGTACGACAAGTTAGGACATCTTACGACTCTTTATGCCACATCAGCAACTCGAAAAGAACCTTAGTATAATGTAAGACGCCATACAGCTCCTAACACCTTTCAATACCGTACGTAAACTTAAAACTCCATAATAAACCTAATGAATTCGTACGAGTCCTTTTGAACACCGTACGACAAGTTAGGACATCTTACGAATCTTTATGCCACATTAGCAACTCGAAAAGAACTTTAGTATAATGTAGAACGCCATACAGCTCCTAACACCTTTCAATACCGTAAGTAAACTTACAACTCCGTAATAAACCTAATGAATTCGTACGAGTCCTTTGAACATCGTACGACAAGTTTGGACATCTTACTACTCTTTATGCCACATTAGCAACTCGAAAAGAACGTTAGTATAATGTAGAACGCTATACAGCTCATAAGTACACCTGACAATACCGTACGTAAACTTAAAACTCCATAATAAACCTAATGAATTCGTACGAGTCCTTTGAACATCGTACGAAAGGTTAGGACATCTTACGACTTTTTTTGCCACATTATCAACTCGAAAATAACGTTACTATAATGTAGAACGCCATACAGCTCCTAAGTACACCTTAAAATTCCGTACGTAAACATAAAACTCAATAATAAACCTAATGAAGTCGTACGAGTTCTTTTGAACATCGTACGACAAGTTAGGACATCTTACCACTCTTTATGCCACATTAGCAACTCGAAAAGAACTTTAGTATAATGTAGAATGCCATTAAGCTCCTAACACCTTACAATACCGTATGTAAACTTAAAACTCAATAATAAACCTAATGAATTCGTACGAGTCCTTTTGAACATCGTACGACAAGTTAGGACATCTTACGACTCTTTATGCCACATTAGCAACTCGAAAAGAACGTTAGTATAATGTAGAACGCCATACAGCTGCTAAGTACACCTGACAATACCGTACTTAAACTTAAAACTCCATAATAAACCTAATGAATTCGTTCGAGTCCTTTGAACATCGTACGACATGTTAGGACATCTTACGACTCTTTATGCCACATTAGCAATTCGAAAAGAACGTTAGTATAATGTAGAACGCCATACAGCTCCTAAGTACACCTTACAATTCCGTACGTAAATTTAAAACTCCATAATAAACCTAATGAATTCGTACGAGTCCTTTGAACATCGTACGACAAGTTGGGACATCTTATGACTCTTTATGCCACATTAGCAACTCGAAAAGAACTTTAGTATAATGTAGAACGCCATACAGCTCCTAACACCTTACAATACCGTACGTAAACTTAAAACTCAATAATAAACCTAATGAATTCGTACGAGTTCTTTTGAACATCGTACGACAAGTTAGGACATCTTACGACTCTTTATGCCACATTAGCAACTCGAAAAGAACCTTAGTATAATGTAAGACGCCATACAGGTCCTAACACCTTTCAATACCGTACGTAAACTTAAAACTCCACAATAAACCTAATGAATTCGTACGAGTCCTTTGAACATCGTACGACAAATTAGGACATCTTACGAATCTTTATGCCACATTAGCAACTCGAAAAGAATGTTAGTATAATGTAGAACGCCATACAGCTCCTAAGTACATCTTACAACACCGTACGAACCTTTAAAACTCCAAAATAAACCTAATGAATTTGTAAGAGTCCTTTGAAGATCGTACGACATGTTAGGACATCTTACGACTCTTTATGCCACATTAGCAACTCGAAAAGAATGTTAGTATAATGTTTCTACAGCTCCGAGTCCTTTGAACATCGTACGACAAGTTAGGACATCTTATGACTCTTTATGCCATATTAGCACCTTGAAAAACACATTAGTATAATGTAAGACGTCTTACAACACCTAACAACATCTTACAACACCGTACGAACCTTTAAAACTCCAAAATAAACCTAATGAATTCGTACGTGTCCTTTGAACATCTTACGAAAAGTTAGGACATCTTACGACCCTTTATGCCACATTAGCAATTTGAAAAAAACTTTAGTATAATGTTGAACGCCATACAGCTCCTAACACCTTACAATACCGTACGTAAACTTAAAATCCATAATAAAGCTAATGAATTCGTACGAGTCCTTTTGAACATCGTACGACAAGTTAGGACATCTTATGACTCTTTATGCCATATTAGCACCTTGAAAAGCACATTAGTATAATGTAAGACGTCTTACAACACCTAACAACATCTTACAACACCGTACGAACCTTTAAAACTCAAAAATAAACCTAATGAATTCGTACGTGTTCTTTGAACATCGTACGAAAAGTTAGGACATCTTACGACCCTTTATGCCACATTAGCAACTCGAAAAAAACTTTAGTATAAAGAGGGACACCCAAATATTTAACTGGAAACAAGTAAGGGAGATGGTGATTTGGGCGATTTAGGGTTTCTGGCCGTTTTTGGTTCGTCATTCATTTTGGCCTGTTGGATTCGAGTTGTTTTTCTTTGCTTTTGATCTTAAACTCACTCGCTTCAGCCTTTGTATCAATCGATCATTGTTTTACAAGGCATTATCTAGGGTTTGTGGCTGATTTTTAATAGTGTTTGCTGCTGAATTCTGAATAAGGTTTGTTCATCTAGTAATTCGTTTTTGCTTCTGATTTTCGTTCTAGGAAGTGATTAATCAATAGGTGTTTGAGTGTTAATCAGATTGTTGATTGTGTGATTGCAATTACTCACGTTTGATTGTTAAACAAGGGTTGTTTATTCGAATTAGGGTTTGCGGCTGGAAAATAAAGCCCGAATCAGGTTTGTTTTAAACAGCAGATTCGTTTTTTGATTGTAATCAAGAACGTCGTGATCCAAGGGCTGTTTGAACGTGATTTTTCTATTTGATTACGAGGGTTTTTGCTGGTTAGGGTTTGTGGGTTACTATAGGGTTCAAAATCAGATTCTATTGATTATAGTTTGATCGTGAATCAGGTTTCTTGTTGAGGCTGATTATGGAGACGAAATCTACACCCAAAAGCGCTCGTAGAGTTAGTTTTCAGGTCCAAGATGATGAGGATAACGAACATAATGGTATTGCTCGTAAGGTGGTCAATATTGATGGAATCCCACTTCTACCTCGTCGAGGAAAATTTATCAATGCTAATCCCATCATGGAAGCTCAAGACGAGTTGGCTGAAAAAGTGCAGATTATTGGTCCGGATGTGGGTTCTTATGCTGCTGTTCTACATACCGGTACGTCCAAAAATAAGATTAATTTTCGTTTTTTGGAGCCTTTGGATAAACAACAAGGTGTTGATGTGGTGCTTCCTAGGGAATCATTTAAAATTGTTCAAGAAAAATTAGGTTTCACACTATATGGGTACTTCCTAGGGGATAGAGTTGCTTATCCTGTTGTTGAGTATTTTGTGAAAATGAATTGGCAGAAGTACGGGCTTCAAAGAGTAATGACGAATGCAAGTGGCTTCTTTTTCTTCAAGTTTACTGATAATAAGGGTATGCTTGATGTTCTCGAAGGGGGACCATGGCTGATTCGCAATAGACCCATTTTTCCTAATACATGGTCTCCTACTAGTTCCCTTAAAAAAGAAGATATCAAGAAAGTTGCGGTTTGGGTTAAACTACATGATGTTCCTCTAGCAGCCTATACCGACGACGGCTTAAGCATGCTTGCCTCAAAGATTGGCTCTCCTAAGTTACTTGATTCTTACACCACATCTATGTGCGCTGATAACTGGGGAAGAAGTAGCTATGCTAGGGCACTTATTGAAATTTCAGCTGAGCATGAGTTTAAAGAGTTTTTATCTATGGCTATTCCGGATTTGGCCGGGGGCAAATATGTTACTGATACTGTGAATGTGGAGTATGAGTGGAAACCACCGAGGTGTGCTCATTGTTGTGTTTTTGGGCATGGTACTGATGCTTGCCCTAAACAGGTTTGTACTACATCTAAACCTTCTCTTAAAGAAAATGGGGATGATTTTACTGAAGTAAAGGGTAGGAAAACGGCTAAGAAAAGTGGGTTTCAGGTTAAAGACCAGAAACCAAAATTTGAATATAGACCTTTGGATTACAAGAAAATGGTGGGAGCTAAACCTTCAAATTCGGAAGTAAAGAGAAGAGATCCCTCAAAGATTCAGATTCAAAACACCTTTAGTGTTCTTAATTCCGAAAATGTGAACGATGGGGGGACGTTGGAATCTATTAAAGGGAAGGGCAAATCGGATAGGGATGTGATTGAAGACATGGATGAAGAAGACGTCGAAGTTATTTATGATGAAACAAGAGATATAACTCAAGATAAAATAAGGGCGAGTTCCTCCCTTTCAATGACTTCCAATGGATAGTCGATTATTCAAGTTGTTTTGGAGGCTTTCCATTGGTGACAACTACATCTTTGATGATGGTGGCTGATGGATTGGTTTTTCTTGTTAGGTTTTGGATAATATGTCGATTTTTGTAGTAGGCTAGTTTGTTTGGTTTGTTTTGGTTAGTTGTCTTTGTTTTGTTCACATATATGGGGGTTTGTCCCATATATGAACTAGTGTGGAACACATCCTCACTACTTGTACGTTAATGACGGTTGTCTTTTTAATAGAATCACCGGGGTAACCCTTTACCCAAAAAAAAACTTTAGTATAATGTAGAACGCCATACACCTCCTAACACCTTACAATACCGTACGTAAACTTAAAACTTCATAATAAACCTATTGAAATTCGTACGAGTCCTTTGAACACCGTACGACAAGTTAGGACATCTTACGACTCTTTATGCCACATTAGCAACTCGAAAAGAACTTTAGCATAATGTAGAACGCCATACAGCTCCTAACACCTCTCAATACAATAGGTAAACTTAAAATTCCAAGATAAACCTAATGAATTCGTACGAATCCTTTGAACATCGTACGACAAGTTTGGACATCTTACGACTCTTTATGCCACATTAGCAACTCGAAGAGAAAGTTAGTATAATGTAGAACGCCATACAGCTCCTAAGTACACCTGACAATACCGTACTTAAACTTAAAACTCCATAATAAACCTAATGAATTCGTTCGAGTCCTTTGAACATCGTACGACATGTTAGGACATCTTACGACTCTTTATGCCACATTAGCAACTCGAAAAGAACGTTAGTATAATGTAGAACGCCATACAGCTCCTAAGTACACCTTTTTTTGGGTAAAGGGAATTACCCTGGTGATTCTATAAAAAATAAACACAAGTAGTGTGGAGATGGCCACACTAGTTCAGTCTTGGACATGCCCAAAGACTGAAAAAACATACTACAGATATGAAAACAAACGAAAACCTCTACCAAGCAAATAACACACCACAACTATCTAGCTACTACTAGGAAACAAACAGAACAGTGCACTAATCTTCTTCGAAATCCATATGCATTCATGTCTCTATGGTGTGTTGCGTCCAGTGCTTAGCTTTGATCCTTAAGCTCGTCAACTTATATCTAACAGTTTGGATGACCAATTTACCAATCTCCTCCGGAGGCCTTGGATATTCATTAAAAATTCTTCTGTTTCTCTCCTGCCAGATACTATAAGCCGCTGCCGCTGTTACCAACCGTTTAACTATAGAATCAATATCCTTGCCCTTAGAATTACTTTTTAGAGAATTCAAAATACTCGCCCAAACTGGAGGGACATTAGCCATGTTAATCTTACTACTTACCAAGCTCCAAACCCGGGTCGCATATGTGCATTCAAAAAATAAATGCTTATGAGAGTCCACATCCTGCAAACATAAGGGGCAGCATAACATATTCATATTACGACCCCTTATATGATTCCACCGAATCAGCCTATCTTGAGTTAACAACTTCCCATGACAGATAAGCCAAATATTAAAAGCATGCTTCGGAATACATTGAGGATACCAAACACATTCCGCCCAGTCAACATGCCCTACCTTGACTCTAATAGCATCCCACGCTATAGAGGTGGTGAAATCAGTAATGATATTTCCTTCCCTCCATTGTCCTAAGTACACCTTACAATTCCGTACGTAAACTTAAAACTCCATAATAAACCTAATGAATTCGTACGAGTCCTTTGAACATCGTACGACAAGTTAGGACATCTTCTTTATGCCACATTAGCAACTCGAAAATAAATTTAGTATAATGTAGAACGCCATACAGCTCCTAACACCTTACAATACCGTATGTAAACATAAAACTCAATAATAAACCTAATGAATTCCTACGAGTCCTTTTGAACATCGTACGACAAGTTAGGACATCTTACGACTCTTTATGCCACATTAGCAACTCGAAAAGAACTTTAGTATAATGTAGAACGCCATACAGCTCCTAACACCTTTCAATACCGTACGTAAACTTAAAACTCCACAATAAACCTAATGAATTCGTACGAGTCCTTTGAAAATGGTACGAAAAACTAGGACATCTTACGAATCTTTATGCCACATTAGCAACTCGAAAAGAACTTTAGTATAATGTAGAACGCCATACAGCTCCTAACACCTTACAATACCGTACGTAAACTTAAAACACAATAATAAACCTAATGAATTCGTACGAGTCCTTTTGAACATCGTACGACAAGTTAGGACATCTTACGACTCTTTATGCCACATTAGCAACTCGAAAAGAACTTTAGTATAATGTAGAACGCCATACAGCTCCTAACACCTTACAATACCGTACGTAAACTTAAAACACAATAATAAACCTAATGAATTCGTACGAGTCCTTTTGAACATCGTACGACAAGTTAGGACATCTTACGACTCTTTATGCCACATTAGCAACTCGAAAAGAACTTTAGTATAATGTAGAATGCCATTAAGCTCCTAACACCTTACAATACCGTATGTAAACTTAAAACTCAATAATAAACCTAATGAATTCGTACGAGTCCTTTTGAACATCGTACGACAAGTTAGGACATCTTACGACTCTTTATGCCACATTAGCAACTCGAAAAGAACGTTAGTATAATGTAGAACGCCATACAGCTGCTAAGTACACCTGACAATACCGTACTTAAACTTAAAACTCCATAATAAACCTAATGAATTCGTTCGAGTCCTTTGAACATCGTACGACATGTTAGGACATCTTACGACTCTTTATGCCACATTAGCAATTCGAAAAGAACGTTAGTATAATGTAGAACGCCATACAGCTCCTAAGTACACCTTACAATTCCGTACGTAAATTTAAAACTCCATAATAAACCTAATGAATTCGTACGAGTCCTTTGAACATCGTACGACAAGTTGGACATCTTATGACTCTTTATGCCACATTAGCAACTCGAAAAGAACTTTAGTATAATGTAGAACGCCATACAGCTCCTAACACCTTACAATACCGTACGTAAACTTAAAACTCAATAATAAACCTAATGAATTCGTACGAGTTCTTTTGAACATCGTACGACAAGTTAGGACATCTTACGACTCTTTATGCCACATTAGCAACTCGAAAAGAACCTTAGTATAATGTAAGACGCCATACAGGTCCTAACACCTTTCAATACCGTACGTAAACTTAAAACTCCACAATAAACCTAATGAATTCGTACGAGTCCTTTGAACATCGTACGACAAATTAGAACATCTTACGAATCTTTATGCCACATTAGCAACTCGAAAAGAATGTTAGTATAATGTAGAACGCCATACAGCTCCTAAGTACATCTTACAACACCGTACGAACCTTTAAAACTCCAAAATAAACCTAATGAATTTGTAAGAGTCCTTTGAAGATCGTACGACATGTTAGGACATCTTACGACTCTTTATGCCACATTAGCAACTCGAAAAGAATGTTAGTATAATGTTTCTACAGCTCCGAGTCCTTTGAACATCGTATGACAAGTTAGGACATTTTATGACTCTTTATGCCATATTAGCACCTTGAAAAACACATTAGTATAATGTAAGACGTCTTACAACACCTAACAACATCTTACAACACCGTACGAACCTTTAAAACTCCAAAATAAACCTAATGAATTCGTACGTGTCCTTTGAACATCGTACGAAAAGTTAGGACATCTTACGACCCTTTATGCCACATTAGCAATTTGAAAAAAACTTTAGTATAATGTTGAACGTCATACAGCTCCTAACACCTTACAATACCGTACGTAAACTTAAAATCCATAATAAAGCTAATGAATTCGTACGAGTCCTTTTGAACATCGTACGACAAGTTAGGACATCTTATGACTCTTTATGCCATATTAGCACCTTGAAAAGCACATTAGTATAATGTAAGACGTCTTACAACACCTAACAACATCTTACAACACCGTACGAACCTTTAAAACTCAAAAATAAACCTAATGAATTCGTACGTGTCCTTTGAACATCGTACGAAAAGTTAGGACATCTTACGACCCTTTATGCCACATTAGCAACTCGAAAAAAACTTTAGTATAAAGAGGGACACCCAAATATTTAACTGGAAACAAGTAAGGGAGATGGTGATTTGGGCGATTTAGGGTTTCTGGCCGTTTTTGGTTCGTCATTCATTTTGGCCTGTTGGATTCGAGTTGTTTTTCTTTGCTTTTGATCTTAAACTCACTCGCTTCAGCCTTTGTATCAATCGATCATTGTTTTACAAGGCATTATCTAGGGTTTGTGGCTGATTTTTAATAGTGTTTGCTGCTGAATTCTGAATAAGGTTTGTTCATCTAGTAATTCGTTTTTGCTTCTGATTTTCGTTCTAGGAAGTGATTAATCAATAGGTGTTTGAGTGTTAATCAGATTGTTGATTGTGTGATTGCAATTACTCACGTTTGATTGTTAAACAAGGGTTGTTTATTCGAATTAGGGTTTGCGGCTGGAAAATAAAGCCCGAATCAGGTTTGTTTTAAACAGCAGATTCGTTTTTTGATTGTAATCAAGAACGTCGTGATCCAAGGGCTGTTTGAACGTGATTTTTCTATTTGATTACGAGGGTTTTTGCTGGTTAGGGTTTGTGGGTTACTATAGGGTTCAAAATCAGATTCTATTGATTATAGTTTGATCGTGAATCAGGTTTCTTGTTGAGGCTGATTATGGAGACGAAATCTACACCCAAAAGCGCTCGTAGAGTTAGTTTTCAGGTCCAAGATGATGAGGATAACGAACATAATGGTATTGCTCGTAAGGTGGTCAATATTGATGGAATCCCACTTCTACCTCGTCGAGGAAAATTTATCAATGCTAATCCCATCATGGAAGCTCAAGACGAGTTGGCTGAAAAAGTGCAGATTATTGGTCCGGATGTGGGTTCTTATGCTGCTGTTCTACATACCGGTACGTCCAAAAATAAGATTAATTTTCGTTTTTTGGAGCCTTTGGATAAACAACAAGGTGTTGATGTGGTGCTTCCTAGGGAATCATTTAAAATTGTTCAAGAAAAATTAGGTTTCACACTATATGGGTACTTCCTAGGGGATAGAGTTGCTTATCCTGTTGTTGAGTATTTTGTGAAAATGAATTGGCAGAAGTACGGGCTTCAAAGAGTAATGACGAATGCAAGTGGCTTCTTTTTCTTCAAGTTTACTGATAATAAGGGTATGCTTGATGTTCTCGAAGGGGGACCATGGCTGATTCGCAATAGACCCATTTTTCCTAATACATGGTCTCCTACTAGTTCCCATAAAAAAGAAGATATCAAGAAAGTTGCGGTTTGGGTTAAACTACATGATGTTCCTCTAGCAGCCTATACCGACGACGGCTTAAGCATGCTTGCCTCAAAGATTGGCTCTCCTAAGTTACTTGATTCTTACACCACATCTATGTGCGCTGATAACTAGGGAAGAAGTAGCTATGCTAGGGCACTTATTGAAATTTCAGCTGAGCATGAGTTTAAAGAGTTTTTATCTATGGCTATTCCGGATTTGGCCGGGGGCAAATATGTTACTGATACTGTGAATGTGGAGTATGAGTGGAAACCACCGAGGTGTGCTCATTGTTGTGTTTTTGGGCATGGTACTGATGCTTGCCCTAAACAGGTTTGTACTACATCTAAACCTTCTCTTAAAGAAAATGGGGATGATTTTACTGAAGTAAAGGGTAGGAAAACGGCTAAGAAAAGTGGGTTTCAGGTTGAAGACCAGAAACCAAAATTTGAATATAGACCTTTGGATTACAAGAAAATGGTGGGAGCTAAACCTTCAAATTCGGAAGTAAAGAGAAGAGATCCCTCAAAGATTCAGATTCAAAACACCTTTAGTGTTCTTAATTCCGAAAATGTGAACGATGGGGGGACGTTGGAATCTATTAAAGGGAAGGGCAAATCGGATAGGGATGTGATTGAAGACATGGATGAAGAAGACGTCGAAGTTATTTATGATGAAACAAGATATATAACTCAAGATAAAATAAGGGCGAGTTCCTCCCTTTCAATGACTTCCAATGGATAGTCGATTATTCAAGTTGTTTTGGAGGCTTTCCATTGGTGACAACTACATCTTTGATGATGGTGGCTGATGGATTGGTTTTTCTTGTTAGGTTTTGGATAATATGTCGATTTTTGTAGTAGGCTAGTTTGTTTGGTTTGTTTTGGTTAGTTGTCTTTGTTTTGTTCACATATATGGGGGTTTGTCCCATATATGAACTAGTGTGGAACACATCCTCACTACTTGTACGTTAATGACGGTTGTCTTTTTAATAGAATCACCGGGGTAACCCTTTACCCAAAAAAAAAAACTTTAGTATAATGTAGAACGCCATACACCTCCTAACACCTTACAATACCGTACGTAAACTTAAAACTTCATAATAAACCTAATGAATGCGTACGAGTCCTTTGAACACCGTACGACAAGTTAGGACATCTTACGACTCTTTATGCCACATTAGCAACTCGAAAAGAACTTTAGCATAATGTAGAACGCCATACAGCTCCTAACACCTCTCAATACAATAAGTAAACTTAAAATTCCAAGATAAACCTAATGAATTCGTACGAATCCTTTGAACATCGTACGACAAGTTTGGACATCTTACGACTCTTTATGCCACATTAGCAACTCGAAGAGAAAGTTAGTATAATGTAGAACGCCATACAGCTCCTAAGTACACCTGACAATACCGTACTTAAACTTAAAACTCCATAATAAACCTAATGAATTCGTTCGAGTCCTTTGAACATCGTACGACATGTTAGGACATCTTACGACTCTTTATGCCACATTAGCAACTCGAAAAGAACGTTAGTATAATGTAGAACGCCATACAGCTCCTAAGTACACCTTTTTTTGGGTAAAGGGAATTACCCTGGTGATTCTATAAAAAATGAACACAAGTAGTGTGGAGATGGCCACACTAGTTCAGTCTTGGACATGCCCAAAGACTGAAAAAACATACTACAGATATGAAAACAAACGAAAACCTCTACCAAGCAAATAACACACCACAACTATCTAGCTACTACTAGGAAACAAACAGAACAGTGCACTAATCTTCTTCGAAATCCATATGCATTCATGTCTCTATGGTGTGTTGCGTCCAGTGCTTAGCTTTGATCCTTAAGCTCGTCAACTTATATCTAACAGTTTGGATGACCAATTTACCAATCTCCTCCGGAGGCCTTGGATATTCATTAAAAATTCTTCTGTTTCTCTCCTGCCAGATACTATAAGCCGCTGCCGCTGTTACCAACCGTTTAACTATAGAATCAATATCCTTGCCCTTAGAATTACTTTTTAGAGAATTCAGAATACTCGCCCAAACTGGAGGGACATTAGCCATGTTAATCTTACTACTTACCAAGCTCCAAACCCGGGTCGCATATGTGCATTCAAAAAATAAATGCTTATGAGAGTCCACATCCTGCAAACATAAGGGGCAGCATAACATATTCATATTACGACCCCTTATATGATTCCACCGAATCAGCCTATCTTGAGTTAACAACTTCCCATGACAGATAAGCCACATATTAAAAGCATGCTTCGGAATACATTGAGGATACCAAACACATTCCGCCCAGTCAACATGCCCTACCTTGACTCTAATAGCATCCCACGCTATAGAGGTGGTGAAATCAGTAATGATATTTCCTTCCCTCCATTGTCCTAAGTACACCTTACAATTCCGTACGTAAACTTAAAACTCCATAATAAACCTAATGAATTCGTACGAGTCCTTTGAACATCGTACGACAAGTTAGGACATCTTCTTTATGCCACATTAGCAACTCGAAAATAAATTTAGTATAATGTAGAACGCCATACAGCTCCTAACACCTTACAATACCGTATGTAAACATAAAACTCAATAATAAACCTAATGAATTCCTACGAGTCCTTTTGAACATCGTACGACAAGTTAGGACATCTTACGACTCTTTATGCCACATTAGCAACTCGAAAAGAACTTTAGTATAATGTAGAACGCCATACAGCTCCTAACACCTTTCAATACCGTACGTAAACTTAAAACTCCACAATAAACCTAATGAATTCGTACGAGTCCTTTGAAAATGGTACGACAAACTAGGACATCTTACGAATCTTTATGCCACATTAGCAACTCGAAAAGAACTTTAGTATAATGTAGAACGCCATACAGCTCCTAACACCTTACAATACCGTACGTAAACTTAAAACACAATAATAAACCTAATGAATTCGTACGAGTCCTTTTGAACATCGTACGACAAGTTAGGACATCTTACGACTCTTTATGCCACATTAGCAACTCAAAAAGAACTTTAGTATAATGTAGAATGCCATTAAGCTCCTAACACCTTACAATACCATACGTAAACTTAAAACTCAATAATAAACCTAATGAATTCGTACGAGTCCTTTTGAACATCGTACGACAAGTTAGGACATCTTACGACTCTTTATGCCACATTAGCAACTCGAAAAGAACTTTAGTATAATGTAGAACGCCATACAGCTCCTAACACCTTTCAATACCGTACGTAAACTTAAAACTCCATAATATACCTAATGAATTTGTACGAGTCCTTTGAACATCGTAAGACAAGTTAGGACATCTTATGACTCTTTATGCCATATTAGCACCTTGAAAAGCACATTAGTATAATGTAAGACGTCTTACAACACCTAACAACATCTTACAACACCGTACGAACCTTTAAAACTCCAAAATAAACCTAATGATGTCGTACGTGCCTTTTGAACATCGTACGACAAGTTAGGACATCTTACGACTCTTTATGCCACATTAGCAACTCGAAAAGAACCTTAGTATAATGTAAGACGCCATACAGCTCCTAACACCTTTCAATACCGTACGTAAACTTAAAACTCCATAATAAGCCTAATGAATTCGTACGAGTCCTTTGAACATCGTACGACAAATTAGGACATCTTACGAATCTTTATGCCACATTAGCAACTCGAAAAGTATGTTAGTATAATGTAGAACGCCATACAGCTCCTAAGTACATCTTACAACACCGTACGAACCTTTAAAATTCTAAAATAAACCTAATGAATTAGTAAGAGTCCTTTAAAGATCGTACGACATGTTTGGACATCTTACGACTCTTTATGCCACATTAGCAACTCGAAAAGAATGTTAGTATAATGTAGAATGCCATACAGCTCCGAAGTACACCTTACTATACCGTACGTAAACTTAAAACTCCATAATAAACTTAATGAATTCGTACGACAAGTTAGTACATCTTATGACTCTTTATGCCATATTAGCACCTTGATAAGCACATTAGTATAATGTAAGACGTCTTACAACATCTTACAACTCCGTACGAACCTTTAAAACTCCAAAATAAACCTAATGAATTCGTACGTGTCCTTTGAACATCGTACGAAAAGTTAGGACATCTTACGACCCTTTATGCCACATTAGCAATTTGAAAAAAACTTTAGTATAATGTAGAACGCCATACAGCACCTAACACCTTACAATACCGTACGTAAACTTAAAACTCCTTAATAAACGTAATGAATTCGTACGAGTCCTTGTGTACATCGTACGACAAGTTAAGACATCTTATGACTCTTTATGCCATATTAGCACCTTGAAAAGCACATTAGTATAATGTAAGACGTCTTACAACACCTAACACCTTACAATACCGTACGTAAACTTAAAACACAAAAATAAACCTAATGAATTCGTACGAGTCCTTTTGAACATCGTACGAAAAGTTAGGACATCGTACGACTCTATATGCCACATTAGCAACTCGAAAAGAACTTTAGTATAATGTAGAATGCCATTAAGCTCCTAAACCTTACAATACCGTACGTAAACTTAAAAATCAATAATAAACCTAATGAATTCGTATGAGTCCTTTTGAACATCGTACGACAAGTTAGGACATCTTACGACTCTTTATGCCACATTAGCAACTCGAAAAGAACTTTAGTATAATGTAGAACGCCATACAGCTCCTAACACCTCTCAATACCGTACGTAAACTTAAAAGTGCATAATATACCTAATGAATTCATACGAGTCCTTTGAACATCGTAGGACAAGTTAGGACATCTTATGACTCTTTATGCCATATTAGCACCTTGAAAAGCACATTAGTATAATGTAAGACGTCTTACAACACCTAACAAAATCTTACAACACCGTACGAACCTTTAAAACTCCAAATAAACCTAATGAATTCGTACGAGTCCTTTGAACATCGTACGACAAGTTAGGACATCTTACGACTCTTTATGCCACATTAGCAACTCGAAAAGAACTTTAGTATAATGTAGAATGCCATTAAGCTCCTAACACCTTACAATACCGTACGTAAACTTAAAACTCAATAATAAACCTAATGAATTCGTACGAGTCCTTTTGAACATCGTACGACAAGTTAGGACATCTTACGACTCTTTATGCCACATTTGCAACTCGAAAAGAACTTTAGTATAATGTAGAACGCCATACAGCTCCTAACACCTTTCAATACCGTACGTAAACTTAAAACTCCATAATATACCTAATGAATTCATACGAGTCCTTTGAACATCGTACGACAAGTTAGGACATCTTATGACTCTTTATGCCATATTTTTGGGTAAAGGGTTACCCCGGTGATTCTATTATAAAGACAACCGTCAATGAAGTACAAGTAGTGAGGAAGCGTACCACACTAGTTCATATATGGGACAGGCCCCATATATGTGAACATAAAACAAAACCAACAACAACAAAAAAACACCAATATAAACCAAACAATCTAGCCTACCACAAATTGATGACATAAACAAATTTAAATAAAATCATATCATCAGCCGCCATCATCAAAAGTGTAGATTCCACCACAAAGAAACCTCTCACAATATTGCCAGCAGATCGACTCCCTAGTAATCCAGAATATCAGACAAACCATTGACACCCGATGTAGAAGGAGTACCTGCCCTCTTAGAACCCGATGGAGATTCTAGCGCCATTGCCATGCTCATCATATACCTTGCCATCCCATTATCCATATCTAAAACTTCATCTACTTCCGAATCCGAGTCAAACCTAGAGCTCTCATTATCCCTGTTCCCTTTCACCTTGTCTGTGTCAATTGCATCTATTTTTTCCACAGATAACGCCTCAAAAGGGTTTGACGTAGTTAGATCAGAGTTACCCATATATGAACCACTTTTAGTCTCCATAGTATCAATCTTTGTCACTAGCTTTGTAACATGTTGCACTTCCTTTCCTTTTTTGTTAACTGGACGGTACTCGAATTGGGGCTTTTTTAAAGCAACCCCAAATCTTTTTGCAGCCTTCTTACCATTTAATTCCTTAAACCCTTTATCATCCTCTCTAGCTTTTGTATTCTGCTCATGCTTATTCGTATTAGTACAATCAAGATCATTATGGCCAAACACACAACAATGACCACATCTTGGAGGCTTCCAGTCATACTCAACCCTCACATGTGCTGCTCCAAAACCATCCCCCTCTAATTCTGGAATAGCAACAGATATCACCTCTTTAAACCCCGCATCCGCCGAGATCTCAACCAAAGCTCTAGCAAAACTACTTCTACCCCACGTGTTCGCACACATAGAGCTTGTGAATGAATCCAACAACTTTGGAGTCCCAATTTGCGAAACCAAAAGGCTCAAACCAACATCAGAATAAGCTACCAACGGAATATCATGCAATTTTACCCAAACAGATACATTCTTGATATCATCCTTGTGTAGCTTTGTGTTAGGGGACCAGACATTCAGGATACTCGGTTTATTACGAATTATCCAAGGACCTGCTTCAATCACATCCATCATCCCCTTCCTATCATTAAACTTAAAAAAGAAAAACCCATTTGCATTCATCATTGACTTTTGCAAGCCAAATTTTTTCCAATGAGTTTTAGCAAAGTATTCAACCACTGGATACGCTACCCTATCCCCCAAAAAGTAGCCATACAAAGTAAATTCAAGCTTATTACAAATCATACGCACATTCTCTTTAGGTAACACAACATCAAAACCTTCTTTCTTTTCCTCGTTCACCATATAACCGAAATTAACTGGTGTTATAGGTAATTCAGACTTTGGTTGAACAATAGCAGCATACGTTGTATTCAAATTAGACTTACCGGGCGCATCATTCACACTAGTCGCAAGAGCAAGTGAACCCACTGATGCATCAGGCGTATGAACCTTAGCCGTGTCAACCCGATCAAGATTTGTTGTATCATTCTGCTTAGTTGCATGAACACATTGGGGTCACCCTTCGCCGTGTCAGATTTGGACGGGTCAACATTAGCCGCATGAACTTCAATCGATGCATGTAATGCTTCACCCGCCTGAGACAAACCAGATGATGACTTAGCCGTATGAGAAGACTCAGCCGTGTGACCATCCTCCTGCATCCTCTTAGCCGTGTCATCCTCTAGAGGCGAATTAGGGTTTATAGTAGAAACCCTAGTCGCCGTATCCTTCTTCAACAAACAACAACGCGAATTACCATCGATCTTTAACACCTTGTTAGCCAATCTATTACCCTCCATAATCGTTTTTATAATCAGAACCTAAACTGATCGTAAAAACCCAGAAAAAAAACGGCCAAGCCCCTAATCGCCCATAGGCAAGAGAGTCCGGAATCAAGATCAAGATGTTAATCCGAAAAAAAACCTAAATCTTGCTAACAACACACGATCTCAGGCTGGTTACACACGGACACAATCAAGATCATGCAAACCCTAGATCAGCCGAGAAAACCCTAGATCGCCAGAATCGATATTAGCACCTTGAAAAGCACATTAGTATAATGTAAGACGTCTTAATCCACCTAACAACATCTTACAACACTGTACGAACCTTTAAAACTCCAAAATAAACCTAATGAATTCGTACGAGTCCTTTGAACATCGTACGACAAGTTAGGACATCTTACGACTCTTTATGCCACATTAGCAACTCGAAAAGAACTTTAGTATAATGTAGAACGCCATACAGCTCCTAACACATTACAATACCGTACGTAAACTTAAAACTCAATAATAACCTAATGAATTCGTACGAGTCCTTTTGAACATCGTACGTCAAGTTAGGACATCTTACGACTCTTTATGCCACATTAGCAACTCGAAAAGAACTTTAGTATAATGTAGAACGCCATACAGCTCCTAACACCTTTCAATACCGTACGTAAACTTAAAACTCCATAATATACCTAATGAATTTGTACGAGTCCTTTGAACATCGTAAGACAAGTTAGGACATCTTATGACTCTTTATGCCATATTAGCACCTTGAAAAGCACATTAGTATAATGTAAGACGTCTTACAACACCTAACAACATCTTACAACACCGTACGAACCTTTAAAACTCCAAAATAAACCTAATGATGTCGTACGTGCCTTTTGAACATCGTACGACAAGTTAGGACATCTTACAACTCTTTATGCCACATTAGCAACTCGAAAAGAACCTTAGTATAATGTAAGACGCCATACAGCTCCTAACACCTTTCAATACCGTACGTAAACTTAAAACTCCATAATAAACCTAATGAATTCGTACGAGTCCTTTGAACATCGTACGACAAATTAGGACATCTTACGAATCTTTATGCCACATTAGCAACTCGAAAAGTATGTTAGTATAATGTAGAACGCCATACAGCTCCTAAGTACATCTTACAACACCGTACGAACCTTTAAAATTCCAAAATAAACCTAATGAATTAGTAAGAGTCCTTTGAAGATCGTACGACATGTTTGGACATCTTACGACTCTTTATGCCACATTAGCAACTCGAAAAGAATGTTAGTATAATGTAGAACGCCATACAGCTCCGAAGTACACCTTACTATACCGTACGTAAACTTAAAACTCCATAATAAACTTAATGAATTCGTACGACAAGTTAGTACATCTTATGACTCTTTATGCCATATTAGCACCTTGAAAAGCACAATAGTATAATGTAAGACGTCTTACAACATCTTACAACTCCGTACGAACCTTTAAAACTCCAAAATAAACCTAATGAAATCGTACGTGTCCTTTGAACATCGTACGAAAAGTTAGGACATCTTACGACCCTTTATGCCACATTAGCAATTTGAAAAAAACTTTAGTATAATGTAGAACGCCATACAGCTCCTAACACCTTACAATACCGTACGTAAACTTAAAACTCCATAATAAACGTAATGAATTCGTACGAGTCCTTTTGTACATCGTACGACAAGTTAAGACATCTTATGACTCTTTATGCCATATTAGCACCTTGAAAAGCACATTAGTATAATGTAAGACGTCTTACAACACCTAACACCTTACAATACCGTACGTAAACTTAAAACACAATAATAAACCTATTGAATTCGTACGAGTCCTTTTGAACATCGTACGAAAAGTTAGGACATCTTACGACTCTTTATGCCACATTAGCAACTCGAAAAGAACTTTAGTATAATGTAGAATGCCATTAAGCTCCTAACACCTTACAATACCGTACGTAAACTTAAAACTCAATAATAAACCCAATGAATTCGTACGAGTCCTTTTGAACATCGTACGACAAGTTAGGACATCTTACGACTCTTTATGCCACATTAGCAACTCGAAAAGAACTTTAGTATAATGTAGAACGCCATACAGCTCCTAACACCTTTCAATACCGTACGTAAACTTAAAAGTCCATAATATACCTAATGAATTCATATGAGTCCTTTGAACATCGTAGGACAAGTTAGGACATCTTATGACTCTTTATGCCATATTAGCACCTTGAAAAGCACATTAGTATAATGTAAGACGTCTTACAACACCTAACAAAATCTTACAACACCGTACGAACCTTTAAAACACCAAATAAACCTAATGAATTCGTACGAGTCCTTTAAACATCGTACGACTAGTTAGGACATCTTACGACTCTTTATGTCACATTAGCAACTCGAAAAGAACTTTAGTATAATGTAGAACGCCATACAGCTCCTAACACCTTACAATACCGTACGTAAACTTAAAACTCAATAATAACCTAATGAATTCGTATGAGTCCTTTTGAACATTGTACGTCAAGTTAGGACATATTACGACTCTTTATGCCACATTAGCAACTCGAAAAGAACTTTAGTATAATGTAGAACGCCATACAGCTCCTAACACCTTTCAATACCGTACGTAAACTTAAAACTCCATAATATACCTAATGAATTTGTACGAGTCCTTTGAACATCGTAAGACAAGTTAGGACATCTTATGACTCTTTATGCCATATTAGCACCTTGAAAAGCACATTAGTATAATGTAAGACGTCTTACAACACCTAACAACATCTTACAACACCGTACGAACCTTTAAAACTCCAAAATAAACCTAATGATGTCGTACGTGTCCTTTAAACATCGTACGAAAAGTTAGGACATCTTACGACCCTTTATGCCACATTAGCAATTCGAAAAAAACTTTAGTATAATGTAGAACGCCATACAGCTCCTAACACCTTACAATACCGTACGTAAACTTAAAACTCCATAATAAACCTAATGAATTCGTACGAGTCCTTTTGAACACCGTACGACAAGTTAGGACATCTTACGACTCTTTATGCCACATTAGCAACTCGAAAAGAACTTTAGTATAATGTAGAACGCCATACAGCTCCTAACACCTTTCAATACCGTACGTAAACTTAAAACTCCATAATAAACCTAATGAATTCGTACGAGTCCTTTGAACATCGTAGGACAAGTTTGGACATCTTACGACTCTTTATGCCACATTAGCAACTCGAAAAGAACGTTAGTATAATGTAGAACGCCATACAGCTCATAAGTACACCTGACAATACCGTACGAAAACTTAAAACTCCATAATAAACCTAATGAATTCGTACGAGTCCTTTGAACATCGTACGACAAGTTAGGACATCTTACGACTTTTTATGCCACATTAGCAACTCGAAAAGAACGTTAGTATCATGTAGAACGCCATACAGCTCCTAAGTACACCTTACAATTCCGTACGTAAATTTAAAACTCCATAATAAACCTAATGAATTCGTACGAGTCCTTTGAACATCGTACTACAAGTTGGGACATCTTACGACTCTTTATGCCACATTAGCAACTCGAAAAGAACTTTAGTATAATGTAGAACGCCATACAGCTCCTAACACCTTACAATACCGTACGTAAACATAAAACTCAATAATAAACCTAATGAATTCGTACGAGTCCTTTTGAACATCGTACGACAAGTTAGGACATCTTATGACTCTTTATGCCACATTAGCAACTCGAAAAGAACCTTAGTATAATGTAAGACTCCATACAGCTCCTAACACCTTTCAATACCGTACGTAAACTTAAAACTCCATAATAAACCTAATGAATTCGTACGAGTCTTTTGAACATCGTACGGCAAATTAGGACATCTTACGAATCTTTATGCCACATTAGCAACTCGAAAAGAATGTTAGTATAATGTAGAACGCCATACAGCTCCTAAGTACATTTTACAAAACCGTACGAACCTTTAAAACTCCAAAATAAACCTAATGAATTAGTAAGAGTCCTTTGAAGATCGTACGACATGTTTGGACATCTTACGACTCTATATGCCACATTAGCAACTCGAAAAGAATGTTAGTATAATGTAGAACGCCATACAGCTCCGAAGTACACCTTACTATACCGTACGTAAACTTAAAACTCCATAATAAACTAAATGAAATCGTACGACAAGTTAGGACATCTTATGACTCTTTATGCCATATTAGCACCTTGAAAAGCACATTAGTATAATGTAAGACGTCTTACAACATCTTACAACTCCGTACGAACCTTTAAAACTCCAAAATAAACCTAATGAATTCGTACGTGTCCATTGAACATCGTACGAAAAGTTAGGACATCTTACGACCCTTTAAGCCACATTAGCAATTCGAAAAAACCTTTAGTATAATGTAGAACGCCATACAGCTCCTAACACCTTACAATACCGTACGTAAACTTAAAACTCCATAATAAACCTAATGAATTCGTACGAGTCCTTTTGAACACCGTATGACAAGTTAGGACATCTTACGACTCTTTATGCCACATTAGCAACTCGAAAAGAACGTTAATATAATGTAGAACGCCATACAGCTCCTAAGTACACCTGACAATACCGTACGTAAACTTAAAACTCCATAATAAACCTAATGAATTCGTACGAGTCATTTGAACATCTTACGACAAGTTAGGACATCTTACGACATTTTATGCCACATTAGCAACTCGAAAAGAATGTTAGTATAATGTAGAACGGCATACAGCTCCTAAGTACACCTTACAATTCTGTACGTAAATTTAAAACTCCATAATAAAACTAATTAATTCGTACGAGTCCTTTGAACATCGTACGACAAGTTAGGACATCTTACGACTCTTTAAGCCACATTAGCAACTCGAAAAGAACTTTAGTATAATGTAGAACGCCATACAGCTCCTAACACCTTACAATACCGTACGTAAACTTAAAACTCAATAATAACCTAATGAATTCGTACGAGTCCTTTTGAACATCGTACGACAAGTTAGGACATCTTACGACTCTTTATGCCACATTAGCAACTCGAAAAGAACTTTAGTATAATGTAGAACGCCATACAGCACCTAACACCTTTCAATACCGTACGTAAACTTAAAACTCCATAATATACCTAATGAATTGTACGAGACCTTTGAACATCGTACGACAAGTTAGGACATCTTATGACTCTTTATGCCATATTAGCACCTTGAAAAGCACATTAGTATAATGTAAGACGTCTTACAACACCTAACAACATCTTACAACACCGTACGAACCTTTAAAAATCCAAAATAAACCTAATGAATTCGTACGTGTCCTTTGAACATCGTACGAAAAGTTAGGACATCTTACGACCCTTTATGCCACATTAGCAACTCGAAAAAAACTTTAGTATTGTCACACCCCCAAAATCCACTAACGGAGTTTTACCGTTAAATGTGTGACAAACCAGGATCTCAGTCATTAGTTACACCAAACGACACTATATGAATTTAAAACATACGTGTCTCATTAAATGAGAAAATTTATTACAGAGTTAACATTTAAAAGTTTGCGGAAGCGTAAACGAAATGTAATGCCAAAATATTAAATGGAAACTAAATGTGCAGTACACGCGTCCAATACAAGATACAAAGTTTAAATAGACATTAAACTCAAAACATGGGTTGTAATGCATGAAAATGTTTAAATGAAAAGCCGTGACTCCATGCCATGTCCTAAGTGCGTGTTACCTCAGTGACCTGTAAAAGTGAAAGTCTAACAAGTGTCAACACGACGGTTGGTGAGTTCACATAGTAAGTATAAAATCAAGTAAGTTCAGTTGCAAGCAGAAATATAAATTAAGTATGTCATTGTAGGTAGCTAATCTACAGCACATGTCCTTAGAGGCGTAATGTATCTGACCGAAGCTGACGTATGTACACATTAAGTGCAGTTTGCCCGTTCGTACATCCCAGCAGGATGCACTGTAAGTATGTTAGGTCATTCAGCACCCGTTCGACAGGTCCTTCTGTCGTGCTAGCGCGACTAGCCCGGGTGGGGTTTGTCAAACCCAGTAGTACTACTCAAAATTTCCCCGCTATTTCACAAATACTAACGGTCAACTAGGTATCCATGAGGTCTTTCATGAACAAAATAAAAGTTGCTCTAATCCAGACATGCGACATACAAAATTTGTAAATCCGTAAAAGTATTCGTCCGAGTTCCAGCCCAAAAAGGGTAGAATAGTAAATAGTTTAGTTCAGTGAACTCACCTTAGGTTGCGCAGCATTTCAGTTTCTAAAAGCACACAGTAATACAGCAACCTAAATAATAGTAGGTCTATTAATGTGTGTTCATGTAGGGCCATAGTACCCTATGCATCCAAATGGTCATACAGATTATGCGAGTTTGGAATAGTTTGACTTTTTGACCACGTTTGACTTTTTGTCCAAGTTTGACCAAGTTTGACTTTTAGTTGACCCGAGTTGACCCACGACCCGTTAGTGATTTATTAAGTGTAAACACGCTACAAATGATGTATTTAACTATATTACATTCGCATACCACACTACACGTCACACAACCAACAAATTGGATTTCAAATTCCATAAAAGTTTCCTTTATAGGAAGGTCGGATTGTAAAGTATACTTGCATATTCCAACATCCTAAGCATGTCAACTATTACACAAATACCATAGCACACTACACAAGTCAACAACACATACTAACACTTTGCGGTTCCTATATGAAGCATACTAGCATGTGTGGTCATTTCTAAGCAATACATAATGTTCACATGTTTTGTACAACTAGCATAATAACCCTTTCATCATACATTCTAGTTAATCTTGCATATACAACCTAGACTTCAATTAACCAATTTCAAGTACTCACTTTCAATTCAACTTGTACCTATAAATGTCAACACATGATCAAAGCACGTTTACCAATCATCACATGTCTACAATCACTCACATGCAACCCCAAATCACGTTTGTGCGTCCAAAATCATAATACATGCATCCTAGTCGATTTTCATGTCAAAAAGTTTCTACACTTAGCAAGTAATCCAAACCAAGTCGAATTCGTATGTTCAAATAACCAAAATTCGTCTAACATATCTTACAAACATGCTAGCAAGTCCATAATGATCATTATATGTCCATAACATGCGATTTCACACGATCTCTAACACAAAAGTTACTATTTTTAGTAATCTATCATAACAATCATGAAATTTCACAAACAAGTAGTCAATCTTCATCCCATTCATCATCTAAATACGTATTCAATTCTATTTTCACAATATCGATCATGCAACATCAAGTTTCAATGATTCCATATCAAACCCTAATTCCATAAACACACTTTTTGCACCAATTTCATCATCTAGCTATCCAAATAACCAATAACACATAACTAATATCCCAATTCCACAACACAATCATCAATTGGCCATTTTGGATGAACTAGGGTTTCATTCCTATAATTTTCGTAACATATATATAATGTTAAGAATGAAACTTACTTGTTATGTGTTTGTAACTTCAATCAACAACCAAAAACACCACCTAAGATCCAACACAACCGAACATCATCACTTGACGAACAAAGCAGCCGAATTATTCAACTGGCCATAACTTTTTCATCGCTACGAGTTAGAAGGTGTATTTACTATCATTGGAACCGTCTCGTCGAGACGAAGATTTTGATATATAATAGGCCTCGTGACGACGTCGGAGCTGGCCGGAATCTGGCCGGAAAGGTGACGGCCTAGGAGGAAAGAAAGTGACGTTTTTTTTTATAAAACTAGGTTTAGAAATTGTTAATTTTTGTTAAATGTTAAGTTGGGTTGGGCCTTGGGCCATCCATGGGTCACATGGGTGATCCACGGGCCCCGTTTTGTTTCGGTTTTGCAAACACCATGAAAATCATTCTCAAATATTCATTTTTGTTTCGTAAGGGTTACCGAAATCCGCAAACAGTTAAAACCGGTAAATACGCGGTTACACGAAAATTCAACAATTAAGCACACATAACAGTTAAAATGTATTATTATTGTATTCACATTCATTTAAGATCACCAACGCCCGGGTATTAACTCGTGTGGTCGTTTCGTGTGAATATGTATATAACGGTTTGCACATTTAATTCATCAAATTAAATGAAAAGTATAATTGCGTTAACGTGACTAACAGAGTTTAACTAACGAAGTTAACGTGAATTTGTCGGGTGTCACATCATCCCCTTGTTGAAGGAATTTTCGTCCCGAAAATTAGATACGGACATTAAAATAGGTTTCGAGTTGTCACACAATGTTCCCAAAAACCTTTCGGTCACATAACATATAAGTTCACTAAATTTATATTTATTTAGTTGTTCGGAATTATTATTTTATCAACTCGCCAACATCCGTGTATTAACTCACGTGATCTGGTAATTCCTTGGATTGTCGTTACATGTAACTGTTTGTGTAATATGTAGCACGTTTAACTCAACTCAATAAATATGGAGTATAATTTCATTAATAGAAGTAACGAGATTTTGTTAACGGGGTTAATCTGAAATTCTCGGGTGTTACATCATCCCCTTGTTGAAAGAATTTTCGTCCCGAAAATTTAACCAATAGTATTATTATTTGATGTTGTCATTTGAAATAATTAAAGATGCTTCTAAGTTCTAGCCAACTTCGACTATAGTGATCTTACAGTGTTTGAGTGTTCTGAATTCTTTGACTAATATTTCAACTGATTTTCTGTGAAATGTTATTGTTCATCGATTGAGACGACAAGTGTTCCATTCAAATAATGTATAGGTTGAAGACATCAGAAACATTATGTACCATGTTTATCTTTTAAAACTGACCCAGTCAATGACCTAGAAGGCCAATACCCTAGGGTTTCAAATGGTCTAATGTATCATGGTTTTGATGGGATTCCAAAGTTTTTGGATGGGATTTACAAATAACGATTTCTATACTGTATATTTCGGGGATTCATATTAATGAGTTCCACGTTGTTATTAGCTACCCGAGGACGAAGTATTAACTGAAGAGTTCATTTATTGGTATAGATTGTTGGACTCAGACAACTTGTGCACAAGTTATACCGTGTGTAGGTACTTGCCTTCATTAAAGAAACGTTGTCAAAACGCGGTCTCAAGGATGTCATGGACCTTCTAAAAATAGATGAGGAATGAATTTTTGATACTATCTATTTGTTCGGACGTACGTGAATTAAGCAAGAATGATCAAGGAACTTAATAAGTATTCATGATTCATTGTGGTCGATAGAAAAGTGGTTGGATGATGTAAGGTAAAATGTTATTAATGTTTGCTTACTGAGGTAGTATAAAATGAAAGTGTCTATGTTACATGAGGTGTCCCTAATCCTTTGGACTACACTCGATTTTCTATTTGATGGAAGCTGAGTGTTACGGTTAGAAGTGTGCCCGGGGGCATATGATACGCCAAGCATTTTCTCACTGAGAAGGTTTTCAAGAATGTTATCTTAGACTTCGCCATACATTTGTTTCCATAATTCTTGCCACTACAATACCTCAGTATTTCGTTCCACTTCCTGCGTATGATCACAGTTTCATGCTGGTCATCTCATTACAAAGTTCTTAATTTATTGTTTAGTGTTTCAACCTAGATAGTTTTATGGTTGTGTTACTGTATTATCAAGCTCTTGTTGTTACGTGATTTCCGTTGTATCTTTAGAATTTTAATTCCTACAACATTAGCCGAAAACAAGTGTTCTTATGGCCACATGTTTTAATTGAACTCCAGGGTATTGTTTACGAGGATGCGAGGGAGTATACGGTAAACAACTATTTCCTCATAGGGGCAGGTTCCATGAGATTCGTAAGCCAACATTATATGGGGATTTAATTCGGATATTCTTTATGGAGATATAGTTTTAGTCCAGTTCTTTATTTGTGGTTTTAGCTCTCTAACATACTAGGTAAGGGTTCCAGTATCAAATAGTAATATTCTAGCTGTGATTTTTATAACGGGATTCATCATACGATAGTGTTTAGATTCGCCATTTGGGTATATAAAAGATGATGAGTATAACGGTCCGGTTAAAGTCTAGAGCTCTAAGTTCATTAACAGATTAGAAAGAATCTCATGTTATATCATTACATGTGTCGGGTGGCTTCAGTATCATCATATCTTATATGGTTTCCTCTACTAGGACCTTCACAAGTTAAAATAGCTAGGTTAAAGTTTCTTACATGGCGGCTAAACACTTTTTATTAAGGAAGCTAATTAAGTTTAATATGGAAATTGCTGGATAATAGAGCTTCTATGAAGGGACGTCAGGCGTCCAAAGTGCCAAAGGATAATCAGAGTATCAATATTATGTTTCTTGGCAATTACAAAGGTGTACCGGGAATGGAACAAATTAGAAAGCGGTTACCCTGGACCGTAATGAGTGAATCTCCCTCAGAACATCAACTGGTAGTGTTGGTTTATTGTTGATGGTGGTAATCATCAACAGAATTCTTAGAGTCGTGAAATGTATTCCAGATCAGAATTTATATGCGTGTGTCAGTTATGAAATGTTTGGTTTTTGTTGTTATTGTGAATAAAGGATATATGAAAGTTATAATTTATCTGAGTACATAGTAGGTTACCCTATAAGTGATAGATCAAACAGCTTTATAAGAAATTTCGTGTTTTTTTATTTTTTTTATTTTTTTTATATTAGAGTTTCCCGGATTAATTATCGGCTTGGTTTCAGGACCACCTCCAACGTACCGTTAGTGCTTATATATAGGGTGTACCGCAGCTAACCCACCATACCACCATCACCTTGAAGGTGTACATGTCACGTACCGACATTCTTGCCTGCTTTATTAAGTCATTCAAGGGGTCGGGAAGAAGGGAATATACTTTAAGTGAAACGGAAACGTTATAATATATATGGTAATTTCGGGTATGCATTAAAATTTTATGCGGTTCGAATGTGAATAATCACAAACTTGGGATTTTTAAGAAAGCTTAACTTGAATTCTGCTCTACCAAGCAGATAAAGAGGTTTGAATATATATCGCGATGTACAGATTGTAGATATTGTTTTTGAATTACATATAGGTTTTTTTTAAAGAGGAAAATAATAATAATGATAATAATAATAATTATAGGATAAATTAAATCCAATACGTGTTTTACAATAATGGGGATGTAGATTGGGTGTATTAGTTAACGTTTACAAGAGTCCTGGATCGAGACAAGTCATCTAACTAGATCGGACCGTATACATACCACACGTGTGGTTCGCCAGTGCATCGTTAACATTTGGAACGTCTTGAGTCGGAATTATTTCTAGGTAACTTATTATCAGAAATAACTTAAATTCTGTTTATCTTGAATAGTTGAGAAAAGAAAAGTTACGATTAGGTGAAGTACTTCTAGGATGAGTCTGGTATGTTACGAGGTATTCACATGAAGGTTTAAGTGATACAGATTTACTTCACACGAAGTGATTTTGAATGAGAAATATTACGCAGTTGGTTCGTCATACCAACAGGAGGTTATTTTTAAATAAGTTGTTGGCTTTATAAGGCTCCTCCATGGAGTCTTAACAATTATAGTGTTTGTTTAACAATCACTTGCAGATACAATGTTGTTAAGATATTACTGGTGTGCTAAAAGGTTATAGTCCGTAGACTGGAATTTGAAATTTTGGGAATTAAGTAAGACAAATGTTTTAACTGGAGGATTCAGATTGTTTGTATGAAGGATAAGTCATATCATTAGGGGTCAAATATAGTAGTAATTAAACATTATAAGGTTTGTCAATATAGATCTTTGTTCTTATTTGTGTGTTATCAAGGCAAGAATTTAATTATCTGTGTTTTAGTTGCATAATCGTAATGTGTATGTAGTTTTAAGATAAACTGGTGATATGCCATCAAAGGTTGTATTGTAACTGTCTACCATCCATAGGTGGGTTTTATGGGTTCAATCAAGCATAAACTTGGTATCAATGCGCTATTTAGAGATGGATGTTTGTTTTAGATGAATTTATACTGATTGGTTCATTGCTATTGTGTGTCTTCTTGGGTACTACCGACATGGCAGACTTTTCCAGGATCATCGTGTACCTGTAAATTCACCATTTCGTTGCGCACCCGTAATCGTCAATTTACCTTACTCAATCACCCAAGTTCGTCTTCCACCGGGTACATTAATCTTACGTTTAGTTATGTTCTTGGATTTACATTTATCCGTATGATAATGCTATCCCATGTCAGGTATTGAATGTGTATAAGTGTATGACGATCCTATAAGTAGGAGACAACTATACTAGATGTATAGGACACTAACAGACTATCAGTGTGATGTATCAATGGGTCGCATGTATCAGGTATGGTGTAAGTTCATACTAAGTGTAAGACTACTAGTCTAGGCACAATCTGAGTGTACGATGTGTATAAGCAGTAGTATATCATATCAAGTAGATATCATGTGGTGGATCACACAGTATGTGACATGTTACAACTAATAATGTCTCATATTAAGTAACATGTTGTAGCACACGAACGTGTCGTATAATAAGTAATGTGTAGTAGCACGTAGGAGGTCACATATGTATTAAGTCAAGACCTCACTAGGAACGAGTTTCTAGACAAAACCCATTACTGTTGTTCATGTACCTCTATACCTTAGGCATCGGTCTCTGCCGGTTGATTGCCATAATGAGGTAGGTAATTCAAAACTGAATTGTCTAGGCTTCATACGAAACTAGTTTGTTGCCATAGTCATGTAAGTTTCAAGTTATAATGAAATGTAATCATTTCTCAACTAAGGCCCCTAAAAAAAAAATTTGGCCTAAAAAGCGGGATACTTTTGAACAAGGTCATTGTCAAATATTTCTCATGCAGACTTCAGTGAACAATTCAAAACTAGCAGATACATACCTAGTTTAAGCTTCACTAGCAGAGCAAGTCACTAAAAAAAAACTTTTGCTCTAAAGTGTTACATAATACAAACTAGTCACTTCATGTAATGCTAGTGTAGGCGTGTGTATGTGTATATCACATGTATGTGGGTCATAAAAAAATTTTCACAAGTCCAACTAATGTCATTTCTGAAATCACGCGTGTACAAGTCACTAACCAATACTAAGTTCATAAATAATTCACTCGGTGCAACTAATGTAGTGTACAGTTATAGTCTAGAATGCAATGCAATGCAAACCTAGTTCGCTATAACCAATGGCTCTGATACCAATCTGTCACACCCCCAAAATCCACTAACGGAGTTTTACCGTTAAATGTGTGACAAACCAGGATCTCAGTCATTAGTTACACCAAACGACACTATATGAATTTAAAACATACGTGTCTCATTAAATGAGAAAATTTATTACAGAGTTAACATTTAAAAGTTTGCGGAAGCGTAAACGAAATGTAATGCCAAAATATTAAATGGAAACTAAATGCGCAGTACACGCGTCCAATACAAGATACAAAGTTTAAATAGACATTAAACTCAAAACATGGGTTGTAATGCATGAAAATGTTTAAATGAAAAGCCGTGACTCCATGCCATGTCCTAAGTGCGTGTTACCTCAGTGACCTGTAAAAGTGAAAGTCTAACAAGTGTCAACACGACGGTTGGTGAGTTCACATAGTAAGTATAAAATCAAGTAAGTTCAGTTGCAAGCAGAAATATAAATTAAGTATGTCATTGTAGGTAGCTAATCTACAGCACATGTCCTTAGAGGCGTAATGTATCTGACCGAAGCTGACGTATGTACACATTAAGTGCAGTTTGCCCGTTCGTACATCCCAGCAGGATGCACTGTAAGTATGTTAGGTCATTCAGCACCCGTTCGACAGGTCCTTCTGTCGTGCTAGCGCGACTAGCCCGGGTGGGGTTTGTCAAACCCAGTAGTACTACTCAAAATTTCCCCGCTATTTCACAAATACTAACGGTCAACTAGGTATCCATGAGGTCTTTCATGAACAAAATAAAAGTTGCTCTAATCCAGACATGCGACATACAAAATTTGTAAATCCGTAAAAGTATTCGTCCGAGTTCCAGCCCAAAAAGGGTAGAATAGTAAATAGTTTAGTTCAGTGAACTCACCTTAGGTTGCGCAGCATTTCAGTTTCTAAAAGCACACAGTAATACAGCAACCTAAATAATAGTAGGTCTATTAATGTGTGTTCATGTAGGGCCATAGTACCCTATGCATCCAAATGGTCATACAGATTATGCGAGTTTGGAATAGTTTGACTTTTTGACCACGTTTGACTTTTTGTCCAAGTTTGACCAAGTTTGACTTTTAGTTGACCCGAGTTGACCCACGACCCGTTAGTGATTTATTAAGTGTAAACACGCTACAAATGATGTATTTAACTATATTACATTCGCATACCACACTACACGTCACACAACCAACAAATTGGATTTCAAATTCCATAAAAGTTTCCTTTATAGGAAGGTCGGATTGTAAAGTATACTTGCATATTCCAACATCCTAAGCATGTCAACTATTACACAAATACCATAGCACACTACACAAGTCAACAACACATACTAACACTTTGCGGTTCCTATATGAAGCATACTAGCATGTGTGGTCATTTCTAAGCAATACATAATGTTCACATGTTTTGTACAACTAGCATAATAACCCTTTCATCATACATTCTAGTTAATCTTGCATATACAACCTAGACTTCAATTAACCAATTTCAAGTACTCACTTTCAATTCAACTTGTACCTATAAATGTCAACACATGATCAAAGCACGTTTACCAATCATCACATGTCTACAATCACTCACATGCAACCCCAAATCACGTTTGTGCGTCCAAAATCATAATACATGCATCCTAGTCGATTTTCATGTCAAAAAGTTTCTACACTTAGCAAGTAATCCAAACCAAGTCGAATTCGTATGTTCAAATAACCAAAATTCGTCTAACATATCTTACAAACATGCTAGCAAGTCCATAATGATCATTATATGTCCATAACATGCGATTTCACACGATCTCTAACACAAAAGTTACTATTTTTAGTAATCTATCATAACAATCATGAAATTTCACAAACAAGTAGTCAATCTTCATCCCATTCATCATCTAAATACGTATTCAATTCTATTTTCACAATATCGATCATGCAACATCAAGTTTCAATGATTCCATATCAAACCCTAATTCCATAAACACACTTTTTGCACCAATTTCATCATCTAGCTATCCAAATAACCAATAACACATAACTAATATCCCAATTCCACAACACAATCATCAATTGGCCATTTTGGATGAACTAGGGTTTCATTCCTATAATTTTCGTAACATATATATAATGTTAAGAATGAAACTTACTTGTTATGTGTTTGTAACTTCAATCAACAACCAAAAACACCACCTAAGATCCAACACAACCGAACATCATCACTTGACGAACAAAGCAGCCGAATTATTCAACTGGCCATAACTTTTTCATCGCTACGAGTTAGAAGGTGTATTTACTATCATTGGAACCGTCTCGTCGAGACGAAGATTTTGATATATAATAGGCCTCGTGACGACGTCGGAGCTGGCCGGAATCTGGCCGGAAAGGTGACGGCCTGGGAGGAAAGAAAGTGACGTTTTTTTTATAAAACTAGGTTTAGAAATTGTTAATTTTTGTTAAATGTTAAGTTGGGTTGGGCCTTGGGCCATCCATGGGTCACATGGGTGATCCACGGTCCCCGTTTTGTTTCGGTTTTGCAAACACCATGAAAATCATTCTCAAATATTCATTTTTGTTTCGTAAGGGTTACCGAAATCCGCAAACAGTTAAAACCGGTAAATACGCGGTTACACGAAAATTCAACAATTAAGCACACATAACAGTTAAAATGTATTATTATTGTATTCACATTCATTTAAGATCACCAACGCCCGGGTATTAACTCGTGTGGTCGTTTCGTGTGAATATGTATATAACGGTTTGCACATTTAATTCATCAAATTAAATGAAAAGTATAATTGCGTTAACGTGACTAACAGAGTTTAACTAACGAAGTTAACGTGAATTTGTCGGGTGTCACAAGTATAATGTAGAACGCCATACAGCTCCTACCACCTTACAATACCGTACGTAAACTTAAAACTCCATAATAAACCTAATGAATTCGTACGAGTCCTTTGAACACCGTACAACAAGTTAGGACATCTTACGACTCTTTATGCCACATTAGCAACTCGAAAAGAACTTTACTATAATGTAGGACGCCATCCAGCTCCTAACACCTTTCAATACCGTACGTAAACTTAAAACTCCATAATATACCTAATGAATTCATACGAGTCCTTTGAACATCGTACGACAAGTTAGGACATCTTACGACTTTTTATGCCACATTAGCAACTCGAAAATAACGTTAGTATAATGTAGAACGCCATACAGCTCCTAAGTACACCTTACAATTCCGTACGTAAATTTAAAACTCCATAATAAACCTAATGAATTCGTACGAGTCCTTTGAACATCGTACGGCAAATTAGGACATCTTACGAATCTTTATGCCACATTAGCAACTCGAAAAGAACTTTAGTATAATGTAGAACGCCATCCAGCTCCTAACACCTTTCAATACCGTACGTAACTTAAAACTCCATAATATACCTAATGAATTCATACGAGTCTTTTGAACATCGTACGACAAGTTAGGACATCTTATGACTCTTTATGCCATATTAGCACCTTGAAAAGCACATTAGTATAATGTAAGACGTCTTACAACACCTAACAACATCTTACAACACCGTACGAACCTTTAAAACTTCAAAATAAACCTATCGAATTCGTACGTGTCCTTTGAACATCGTACGAAAAGTTAGGACATCTTACGACCCTTTATGCCACATTAGCAATTCGAAAAAAACTTTAGTATAATGTAGAACGCCATACAGCTCCTAACACCTTACAATACCGTACGTAAACTTAAAACTCCATAATAAACCTAATGAATTCGTACGAGCCCTTTTGAACACCGTACGACAAGTTAGGACATCTTACGACTCTTTATGCCACATTAGCAACTCGAAAAGAACATTAGTATAATGTAGAACGCCATACAGCTCCTAAGTACACCTGACAATACCGTACGTAAACTTAAAATTCCATAATAAACCTAATGAATTCGTACGAGTCCTTTGAACATCGTACGACAATTTAGGACATCTTACGACATTTTATGCCACATTAGCAACTCGAAAAGAATGTTAGTATAATGTAGAACGGCATACAGCTCCTAAGTACACCTTACAATTCCGTACGTAATTTAAAACTCCATAATAAACCTAATTAATTCGTACGAGTCCTTTGAACATCGTACGACAAGTTAGGACATCTTACGACTCTTTATGCCACATTAGCAACTCGAAAAGAACTTTAGTATAATGTAGAACGCCATACAGCTCCTAACACCTTACAATACCGTACGTAAACTTAAAACTCAATAATAACCTAATGAATTCGTACGAGTCCTTTTGAACATCGTACGACAAGTTAGGACATCTTAGGACTCTTTATGCCACATTAGCAACTCGAAAAGAACTTTAGTATAATGTAGAACGCCATACAGCTCCTAACACCTTTCAATACCGTACGTAAACTTAAAACTCCATAATATACCTAATAAATTTTTACGAGACCTTTGAACATCGTACGACAAGTTAGGACATCTTATGACTCTTTATGCCATATTAGCACCTTGAAAAGCACATTAGTATAATGTAAGACGTCTTACAACACCTAACAACATCTTACAACACCGTACGAACCTTTAAAAATCCAAAATAAACCTAATGAATTCGTACGTGTCCTTTGAACATCGTACGAAAAGTTAGGACATCTTACGACCCTTTATGCAACATTAGCAAGTCGAAAAAAACTTTAGTATAATGTAGAACGCCATACAGCTCCTAACACCTTACAATACCGTACGTAAACTTAAAACTCCATAATAAACCTAATGAATTCGTACGAGCCCTTTTGAACACCGTACGACAAGTTAGGACATCTTACGACTCTTTATGCCACATTAGTAACTCGAAAAGAACATTAGTATAATGTAGAACGCCATACAGCTCCTAAGTACACCTGACAATACCGTACGTAAACTTAAAATTCCATAATAAACCTAATGAATTCGTACGAGTCCTTTGAACATCGTACGACAATTTAGGACATCTTACGACATTTTATGCCACATTAGCAACTCGAAAAGAATGTTAGTATAATGTAGAACGGCATACAGCTCCTAAGTACACCTTACAATTCCGTACGTAATTTAAAACTCCATAATAAACCTAATTAATTCGTACGAGTCCTTTGAACATCGTACGACAAGTTAGGACATCTTACGACTCTTTATGCCACATTAGCAACTCGAAAAGAACTTTAGTATAATGTAGAACGCCATACAGCTCCTAACACCTTACAATACCGTACGTAAACTTAAAACTCAATAATAACCTAATGAATTCGTACGAGTCCTTTTGAACATCGTACGACAAGTTAGGACATCTTAGGACTCTTTATGCCACATTAGCAACTCGAAAAGAACTTTAGTATAATGTAGAACGCCATACAGCTCCTAACACCTTTCAATACCGTACGTAAACTTAAAACTCCATAATATACCTAATAAATTTTTACGAGACCTTTGAACATCGTACGACAAGTTAGGACATCTTATGACTCTTTATGCCATATTAGCACCTTGAAAAGCACATTAGTATAATGTAAGACGTCTTACAACACCTAACAACATCTTACAACACCGTACGAACCTTTAAAAATCCAAAATAAACCTAATGAATTCGTACGTGTCCTTTGAACATCGTACGAAAAGTTAGGACATCTTACGACCCTTTATGCAACATTAGCAAGTCGAAAAAAACTTTAGTATAATGTAGAACGCCATACAACTCCTAACACCTTACAATACCGTACGTAAACTTAAAACTCCATAATAAACCTAATGAATTCGTACGAGTCCTTTGAACACCATACGACAAGTTAAGACATCTTACGACTCTTTATGCCACATTAGCAACTCGAAAAGAACTTTACTATAATGTAGTACGCCATCAAGCTCCTAACACCTTTCAATACCGTACGTAAACTTAAAACTCCATAATAAACCTAATGAATTCATACGAGTCCTTTGTACATCGTACGCAAGTTAGTACATCTTACGACTTTTTATGCCACATTAGCAACTCGAAAAGAACGTTAGTATAATGTAGAACGCCATACAACTTACAATTCCGTACGTAAATTTAAAACTCCATAATAAACCTAATGAATTCGTACGAGTCCTTTGAACATCGTACTACAAGTTGGGACATCTTACGACTCTTTATGCCACATTAGCAACTCGAAAAGAACTTTAGTATAATGTAGAACGCCATACAGGTCCTAACACCTTACAATACCGTACGTAAACTTAAAACTCAATAATAAACCTAATGAATTCGTACGAGTCCTTTTGAACATCGTACGACAAGTTAGGACATTTTATGACTCTTTATGCCACATTAGCAACTCGAAAAGAACCTTAGTATAATGTAAGACGCCATACAGCTCCTAACACCTTTCAATACCGTACGTAAACTTAAAACTCCATAATAAACCTAATGAATTCGTACGAGTCCTTTGAACATCGTACGACAAATTAGGACATCTTACGAATCTTTATTCCACATTAGCAACTCGAAAAGAATGTTAGTATAATGTAGAACGCCATACAGCTCCTAAGTACATCTTACAACACCGTATGAACCTTTAAAACTCCAAAATAAACCTAATGAATTAGTAAGAGTCCTTTGAAGATCGTACGACATGTTTGGACATCTTACGACTCTTTATGCCACATTAGCAACTCGAAAAGAATGTTAGTATAATGTAGAACGCCATACAGCTCCGAAGTACACCTTACTATACCGTACGTAAACTTAAAACTCCATAATAAACTAAATGAATTCGTACGACAAGTTAGGACATCTTATGACTCTTTATGCCATATTAGCTCCTTGAAAAGCACATTAGTATAATGTAAGACGTCTTACAACATCTTACAACTCCGTATGAACCTTTAAAACTCCAAAATAAACCTAATGAATTCGTACATGTCCTTTGAACATCGTACGAAAAGTTAGGACATCTTACGACCCTTTATGCCACATTAGCAATTTGGAAAAAAACTTTAGTATAATGTAGAACGCCATACAGCTCCGAAGTACACCTTACTATACCGTACGTAAACTTAAAACTCCATAATAAACCTAATGAATTCGTACGAGTCCTTTTGTACATCGTACGACAAGTTAAGACATCTTATGACTCTTTATGCCATATTAGCACCTTGAAAAGCACATTAGTATAATGTAAGACGTCTTACAACACCTAACACCTTACAATACCGTACGTAAACTTAAAACACAATAATAAACCTATTGAATTCGTACGAGTCCTTTTGAACATCGTACGAAAAGTTAGGACATCTTACGACTCTTTATGCCACATTAGCAACTCGAAAAGAACTTTAGTATAATGTAGAATGCCATTAAGCTCCTAACACCTTACAATACCGTACGTAAACTTAAAACTCAATAATAAACCTAATGAATTCGTACGAGTCCTTTTGAACATCGTACGACAAGTTAGGACATCTGACGACTCTTTATGCCACATTAGCAACTCGAAAAGAACTTTAGTATAATGTAGAACGCCATACAGCTCCTAACACCTTTCAATACCGTACGCAAACTTAAAACTCCATAATATACCTAATGAATTCATACGAGTCCTTTGAACATCGTACGACAAGTAAGGACATCTTATGACTCTTTATGCCATATTAGCACCTTGAAACGGACCAAGTTATGCATTGTCAGGTTGTCCTTAAGCAATCTAAGTGTATGTTTTTCTGCTCAGTTATTTATGCTGATAATTATTATGTGCGAAGACGGGGTTTATGGGAGTCGCTAGCTATACATAAGGAGTTTGTTAAAGATCTCCCTTGGGCTTTAGTGGGAGACTTTAACTCGGCTCTTAATCCAGATGATCAAGTTGCAGGTCCGTCTAGTGTCTCTTTATGTATGCAGGAGTTTCGAGATTGTGTGAATAAGATTGAAGTGTTTGATATTAATGCCTCGGGGGTGAAGTATACTTGGAACCAAAAGCCAAAATCTGGAACGGGCATTCTTAAAAAGCTGGATCGTGTTATGTGTAACGCAGGGCTGATTGATATGTTTCCCATGGCAGCAGCGCTGTTTAAACCATACGGGTTGTCTGATCACAGCCCATGCATTTTATCTTTGTTGGAGAAGAGCATATCCAAGCCGAAACCATTTAAATTTTCGAATTTTTTGACTGTTAAACCTGAGTTCTTGGATACTGTGAAGAAAGGCTGGGGGAGAAATGTGAACGGTGTTGCTCAATTCAGGATTGTTAAGCGTTTAAAGGGGTTGAAAAAAGATTTTAGACTACTTCTGCACAAGCAAGGAGATCTTCATGGTAAAGTTGATAAGCTTAGAAAAGATCTGGAAGAAGTTCAAAATCAAATAGATAATTTTCCTTTTGACATGTCGCTGAAGGAAAGGGAGGCTATATGTTTGAAGGAGTTTATGGAGGCGAGTAGTGATGAGGAATTATTCATCAAGCAAAAGGCTAAAGTGAATTGGCTTGATAAAGGGGACGCGAATACAAAATACTTCCATAACATTCTAAAATGCAAGAACAACAAGAGGATGATCAGTTCGGTTGTGAGGCACGACAGATTAGTGCTGGAAGGGGATGATATGATTAATGAATTTGTATGCTTCTATGAAACCTTTTTGGGCGGTGAGCATAATCTTCCTGATTATCCTGATAGCAGTTACTTCGAAAGGAGATTGGATGCTAGTACGGCCATGAGAATGGTGGAGCCGGTTACGAGAGAAGAAATTAAGGAGGTTATGTTTTCTTTGAATGATGATAAGTCCCCGGGTCCTGATGGGTATACATCGGCTTTTTTTAAAAAAGCCTGGGAGGTTGTGGGAGATGAGGTTGTTCTTGCCATTCAAGATTTCTTTAATTCTAATAGATTGTTGCAGGAATGGAATCATACGTTTATTGTTCTGATTCCAAAGATTCAGGTTCCAAGCCGAGTGACAGATTACAGGCCGATAGCATGCTGCAATGTGTTGTATAAATGTGTCTCCAAGATTATTGCTAATCGCATGAAGGATGCGCTAGGGAGTATTATTAGTAGCAATCAATCGGCGTTTATACCAGGAAGGAGGATTGCTGACAACATTCTGCTTACACAGGAACTTATGCACAATTATCACAGGAATGTGGGGCCTCCTAAATGTGCGTTCAAAGTGGATATTCAAAAAGCGTATGATACAGTTAACTGGAAATTCATGGAGTATTGTCTGATTAGGTTTGGGTTTCACGCTAGTATGGTTCAATGGATCATGATGTGTGTGTCTTCTCCATCGTTCTCTATCTGTATCAATGGGGAGGTGCATGGCTATTTCAAGGGGACTAGAGGTTTAAGACAGGGTGACCCATTATCGCCTTACTTATTTACGATGGTTATGGAAGTTTTAACTCTGCTTTTCAAGAATATGCCTATGGATAGGTTTAAGTATCATCATAAATGTGCAGATAATCAGATTATTAACTTATGTTTTGCTGATGATCTGTTTATTTTTTCTAGAGGTGATGCTAACTCTGCAGCGTGTATTATGGAGGTCTTGAGGAAGTTTGCTGATATGTCTGGGCTGTCCCCGAATATGCATAAAAGTACGGTGTATTTCTGTCATGTTCCCCCCCAGGTTAAAAATGGTATTTTGAATAGACATCAGTTTGTTGAAGGGAAACTTCCGGTTAAGTATCTGGGTGTCCCTCTGATTTCGTCTAGACTTAATCATCAGTAATGCAGGGAGTTGACAGATAGATTGGAAAAGCGTATTTCCTCTTGGGATAATAAGTTTTTGTCGTTTGCAGGTAGACTTCAACTTGTGAGGTCCGTTTTATCGTCTATGCATATTTTTTGGTCGGCTGCGTTTATTATTCCTTCATATACAGCCAAAGAGATTGAAGCTAAGCTTAGAAGGTTTTTATGGGGGGCCAAGCATGCGAAGAAAGTTAATGCTAAAGTGTCTTGGAAAAGGGTCTGCCTCCCCAAGTTAGAGGGTGGCCTAGGTATTCGCCGTGTGAATGATATGAATATTGCTCTCATGGGAACGCATATATGGAGGTTGCTATCCAAAGCTGATTCGTTGTGGGTCCAATGGGTTCAAATTCACAGGATTGGGACTCGCAATTTCTGGGATATCGATCCCCCGGCAGCTTGTTCGTGGAGTTGGCGTAATATATTGAGATTGAGATCGGTCTTCAAGAGGAAATTTTGGGTTCAAGTTGGTGATGGGAAAACCACAAATATATGGTTTGATTGTTGGGCTGACCAAAGTCCTCTAGCTGATTTTATTTCAAAAAGAGCAGTTCGTGATGCTAGTATGACCCTCAGGGATTCGGTAGATAAAGTTTATAAGGATTCAGCTTGGAGTTGGCCTAATGATCTGGTTAGTCGTTTCCCTTCTTTGTCATGTATATCTATTCCTTTTTTATCAAATGGGGAGGATGTAGTGCGATGGAGGGAGGAGACGGGTATTATTCCCTACTCTACATCGTGTGCATGGAACTATATTCGTGAGAAGGAAGAGCATGTTGATTGGGCTGAATGTGTTTGGTTCCCTAACTGTATTCCGAAACATGCTTTTAACATGTGGCTTATTTGTCATGGTAAGCTGCTTACTCAAGATAGGCTGCTCAGATGGAACAGGATCAGAGGTAGTAACATGAATATGATGTGCTGTTTATTATGCTATCAGTCAGCGGATTCGCATAAGCATTTATTCTTTGAATGCTCTTATGCTTCTCGGGTTTGGGTTATTGTTCGTGTCAAGACAAAGCTAGAGCACGTTCCGCCAGTATGGTCGATTATTCTGCATGAACTTAAAAGTAAATACAAGGGCAATGACATCGATTCTAATATTAATAGATTGGTTATAGCTGCTACAGCTTATGCTATCTGGCAGGAGAGGAATAGAAGGCTGTTTAATGATAAACCAAGGCCCCCGGAAGTGGTTGGTAAGTTGATCACTCAAACTGTCGGATACAAGTTGATGACCATGAAGCTTAAGCCTACGCTAGGGGCGCAGCAACAGCTAGAGACGTGGTTAAAGGGATGAGGATGCATTAGTTTGAAGATTTGATTCATAGTCTAGTTGTGGTTATGTGTAGTAGTGATAGATGGGTTTCTTGTGTGTTTTGATGTTTGATTGTAACTATTATAGTCTTGGGGTATGTCCAAGACCGAACTAGTGTGGATTTAACCACGCTACTTGTGTTTTTATGTTTTATAGAATCACCAGGGTAATCCCCTTTACCAAAAAAAAAAGCACATTAGTATAATGTAAGACGTCTTACAACACCTAACAAAATCTTACAACACCGTACGAACCTTTAAAACTCCAAAATAAACCTAATGAATTCGTACGAGTCCTTTGAACATCGTACGACAAGTTAGGACATCTTACGACTCTTTATGCCACATTAGCAACTCGAAAAGAACTTTAGTAGTCGTTTCTTGTATCTGATTTCTTGATTCGTTTCTTGTTCCTTGATCGTTTCTTGATTCTTGGGTTTGTTACTTGATCCTTAATTCGTTCAATCTTGGCCGTTTTCTTGGTTATTAAAACCCTAGTTTCGAATGTGCAATTAGGGTTTGGCCGGTTCTTGGGTTTTTTTTATCAGATTCGTTTCTGATCATAAAAATGAGTATGAAGGGTGGTAATTTGGCTAGTAAGGTGCTAAAGATCGATGGCAATCCACGATGCAATTTGTTGAATCAGGAAAAGGCGATTAGGGGTTCATCTATAAACCCTAATCTGCCTCATGGGGTTGACACGGCTAAGCAGAATGATACAACAAATCTTGAACCTCATGGGGTTGACACGGCTAAGCAGAATGGTACAACAAGTCATACGACTGATTCATCTCACATGACTGATTCAGCTCACAAGATTATGTTAGCTAATGTTCATACGGCTGATGCATCTGTGGGTTCTCTTGCTCATGCGACTAGTGTGAATGATGCGCCCGGTAAGTCTAATTTGAATACAACGTATGCTGCTATTGTTCAACCAAAGTCTGAATTACCTATAACACCAGTTAAGTTCGGTTATATGGTGAATGAGGAGAAAAAAGAAGGTTTTGATGTTGTGTTACCCAAAGAGACTGTCCGTATGATTTGTAATAAGCTTGAATTTACTTTGTATGGCTACTTTTTGGGGGATAGGGTAGCGTATCCAGTGGTTGAATACTTTGCTAAAACTCATTGGAAAAAATTTGGCTTGCAAAAGTCAATGATGAATGCAAATGGTTTTTTCTTTTTTAAGTTTAATGATAGGAAGGGGGTGATGGATGTGATCGAAGCAGGGCCTTGGATAATTCGTAATAAACCGATTATCCTGAATGTCTGGTCCCCTAATACAAAGCTACACAAGGATGATATCAAGAATGTATCTGTTTGGGTAAAATTGCATGATATTCCGTTGGTAGCTTATTCTGATGTTGGTTTGAGTCTTTTGGTTTCGCAAATTGGGACTCCAAAGTTGTTGGATTCATTCACAAGTTCTATGTGTGCAAACACGTGGGGTAGAAGTAGCTTTGCAAGAGCTTTGGTTGAGATCTCAGCGGATGCGGGGTTTAAAGAGGAGATATCTGTTGCTATTCCAGAATTAGAGGGGGATGGGTTTGGAGCAGCACATGTGATGGTTGAGTATGAGTGGAAGCCTCCAAGATGTGGTCACTGTTGTGTTTTTGGCCATAATGATGCTGATTGTACTAAAACGAATAAGCATGAGCAGACCATAAATGCTAGAGAGGATGATAAAGGGTTTAAGGAAGTAAAGGGTAAGAAAGCTGCAAAAAGATTTGGGGTTGCTTTAAAAAAGCCCCAATTCGAGTACCGTCCAGTTAACAAAAAAGGGAAGGAAGTGCAACATGTTACAAAGCAAGTGACAAAGATTGATACTATGGAGACTAAAAGTGGTTCAAATATGGGTAAATCTGATCTAACTACACAAACCCTTTTGAGGCGTTATCTGTGGAGAAAATAGATGAAATTGAGTCAGACAAGGTGAAACGGAACATGGATAATGAAAGCTCTAGGTTTGACTCGGATTCGGAAGTGGATGAGGTTTTAGATATGGATAATGGGATGGCAAGGTATATGATGAGCATGGCAATGGCGCTAGAATCTCCATCGGGTTCTAAGAGGGCAGGTACTCCTTCTACATCGGGTGTTAATGGTTTGTCTGATATTCTGGATTACTAGGGAGTTGATCTGCTGGCAATATTGGTTGAGGTTTCTTTGTGGTGGAATCTACACTTTTGATGATGGCGGCTGATGAAATGCTTTTTATTTAATATTGTTTATGTCATCAATTTGTGGTAGGCTAGATTGTTTGGTTTGTCTTGGTGTAGTTTTGTTGGTTTTTGTTTTTTTGTTCACATATGTGGGGCCTGTCCCATATATGAACTAGTGTGGAATGCTTCCTCACTACTTGTACTTCATTGACGGTTGTCTTTATTATAGAATCACCGGGGTAACCCTTTACCCAATGAATTCGTAAACTTAAAACTCAATAATAACCTAATGAATTCGTACGAGTCCTTTTGAACATCGTACGTCAAGTTAGGACATCTTACGACTATTTATGCCACATTAGCAACTCGAAAAGAACTTTAGTATAATGTAGAACGCCATACAGCTCCTAACACCTTTCAATACCGTACGTAAACTTAAAACTCCATAATATACCTAATGAATTTGTACGAGTCCTTTGAACATCGTACGACAAGTTAGGACATCTTATGACTCTTTATGCCATATTAGCACCTTGAAAAGCACATTAGTATAATGTAAGACCTAACAACAACTAACAACATCTTACAACACCGTACGAACCTTTAAAACTCCAAAATAAACCTAATGATGTCGTACGTGTCCTTTGAACATCGTACGAAAAGTTAGGACATCTTACGACCCTTTATGCCACATTAGCAATACGAAAAAAACTATAGTATAATGTAGAACGCCATACAGCTCCTAACACCTTACAATACCGTACGTAAACTTAAAACTCCATAATAAACCTAATAAATTCGTACGAGTCCTTTTGAACACATTACGACAAGTTAGGACATCTTACGACTCTTTATGCCACATTAGCAACTCGAAAAGAACTTTAGTATAATGTAGAACGCCATACAGCTCCTAACACCTTTCAATACCGTACGTAAACTTAAAACTCCATAATAAACCTAATGAATTCGTACGAGTCCTTTGAACACCGTACGACAAGTTAGGACATCTTACGACTCTTTATGCCACATTAGCAACTCGAAAAGAACTTTAGTATAATGTAGAACGCCATACAGCTCCTAACACCTTACAATACCGTACGTAAACTTAAAACTCCATAATAAACCTAATGAATTCGTACGAGTCCTTTTGAACACCGTACGACAAGTTAGGACATCTTACGACTCTTTATGCCACATTAGCAACTCGAAAAGAACGTTAGTATAATGTAGAACGCCATACAGCTCCTAAGTACACCTGACAATACCGTACGTAAACTTAAAACTCCATAATAAACCTAATGAATTCGTACGAGTCCTTTGAACATCGTACGACAAGTTAGGACATCTTACGACATTTTATGCCACATTAGCAACTCGAAAAGAATGTTAGTATAATGTAGAACGGCATACAGCTCCTAAGTACACCTTACAATTCCGTACGTAAATTTAAAACTCCATAATAAACCTAATTAATTCGTACGAGTCCTTTGACATCGTACGACAAGTTAGGACATCTTACGACTCTTTATGCCACATTAGCAACTCGAAAAGAACTTTAGTATAATGTAGAACGCCATACAGCTCCTAACACCTTACAATACCGTACGTAAACTTAAAACTCAATAATAACCTAATGAATTTGTACGAGTCCTTTTGAACATCGTACGACAAGTTAGGACATCTTACGACTCTTTATGCCACATTAGCAACTCGAAAAGAAATTTAGTATAATGTAGAACGCCATACAGCTCCTAACACCTTTCAATACCGTACGTAACTTAAAACTCCATAATATACCTAATGAATTTGTACGAGACCTTTGAACATCGTACGACAAGTTAGGACATCTTATGACTCTTTATGCCATATTAGCACCTTGAAAAGCACATTAGTATAATGTAAGACGTCTTACAACACCTAACAACATCTTACAACACCGTACAAACCTTTAAAAATCCAAAATAAACCTAATGAATTCTTACGTGTCCTTTGAACATCGTACGAAAAGTTAGGACATCTTACGACCCTTTATGCCACATTAGCAACTCGAAAAAAACTTTAGTATAATGTAGAACGCCATACAGCTCCTAACACCTTACAATACCGTACGTAAACTTAAAACTCCATAATAAACGTAATGAATTCGTACGAGTCCTTTGAACACCGTACGACAAGTTAGGACATCTTACGACTCTTTATGCCACATTAGCAACTCAAAAAGAACTTTAGTATAATGTAGAACGCCATCCAGCTCCTAACACCTTTCAATACCGTACGTAAACTTAAAACTACATAATATACCTAATGAATTCATACGAGTCCTTTGAACATCGTACGACAAGTTAGGACATCTTATGACTCTTTATGCCATATTAGCACCTTGAAAAGCACATTAGTATAATGTAAGACGTCTTACAACACCTAACAACATCTTACAACACCGTACGAACCTTTAAAATTCCAAAATAAACCTAATGAATTCTTACGTGTCCTTTGAACATCGTACGAAAAGTTAGGACATCTTACGACCCTTTATGCCACATTAGCAATTCGAAAAAAACTTTAGTATAATGTAGAACGCCATACAACTCCTAACACCTTACAATACCGTACGTAAACTTAAAACTCCATAATAAACCAAATGAATTCGTACGAGTCCTTTTGAACACCGTACGACAAGTTAGGACATCTTACGACTCTTTATGCCACATTAGCAACTCGAAAAGAACGCTAGTATAATGTAGAACGCCATACAGCTCCTAAGTACACCTGACAATACCGTACCTAAACTTAAAACTCTATAATAAACCTAATGAATTCGTACGAGTCCTTTGAACATCGTACGACAAGTTAGGACATCTTACGACTTTTTATGCCACATTAGCAACTCGAAGAGAACGTTAGTATTATGTAGAACGGCATACAGCTCCTAAGTACACCTTACAATTCCGTACGTAAATTTAAAACTCCATAATAAACTTAATAAATTCGTACGAGTCCTTTGAACATCGTACGACAAGTTAGGACATCTTACGACTCTTTATGCCACATTAGCAACTCGAAAAGAACTTTAGTATAATGTAGAACGCCATACAGCTCCTAACACCTTACAATATCGTACCTAAACTTAAAACTCAATAATAACCTAATGAATTCCTACGAGTCCTTTTGAACATCGTACCACAAGTTAGGACATCTTACGACTCTTTATGCCACATTAGCAACTCGAAAAGAACTTTAGTATAATATAGAACGCCATCCAGCTCCTAACACCTTTCAATACCGTACGTAAACTTAAAACTCCATAATATACCTAATGAATTCATACGAGTCCTTTGAACATCGTACGACAAGTTAGGACATCTTACGACTCTTTATGCCACATTAGCAACTCGAAAAGAACTTTAGTATAATGTAGAACACTATACAGCTCCTAAGTACACCTGACAATACCGTACGTAAACTTAAAACTCAATAATAAACCTAATGAATTCGTACGAGTCCTTTGAACATCGTACGACAAGTTAGGACATCTTACGACTCTTTATGCCACATTAGCAACTCGAAAAGAACTTTAGTATAATGTAGAACGCCAAACAGCTCCTAACACCTTACAATACCGTACGTAAACTTTAAACTCAATAATAACCTAATGAATTCCTACGAGTCATTTTGAACATCGTACGACAAGTTAGGACATCTTACGACTCTTTATGCCACATTAGCAACTCGAAAAGAACGTTAGTATAATGTAGAACGCCATCCAGCTCCTAACACCTTTCAATACCGTACGTAAACTTAAAAATCCATAATATACCTAATGAATTCATACCAGTCCATTGAACATCGTACGACAAGTTAGGACATCTTATGACTCTTTATACCATATTAGCACCTTGAAAAGCACATTAGTATATTGAAAGACGTCTTACAACACCTAACAACATCTTACAACACCATACGAACCTTTAAAACTCCAAAATAATCCTAATGAATTCGTACGTGTCCTTTGAACATCGTACGAAAAGTTAGGACATCTTACGACCCTTTATGCCACATTAGCAATTCGAAAAAAACTTTAGTATAATGTAGAACGCCGTACAGCTCCTAACACCTTACAATACCGTACATAAACTTAAAACTCCATAATAAACTTAATGAATTCGTACGAGTCCTTTTGAACACCGTACGACAAGTTAGGACATCTTACGACTCTTTATGCCACATTAGCAACTCGAAAAGAACGTTAGTATAGTGTAGAACGCCATACAGCTTCTAAGTACACCTGACAATACCGTACGTAAACTTAAAACTCCATAATAAACCTAATGAATTCGTACGAGTCTTTTGAACATCGTACGACAAGTTAGGACATCTTACGACATTTTATGCCACATTAGCAACTCGAAATGAACGTTAGTATAATGTAAAACGGCATACATCTCCTAAGTACACCTTACAATTCCGTACGTAAATTTAAAACTCCATAATAAACCTAATGAATTCGTACGAGTCCTTTTGAACACGTACGACAAGTTAGGACATCTTACGACTCTTTATGCCACATTAGCAACTTGAAAAGAACTTTAGTATAATGTAGAACGCTATACAGCTCCTAACACCTTACAATACCGTACGTAAACTTTAAACTCAATAATAACCTAATGAATTCCTACGAGTCCTTTAGAACATCGTACGAAAAGTTAGGACATCTTTCGACCCTTTATGCCACATTAGCAATTCGAAAAAAACTTTAGTATAATGTAGAACGCCATACAGCTCCTAACAACTTACAATACCGTACGTAAACTTAAAACTCCATAATAAACCAAATGAATTCGTACGAGTCCTTTTGAACACCGTACGACAAGTTAGGACATCTTACGACTCTTTATGCCACATTAGCAACTCGAAAAGAACGCTAGTATAATTTAGAACGCCATACAGCTCCTAAGTACACCTGACAATACCGTACGTAAACTTAAAACTCCATAATAAACCTAATGAATTCGTACGAGTCCTTTGAACATCGTACGACAAGTTTAGACATCTCACGACTTTTTATGCCACATTAGCAACTCGAAGAGAACGTTAGTATAATGTAGAACGGCATACAGCTCCTAAGTACACCTTACAATTCCGTACGTAAATTTAAAACTCCATAATAAACCTAATTAATTCGTACGAGTCCTTTTGAACATTGTACGACAAGTTAGGACATCTTACGACTCTTTATGCCACATTAGCAACTCGAAAAGAACTTTAGTATAATGTAGAACGCTATACAGCTCCTAACACCTTTCAATACCGTACGTAAACTTTAAACTCAATAATAACCTAATGAATTCCTACGAGTCCTTTGAACATCGTACGACAAGTTAGGACATCTTACGACTCTTTATGCCACATTAGCAACTCGAAAAGAACTTTAGTATAATGTAGAACACTATACAGCTCCTAAGTACACCTGACAATACCGTACGTAAACTTAAAACTCAATAATAAACCTAATGAATTCGTACGAGTCCTTTGAACATCGTACGACAAGTTAGGACATCTTACGACTCTTTATGCCACATTAGCAACTCGAAAAGAACTTTAGTATAATGTAGAACGCCAAACAGCTCCTAACACCTTACAATACCGTACGTAAACTTTAAACTCAATAATAACCTAATGAATTCCTACGAGTCATTTTGAACATCGTACGACAAGTTAGGACATCTTACGACTCTTTATGCCACATTAGCAACTCGAAAAGAACGTTAGTATAATGTAGAACGCCATCCAGCTCCTAACACCTTTCAATACCGTACGTAAACTTAAAAATCCATAATATACCTAATGAATTCATACCAGTCCATTGAACATCGTACGACAAGTTAGGACATCTTATGACTCTTTATACCATATTAGCACCTTGAAAAGCACATTAGTATATTGAAAGACGTCTTACAACACCTAACAACATCTTACAACACCATACGAACCTTTAAAACTCCAAAATAATCCTAATGAATTCGTACGTGTCCTTTGAACATCGTACGAAAAGTTAGGACATCTTACGACCCTTTATGCCACATTAGCAATTCGAAAAAAACTTTAGTATAATGTAGAACGCCGTACAGCTCCTAACACCTTACAATACCGTACATAAACTTAAAACTCCATAATAAACTTAATGAATTCGTACGAGTCCTTTTGAACACCGTACGACAAGTTAGGACATCTTACGACTCTTTATGCCACATTAGCAACTCGAAAAGAACGTTAGTATAGTGTAGAACGCCATACAGCTTCTAAGTACACCTGACAATACCGTACGTAAACTTAAAACTCCATAATAAACCTAATGAATTCGTACGAGTCTTTTGAACATCGTACGACAAGTTAGGACATCTTACGACATTTTATGCCACATTAGCAACTCGAAATGAACGTTAGTATAATGTAAAACGGCATACATCTCCTAAGTACACCTTACAATTCCGTACGTAAATTTAAAACTCCATAATAAACCTAATGAATTCGTACGAGTCCTTTTGAACACGTACGACAAGTTAGGACATCTTACGACTCTTTATGCCACATTAGCAACTTGAAAAGAACTTTAGTATAATGTAGAACGCTATACAGCTCCTAACACCTTACAATACCGTACGTAAACTTTAAACTCAATAATAACCTAATGAATTCCTACGAGTCCTTTAGAACATCGTACGAAAAGTTAGGACATCTTTCGACCCTTTATGCCACATTAGCAATTCGAAAAAAACTTTAGTATAATGTAGAACGCCATACAGCTCCTAACAACTTACAATACCGTACGTAAACTTAAAACTCCATAATAAACCAAATGAATTCGTACGAGTCCTTTTGAACACCGTACGACAAGTTAGGACATCTTACGACTCTTTATGCCACATTAGCAACTCGAAAAGAACGCTAGTATAATTTAGAACGCCATACAGCTCCTAAGTACACCTGACAATACCGTACGTAAACTTAAAACTCCATAATAAACCTAATGAATTCGTACGAGTCCTTTGAACATCGTACGACAAGTTTAGACATCTCACGACTTTTTATGCCACATTAGCAACTCGAAGAGAACGTTAGTATAATGTAGAACGGCATACAGCTCCTAAGTACACCTTACAATTCCGTACGTAAATTTAAAACTCCATAATAAACCTAATTAATTCGTACGAGTCCTTTTGAACATTGTACGACAAGTTAGGACATCTTACGACTCTTTATGCCACATTAGCAACTCGAAAAGAACTTTAGTATAATGTAGAACGCTATACAGCTCCTAACACCTTTCAATACCGTACGTAAACTTTAAACTCAATAATAACCTAATGAATTCCTACGAGTCCTTTTGAACATCGTACGACAAGTTAGGACATCTTACGACTCTTTATGCCACATTAGCAACTCGAAAAGAACTTTAGTATAATGTAGAACGCCATCCAGCTCCTAACACCTTTCAATACCGTACGTAAACTTAAAAATCCATAATATACCTAATGAATTCATACCAGTCCTTTGAACATCGTACGACAAGTTAGGACATCTTATGACTCTTTATGTCATATTAGCACCTTGAAAAGCACATTAGTATATTGAAAGACGTCTTACAACACCTAACAACATCTTACAACACCGTACGAACCTTTAAAACTCCAAAATAAACCTAATGAATTCGTACGTGTCCTTTGAACATCGTACGGAAAGTTAGGACATCTTACGACCCTTTATGCCACATTAGCAATTCGAAAAAAACTTTAGTATAATGTAGAACGCCGTACAGCTCCTAACACCTTACAATACCGTACATAAACTTAAAACTCCATAATAAACCTAATGAATTCGTACGAGTCCTTTTGAACACCGTACGACAAGTTAGGACATCTTACGACTCTTTATGCCACATTAGCAACTCGAAAAGAACGTTAGTATAGTGTAGAACGCCATACAGCTCCTAAGTACACCTGACAATACCGTACGTAAACTTAAAACTCCATAATAAACCTAATGAATTCGTACGAGTCCTTTGAACATCGTACGACAAGTTAGGACATCTTACGACATTTTATGCCACATTAGCAACTCGAAAAGAATGTTAGTATAATGTAGAACGGCATACAGCTCCTAAGTACACCTTACAATTCCGTACGTAAATTTAAAACTCCATAATAAACCTAATTAATTCGTACGAGTCCTTTGACATCGTACGACAAGTTAGGACATCTTACGACTCTTTATGCCACATTAGCAACTCGAAAAGAACTTTAGTATAATGTAGAACGCCATACAGCTCCTAACACCTTACAATACCGTACGTAAACTTAAAACTCAATAATAACCTAATGAATTTGTACGAGTCCTTTTGAACATCGTACGACAAGTTTGGACATCTTACGACTCTTTATGCCACATTAGCAACTCGAAAAGAACTTTAGTATAATGTAGAACGCCATACAGCTCCTAACACCTTTCAATACCGTACGTAACTTAAAACTCCATAATATACCTAATGAATTCATACGAGTCCTTTGAACATCGTACGACAAGTTAGGACATCTTATGACTCTTTATGCCATATTAGCACCTTGAAAAGCACATTAGTATAATGTAAGACGTCTTACAACACCTAACAACATCTTACAACACCGTACGAACCTTTAAAACTCCAAAATAAACCTAATGAATTCTTACGTGTCCTTTGAACATCGTACGAAAAGTTAGGACATCTTACGACCCTTTATGCCACATTAGCAATTCGAAAAAAACTTTAGTATAATGTAGAACGCCATACAACTCCTAACACCTTACAATACCGTACGTAAACTTAAAACTCCATAATAAACCAAATGAATTCGTACGAGACCTTTTGAACACCGTACGACAAGTTAGGACATCTTACGACTCTTTATGCCACATTAGCAACTCGAAAAGAACGTTAGTATAGTGTAGAACGCCATACAGCTCCTAAGTACACCTGACAATACCGTACGTAAACTTAAAACTCCATAATAAACCTAATGAATTCGTACGAGTCCTTTGAACATCGTACGACAAGTTAGGACATCTTACGACATTTTATGCCACATTAGCAACTCGAAAAGAATGTTAGTATAATGTAGAACGGCATACAGCTCCTAAGTACACCTTACAATTCCGTACGTAAATTTAAAACTCCATAATAAACCTAATTAATTCGTACGAGTCCTTTGACATCGTACGACAAGTTAGGACATCTTACGACTCTTTATGCCACATTAGCAACTCGAAAAGAACTTTAGTATAATGTAGAACGCCAAACAGCTCCTAACACCTTACAATACCGTACGTAAACTTAAAACTCAATAATAACCTAATGAATTTGTACGAGTCCTTTTGAACATCGTACGACAAGTTTGGACATCTTACGACTCTTTATGCCACATTAGCAACTCGAAAAGAACTTTAGTATAATGTAGAACGCCATACAGCTCCTAACACCTTTCAATACCGTACGTAACTTAAAACTCCATAATATACCTAATGAATTCATACGAGTCCTTTGAACATCGTACGACAAGTTAGGACATCTTATGACTCTTTATGCCATATTAGCACCTTGAAAAGCACATTAGTATAATGTAAGACGTCTTACAACACCTAACAACATCTTACAACACCGTACGAACCTTTAAAACTCCAAAATAAACCTAATGAATTCTTACGTGTCCTTTGAACATCGTACGAAAAGTTAGGACATCTTACGACCCTTTATGCCACATTAGCAATTCGAAAAAAACTTTAGTATAATGTAGAACGCCATACAACTCCTAACACCTTACAATACCGTACGTAAACTTAAAACTCCATAATAAACCAAATGAATTCGTACGAGACCTTTTGAACACCGTACGACAAGTTAGGACATCTTACGACTCTTTATGCCACATTAGCAACTCGAAAAGAACGCTAGTATAATGTAGAACGCCATACAGCTCCTAAGTACACCTGACAATACCGTACCTAAACTTAAAACTCTATAATAAACCTAATGAATTCGTACGAGTCCTTTGAACATCGTACGACAAGTTAGGACATCTTACGACTTTTTATGCCACATTAGCAACTCGAAGAGAACGTTAGTATTATGTAGAACGGCATACAGCTCCTAAGTACACCTTACAATTCCGTACGTAAATTTAAAACTCCATAATAAACTTAATAAATTCGTACGAGTCCTTTGAACATCGTACGACAAGTTAGGACATCTTACGACTCTTTATGCCACATTAGCAACTCGAAAAGAACTTTAGTATAATGTAGAACGCCATACAGCTCCTAACACCTTACAATATCGTACGTAAACTTAAAACTCAATAATAACCTAATGAATTCCTACGAGTCCTTTTGAACATCGTACCACAAGTTAGGACATCTTACGACTCTTTATGCCACATTAGCAACTCGAAAAGAACTTTAGTATAATATAGAACGCCATCCAGCTCCTAACACCTTTCAATACCGTACGTAAACTTAAAACTCCATAATATACCTAATGAATTCATACGAGTCCTTTGAACATCGTACGACAAGTTAGGACATCTTACGACTCTTTATGCCACATTAGCAACTCGAAAAGAACTTTAGTATAATGTAGAACACTATACAGCTCCTAAGTACACCTGACAATACCGTACGTAAACTTAAAACTCCATAATAAACCTAATTAATTCGTACGAGTCCTTTGAACATCGTACGACAAGTTAGGACATCTTACGACTCTTTATGCCACATTAGCAACTCGAAAAGAACTTTAGTATAATGTAGAACGCCAAACAGCTCCTAACACCTTACAATACCGTACGTAAACTTTAAACTCAATAATAACCTAATGAATTCCTACGAGTCATTTTGAGCATCGTACGACAAGTTAGGACATCTTACGACTCTTTATGCCACATTAGCAACTCGAAAAGAACGTTAGTATAATGTAGAACGCCATCCAGCTCCTAACACCTTTCAATACCGTACGTAAACTTAAAAATCCATAATATACCTAATGAATTCATACCAGTCCATTGAACATCGCACGACAAGTTAGGACATCTTATGACTCTTTATACCATATTAGCACCTTGAAAAGCACATTAGTATATTGAAAGACGTCTTACAACACCTAACAACATCTTACAACACCGTACGAACCTTTAAAACTCCAAAATAATCCTAATGAATTCGTACGTGTCCTTTGAACATCGTACGAAAAGTTAGGACATCTTACGACCCTTTATGCCACATTAGCAATTCGAAAAAAACTTTAGTATAATGTAGAACGCCGTACAGCTCCTAACACCTTACAATACCGTACATAAACTTAAAACTCCATAATAAACCTAATGAATTCGTACGAGTCCTTTTGAACACCGTACGACAAGTTAGGACATCTTACGACTCTTTATGCCACATTAGCAACTCGAAAAGAACGTTAGTATAGTGTAGAACGCCATACAGCTCCTAAGTACACCTGACAATACCGTACGTAAACTTAAAACTCCATAATAAACCTAATGAATTCGTACGAGTCTTTTGAACATCGTACGACAAGTTAGGACATCTTACGACATTTTATGCCACATTAGCAACTCGAAATGAACGTTAGTATAATGTAGAACGGCATACAGCTCCTAAGTACACCTTACAATTCCGTACGTAAATTTAAAACTCCATAATAAACCTAATTAATTCGTACGAGTCCTTTTGAACATCGTACGACAAGTTAGGACATCTTACGACTCTTTATGCCACATTAGCAACTCGAAAAGAACTTTAGTATAATGTAGAACGCTATACAGCTCCTAACACCTTTCAATACCGTACGTAAACTTTAAACTCAATAATAACCTAATGAATTCCTACGAGTCCTTTTGAACATCGTACGACAAGTTAGGACATCTTACGACTCTTTATGCCACATTAGCAACTCGAAAAGAACTTTAGTATAATGTAGAACGCCATACAGCTACTAACACCTTTCAATACCGTACGTAACTTAAAACTCCATAATATACCTAATGAATTCATACGAGTCTTTTGAACATCGTACGACAAGTTAGGACATCTTATGACTCTTTATGCCATATTAGCACCTTGAAAAGCACATTAGTATAATGTAAGACGTCTTACAACACCTAACAACATCTTACAACACCGTACGAACCTTTAAAACTCCAAAATAAACCTAATGAATTCTTATGTGTCCTTTGAACATCGTACGAAAAGTTAGGACATCTTACGACCCTTTATGCCACATTAGCAATTCGAAAAAAACTTTAGTATAATGTAGAACGCCATACAACTCCTAACACCTTACAATACCGTACGTAAACTTAAAACTCCATAATAAACCAAATGAATTCGTACGAGACCTTTTGAACACCGTACGACAAGTTAGGACATCTTACGACTCTTTATGCCACATTAGCAACTCGAAAAGAACGCTAGTATAATGTAGAACGCCATACAGCTCCTAAGTACACCTGACAATACCGTACCTAAACTTAAAACTCTATAATAAACCTAATGAATTCGTACGAGTCCTTTGAACATCGTACGACAAGTTAGGACATCTTACGACTTTTTATGCCACATTAGCAACTCGAAGAGAACGTTAGTATTATGTAGAACGGCATACAGCTCCTAAGTACACCTTACAATTCCGTACGTAAATTTAAAACCCCATAATAAACTTAATAAATTCGTACGAGTCCTTTGAACATCGTACGACAAGTTAGGACATCTTACGACTCTTTATGCCACATTAGCAACTCGAAAAGAACTTTAGTATAATGTAGAACGCCATACAGCTCCTAACACCTTACAATATCGTACGTAAACTTAAAACTCAATAATAACCTAATGAATTCCTACGAGTCCTTTTGAACACCGTACGACAAGTTAGGACATCTTACGACTCTTTATGCCACATTAGCAACTCGAAAAGAACGTTAGTATAGTGTAGAACGCCATACAGCTCCTAAGTACACCTGACAATACCGTACGTAAACTTAAAACTCCATAATAAACCTAATGAATTCGTACGAGTCTTTTGAACATCGTACGACAAGTTAGGACATCTTACGACATTTTATGCCACATTAGCAACTCGAAATGAACGTTAGTATAATGTAGAACGGCATACAGCTCCTAAGTACACCTTACAATTCCGTACGTAAATTTAAAACTCCATAATAAACCTAATTAATTCGTACGAGTCCTTTTGAACATCGTACGACAAGTTAGGACATCTTACGACTCTTTATGCCACATTAGCAACTCGAAAAGAACTTTAGTATAATGTAGAACGCTATACAGCTCCTAACACCTTTCAATACCGTACGTAAACTTTAAACTCAATAATAACCTAATGAATTCCTACGAGTCCTTTTGAACATCGTACGACAAGTTAGGACATCTTACGACTCTTTATGCCACATTAGCAACTCGAAAAGAACTTTAGTATAATGTAGAACGCCATACAGCTACTAACACCTTTCAATACCGTACGTAACTTAAAACTCCATAATATACCTAATGAATTCATACGAGTCTTTTGAACATCGTACGACAAGTTAGGACATCTTATGACTCTTTATGCCATATTAGCACCTTGAAAAGCACATTAGTATAATGTAAGACGTCTTACAACACCTAACAACATCTTACAACACCGTACGAACCTTTAAAACTCCAAAATAAACCTAATGAATTCTTATGTGTCCTTTGAACATCGTACGAAAAGTTAGGACATCTTACGACCCTTTATGCCACATTAGCAATTCGAAAAAAACTTTAGTATAATGTAGAACGCCATACAACTCCTAACACCTTACAATACCGTACGTAAACTTAAAACTCCATAATAAACCAAATGAATTCGTACGAGACCTTTTGAACACCGTACGACAAGTTAGGACATCTTACGACTCTTTATGCCACATTAGCAACTCGAAAAGAACGCTAGTATAATGTAGAACGCCATACAGCTCCTAAGTACACCTGACAATACCGTACCTAAACTTAAAACTCTATAATAAACCTAATGAATTCGTACGAGTCCTTTGAACATCGTACGACAAGTTAGGACATCTTACGACTTTTTATGCCACATTAGCAACTCGAAGAGAACGTTAGTATTATGTAGAACGGCATACAGCTCCTAAGTACACCTTACAATTCCGTACGTAAATTTAAAACTCCATAATAAACTTAATAAATTCGTACGAGTCCTTTGAACATCGTACGACAAGTTAGGACATCTTACGACTCTTTATGCCACATTAGCAACTCGAAAAGAACTTTAGTATAATGTAGAACGCCATACAGCTCCTAACACCTTACAATATCGTACGTAAACTTAAAACTCAATAATAACCTAATGAATTCCTACGAGTCCTTTTGAACATCGTACCACAAGTTAGGACATCTTACGACTCTTTATGCCACATTAGCAACTCGAAAAGAACTTTAGTATAATATAGAACGCCATCCAGCTCCTAACACCTTTCAATACCGTACGTAAACTTAAAACTACATAATATACCTAATGAATTCATACGAGTCCTTTGAACATCGTACGACAAGTTAGGACATCTTACGACTCTTTATGCCACATTAGCAACTCGAAAAGAACTTTAGTATAATGTAGAACACTATACAGCTCCTAAGTACACCTGACAATACCGTACGTAAACTTAAAACTCCATAATAAACCTAATTAATTCGTACGAGTCCTTTGAACATCGTACGACAAGTTAGGACATCTTACGACTCTTTATGCCACATTAGCAACTCGAAAAGAACTTTAGTATAATGTAGAACGCCAAACAGCTCCTAACACCTTACAATACCGTACGTAAACTTTAAACTCAATAATAACCTAATGAATTCCTACGAGTCATTTTGAGCATCGTACGACAAGTTAGGACATCTTACGACTCTTTATGCCACATTAGCAACTCGAAAAGAACGTTAGTATAATGTAGAACGCCATCCAGCTCCTAACACCTTTCAATACCGTACGTAAACTTAAAAATCCATAATATACCTAATGAATTCATACCAGTCCATTGAACATCGTACGACAAGTTAGGACATCTTATGACTCTTTATACCATATTAGCACCTTGAAAAGCACATTAGTATATTGAAAGACGTCTTACAACACCTAACAACATCTTACAACACCGTACGAACCTTTAAAACTCCAAAATAATCCTAATGAATTCGTACGTGTCCTTTGAACATCGTACGAAAAGTTAGGACATCTTACGACCCTTTATGCCACATTAGCAATTCGAAAAAAACTTTAGTATAATGTAGAACGCCGTACAGCTCCTAACACCTTACAATACCGTACATAAACTTAAAACTCCATAATAAACCTAATGAATTCGTACGAGTCCTTTTGAACACCGTACGACAAGTTAGGACATCTTACGACTCTTTATGCCACATTAGCAACTCGAAAAGAACGTTAGTATAGTGTAGAACGCCATACAGCTCCTAAGTACACCTGACAATACCGTACGTAAACTTAAAACTCCATAATAAACCTAATGAATTCGTACGAGTCTTTTGAACATCGTACGACAAGTTAGGACATCTTACGACATTTTATGCCACATTAGCAACTCGAAATGAACGTTAGTATAATGTAGAACAACATACAGCTCCTAAGTACACCTTACAATTCCGTACGTAAATTTAAAACTCCATAATAAACCTAATTAATTCGTACGAGTCCTTTTGAACATCGTACGACAAGTTAGGACATCTTACGACTCTTTATGCCACATTAGCAACTCGAAAAGAACTTTAGTATAATGTAGAACGCTATACAGCTCCTAACACCTTTCAATACCGTACGTAAACTTTAAACTCAATAATAACCTAATGAATTCCTACGAGTCCTTTTGAACATCGTACGACAAGTTAGGACATCTTACGACTCTTTATGCCACATTAGCAACTCGAAAAGAACTTTAGTATAATGTAGAACGCCATACAGCTACTAACACCTTTCAATACCGTACGTAACTTAAAACTCCATAATATACCTAATGAATTCATACGAGTCTTTTGAACATCGTACGACAAGTTAGGACATCTTATGACTCTTTATGCCATATTAGCACCTTGAAAAGCACATTAGTATAATGTAAGACGTCTTACAACACCTAACAACATCTTACAACACCGTACGAACCTTTAAAACTCCAAAATAAACCTAATGAATTCTTATGTGTCCTTTGAACATCGTACGAAAAGTTAGGACATCTTACGACCCTTTATGCCACATTAGCAATTCGAAAAAAACTTTAGTATAATGTAGAACGCCATACAACTCCTAACACCTTACAATACCGTACGTAAACTTAAAACTCCATAATAAACCAAATGAATTCGTACGAGACCTTTTGAACACCGTACGACAAGTTAGGACATCTTACGACTCTTTATGCCACATTAGCAACTCGAAAAGAACGCTAGTATAATGTAGAACGCCATACAGCTCCTAAGTACACCTGACAATACCGTACCTAAACTTAAAACTCTATAATAAACCTAATGAATTCGTACGAGTCCTTTGAACATCGTACGACAAGTTAGGACATCTTACGACTTTTTATGCCACATTAGCAACTCGAAGAGAACGTTAGTATTATGTAGAACGGCATACAGCTCCTAAGTACACCTTACAATTCCGTACGTAAATTTAAAACTCCATAATAAACTTAATAAATTCGTACGAGTCCTTTGAACATCGTACGACAAGTTAGGACATCTTACGACTCTTTATGCCACATTAGCAACTCGAAAAGAACTTTAGTATAATATAGAACGCCATCCAGCTCCTAACACCTTTCAATACCGTACGTAAACTTAAAACTCCATAATATACCTAATGAATTCATACGAGTCCTTTGAACATCGTACGAGAAGTTAGGACATCTTACGACCCTTTATGCCACATTAGCAACTCGAAAAGAACTTTAGTATAATGTAGAACGCCATCCAGCTCCTAACACCTTTCAATACCGTACGTAAACTTAAAAATCCATAATATACCTAATGAATTCATACCAGTCCTTTGAACATCTTATGACTCTTTATGTCATATTAGCACCTTGAAAAGCACATTAGTATATTGTAAGACGTCTTACAACACCTAACAACATCTTACAACACCGTACGAACCTTTAAAACTCCAAAATAAACCTAATGAATTCGTACGTGTCCTTTGAACATCGTACGAAAAGTTAGGACATCTTACGTCCCTTTATGCCACATTAGCAATTCGAAAAAAACTTTAGTATAATGTAGAACGCCGTACAGCTCCTAACACCTTACAATACCGTACATAAACTTAAAACTCCATAATAAACCTAATGAATTCGTACGAGTCCTTTTGAACACCGTACGACAAGTTAGGACATCTTACGACTCTTTATGCCACATTAGCAACTCGAAAAGAACGTTAGTATAGTGTAGAACGCCATACAGCTCCTAAGTACACCTGACAATACCGTACGTAAACTTAAAACTCCATAATAAACCTAATGAATTCGTACGAGTCTTTTGAACATCGTACGACAAGTTAGAACATCTTACAACATTTTATGCCACATTAGCAACTCGAAATGAACGTTAGTATAATGTAGAACGGCATACAGCTCCTAAGTACACCTTACAATTCCGTACGTAAATTTAAAACTCCATAATAAACCTAATTAATTCGTACGAGTCCTTTTGAACATTGTACGACAAGTTAGGACATCTTACGACTCTTTATGCCACATTAGCAACTCGAAAAGAACTTTAGTATAATGTAGAACGCCATATAGCTCCTAACACCTTTCAACACCGTACGTAAAATTTAAAACTCCATAATATACCTAATGAATTTGTACGAGTCCTTTGAACATCGTACGACAAGTTAGGACATCTTATGACTCTTTATGCCATATTAGCACCTTGAAAAGCACATTAGTATAATGTAAGACGTCTTACAACACCTAACAACGTCTTACAACACCGTACGAACCTTTAAAACTCCAAAATAAACCTAATGAATTCGTACGTGTCCTTTTAACATCGTACGAAAAGTTAGGACGTCTTACGACCCTTTATGCCACATTAGCAATTCAAAAAAACTTTAGTATAATGTAGAACGCCATACAGCTCCTAACACCTTACAATACCGTACATAAACTTAAAACTCCATAATAAACCTAATGAATTCGTACGAGTCCTTTTGAACACCGTACGACAAGTTAGGACATCTTACGACTCTTTATGCCACATTAGCAACTCGAAAAGAACGTTAGTATAATGTAGAACGCCATACAGCTCCTAAGTACACCTGACAATACCGTACGTAAACTTAAAACTCCATAATAAACCTAATGAATTCGTACGAGTCCTTTGAACATCGTACGACAAGTTAGGACATCTTACGACATTTTATGCCACATTAGCAACTCGAAGAGAACGTTAGTATAATGTAGAACGGCATACAGCTCCTAAGTACACCTTACAATTCTGTACGTAAATTTAAAACTCCATAATAAACCTAATAAATTCGTACGAGTCCTTTTGAACATCGTACGACAAGTTAGGACATCTTACGACTCTTTATGCCACATTAGCAACTCGAAAAGAACTTTAGTATAATGTAGAACGCTATACAGCTCCTAACACCTTTCAATACCGTACGTAAACTTTAAACTCAATAATAACCTAATGAATTCCTACGAGTCCTTTTGAACATCGTACGACAAGTTAGGACATCTTACGACTCTTTATGCCACATTAGCAACTCGAAAAGAACTTTAGTATAATGTAGAACGCCATACAGCTACTAACACCTTTCAATACCGTACGTAACTTAAAACTCCATAATATACCTAATGAATTCATACGAGTCTTTTGAACATCGTACGACAAGTTAGGACATCTTATGACTCTTTATGCCATATTAGCACCTTGAAAAGCACATTAGTATAATGTAAGACGTCTTACAACACCTAACAACATCTTACAACACCGTACGAACCTTTAAAACTCCAAAATAAACCTAATGAATTCTTATGTGTCCTTTGAACATCGTACGAAAAGTTAGGACATCTTACGACCCTTTATGCCACATTAGCAATTCGAAAAAAACTTTAGTATAATGTAGAACGCCATACAACTCCTAACACCTTACAATACCGTACGTAAACTTAAAACTCCATAATAAACCAAATGAATTCGTACGAGACCTTTTGAACACCGTACGACAAGTTAGGACATCTTACGACTCTTTATGCCACATTAGCAACTCGAAAAGAACGCTAGTATAATGTAGAACGCCATACAGCTCCTAAGTACACCTGACAATACCGTACCTAAACTTAAAACTCTATAATAAACCTAATGAATTCGTACGAGTCCTTTGAACATCGTACGACAAGTTAGGACATCTTACGACTTTTTATGCCACATTAGCAACTCGAAGAGAACGTTAGTATTATGTAGAACGGCATACAGCTCCTAAGTACACCTTACAATTCCGTACGTAAATTTAAAACTCCATAATAAACTTAATAAATTCGTACGAGTCCTTTGAACATCGTACGACAAGTTAGGACATCTTACGACTCTTTATGCCACATTAGCAACTCGAAAAGAACTTTAGTATAATATAGAACGCCATCCAGCTCCTAACACCTTTCAATACCGTACGTAAACTTAAAACTCCATAATATACCTAATGAATTCATACGAGTCCTTTGAACATCGTACGAGAAGTTAGGACATCTTACGACCCTTTATGCCACATTAGCAACTCGAAAAGAACTTTAGTATAATGTAGAACGCCATCCAGCTCCTAACACCTTTCAATACCGTACGTAAACTTAAAAATCCATAATATACCTAATGAATTCATACCAGTCCTTTGAACATCTTATGACTCTTTATGTCATATTAGCACCTTGAAAAGCACATTAGTATATTGTAAGACGTCTTACAACACCTAACAACATCTTACAACACCGTACGAACCTTTAAAACTCCAAAATAAACCTAATGAATTCGTACGTGTCCTTTGAACATCGTACGAAAAGTTAGGACATCTTACGTCCCTTTATGCCACATTAGCAATTCGAAAAAAACTTTAGTATAATGTAGAACGCCGTACAGCTCCTAACACCTTACAATACCGTACATAAACTTAAAACTCCATAATAAACCTAATGAATTCGTACGAGTCCTTTTGAACACCGTACGACAAGTTAGGACATCTTACGACTCTTTATGCCACATTAGCAACTCGAAAAGAACGTTAGTATAGTGTAGAACGCCATACAGCTCCTAAGTACACCTGACAATACCGTACGTAAACTTAAAACTCCATAATAAACCTAATGAATTCGTACGAGTCTTTTGAACATCGTACGACAAGTTAGAACATCTTACAACATTTTATGCCACATTAGCAACTCGAAATGAACGTTAGTATAATGTAGAACGGCATACAGCTCCTAAGTACACCTTACAATTCCGTACGTAAATTTAAAACTCCATAATAAACCTAATTAATTCGTACGAGTCCTTTTGAACATTGTACGACAAGTTAGGACATCTTACGACTCTTTATGCCACATTAGCAACTCGAAAAGAACTTTAGTATAATGTAGAACGCCATATAGCTCCTAACACCTTTCAACACCGTACGTAAAATTTAAAACTCCATAATATACCTAATGAATTTGTACGAGTCCTTTGAACATCGTACGACAAGTTAGGACATCTTATGACTCTTTATGCCATATTAGCACCTTGAAAAGCACATTAGTATAATGTAAGACGTCTTACAACACCTAACAACGTCTTACAACACCGTACGAACCTTTAAAACTCCAAAATAAACCTAATGAATTCGTACGTGTCCTTTTAACATCGTACGAAAAGTTAGGACGTCTTACGACCCTTTATGCCACATTAGCAATTCAAAAAAACTTTAGTATAATGTAGAACGCCATACAGCTCCTAACACCTTACAATACCGTACATAAACTTAAAACTCCATAATAAACCTAATGAATTCGTACGAGTCCTTTTGAACACCGTACGACAAGTTAGGACATCTTACGACTCTTTATGCCACATTAGCAACTCGAAAAGAACGTTAGTATAATGTAGAACGCCATACAGCTCCTAAGTACACCTGACAATACCGTACGTAAACTTAAAACTCCATAATAAACCTAATGAATTCGTACGAGTCCTTTGAACATCGTACGACAAGTTAGGACATCTTACGACATTTTATGCCACATTAGCAACTCGAAGAGAACGTTAGTATAATGTAGAACGGCATACAGCTCCTAAGTACACCTTACAATTCTGTACGTAAATTTAAAACTCCATAATAAACCTAATTAATTCGTATGAGCCCTTTTGAACATCGTACGGCAAGTTAGGACATCTTACGACTCTTTATGCCACATTAGCAACTCGAAAAGAACTTTAGTATAATGTAGAACGCCATACAGCTCCTAACACCTTTCAATACCGTACGTAAACTTAAAACTCCATAATATACCTAATGAATTTGTACGAGTCCTTTGAACATCGTACGACAAGTTAGGACATCTTATGACTCTTTATGCCATATTAGCACCTTGAAAAGCACATTAGTATAATGTAAGACGTCTTACAACACCTAACAACGTCTTACAACACCGTACGAACCTTTAAAACTCCAAAATAAACCTAATGAATTCGTACGTGTCCTTTGAACATCGTACGAAAAGTTAGGACATCTTACGACCCTTTATGCCACATTAGCAAATCGAAAAAAACTTTAGTATAATGTAGAACGCCATACAGCTCCTAACACCTTACAATACCGTACATAAACTCAAAACTCCATAATAAACCTAATGAATTCGTACGAGTCCTTTTGCACACCGTACGACAAGTTAGGACATCTTACGACTCTTTATGCCACATTAGCAACTCGAAAAGAACTTTAGTATAATGTAGAACGCCATACAGCTCCTAACACCTTTCAATACCGTACATAAACTTAAAACTCCATAATATACCTAATGAATTTCTACGAGTCCTTTGAACATCGTACGACAAGTTAGGACATCTTATGACTCTTTATGCCATATTAGCACCTTGAAAAGCACATTAGTATAATGTAAGACGTCTTACAACACCTAACAACATCTTACAACACCGTACGAACCTTTAAAACTCCAAAATAAACCTAATGAATTCGTACGTGTCCTTTGAACATCGTACGAAAAATTAGGACATCTTACGACCCTTTATGCCACATTAGAAAATCGAAAAAAACTTTAGTATAATGTAGAACGCCATACAGCTCCTAACACCTTACAATACCGTACGTAAACTTAAAACTCCATAATAAACCTAATGAATTCGTACGAGTCCTTTTGAACACCGTACGACAAGTTAGGACATCTTACGACTCTTTATGCCACATTAGCAACTCGAAAAGAACGCTAGGATAATGTAGGACGCCATACAGCTCCTAAGTACACCTGACAATACCGTACGTAAACTTAAAACTCCATAATAAACCTAATGAATTCGTACGAGTCCTTTGAACATCGTACGACAAGTTAGGACATCTTACGAATCTTTATGCCACATTAGCAACTCGAAAAGAACTTTAGTATAATGTAGAACGGCATACAGCTCCTAAGTACACCTTACAATTCCGTACGTAAATTTAAAACTCCATAATAAACCTAATTAATTCGTACGAGTCCTTTTGAACATTGTACGACAAGTTAGGACATCTTACGACTCTTTATGCCACATTAGCAACTCGAAAAGAACTTTAGTATAATGTAGAACGCCATACAGCTCCTAACACCTTACAATACCGTACATAAACTTAAAACTCCATAATAAACCTAATGAATTCGTACGAGTCCTTTTGAACACCGTACGACAAGTTAGGACATCTTACGACTCTTTATGCCACATTAGCAACTCGAAAAGAACGTTAGTATAATGTAGAACGCCATACAGCTCCTAAGTACACCTGACAATACCGTACGTAAACTTAAAACTCCATAATAAACCTAATGAATTCGTACGAGTCCTTTGAACATCGTACGACAAGTTAGGACATCTTACGACATTTTATGCCACATTAGCAACTCGAAGAGAACGTTAGTATAATGTAGAACGGCATACAGCTCCTAAGTACACCTTACAATTCCGTACGTAAATTTAAAACTCCATAATAAACCTAATTAATTCGTATGAGCCCTTTTGAACATCGTACGGCAAGTTAGGACATCTTACGACTCTTTATGCCACATTAGCAACTCGAAAAGAACTTTAGTATAATGTAGAACGCCATACAGCTCCTAACACCTTTCAATACCGTACGTAAACTTAAAACTCCATAATATACCTAATGAATTTCTACGAGTCCTTTGAACATCGTACGACAAGTTAGGACATCTTATGACTCTTTATGCCATATTAGCACCTTGAAAAGCACATTAGTATAATGTAAGACGTCTTACAACACCTAACAACATCTTACAACACCGTACGAACCTTTAAAACTCCAAAATAAACCTAATGAATTCGTACGTGTCCTTTGAACATCGTACGAAAAGTTAGGACATCTTACGACCCTTTATGCCACATTAGAAAATCGAAAAAAACTTTAGTATAATGTAGAACGCCATACAGCTCCTAACACCTTACAATACCGTACGTAAACTTAAAACTCCATAATAAACCTAATGAATTCGTACGAGTCCTTTTGAACACCGTACGACAAGTTAGGACATCTTACGACTCTTTATGCCACATTAGCAACTCGAAAAGAACGCTAGGATAATGTAGGACGCCATACAGCTCCTAAGTACACCTGACAATACCGTACGTAAACTTAAAACTCCATAATAAACCTAATGAATTCGTACGAGTCCTTTGAACATCGTACGACAAGTTAGGACATCTTACGAATCTTTATGCCACATTAGCAACTCGAAAAGAACTTTAGTATAATGTAGAACGGCATACAGCTCCTAAGTACACCTTACAATTCCGTACGTAAATTTAAAACTCCATAATAAACCTAATTAATTCGTACGAGTCCTATTGAACATTGTACGACAAGTTAGGACATCTTACGACTCTTTATGCCACATTAGCAACTCGAAAAGAACTTTAGTATAATGTAGAACGCCATACAGCTCCTAACACCTTTCAATACCGTACGTAAACTTAAAACTCCATAATATACCTAATGAATTTGTACGAGTCCTTTGAACATCGTACGACAAGTTAGGACATCTTATGACTCTTTATGCCATATTAGCACCTTGAAAAGCACATTAGTATAATGTAAGACGTCTTACAACACCTAACAACGTCTTACAACACCGTACGAACCTTTAAAACTCCAAAATAAACCTAATGAATTCGTACGTGTCCTTTGAACATCGTACGAAAAGTTAGGACATCTTACGACCCTTTATGCCACATTAGCAAATCGAAAAAAACTTTAGTATAATGTAGAACGCCATACAGCTCCTAACACCTTACAATACCGTACATAAACTCAAAACTCCATAATAAACCTAATGAATTCGTACGAGTCCTTTTGCACACCGTACGACAAGTTAGGACATCTTACGACTCTTTATGCCACATTAGCAACTCGAAAAGAACTTTAGTATAATGTAGAACGCCATACAGCTCCTAACACCTTTCAATACCGTACGTAAACTTAAAACTCCATAATATACCTAATGAATTTCTACGAGTCCTTTGAACATCGTACGACAAGTTAGGACATCTTATGACTCTTTATGCCATATTAGCACCTTGAAAAGCACATTAGTATAATGTAAGACGTCTTACAACACCTAACAACATCTTACAACACCGTACGAACCTTTAAAACTCCAAAATAAACCTAATGAATTCGTACGTGTCCTTTGAACATCGTACGAAAAGTTAGGACATCTTACGACCCTTTATGCCACATTAGAAAATCGAAAAAAACTTTAGTATAATGTAGAACGCCATACAGCTCCTAACACCTTACAATACCGTACGTAAACTTAAAACTCCATAATAAACCTAATGAATTCGTACGAGTCCTTTTGAACACCGTACGACAAGTTAGGACATCTTACGACTCTTTATGCCACATTAGCAACTCGAAAAGAACGCTAGGATAATGTAGGACGCCATACAGCTCCTAAGTACACCTGACAATACCGTACGTAAACTTAAAACTCCATAATAAACCTAATGAATTCGTACGAGTCCTTTGAACATCGTACGACAAGTTAGGACATCTTACGAATCTTTATGCCACATTAGCAACTCGAAAAGAACTTTAGTATAATGTAGAACGGCATACAGCTCCTAAGTACACCTTACAATTCCGTACGTAAATTTAAAACTCCATAATAAACCTAATTAATTCGTACGAGTCCTTTTGAACATTGTACGACAAGTTAGGACATCTTACGACTCTTTATGCCACATTAGCAACTCGAAAAGAACTTTAGTATAATGTAGAACGCCATACAGCTCCTAACACCTTTCAATACCGTACGTAAACTTAAAACTCCATAATATACCTAATGAATTTGTACGAGTCCTTTGAACATCGTACGACAAGTTAGGACATCTTATGACTCTTTATGCCATATTAGCACCTTGAAAAGCACATTAGTATAATGTAAGACGTCTTACAACACCTAACAACGTCTTACAACACCGTACGAACCTTTAAAACTCCAAAATAAACCTAATGAATTCGTACGTGTCCTTTGAACATCGTACGAAAAGTTAGGACATCTTACGACCCTTTATGCCACATTAGCAAATCGAAAAAAACTTTAGTATAATGTAGAACGCCATACAGCTCCTAACACCTTACAATACCGTACATAAACTCAAAACTCCATAATAAACCTAATGAATTCGTACGAGTCCTTTTGCACACCGTACGACAAGTTAGGACATCTTACGACTCTTTATGCCACATTAGCAACTCGAAAAGAACTTTAGTATAATGTAGAACGCCATACAGCTCCTAACACCTTTCAATACCGTACGTAAACTTAAAACTCCATAATATACCTAATGAATTTGTACGAGTCCTTTGAACATCGTACGACAAGTTAGGACATCTTATGACTCTTTATGCCATATTAGCACCTTGAAAAGCACATTAGTACGGCTTTTTTCTGTCATGTCCCTTCTCATGTTAAAGCTGCTATTCTTGATGTCCTTCCGTTTGAGGAAGGTACCCTTCCGGTCAAATATCTTGGTGTTCCATTGATATCTACCAGACTCAATTATAATGATTGTAAGATCTTGGTTGATCGGATGGAAAAACGTATTACTTGTTGGAGGAATAAGTATTTGTCTTTTGCGGGGAGATTACAGCTTATTATTTCAGTATTATCATCTATGCATGTTTATTGGTCTTCGGTTTTCATTCTTCCAAGTCGTATTATTGAAGAATTAGAAGCCAAGATGAGAGGTTTTCTGTGGGGTCAGGGGCTGATGCATAAAGGCAAGGCGAAGGTCTCTTGGGAGGCTATTTGTGTCCCCAAATCTGAAGGGGGATTGGGTATACGTCGGATAGGGGACATGAACAAAGCCCTAATGACTTCTCATATATGGAGTATTATTAGTAACAGGGAGTCGTTATGGGTTGCATGGGTGCATTCTTATCGGCTTAGGGGGAAGTCGTTTTGGGTGTATCGCTTGCCTAGCAGATGTTGTTGGAGTTTCAAGAAGATGGTCAGCCTTAGATCGGTTATTCGTAACCATGTATGGTCTAAAGTTGGTAATGGTCAGGATACGTTAGTATGGCTGGATAAATGGTGTGATGAGGGTCCTTTATGCAAGTTTATTTCTCCTCGTGTCATTAGCGGTGCTGGTTTTACTATGGAGACAAAGCTGGTGGATGTGATATACAATAATAATTGGAGATGGCCATTGGAGTGGTTTGACCGCTTTCATGCTTTGTCTGAGATAACACTTCCGATATTGAACAATGAGCGTGATGAATTATTATGGAAATCGGGTCAAGAGCTCAAATCGTTTTCTACAGCTGAAGTGTGGCATTCCTTAAGGCTCTCAAGACCTGAAGTTAGTTGGTGTAAGGTGGTCTGGTTCCCCCAGTGTATTCCTAGACACGCGTTTATGTTGTGGTTGATCATGAGGCGGAAGCTATTGACTCAAGATAAGATCATCAAATGGGGATCTAGTAGACGCAACATGGATATGATGTGTTGTCTCTTTTGTTATTCTAATTATGATTCACACGATCACTTGTTCTTTGGGTGTAAATACTCAACGCAAGTTTGGAGTAAGATTAAGAGTAAGGCTGATATGGCCAATATACCTCCTTCTATTACTGATATTGTTGAGTTTTTAGAAACTTTTGCAAAGTCTAAAACGTTACGGAATGTTGTTAGGCGGCTAGTCGTTGCGGCGGGTACATATTTTATTTGGCAAGAAAGGAACAACCGTATGTTTGCAAATCATGCGAGACCCCCGGATACCCTAGTGAAGTTGATACTGGATTCTGTTCGGTGTAGACTTATGGGGCTAAATGTGGTTAGGAGAGCTGATGCGGTTCGGGTCCTTGGTGGATGGGGTATTGAGGCAAGCCGTAATTTTGATGATGGAGGTTAAAATGATTTAATTGTGTGTTTGTGCTAGTGATGTGGCTAGTTGGTTTGGTAATATGGTATTTGGTTAGTTAGATGTTTTGGTTTCTTGGTTTGTTTATTGTCTGTTTTGTTTACATTCACAGGGCATGTCCTGTGTTTGAACTAGTGTGGTACTCTGCCGCACTACTTGTTTTTTCAGTTGGTTGTTAATATATATTCACCGGGGTAACCCTTTACCCAAAAAAAGCACATTAGTATAATGTAAGACGTCTTACAACACCTAACATCATCTTACAACACCGTACGAACCTTTAAAACTCCAAAATAAACCTAATGAATTCGTACGTGTCCTTTGAACATCGTACGAAAAGTCAGGACATCTTACGACCCTTTATGCCACATTAGCAATTCGAAAAAAACTTCAGTATAATGTAGAACGCCATACAGCTCCTAACACCTTACAATACCGTACATAAACTTAAAACTCCATAATAAACCTAATGAATTCGTACGAGTCCTTTTGAACACCATACGACAAGTTAGGACATCTTACGACTCTTTATGCCATATTAGCAACTCGAAAAGAACGTTAGTATAATGTAGAACGCCATACAGCTCCTAAGTACACCTGACAATACCGTACGTACACTAAAAACTCCATAATAAACCTAATGAATTCGTACGAGTCCTTTGAACATCGTACGACAAGTTAGGACATCTTACGACATTTTATGCCACATTAGCAACTCGATAAGAACTTTAGTATAATGTAGAACGGCATACAGCTCCTAAGTACACCTTACAATTCCGTACGTAAATTTAAAACTCCATAATAAACCTAATTAATTCGTACGAGTCCTTTTGAACATCGTACGACAAGTTAGGACATCTTACGACTCTTTATGCCACATTAGCAACTCGAAAAGAACTTTAGTATAATGTAGAACGCCATACAGCTCCTAACACCTTTCAATACCGTACGTAAACTTAAAACTCCATAATATACCTAATGAATTTGTACGAGTCCTTTGAACATCGTACGACAAGTTAGGACATCTTATGACTCTTTATGCCATATTAGCACCTTGAAAAGCACATTAGTATAATGTAAGACGTCTTACAACACGTAACAACATCTTACAACACCGTACGAACCTTTAAAACTCCAAAATAAACCTAATGAATTCGTACGTGTCCTTTGAACATCGTACGATAAGTTAGGACATCATACGACCCTTTATGCCACATTAGCAACTCGAAAAAAACTTTAGTATAATGTAGAACGCCATACAGCTCCTAACACCTTACAATACCGTACGTAAACTTAAAACTCCATAATAAACCTAATGAATTCGTACGAGTCCTTTGAACACCGTACGACTAGTTAGGACATCTTACGACTCTTTATGCCACATTAGCAACTCGAAAAGAACTTTAGTATAATGTAGAACGCCATCCATCTCCTAACACCTTTCAATACCGTACGTAAACTTAAAACTCCATAATATACCTAATGAATTCAAACGAGTCCTTTGAACATCGTACGACAAGTTAGGACATCTTATGACTCTTTATGCCATATTAGCACCTTTAAAAGCACATTAGTATAATGTAAGACGTCTTACAACACCTAACAACATCTTACAACACCGTACGAACCTTTAAAACTCCAAAATAAACCTAATGAATTCGTACGTTTCCTTTGAATATCGTACGAAAAGTTAGGACATCTTACGACCCTTTATGCCACATTAGCAATTCGAAAAAAACTTTAGTATATTGTAGAACGCCCTACAGCTCCTAACACCTTTCAATACCGTACGTAAACTTAAAACTCCATAATAAACCTAATGAATTCGTACGAGTCCTTTGAACACCGTACGACAAGTTAGGACATCTTACGACTCTTTATGCCACATTAGCAACTCGAAAAGAACTTTAGTATAATGTAGGACGCCATCCAGCTCCTAACACCTTTCAATACCGTACGTAAACTTAAAACTCCATGATATACCTAATGAATTCATACGAGTCCTTTGAACATCGTACGACAAGTTAGGACATCTTATGACTCTTTATGCCATATTAGCACCTTGAAAAGCACATTAGTATAAGGTAAGACGTCTTACAACACCTAACAACATCTTACAACACCGTACGAACCTTTAAAACCCCAAAATAAACCTAATGAATTCGTACGTTTCCTTTGAACATCGTACGAAAAGTTAGGACATCTTACGACCCTTTATGCCACATTAGCAATTCGAAAAAAACTTTTGTATAATGTAGAACGCCATACAGCTCCTAACACCTTACAATACCGTACGTAAACTTAAAACTCCATAATAAACCTAATAAATTCGTACGAGTCCTTTTGAACACCGTACGACAAGTTTGGACATCTTACGACTCTTTATGCCACATTAGCAACTCGAAAAGAACGTTAGTATAATGTAGAACGCCATACAGCTCCTAAGTACACCTGACAATACCGTACGTAAACTAAATACTCCATAATAAACCTAATGAATTCGTACGAGTCCTTTGAACACCGTACGACAAGTTAGGACATCTTACGACTCTTTATGCCACATTAGCAACTCGAAAAAAACTTTAGTATAATGTAGGACGCCATCCATCTCCTAACACCTTTCAATACCGTACGTAAACTTAAAACTCCATAATATACCTAATGAATTCATACGAGTCCTTTGAACATCGTACGACAAGTTAGGACATCTTATGACGCTTTATGCCATATTAGCACCTTGAAAAGCACATTAGTATAATGTAAGACGTCTTACAACACCTAACAACATCTTACAACACCGTACGAACCTTTAAAACTCCAAAATAAACCTAATGAATTTGTACGTGTCCTTTGAACATCGTACGAAAAGTCAGGACATCTTACGACCCTTTATGCCACATTAGCAATTCGAAAAAAACTTTAGTATAATGTAGAACGCCATACAGCTCCTAACACCTTACAATACCGTACATAAACTTAAAACTCCATAATAAACCTAATGAATTCGTACGAGTCCTTTGAACACCGTACGACAAGTTAGGACATCTTACGACTCTTTATGCCACATTAGCAACTCGAAAAGAACTTTAGTATAATGTAGAACGCCATACAGCTCCTAACACCTTTCAATACCGTACGTAAACTTAAAACTCCATAATATACCTAATGAATTTGTACGAGTCCTTTGAACATCGTACGACAAGTTAGGACATCTTATGACTCTTTATGCCATATTAGCACCTTGAAAAGCACATTAGTATAATGTAAGACGTCTTACAACACGTAACAACATCTTACAACACCGTACGAACCTTTAAAACTCCAAAATAAACCTAATGAATTCGTACGTGTCCTTTGAACATCGTACGATAAGTTAGGACATCATACGACCCTTTATGCCACATTAGCAACTCGAAAAAAACTTTAGTATAATGTAGAACGCCATACAGCTCCTAACACCTTACAATACCGTACGTAAACTTAAAACTCCATAATAAACCTAATGAATTCGTACGAGTCCTTTGAACACCGTACGACTAGTTAGGACATCTTACGACTCTTTATGCCACATTAGCAACTCGAAAAGAACTTTAGTATAATGTAGAACGCCATCCATCTCCTAACACCTTTCAATACCGTACGTAAACTTAAAACTCCATAATATACCTAATGAATTCAAACGAGTCCTTTGAACATCGTACGACAAGTTAGGACATCTTATGACTCTTTATGCCATATTAGCACCTTTAAAAGCACATTAGTATAATGTAAGACGTCTTACAACACCTAACAACATCTTACAACACCGTACGAACCTTTAAAACTCCAAAATAAACCTAATGAATTCGTACGTTTCCTTTGAATATCGTACGAAAAGTTAGGACATCTTACGACCCTTTATGCCACATTAGCAATTCGAAAAAAACTTTAGTATATTGTAGAACGCCCTACAGCTCCTAACACCTTTCAATACCGTACGTAAACTTAAAACTCCATAATAAACCTAATGAATTCGTACGAGTCCTTTGAACACCGTACGACAAGTTAGGACATCTTACGACTCTTTATGCCACATTAGCAACTCGAAAAGAACTTTAGTATAATGTAGGACGCCATCCAGCTCCTAACACCTTTCAATACCGTACGTAAACTTAAAACTCCATGATATACCTAATGAATTCATACGAATCCTTTGAACATCGTACGACAAGTTAGGACATCTTATGACTCTTTATGCCATATTAGCACCTTGAAAAGCACATTAGTATAAGGTAAGACGTCTTACAACACCTAACAACATCTTACAACACCGTACGAACCTTTAAAACCCCAAAATAAACCTAATGAATTCGTACGTTTCCTTTGAACATCGTACGAAAAGTTAGGACATCTTACGACCCTTTATGCCACATTAGCAATTCGAAAAAAACTTTTGTATAATGTAGAACGCCATACAGCTCCTAACACCTTACAATACCGTACGTAAACTTAAAACTCCATAATAAACCTAATGAATTCGTACGAGTCCTTTTGAACACCATACGACAAGTTAGGACATCTTACGACTCTTTATGCCATATTAGCAACTCGAAAAGAACGTTAGTATAATGTAGAACGCCATACAGCTCCTAAAGTACACCTGACAATACCGTACGTAAACTAAAAACTCCATAATAAACCTAATGAATTCGTACGAGTCCTTTGAACATCGTACGACAAGTTAGGACATCTTACGACATTTTATTCCACATTAGCAACTCGAAAAGAACGTTAGTATAATGTAGAACGGCATACAGCTCCTAAGTACACCTTACAATTTCGTACGTAAATTTAAAACTCCATAATAAACCTAATTAATTCGTACGAGTCCTTTTGAACATCGTACGACAAGTTAGGACATCTTACGACTCTTTATGCCACATTAGCAACTCGAAAAGAACTTTAGTATAATGTAGAACGCCATACAGCTCCTAACACCTTTCAATACCGTACGTAAACTTAAAACTCCATAATATACCTAATGAATTTGTACGAGTCCTTTGAACATCGTACGACAAGTTAGGACATCTTATGACTCTTTATGCCATATTAGCACCTTGAAAAGCACATTAGTATAATGTAAGACGTCTTACAACACGTAACAACATCTTACAACACCGTACGAACCTTTAAAACTCCAAAATAAACCTAATGAATTCGTACGTGTCCTTTGAACATCGTACGATAAGTTAGGACATCTTACGACCCTTTATGCCACATTAGCAACTCGAAAAAAACTTTAGTATAATGTAGAACGCCATACAGCTCCTAAGTACACCTTACAATACCGTACGTAAACTTAAAACTCCATAATAAACCTAATGAATTCGTACGAGTCCTTTGAACACCGTACGACTAGTTAGGACATCTTACGACTCTTTATGCCACATTAGCAACTCGAAAAGAACTTTAGTATAATGTAGAACGCCATCCATCTCCTAACACCTTTCAATACCGTACGTAAACTTAAAACTCCATAATATACCTAATAAATTCATACGAGTCCTTTGAACATCGTACGACAAGTTAGGACATCTTATGACTCTTTATGCCATATTAGCACCTTGAAAAGCACATTAGTATAATGTAAGACGTCTTACAACACCTAACAACATCTTACAACACCGTACGAACCTTTAAAACTCCATAATAAACCTAATGAATTCGTACGAGTCCTTTGAACATCGTACGACAAGTTAGGACATCTTACGACATTTTATGCCACATTAGCAACTCGATAAGAACTTTAGTATAATGTAGAACGGCATACAGCTCCTAAGTACACCTTACAATTCCGTACGTAAATTTAAAACTCCATAATAAACCTAATTAATTCGTACGAGTCCTTTTGAACATCGTACGACAAGTTAGGACATCTTACGACTCTTTATGCCACATTAGCAACTCGAAAAGAACTTTAGTATAATGTAGAACGCCATACAGCTCCTAACACCTTTCAATACCGTACGTAAACTTAAAACTCCATAATATACCTAATGAATTTGTACGAGTCCTTTGAACATCGTACGACAAGTTAGGACATCTTATGACTCTTTATGCCATATTAGCACCTTGAAAAGCACATTAGTATAATGTAAGACGTCTTACAACACGTAACAACATCTTACAACACCGTACGAACCTTTAAAACTCCAAAATAAACCTAATGAATTCGTACGTGTCCTTTGAACATCGTACGATAAGTTAGGACATCATACGACCCTTTATGCCACATTAGCAACTCGAAAAAAACTTTAGTATAATGTAGAACGCCATACAGCTCCTAACACCTTACAATACCGTACGTAAACTTAAAACTCCATAATAAACCTAATGAATTCGTACGAGTCCTTTGAACACCGTACGACTAGTTAGGACATCTTACGACTCTTTATGCCACATTAGCAACTCGAAAAGAACTTTAGTATAATGTAGAACGCCATCCATCTCCTAACACCTTTCAATACCGTACGTAAACTTAAAACTCCATAATATACCTAATGAATTCATACGAGTCCTTTGAACATTGTACGACAAGTTAGGATATCTTATGACTCTTTATGCCATATTAGCACCTTGAAAAGCACATTAGTATAATGTAAGACGTCTTACAACACCTAACAACATCTTACAACACCGTACGAACCTTTAAAACTCCAAAATAAACCTAATGAATTCGTACGTTTCCTTTGAATATCGTACGAAAAGTTAGGACATCTTACGACCCTTTATGCCACATTAGCAATTCGAAAAAAACTTTAGTATATTGTAGAACTCCCTACAGCTCCTAACACCTTACAATACCGTACGTAAACTTAAAACTCCATAATAAACCTAATGAATTCGTACGAGTCCTTTGAACACCGTACGACAAGTTAGGACATCTTACGACTCTTTATGCCACATTAGCAACTCGAAAAGAACTTTAGTATAATGTAGGACGCCATCCAGCTCCTAACACCTTTCAATACCGTACGTAAACTTAAAACTCCATGATATACCTAATGAATTCATACCAGTCCTTTGAACATCGTACGACAAGTTAGGACATCTTATGTCTCTTTATGCCATATTAGCACCTTGAAAAGCACATTAGTATAATGTAAGACGTCTTACAACACGTAACAACATCTTACAACACCGTACGAACCTTTAAAACTCCAAAATAAACCTAATGAATTCGTACGTGTCCTTTGAACATCGTACGATAAGTTAGGACATCATACGACCCTTTATGCCACATTAGCAACTCGAAAAAAACTTTAGTATAATGTAGAACGCCATACAGCTCCTAACACCTTACAATACCGTACGTAAACTTAAAACTCCATAATAAACCTAATGAATTCGTACGAGTCCTTTGAACACCGTACGACTAGTTAGGACATCTTACGACTCTTTATGCCACATTAGCAACTCGAAAAGAACTTTAGTATAATGTAGAACGCCATCCATCTCCTAACACCTTTCAATACCGTACGTAAACTTAAAACTCCATAATATACCTAATGAATTCAAACGAGTCCTTTGAACATCGTACGACAAGTTAGGACATCTTATGACTCTTTATGCCATATTAGCACCTTTAAAAGCACATTAGTATAATGTAAGACGTCTTACAACACCTAACAACATCTTACAACACCGTACGAACCTTTAAAACTCCAAAATAAACCTAATGAATTCGTACGTTTCCTTTGAATATCGTACGAAAAGTTAGGACATCTTACGACCCTTTATGCCACATTAGCAATTCGAAAAAAACTTTAGTATATTGTAGAACGCCCTACAGCTCCTAACACCTTTCAATACCGTACGTAAACTTAAAACTCCATAATAAACCTAATGAATTCGTACGAGTCCTTTGAACACCGTACGACAAGTTAGGACATCTTACGACTCTTTATGCCACATTAGCAACTCGAAAAGAACTTTAGTATAATGTAGGACGCCATCCAGCTCCTAACACCTTTCAATACCGTACGTAAACTTAAAACTCCATGATATACCTAATGAATTCATACGAATCCTTTGAACATCGTACGACAAGTTAGGACATCTTATGACTCTTTATGCCATATTAGCACCTTGAAAAGCACATTAGTATAAGGTAAGACGTCTTACAACACCTAACAACATCTTACAACACCGTACGAACCTTTAAAACCCCAAAATAAACCTAATGAATTCGTACGTTTCCTTTGAACATCGTACGAAAAGTTAGGACATCTTACGACCCTTTATGCCACATTAGCAATTCGAAAAAAACTTTTGTATAATGTAGAACGCCATACAGCTCCTAACACCTTACAATACCGTACGTAAACTTAAAACTCCATAATAAACCTAATGAATTCGTACGAGTCCTTTTGAACACCATACGACAAGTTAGGACATCTTACGACTCTTTATGCCATATTAGCAACTCGAAAAGAACGTTAGTATAATGTAGAACGCCATACAGCTCCTAAAGTACACCTGACAATACCGTACGTAAACTAAAAACTCCATAATAAACCTAATGAATTCGTACGAGTCCTTTGAACATCGTACGACAAGTTAGGACATCTTACGACATTTTATTCCACATTAGCAACTCGAAAAGAACGTTAGTATAATGTAGAACGGCATACAGCTCCTAAGTACACCTTACAATTTCGTACGTAAATTTAAAACTCCATAATAAACCTAATTAATTCGTACGAGTCCTTTTGAACATCGTACGACAAGTTAGGACATCTTACGACTCTTTATGCCACATTAGCAACTCGAAAAGAACTTTAGTATAATGTAGAACGCCATACAGCTCCTAACACCTTTCAATACCGTACGTAAACTTAAAACTCCATAATATACCTAATGAATTTGTACGAGTCCTTTGAACATCGTACGACAAGTTAGGACATCTTATGACTCTTTATGCCATATTAGCACCTTGAAAAGCACATTAGTATAATGTAAGACGTCTTACAACACGTAACAACATCTTACAACACCGTAGGAACCTTTAAAACTCCAAAATAAACCTAATGAATTCGTACGTGTCCTTTGAACATCGTACGATAAGTTAGGACATCTTACGACCCTTTATGCCACATTAGCAACTCGAAAAAAACTTTAGTATAATGTAGAACGCCATACAGCTCCTAAGTACACCTTACAATACCGTACGTAAACTTAAAACTCCATAATAAACCTAATGAATTCGTACGAGTCCTTTGAACACCGTACGACTAGTTAGGACATCTTACGACTCTTTATGCCACATTAGCAACTCGAAAAGAACTTTAGTATAATGTAGAACGCCATCCATCTCCTAACACCTTTCAATACCGTACGTAAACTTAAAACTCCATAATATACCTAATAAATTCATACGAGTCCTTTGAACATCGTACGACAAGTTAGGACATCTTATGACTCTTTATGCCATATTAGCACCTTGAAAAGCACATTAGTATAATGTAAGACGTCTTACAACACCTAACAACATCTTACAACACCGTACGAACCTTTAAAACTCCATAATAAACCTAATGAATTCGTACGAGTCCTTTGAACATCGTACGACAAGTTAGGACATCTTACGACATTTTATGCCACATTAGCAACTCGATAAGAACTTTAGTATAATGTAGAACGGCATACAGCTCCTAAGTACACCTTACAATTCCGTACGTAAATTTAAAACTCCATAATAAACCTAATTAATTCGTACGAGTCCTTTTGAACATCGTACGACAAGTTAGGACATCTTACGACTCTTTATGCCACATTAGCAACTCGAAAAGAACTTTAGTATAATGTAGAACGCCATACAGCTCCTAACACCTTTCAATACCGTACGTAAACTTAAAACTCCATAATATACCTAATGAATTTGTACGAGTCCTTTGAACATCGTACGACAAGTTAGGACATCTTATGACTCTTTATGCCATATTAGCACCTTGAAAAGCACATTAGTATAATGTAAGACGTCTTACAACACGTAACAACATCTTACAACACCGTACGAACCTTTAAAACTCCAAAATAAACCTAATGAATTCGTACGTGTCCTTTGAACATCGTACGATAAGTTAGGACATCATACGACCCTTTATGCCACATTAGCAACTCGAAAAAAACTTTAGTATAATGTAGAACGCCATACAGCTCCTAACACCTTACAATACCGTACGTAAACTTAAAACTCCATAATAAACCTAATGAATTCGTACGAGTCCTTTGAACACCGTACGACTAGTTAGGACATCTTACGACTCTTTATGCCACATTAGCAACTCGAAAAGAACTTTAGTATAATGTAGAACGCCATCCATCTCCTAACACCTTTCAATACCGTACGTAAACTTAAAACTCCATAATATACCTAATGAATTCATACGAGTCCTTTGAACATTGTACGACAAGTTAGGATATCTTATGACTCTTTATGCCATATTAGCACCTTGAAAAGCACATTAGTATAATGTAAGACGTCTTACAACACCTAACAACATCTTACAACACCGTACGAACCTTTAAAACTCCAAAATAAACCTAATGAATTCGTACGTTTCCTTTGAATATCGTACGAAAAGTTAGGACATCTTACGACCCTTTATGCCACATTAGCAATTCGAAAAAAACTTTAGTATATTGTAGAACTCCCTACAGCTCCTAACACCTTACAATACCGTACGTAAACTTAAAACTCCATAATAAACCTAATGAATTCGTACGAGTCCTTTGAACACCGTACGACAAGTTAGGACATCTTACGACTCTTTATGCCACATTAGCAACTCGAAAAGAACTTTAGTATAATGTAGGACGCCATCCAGCTCCTAACACCTTTCAATACCGTACGTAAACTTAAAACTCCATGATATACCTAATGAATTCATACCAGTCCTTTGAACATCGTACGACAAGTTAGGACATCTTATGTCTCTTTATGCCATATTAGCACCTTGAAAAGCACATTAGTATAAGGTAAGACGTCTTACAACACCTAACAACATCTTACAACACCGTACGAACCTTTAAAACCCCAAAATAAACCTAATGAATTCGTACGTTTCCTTTGAACATCGTACGAAAAGTTAGGACATCTTACGACCCTTTATGCCACATTAGCAATTCGAAAAAAACTTTTGTATAATGTAGAACGCCATACAGCTCCTAACACCTTACAATACCGTACGTAAACTTAAAACTCCATAATAAACCTAATAAATTCGTACGAGTCCTTTTGAACACCGTACGACAAGTTAGGACATCTTACGACTCTTTATGCCACATTAGCAACTCGAAAAGAACGTTAGTATAATGTAGAACGCCATACAGCTCCTAAGTACACCTGGCAATACCGTACGTAAACTAAATACTCCATAATAAACCTAATGAATTCGTACGAGTCCTTTGAACACCGTACGACAAGTTAGGACATCTTACGACTCTTTATGCCACATTAGCAACTCGAAAAAAACTTTAGTATAATGTAGGACGCCATCCATCTCCTAACACCTTTCAATACCGTACGTAAACTTAAAACTCCATAATATACCTAATGAATTCATACGAGTCCTTTGAACATCGTACGACACGTTAGGACATCTTATGACGCTTAATGCCATATTAGCACCTTGAAAAGCACATTAGTATAATGTAAGACGTCTTACAACACCTAACAACATCTTACAACACCGTACGAACCTTTAAAACTCCAAAATAAACCTAATGAATTTGTACGTGTCCTTTGAACATCGTACGAAAAGTCAGGACATCTTACGACCCTTTATGCCACATTAGCAATTCGAAAAAAACTTTAGTATAATGTAGAACGCCATACAGGTCCTAACACCTTACAATACCGTACATAAACTTAAAACTCCATAATAAACCTAATGAATTCGTACGAGTCCTTTTGAACACCATACGACAAGTTAGGACATCTTACGACTCTTTATGCCATATTAGCAACTCGAAAAGAACGTTAGTATAATGTAGAACGCCATACAGCGCCTAAAGTACACCTGACAATACCGTACGTAAACTAAAAACTCCATAATAAACCTAATGAATTCGTACGAGTCCTTTGAACATCGTACGACAAGTTAGGACATCTTACGACATTTTATTCCACATTAGCAACTCGAAAAGAACGTTAGTATAGAAAAAGCATGTTAGTATAGGCGATTTTGGGCTGATTTGGCTGGTTCTTGATTCGTTTCTTGTTCTTGAATCTTGATTCTTGAACCTTGATTCTTGAATCTTGATTCTTGAATCTTGTTTCTTGATCTTGGGTTGTTATTGGGTTGTTACGGCTGGTTATTAGGGTTACATAAACCCTAATTCGTTTTTTTGCTGTTGAATCTGATTTCTTGATTCGTTTCCTCTTTCTTGATCGTTTCTTGATTCTTGGGTTTGTTACTTGATCCTTAATTCGTTCATCTAGTGTCATATAGTACCTAAAACCCTAGTTTCTTTTGTGCAATTAGGGTTTGGCCTGTTCTTGGGTTTTTATATCAGATTCGTTTCTGATCATAAAAACGAGTATGAAAGGTGGTAATTTGGCTAGTAAGGTGCTAAAGATCGATGGCAATCCACGTTGCAATTTGTTGAATCAGGAAAAGGCGATTAGGGGTTCATCCATAAACCCTAATCTGCCTCATGGGGTTGACACGGCTAAGCAGAATGATACAACAAATCTTGAACCTCATGGGGTTGACACGGCTAAGCATAATGATACAACAAGTCATACGACTGATTCATCTCACATGACTGATTCAGTTCACAAGCATACGGCTGATGCATCTGTGGGTTCTCTTGCTCATGCGACTAGTGTGAATGATGCGCCCGGTAAGTATAATTTGAATACAACGTATGCTGCTATTGTTCAACCAAAGTCTGAATTACCTATAACACCAGTTAAGTTCGGTTATATGGTGAATGAGGAGAAAAAAGAAGGTTTTGATGTTGTATTACCCAAAGAGACTGTCCGTATGATTTGTAATAAACTTGAATTTACTTTGTATGGCTACTTTTTGGGGGATAGGGTAGCGTATCCAGTGGTTGAATACTTTGCTAAAACTCATTGGAAAAAATTTGGCTTGCAAAAGTCAATGATGAATGCAAATGGCTTTTTCTTTTTTAAGTTTAATGATAGGAAGGGGATGATGGATGTGATCGAAGCAGGGCCTTGGATAATTCGTAATAAACCGATTATCCTGAATGTCTGGTCCCCTAACACAAAGCTACACAAGGATGATATCAAGAATGTATCTGTTTGGGTAAAATTGCATGATATTCCGTTGGTAGCTTATTCTGATGTTGGTTTGAGTCTTTTGGTTTCGCAAATTGGGACTCCAAAGTTGTTGGATTCATTCACAAGCTCTATGTGTGCAAACACGTGGGGTAGAAGTAGCTTTGCAAGAGCTTTGGTTGAGATCTCAGCGGATGCGGGGTTTAAAGAAGAGATATCTGTTGCTATTCCAGAATTAGAGGGGGATGGGTTTGGAGCAGCACATGTGATGGTTGAGTATGAGTGGAAGCCTCCAAGATGTGGTCATTGTTGTGTTTTTGGCCATAATGATGCTGATTGTACTAATACGAATAAGCATGAGCAGACCACAAATGCTAGAGAGGATGATAAAGGGTTTAAGGAAGTAAAGGGTAAGAAAGCTGCAAAAAGATTTGGGGTTGCTTTAAAAAAGCCCCAATTCGAGTACCGTCCAGTTAACAAAAAAGGGAAGGAAGTGCAACATGTTACAAAGCAAGTGACAAAGATTGATACTATGGAGACTAAAAGTGGTTCAAATATGGGTAAATCTGATCTAACTACATCAAACCCTTTTGAGGCGTTATCTGTGGAGAAAATAGATGAAATTGAGACAGACAAGGTGAAAGGGAACATGGATAAGGAAAGCTCTAGGTTTGACTCGGATTCGGAAGTGGATGAGGTTTTAGATATGGATAATGGGATGGCAAGGTATATGATGAGCATGGCAATGGCGCTAGAATCTCCATCGGGTTCTAAGAGGGCAGGTACTCCTTCTACATCGGGTGTTAATGGTTTGTCTGATATTCTGGATTACTAGGGAGTTGATCTGCTGGCAATATTGGTTGAGGTTTCTTTGGGGTGGAATCTACACTTTTGATGATGGCGGCTGATGAAATGGTTTTTTATTTAATTTTGTTTATGTCATCAATTTGTGGTAGGCTAGATTGTTTGGTTTGTCTTGGTGTTGTTTTGTGGGTTTTTTTGTTTTTATGTTCACATATGTGGGGCCTGTCCCATATATGAACTAGTGTGGAACGCTTCCTCACTACTTGTACTTCATTGACGGTTGTCTTTATAATAGAATCACCGGGGTAACCCTTTACCCAAAAAAAAAAAAAGAACGTTAGTATAATGTAGAACGGCATACAGCTCCTAAGTACACCTTACAATTTCGTACGTAAATTTAAAACTCCATAATAAACCTAATTAATTCGTACGAGTCCTTTTGAACATCGTACGACAAGTTAGGACATCTTACGACTCTTTATGCCACATTAGCAACTCGAAAAGAACTTTAGTATAATGTAGAACGCCATACAGCTCCTAACACCTTTCAATACCGTACGTAAACTTAAAACTCCATAATATACCTAATGAATTTGTACGAGTCCTTTGAACATCGTACGACAAGTTAGGACATCTTATGACTCTTTATGCCATATTAGCACCTTGAAAAGCACATTAGTATAATGTAAGACGTCTTACAACACGTAACAACATCTTACAACACCGTACGAACCTTTAAAACTCCAAAATAAACCTAATGAATTCGTACGTGTCCTTTGAACATCGTACGATAAGTTAGGACATCTTACGACCCTTTATGCCACATTAGCAACTCGAAAAAAACTTTAGTATAATGTAGAACGCCATACAGCTCCTAAGTACACCTTACAATACCGTACGTAAACTTAAAACTCCATAATAAACCTAATGAATTCGTACGAGTCCTTTGAACACCGTACGACTAGTTAGGACATCTTACGACTCTTTATGCCACATTAGCAACTCGAAAAGAACTTTAGTATAATGTAGAACGCCATCCATCTCCTAACACCTTTCAATACCGTACGTAAACTTAAAACTCCATAATATACCTAATAAATTCATACGAGTCCTTTGAACATCGTACGACAAGTTAGGACATCTTATGACTCTTTATGCCATATTAGCACCTTGAAAAGCACATTAGTATAATGTAAGACGTCTTACAACACCTAACAACATCTTACAACACCGTACGAACCTTTAAAACTCCAAAATAAACCTAATGAATTCGTACGTTTCCTTTGAATATCGTACGAAAAGTTAGGACATCTTACGACCCTTTATGCCACATTAGCAACTCGAAAAGAACGTTAGTATAATGTCGAACGGCATACAGCTCCTAAGTACACCTTACAATACCGTACATAAACTTAAAACTCCATAATAAACCTAATTAATTCGTACGAGTCCTTTTGAACACCGTACGACAAGTTAGGACATCTTACGACTCTTTATGCCACATTAGCAACTCGAAAAGAACTTTAGTATAATGTAGGACGCCATACAGCTCCTAACACCTTTCAATACCGTACGTAAACTTAAAACTCCATGATATACCTAATGAATTTGTACGAGTCCTTTGAACATCGTACGACAAGTTAGGACATCTTATGACTCTTTATGCCATATTAGCACCTTGAAAAGCACATTAGTATAATGTAAGACGTCTTACAACACGTAACAACATCTTACAACACCGTACGAACCTTTAAAACTCCAAAATAAACCTAATGAATTCGTACGTATCCTTTGAACATCGTACGATAAGTTAGGACATCTTACGACCCTTTATGCCACATTAGCAACTCGAAAAAAAACTTTAGTATAATGTAGAACGCCATACAGCTCCTAACACCTTACAATACCGTACGTAAACTTAAAACTCCATAATAAACCTAATGAATTCGTACGAGTCCTTTGAACACCGTACGACTAGTTAGGACATCTTACGACTCTTTATGCCACATTAGCAACTCGAAAAGAACTTTAGTATAATGTAGAACGCCATCCATCTCCTAACACCTTTCAATACCGTACGTAAACTTAAAACTCCATAATATACCTAATGAATTCATACGAGTCCTTTGAACATCGTACGACAAGTTAGGACATCTTATGACTCTTTATGCCATATTAGCACCTTGAAAAGCACATTAGTATAATGTAAGACGTCTTACAACACCTAACAACATCTTACAACACCGTACGAACCTTTAAAACTCCAAAATAAACCTAATGAATTCGTATGTTTCCTTTGAATATCGTACGAAAAGTTAGGACATCTTACGACTCTTTATGCCACATTAGCAATTCGAAAAAAACTTTAGTATAATGTAGAACGCCCTACAGCTCCTAACACCTTACAATACCCTACGTAAACTTAAAACTCCATAATAAACCTAATGAATTCGTACGAGTCCTTTTGAACACCGTACGACAAGTTAGGACATCTTACGACTCTTTATGCCACATTAGCAACTCGAAAAGAACGTTAGTATAATGTAGAACGCCATACAGCTCCTAAGTACACCTGACAATACCGAACGTAAACTAAAAACTCCATAATAAACCTAATGAATTCGTACGAGTCTTTTGAACATCGTACGACAAGTTAGGACATCTTACGACATTTTATGCCACATTAGCAACTCGAAAAGAAGGTTAGTATACTGTACAACGGCATACAGCTCCTAAGTACACCTTACAATTCCGTACGTAAATTTAAAACTCCATAATAAACCTAATTAATTCGTACGAGTCCTTTTGAACATCGTACGACAAGTTAGGACATCTTACGACTCTTTATGCCACATTAGCAACTCGAAAAGAACTTTAGTATAATGTAGAACGCCATACAGCTCCTAACACCTTTCAATACCGTACGTAAACTTAAAACTCCATAATATACCTAATGAATTTGTACGAGTCCTTTGAACATCGTACGACAAGTTAGGACATCTTATGACTCTTTATGCCATATTAGCACCTTGAAAAGCACATTAGTATAATGTAAGACGTCTTACAACACGTAACAACATCTTACAACACCGTACGAACCTTTAAAACTCCAAAATAAACCTAATGAATTCGTACGTGTCCTTTGAACATCGTACGATAAGTTAGGACATCTTACGACACTTTATGCCACATTAGCAACTCGAAATAAACTTTAGTATAATGTAGAACGCCCTACAGCTCCTAACACCTTACAATACCGTACGTAAACTTAAAACTCCATAATAAACCTAATGAATTCGTACGAGTCCTTTGAACACCGTACGACTAGTTAGGACATCTTACGACTCTTTATGCCACATTAGCAACTCGAAAAGAACTTTAGTATAATGTAGAACGCCATCCATCTCCTTACACCTTTCAATACCGTACGTAAACTTAAAACTTCATAATATACCTAATGAATTCATACGAGTCCTTTGAACATCGTACGACAAGTTAGGACATCTTACGACATTTTATGCCACATTAGCAACTCGAAAAGAAGGTTAGTATACTGTACAACGGCATACAGCTCCTAAGTACACCTTACAATTCCGTACGTAAATTTAAAACTCCATAATAAACCTAATTAATTCGTACGAGTCCTTTTGAACATCGTACGACAAGTTAGGACATCTTACGACTCTTTATGCCACATTAGCAACTCGAAAAGAACTTTAGTATAATGTAGAACGCCATACAGCTCCTAACACCTTTCAATACCGTACGTAAACTTAAAACTCCATAATATACCTAATGAATTTGTACGAGTCCTTTGAACATCGTACGACAAGTTAGGACATCTTATGACTCTTTATGCCATATTAGCACCTTGAAAAGCACATTAGTATAATGTAAGACGTCTTACAACACGTAACAACATCTTACAACACCGTACGAACCTTTAAAACTCCAAAATAAACCTAATGAATTCGTACGTGTCCTTTGAACATCGTACGATAAGTTAGGACATCTTACGACACTTTATGCCACATTAGCAACTCGAAATAAACTTTAGTATAATGTAGAACGCCATACAGCTCCTAACACCTTACAATACCGTACGTAAACTTAAAACTCCATAATAAACCTAATGAATTCGTACGAGTCCTTTGAACACCGTACGACTAGTTAGGACATCTTACGACTCTTTATGCCACATTAGCAACTCGAAAAGAACTTTAGTATAATGTAGAACGCCATCCATCTCCTTACACCTTTCAATACCGTACGTAAACTTAAAACTTCATAATATACCTAATGAATTCATACGAGTCCTTTGAACATCGTACGACAAGTTAGGACATCTTATGACTCTTTATGCCATATTAGCACCTTGAAAAGCACATTAGTATAATGTAAGACGTCTTACAACACCTAACAACATCTTACAACACCGTACGAACCTTTAAAACTCCAAAATAAACCTAATGAATTCGTACGTTTCCTTTGAATATCGTACGAAAAGTTAGGACATCTTACGACCCTTTATGCCACATTAGCAATTCAAAAAAAACTTTAGTATAATGTAGAACGCCCTACAGCTCCTAACACCTTACAATACCGTACATAAACTTAAAACTCCATAATAAACCTAATGAATTCGTACGAGTCCTTTGAACACCGTACGACAAGTTAGGACATCTTACGACTCTTTATGCCATATTAGCAACTCGAAAAGAACTTTAGTATAATGTAGGACGCCATCCAGCTCCTAACACCTTTCAATACCGTACGTAAACTTAAAACTCCATGATATACCTAATGAATTTGTACGAGTCCTTTGAACATCGTACGACAAGTTAGGACATCTTATGACTCTTTATGCCATATTAGCACCTTGAAAAGCACATTAGTATAATGTAAGACGTCTTACAACACGTAACAACATCTTACAACACCGTACGAACCTTTAAAACTCCAAAATAAACCTAATGAATTCGTACGTGTCCTTTGAACATCGTACGATAAGTTAGGACATCATACGACCCTTTATGCCACATTAGCAACTCGAAAAAAACTTTAGTATAATGTAGAACGCCATACAGCTCCTAACACCTTACAATACCGTACGTAAACTTAAAACTCCATAATAAACCTAATGAATTCGTACGAGTCCTTTGAACACCGTACGACTAGTTAGGACATCTTACGACTCTTTATGCCACATTAGCAACTCGAAAAGAACGTTAGTATAATGTAGAACGCCATACAGCTCCTAAGTACACCTGACAATACCGAACGTAAACTAAAAACTCCATAATAAACCTAATGAATTCGTACGAGTCCTTTGAACATCGTACGACAAGTTAGGACATCTTACGACATTTTATGCCACATTAGCAACTCGATAAGAACTTTAGTATAATGTAGAACGACATACAGCTCCCAAGTACACCTTACAATTCCGTACGTAAATTTAAAACTCCATAATAAACCTAATTAATTCGTACGAGTCCTTTTGAACATCGTACGACAAGTTAGGACATCTTACGACTCTTTATGCCACATTAGCAACTCGAAAAGAACTTTAGTATAATGTAGAACGCCATACAGCTCCTAACACCTTTCAATACCGTACGTAAACTTAAAACTCCATAATATACCTAATGAATTTGTACGAGTCCTTTGAACATCGTACGACAAGTTAGGACATCTTATGACTCTTTATGCCATATTAGCACCTTGAAAAGCACATTAGTATAATGTAAGACGTCTTACAACACGTAACAACATCTTACAACACCGTACGAACCTTTAAAACTCCAAAATAAACCTAATGAATTCGTACGTGTCCTTTGAACATCGTACGATAAGTTAGGACATCATACGACCCTTTATGCCACATTAGCAACTCGAAAAAAACTTTAGTATAATGTAGAACGCCATACAGCTCCTAACACCTTACAATACCGTACGTAAACTTAAAACTCCATAATAAACCTAATGAATTCGTACGAGTCCTTTGAACACCGTACGACTAGTTAGGACATCTTACGACTCTTTATGCCACATTAGCAACTCGAAAAGAACTTTAGTATAATGTAGAACGCCATCCATCTCCTAACACCTTTCAATACCGTACGTAAACTTAAAACTCCATAATATACCTAATGAATTCATACGAGTCCTTTGAACATTGTACGACAAGTTAGGATATCTTATGACTCTTTATGCCATATTAGCACCTTGAAAAGCACATTAGTATAATGTAAGACGTCTTACAACACCTAACAACATCTTACAACACCGTATGAACCTTTAAAACTCCAAAATAAACCTAATGAATTCGTACGTTTCCTTTGAATATCGTACGAAAAGTTAGGACATCTTACGACCCTTTATGCCACATTAGCAATTCGAAAAAAACTTTAGTATATTGTAGAACTCCCTACAGCTCCTAACACCTTACAATACCGTACGTAAACTTAAAACTCCATAATAAACCTAATGAATTCGTACGAGTCCTTTGAACACCGTACGACAAGTTAGGACATCTTACGACTCTTTATGCCACATTAGCTACTCGAAAAGAACTTTAGTATAATGTAGGACGCCATCCAGCTCCTAACACCTTTCAATACCGTACGTAAACTTAAAACTCCATGATATACCTAATGAATTCATACCAGTCCTTTGAACATCGTACGACAAGTTAGGACATCTTATGACTCTTTATGCCATATTAGCACCTTGAAAAGCACATTAGTATAAGGTAAGACGTCTTACAACACCTAACAACATCTTACAACACCGTACGAACCTTTAAAACCCCAAAATAAACCTAATGAATTCGTACGTTTCCTTTGAACATCGTACGAAAAGTTAGGACATCTTACGACCCTTTATGCCACATTAGCAATTCGAAAAAAACTTTTGTATAATGTAGAACGCCATACAGCTCCTAACACCTTACAATACCGTACGTAAACTTAAAACTCCATAATAAACCTAATGAATTCGTACGAGTCTTTTGAACACCGTACGACTAGTTAGGACATCTTACGACTCTTTATGCCACATTAGCAACTCGAAAAGAACGTTAGTATAATGTAGAACGCCATACAGCTCCTAAGTACACCTGACAATACCGAACGTAAACTAAAAACTCCATAATAAACCTAATGAATTCGTACGAGTCCTTTGAACATCGTACGACAAGTTAGGACATCTTACGACATTTTATGCCACATTAGCAACTCGATAAGAACTTTAGTATAATGTAGAACGGCATACAGCTCCTAAGTACACCTTACAATTCCGTACGTAAATTTAAAACTCCATAATAAACCTAATTAATTCGTACGAGTCCTTTTGAACATCGTACGACAAGTTAGGACATCTTACGACTCTTTATGCCACATTAGCAACTCGAAAAGAACTTTAGTATAATGTAGAACGCCATACAGCTCCTAACACCTTTCAATACCGTACGTAAACTTAAAACTCCATAATATACCTAATGAATTTGTACGAGTCCTTTGAACATCGTACGACAAGTTAGGACATCTTATGACTCTTTATGCCATATTAGCACCTTGAAAAGCACATTAGTATAATGTAAGACGTCTTACAACACGTAACAACATCTTACAACACCGTACGAACCTTTAAAACTCCAAAATAAACCTAATGAATTCGTACGTGTCCTTTGAACATCGTACGATAAGTTAGGACATCATACGACCCTTTAAGCCACATTAGCAACTCGAAAAAAACTTTAGTATAATGTAGAACGCCATACAGCTCCTAACACCTTACAATACCGTACGTAAACTTAAAACTCCATAATAAACCTAATGAATTCGTACGAGTCCTTTGAACACCGTACGACTAGTTAGGACATCTTACGACTCTTTATGCCACATTAGCAACTCGAAAAGAACTTTAGTATAATGTAGAACGCCATCCATCTCCTAACACCTTTCAATACCGTACGTAAACTTAAAACTCCATAATATACCTAATGAATTCATACGAGTCCTTTGAACATTGTACGACAAGTTAGGATATCTTATGACTCTTTATGCCATACTAGCACCTTGAAAAGCACATTAGTATAATGTAAGACGTCTTACAACACCTAACAACATCTTACAACACCGTACGAACCTTTAAAACTCCAAAATAAACCTAATGAATTCGTACGTTTCCTTTGAATATCGTACGAAAAGTTAGGACATCTTACGACCCTTTATGCCACATTAGCAATTCGAAAAAAACTTTAGTATATTGTAGAACTCCCTACAGCTCCTAACACCTTACAATACCGTACGTAAACTTAAAACTCCATAATAAACCTAATGAATTCGTACGAGTCCTTTGAACACCGTACGACAAGTTAGGACATCTTACGACTCTTTATGCCACATTAGCAACTCGAAAAGAACTTTAGTATAATGTAGGACGCCATCCAGCTCCTAACACCTTTCAATACCGTACGTAAACTTAAAACTCCATGATATACCTAATGAATTCATACCAGTCCTTTGAACATCGTACGACAAGTTAGGACATCTTATGACTCTTTATGCCATATTAGCACCTTGAAAAGCACATTAGTATAAGGTAAGACGTCTTACAACACCTAACAACATCTTACAACACCGTACGAACCTTTAAAACCCCAAAATAAACCTAATGAATTCGTACGTTTCCTTTGAACATCGTACGAAAAGTTAGGACATCTTACGACCCTTTATGCCACATTAGCAATTCGAAAAAACTTTTGTATAATGTAGAACGCCATACAGCTCCTAACACCTTACAATACCGTACGTAAACTTAAAACTCCATAATAAACCTAATAAATTCGTACGAGTCCTTTTGAACACCGTACGACAAGTTAGGACATCTTACGACTCTTTATGCCACATTAGCAACTCGAAAAGAACGTTAGTATAATGTAGAACGCCATACAGCTCCTAAGTACACCTGGCAATACCGTACGTAAACTAAATACTCCATAATAAACCTAATGAATTCGTACGAGTCCTTTGAACACCGTACGACAAGTTAGGACATCTTACGACTCTTTATGCCACATTAGCAACTCGAAAAAAACTTTAGTATAATGTAGGACGCCATCCATCTCCTAACACCTTTCAATACCGTACGTAAACTTAAAACTCCATAATATACCTAATGAATTCATACGAGTCCTTTGAACATCGTACGACACGTTAGGACATCTTATGACGCTTTATGCCATATTAGCACCTTGAAAAGCACATTAGTATAATGTAAGACGTCTTACAACACCTAACAACATCTTACAACACCGTACGAACCTTTAAAACTCCAAAATAAACCTAATGAATTTGTACGTGTCCTTTGAACATCGTACGAAAAGTCAGGACATCTTACGACCCTTTATGCCACATTAGCAATTCGAAAAAAACTTTAGTATAATGTAGAACGCCATACAGGTCCTAACACCTTACAATACCGTACATAAACTTAAAACTCCATAATAAACCTAATGAATTCGTACGAGTCCTTTTGAACACCATACGACAAGTTAGGACATCTTACGACTCTTTATGCCATATTAGCAACTCGAAAAGAACGTTAGTATAATGTAGAACGCCATACAGCGCCTAAAGTACACCTGACAATACCGTACGTAAACTAAAAACTCCATAATAAACCTAATGAATTCGTACGAGTCCTTTGAACATCGTACGACAAGTTAGGACATCTTACGACATTTTATTCCACATTAGCAACTCGAAAAGAACGTTAGTATAATGTAGAACGGCATACAGCTCCTAAGTACACCTTACAATTTCGTACGTAAATTTAAAACTCCATAATAAACCTAATTAATTCGTACGAGTCCTTTTGAACATCGTACGACAAGTTAGGACATCTTACGACTCTTTATGCCACATTAGCAACTCGAAAAGAACTTTAGTATAATGTAGAACGCCATACAGCTCCTAACACCTTTCAATACCGTACGTAAACTTAAAACTCCATAATATACCTAATGAATTTGTACGAGTCCTTTGAACATCGTACGACAAGTTAGGACATCTTATGACTCTTTATGCCATATTAGCACCTTGAAAAGCACATTAGTATAATGTAAGACGTCTTACAACACGTAACAACATCTTACAACACCGTACGAACCTTTAAAACTCCAAAATAAACCTAATGAATTCGTACGTGTCCTTTGAACATCGTACGATAAGTTAGGACATCTTACGACCCTTTATGCCACATTAGCAACTCGAAAAAAACTTTAGTATAATGTAGAACGCCATACAGCTCCTAAGTACACCTTACAATACCGTACGTAAACTTAAAACTCCATAATAAACCTAATGAATTCGTACGAGTCCTTTGAACACCGTACGACTAGTTAGGACATCTTACGACTCTTTATGCCACATTAGCAACTCGAAAAGAACTTTAGTATAATGTAGAACGCCATCCATCTCCTAACACCTTTCAATACCGTACGTAAACTTAAAACTCCATAATATACCTAATAAATTCATACGAGTCCTTTGAACATCGTACGACAAGTTAGGACATCTTATGACTCTTTATGCCATATTAGCACCTTGAAAAGCACATTAGTATAATGTAAGACGTCTTACAACACCTAACAACATCTTACAACACCGTACGAACCTTTAAAACCCCAAAATAAACCTAATGAATTCGTACGTTTCCTTTGAATATCGTACGAAAAGTTAGGACATCTTACGACCCTTTATGCCACATTAGCAACTCGAAAAGAACGTTAGTATAATGTAGAACGGCATACAGCTCCTAAGTACACCTTACAATACCGTACATAAACTTAAAACTCCATAATAAACCTAATTAATTCGTACGAGTCCTTTTGAACACCGTACGACAAGTTAGGACATCTTACGACTCTTTATGCCACATTAGCAACTCGAAAAGAACTTTAGTATAATGTAGGACGCCATACAGCTCCTAACACCTTTCAATACCGTACGTAAACTTAAAACTTCATGATATACCTAATGAATTTGTACGAGTCCTTTGAACATCGTACGACAAGTTAGGACATCTTATGACTCTTTATGCCATATTAGCACCTTGAAAAGCACATTAGTATAATGTAAGACGTCTTACAACACCTAACAACATCTTACAACACCGTACGAACCTTTAAAACTCCAAAATAAACCTAATGAATTCGTACGTTTCCTTTGAATATCGTACGAAAAGTTAGGACATCTTACGACCCTTTATGCCACATTAGCAATTCAAAAAAAACTTTAGTATAATGTAGAACGCCCTACAGCTCCTAACACCTTACAATACCGTACATAAACTTAAAACTCAGTAATAAACCTAATGAATTCGTAAGAGTCCTTTGAACACCGTACGAAAAGTTAGGACATCTTACGACTCTTTATGCCATATTAGCAACTCGAAAAGAACTTTAGTATAATGTAGGACGCCATCCAGCTCCTAACACCTTTCAATACCGTACGTAAACTTAAAACTCCATGATATACCTAATGAATTCATACGAGTCCTTTGAACATCGTACGACAAGTTAGGACATCTTATGACTCTTTATGCCATATTAGCACCTTGAAAAGCACATTAGTATAAGGTAAGACGTCTTACAACACCTAACAACATCTTACAACACCGTACGAACCTTTAAAACCCCAAAATAAACCTAATGAATTCGTACGTTTCCTTTGAACATCGTACGAAAAGTTAGGACATCTTACGACCCTTTATGCCACATTAGCAATTCGAAAAAAAACTTTAGTATAATGTAGAACGCCCTACAGCTCCTAACACCTTACAATACCGTACATAAACTTAAAACTCCATAATAAACCTAATGAATTCGTACGAGTCCTTTGAACACCGTACGACAAGTTAGGACATCTTACGACTCTTTATGCCACATTAGCAACTCGAAAAGAACTTTAGTATAATGTAGGACGCCATCCAGCTCCTAACACCTTTCAATACCGTACGTAAACTTAAAACTCCATGATATACCTAATGAATTCATACGAGTCCTTTGAACATCGTACGACAAGTTAGGACATCTTATGACTCTTTATGCCATATTAGCACCTTGAAAAGCACATTAGTATAAGGTAAGACGTCTTACAACACCTAACAACATCTTACAACACCGTACGAACCTTTAAAACCCCAAAATAAACCTAATGAATTCGTACGTTTCCTTTGAACATCGTACGAAAAGTTAGGACATCTTACGACCCTTTATGCCACATTAGCAATTCGAAAAAAACTTTAGTATAATGTAGAACGCCCTACAGCTCCTAACACCTTACAATACCGTACATAAACTTAAAACTCCATAATAAACCTAATGAATTCGTACGAGTCCTTTGAACACCGTACGACAAGTTAGGACATCTTACGACTCTTTATGCCACATTAGCAACTCGAAAAGAACTTTAGTATAATGTAGGACGCCATCCAGCTCCTAACACCTTTCAATACCGTACGTAAACTTAAAACTCCATGATATACCTAATGAATTCATACGAGTCCTTTGAACATCGTACGACAAGTTAGGACATCTTATGACTCTTTATGCCATATTAGCACCTTGAAAAGCACATTAGTATAAGGTAAGACGTCTTACAACACCTAACAACATCTTACAACACCGTACGAACCTTTAAAACCCCAAAATAAACCTAATGAATTCGTACGTTTCCTTTGAACATCGTACGAAAAGTTAGGACATCTTACGACCCTTTATGCCACATTAGCAATTCGAAAAAAACTTTAGTATAATGTAGAACGCCCTACAGCTCCTAACACCTTACAATACCGTACATAAACTTAAAACTCCATAATAAACCTAATGAATTCGTACGAGTCCTTTGAACACCGTACGACAAGTTAGGACATCTTACGACTCTTTATGCCACATTAGCAACTCGAAAAGAACTTTAGTATAATGTAGGACGCCATCCAGCTCCTAACACCTTTCAATACCGTACGTAAACTTAAAACTCCATGATATACCTAATGAATTCATACGAGTCCTTTGAACATCGTACGACAAGTTAGGACATCTTATGACTCTTTATGCCATATTAGCACCTTGAAAAGCACATTAGTATAAGGTAAGACGTCTTACAACACCTAACAACATCTTACAACACCGTACGAACCTTTAAAACCCCAAAATAAACCTAATGAATTCGTACGTTTCCTTTGAACATCGTACGAAAAGTTAGGACATCTTACGACCCTTTATGCCACATTAGCAATTCGAAAAAAACTTTAGTATAATGTAGAACGCCATACAGCTCCTAACACCTTACAATACCGTACGTAAACTTAAAACTCCATAATAAACCTAAGGAATTCGTACGAGTCCATTTGAACAACGTATGACAAGTTAGGACATCTTACGACTCTTTATGCCACATTAGCAACTCGAAAAGAACGTTAGTATAATGTAGAACGCCATACAGCTCCTAAGTACACCTGACAATACCGTACGTAAACTAAATACTCCATAATAAACCTAATGAATTCGTACGAGTCCTTTGAACACCGTACGACAAGTTAGGACATCTTACGACTCTTTATGCCACATTAGCAACTCGAAAAAAACTTTAGTATAATGTAGGACGCCATCCAGCTCCTAACACCTTTCAATACCGTACGTAAACTTAAAACTCCATGATATACCTAATGAATTCATACGAGTCCTTTGAACATCGTACGACAAGTTAGGACATCTTATGACTCTTTATGCCATATTAGCACCTTGAAAAGCACATTAGTATAATGTAAGACGTCTTACAACACCTAACAACATCTTACAACACCTAACAACATCTTACAACACCGTACGAACCTTTAAAACTCCAAAATAAACCTAATGAATTCGTACGTGTCCTTTGAACATCGTACGAAAAGTTAGGACATCTTACGACCCTTTATGCCACATTAGCAATTCGAAAAAAACTTTAGTATAATGTAGAACGCCATACAGCTCCTAACACCTTACAATACCGTACATAAACTTAAAACTCCATAATAAAACCTAATGAATTCGTACGAGTCCTTTTGAACACCGTACGACAAGTTAGGACATCTTACGACTCTTTATGCCACATTAGCAACTCGAAAAGAACGTTAGTATAATGTAGAACACCATACAGCTCCTAAGTACACCTGACAATACCGTACGTAAATTAAAAACTCCATAATAAACCTAATGAATTCGTACGAGTCCTTTGAACATCGTACGACAAGTTAGGACATCTTACGACATTTTATGCCACATTAGCAACTCGAAAAGAACGTTAGTATAATGTAGAACGGCATACAGCTCCTAAGTACACCTTACAATTTCGTACGTAAATTTAAAACTCCATAATAAACCTAATTAATTCGTACGAGTCCTTTTGAACATCGTACGACAAGTTAGGACATTTTACGACTGTTTATGCCACATTAGCAACTCGAAAAAAACTTTAGTATAATGTAGAACGCCATACAGCTCCTAACACCTTTCAATACCGTACGTAAACTTAAAACTCCATAATATACCTAATGAATTTGTACGAGTCCTTTGAACATCGTACGACAAGTTAGGACATCTTATGACTCTTTATGCCATATTAGCACCTTGAAAAGCACATTAGTATAAGGTAAGACGTCTTACAACACCTAACAACATCTTACAACACCGTACAAACCTTTAAAACTCCAAAATAAACCTAATGAATTCGTACGTTTCTTTTGAAAATCGTACGAAAAGTTAGGACATCTTACAACCCTTTATGCCACATTAGCAATTCGAAAAAAACTTTAGTATAATGTAGAACGCCCTACAGCTCCTAACACCTTACAATACCGTACGTAAACTTAAAACTCCATAATAAACCTAATGAATTCGTACGAGTCCTTTGAACACCGTACGACAAGTTAGGACATCTTACGACTCTTTATGCCACATTAGCAACTCGAAAAGAACTTTAGTATAATGTAGGACGCCATCCAGCTCCTAACACCTTTCAATACCGTACGTAAACTTAAAACTCCATGATATACCTAATGAATTCATACGAGTCCTTTGAACATCGTACGACAAGTTAGGACATCTTATGACTCTTTATGCCATATTAGCACCTTGAAAAGCACATTAGTATAAGGTAAGACGTCTTACAACACCTAACAACATCTTACAACACCGTACGAACCTTTAAAACCCCAAAATAAACCTAATGAATTTGTACGTTTCCTTTGAACATCGTACGAAAAGTTAGGACATCTTACGACCCTTTATGCCACATTAGCAATTCGAAAAAAACTTTAGTATAATGTAGAACGCCATACAGCTCCTAACACCTTACAATACCGTACGTAAACTTAAAACTCCATAATAAACCTAATGAATTCGTACGAGTCCTTTTGAACACCGTACGACAAGTTATGACATCTTACGACTCTTTATGCCACATTAGCAACTCGAAAAAAACTTTAGTATAATGTAGGACGCCATCCAGCTCCTAACACCTTTCAATACCGTACGTAAACTTAAAACTCCATGATATACCTAATGAATTCATACGAGTCCTTTGAACATCGTACGACAAGTTAGGACATCTTATGACTCTTTATGCCATATTAGCACCTTGAAAAGCACAATAGTATAATGTAAGACGTCTTACAACACCTAACAACATCTTACAACACCGTACGAACCTTTAAAACTCCAAAATAAACCTAATGAAATCGTACGTGTCCTTTGAACATCGTACGAAAAGTTAGGACATCTTACGACCCTTTATGCCACATTAGCAATTCGAAAAAAACTTTAGTATAATGTAGAACGCCATACAGCTCCTAACACCTTACAATACCGTACATAAACTTAAAACTCCATAATAAAACCTAATGAATTCGTACGAGTCCTTTTGAACACCGTACGACAAGTTAGGACATCTTACGACTCTTTATGCCACATTAGCAACTCGAAAAGAACGTTAGTATAATGTAGAACACCATACAGCTCCTAAGTACACCTGACAATACCGTACGTAAATTAAAAACTCCATAATAAACCTAATGAATTCGTACGAGTCCTTTGAACATCGTACGACAAGTTAGGACATCTTACGACATTTTATGCCACATTAGCAACTCGAAAAGAACGTTAGTATAATGTAGAACGGCATACAGCTCCTAAGTACACCTTACAATTCCGTACGTAAATTTAAAACTCCATAATAAACCTAATTAATTCGTACGAGTCCTTTTGAACATCGGACGACAAGTTAGGACATTTTACGACTCTTTATGCCACATTAGCAACTCGAAAAGAACTTTAGTATAATGTAGAACGCCATACAGCTCCTAACACCTTTCAATACCGTACGTAAACTTAAAACTCCATAATATACCTAATGAATTTGTACGAGTCCTTTGAACATCGTACGACAAGTTAGGACATCTTATGACTCTTTATGCCATATTAGCACCTTGAAAAGCACATTAGTATAAGGTAAGACGTCTTACAACACCTAACAACATCTTACAACACCGTACGAACCTTTAAAACTCCAAAATAAACCTAATGAATTCGTACGTTTCCTTTGAAAATCGTACGAAAAGTTAGGACATCTTACGACCCTTTATGCCACATTAGCAATTCGAAAAAAACTTTAGTATAATGTAGAATGCCCTACAGCTCCTAACACCTTACAATACCGTTCGTAAACTTAAAACTCCATAATAAACCTAATGAATTCGTACGAGTCCTTTGAACACCGTACGACAAGTTAGGACCTCTTACGACTCTTTATGCCACATTAGCAACTCGAAAAGAACTTTAGTATAATGTAGGACGCCATCCAGCTCCTAACACCTTTCAATACCGTACGTAAACTTAAAACTCCATGATATACCTAATGAATTCATACGAGTCCTTTGAACATCGTACGACAAGTTTGGACATCTTATGACTCTTTATGCCATATTAGCACCTTGAAAAGCACATTAGTATAAGGTAAGACGTCTTACAACACCTAACAACATCTTACAACACCGTACGAACCTTTAAAACCCCAAAATAAACCTAATGAATTTGTACGTTTCCTTTGAACATCGTACGAAAAGTTAGGACATCTTACGACCCTTTATGCCACATTAGCAATTCGAAAAAAACTTTAGTATAATGTAGAACGCCATACAGCTCCTAACACCTTACAATACCGTACGTAAACTTAAAACTCCATAATAAATCTAATGAATTCGTACGAGTCCTTTTGAACACCGTACGACAAGTTATGACATCTTACGACTCTTTATGCCACATTAGCAACTCGAAAAGAACGTTAGTATAAGGTAGAACGCCATACAGCTCCTAAGTACACCTGACAATACCGTACGTAAACTAAATACTCCATAATAAACCTAATGAATTCGTACGAGTCCTTTGAACACCGTACGACAAGTTAGGACATCTTACGACTCTTTATGCCACATTAGCAACTCGAAAAAAACTTTAGTATAATGTAGGACGCCATCCAGCTCCTAACACCTTTCAATACCGTACGTAAACTTAAAACTCCATGATATACCTAATGAATTCATACGAGTCCTTTGAACATCGTACGACAAGTTAGGACATCTTATGACTCTTTATGCCATATTAGCACCTTGAAAAGCACATTAGTATAATGTAAGACGTCTTACAACACCTAACAACATCTTACAACACCGTACGAACCTTTAAAACTCCAAAATAAACCTAATGAATTCGTACGTGTCCTTTGAACATCGTACGAAAAGTTAGGACATCTTACGACCCTTTATGCCACATTAGCAATTCGAAAAAAACTTTAGTATAATGTAGAACGCCATACAGCTCCTAACACCTTACAATACCGTACATAAACTTAAAACTCCATAATAAAACCTAATGAATTCGTACGAGTCCTTTTGAACACCGTACGACAAGTTAGGACATCTTACGACTCTTTATGCCACATTAGCAACTCGAAAAGAACGTTAGTATAATGTAGAACACCATACAGCTCCTAAGTACACCTGACAATACCGTACGTAAATTAAAAACTCCATAATAAACCTAATGAATTCGTACGAGTCCTTTGAACATCGTACGACAAGTTAGGACATCTTACGACATTTTATGCCACATTAGCAACTCGAAAAGAACGTTAGTATAATGTAGAACGGCATACAGCTCCTAAGTACACCTTACAATTTCGTACGTAAATTTAAAACTCCATAATAAACCTAATTAATTCGTACGAGTCCTTTTGAACATCGTACGACAAGTTAGGACATTTTACGACTGTTTATGCCACATTAGCAACTCGAAAAAAAACTTTAGTATAATGTAGAACGCCATACAGCTCCTAACACCTTTCAATACCGTACGTAAACTTAAAACTCCATAATATACCTAATGAATTTGTACGAGTCCTTTGAACATCGTACGACAAGTTAGGACATCTTATGACTCTTTATGCCATATTAGCACCTTGAAAAGCACATTAGTATAAGGTAAGACGTCTTACAACACCTAACAACATCTTACAACACCGTACAAACCTTTAAAACTCCAAAATAAACCTAATGAATTCGTACGTTTCTTTTGAAAATCGTACGAAAAGTTAGGACATCTTACAACCCTTTATGCCACATTAGCAATTCGAAAAAAACTTTAGTATAATGTAGAACGCCCTACAGCTCCTAACACCTTACAATACCGTACGTAAACTTAAAACTCCATAATAAACCTAATGAATTCGTACGAGTCCTTTGAACACCGTACGACAAGTTAGGACATCTTACGACTCTTTATGCCACATTAGCAACTCGAAAAGAACTTTAGTATAATGTAGGACGCCATCCAGCTCCTAACACCTTTCAATACCGTACGTAAACTTAAAACTCCATGATATACCTAATGAATTCATACGAGTCCTTTGAACATCGTACGACAAGTTAGGACATCTTATGACTCTTTATGCCATATTAGCACCTTGAAAAGCACATTAGTATAAGGTAAGACGTCTTACAACACCTAACAACATCTTACAACACCGTACGAACCTTTAAAACCCCAAAATAAACCTAATGAATTTGTACGTTTCCTTTGAACATCGTACGAAAAGTTAGGACATCTTACGACCCTTTATGCCACATTAGCAATTCGAAAAAAACTTTAGTATAATGTAGAACGCCATACAGCTCCTAACACCTTACAATACCGTACGTAAACTTAAAACTCCATAATAAACCTAATGAATTCGTACGAGTCCTTTTGAACACCGTACGACAAGTTATGACATCTTACGACTCTTTATGCCACATTAGCAACTCGAAAAGAACGTTAGTATAATGTAGAACGCCATACAGCTCCTAAGTACACCTGACAATACCGTACGTAAACTAAATACTCCATAATTAACCTAATGAATTCGTACGAGTCCTTTGAACACCGTACGACAAGTTAGGACATCTTACGACTCTTTATGCCACATTAGCAACTCGAAAAAAACTTTAGTATAATGTAGGACGCCATCCAGCTCCTAACACCTTTCAATACCGTACGTAAACTTAAAACTCCATGATATACCTAATGAATTCATACGAGTCCTTTGAACATCGTACGACAAGTTAGGACATCTTATGACTCTTTATGCCATATTAGCACCTTGAAAAGCACATTAGTATAATGTAAGACGTCTTACAACACCTAACAACATCTTACAACACCGTACGAACCTTTAAAACTCCAAAATAAACCTAATGAAATCGTACGTGTCCTTTGAACATCGTACGAAAAGTTAGGACATCTTACGACCCTTTATGCCACATTAGCAATTCGAAAAAAACTTTAGTATAATGTAGAACGCCATACAGCTCCTAACACCTTACAATACCGTACATAAACTTAAAACTCCATAATAAAACCTAATGAATTCGTACGAGTCCTTTTGAACACCGTACGACAAGTTAGGACATCTTACGACTCTTTATGCCACATTAGCAACTCGAAAAGAACGTTAGTATAATGTAGAACACCATACAGCTCCTAAGTACACCTGACAATACCGTACGTAAATTAAAAACTCCATAATAAACCTAATGAATTCGTACGAGTCCTTTGAACATCGTACGACAATTTAGGACATCTTACGACATTTTATGCCACATTAGCAACTCGAAAAGAATGTTAGTATAATGTAGAACGGCATACAGCTCCTAAGTACACCTTACAATTCCGTACGTAAATTTAAAACTCCTTAATAAACCTAATTAATTCGTACGAGTCCTTTTGAACATCGGACGACAAGTTAGGACATTTTACGACTCTTTATGCCACATTAGCAACTCGAAAGGAACTTTAGTATAATGTAGAACGCCATACAGCTCCTAACACCTTTCCATACCGTACGTAAACTTAAAACACCATAATATACCTAATGAATTTGTACGAGTCCTTTGAACATCATACGACAAGTTAGGACATCTTATGACTCTTTATGCCATATTAGCACCTTGAAAAGCACATTAGTATAATGTAAAACGTCTTACAACACGTTACAACATCTTACAACACCGTACGAACCTTTAAAACTCCAAAATAAACCTAATGAATTCCTACGTGTCCTTTGAACATCGTACGATAAGTTAGGACATCTTACGACCCTTTATGCCACATTAGCAACTCGAAAAAAACTTTAGTATAATGTAGGACGCCATCCAGCTCCTAACACCTTTCAATACCGTACGTAAACTTAAAGCTCCATGATATATCTAATGAATTCATACGAGTCCTTTGAACATCGTACGACAAGTTAGGACATCTTATTACTCTTTATGCCATATTAGCACCTTGAAAAGCACATTAGTATAATGTAAGCCGTCTTACAACACCTAACAACATCTTACAACACCGTACGAACCTTTAAAACTCCAAAATAAACCTAATGAATTCGTACGTGTCCTTTGAACATCGTACGAAAAGTTAGGACATCTTACGACCCTTTATGCCACATTAGCAATTCGAAAAAAACTTTAGTATAATGTAGAACGCCATACAGCTCCTAACACCTTACAATACCGTACATAAACTTAAAACTCCATAATAAAACCTAATGAATTCGTACGAGTCCTTTTGAACATCGTACGACAAGTTAGGACATCTTACGACATTTTATGCCACATTAGCAACTCGAAAAGAACGTTAGTATAATGTAGAACTGCATACAGCTCCTAAGTACACCTTACAATTCCGTACGTAAATTTAAAACTCCATAATAAACCTAATTAATTCGTACGAGTCCTTTTGAACATCGGACGACAAGTTAGGACATTTTACGACTCTTTATGCCACATTAGCAACTCGAAAAGAACTTTAGTATAATGTAGAACGCCATACAGCTCCTAACACCTTTCAATACCGTACGTAAACTTAAAACTCCATAATATACCTAATGAATTTGTACGAGTCCTTTGAACATCATACGACAAGTTAGGACATCTTATGACTCTTTATGCCATATTAGCACCTTGAAAAGCACATTAGTATAATGTAAGACGTCTTACAACACGTTACAACATCTTACAACACCGTACGAACCTTTAAAACTCCAAAATAAACCTAATGAATTCGTACGTGTCCTTTGAACATCGTACGATAAGTTAGGACATCTTACGACCCTTTATGCCACATTAGCAACTCGAAAAAAACTTTAGTATAATGTAGAACGCCATACAGCTCCTAACACCTTACAATACCGTACGTAAACTTAAAACTCCATAATAAACCTAATGAATTCGTACGAGTCCTTTGAACACCGTACGACTAGTTAGGACATCTTACGACTCTTTATGCCACATTAGCAACTCGAAAAGAACTTTAGTATAATGTAAGACGTCTTACAACACCTAACAACATCTTACAACACCGTACGAACCTTTAAAACTCCAAAATAAACCTAATGAATTCGTACGTGTCCTTTGAACATCGTACGAAAAGTTAGGACATCTTACGACCCTTTATGCCACATTAGCAATTCGAAAAAAACTTTAGTATAATGTAGAACGCCATACAGCTCCTAACACCTTACAATACCGTACATAAACTTAAAACTCCATAATAAAACCTAATGAATTCATACGAGTCCTTTTGAACACCGTACGACAAGTTAGGACATCTTACGACTCTTTATGCCACATTAGCAACTCGAAAAGAACGTTAGTATAATGTAGAACACCATACAGCTCCTAAGTACACCTGACAATACCGTACGTAAACTAAAAACTCCATAATAAACCTAATGAATTCGTACGAGTCCTTTGAACATCGTACGACAAGTTAGGACATCTTACGACATTTTATGCCACATTAGCAACTCGAAAAGAACGTTAGTATAATGTAGAACGGCATACAGCTCCTAAGTACACCTTACAATTCCGTACGTAAATTTAAAACTCCATAATAAACCTAATTAATTCGTACGAGTCCTTTTGAACATCGGACGACAAGTTAGGACATTTTACGACTCTTTATGCCACATTAGCAACTCGAAAAGAACTTTAGTATAATGTAGAACGCCATACAGCTCCTAACACCTTTCAATACCGTACGTAAACTTAAAACTCCATAATATACCTAATGAAATTGTACGAGTCCTTTGAACATCATACGACAAGTTAGGACATCTTATGACTCTTTATGCCATATTAGCACCTTGAAAAGCACATTAGTATAATGTAAGACGTCTTACAACACGTTACAACATCTTACAACACCGTACGAACCTTTAAAACTCCAAAATAAACCTAATGAATTCGTACGTGTCCTTTGAACATCGTACAATAAGTTAGGACATCTTACGACCCTTTATGCCACATTAGCAACTCGAAAAAAATTAGTATAATGTAGAACGCCATACAGCTCCTAACACCTAACAATACCGTACGTAAACTTAAAACTCCATAATAAACCTAATGAATTCGTACGAGTCCTTTGAACACCGTACGACTTGTTAGGACATCTTACGACTCTTTATGCCACATTAGCAACTCGAAAAGAACTTTAGTATAATGTAGAACGCCATCCATCTCCTAACACCTTTCAATACCGTACGTAAACTTAAAACTCCATAATATACCTAATGAATTCATACGAGTCCTTTGAACATCGTACGACAAGTTAGGACATCTTATGACTCTTTATGCCATATTAGCACCTTGAAAAGCACATTAGTATAATGTAAGACGTCTTACAACACGTAACAACATCTTACAACACCGTACGAACCTTTAAAACTCCAAAATAAACCTAATGAATTCGTACGTGTCCTTTGAACATCGTACGAAAAGTTAGGACATCTTACGACCCTTTATGCCACATTAGCAATTCGAAAAAAACTTTAGTATAATGTAGAACGCCCTACAGCTCCTAACACATTACAATACCGTACGTAAACTTAAAACTCCATAATAAACCTAATGAATTCGTACGAGTCCTTTGAACACCGTACGACAAGTTAGGACATCTTACGACTCTTTATGCCACATTAGCAACTCGAAAAGAACTTTAGTATAATGTAGGACGCCATCCAGCTCCTAACACCTTTCAATACCGTACGTAAACTTAAAACTTCATAATATACCTAATGAATTCAAACGAGTCCTTTGAACATCGTACGACAAGTTAGGACATCTTATGACTCTTTATGCCATATTAGCACCTTTAAAAGCACATTAGTATAATGTAAGACGTCTTACAACACCTAACAACATCTTACAACACCGTACGAACCTTTAAAACTCCAAAATAAACCTAATGAATTCGTACGTTTCCTTTGAATATCGTACGAAAAGTTAGGACATCTTACGACCCTTTATGCCACATTAGCAATTCGAAAAAAACTTTAGTATAATGTAGAACGCCCTACAGCTCCTAACACATTACAATACCGTACGTAAACTTAAAACTCCATAATAAACCTAATGAATTCGTACGAGTCCTTTGAACACCGTACGACAAGTTAGGACATCTTACGACTCTTTATGCCACATTAGCAACTCGAAAAGAACTTTAGTATAATGTAGGACGCCATCCAGCTCCTAACACCTTTCAATACCGTACGTAAACTTAAAACTTCATAATATACCTAATGAATTCAAACGAGTCCTTTGAACATCGTACGACAAGTTAGGACATTTTATGACTCTTTATGCCATATTAGCACCTTTAAAAGCACATTAGTATAATGTAAGACGTCTTACAACACCTAACAACATCTTACAACACCGTACGAACCTTTAAAACTCCAAAATAAACCTAATGAATTCGTACGTTTCCTTTGAATATCGTACGAAAAGTTAGGACATCTTACGACCCTTTATGCCACATTAGCAATTCGAAAAAAACTTTAGTATAATGTAGAACGCCCTACAGCTCCTAACACATTACAATACCGTACGTAAACTTAAAACTCCATAATAAACCTAATGAATTCGTACGAGTCCTTTGAACACCGTACGACAAGTTAGGACATCTTACGACTCTTTATGCCACATTAGCAACTCGAAAAGAACTTTAGTATAATGTAGGACGCCATCCAGCTCCTAACACCTTTCAATACCGTACGTAAACTTAAAACTCCATGATATACCTAATGAATTCATACGAGTTCTTTGAACATCGTACGACAAGTTAGGACATCTTATGACTCTTTATGCCATATTAGCACCTTGAAAAGCACATTAGTATAAGGTAAGACGTCTTACAACACCTAACAACATCTTACAACACCGTACGAACCTTTAAAACCCCAAAATAAACCTAATGAATTCGTACGTTTCCTTTGAACATCGTACGAAAAGTTAGGACATCTTACGACCCTTTATGCCACATTAGCAATTCGAAAAAAACTTTAGTATAATGTAGAACGCCATACAGCTCCTAACACCTTACAATACCGTACGTAAACTTAAAACTCCATAATAAACCTAATGAATTCGTACGAGTCCTTTTGAACACCGTACGACAAGTTAGGACATCTTACGACTCTTTATGCCACATTAGCAACTCGAAAAGAACGTTAGTATAATGTAGAACGCCATACAGCTCCTAAGTACACCTGACAATACCGTACGTAAACTAAATACTCCATAATAAACCTAATGAATTCGTACGAGTCCTTTGAACACCGTACGACAAGTTAGGACATCTTACGACTCTTTATGCCACATTAGAAACTCGAAAAGAACTTTAGTATAATGTAGGACGCCATCCAGCTCCTAACACCTTTCAATACCGTACGTAAACTTAAAACTCCATGATATACCTAATGAATTCATACGAGTCCTTTGAACATCGTACGACAAGTTAGGACATCTTATGACTCTTTATGCCATATTAGCACCTTGAAAAGCACATTAGTATAATGTAAGACGTCTTACAACACCTAACAACATCTTACAACACCGTACGAACCTTTAAAACTCCAAAATAAACCTAATGAATTCGTACGTGTCCTTTGAACATCGCACGAAAAGTTAGGACATCTTACGACCCTTTATGCCAGATTAGCAATTCGAAAAAAACTTTAGTATAATGTAGAACGCCATACAGCTCCTAACACCTTACAATACCGTACATAAACTTATAACTCCATAATAAAACCTAATGAATTCGTACGAGTCCTTTTGAACACCGTACGACAAGTTAGGACATCTTACGACTCTTTATGCCACATTAGCAACTCGAAAAGAACGTTAGTATAATGTAGAACGCCATACAGCTCCTAAGTACACCTTACAATTTCGTACGTAAATTTAAAACTCCATAATAAACCTAATTATTTCGTACGAGTCCTTTTGAACATCGTACGACAAGTTAGGACATCTTACGGCTCTTTATGCCACATTAGCAACTCGAAAAGAACTTTAGTATAATGTAGAACGCCATACAGCTCCTAACACCTTTCAATATCGTACGTAAACTTAAAACTCCATAATATACCTAATGAATTTGTACGAGTCCTTTGAACATCGTACGACAAGTTAGGACATCTTATGACTCTTTATGCCATATTAGCACCTTGAAAAGCACATTAGTATAATGTAAGACGTCTTACAACACGTAACAACATCTTACAACACCGTACGAACCTTTAAAACTCCAAAATAAACCTAATGAATTCGTACGTGTCCTTTGAACATCGTACGATAAGTTAGGACATCTTACGACCCTTTATGCCACATTAGCAACTCGAAAACACTTTAGTATAATGTAGAACGCCATACAGCTCCTAACACCTTACAATACCGTACGTAAACTTAAAACTCCATAACAAACCTAATGAATTCGTACTAGTCCTTTGAACACCGTACGACTAGTTAGGACATCTTACGACTCTTTATGCCACATTAGCAACTCGAAAAGAACTTTAGTATAATGTAGAATGCCATCCATCTCCTAACACCTTTCAATACCGTACGTAAACTTAAAACTCCATAATATACTTAATGAATTCATACGAGTCCTTTGAACATCGTACGACAAGTTAGGATATCTTATGACTCTTTATGTCATATTAGCACCTTGAAAAGCACATTAGTATAATGTAAGACGTATTACAACACCTAACAACATCTTACAACACCGTACGAACCTTTAAAACTCCAAAATAAACCTAATGAATTCGTACGTTTCCTTTGAACATCGTACGAAAAGTTAGGACATCTTACGACCCTTTATGCCACATTAGCAATTCGAAAAAACTTTAGTATAATGTAGAACGCCATACAGCTCCTAACACCTTACAATACCGTACGTAAACTTAAAACTCCATAATAAACCTAATAAATTCGTACGAGTCCTTTTGAACACCGTACGACAAGTTAGGACATCTTACGACTCTTTATGCCACATTAGCAACTCGAAAAGAACGTTAGTATAATGTAGAACGGCATACAGCTCCTAAGTACACCTGACAATACCGTACATAAACTTAAAACTCCATAATAAACCTAATGAATTCGTACGAGTCCTTTGAACATCGTACGACAAGTTAGGACATCTTACGACATTTTATGCCACATTAGCAACTCGAAAAGAACGTTAGTATAATGTAGAACGGCATACAGCTCCTAAGTACACCTTACAATTTCGTACGTAAATTTAAAACTCCATAATAAACCTAATTAATTCGTACGAGTCCTTTTGAACATCGTACGACAAGTTAGGACATCTTACGACTCTTTATGCCACATTAGCAACTCGAAAAGAACTTTAGTATAATGTAGAACGCCATACAGCTCCTAACACCTTTCAATATCGTACGTAAACTTAAAACTCCATAATATACCTAATAAATTTGTACGAGTCCTTTGAACATCGTACGACAAGTTAGGACATCTTATGACTCTTTATGCCATATTAGCACCTTGAAAAGCACATTAGTATAATGTAAGACGTCTTACAACACCTAACAACATCTTACAACACCGTACGAACCTTTAAAACTCCAAAATAAACCTAATGAATTCGTACGTGTCCTTTGAACATCGTACGATAAGTTAGGACATCTTACGACCCTTTAATGCACATTAGCAACTCGAAAAAAACTTTAGTATAATGTAGAACGCCATACAGCTCCTAACACCTTACAATACCGTACGTAAACTTAAATCTCCATAATAAACCTAATGAATTCGTACGAGTCCTTTGAACACCGTACGACTAGTTAGGACATCTTACGACTCTTTATGCCACATTAGCAACTCGAAAAGAACTTTAGTATAATGTAGAACGCCATCCATCTCCTAACACCTTTCAATACCGTACGTAAACTTAAAACTTCATAATATACCTAATGAATTCATACGAGTCCTTTGAACATCGTACGACAAGTTAGGACATCTTATGACTCTTAATGCCATATTAGCACCTTGAAAAGCACATTAGTATAATGTAAGACGTCTTACAACACCTAACAACATCTTACAACACCGTACGAACCTTTAAAACTCCAAAATAAACCTAATGAATTCGTACGTTTCCTTTTAATATCGTACGAAAAGTTAGGATATCTTACGACCCTTTATGCCACATTAGCAATTCGAAAAAAACTTTAGTATAATGTAGAACGCCCTACAGCTCCTAACACCTTACAATACCGTACGTAAACTTAAAACTCCATAATAAACCTAATGAATTCGTACGAGTCCTTTGAACACCGTACGACAAGTTAGGACATCTTACGACTCTTTATGCCACATTAGCAACTCGAAAAGAACTTTAGTATAATGTAGGACGCCATCCAGCTCCTAACACCTTTCAATACCGTACGTAAACTTAAAACTCCATGATATACCTAATGAATTCATACGAGTCCTTTGAACATCGTACGACAAGTTAGGACATCTTATGACTCTTTATGCCATATTAGCACCTTGAAAAGCACATTAGTATAAGGTAAGACGTCTTACAACACCGTACGAACCTTTAAAATCCCAAAATAAACCTAATGAATTCGTACGTTTCCTTTGAACATCGTACGAAAAGTTAGGACATCTTACGACCCTTTATGCCACATTAGCAATTCGAAAAAAACTTTAGTATAATGTAGAACGCCATACAGCTCCTAACATCTTACAATACCGTACGTAAACTTAAAACTCCATAATAAACCTAATGAATTCGTACGAGTCCTTTTGAACACCGTACGACAAGTTAGGACATCTTACGACTCTTTATGCCACATTAGCAACTCGAAAAGAACGTTAATATAATGTAGAACGCCATACAGCTCCTAAGTACACCTGACAATACCGTACGTAAACTAAATACTCCATAATAAACATAATGAATTCGTACGAGTCCTTTGAACACCGTACGACAAGTTAGGACATCTTACGACTCTTTATGCCACATTAGCAACTCGAAAAGAACGTTAATATAATGTAGAACGCCATACAGCTCCTAAGTACACCTGACAATACCGTACGTAAACTAAATACTCCATAATAAACCTAATGAATTCGTACGAGTCCTTTGAACACCGTACGACAAGTTAGGACATCTTACGACTCTTTATGCCACATTAGCAACTCGAAAAGAACGTTAGTATAATGTAGAACGGCATACAGCTCCTAAGTACACCTGACAATACCGTACATAAACTTAAAACTCCATAATAAACCTAATGAATTCGTACGAGTCCATTGAACATCGTACGACAAGTTAGGACATCTTACGACATTTTATGCCACATTAGCAACTCGAAAAGAACGTTAGTATAATGTAGAACGGCATACAGCTCCTAAGTACACCTTACAATTTCGTACGTAAATTTAAAACTCCATAATAAACCTAATTAATTCGTACGAGTCCTTTTGAACATCGTACGACAAGTTAGGACATCTTACGACTCGTTATGCCACATTAGCAACTCGAAAAGAACTTTAGTATAATGTAGAACGCCATACAGCTCCTAACACCTTTCAATATCGTACGTAAACTTAAAACTCCATAATATACCTAATAAATTTGTACGAGTCCTTTGAACATCGTACGACAAGTTAGGACATCTTATGACTCTTTATGCCATATTAGCACCTTGAAAAGCACATTAGTATAATGTAAGACGTCTTACAACACCTAACAACATCTTACAACACCGTACGAACCTTTAAAACTCCAAAATAAACCTAATGAATTCGTACGTGTCCTTTGAACATCGTACGATAAGTTAGGACATCTTACGACCCTTTATGCCACATTAGCAACTCGAAAAAAACTTTAGTATAATGTAGAACGCCATACAGCTCCTAACACCTTACAATACCGTACGTAAACTTAAAACTCCATAATAAACCTAATGAATTCGTACGAGTCCTTTGAACACCGTACGACTAGTTAGGACATCTTACGACTCTTTATGCCACATTAGCAACTCGAAAAGAACTTTAGTATAATGTAGAACGCCATCCATCTCCTAACACCTTTCAATACCGTACGTAAACTTAAAACTTCATAATATACCTAATGAATTCATACGAGTCCTTTGAACATCGTACGACAAGTTAGGACATCTTATGACTCTTTATGCCATATTAGCACCTTGAAAAGCACATTAGTATAAGGTAAGACGTCTTACAACACCTAAGAACATCTTACAACACCGTACGAACCTTTAAAATCCCAAAATAAACCTAATGAATTCGTACGTTTCCTTTGAACATCGTACGAAAAGTTAGGACATCTTACGACCCTTTATGCCACATTAGCAATTCGAAAAAAACTTTAGTATAATGTAGAACGCCATACAGCTCCTAACATCTTACAATACCGTACGTAAACTTAAAACTCCATAATAAACCTAATGAATTCGTACGAGTCCTTTTGAACACCGTACGACAAGTTAGGACATCTTACGACTCTTTATGCCACATTAGCAACTCGAAAAGAACGTTAATATAATGTAGAACACCATACAGCTCCTAAGTACACCTGACAATACCGTACGTAAACTAAATACTCCATAATAAACATAATGAATTCGTACGAGTCCTTTGAACACCGTACGACAAGTTAGGACATCTTACGACTCTTTATGCCACATTAGCAACTCGAAAAGAACGTTAATATAATGTAGAACGCCATACAGCTCCTAAGTACACCAGACAATACCGTACGTAAACTAAATACTCCATAATAAACCTAATGAATTCGTACGAGTCCTTTGAACACCGTACGACAAGTTAGGACATCTTACGACTCTTTATGCCACATTAGCAACTCGAAAAGAACGTTAGTATAATGTAGAACGGCATACAGCTCCTAAGTACACTTGACAATACCGTACATAAACTTAAAACTCCATAATAAACCTAATGAATTCGTACGAGTCCATTGAACATCGTACGACAAGTTAGGACATCTTACGACATTTTATGCCACATTAGCAACTCGAAAAGAACGTTAGTATAATGTAGAACGGCATACAGCTCCTAAGTACACCTTACAATTTCGTACGTAAATTTAAAACTCCATAATAAACCTAATTAATTCGTACGAGTCCTTTTGAACATCGTACGACAAGTTAGGACATCTTACGACTCGTTATGCCACATTAGCAACTCGAAAAGAACTTTAGTATAATGTAGAACGCCATACAGCTCCTAACACCTTTCAATATCGTACGTAAACTTAAAACTCCATAATATACCTAATAAATTTGTACGAGTCCTTTGAACATCGTACGACAAGTTAGGACATCTTATGACTCTTTATGCCATATTAGCACCTTGAAAAGCACATTAGTATAATGTAAGACGTCTTACAACACCTAACAACATCTTACAACACCGTACGAACCTTTAAAACTCCAAAATAAACCTAATGAATTCGTACGTGTCCTTTGAACATCGTACGATAAGTTAGGACATCTTACGACCCTTTATGCCACATTAGCAACTCGAAAAAAACTTTAGTATAATGTAGAACGGCATACAGCTCCTAACACCTTACAATACCGTACGTAAACTTAAAACTCCATAATAAACCTAATGAATTCGTACGAGTCCTTTGAACACCGTACGACTAGTTAGGACATCTTACGACTCTTTATGCCACATTAGCAACTCGAAAAGAACTTTAGTATAATGTAGAACGCCATCCATCTCCTAACACCTTTCAATACCGTACGTAAACTTAAAACTTCATAATATACCTAATGAATTCATACGAGTCCTTTGAACATCGTACGACAAGTTAGGACATCTTATGACTCTTAATGCCATATTAGCACCTTGAAAAGCACATTAGTATAATGTAAGACGTCTTACAACACTTAACAACATCTTACAACACCGTACGAACCTTTAAAACTCCAAAATAAACCTAATGAATTCGTACGTGTCCTTTGAACATCGTACGATAAGTTAGGACATCTTACGACCCTTTATGCCACATTAGCAACTCGAAAAAAACTTTAGTATAATGTAGAACGCCATACAGCTCCTAACACTTTACAATACCGTACGTAAACTTAAAACTCCATAATAAACCTAATGAATTCGTACGAGTCCTTTGAACACCGTACGACTAGTTAGGACATCTTACGACTCTTTATGCCACATTAGCAACTCGAAAAGAACTTTAGTATAATGTAGAACGCCATCCATCTCCTAACACCTTTTAATACCGTACGTAAACTTAAAACTCCATCATATACCTAATGAATTCATACGAGTCCTTTGAACATCGTACGGCAAGTTAGGACATCTTATGACTCTTTATGCCATATTAGCACCTTGAAAAGCACATTAGTATAATGTAAGACGTCTTACAACACCTAACAACATCTTACAACACCGTACGAACCTTTAAAACTCCAAAATAAACCTAATGAATGCATACGTTTCCTTTGAACATCGTACGAAAAGTTAGGACATCTTACGACCCTTTATGCCAGATTAGCAATTCGAAAAAAACTTTAGTATAATGTAGAACGCCATACAGCTCCTAACACCTTACAATATCGTACGTAAACTTAAAACTCCATAATAAACCTAATGAATTCGTACGAGTCCTTTTGAACACCGTACGACAAGTTAGGACATCTTACGACTCTTTATGCCACATTAGCAACTCGAAAAGAACGTTAGTATAATGTAGAACGCCATACAGCTCCTAAGTACACCTGACAATACCGTACGTAAACTAAAAACTCCATAATAAACCTAATGAATTCATACGAGTCCTTTGAACATCGTACGACAAGTTAGGACATCTTATGACTCTTTATGCCATATTAGCACCTTGAAAAGCACATTAGTATAATGTAAGACGTCTTACAACACCTAACAACATCTTACAACACCGTACGAACCTTTAAAACTCCAAAATAAACCTAATGAATGCGTACGTTTCCTTTGAACATCGTACGAAAAGTTAGGATATGTTACGACCCTTTATGCCAGATTAGCAATTCGAAAAAAACTTTAGTATAATGTAGAACGCCATACAGCTCCTAACACCTTACAATAACGTACGTAAACTTAAAACTCCATAATAAACCTAATGAATTCGTACGAGTCCTTTTGAACACCGTACGACAAGTTAGGACATCTTACGACTCTTTATGCCACATTAGCAACTCGAAAAGAACGTTAGTATAATGTAGAACGCCATACAGCTCCTAAGTACACCTGACAATACCGTACGTAAACTAAAAACTCCATAATAAACCTAATGTATTCGTACGAGTCCTTTGAACACCGTACGACAAGTTAGGACATCTTACGACTCTTTATGCCACATTAGAAACTCGAAAAGAACTTTAGTATAATGTAGGACGCCATCCAGCTCCTAACACCTTTCAATACCGTACGTAAACTTAAAACTCCATGATATACCTAATGAATTCATACGAGTCCTTTGAACATCGTACGACAAGTTAGGACATCTTATGACTCTTTATGCCATATTAGCACCTTGAAAAGCACATTAGTATAATGTAAGACGTCTTACAACACCCAACAACATCTTACAACACCGTACGAACCTTCAAAACTCCAAAATAAACCTAATGAATTCGTACGTGTCCTTTGAACGTCGTACGAAAAGTTAGGACATCTTACGACCCTTTATGCCACATTAGCAATTCGAAAAAAACTTTAGTATAATGTAGAACGCCATACAACTCCTAACACCTTACAATACCGTACATAAACTTAAAACTCCATAATAAAACCTAATGAATTCGTACGAGTCCTTTTGAACACCGTACGACAAGTTAGGACATCTTACGACTCTTTATGCCACATTAGCAACTCGAAAAGAACGTTAGTATAATGTAGAACGCCATACAGCTCCTAAAGTACACCTGACAATACCGTACGTAAACTTAAAACTCCATAATAAACCTAATGAATTCGTACGAGTCCTTTGAACATCGTACGACAAGTTAGGACATCTTACGACATTTTATGCCACATTAGCAACTCGAAAAGAACGTTAGTATAATGTAGAACGGCATACAGCTCCTAAGTACACCTTACAATTTCGTACGTAAATTTAAAACTCCATAATAAACCTAATTAATTCGTACGAGTCCTTTTGAACATCGTACGACAAGTTAGGACATCTTACGCTCTTTATGCCACATTAGCAACTCGAAAAGAACTTTAGTATAATGTAGAACGCCATACAGCTCCTAACACCTTTCAATATCGTACGTAAACTTAAAACTCCATAATATACCTAATGAATTTGTACGAGTCCTTTGAACATCGTACGACAAGTTAGGACATCTTATGACTCTTTATGCCATATTAGCACCTTGAAAAGCACATTAGTATAATGTAAGACGTCTTACAACACGTAACAACATCTTACAACACCGTACGAACCTTTAAAACTCCAAAATAAACCTAATGAATTCGTACGTGTCCTTTGAACATCGTACGATAAGTTAGGACATCTTACGACCCTTTATGCCACATTAGCAACTCGAAAAAAACTTTAGTATAATGTAGAACGCCATACAGCTCCTAACACCTTACAATACCGTACGTAAACTTAAAACTCCATAATAAACCTAATGAATTCGTACGAGTCCTTTGAACACCGTACGACTAGTTAGGACATCTTACGACTCTTTATGCCACATTAGCAACTCGAAAAGAACTTTAGTATAATGTAGAACGCCATCCATCTCCTAACACCTTTCAATACCGTACGTAAACTTAAAACTCCATAATATACCTAATGAATTCATACGAGTCCTTTGAACATCGTACGACAAGTTAGGATATCTTATGACTCTTTATGTCATATTAGCACCTTGAAAAGCACATTAGTATAATGTAAGACGTATTACAACACCTAACAACATCTTACAACACCGTACGAACCTTTAAAACTCCAAAATAAACCTAATGAATTCGTACGTTTCCTTTGAACATCGTACGAAAAGTTAGGACATCTTACGACCCTTTATGCCACATTAGCAATTCGAAAAAACTTTAGTATAATGTAGAACGCCATACAGCTCCTAACACCTTACAATACCGTACGTAAACTTAAAACTCCATAGTAAACCTAATGAATTCGTACGAGTCCTTTTGAACACCGTACGACAAGTTAGGACATCTTACGACTCTTTATGCCATATTAGCAACTCGAAAAGAACGTTAGTATAATGTAGAACGCCATACAGCTCCTAACACCTTACAATACCGTACGTAAACTTAAAACTCCATAATAAACCTAATGAATTCGTACGAGTCCTTTTGAACACCGTACGACAAGTTAGGACATCTTACGACTCTTTATGCCACATTAGCAACTCGAAAAGAACGTTAGTATAATGTAGAACGCCATACAGCTCCTAAGTACACCTGACAATACCGTACGTAAACTAAAAACTCCATAATAAACCTAATGAATTCGTACGAGTCCTTTGAACACCGTACAGCAAGTTAGGACATCTTACGACTCTTTATGCCACATTAGAAACTCGAAAAGAACTTTAGTATAATGTAGGACGCCATCCAGCTCCTAACACTTTTCAATACCGTACGTAAACTTAAAACTCCATGATATACCTAATGAATTCGTACGAGTCCTTTTGAACACCGTACGACAAGTTAGGACATCTTACGACTCTTTATGCCACATTAGCAACTCGAAAAGAACGTTAGTATAATGTAGAACGCCATACAGCTCCTAAAGTACACCTGACAATACCGTACGTAAACTTAAAACTCCATAATAAACCTAATGAATTCGTACGAGTCCTTTGAACATCGTACGACAAGTTAGGACATCTTACGACATTTTATGCCACATTAGCAACTCGAAAAGAACGTTAGTATAATGTAGAACGGCATACAGCTCCTAAGTACAGCTTACAATTTCGTACGTAAGTTTAAAACTCCATAATAAACCTAATTAATTCGTACGAGTCCTTTTGAACATCGTACGACAAGTTAGGACATCTTACGGCTCTTTATGCCACATTAGCAACTCGAAAAGAACTTTAGTATAATGTAGAACGCCATACAGCTCCTAACACCTTTCAATATCGTACGTAAACTTAAAACTCCATAATATACCTAATGAATTTGTACGAGTCCTTTGAACATCGTACGACAAGTTAGGACATCTTATGACTCTTTATGCCATATTAGCACCTTGAAAAGCACATTAGTATAATGTAAGACGTCTTACAACACGTAACAACATCTTACAACACCGTACGAACCTTTAAAACTCCAAAATAAACCTAATGAATTCGTACGTGTCCTTTGAACATCGTACGATAAGTTAGGACATCTTACGACCCTTTATGCCACATTAGCAACTCGAAAAAAACTTTAGTATAATGTAGAACGCCATACAGCTCCTAACACCTTACAATACCGTACGTAAACTTAAAACTCCATAATAAACCTAATGAATTCGTACGAGTCGTTTGAACACCGTACGACTAGTTAGGACATCTTACGACTCTTTATGCCACATTAGCAACTCGAAAAGAACTTTAGTATAATGTAGAACGCCATCCATCTCCTAACACCTTTCAATACCGTACGTAAACTTAAAACTCCATAATATACTTAATGAATTCATACGAGTCCTTTGAACATCGTACGACAAGTTAGGATATCTTATGACTCTTTATGTCATATTAGCACCTTGAAAAGCACATTAGTATAATGTAAGACGTATTACAACACCTAACAACATCTTACAACACCGTACGAACCTTTAAAACTCCAAAATAAACCTAATGAATTCGTACGTTTCCTTTGAACATCGTACGAAAAGTTAGGACATCTTACGACCCTTTATGCCACATTAGCAATTCGAAAAAACTTTAGTATAATGTAGAACGCCATACAGCTCCTAACACCTTACAATACCGTACGTAAACTTAAAACTCCATAATAAACCAAATGAATTCGTACGAGTCCTTTTGAACACCGTACGACAAGTTAGGACATCTTACGACTCTTTATGCCATATTAGCAACTCGAAAAGAACGTTAGTATAATGTAGAACGCCATACAGCTCCTAAGTACACCTGACAATACCGTACATAAACTTAAAACTCCATAATAAACCTAATGAATTCGTACGAGTCCTTTGAACATCGTACGACAAGTTAGGACATCTTACGACATTTTATGCCACATTAGCAACTCGAAAAGAACGTTAGTATAATGTAGAACGGCATACAGCTCCTAAGTACACCTTACAATTTCGTACGTAAATTTAAAACTCCATAATAAACCTAATTAATTCGTACGAGTCCTTTTGAACATCCTACGACAAGTTAGGACATCTTACGACTCTTTATGCCACATTAGCAACTCGAAAAGAACTTTAGTATAATGTAGAACGCCATACAGCTCCTAACACCTTTCAATATCGTACGTAAACTTAAAACTCCATAATATACCTAATAAATTTGTACGAGTCCTTTGAACATCGTACGACAAGTTAGGACATCTTATGACTCTTTATGCCATATTAGCACCTTGAAAAGCACATTAGTATAATGTAAGACGTCTTACAACACCTAACAACATCTTACAACACCGTACGAACCTTTAAAACTCCAAAATAAACCTAATGAATTCGTACGTGTCCTTTGAACATCGTACGATAAGTTAGGACATCTTACGACCCTTTATGCCACATTAGCAACTCGAAAAAAACTTTAGTATAATGTAGAACGCCATACAGCTCCTAACACTTTACAATACCGTACGTAAACTTAAAACTCCATAATAAACCTAATGAATTCGTACGAGTCCTTTGAACACCGTACGACTAGTTAGGACATCTTACGACTCTTTATGCCACATTAGCAACTCGAAAAGAACTTTAGTATAATGTAGAACGCCATCCATCTCCTAACACCTTTTAATACCGTACGTAAACTTAAAACTCCATAATATACCTAATGAATTCATACGAGTCCTTTGAACATCGTACGACAAGTTAGGATATCTTATGACTCTTTATGCCATATTAGCACCTTGAAAAGCACATTAGTATAATGTAAGACGTCTTACAACACCTAACAACATCTTACAAGACCGTACGAACCTTTAAAACTCCAAAATAAACCTAATGAATGCGTACGTTTCCTTTGAACATCGTACGAAAAGTTTGGACATCTTACGACCCTTTATGCCAGATTAGCAATTCGAAAAAAACTTTAGTATAATGTAGAACGCCATACAGCTCCTAACACCTTACAATACCGTACGTAAACTTAAAACTCCATAATAAACCTAATGAATTCGTACGAGTCCTTTTGAACACCGTACGACAAGTTAGGACATCTTACGACTCTTTATGCCACATTAGCAACTCGAAAAGAACGTTAGTATAATGTAGAACGCCATACAGCTCCTAAGTACACCTGACAATACCGTACGTAAACTAAAAACTCCATAATAAACCTAATGAATTCGTACGAGTCCTTTGAACACCGTACAGCAAGTTAGGACATCTTACGACTCTTTATGCCACATTAGAAACTCGAAAAGAACTTTAGTATAATGTAGGACGCCATCCAGCTCCTAACACTTTTCAATACCGTACGTAAACTTAAAACTCCATGATATACCTAATGAATTCGTACGAGTCCTTTTGAACACCGTACGACAAGTTAGGACATCTTACGACTCTTTATGCCACATTAGCAACTCGAAAAGAACGTTAGTATAATGTAGAACGCCATACAGCTCCTAAAGTACACCTGACAATACCGTACGTAAACTTAAAACTCCATAATAAACCTAATGAATTCGTACGAGTCCTTTGAACATCGTACGACAAGTTAGGACATCTTACGACATTTTATGCCACATTAGCAACTCGAAAAGAACGTTAGTATAATGTAGAACGGCATACAGCTCCTAAGTACAGCTTACAATTTCATACGTAAATTTAAAACTCCATAATAAACCTAATTAATTCGTACGAGTCCTTTTGAACATCGTACGACAAGTTAGGACATCTTACGGCTCTTTATGCCACATTAGCAACTCGAAAAGAACTTTAGTATAATGTAGAACGCCATACAGCTCCTAACACCTTTCAATATCGTACGTAAACTTAAAACTCCATAATATACCTAATGAATTTGTACGAGTCCTTTGAACATCGTACGACAAGTTAGGACATCTTATGACTCTTTATGCCATATTAGCACCTTGAAAAGCACATTAGTATAATGTAAGACGTCTTACAACACGTAACAACATCTTACAACACCGTACGAACCTTTAAAACTCCAAAATAAACCTAATGAATTCGTACGTGTCCTTTGAACATCGTACGATAAGTTAGGACATCTTACGACCCTTTATGCCACATTAGCAACTCGAAAAAAACTTTAGTATAATGTAGAACGCCATACAGCTCCTAACACCTTACAATACCGTACGTAAACTTAAAACTCCATAATAAACCTAATGAATTCGTACGAGTCGTTTGAACACCGTACGACTAGTTAGGACATCTTACGACTCTTTATGCCACATTAGCAACTCGAAAAGAACTTTAGTATAATGTAGAACGCCATCCATCTCCTAACACCTTTCAATACCGTACGTAAACTTAAAACTCCATAATATACTTAATGAATTCATACGAGTCCTTTGAACATCGTACGACAAGTTAGGATATCTTATGACTCTTTATGTCATATTAGCACCTTGAAAAGCACATTAGTATAATGTAAGACGTATTACAACACCTAACAACATCTTACAACACCGTACGAACCTTTAAAACTCCAAAATAAACCTAATGAATTCGTACGTTTCCTTTGAACATCGTACGAAAAGTTAGGACATCTTACGACCCTTTATGCCACATTAGCAATTCGAAAAAACTTTAGTATAATGTAGAACGCCATACAGCTCCTAACACCTTACAATACCGTACGTAAACTTAAAACTCCATAATAAACCAAATGAATTCGTACGAGTCCTTTTGAACACCGTACGACAAGTTAGGACATCTTACGACTCTTTATGCCATATTAGCAACTCGAAAAGAACGTTAGTATAATGTAGAACGCCATACAGCTCCTAAGTACACCTGACAATACCGTACATAAACTTAAAACTCCATAATAAACCTAATGAATTCGTACGAGTCCTTTGAACATCGTACGACAAGTTAGGACATCTTACGACATTTTATGCCACATTAGCAACTCGAAAAGAACGTTAGTATAATGTAGAACGGCATACAGCTCCTAAGTACAGCTTACAATTTCGTACGTAAATTTAAAACTCCATAATAAACCTAATTAATTCGTACGAGTCCTTTTGAACATCGTACGACAAGTTAGGACATCTTACGGCTCTTTATGCCACATTAGCAACTCGAAAAGAACTTTAGTATAATGTAGAACGCCATACAGCTCCTAACACCTTTCAATATCGTACGTAAACTTAAAACTCCATAATATACCTAATGAATTTGTACGAGTCCTTTGAACATCGTACGACAAGTTAGGACATCTTATGACTCTTTATGCCATATTAGCACCTTGAAAAGCACATTAGTATAATGTAAGACGTCTTACAACACGTAACAACATCTTACAACACCGTACGAACCTTTAAAACTCCAAAATAAACCTAATGAATTCGTACGTGTCCTTTGAACATCGTACGATAAGTTAGGACATCTTACGACCCTTTATGCCACATTAGCAACTCGAAAAAAACTTTAGTATAATGTAGAACGCCATACAGCTCCTAACACCTTACAATACCGTACGTAAACTTAAAACTCCATAATAAACCTAATGAATTCGTACGAGTCGTTTGAACACCGTACGACTAGTTAGGACATCTTACGACTCTTTATGCCACATTAGCAACTCGAAAAGAACTTTAGTATAATGTAGAACGCCATCCATCTCCTAACACCTTTCAATACCGTACGTAAACTTAAAACTCCATAATATACTTAATGAATTCATACGAGTCCTTTGAACATCGTACGACAAGTTAGGATATCTTATGACTCTTTATGTCATATTAGCACCTTGAAAAGCACATTAGTATAATGTAAGACGTATTACAACACCTAACAACATCTTACAACACCGTACGAACCTTTAAAACTCCAAAATAAACCTAATGAATTCGTACGTTTCCTTTGAACATCGTACGAAAAGTTAGGACATCTTACGACCCTTTATGCCACATTAGCAATTCGAAAAAACTTTAGTATAATGTAGAACGCCATACAGCTCCTAACACCTTACAATACCGTACGTAAACTTAAAACTCCATAATAAACCAAATGAATTCGTACGAGTCCTTTTGAACACCGTACGACAAGTTAGGACATCTTACGACTCTTTATGCCATATTAGCAACTCGAAAAGAACGTTAGTATAATGTAGAACGCCATACAGCTCCTAAGTACACCTGACAATACCGTACATAAACTTAAAACTCCATAATAAACCTAATGAATTCGTACGAGTCCTTTGAACATCGTACGACAAGTTAGGACATCTTACGACATTTTATGCCACATTAGCAACTCGAAAAGAACGTTAGTATAATGTAGAACGGCATACAGCTCCTAAGTACAGCTTACAATTTCGTACGTAAATTTAAAACTCCATAATAAACCTAATTAATTCGTACGAGTCCTTTTGAACATCGTACGACAAGTTAGGACATCTTACGGCTCTTTATGCCACATTAGCAACTCGAAAAGAACTTTAGTATAATGTAGAACGCCATACAGCTCCTAACACCTTTCAATATCGTACGTAAACTTAAAACTCCATAATATACCTAATGAATTTGTACGAGTCCTTTGAACATCGTACGACAAGTTAGGACATCTTATGACTCTTTATGCCATATTAGCACCTTGAAAAGCACATTAGTATAATGTAAGATGTCTTACAACACGTAACAACATCTTACAACACCGTACGAACCTTTAAAACTCCAAAATAAACCTAATGAATTCGTACGTGTCCTTTGAACATCGTACGATAAGTTAGGACATCTTACGACCCTTTATGCCACATTAGCAACTCGAAAAAAACTTTAGTATAATGTAGAACGCCATACAGCTCCTAACACCTTACAATACCGTACGTAAACTTAAAACTCCATAATAAACCTAATGAATTCGTACGAGTCGTTTGAACACCGTACGACTAGTTAGGACATCTTACGACTCTTTATGCCACATTAGCAACTCGAAAAGAACTTTAGTATAATGTAGAACGCCATCCATCTCCTAACACCTTTTAATACCGTACGTAAACTTAAAACTCCATAATATACCTAATGAATTCATACGAGTCCTTTGAACATCGTACGACAAGTTAGGATATCTTATGACTCTTTATGCCATATTAGCACCTTGAAAAGCACATTAGTATAATGTAAGACGTCTTACAACACGTAACAACATCTTACAACACCGTACGAACCTTTAAAACTCCAAAATAAACCTAATGAATTCGTACGTGTCCTTTGAACATCGTACGATAAGTTAGGACATCTTACGACCCTTTATGCCACATTAGCAACTCGAAAAAAACTTTAGTATAATGTAGAACGCCATACAGCTCCTAACACCTTACAATACCGTACGTAAACTTAAAACTCCATAATAAACCTAATGAATTCGTGCGAGTCGTTTGAACACCGTACGACTAGTTAGGACATCTTACGACTCTTTATGCCACATTAGCAACTCGAAAAGAACTTAAGTATAATGTAGAACGCCATCCATCTCCTAACACCTTTCAATACCGTACGTAAACTTAAAACTCCATAATATACTTAATGAATTCATACGAGTCCTTTGAACATCGTACGACAAGTTAGGATATCTTATGACTCTTTATGTCATATTAGCACCTTGAAAAGCACATTAGTATAATGTAAGACGTATTACAACACCTAACAACATCTTACAACACCGTACGAACCTTTAAAACTCCAAAATAAACCTAATGAATTTGTACGTTTCCTTTGAACATCGTACGAAAAGTTAGGACATCTTACGACCCTTTATGCCACATTAGCAATTCGAAAAAACTTTAGTATAATGTAGAACGCCATACAGCTCCTAACACCTTACAATACCGTACGTAAACTTAAAACTCCATAATAAACCAAATGAATTCGTACGAGTCCTTTTGAACACCGTACGACAAGTTAGGACATCTTACGACTCTTTATGCCATATTAGCAACTCGAAAAGAACGTTAGTATAATGTAGAACGCCATACAGCTCCTAAGTACACCTGACAATACCGTACATAAACTTAAAACTCCATAATAAACCTAATGAATTCGTACGAGTCCTTTGAACATCGTACGACAAGTTAGGACATCTTACGACATTTTATGCCACATTAGCAACTCGAAAAGAACGTTAGTATAATGTAGAACGGCATACAGCTCCTAAGTACAGCTTACAATTTCGTACGTAAATTTAAAACTCCATAATAAACCTAATTAATTCGTACGAGTCCTTTTGAACATCGTACGACAAGTTAAGACATCTTACGGCTCTTTATGCCACATTAGCAACTCGAAAAGAACTTTAGTATAATGTAGAACGCCATACAGCTCCTAACACCTTTCAATATCGTACGTAAACTTAAAACTCCATAATATACCTAATGAATTTGTACGAGTCCTTTGAACATCGTACGACAAGTTAGGACATCTTATGACTCTTTATGCCATATTAGCACCTTGAAAAGCACATTAGTATAATGTAAGACGTCTTACAACACGTAACAACATCTTACAACACCGTACGAACCTTTAAAACTCCAAAATAAACCTAATGAATTCGTACGTGTCCTTTGAACATCGTACGATAAGTTAGGACATCTTACGACCCTTTATGCCACATTAGCAACTCGAAAAAAACTTTAGTATAATGTAGAACGCCATACAGCTCCTAACACCTTACAATACCGTACGTAAACTTAAAACTCCATAATAAACCTAATGAATTCGTACGAGTCGTTTGAACACCGTACGACTAGTTAGGACATCTTACGACTCTTTATGCCACATTAGCAACTCGAAAAGAACTTTAGTATAATGTAGAACGCCATCCATCTCCTAACACCTTTTAATACCGTACGTAAACTTAAAACTCCATAATATACCTAATGAATTCATACGAGTCCTTTGAACATCGTACGACAAGTTAGGATATCTTATGACTCTTTATGCCATATTAGCACCTTGAAAAGCACATTAGTATAATGTAAGACGTCTTACAACACCTAACAACATCTTACAAGACCGTACGAACCTTTAAAACTCCAAAATAAACCTAATGAATGCGTACGTTTCCTTTGAACATCGTACGAAAAGTTTGGACATCTTACGACCCTTTATGCCAGATTAGCAATTCGAAAAAAACTTTAGTATAATGTAGAACGCCATACAGCTCCTAACACCTTACAATACCGTACGTAAACTTAAAACTCCATAATAAACCTAATGAATTCGTACGAGTCCTTTTGAACACCGTACGACAAGTTAGGACATCTTACGACTCTTTATGCCACATTAGCAACTCGAAAAGAACGTTAGTATAATGTAGAACGCCATACAGCTCCTAAGTACACCTGACAATACCGTACGTAAACTAAAAACTCCATAATAAACCTAATGAATTCGTACGAGTCCTTTGAACACCGTACAGCAAGTTAGGACATCTTACGACTCTTTATGCCACATTAGAAACTCGAAAAGAACTTTAGTATAATGTAGGACGCCATCCAGCTCCTAACACTTTTCAATACCGTACGTAAACTTAAAACTCCATGATATACCTAATGAATTCGTACGAGTCCTTTTGAACACCGTACGACAAGTTAGGACATCTTACGACTCTTTATGCCACATTAGCAACTCGAAAAGAACGTTAGTATAATGTAGAACGCCATACAGCTCCTAAAGTACACCTGACAATACCGTACGTAAACTTAAAACTCCATAATAAACCTAATGAATTCGTACGAGTCCTTTGAACATCGTACGACAAGTTAGGACATCTTACGACATTTTATGCCACATTAGCAACTCGAAAAGAACGTTAGTATAATGTAGAACGGCATACAGCTCCTAAGTACAGCTTACAATTTCGTACGTAAATTTAAAACTCCATAATAAACCTAATTAATTCGTACGAGTCCTTTTGAACATCGTACGACAAGTTAGGACATCTTACGGCTCTTTATGCCACATTAGCAACTCGAAAAGAACTTTAGTATAATGTAGAACGCCATACAGCTCCTAACACCTTTCAATATCGTACGTAAACTTAAAACTCCATAATATACCTAATGAATTTGTACGAGTCCTTTGAACATCGTACGACAAGTTAGGACATCTTATGACTCTTTATGCCATATTAGCACCTTGAAAAGCACATTAGTATAATGTAAGACGTCTTACAACACGTAACAACATCTTACAACACCGTACGAACCTTTAAAACTCCAAAATAAACCTAATGAATTCGTACGTGTCCTTTGAACATCGTACGATAAGTTAGGACATCTTACGACCCTTTATGCCACATTAGCAACTCGAAAAAAACATTAGTATAATGTAGAACGCCATACAGCTCCTAACACCTTACAATACCGTACGTAAACTTAAAACTCCATAATAAACCTAATGAATTCGTACGAGTCGTTTGAACACCGTACGACTAGTTAGGACATCTTACGACTCTTTATGCCACATTAGCAACTCGAAAAGAACTTTAGTATAATGTAGAACGCCATCCATCTCCTAACACCTTTCAATACCGTACGTAAACTTAAAACTCCATAATATACTTAATGAATTCATACGAGTCCTTTGAACATCGTACGACAAGTTAGGATATCTTATGACTCTTTATGTCATATTAGCACCTTGAAAAGCACATTAGTATAATGTAAGACGTATTACAACACCTAACAACATCTTACAACACCGTACGAACCTTTAAAACTCCAAAATAAACCTAATGAATTCGTACGTTTCCTTTGAACATCGTACGAAAAGTTAGGACATCTTACGACCCTTTATGCCACATTAGCAATTCGAAAAAACTTTAGTATAATGTAGAACGCCATACAGCTCCTAACACCTTACAATACCGTACGTAAACTTAAAACTCCATAATAAACCAAATGAATTCGTACGAGTCCTTTTGAACACCGTACGACAAGTTAGGACATCTTACGACTCTTTATGCCATATTAGCAACTCGAAAAGAACGTTAGTATAATGTAGAACGCCATACAGCTCCTAAGTACACCTGACAATACCGTACATAAACTTAAAACTCCATAATAAACCTAATGAATTCGTACGAGTCCTTTGAACATCGTACGACAAGTTAGGACATCTTACGACATTTTATGCCACATTAGCAACTCGAAAAGAACGTTAGTATAATGTAGAACGGCATACAGCTCCTAAGTACACCTTACAATTTCGTACGTAAATTTAAAACTCCATAATAAACCTAATTAATTCGTACGAGTCCTTTTGAACATCGTACGACAAGTTAGGACATCTTACGACTCTTTATGCCACATTAGCAACTCGAAAAGAACTTTAGTATAATGTAGAACGCCATACAGCTCCTAACACCTTTCAATATCGTACGTAAACTTAAAACTCCATAATATACCTAATAAATTTGTACGAGTCCTTTGAACATCGTACGACAAGTTAGGACATCTTATGACTCTTTATGCCATATTAGCACCTTGAAAAGCACATTAGTATAATGTAAGACGTCTTACAACACCTAACAACATCTTACAACACCGTACGAACCTTTAAAACTCCAAAATAAACCTAATGAATTCGTACGTGTCCTTTGAACATCGTACGATAAGTTAGGACATCTTACGACCCTTTATGCCACATTAGCAACTCGAAAAAAACTTTAGTATAATGTAGAACGCCATACAGCTCCTAACACCTTACAATACCGTACGTAAACTTAAAACTCCATAATAAACCTAATGAATTCGTACGAGTCCTTTGAACACCGTACGACTAGTTAGGACATCTTACGACTCTTTATGCCACATTAGCAACTCGAAAAGAACTTTAGTATAATGTAGAACGCCATACAGCTCCTAACACCTTTCAATATCGTACGTAAACTTAAAACTCCATAATATACCTAATGAATTCATACGAGTCCTTTGAACATCGTACGACAAGGTAGGATATCTTATGACTCTTTATGTCATATTAGCACCTTGAAAAGCACATTAGTATAATGTAAGACGTATTACAACACCTAACAACATCTTACAACACCGTACGAACCTTTAAAACTCCAAAATAAACCTAATGAATTCGTACGTTTCCTTTGAACATCGTACGAAAAGTTAGGACATCTTACGACCCTTTATGCCACATTAGCAATTCGAAAAAACTTTAGTATAATGTAGAACGCCATACAGCTCCTAACACCTTACAATACCGTACGTAAACTTAAAACTCCATAATAAACCTAATGAATCCGTACGAGTCCTTTTGAACACCGTACGACAAGTTAGGACATCTTACGAATCTTTATGCCACATTAGCAACTCGAAAAGAACGTTAGTATAATGTAAAACGCCATACAGCTCCTAACACCTTTCAATATCGTACGTAAACTTAAAACTCCATAATATACCTAATGAATTCGTACGAGTCCTTTGAACATCGTACGACAAGTTAGGACATCTTACGACATTTTATGCCACATTAGCAACTCGAAAAGAACGTTAGTATACTGTAGAACGGCATACAGCTCCTAAGTACAACTTACAATTCCGTACGTAAATTTAAAACTCCATAATAAACCTAATTAATTCGTACGAGTCCTTTTGACCATCGTACGACAAGTTAGGACATCTTACGACTCTTTATGCCCACATTAGCAACTCGAAAATAACTTTAGTATAATGTAGAACGCCATCCATCTCCTAACACCTTTCAATACCGTACGTAAACTTAAAACTCCATAATATACCTAATGAATTCATACGAGTCCTTTGAACATCGTACGACAAGTTAGGACATCTTATGACTCTTTATGCCATATTAGCACCTTGAAAAGCACATTAGTATAATGTAAGACGTCTTACAACACCTAACAACATCTTACAACACCGTACGAACCATTAAAACTCCAAAATAAACCTAATGAACTCGTACGTGTCCTTTGAACATCGTACGATAAGTTAGGACATCTTACGACCCTTTATGCCACATTAGCAACTCGAAAAAAACTTTAGTATAATGTAGAACGCCATACAGCTCCTAACACCTTACAATACCGTACGTAAACTTAAAACTCCATAATAAACCTAATGAATTCGTACGAGTCCTTTGAACACCGTACGACTAGTTAGGACATCTTACGACTCTTTATGCCACATTAGCAACTCGAAAAGAACTTTAGTATAATGTAGAACGCCATACAGCTCCTAACACCTTTCAATATCGTACGTAAACTTAAAACTCCATAATATACCTAATGAATTCATACGAGTCCTTTGAACATCGTACGACAAGGTAGGATATCTTATGACTCTTTATGTCATATTAGCACCTTGAAAAGCACATTAGTATAATGTAAGACGTATTACAACACCTAACAACATCTTACAACACCGTACGAACCTTTAAAACTCCAAAATAAACCTAATGAATTCGTACGTTTCCTTTGAACATCGTACAAAAAGTTAGGACATCTTACGACCCTTTATGCCACATTAGCAATTCGAAAAAACTTTAGTATAATGTAGAACGCCATACAGCTCCTAACACCTTACAATACCGTACGTAAACTTAAAACTCCATAATAAACCTAATGAATCCGTACGAGTCCTTTTGAACACCGTACGACAAGTTAGGACATCTTACGACTCTTTATGCCACATTAGCAACTCGAAAAGAACGTTAGTATAATGTAGAACGCCATACAGCTCCTAAGTACACCTGACAATACCGTACATAAACTTAAAACTCCATAATAAACCTAATGAATTCGTACGAGTCCTTTGAACATCGTACGACAAGTTAGGACATCTTACGACATTTTATGCCACATTAGCAACTCGAAAAGAACGTTAGTATAATGTAGAACGGCATACAGCTCCTAAGTACACCTTACAATTCCGTACGTAAATTTAAAACTCCATAATAAACCTAATTAATTCGTACGAGTCCTTTTGACCATCGTACGACAAGTTAGGACATCTTACGACTCTTTATGCCACATTAGCAACTCGAAAATAACTTTAGTATAATGTAGAACGCCATCCATCTCCTAACACCTTTCAATACCGTACGTAAACTTAAAACTCCATAATATACCTAATGAATTCATACGAGTCCTTTGAACATCGTACGACAAGTTAGGACATCTTATGACTCTTTATGCCATATTAGCACCTTGAAAAGCACATTAGTATAATGTAAGACATCTTACAACACCTAACAACATCTTATAACACCGTACGAACCTTTAAAACTCCAAAATAAACCTAATGAATTCGTACGTGTCCTTTGAACATCGTACGATAAGTTAGGACATCTTACGACCCTTTATGCCACATTAGCAACTCGAAAAAAACTTTAGTATAATGTAAAACGCCATACAGCTCCTAACACCTTACAATACCGTACGTAAACTTAAAACTCCATAATAAACCTAATGAATTCGTACGAGTCCTTTGAACACCGTACGACTAGTTAGGACATCTTACGACTCTTTATGCCACATTAGCAACTTGAAACGAACTTTAGTATAATGTAGAACGCCATACAGCTCCTAACACCTTTCAATATCGTACGTAAACTTAAAACTCCATAATATACCTAATGAATTCATACGAGTCCTTTGAACATCATACGACAAGGTAGGATATCTTATGACTCTTTATGTCATATTAGCACCTTGAAAAGCACATTAGTATAATGTAAGACGTCTTACAACACCTAACAACATCTTACAACACCGTACGAACCATTAAAACTCCAAAATAAACCTAATGAACTCGTACGTGTCCTTTGAACATCGTACGATAAGTTAGGACATCTTACGACCCTTTATGCCACATTAGCAACTCGAAAAAAACTTTAGTATAATGTAGAACGCCATACAGCTCCTAACACCTTACAATACCGTACGTAAACTTAAAACTCCATAATAAACCTAATGAATTCGTACGAGTCCTTTGAACACCGTACGACTAGTTAGGACATCTTACGACTCTTTATGCCACATTAGCAACTCGAAAAGAACTTTAGTATAATGTAGAACGCCATACAGCTCCTAACACCTTTCAATATCGTACGTAAACTTAAAACTCCATAATATACCTAATGAATTCATACGAGTCCTTTGAACATCGTACGACAAGGTAGGATATCTTATGACTCTTTATGTCATATTAGCACCTTGAAAAGCACATTAGTATAATGTAAGACGTATTACAACACCTAACAACATCTTACAACACCGTACGAACCTTTAAAACTCCAAAATAAACCTAATGAATTCGTACGTTTCCTTTGAACATCGTACAAAAAGTTAGGACATCTTACGACCCTTTATGCCACATTAGCAATTCGAAAAAACTTTAGTATAATGTAGAACGCCATACAGCTCCTAACACCTTACAATACCGTACGTAAACTTAAAACTCCATAATAAACCTAATGAATCCGTACGAGTCCTTTTGAACACCGTACGACAAGTTAGGACATCTTACGACTCTTTATGCCACATTAGCAACTCGAAAAGAACGTTAGTATAATGTAGAACGCCATACAGCTCCTAAGTACACCTGACAATACCGTACATAAACTTAAAACTCCATAATAAACCTAATGAATTCGTACGAGTCCTTTGAACATCGTACGACAAGTTAGGACATCTTACGACATTTTATGCCACATTAGCAACTCGAAAAGAACGTTAGTATAATGTAGAACGCCATACAGCTCCTAAGTACACCTGACAATACCTTACGTAAACTAAAAACTCCATAATAAACCTAATGAATTCGTACGAGTCCTTTGAACACCGTACGACAAGTTAGGACATCTTACGACTCTTTATGCCACATTAGAAACTCGAAAAGAACTTTAGTATAATGTAGGACGCCATCCAGCTCCTAACACTTTTCAATACCGTACGTAAACTTAAAACTCCATGTTATACCTAATGAATTCATACGAGTCCTTTGAACATCGTACGACAAGTTAGGACATCTTATGACTCTTTATGCCATATTAGCACCTTAAAAAGCACATTAGTATAATGTAAGACGTCTTACAACACCTAACAACATCTTACAACACCGTACGAACCTTTAAAACTCCAAAATAAACCTAATGAATTCGTACGTGTCCTTTGAACATCGTACGATAAGTTAGGACATCTTACGACCCTTTATGCCACATTAGCAACTCGAAAAAAACTTTAGTATAATGTAAAACGCCATACAGCTCCTAACACCTTACAATACCGTACGTAAACTTAAAACTCCATAATAAACCTAATGAATTCGTACGAGTCCTTTGAACACCGTACGACTAGTTAGGACATCTTACGACTCTTTATGCCACATTAGCAACTTGAAACGAACTTTAGTATAATGTAGAACGCCATACAGCTCCTAACACCTTTCAATATCGTACGTAAACTTAAAACTCCATAATATACCTAATGAATTCATACGAGTCCTTTGAACATCATACAACAAGGTAGGATATCTTATGACTCTTTATGTCATATTAGCACCTTGAAAAGCACATTAGTATAATGTAAGACGTATTACAACACCTAACAACATCTTACAACACCGTACGAACCTTTAAAACTCCAAAATAAACCTAATGAATTCGTACGTTTCCTTTGAACATCGTACGAAAAGTTAGGACATCTTACGACCCTTTATGCCACATTAGCAATTCGAAAAAACTTTAGTATAATGTAGAACGCCATACAGCTCCTAACTCCTTACAATACCGTACGTAAACTTAAAACTCCATAATAAACCTAATGAATTCGTACGAGTCCTTTTGAACACCGTACGACAAGTTAGGACATCTTACGACTCTTTATGCCACATTAGCAACTCGAAAAGAACGTTAGTATAATGTAGAACGCCATACAGCTCCTACCTAAGTACCTGACAATACCGTACATAAACTTTAAACTCCATAATAAACCTAATGAATTCGTACGAGTCCTTTGAACATCGTACGAGTCCTTTGAACATCGTACGACAAGTTAGGACATCTTACGACATTTTATGCCACATTAGCAACTCGAAAAGAACGTTAGTATAATGTAGAACGACATACAGCTCCTAAGTACACCTTACAATTTCGTACGTAAATTTAAAACTCCATAATAAACCTAATTAATTCGTACGAGTCCTTTTGAACATCGTACGACAAGTTAGGACATCTTACGACTCTTTATGCCACATTAGCAACTCGAAAAGAACTTTAGTATAATGTAGAACCCCATACAGCTCCTAACACCTTTCAATATCGTACGTAAACTTAAAACTCCATAATATACCTAATAAATTTGTACGAGTCCTTTGAACATTGTACGACAAGTTAGGACATCTTATGACTCTTTATGCCATATTAGCACCTTGAAAAGCACATTAGTATAATGTAAGACGTCTTACAACACCTAACAACATCTTACAACACCGTACGAACCTTTAAAACTCCAAAATAAACCTAATGAATTCGTACGTGTCCTTTGAACATCGTACGATAAGTTAGGACATCTTACGACCCTTTATGCCACATTAGCAACTCGAAAAAAACTTTAGTATAATGTAGAACGCCATACAGCTCCTAACACCTTACAATACCGTACGTAAACTTAAAACTCCATAATAAACCTAATGAATTCGTACGAGTCCTTTGAACACCGTACGACTAGTTAGGACATCTTACGACTCTTTATGCCACATTAGCAACTCGAAAAGAACTTTAGTATAATGTAGAACGCCATCCATCTCCTAACACCTTTCAATACCGTACGTAAACTTAAAACTCCATAATATACCTAATGAATTCATACGAGTCCTTTGAACATCGTACGACAAGTTAGGATATCTTATGACTCTTTATGTCATATTAGCACCTTGAAAAGCACATTAGTATAATGTAAGACGTATTACAACACCTAACAACATCTTACAACACCGTACGAACCTTTAAAACTCCAAAATAAACCTAATGAATTCGTACGTTTCCTTTGAACATCGTACGAAAAGTTAGGACATCTTACGACCCTTTATGCCACATTAGCAATTCGAAAAAACTTTAGTATAATGTAGAACGCCATACAGCTCCTAACACCTTACAATACCGTACGTAAACTTAAAACTCCATAGTAAACCTAATGAATTCGTACGAGTCCTTTTGAACACCGTACGACAAGTTAGGACATCTTACGACTCTTTATGCCATATTAGCAACTCGAAAAGAACGTTAGTATAATGTAGAACGCCATACAGCTCCTAACACCTTACAATACCGTACGTAAACTTAAAACTCCATAATAAACCTAATGAATTCGTACGAGTCCTTTTGAACACCGTACGACAAGTTAGGACATCTTACGACTCTTTATGCCACATTAGCAACTCGAAAAGAACGTTAGTATAATGTAGAACGCCATACAGCTCCTAAGTACACCTGACAATACCTTACGTAAACTAAAAACTCCATAATAAACCTAATGAATTCGTACGAGTCCTTTGAACACCGTACGACAAGTTAGGACATCTTACGACTCTTTATGCCACATTAGAAACTCGAAAAGAACTTTAGTATAATGTAGGACGCCATCCAGCTCCTAACACTTTTCAATACCGTACGTAAACTTAAAACTCCATGTTATACCTAATGAATTCATACGAGTCCTTTGAACATCGTACGACAAGTTAGGACATCTTATGACTCTTTATGCCATATTAGCACCTTAAAAAGCACATTAGTATAATGTAAGACGTCTTACAACACCTAACAACATCTTACAACACCGTACGAACCTTTAAAACTCCAAAATAAACCTAATGAATTCGTACGTGTCCTTTGAACGTCGTACGAAAAGTTAGGACATCTTACGACCCTTTATGCCACATTAGCAATTCGAAAAAAACTTTAGTATAATGTAGAACGCCATACAACTCCTAACACCTTACAATACCGTACATAAACTTAAAACTCCATAATAAAACCTAATGAATTCGTACGAGTCCTTTTGAACACCGTACGACAAGTTAGGACATCTTACGACTCTTTATGCCACATTAGCAACTCGAAAAGAACGTTAGTATAATGTAGAACGCCATACAGCTCCTAAAGTACACCTGACAATACCGTACGTAAACTTAAAACTCCATAATAAACCTAATGAATTCGTACGAGTCCTTTGAACATCGTACGACAAGTTAGGACATCTTACGACATTTTATGCCACATTAGCAACTCGAAAAGAACGTTAGTATAATGTAGAACGGCATACAGCTCCTAAGTACACCTTACAATTTCGTACGTAAATTTAAAACTCCATAATAAACCTAATTAATTCGTACGAGTCCTTTTGAACATCGTACGACAAGTTAGGACATCTTACGGCTCTTTATGCCACATTAGCAACTCGAAAAGAACTTTAGTATAATGTAGAACGCCATACAGCTCCTAACACCTTTCAATATCGTACGTAAACTTAAAACTCCATAATATACCTAATGAATTTGTACGAGTCCTTTGAACATCGTACGACAAGTTAGGACATCTTATGACTCTTTATGCCATATTAGCACCTTGAAAAGCACATTAGTATAATGTAAGACGTCTTACAACACGTAACAACATCTTACAACACCGTACGAACCTTTAAAACTCCAAAATAAACCTAATGAATTCGTACGTGTCCTTTGAACATCGTACGATAAGTTAGGACATCTTACGACCCTTTATGCCACATTAGCAACTCGAAAAAAACTTTAGTATAATGTAGAACGCCATACAGCTCCTAACACCTTACAATACCGTACGTAAACTTAAAACTCCATAATAAACCTAATGAATTCGTACGAGTCGTTTGAACACCGTACGACTAGTTAGGACATCTTTCGACTCTTTATGCCACATTAGCAACTCGAAAAGAACTTTAGTATAATGTAGAACGCCATCCATCTCCTAACACCTTTCAATACCGTACGTAAACTTAAAACTCCATAATATACTTAATGAATTCATACGAGTCCTTTGAACATCGTACGACAAGTTAGGATATCTTATGACTTTTTATGTCATATTAGCACCTTGAAAAGCACATTAGTATAATGTAAGACGTATTACAACACCTAACAACATCTTACAACACCGTACGAACCTTTAAAACTCCAAAATAAACCTAATGAATTCGTACGTTTCCTTTGAACATCGTACGAAAAGTTAGGACATCTTACGACCCTTTATGCCACATTAGCAATTCGAAAAAACTTTAGTATAATGTAGAACGCCATACAGCTCCTAACACCTTACAATACCGTACGTAAACTTAAAACTCCATAATAAACCAAATGAATTCGTACGAGTCCTTTTGAACACCGTACGACAAGTTAGGACATCTTACGACTCTTTATGCCATATTAGCAACTCGAAAAGAACGTTAGTATAATGTAGAACGCCATACAGCTCCTAAGTACACCTGACAATACCGTACATAAACTTAAAACTCCATAATAAACCTAATGAATTCGTACGAGTCCTTTGAACATCGTACGACAAGTTAGGACATCTTACGACATTTTATGCCACATTAGCAACTCGAAAAGAACGTTAGTATAATGTAGAACGACATACAGCTCCTAAGTACACCTTACAATTTCGTACGTAAATTTAAAACTCCATAATAAACCTAATTAATTCGTACGAGTCCTTTTGAACATCCTACGACAAGTTAGGACATCTTACGACTCTTTATGCCACATTAGCAACTCGAAAAGAACTTTAGTATAATGTAGAACGCCATACAGCTCCTAACACCTTTCAATATCGTACGTAAACTTAAAACTCCATAATATACCTAATGAATTTGTACGAGTCCTTTGAACATCGTACGACAAGTTAGGACATCTTATGACTCTTTATGCCATATTAGCACCTTGAAAAGCACATTAGTATAATGTAAGACGTCTTACAACACGTAACAACATCTTACAACACCGTACGAACCTTTAAAACTCCAAAATAAACCTAATGAATTCGTACGTGTCCTTTGAACATCGTACGATAAGTTAGGACATCTTACGACCCTTTATGCCACATTAGCAACTCGAAAAAAACTTTAGTATAATGTAGAACGCCATACAGCTCCTAACACCTTACAATACCGTACGTAAACTTAAAACTCCATAATAAACCTAATGAATTCGTACGAGTCGTTTGAACACCGTACGACTAGTTAGGACATCTTACGACTCTTTATGCCACATTAGCAACTCGAAAAGAACTTTAGTATAATGTAGAACGCCATCCATCTCCTAACACCTTTCAATACCGTACGTAAACTTAAAACTCCATAATATACTTAATGAATTCATACGAGTCCTTTGAACATCGTACGACAAGTTAGGATATCTTATGACTTTTTATGTCATATTAGCACCTTGAAAAGCACATTAGTATAATGTAAGACGTATTACAACACCTAACAACATCTTACAACACCGTACGAACCTTTAAAACTCCAAAATAAACCTAATGAATTCGTACGTTTCCTTTGAACAACGTACGAAAAGTTAGGACATCTTACGACCCTTTATGCCACATTAGCAATTCGAAAAAACTTTAGTATAATGTAGAACGCCATACAGCTCCTAACACCTTACAATACCGTACGTAAACTTAAAACTCCATAATAAACCAAATGAATTCGTACGAGTCCTTTTGAACACCGTACGACAAGTTAGGACATCTTACGACTCTTTATGCCATATTAGCAACTCGAAAAGAACGTTAGTATAATGTAGAACGCCATACAGCTCCTAAGTACACCTGACAATACCGTACATAAACTTAAAACTCCATAATAAACCTAATGAATTCGTACGAGTCCTTTGAACATCGTACGACAAGTTAGGACATCTTACGACATTTTATGCCACATTAGCAACTCGAAAAGAACGTTAGTATAATGTAGAACGACATACAGCTCCTAAGTACACCTTACAATTTCGTACGTAAATTTAAAACTCCATAATAAACCTAATTAATTCGTACGAGTCCTTTTGAACATCCTACGACAAGTTAGGACATCTTACGACTCTTTATGCCACATTAGCAACTCGAAAAGAACTTTAGTATAATGTAGAACGCCATACAGCTCCTAACACCTTTCAATATCGTACGTAAACTTAAAACTCCATAATATACCTAATAAATTTGTACGAGTCCTTTGAACATCGTACGACAAGTTAGGACATCTTATGACTCTTTATGCCATATTAGCACCTTGAAAAGCACATTAGTATAATGTAAGACGTCTTACAACACCTAACAACATCTTACAACACCGTACGAACCTTTAAAACTCCAAAATAAACCTAATGAATTCGTACGTGTCCTTTGAACATCGTACGATAAGTTAGGACATCTTACGACCCTTTATGCCACATTAGCAACTCGAAAAAAACTTTAGTATAATGTAGAACGCCATACAGCTCCTAACACTTTACAATACCGTACGTAAACTTAAAACTCCATAATAAACCTAATGAATTCGTACGAGTCCTTTGAACACCGTACGACTAGTTAGGACATCTTACGACTCTTTATGCCACATTAGCAACTCGAAAAGAACTTTAGTATAATGTAGAACGCCATCCATCTCCTAACACCTTTTAATACCGTACGTAAACTTAAAACTCCATAATATACCTAATGAATTCATACGAGTCCTTTGAACATCGTACGACAAGTTAGGATATCTTATGACTCTTTATGCCATATTAGCACCTTGAAAAGCACATTAGTAAGTAAAGATAAGCAAAAAACCCTAGTTTCTCTCCCTGATGGCGATTTTTGGCGATTTGTGTTGTTCTTAAATCCTGTTCGATTTCTTGGCTGTAATCTGCTTGATTATCTAGTTCTACGTTATGGAATCTGATTCCCTTGATGCGTAGCATTAGACTAATTAACAGGTTACTTAAAAGTTAGCGATTAGGGTTTGAGTTTTCTTTGTTTTCCACGTTTTCAATTCTGATCAATTGCGATTAGGGTTTCATCGGCTGTCTTTCAAGGTAGCAGCTTTGAAGTTACCTAAGTTTCAATCGATTAAGGGTTGTATTACTGGGATTCTTTTTATTTTCGCATCAGGTTCTAGGGTTGTTTTGTTTCGTGCTGTTTGGAGGGATTTTGGTGTTGTGTGCGACGTGCTGTTTGTGCATGCTGTGCATGTGATGGCTGGTAAAGAGAGAAAAGGTTCGTTGGAGGGTCTGGCTAGTAAGATTCGCAAAATTGATGGTAGTGTTCCTGTTACAATCTTGAAGAACCCGACGGTCGTAACTAAGGTGGGAAATATTAATGTGCCTGTTAAACAATCGTTAGAACCAAAGGAGGGCGATGTTATTGTTGCTGAACAGGTACAGCAGATGGAAGCTGAGTCTTATTTAGATAAGGTGAAGACCGATATGCCTTTGAATAATAAGGGTGGCCGAGTGATTAACTTCAGATTAATTGATAACCTAGTTAAACATGATGGAGCTGATGCGGTGCTACCTAAAGAGTCGGTTAGAATGGTACAGGATAAGCTTGCAAATACTCTTTATGGTTATTTCTTGGGTGATAGAGAAGCGTTCCCTTTGGTTGAAAATTATACTAAGTTGCATTGGAAAAAGTTTGGATTACAAAGAATTATGATGAATGCGCATGGTTATTTTTTCTTTAAGTTTGCTGATCGCAAGGGGATGTTGAATGTATTAGAAAATGGGCCTTGGATCGTTAGGAATAAACCTTTGTTCTTGAATATATGATCTGCTACTTCTAAACTTGTGAAGGAGGATAGGAAAGTTGTCTCGGTTTGGGTCAAGATACATGATGTTCCACTAGCAGCGTATACTGAGGATGGGCTGAGTATACTTGGTTCTCTGATAGGGACGCCAAAATTGCTGGATACCTATACTACATCGATGTGTACTCATTCTTGGGGTCGTAGTAGTTATGCGAGGGCGCTCTTGGAGATCTCTGCAGATAATGACTTTAAGGAGGAGATTACTCTGGCAATTCCAGATCTAGAGGGAGAGGGGTTCGTGAAAGAAACTATGCATGTTGAGTATGAATGGTACCCGCCAAGATGTGCTCATTGTAGGATTTTTGGTCATGAGGTTGATGAGTGTCCCAAGATCGTGAAATCCAATTCTAAGTCTCATCCTGGAGTTGATAATGAAGGATTTACGGAGGTGAAAGGAAGGAAAGCTGGAAAAAAGCATGGACTGTCTATGGTGAAACCTAAATTCGTGTATAGGCCTAAGGTGGATCAAAAAGAGAACGATATGAATAAACCTAAACAGATTTCTCAGCTAAAGAAGGACAAGGTGAGCATTAGGAACTCGTTTGATGTGTTACAGGGGGATGGGGAAAATGGTAGTAAAGGGGGACAGGGGGAATCGAGTAAGGCTGATATGGAATGGGATGAGGAGGTAGAGGAGAATGTATATGATGAAACTGCTGAATTCATGGCGGCTGGGGATAAAAAAGGTCATAATACAGGGGCAAGCACTCCTGCTTCTACTGGTTTTAATGGTTAATCTTGCCTCCTGGAATATTAGGGGGTTGAACCGCCCTCTGAAACAAAAAGAGGTTCGCCAGGTAGTAAAGGATAATCAGTTGAATTTTTGTGCTATATTGGAATCCCATGTTAATATTGATAGGCTGGTGGGGATTTGTAAGGCTGTGTTCAAAAATTGGGATTGGACGTCAAATGGTAATTTATGCAAGAAGGGGGCTCGTATCATTCTAGGGTGGGATCCATCCATTATAGATGTTATGATTATAGCTCAGACGGATCAGGTTATGCACACTCAGATAAATCTAAAAGTTGAGAAGAAAGTGTTGTTTTGTTCATTGGTTTATGCTGATAATAGCTACATTAACCGAAGGGATCTATGGCATAGCTTGCGTATGCATAAAGGGTTTGTTAAGGATAGCTCGTGGGTGATAATGGGGGATTTCAATGCAGCCCTAAATCCTGAGGATAAAGCGATGGGGTCATCTTCCATTGATACTAGTATGCTGGAATTTAGGGAGTGCGTGGATAAGATTGAGGTTATTGATGTCAATAGCTCAGGATTGCAATATACTTGGACTCAAAAGCCGAAGACTGGGATTGGTACTCTAAAGAAGATTGATCGAGTTATGTGTAATGTAGAGTTCATTAATGTGTTTCCGAATGCTGGAGCATTGTTCAAACCTTATCGGATTTCGGATCACTGCCCGTGTGTTCTAAAGATTCCTTCTTGTACAAGTAAGAAACCGACCTTATTTAAGTTTGCTAATTTTCTTACTTACAAACCAGAGTTCATTGATATTGTGAGGAAAGGTTGGAATTGTAATATTGATGGGGTGATGCAATTTCAAGTCATGAAGAAATTGAGGATGCTTAAGGCTCCAATTCGGTCTTTATTCCATAACCAAGGTAACTTACATAAAAACGTCATCATGCTTAGAAGTGAACTTGATTTGCTCCAAGCTGATATTGATCGTGACCCGGCTAATATGACTCTACGAGAGAAAGAGGCTGAATGTATTAGGAGATTTGAAGTGGCTAGTCTTGATGAGGAGAGATTTCTAAAGCAAAAGTCTAAAGTTAATTGGTTGGCGGTTGGGGATGCCAATACAAAGTTTTTTCATATGTATCTAAAATGCAAGAATCATCGGAATCGTATTAATGAAATTAGGGATACTAATGGTGTTTTACATGAGGGAGGGAATGTCCCGATAGCTTTTGTAAACCATTATCAGGCGTTTCTTGGTGTTCAAGGGATGACGTGTGCTGATATGTCGCTTGAGTTGTTTTCCCACCAACTTGATACTGGTAGTGCTATGGATATGGTTCGGTTGGTGACGAGGGAGGAAATAAAGAGTGCTATGTTCTCTATTGGTGATGATAAGGCTCCGGGGCCGGATGGATATACAGCAGCGTTTTATAAGAAGGCTTGGCCTATTGTGGGAGATGATATTATTGCGGCGGTCCAAGAGTTCTTTTTATCGGGTAAATTGCTTACTCAACTTAATCATACAATAATAGCTCTTGTCCCTAAAGTTGAGGTTCCTCAGTATGTCACGGATTATAGACCTATTGCCTGTTGCAATGTGTTTTATAAGTGCATTAGTAAAATCCTTGCTGACAGGATCAAGCTTAGTTTGAAATATATTGTGAGTATAAACCAGTCAGCTTTTGTTCCGGGGAGGAAAATATCTGATAATATCCTGCTTACTCAAGAGTTAATGCATAATTATCATCGGGATGAAGGTCCGCCTAGGTGTGCTTTCAAAGTGGACATTCAGAAAGCCTATGACACGGTGGACTGGGGTTTTTTGAAGAGGGTCCTGATGGGGTTTGGCTTTCATCATAAAATGGTTCAATGGATTATGGTTTGTGTTTCGTCAGTGTCCTTCTCTGTGAGTGTGAATGGGGACTTGCATGGGTACTTTAAAGCGCAGAGAGGTCTGAGGCAAGGTGATCCCCTGTCCCCTTATCTGTTTACGCTAGTTATGGAGGTTTTGACACTTGTGCTTCATAAGGAAGTGGAGTCTAGCCTTGTCTTTAGGTTCCATAGTAAATGTGAGGAACAAAAGATTGTTAATCTATGTTTTGCGGATGATTTGTTCTTATTTGCTAGAGGGGATTGTAACTCGGCTTTGTGCATTATGAGGTCACTTCAATTGTTCACTAATTTATCTGGGTTGATGCCGAGTGTCCAGAAGAGTACGGCTTTTTTCTGTCATGTCCCACCTCATGTGAAAGATGCTATACTTGAGATCCTTCCTTTTGAGGAGGGGACGCTCCCAGTCAGGTATCTTGGAGTCCCATTGATCTCTTCTAGACTCACCTATAAAGACTGTAAGATCTTGGTTGACCGTCTGGAAAAAAGGATTACTTGTTGGAGGAATAAATTTCTGTCGTTTGCGGGTAGATTGCAGCTTATTATTTCAGTGTTATCTTCTATGCATGTTTATTGGTCTTCGGTTTTCATTCTTCCTCATCGACTTATTGAAGAATTAGAAGCTAAGATGAGAGGGTTTTTGTGGTGTCAAGGTCTGATGAAGAAAGGTAAGGCTAAGGTCTCTTGGGAGGATATTTGCGTTCCAAAATCAGAAGGGGGATTGGGCATTCGTCGGATTGGGGACATGAATAAAGCCTTAATGACATCCCATATATGGAGCATCATTAGCAATCGGGAGTCTTTATGGGTTGCATGGGTACATTCTTATCGTCTTAAGGGTAAATCTTTTTGGGTGTACAACATTCCTCATAGGTGTTGTTGGAGTTTCAAGAAGATGGCTAGCCTTAGACCCATTATTCGTGATCATGTATGGTCGGAAGTTGGTAATGGTCAGGATACGCTTGCTTGGCTGGATAAGTGGTGTGAAGAGGGCCCTTTATGCAGGTTTATCTCTCCTCGTGTTATAAATAGTGCTGGGTTTACTATGGAGTCTAAGCTTGTGGATGTCATACACAATGATAATTGGAGATGGCCGCTGGAGTGGTTTGACCGTTTTCAAGTTCTTAATGACATTCCTGTTCCGATGTTGAATAATAGCGGTGATAAATTATTATGGAAATCTGATAATTGTAATGATCCTTTTTCTACAACTGCAGTATGGCATTCTCTAAGACTATCAAAGCCTGAAGTTAGTTGGTTTAAAGTGGTCTGGTTCCCTCAGTGTATTCCTAGACATGCATTTATGTTGTGGTTGATCATGAGGAGGAAATTATTGACTCAAGATAAGATCATTAAATGGGGAGATAGTAGGCGAAATATGGACATGATGTGTTGTCTTTTATGTTATTCGGATTATGATTCACATGACCATCTTTTCTTTGGTTGTAAATACTCGGGTCAAGTTTGGAGTAGGATAAAGGCGAAGGCTGACCTGGGTGATATTCCTCCTTCTATTTCTGATATTGTATCATTTTTGGAGACTTCTGCCAAGTCTAAAACGCTTCGTAATGTTATGAGACGGCTTGTAGTGGCGTCGGGTACTTATTTCATATGGCAGGAAAGGAATAGCCGTATGTTTGCTAATCATGCTAGACCTCCGGATACTCTAGTGAAACTAATATTTGATGCAGTTCGTTATAGGCTTATGGGGCTGAAAATTACTAGAAGGGGAGATGCTGCTCGGGTGCTGGGAGGATGGGGAATTGATTCATGCAGGAATTTTGACGATGGAGGCTGATTATTTTACTTTATGAGTATGCTCTAGTAATTTGGCTAGTTGTTTATCGGTCTTGGGGTTTCTTGTTTTTGAGTCGTGGTTTGGTGTTTGGTTTTTATCTTTTTGTTTACATTCATGGGGCATGTCCTGTGTTTGAACTAGTGTGGTATGTTGCCCACTACTTGTTTTCAGCTGGTTTTGTTAATATATAAATTCACCGGGGTAACCCTTTACCCAAAAAAAAAGCACATTAGTATAATGTAAGACGTCTTACAACACCTAACAACATCTTACAACACCGTACGAACCTTTAAAACTCCAAAATAAACCTAATGAATGCGTACGTTTCCTTTGAACATCGTACGAAAAGTTTGGACATCTTACGACCCTTTATGCCAGATTAGCAATTCGAAAAAAACTTTAGTATAATGTAGAACGCCATACAGCTCCTAACACCTTACAATACCGTACGTAAACTTAAAACTCCATAATAAACCTAATGAATTCGTACGAGTCCTTTTGAACACCGTACGACAAGTTAGGACATCTTACGACTCTTTATGCCACATTAGCAACTCGAAAAGAACGTTAGTATAATGTAGAACGCCATACAGCTCCTAAGTACACCTGACAATACCGTACGTAAACTAAAAACTCCATAATAAACCTAATGAATTCGTACGAGTCCTTTGAACACCGTACGACAAGTTAGGACATCTTACGACTCTTTATGCCACATTAGAAACTCGAAAAGAACTTTAGTATAATGTAGGACGCCATCCAGCTCCTAACACCTTTCAATACCGTACGTAAACTTAAAACTCCATGATATACCTAATGAATTCATACGAGTCCTTTGAACATCGTACGACAAGTTAGGACATCTTATGACTCTTTATGCCATATTAGCACCTTGAAAAGCACATTAGTATAATGTAAGACGTCTTACAACACCTAACAACATCTTACAACACCTAACAACATCTTACAACAACGTACGAACCTTTAAAACTCCAAAATAAACCTAATGAATTCGTACGTGTCCTTTGAACATCGTACGAAAAGTTAGGACATCTTACGACCCTTTATGCCACATTAGCAATTCGAAAAAAACTTTAGTATAATGTAGAACGCCATACAACTCCTAACACCTTACAATACCGTACATAAACTTAAAACTCCATAATAAAACCTAATGAATTCGTACGAGTCCTTTTGAACACCGTACGACAAGTTAGGACATCTTACGACTCTTTATGCCACATTAGCAACTCGAAAAGAACGTTAGTATAATGTAGAACGCCATACAGCTCCTAAAGTACACCTGACAATACCGTACGTAAACTTAAAACTCCATAATAAACCTAATGAATTCGTACGAGTCCTTTGAACATCGTACGACAAGTTAGGACATCTTACGACATTTTATGCCACATTAGCAACTCGAAAAGAACGTTAGTATAATGTAGAACGGCATACAGCTCCTAAGTACACCTTACAATTTCGTACGTAAATTTAAAACTCCATAATAAACCTAATTAATTCGTACGAGTCCTTTTGAACATCGTACGACAAGTTAGGACATCTTACGGCTCTTTATGCCACATTAGCAACTCGAAAAGAACTTTAGTATAATGTAGAACGCCATACAGCTCCTAACACCTTTCAATATCGTACGTAAACTTAAAACTCCATAATATACCTAATGAATTTGTACGAGTCCTTTGAACATCGTACGACAAGTTAGGACATCTTATGACTCTTTATGCCATATTAGCACCTTGAATTGCTTTTTTTTTTTTTACCCAAAAAGCAAATTAGTATAATGTAAGACGTCTTACAACACCTAACAACATCTTACAACACCGTACGAACCTTTAAAACTCCAAAATAAACCTAATGAATTCGTACGTGTCCTTTGAACATCGTACGATAAGTTAGGACTTCTTACGACCCTTTATGCCACATTAGCAACTCGAAAAAAACTTTAGTATAATGTAGAACGCCATACAGCTCCTAACACCTTACAATACCGCACGTAAACTTAAAACTCCATAATAAACCTAATGAATTCGTACGAGTCCTTTGAACACCGTACGACTAGTTAGGACATCTTACGACTCTTTATGCCACATTAGCAACTCGAAAAGAACTTTAGTATAATGTAGAACGCCAACCATCTCCTAACACCTTTCAATACCGTACGTAAACTTAAAACTCCATAATATACCTAATGAATTCATACGAGTCCTTTGAACATCGTACGACAAGTTAGGATATCATATGACTCTTTATGTCATATTAGCACCTTGAAAAGCACATTAGTATAATGTAAGACGTATTACAACACCTAACAACATCTTACAACACCGTACGAACCTTTAAAACTCCAATATAAACCTAATGAATTCGTACGTTTTCTTTGAACATCGTACGAAAAGTTAGGACATCTTACGACCCTTTATGCCACATTAGCAATTCGAAAAAACTTTAGTATAATGTAGAACGCCATACAGCTCCTAACACCTTACAATACCGTACGTAAACTTAAAACTCCATAATAAACCTAATGAATTCGTACGAGTCCTTTTGAACACCGTACGACAAGTTAGGACATCTTACGACTCTTTATGCCACATTAGCAACTCGAAAAGGTTAGTATAATGTAGAACGCCATACAGCTCCTAAGTACACCTGACGATACCGTACATAAACTTAAAACTCCATAATAAACCTAATGAATTCGTACGAGTCCTTTGAACATCGTACGACAAGTTAGGACATCTTACGACATTTTATGCCACATTAGCAACTCGAAAAGAACGTTAGTATAATGTAGAACGGCATACAGCTCCTAAGTACACCTTACAATTTCGTACGTAAATTTAAAACTCCATAATAAACCTAATTAATTCGTACGAGTCCTTTTGAACATCGTACGACAAGTTAGGACATCTTACGACTCTTTATGCCACATTAGCAACTCGAAAAGAACTTTAGTATAATGTAGAACGCCATACAGCTCCTAACACCTTTCAATATCGTACGTAAACTTAAAACTCCATAATATACCTAATAAATTTGTACGAGTCCTTTGAACATCGTACGACAAGTTAGGACATCTTATGACTCTTTATGCCATATTAGCACCTTGAAAAGCACATTAGTATAATGTAAGACGTCTTACAACACCTAACAACATCTTACAACACCGTACGAACCTTTAAAACTCCAAAATAAACCTAATGAATTCGTACGTGTCCTTTGAACATCGTACGATAAGTTAGGACATCTTACGACCCTTTATGCCACATTAGCAACTCGAAAAAAACTTTAGTATAATGTAGAACGCCATACAGCTCCTAACACCTTACAATACCGTACGTAAACTTAAAACTCCATAATAAACCTAATGAATTCGTACGAGTCCTTTGAACACCGTACGACTAGTTAGGACATCTTACGACTCTTTATGCCACATTAGCAACTCGAAAAGAACTTTAGTATAATGTAGAACGCCATACAGCTCCTAAGTACACCTGACAATACCGTACATAAACTTAAAACTCCATAATAAACCTAATGAATTCGTACGAGTCCTTTGAACATCGTACGACAAGTTAGGACATCTTACGAAATTTTATGCCACATTAGCAACTCGAAAAGAACGTTAGTATAATGTAGAACGGCATACAGCTCCTAAGTACACCTTACAATTCCGTACGTAAATTTAAAACTCCATAATAAACCTAATTAATTCGTACGAGTCCTTTTGACCATCGTACGACAAGTTAGGACATCTTACGACTCTTTATGCCACATTAGCAACTCGAAAATAACTTTAGTATAATGTAGAACGCCATCCATCTCCTAACACCTTTCAATACCGTACGTAAACTTAAAACTCCATAATATACCTAATGAATTCATACGAGTCCTTTGAACATCGTACGACAAGTTAGGACATCTTATGACTCTTTATGCCATATTAGCACCTTGAAAAACACATTAGTATAATGTAAGACGTCTTACAACACCTAACAACATCTTACAACACCGTACGAACCTTTAAAACTCCAAAATAAACCTAATGAATTCGTACGTGTCCTTTGAACATCGTACGATAAGTTAGGACATCTTACGACCCTTTATGCCACATTAGCAACTCGAAAAAAACTTTAGTATAATGTAGAACGCCATACAGCTCCTAACACCTTACAACACCGTACGTAAACTTAAAACTCCATAATAAACCTAATGAATTCGTACGAGTCCTTTGAACACCGTACGACTAGTTAGGACATCTTACGACTCTTTATGCCACATTAGCAACTCGAAAAGAACTTTAGTATAATGTAGAACGCCATACAGCTCCTAACACCTTTCAATATCGTACGTAAACTTAAAACTCCATAATATACCTAATGAATTCATACGAGTCCTTTGAACATCGTACGACAAGGTAGGATATCTTATGACTCTTTGTGTCATATTAGCACCTTGAAAAGCACATTAGTATAATGTAAGACGTATTACAACACCTAACAACATCTTACAACACCGTACGAACCTTTAAAACTCCAAAATAAACCTAATGAATTCGTACGTGTCCTTTGAACATCGTACGATAAGTTAGGACATCTTACGACCCTTTATGCCACATTAGCAACTCGAAAAAAACTTTAGTATAATGTAGAACGCCATACAGCTCCTAACACCTTACAATACCGTACGTAAACTTAAAACTCCATAATAAACCTAATGAATTCGTACGAGTCCTTTGAACACCGTACGACAAGTTAGGACATCTTACGACTCTTTATGCCACATTAGCAACTCGAAAAGAACGTTAGTATAATGTAAAACGCCATACAGCTCCTAACACCTTTCAATATCGTACGTAAACTTAAAACTCCATAATATACCTAATGAATTCGTACGAGTCCTTTGAACATCGTACGACAAGTTAGGACATCTTACGACATTTTATGCCACATTAGCAACTCGAAAAGAACGTTAGTATACTGTAGAACGGCATACAGCTCCTAAGTACAACTTACAATTCCGTACGTAAATTTAAACTCCATAATAAACCTAATTAATTCGTACGAGTCCTTTTGACCATCGTACGACAAGTTAGGACATCTTACGACTCTTTATGCCCACATTAGCAACTCGAAAATAACTTTAGTATAATGTAGAACGCCATCCATCTCCTAACACCTTTCAATACCGTACGTAAACTTAAAACTCCATAATATACCTAATGAATTCATACGAGTCCTTTGAACATCGTACGACAAGTTAGGACATCTTATGACTCTTTATGCCATATTAGCACCTTGAAAAGCACATTAGTATAATGTAAGACGTCTTACAACACCTAACAACATCTTACAACACCGTACGAACCATTAAAACTCCAAAATAAACCTAATGAATTCGTACGTGTCCTTTGAACATCGTACGATAAGTTAGGACATCTTACGACCCTTTATGCCACATTAGCAACTCGAAAAAAACTTTAGTATAATGTAGAACGCCATACAGCTCCTAACACCTTACAATACCGTACGTAAACTTAAAACTCCATAATAAACCTAATGAATTCGTACGAGTCCTTTGAACACCGTACGACTAGTTAGGACATCTTACGACTCTTTATGCCACATTAGCAACTCGAAAAGAACTTTAGTATAATGTAGAACGCCATACAGCTCCTAACACCTTTCAATATCGTACGTAAACTTAAAACTCCATAATATACCTAATGAATTCATACGAGTCCTTTGAACATCGTACGACAAGGTAGGATATCTTATGACTCTTTGTGTCATATTAGCACCTTGAAAAGCACATTAGTATAATGTAAGACGTATTACAACACCTAACAACATCTTACAACACCGTACGAACCTTTAAAACTCCAAAATAAACCTAATGAATTCGTACGTTTCCTTTGAACATCGTACAAAAAGTTAGGACATCTTACGACCCTTTATGCCACATTAGCAATTCGAAAAAACTTTAGTATAATGTAGAACGCCATACAGCTCCTAACACCTTACAATACCGTACGTAAACTTAAAACTCCATAATAAACCTAATGAATCCGTACGAGTCCTTTTGAACACCGTACGACAAGTTAGGACATCTTACGACTCTTTATGCCACATTAGCAACTCGAAAAGAACGTTAGTATATTGTAGAACGCCATACAGCTCCTAAGTACACCTGACAATACCGTACATAAACTTAAAACTCCAAAATAAACCTAATGAATTCGTACGAGTCCTTTGAACATCGTACGACAAGTTAGGACATCTTACGACATTTTATGCCACATTAGCAACTCGAAAAGAACGTTAGTATAATGTAGAACGGCATACAGCTCCTAAGTACACCTTACAATTCCGTACGTAAATTTAAAACTCCATAATAAACCTAATTAATTCGTACGAGTCCTTTTGACCATCGTACGACAAGTTAGGACATCTTACGACTCTTTATGCCACATTAGCAACTCGAAAATAACTTTAGTATAATGTAGAACGCCATCCATCTCCTAACACCTTTCAATACCGTACGTAAACTTAAAACTCCATAATATACCTAATGAATTCATACGAGTCCTTTGAACATCGTACGACAAGTTAGGACCTCTTATGACTCTTTATGCCATATTAGCACCTTGAAAAGCACATTAGTATAATGTAAGACGTCTTACAACACCTAACAACATCTTACAACACCGTACGAACCTTTAAAACTCCAAAATAAACCTAATGAATTCGTACGTGTCCTTTGAACATCGTACGATAAGTTAGGACATCTTACGACCCTTTATGCCTCATTAGCAACTCGAAAAAAACTTTAGTATAATGTAGAACGCCATACAGCTCCTAACACCTTACAATACCGTACGTAAACTTAAAACTCCATAATAAACCTAATGAATTCGTACGAGTCCTTTGAACACCGTACGACTAGTTAGGACATCTTACGACTCTTTATGCCACATTAGCAACTCGAAAAGAACTTTAGTATAATGTAGAACGCCATACAGCTCCTAACACCTTTCAATATCGTACGTAAACTTAAAACTCCATAATATACCTAATGAATTCATACGAGTCCTTTGAACATCATACGACAAGGTAGGATATCTTATGACTCTTTATGTCATATTAGCACCTTGAAAAGCACATTAGTATAATGTAAGACGTATTACAACACCTAACAACATCTTACAACACCGTACGAACCTTTAAAACTCCAAAATAAACCTAATGAATTCGTACGTTTCCTTTGAACATCGTACGAAAAGTTAGGACATCTTACGACCCTTTATGCCACATTAGCAATTCGAAAAAACTTTAGTATAATGTAGAACGCCATACAGCTCCTAACACCTTACAATACCGTACGTAAACTTAAAACTCCATAATAAACCTAATGAATTCGTACGAGTCCTTTTGAACACCGTACGACAAGTTAGGACATCTTACGACTCTTTATGCCACATTAGGAACTCGAAAAGAACGTTAGTATAATGTAGAACGCCATACAGCTCCTACCTAAGTACACCTGACAATACCGTACATAAACTTTAAACTCCATAATAAACCTAATGAATTCGTACGAGTCCTTTGAACATCGTACGAGTCCTTTGAACATCGTACGACAAGTTAGGACATCTTACGACATTTTATGCCACATTAGCAACTCGAAAAGAACGTTAGTATAATGTAGAACGACATACAGCTCCTAAGTACACCTTACAATTTCGTACGTAAATTTAAAACTCCATAATAAACCTAATTAATTCGTACGAGTCCTTTTGAACATCGTACGACAAGTTAGGACATCTTACGGCTCTTTATGCCACATTAGCAACTCGAAAAGAACTTTAGTATAATGTAGAACGCCATACAGCTCCTAACACCTTTCAATATCGTACGTAAACTTAAAACTCCATAATATACCTAATGAATTTGTACGAGTCCTTTGAACATCGTACGACAAGTTAGGACATCTTATGACTCTTTATGCCATATTAGCACCTTGAAAAGCACATTAGTATAATGTAAGACGTCTTACAACACCTAACAACATCTTACAACACCGTACGAACCTTTAAAACTCCAAAATAAACCTAATGAATTCGTACGTGTCCTTTGAACATCGTACGATAAGTTAGGACATCTTACGACCCTTTATGCCACATTAGCAACTCGAAAAAAACTTTAGTATAATGTAGAACGCCATACAGCTCCTAACACCTTACAATACCGTACGTAAACTTAAAACTCCATAATAAACCTAATGAATTCGTACGAGTCGTTTGAACACCGTACGACTAGTTAGGACATCTTACGACTCTTTATGCCACATTAGCAACTCGAAAAGAACTTTAGTATAATGTAGAACGCCATCCATCTCCTAACACCTTTCAATACCGTACGTAAACTTAAAACTCCATAATATACTTAATGAATTCATACGAGTCCTTTGATCATCGTACGACAAGTTAGGATATCTTATGACTTTTTATGTCATATTAGCACCTTGAAAAGCACATTAGTATAATGTAAGACGTATTACAACACCTAACAACATCTTACAACACCGTACGAACCTTTAAAACTCCAAAATAAACCTAATGAATTCGTACGTTTCCTTTGAACATCGTACGAAAAGTTAGGACATCTTACGACCCTTTATGCCACATTAGCAATTCGAAAAAACTTTAGTATAATGTAGAACGCCATACAGCTCCTAACACCTTACAATACCGTACGTAAACTTAAAACTCCATAATAAACCAAATGAATTCGTACGAGTCCTTTTGAACACCGTACGACAAGTTAGGACATCTTACGACTCTTTATGCCACATTAGGAACTCGAAAAGAACGTTAGTATAATGTAGAACGCCATACAGCTCCTACCTAAGTACACCTGACAATACCGTACATAAACTTTAAACTCCATAATAAACCTAATGAATTCGTACGAGTCCTTTGAACATCGTACGAGTCCTTTGAACATCGTACGACAAGTTAGGACATCTTACGACATTTTATGCCACATTAGCAACTCGAAAAGAACGTTAGTATAATGTAGAACGACATACAGCTCCTAAGTACACCTTACAATTTCGTACGTAAATTTAAAACTCCATAATAAACCTAATTAATTCGTACGAGTCCTTTTGAACATCGTACGACAAGTTAGGACATCTTACGGCTCTTTATGCCACATTAGCAACTCGAAAAGAACTTTAGTATAATGTAGAACGCCATACAGCTCCTAACACCTTTCAATATCGTACGTAAACTTAAAACTCCATAATATACCTAATGAATTTGTACGAGTCCTTTGAACATCGTACGACAAGTTAGGACATCTTATGACTCTTTATGCCATATTAGCACCTTGAAAAGCACATTAGTATAATGTAAGACGTCTTACAACACCTAACAACATCTTACAACACCGTACGAACCTTTAAAACTCCAAAATAAACCTAATGAATTCGTACGTGTCCTTTGAACATCGTACGATAAGTTAGGACATCTTACGACCCTTTATGCCACATTAGCAACTCGAAAAAAACTTTAGTATAATGTAGAACGCCATACAGCTCCTAACACCTTACAATACCGTACGTAAACTTAAAACTCCATAATAAACCTAATGAATTCGTACGAGTCGTTTGAACACCGTACGACTAGTTAGGACATCTTACGACTCTTTATGCCACATTAGCAACTCGAAAAGAACTTTAGTATAATGTAGAACGCCATCCATCTCCTAACACCTTTCAATACCGTACGTAAACTTAAAACTCCATAATATACTTAATGAATTCATACGAGTCCTTTGATCATCGTACGACAAGTTAGGATATCTTATGACTTTTTATGTCATATTAGCACCTTGAAAAGCACATTAGTATAATGTAAGACGTATTACAACACCTAACAACATCTTACAACACCGTACGAACCTTTAAAACTCCAAAATAAACCTAATGAATTCGTACGTTTCCTTTGAACATCGTACGAAAAGTTAGGACATCTTACGACCCTTTATGCCACATTAGCAATTCGAAAAAACTTTAGTATAATGTAGAACGCCATACAGCTCCTAACACCTTACAATACCGTACGTAAACTTAAAACTCCATAATAAACCAAATGAATTCGTACGAGTCCTTTTGAACACCGTACGACAAGTTAGGACATCTTACGACTCTTTATGCCATATTAGCAACTCGAAAAGAACGTTAGTATAATGTAGAACGCCATACAGCTCCTAAGTACACCTGACAATACCGTACATAAACTTAAAACTCCATAATAAACCTAATGAATTCGTACGAGTCCTTTGAACATCGTACGACAAGTTAGGACATCTTACGACATTTTATGCCACATTAGCAACTCGAAAAGAACGTTAGTATAATGTAGAACGACATACAGCTCCTAAGTACACCTTACAATTTCGTACGTAAATTTAAAACTCCATAATAAACCTAATTAATTCGTACGAGTCCTTTTGAACATCCTACGACAAGTTAGGACATCTTACGACTCTTTATGCCACATTAGCAACTCGAAAAGAACTTTAGTATAATGTAGAACGCCATACAGCTCCTAACACCTTTCAATATCGTACGTAAACTTAAAACTCCATAATATACCTAATAAATTTGTACGAGTCCTTTGAACATCGTACGACAAGTTAGGACATCTTATGACTCTTTATGCCATATTAGCACCTTGAAAAGCACATTAGTATAATGTAAGACGTCTTACAACACCTAACAACATCTTACAACACCGTACGAACCTTTAAAACTCCAAAATAAACCTAATGAATTCGTACGTGTCCTTTGAACATCGTACGATAAGTTAGGACATCTTACGACCCTTTATGCCACATTAGCAACTCGAAAAAAACTTTAGTATAATGTAGAACGCCATACAGCTCCTAACACTTTACAATACCGTACGTAAACTTAAAACTCCATAATAAACCTAATGAATTCGTACGAGTCCTTTGAACACCGTACGACTAGTTAGGACATCTTACGACTCTTTATGCCACATTAGCAACTCGAAAAGAACTTTAGTATAATGTAGAACGCCATCCATCTCCTAACACCTTTTAATACCGTACGTAAACTTAAAACTCCATAATATACCTAATGAATTCATACGAGTCCTTTGAACATCGTACGACAAGTTAGGATATCTTATGACTCTTTATGCCATATTAGCACCTTGAAAAGCACATTAGTAAGTAAAGATAAGCAAAAAACCCTAGTTTCTCTCCTGTTCGATTTGTGTTGTTCTTAAATCCTGTTCGATTTCTTGGCTGTAATCTGCTTGATTATCTAGTTCTACGTTATGGAATCTGATTCCCTTGATGCGTAGCATTAGATTAATTAACAGGTTACTTAAAAGTTAGCGATTAGGGTTTGAGTTTTCTTTGTTTTCCACGTTTTCAATTCTGATCAATTGCGATTAGGGTTTCATCGGCTGTCTTTCAAGGTAGCAGCTTTGAAGTTACCTAAGTTTCAATCGATTAAGGGTTGTATTACTGGGATTCTTTTTATTTTCGCATCAGGTTCTAGGGTTGTTTTGTTTCGTGCTGTTTGGAGGGATTTTGGTGTTGTGTGCGACGTGCTGTTTGTGCATGCTGTGCATGTGATGGCTGGTAAAGAGAGAAAAGGTTCGTTGGAGGGTCTGGCTAGTAAGATTCGCAAAATTGATGGTAGTGTTCCTGTTACAATCTTGAAGAACCCGACGGTCGTAACTAAGGTGGGAAATATTAATGTGCCTGTTAAACAATCGTTAGAACCAAAGGAGGGCGATGTTATTGTTGCTGAACAGGTACAGCAGATGGAAGCTGAGTCTTATTTAGATAAGGTGAAGACCGATATGCCTTTGAATAATAAGGGTGGCCGAGTGATTAACTTCAGATTAATTGATAACCTAGTTAAACATGATGGAGCTGATGCGGTGCTACCTAAAGAGTCGGTTAGAATGGTACAGGATAAGCTTGCAAATACTCTTTATGGTTATTTCTTGGGTGATAGAGAAGCGTTCCCTTTGGTTGAAAATTATACTAAGTTGCATTGGAAAAAGTTTGGATTACAAAGAATTATGATGAATGCGCATGGTTATTTTTTCTTTAAGTTTGCTGATCGCAAGGGGATGTTGAATGTATTAGAAAATGGGCCTTGGATCGTTAGGAATAAACCTTTGTTCTTGAATATATGATCTGCTACTTCTAAACTTGTGAAGGAGGATAGGAAAGTTGTCTCGGTTTGGGTCAAGATACATGATGTTCCACTAGCAGCGTATACTGAGGATGGGCTGAGTATACTTGGTTCTCTGATAGGGACGCCAAAATTGCTGGATACCTATACTACATCGATGTGTACTCATTCTTGGGGTCGTAGTAGTTATGCGAGGGCGCTCTTGGAGATCTCTGCAGATAATGACTTTAAGGAGGAGATTACTCTGGCAATTCCAGATCTAGAGGGAGAGGGGTTCGTGAAAGAAACTATGCATGTTGAGTATGAATGGTACCCGCCAAGATGTGCTCATTGTAGGATTTTTGGTCATGAGGTTGATGAGTGTCCCAAGATCGTGAAATCCAATTCTAAGTCTCATCCTGAAGTTGATAATGAAGGATTTACGGAGGTGAAAGGAAGGAAAGCTGGAAAAAAGCATGGACTGTCTATGGTGAAACCTAAATTCGTGTATAGGCCTAAGGTGGATCAAAAAGAGAACGATATGAATAAACCTAAACAGATTTCTCAGCTAAAGAAGGACAAGGTGAGCATTAGGAACTCGTTTGATGTGTTACAGGGGGATGGGGAAAATGGTAGTAAAGGGGGACAGGGGGAATCGAGTAAGGCTGATATGGAATGGGATGAGGAGGTAGAGGAGAATGTATATGATGAAACTGCTGAATTCATGGCGGCTGGGGATAAAAAAGGTCATAATACAGGGGCAAGCACTCCTGCTTCTACTGGTTTTAATGGTTAATCTTGCCTCCTGGAATATTAGGGGGTTGAACCGCCCTCTGAAACAAAAAGAGGTTCGCCAGGTAGTAAAGGATAATCAGTTGAATTTTTGTGCTATATTGGAATCCCATGTTAATATTGATAGGCTGGTGGGGATTTGTAAGGCTGTGTTCAAAAATTGGGATTGGACGTCAAATGGTAATTTATGCAAGAAGGGGGCTCGTATCATTCTAGGGTGGGATCCATCCATTATAGATGTTATGATTATAGCTCAGACGGATCAGGTTATGCACACTCAGATAAATCTAAAAGTTGAGAAGAAAGTGTTGTTTTGTTCATTGGTTTATGCTGATAATAGCTACATTAACCGAAGGGATCTATGGCATAGCTTGCGTATGCATAAAGGGTTTGTTAAGGATAGCTCGTGGGTGATAATGGGGGATTTCAATGCAGCCCTAAATCCTGAGGATAAAGCGATGGGGTCATCTTCCATTGATACTAGTATGCTGGAATTTAGGGAGTGCGTGGATAAGATTGAGGTTATTGATGTCAATAGCTCAGGATTGCAATATACTTGGACTCAAAAGCCGAAGACTGGGATTGGTACTCTAAAGAAGATTGATCGAGTTATGTGTAATGTAGAGTTCATTAATGTGTTTCCGAATGCTGGAGCATTGTTCAAACCTTATCGGATTTCGGATCACTGCCCGTGTGTTCTAAAGATTCCTTCTTGTACAAGTAAGAAACCGACCTTATTTAAGTTTGCTAATTTTCTTACTTACAAACCAGAGTTCATTGATATTGTGAGGAAAGGTTGGAATTGTAATATTGATGGGGTGATGCAATTTCAAGTCATGAAGAAATTGAGGATGCTTAAGGCTCCAATTCGGTCTTTATTCCATAACCAAGGTAACTTACATAAAAACGTCATCATGCTTAGAAGTGAACTTGATTTGCTCCAAGCTGATATTGATCGTGACCCGGCTAATATGACTCTACGAGAGAAAGAGGCTGAATGTATTAGGAGATTTGAAGTGGCTAGTCTTGATGAGGAGAGATTTCTAAAGCAAAAGTCTAAAGTTAATTGGTTGGCGGTTGGGGATGCCAATACAAAGTTTTTTCATATGTATCTAAAATGCAAGAATCATCGGAATCGTATTAATGAAATTAGGGATACTAATGGTGTTTTACATGAGGGAGGGAATGTCCCGATAGCTTTTGTAAACCATTATCAGGCGTTTCTTGGTGTTCAAGGGATGACGTGTGCTGATATGTCGCTTGAGTTGTTTTCCCACCAACTTGATACTGGTAGTGCTATGGATATGGTTCGGTTGGTGACGAGGGAGGAAATAAAGAGTGCTATGTTCTCTATTGGTGATGATAAGGCTCCGGGGCCGGATGGATATACAGCAGCGTTTTATAAGAAGGCTTGGCCTATTGTGGGAGATGATATTATTGCGGCGGTCCAAGAGTTCTTTTTATCGGGTAAATTGCTTACTCAACTTAATCATACAATAATAGCTCTTGTCCCTAAAGTTGAGGTTCCTCAGTATGTCACGGATTATAGACCTATTGCCTGTTGCAATGTGTTTTATAAGTGCATTAGTAAAATCCTTGCTGACAGGATCAAGCTTAGTTTGAAATATATTGTGAGTATAAACCAGTCAGCTTTTGTTCCGGGGAGGAAAATATCTGATAATATCCTGCTTACTCAAGAGTTAATGCATAATTATCATCGGGATGAAGGTCCGCCTAGGTGTGCTTTCAAAGTGGACATTCAGAAAGCCTATGACACGGTGGACTGGGGTTTTTTGAAGAGGGTCCTGATGGGGTTTGGCTTTCATCATAAAATGGTTCAATGGATTATGGTTTGTGTTTCGTCAGTGTCCTTCTCTGTGAGTGTGAATGGGGACTTGCATGGGTACTTTAAAGCGCAGAGAGGTCTGAGGCAAGGTGATCCCCTGTCCCCTTATCTGTTTACGCTAGTTATGGAGGTTTTGACACTTGTGCTTCATAAGGAAGTGGAGTCTAGCCTTGTCTTTAGGTTCCATAGTAAATGTGAGGAACAAAAGATTGTTAATCTATGTTTTGCGGATGATTTGTTCTTATTTGCTAGAGGGGATTGTAACTCGGCTTTGTGCATTATGAGGTCACTTCAATTGTTCACTAATTTATCTGGGTTGATGCCGAGTGTCCAGAAGAGTACGGCTTTTTTCTGTCATGTCCCACCTCATGTGAAAGATGCTATACTTGAGATCCTTCCTTTTGAGGAGGGGACGCTCCCAGTCAGGTATCTTGGAGTCCCATTGATCTCTTCTAGACTCACCTATAAAGACTGTAAGATCTTGGTTGACCGTCTGGAAAAAAGGATTACTTGTTGGAGGAATAAATTTCTGTCGTTTGCGGGTAGATTGCAGCTTATTATTTCAGTGTTATCTTCTATGCATGTTTATTGGTCTTCGGTTTTCATTCTTCCTCATCGACTTATTGAAGAATTAGAAGCTAAGATGAGAGGGTTTTTGTGGTGTCAAGGTCTGATGAAGAAAGGTAAGGCTAAGGTCTCTTGGGAGGATATTTGCGTTCCAAAATCAGAAGGGGGATTGGGCATTCGTCGGATTGGGGACATGAATAAAGCCTTAATGACATCCCATATATGGAGCATCATTAGCAATCGGGAGTCTTTATGGGTTGCATGGGTACATTCTTATCGTCTTAAGGGTAAATCTTTTTGGGTGTACAACATTCCTCATAGGTGTTGTTGGAGTTTCAAGAAGATGGCTAGCCTTAGACCCATTAGTCGTGATCATGTATGGTCGGAAGTTGGTAATGGTCAGGATACGCTTGCTTGGCTGGATAAGTGGTGTGAAGAGGGCCCTTTATGCAGGTTTATCTCTCCTCGTGTTATAAATAGTGCTGGGTTTACTATGGAGTCTAAGCTTGTGGATGTCATACACAATGATAATTGGAGATGGCCGCTGGAGTGGTTTGACCGTTTTCAAGTTCTTAATGACATTCCTGTTCCGATGTTGAATAATAGCGGTGATAAATTATTATGGAAATCTGATAATTGTAATGATCCTTTTTCTACAGCTGCAGTATGGCATTCTCTAAGACTATCAAAGCCTGAAGTTAGTTGGTTTAAAGTGGTCTGGTTCCCTCAGTGTATTCCTAGACATGCATTTATGTTGTGGTTGATCATGAGGAGGAAATTATTGACTCAAGATAAGATCATTAAATGGGGAGATAGTAGGCGAAATATGGACATGATGTGTTGTCTTTTATGTTATTCGGATTATGATTCACATGACCATCTTTTCTTTGGTTGTAAATACTCGGGTCAAGTTTGGAGTAGGATAAAGGCGAAGGCTGACCTGGGTGATATTCCTCCTTCTATTTCTGATATTGTATCATTTTTGGAGACTTCTGCCAAGTCTAAAACGCTTCGTAATGTTATGAGACGGCTTGTAGTGGCGTCGGGTACTTATTTCATATGGCAGGAAAGGAATAGCCGTATGTTTGCTAATCATGCTAGACCTCCGGATACTCTAGTGAAACTAATATTTGATGCAGTTCGTTATAGGCTTATGGGGCTGAAAATTACTAGAAGGGGAGATGCTGCTCGGGTGCTGGGAGGATGGGGAATTGATTCATGCAGGAATTTTGACGATGGAGGCTGATTATTTTACTTTATGAGTATGCTCTAGTAATTTGGCTAGTTGTTTATCGGTCTTGGGGTTTCTTGTTTTTGAGTCGTGGTTTGGTGTTTGGTTTTTATCTTTTTGTTTACATTCATGGGGCATGTCCTGTGTTTGAACTAGTGTGGTATGTTGCCCACTACTTGTTTTCAGCTGGTTTTGTTAATATATAAATTCACCGGGGTAACCCTTTACCCAAAAAAAAAGCACATTAGTATAATGTAAGACGTCTTACAACACCTAACAACATCTTACAACACCGTACGAACCTTTAAAACTCCAAAATAAACCTAATGAATGCGTACGTTTCCTTTGAACATCGTACGAAAAGTTTGGACATCTTACGACCCTTTATGCCAGATTAGCAATTCGAAAAAAACTTTAGTATAATGTAGAACGCCATACAGCTCCTAACACCTTACAATACCGTACGTAAACTTAAAACTCCATAATAAACCTAATGAATTCGTACGAGTCCTTTTGAACACCGTACGACAAGTTAGGACATCTTACGACTCTTTATGCCACATTAGCAACTCGAAAAGAACGTTAGTATAATGTAGAACGCCATACAGCTCCTAAGTACACCTGACAATACCGTACGTAAACTAAAAACTCCATAATAAACCTAATGAATTCGTACGAGTCCTTTGAACACCGTACGACAAGTTAGGACATCTTACGACTCTTTATGCCACATTAGAAACTCGAAAAGAACTTTAGTATAATGTAGGACGCCATCCAGCTCCTAACACCTTTCAATACCGTACGTAAACTTAAAACTCCATGATATACCTAATGAATTCATACGAGTCCTTTGAACATCGTACGACAAGTTAGGACATCTTATGACTCTTTATGCCATATTAGCACCTTGAAAAGCACATTAGTATAATGTAAGACGTCTTACAACACCTAACAACATCTTACAACACCTAACAACATCTTACAACAACGTACGAACCTTTAAAACTCCAAAATAAACCTAATGAATTCGTACGTGTCCTTTGAACATCGTACGAAAAGTTAGGACATCTTACGACCCTTTATGCCACATTAGCAATTCGAAAAAAACTTTAGTATAATGTAGAACGCCATACAACTCCTAACACCTTACAATACCGTACATAAACTTAAAACTCCATAATAAAACCTAATGAATTCGTACGAGTCCTTTTGAACACCGTACGACAAGTTAGGACATCTTACGACTCTTTATGCCACATTAGCAACTCGAAAAGAACGTTAGTATAATGTAGAACGCCATACAGCTCCTAAAGTACACCTGACAATACCGTACGTAAACTTAAAACTCCATAATAAACCTAATGAATTCGTACGAGTCCTTTGAACATCGTACGACAAGTTAGGACATCTTACGACATTTTATGCCACATTAGCAACTCGAAAAGAACGTTAGTATAATGTAGAACGGCATACAGCTCCTAAGTACACCTTACAATTTCGTACGTAAATTTAAAACTCCATAATAAACCTAATTAATTCGTACGAGTCCTTTTGAACATCGTACGACAAGTTAGGACATCTTACGGCTCTTTATGCCACATTAGCAACTCGAAAAGAACTTTAGTATAATGTAGAACGCCATACAGCTCCTAACACCTTTCAATATCGTACGTAAACTTAAAACTCCATAATATACCTAATGAATTTGTACGAGTCCTTTGAACATCGTACGACAAGTTAGGACATCTTATGACTCTTTATGCCATATTAGCACCTTGAATTGCTTTTTTTTTTTTTACCCAAAAAGCAAATTAGTATAATGTAAGACGTCTTACAACACCTAACAACATCTTACTGTTGGAATTGGTATGCCCAAGAGACATATAAAATTGATGTGGCTAGTACGTTATGATCCAAGTCGGGTCATACCCAATGACAAGCTAGACAAACACCGGGATATTTATTTTATGACATGATCTAAAATAAATATCAACACTTAGAATATTTAGAAATTGGGTTTCTAAATATTTGCACTTATGTTAAAAATAAATTATATGGATGATTTATATTATGAGAGAAAGAATATTCTACAATGTTATTTAAAGTTGTTTAAATAACATTTAGGAGATATGTTTTGCTACACCTTGTTAAATAAATAAAGAGAGAAGGATATTATACAAAACAAAAAAAAAAAAAATAATAATAATATAATGGTGGGACCCACTAGGGCCGCCCCCTTTTTTGTGCCCACTTTCTCCTCTTTTTGGTTTTGGTGTTTTTCAAGACATGCAAGTATGTAGTGTGTCTTACACACAACCTTATCTTATAAGGTGAAGACACAATCTCTTACATATCATAACACACACATAAAAGTGCAAGAACAAGGGGTTGTTCTTCTCCTCCCTTTTTCCCTTAAAATTTCGGCCAAGAACAAAGGGCCAAGAAGGAAGGAATTTTCAAGTGTTAAAATCCTAGCAAAATGGTGTTTGTTGGAGGCTTGAGGGTATACAAGCTTGAGGTCTTCTCATTTGAAGATTTCCATTCAAGAATATCATCTTCTTCATCTCTTCTTCATCTTGAAAGGTAGTATTCTAAACACCCTATGGTTGTGTTTGATAGTATGTGTTTCGTATATGGATCCGGACTTTGGGTTTTGCATGTTAAACGGGTTTAACAATCAACATATTAACAAGATTTTAAACTAATAATCCGCTGCGTTTTTCTATAAATTGGTTTATATGAACTTTGATAATCTTGTTAAAACCCAACAATGGCATCAAGAGCCGCTTATACGAATACATGCTTCATTAGATCCAAAATTTTCGGGTTTCATGGTGTGTTTTCACCATATGGCCGAAACTTTTGGGCTTTGGTTCCCTTGGATTTTCAAGATAATACTTACATGCATATGATTATCTTGAAAGTTTAAAGTCATTAAAATGGTTAGTTGCTTTGTTTGGACAAAACCCGAAATTTTCGGTTTTATAAATTTTAGGCCGAAAATTTCAAGGGTTCAATGGGAACCATTTTAAACTTATGTTAATACATATTTGGATATGCTTTTGAGTGTTTCATAACCTAGCCAAAGACCTTGTGCATGTATGATTTTGTGTTGTGGTTTGAAATATGCAATATGGTTGTAATATTCTTTTATTTGGGTTTATAATCTTTTATTATTTCATATTGGTTTGTAATAATAAGTAGATTAGTTGTATTTCTTTTACTAGAAAAAATGTATTAGGATATATTTTGTAAAAGAAGTTGGACAAAACTTTGTTTTTTGGTTTGGGCCATTTTAAGCCCAAATGGGCCTCATAGCTCAAGATTGGATTTAAGCCCAATAAGGGATTCTAACCCAATGACCCAAACCCAAGATTTGTAAGCCCAAAAGGGGCTGATTTGAAGGCCCAAAAGGAAGCCCAAATAAATGAAGAAACACAACACAAAAGATGGATACTTGAAGCATTCGGATGCGGGATCAAGTGGGAGTTCATCATTTCATGCCTTGTGTCATGTTGTCCCTTAAGAAAGACCTTTTTGGCACACTTGTTTCGGTTAGCAAGTGTAGCTAAAATTAGTTGGCTATGGTTATGGACTCATATATGGTTGTTTATGCATGTTTGGTTGTTATGATATTGTTTGTTTTGATATTAGGATATTGATAACTAACAACTACAACCGACAAAACTTGCATAAAATTGGTTCCTTAGAAATCATTAAGTAATAAAATTAATTTTATCAAATGGATAATGATTTCATAATAAAATGGGTTTATTAAAAGGAATTTTGAAATTTGGTTTTCAACTAAGTACCATACATTTGAATGCATGCAAATGAAAGGTACACATTTTGTTTTCCAATCTAGGATATAGAAAACAACAAAAATCCCTTTTGAATTTTGGGAACAAGTTTAACACCATCCTTTTATACAACACTCGAATCATTTGGGAACTTGATGTGGGATAAAGGTCACCTAACCACATTGGAGAAAACTTGTGAGTTTGAGGTGGGTTTGCCATATTTATGGGATAAAGGTCACCTAACCATTTGTATGTACAAATTCACACGTGTGTGTAAGTAGGACGACTTGAAATTGGAAACCATGTGAATAGGGTCACCGAAGCATGGCGTTCAATGGTGTTGATGGGATTAAACATGCCAACTAAACATAAGATGTTTAACCGATCCCATAAAGCTAGAAGTTGCAAAGGGTTGCAATTGCCAAACGTTGACTACCTTGTTAATTCAAATAATAGGATAAAGGTCACCTAACTACTATTTGAATGTAACGTTGGATTCTAGATTTTAATCATTAATTGTCCAAGAGACACAAAAGGGTATTAAAGATTAAAATGTATTAATGATATTGAAAATACTAAATGTGAACTTTGTTAAACTATGTTGATGGCCGCAATCAACAATCCACCTAATGCAATTATCCCACCCGTGCATAACCTATCACTAAGAACCATACATAGACAAGGATCGTCTCAATTACAAGAAAGGAAATCCTACATTTTAGACGATCCTATCCCCGATGAACCTAGTATTGACGATGAAGATGCCTATAACGAATGGGTAAAAAGGCTTTACCGGTTCTCATGATCAATGACGATGGTAGCAAAAGAGGCATCACCCGGAACCTAAGGCAAAGGTTGCCAAAGGTAAGGGACAAGTCAAGGGTAAGTTCAAGGGAAAGGCGAAAGCGGAACCACCCAAACCCAAGGATAAGAAGCTAAAGGTTAGCTCGCAAGATCCGTACTTTGGTTGTGGTGAGATAGGACATTGGAAGAGGAATTGTCCAACCTATCTCAAGGAGTTGAAAGCTAAGAGGGATGCGGAGCAAACCTCGGGTACAACTTTCATGATCCATATTGATCTTAATATTATTTCTTCTAACACATGGGTATTAGATACCGGATGTGGAACTCATATTGGCAATTTGTTGCAGGGGTTCAAAAGAAATAAGCTTTACAAGAAAGGAGATGCAAGTCTCTACAAGGGCGACGGAGCAAAAGTTGTAGTCGAAGCCCTAGGAGACTATGTTTTAAAACCTCCAAGTGGTTTGGAAGTAATTTTGAACAATATTTTGTATGCTCCTAGTTTGACTAGGAACATTATCTCCGTTTCTCGTTTAAGACATTTTGGTTATGATTTTAAGTTTATTGACAATGGTATTTGTGTTTTCATGAATGATGTCTTTTATTTTAAAGAAATGCCGTCTAATGGCATTTATGAATCAATTCATGACAACACATCCTTTGATAACTCGTTGTACCAATCTAGCACCAAGAAACTCAAAGTGGATTTGAGTAAGACCTATCTTTGGCATTGTCGTCTTGGTCACATAAACAAGGGTCGCATTCATATACTTCAAAAGAATGGTCTTTTGAAAACAAATGAAGGTGATTCATTTGACAAATGTAAATCTTGTTTATTGGGTAAGATGACCAAGAAGCCCTTTAGTGGAACTAATGAAAGGGCGAAAGATTTATTAGGTATCATACATACGGATGTATGTGGTCCTTTTAAGACAATGACAAGGAATGGTGAAAGATACTTCATTACCTTTATCGATGAGTAGTCGTTATGGGTATGTGTATTTGTTAAGACACAAAGATGAAGCTTTTGAAATGTTCAAAGTCTTCCAAAATGAAGTTGAAAATCAACTCAATAGGACCATCAAAGTACTTCGTTTGGATAGAAGAGGTGAATACCTTAATGATGCTTTACAAGATCATCTAAGGAGTTGTGGAATAATCTCACAACTCACTCCACCCGGAACACCGCAACATAATGGTGTGTCCGAAAGGAAGAATCGAACTTTATTGGATATGGTTCGATCTATGATGGCTAGAAGCACATTACCTCTATCATTTTGGGGTTTCGCATTGCTCTCTGCAGCCCATATTTTAAATATGGCCTAGACCAAGAAAGTGGACAAGACACCTTTTGAAATATGGAATGGAAGAGTTCCATCATTAAAATATTTAAAGGTATGGGGTTGTGAGGCTTATGTCAAGAACAACACCCAAAACAAATTGGAAAGCCGATCCACTAAGTGTATCTTTGTAAGATATCCCAAAGACTTTATGGGATATTATTTCTACAACTCAACCGAGCAAAAGGGGTTTATTGCTCTAAAAACTGAGTTCTTGGAAACTAAGCTCCTTACGGAAGGAACTAGTAGAACGGTGAAACTTGATGAGGATCGAGATCCACAAGCCGATACACGTTTGGTTGAATCTAGCATTCAACAAGAGGTTGTTGAAGATGATCAAATGGATGATCAAGACACACATAACGTTCATAGATCTGGTAGGAATAGTAATCCACCCGAAAGATATGGATTTTTCATGAATGGATGCTATGTGGTAGATTCCGATGAACCTATCACTTGCCATGATGCAATGTCACGATCTGATTGTGACAAATGGCTTGAAGCCATGAACGTTGAGATGCAATTCATGCATGACAACCAAGTATGGGACTTGGTCGAACCACCGCTTAACTCCAAACCGGTTGGAAGTAAGTGGGTTTTCAAGAAGAAAAACGATATGCATGAAACTTGGATACTTATAAGGCTCGACTTGTAGCAAAAGGTTTCACTCAAACTCAAGGGGTTGATTATGATGAGACCTTCTCGCCTGTTGCAATGCTAAAGTCGATTAGGATATTGTTTGCCATAGCTGCACACTATGATTATGAGATTTGGCAAATGGACGTCAAAACCGCTTTTCTAAATGGACATCTTGAAGAGGATGTCTATATGATTCAGCCTGAAGGTTTTGTCGATCCACAACATCCTAACAAGGTATGCAAGTTGAAGAAATCAATCTACGGATTGAAACAAGCATCTAGAAGTTGGAATCGTCGTTTTGATGAAGAAGTCAAGAAATTTGGATTCATCAAAAATGCTGATGAAGCTTGTGTGTATAAGAAAGCTAGTGGGAGCATCATCACTTTCTTAGTATTGTATGTCGATGACATACTGCTATTTGGAAATGACATTCCAACCATGGAAGGTGTTAAAGCCTGGCTTGGAAGTCGTTTTTCAATCAAGGATCTTGGTGAAGCCGCCTATATTTTGGGAATAAAGATCTATAGGGATAGATCAAGGCGATTGATAGGTTTAAATCAAAGTGCATACATTGATAAGATCTTGAAAAGGTTCAAGATGGAAAACTCTAAGAAAGGTTCGGTACCTATTCAAAGAGGAACAATATTGAGTACATCTCAATGTCCAAGCTCAAAGGATGAGCAAGAAAGAATGAAAGGAGTCCCATATGCGTCAGCTATAGGATCCATCATGTATGCAATGATATGCACTAGACCGGACGTGTCATGCGCCATGAGCATGACAAGTAGATACCAACAAAATCCGGTAGTAGCCATTGGATGGTGGTTAAAAGTATATTGAAATATCTTAGAAGGACTAAAGAAATGTTTCTAATATACGGTTCTTATGAGGAAGAACTTGTTGTAAAAGGTTACAAGGATGCGAGTTTCCAAACTGATCGAGATGATTCTCGATCACAATCGGGATAAATTTTCATTATGAATGGTGGGGCAGTCTCTTGGAAGAGCTCAAAACAAAATGTGGTGGCCTTATCCACCACAAAATCGGAATACATAGCCGCCTCATTGGCAGCACAAGAAGCTGTGTGAATAAAGAAGTTCATTGCCAACCTAGGGGTGGTCCGTACCATTCAGGACCCCCTAGAGATCTTTTGTGATAACGAGGATGCGGTTGCTCAAATCAAGGAACCTCGTACACATCAAAAGACAAGGCACATTGAGCGGAGATTCAACTACATAAGGGATGAAGTTGAAAAGGGAAAAATATGTATCCGTAAAGTTCACACTGATCAAAATATTGCGGATCCACTCACGAAGCTCCTTGAAAGGCCAAAACATGAGAGTCATACTTGTGCCTTAGGACTTCGATATTCTAGTGATTGGATTTGATCTATTTTGTATTTGGATATCGGAACAATTGTTATTATGACTCATTCATATGATTATGGTTTATGATTATGACATTTTGAGTTATGTTCCTTTTAGCATGTTTAAATCCATGAATAAGTTAATTATTCTAAATGTCCGTAGTCAATTGTATTTGTGGGAACAAATATGAAAGTAAGACTATTATGAACTTGGATTGGTGGATATTCATAAGGCATGAATATAGAGCAAAGGATTTGCTGCCATGGTTCATAGATATTTATGGGATATAAATATTGGACTGACCCGCTCTCAAATATTACTACATGGAGTCTTTGTGACTGATCACAAGTAAAAATTTGAGTAAAGGAGAATATCATAGTATCCTCTGACCTGAGATACATATTGGGTCTTGATATTCACTGAGTCTTATACTTTGACTTAATTCTTTGTTGTTCTGAAACATGACAACACATAAGACTAAGCTCAGGTATAATTCTAAGTGGATGTGAGAGACGTATGTAATCAAGATGGAATTTGTCCCTCTTATTCGTTGAGAGTGAGATGTCTAAGGCCTGTAAAGTTAAATCAACAGAGAATGATCACTCTGTGTCTCTGGATTTGACATGACATCTGTGACAAAAGGATAGATGATTAATTCACCTAAATCAATTCAAGTAAGGAACTTGAAGGAGATGATGTTATTGAATGGCACTTAGTCATACGTGTTAGGGGTAGCAAACCGTTGTTAGGCGGTATTTGCTGCTTGCATCAATTTTCTATGTAACTTGTGCAAGTGGGAGATTGTTGGAATTGGTATGCCCAAGAGACATATAAAATTGATGTGGCTAGTACGTTATGATCCAAGTCGGGTCATACCCAATGACAAGCTAGACAAACACCGGGATATTTATTTTATGACATGATCTAAAATAAATATCAACACTTAGAATATTTAGAAATTGGGTTTCTAAATATTTGCACTTATGTTAAAAATAAATTATATGGATGATTTATATTATGAGAGAAAGAATATTCTACAATGTTATTTAAAGTTGTTTAAATAACATTTAGGAGATATGTTTTGCTACACCTTGTTAAATAAATAAAGAGAGAAGGATATTATACAAAACAAAAAAAAAAAATAATAATAATAATATAATGGTGGGACCCACTAGGGCCGCCCCCTTTTTTGTGCCCACTTTCTCCTCTTTTTGGTTTTGGTGTTTTTCAAGACATGCAAGTATGTAGTGTGTCTTACACACAACCTTATCTTATAAGGTGAAGACACAATCTCTTACATATCATAACACACACATAAAAGTGCAAGAACAAGGGGTTGTTCTTCTCCTCCCTTTTTCCCTTAAAATTTCGGCCAAGAACAAAGGGCCAAGAAGGAAGGAATTTTCAAGTGTTAAAATCCTAGCAAAATGGTGTTTGTTGGAGGCTTGAGGGTATACAAGCTTGAGGTCTTCTCATTTGAAGATTTCCATTCAAGAATATCATCTTCTTCATCTCTTCTTCATCTTGAAAGGTAGTATTCTAAACACCCTATGGTTGTGTTTGATAGTATGTGTTTCGTATATGGATCCGGACTTTGGGTTTTGCATGTTAAACGGGTTTAACAATCAACATATTAACAAGATTTTAAACTAATAATCCGCTGCGTTTTTCTATAAATTGGTTTATATGAACTTTGATAATCTTGTTAAAACCCAACACTTACAACACCGTACGAACCTTTAAAACTCCAAAATAAACCTAATGAATTCGTACGTGTCCTTTGAACATCGTACGATAAGTTAGGACTTCTTACGACCCTTTATGCCACATTAGCAACTCGAAAAAAACTTTAGTATAATGTAGAACGCCATACAGCTCCTAACACCTTACAATACCGCACGTAAACTTAAAACTCCATAATAAACCTAATGAATTCGTACGAGTCCTTTGAACACCGTACGACTAGTTAGGACATCTTACGACTCTTTATGCCACATTAGCAACTCGAAAAGAACTTTAGTATAATGTAGAACGCCAACCATCTCCTAACACCTTTCAATACCGTACGTAAACTTAAAACTCCATAATATACCTAATGAATTCATACGAGTCCTTTGAACATCGTACGACAAGTTAGGATATCATATGACTCTTTATGTCATATTAGCACCTTGAAAAGCACATTAGTATAATGTAAGACGTATTACAACACCTAACAACATCTTACAACACCGTACGAACCTTTAAAACTCCAATATAAACCTAATGAATTCGTACGTTTTCTTTGAACATCGTACGAAAAGTTAGGACATCTTACGACCCTTTATGCCACATTAGCAATTCGAAAAAACTTTAGTATAATGTAGAACGCCATACAGCTCCTAACACCTTACAATACCGTACGTAAACTTAAAACTCCATAATAAACCTAATGAATTCGTACGAGTCCTTTTGAACACCGTACGACAAGTTAGGACATCTTACGACTCTTTATGCCACATTAGCAACTCGAAAAGGTTAGTATAATGTAGAACGCCATACAGCTCCTAAGTACACCTGACGATACCGTACATAAACTTAAAACTCCATAATAAACCTAATGAATTCGTACGAGTCCTTTGAACATCGTACGACAAGTTAGGACATCTTACGACATTTTATGCCACATTAGCAACTCGAAAAGAACGTTAGTATAATGTAGAACGGCATACAGCTCCTAAGTACACCTTACAATTTCGTACGTAAATTTAAAACTCCATAATAAACCTAATTAATTCGTACGAGTCCTTTTGAACATCGTACGACAAGTTAGGACATCTTACGACTCTTTATGCCACATTAGCAACTCGAAAAGAACTTTAGTATAATGTAGAACGCCATACAGCTCCTAACACCTTTCAATATCGTACGTAAACTTAAAACTCCATAATATACCTAATAAATTTGTACGAGTCCTTTGAACATCGTACGACAAGTTAGGACATCTTATGACTCTTTATGCCATATTAGCACCTTGAAAAGCACATTAGTATAATGTAAGACGTCTTAGAACACCTAACAACATCTTACAACACCGTACGAACCTTTAAAACTCCAAAATAAACCTAATGAATTCGTACGTGTCCTTTGAACATCGTACGATAAGTTAGGACATCTTACGACCCTTTATGCCACATTAGCAACTCGAAGAAAACTTTAGTATAATGTAGAACGCCATACAGCTCCTAACACCTTACAATACCGTACGTAAACTTAAAACTCCATAATAAACCTAATGAATTCGTACGAGTCCTTTGAACACCGTACGACTAGTTAGGACATCTTACGACTCTTTATGCCACATTAGCAACTCGAAAAGAACTTTAGTATAATGTAGAACGCCATACAGCTCCTAAGTACACCTGACAATACCGTACATAAACTTAAAACTCCATAATAAACCTAATGAATTCGTACGAGTCCTTTGAACATCGTACGACAAGTTAGGACATCTTACGAAATTTTATGCCACATTAGCAACTCGAAAAGAACGTTAGTATAATGTAGAACGGCATACAGCTCCTAAGTACACCTTACAATTCCGTACGTAAATTTAAAACTCCTTAATAAACCTAATTAATTCGTACGAGTCCTTTTGACCATCGTACGACAAGTTAGGACATCTTACGACTCTTTATGCCACATTAGCAACTCGAAAATAACTTTAGTATAATGTAGAACGCCATCCATCTCCTAACACCTTTCAATACCGTACGTAAACTTAAAACTCCATAATATACCTAATGAATTCATACGAGTCCTTTGAACATCGTACGACAAGTTAGGACATCTTATGACTCTTTATGCCATATTAGCACCTTGAAAAACACATTAGTATAATGTAAGACGTCTTACAACACCTAACAACATCTTACAACACCGTACGAACCTTTAAAACTCCAAAATAAACCTAATGAATTCGTACGTGTCCTTTGAACATCGTACGATAAGTTAGGACATCTTACGACCCTTTATGCCACATTAGCAACTCGAAAAAAACTTTAGTATAATGTAGAACGCCATACAGCTCCTAACACCTTACAACACCGTACGTAAACTTAAAACTCCATAATAAACCTAATGAATTCGTACGAGTCCTTTGAACACCGTACGACTAGTTAGGACATCTTACGACTCTTTATGCCACATTAGCAACTCGAAAAGAACTTTAGTATAATGTAGAACGCCATACAGCTCCTAACACCTTTCAATATCGTACGTAAACTTAAAACTCCGTAATATACCTAATGAATTCATACGAGTCCTTTGAACATCGTACGACAAGGTAGGATATCTTATGACTCTTTGTGTCATATTAGCACCTTGAAAAGCACATTAGTATAATGTAAGACGTATTACAACACCTAACAACATCTTACAACACCGTACGAACCTTTAAAACTCCAAAATAAACCTAATGAATTCGTACGTGTCCTTTGAACATCGTACGATAAGTTAGGACATCTTACGACCCTTTATGCCACATTAGCAACTCGAAAAAAACTTTAGTATAATGTAGAACGCCATACAGCTCCTAACACCTTACAATACCGTACGTAAACTTAAAACTCCATAATAAACCTAATGAATTCGTACGAGTCCTTTTGAACACCGTACGACAAGTTAGGACATCTTACGACTCTTTATGCCACATTAGCAACTCGAAAAGGTTAGTATAATGTAGAACGCCATACAGCTCCTAAGTACACCTGACGATACCGTACATAAACTTAAAACTCCATAATAAACCTAATGAATTCGTACGAGTCCTTTGAACATCGTACGACAAGTTAGGACATCTTACGACATTTTATGCCACATTAGCAACTCGAAAAGAACGTTAGTATAATGTAGAACGGCATACAGCTCCTAAGTACACCTTACAATTTCGTACGTAAATTTAAAACTCCATAATAAACCTAATTAATTCGTACGAGTCCTTTTGAACATCGTACGACAAGTTAGGACATCTTACGACTCTTTATGCCACATTAGCAACTCGAAAAGAACTTTAGTATAATGTAGAACGCCATACAGCTCCTAACACCTTTCAATATCGTACGTAAACTTAAAACTCCATAATATACCTAATAAATTTGTACGAGTCCTTTGAACATCGTACGACAAGTTAGGACATCTTATGACTCTTTATGCCATATTAGCACCTTGAAAAGCACATTAGTATAATGTAAGACGTCTTACAACACCTAACAACATCTTACAACACCGTACGAACCTTTAAAACTCCAAAATAAACCTAATGAATTCGTACGTGTCCTTTGAACATCGTACGATAAGTTAGGACATCTTACGACCCTTTATGCCACATTAGCAACTCGAAGAAAACTTTAGTATAATGTAGAACGCCATACAGCTCCTAACACCTTACAATACCGTACGTAAACTTAAAACTCCATAATAAACCTAATGAATTCGTACGAGTCCTTTGAACACCGTACGACTAGTTAGGACATCTTACGACTCTTTATGCCACATTAGCAACTCGAAAAGAACTTTAGTATAATGTAGAACGCCATACAGCTCCTAAGTACACCTGACAATACCGTACATAAACTTAAAACTCCATAATAAACCTAATGAATTCGTACGAGTCCTTTGAACATCGTACGACAAGTTAGGACATCTTACGAAATTTTATGCCACATTAGCAACTCGAAAAGAACGTTAGTATAATGTAGAACGGCATACAGCTCCTAAGTACACCTTACAATTCCGTACGTAAATTTAAAACTCCTTAATAAACCTAATTAATTCGTACGAGTCCTTTTGACCATCGTACGACAAGTTAGGACATCTTACGACTCTTTATGCCACATTAGCAACTCGAAAATAACTTTAGTATAATGTAGAACGCCATCCATCTCCTAACACCTTTCAATACCGTACGTAAACTTAAAACTCCATAATATACCTAATGAATTCATACGAGTCCTTTGAACATCGTACGACAAGTTAGGACATCTTATGACTCTTTATGCCATATTAGCACCTTGAAAAACACATTAGTATAATGTAAGACGTCTTACAACACCTAACAACATCTTACAACACCGTACGAACCTTTAAAACTCCAAAATAAACCTAATGAATTCGTACGTGTCCTTTGAACATCGTACGATAAGTTAGGACATCTTACGACCCTTTATGCCACATTAGCAACTCGAAAAAAACTTTAGTATAATGTAGAACGCCATACAGCTCCTAACACCTTACAACACCGTACGTAAACTTAAAACTCCATAATAAACCTAATGAATTCGTACGAGTCCTTTGAACACCGTACGACTAGTTAGGACATCTTACGACTCTTTATGCCACATTAGCAACTCGAAAAGAACTTTAGTATAATGTAGAACGCCATACAGCTCCTAACACCTTTCAATATCGTACGTAAACTTAAAACTCCGTAATATACCTAATGAATTCATACGAGTCCTTTGAACATCGTACGACAAGGTAGGATATCTTATGACTCTTTGTGTCATATTAGCACCTTGAAAAGCACATTAGTATAATGTAAGACGTATTACAACACCTAACAACATCTTACAACACCGTACGAACCTTTAAAACTCCAAAATAAACCTAATGAATTCGTACGTGTCCTTTGAACATCGTACGATAAGTTAGGACATCTTACGACCCTTTATGCCACATTAGCAACTCGAAAAAAACTTTAGTATAATGTAGAACGCCATACAGCTCCTAACACCTTACAATACCGTACGTAAACTTAAAACTCCATAATAAACCTAATGAATTCGTACGAGTCCTTTGAACACCGTACGACAAGTTAGGACATCTTACGACTCTTTATGCCACATTAGCAACTCGAAAAGAACGTTAGTATAATGTAAAACGCCATACAGCTCCTAACACCTTTCAATATCGTACGTAAACTTAAAACTCCATAATATACCTAATGAATTCGTACGAGTCCTTTGAACATCGTACGACAAGTTAGGACATCTTACGACATTTTATGCCACATTAGCAACTCGAAAAGAACGTTAGTATACTGTAGAACGGCATACAGCTCCTAAGTACAACTTACAATTCCGTACGTAAATTTAAACTCCATAATAAACCTAATTAATTCGTACGAGTCCTTTTGACCATCGTACGACAAGTTAGGACATCTTACGACTCTTTATGCCCACATTAGCAACTCGAAAATAACTTTAGTATAATGTAGAACGCCATCCATCTCCTAACACCTTTCAATACCGTACGTAAACTTAAAACTCCATAATATACCTAATGAATTCATACGAGTCCTTTGAACATCGTACGACAAGTTAGGACATCTTATGACTCTTTATGCCATATTAGCACCTTGAAAAGCACATTAGTATAATGTAAGACGTCTTACAACACCTAACAACATCTTACAACACCGTACGAACCATTAAAACTCCAAAATAAACCTAATGAATTCGTACGTGTCCTTTGAACATCGTACGATAAGTTAGGACATCTTACGACCCTTTATGCCACATTAGCAACTCGAAAAAAACTTTAGTATAATGTAGAACGCCATACAGCTCCTAACACCTTACAATACCGTACGTAAACTTAAAACTCCATAATAAACCTAATGAATTCGTACGAGTCCTTTGAACACCGTACGACTAGTTAGGACATCTTACGACTCTTTATGCCACATTAGCAACTCGAAAAGAACTTTAGTATAATGTAGAACGCCATACAGCTCCTAACACCTTTCAATATCGTACGTAAACTTAAAACTCCATAATATACCTAATGAATTCATACGAGTCCTTTGAACATCGTACGACAAGGTAGGATATCTTATGACTCTTTGTGTCATATTAGCACCTTGAAAAGCACATTAGTATAATGTAAGACGTATTACAACACCTAACAACATCTTACAACACCGTACGAACCTTTAAAACTCCAAAATAAACCTAATGAATTCGTACGTTTCCTTTGAACATCGTACAAAAAGTTAGGACATCTTACGACCCTTTATGCCACATTAGCAATTCGAAAAAACTTTAGTATAATGTAGAACGCCATACAGCTCCTAACACCTTACAATACCGTACGTAAACTTAAAACTCCATAATAAACCTAATGAATCCGTACGAGTCCTTTTGAACACCGTATGACAAGTTAGGACATCTTACGACTCTTTATGCCACATTAGCAACTCGAAAAGAACGTTAGTATTATGTAGAACGCCATACAGCTCCTAAGTACACCTGACAATACCGTACATAAACTTAAAACTCCATAATAAACCTAATGAATTCGTACGAGTCCTTTGAACATCGTACGACAAGTTAGGACATCTTACGACATTTTATGCCACATTAGCAACTCGAAAAGAACGTTAGTATAATGTAGAACGGCATACAGCTCCTAAGTACACCTTACAATTCCGTACGTAAATTTAAAACTCCATAATAAACCTAATTAATTCGTACGAGTCCTTTTGACCATCGTACGACAAGTTAGGACATCTTACGACTCTTTATGCCACATTAGCAACTCGAAAATAACTTTAGTATAATGTAGAACGCCATCCATCTCCTAACACCTTTCAATACCGTACGTAAACTTAAAACTCCATAATATACCTAATGAATTCATACGAGTCCTTTGAACATCGTACGACAAGTTAGGACATCTTATGACTCTTTATGCCATATTAGCACCTTGAAAAGCACATTAGTATAATGTAAGACGTCTTACAACACCTAACAACATCTTACAACACCGTACGAACCTTTAAAACTCCAAAATAAACCTAATGAATTCGTACGTGTCCTTTGAACATCGTACGATAAGTTAGGACATCTTACGACCCTTTATGCCACATTAGCAAGTCGAAAAAAACTTTAGTATAATGTAGAACGCCATACAGCTCCTAACACCTTACAATACCGTACGTAAACTTAAAACTCCATAATAAACCTAATGAATTCGTACGAGTCCTTTGAACACCGTACGACTAGTTAGGACATCTTACGACTCTTTATGCCACATTAGCAACTCGAAAAGAACTTTAGTATAATGTAGAACGCCATACAGCTCCTAACACCTTTCAATATCGTACGTAAACTTAAAACTCCATAATATACCTAATGAATTCATACGAGTCCTTTGAACATCATACGACAAGGTAGGATATCTTATGACTCTTTATGTCATATTAGCACCTTGAAAAGCACATTAGTATAATGTAAGACGTATTACAACACCTAACAACATCTTACAACACCGTACGAACCTTTAAAACTCCAAAATAAACCTAATGAATTCGTACGTTTCCTTTGAACATCGTACGAAAAGTTAGGACATCTTACGACCCTTTATGCCACATTAGCAATTCGAAAAAACTTTAGTATAATGTAGAACGCCATACAGCTCCTAACACCTTACAATACCGTACGTAAACTTAAAACTCCATAATAAACCTAATGAATTCGTACGAGTCCTTTTGAACACCGTACGACAAGTTAGGACATCTTACGACTCTTTATGCCACATTAGGAACTCGAAAAGAACGTTAGTATAATGTAGAACGCCATACAGCTCCTACCTAAGTACACCTGACAATACCGTACATAAACTTTAAACTCCATAATAAACCTAATGAATTCGTACGAGTCCTTTGAACATCGTACGAGTCCTTTGAACATCGTACGACAAGTTAGGACATCTTACGACATTTTATGCCACATTAGCAACTCGAAAAGAACGTTAGTATAATGTAGAACGACATACAGCTCCTAAGTACACCTTACAATTTCGTACGTAAATTTAAAACTCCATAATAAACCTAATTAATTCGTACGAGTCCTTTTGAACATCGTACGACAAGTTAGGACATCTTACGACTCTTTATGCCACATTAGCAACTCGAAAAGAACTTTAGTATAATGTAGAACCCCATACAGCTCCTAACACCTTTCAATATCGTACGGAAACTTAAAACTCCATAATATACCTAATAAATTTGTACGAGTCCTTTGAACATCGTACGACAAGTTAGGACATCTTATGACTCTTTATGCCATATTAGCACCTTGAAAAGCACATTAGTATAATGTAAGACGTCTTACAACACCTAACAACATCTTACAACACCGTACGAACCTTTAAAACTCCAAAATAAACCTAATGAATTCGTACGTGTCCTTTGAACATCGTACGATAAGTTAGGACATCTTACGACCCTTTATGCCACATTAGCAACTCGAAAAAAACTTTAGTATAATGTAGAACGCCATACAGCTCCTAACACCTTACAATACCGTACGTAAACTTAAAACTCCATAATAAACCTAATGAATTCGTACGAGTCCTTTGAACACCGTACGACTAGTTAGGACATCTTACGACTCTTTATGCCACATTAGCAACTCGAAAAGAACTTTAGTATAATGTAGAACGCCATACAGCTCCTAACACCTTTCAATATCGTACGTAAACTTAAAACTCCATAATATACCTAATGAATTCATACGAGTCCTTTGAACATCGTACGACAAGTTAGGATATCTTATGACTCTTTATGTCATATTAGCACCTTGAAAAGCACATTAGTATAATGTAAGACGTATTACAACACCTAACAACATCTTACAACACCGTACGAACCTTTAAAACTCCAAAATAAACCTAATGAATTCGTACGTTTCCTTTGAACATCGTACGAAAAGTTAGGACATCTTACGACCCTTTATGCCACATTAGCAATTCGAAAAAACTTTAGTATAATGTAGAACGCCATACAGCTCCTAACACCTTACAATACCGTACGTAAACTTAAAACTCCATAATAAACCTAATGAATTCGTACGAGTCCTTTTGAACACCGTACGACAAGTTAGGACATCTTACGACTCTTTATGCCACATTAGGAACTCGAAAAGAACGTTAGTATAATGTAGAACGCCATACAGCTCCTACCTAAGTACACCTGACAATACCGTACATAAACTTTAAACTCCATAATAAACCTAATGAATTCGTACGAGTCCTTTGAACATCGTACGAGTCCTTTGAACATCGTACGACAAGTTAGGACATCTTACGACATTTTATGCCACATTAGCAACTCGAAAAGAACGTTAGTATAATGTAGAACGACATACAGCTCCTAAGTACACCTTACAATTTCGTACGTAAATTTAAAACTCCATAATAAACCTAATTAATTCGTACGAGTCCTTTTGAACATCGTACGACAAGTTAGGATATCTTACGACTCTTTATGCCACATTAGCAACTCGAAAAGAACTTTAGTATAATGTAGAACCCCATACAGCTCCTAACACCTTTCAATATCGTACGGAAACTTAAAACTCCATAATATACCTAATAAATTTGTACGAGTCCTTTGAACATCGTACGACAAGTTAGGACATCTTATGACTCTTTATGCCATATTAGCACCTTGAAAAGCACATTAGTATAATGTAAGACGTCTTACAACACCTAACAACATCTTACAACACCGTACGAACCTTTAAAACTCCAAAATAAACCTAATGAATTCGTACGTGTCCTTTGAACATCGTACGATAAGTTAGGACATCTTACGACCCTTTATGCCACATTAGCAACTCGAAAAAAACTTTAGTATAATGTAGAACGCCATACAGCTCCTAACACCTTACAATACCGTACGTAAACTTAAAACTCCATAATAAACCTAATGAATTCGTACGAGTCCTTTGAACACCGTACGACTAGTTAGGACATCTTACGACTCTTTATGCCACATTAGCAACTCGAAAAGAACTTTAGTATAATGTAGAACGCCATACAGCTCCTAACACCTTACAATACCGTACGTAAACTTAAAACTCCATAATAAACCTAATGAATTCGTACGAGTCCTTTGAACACCGTACGACTAGTTAGGACATCTTACGACTCTTTATGCCACATTAGCAACTCGAAAAGAACTTTAGTATAATGTAGAACGCCATACAGCTCCTAACACCTTTCAATATCGTACGTAAACTTAAAACTCCATAATATACCTAATGAATTCATACGAGTCCTTTGAACATCGTACGACAAGTTAGGATATCTTATGACTCTTTATGTCATATTAGCACCTTGAAAAGCACATTAGTATAATGTAAGACGTATTACAACACCTAACAACATCTTACAACACCGTACGAACCTTTAAAACTCCAAAATAAACCTAATGAATTCGTACGTTTCCTTTGAACATCGTACGAAAAGTTAGGACATCTTACGACCCTTTATGCCACATTAGCAATTCGAAAAAACTTTAGTATAATGTAGAACGCCATACAGCTCCTAACACCTTACAATACCGTACGTAAACTTAAAACTCCATAATAAACCTAATGAATTCGTACGAGTCCTTTTGAACACCGTACGACAAGTTAGGACATCTTACGACTCTTTATGCCACATTAGCAACTCGAAAAGAACGTTAGTATAATGTAGAACGCCATACAGCTCCTAAGTACACCTGACAATACCGTACGTAAACTTAAAACTCCATAATAAACCTAATGAATTCGTACGAGTCCTTTGAACACCGTACGACAAGTTAGGAAATCTTACGACTCTTTATGCCACATTAACAACTCGAAAAGAACTTTAGTATAATGTAGGACGCCATCCAGCTCCTAACACCTTTCAATACCGTACGTAAACTTAAAACTCCATAATATACCTAATGAATTCATACAAGTCCTTTGAACATCGTACGACAAGTTAGGACATCTTATGACTCTTTATGCCATATTAGCACCTTGAAAAGCACATTAGTATAATGTAAGACGTCTTACAACACCTAACAACATCTTACAACACCGTACGAAACTTTAAAACTCCAAAATAAACCTAATGAATTCGTACGTGTCCTTTGAACATCGTACGAAAAGTTAGGACATCTTACGACCCTTTATGCCACATTAGCAATTCGAAAAAAACTTTAGTATAATGTAGAACGCCATACAGCTCCTAACACCTTACAATACCGTACGTAAACTTAAAACTCCATAATAAACCTAATGAATTCGTACGAGTCCTTTTGAACACCGTACGACAAGTTAGGACATCTTACGACTCTTTATGCCACATTAGCAACTCGAAAAGAACGTTAGTATAATGTAGAACGCCATACAGCTCCTAAGTACACCGGACAATACCGTACATAAACTTAAAACTCCATAATAAACCTAATGAATTCGTACGAGTCCTTTGAACACCGTACGACAAGTTAGGACATCTTACGACTCTTTATGCCACATTAGCAACTCGAAAAGAACTTTAATATAATGTAGGACGCCATCCAGCTCCTAACACCTTTCAATACCGTACGTAAACTTAAAACTCCATAATATACCTAATGAATTCATACAAGTCCTTTGAACATCGTACGACAAGTTAGGACATCTTATGACTCTTTATGCCATATTAGCACCTTGAAAGCACATTAGTATAATGTAAGACGTCTTACATCACCTAACAACATCTTACAACACCGTACGAAACTTTAAAACTCCAAAATAAACCTATTGAATTCGTACGTGTCCTTTGAACATCGTACGGAAAGTTAGGACATCTTACGACCCTTTATGCCACATTAGCAATTCGAAAAAAACTTTAGTATAATGTAGAACGCCATACAGCTCCTAACACCTAACAATACCGTACATAAACTTAAAACTCCATAATAAACCTAATGAATTCGTACGAGTCCTTTTGAACACCATACGACAAGTTAGGACATCTTACGACTCTTTATGCCACATTAGCAACTCGAAAATAACGTTAGTATAATGTAGAACGCCATACAGCTCCTAAGTACACCTGACAATACCGTACGTAAACTTAAAACTCCATAATAAACCTAATGAATTCGTACGAGTCCTTTGAACATCGTACGACAAGTTAGGACATCTTACGACATTTTATGCCACATTAGCAACTCGAAAAGAACGTTAGTATAATGTAGAACGGCATACAGCTCCTAAGTACACCTTACAATTCCGTACGTAAATTTAAAACTCCATAATAAACCTAATTAATTCGTACGAGTCCTTTTGACCATCGCACGACAAGTTAGGACATCTTACGACTCTTTATGCCACATTAGCAACTCGAAAATAACTTTAGTATAATGTAGAACGCCATCCATCTCCTAACACCTTTCAATACCGTACGTAAACTTAAAACTCCATAATATACCTAATGAATTCATACAAGTCCTTTGAACATCGTACGACAAGTTAGGACATATTATGACTCTTTATGCCATATTAGCACCTTGAAAAGCACATTAGTATAATGTAAGACGTCTTACAACACCTAACAACATCTTACAACACCGTACGAACCTTTAAAACTCCAAAATAAACCTAATGAATTCGTACGTGTCCTTTGAACATCGTACGATAAGTTAAGACATCTTACGACCCTTTATGCCACATTAGCAACTCGAAAAAAACTTTAGTATAATGTAGAACGCCATACAGCTCCTAACACCTTACAATACCGTACGTAAACTTAAAACTCCATAATAAACCTAATGAATTCGTACGAGTCCTTTGAACACCGTACGACTAGTTAGGACATCTTACGACTCTTTATGCCACATTAGCAACTCGAAAAGAACTTTAGTATAATGTAGAACGCCATACAGCTCCTAACACCTTTCAATATCGTACGTAAACTTAAAACTCCATAATATACCGAATGAATTCATACGAGTCCTTTGAACATCATACGACAAGGTAGGATATCTTATGACTCTTTATGTCATATTAGCACCTTGAAAAGCACATTAGTATAATGTAAGACGTATTACAACACCTAACAACATCTTACAACACCGTACGAACCTTTAAATCTCCAAAATAAACCTTATGAATTCGTACGTTTCCTTTGAACATCGTACGAAAAGTTAGGACATCTTACGACCCTTTATGCCACATTAGCAATTCGAAAAAACTTTAGTATAATGTAGAACGCCATACAGCTCCTAACACCTTACAATACCGTACGTAAACTTAAAACTCCATAATAAACCTAATGAATTCGTACGAGTCCTTTTGAACACCGTACGACAAGTTAGGACATCTTACGACTCTTTATGCCACATTAGCAACTCGAAAAGAACGTTAGTATAATGTAGAACGCCATACAGCTCCTAAGTACACCTGACAATACCGTACATAAACTTTAAACTCCATAATAAACCTAATGAATTCGTACGAGTCCTTTGAACATCGTACGAGTCCTTTGAACATCGTACGACAAGTTAGGACATCTTACGACATTTTATGCCACATTAGCAACTCGAAAAGAACGTTAGTATAATGTAGAACGACATACAGCTCCTAAGTACACCTTACAATTTCGTACGTAAATTTAAAACTCCATAATAAACCTAATTAATTCGTACGAGTCCTTTTGAACATCGTACGACAAGTTAGGACATCTTACGACTCTTTATGCCACATTAGCAACTCGAAAAGAACTTTAGTATAATGTAGAACCCCATACAGCTCCTAACACCTTTCAATATCGTACGTAAACTTAAAACTCCATAATATACCTAATAAATTTGTACGAGTCCTTTGAACATCGTACGACAAGTTAGGACATCTTATGACTCTTTATGCCATATTAGCACCTTGAAAAGCACATTAGTATAATGTAAGACGTCTTACAACACCTAACAACATCTTACAACACCGTACGAACCTTTAAAACTCCAAAATAAACCTAATGAATTCGTACGTGTCCTTTGAACATCGAACGATAAGTTAGGACATCTTACGACCCTTTATGCCACATTAGCAACTCGAAAAAAACTTTAGTATAATGTAGAACGCCATACAGCTCCTAACACCTTACAATACCGTACGTAAACTTAAAACTCCATAATAAACCTAATGAATTCGTACGAGTCCTTTGAACACCGTACGACTAGTTAGGACATCTTACGACTCTTTATGCCACATTAGCAACTCGAAAAGAACTTTAGTATAATGTAGAACGCCATACAGCTCCTAACACCTTTCAATATCGTACGTAAACTTAAAACTCCATAATATACCTAATGAATTCATACGAGTCCTTTGAACATCGTACGACAAGGTAGGATATCTTATGACTCTTTGTGTCATATTAGCACCTTGAAAAGCACATTAGTATAATGTAAGACGTATTACAACACCTAACAACATCTTACAACACCGTACGAACCTTTAAAACTCCAAAATAAACCTAATGAATTCGTACGTTTCCTTTGAACATCGTACAAAAAGTTAGGACATCTTACGACCCTTTATGCCACATTAGCAATTCGAAAAAACTTTAGTATAATGTAGAACGCCATACAGCTCCTAACACCTTACAATACCGTACGTAAACTTAAAACTCCATAATAAACCTAATGAATTCGTACGAGTCCTTTTGAACACCGTACGACAAGTTAGGACATCTTACGACTCTTTATGCCACATTAGCAACTCGAAAAGAACGTTAGTATAATGTAGAACGCCATACAGCTCCTAAGTACACCTGACAATACCGTACATAAACTTTAAACTCCATAATAAACCTAATGAATTCGTACGAGTCCTTTGAACATCGTACGAGTCCTTTGAACATCGTACGACAAGTTAGGACATCTTACGACATTTTATGCCACATTAGCAACTCGAAAAGAACGTTAGTATAATGTAGAACGACATACAGCTCCTAAGTACACCTTACAATTTCGTACGTAAATTTAAAACTCGATAATAAACCTAATTAATTCGTACGAGTCCTTTTGAACATCGTACGACAAGTTAGGACATCTTACGACTCTTTATGCCACATTAGCAACTCGAAAAGAACTTTAGTATAATGTAGAACCCCATACAGCTCCTAACACCTTTCAATATCGTACGTAAACTTAAAACTCCATAATATACCTAATAAATTTGTACGAGTCCTTTGAACATCGTACGACAAGTTAGGACATCTTATGACTCTTTATGCCATATTAGCACCTTGAAAAGCACATTAGTATAATGTAAGACGTCTTACAACACCTAACAACATCTTACAACACCGTACGAACCTTTAAAACTCCAAAATAAACCTAATGAATTCGTACGTGTCCTTTGAACATCGAACGATAAGTTAGGACATCTTACGACCCTTTATGCCACATTAGCAACTCGAAAAAAACTTTAGTATAATGTAGAACGCCATACAGCTCCTAACACCTTACAATACCGTACGTAAACTTAAAACTCCATAATAAACCTAATGAATTCGTACGAGTCCTTTGAACACCGTACGACTAGTTAGGACATCTTACGACTCTTTATGCCACATTAGCAACTCGAAAAGAACTTTAGTATAATGTAGAACGCCATACAGCTCCTAACACCTTTCAATATCGTACGTAAACTTAAAACTCCATAATATACCTAATGAATTCATACGAGTCCTTTGAACATCGTACGACAAGTTAGGATATCTTATGACTCTTTATGTCATATTAGCACCTTGAAAAGCACATTAGTATAATGTAAGACGTATTACAACACCTAACAACATCTTACAACACCGTACGAACCTTTAAAACTCCAAAATAAACCTAATGAATTCCTACGTTTCCTTTGAACATCGTACGAAAAGTTAGGACATCTTACGACCCTTTATGCCACATTAGCAATTCGAAAAAACTTTAGTATAATGTAGAACGCCATACAGCTCCTAACACCTTACAATACCGTACGTAAACTTAAAACTCCACTAGAATCACCAGGGTAAAATCCCTTTACCCAAAAAAAACTTAAAACTCCATAATAAACCTAATGAATTCGTACGAGTCCTTTTGAACACCGTACGACAAGTTAGGACATCTTACGACTCTTTATGCCACATTAGCAACTCGAAAAGAACGTTAGTATAATGTAGAACGCCATACAGCTCTTAAGTACACCTGACAATACCGTACGTAAACTTAAAACTCCATAATAAACCTAATGAATTCGTACGAGTCCTTTGAACACCGTACGACAAGTTAGGACATCTTACGACTCTTTATGCCACATTAGCAACTCGAAAAGAACTTTAGTATAATGTAGGACGCCATCCAGCTCCTAACACCTTTCAATACCGTACGTAAACTTAAAACTCCATAATATACCTAATGAATTCATACGAGTTCTTTGAACATCGTACGACAAGTTAGGACATCTTATGACTCTTTATGCCATATTAGCACCTTGAAAAGCACATTAGTATAATGTAAGACGTCTTACAACACCTAACAACATCTTACAACACCGTACGAAACTTTAAAACTCCAAAATAAACCTATTGAATTCGGACGTGTCCTTTGAACATCGTACGGAAAGTTAGGACATCTTACGACCCTTTATGCCACATTAGCAATTCGAAAAAAACTTTAGTATAATGTAGAACGCCATACAGCTCCTAAGTACACCTGACAATACCGTACGTAAACTTAAAACTCCATAATAAACCTAATGAATTCGTACGAGTCCTTTGAACATCGTACGACAAGTTAGGACATCTTACGACATTTTATGCCACATTAGCAACTCGAAAAGAACGTTAGTATAATGTAGAACGGCATACAGCTCCTAAGTACAACTTACAGTTCCGTAAGTAAATTTAAAACTCTATAATAAACCTAATGAATTCGTACGAGTCCTTTTGAACATCGTACGACAAGTTAGGACATCTTACGACTCTTTATGCCACATTAGCAACTCGAAAAGAACTTTAGTATAATGTAGAACGCCATACAGCTCCTAACACCTTTCAATACCGTACGTAAACTTAAAACTCCATAATATACCTAATGAATTTGTACGAGTCCTTTGAACATCATACAACAAGTTAGGACATCTTACGACTCTTTATGCCACATTAGCAACTCGAAAGGAACTTTAGTATAATGTAGAACCCCATACAGCTCCTAACACCTTTCAATATCGTACGTAAACTTAAAACTCCATAATATACCTAATAAATTTGTACGAGTCCTTTGAACATCGTACGACAAGTTAGGACATCTTATGACTCTTTATGCCATATTAGCACCTTGAAAAGCACATTAGTATAATGTAAGACGTCTTACAACACCTAACAACATCTTACAACACCGTACGAACCTTTAAAACTCCAAAATAAACCTAATGAATTCGTACGTGTCCTTTGAACATCGAACGATAAGTTAGGACATCTTACGACCCTTTATGCCACATTAGCAACTCGAAAAAAACTTTAGTATAATGTAGAACGCCATACAGCTCCTAACACCTTACAATACCGTACGTAAACTTAAAACTCCTTAATAAACCTAATGAATTCGTACGAGTCCTTTGAACACCGTACGACTAGTTAGGACATCTTACGACTCTTTATGCCACATTAGCAACTCGAAAAGAACTTTAGTATAATGTAGAACGCCATACAGCTCCTAACACCTTTCAATATCGTACGTAAACTTAAAACTCCATAATATACCTAATGAATTCATACGAGTCCTTTGAACATCGTACGACAAGGTAGGATATCTTATGACTCTTTGTGTCATATTAGCACCTTGAAAAGCACATTAGTATAATGTAAGACGTATTACAACACCTAACAACATCTTACAACACCGTACGAACCTTTAAAACTCCAAAATAAACCTAATGAATTCGTACGTTTCCTTTGAACATCGTACAAAAAGTTAGGACATCTTACGACCCTTTATGCCACATTAGCAATTCGAAAAAACTTTAGTATAATGTAGAACGCCATACAGCTCCTAACACCTTACAATACCGTACGTAAACTTAAAACTCCATAATAAACCTAATGAATTCGTACGAGTCCTTTTGAACACCGTACGACAAGTTAGGACATCTTACGACTCTTTATGCCACATTAGCAACTCGAAAAGAACGTTAGTATAATGTAGAACGCCATACAGCTCCTAAGTACACCTGACAATACCGTACATAAACTTTAAACTCCATAATAAACCTAATGAATTCGTACGAGTCCTTTGAACATCGTACGAGTCCTTTGAACATCGTACGACAAGTTAGGACATCTTACGACATTTTATGCCACATTAGCAACTCGAAAAGAACGTTAGTATAATGTAGAACGACATACAGCTCCTAAGTACACCTTACAATTTCGTACGTAAATTTAAAACTCGATAATAAACCTAATTAATTCGTACGAGTCCTTTTGAACATCGTACGACAAGTTAGGACATCTTACGACTCTTTATGCCACATTAGCAACTCGAAAAGAACTTTAGTATAATGTAGAACCCCATACAGCTCCTAACACCTTTCAATATCGTACGTAAACTTAAAACTCCATAATATACCTAATAAATTTGTACGAGTCCTTTGAACATCGTACGACAAGTTAGGACATCTTATGACTCTTTATGCCATATTAGCACCTTGAAAAGCACATTAGTATAATGTAAGACGTCTTACAACACCTAACAACATCTTACAACACCGTACGAACCTTTAAAACTCCAAAATAAACCTAATGAATTCGTACGTGTCCTTTGAACATCGAACGATAAGTTAGGACATCTTACGACCCTTTATGCCACATTAGCAACTCGAAAAAAACTTTAGTATAATGTAGAACGCCATACAGCTCCTAACACCTTACAATACCGTACGTAAACTTAAAACTCCATAATAAACCTAATGAATTCGTACGAGTCCTTTGAACACCGTACGACTAGTTAGGACATCTTACGACTCTTTATGCCACATTAGCAACTCGAAAAGAACTTTAGTATAATGTAGAACGCCATACAGCTCCTAACACCTTTCAATATCGTACGTAAACTTAAAACTCCATAATATACCTAATGAATTCATACGAGTCCTTTGAACATCGTACGACAAGTTAGGATATCTTATGACTCTTTATGTCATATTAGCACCTTGAAAAGCACATTAGTATAATGTAAGACGTATTACAACACCTAACAACATCTTACAACACCGTACGAACCTTTAAAACTCCAAAATAAACCTAATGAATTCCTACGTTTCCTTTGAACATCGTACGAAAAGTTAGGACATCTTACGACCCTTTATGCCACATTAGCAATTCGAAAAAACTTTAGTATAATGTAGAACGCCATACAGCTCCTAACACCTTACAATACCGTACGTAAACTTAAAACTCCACTAGAATCACCAGGGTAAAATCCCTTTACCCAAAAAAAACTTAAAACTCCATAATAAACCTAATGAATTCGTACGAGTCCTTTTGAACACCGTACGACAAGTTAGGACATCTTACGACTCTTTATGCCACATTAGCAACTCGAAAAGAACGTTAGTATAATGTAGAACGCCATACAGCTCTTAAGTACACCTGACAATACCGTACGTAAACTTAAAACTCCATAATAAACCTAATGAATTCGTACGAGTCCTTTGAACACCGTACGACAAGTTAGGACATCTTACGACTCTTTATGCCACATTAGCAACTCGAAAAGAACTTTAGTATAATGTAGGACGCCATCCAGCTCCTAACACCTTTCAATACCGTACGTAAACTTAAAACTCCATAATATACCTAATGAATTCATACGAGTTCTTTGAACATCGTACGACAAGTTAGGACATCTTATGACTCTTTATGCCATATTAGCACCTTGAAAAGCACATTAGTATAATGTAAGACGTCTTACAACACCTAACAACATCTTACAACACCGTACGAAACTTTAAAACTCCAAAATAAACCTATTGAATTCGGACGTGTCCTTTGAACATCGTACGGAAAGTTAGGACATCTTACGACCCTTTATGCCACATTAGCAATTCGAAAAAAACTTTAGTATAATGTAGAACGCCATACAGCTCCTAAGTACACCTGACAATACCGTACGTAAACTTAAAACTCCATAATAAACCTAATGAATTCGAACGAGTCCTTTGAACATCGTACGACAAGTTAGGACATCTTACGACATTTTATGCCACATTAGCAACTCGAAAAGAACGTTAGTATAATGTAGAACGGCATACAGCTCCTAAGTACACCTTACAGTTCCGTAAGTAAATTTAAAACTCTATAATAAACCTAATGAATTCGTACGAGTCCTTTTGAACATCGTACGACAAGTTAGGACATCTTACGACTCTTTATGCCACATTAGCAACTCGAAAAGAACTTTAGTATAATGTAGAACGCCATACAGCTCCTAACACCTTTCAATACCGTACGTAAACTTAAAACTCCATAATATACCTAATGAATTTGTACGAGTCCTTTGAACATCATACAACAAGTTAGGACATCTTATGACTCTTTATGCCATATTAGCACTTTGAAAAGCACATTAGTATAATGTAAGACGTCTTACAACACCTAACAACATCTTACAACACCGTACGAACCTTTAAAACTCCAAAATAAACCTAATGAATTTGTACGTGTCCTTTGAACATCGTACGAAAAGTTAGGACATCTTACGACCCTTTATGCCACATTAGCAACTCGAAAAAAACTTTAGTATAATGTAGAACGCCATACAGCTCCTAACACCTTACAATACCGTACGTAAACTTAAAACTCCATAATAAACCTAATGAATTCGTACGAGTCCTTTGAACACCGTACGACAAGTTAGGACATCTTACGACTCTTTATGCCACATTAGCAACTCGAAAAGAACTTTTGTAAAATGTAGAACGCCATCCAGCTCCTAACACCTTTCAATACCGTACGTAAACTTAAAACTCCATAATATACCTAATGAATTCATACGAGTCCTTTGAACATCGTACGACAAGTTAAGACATCTTATGACTCTTTATGCCATATTGCACCTTGAAAAGCACACTAGTATAATGTAAGACGTCTTACAACACCTAACAACATCTTACAACACCGTACGAACCTTTAAAACTCCAAATAAAACATAATGAATTCGTACGTGTCCTTTGAACATCGTACGAAAAGTTAGGACATCTTACGACCCTTTATGCCACATTAGCAATTCGAAAAAAACTTTAGTATAATGTAGAACGCCATACAGCTCCTAACACCTTACAATACCGTACATAAACTTAAAACTCCATAATAAACCGAATGAATTCGTACGAGTCCTTTTGAACACCGTACGACAAGTTAGGACATCTTAAGACTCTTTATGCCACATTAGCAACTCGAAAAGAACGTTAGTATAATGTAGAACGCCATACAGCTCCTAACACCTTTCAATACCGTACGTAAACTTAAAACTCCATAATATACCTAATGAATTTGTACGAGTCCTTTGAACATCGTACAACAAGTTAGGACATCTTATGACTCTTTATGCCATATTGCACCTTGAAAAGCACATTAGTATAATGTAAGACGTCTTACAACACCTAACAACATCTTACAACACCCTACGAACCTTTAAAAACTCCAAAATAAACCTAATGAATTCGTACGTGTCCTTTGAACATCGTACGAAAAGTTAGGACATCTTACGACCCATTATGCCACATTAGCAATTCGAAAAAAACTTTAGATAATTTAGAACGCCATACAGCTCCTAACACCTTACAATACCGTACGTAAACTTAAAACTCCATAATAAACCTAATGAATTCGTACGAGTCCTTTTGAACACCGTACGACAAGTTAGGACATCTTACGACTCTTTATGCCACATTATCAACTCGAAAAGAACGTTAGTATAATGTAAGACGTCTTACAACACCTAACAACATCTTTCAACACCGTACGAACCTTTAAAACTCCAAAATAAACCTAATGAATTCGTACGTGTCCGTTGAACATCGTACGAAAAGTTAGGACACCTTACGACCCTTTATGCCACATTAGCAATTTGAAAAAAACTTTAGTATAATGTAGAACGCCATACAGCTCCTAATACCTTACAATACCGTACGTAAACTTAAAACTCCGTAATAAACCTAATGAATTCGTATGAGTCCTTTTGTACATCGTACGACAAGTTAGGACATCTTATGACTCTTTATGCCCTATTAGCACCTTGAAAAGAACATTAGTATAATGTAAGACGTCTTACAACACCTAACAACATCTTACAACACCGTACGAACCTTTAAAACTCCAAAATAAACCTAATGAATTCGTACGTGTCCTTTGAACATCGTACGATAAGTTAGGACATCTTACGACCCTTTATGCCACATTAGCAACTCGAAAAAAACTTTAGTATAATGTAGAACGCCATACAGCTCCTAACACCTTACAATACCGTACGTAAACTTAAAACTCCATAATAAACCTAATGAATTCGTACGAGTCCTTTGAACACCGTACGACTAGTTAGGACATCTTACGACTCTTTATGCCACATTAGCAACTCGAAAAGAACTTTAGTATAATGTAGAACGCCATACAGCTCCTAACACCTTTCAATATCGTACGTAAACTTAAAACTCCATAATATACCTAATGAATTCATACGAGTCCTTTGAACATCGTATGACAAGGTAGGATATCTTATGACTCTTTATGTCATATTAGTACCTTGAAAAGCACATTAGTATAATGTAAGACGTATTACAACACCTAACAACATCTTACAACACCGTACGAACCTTTAAAACTCCAAAATAAACCTAATGAATTCGTACGTTTCCTTTGAGCATCGTACGAAAAGTTAGGACATCTTACGACCCTTTATGCCACATTAGCAATTCGAAAAAACTTTAGTATAATGTAGAACGCCATACAGCTCCTAACACCTTACAATACCGTACGTAAACTTAAAACTCCATAATAAACCTAATGAATTCGTACGAGTCCTTTTGAACACCGTACGACAAGTTAGGACATCTTACGACTCTTTATGCCACATTAGCAACTCGAAAAGAACGTTAGTATAATGTAGAACGCCTTACAGCTCCTAAGTACACCTGACAATACCGTACATAAACTTAAAACTCTATAATAAACCTAATGAATTCGTACGAGTCCTTTGAACATCGTACGACAAGTTAGGACATCTTACGACATTTTATGCCACATTAGCAACTCGAAAAGAACGTTAGTATAATGTAGAACGCCATACAGCTCCTAAGTACACCGGACAATACCGTACGTAAATTTAAAACTCCATAATAAACCTAATTAATTCGTACGAGTCCTTTTGAACATCGTACGACAAGTTAGGACATCTTACGACTCTTTATGCCACATTAGCAACTCGAAAAGAACTTTAGTATAATGTAGGACGCCATCCAGCTCCTAACACCTTTCAATACCGTATGTAAACTTAAAACTCCATAATATACCTAATGAATTCATACGAGTCCTTTGAACATCGTACGACAAGTTAGGACATCTTATGACTCTTTATGCCATATTAGCACCTTGAAAAGCACATTAGTATAATGTAAGACGTCTTACAACACCTAACAACATCTTACAACACCGTACGAAACTTTAAAACTCCAAAATAAACCTAATGAATTCGTACGTGTCCTTTGAACATCGTACGGAAAGTTAGGACATCTTACGACCCTTTATGCCACATTAGCAATTCGAAAAAAACTTTAGTATAATGTAGAACGCCATACAGCTCCTAACACCTAACAATACCGTACATAAACTTAAAACTCCATAATAAACCTAATGAATTCGTACGAGTCCTTTTGAACACCGTACGACAAGTTAGGACATCTTACGACTCTTTATGCCACATTAGCAACTCGAAAAGAACGTTAGTATAATGTAGAACGCCAAACAGCTCCTAAGTACACCTGACAATACCGTACGTAAACTTAAAACTCCATAATAAACCTAATGAATTCGTACGAGTCCTTTGAACATCGTACGACAAGTTAGGACATCTTACGACATTTTATGCCACATTAGCAACTCGAAAAGAACGTTAGTATAATGTAGAACGGCATACAGCTCCTAAGTACACCTTACAGTTCCGTAAGTAAATTTAAAACTCTATAATAAACCTAATTAATTCGTACGAGTCCTTTGAACATCGTACGACAAGTTAGGACATCTTACGACTCTTTATGCCACATTAGCAACTCGAAAAGAACTTTAGTATAATGTAGAACGCCATACAGCTCCTAACACCTTACAATACCGTACGTAAAATTAAAACTCAAAATAACCTAATGAATTCGTACGAGTCCTTTTGAACATCGTACGACAAGTTAGGACATCTTACGACTCTTTATGCCACATTAGCAACTCGAAAAGAACTTTAGTATAATGTAGAACGCCATACAGCTCCTAACACCTTTCAATACCGTACGTAAACTTAAAACTCCATAATATACCTAATGAATTTGTACGAGTCCTTTGAACATCGTACAACAAGTTAGGACATCTTATGACTCTTTATGCCATATTAGCACTTTGAAAAGCACATTAGTATAATGTAAGACGTCTTACAACACCGTACGAACCTTTAAAACTCCAAAATAAACCTAATGAATTTGTACGTGTCCTTTGAACATCGTACGAAAAGTTAGGACATCTTACGACCCTTTATGCCACATTAGCAACTCGAAAAAAACTTTAGTATAATGTAGAACGCCATACAGCTCCTAACACCTTACAATACCGTACGTAAACTTAAAACTCCATAATAAACCTAATGAATTCGTACGAGTCCTTTGAACACCGTACGACAAGTTAGGACATCTTACGACTCTTTATGCCACATTAGCAACTCGAAAAGAACTTTTGTAAAATGTAGAACGCCATCCAGCTCCTAACACCTTTCAATACCGTACGTAAACTTAAAACTCCATAATATACCTAATGAATTCATACGAGTCCTTTGAACATCGTACGACAAGTTAAGACATCTTATGACTCTTTATGCCATATTGCACCTTGAAAAGCACATTAGTATAATGTAAGACGTCTTACAACACCTAACAACATCTTACAACACCGTACGAACCTTTAAAACTCCAAATAAAACATAATGAATTCGTACGTGTCCTTTGAACATCGTACGAAAAGTTAGGACATCTTACGACCCTTTATGCCACATTAGCAATTCGAAAAAAACTTTAGTATAATGTAGAACGCCATACAGCTCCTAACACCTTACAATACCGTACATAAACTTAAAACTCCATAATAAACCGAATGAATTCGTACGAGTCCTTTTGAACACCGTACGACAAGTTAGGACATCTTAAGACTCTTTATGCCACATTAGCAACTCGAAAAGAACGTTAGTATAATGTAGAACGCCATACAGCTCCTAACACCTTTCAATACCGTACGTAAACTTAAAACTCCATAATATACCTAATGAATATGTACGAGTCCTTTGAACATCGTACAACAAGTTAGGACATCTTATGACTCTTTATGCCATATTGCACCTTGAAAAGCACATTAGTATAATGTAAGACGTCTTACAACAAATAACAACATCTTACAACACCCTACGAACCTTTAAAAACTCCAAAATAAACCTAATGAATTCGTACGTGTCCTTTGAACATCGTACGAAAAGTTAGGACATCTTACGACCCATTATGCCACATTAGCAATTCGAAAAAAACTTTAGATAATTTAGAACGCCATACAGCTCCTAACACCTTACAATACCGTACGTAAACTTAAAACTCCATAATAAACCTAATGAATTCGTACGAGTCCTTTTGAACACCGTACGACAAGTTATGACATCTTACGACTCTTTATGCCACATTATCAACTCGAAAAGAACTTTTGTAAAATACAGCTCCTAAGTACACCTTACAATTCCGTAAGTAAATTTAAAACTCCATAATAAACTTAATTAATTCGTACGAGTCCTTTGAACATCGTACGACAAGTTAGGACATCTTACGACTCTTTATGCCACATTAGCAACTCGAAAAGAACTTTAGTATAATGTAGAACGCCATACAGCTCCTAACACCTTACAATACCGTACGTAAACTTAAAACTCAATAATAACCTAATGAATTCGTACGAGTCCTTTTGAACATCGTACGACAAGTTAGGACATCTTACGACTCTTTATGCCACATTATCAACTCGAAAAGAACTTTAGTATAATGTAGAACGCCATACAGCTACTAACACCTTTCAATACCGTACGTAAACTTAAAACTCCATAATATTCCTAATGAATATGTACGAGTCCTTTGAACATCGTACAACAAGTTAGGACATCTTATGACTCTTTATGCCATATTAGCACCTTGAAAAGCACATTAGTATAATGTAAGACGTCTTACAACACCTAACAACATCTTACAACACTGTACGAACCTTTAAAACTCCAAAATAAACCTAATGAATTCGTACGTGTCCGTTGAACATCGTACGAAAAGTTAGGACATCTTACGACCCTTTATGCCACATTAGCAATTTGAAAAAAACTTTAGTATAATGTAGAACGCCATACAGCTCCTAACACCTTACAATACCGTACGTAAACTTAAAACTCCATAATAAACCTAATGAATTCGTATGAGTCCTTTTGTACATCGTACGCAACTTAGGACATCTTATGACTCTTTATGCCATATTAGCGCCTTGAAAAGCACATTAGTATAATGTAAGACGTCTTACAACACCTAACAACATCTTACAACACCGTACGAACCTTTAAAACTCCAAAATAAACCTAATGAATTCGTACGTTTCCTTTGAACATCGTACGAAAAGTTAGGACATCTTACGACCCTTTTATGCCACATTAGCAATTCGAAAAAAACTTTAGTATAATGTAGAACGCCATACAGCTCCTAACACCTTACAATATCGTACGTAAACTTAAAACTCCATAATAAACCTAATGAATTCGTACGAGTCCTTTTGAACACCGTACGACAAGTTAGGACATCTTACGACTCTTTATGCCACATTAGCAACTCGAAAAGAACGTTAGTATAATGTAGAACGCCATACAGCTCCTAAGTACACCTGACAATACCGTACGTAAACTAAAAACTCCATAATAAACCTAATGAATTCGTACGAGTCCTTTGAACACCGTATGACAAGTTAGGACATCTTACGACTCTTTATGCCACATTAGCAACTCGAAAAGAACTTTAGTATAATGTAGGACGCCATCCAGCTCCTAACACCTTTCGATACCGTACGTAAACTTAAAACTCCATAATATACTAATGAATTCATACGAGTCCTTTGAACATCGTACGACAAGTTAGGACATCTTATGACTCTTTATGCCATATTAGCACCTTGAAAAGCACATTAGTATAATGTAAGACGTCTTACAACACCTAACAACATCTTACAACACCGGACGAACCTTTAAAACTCCAAAATAAACCTAATGAATTCGTACGTGTCCTTTGAACATCGTACGATAAGTTAGGACATCTTACGACCCTTTATGCCACATTAGCAACTCGAAAAAAACTTTAGTATAATGTAGAACGCCATACAGCTCTTAACACCTTACAATACCGTACGTAAACTTAAAACTCCATAATAAACCTAATGAATTCGTACGAGTCCTTTGAACACCGTACGACTAGTTAGGACATCTTACGACTCTTTATGCCACATTAGCAACTCGAAAAGAACTTTAGTATAATGTAGAACGCCATCCATCTCCTAACACCTTTCAATACCGTACGTAAACTTAAAACTCCATAATATACCTAATGAATTCATACGAGTCCTTTGAACATCGTACGACAAGTTAGGACATCTTATGACTCTTTATGTCATATTAGCACCTTGAAAAGCACATTAGTATAATGTAAGACGTATTACAACACCTAACAACATCTTACAACACCGTACGAACCTTTAAAACTCCAAAATAAACCTAATGAATTCGTACGTTTCCTTTGAACATCGTACAAAAAGTTAGGACATCTTACGACCCTTTATGCCACATTAGCAATTCGAAAAAACTTTAGTATAATGTAGAACGCCATACAACTCCTAACACCTTACAATACCGTACGTAAACTTAAAACTCCATAATAAACCTAATGAATTCGTACCAGTCCTTTTGAACACCGTACGACAAGTTAGGACATCTTACGACTCTTTATGCCACATTAGCAACTCGAAAAGAACGTTATTATAATGTAGAACGCCATACAGCTCCTAAGTACACCTGACAATACCGTACATAAAATTAAAACTCCATAATAAACCTAATGAATTCGTACGAGTCCTTTGAACATCGTACGACAAGTTAGGACATCTTACTACATTTTATGCCACATTAGCAACTCGAAAAGAACGTTAGTATAATGTAGAACGGCATACAGCTCCTAAGTACACCTTACAATTCCGTACGTAAATTTAAAACTCCATAATAAACCTAATTAATTCGTACGAGTCCTTTTGACCATCGTACGACAAGTTAGGACATCTTACGACTCTTTATGCCACATTAGCAACTCGAAAAGAACTTTAGTATAATGTAGAACGCCATCCATCTCCTAACACCTTTCAATACCGTACGTAAACTTAAAACTCCATAATATACCTAATGAATTCATACGAGTCCTTTGAACATCGTACGACAAGTTAGGACATCTTATGACTCTTTATGCCATATTAGCACCTTGAAAAGCACATTAGTATAATGTAAGACGTCTTACAACACCTAACAACATCTTACAACACCGTAAGAACCTTTAAAACTCCAAAACAAACCTAATGAATTCGTACGTTTCCTTTGAACATCGTACGAAAAGTTAGGACATCTTACGACCCTTTTATGCCACATTAGCAATTCGAAAAAAACTTTAGTATAATGTAGAACGCCATACAGCTCCTAACACCTTACAATATCGTACGTAAACTTAAAACTCCATAATAAACCTAATGAATTCGTACGAGTCCTTTTGAACACCGTACGACAAGTTAGGACATCTTACGACTCTGTATGCCACATTAGCAACTCGAAAAGAACGTTAGTATAATGTAGAACGCCATACAGCTACAACTGACAATACCGTACGTAAACTAAAAACTCCATAATAAACTTAATGAATTCGTACGAGTCCTTTGAACACCGTACGACAAGTTAGGACATCTTACGACTCTTTATGCCACATTAGCAACTCGAAAAGAACTTTAGTATAATGTAAGACGCCATCCAGCTCCTAACACCTTTCAATACCGTACGTAAACTTAAAACTCCATAATATACCTAATGAATTCATACGAGTCCTTTGAACATCGTACGACAAGTTAGGACATCTTATGACTCTTTATGCCATATTAGCACCTTGAAAAGCACATTAGTATAATGTAAGACGTCTTACAACACCTAACAACATCTTACAACACCGTACGAACCTTTAAAACTCCAAAATAAACCTAATGAATTCGTACGTGTCCGTTGAACATCGTACGATAAGTTAGGACATCTTACGACCCTTTATGCCACATTAGCAACTCAAAAAAAACTTTAGTATAATGTAGAACGCCATACAGCTCCTAACACCTTACGTAAACTTAAAACTCCATAATAAACCTAATTAATTCGTACGAGTCCTTTGAACACTGTACGACAAGTTAGGACATCTTACGACTCTTTATGCCACATTAGCAACTCGAATGTCAGGGTTGGTCCCTAGCACCCCAAAGAGCACTATTTTTTCTGCAATGTTCCGGATCATATTAGGCTGGATATTTTGAACATTATGCCGTTCGTTGAGGGTTCTCTTCCTGTTAAGTATTTGGGTGTACCTCTCATTGCGTCTAGGCTTATATACAAGGATTGTAGAGTGCTTGTTGAAAAAATGGAGGGTAGGATAACGAATTGGAAGAACAAAATGCTCTCGTTTGCAGGGAGATTGCAGCTTATTGGGTCAGTTTTATCCGCCTTGTATGTCTACTGGGCATCGGTTTTTATTTTACCCAAGAGGGTTATTGCGGATTTGGAAACAAAGATCCGAAGTTTCCTCTGGTCCCAAGGTTCGGGTTCACAAGGTAAAGCAAAGGTCTCTTGGAAGTCTGTGTGTTTACCCAAGGCTGAAGGAGGCTTAGGCATTAGGCGAATTGGGGATATGAATAATGCCCTTATGACGAATCATATTTGGAGTATTCTTTCGAAACGAAAATCCCTTTGGGTTGATTGGATCTATTCGTATAGGCTGTCAAATTGCCACTTTTGGGAGTGTAACATACCCCAAAATTGTTGTTGGAGCTGGAGGAAAATTTTGATGCTTAGACCTTTGGTGCGACAATACTTTTGGTACAAATTGGGTAACGGATCGAATGTATCTGCATGGTCGGATAGATGGTGTGATATAGGGCCGTTATCCACTTTTATCTCCAGAAGAGCTATTTATCGAGCGGGGTTGTCTATTCAGGCAAAGGTGGCTGATTTTGTGACGGATGGGATATGGGTATGGCCTGATGCTTGGTATGATATCTATCCGGTTCTTATTAATACTCAGTATGTGGCTCTTAATCCTGATGCAAATGATAAACTATGTTGGAAGGATGGGGATGTATGGTTGAACTATGCCCCGGCTGTTGTATGGGAGTCTACTCGCCATAGACATATGGAGGTGTGTTGGGTGGATATAGTGTGGTTCTCACAATGTATTCCACGTCATGCGTTTTTACTTTGGCTAGTCTTTAAAGCAAAACTTCAAACGCAGGACAAAATACTGAGATGGAGGTCGATAAGGAATACCAACATGAATATGTTGTGTTGCGTCTTATGTTTTGCTAATATTGATTCTCATGGCCATCTGTTTTTTGAATGTAAATATTCTTCTGCGGTATGGGATCGAGTAAAGGTTCGAGCAGGTATGCAGAGTGTTTCGGCTAAGTGGAGTGAGACAGTTACATGGTTATGCGACCATGCAAGATCCAAGACTATCTCAAGTGTTGTTAGCAAATTGTTGGTGGCAAGTTCAGTATATTACATATGGAAAGAGAGGTGCAATAGATTGTTGAACAATCATACGAGGCCGCCTGATATACTTACTGAAATCATATTTGATACGGTTCGACATAGACTGATGGGCCTAAGGGTAAAACAAACGGATCATATGAGACAAGTTTTTGCTGATTGGAACATTCACATGAGCATAGGAAGACCGGGTGAGGGCTAGAAGGAAGGAGGTTACAACTTCAGTAGCTAGATTGTAGTCTAGCATAGTAAACTTTGTTTTGGTTTTTCTTTTAGTTATCTTTGGTTCTACATTCTGGGGAATGCCCCAAGAATGAACTAGTGTAGATGCCCTACACTACTTGTTTTATGTGTTTGTGAATATATAAATCGCCGGGTGAATCCCTTTACCCAAAAAAAAAAGAACTTTTGTATAATGTAGAACGGCATACAGCTCCTAAGTACACCTGACAATACCGTACGTAAACTTAAAACTCCATAATAAACCTAATGAATTCGTACGAGTCCTTTGAACATCGTACGACAAGTTTGGACATCTTACGACATTTTATGCAACATTAGCAACTCGAAAAGAACGTTAGTATAATGTAGAACGGCATACAGCTCCTAAGTACACCTTACAATTCCGTACGTAAATTTAAAACTCCATAATAAACCTAATTAATTCGTACGAGTCCTTTTGAACATCGTACGACAAGTTAGGACATCTTACGACTCTTTATGCCGCATTAGCAACTCGAAAAGAACTTTAGTATAATGTAGAACGACATACAACTCCTAACACCTTTCAATACCGTACGTAAACTTAAAACTCCATAATATACCTAATGAATTCATACGAGTCCTTTGAACATTGTACGACAAGTTAGGACATTTTATGACTCTTTATGCCATATTAGCACCTTGAAAAGCACATTAGTATAATGTAAGACGTCTTACAACACCTAACAACATCTTACAACACCGTACGAACCTTTAAAACTCCAACATAAACCTAATGAATTCGTACGTGTCCTTTGAACATCGTACGGAAAGTTAGGACATCTTACGACCCTTTATGCCACATTAGCAATTCGAAAAAAACTTTAGTATAATGTAGAACGCCAAACAGCTCCTAACACCTTACAATACCGTACATAAACTTAAAACTCAATAATAAACCTAATGAATTCGTACGAGTCCTTTTGAACACCGTACGACAAGTTAAGACATCTTACGACTCTTTATGCCACATTAGCAACTCGAAAAGAACGTTACTATAATGCAGAACGCCATACAGCTCCTAAGTACACCTTACAATACCGTACGTAAACTTAAAACTCCATAATAAACCTAATGAATTCGTACGAGTCCTTTGAACATCGTACGACAAGTTAGGACATCTTACGACATTTTATGCCACATTAGCAACTCGAAAAGAACGTTAGTATAATGTAGAACGGCATACCTCCTAAGTACACCTTACAATTCCGTACGTAAATTTAAAACTCCATAATAAACCTAATTAATTCGTACGAGTCCTTTTGAACATCGTACGACAAGTTAGGACATCTTACGACTCTTTATGCCACATTAGCAACTCGAAAAGAACTTTAGTATAATGTAGAACGACATACAGCTCCTAACACCTTTCAATACCGTACGTAAACTTAAAACTCCATAATATACCTAATAAATTTATACGAGTCCTTTGAACATCGTACGACAAGAGAGGACATCTTATGACTCTTTATGCCATATTAGCACCTTGAAAAGCACATTAGTATAATGTAAGACGTCTTACAACACCTAACAACATCTTACAACACCGTACGAACCTTTATAACTCCAAAATAAACCTAATGAATTCGTACGTGTCCTTTGAACATCGTACGAAAAGTTAGGACATCTTACGACCCTTTATGGCATATTAGCAATTCGAAAAAAACTTTAGTATAATGTAGAACGCCATACAGCTCCTAACACCTTACAATACCGTACATAAACTTAAAACTCCATAATAAACCTAATGAATTCGTACGAGTCCTTTTGAACACCGTACGACAAGTTAGGACATCTTACGACTCTTTATGCCACATTAGCAACTCGAAAAGAACTTTAGTATAATGCAGAACGCCATACAGCTCCTAAGTACACCTGACAATACCGTACGTAAACTTAAAACTCCATAATAAACCTAATGAATTCGTACGAGTCCTTTTGAACATCGTACGACAAGTTAGGACATCTTACGACTCTTTATGCCACATTAGCAACTCGAAAAGAACTTTAGTATAATGTAGAACGACATACAGCTCCTAACACCTTTCAATACCGTAGGTAAACTTAAAACTCCATAATATACCTAATGAATTTGTACGAGTCCTTTGAACATCGTACGACAAGTTAGGACATCTTATGACTCTTTATGCCATATTAGCACCTTGAAAAGCACATTAGTATAATGTAAGACGTCTTACAACACCTAACAACATCTTACAACACCGTACGAACCTTTAAAACTCCAAAATAAACCTAATGAATTCGTACGTGTCCTTTGAACATCGTACGAAAAGTTAGGACATCTTACGACCCTTTATGCCACATTAGCAACTCGAAAAAAACTTTAGTATAATGTAGAACACCATACAGCTCCTAACACCTTACAATACCGTACGTAAACTTAAAACTCCATAATAAACCTAATGAATTCGTACGAGTTCTTTGAGCACCGTACGACAAGTTAGGACATCTTACCACTCTTTATGCCACATTAGAAACTCGAAAAGAACTTTAGTATAATGTAGAACGCCATCCAGCTCCTAACACCTTTCAATACCGTACGTAAACTTAAAACTCCATAATATACCTAATGAATTCATACGAGTCCTTTGAACATCGTACGACAAGTTAGGACATCTTATAACTCTTTATGCCATATTAGCACCTTGAAAAGCACATTAGTATAATGTAAGACGTCTTACAACACCTAACAACATCTTACAACACCGTACGAACCTTTAAAACTCAAAAATAAACCTAATGAATTCGTACGTGTCCTTTGAACATCGTACGAAAAGTTAGGACATCTTACGACCCTTTATGCCACGTTAGCAACTCGAAAAAAACTTTAGTATAATGTAGAACGCCATACAGCTCCTAACACCTTACAATACCGTACGTAAACTTAAAACTCCATAATAAACCTAATGAATTCGTACGAGTCCTTTTGAACACCTTTACGACAAGTTAGGACATCTTACGACTCTTTATGCCACATTAGCAACTCGAAAAGAACGTTAGTATAATGTAGAACGCCATACAGCTCCTAAGTACACCTGACAATACCGTACGTAAACTTAAAACTCCATAATAAACCTAATGAATTCGTACGAGTCCTTTGAACATCGTACGACAAGTTAGGACATCTTACGACTTTTTATGCCACATTAGCAACTCGAAAAGAATGTTAGTATAATGTAGAACGGCATACAGCTCCTAAGTACACCTTACAATTCCGTACGTAAATTTAAAACTCCATAATAAACCTAATTAATTCGTACGAGTCCTTTGAACACCGTACGACAAGTTAGGACATCTTACGACTCTTTATGCCACATTAGCAACTCGAAAAGAACGTTAGTATAATGTAGAACGCCATACAGCTCCTAACACCTTACAATACCGTACGTAAATTTAAAACTCCATAATAAACCTAATTAATTCGTACGAGTCCTTTGAACACCGTACGACAAGTTAGGACATCTTACCACTCTTTATGCCACATTAGAAACTCGAAAAGAACTTTAGTATAATGTAGAACGCCATCCAGCTCCTAACACCTTTCAATACCGTACGTAAACTTAAAACTCCATAATATACCTAATGAATTCATACGAGTCCTTTGAACATCGTACGACAAGTTAGGACATCTTATAACTCTTTATGCCATATTAGCACCTTGAAAAGCACATTAGTATAATGTAAGACGTCTTACAACACCTAACAACATCTTACAACACCGTACGAACCTTTAAAACTCAAAAATAAACCTAATGAATTCGTACGTGTCCTTTGAACATCGTACGAAAAGTTAGGACATCTTACGACCCTTTATGCCACGTTAGCAACTCGAAAAAAACTTTAGTATAATGTAGAACGCCATACAGCTCCTAACACCTTACAATACCGTACGTAAACTTAAAACGCCATAATAAACCTAATGAATTCGTACGAGTCCTTTTGAACACCTTTACGACAAGTTAGGACATCTTACGACTCTTTATGCCACATTAGCAACTCGAAAAGAACGTTAGTATAATGTAGAACGCCATACAGCTCCTAAGTACACCTGACAATACCGTACGTAAACTTAAAACTCCATAATAAACCTAATGAATTCGTACGAGTCCTTTGAACATCGTACGACAAGTTAGGACATCTTACGACTTTTTATGCCACATTAGCAACTCGAAAAGAACGTTAGTATAATGTAGAACGGCATACATCTCCTAAGTACACCTTACAATTCCGTACGTAAATTTAAAACTCCATAATAAACCTAATTAATTCGTACGAGTCCTTTGAACACCGTACGACAAGTTAGGACATCTTACGACTCTTTATGCCACATTAGCAACTCGAAAAGAACTTTAGTATAATGTAGAACGCCATACAGCTCCTAACACCTTTCAATACCGTACGTAAACTTAAAACTCCATAATATACCTAATGAATTCATACGAGTCCTTTGAACATTGTACGACAAGTTAGGACATTTTATGACTCTTTATGCCATATTAGCACCTTGAAAAGCACATTAGTATAATGTAAGACGTCTTACAACACCTAACAACATCTTACAACACCGTACGAACCTTTAAAACTCCAACATAAACCTAATGAATTCGTACGTGTCCTTTGAACATCGTACGGAAAGTTAGGACATCTTACGACCCTTTATGCCACATTAGCAATTCGAAAAAAACTTTAGTATAATGTAGAACGCCAAACAGCTCCTAACACCTTACAATACCGTACATAAACTTAAAACTCAATAATAAACCTAATGAATTCGTACGAGTCCTTTTGAACACCGTACGACAAGTTAAGACATCTTACGACTCTTTATGCCACATTAGCAACTCGAAAAGAACGTTACTATAATGCAGAACGCCATACAGCTCCTAAGTACACCTTACAATACCGTACGTAAACTTAAAACTCCATAATAAACCTAATGAATTCGTACGAGTCCTTTGAACATCGTACGACAAGTTAGGACATCTTACGACATTTTATGCCACATTAGCAACTCGAAAAGAACGTTAGTATAATGTAGAACGGCATACCTCCTAAGTACACCTTACAATTCCGTACGTAAATTTAAAACTCCATAATAAACCTAATTAATTCGTACGAGTCCTTTTGAACATCGTACGACAAGTTAGGACATCTTACGACTCTTTATGCCACATTAGCAACTCGAAAAGAACTTTAGTATAATGTAGAACGACATACAGCTCCTAACACCTTTCAATACCGTACGTAAACTTAAAACTCCATAATATACCTAATAAATTTATACGAGTCCTTTGAACATCGTACGACAAGATAGGACATCTTATGACTCTTTATGCCATATTAGCACCTTGAAAAGCACATTAGTATAATGTAAGACGTCTTACAACACCTAACAACATCTTACAACACCGTACGAACCTTTATAACTCCAAAATAAACCTAATGAATTCGTACGTGTCCTTTGAACATCGTACGAAAAGTTAGGACATCTTACGACCCTTTATGCCATATTAGCAATTCGAAAAAAACTTTAGTATAATGTAGAACGCCATACAGCTCCTAACACCTTACAATACCGTACATAAACTTAAAACTCCATAATAAACCTAATGAATTCGTACGAGTCCTTTTGAACACCGTACGACAAGTTAAGACATCTTACGACTCTTTATGCCACATTAGCAACTCGAAAAGAACTTTAGTATAATGCAGAACGCCATACAGCTCCTAAGTACACCTGACAATACCGTACGTAAACTTAAAACTCCATAATAAACCTAATGAATTCGTACGAGTCCTTTTGAACATCGTACGACAAGTTAGGACATCTTACGACTCTTTATGCCACATTAGCAACTCGAAAAGAACTTTAGTATAATGTAGAACGACATACAGCTCCTAACACCTTTCAATACCGTAGGTAAACTTAAAACTCCATAATATACCTAATGAATTTGTACGAGTCCTTTGAACATCGTACGACAAGTTAGGACATCTTATGACTCTTTATGCCATATTAGCACCTTGAAAAGCACATTAGTATAATGTAAGACGTCTTACAACACCTAACAACATCTTACAACACCGTACGAACCTTTAAAACTCCAAAATAAACCTAATGAATTCGTACGTGTCCTTTGAACATCGTACGAAAAGTTAGGACATCTTACGACCCTTTATGCCACATTAGCAACTCGAAAAAAACTTTAGTATAATGTAGAACGCCATACAGCTCCTAACACCTTACAATACCGTACGTAAACTTAAAACTCCATAATAAACCTAATGAATTCGTACGAGTTCTTTGAGCACCGTACGACAAGTTAGGACATCTTACCACTCTTTATGCCACATTAGAAACTCGAAAAGAACTTTAGTATAATGTAGAACGCCATCCAGCTCCTAACACCTTTCAATACCGTACGTAAACTTAAAACTCCATAATATACCTAATGAATTCATACGAGTCCTTTGAACATCGTACGACAAGTTAGGACATCTTATAACTCTTTATGCCATATTAGCACCTTGAAAAGCACATTAGTATAATGTAAGACGTCTTACAACACCTAACAACATCTTACAACACCGTACGAACCTTTAAAACTCAAAAATAAACCTAATGAATTCGTACGTGTCCTTTGAACATCGTACGAAAAGTTAGGACATCTTACGACCCTTTATGCCACGTTAGCAACTCGAAAAAAACTTTAGTATAATGTAGAACGCCATACAGCTCCTAACACCTTACAATACCGTACGTAAACTTAAAACTCCATAATAAACCTAATGAATTCGTACGAGTCCTTTTGAACACCTTTACGACAAGTTAGGACATCTTACGACTCTTTATGCCACATTAGCAACTCGAAAAGAACGTTAGTATAATGTAGAACGCCATACAGCTCCTAAGTACACCTGACAATACCGTACGTAAACTTAAAACTCCATAATAAACCTAATGAATTCGTACGAGTCCTTTGAACATCGTACGACAAGTTAGGACATCTTACGACTTTTTATGCCACATTAGCAACTCGAAAAGAACGTTAGTATAATGTAGAACGGCATACAGCTCCTAAGTACACCTTACAATTCCGTACGTAAATTTAAAACTCCATAATAAACCTAATTAATTCGTACGAGTCCTTTGAACACCGTACGACAAGTTAGGACATCTTACGACTCTTTATGCCACATTAGCAACTCGAAAAGAACTTTAGTATAATGTAGAACGCCATACAGCTCCTAACACCTTACAATACCGTACGTAAATTTAAAACTCCATAATAAACCTAATTAATTCGTACGAGTCCTTTGAACACCGTACGACAAGTTAGGACATCTTACCACTCTTTATGCCACATTAGAAACTCGAAAAGAACTTTAGTATAATGTAGAACGCCATCCAGCTCCTAACACCTTTCAATACCGTACGTAAACTTAAAACTCCATAATATACCTAATGAATTCATACGAGTCCTTTGAACATCGTACGACAAGTTAGGACATCTTATAACTCTTTATGCCATATTAGCACCTTGAAAAGCACATTAGTATAATGTAAGACGTCTTACAACACCTAACAACATCTTACAACACCGTACGAACCTTTAAAACTCAAAAATAAACCTAATGAATTCGTACGTGTCCTTTGAACATCGTACGAAAAGTTAGGACATCTTACGACCCTTTATGCCACGTTAGCAACTCGAAAAAAACTTTAGTATAATGTAGAACGCCATACAGCTCCTAACACCTTACAATACCGTACGTAAACTTAAAACTCCATAATAAACCTAATGAATTCGTACGAGTCCTTTTGAACACCTTTACGACAAGTTAGGACATCTTACGACTCTTTATGTCACATTAGCAACTCGAAAAGAACGTTAGTATAATGTAGAACGCCATACAGCTCCTAAGTACACCTGACAATACCGTACGTAAACTTAAAACTCCATAATAAACCTAATGAATTCGTACGAGTCCTTTGAACATCGTACGACAAGTTAGGACATCTTACGACTTTTTATGCCACATTAGCAACTCGAAAAGAACGTTAGTATAATGTAGAACGGCATACAGCTCCTAAGTACACCTTACAATTCCGTACGTAAATTTAAAACTCCATAATAAACCTAATTAATTCGTACGAGTCCTTTGAACACCGTACGACAAGTTAGGACATCTTACGACTCTTTATGCCACATTAGCAACTCGAAAAGAACTTTAGTATAATGTAGAACGCCATACAGCTCCTAACACCTTACAATACCGTACGTAAATTTAAAACTCCATAATAAACCTAATTAATTCGTACGAGTCCTTTGAACACCGTACGACAAGTTAGGACATCTTACCACTCTTTATGCCACATTAGAAACTCGAAAAGAACTTTAGTATAATGTAGAACGCCATCCAGCTCCTAACACCTTTCAATACCGTACGTAAACTTAAAACTCCATAATATACCTAATGAATTCATACGAGTCCTTTGAACATCGTACGACAAGTTAGGACATCTTATAACTCTTTATGCCATATTAGCACCTTGAAAAGCACATTAGTATAATGTAAGACGTCTTACAACACCTAACAACATCTTACAACACCGTACGAACCTTTAAAACTCAAAAATAAACCTAATGAATTCGTACGTGTCCTTTGAACATCGTACGAAAAGTTAGGACATCTTACGACCCTTTATGCCACGTTAGCAACTCGAAAAAAACTTTAGTATAATGTAGAACGCCATACAGCTCCTAACACCTTACAATACCGTACGTAAACTTAAAACTCCATAATAAACCTAATGAATTCGTACGAGTCCTTTTGAACACCTTTACGACAAGTTAGGACATCTTACGACTCTTTATGTCACATTAGCAACTCGAAAAGAACGTTAGTATAATGTAGAACGCCATACAGCTCCTAAGTACACCTGACAATACCGTACGTAAACTTAAAACTCCATAATAAACCTAATGAATTCGTACGAGTCCTTTGAACATCGTACGACAAGTTAGGACATCTTACGACTTTTTATGCCACATTAGCAACTCGAAAAGAACGTTAGTATAATGTAGAACGGCATACAGCTCCTAAGTACACCTTACAATTCCGTACGTAAATTTAAAACTCCATAATAAACCTAATTAATTCGTACGAGTCCTTTGAACACCGTACGACAAGTTAGGACATCTTACGACTCTTTATGCCACATTAGCAACTCGAAAAGAACTTTAGTATAATGTAGAACGCCATACAGCTCCTAACACCTTACAATACCGTACGTAAATTTAAAACTCCATAATAAACCTAATTAATTCGTACGAGTCCTTTGAACACCGTACGACAAGTTAGGACATCTTACCACTCTTTATGCCACATTAGAAACTCGAAAAGAACTTTAGTATAATGTAGAACGCCATCCAGCTCCTAACACCTTTCAATACCGTACGTAAACTTAAAACTCCATAATATACCTAATGAATTCATACGAGTCCTTTGAACATCGTACGACAAGTTAGGACATCTTATAACTCTTTATGCCATATTAGCACCTTGAAAAGCACATTAGTATAATGTAAGACGTCTTACAACACCTAACAACATCTTACAACACCGTACGAACCTTTAAAACTCAAAAATAAACCTAATGAATTCGTACGTGTCCTTTGAACATCGTACGAAAAGTTAGGACATCTTACGACCCTTTATGCCACGTTAGTAACTCGAAAAAAACTTTAGTATAATGTAGAACGCCATACAGCTCCTAACACCTTACAATACCGTACGTAAACTTAAAACTCCATAATAAACCTAATGAATTCGTACGAGTCCTTTTGAACACCTTTACGACAAGTTAGGACATCTTACGACTCTTTATGCCACATTAGCAACTCGAAAAGAACGTTAGTATAATGTAGAACGCCATACAGCTCCTAAGTACACCTGACAATACCGTACGTAAACTTAAAACTCCATAATAAACCTAATGAATTCGTACGAGTCCTTTGAACATCGTACGACAAGTTAGGACATCTTACGACTTTTTATGCCACATTAGCAACTCGAAAAGAACGTTAGTATAATGTAGAACGGCATACATCTCCTAAGTACACCTTACAATTCCGTACGTAAATTTAAAACTCCATAATAAACCTAATTAATTCGTACGAGTCCTTTGAACACCGTACGACAAGTTAGGACATCTTACGACTCTTTATGCCACATTAGCAACTCGAAAAGAACTTTAGTATAATGTAGAACGCAATACAGCTCCTAACACCTTACAATACCGTACGTAAACTTAAAACTCAATAATAACCTAATGAATTCGTACGAGTCCTTTTGAACATCGTACGACAAGTTAGGACATCTTACGACTCTTTATGCCACATTAGCAACTCGAAAAGAACTTTAGTATAATGTAGAACGCCATAAAGCTCCTAACACCTTTCAATACCGTACGTAAACTTAAAACTCCATAATATACCTAATGAATTTGTACGAGTCCTTTGAACATCGTACGGCAAGTTAGGACATCTTATGACTCTTTATGCCATATTACCACCTTGAAAAGCACATTAGTATAATGTAAGACGTCTTACAACACCTAACAACATCTTACAACACCGTACGAACCTTTAAAACTCCAAAATAAACCTAATGAATTCGTACGTGTCCTTTGAACATCGTACGAAGAGTTAGGACATCTTACGACCCTTTATGCCACATTAGCAACTCGAAAAAAACTTTAGTATAATGTAGAACGCCATACAGCTCCTAACACCTTACAATACCGTACGTAAACTTAAAACTCCATAATAAACCTAATGAATTCGTACGAGTCCTTTGAACACCGTACGACAAGTTAGGACATCTTACGACTCTTTATGCCACATTAGCAACTCGAAAAGAACTTTAGTATAATGTAGAACGCCATCCAGCTCCTAACACCTTTCAATACCGTTCGTAAACTTAAAACTCCATAATATACCTAATGAATTCATACGAGTCCTTTGAACATCGTACCAAAAGTTAGGACATCTTATGAATCTTTATGCCATATTAGCACCTTGAAAAGCACATTAGTATAATGTAAGACGTCTTACAACACCTAACAACATCTTATAACACCGTACGAACCTTTAAAACTCCAAAATAAACCTAATGAATTCGTACGTGTCCTTTGAACATCGTACGAAAAGTTAGGACATCTTACGACCCATTATGCCACATTAGCAATTCAAAAAAAACTTTAGATAATGTAGAACGCCATACAGCTCCTAACACCTTACAATACCGTACGTAAACTTAAAACTCCATAATAAACCTAATGAATTCGTACGAGTCCTTTTGAACGCCGTACGACAAGTTAGGACATCTTACGACTCTTTATGTCACATTAGCAACTCGAAACATGTGAGGACATCTTAAGACTCTGTATGCCAATATGCGGGCGATTTTGGCGATTCTTAGGGTTCTTGCTTCTTCATTCGATTGGATCTTGGTTTCTTGATTCGGTTGGATCTAGTTTCTTTGCTGATTACAAATCCTAACCGATTCTTGTTCTTGATTTCTTGATCTTGATTTTGTTTCTTGTTTATCTAGGGTTTGACTACAAAACCTAGTGGCTGGTCTAGGGTTTGCATGCTCTGGATTGTCTTTACGTGCGTGTTTTCTGTTTTGTTCTTTTGTTTCTTGATCGATTTACGTCTAATATTGTGTAACAACCCTGAGATAACGTGGTTTACCATATTATTCGAGCGTTGTTAGCAAAAATTAAAGTTGTCGATTAGGGTTTTTTTATTGTGTTGCTTTATCCACGATCATTTACGTTCTATTTCTGATTGCTTAGTAGGTTTGTAATTAAGAGCGGCTGTTGAATATAGTTTAGCTTCTTGGTACGAATCCTATTAACCTCTTAAGAGATAGTGTCGTTGTGATCTGGTGTTTCTGTTTGTTCATCGTGTTCGTTTATGATGGACAAGAGTTCGTTAGCTGCAAAAGTGATTAATATTGATGGGGTGCCGAGGAAAGGAATTTTAAGAAAGTATGGGGCTGATGGTATGGCTAAAGTGCAGAATGTGCAGAATGGGGCTGATCAACGTGGTATAGACGGTAGCAAATATGGGGCTGATGGTAGCGATGCCATGATGAAAAAAGATGATATATCAGCAAGTTCAGCTAAGGGTAACTCGAATGATATGGTAACAAATCTGAATGGGTCAGGTGCTATTGATGATATAGGGAAGCGATCTTATGCTGAACAAGTACGAGCAAATGAGAAGAACTCGAGTAATGCAGGTATAAACTTTCGATACTTGGTTAATGATGAATCTAAAGAGGATTGTGATATTGTATTGTCCAAAGAATCGGTTAGTAGGGTTTGTGAGAAGCTGGAGTTCATGCTTTACGGGTATTTTCTGGGTGATAGAATAGCTTTTCCTGTTGTGGATTATTATACAAAAACTCATTGGCGGAAATATGGCTTGGAGAAATCAATGATGAACATGAATGGCTTTTTCTTTTTCAAATTCAAGGATGCGAAAGGGATGATGGATGTCTTAGAAAGCGGACCATGGCTGATTAGAAGCAAACCAATATTCTTGAATATATGGACCCCCACTTCTAAGGTTAGGAAGGAAGATGTTAAGAATGTTGCGGTATGGGTGAAAATGCATGATGTTCCATTGGCTGCATATTCAGATGAAGGACTAAGTTTGCTTGCATCAAAACTTGGAAAACCGAAGATGCTTGATTCTTATTCAACCTCGATGTGTAAGAATGTATGGGGTAGAAGTAGTTATGCTCGTGCTTTAATAGAGATTTCAGCTGATAAAGAGTTAAAAGAGCAAGTAACAATTGCGATTCCAGACCTATATGGGGACGAGTATTTGAAAGAAAGTGTTACAATTGAGTATGAATGGGTTCCTCCGAGATGTTCGACATGCTGCATTTTTGGTCATAATGATCAAGAATGTCCCAAAAACATAATCTTGGATGAGGGTTTGAAGGAGAAAATGGATGATGAGGGTTTTGTTGAAGTAGGTAGTAAAAAAGGAGGTAAAAAGGGAGGTCTAGTGTTGAAAAATCATAAACCGAAATTTGAATATCGCCCGGTGTCTAAGTCTAAAGGACAGGAGGATACCAATATGGTAGGGGAGTCTTCTATTAAAACATCTAATATGTTTGACGTGTTGATTGAGAATGATAAGGGTGGTAAAGAGACTAGTTCAAATAATAGAAGTGAGGCTGATGAAGAGGATGTTGAGATGGTGTTTGATGAAACTGTGGGTTTTATGGAATCGGGGAACATACCAACAAAAAAAGGGGCAAGCACTCCTTCTGTGGGAGTTTCCAATGGTTAGTTTAGCTTCATGGAATATAAGGGGCTTGAACCGTCCCCTGAAACAAAAGGAGGTTCGTCAGGTGGTAAAGGAGAACCAGTTAAGCTTATGTGCTGTGTTGGAATCCCATGTAGATGTGGCTGGTTTGTTTAATGTGTGTAAAAAGATTTTTCAGAATTGGAGTTGGACGTATAATGTGGGTGTTTGTGTTAAAGGGACTCGCATTATTCTTGGATGGGATTCATCTGTATGTGATGTTATGGTACTGCATCAAACGAATCAGGTTATGCATATTCAGGTTACGATTAAGAATGATCAGAAGGTGTTTTTTTGCTCGTTAGTTTATGCTGATAATTACTACATTGACCGAAGATGCCTTTGGAGTAATCTGAAGTATCATAAACGTTTTATAGGCACGAGACCTTGGGTTGTTATGGGGGATTTCAATTGTGCACTGAATTTAGAAGATAAGTCTGTGGGGACATCTTGTATTGATCCGGCCATGCGTGAATTCAAAGAGTGTATGGATGAGATTGAAATGATGGATATTAATAGAACGGGGCTGCATTTTACTTGGAACCAAAAGTCGGGGAAGGGTGTAGGTATTCGTAACAAGATTGATCGTATTATGGGGAATATTGAGTTTATGAGTGAGTTTAGTACTGCGACTGCTATTTTTCAGCCGTATAGGATCTCGGATCATACTCCATGTGTACTTAAACTCCCTTGTATTAATCGGAGAAAACCTCAACCGTTTAAGTTCTCTAACTTCCTGCTTTATAAACCGGGGTTTTATGATATGGTGAAAGCGCAATGGTCACATCAGATTGAAGGGGTTCATCAGTTCAAAGTTGTTAAGAAGCTTCGTTTACTAAAGCATCCTATTAGATCCTTTCTCCATGCTCAAGGCAATTTGCATAATAATGTTACGAAGTGGAGGAACATGTTGGACGAGATTCAAAGATCCATTGACTTAGATCCTTCGAATGTTCATCTTTGTGAAGAGGAATCGAGGTGCTTAATGCAATTCAATCAAGCAAGTCTAGATGAGGAGAGATTTTTGAAACAGAAGGCGAAGATTCATTGGTTAGCCGTGGGGGATGCGAATAACTCTTTTTTCCATAACTCTTTGAAGTGTAAAAATCATAGTAATCGTATCGAGAGGGTATTAGATACTAATGGTTTGTTACATGAAGGTGGGGAGGTGCCTTTAACGTTTGTAAAACACTATGAGCGTTTTTTGGGGGATGAAGATAATGTTACGTTGCCTATTCCTCCTGATTTGTTTGTGAGACGGTTCGAGGATGATATTGCTATTAATATGATTCGTCCGGTTTCGGAGACGGAAATTAAGAAAGCTATGTTCTCTATTGGGGATAATAAAGCACCGGGGCCGGATGGATTTTCATCAGCTTTTTTCAAGAAAATGTGGCCAATCATTGGGAAAGATGTTACTCTTGCGATTCAAGATTTTTTTAATAAGGACAAGCTTCTAAGAGAACTAAATCATACGATCATTGCCCTTATTCCTAAGGTCACAAATGCCTCTCGTGTTACTGACTTTCGCCCTATTTCATGTTGCAATGTGCTGTATAAATGTATAAGTAAAATTATTGCGGAGCGTATCAAGGATTGCTTGGCTGGTCTGGTGAGTATAAATCAATCGGCGTTTATTCCATGAAGGAAAATTTCTGATAACATTCTTCTAACGCAAGAGTTGATGCACAACTATCACAGGAAGAAGGGGCCCCCGAGATGTGCTTTTAAAATTGATATTCAAAAGGCGTATGATACGGTGAATTGGGAGTTTGTAAAGCAACTTCTATTGGGGTTTGGTTTTCATCCAAAGATGGTAAGCTGGATTTATCTTTGTATATCTTCGGTTACTTTTTCAGTGAATGTTAATGGGAATATACATGGTTACTTTAAGGGTAAAAGAGGGCTTCGTCAAGGTGATCCTATATCGCCTTACTTATTCACATTGGTTATGGAAGTCTTAACTCTTATTCTGCAGCAGTCGTCACGTATAGAGGTGGGATTTAGATTCCATAACAAATGTGCTAAGCAAAGAATAATTAATTTATGTTTTGCTGATGACCTTTTTATCTTTGCTCGGGGAGATACAAGCTCCACGAAGTGTATTGTTAAGTCTCTGAAAGAGTTTACTGCTATGTCGGGTCTAGTGCCGAGTACTCAAAAGAGTACAATTTTTTTCTGCAATGTGCCTGATGGTGTTAAAAGGGCTATCCTGGATATATTGCCTTTTGAGGAGGGTTTTTTACCGGTTCGTTATCTGGGAGTGCCCCTTATTTCGTCCAGATTACTTTACAAAGATTGCAATGTTCTTGTGGAGCGTATGGAGAAAAGGATCTCGAACTAGATGAATAAATTTCTGTCTTTTGCAGGTAGAGTGCAACTGATTATTTCAGTTTTATCTTCGTTACAGGTTTATTGGTCTTCTGTGTTTATTCTTCCTTCGCGTATTATATCGGAGCTGGAAGGAAAAATGAGGGGTTTTTTGTGGTGCCAAGGCCCTATGAAGAATGGTAAAGCTAAAGTCTCTTGGAAATCTGTATGTGTTCCGAAATATGAAGGAGGTCTTGGGATAAGGAGAATTGCATATTTGAACAAGGCGTTGATGACTAACCATATATGGAGTATCCTTAGTGATCGTGAGTCGCTTTGGGTCAAATGGATTCATGAGAACAAGTTAAAAGGCAGGAGTTTTTGGGAGATTAAAGTTCCAGGTAATTGTTGTTGGAGTTGGCGCAAAATTTAGCAAATTCGACCGTTGGTGAGAACTTATTTCTGGTCGGTTTTGGGAGATGGAAGTAATACATATGCATGGTTTGATAGGTGGTGTGATGTCGGTCCCCTAGATCCATATCTCACGCCTAGAATGATAGCTAATGGTGGGTATGATCTTAAAGCGAAGGTGAAAGATATATATGTTGGTAATAGAATTATATGGCCTCCAACGTGGTTAGATTCCTATCCTATTCTTGATAGCATTCATATAACTCTTAATACTGATGCAAGTGATAGATTATTTTGGAAGGTTGGGAATGAATTGCAGGAATATTCAGCTAAGAATGTGTGGAATGCGATTCGTACTAGTGATATGATGGTTGATTGGGCGAAGGTTATTTGGTTCCCTTTTTGTATTCCCAAACATGCTTTCTTAGCTTGGTTAGTAATGCGTGGTAAACTTTTAACTCAAGATAAAGTCTTGGGATGGGATACTGGAAGGAGGAAATCTATGAATATGATGTGTTGCTTGCTATGTTATGAGAATGTGGACTCCCATCAGCACTTGTTTTTCCAGTGTAAATATGCGACAAAGGTGTGGCACGTGACAAGGAAACGTTCATCAATGAAAAATATGATCCCGGTTTGGCCTGATATTATAACCTGGTTGGTGACTCATTATAAAGCCATATCAGCTAATTGTATTGTTGATGGGCTAGTGGTAGCGGCTACTGCTTATTATATTTGGCAGGAAATGAATAATCGTATTTTTATGAATCATGCTAGACCGCCAGATGTGCTTGCTGATGAAATTACTGCTTCAGTTCGTTGCAAACTTATGAGTTTGAATTTCAAGAGAACAGACCCGGCTATGAGAGTTCAAAAGGAATGGAGTATTGGTGGAGATACTAAATGTGACGACGGAGGATAGCTTGCTTTGGGTTTGTTCGATGATGTCTAGCTTATAGGCTAGTTGTTATGTTTTAGCATTGCTTACTTTGATAGGTGAATATGTTTTTATCTTGTCTATATTTTCAGGGCATGTCCAGATTATGTTTTAGTGTGGAACTCTTCCACACTACAAGTGTTTCAATGTTTGTTATTAATAAAATCACCGGGGTAACCCTTTACCCAAAAAAAAAGAACGTTAGTATAATGTAGAACGCCATACAGCTCCATAATAATAAACTCCATAATAAACCTAATGAATTCGTACGAGTCTTTTGAACATCGTACTACAAGTTAGGACATCTTACGACTTTTTATGCCACATTAGCAACTCGAAAAGAACGTTAGTATAATATAGAACGGCATACAGCTCCTAAGTACACCTTACAATTCCGTACGTAAATTTAAAACTCCATAATAAACCTAATGAATTCGTACGTGTCCTTTGAACATCATACGAAAAGTTAGGACATCTTACGACCCTCTATGCCACATTAGCAACTCGAAAAAAACTTTAGTATAATGTAGAACGCCATACAGCTCCTAACACCTTACAATACCGTACGTAAACTTAAAACTCCATAATAAACCTAATGAATTCGTACGAGTCCTTTGAACACCGTACGATAAGTTAGGACATCTTACGACTCTTTATGCCACATTAGAAACTCGAAAAGAACTTTAGTATAAGGTAGAACGCCATCCAGCTCCTAACACCTTTCAATACCGTACGTAAACTTAAAACTCCATAATATATACCTAATAAATTCATACGAGTCCTTTGAACATCGTACGACAAGTTAGGACATCTTATGACTCTTTATGCCGTATTAGCACCTTCAAAAGCACATTAGTATAATGTAAGACGTCTTACAACACCTAAAAACATCTTACAACACCGTACGAACCTTTAAAACTCCAAAATAAACTTAATGAATTCGTACGTGTCCTTTGAACATCGTACGAAAAGTTAGGACATCTTACGACTCTTTATGCCACATTAGCAACTCGAAAAAAACTTTAGTATAATGTAGAACGCCATACAGCTCCTAACACCTTACAATACCGTACGTAAACTTAAAACTCCATAATAAACCTAATGAATTCGTACGAGTCCTTTGAGCACCGTACGACAAGTTAGGACATCTTACGACTCTTTATGCCACATTAGAAACTCGAAAAGAACTTTAGTATAATGTAGAACGCCATCCAGCTCCTAACACCTTTCAATACCGTACGTAAACTTAAAACTCCATAATAAACCTAATGAACTCATACGAGTCCTATGAACATCGTACGACAAGTTAGGACATCTTATAACTCTTTATGCCATATTAGCACCTTGAAAAGCACATTAGTATAATGTAAGACGTCTTACAACACCTAACAACATCTTACAACACCGTACGAACCTTTAAATCTCCAAAATAAACCTAATGAATTCGTACGTGTCCTTTGAACATCGTACGAAAAGTTAGGACATCTTACGACCCATTATGCCACATTAGCAATTCGAAAAAAACTTTAGATAATGTAGAACGCCATACAGCTCCTAACACCTTACAATACCGTACGTAAACTTAAAACTCCATAATAAACCTAATGAATTCGTACGAGTCCTTTTGAACACCGTACGACAAGTTAGGACATCTTACGACTCTTTATGCCACATTAGCAACTCGAAAAGAACGTTAGTATAATGTAGAACGCCATACAGCTCCTAAGTACACCTGACAATACCGTACGTAAACTTAAAACTCCATAATAAACCTAATGAATTCGTACGAGTCCTTTGAACATCGTACGACAAGTTAGGACATCTTACGACTTTTTATGCCACATTTGCAACTCGAAAACAACGTTAGTATAATGTAGAACGGCATACAGCTCCTAAGTACACCTTACAATTCCGTACGTAAATTTAAAACTCCATAATAAACCTAATTAATTTGTACGAATCTATTGAACATCGTACGACAAGTTAGGACATCTTACGACTCTTTATGCCACATTAGCAACTCGAAAAGAACTTTCGTATAATGTAGAACGCCATATAGCTCCTAACACCTTACAATACCGTACGTAAACTTAAAACTCAATAATAACCTAATGAATTCGTACGAGTCCTTTTGAACATCGTACGACAAGTTAGGACATCTTACGACTCTTTATGCCACATTAGCAACTCGAAAAGAACTTTAGTATAATGTAGAACGCCATAAAGCTCCTAACACCTTTCAATACCGTACGTAAACTTAAAACTCCATAATATACCTAATGAATTTGTACGAGTCCTTTGAACATCGTACGACAAGTTAGGACATCTTATGACTCTTTATGCCATATTAGCACTTTGAAAAGCACATTAGTATAATGTAAGACGTCTTACAACACCTAACAACATCTTACAACACCGTACGAATCTTTAAAACTCCAAAATAAACCTAATGAATTCGTACGTGTCCTTTGTACATCGTACGAAGAGTTAGGACATCTTACGACCCTTTATGCCACATTAGCAACTCAAAAAAAACTTTAGTATAATGTAGAACGCCATACAGCTCCTAACACCTTACAATACCGTACGTAAACTTAAAACTCCATAATAAACCTAATGAATTCGTACGAGTCCTTTGAACACCGTACGACAAGTTAGGACATCTTACGACTCTTTATGCCACATTAGCAACTCGAAAAGAACTTTAGTATAATGTAGAACGCCATCCAGCTCCTAACACCTTTCAATACCGTACGTAAACTTAAAACTCAATAATAACCTAATGAATTCGTACGAGTCCTTTTGAACATCGTACGACAAGTTAGGACATCTTATGACTCTTTATGCCATATTAGCACCTTGAAAAGCACTTTAGTATAATGTAAGACGTCTTACAACACCTAACAACATCTTACAACACCGTACGAACCTTTAAAACTCCTAAATAAACCTAATGAATTCGTACGTGTCCTTTGAACATCGTACGAAAAGTTAGGACATCTTTCGACCCATTATGCCACATTAGCAATTCGAAAAAAACTTTAGATAATGTAGAACGCCATAGAGCTCCTAACACCTTACAATACCGTATGTAAACTTAAAACTCCATAATAAACCTAATGAATTCGTACGAGTCCTTTTGAACATCGTACGACAAGTTAGGACATCTTACGACTCTTTATGCCACATTAGCAACTCGAAAAGAACTTTAGTATAATGTAGAACGCCATAAAGCTCCTAACACCTTTCAATACCGTACGTAAACTTAAAACTCCATAATATACCTAATGAATTTGTACGAGTCCTTTGAACATCGTACGACAAGTTAGGACATCTTATGACTCTTTATGCCATATTAGCACTTTGAAAAGCACATTAGTATAATGTAAGACGTCTTACAACACCTAACAACATCTTACAACACCGTACGAATCTTTAAAACTCCAAAATAAACCTAATGAATTCGTACGTGTCCTTTGTACATCGTACGAAGAGTTAGGACATCTTACGACCCTTTATGCCACATTAGCAACTCAAAAAAAACTTTAGTATAATGTAGAACGCCATACAGCTCCTAACACCTTACAATACCGTACGTAAACTTAAAACTCCATAATAAACCTAATGAATTCGTACGAGTCCTTTGAACACCGTACGACAAGTTAGGACATCTTACGACTCTTTATGCCACATTAGCAACTCGAAAAGAACTTTAGTATAATGTAGAACGCCATCCAGCTCCTAACACCTTTCAATACCGTACGTAAACTTAAAACTCAATAATAACCTAATGAATTCGCACGAGTCCTTTTGAACATCGTACGACAAGTTAGGACATCTTATGACTCTTTATGCCATATTAGCACCTTGAAAAGCACTTTAGTATAATGTAAGACGTCTTACAACACCTAACAACATCTTACAACACCGTACGAACCTTTAAAACTCCTAAATAAACCTAATGAATTCGTACGTGTCCTTTGAACATCGTACGAAAAGTTAGGACATCTTACGACCCATTATGCCACATTAGCAATTCGAAAAAAACTTTAGATAATGTAGAACGCTATAGAGCTCCTAACACCTTACAATACCGTATCTAAACTTAAAACTCCATAATAAACCTAATGAATTCGTACGAGTCCTTTGAGCACCGTACGACAAGTTAGGACATCTTACGACTCTTTATGCCACATTAGAAACTCGAAAAGAACTTTAGTATAATGTAGAACGCCATCCAGCTCCTAACACCTTTCAATACCGTACGTAAACTTAAAACTTCATAATAAACCTAATGAATTAATACGAGTCCTATGAACATCGTACGACAAGTTAGGACATCTTATAACTCTTTATGCCATATTAGCACCTTGAAAAGCACATTAGTATAATGTAAGACGTCTTACAACACCTAACAACATCTTACAACACCGTACGAACCTTTAAATCTCCAAAATAAACCTAATGAATTCGTACGTGTCCTTTGTACATCGTACGAAGAGTTAGGACATCTTACGACCCTTTATGCCACATTAGCAACTCAAAAAAAACTTTAGTATAATGTAGAACGCCATACAGCTCCTAACACCTTACAATACCGTACGTAAACTTAAAACTCCATAATAAACCTAATGAATTCGTACGAGTCCTTTGAACACTGTACGACAAGTTAGGACATCTTACGACTCTTTATGCCACATTAGCAACTCGAAAAGAACTTTAGTATAATGTAGAACGCCATCCAGCTCCTAACACCTTTCAATACCGTACGTAAACTTAAAACTCAATAATAACCTAATGAATTCGTACGAGTCCTTTTGAACATCGTACGACAAGTTAGGACATCTTATGACTCTTTATGCCATATTAGCACCTTGAAAAGCACTTTAGTATAATGTAAGACGTCTTACAACACCTAACAACATCTTACAACACCGTACGAACCTTTAAAACTCCTAAATAAACCTAATGAATTTGTACGTGTCCTTTGAACATCGTACGAAAAGTTAGGACATCTTACGACCCATTATGCCACATTAGCAATTCGAAAAAAACTTTAGATAATGTAGAACGCCATACAGCTCCTAACACCTTACAATACCGTATGTAAACTTAAAACTCCATAATAAACCTAATGATTCGTACGAGTCCTTTGAGCACCGTACGACAAGTTAGGACATCTTACGACTCTTTATGCCACATTAGAAACTCGAAAAGAACTTTAGTATAATGTAGAACGCCATCCAGCTCCTAACACCTTTCAATACCGTACGTAAACTTAAAACTTCATAATAAACCTAATGAATTCATACGAGTCCTATGAACATCGTACGACAAGTTAGGACATCTTATAACTCTTTATGCCATATTAGCACCTTGAAAAGCACATTAGTATAATGTAAGACGTCTTACAACACCTAACAACATCTTACAACACCGTACGAACCTTTAAATCTCCAAAATAAACCTAATGAATTCGTACGTGTCCTTTGAACATCGTACGAAAAGTTAGGACATCTTATGACCCATTATGCCACATTAGCAATTCAAAAAAAACTTTAGATAATGTAGAACGCCATACAGCTCCTAACACCTTACAATACCGTACGTAAACTTAAAACTCCATAATAAACCTAATGAATTCGTACGAGTCCTTTTGAACACCGTACGACAAGTTAGGACATCTTACGACTCTTTATGCCACATTAGCAACTCGAAAAGAACGTTAGTATAATGTAGAACGCCATACAGCTCCTAAGTACACCTGACAATACCGTACGTAAACTTAAAACTCCATAATAAACCTAATGAATTCGTACGAGTCCTTTGAACATCGTACGACAAGTTAGGACATCTTACGACTTTTTATGCCACATTTGCAACTCGAAAACAACGTTAGTATAATGTAGAACGGCATACAGCTCCTAAGTACACCTTACAATTCCGTACGTAAATTTAAAACTCCATAATAAACCTAATTAATTTGTACGAATCTATTGAACATCGTACGACAAGTTAGGACATCTTACGACTCTTTATGCCACATTAGCAACTCGAAAAGAACTTTCGTATAATGTAGAACGCCATATAGCTCCTAACACCTTACAATACCGTACGTAAACTTAAAACTCAATAATAACCTAATGAATTCGTACGAGTCCTTTTGAACATCGTACGACAAGTTAGGACATCTTACGACTCTTTATGCCACATTAGCAACTCGAAAAGAACTTTAGTATAATGTAGAACGCCATAAAGCTCCTAACACCTTTCAATACCGTACGTAAACTTAAAACTCCATAATATACCTAATGAATTTGTACGAGTCCTTTGAACATCGTACGACAAGTTAGGACATCTTATGACTCTTTATGCCATATTAGCACCTTGAAAAGCACATTAGTATAATGTAAGACGTCTTACAACACCTAACAACATCTTACAACACCGTACGAACCTTTAAAACTCCAAAATAAACCTAATGAATTCGTACGTGTCCTTTGAACATCGTACGAAGAGTTTGGACATCTTACGACCCTTTATGCCACATTAGCAACTCGAAAAAAACTTTAGTATAATGTAGAACGCCATACAGCTCCTAACACCTTACAATACCGTACGTAAACTTAAAACTCCATAATAAACCTAATGAATTCGTACGAGTCCTTTGAACACCGTACGACAAGTTAGGACATCTTACGACTCTTTATGCCACATTAGCAACTCGAAAAGAACTTTAGTATAATGTAGAACGCCATCCAGCTCCTAACACCTTTCAATACCGTACGTAAACTTAAAACTCAATAATAACCTAATGAATTCGTACGAGTCCTTTTGAACATCGTACGACAAGTTAGGACATCTTATGACTCTTTATGCCATATTAGCACCTTGAAAAGCACTTTAGTATAATGTAAGACGTCTTACAACACCTAACAACGCTTACAACACCGTACGAACCTTTAAAACTCCTAAATAAACCTAATGAATTCGTACGTGTCCTTTGAACATCGTACGAAAAGTTAGGACATCTTACGACCCATTATGCCACATTAGCAATTCGAAAAAAACTTTAGATAATGTAGAACGCCATACAGCTCCTAACACCTTACAATACGTACGTAAACTTAAAGCTCCATAATAAACCTAATGAATTCGTACGAGTCCTTTTGAACGCCGTACGACAAGTTAGGACATCTTACGACTCTTTATGCCACATTAGCAACTCGAAAAGAACGTTAGTATAATGTAGAACGCCATACAGCTCCTAAGTACTCCTGACAATACCGTACGTAAACTTAAAACTCCATAATAAACCTAATGAATTCGTACGAGTCTTTTGAACATCGTACGACAAGTTAGGACATCTTACGACTTTTTATGCCACATTAGCAACTCGAAAAGAACGTTAGTATAATATAGAACGGCATACAGCTCCTAAGTACACCTTACAATTCCGTACGTAAATTTAAAACTCCATAATAAACCTAATTAATTCGTACGAATCCTTTGAACATCGTACGACAAGTTAGGACATCTTACGACTCTTTATGCCACATTAGCAACTCGAAAAGAACTTTAGTATAATGTAGAACGCCATATAGCTCCTAACACCTTACAATACCGTACGTAAACTTAAAACTCAATAATAACCTAATGAATTCGTACGAGTCCTTTGAACATCGTACGACAAGTTAGGACATCTTATGACTCTTTATGCCATATTAGCACCTTGAAAAGCACATTAGTATAATCTAAGACGTCTTACAACACCTAACAACATCTTACAACACCGTACGAACCTTTAAAACTCCAAAATAAACCTAATGAATTCGTACGTGTCCTTTGAACATCGTACGAAGACTTAGGACATCTTACGACCCTTTATGCCACATTAGCAACTCGAAAAAAACTTTAGTATAATGTAGAACGCCATACAGCTCCTAACACCTTACAATACCGTACGTAAACTTAAAACTCCATAATAAACCTAATGAATTCGTACGAGTCCTTTGAACACCGTACGACAAGTTAGGACATCTTACGACTCTTTATGCCACATTAGCAACTCGAAAAGAACTTTAGTATAATGTAGAACGCCATCCAGCTCCTAACACCTTTCAACACCGTACGTAAACTTAAAACTCAATAATAACCTAATGAATTCGTACGAGTCCTTTTGAACATCGTACGACAAGTTAGGACATCTTATGACTCTTTATGCCATATTAGCACCTTGAAAAGCACTTTAGTATAATATAAGACGTCTTACAACACCTAACAACATCTTACAACACAGTACGAACCTTTAAAACTCCTAAATAAACCTAATGAATTCGTACGTGTCCTTTGAACATCGTACGAAAAGTTAGGACATCTTACGACCCATTATGCCACATTAGCAATTCGAAAAAAACTTTAGATAATGTAGAACGCCATACAGCTCCTAACACCTTACAATACCGTACGTAAACATAAACCTCCATAATAAACCTAATGAATTCGTACGAGTCCTTTTGAACGCCATACGACAAGTTAGGACATCTTACGACTCTTTATGCCACATTAGCAACTCGAAAAGAACGTTAGTATAATGTAGAACGCCATACAGCTCCTAAGTACACCTGACAATACCGTACGTAAACTTAAAACTCCATAATAAACCTAATGAATTCGTACGAGTCTTTTGAACATCGTACGACAAGTTAGGACATCTTACGACTTTTTATGCCACATTAGCAACTCGAAAAGAACGTTAGTATAATATAGAACGGCATACAGCTCCTAAGTACACCTTACAATTCCGTACGTAAATTTAAAACTCCATAATAAACCTAATTAATTCGTACGAATCCTTTGAACATCGTACGACAAGTTAGGACATCTTACGACTCTTTATGCCACATTAGCAGCTCGAAAAGAACTTTAGTATAATGTAGAACGCCATATAGCTCCTAACACCTTACAATACCGTACGTAAACTTAAAACTCAATAATAACCTAATGAATTCGTACGAGTCCTTTGAACATCGTACGACAAGTTAGGACATCTTATGACTCTTTATGCCATATTAGCACCTTGAAAAGCACATTAGTATAATCTAAGACGTCTTACAACACCTAACAACATCTTACAACACCGTACGAACCTTTAAAACTCCAAAATAAACCTAATGAATTCGTACGTGTCCTTTGAACATCGTACGAAGAGTTAGGACATCTTACGACCCTTTATGCCACATTAGCAACTCGAAAAAAACTTTAGTATAATGTAGAACGCCATACAGCTCCTAACACCTTACAATACCGTACGTAAACTTAAAACTCCATAATAAACCTAATGAATTCGTACGAGTCCTTTGAACACCGTACGACAAGTTAGGACATCTTACGACTCTTTATGCCACATTAGCAACTCGAAAAGAACTTTAGTATAATGCAGAACGCCATACAGCTCCTAAGTACACCTGACAATACCGTACGTAAACTTAAAACTCCATAATAAACCTAATGAATTCGTACGAGTCTTTTGAACATCGTACGACAAGTTAGGACATCTTACGACTTTTTATGCCACATTAGCAACTCGAAAAGAACGTTAGTATCATATAGAACAGCATACAGCTCCTAAGTACACCTTACAATTCCGTACGTAAATTTAAAACTCCATAATAAACCTAATTAATTCATACGAATCCTTTGAACATCGTACGACAAGTTAGGACATCTTACGACTCTTTATGCCACATTAGCAACTCGAAAAGAACTTTAGTATAATGTAGAACGCCATATAGCTCCTAACACCTTACAATACCGTACGTAAACTTAAAGCTCCATAATAAACCTAATGAATTCGTACGAGTCCTTTTGAACGCCGTACGACAAGTTAGGACATCTTACGACTCTTTATGCCACATTAGCAACTCGAAAAGAACGTTAGTATAATGTAGAACGCCATACAGCTCCTAAGTACACCTGACAATACCGTACGTAAACTTAAAACTCCATAATAAACCTAATGAATTCGTACGAGTCTTTTGAACATCGTACGACAAGTTAGGACATCTTACGACTTTTTATGCCACATTAGCAACTCGAAAAGAACGTTAGTATAATATAGAACGGCATACAGCTCCTAAGTACACCTTACAATTCCGTACGTAAATTTAAAACTCCATAATAAACCTAATTAATTCGTACGAATCCTTTGAACATCGTACGACAAGTTAGGACATCTTACGACTCTTTATGCCACATTAGCAACTCGAAAAGAACTTTAGTATAATGTAGAACGCCATATAGCTCCTAACACCTTACAATACCGTACGTAAACTTAAAACTCAATAATAACCTAATGAATTCGTACGAGTCCTTTGAACATCGTACGACAAGTTAGGACATCTTATGACTCTTTATGCCATATTAGCACCTTGAAAAGCACATTAGTATAATCTAAGACGTCTTACAACACCTAACAACATCTTACAACACCGTACGAACCTTTAAAACTCCAAAATAAACCTAATGAATTCGTACGTGTCCTTTGAACATCGTACGAAGACTTAGGACATCTTACGACCCTTTATGCCACATTAGCAACTCGAAAAAAACTTTAGTATAATGTAGAACGCCATACAGCTCCTAACACCTTACAATACCGTACGTAAACTTAAAACTCCATAATAAACCTAATGAATTCGTACGAGTCCTTTGAACACCGTACGACAAGTTAGGACATCTTACGACTCTTTATGCCACATTAGCAACTCGAAAAGAACTTTAGTATAATGTAGAACGCCATCCAGCTCCTAACACCTTTCAACACCGTACGTAAACTTAAAACTCAATAATAACCTAATGAATTCGTACGAGTCCTTTTGAACATCGTACGACAAGTTAGGACATCTTATGACTCTTTATGCCATATTAGCACCTTGAAAAGCACTTTAGTATAATATAAGACGTCTTACAACACCTAACAACATCTTACAACACAGTACGAACCTTTAAAACTCCTAAATAAACCTAATGAATTCGTACGTGTCCTTTGAACATCGTACGAAAAGTTAGGACATCTTACGACCCATTATGCCACATTAGCAATTCGAAAAAAACTTTAGATAATGTAGAACGCCATACAGCTCCTAACACCTTACAATACCGTACGTAAACATAAACCTCCATAATAAACCTAATGAATTCGTACGAGTCCTTTTGAACGCCATACGACAAGTTAGGACATCTTACGACTCTTTATGCCACATTAGCAACTCGAAAAGAACGTTAGTATAATGTAGAACGCCATACAGCTCCTAAGTACACCTGACAATACCGTACGTAAACTTAAAACTCCGTAATAAACCTAATGAATTCGTACGAGTCTTTTGAACATCGTACGACAAGTTAGGACATCTTACGACTTTTTATGCCACATTAGCAACTCGAAAAGAACGTTAGTATAATATAGAACGGCATACAGCTCCTAAGTACACCTTACAATTCCGTACGTAAATTTAAAACTCCATAATAAACCTAATTAATTCGTACGAATCCTTTGAACATCGTACGACAAGTTAGGACATCTTACGACTCTTTATGCCACATTAGCAGCTCGAAAAGAACTTTAGTATAATGTAGAACGCCATATAGCTCCTAACACCTTACAATACCGTACGTAAACTTAAAACTCAATAATAACCTAATGAATTCGTACGAGTCCTTTGAACATCGTACGACAAGTTAGGACATCTTATGACTCTTTATGCCATATTAGCACCTTGAAAAGCACATTAGTATAATCTAAGACGTCTTACAACACCTAACAACATCTTACAACACCGTACGAACCTTTAAAACTCCAAAATAAACCTAATGAATTCGTACGTGTCCTTTGAACATCGTACGAAGAGTTAGGACATCTTACGACCCTTTATGCCACATTAGCAACTCGAAAAAAACTTTAGTATAATGTAGAACGCCATACAGCTCCTAACACCTTACAATACCGTACGTAAACTTAAAACTCCATAATAAACCTAATGAATTCGTACGAGTCCTTTGAACACCGTACGACAAGTTAGGACATCTTACGACTCTTTATGCCACATTAGCAACTCGAAAAGAACTTTAGTATAATGCAGAACGCCATACAGCTCCTAAGTACACCTGACAATACCGTACGTAAACTTAAAACTCCATAATAAACCTAATGAATTCGTACGAGTCTTTTGAACATCGTACGACAAGTTAGGACATCTTACGACTTTTTATGCCACATTAGCAACTCGAAAAGAACGTTAGTATCATATAGAACAGCATACAGCTCCTAAGTACACCTTACAATTCCGTACGTAAATTTAAAACTCCATAATAAACCTAATTAATTCATACGAATCCTTTGAACATCGTACGACAAGTTAGGACATCTTACGACTCTTTATGCCACATTAGCAACTCGAAAAGAACTTTAGTATAATGTAGAACGCCATATAGCTCCTAACACCTTACAATACCGTACGTAAACTTAAAACTCAATAATAACCTAATGAATTCGTACGAGTCCTTTTGAACATCGTACGACAAGTTAGGACATCTTTTGGGTAAAGGGTTACCCCGGTGATTCTATATATTAACATCAATCATAAGAATAAGTAGCATGGCAGAGTACCACACTAGTTCAAACATAGGACATGCCCCATGAATGTGTACAAAGGAAAACACCAACAAAAGCAAACCTGCCTAGAAAACAAAGCAAAACAAGACACACACTAGACATGCTAAATCAACAATAAAGAAATACAAATAATTAGCCTGGATCTACCAAGTCTTTTCCGCGATCAATCTTCCATTCCCTTAGAATAGTCCACACCCGAGTCGAGTTCTTAAACTTAAGGCCCAGTAACTTGCAACGCACTGTATTGCGGATTTCTTCAGCTACCACTTCCGGGGGCCGTGTTTGGTTCTTGAACAACCGGTTATTTCTTTCCTGCCAAACCAAATAGACAGCAGCTGCAATAGATAATTTACCAACCACATGACACAATGACTTCGAATAAGCCGACTTTATCCAATCAATGATATCCAATCTGTGGTTCGACAGGTGCTGCAATCTAGCCACAGATTTGGTAAGATCCCAAACCCTAGTAGCAAAGGAACACTCAAAGAACAAATGGTCATGAGAATCATAATCCCTGTAACAAAGCGGACAACACATCATGTTCATATTCCCCCTTCTAGCCAGATCCCATGACAAAATCTTGTCTTGGGTGAGTAATCTTTCCCTCATCACCAACCATAACAGAAACGCATGCTTCGGAACACACTGAGAGAACCAAACCCCTTTAATCCAGTCAACAATAGGACCACGTACTCTAAGACAATCCCACACCTCCTTAGTAGAAAGCGAGCACAGATTCGAGCCCGCTTTCCAGAAATACTGATCCAATGTATCTGGATGTAACCGCATCTGGCTGACGTGGTTAAGAATCGGATAAGTATTTAACCAAGTAGATGGCCATCTCCAACCACCATCCCTATATATATCAGCCACTCTATCCTCCAAAGAGAACCCAGCATTCCTAATATCCCTGTGCGACAACATCTCAATCAACGGACCCCCTTCAAACCAAGTATCATACCAAACAGACGTATTGTTACCATTCCCCACTTTTGACCACAGAAATCTACGAACAAGAGGCCTAAGTTGAAGAATTTTCCGCCAACCCCAAGAACAATTTCTAGGAACCTCTACACTCCAAAGGTTCCTCCCCCTCAACCTATATTGCTTGATCCAATCCACCCAAACAGAAGGACGGTTAGAGATGATGCTCCAAATGTGATACGACATCATGGCTTTATTCATATCCCTAACGCGTTTAATTCCCAGACCACCTTCAGTCTTTGGCATGCAAACATCCTTCCAAGCAACCCTAGCACGCCCCTTCTTCAAAGGACCCCGGGCCCATAAGAAATCCCTCATCTTAGCCTCAATATCATGCATAATTCGGATAGGGAGTATAAACACTGAAGACCAAAACACATGAAGTGAAGCGATAACAGAGTTAATGAGTTGACACCTACCAGCAAAAGAAAGCAACTTATTCTTCCAGTCACCAATACGATTATCAACAATACCTTTATGCCACATTAGCAACTCGAAAAGAACTTTAGTATAATGTAGAACGCCATAAAGCTCCTAACACCTTTCAATACCGTATGTAAACTTAAAACTCCATAATATACCTAATGAATTTGTACGAGTCCTTTGAACATCGTACGACAAGTTAGGACATCTTATGACTCTTTATGCCATATTAGCACCTTGAAAAGCACATTAGTATAATGTAAGACGTCTTACAACACCTAACAACATCTTACAACACCATACGAACCTTTAAAACTCCAAAATAAACCTAATGAATTCGTACGTGTCCGTTGAACATCGTACGAAAAGTTAGGACATCTTACGACCCTTTATGCCACGTTAGCAACTCGAAAAAAACTTTAGTATAATGTAGAACGACATACAGCTCCTAACACCTTACAATACCGTACGTAGACTTAAAACTCAATAATAACCTAATGAATTCGTACGAGTCCTTTTGAACATCGTACGACAAGTTAGGACATCTTACGACTCTTTATGCCATATTAGCAACTCGAAAAGAACTTTAGTATAATGTAGAACGCCATACAGCTCCTAAGTACACCTGACAATACCGTATGTAAACTTAAAACTCCATAATAAACCTAATGAATTCGTACGAGTCCTTTAAACATCGTACGACAAGTTAGGACATCTTACGACTTTTTATGCCACATTAGCAACTCGAAAAGAACGTTAGTATAATGTAGAACGGCATAAAGCTCCTAAGTACACCTTACAATTCCGTACGTAAATTTAAAACTCCATAATAAACCTAATGAATTCGTACGAGTCCTTTTGAACATCGTACGACAAGTTAGGACATCTTACGACTCTTTATGCCACATTAGCAACTCGAAAAGAACTTTAGTATAATGTAGAACGCCATACAGCTCCTAACACCTTTCAATACACTACGTAAACTTAAAACTCCATAATACCTAATGAATTTGTACCAGTCCTTTGAACATCGTACGACAAGTTAGGACATCTTATGACTCTTTATGCCATATTAGCACCTTGAAAAGCACATTAGTATAATGTAAGACGTCTTACAACACCTAACAACAGCTTACAACACCGTACGAACCTTATAGCTCCAAAATAAACCTAATGAATTCGTACGTGTCCTTAGAACATCGTACGAAAAGTTAGGACATCTTACGACTCTTTATGCCACATTAGCAACTCGAAAAGAACTTTAGTATAATGTAGAACGCCATCCAGCTCCTAACACCTTTCAATACCGTTCGTAAACTTAAAACTCCATAATATACCTAATGAATTCATACGAGTCCTTTGAACATCGTACGACAAGTTAGGACATCTTATGACTCTTTATGCCATATTAGCACCTTGAAAAGCGCATTAGTATAATGTAAGACGTCTTACAACACCTAACAACATCTTACAACACCGTACGAACCTTTAAAACCCCAAAATAAACCTAATGAATTCGTACGTGTCCTTTGAACATCGTACGAAAAGTTAGGACATCTTACGACCCATTATGCCACATTAGCAATTCGAAAAAAACTTTAGATAATGTAGAATGCCATACAGCTCCTAACACCTTACAATACCGTACGTAAATTTAAAACTCCATAATAAACCTAATTAACTCGTACGAGTCCTTTGAACATCGTACGACAAGTTAGGACATCTTACGACTCTTTATGCCACATTAGCAACTCGAAAAGAACTTTAGTATAATGTAGAACGCCATACAGCTCCTTAGTACACATGACAATATCGTACGTAAACTTAAACTCCATAATAAACCTAATGAATTCGTACGAGTCCTTTGAACATCGTACGACAAGTTAGGACATCTTACGACTTTTTATGCCACATTAGCAACTCGAAAAGAACGTTAGTATAATGTAGAACGGCATACAGGTCCTAAGTACACCTTACAATACAGTACGTAAACTTAAAACTCCATTATAAACCTAATAAATTCGTACGAGTCCTTTGAACATCGTACGACAAGTTAGGACATCTTACGACTCTTTATGCCACATTAGCAACTCGAAAAGAACTTTAGTATAATGCAGAACGCCATACAGCTCCTAACACCTTACAATACCGTACGTAAACTTAAAACTCAATAATAACCTAATGAATTCGTACGAGTCCTTTTGAACATCGTACGACAAGTTAGGACATCTTACGACTCTTTATGCCATATTAGCAACTCGAAAAGAACTTTAGTATAATGTAGAACGCCATACAGCTCCTAACACCTTTCAATACAGTACGTAAACTTAAAACTCCATAATACCTAATGAATTTGTACCAGTCCTTTGAACATCGTACGGCAAGTTAGGACATCTTATGACTCTTTATGCCATATTAGCACCTTGAAAAGCACATTAGTATAATGTAAGATGTCTTACAACACCTAACAACATCTTACAACACCGTACGAACCTTTAAAACCCCAAAATAAACCTAATGAATTCGTACGTGTCCTTTGAACATCGTACGAAAAGTTAGGACATCTTACGACCCATTATGCCACATTAGCAATTCGAAAAAAACTTTAGATAATGTAGAATGCCATACAGCTCCTAACACCTTACAATACCGTACGTAAATTTAAAACTCCATAATAAACCTAATTAACTCGTACGAGTCCTTTGAACATCGTACGACAAGTTAGGACATCTTACGACTCTTTATGCCACATTAGCAACTCGAAAAGAACTTTAGTATAATGTAGAACGCCATACAGCTCCTTAGTACACATGACAATATCGTACGTAAACTTAAACTCCATAATAAACCTAATGAATTCGTACGAGTCCTTTGAACATCGTACGACAAGTTAGGACATCTTACGACTTTTTATGCCACATTAGCAACTCGAAAAGAACGTTAGTATAATGTAGAACGGCATACAGGTCCTAAGTACACCTTACAATACAATACGTAAACTTAAAACTCCATTATAAACCTAATAAATTCGTACGAGTCCTTTGAACATCGTACGACAAGTTAGGACATCTTACGACTCTTTATGCCACATTAGCAACTCGAAAAGAACTTTAGTATAATGCAGAACGCCATACAGCTCCTAACACCTTACAATACCGTACGTAAACTTAAAACTCAATAATAACCTAATGAATTCGTACGAGTCCTTTTGAACATCGTACGACAAGTTAGGACATCTTACGACTCTTTATGCCATATTAGCAACTCGAAAAGAACTTTAGTATAATGTAGAACGCCATACAGCTCCTAACACCTTTCAATACAGTACGTAAACTTAAAACTCCATAATACCTAATGAATTTGTACCAGTCCTTTGAACATCGTACGGCAAGTTAGGACATCTTATGACTCTTTATGCCATATTAGCACCTTGAAAAGCACATTAGTATAATGTAAGATGTCTTACAACACCTAACAACATCTTACAACACCGTACGAACCTTTAAAACTCCAAAATAAACCTAATGATGTCGTACGTGTCCTTTGAACATCGAACGAAAAGTGAAGACATCTTACGACCCATTATGCCACATTAGCAATTCGAAAAAAACTTTAGATAATGTAGAACGCCATACAGCTCCTAACACCTTACAATACCGTACGTAAACTTAAAACTCCATAATAAACCTAATGAATTCGTACGAGTCATTTTGAACACCGTACGACAAGTTAGGACATCTTACGACTCTTTATGCCACATTAGCAACTCGAAATGAACTTTAGTATAATGTAGAACGCCATACAGCTCCTAACACCTTTCAATACCGTACGTAAACTTAAAACTCCATAATATACCTAATGAATTTGTACGAGTCCTTTGAACATCGTAAGACAAGTTAGGACATCTTATGACTCTTTATGCCATATTAGCACCTTGAAAAGCACATTAGTATAATGTAAGACGTCTTACAACACCTAACAACATCTTACAACACCGTACGAACCTTTAAAACCCCAAAATAAACCTAATGAATTCGTACGTGTCCTTTGAACATCGTACGAAAAGTTAGGACATCTTACGACCCATTATGCCACATTAGCAATTCGAAAAAAACTTTAGATAATGTAGAACGCCATACAGCTCCTAACACCTTACAATACCGTACGTAAACTTAAAACTCCGTAATAAACCTAATGAATTCGTACGAGTCCTTTTGAACACCGTACGACAAGTTAGGACATCTTATGACTCTTTATGCCACATTAGCAACTCGAAAAGAACGTTAGTATAATGTAGAACGGCATACAGCTCCTAAGTACACCTTACAATTCCGTACGTAAATTTAAAACTCCATAATTAACCTAATTAATTCGTACGAGTCCTTTGAACATCGTACGACAAGTTAGGACATCTTACGACTCTTTATGCCACATTAGCAATTCGAAAAAAAACTTTAGTATAATGTAGAACGCCATACAGCTCCTAACACCTTACAATACCGTACGTAAACTTAAAACTCCATAATAAACCTAATGAATTCGTACGAGTCCTTTTGAACACCGTACGGCAAGTTAGGACATCTTACGACTCTTTATGCCACATTAGCAACTCGAAAAGAACTTTAGTGTAATGTAGAACGCCATACAGCTCCTAAGTACACCTTACAATTCCGTACGTAAATTTAAAACTCCATAATAAACCTAATTAATTCGTACGAGTCCTTTGAACATCGTACGACAAGTTAGGACATCTTACGACTCTTTATGCCACATTAGCAATTCGAAAAAAAACTTTAGTATAATGTAGAACGCCATACAGCTCCTAACACCTTACAATACCGTACGTAAACTTAAAACTCCATAATAAACCTAATGAATTCGTACGAGTCCTTTTGAACACCGTACGACAAGTTAGGACATCTTACGACTCTTTATGCCACATTAGCAACTCGAAAAGAACTTTAGTATAATGTAGAACGCCATACAGCTCCTAACACCTTTCAATACCGTACGTAAACTTAAAACTCCATAATATACCTAATGAAATCATACGAGTCCTTTGAACATCGTACGACAAGTTAGGACATCTTATGACTCTTTATGTCATATTAGCACCTTGAAAAGCACATTAGTATAATGTAAGACGTCTTACAACACCTAACAACATCTTACAACACCGTACGAACCTTTAAAACTCCAAAATAAACCTAATGAATTCGTACGTGTCCGTTGAACATCGTACGAAAAGTTAGGACATCTTACGACCCTTTATGCCACATTAGCAATTTGAAAAAAACTTTAGTATAATATAGAACGCCATACAGCTCCTAACACCTTACAATAACGTACGTAAACTTAAAACTCCATAATAAACCTAATGAATTCGTACGAGTCCTTTTGTAAATCGTACGACAAGTTAGGACATCTTATGACTCTTTATGCCATATTAACACCTTGAAATGCACATTAGCATAATGTAAGACGTCTTACAACACCTAACAACATCTTACAACACCGTACGAACCTTTAAAACTCCGAAATAAACCTAATGAATTCGTACGTGTCCTTTGAACATCGTATGAAAAGTTAGGACATCTTACGACCCTTTATGCCACATTAGCAACTCGAAAAAAACTTTTTTTTGGGTAAAGGGTTACCCCGGTGATTCTATTAACATCATAAAATAACAAGTAGTGAGGAGATTCCACACTAGTTCAGTTTTGGGCATTCCCAAAACCGTTAAGCAAATCAGACATTACAAAACAAAGAAACCAACTAGCTAGAACTAGATAAAACGAAAACCAAACCATCAGGCTCTTATGTTTTCCAACTCAGCTGTAACTCCCCACCGCTTCAACATCTTTGCAACTTGAGTTGTCCTCTTCAGCTTCAGTCCCATTAATCTGTATTGCACCACCTTGCGAATATTATCCACTAAAACTTCAGGAGGACGAGGCTTATCATTGAAGATCCTAGCATTTCTCTCTTGCCAAATAAAATAAGCTGCAGCCGCAGCCACCAGACGACCCACAATTACCACGATAGATTTTGATTGTCCAACTCTTTTTAAGTGATCAATGATTTTCTGCCAACTGGGATCCACAAGATGCAATGAAGCCCAGTCACGAACCAAGAACCATACTTGTCTAGAATATTTGCATTCAAAGAACAGATGAGGATGGGAATAATAATCTGAGTAGCAAAGAGAGCAACATATCAAATTTAAACTCTTACGGTGTTTCCACTTTAGGATACGATCTTGGGTCAGCAATTTCCTTCTACAAATTAACCAGGCCATGAACGCATGCTTTGGGATACACTGGGCAAACCACACACAATCCGACCAGTCAACCTGCGGTTCCATGTATCTAATAGTATTCCAAGTGTTAGTAGCCGAGAAAGGAATAAAAGACCCTCCTTCCTTCCAATAAAGTTGATCTTGAACGTCACTATGCATTACAATATTAATGGAAGCAAGTTGGGGATATCTCACCATCCACCCTTCCGGCCATGCCCAGTTACCATCATAAACTATACTATCCACAGTATCCGCCAAAGTTAGTCCTGCATCTCTAACCGCCCTTGGCGTAATAAATGTGATTAAAGGGCTAACATCACACCAATAATCATACCAAATGTTTGTGCGCCTCCCATTACCCACTTTCGACCAAATGTAACCTTTAATAATATCCCGAACAGATAACATGTTTCTCCAACTCCAGCTACAGCTCCTAAGTACACCTTACAATACCGTACGTAAACTTAAAACTCCATAATAAACCTAATGAATTCGTACGAGTCCTTTTGAACATCGTACGACAAGTTAGGACATCTTACGACTCTTTATGCCACATTAGCAACTCGAAAAGAACGTTAGTATAATGTAGAACGGCATACAGCTCCTAAGTACACATTACAATTCCGTACGTAAATTTAAAACTCCATAATAAACCTAATTAATTCGTACGAGTCCTTTGAACATCGTACGACAAGTTAGGACATCTTACGACTCTTTATGCCACATTAGCAATTCGAAAAAAAACTTTAGTATAATGTAGAACGCCATACAGCTCCTAACACCTTACAATACCGTACGTAAACTTAAAACTCCATAATAAACCTAATGAATTCGTACGAGTCCTTTTGAACACCGTACGACAAGTTAGGACATCTTACGACTCTTTATGCCACATTAGCAACTCGAAAAGAACTTTAGTATAATGTAGAACGCCATACAGCTCCTAACACCTTTCAATACCGTACGTAAACTTAAAACTCCATAATATACCTAATGAATTTGTACGAGTCCTTTGAACATCGTACGACAAGTTAGGACATCTTATGACTCTTTATGTCATATTAGCACCTTGAAAAGCACATTAGTATAATGTAAGACGTCTTACAACACATAACAACATCTTACAACACCGTACGAACCTTTAAAACTCCAAAATAAACCTAATAAATTCGTACGTGTCCGTTGAACATCGTACGAAAAGTTAGGACATCTTACGACCCTTTATGCCACATTAGCAATTTGAAAAAAACTTTAGTATAATATAGAACGCCATACAGCTCCTAACACCTTACAATAACGTACGTAAACTTAAAACTCCATAATAAACCTAATGAATTCGTACGAGTCCTTTTGTACATCGTACGACAAGTTAGGACATCTTATGACTCTTTATGCCATATTAACACCTTGAAATGCACATTAGCATAATGTAAGACGTCTTACAACACCTAACAACATCTTACAACACCGTACGAACCTTTAAAACTCCGAAATAAACCTAATGAATTCGTACGTGTCCTTTGAACATCGTATGAAAAGTTAGGACATCTTACGACCCTTTATGCCACATTAGCAACTCGAAAAAAACTTTAGTATAACGTAGAACGCCATACAGCTCCTAACACCTTACAATACCGTACGTAAACTTAAAACTCCATAATAAACCTAATGAATTCATACGAGTCCTTTGAACACCGTACGACAAGTTAGGACATCTTACGACTCTTTATGCCACATTAGCAACTCGAAAAGAACTTTAGTATAATGTAGAACGCCATACAGCTCCTAACACCTTTCAATACAGTACGTAAACTTAAAACTCCATAATAAACCTAATGAATTCGTGCGAATCCTTTGAACATCGTACGACAAGTTTGGACATCTTACGACTCTTTATGCCACATTCGCAACTCGAAAAGAACGTTAATATAATGTAGAACGCCATACAGCTCCTAAGTACACCTGACAATACCGTACGTAAACTTAAAACTCCATAATAAACCTAATGAATTCGTACGAGTCCTTTGAACACCGTAAGACAAGTTAGGACATCTTACGACTCTTTATGCCACATTAGAAACTCAAAAAGAACTTTAGTATAATGTAGAACGCCATCCAGCTCCTAACACCTTTCAATACCGTTCGTAAACGTAAAACTCCATAATATACCTAATGAAATCATACGAGTCCTTTGAACATCGTACGACAAGTTAGGACATCTTATGACTCTTTATGCCATATTAGCACCTTGATAAGCACATTAGTATAATGTAAGACGTCTTACAACACCTAACAACATCTTACAACACTATACGAACCTTTAAAACTCCAAAATAAACCTAATGAATTCGTACATGTCCTTTGAACATCGTACGAAAAGTGAGGACATCTTACGACCCATTATGCCACATTAGCAATTCGAAAAAAACTTTAGATAATGTAGAACGCCATACAGCTCCTAACACCTTACAATACCGTACGTAAACTTAAAACTCCATAACAAACCTAATGAATTCGTACGAGTCCTTTTGAACACCGTACGACAAGTTAGGACATCTTACGACTCTTTATGCCACATTAGCAACTCGAAATGAACTTTAGTATAATGTAGAACGCCATACAGCTCCTAACACCTTTCAATACCGTACGTAAACTTAAAACTCCATAATATACCTAATGAATTTGTACGAGTCCTTTGAACATCGTACGACAAGTTAGGACATCTTATGACTCTTTATGTCATATTAGCACCTTGAAAAGCACATTAGTATAATGTAAGACGTCTTACAACACCTAACAACATCTTACAACACCGTACGAACCTTTAAAACTCCAAAATAAACCTAATGAATTCGTACGTGTCCTTTGAACATCGTACGAAAAGTTAGGACATCTTAAGACCCTTTATGCCACGTTAGCAATTTGAAAAAAACTTTAGTATAATGTAGAACGCCATACAGCTCCTAACACCTTACAATACCGTACGTAAACTTAAAACTCCATAATAAACCTAATGAATTCGTACGAGTCCTTTTGTACATCGTACGACAAGTTAGGACATATGACTCTTTATGCCATATTAACACCTTGAAAAGCACATTAGCATAATGTAAGACGTCTTACAACACCTAACAACATCTTACAACACCGTACGAACCTTTAAAACTCCAAAATAAACCTAATGAATTTGTACGTGTCCTTTGAACATCGTATGAAAAGTTAGGACATCTTACGACCCTTTATGCCACATTAGCAACTCCAAAAAAACTTTAGTATAACGTAGAACGCCATACAGCTCCTAACACCTTACAATACCGTACGTAAACTTAAAACTCCATAATAAACCTAATGAATTCATACGAGTCCTTTGAACACCGTACGACAAGTTAGGACATCTTACGACTCTTTATGCCACATTAGCAACTCGAAAAGAACTTTAGTATAATGTAGAACGCCATACAGCTCCTAACACCTTTCAATACAGTACGTAAACTTAAAACTCCATAATAAACCTAATGAATTCGTGCGAATCCTTTGAACATCGTACGACAAGTTTGGACATCTTATGTCACACCCCCAAATTCCACTAACGGAGTTCTACCGTTTGAGGCGTGACAAACCAGGATCCAAGTCATTAGTTACACAAACGACTCTAAATGAGTTTAAAAATAACGTGTCTCAGTAAATGAGAAAACCAAACGTCAGAGTTTTACCGTTTAAAACAATGCGAAAGCATAAAATAAAGTAAACCAAAACATCTGCGCAAAACACGCGCCCAAAGTATAAGTTTAAATGCGAGTAAATAAATAAATGAAAATGTTTGAAAACCAAGCAGACCCATGATGCATGTCCTAACATAAAGCTCAGCTAACCTTGACCACCTGAGAAAAACACGCTAAAAAGTGTCAACGCTAGGTTGGTGAGTTCACAGGTTTAAATAACAGTTCATAAATAAGTTTTCCAGATAATGTAAATCACAAATATATCAGTAGGTAGCTAACCCAAGTTTTCATGTTACTCAAACGTTTCGAATCCGAGCTGACTGTTTATGTTGTGCCTTGTTACCATTGTTAACATTCAATGGCCATGAGATTAGGACAATTCACACCTGCCCGGCTCCCAGCCGAGGGTGGGGTTTGTCAAACCCAGTAGTACTACCCGAACTTCCTCGCTATACCCCGTATATTAACGGTTCGAGAGAATTGAAAGGACTTTCGTATGTTAAGTTTGACGTTTAGTAAGCCATGATGATATACAAGTAAGTACAAAATCAAAAGTGTTTTCGTGCGTGCTTTCTCCCCCAACAGGAAAATAGTAAAAGGGGCCGTGAAACTCACCTTTAGTTGCACTGCTATAATTAGTTAGCAAAAATTATAATTTCCAAGTCCGACCAACGACCTGTATGAATTCTACTAATTAGATACAAATTACTCCAATAAAGTTCGCATTCGGTTTCTCGTTCCCGGTTCGGTTTCATACCAATACCCATATAAGTGTATTATTTAACTCAAATGATTTGGATTATTGATTTACTATCTCGTTTATATCAGGCACTTAATGTACTCAAGCTTTATATAATAGTATACTTAGAATTTACTTTCTAAATTGTATGCATAATTTGTATCTAGTTAATTACTAATACATACTCAATTTACCCTTAAGTTATAACATTCCCACACAAATAGTTTTAGTATCATCATATGTCTATATATACACATATTATACTCTTACACACGTTTTTTTTTTTTTTTTTTTTTTTTTTAAACAACAATTTAAACTTTCATTCACATAGCCGTTTATGCATCCATAAACACATACACGTTTATTTTTATATAATGTAAAACTACAAGTACATGCAACCTATTTTCATCAAAACCCACACAGTATATAGAGTTGCTCCCATTAATATATATATACAAACTAACATAAATGTATTTAGTTCATGCATATACATACCAATATAACCAGTGGCGTACCCAGAAATTTTTTTTATGGGGGTCGAAAATTTGATAGGAATCGTTTGAGTATCGATATATAACATTTGTTTTAATCCAGTTCGACTCGGTTCGGGTTGAACCGGGTTGAGTCAAATTAAAAAATAACAAAAAACTAAATTTGAGGGGTTAAAATTGATTTTTTTTCATTTCCCTCCACTTATATTTAAAATTGAAAATTTTCAATTTCCCTCCACTTAACTAACTTCTTTAATGTTAAAACCCTAATTTTTATCTATAAATACTAATCAAAATCTCTCTAATCACCCTTATCACTCTAAACTCTTTTGCAAACTATCTCAATCTATCTAAGAACTCCATATGTTTGCAACAAATTTTCAATAGCAACTTGTGAGTTTTTTTTCTTTCTTTCTTTCATCTTTTTCTTTTTTCTTTTATTTTTTGACATTATTTTCTTTCAAAATACTTGAAGCATCCTCTAAGAATTTACCATATATTTACCAAGGTAAATAAAGTTTGGTAAATCACCATTTTGAGGTTCAAGTTAGGATTGTTTTTCTTAAACCTTATAAAAAAAATTATTTATTTTGTTTCTTAAAGCTCATATGTCTTCATTCTACATCTTTCTTAAGCTATTAATTAATATACAAATGAGAAGTGAATGAAACCAAACCATGTTTTCAAACAAGACTATGTTGGAGAACTTGTGTTATGGTATAAAAATGGTGATGTTGATAACCTTGGTTTACAACTAAACTTTCCACCATTACTCACTTCTTACTTAATTACTTAGCTAAAGTAGTTAATTTATGTATGTATTTCTATTCTTGTACTCATGACCATCCGAATCATCAACTATGTTGATGGTTTTGTGCAATGGTGAAACACTTAAGGTTATAATACCTCAATGCTTGACTATACATGACAATATAAATAAATATATATTTCTATCCTTCTAACCATAATTTAACCCAATACATGGTTAAATATTATGTGTCTCATTTGGGCTGTGGATTGGCATCTAACTGAGTTTTCAAGACTGGACAGGGGGTCGAGAGTTAAATTTTACGGGGGTCGATCGAGAATTTAACATATAAAAACAGGAAAAAAAAAATTTCGCAGGGGGAGCGGGCGCCCCCCACCCACTCTTAGTGGGTACGCCCCTGAATATAACATTCATCATTACGCATACATATATTATGTTTCAAAAGACACATATACAAATCTTTGTACACATTTTCTGTATATATCGAATCAGTTCTAGGAGAAACCGTACCCGAATCGGAACCGAAACCATTCAAAATTATAAAACGGGTTACCGAAACTTACCGCAAAGCTTACGCCGGGGCTTCGCCGAATTTCGTGGAGTTCACCGAAGATTGTTAGTGGTCGTAACGACGCCTGATGGCGGCAGCACTGATAGAGGTTCTAATGGAGGTGGGAACGACGTACGATGGTAAAAACGGTGGATGCGATTGTGCTAATAGAAAGTCGCGGCGATGGTTGTAGGTTCGACAGAGATGGTGGCGGTGATCAGTGGTGGTTCGACTGGTGTTCGGTGGTGGTGATCGGCGATTGTTATAGGTTGTGGTACAAAGAAGTTGATGTACGAGTTTAGGGTTACGGGTGGGGGTTGGTGTTTGTATATAACATTCATGATTTTGCAACTTAGTCCTTAGTCTTTTAATTTTATTTATCTTGTTCTCAAAGTTATAAAATTTAACTTTTATTAATTACTAATTGAAACCCGTACTTTTTACGACTTATATATTTTTATGAAATTATCCCGTTTATTCTTTGGATTGTATTCCAGCCATACATATTAATTATTTTCAAATTCAAATTACTAATGTTTAAACGTCACTAGCTATGGTCCAACAATTGCTCAAATTACTATTGTTTTATAACAATTCCAAATTGAAAAGGGACTAACGGAACTTGGTAAAGTTGGGTTAACGGCGTTAACCCGAAATTGCTGGGTGTCACATCATCCCCTTGTTGAAAGAATTTTCGTCCCGAAAATTAAGTAAGGTTTTAGGTTGCAAGGTGTAAAAGAAAGAAAAACTTTGGGTTGTCACATCATCCCCTTGTTGAAAGAATTTTCGTCCCGAAAATTACGCTGGGTCATCGGTCGACCGCAACGAAAATAGAAAGAAGAAAGAAAAATTTTCCGGTTGCTACATCATCCCCTTGTTGAAAGAATTTCGTCCCGAAATTTTGGTATTGGTAGGCCACTTCGGTTTGTTAGTTGGTTTAATTAGTTTATCGTGTTTTAACTAAACAGTAATTTCAAGTTCTAGCAACTTATGCATCAAATGAAATTATAGAATGAAAGAAGTAGTCTAAGAGGGAAACTTACGAGAAAACGTGGCCGAGTTAATCCTTAAGTCTCGATCCAATTACATACGCCCTTCCTCTCGCGACATATTCATCATTATTTCCACCGTTGTTGTTATTACCACTTTCCTTCTTATTTAGTTGCGGACAATCCTTTTTAAAGTGCCCTTCCTTTCCACATTCAAAACATCCCCTAGTCGTTCCCTGATGCTGACGTTGTTGTTTATCCATTAGTTCACCCCTACAGTCCTTAGCTGCATGCCCATATTTACCGCAGCGCTGACAATTGTTTTTACCACATGATCCATAATGGTGACGGTTACACTTATCACACTTTGGGCTATTTCCAAGATATCCACCCTGGTTATTTTGAGTTGATGAAGTGGGAGTGTAGGTTCGAGAGTTGTCAAACTTCCTGGACTGTTGCACCTGCTGTGAAGATGAAGACTGTTTGTTGTTAGAGTTTTCCCACTTCCTTTTATTATTTTCAGTAACAGAAGCAATAGCCAATGCCCCACGTTTGGGGAGTTTTCCTTGAGTAACAGCAAGATCAGTTAACTTGTGGGCCAAGAGTATCGCATCCTGAATAGTTGTAGGATTGGAAGTAAGGACATCGCTTTGAATTTCTGCGGCTAAGCCCTCGATATATTTTTCAATCCGCTTATAGGGTTGGTCGACCATTTGTGGGCACAATGAAGCAAGCTCATGGGAACGAGTAGTATAAGTCTCTATCTCCGAACCTTCCATTTTTAGATTCCAGAATTCGTTCTCTAGTTTCTGAATTTCTGATCTAGGACAGTACGCTCCCTTCATTAGGGTTTTGAAATCCTCCCAAGGAGTAGCATTAGCAACTTGAAGGCCTAGTCTTGCAACTTGCTGTTTCCACCATGTAAGTGCAGCATCCTGGAGTGTCGCAGCAGCATACCTCACCTTACTGGCCTCAGGGCAATCACACATTTCGAACACCGACTCCAACTTTTCGAACCAACGAAGGAGTCCGACGGCTTTTTCAGTACCGCTGAAGGTTTGGGGTTTGCAATCATTAAACTTTTTCCAAGAACACCCCGCTTGACCTAGGTTTATATTTTAGAAGTTATAATTAATCGCTTAGGAAGGAATTAAGTGTTATGTTAATTATTATAATTTATATTGATTTTGATTTATCACCTTGATTATTCTGTAGGTGACCAGCTAGCACCCCAATGACTTGCTGTTGAACGAGAGCGGTTAGTTCAGCCGGAGTCATGTTAATGTTTCCTCTTCCACCTCCACGTCCTCTTCCACCTCCACGTCCGGCCATTAGATTGAATCTACAATAACCATAGTTGGAACGTATCAGACCATGAACGATTTATGCGCCGCTTCGGTTAGAATGTGTGAAAAGGTTGAGTAGATCAGTGTGTGCATTGTGCAAGTATCTAGAGCTACGGTCATAATTAAGTCACATAATAGGCCCTAATTTGTTTCAAATAATAATGCACAAAATAGTCCAAATAGCAGCTAACAGATAATTCATGTATTTGTAACTAGTCATGGTGTAACTAATGAAATGCAGTTATAGTCTAGAATGTACTTTTACCCATTGTTATTTAAAGGTGGACTTTCGCTTTAGATAAATCTGAGTGGACTTTATTTATTTTCATAATGTGTTTTAGGTATAATCCACACGACGGGTTTTGTCAGGATCCTCATGTACATATAAATTCACCATTACGTTGCGCACCCGTAATCGTCAATTTACATCACACGACCATCCTAGCTTTATTCCCATCGCATGTTTTATTCCTTATTAAGTATATGGCGTGTCTAAGGAAAAGTATGGTATACGTATATTTATAAGTAAGGTACACTACATGTGTAATATACAAATAGATTTCCTAGTGTGATGTACTTATAGGGAAAACATATCTAAAGCATGTCATGAGTTCTTAATAACTATCTAGTAGTAGCATGCAGTGAGCATACAGTAATCATGATAACTAGGAACATAAAGGCATCTAGATAACATATATAACACATAATAATAGTTAATACACCTTGTAGCATGTTATAGCGTATAATGAGCCTCATAGCAAGTAGCATGTTATAATAGCACATAATTGAGTCACATAACATATGAAGTGTGATAGCACATAGTAAGTCACATGATTATCCAGTCCAAAACCCCACTGTGAATAAGTTTCTAGAAAGAAAATTTCTATTTCGTTGTTCTTGTACTCTTATTCAGTAGGCGCCGGTCCCACCGGTTAGTTGCCATAATGATGTAAGTCCTAAATTGAAATGCAAGGAAAATTTTCACATGTAACCACAAAATATATAAATTGGTTTAAAACGGTATAATGTTTGAACAAATTTGTAAGACTAGTATATGCACGCTAAGAGCAACCAAATATTAGGTCAGTCTAACTTAATACCAGTGTAACTAATGTAGTGTACAGTTATAGTCTAGAATGCAATGCAATGCAGCCTAGTTCGCTATAACTAATGGCTCTGATACCAATCTGTCACACCCCCAAATTCCACTAACGGAGTTCTACCGTTTGAGGCGTGACAAACCAGGATCCAAGTCATTAGTTACACAAACGACTCTAAATGAGTTTAAAAATAACGTGTCTCAGTAAATGAGAAAACCAAACGTCAGAGTTTTACCGTTTAAAACAATGCGAAAGCATAAAATAAAGTAAACCAAAACATCTGCGCAAAACACGCGCCCAAAGTATAAGTTTAAATGCGAGTAAATAAATAAATGAAAATGTTTGAAAACCAAGCAGACCCATGATGCATGTCCTAACATAAAGCTCAGCTAACCTTGACCACCTGAGAAAAACACGCTAAAAAGTGTCAACGCTAGGTTGGTGAGTTCACAGGTTTAAATAACAGTTCATAAATAAGTTTTCCAGATAATGTAAATCACAAATATATCAGTAGGTAGCTAACCCAAGTTTTCATGTTACTCAAACGTTTCGAATCCGAGCTGACTGTTTATGTTGTGCCTTGTTACCATTGTTAACATTCAATGGCCATGAGATTAGGACAATTCACACCTGCCCGGCTCCCAGCCGAGGGTGGGGTTTGTCAAACCCAGTAGTACTACCCGAACTTCCTCGCTATACCCCGTATATTAACGGTTCGAGAGAATTGAAAGGACTTTCGTATGTTAAGTTTGACGTTTAGTAAGCCATGATGATATACAAGTAAGTACAAAATCAAAAGTGTTTTCGTGCGTGCTTTCTCCCCCAACAGGAAAATAGTAAAAGGGGCCGTGAAACTCACCTTTAGTTGCACTGCTATAATTAGTTAGCAAAAATTATAATTTCCAAGTCCGACCAACGACCTGTATGAATTCTACTAATTAGATACAAATTACTCCAATAAAGTTCGCATTCGGTTTCTCGTTCCCGGTTCGGTTTCATACCAATACCCATATAAGTGTATTATTTAACTCAAATGATTTGGATTATTGATTTACTATCTCGTTTATATCAGGCACTTAATGTACTCAAGCTTTATATAATAGTATACTTAGAATTTACTTTCTAAATTGTATGCATAATTTGTATCTAGTTAATTACTAATACATACTCAATTTACCCTTAAGTTATAACATTCCCACACAAATAGTTTTAGTATCATCATATGTCTATATATACACATATTATACTCTTACACACGTTTTTTTTTTTTTTTTTTTTTTTTTTAAACAACAATTTAAACTTTCATTCACATAGCCGTTTATGCATCCATAAACACATACACGTTTATTTTTATATAATGTAAAACTACAAGTACATGCAACCTATTTTCATCAAAACCCACACAGTATATAGAGTTGCTCCCATTAATATATATATACAAACTAACATAAATGTATTTAGTTCATGCATATACATACCAATATAACATTCATCATTACGCATACATATATTATGTTTCAAAAGACACATATACAAATCTTTGTACACATTTTCTGTATATATCGAATCAGTTCTAGGAGAAACCGTACCCGAATCGGAACCGAAACCATTCAAAATTATAAAACGGGTTACCGAAACTTACCGCAAAGCTTACGCCGGGGCTTCGCCGAATTTCGTGGAGTTCACCGAAGATTGTTAGTGGTCGTAACGACGCCTGATGGCGGCAGCACTGATAGAGGTTCTAATGGAGGTGGGAACGACGTACGATGGTAAAAACGGTGGATGCGATTGTGCTAATAGAAAGTCGCGGCGATGGTTGTAGGTTCGACAGAGATGGTGGCGGTGATCAGTGGTGGTTCGACTGGTGTTCGGTGGTGGTGATCGGCGATTGTTATAGGTTGTGGTACAAAGAAGTTGATGTACGAGTTTAGGGTTACGGGTGGGGGTTGGTGTTTGTATATAACATTCATGATTTTGCAACTTAGTCCTTAGTCTTTTAATTTTATTTATCTTGTTCTCAAAGTTATAAAATTTAACTTTTATTAATTACTAATTGAAACCCGTACTTTTTACGACTTATATATTTTTATGAAATTATCCCGTTTATTCTTTGGATTGTATTCCAGCCATACATATTAATTATTTTCAAATTCAAATTACTAATGTTTAAACGTCACTAGCTATGGTCCAACAATTGCTCAAATTACTATTGTTTTATAACAATTCCAAATTGAAAAGGGACTAACGGAACTTGGTAAAGTTGGGTTAACGGCGTTAACCCGAAATTGCTGGGTGTCACATCTTACGACTCTTTATGCCACATTCGCAAATCGAAAAGAACGTTAGTATAATGTAGAACGCCATACAGCTCCTAAGTACACCTGACAATACCGTACGTAAACTTAAAACTCCATAATAAACCTAATGAATTCGTACGAGTCCATTGAACATCGTACGACAAGTTAGGATATCTTACGACTTTTTATGCCACATTAGCAACTCGAAAAGAATGTTAGTATAATGTAGAACGGCATACAGCTCCTTAGTACACCTTACAATTCCGTACGTAAATTTAAAACTCCATAATAAACCTAATTAATTCGTACGAGTCCTTTGAACATCGTACGACAAGTTAGGACATCTTACGACTCTTTATGCCACATTAGCAATTCGAAAAAAAACTTTAGTATAATGTAGAACGCCATACAGCTCCTAACACCTTACAATACCGTATGTAAACTTAAAACTCCATAATAAACCTAATGAATTCGTACGAGTCCTTTTGAACACCGTACGACAAGTTAGGACATCTTACGACTCTTTATGCCACATTAGCAACTCGAAAAGAACTTTAGTGTAATGTAGAACGCCATACAGCTCCTAACACCTTTCAATACCGTACGTAAACTTAAAACTCCATAATATACCTAATGAATTTGTACGAGTCCTTTGAACATCGTACGACAAGTTAGGACATCTTATGACTCTTTATTTCATATTAGCACCTTGAAAAGCACATTAGTATAATGCAAGACGTCTTACAACACCTAACAACATCTTACAACACCGTACGAACCTTTAAAACTCCAAAATAAACCTAATGAATTCGTACGTGTCCGTTGAACATCGTACGAAAAGTTAGGACATCTTACGACCCTTTATGCCACATTAGCAATTTTAAAAAAACTTTAGTATAATGTAGAACGCCATACAGCTCCTAACACCTTACAATACCGTACGTAAACTTAAAACTCCATAATAAACCTAATGAATTCGTACGAGTCCTTTTGTACATCGTACGACAAGTTAGGACATCTTATGACTCTTTATGCCATATTAACACCTTGAAAAGCACATTAGCATAATGTAAGACGTCTTACAACACCTAACAACATCTTACAACACCGTACGAACCTTTAAAACTCCAAAATAACCTAATGAATTCGTACGTGTCCTTTGAACATCGTATGAAAAGTTAGGACATCTTACGACCCTTTATGCCACATTAGCAACTCGAAAAAAACTTTAGTATAACGTAGAACGCCATACAGCTCCTAACACCTTACAATACCGTACGTAAACTTAAAACTCCATAATAAACCTAATGAATTCATACGAGTCCTTTGAACACCGTACGACAAGTTAGGACATCTTACGACTCTTTATGCCACATTAGCAACTCGAAAAGAACTTTAGTATAATGTAGAACGCCATACAGCTCCTAATACCTTTTAATACAGTACGTAAACTTAAAACTCCATAAAAAACCTAATGAATTCGTGCGAATCCTTTGAACATCGTACGACAAGTTTGGACATCTTACGACTATTTATGCCACATTCGCAACTCGAAAAGAACGTTAGTATAATGTAGAACGCCATACAGCTCCTAAGTACACCTGACAATACCGTACGTAAACTTAAAACTCCATAATAAACCTAATGAATTCGTACGAGTCCTTTGAACACCGTACGACAAGTTAGGACATCTTACGACTCTTTATGCCACATTAGCAACTCGAAAAGAACTTTAGTGTAATGTAGAACGCCATACAGCTCCTAACACCTTTCAATACCGTACGTAAACTTAAAACTCCATAATATACCTAATGAATTTGTACGAGTCCTTTGAACATCGTACGACAAGTTAGGACATCTTATGACTCTTTATTTCATATTAGCACCTTGAAAAGCACATTAGTATAATGCAAGACGTCTTACAACACCTAACAACATCTTACAACACCGTACGAACCTTTAAAACTCCAAAATAAACCTAATGAATTCGTACGTGTCCGTTGAACATCGTACGAAAAGTTAGGACATCTTACGACCCTTTATGCCACATTAGCAATTTTAAAAAAAACTTTAGTATAATGTAGAACGCCATACAGCTCCTAACACCTTACAATACCGTACGTAAACTTAAAACTCCATAATAAACCTAATGAATTCGTACGAGTCCTTTTGTACATCGTACGACAAGTTAGGACATCTTATGACTCTTTATGCCATATTAACACCTTGAAAAGCACATTAGCATAATGTAAGACGTCTTACAACACCTAACAACATCTTACAACACCGTACGAACCTTTAAAACTCCAAAATAAACCTAATGAATTCGTACGTGTCCTTTGAACATCGTATGAAAAGTTAGGACATCTTACGACCCTTTATGCCACATTAGCAACTCGAAAAAAACTTTAGTATAACGTAGAACGCCATACAGCTCCTAACACCTTACAATACCGTACGTAAACTTAAAACTCCATAATAAACCTAATGAATTCATACGAGTCCTTTGAACACCGTACGACAAGTTAGGACATCTTACGACTCTTTATGCCACATTAGCAACTCGAAAAGAACTTTAGTATAATGTAGAACGCCATACAGCTCCTAATACCTTTCAATACAGTACGTAAACTTAAAACTCCATAAAAAACCTAATGAATTCGTGCGAATCCTTTGAACATCGTACGGCAAGTTTGGACATCTTACGACTATTTATGCCACATTCGCAACTCGAAAAGAACGTTAGTATAATGTAGAACGCCATACAGCTCCTAAGTACACCTGACAATACCGTACGTAAACTTAAAACTCAATAATAAACCTAATGAATTCGTACGAGTCCTTTGAACACCGTACGACAAGTTAGGACATCTTACGACTCTTTATGCCACATTAGCAACTCGAAAAGAACTTTAGTGTAATGTAGAACGCCATACAGCTCCTAACACCTTTCAATACCGTACGTAAACTTAAAACTCCATAATATACCTAATGAATTTGTACGAGTCCTTTGAACATCGTACGACAAGTTAGGACATCTTATGACTCTTTATTTCATATTAGCACCTTGAAAAGCACATTAGTATAATGCAAGACGTCTTACAACACCTAACAACATCTTACAACACCGTACGAACCTTTAAAACTCCAAAATAAACCTAATGAATTCGTACGTGTCCGTTGAACATCGTACGAAAAGTTAGGACATCTTACGACCCTTTATGCCACATTAGCAATTTTAAAAAAACTTTAGTATAATGTAGAACGCCATACAGCTCCTAACACCTTACAATACCGTACGTAAACTTAAAACTCCATAATAAACCTAATGAATTCGTACGAGTCCTTTTGTACATCGTACGACAAGTTAGGACATCTTATGACTCTTTATGCCATATTAACACCTTGAAAAGCACATTAGCATAATGTAAGACGTCTTACAACACCTAACAACATCTTACAACACCGTACGAACCTTTAAAACTCCAAAATAAACCTAATGAATTCGTACGTGTCCTTTGAACATCGTATGAAAAGTTAGGACATCTTACGACCCTTTATGCCACATTAGCAACTCGAAAAAAACTTTAGTATAACGTAGAACGCCATACAGCTCCTAACACCTTACAATACCGTACGTAAACTTAAAACTCCATAATAAACCTAATGAATTCATACGAGTCCTTTGAACACCGTACAAGTTAGGACATCTTACGACTCTTTATGCCACATTAGCAACTCGAAAAGAACTTTAGTATAATGTAGAACGCCATACAGCTCCTAATACCTTTCAATACAGTACGTAAACTTAAAACTCCATAAAAAACCTAATGAATTCGTGCGAATCCTTTGAACATCGTCCGACAAGTTTGGACATCTTACGACTATTTATGCCACATTCGCAACTCGAAAAGAACGTTAGTATTGTAGAACGCCATACAGCTCCTAAGTACACCTGACAATACCGTACGTAAACTTAAAACTCCAAAATAAACCTAATGAATTCGTACGAGTCCTTTGAACACCGTACGACAAGTTAGGACATCTTACGACTCTTTATGCCACATTAGCAACTCGAAATGAACTTTAGTATAATGTAGAACGCCATACAGCTCCTAGCACCTTTCAATACCGTACGTAAACTTAAAACTCCATAATATACCTAATGAATTTGTACGAGTCCTTTGAACATCGTACGACAAGTTAGGACATCTTATGACTCTTTATGCCACATTAGCAACTCGAAAAGAACTTTAGTGTAATGTAGAACGCCATACAGCTCCTAACACCTTTCAATACCGTACGTAAACTTAAAACTCCATAATATACCTAATGAATTTGTACGAGTCCTTTGAACATCGTACGACAAGTTAGGACATCTTATGACTCTTTATGTCATATTAGCACCTTGAAAAGCACATTAGTATAATGTAAGACGTCTTACAACACCTAACAACATCTTACAACACCGTACGAACCTTTAAAACTCCAAAATAACCTAATGAATTCGTACGTGTCCTTTGAACATCGTATGAAAAGTTAGGACATCTTACGACCCTTTATGCCACATTAGCAACTCGAAAAAAACTTTAGTATAACGTAGAACGCCATACAGCTCCTAACACCTTACAATACCGTACGTAAACTTAAAACTCCATAATAAACCTAATGAATTCATACGAGTCCTTTGAACACCGTACGACAAGTTAGGACATCTTACGACTCTTTATGCCACATTAGCAACTCGAAAAGAACTTTAGTATAATGTAGAACGCCATACAGCTCCTAATACCTTTCAATACAGTACGTAAACTTAAAACTCCATAAAAAACCTAATGAATTCGTGCGAATCCTTTGAACATCGTACGACAAGTTTGGACATCTTACGACTATTTATGCCACATTCGCAACTCGAAAAGAACGTTAGTATAATGTAGAACGCCATACAGCTCCTAAGTACACCTGACAATACCGTACGTAAACTTAAAACTCCATAATAAACCTAATGAATTCGTACGAGTCCTTTGAACACCGTACGACAAGTTAGGACATCTTACGACTCTTTATGCCACATTAGCAACTCGAAAAGAACTTTAGTGTAATGTAGAACGCCATACAGCTCCTAACACCTTTCAATACCGTACGTAAACTTAAAACTCCATAATATACCTAATTAATTTGTACGAGTCCTTTGAACATCGTACGACAAGTTAGGACATCTTATGACTCTTTATTTCATATTAGCACCTTGAAAAGCACATTAGTATAATGCAAGACGTCTTACAACACCTAACAACATCTTACAACACCGTACGAACCTTTAAAACTCCAAAATAAACCTAATGAATTCGTACGTGTCCGTTGAACATCGTACGAAAAGTTAGGACATCTTACGACCCTTTATGCCACATTAGCAATTTTAAAAAAACTTTAGTATAATGTAGAACGCCATACAGCTCCTAACACCTTACAATACCGTACGTAAACTTAAAACTCCATAATAAACCTAATGAATTCGTACGAGTCCTTTTGTACATCGTACGACAAGTTAGGACATCTTATGACTCTTTATGCCATATTAACACCTTGAAAAGCACATTAGCATAATGTAAGACGTCTTACAACACCTAACAACATCTTACAACACCGTACGAACCTTTAAAACTCCAAAATAAACCTAATGAATTCGTACGTGTCCTTTGAACATCGTATGAAAAGTTAGGACATCTTACGACCCTTTATGCCACATTAGCAACTCGAAAAAAACTTTAGTATAACGTAGAACGCCATACAGCTCCTAACACCTTACAATACCGTACGTAAACTTAAAACTCCATAATAAACCTAATGAATTCATACGAGTCCTTTGAACACCGTACAAGTTAGGACATCTTACGACTCTTTATGCCACATTAGCAACTCGAAAAGAACTTTAGTATAATGTAGAACGCCATACAGCTCCTAATACCTTTCAATACAGTACGTAAACTTAAAACTCCATAAAAAACCTAATGAATTCGTGCGAATCCTTTGAACATCGTCCGACAAGTTTGGACATCTTACGACTATTTATGCCAGATTCGCAACTCGAAAAGAACGTTAGTATAATGTAGAACGCCATACAGCTCCTAAGTACACCTGACAATACCGTACGTAAACTTAAAACTCCAAAATAAACCTAATGAATTCGTACGAGTCCTTTGAACACCGTACGACAAGTTAGGACATCTTACGACTCTTTATGCCACATTAGCAACTCGAAATGAACTTTAGTATAATGTAGAACGCCATACAGCTCCTAGCACCTTTCAATACCGTACGTAAACTTAAAACTCCATAATATACCTAATGAATTTGTACGAGTCCTTTGAACATCGTACGACAAGTTAGGACATCTTATGACTCTTTATGCCACATTAGCAACTCGAAAAGAACTTTAGTGTAATGTAGAACGCCATACAGCTCGTAACACCTTTCAATACCGTACGTAAACTTAAAACTCCATAATATACCTAATGAATTTGTACGAGTCCTTTGAACATCGTACGACAAGTTAGGACATCTTATGACTCTTTATGTCATATTAGCACCTTGAAAAGCACATTAGTATAATGTAAGACGTCTTAAAACACCTAACAAAATCTTACAACACCGTACGAACCTTTAAAACTCCAAAATAACCTAATGAATTCGTACGTGTCCTTTGAACATCGTATGAAAAGTTAGGACATCTTACGACCCTTTATGCCACATTAGCAACTCGAAAAAAACTTTAGTATAACGTAGAACGCCATACAGCTCCTAACACCTTACAATACCGTACGTAAACTTAAAACTCCATAATAAACCTAATGAATTCATACGAGTCCTTTGAACACCGTACGACAAGTTAGGACATCTTACGACTCTTTATGCCACATTAGCAACTCGAAAAGAACTTTAGTATAATGTAGAACGCCATACAGCTCCTAATACCTTTCAATACAGTACGTAAACTTAAAACTCCATAAAAAACCTAATGAATTCGTGCGAATCCTTTGAACATCGTACGACAAGTTTGGACATCTTACGACTATTTATGCCACATTCGCAACTCGAAAAGAACGTTAGTATAATGTAGAACGCCATACAGCTCCTAAGTACACCTGACAATACCGTACGTAAACTTAAAACTCCAAAATAAACCTAATGAATTCGTACGAGTCCTTTGAACACCGTACGACAAGTTAGGACATCTTACGACTCTTTATGCCACATTAGCAACTCGAAAAGAACTTTAGTGTAATGTAGAACGCCATACAGCTCCTAACACCTTTCAATACCGTACGTAAACTTAAAACTCCATAATATACCTAATGAATTTGTACGAGTCCTTTGAACATCGTACGACAAGTTAGGACATCTTATGACTCTTTATTTCATATTAGCACCTTGAAAAGCACATTAGTATAATGCAAGACGTCTTACAACACCTAACAACATCTTACAACACCGTACGAACCTTTAAAACTCCAAAATAAACCTAATGAATTCGTACGTGTCCGTTGAACATCGTACGAAAAGTTAGGACATCTTACGACCCTTTATGCCACATTAGCAATTTTAAAAAAACTTTAGTATAATGTAGAACGCCATACAGCTCCTAACACCTTACAATACCGTACGTAAACTTAAAACTCCATAATAAACCTAATGAATTCGTACGAGTCCTTTTGTACATCGTACGACAAGTTAGGACATCTTATGACTCTTTATGCCATATTAACACCTTGAAAAGCACATTAGCATAATGTAAGACGTCTTACAACACCTAACAACATCTTACAACACCGTACGAACCTTTAAAACTCCAAAATAAACCTAATGAATTCGTACGTGTCCTTTGAACATCGTATGAAAAGTTAGGACATCTTACGACCCTTTATGCCACATTAGCAACTCGAAAAAAACTTTAGTATAACGTAGAACGCCATACAGCTCCTAACACCTTACAATACCGTACGTAAACTTAAAACTCCATAATAAACCTAATGAATTCATACGAGTCCTTTGAACACCGTACGACAAGTTAGGACATCTTACGACTCTTTATGCCACATTAGCAACTCGAAAAGAACTTTAGTATAATGTAGAACGCCATACAGCTCCTAATACCTTTCAATACAGTACGTAAACTTAAAACTCCATAAAAAACCTAATGAATTCGTGCGAATCCTTTGAACATCGTACGACAAGTTTGGACATCTTACGACTATTTATGCCACATTCGCAACTCGAAAAGAACGTTAGTATAATGTAGAACGCCATACAGCTCCTAAGTACACCTGACAATACCGTACGTAAACTTAAAACTCCATAATAAACCTAATGAATTCGTACGAGTCCTTTGAACACCGTACGACAAGTTAGGACATCTTACGACTCTTTATGCCACATTAGCAACTCGAAAAGAACTTTAGTGTAATGTAGAACGCCATACAGCTCCTAACACCTTTCAATACCGTACGTAAACTTAAAACTCCATAATATACCTAATGAATTTGTACGAGTCCTTTGAACATCGTACGACAAGTTAGGACATCTTATGACTCTTTATTTCATATTAGCACCTTGAAAAGCACATTAGTATAATGCAAGACGTCTTACAACACCTAACAACATCTTACAACACCGTACGAACCTTTAAAACTCCAAAATAAACCTAATGAATTCGTACGTGTCCGTTGAACATCGTACGAAAAGTTAGGACATCTTACGACCCTTTATGCCACATTAGCAATTTTAAAAAAACTTTAGTATAATGTAGAACGCCATACAGCTCCTAACACCTTACAATACCGTACGTAAACTTAAAACTCCATAATAAACCTAATGAATTCGTACGAGTCCTTTTGTACATCGTACGACAAGTTAGGACATCTTATGACTCTTTATGCCATATTAACACCTTGAAAAGCACATTAGCATAATGTAAGACGTCTTACAACACCTAACAACATCTTACAACACCGTACGAACCTTTAAAACTCCAAAATAAACCTAATGAATTCGTACGTGTCCTTTGAACATCGTATGAAAAGTTAGGACATCTTACGACCCTTTATGCCACATTAGCAACTCGAAAAAAACTTTAGTATAACGTAGAACGCCATACAGCTCCTAACACCTTACAATACCGTACGTAAACTTAAAACTCCATAATAAACCTAATGAATTCATACGAGTCCTTTGAACACCGTACAAGTTAGGACATCTTACGACTCTTTATGCCACATTAGCAACTCGAAAAGAACTTTAGTATAATGTAGAACGCCATACAGCTCCTAATACCTTTCAATACAGTACGTAAACTTAAAACTCCATAAAAAACCTAATGAATTCGTGCGAATCCTTTGAACATCGTCCGACAAGTTTGGACATCTTACGACTATTTATGCCACATTCGCAACTCGAAAAGAACGTTAGTATAATGTAGAACGCCATACAGCTCCTAAGTACACCTGACAATACCGAACGTAAACTTAAAACTCCATAATAAACCTAATGAATTCGTACGAGTCCTTTGAACACCGTACGACAAGTTAGGACATCTTACGACTCTTTATGCCACATTAGCAACTCGAAATGAACTTTAGTATAATGTAGAACGCCATACAGCTCCTAGCACCTTTCAATACCGTACGTAAACTTAAAACTCCATAATATACCTAATGAATTTGTACGAGTCCTTTGAACATCGTACGACAAGTTAGGACATCTTATGACTCTTTATGCCACATTAGCAACTCGAAAAGAACTTTAGTGTAATGTAGAACGCCATACAGCTCCTAACACCTTTCAATACCGTACGTAAACTTAAAACTCCATAATATACCTAATGAATTTGTACGAGTCCTTTGAACATCGTACGACAAGTTAGGACATCTTATGACTCTTTATGTCATATTAGCACCTTGAAAAGCACATTAGTATAATGTAAGACGTCTTACAACACCTAACAACATCTTACAACACCGTACGAACCTTTAAAACTCCAAAATAAACCTAATGAATTCGTACATGTCCGTTGAACATCGTACGAAAAGTTAGGACATCTTACGACCCTTTATGCCACATTAGCAATTTTAAAAAAACTCTAGTATAATGTAGAACGCCATACAGCTCCTAACACCTTACAATACCGTACGTAAACTTAAAACTCCATAATAAACCTAATGAATTCGTACGAGTCCTTTTGTACATCGTACGACAAGTTAGGACATCTTATGACTCTTTATGCCATATTAATACCTTGAAAAGCACATTAGCATAATGTAAGAGGTCTTACAACACCTAACAACATCTTACAACACCGTACGAACCTTTAAAACTCCAAAATAAACCTAATGAATTCGTACGTGTCCTTTGAACATCGTATGAAAAGTTAGGACATCTTACGACCCTTTATGCCACATTAGCAACTCGAAAAAAACTTTAGTATAACGTAGAACGCCATACAGCTCCTAACACCTTACAATACCGTACGTAAACTTAAAACTCCATAATAAACCTAATGAATTCATACGAGTCCTTTGAACACCGTACGACAAGTTAGGACATCTTACGACTCTTTATGCCACATTAGCAACTCGAAAAGAACTTTAGTATAATGTAGAACGCCATACAGCTCCTAATACCTTTCAATACAGTACGTAAACTTAAAACTCCATAAAAAACCTAATGAATTCGTGCGAATCCTTTGAACATCGTACGAAAAGTTTGGACATCTTACGACTCTTTATGCCACATTCGCAACTCGAAAAGAACGTTAGTGTAATGTAGAACGCCATACAGCTCCTAAGTACACCTGACAATACCGTACGTAAACTTAAAACTCCATAATAAACCTAATGAATTAGTACGAGTCCTTTGAACACCGTACGACAAGTTAGGACATCTTACGACTCTTTATGCCACATTAGCAACTCGAAATGAACTTTATTATTATGTAGAACGCCATACAGCTCCTAACACCTTTCAATACCGTACGTAAACTTAAAACTCCATAATATACCTAATGAATTTGTACGAGTCCTTTGAACATCGTACGACAAGTTAGGACATCTTATGACTCTTTATGCCATATTAGCACCTTGAAAAGCACATTAGTAAAATGTAAGACGTCTTACAACACCTAACAACATCTTACAACACCGTACGAACCTTTAAAACTCCAAAATAAACCTAATGAATTCGTACGTGTCCTTTGAACATCGTACGAAAAGTTAGGACATCTTACGACCCTTTATGCCACATTAGCAACTCGAAAAAAACTTTAGTATAATGTAGAACGCCATACAGCTCCTAACACCTTACAATACCGTACGTAAACTTAAAACTCCATAATAAACCTAATGAATTCGTACGAGTCCTTTGAACACTTTACGACAAGTTAGGACATCTTACGACTCTTTATGCCACATTAGCAACTCAAAAAGAACTTTAGTATAATGTATAACGCCATCCAGCTCCTAACACCTTTCATTACCGTTCGTAAACTTAAAACTCCATAATATACCTAATGAATTCATACGAGTCCTTTGAACATCGTACGACAAGTTAGGAAATCTTATTACTCTTTATGCCATATTAGCACCTTGAAAAGCACATTAGTATAATGTAAGACGTCTTACAACACCTAACAACATCTTACAACACCGTACGAACCTTTAAAACCCCAAAATAAACCTAATAAATTCGTACGAGTCCTTTTGAACACCGTACGACAAGTTAGGACATCTTACGACTCTTTATGCCACATTAGCAACTCGAAAAGAACGTTAGTATAATGTAGAACGCCATACAGCTCCTAAGTACACCTGACAATACCGTACGTAAACTTAAAACTGCATAATAAACCTAATGAATTCGTACGAGTCCTTTGAACATCGTACGACAAGTTAGGACATCTTACGACTTTTTATGCCACATTAGCAACTCGAAAAGAACGTTAGTATAATGTAGAACGGCATACAGCTCCTAAGTACACCTTACAATTCCGTACGTAAATTTAAAACTCCATAATAAACCTAATTAATTCGTACGAGTCCTTTGAACATCGTACGACAAGTTAGGACATCTTACGACTCTTTATGCCACATTAGCAACTCGAAAAGAATTTTAGTATAATGTAGAACGCCATATAGCTCCTACACCTTACAATACCGTACGTAAACTTAATACTCACTAATAACCTAATGAATTCGTACGAGTCCTTTTGAACATCGTACGACAAGTTCGGACATCTTACGACTCTTTATGCCACATTAGCAACTCGAAAAGAACTTTAGTATAATGTAGAACGCCATACAGCTCCTAACACCTTTCAATACCATACGTAAACTTAAAACTCCATAATATACTTATTGAATTTGTACGAGTCCTTTGAACATCGTACGACAAGTTAGGACATCTTATGACTCTTTATGCCATATTAGCACCTTGAAAAGCACATTAGTATAATGTAAGACGTCTTACAACACCTAACAACATCTTACAACACCGTACGAACCTTTAAAACTCCAAAATAAACCTAATGATTTCGTACGTGTCCTTTGAACATCGTACGAAAAGTTAGGACATCTTACGACCCTTTATGCCACATTAGCAACTCGAAAAAAAACTTTAGTATAATGTAGAACGCCATACAGCTCCTAACACCTTACAATACCGTACGTAAACTTAAAACTCCATAATAAACCTAATGAATTCGTACGAGTCCTTTTGAACACCGTACGACAAGTTAGGACATCTTACGACTCTTTATGCCACATTAGCAACTCGAAAAGAACGTTAGTGTAATGTAGAACGCCATACAGCTCCTAACACCTTTCAATACCGTACGTAAACTTAAAACTCCATAATATACCTAATGAATTTGTACGAGTCCTTTGAACATCGTACGACAAGTTAGGACATCTTATGACTCTTTATGTCATATTAGCACCTTGAAAAGCACATTAGTATAATGTAAGACGTCTTACAACACCTAACAACATCTTACAACACCGTACGAACCTTTAAAACTCCAAAATAAACCTAATGAATTCGTACGTGTCCGTTGAACATCGTACGAAAAGTTAGGACATCTTACGACCCTTTATGCCACATTAGCAATTTTAAAAAAAACTTTAGTATAATGTAGAACGCCATACAGCTCATAACACCTTACAATACCGTACGTAAACTTAAAACTCCATAATAAACCTAATGAATTCGTACGAGTCCTTTTGTACATCGTACGACAAGTTAGGACATCTTATGACTCTTTATGCCATATTAACACCTTGAAAAGCACATTAGCATAATGTAAGACGTCTTACAACACCTAACAACATCTTACAACACCGTACGAACCTTTAAAGCTCCAAAATAAACCTAATGAATTCGTACGTGTCCTTTGAACATCGTATGAAAAGTTAGGACATCTTAAGACCCTTTATGCCACATTAGCAACTCGAAAAAAACTTTAGTATAACGTAGAACGCCATACAGCTCCTAACACCTTACAATACCGTACGTAAACTTAAAACTCCATAATAAACCTAATGAATTTATACGAGTCCTTTGAACACCGTACGACAAGTTAGGAAATCTTACGACTCTTTATGCCACATTAGCAACTCGAAAAGAACTTTAGTATAATGTAGAACGCCATACAGCTCCTAACACCTTTCAATACAGTACGTAAACTTAAAACTCCATAAAAAACCTAATGAATTCGTGCGAATCCTTTGAACATCGTACGACAAGTTTGGACATCTTACGACTCTTTATGCCACATTCGAAACTCGAAAAGAACGTTAGTATAATGTAGAACGCCATACAGCTCCTAAGTACACCTGACAATACCGTACGTAAACTTAAAACTCCATAATAAACCTAATGAATTCGTACGAGTCCTTTGACCACCGTACGACAAGTTAGGACATCTTACGACTCTTTATGCCACATTAGAAACTCAAAAAGAACTTTAGTATAATGTAGAACGCCATCCAGCTCCTAACACCTTTCAATACCGTTCGTAAACTTAAAACTCCATAATATACCTAATGAAATCATACGAGTCCTTTGAACATCGTACGACAAGTTAGGACATCTTATGACTCTTTATGCCATATTAGCACCTTGAAAAGCACATTAGTATAATGTAAGACGTCTTACAACACCTAACAACATCTTACAACACCGTACGAACCTTTAAAACTCCAAAATAAACCTAATGAATTCGTACATGTCCTTTGAACATCGTACGAAAAGTGACGACATCTTACGACCCATTATGCCACATTAGCAATTCGAAAAAAACTTTAGATAATGTAGAACGCCATACAGCTCCTAACACCTTACAATACCGTACGTAAAGTTAAAACTCCATAATAAACCTAATGAATTCGTACGAGTCCTTTTGAACACCGTACGACAAGTTAGGACATCTTACGACTCTTTATGCCACATTAGCAACTCGAAATGAACTTTAGTATAATGTAGAACGCCATACAGCTCCTAGCACCTTTCAATACCGTACGTAAACTTAAAACTCCATAATATACCTAATGAATTTGTACGAGTCCTTTGAACATCGTACGACAAGTTAGGACATCTTATGACTCTTTATGCCATATTAGCACCTTGAAAAGCACATTAGTAAAATGTAAGACGTCTTACAACACCTAACAACATCTTACAACACCGTACGAACCTTTAAAACTCCAAAATAAACCTAATGAATTCGTATGTGTCCTTTGAACATCGTACGAAAAGTTAGGACATCTTACGACCCTTTATGCCACATTAGCAACTCGAAAAAAACTTTAGTATAATGTAGAACGCCATACAGCTCCTAACACCTTACAATACCGTACGTAAACTTAAAACTCCATAATAAACCTAATGAATTTATACGAGTCCTTTGAACACCGTACGACAAGTTAGGACATCTTACGACTCTTTATGCCACATTAGCAACTCGAAAAGAACTTTAGTATAATGTAGAACGCCATACAGCTCCTAACACCTTTCAATACAGTACGTAAACTTAAAACTCCATAAAAAACCTAATGAATTCGTGCGAATCCTTTGAACATCGTACGACAAGTTTGGACATCTTACGACTCTTTATGCCACATTCGCAACTCGAAAAGAACGTTAGTATAATGTAGAACGCCATACAGCTCCTAAGTACACCTGACAATACCGTACGTAAACTTAAAACTCCATAATAAACCTAATGAATTCGTACGAGTCCTTTGACCACCGTACGACAAGTTAGGACATCTTACGACTCTTTATGCCACATTAGAAACTCAAAAAGAACTTTTGTATAATGTAGAACGCCATCCAGCTCCTAACACCTTTCAATACCGTTCGTAAACTTAAAACTCCATAATATACCTAATGAAATCATACGAGTCCTTTAAACATCGTACGACAAGTTAGGACATCTTATGACTCTTTATGCCATATTAGCACCTTGAAAAGCACATTAGTATAATGTAAGACGTCTTACAACACCTAACAACATCTTACAACACCGTACGAACCTTTAAAACTCCAAAATAAACCTAATGAATTCGTACATGTCCTTTGAACATCGTACGAAAAGTGAGGACATCTTACGACCCATTATGCCACATTAGCAATTCGAAAAAAACTTTAGATAATGTAGAACGCCATACAGCTCCTAACACCTTACAATACCGTACGTAAACTTAAAACTCCATAATAAACCTAATGAATTCGTACGAGTCCTTTTGAACACCGTACGACAAGTTAGGACATCTTACGACTCTTTATGCCACATTAGCAACTCGAAATGAACTTTAGTATAATGTAGAACGCCATACAGCTCCTAGCACCTTTCAATACCGTACGTAAACTTAAAACTCCATAATATACCTAATGAATTTGTACGAGTCCTTTGAACATCGTACGACAAGTTAGGACATCTTATGACTCTTTATGCCATATTAGCACCTTGAAAAGCACATTAGTAAAATGTAAGACGTCTTACAACACCTAACAACATCTTACAACACCGTACGAACCTTTAAAACTCCAAAATAAACCTAATGAATTCGTACGTGTCCTTTGAACATCGTACGAAAAGTTATGACATCTTACAACCCTTTATGCCACATTAGCAACTCGAAAAAAACTTTAGTATAATGTAGAACGCCATACAGCTCCTAACACCTTACAATACCGTACGTAAACTTAAAACTCCATAATAAACCTAATGAATTCGTACGAGTCCTTTGAACACTTTACGACAAGTTAGGACATCTTACGACTCTTTATGCCACATTAGCAACTCAAAAAGAACTTTAGTATAATGTATAACGCCATCCAGCTCCTAACACCTTTCAATACCGTTCGTAAACTTAAAACTCCATAATATACCTAATGAATTCATACGAGTCCTTTGAACATCGTACGACAAGTTAGGAAATCTTATTACTCTTTATGCCATATTAGCACCTTGAAAAGCACATTAGTATAATGTAAGACGTCTTACAACACCTAACAACATCTTACAACACCGTACGAACCTTTAAAACCCCAAAATAAACCTAATAAATTCGTACGAGTCCTTTTGAACACCGTACGACAAGTTAGGACATCTTACGACTCTTTATGCCACATTAGCAACTCGAAAAGAACGTTAGTATAATGTAGAACGCCATACAGCTCCTAAGTACACCTGACAATACCGTACGTAAATTAAAACTGCATAATAAACCTAATGAATTCGTACGAGTCCTTTGAACATAGTACGACAAGTTAGGACATCTTACGACTTTTTATGCCACATTAGCAACTCGAAAAGAACGTTAGTATAATGTAGAACGGCATACAGCTCCTAAGTACACCTTACAATACCGTACGTAAATTTAAAACTCCATAATATACTTATTGAATTTGTACGAGTCCTTTGAACATCGTACGACAAGTTAGGACATCTTATGACTCTTTATGCCAAATTAGCACTTTGAAAAGCACATTAGTATAATGTAAGACGTCTTACAACACCTAACAACATCTTACAACACCGTACGAACCTTTAAAACTCCAAAATAAACCTAATGAATTCGTACGTGTCCTTTGAACATCGTACGAAAAGTTAGGACATCTTACGACCCTTTATGCCACATTAGCAACTCGAAAAAAACTTTAGTATAATGTAGAACGCCATACAGCTCCTAACACCTTACAATACCGTACGTAAACTTAAAACTCCATAATAAACCTAATGAATTCGTACGAGTCCTTTGAACACTGTACGACAAGTTAGGACATCTTACGACTCTTTATGCCACATTAGCAACTCGAAAAGAACTTTAGTATAATGTAGAACGCCATCCAGCTCCTAACACCTTTCAATACCGTTCGTAAACTTAAAACTCTATAATATACCTAATGAATTCAGACGAGTCCTTTGAACATCGTACGACAAGTTAGGACATCTAATGACTCTTTATGCCATATTAGCACCTTGAAAAGCACATTAGTATAATGTAAGACGTCTTACAACACCTAACAATATCTTACAACACCGTACGAACCTTTAAAACTCCAAAATAAACCTAATGAATTCGTACGTGTCCTTTGAACATCGTACGAAAAGTTAGGACATCTTACGACCATTTATGCCACATTAGCAATTCGAAAAAACTTTAGTATAATGTAGAACGCCATACAGCTCCTAACACCTTACAATACCGTACGTAAACTTAAAACTCCATAATAAACCTAATGAATTCGTACGAGTCCTTTTGAACACCGTACGACAAGTTACGACATCTTACCACATTTATGCCACATTAGCAACTCGAAAAGAACGTTAGTATAATGTAGAACGCCATACAGCTCCTAAGTACACCTGACAATACCGTACGTAAACTTAAAACTCCATAATAAACCTAATGAATTCGTACGAGTCCTTTGAACATCGTACGACAAGTTAGGACATCTTACGACTTTTTATGCCACATTAGCAACTCGAAAAGAACGTTAGTATAATGTAGAACGGCATACAGCTCCTAAGTACACCTTACAATTCCGTACGTAAATTTAAAACTCCATAATAAACCTAATGAATTCGTACGAGTCCTTTGAACATCATACGACAAGTTAGGACATCTTACGACTCTTTATGCCACATTAGCAACTCGAAAAGAACTTTAGTATAATGTAATACGCCATACAGCTCCTAACTCCTTACAATACCGTACGTAAACTTAAAACTCAATAATAACCTAATGAATTCGTACCAGTCCTTTTGAACATCGTACGGCAAGTTAGGACATTTTACGACTCTTTATGGACATTAGCAACTCGAAAAGAACTTTAGTATAATGTAGAACGCCATACAGCTCCTAACACCTTTCAATACCGTACGTAAACTTAAAACTCCATAATATACCTAATGAATTCGTACGAGTCCTTTGAACATCGTACGACAAGTTAGGACATCTTATGACTCTTTATGCCATATTAGCACCTTGAAAAGCACATTAGTATAATGTAAGACGTCTTACAACACCTAACAACATCTTACATCACCGTACGAACCTTTAGAACTCCAAAATATACCTAATGATGTCGTACGTGTCCTTTGAACATCGTACGAAAAGTTAGGACATCTTACGAACCTTTATTCCACATTAGCAAATCGAAAAAAACTTTAGTATAATGTTGAACGCCATACAGCTCCTAACACCTTACAATACATTACGTAAACTTAAAACTCCATAATAAACCTAATGAATTCGTACGAGTCCTTTTGAACACCGTACGACAAGTTAGGACATCTTACGACTCTTTATGCCACATTAGCAACTCGAAAAGAACTTTAGTATAATGTAGAACGCCATACAGCTCCTAACATCTTTCAGTATCGTACGTAAACTTAAAACTCCATAATAAACCTAATAAATTCGTACGAGTCCTGAACATCGTACGACAAGTTTGGACATCTTACGACTCTTTTTGCCACATTAGCAACTCGAAAAGAACGTTAGTATAATGTAGAACGCCATACAGCTCCTAAGTACACCTGACAATACCGTACGTAAACTTAAAACTCCATAATAAACATAATGAATTCGTACGAGTCCTTTGAACATCGTACAACAAGTTAGGACATCTTACGACTTTTTATGCCACCTTAGCAACTCGAAAAGAACGTTAGTATAATGTAGAACGGCATACAGCTCCTAAGTACACCTTACAATTCCGTACGTAAATTTAAAACTCCATAATAAACCTAATGAATTTGTACGAATCCTTTGAACATCGTACGACAAGTTAGGACATCTTACGACTCTTTATGCCACATTAGCAACTCGAAAAGAACTTTAGTCTAATGTAGAACGCCATACAACTCCTAACACCTTACAATACCGTACGTAAACTTAAAACTCAATAATAACCTAATGAATTCGTACCAGTCCTTTTGAACATCGTACGGCAAGTTAGGACATCTTACGACTCTTTATGGACATTAGCAACTCGAAAAGAACTTTAGTATAATGTAGAACGCCATACAGCTCCTAACACCTTTCAATACCGTACGTAAACTTAAAACTCCATAATATACCTAATGAATTCGTACGAGTCCTTTGAACATCGTACGACAAGTTAGGACATCTTATGACTCTTTATGCCATATTAGCACCTTGAAAAGCACATTAGTATAATGTAAGACGTCTTACAACACCTAACAACATCTTACATCACCGTACGAACCTTTAGAACTCCAAAATATACCTAATGATGTCGTACGTGTCCTTTGAACATCGTACGAAAAGTTAGGACATCTTACGAACCTTTATTCCACATTAGCAAATCGAAAAAAACTTTAGTATAATGTTGAACGCCATACAGCTCCTAACACCTTACAATACATTACGTAAACTTAAAACTCCATAATAAACCTAATGAATTCGTACGAGTCCTTTTGAACACCGTACGACAAGTTAGGACATCTTACGACTCTTTATGCCACATTAGCAACTCGAAAAGAACTTTAGTATAATGTAGAACGCCATACAGCTCCTAACATCTTTCAGTATCGTACGTAAACTTAAAACTCCATAATAAACCTAATAAATTCGTACGAGTCCTGAACATCGTACGACAAGTTTGGACATCTTACGACTCTTTTTGCCACATTAGCAACTCGAAAAGAACATTAGTATAATGTAGAACGCCATACAGCTCCTAAGTACACCTGACAATACCGTACGTAAACTTAAAACTCCATAATAAACATAATGAATTCGTACGAGTCCTTTGAACATCGTACGACAAGTTAGGACATCTTACGACTTTTTATGCCACCTTAGCAACTCGAAAAGAACGTTAGTATAATGTAGAACGGCATACAGCTCCTAAGTACACCTTACAATTCCGTACGTAAATTTAAAACTCCATAATAAACCTAATGAATTTGTACGAATCCTTTGAACATCGTACGACAAGTTAGGACATCTTACGAATCTTTATGCCACATTAGCAACTCGAAAAGAACTTTAGTCTAATGTAGAACGCCATACAACTCCTAACACCTTACAATACCGTACGTAAACTTAAAACTCAATAATAACCTAATGAATTCGTACGAGTCCTTTTGAACATCGTACGACAAGTTAGGACATCTTACGACTCTTTATGCCACATTAGCAACTCGAAAAGAACTTTAGTATAATGTAGAACACCATACAGCTCCTAACACCTTTCAATACCGTACGTAAACTTAAAACTCCTTAATATACCTAATGAATTCGTACGAGTCCTTTGAACATCGTACGACAAGTTAGGACATCTTATGACTCTTTATGCCACATTAGCAACTCGAAAAGAACTTTAGTCTAATGTAGAACGCCATACAAATCCAAGGGAACCCATTGTTCCTAAAACTTTCGGCCTTGAGGTGTTACACACCAAGAAAACCGAAATTTTTAGATTTTATGATGTATGCATTCGTTTAAGCGGCTCTGATACCATTGTAGGGTTTTAACAAGTTATGAAAGTGTATCTAAATCATATTTATATAACAACGCAGCGGATGTATTATTCAAACTTGTTTGTTACCATATTAAAATCTTTTAATATCAAAACCCAAAACCCGGATCCAAAAACAATATGCATACAATCAAAACTAAAACCAACAACATGTAAAGATGTTTATAACTTTCAAGAGGAATATGAAGGAGAATGTGTTGGTTTGAATGACTAATCCCCAAGGTAGAAGATCCTCAAGCTTGTATACCCTCAAGCCTCCAACAAACACCACTTTTGCTAGGATTTTAACACTTGAAAATCTCCCCTTTCTTGCTCTTTTCTCTTGGCCGAAAATATGGAGAAGAAAAGAAGAGAGAGTTTTGTATGTGCACTTGTGTGTTTTTATGGAGGAAGGTTGTGTCTTCCAAAAAAAAAGAGGTTGTGTGTTTTACACACTATATCTTTTGCATGCCTTGAAAGAAACAAAACCAAAAAGAGAGGACAAGTGGGAAGGGGGCGGCCCAAGTGGGTCCCACTTAAAATATGTAATTTTTTTTTGTTAATATCTCTCTCTCTTTATTTATTTAAAACAAGGTGTAGCAAAACATATCTTGTAAATGTTATTTAAACAACTTTAAATAACATTGTAGAAGATTCTTTCTTTCATAATATAAATCATCCATATGATTTATTTTTAACATAAGTGCAAATATCTAGAAACCCAATTTCTAAATATTCGAAGTGTTGATATTTATTTTAGATCATGTCATAAAATAAATATCCCGGTGTTTGTCTAGCTTGTCATTGGGTATGACCCGACTTGGATCATAACGTACTAGCCACATCAATTATAATATGTGTCTTGGGCAGACTAATTCTAACAATCTCCCACTTGCACAAGATACATAGAACATTGATGCAAGTAGTAAATACCGCCTAACAACGGTTTACTACCCCTAATACGTATGACGAAGTGCCATTCAATAACATCATCCCCTTCAAGTTCCTTACTTGAAATGATTTAGGTGAATTAATCATTTATCCTTTTGTCACAGATGTCATGTCAAATCCAGAGACACAGAGTGATCATTCTCTATTGATTTAACTTGCAGGCCTTAGACATCTTACTCTCAACGAATAAGAGGGACAAATCCCATTTGATTTCATACGTCTCTCACAATCACCTTGCATCACACTTGAGATTAGCCTTATGTACTGTCATGTTTCAGAGCAGCGAAGAACTAAGTCAAAGTATAATACTTGGTGAATATCAAGACCCAATATGTATCTCAGGTCAGAGGATACTATGATATTCGCCTTTACTCAAATTTACTTATGATCAATCACAAAGATTCCATGTTGTAATATTTGAGGGCGGGTCAGTCCAATATTTATATCCCATAAATATTTATGAACCTTGGTAGCAAACCCTTGCTTTATATATCCATCCCTTATGAATGTTTACCAAACCAAGTTCATAATAGTCTTACATTCATATTTGTTCCCACAAATATGATCGACTACGAACATTTAGAATAATTAATTTATTCATGGATTTAAACATGCTAAAAATGGAACATAACTCAAAATGTCATAATCATAAACCATAATCATATGAATGAGTCAAAATAATAATTGTTGCGATATCCAAATACAAAATAGATCAAATCCAGTCACTAGAATATCGAAGTCCTAAGGCACAAGTATGAGTCTCATGTTTTGGCCTTTCAAGGAGCTTCGTGAGTGGATCCGCAATGTTTTGATCAGTGTGAACCTTGCGAATACATATCTTTCCCTTTTCAACTTCATCCCTTATGTAGTTGAATCTCCGCTCAATATGCCTCGTCTTTTGATGTGCACGAGGTTCCTTGATTTGAGCAATCGCACCTTCGTTGTCACAAAAGATCTCTATGGGGTCCTCAATGGTACGGACTATCCCTAGATCAGCAATGAACTTCTTTATCCATGCAGCTTCTTGAGCTGCTATTGAGGCGGCGATGTATTCAGATTCCGTGGTGGATAATGCCACCACATCTTGTTTTGAGCTCTTCCAGGAGATGGCTCCACCATTCAAAACGAAAACATATCCCGATTGTGATCGAGAATCATCTCGATCGGTTTGGAAACTCGCATCCGTGTAACCTTTTACAACGAGCTCATCTTCACCAGAACCATATATCAGAAACATATCCTTAGTGCGTCTAAGGTATTTCAATATATTCTTGACAGCCATCCAATGACTATCACCAGGGTTCTGTTGGTATCTGCTTGTCATGCTCAAGGCGCATGACACGTCCGCTCTAGTGCATATCATCGCATACATGATGGATCCTATAGCTGACGCATATGGGACTCCTTTCATTCTTTCTTGCTTATCCTTTGAGCTTGGACATTGAGATGTACTCAATATCGTTCCTCTTGGAATAGGTACCAAACCTTTCTTAGAGTTTTCCATCTTGAACCTTTTCAAGATCTTGTCAATGTATGCACTTTGATTTAAACCTATCAACCGTCTTGATCTATCTCTATAGATCTTTATTCCCAGAATATAAGCGGCTTCACCAAGATCTTTAATGGAAAAACAACTCCCAAGCCAGGCTTTAACACCTTCCATGGTTGGAATGTCATTTCCAAATAGCAGTATGTCATCGACATACAATACTAAGAAAGTGATGATGCTCCCACTAGCTTTCTTATATACACAAGCTTCATCAGCATTTTTGATGAATCCAAATTTCTTGACTTCTTCATCAAAACGGCGATTCCAACTTCTAGATGCTTGTTTCAATCCATAGATTGATTTCTTCAACTTGCATACGTTGTTAGGATGTTGTGGATCGACAAAACCTTCAGGCTGAACCATATAGACATCCTCTTCAAGATGCCCATTTAGAAAAGCGGTTTTGACATCCATTTGCCAAATCTCATAATCATAGTGTGCAGCTATGGCAAACAATATCCTAATCGACTTTAGCATTGCAACAGGCGAGAACAGGCGAGAAGGTCTCATCATAATCAACCCCTTGAGTTTGAGTGAAACCTTTTGCTACAAGTGGAGCCTTATAAGTATCCAAGTTTCCATGCATATCTGTTTTCTTCTTGAAAACCCACTTACTTCCTACTGGTTTGGAGTTAGGTGGTTGTACAACCAAATCCCATACTTGGTTGTCATGCATGGATTGCATCTCTACGTTCATGGCTTCAAGCCATTTGTCACAATCAGATTGTGACATTGCATCAAGATAAGTGATAGGTTCATCGGAATCTACCACATAGCATCCATCCATGAAAAACCCATATCTTTCGGGTGGATGACTAATTCTACCAGATCTGCGAACGTTTTGTGTGTCTTGATCAACCATTTGATCATCTTCAACAACCTCTTGTTGATTGCTAATGTCAACCAAGCGTGTATCGATTTGTGGTTCTAGATCCTCCTCGAGTTCCACGGCTCTTGTAGTTTCTTCCATAAGAAACTTAGTTTCCAAGAACTCGGCCTTCAGAGCAATAAAGACCTTTTGCTCGTCTGGGTTGTAGAAATAATATCCCATAGAATCTTTGGGATATCCTACAAAGGTACACTTAGTGGATCGACTTTCTAATTTGTTTTGGTTGTTGTGCTTAACATAAGCTTCACAACCCCATACCTTTAAATAGTTTAATGATGGAACCCTTCCATGCCATATTTCAAAAGGTATTTTGTCCACTTTCTTGGTTGGGACCATATTCAGAATACGGGCTGTGGAAAGTAACGCGAAACCCCAAAATGATAAAGGTAATGTGCTTCTAGCCATCATTGATCGAACCATATCTAGTAGAGTTCGATTCCTCCTTTCAGATACACCGTTATGTTGCGGTGTTCCGGGTGGAGTAAGTTGTTAGATAATTCCACAACTTCTAAGATGATCTAGAAACTTATCATTAAGGTATTCACCTCCTCTATCGGATCGAAGCACTTTTATTGTTTTGTTGAGTTGATTTTGTACTTCATTTTGGAAGACTTTGAACATTTCAAAGGCTTCATCCTTGTGCTTTAAGAGAAACACATACCCATATCGACTATAATCGTCGGTAAAGGTAATGAAGTATCTTTCACCATTCCTTGTCATTGTCTTAAAAGGACCACATACATCCGTATGTATGATACCTAATAAATCTTTCGCCCTTTCATTAGTTCCACTAAAGGGCTTCTTGGTCATCTTTCCCAATAAACAAGATTCACATTTGTCAAATGAATCATCACTTGATTTCAAAAGACCATTCTTTTGAAGTGTATTAATGCGCCCTTTGCTTATGTGACCAAGGCGACAATGCCAAATGAAAGTTTTATTCAAATCTATCTTGAGTTTCTTGGTGTATGATTGGTACAACATATTATCAAAGGATGTGTTATCATGAACCAATTCATAAATGCCATTATAAGGTAAAGCTTTAAAATAAAAGGTATCTTTCAAAGATACATCAATAGCATTGTCCACAAACTTAAAATCGTAACCAAATTGTCTTAACAATGAAACGGAGATAATGTTCCTAGTTAAACTAGGAGCATACAAAATATCATGCAAAATAACTTCCAAACCACTTGGAAGTTTCAAAACAAAGTCTCCTTTTGCTTCAACTTGAACTTGAGCTCCATTGCCCATGTAGAGACTAATGTCTCCCTTCTTCAAGTTCTTACTTCTTTTGAACCCCTGCAATAAATTGCAAATATGAGTTCCACATCCGGTATCTAATACCCATGTGTTATGCGAAGTAATATTAAGATCAATATGGATCATGAAGGTTGTACCTGATGCTTGTCCGACATCCCTCTTTTCTTTCAACTCTTTGAGATAGGTTGGACAATTTCTTAACCAATGTCCTACCTCACCACAATGAAAACATGGATCACTCTTTTGCTTCTTCTCTTTTGGTTTAAATGGTTCCGCTTTTGCCTTTCCCTTCCATTTGCCTTTCACATTGACGTGCCCCTTGCCCTTAGCAACCTTTGCTTTAGGTTCCGGGTGATGCCTCTTCTTACTTCCGCCTTCATTAATTTGGAGAACCGGTAAAACCTTCTTACCCATTCCCGCTTCGGCCGTTTTGAGCATTCCGTGAAGCTCGGGAATGCTCTTGTCCCATCCATTCATATTATAATTCAAGACGAAAGTCTCAAATTTCTTGGTTAGGCCATTTAAGATCAAATCCGTGGCCAACTCTTTTGAGACGGGACAATTTAGCCGTTCAAGGCGAGTAATGTGACTTTGCATCTTAAGCACGTAAGATGATACCGATTGGGTTTCTTCCATATGACATGCATGAAGTGCTCGAACGGTCTCGAAGCGTTCCACCCTAGCCTTTTGAAGGAACATTTCCTTAAGTTGGGTAATCATGTCATATGCCCCATGATGCTCAAAGTCCTTTTGAAGTTTGGGAATCATGGTTCCCAACATGAGGCAAGAAACTTGCACCGAATCTTTGGTGTGTTTTATCCAATCCGCATAGGCATCAACATCATCAATGTTGGGCTCATCGGGAATAGGATCATCCAACACATACGATTTCTTTTCTTGCTTGAGAACAATTCTCAAGTTTCGGAACCAATCCATGAAATTGTTGTAGTTGAGACGATCCTTTTCAAGAAGGGTTCTTAGTGATAGGTTATGGACGGGTGGGATAATTGTGTTAGGTGGATTGTTGATTCCGGCCATCTATTTATATAAAACCAAGCTCAATTTTAGTATTTATGGATATCATTAGTCTATTTTAATCATTAATACCCTTTTGTGTTTTTTTTAAAAACAATTAATAATTAAATCTAGAATCCAACGTTTCATTCATATAGTAGTTAGGTGACCTTTATCCTACTATTGAATTAACAAGGTAGTCAATGTTTGACGATTACAACCCTTTGTAACTTCTAGTTTTATGGGATCATTAAACTTCATAAGTTTAGTTGGCATGTTTAATCCCATCAACACCATTGAACACCATGCTTCGGTGACCCTATTCACATGGTTTCCAATTTCAAGTCGTCCTACTTATACATACATGTGAGTTTACACATACAAGTGGTTAGGTGACCTTTATCCCACAAATATTGTAAACCCACCTCAAATACACAAGTTTCCTAAATGTGGTTAGGTGACCTTTATCCCACATAGAGTTCCCAAGCGTTTCGAGCGTTGTATAAAAGGATGGTGTTAGACTTGTTCCAAAAAATTCAAAAGGGATTTTGTTTGTTTTCTAAATTCTAGATGGGAAAACAAAGTGTGTACCTTTTATTTGCATGCATTCAAATGTATGGTACTTAGTTGAAAACCAAATTTCAAAATTCCTTTTAATAAACCCATTTTATTATGAAATCTAACCTTTTGATAAAATTAATTTTATTACTTAATGATTTCTAAGGAATCAAAATGATGCAAGTTTTATCGGTTATAGTTGTTAGCTATCAATATCCTAATATCATAACAAATAATATCATAATAACCAAACATGCATAAACAACCATATATGAGTCCATAACCATAGCCAACTAATTTTAGCTACACTTGCTAACCGAAACAAGTGTGCCAAAAAGGTCTTTCTTAAGGGACAACATGACACAAGGCATGAAATGATGAACTCCCACTTGATCCCGCATCCGAATGCTTCAAGTATCCATCTTTTGTGTTGTATTTCTTCAATTATTTGGGCTTCCTTTCGGGCCTTCAAATCAGCCCATTTGGGCTTACAAATCTTGAGTTTGGGTCATTGGGTTAGAATCCCATATTGGGCTATAAGGCCCTTTAAGGCCCAAAGCCAAAATCAAGTCCATTTGCATCTTCCAATTACAAAATATATCCTAATACATTTTTCTAGTAATGGAATTACTCCTAATCTATTTATTATTACAAATCAATGAAATAAATAAATAAATTACAAACCCAAATAAAATATTAACAAATATTACAACCATATTGAATATTTCAAACCACAACACAAAATCATACATGCACAAGGTCTATGGCTAGGTTATGAACTACTCAAAAGCATATCCAAATATGTAATAACATAAGTTTAAAATGGTTCCCTTTGAACCCTTGAAATTTTCGGCCTAAAATATATAAAACCGAAAATTTCGGGTTTTGTCCAAACAAAGCAACTAACCATTTTAATGACTTTAAACTTTCAAGATAATCATATGCATGAGATTATTATCTTGAAAATCCTAGGGAACCCATTGGTCCTAAAACTTTCGGCCTTGAGGTGTTACACACCAAGAAAACCGAAATTTTTAGATTTTATGATGTATGTATTCGTTTAAGCGGCTCTGATACCATTGTAGGGTTTTAACAAGTTATCAAAGTGTATATAAATCATATTTATATAAAAACGCAGCGGATGTATTATTCAAACTTGTTTGTTACCATATTAAAATCTTTTAATATCAAAACCCAAAACCCGGATCCAAAAACAATATGCATACAATCAAAACTAAAACCAACAACATGTAACGATGTTTATACCTTTCAAGAGGAATATGAAGGAGAATGTGTTGGTTTGAATGACTAATCTCCAAGGTAGAAGATCCTCAAGCTTGTATACCCTCAAGCCTCCAACAAACACCACTTTTGCTAGGATTTTAACACTTGAAAATCTCCCCTTTCTTGCTCTTTTCTCTTGGCCGAAAATATGGAGAAGAAAAGAAGAGAGAGTTTTGTATGTGCACTTGTGTGTTTTTATGGAAAAAGGTTGTGTCTTCCAAAAAAAAGAGGTTGTGTGTTTTACACACTATATCTTTTGCATGCCTTGAAAGAAACAAAACCAAAAAGAGAGGACAAGTGGGAAGGGGGCGGCCCAAGTGGGTCCCACTTAAAATATATAATTTTTTTTTGTTAATATCTCTCTCTCTTTATTTATTTAAAACAAGGTGTAGCAAAACATATCTTGTAAATGTTATTTAAACAACTTTAAATAACATTGTAGAAGATTCTTTCTTTCATAATATAAATCATCCATATGATTTATTTTTAACATAAGTGCAAATATCTAAAAACCCAATTTCTAAATATTCTAAGTGTTGATATTTATTTTAGATCATGTCATAAAATAAATATCCCGGTGTTTGTCTAGCTTGTCATTGGGTATGACCCGACTTGGATCATAACGTACTAGCCACATCAATTATAATATGTGTCTTGGGCAGACTAATTCTAACAATAATAACCTAATGAATTCGTACGAGTCCTTTTGAACATCGTACGACAAGTTAGGACATCTTACGACTCTTTATGCCACATTAGCAACTCGACAAGAACTTTAGTATAATGTAGAACGCCATACAGCTCCTAACACCTTTCAATACCGTACATAAACTTAAAACTCCTTAATATACCTAATGAATTCGTACGAGTCCTTTGAACATCGTACGACAAGTTAGGACATCTTATGACTCTTTATGCCATATTAGCACCTTGAAAAGCACATTAGTATAATGTAAGACGTCTTACAACACCTAACAACATCTTACAACACCGTACGAACCTTTAAAACTCCAAAATAAACCTAAAGAATTCGTACGTGTCCTTTGAACATCGTACGAAAAGTTAGGACATCGTACGACCCTTTATGCCACATTAGCAACTCGAAAAAAACTTTAGTATAATGTAGAACGCCATACAGCTTCTAACACCTTACAATACCGTACGTAAACTTAAAACTCCATAATAAACCTAATGAATTCGTACGAGTCCTTTGAACATCGTACGACAAGTTAGGACATCTTACGACTCTTTATGCCACATTAGCAACTTGAAAAGAACTTTAGTATAATGTAGAACGCCATACAGCTCCTAACATCTTTCAATACCGTACGTAAACTTAAAACTCCATAATAAACCTAATAAATTCGTACGAGTCCTGAACATCGTACGACAAGTTTGGACATCTTACGACTCTTTTTGCCACATTAGCAACTCGAAAAGAACGTTAGTATAATGTAGAACGCCATACAGCTCCTAAGTACACCTGACAATACCTTACGTAAACTGAAAACTCCATAATAAACCTAATGAATTCGTACGAGTCCTTTGAACATCGTACGACAAGTTAGGACATCTTACGACTTTTTATGCCACATTAGCAACTCGAAAAGAACGTTAGTATAATGTAGAACGGCATACAGCTCCTAAGTACACCTTACAATTCCGTACGTAAATTTAAAACTCCATAATAAACCTAATGAATTCGTACGAGTCCTTTGAACATTGTACGACAAGTTAGGACATCTTACGACTCTTTATGCCACATTAGCAACTCGAAAAGAACTTTAGTATAATGTAGAACGCCATACAGCTCCTAACTCCTTACAATACCGTACGTAAACTTAAAACTCAATAATAACCTAATGAATTCGTACGAGTCCTTTTGAACATCGTACGGCAAGTTAGGACATCTTACGACTCTTTATGGACATTAGCAACTCGAAAAGAACTTTAGTATAATGTAGAATGCCATACAGCTCCTAACACCTTTCAATACCGTACGTAAACTTAAAACTCCATAATATACCTAATGAATTCGTACGAGTCCTTTGAACATCGTACGACAAGTTAGGACATCTTATGACTCTTTATGCCATATTAGCACCTTGAAAAGCACATTAGTATAATGTAAGACGTCTTACAACACCTAACAACATCTTACATCACCGTACGAACCTTTAAAACTCCAAAATAAACCTAAAGAATTCGTACGTGTCCTTTGAACATCGTACGAAAAGTTAGGACATCGTACGACCCTTTATGCCACATTAGCAACTCGAAAAAAACTTTAGTATAATGTAGAACGCCATACAGCTTCTAACACCTTACAATACCGTACGTAAACTTAAAACTCCATAATAAACCTAATGAATTCGTACGAGTCCTTTGAACATCGTACGACAAGTTAGGACATCTTACGACTCTTTATGCCACATTAGCAACTTGAAAAGAACTTTAGTATAATGTAGAACGCCATACAGCTCCTAACATCTTTCAATACCGTACGTAAACTTAAAACTCCATAATAAACCTAATAAATTCGTACGAGTCCTGAACATCGTACGACAAGTTTGGACATCTTACGACTCTTTTTGCCACATTAGCAACTCGAAAAGAACGTTAGTATAATGTAGAACGCCATACAGCTCCTAAGTACACCTGACAATACCTTACGTAAACTGAAAACTCCATAATAAACCTAATGAATTCGTACGAGTCCTTTGAACATCGTACGACAAGTTAGGACATCTTACGACTTTTTATGCCACATTAGCAACTCGAAAAGAACGTTAGTATAATGTAGAACGGCATACAGCTCCTAAGTACACCTTACAATTCCGTACGTAAATTTAAAACTCCATAATAAACCTAATGAATTCGTACGAGTCCTTTGAACATTGTACGACAAGTTAGGACATCTTACGACTCTTTATGCCACATTAGCAACTCGAAAAGAACTTTAGTATAATGTAGAACGCCATACAGCTCCTAACTCCTTACAATACCGTACGTAAACTTAAAACTCAATAATAACCTAATGAATTCGTACGAGTCCTTTTGAACATCGTACGGCAAGTTAGGACATCTTACGACTCTTTATGGACATTAGCAACTCGAAAAGAACTTTAGTATAATGTAGAATGCCATACAGCTCCTAACACCTTTCAATACCGTACGTAAACTTAAAACTCCATAATATACCTAATGAATTCGTACGAGTCCTTTGAACATCGTACGACAAGTTAGGACATCTTATGACTCTTTATGCCATATTAGCACCTTGAAAAGCACATTAGTATAATGTAAGACGTCTTACAACACCTAACAACATCTTACATCACCGTACGAACCTTTAAAACTCCAAAATAAACCTAATGAATTCGTACGTGTCCTTTGAACATCGTACGAAAAGTTAGGACATCGTACGACCCTTTATGCCACATTAGCAACTCGAAAAAAACTTTAGTATAATGTAGAACGCCATACAGCTTCTAACACCTTACAATACCGTACGTAAACTTAAAACTCCATAATAAACCTAATGGATTCGTACGAGTCCTTTGAACATCGTACGACAAGTTAGGACATCTTACGACTCTTTATGCCACATTAGCAACTTGAAAAGAACTTTAGTATAATGTAGAACGCCATACAGCTCCTAACATCTTTCAATACCGTACGTAAACTTAAAACTCCATAATAAACCTAATAAATTCGTACGAGTCCTGAACATCGTACGACAAGTTTGGACATCTTACGACTCTTTTTGCCACATTAGCAACTCGAAAAGAACGTTAGTATAATGTAGAACGCCATACAGCTCCTAAGTACACCTGACAATACCTTGCGTAAACTGAAAACTCCATAATAAACCTAATGAATTCGTACGAGTCCTTTGAACATCGTACGACAAGTTAGGACATCTTACGACTTTTTATGCCACATTAGCAACTCGAAAAGAACGTTAGTATAATGTAGAACGGCATACAGCTCCTAAGTACACCTTACAATTCCGTACGTAAATTTAAAACTCCATAATAAACCTAATGAATTCGTACGAGTCCTTTGAACATCGTACGACAAGTTAGGACATCTTACGACTCTTTATGCCACATTAGCAACTCGAAAAGAACTTTAGTATAATGTAGAACGCCATACAGCTCCTAACTCCTTACAATACCGTACGTAAACTTAAAACTCAATAATAACCTAATGAATTCGTACGAGTCCTTTTGAACATCGTACGGCAAGTTAGGACATCTTACGACTCTTTATGGACATTAGCAACTCGAAAAGAACTTTAGTATAATGTAGAATGCCATACAGCTCCTAACACCTTTCAATACCGTACGTAAACTTAAAACTCCATAATATACCTAATGAATTCGTACGAGTCCTTTGAACATCGTACGACAAGTTAGGACATCTTATGACTCTTTATGCCATATTAGCACCTTGAAAAGCACATTAGTATAATGTAAGACGTCTTACAACACCTAACAACATCTTACATCACCGTACGAACCTTTAAAACTCCAAAATAAACCTAATGAATTCGTACGTGTCCTTTGAACATCGTACGAAAAGTTAGGACATCGTACGACCCTTTATGCCACATTAGCAACTCGAAAAAAACTTTAGTATAATGTAGAACGCCATACAGCTTCTAACACCTTACAATACCGTACGTAAACTTAAAACTCCATAATAAACCTAATGGATTCGTACGAGTCCTTTGAACATCGTACGACAAGTTAGGACATCTTACGACTCTTTATGCCACATTAGCAACTTGAAAAGAACTTTAGTATAATGTAGAACGCCATACAGCTCCTAACATCTTTCAATACCGTACGTAAACTTAAAACTCCATAATAAACCTAATAAATTCGTACGAGTCCTGAACATCGTACGACAAGTTTGGACATCTTACGACTCTTTTTGCCACATTAGCAACTCGAAAAGAACGTTAGTATAATGTAGAACGCCATACAGCTCCTAAGTACACCTGACAATACCTTGCGTAAACTGAAAACTCCATAATAAACCTAATGAATTCGTACGAGTCCTTTGAACATCGTACGACAAGTTAGGACATCTTACGACTTTTTATGCCACATTAGCAACTCGAAAAGAACGTTAGTATAATGTAGAACGGCATACAGCTCCTAAGTACACCTTACAATTCCGTACGTAAATTTAAAACTCCATAATAAACCTAATGAATTCGTACGAGTCCTTTGAACATCGTACGACAAGTTAGGACATCTTACGACTCTTTATGCCACATTAGCAACTCGAAAAGAACTTTAGTATAATGTAGAGCACCATACAGCTCCTAACTCCTTACAATACAGTACGTAAACTTAAAACTCAATAATAACCTAATGAATTCGTACGAGTCCTTTTGAACATCGTACGGCAAGTTAGGACATCTTACGACTCTTTATGGACATTAGCAACTCGAAAAGAACTTTAGTATAATGTAGAACGCCATACAGCTCCTAACACCTTTCAATACCGTACGTAAACTTAAAACTCCATAATATACCTAATGAATTCATACGAGTCCTTTGAACATCGTACGACAAGTTAGGACATCTTATGACTCTTTATGCCATATTAGCACCTTGAAAAGCACATTAGTATAATGTAAGACGTCTTACAACACCTAACAACATCTTACATCACCGTACGAACCTTTAAAACTCCAAAATATACCTAATGATATCGTACGTGTCCTTTGAACATCGTACGAAAAGTTAGGACATCTTACGAACCTTTATGCCACATTAGCAAATCGAAAAAAACTTTAGTATAATGTAGAACGCCATACAGCTTCTAACACCTTACAATACCGTACGTAAACTTAAAACTCCATAATAAATCTAATGAATTCGTTCGAGTCCTTTGAACATCATACGACAAGTTAGGACATCTTACGACTCTTTATGCCACATTATCAACTTAAAAAGAACTTTAGTATAATGTAGAACGCCATACACCTCCTAACATCTTTCAATACCGTACGTAAACTTAAAACTCCATAATAAACCTAATAATTTCGTACGAGTCCTGAACATCGTACGACAAGTTTGGACATCTTACGACTCTTTTTGCCACATTAGCAACTCGAAAAGAACGTTAGTATAATGTAGAACGCCATACAGCTCCTAAGTACACCTGACAATACCTTACGTAAACTGAAAACTCCATAATAAACCTAATGAATTCGTATGAGTCCTTTGAACATCGTACGACAAGTTAGGACATCTTACGACTTTTTATGACACATTATCAACTCGAAAAGAACGTTAGTATAATGTAGAACGGCATACAGCTCCTAAGTACACCTTACAATTCCGTACGTAAATTTAAAACTCCATAATAAACCTAATGAATTCGTACGAGTCCTTTGAACATCGTACGACAAGTTAGGACATCTTATGACTCTTTATGCCATATTAGCACCTTGAAAAGCACATTAGTATAATGTAAGACGTCTTACAACACCTAACAACATCTTACAACACCGTACGAACCTTTAAAACTCCAAAATAAACCTAAAGAATTTGTACGTGTCCTTTGAACATCGTACGAAAAGTTAGGACATCGTACGACCCTTTATGCCACATTAGCAACTCGAAAAAAACTTTAGTATAATGTAGAACGCCATACAGCTTCTAACACCTTACAATACCGTACGTAAACTTAAAACTCCATAATAAACCTAATGAATTCGTACGAGTCCTTTGAACATCGTACGACAAGTTAGGACATCTTACGACTCTTTATGCCACATTAGCAACTTAAAAAGAACTTTAGTATAATGTAGAACGCCATACAGCTCCTAACATCTTTCAATACCGTACGTAAACTTAAAACTCCATAATAAACCTAATAAATTCGTACGAGTCCTGAACATCGTACGACAAGTTTGGACATCTTACGACTCTTTTTGCCACATTAGCAACTCGAAAAGAACGTTAGTATAATGTAGAACGCCATACAGCTCCTAAGTACACCTGACAATACCTTAGGTAAACTGAAAACTCCATAATAAACCTAATGAATTCGTACGAGTCCTTTGAACATCGTACGACAAGTTAGGACATCTTACGACTTTTTATGTCACATTAGCAACTCAAAGAACGTTAGTATAATGTTGAACGTCATACAGCTCCCTAAGTACACCTTACTTTTCCGTACGTAAATTTAAAACTCCATAATAAACCTAATGAATTCGTACGAGTCCTTTGAACATCGTACGGCAAGTTAGGACATCTTACGACTCTTTATGCCACATTAGCAACTCGAAAAGAACTTTAGTATAATGTAGAACGCCATACAGCTCCTAACTCCTTACAATACCGTACGTAAACTTAAAACTCAATAATAACCTAATGAATTCGTACGAGTCCTTTTGAACATCGTTCGGCAAGTTAGGACATCTTACGACTCTTTATGGACATTAGCAACTCGAAAAGAACTTTAGTATAATGTAGAACGCCATACAGCTCCTAACACCTTTCAATACCGTACGTAAACTTAAAACTCCATAATAAACCTAACGAATTCGTACGAGTCCTTTGAACATCGTACGACAAGTTAGGACATCTTACGACTTTTTATGCCACCTTAGCAACTCGAAAAGAACGTTAGTATAATGTAGAACGGCATACAGCACCTAAGTACACCTTACAATTCTGTACGTAAATTTAAAACTCCATAATAAACCTAATGAATTTGTACGAATTCTTTGAACATCGTACGACAAGTTATGACATCATACGACTCTTTATGCCACATTAGCAACTCGAAAAGAACTTTAGTATAATGTAGAACGCCATACAGCTCCTAACTCCTTACAATACCGTACGTAAACTTAAAACTCAATAATAACCTAATGAATTCGTACGAGTCCTTTTGAACATCGTTCGGCAAGTTAGGACATCTTACGACTCTTTATGGACATTAGCAACTCGAAAAGAACTTTAGTATAATGTAGAACGCCATACAGCTCCTAAAACCTTTCAATACCGTACGTAAACTTAAAACTCCATAATAAACCTAACGAATTCGTACGAGTCCTTTGAACATCGTACGACAAGTTAGGACATCTTACGACTTTTTATGCCACCTTAGCAACTCGAAAAGAACGTTAGTATAATGTAGAACGGCATACAGCACCTAAGTACACCTTACAATTCTGTACGTAAATTTAAAACTCCATAATAAACCTAATGAATTTGTACGAATTCTTTGAACATCGTACGACAAGTTATGACATCATACGACTCTTTATGCCACATTAGCAACTCGAAAAGAACTTTAGTCTAATGTAGAACGCCATACAACTCCTAACACCTTACAATACCGTACGTAAACTTAAAACTCAATAATAACCTAATGAATTCGTACGAGTCCTTTTGAACATCGTACGACAAGTTAGGACATCTTACGACTCTTTATGCCACATTAGCAACTCGAAAAGAACTTTAGTATAATGTAGAACGCCATACAGCTCCTAAAACCTTTCAATACCGTACGTAAACATAAAACTCCTTAATATACCTAATGAATTCGTACGAGTCCTTTGAACATCGTACGACAAGTTAGGACATCTTATGACTCTTTATGCCATATTAGCACCTTGAAAAGCACATTAGTATAATGTAAGACGTCTTAGAACACCTAACAACATCTTACAACACCGTACGAACCTTTAAAACTCCAAAATAAACCTAATGAATTCGTACGTGTCCTTTGAACATCGTACGAAAAGTTAGGATATCGTACGACCCTTTATGCCACATTAGCAACTCGAAAAAAACTTTAGTATAATGTAGAACGCCATACAGCTTATAACACCTTACAATACCGTACGTAAACTTAAAACTCCATAATAAACCTAATGAATTCGTACGAGTCCTTTGAACATCGTACGACAAGTTAGGACATCTTACGACTCTTTATGCCACATTAGCAACTTGAAAAGAACTTTAGTATAGTGTAGAACGCCATACAGCTCCTAACATCTTTCAATACAGTACGTAAACTTAAAACTCCATAATAAACCTAATAAATTCGTACGAGTCCTGAACATCGTACGACAAGTTTGGACATCTTACGACTCTTTTTGCCACATTAGCAACTCGAAAAGAACGTTAGTATAATGTAGAACGCCATACAGCTCCTAAGTACACCTGAAAATACCTTAGATAAACTGAAAACTCCATAATAAACCTAATGAATTCGTACGAGTCCTTTGAACATCGTACGACAAGTTAGGACATCTTACGACTTTTTATGCCACATTAGCAACTCGAAAAGATCTTTAGTATAATGTAGATCGGCATACAGCTCCTAAGTACACCTTACAATTCCGTACGTAAATTTAAAACTCCATAATAAACCTAATGAATTCGTACGAGTCCTTTGAACATCGTACGGCAAGTTAGGACATCTTACGACTCTTTATGCCACATTAGCAACTCGAAAAGAACTTTAGTATAATGTAGAACGCCATACAGCTCCTAACTCCTTACAATACCGTACGTAAACTTAAAACTCAATAATAACCAAATGAATTCGTACGAGTCCTTTTGAACATCGTAAGGAAAGTTAGGACATCTTACGACTCTTTATGGACATTAGCAACTCGAAAAGAACGTTAGTATAATGTAGAACGGCATACAGCTCCATAAGTACACCTTACAATTCCGTACGTAAATTTAAAACTCCATAATAAACCTAATGAATTTGTACGAATCCTTTGAACATCGTACGACAAGTTAGGACATCTTACGACTCTTTATGCCACATTAGCAACTCGAAAAGAACTTTAGTCTAATGTAGAACGCCATACAACTCCTAACACCTTACAATACCGTACGTAAACTTAAAACTCAATAATAACCTAATGAATTCGTACGAGTCCTTTTGAACATCGTACGACAAGTTAGGACATCTTACGACTCTTTATGCCACATTAGCAACTCGAAAAGAACTTTAGTATAATGTAGAACACCATACAGCTCCTAACACCTTTCAATACCGTACGTAAACTTAAATCTCCTTAATATACCTAATGAATTCGTACGAGTCCTTTGAACATCGTACGACAAGTTAGGACATCTTATGATTCTTTATGCCATATTAACACCTTGAAAAGCACATTAGTATAATGTAAGACGTCTTACAACACCTAACAACATCTTACAACACCGTACGAACCTTTAAAACTCCAAAATAAACCTAATGAATTCGTATGTGTCCTTTGAACATCGTACGAAAAGTTAGGACATCGTACGACCCTTTATGCCACATTAGCAACTCGAAAAAAACTTTAGTATAATGTAGAACGCCATACATCTTCTAACACCTTACAATACCGTACGTAAACTTAAAACTCCATAATAAACCTAATGAATTCGTACGAGTACTTTGAACATCGTACGACAAGTTAGGACATCTTACGACTCTTTATGCCACATTAGCAACTCGAAAAGAACTTTAGTATAATGTAGAACGCCATACAGCTCCTAACATCTTTCAGTACCGTACGTAAACTTAAAACACCATAATAAACCAAATAAATTCGTACGAGTCCTGAACATCGTACGACAAGTTTGGACATCTTACGACTCTTTTTGCCACATTAGCAACTCGAAAAGAACGTTAGTATAATGTAGAACGCCATACAGCTCCTAAGTACACCTGACAATACCGTACGTAAACTTAAAACTCCATAATAAACATATTGAATTCGTACAAGTCCTTTGAACATCGTACGACAAGTTAGGACATCTTACGACTTTTTATGCCACCTTAGCAACTCGAAAAGAACGTTAGTATAATGTAGAACGGCATACAGCTCCCTAAGTACACCTTACAATTCCGTACGTAAATTTAAAACTCCATAATAAACCTAATGAATTTGTACGAATTCTTTGAACATCGTACGACAAGTTAGGACATCTTACGACTCTTTATGCCACATTAGCAACTCGAAAAGAACTTTAGTCTAATGTAGAACGCCATACAACTCCTAACACCTTACAATACCGTACGTAAACTTAAAACTCAATAATAAACTAATGAATTCGTATGAGTCCTTTTGAACATCGTACGACAAGTTAGGACATCTTACGACTCTTTATGCCACATTAGCAACTCGAAAAGAACTTTAGTATAATGTAGAACGCCATACAGCTCCTAACACCTTTCAATACCGTACGTAAACTTAAAACTCCTTAATATACCTAATGAATTCGTACGAGTCCTTTGAACATCGTACGACAAGTTAGGACGGACATCTTATGACTCTTTATGCCATATTAGCACCTTGAAAAGCACATTAGTATAATGTAAGACGTCTTAGAACACCTAACAACATCTTACAACACCGTACGAACCTTTAAAACTCCAAAATAAACCTAATGAATTCGTACGTGTCCTTTGTACATCGTACGAAAAGTTAGGACATCGTACGACCCTTTATGCCACATTAGCAACTCGAAAAAAACTTTAGTATAATGTAGAACGCCATACAGCTTCTAACACCTTACAATACCGTACGTAAACTTAAAACTCCATAATAAACCTAATGAATTCGTACGAGTCCTTTGAACATCGTACGACAAGTTAGGACATCTTACGACTCTTTATGCCACATTAGCAACTTGAAAAGAACTTTAGTATAATGTAGAACGCCATACAGCTCCTAACATCTTTCAATACCGTACGTAAACTTAAAACTCCATAATAAACCTAATAAATTCGTACGAGCCCAGAACATCGTACGACAAGTTTGGACATCTTACGACTCTTTTTGCCACATTAGCAACTCGAAAAGAACGTTAGTATAATGTAGAACGCCATACAGCTCCTAAGTACACCTGACAATACCTTAGGTAAACTGAAAACTCCATAATAAACCTAATGAATTCGTACGAGTCTTTTGAACATCGTACGACAAGTTAGGACATCTTACGACTTTTTATGCCACATTAGCAACTCGAAAAGAACGTTAGTATAATGTAGAACGGCATACAGCTCCCTAAGTACACCTTACAATTCCGTACGTAAATTTAAAACTCCATAATAAACCTAATGAATTCGTACGAGTCCTTTGAACATCGTACGGCAAGTTAGGACATCTTACGACTCTTTATGCCACATTAGCAACTCGAAAAGAACTTTAGTATAATGTAGAACGCCATACAACTCCTAACTCCTTACAATACCGTACGTAAACTTAAAACTCAATAATAACCTAATGAATTCGTACGAGTCCTTTTGAACATCGTACGGCAAGTTAGGACATCTTACGATTCTTTATGGACATTAGCAACTCGAAAAGAACTTTAGTATAATGTAGAACGCCATACAGCTCCTAACACCTTTCAATACTGTACGTAAACTTAAAACTCCTTAATATACCTAATGAATTCGTACGAGTCCTTTGAACATCGTACGACAAGTTAGGACATCTTACGACTTTTTATGCCACCTTAGCAACTCGAAAAGAACGTTAGTATAATGTAGAACGGCATACAGCTCCTAAGTACACCTTACAATTCCGTACGTAAATTTAAAACTCCATAATAAACCTAATGAATTTGTACGAATTCTTTGAACATCGTACGACAAGTTATGACATCTTACGACTCTTTATGCCACATTAGCAACTCGAAAAGAACTTTAGTCTAATGTAGAACGCCATACAACTCCTAACACCTTACAATACCGTACGTAAACTTAAAACTCAATAATAAACTAATGAATTCGTATGAGTCCTTTTGAACATCGTACGATAAGTTAGGACATCTTACGACTCTTTATGCCACATTAGCAACTCGAAAAGAACTTTAGTATAATGTAGAACGCCATACAGCTCCTAACACCTTTCAATACCGTACGTAAACTTAAAACTCCTTAATATACCTAATGAATTCGTACGAGTCCTTTGAACATCGTACGACAAGTTAGGACATCTTATGATTCTTTATGCCATATTAGCACCTTGAAAAGCACATTAGTATAATGTAAGACGTCTTAGAACACCTAACAACATCTTACAACACCGTACGAACCTTTAAAACTCCAAAATAAACCTAATGAATTCGTACGTGTCCTTTGAACATCGTACGAAAAGTTAGGACATCGTACGACCCTTTATGCCACATTAGCAACTCGAAAAAAACTTTAGTATAATGTAGAACGCCATACAGCTTCTAACACCTTACAATACCGTACGTAAACTTAAAACTCCATAATAAACCTAATGAATTCGTACGAGTCCTTTGAACATCGTACGACTAGTTAGGACATCTTACGACTCTTTATGCCACATTAGCAACTCGAAAAGAACTTTAGTATAATGTAGAACGCCATACAGCTCCTAACATCTTTCAGTACCGTACGTAAACTTAAAACTCCATAATAAACCAAATAAATTCGTACGAGTCCTGAACATCGTACGACAAGTTTGGACATCTTACGACTCTTTTTGCCACATTAGCAACTCGAAAAGAATGTTAGTATAATGTAGAACGCCATACAGCTCCTAAGTACACCTGACAATACCGTACGTAAACTTAAAACTCAATAATAAACATAATGAATTCGTACGAGTCCTTTGAACATCGTACGACAAGTTAGGACATCTTACGACTTTTTATGCCACCTTAGCAACTCGAAAAGAACGTTAGTATATTGTAGAACGGCATACAGCTCCTAAGTACACCTTACAATTCCGTACGTAAATTTAAAACTCCATAATAATCCTAATGAATTTGTACGAATTCTTTGAACATCGTACGACAAGTTATGACATCTTACGACTCTTTATGCCACATTAGCAACTCGAAAAGAACTTTAGTCTAATGTAGAACGCCATACAACTCCTAACACCTTACAATACCGTACGTAAACTTAAAACTCAATAATAAACTAATGAATTCGTATGAGTCCTTTTGAACATCGTACGACAAGTTAGGACATCTTACGACTCTTTATGCCACATTAGCAACTCGAAAAGAACTTTAGTATAATGTAGAACGCCATACAGCTCCTAACACCTTTCAATACCGTACGTAAACTTAAAACTCCTTAATATACCTAATGAATTCGTACGAGTCCTTTGAACATCGTACGACAAGTTAGGACGGACATCTTATGACTCTTTATGCCATATTAGCACCTTGAAAAGCACATTAGTATAATGTAAGACGTCTTACAACACCTAACAACATCTTACAACACCGTACGAACCTTTAAAACTCCAAAATAAACCTAATGAATTCGTACGTGTCCTTTGAACATCGTACGAAAAGTTAGGACATCATACGACCCTTTATGCCACATTAGCAACTCGAAAAAAACTTTAGTATAATGTAGAACGCCATACAGCTTCTAACACCTTACAATACCGTACGTAAACTTAAAACTCCATAATAAACCTAATGAATTCGTACGAGTCCTTTGAAAATCGTACGACAAGTTAGGACATCTTACGACTCTTTATGCCACATTAGCAACTCGAAAAGAACTTTAGTATAATGTAGAACGCCATACAGCTCCTAACATCTTTCAGTACCGTACGTAAACTTAAAACTCCATAATAAACCAAATAAATTCGTACGAGTCCTGAACATCGTACGACAAGTTTGGACATCTTACGACTCTTTTTGCCACATTAGCAACTCGAAAAGAACGTTAGTATAATGTAGAACGCCATACAGCTCCTAAGTACACCTGACAATACCGTACGTAAACTTAAAACTCCATAATAAACATAATGAATTCGTACGAGTCCTTTGAACATCGTACGACAAGTTAAGACATCTTACGACTCTTTATGCCACATTAGCAACTCGAAAAGAACTTTAGTATAATGTAGAACGCCATACAGCTCCTAACATCTTTCAGTACCGTACGTAAACTTAAAACTCCATAATAAACCAAATATATTCGTACGAGTCCTGAACATCGTACGACAAGTTTGGACATCTTACGACTCTTTTTGCCACATTAGCAACTCGAAAAGAACGTTAGTATAATGTAGAACGCCATACAGCTCCTAAGTACACCTGACAATACCGTACGTAAACTTAAAACTCCATAATAAACATAATGAATTCGTACGAGTCCTTTGAACATCGTACGACAAGTTAGGACATCTTACGACTTTTTATGCCACCTTAGCAACTCGAAAAGAACGTTAGTATAATGTAGAACGGCATACAGCTCCTAAGTACACCTTACAATTCCGTACGTAAATTTAAAACTCCATAATAATCCTAATGAATTTGTACGAATTCTTTGAACATCGTACGACAAGTTATGACATCTTACGACTCTTTATGCCACATTAGCAACTCGAAAAGAACTTTAGTCTAATGTAGAACGCCATACAACTCCTAACACCTTACAATACCGTACGTAAACTTAAAACTCAATAATAAACTAATGAATTCGTATGAGTCCTTTTGAACATCGTACGACAAGTTAGGACATCTTACGACTCTTTATGCTACATTAGCAACTCGAAAAGAACTTTAGTATAATGTAGAACGCCATACAGCTCCTAACACCTTTCAATACCGTACGTAAACTTAAAACTCCTTAATATACCTAATGAATTCGTACGAGTCCTTTGAACATCGTACGACAAGTTAGGACGGACATCTTATGACTCTTTATGCCATATTAGCACCTTGAAAAGCACATTAGTATAATGTAAGACGTCTTAGAACACCTAACAACATCTTACAACACCGTACGAACCTTTAAAACTCCAAAATAAACCTAATGAATTCGTACGTGTCCTTTGAACATCGTACGAAAAGTTAGGACATCGTACGACCCTTTATGCCACATTAGCAACTCGAAAAAAACTTTAGTATAATGTAGAACGCCATACAGCTTCTAACACCTTACAATACCGTACGTAAACTTAAAACTCCATAATAAACCTAATGAATTCGTACGAGTCCTTTGAACATCGTACGACAAGTTAGGACATCTTACGACTCTTTATGCCACATTAGCAACTCGAAAAGAACTTTAGCATAACGTAGAACGCCATACAGCTCCTAACATCTTTCAGTACCGTACGTAAACTTAAAACTCCATAATAAACCAATTAAATTCGTACGAGTCCTGAACATCGTACGACAAGTTTGGACATCTTACGACTCTTTTTGCCACATTAGCAACTCGAAAAGAACGTTAGTATAATGTAGAACGCCATACAGCTCCTAAGTACACCTGACAATACCTTAGGTTAACTGAAAACTCCATAATAAACCTAATGAATTCGTACGAGTCCTTTGAACATCGTACGACAAGTTAGGACATCTTACGACTTTTTATGCCACATTAGCAACTCGAAAAGAACGTTAGTATAATGTTGAACGGCATACAGCTCCTAAGTACACCTTACAATTCCGTACGTAAACTTAAAACTCCATAATAAACCTAATGAATTCGTACGAGTCCTTTGAACATCGTACGACAAGTTAGGACATCTTACGACTCTTTATGCCACCTTAGCAACTCGAAAAGAACGTTAGTATAATGTAGAACGGCATACAGCTCCTAACACCTTTCAATACCGTATGTAAACATAAAACTCCTTAATATACCTAATGAATTCGTACGAGTCCTTTGAACATCGTACGACAAGTTAGGACATCTTATGACTCTTTATGCCATATTAGCACCTTGAAAAGCACATTAGTATAATGTAATACGTCTTAGAACACCTAACAACATCTTACAACACCGTACGAACCTTTAAAACTCCAAAATAAACCTAATGAATTCGTACGTGTCCTTTGAACATCGTACGAAAAGTTAGGACATCGTACGACCCTTTATGCCACATTAGCAACTCGAAAAAAACTTTAGTATAATGTAGAACGCCATACAGTTTCTAACACCTTACAATACCGTACGTAAACTTAAAACTCCATAATAAACCTAATGAATTCGTACGAGTCCTTTGAACATCGTACGACAAGTTAGGACATCTTACGACTCTTTATGCCACATTAGCAACTTGAAAAGAACTTTAGTATAATGTAGAACGCCATACAACTCCTAACATCTTTCAATACCGTACGTAAACTTAAAACTCCATAATAAACCTAATAAATTCGTACGAGTCCTGAACATCGTACGACAAGTTTGGACATCTTACGACTCTTTTTGCCACATTAGCAACTCGAAAAGAACGTTAGTATAATGTAGAACGCCATACAGCTCCTAAGTACACCTGACAATACCTTAGGTAAACTGAAAACTCCATAATAAACCTAATGAATTCGTACGAGTCCTTTGAACATCGTACGACAAGTTAGGACATCTTACGACTTTTTATGCCACATTAGCAACTCGAAAAGAACGTTAGTATAATGTAGAACGGCATACAGCTCCTAAGTACACCTTACAATTCCGTACGTAAATTTAAAACTCCATAATAAACCTAATGAATTCGTACGAGTCCTTTAAACATCGTACGGCAAGTTAGGACATCTTACGACTCTTTATGCCACATTAGCAACTCGAAAAGAACTTTAGTATAATGTAGAACGCCATACAGCTCCTAACTCCTTACAATACCGTACGTAAACTTAAAACTCAATAATAACCTAATGAATTCGTACGAGTCCTTTTGAACATCGTACGGCAAGTTAGGACATCTTACGACTCTTTATGGACATTAGCAACTCGAAAAGAACTTTAGTATAATGTAGAACGCCATACAGCTCTAACACCTTTCAATACCGTACGTAAACTTAAAACTCCATAATAAACCTAATGAATTCGTACGAGTCCTTTGAACATCGTAGGACACGTTAGGACATCTTACGACTTTTTATGCCACATTAGCAACTCGAAAAGAACGTTAGTATAATGTAGAACGCCATACAGCTCCTAAGTACACCTTACAATTCCGTACGTAAATTTAAAACTCCATAATAAACCTAATGAATTTGTACGAATCCTTTGAACATCGTACGACAAGTTAGGACATCTTACGACTCTTTATGCCACATTAGCAACTCGAAAAGAACGTTAGTATAATGTAGAACGGCATACAGCTCCTAAGTACACCTTACAATTCCGTACGTAAATTTAAAACTCCATAATAATCCTAATGAATTTGTACGAATTCTTTGAACATCGTACGACAAGTTATGACATCTTACGACTCTTTATGCCACATTAGCAACTCGAAAAGAACTTTAGTCTAATGTAGAACGCCATACAGCTCCTAAGTACACCTGACAATACCGTACGTAAACTTAAAACTCCATAATAAACATAATGAATTCGTACGAGTCCTTTGAACATCGTACGACAAGTTAGGACATCTTACGACTTTTTATGCCACCTTAGCAACTCGAAAAGAACGTTAGTCGAATGTAGAACGGCATACAGCTCCTAAGTACACCTTACAATTCCGTACGTAAATTTAAAACTCCATAATAATCCTAATGAATTTGTACGAATTCTTTGAACATCGTACGACAAGTTATGACATCTTACGACTCTTTATGCCACATTAGCAACTCGAAAAGAACTTTAGTCTAATGTAGAACGCCATACAACTCCTAACACCTTACAATACCGTACGTAAACTTAAAACTCAATAATAAACTAATGAATTCGTATGAGTCCTTTTGAACATCGTACGACAAGTTAGGACATCTTACGACTCTTTATGCCACATTAGCAACTCGAAAAGAACTTTAGTATAATGTAGAACGCCATACAGCTCCTAACACCTTTCAATACCGTACGTAAACTTAAAACTCCTTAATATACCTAATGAATTCGTACGAGTCCTTTGAACATCGTACGACAAGTTAGGACGGACATCTTATGACTCTTTATGCCATATTAGCACCTTGAAAAGCACATTAGTATAATGTAAGACGTCTTAGAACACCTAACAACATCTTACAACACCGTACGAACCTTTAAAACTCCAAAATAAACCTAATGAATTCGTACGTGTCCTTTGAACATCGTACGAAAAGTTAGGACATCGTACGACCCTTTATGCCACATTAGCAACTCGAAAAAAACTTTAGTATAATGTAGAACGCCATACAGCTTCTAACACCTTACAATACCGTACGTAAACTTAAAACTCCATAATAAACCTAATGAATTCGTACGAGTCCTTTGAACATCGTACGACAAGTTAGGACATCTTACGACTCTTTATGCCACATTAGCAACTCGAAAAGAACTTTAGCATAACGTAGAACGCCATACAGCTCCTAACATCTTTCAGTACCGTACGTAAACTTAAAACTCCATAATAAACCAAATAAATTCGTACGAGTCCTGAACATCGTACGACAAGTTTGGACATCTTACGACTCTTTTTGCCACATTAGCAACTCGAAAAGAACGTTAGTATAATGTAGAACGCCATACAGCTCCTAAGTACACCTGACAATACCTTAGGTTAACTGAAAACTCCATAATAAACCTAATGAATTCGTACGAGTCCTTTGAACATCGTACGACAAGTTAGGACATCTTACGACTTTTTATGCCACATTAGCAACTCGAAAAGAACGTTAGTATAATGTTGAACGGCATACAGCTCCTAAGTACACCTTACAATTCCGTACGTAAACTTAAAACTCCATAATAAACCTAATGAATTCGTACGAGTCCTTTGAACATCGTACGACAAGTTAGGACATCTTACGACTCTTTATGCCACCTTAGCAACTCGAAAAGAACGTTAGTATAATGTAGAACGGCATACAGCTCCTAACACCTTTCAATACCGTATGTAAACATAAAACTCCTTAATATACCTAATGAATTCGTACGAGTCCTTTGAACATCGTACGACAAGTTAGGACATCTTATGACTCTTTATGCCATATTAGCACCTTGAAAAGCACATTAGTATAATGTAATACGTCTTAGAACACCTAACAACATCTTACAACACCGTACGAACCTTTAAAACTCCAAAATAAACCTAATGAATTCGTACGTGTCCTTTGAACATCGTACGAAAAGTTAGGACATCGTACGACCCTTTATGCCACATTAGCAACTCGAAAAAAACTTTAGTATAATGTAGAACGCCATACAGTTTCTAACACCTTACAATACCGTACGTAAACTTAAAACTCCATAATAAACCTAATGAATTCGTACGAGTCCTTTGAACATCGTACGACAAGTTAGGACATCTTACGACTCTTTATGCCACATTAGCAACTTGAAAAGAACTTTAGTATAATGTAGAACGCCATACAACTCCTAACATCTTTCAATACCGTACGTAAACTTAAAACTCCATAATAAACCTAATAAATTCGTACGAGTCCTGAACATCGTACGACAAGTTTGGACATCTTACGACTCTTTTTGCCACATTAGCAACTCGAAAAGAACGTTAGTATAATGTAGAACGCCATACAGCTCCTAAGTACACCTGACAATACCTTAGGTAAACTGAAAACTCCATAATAAACCTAATGAATTCGTACGAGTCCTTTGAACATCGTACGACAAGTTAGGACATCTTACGACTTTTTATGCCACATTAGCAACTCGAAAAGAACGTTAGTATAATGTAGAACGGCATACAGCTCCTAAGTACACCTTACAATTCCGTACGTAAATTTAAAACTCCATAATAAACCTAATGAATTCGTACGAGTCCTTTGAACATCGTACGGCAAGTTAGGACATCTTACGACTCTTTATGCCACATTAGCAACTCGAAAAGAACTTTAGTATAATGTAGAACGCCATACAGCTCCTAACTCCTTACAATACCGTACGTAAACTTAAAACTCAATAATAACCTAATGAATTCGTACGAGTCCTTTTGAACATCGTACGGCAAGTTAGGACATCTTACGACTCTTTATGGACATTAGCAACTCGAAAAGAACTTTAGTATAATGTAGAACGCCATACAGCTCTAACACCTTTCAATACCGTACGTAAACTTAAAACTCCATAATAAACCTAATGAATTCGTACGAGTCCTTTGAACATCGTAGGACACGTTAGGACATCTTACGACTTTTTATGCCACATTAGCAACTCGAAAAGAACGTTAGTATAATGTAGAACGCCATACAGCTCCTAAGTACACCTTACAATTCCGTACGTAAATTTAAAACTCCATAATAAACCTAATGAATTTGTACGAATCCTTTGAACATCGTACGACAAGTTAGGACATCTTACGACTCTTTATGCCACATTAGCAACTTGAAAAGAACTTTAGTCTAATGTAGAACGCCATACAACTCCTAACACCTTACAATACCGTACGTAAACTTAAAACTCAATAATATACCTAATGAATTCGTACGAGTCCTTTGAACATCGTACGACAAGTTAGGACATCTTACGACTCTTTATGCCACATTAGCAACTCGAAAAGAACGTTAGTATATTATAGAACACCATACAGCTCCTAAGTACACCTTACAATACCGTACGTAAACTTAAAACTCCAGAATAAACCTAATGAATTCGTACGAGTCCTTTGAACATCGTACGACAAGTTAGGACATCTTACGACTCTTTATGCCACATTAGCAACTCGAAAAGAACTTTAGCATAACGTAGAACGCCATACAGCTCCTAACATCTTTCAGTACCGTACGTAAACTTAAAACTCCATAATAAACCAAATAAATTCGTACGAGTCCTGAACATCGTACGACAAGTTTGGACATCTTACGACTCTTTTTGCCACATTAGCAACTCGAAAAGAACGTTAGTATAATGTAGAACGCCATACAGCTCCTAAGTACACCTGACAATACCTTAGGTTAACTGAAAACTCCATAATAAACCTAATGAATTCGTACGAGTCCTTTGAACATCGTACGACAAGTTAGGACATCTTACGACTTTTTATGCCACATTAGCAACTCGAAAAGAACGTTAGTATAATGTTGAACGGCATACAGCTCCTAAGTACACCTTACAATTCCGTACGTAAACTTAAAACTCCATAATAAACCTAATGAATTCGTACGAGTCCTTTGAACATCGTACGACAAGTTAGGACATCTTACGACTCTTTATGCCACCTTAGCAACTCGAAAAGAACGTTAGTATAATGTAGAACGGCATACAGCTCCTAACACCTTTCAATACCGTATGTAAACATAAAACTCCTTAATATACCTAATGAATTCGTACGAGTCCTTTGAACATCGTACGACAAGTTAGGACATCTTATGACTCTTTATGCCATATTAGCACCTTGAAAAGCACATTAGTATAATGTAATACGTCTTAGAACACCTAACAACATCTTACAACACCGTACGAACCTTTAAAACTCCAAAATAAACCTAATGAATTCGTACGTGTCCTTTGAACATCGTACGAAAAGTTAGGACATCGTACGACCCTTTATGCCACATTAGCAACTCGAAAAAAACTTTAGTATAATGTAGAACGCCATACAGTTTCTAACACCTTACAATACCGTACGTAAACTTAAAACTCCATAATAAACCTAATGAATTCGTACGAGTCCTTTGAACATCGTACGACAAGTTAGGACATCTTACGACTCTTTATGCCACATTAGCAACTTGAAAAGAACTTTAGTATAATGTAGAACGCCATACAACTCCTAACATCTTTCAATACCGTACGTAAACTTAAAACTCCATAATAAACCTAATAAATTCGTACGAGTCCTGAACATCGTACGACAAGTTTGGACATCTTACGACTCTTTTTGCCACATTAGCAACTCGAAAAGAACGTTAGTATAATGTAGAACGCCATACAGCTCCTAAGTACACCTGACAATACCTTAGGTAAACTGAAAACTCCATAATAAACCTAATGAATTCGTACGAGTCCTTTGAACATCGTACGACAAGTTAGGACATCTTACGACTTTTTATGCCACATTAGCAACTCGAAAAGAACGTTAGTATAATGTAGAACGGCATACAGCTCCTAAGTACACCTTACAATTCCGTACGTAAATTTAAAACTCCATAATAAACCTAATGAATTCGTACGAGTCCTTTGAACATCGTACGGCAAGTTAGGACATCTTACGACTCTTTATGCCACATTAGCAACTCGAAAAGAACTTTAGTATAATGTAGAACGCCATACAGCTCCTAACTCCTTACAATACCGTACGTAAACTTAAAACTCAATAATAACCTAATGAATTCGTACGAGTCCTTTTGAACATCGTACGGCAAGTTAGGACATCTTACGACTCTTTATGGACATTAGCAACTCGAAAAGAACTTTAGTATAATGTAGAACGCCATACAGCTCTAACACCTTTCAATACCGTACGTAAACTTAAAACTCCATAATAAACCTAATGAATTCGTACGAGTCCTTTGAACATCGTAGGACACGTTAGGACATCTTACGACTTTTTATGCCACATTAGCAACTCGAAAAGAACGTTAGTATAATGTAGAACGCCATACAGCTCCTAAGTACACCTTACAATTCCGTACGTAAATTTAAAACTCCATAATAAACCTAATGAATTTGTACGAATCCTTTGAACATCGTACGACAAGTTAGGACATCTTACGACTCTTTATGCCACATTAGCAACTTGAAAAGAACTTTAGTCTAATGTAGAACGCCATACAACTCCTAACACCTTACAATACCGTACGTAAACTTAAAACTCAATAATAAACTAATGAATTCGTATGAGTCCTTTTGAACATCGTACGACAAGTTTGGACATCTTACGACTCTTTATGCCACATTAGCAACTCGAAAAGAACTTTAGTATAATGTAGAACGCCATACAGCTCCTAACACCTTTCAATACCGTACGTAAACTTAAAACTCCTTAATATACCTAATGAATTCGTACGAGTCCTTTGAACATCGTACGACAAGTTAGGACATCTTATGACTCTTTATGCCATATTAGCACCTTGAAAAGCACATTAGTATAATGTAAGACGTCTTAGAACACCTAACAACATCTTACAACACCGTACGAACCTTTAAAACTCCAAAATAAACCTAATGAATTCGTACGTGTCCTTTGAACATCGTACGAAAAGTTAGGACATCGTACGACCCATTATGCCACATTAGCAACTCGAAAAAAACTTTAGTATAATGTAGAACGCCATACAGCTCCTAAGTACACCTTTCAATACCTTAGGTAAACTGAAAACTCCATAATAAACCTAATGAATTCGTACGAGTCCTTTGAACATCGTACGACAAGTTAGGACATCTTACGACTTTTTATGCCACATTAGCAACTCGAAAAGAACGTTAGTATAATGTTGAACGGCATACAGCTCCTAAGTACACCTTACAATTCCGTACGTAAATTAAAACTCCATAATAAACCTAATGAATTCGTACGAGTCCTTTGAACATCGTACGGCAAGTTAGGACATCTTACGACTCTTTATGCCACATTAGCAACTCGAAAAGAACTTTAGTATAATGTAGAACGCCATACAGCTCCTAACTCCTTACAATACCGTACGTAAACTTAAAACTCAATAATAACCTAATGAATTCGTACGAGTCCTTTTGAACATCGTACGGCAAGTTAGGACATCTTACGATTCTTTATGGACATTAGCAACTCGAAAAGAACTTTAGTATAATGTAGAACGCCATACAGCTCCTAACACCTTTCAATACCGTACGTAAACTTAAAACTCCATAATAAACCTAATGAATTCGTACGAGTCCTTTGAACATCGTACGACAAGTTAGGACATCTTACGACTTTTTATGCCACTTTAGCAACTCGAAAAGAACTTTAGTATAATGTAGAACGCCATACAGCTCCTAACACCTTACAATACCGTACGTAAACTTAAAACTCCATAATAAACCTAATGAATTCGTACGAGTCCTTTTGAACACCGTACGACAAGTTAGGACATCTTACGACTCTTTATGCCACATTAGCAACTCGAAAAGAACTTTAGTATAATGTAGAACGCCATACAGCTCCTAACACCTTACAATACCGTACGTAAACTTAAAACTCAATAATAAACCTAATGAATTCGTACGAGTCCTTTTTAACATCGTACGACAAGTTAGGACATCTTACGACTCTTTATGCCACATTAGCAACTCGAAAAGAACTTTAGTATAATGTAGAACGCCATACAGCTCCTAGCACCTTTCAATACCGTACGTAAACTTAAAACTCAATAATAAACCTAATGAATTCGTACGAGTCCTTTTGAACATCGTACGACAAGTTAGGACATCTTACGACTCTTTATGCCACATTAGCAACTCGAAAAGAACGTTACTATAATGTAGAACGCCATACAGCTCCTAAGCACACCTTACAATTCCGTACGTAAATTTAAAACTCCATAATAAATCTAATGAATTCGTACGAGTCCTTTGAACATCGTACTATAAGTTGGGACATCTTACGACTCATTATGCCACATTAGAAACTCGATAAGAACTTTAGTATAATGTAGAACGCCATACAGGTCCAAACACCTTTCAATACCGTACGTAAACTTAAAGCTCCATAATATACCTAATGAATTCGTACGAGTCCTTTGAACATCGTACGACAAGTTAGGACATCTTATGACTCTTTATGCCATATTAGCACCTTGAAAAGCACATTAGTATAATGTAAGACGTCTTACAACACCTAACAACATCTTACAACACCGTACGAACCTTTAAAACTCCAAAATAAACCTTATGAATTCGTACGTGTCCTTTGAACATCGTACGAAAAGTTAGGACATCTTACGACCCTTTATGCCACATTAGCATATCGAAAAAAACTTTAGTATAATGTAGAACGCCATACAGCTCCTAACACCTTACAATACCGTACGTTAACTTAAAACTCCATAAAAAACCTAATGAATTCATACGAGTCCTTTGAACATCGTACGACAAGTTAGGACATCTTACGACTCTTTATGCCACATTAGCAACTCGAAAAGAACTTTAGTATAATGTAGAACGCCATACAGCTCCTAACACCTTACAATACCGTACGTAAACTTAAAACTCCATAATAAACCTAATGAATTCGTACGAGTCCTTTTGAACACCGTACGACAAGTTAGGACATCTTACGACTCTTTATGCCACATTAGCAACTCGAAAAGAACTTTAGTATAATGTAGAACGCCATACAGCTCCTAACACCTTACAATACCGTACGTAAACATAAAACTCCATAATAAACCTAATGAATTCGTACGAATCCTTTTGAACACCGTACGACAAGTTAGGACATCTTACGACTCTTTATGCCACATTAGCAACTCGAAAAGAACTTTAGTATAATGTAGAACGCCATACAGCTCCTAACACCTTACAATACCATACGTAAACTTAAAACTCAATAATAAACCTAATGAATTCGTACGAGTCCTTTTGAACATCGTACGACAAGTTAGGACATCTTATGACTCTTTATGCCATATTAGCACCTTGAAAAGCACATTAGTATAATGTAAGACGTCTTACAACACCTAACAACATCTTACAACACCGTACGAACCTTTAAAAATCCAAAATAAACCTAATGAATCCGTACGTGTCCTTTGAACATCGTACGAAAAGTTAGGACATCTTACGACCCTTTATGCCACATTAGCATATCAAAAAAAACTTTAGTATAATGTAGAACGCCATACAGCTCCTAACACCGTACAATACCGTACGTAAACTTAAAACTCCATAATAAACCTAATGAATTCGTACGAGTCCTTTTGAACACCGTACGACAAGTTAGGACATTTACGACTCTTTATGCCACATTAGCAACTCGAAAAGAACTTTAGTATAATGTAGAACGCAATACAGCTCCTAACACCTTACAATACCGTACGTAAACTTAAAACTCCATAATAAACCTAATGAATTCGTACGAGTCCTTTGAACATCGTACGACATGTTTGGACATCTTACGACTCTTTATGCCACATTAGCAATTCGAAAAGAACGTTAGTATAATGTAGAACGCCATACAGCTCATAAGTACACCTGACAATACCGTACGTAAACTTAAAACTCAATAATAAACCTAATGAATTCGTACGAGTCCTTTTGAACATCGTACGACAAGTTAGGACATCTTACGACTCTTTATGCCACATTAGCAACTCGAAAAGAACGTTACTATAATGTAGAACGCCATACAGCTCCTAAGCACACCTTACAATTCCGTACGTAAATTTAAAACTCCATAATAAACCTAATGAATTCGTACGAGTCCTTTGAACATCGTACTACAAGTTGGGACGTCTTACGACTCATTATGCCACATTAGCAACTCGAAAAGAACTTTAGTATAATGTAGAACGCCATACAGGTCCAAACACCTTTCAATACCGTACGTAAACTTAAAGCTCCATAATATACCTAATGAATTCGTACGAGTCCTTTGAACAACGTACGACAAGTTAGGACATCTTATGACTCTTTATGCCATATTAGCACCTTGAAAAGCACATTAGTATAATGTAAGACGTCTTACAACACCTAACAACATCTTACAACACCGTACGAACCTTTAAAACTCCAAAATAAACCTAATGAATTCGTACGTGTCCTTTGAACATCGTACGAAAAGTTAGGACATCTTACGACCCTTTATGCCACATTAGCATATCGAAAAAAACTTTAGTATAATGTAGAACGCCATACAGCTCCTAACACCTTACAATACCGTACGTAAACTTAAAACTCCATAAAAAACCTAATGAATTCATACGAGTCCTTTGAACATCGTACGACAAGTTAGGACATCTTACGACTCTTTATGCCACTTTAGCAACTCGAAAAGAACTTTAGTATAATGTAGAACGCCATACAGCTCCTAACACCTTACAATACCGTACGTAAACTTAAAACTCCATAATAAACCTAATGAATTCGTACGAGTCCTTTTGAACACCGTACGACAAGTTAGGACATCTTACGACTCTTTATGCCACATTAGCAACTCGAAAAGATCTTTAGTATAATGTAGAACGCCATACAGCTCCTAACACCTTACAATACCGTACGTAAACTTAAAACTCAATAATAAACCTAATGAATTCGTACGAGTCCTTTTTAACATCGTACGACAAGTTAGGACATCTTACGACTCTTTATGCCACATTAGCAACTCGAAAAGAACTTTAGTATAATGTAGAACGCCATACAGCTCCTAACACCTTTCAATACCGTACGTAAACTTAAAACTCAATAATAAACCTAATGAATTCGTACGAGTCCTTTTGAACATCGTACGACAAGTTAGGACATCTTACGACGCTTTATGCCACATTAGCAACTCGAAAAGAACGTTACTATAATGTAGAACGCCATACAGCTCCTAAGCACACCTTACAATTCCGTACGTAAATTTAAAACTCCATAATAAACCTAATGAATTCGTACGAGTCCTTTGAACATCGTACTACAAGTTGGGACATCTTACGACTCATTATGCCACATTAGAAACTCGATAAGAACTTTAGTATAATGTAGAACGCCATACAGGTCCAAACACCTTTCAATACCGTACGTAAACTTAAAGCTCCATAATATACCTAATGAATTCGTACGAGTCCTTTGAACATCGTACGACAAGTTAGGACATCTTATGACTCTTTATGCCATATTAGCACCTTGAAAAGCACATTAGTATAATGTAAGACGTCTTACAACACCTAACAACATCTTACAACACCGTACGAACCTTTAAAAATCCAAAATAAACCTAATGAATCCGTACGTGTCCTTTGAACATCGTACGAAAAGTTAGGACATCTTACGACCCTTTATGCCACATTAGCATATCAAAAAAAACTTTAGTATAATGTAGAACGCCATACAGCTCCTAACACCGTACAATACCGTACGTAAACTTAAAACTCCATAATAAACCTAATGAATTCGTACGAGTCCTTTTGAACACCGTACGACAAGTTAGGACATTTACGACTCTTTATGCCACATTAGCAACTCGAAAAGAACTTTAGTATAATGTAGAACGCAATACAGCTCCTAACACCTTACAATACCGTACGTAAACTTAAAACTCCATAATAAACCTAATGAATTCGTACGAGTCCTTTGAACATCGTACGACATGTTTGGACATCTTACGACTCTTTATGCCACATTAGCAATTCGAAAAGAACGTTAGTATAATGTAGAACGCCATACAGCTCATAAGTACACCTGACAATACCGTACGTAAACTTAAAACTCAATAATAAACCTAATGAATTCGTACGAGTCCTTTTGAACATCGTACGACAAGTTAGGACATCTTACGACTCTTTATGCCACATTAGCAACTCGAAAAGAACGTTACTATAATGTAGAACGCCATACAGCTCCTAAGCACACCTTACAATTCCGTACGTAAATTTAAAACTCCATAATAAACCTAATGAATTCGTACGAGTCCTTTGAACATCGTACTACAAGTTGGGACGTCTTACGACTCATTATGCCACATTAGCAACTCGAAAAGAACTTTAGTATAATGTAGAACGCCATACAGGTCCAAACACCTTTCAATACCGTACGTAAACTTAAAGCTCCATAATATACCTAATGAATTCGTACGAGTCCTTTGAACAACGTACGACAAGTTAGGACATCTTATGACTCTTTATGCCATATTAGCACCTTGAAAAGCACATTAGTATAATGTAAGACGTCTTACAACACCTAACAACATCTTACAACACCGTACGAACCTTTAAAACTCCAAAATAAACCTAATGAATTCGTACGTGTCCTTTGAACATCGTACGAAAAGTTAGGACATCTTACGACCCTTTATGCCACATTAGCATATCGAAAAAAACTTTAGTATAATGTAGAACGCCATACAGCTCCTAACACCTTACAATACCGTACGTAAACTTAAAACTCCATAAAAAACCTAATGAATTCATACGAGTCCTTTGAACATCGTACGACAAGTTAGGACATCTTACGACTCTTTATGCCACTTTAGCAACTCGAAAAGAACTTTAGTATAATGTAGAACGCCATACAGCTCCTAACACCTTACAATACCGTACGTAAACTTAAAACTCCATAATAAACCTAATGAATTCGTACGAGTCCTTTTGAACACCGTACGACAAGTTAGGACATCTTACGACTCTTTATGCCACATTAGCAACTCGAAAAGATCTTTAGTATAATGTAGAACGCCATACAGCTCCTAACACCTTACAATACCGTACGTAAACTTAAAACTCAATAATAAACCTAATGAATTCGTACGAGTCCTTTTTAACATCGTACGACAAGTTAGGACATCTTACGACTCTTTATGCCACATTAGCAACTCGAAAAGAACTTTAGTATAATGTAGAACGCCATACAGCTCCTAACACCTTTCAATACCGTACGTAAACTTAAAACTCAATAATAAACCTAATGAATTCGTACGAGTCCTTTTGAACATCGTACGACAAGTTAGGACATCTTACGACGCTTTATGCCACATTAGCAACTCGAAAAGAACGTTACTATAATGTAGAACGCCATACAGCTCCTAAGCACACCTTACAATTCCGTACGTAAATTTAAAACTCCATAATAAACCTAATGAATTCGTACGAGTCCTTTGAACATCGTACTACAAGTTGGGACATCTTACGACTCATTATGCCACATTAGAAACTCGATAAGAACTTTAGTATAATGTAGAACGCCATACAGGTCCAAACACCTTTCAATACCGTACGTAAACTTAAAGCTCCATAATATACCTAATGAATTCGTACGAGTCCTTTGAACATCGTACGACAAGTTAGGACATCTTATGACTCTTTATGCCATATTAGCACCTTGAAAAGCACATTAGTATAATGTAAGACGTCTTACAACAACTAACAACATCTTACAACACCGTACGAACCTTTAAAACTCCAAAATAAACCTAATGAATTCGTACGTGTCCTTTGAACATCGTACGAAAAGTTAGGACATCTTACGACCCTTTATGCCACATTAGCATATCGAAAAAAACTTTAGTATAATGTAGAACGCCATACAGCTCCTAACACCTTACAATACCGTACGTAAACTTAAAACTCCATAAAAAACCTAATGAATTCATACGAGTCCTTTGAACATCGTACGACAAGTTAGGACATCTTACGACTCTTTATGCCACTTTAGCAACTCGAAAAGAACTTTAGTATAATGTAGAACGCCATACAGCTCCTAACACCTTACAATACCGTACGTAAACTTAAAACTCCATAATAAACCTAATGAATTCGTACGAGTCCTTTTGAACACCGTACGACAAGTTAGGACATCTTACGACTCTTTATGCCACATTAGCAACTCGAAAAGAACTTTAGTATAATGTAGAACGCCATACAGCTCCTAACACCTTACAATACCGTACGTAAACATAAAACTCCATAATAAACCTAATGAATTCGTACGAATCCTTTTGAACACCGTACGACAAGTTAGGACATCTTACGACTCTTTATGCCACATTAGCAACTCGAAAAGAACTTTAGTATAATGTAGAACGCCATACAGCTCCTAACACCTTACAATACCATACGTAAACTTAAAACTCAATAATAAACCTAATGAATTCGTACGAGTCCTTTTGAACATCGTACGACAAGTTAGGACATCTTACGACTCTTTATGCCACATTAGCAACTCGAAAAGAACTTTAGTATAATGTAGAACGCCATACAGCTCCTAACACCTTACAATACCATACGTAAACTTAAAACTCAATAATAAACCTAATGAATTCGTACGAGTCCTTTGAACATCGTACGACAAGTTAGGACATCTTACGACTCTTTATGCCACATTAGCAACTCGAAAAGAACTTTAGTATAATGTAGAACGCCATACAGCTCCTAACACCTTACAATACCGTACGTAAACTTAAAACTCCATAATAAACCTAATGAATTCGTACGAGTCCTTTTGAACACCGTACGACAAGTTAGGACATCTTACGACTCTTTATGCCACATTAGCAACTCGAAAAGAACTTTAGTATAATGTAGAACGCCATACAGCTCCTAACACCTTACAATACCGTACGTAAACTTAAAACTCAATAATAAACCTAATGAATTCGTACGAGTCCTTTTGAACATCGTACGACAAGTTAGGACATCTTACGACTCTTTATGCCACATTAGCAACTCGAAAAGAACTTTAGTATAATGTAGAACGCCATACAGCTCCTAACACCTTTCAATACCGTACGTAAACTTAAAACTCAATAATAAACCTAATGAATTCGTACGAGTCCTTTTGAACATCGTACAACAAGTTAGGACATCTTACGACTCTTTATGCCACATTAGCAACTCGAAAAGAACGTTACTATAATGTAGAACGCCATACAGCTCCTAAGCACACCTTACAATTTCGTACGTAAATTTAAAACTCCATAATAAACCTAATGAATTCGTACGAGTCCTTTGAACATCGTACTACAAGTTGGGACATCTTACGACTCATTATGCCACATTAGAAACTCGAAAAGAACTTTAGTATAATGTAGAACGCCATACAGGTCCAAACACCTTTCAATACCGTACGTAAACTTAAAGCTCCATAATATACCTAATGAATTCGTACGAGCCCTTTGAACATCGTACGACAAGTTAGGACATCTTATGACTCTTTATGCCATATTAGCACCTTGAAAAGCACATTAGTATAATGTAAGACGTCTTACAACACCTAACAACATCTTACAACACCGTACGAACCTTTAAAACTCCAAAATAAACCTAATGAATTCGTACGTGTCTTTTGAACATCGTACGAAAAGTTAGGACATCTTACGACCCTTTATGCCACATTAGCATATCGAAAAAAACTTTAGTATAATGTAGAACGCCATACAGCTCCTAACACCTTACAATACCGTACGTAAACTTAAAACTCCATAAAAAACCTAATGAATTCATACGAGTCCTTTGAACATCGTACGACAAGTTAGGACATCTTACGACTCTTTATGCCACATTAGCAACTCGAAAAGAACTTTAGTATAATGTAGAACGCCATACAGCTCCTAACACCTTACAATACCGTACGTAAACTTAAAACTCCATAATAAACCTAATGAATTCGTACGAGTCCTTTTGAACACCGTACGACAAGTTAGGACATCTTACGACTCTTTATGCCACATTAGCAACTCGAAAAGAACTTTAGTATACTGTAGAACGCCATACAGCTCCTAACACCTTACAATACCATACGTAAACTAAAAACTCAATAATAAACCTAATGAATTCGTACGAGTCCTTTTGAACATCGTACGACAAGTTAGGACATCTTACGACTCTTTATGCCACATTAGCAACTCGAAAAGAACTTTAGTATAATGTAGAACGCCATACAGCTCCTAACACCTTACAATACCATACGTAAACTAAAAACTCAATAATAAACCTAATGAATTCGTACGAGTCCTTTTGAACATCGTACGACAAGTTAGGACATCTTACGACTCTTTATGCCACATTAGCAACTCGAAAATAACTTTAGTATAATGTAGAACGCCATACAGCTCCTAACACCTTACAATACCGTACGTAAACTTAAAACTCCATAATAAACCTAATGAATTCGTACGAGTCCTTTTGAACACCGTACGACAAGTTAGGACATCTTACGACTCTTTATGCCACATTAGCAACTCGAAAAGAACTTTAGTATAATGTAGAACGCCATACAGCTCCTAACACCTTACAATACCGTACGTAAACATAAAACTCCATAATAAACCTAATGAATTCGTACGAATCCTTTTGAACACCGTACGACAAGTTAGGACATCTTACGACTCTTTATGCCACATTAGCAACTCGAAAAGAACTTTAGTATAATGTAGAACGCCATACAGCTCCTAACACCTTACAATACCATACGTAAACTTAAAACTCAATAATAAACCTAATGAATTCGTACGAGTCCTTTTGAACATCGTACGACAAGTTAGGACATCTTACGACTCTTTATGCCACATTAGCAACTCGAAAAGAACTTTAGTATAATGTAGAACGCCATACAGCTCCTAACACCTTACAATACCATACGTAAACTTAAAACTCAATAATAAACCTAATGAATTCGTACGAGTCCTTTGAACATCGTACGACAAGTTAGGACATCTTACGACTCTTTATGCCACATTAGCAACTCGAAAAGAACTTTAGTATAATGTAGAACGCCATACAGCTCCTAACACCTTACAATACCGTACGTAAACTTAAAACTCCATAATAAACCTAATGAATTCGTACGAGTCCTTTTGAACACCGTACGACAAGTTAGGACATCTTACGACTCTTTATGCCACATTAGCAACTCGAAAAGAACTTTAGTATAATGTAGAACGCCATACAGCTCCTAACACCTTACAATACCGTACGTAAACTTAAAACTCAATAATAAACCTAATGAATTCGTACGAGTCCTTTTGAACATCGTACGACAAGTTAGGACATCTTACGACTCTTTATGCCACATTAGCAACTCGAAAAGAACTTTAGTATAATGTAGAACGCCATACAGCTCCTAACACCTTTCAATACCGTACGTAAACTTAAAACTCAATAATAAACCTAATGAATTCGTACGAGTCCTTTTGAACATCGTACAACAAGTTAGGACATCTTACGACTCTTTATGCCACATTAGCAACTCGAAAAGAACGTTACTATAATGTAGAACGCCATACAGCTCCTAAGCACACCTTACAATTTCGTACGTAAATTTAAAACTCCATAATAAACCTAATGAATTCGTACGAGTCCTTTGAACATCGTACTACAAGTTGGGACATCTTACGACTCATTATGCCACATTAGAAACTCGAAAAGAACTTTAGTATAATGTAGAACGCCATACAGGTCCAAACACCTTTCAATACCGTACGTAAACTTAAAGCTCCATAATATACCTAATGAATTCGTACGAGCCCTTTGAACATCGTACGACAAGTTAGGACATCTTATGACTCTTTATGCCATATTAGCACCTTGAAAAGCACATTAGTATAATGTAAGACGTCTTACAACACCTAACAACATCTTACAACACCGTACGAACCTTTAAAACTCCAAAATAAACCTAATGAATTCGTACGTGTCTTTTGAACATCGTACGAAAAGTTAGGACATCTTACGACCCTTTATGCCACATTAGCATATCGAAAAAAACTTTAGTATAATGTAGAACGCCATACAGCTCCTAACACCTTACAATACCGTACGTAAACTTAAAACTCCATAAAAAACCTAATGAATTCATACGAGTCCTTTGAACATCGTACGACAAGTTAGGACATCTTACGACTCTTTATGCCACATTAGCAACTCGAAAAGAACTTTAGTATAATGTAGAACGCCATACAGCTCCTAACACCTTACAATACCGTACGTAAACTTAAAACTCCATAATAAACCTAATGAATTCGTACGAGTCCTTTTGAACACCGTACGACAAGTTAGGACATCTTACGACTCTTTATGCCACATTAGCAACTCGAAAAGAACTTTAGTATAATGTAGAACGCCATACAGCTCCTAACACCTTACAATACCATACGTAAACTAAAAACTCAATAATAAACCTAATGAATTCGTACGAGTCCTTTTGAACATCGTACGACAAGTTAGGACATCTTACGACTCTTTATGCCACATTAGCAACTCGAAAAGAACTTTAGTATAATGTAGAACGCCATACAGCTCCTAACACCTTACAATACCATACGTAAACTTAAAACTCAATAATAAACCTAATGAATTCGTACGAGTCCTTTGAACATCGTACGACAAGTTAGGACATCTTACGACTCTTTATGCCACATTAGCAACTCGAAAAGAACTTTAGTATAATGTAGAACGCCATACAGCTCCTAACACCTTACAATACCGTACGTAAACTTAAAACTCCATAATAAACCTAATGAATTCGTACGAGTCCTTTTGAACACCGTACGACAAGTTAGGACATCTTACGACTCTTTATGCCACATTAGCAACTCGAAAAGAACTTTAGTATAATGTAGAACGCCATACAGCTCCTAACACCTTACAATACCGTACGTAAACTTAAAACTCAATAATAAACCTAATGAATTCGTACGAGTCCTTTTGAACATCGTACGACAAGTTAGGACATCTTACGACTCTTTATGCCACATTAGCAACTCGAAAAGAACTTTAGTATAATGTAGAACGCCATACAGCTCCTAACACCTTTCAATACCGTACGTAAACTTAAAACTCCATAATAAACCTAATGAATTCGTACGAGTCCTTTTGAACACCGTACGACAAGTTAGGACATCTTACGACTCTTTATGCCACATTAGCAACTCGAAAAGAACTTTAGTATAATGTAGAACGCCATACAGCTCCTAACACCTTACAATACCATACGTAAACTAAAAACTCAATAATAAACCTAATGAATTCGTACGAGTCCTTTTGAACATCGTACGACAAGTTAGGACATCTTACGACTCTTTATGCCACATTAGCAACTCGAAAAGAACTTTAGTATAATGTAGAACGCCATACAGCTCCTAACACCTTACAATACCATACGTAAACTTAAAACTCAATAATAAACCTAATGAATTCGTACGAGTCCTTTGAACATCGTACGACAAGTTAGGACATCTTACGACTCTTTATGCCACATTAGCAACTCGAAAAGAACTTTAGTATAATGTAGAACGCCATACAGCTCCTAACACCTTACAATACCGTACGTAAACTTAAAACTCCATAATAAACCTAATGAATTCGTACGAGTCCTTTTGAACACCGTACGACAAGTTAGGACATCTTACGACTCTTTATGCCACATTAGCAACTCGAAAAGAACTTTAGTATAATGTAGAACGCCATACAGCTCCTAACACCTTACAATACCGTACGTAAACTTAAAACTCAATAATAAACCTAATGAATTCGTACGAGTCCTTTTGAACATCGTACGACAAGTTAGGACATCTTACGACTCTTTATGCCACATTAGCAACTCGAAAAGAACTTTAGTATAATGTAGAACGCCATACAGCTCCTAACACCTTTCAATACCGTACGTAAACTTAAAACTCCATAATAAACCTAATGAATTCGTACGAGTCCTTTTGAACATCGTACGACAAGTTAGGACATCTTACGACTCTTTATGCCACATTAGCAACTCGAAAAGAACGTTACTATAATGTAGAACGCCATACAGCTCCTAAGCACACCTTACAATTCCGTACGTAAATTTAAAACTCCATAATAAACCTAATGAATTCGTACGAGTCCTTTTGAACATCGTACGACAAGTTAGGACATCTTACGACACTTTATGCCACATTAGCAACTCGAAAAGAACTTTAGTATAATGTAGAACGCCATACAGCTCCTAACACCTTACAATACCATACGTAAACTTAAAACTCAATAATAAACCTAATGAATTCGTACGAGTCCTTTGAACATCGTACGACAAGTTAGGACATCTTACGACTCTTTATGCCACATTAGCAACTCGAAAAGAACTTTAGTATAATGTAGAACGCCATACAGCTCCTAACACCTTACAATACCGTACGTAAACTTAAAACTCCATAATAAACCTAATGAATTCGTACGAGTCCTTTTGAACACCGTACGACAAGTTAGGACATCTTACGACTCTTTATGCCACATTAGCAACTCGAAAAGAACTTTAGTATAATGTAGAACGCCATACAGCTCCTAACACCTTACAATACCGTACGTAAACTTAAAACTCAATAATAAACCTAATGAATTCGTACGAGTCCTTTTGAACATCGTACGACAAGTTAGGACATCTTACGACTCTTTATGCCACATTAGCAACTCGAAAAGAACGTTACTATAATGTAGAACGCCATACAGCTCCTAAGCACACCTTACAATTCCGTACGTAAATTTAAATCTCCATAATAAACCTAATGAATTCGTACGAGTCCTTTGAACATCGTACTACAAGTTGGGACATCTTACGACTCATTATGCAACATTAGCAACTCGAAAAGAACTTTAGTATAATGTAGAACGCCATACAGCTCCTAACACCTTACAATACCGTACGTAAACTTAAAACTCCATAATAAACCTAATGAATTCGTACGTGTCTTTTGAACATCGTACGAAAAGTTAGGACATCTTACGACCCTTTATGCCACATTAGCATATCGAAAAAAACTTTAGTATAATGTAGAACGCCATACAGCTCCTAACACCTTACAATACCGTACGTAAACTTAAAACTCCATAAAAATCCTAATGAATTCATACGAGTCCTTTGAACATCGTACGACAAGTTAGGACATCTTACGACTCTTTATGCCACATTAGCAACTCGAAAAGAACTTTAGTGTAATGTAGAACGCCATACATTTCCTAACACCTTACAATACCGTACGTAAACTTAAAACTCCATAATAAACCTAATGAATTCGTACGAGTCCTTTTGAACACCGTACGACAAGTTAGGACATCTTACGACTCTTTATGCCACATTAGCAACTCGAAAAGAACTTTAGTATAATGTAGAACGCCATACAGCTCCTAACACCTTACAATACCGTACGTAAACATAAAACTCCATAATAAACCTAATGAATTCGTACGAGTCCTTTTGAACACCGTACGACAAGTTAGGACATCTTACGACTCTTTATGCCACATTAGCAACTCGAAAAGAACTTTAGTATAATGTAGAACGCCATACAGCTCCTAACACCTTACAATACCATACGTAAACTTAAAACTCAATAATAAACCTAATCAATTCGTACGAGTCCTTTTGAACATCGTACGACAAGTTAGGACATCTTACGACTCTTTATGCCACATTAGCAACTCGAAAAGAACTTTAGTATAATGTAGAACGCCATACAGCTCCTAACACCTTACAATACCGTACGTAAACTTAAAACTCCATAATAAACCTAATGAATTCGTACGAGTCCTTTTGAACACCGTACGACAAGTTAGGACATCTTACGACTCTTTATGCCACATTAGCAACTCGAAAAGAACTTTAGTATAATGTAGAACGCCATACAGCTCCTAACACCTTACAATACCGTACGTAAACTTAAAACTCAATAATAAACCTAATGAATTCGTACGAGTCCTTTTGAACATCGTACGACAAGTTAGGACATCTTACGACTCTTTATGCCACATTAGCAACTCGAAAAGAACTTTAGTATAATGTAGAACGCCATACAGCTCCTAACACCTTTCAATACCGTACGTAAACTTAAAACTCAATAATAAACCTAATGAATTCGTACGAGTCCTTTTGAACATCGTACGACAAGTTAGGACATCTTACGACTCTTTATGCCACATTAGCAACTCGAAAAGAACTTTAGTATAATGTAGAACGCCATACAGCTCCTAACACCTTTCAATACCGTACGTAAACTTAAAACTCAATAATAAACCTAATGAATTCGTACGAGTCCTTTTGAACATCGTACGACAAGTTAGGACATCTTACGACTCTTTATGCCACATTAGCAACTCGAAAAGAACTTTAGTATAATGTAGAACGCCATACAGCTCCTAACACCTTACAATAACGTACGTAAACTTAAAACTCCATAATAAACCTAATGAATTCGTACGAGTCCTTTTGAACACCGTACGACAAGTTAGGACATCTTACGACTCTTTATGCCACATTAGCAACTCGAAAAGAACTTTAGTATAATGTAGAACGCCATACAGCTCCTAACACCTTACAATACCGTACGTAAACTTAAAACTCAATAATAAACCTAATGAATTCGTACGAGTCCTTTTGAACATCGTACGACAAGTTAGGACATCTTACGACTCTTTATGCCACATTAGCAACTCGAAAAGAACGTTACTATAATGTAGAACGCCATACAGCTCCTAAGCACACCTTACAATTCCGTACGTAAATTTAAAACTCGATAATAAACCTAATGAATTCGTACGAGTCCTTTGAACATCGTACTACAAGTTGGGACATCTTACGACTCATTATGCAACATTAGCAACTCGAAAAGAACTTTAGTATAATGTAGAACGCCATACAGCTCCTAACACCTTACAATACCGTACGTAAACTTAAAACTCCATAATAAACCTAATGAATTCGTACGTGTCTTTTGAACATCGTACGAAAAGTTAGGACATCTTACGACCCTTTATGCCACATTAGCATATCGAAAAAAACTTTAGTATAATGTAGAACGCCATACAGCTCCTAACACCTTACAATACCGTACGTAAACTTAAAACTCCATAAAAACCTAATGAATTCATACGAGTCCTTTGAACATCGTACGACAAGTTAGGACATCTTACGACTCTTTATGCCACATTAGCAACTCGAAAAGAACTTTAGTGTAATGTAGAACGCCATACATTTCCTAACACCTTACAATACCGTACGTAAACTTAAAACTCCATAATAAACCTAATGAATTCGTACGAGTCCTTTTGAACACCGTACGACAAGTTAGGACATCTTACGACTCTTTATGCCACATTAGCAACTCGAAAAGAACTTTAGTATAATGTAGAACGCCATACAGCTCCTAACACCTTACAATACCGTACGTAAACATAAAACTCCATAATAAACCTAATGAATTCGTACGAGTCCTTTTGAACACCGTACGACAAGTTAGGACATCTTACGACTCTTTATGCCACATTAGCAACTCGAAAAGAACTTTAGTATAATGTAGAACGCCATACAGCTCTTAACACCTTACAATACCATACGTAAACTTAAAACTCAATAATAAACCTAATCAATTCGTACGAGTCCTTTTGAACATCGTACGACAAGTTAGGACATCTTACGACTCTTTATGCCACATTAGCAACTCGAAAAGAACTTTAGTATAATGTAGAACGCCATACAGCTCCTAACACCTTACAATACCGTACGTAAACTTAAAACTCCATAATAAACCTAATGAATTCGTACGAGTCCTTTTGAACACCGTACGACAAGTTAGGACATCTTACGACTCTTTATGCCACATTAGCAACTCGAAAAGAACTTTAGTATAATGTAGAACGCCATACAGCTCCTAACACCTTACAATACCGTACGTAAACTTAAAACTCAATAATAAACCTAATGAATTCGTACGAGTCCTTTTGAACATCGTACGACAAGTTAGGACATCTTACGACTCTTTATGCCACATTAGCAACTCGAAAAGAACTTTAGTATAATGTAGAACGCCATACAGCTCCTAACACCTTTCAATACCGTACGTAAACTTAAAACTCAATAATAAACCTAATGAATTCGTACGAGTCCTTTTGAACATCGTACGACAAGTTAGGACATCTTACGACTCTTTATGCCACATTAGCAACTCGAAAAGAACGTTACTTTAATGTAGAACGCCATACAGCTCCTAAGCACACCTTACAATTCCGTACGTAAATTTAAAACTCCATAATAAACCTAATGAATTCGTACGAGTCCTTTGAACATCGTACTTCAAGTTGGGACATCTTACGACTCATTATGCCACATTAGAAACTCGAAAAGAACTTTAGTATAATGTAGAACGCCATACAGGTCCAAACACCTTTCAATACCGTACGTAAACTTAAAGCTCCATAATATACCTAATGAATTCGTACGAGCCCTTTGAACATCGTACGACAAGTTAGGACATCTTATGACTCTTTATGCCATATTAGCACCTTGAAAAGCACATTAGTATAATGTAAGACGTCTTACAACACCTAACAACATCTTACAACACCGTACGAACCTTTAAAACTCCAAAATAAACCTAATGAATTCGTACGTGTCCTTTGAACATCGTACGAAAAGTTAGGACATCTTACGACCCTTTATGCCACATTAGCATATCGAAAAAAACTTTAGTATAATGTAGAACGCCATACAGCTCCTAACACCTTACAATACCGTACGTAAACTTAAAACTCCATAAAAAACCTAATGAATTCATACGAGTCCTTTGAACATCGTACGACAAGTTAGGACATCTTACGACTCTTTATGCCACATTAGCAACTCGAAAAGAACTTTAGTATAATGTAGAACGCCATACAGCTCCTAACACCTTACAATACCGTACGTAAACTTAAAACTCCATAATAAACCTAATGAATTCGTACGAGTCCTTTTGAACACCGTACGACAAGTTAGGACATCTTACGACTATTTATGCCACATTAGCAACTCGAAAAGAACTTTAGTATAATGTAGAACGCCATACAGCTCCTAACACCTTACAATACCGTACGTAAACATAAAACTCCATAATAAACCTAATGAATTCGTACGAATCCTTTTGAACACCGTACGACAAGTTAGGACATCTTACGACTCTTTATGCCACATTAGCAACTCGAAAAGAACTTTAGTATAATGTAGAACGCCATACAGCTCCTAACACCTTACAATACCATACGTAAACTTAAAACTCAATAATAAACCTAATGAATTCGTACGAGTCCTTTTGAACATCGTACGACAAGTTAGGACATCTTACGACACTTTATGCCACATTAGCAACTCGAAAAGAACTTTAGTATAATGTAGAACGCCATACAGCTCCTAACACCTTACAATACCATACGTAAACTTAAAACTCAATAATAAACCTAATGAATTCGTACGAGTCCTTTTGAACACCGTACGACAAGTTAGGACATCTTACGACTCTTTATGCCACATTAGCAACTCGAAAAGAACTTTAGTATAATGTAGAACGCCATACAGCTCCTAACACCTTACAATACCGTACGTAAACATAAAACTCCATAATAAACCTAATGAATTCGTACGAGTCCTTTTGAACACCGTACGACAAGTTAGGACATCTTACGACTCTTTATGCCACATTAGCAACTCGAAAAGAACTTTAGTATAATGTAGAACGCCATACAGCTCCTAACACCTTACAATACCATACGTAAACTTAAAACTCAATAATAAACCTAATGAATTCGTACGAGTCCTTTTGAACATCGTACGACAAGTTAGGACATCTTACGACTCTTTATGCCACATTAGCAACTCGAAAAGAACTTTAGTATAATGTAGAACGCCATACAGCTCCTAACACCTTACAATACCGTACGTAAACTTAAAACTCCATAATAAACCTAATGAATTCGTACGAGTCCTTTTGAACACCGTACGACAAGTTAGGACATCTTACGACTTATTATGCCACATTAGCAACTCGAAAAGAACTTTAGTATAATGTAGAACGCCATACAGCTCCTAACACCTTACAATACCGTACGTAAACATAAAACTCCATAATAAACCTAATGAATTCGTACGAGTCCTTTTGAACACCGTACGACAAGTTAGGACATCTTACGACTCTTTATGCCACATTAGCAACTCGAAAAGAACTTTAGTATAATGTAGAACGCCATACAGCTCCTAACACCTTACAATACCATAAGTAAACTTAAAACTCAATAATAAACCTAATGAATTCGTACGAGTCCTTTGAACATCGTACGACAAGTTAGGACATCTTACGACTCTTTATGCCACATTTGCAACTCGAAAAGAACTTTAGTATAATGTAGAACGCCATACAGCTCCTAACACCTTACAATACCGTACGTAAACTTAAAACTCCATAATAAACCTAATGAATTCGTACGAGTCCTTTTGAACACCGTACGACAAGTTAGGACATCTTACGACTCTTTATGCCACATTAGCAACTCGAAAAGAACTTTAGTATAATGTAGAACGCCATACAGCTCCTAACACCTTACAATACCGTACGTAAACATAAAACTCCATAATAAACCTAATGAATTCGTACGAGTCCTTTTGAACACCGTACGACAAGTTAGGACATCTTACGACTCTTTATGCCACATTAGCAACTCGAAAAGAACTTTAGTATAATGTAGAACGCCATACAGCTCCTAACACCTTACAATACCATACGTAAACTTAAAACTCAATAATAAACCTAATGAATTCGTACGAGTCCTTTGAACATCGTACGACAAGTTAGGACATCTTACGACTCTTTATGCCACATTTGCAACTCGAAAAGAACTTTAGTATAATGTAGAACGCCATACAGCTCCTAACACCTTACAATACCGTACGTAAACTTAAAACTCCATAATAAACCTAATGAATTCGTACGAGTCCTTTTGAACACTGTACGACAAGTTAGGACATCTTACGACTCTTTATGCCACATTAGCAACTCGAAAAGAACTTTAGTATAATGTAGAACGCCATACAGCTCCTAACACCTTACAATACCGTACGTAAACATAAAACTCCATAATAAACCTAATGAATTCGTACGAGTCCTTTTGAACACCGTACGACAAGTTAGGACATCTTACGACTCTTTATGCCACATTAGCAACTCGAAAAGAACTTTAGTATAATGTAGAACGCCATACAGCTCCTAACACCTTACAATACCATACGTAAACTTAAAACTCAATAATAAACCTAATGAATTCGTACGAGTCCTTTTGAACATCGTACGACAAGTTAGGACATCTTACGACACTTTATGCCACATTAGCAACTCGAAAAGAACTTTAGTATAATGTAGAACGCCATACAGCTCCTAACACCTTACAATACCATACGTAAACTTAAAACTCAATAATAAACCTAATGAATTCGTACGAGTCCTTTTGAACACCGTACGACAAGTTAGGACATCTTACGACTCTTTATGCCACATTAGCAACTCGAAAAGAACTTTAGTATAATGTAGAACGCCATACAGCTCCTAACACCTTACAATACCGTACGTAAACATAAAACTCCATAATAAACCTAATGAATTCGTACGAGTCCTTTTGAACACCGTACGACAAGTTAGGACATCTTACGACTCTTTATGCCACATTAGCAACTCGAAAAGAACTTTAGTATAATGTAGAACGCCATACAGCTCCTAACACCTTACAATACCATACGTAAACTTAAAACTCAATAATAAACCTAATGAATTCGTACGAGTCCTTTTGAACATCGTACGACAAGTTAGGACATCTTACGACTCTTTATGCCACATTAGCAACTCGAAAAGAACTTTAGTATAATGTAGAACGCCATACAGCTCCTAACACCTTACAATACCGTACGTAAACTTAAAACTCCATAATAAACCTAATGAATTCGTACGAGTCCTTTTGAACACCGTACGACAAGTTAGGACATCTTACGACTTATTATGCCACATTAGCAACTCGAAAAGAACTTTAGTATAATGTAGAACGCCATACAGCTCCTAACACCTTACAATACCGTACGTAAACATAAAACTCCATAATAAACCTAATGAATTCGTACGAGTCCTTTTGAACACCGTACGACAAGTTAGGACATCTTACGACTCTTTATGCCACATTAGCAACTCGAAAAGAACTTTAGTATAATGTAGAACGCCATACAGCTCCTAACACCTTACAATACCATAAGTAAACTTAAAACTCAATAATAAACCTAATGAATTCGTACGAGTCCTTTGAACATCGTACGACAAGTTAGGACATCTTACGACTCTTTATGCCACATTTGCAACTCGAAAAGAACTTTAGTATAATGTAGAACGCCATACAGCTCCTAACACCTTACAATACCGTACGTAAACTTAAAACTCCATAATAAACCTAATGAATTCGTACGAGTCCTTTTGAACACCGTACGACAAGTTAGGACATCTTACGACTCTTTATGCCACATTAGCAACTCGAAAAGAACTTTAGTATAATGTAGAACGCCATACAGCTCCTAACACCTTACAATACCGTACGTAAACATAAAACTCCATAATAAACCTAATGAATTCGTACGAGTCCTTTTGAACACCGTACGACAAGTTAGGACATCTTACGACTCTTTATGCCACATTAGCAACTCGAAAAGAACTTTAGTATAATGTAGAACGCCATACAGCTCCTAACACCTTACAAAACCATACGTAAACTTAAAACTCAATAATAAACCTAATGAATTCGTACGAGTCCTTTGAACATCGTACGACAAGTTAGGACATCTTACGACTCTTTATGCCACATTTGCAACTCGAAAAGAACTTTAGTATAATGTAGAACGCCATACAGCTCCTAACACCTTACAATACCGTACGTAAACTTAAAACTCCATAATAAACCTAATGAATTCGTACGAGTCCTTTTGAACACTGTACGACAAGTTAGGACATCTTACGACTCTTTATGCCACATTAGCAACTCGAAAAGAACTTTAGTATAATGTAGAACGCCATACAGCTCCTAACACCTTACAATACCGTACGTAAACATAAAACTCCATAATAAACCTAATGAATTCGTACGAGTCCTTTTGAACACCGTACGACAAGTTAGGACATCTTACGACTCTTTATGCCACATTAGCAACTCGAAAAGAACTTTAGTATAATGTAGAACGCCATACAGCTCCTAACACCTTACAATACCATACGTAAACTTAAAACTCAATAATAAACCTAATGAATTCGTACGAGTCCTTATGAACATCGTACGACAAGTTAGGACATCTTACGACTCTTTATGCCACATTAGCAACTCGAAAAGAACTTTAGTATAATGTAGAACGCCATACAGCTCCTAACACCTTACAATACCGTACGTAAACTTAAAACTCCATAATAAACCTAATGAATTCGTACGAGTCCTTTTGAACACCGTACGACAAGTTAGGACATCTTACGACTCTTTATGCCACATTAGCAACTCGAAAAGAACTTTAGTATAATGTAGAACGCCATACAGCTCCTAACACCTTACAATACCGTACGTAAACTTAAAACTCAATAATAAACTTAATGAATTCGTACGATTCCTTTTGAACATCGTACGACAAGTTAGGACATCTTACGACTCTTTATGCCACATTAGCAACTCGAAAAGAACTTTAGTGTAATGTAGAACGCCATACATTTCCTAACACCTTACAATACCGTACGTAAACTTAAAACTCCATAATAAACCTAATGAATTCGTACGAGTCCTTTTGAACACCGTACGACAAGTTAGGACATCTTACGACTCTTTATGCCACATTAGCAACTCGAAAAGAACTTTAGTATAATGTAGAACGCCATACAGCTCCTAACACCTTACAATACCGTACGTAAACTTAAAACTCCATAATAAACCTAATGAATTCGTACGAGTCCTTTTGAACACCGTACGACAAGTTAGGACATCTTACGACTTATTATGCCACATTAGCAACTCGAAAAGAACTTTAGTATAATGTAGAACGCCATACAGCTCCTAACACCTTACAATTCCGTACGTAAACATAAAACTCCATAATAAACCTAATGAATTCGTACGAGTCCTTTTGAACACCGTACGACAAGTTAGGACATCTTACGACTCTTTATGCCACATTAGCAACTCGAAAAGAACTTTAGTATAATGTAGAACGCCATACAGCTCCTAACACCTTACAATACCGTACGTAAACTTAAAACTCCATAATAAACCTAATGAATTCGTACGAGTCCTTTTGAACACCGTACGACAAGTTAGGACATCTTACGACTTATTATGCCACATTAGCAACTCGAAAAGAACTTTAGTATAATGTAGAACGCCATACAGCTCCTAACACCTTACAATACCGTACGTAAACATAAAACTCCATAATAAACCTAATGAATTCGTACGAGTCCTTTTGAACACCGTACGACAAGTTAGGACATCTTACGACTCTTTATGCCACATTAGCAACTCGAAAAGAACTTTAGTATAATGTAGAACGCCATACAGCTCCTAACACCTTACAATACCATACGTAAACTTAAAACTCAATAATAAACCTAATGAATTCGTACGAGTCCTTTGAACATCGTACGACAAGTTAGGACATCTTACGACTCTTTATGCCACATTTGCAACTCGAAAAGAACTTTAGTATAATGTAGAACGCCATACAGCTCCTAACACCTTACAATACCGTACGTAAACTTAAAACTCCATAATAAACCTAATGAATTCGTACGAGTCCTTTTGAACACCGTACGACAAGTTAGGACATCTTACGACTCTTTATGCCACATTAGCAACTCGAAAAGAACTTTAGTATAATGTAGAACGCCATACAGCTCCTAACACCTTACAATACCGTACGTAAACATAAAACTCCATAATAAACCTAATGAATTCGTACGAGTCCTTTTGAACACCGTACGACAAGTTAGGACATCTTACGACTCTTTAGGCCACATTAGCAACTCGAAAAGAACTTTAGTATAATGTAGAACGCCATACAGCTCCTAACACCTTACAATACCATACGTAAACTTAAAACTCAATAATAAACCTAATGAATTCGTACGAGTCCTTATGAACATCGTACGACAAGTTAGGACATCTTACGACTCTTTATGCCACATTAGCAACTCGAAAAGAACTTTAGTATAATGTAGAACGCCATACAGCTCCTAACACCTTACAATACCGTACGTAAACATAAAACTCCATAATAAACCTAATGAATTCGTACGAGTCCTTTTGAACACCGTACGACAAGTTAGGACATCTTACGACTCTTTATGCCACATTAGCAACTCGAAAAGAACTTTAGTATAATGTAGAACGCCATACAGCTCCTAACACCTTACAATACCATACATAAACTTAAAACTCAATAATAAACCTAATGAATTCGTACGAGTCCTTTTGAACATCGTACGACAAGTTAGGACATCTTACGACTCTTTATGCCACATTAGCAACTCGAAAAGAACTTTAGTATAATGTAGAACGCCATACAGCTCCTAAGCACACCTTACAATTCCGTACGTAAATTTAAAACTCAATAATAAACCTAATGAATTCGTACGAGTCCTTTGAACATCGTACGACAAGTTAGGACATCTTACGACTCTTTATGCCACATTAGCAACTCGAAAAGAACTTTAGTATAATGTAGAACGCCATACAGCTCCTAACACCTTACAATACCGTACGTAAACTTAAAACTCCATAATAAACCTAATGAATTCGTACGAGTCCTTTTGAACACCGTACGACAAGTTAGGACATCTTACGACTCTTTATGCCACATTAGCAACTCGAAAAGAACTTTAGTATAATGTAGAACGCCATACAGCTCCTAACACCTTACAATACCGTACGTAAACTTAAAACTCAATAATAAACTTAATGAATTCGTACGATTCCTTTTGAACATCGTACGACAAGTTAGGACATCTTACGACTCTTTATGCCACATTAGCAACTCGAAAAGAACGTTACTATAATGTAGAACGCCATACAGCTCCTAAGCACACCTTACAATTCCGTACGTAAATTTAAAACTCCATAATAAACCTAATGAATTCGTATGAGTCCTTTGAACATCGTACGACAAGTTAGGACATCTTACGACTCTTTATGCCACATTAGCAACTCGAAAAGAACTTTAGTATAATGTAGAACGCCATACAACTCCTAACACCTTACAATACCATACGTAAACTTAAAACTCAATAATAAACCTAATGAATTCGTACGAGTCCTTTTGAACATCGTACGACAAGTTAGGACATCTTACGACTCTTTATGCCACATTAGCAACTCGAAAAGAACTTTAGTATAATGTAGAACGCCATACAGCTCCTAACACCTTACAATACCGTACGTAAACATAAAACTCCATAATAAACCTAATGAATTCGTACGAGTCCTTTTGAACACCGTACGACAAGTTAGGACATCTTACGACTCTTTATGCCACATTAGCAACTCGAAAAGAACTTTAGTATAATGTAGAACGCCATACAGCTCCTAACACCTTACAATACCATACGTAAACTTAAAACTCAATAATAAACCTAATGAATTCGTACGAGTCCTTTGAACATCGTACGACAAGTTAGGACATCTTACGACTCTTTATGCCACATTAGCAACTCGAAAAGAACTTTAGTATAATGTAGAACGCCATACAGCTCCTAACACCTTACAATACCGTACGTAAACTTAAAACTCCATAATAAACCTAATGAATTCGTACGAGTCCTTTTGAACACCGTACGACAAGTTAGGACATCTTACGACTCTTTATGCCACATTAGCAACTCGAAAAGAACTTTAGTATAATGTAGAACGCCATACAGCTCCTAACACCTTACAATACCGTACGTAAACATAAAACTCCATAATAAACCTAATGAATTCGTACGAGTCCTTTTGAACACCGTACGACAAGTTAGGACATCTTACGACTCTTTATGCCACATTAGCAACTCGAAAAGAACTTTAGTATAATGTAGAACGCCATACAGCTCCTAACACCTTACAATACCATACGTAAACTTAAAACTCAATAATAAACCTAATGAATTCGTACGAGTCCTTTGAACATCGTACGACAAGTTAGGACATCTTACGACTCTTTATGCCACATTTGCAACTCGAAAAGAACTTTAGTATAATGTAGAACGCCATACAGCTCCTAACACCTTACAATACCGTACGTAAACTTAAAACTCCATAATAAACCTAATGAATTCGTACGAGTCCTTTTGAACACCGTACGACAAGTTAGGACATCTTACGACTCTTTATGCCACATTAGCAACTCGAAAAGAACTTTAGTATAATGTAGAACGCCATACAGCTCCTAACACCTTACAATACCGTACGTAAACATAAAACTCCATAATAAACCTAATGAATTCGTACGAGTCCTTTTGAACACCGTACGACAAGTTAGGACATCTTACGACTCTTTATGCCACATTAGCAACTCGAAAAGAACTTTAGTATAATGTAGAACGCCATACAGCTCCTAACACCTTACAATACCATACGTAAACTTAAAACTCAATAATAAACCTAATGAATTCGTACGAGTCCTTTTGAACATCGTACGACAAGTTAGGACATCTTACGACTCTTTATGCCACATTAGCAACTCGAAAAGAACTTTAGTATAATGTAGAACGCCATACAGCTCCTAACACCTTACAATACCGTACGTAAACATAAAACTCCATAATAAACCTAATGAATTCGTACGAGTCCTTTTGAACACCGTACGACAAGTTAGGACATCTTACGACTCTTTATGCCACATTAGCAACTCGAAAAGAACTTTAGTATAATGTAGAACGCCATACAGCTCCTAACACCTTACAATACCGTACGTAAACATAAAACTCCATAATAAACCTAATGAATTCGTACGAGTCCTTTTGAACACCGTACGACAAGTTAGGACATCTTACGACTCTTTATGCCACATTAGCAACTCGAAAAGAACTTTAGTATAATGTAGAACGCCATACAGCTCCTAACACCTTACAATACCATACGTAAACTTAAAACTCAATAATAAACCTAATGAATTCGTACGAGTCCTTTTGAACATCGTACGACAAGTTAGGACATCTTACGACTCTTTATGCCACATTAGCAACTCGAAAAGAACTTTAGTATAATGTAGAACGCCATACAGCTCCTAACACCTTACAATACCGTACGTAAACATAAAACTCCATAATAAACCTAATGAATTCGTACGAGTCCTTTTGAACACCGTACGACAAGTTAGGACATCTTACGACTCTTTATGCCACATTAGCAACTCGAAAAGAACTTTAGTATAATGTAGAACGCCATACAGCTCCTAACACCTTACAATACCATACGTAAACTTAAAACTCAATAATAAACCTAATGAATTCGTACGAGTCCTTTGAACATCGTACGACAAGTTAGGACATCTTACGACTCTTTATGCCACATTTGCAACTCGAAAAGAACTTTAGTATAATGTAGAACGCCATACAGCTCCTAACACCTTACAATACCGTACGTAAACTTAAAACTCCATAATAAACCTAATGAATTCGTACGAGTCCTTTGAACATCGTACGACAAGTTAGGACATCTTACGACTCTTTATGCCACATTTGCAACTCGAAAAGAACTTTAGTATAATGTAGAACGCCATACAGCTCCTAACACCTTACAATACCGTACGTAAACTTAAAACTCCATAATAAACCTAATGAATTCGTACGAGTCCTTTTGAACACCGTACGACAAGTTAGGACATCTTACGACTCTTTATGCCACATTAGCAACTCGAAAAGAACTTTAGTATAATGTAGAACGCCATACAGCTCCTAACACCTTACAATACCGTACGTAAACATAAAACTCCATAATAAACCTAATGAATTCGTACGAGTCCTTTTGAACACCGTACGACAAGTTAGGACATCTTACGACTCTTTATGCCACATTAGCAACTCGAAAAGAACTTTAGTATAATGTAGAACGCCATACAGCTCCTAACACCTTACAATACCATACGTAAACTTAAAACTCAATAATAAACCTAATGAATTCGTACGAGTCCTTTTGAACATCGTACGACAAGTTAGGACATCTTACGACTCTTTATGCCACATTAGCAACTCGAAAAGAACTTTAGTATAATGTAGAACGCCATACAGCTCCTAACACCTTACAATACCGTACGTAAACATAAAACTCCATAATAAACCTAATGAATTCGTACGAGTCCTTTTGAACACCGTACGACAAGTTAGGACATCTTACGACTCTTTATGCCACATTAGCAACTCGAAAAGAACTTTAGTATAATGTAGAACGCCATACAGCTCCTAACACCTTACAATACCGTACGTAAACATAAAACTCCATAATAAACCTAATGAATTCGTACGAGTCCTTTTGAACACCGTACGACAAGTTAGGACATCTTACGACTCTTTATGCCACATTAGCAACTCGAAAAGAACTTTAGTATAATGTAGAACGCCATACAGCTCCTAACACCTTACAATACCATACGTAAACTTAAAACTCAATAATAAACCTAATGAATTCGTACGAGTCCTTTTGAACATCGTACGACAAGTTAGGACATCTTACGACTCTTTATGCCACATTAGCAACTCGAAAAGAACTTTAGTATAATGTAGAACGCCATACAGCTCCTAACACCTTACAATACCGTACGTAAACATAAAACTCCATAATAAACCTAATGAATTCGTACGAGTCCTTTTGAACACCGTATGACAAGTTAGGACATCTTACGAATCTTTATGCCAGATTAGCAACTCGAAAAGAACTTTAGTATAATGTAGAACGCCATACAGCTCCTAACACCTTACAATACCATACATAAACTTAAAACTCAATAATAAACCTAATGAATTCGTACGAGTCCTTTTGAACATCGTACGACAAGTTAGGACATCTTACGACTCTTTATGCCACATTAGCAACTCGAAAAGAACTTTAGTATAATGTAGAACGCCATACAGCTCCTAAGCACACCTTACAATTCCGTACGTAAATTTAAAACTCAATAATAAACCTAATGAATTCGTACGAGTCCTTTGAACATCATACGACAAGTTAGGACATCTTACGACTCTTTATGCCACATTAGCAACTCGAAAAGAACTTTAGTATAATGTAGAACGCCATACAGCTCCTAACACCTTACAATACCGTACGTAAACTTAAAACTCCATAATAAACCTAATGAATTCGTACGAGTCCTTTTGAACACCGTACGACAAGTTAGGACATCTTACGACTCTTTATGCCACATTAGCAACTCGAAAAGAACTTTAGTATAATGTAGAACGCCATACAGCTCCTAACACCTTACAATACCGTACGTAAACATAAAACTCCATAATAAACCTAATGAATTCGTACGAGTCCTTTTGAACACCGTACGACAAGTTAGGACATCTTACGACTCTTTATGCCACATTAGCAACTCGAAAAGAACTTTAGTATAATGTAGAACGCCATACAGCTCCTAACACCTTACAATACCATACGTAAACTTAAAACTCAATAATAAACCTAATGAATTCGTACGAGTCCTTTGAACATCGTACGACAAGTTAGGACATCTTACGACTCTTTATGCCACATTTGCAACTCGAAAAGAACTTTAGTATAATGTAGAACGACATACAGCTCCTAACACCTTACAATACCGTACGTAAACTTAAAACTCCATAATAAACCTAATGAATTCGTACGAGTCCTTTTGAACACCGTACGACAAGTTAGGACATCTTACGACTCTTTATGCCACATTAGCAACTCGAAAAGAACTTTAGTATAATGTAGAACGCCATACAGCTCCTAACACCTTACAATACCGTACGTAAACATAAAACTCCATAATAAACCTAATGAATTCGTACGAGTCCTTTTGAACACCGTACGACAAGTTAGGACATCTTACGACTCTTTATGCCACATTAGCAACTCGAAAAGAACTTTAGTATAATGTAGAACGCCATACAGCTCCTAACACCTTACAATACCATACGTAAACTTAAAACTCAATAATAAACCTAATGAATTCGTACGAGTCCTTTTGAACATCGTACGACAAGTTAGGACATCTTACGACTCTTTATGCCACATTAGCAACTCGAAAAGAACTTTAGTATAATGTAGAACGCCATACAGCTCCTAACACCTTACAATACCGTACGTAAACATAAAACTCCATAATAAACCTAATGAATTCGTACGAGTCCTTTTGAACACCGTATGACAAGTTAGGACATCTTACGAATCTTTATGCCACATTAGCAACTCGAAAAGAACTTTAGTATAATGTAGAACGCCATACAGCTCCTAACACCTTACAATACCATACATAAACTTAAAACTCAATAATAAACCTAATGAATTCGTACGAGTCTTTTTGAACATCGTACGACAAGTTAGGACATCTTACGACTCTTTATGCCACATTAGCAACTCGAAAAGAACTTTAGTATAATGTAGAACGCCATACAGCTCCTAAGCACACCTTACAATTCCGTACGTAAATTTAAAACTCAATAATAAACCTAATGAATTCGTACGAGTCCTTTGAACATCGTACGACAAGTTAGGACATCTTACGACTCTTTATGCCACATTAGCAACTCGAAAAGAACTTTAGTATAATGTAGAATGCCATACAGCTCCTAACACCTTACAATACCGTACGTAAACTTAAAACTCCATAATAAACCTAATGAATTCGTACGAGTCCTTTTGAACACCGTACGACAAGTTAGGACATCTTACGACTCTTTATGCCACATTAGCAACTCGAAAAGAACTTTAGTATAATGTAGAACGCCATACAGCTCCTAACACCTTACAATACCGTACGTAAACTTAAAACTCAATAATAAACCTAATGAATTCGTACGATTCCTTTTGAACATCGTACGACAAGTTAGGACATCTTACGACTCTTTATGCCACATTAGCAACTCGAAAAGAACGTTACTATAATGTAGAACGCCATACAGCTCCTAAGCACACCTTACAATTCCGTACGTAAATTTAAAACTCAATAATAAACCTAATGAATTCGTACGAGTCCTTTGAACATCGTACGACAAGTTAGGACATCTTACGACTCTTTATGCCACATTAGCAACTCGAAAAGAACTTTAGTATAATGTAGAATGCCATACAGCTCCTAACACCTTACAATACCGTACGTAAACTTAAAACTCCATAATAAACCTAATGAATTCGTACGAGTCCTTTTGAACACCGTACGACAAGTTAGGACATCTTACGACTCTTTATGCCACATTAGCAACTCGAAAAGAACTTTAGTATAATGTAGAACGCCATACAGCTCCTAACACCTTACAATACCGTACGTAAACTTAAAACTCAATAATAAACCTAATGAATTCGTACGATTCCTTTTGAACATCGTACGACAAGTTAGGACATCTTACGACTCTTTATGCCACATTAGCAACTCGAAAAGAACGTTACTATAATGTAGAACGCCATACAGCTCCTAAGCACACCTTACAATTCCGTACGTAAATTTAAAACTCCATAATAAACCTAATGAATTCGTACGAGTCCTTTTGAACACCGTACGACAAGTTAGGACATCTTACGACTCTTTATGCCACATTAGCAACTCGAAAAGAACGTTACTATAATGTAGAACGCCATACAGCTCCTAAGCACACCTTACAATTCCGTACGTAAATTTAAAACTCCATAATAAACCTAATGAATTCGTACGAGTCCTTTGAACATCGTACGAAAAGTTAGGACATCTTACGACCCTTTATGCCACATTAGCATATCGAAAAAAACTTTAGTATAATGTAGAACGCCATACAGCTCCTAACACCTTACAATACCGTACGTAAACTTAAAACTTCATAAAAAACCTAATGAATTCATACGAGTCCTTTGAACATCGTACGACAAGTTAGGACATCTTACGACTCTTTATGCCACATTAGCAACTCGAAAAGAACTTTAGTATAATGTAGAACGCCATACAGCTCCTAACACCTTACAATAACGTACGTAAACTTAAAACTCCATAATAAACCTAATGAATTCGTACGAGTCCTTTTGAACACCGTACGACAAGTTAGGACATCTTACGACTCTTTATGCCACATTAGCAACTCGAAAAGAACTTTAGTATAATGTAGAACGCCATACAGCTCCTAACACCTTACAATACCGTACGTAAACTTAAAACTCAATAATAAACCTAATGAATTCGTACGAGTCCTTTTGAACATCGTACGACAAGTTAGGACATCTTACGACTCTTTATGCCACATTAGCAACTCGAAAAGAACGTTACTATAATGTAGAACGCCATACAGCTCCTAAAGCACACCTTACAATTCCGTACGTAAATTTAAAACTCCATAATAAACCTAATGAATTCGTACGAGTCCTTTGAACATCGTACTACAAGTTGGGACATCTTACGACTCATTATGCCACATTAGCAACTCGAAAAGAACTTTAGTATAATGTAGAACGCCATACAGCTCCTAACACCTTACAATACCGTACGTAAACATAAAACTCCATAATAAACCTAATGAATTCCTACGTGTCCTTTGAACATCGTACGAAAAGTTAGGACATCTTACGACCCTTTATGCCACATTAGCATATCGAAAAAAACTTTAGTATAATGTAGAACGCCATACAGCTCCTAACACCTTACAATACCGTACGTAAACTTAAAACTCCATAAAAAATCTAATGAATTCATACGAGTCCTTTGAACATCGTACGACAAGTTAGGACATCTTACGACTCTTTATGCCACATTAGCAACTCGAAAAGAACTTTAGTATAATGTAGAACGCCATACAGCTCCTAACACCTTACAATACCGTACGTAAACTTAAAACTCAATAATAAACCTAATGAATTCGTACGATTCCTTTTGAACATCGTACGACAAGTTAGGACATCTTACGACTCTTTATGCCACATTAGCAACTCGAAAAGAACGTTACTATAATGTAGAACGCCATACAGCTCCTAAGCACACCTTACAATTCCGTACGTAAATTTAAAACTCCATAATAAACCTAATGAATTCGTACGAGTCCTTTTGAACACCGTACGACAAGTTAGGACATCTTACGACTCTTTATGCCACATTAGCAACTCGAAAAGAACGTTACTATAATGTAGAACGCCATACAGCTCCTAAGCACACCTTACAATTCCGTACGTAAATTTAAAACTCCATAATAAACCTAATGAATTCGTACGAGTCCTTTGAACATCGTACGAAAAGTTAGGACATCTTACGACCCTTTATGCCACATTAGCATATCGAAAAAAACTTTAGTATAATGTAGAACGCCATACAGCTCCTAACACCTTACAATACCGTACGTAAACTTAAAACTCCATAAAAAACCTAATGAATTCATACGAGTCCTTTGAACATCGTACGACAAGTTAGGACATCTTACGACTCTTTATGCCACATTAGCAACTCGAAAAGAACTTTAGTATAATGTAGAACGCCATACAGCTCCTAACACCTTACAATAACGTACGTAAACTTAAAACTCCATAATAAACCTAATGAATTCGTACGAGTCCTTTTGAACACCGTACGACAAGTTAGGACATCTTACGACTCTTTATGCCACATTAGCAACTCGAAAAGAACTTTAGTATAATGTAGAACGCCATACAGCTCCTAACACCTTACAATACCGTACGTAAACTTAAAACTCAATAATAAACCTAATGAATTCGTACGAGTCCTTTTGAACATCGTACGACAAGTTAGGACATCTTACGACTCTTTATGCCACATTAGCAACTCGAAAAGAACGTTACTATAATGTAGAACGCCATACAGCTCCTAAAGCACACCTTACAATTCCGTACGTAAATTTAAAACTCCATAATAAACCTAATGAATTCGTACGAGTCCTTTGAACATCGTACTACAAGTTGGGACATCTTACGACTCATTATGCCACATTAGCAACTCGAAAAGAACTTTAGTATAATGTAGAACGCCATACAGCTCCTAACACCTTACAATACCGTACGTAAACATAAAACTCCATAATAAACCTAATGAATTCGTACGTGTCCTTTGAACATCGTACGAAAAGTTAGGACATCTTACGACCCTTTATGCCACATTAGCATATCGAAAAAAACTTTAGTATAATGTAGAACGCCATACAGCTCCTAACACCTTACAATACCGTACGTAAACTTAAAACTCCATAAAAAATCTAATGAATTCATACGAGTCCTTTGAACATCGTACGACAAGTTAGGACATCTTACGGCTCTTTATGCCACATTAGCAACTCGAAAAGAACTTTAGTATAATGTAGAACGCCATACAGCTCCTAACACCTTACAATACCGTACGTAAACTTAAAACTCCATAATAAACCTAATGAATTCGTACGAGTCCTTTTGAACACCGTACGACAAGTTAGGACATCTTACGACTCTTTATGCCACATTAGCAACTCGAAAAGAACTTTAGTATAATGTAGAACGCCATACAGCTACTAACACCTTACAATACCGTACGTAAACATAAAACTCCATAATAAACCTAATAAATTCGTACGAGTCCTTTTGAACACCGTACGACAAGTTAGGACATCTTACGACTCTTTATGCCACATTAGCAACTCGAAAAGAACTTTAGTATAATGTAGAACGCCATACAGCTCCTAACACCTTACAATACCGTACGTAAACTTAAAACTCCATAAAAAACCTAATGAATTCGTACGAGTCCTTTTGAACATCGTACGACAAGTTAGGACATCTTACGACTCTTTATGCCACATTAGCAACTCGAAAAGAACTTTAGTATAATGTAGAACGCCATACAGCTCCTAACACCTTACAATACCGTACGTAAACATAAAACTCCATAATAAACCTAATGAATTCGTACGAGTCCTTTTGAACACCGTACGACAAGTTAGGACATCTTACGACTCTTTATGCCACATTAGCAACTCGAAAAGAACTTTAGTATAATGTAGAACGCCATACAGCTCCTAACACCTTACAATACCATACGTAAACTTAAAACTCAATAATAAACCTAATGAATTCGTACGAGTCCTTTGAACATCGTACGACAAGTTAGGACATCTTACGACTCTTTATGCCACATTAGCAACTCGAAAAGAACTTTAGTATAATGTAGAACGCCATACAGCTCCTAACACCTTACAATACCGTACGTAAACTTAAAACTCCATAATAAACCTAATGAATTCGTACGAGTCCTTTTGAACCCCGTACGACAAGTTAGGACATCTTACGACTCTTTATGCCACATTAGCAACTCGAAAAGAACTTTAGTATAATGTAGAACGCCATACAGCTCCTAACACCTTACAATACCGTACGTAAACATAAAACTCCATAATAAACCTAATGAATTCGTACGAGTCCTTTTGAACACCGTACGACAAGTTAGGACATCTTACGACTCTTTATGCCACATTAGCAACTCGAAAAGAACTTTAGTATAATGTAGAACGCCATACAGCTCCTAACACCTTACAATACCATACGTAAACTTAAAACTCAATAATAAACCTAAAGAATTCGTACAAGTCCTTTGAACATCGTACGACAAGTTAGGACATCTTACGACTCTTTATGCCACATTAGCAACTCGAAAAGAACTTTAGTATAATGTAGAACGCCATACAGCTCCTAACACCTTACAATACCGTACGTAAACTTAAAACTCCATAATAAACCTAATGAATTCGTACGAGTCCTTTTGAACACCGTACGACAAGTTAGGACATCTTACGACTCTTTATGCCACATTAGCAACTCGAAAAGAACTTTAGTATAATGTAGAACGCCATACAGCTCCTAACACCTTACAATACCGTACGTAAACATAAAACTCCATAATAAACCTAATGAATTCGTACGAGTCCTTTTGAACACCGTACGACAAGTTAGGACATCTTACGACTCTTTATGCCACATTAGCAACTCGAAAAGAACTTTAGTATAATGTAGAACGCCATACAGCTCCTAACACCTTACAATACCATACGTAAACTTAAAACTCAATAATAAACCTAATGAATTCGTACGAGTCCTTTTGAACATCGTACGACAAGTTAGGACATCTTACGACTCTTTATGCCACATTAGCAACTCGAAAAGAACTTTAGTATAATGTAGAACGCCATACAGCTCCTAACACCTTACAATACCGTACGTAAACATAAAACTCCATAATAAACCTAATGAATTCGTACGAGTCCTTTTGAACACCGTACGACAAGTTAGGACATCTTACGACTCTTTATGCCACATTAGCAACTCGAAAAGAACTTTAGTATAATGTAGAACGCCATACAGCTCCTAACACCTTACAATACCATACGTAAACTTAAAACTCAATAATAAACCTAATGAATTCGTACGAGTCCTTTGAACATCGTACGACAAGTTAGGACATCTTACGACTCTTTATGCCACATTAGCAACTCGAAAAGAACTTTAGTATAATGTAGAACGCCATACAACTCCTAACACCTTACAATACCGTACGTAAACTTAAAACTCCATAATAAACCTAATGAATTCGTACGAGTCCTTTTGAACACCGTACGACAAGTTAGGACATCTTACGACTCTTTATGCCACATTAGCAAATCGAAAAGAACTTTAGTATAATGTAAAACGCCATACAGCTCCTAACACCTTACAATACCGTACGTAAACTTAAAACTCAATAATAAACCTAATGAATTCGTACGAGTCCTTTTGAACATCGTACGACAAGTTAGGACATCTTACGACTCTTTATGCCACATTAGCAACTCGAAAAGAACGTTACTATAATGTAGAACGCCATACAGCTCCTAACACCTTACAATACCGTACGTAAACATAAAACTCCATAATAAACCTAATAAATTCGTACGAGTCCTTTTGAACACCGTACGACAAGTTAGGACATCTTACGACTCTTTATGCCACATTAGCAACTCGAAAAGAACTTTAGTATAATGTAGAACTCCATACAGCTCCTAACACCTTACAATACCATACGTAAACTTAAAACTCAATAATAAACCTAATGAATTCGTACGAGTCCTTTTGAACATCGTACGACAAGTTAGGACATCTTACGACTCTTTATGCCACATTAGCAACTCGAAAAGAACTTTAGTATAATGTAGAACGCCATACAGCTCCTAACACCTTACAATACCGTACGTAAACATAAAACTCCATAATAAACCTAATGAATTCGTACGAGTCCTTTTGAACACCGTACGACAAGTTAGGACATCTTACGACTCTTTATGCCACATTAGCAACTCGAAAAGAACTTTAGTATAATGTAGAACGCCATACAGCTCCTAACACCTTACAATACCATACGTAAACTTAAAACTCAATAATAAACCTAATGAATTCGTACGAGTCCTTTGAACATCGTACGACAAGTTAGGACATCTTACGACTCTTTATGCCACATTAGCAACTCGAAAAGAACTTTAGTATAATGTAGAACGCCATACAACTCCTAACACCTTACAATACCGTACGTAAACTTAAAACTCCATAATAAACCTAATGAATTCGTACGAGTCCTTTTGAACACCGTACGACAAGTTAGGACATCTTACGACTCTTTATGCCACATTAGCAAATCGAAAAGAACTTTAGTATAATGTAAAACGCCATACAGCTCCTAACACCTTACAATACCGTACGTAAACTTAAAACTCAATAATAAACCTAATGAATTCGTACGAGTCCTTTTGAACATCGTACGACAAGTTAGGACATCTTACGACTCTTTATGCCACATTAGCAACTCGAAAAGAACGTTACTATAATGTAGAACGCCATACAGCTCCTAACACCTTACAATACCGTACGTAAACATAAAACTCCATAATAAACCTAATAAATTCGTACGAGTCCTTTTGAACACCGTACGACAAGTTAGGACATCTTACGACTCTTTATGCCACATTAGCAACTCGAAAAGAACTTTAGTATAATGTAGAACGCCATACAGCTCCTAACACCTTACAATACCGTACGTAAACTTAAAACTCCATAAAAAACCTAATGAATTCGTACGAGTCCTTTTGAACATCGTACGACAAGTTAGGACATCTTACGACTCTTTATGCCACATTAGCAACTCGAAAAGAACTTTAGTATAATGTAGAACGCCATACAGCTCCTAACACCTTACAATACCGTACGTAAACATAAAACTCCATAATAAACCTAATGAATTCGTACGAGTCCTTTTGAACACCGTACGACAAGTTAGGACATCTTACGACTCTTTATGCCACATTAGCAACTCGAAAAGAACTTTAGTATAATGTAGAACGCCATACAGCTCCTAACACCTTACAATACCATACGTAAACTTAAAACTCAATAATAAACCTAATGAATTCGTACGAGTCCTTTGAACATCGTACGACAAGTTAGGACATCTTACGACTCTTTATGCCACATTAGCAACTCGAAAAGAACTTTAGTATAATGTAGAACGCCATACAGCTCCTAACACCTTACAATACCGTACGTAAACTTAAAACTCCATAATAAACCTAATGAATTCGTACGAGTCCTTTTGAACCCCGTACGACAAGTTAGGACATCTTACGACTCTTTATGCCACATTAGCAACTCGAAAAGAACTTTAGTATAATGTAGAACGCCATACAGCTCCTAACACCTTACAATACCGTACGTAAACATAAAACTCCATAATAAACCTAATGAATTCGTACGAGTCCTTTTGAACACCGTACGACAAGTTAGGACATCTTACGACTCTTTATGCCACATTAGCAACTCGAAAAGAACTTTAGTATAATGTAGAACGCCATACAGCTCCTAACACCTTACAATACCATACGTAAACTTAAAACTCAATAATAAACCTAAAGAATTCGTACAAGTCCTTTGAACATCGTACGACAAGTTAGGACATCTTACGACTCTTTATGCCACATTAGCAACTCGAAAAGAACTTTAGTATAATGTAGAACGCCATACAGCTCCTAACACCTTACAATACCGTACGTAAACTTAAAACTCCATAATAAACCTAATGAATTCGTACGAGTCCTTTTGAACACCGTACGACAAGTTAGGACATCTTACGACTCTTTATGCCACATTAGCAACTCGAAAAGAACTTTAGTATAATGTAGAACGCCATACAGCTCCTAACACCTTACAATACCGTACGTAAACATAAAACTCCATAATAAACCTAATGAATTCGTACGAGTCCTTTTGAACACCGTACGACAAGTTAGGACATCTTACGACTCTTTATGCCACATTAGCAACTCGAAAAGAACTTTAGTATAATGTAGAACGCCATACAGCTCCTAACACCTTACAATACCATACGTAAACTTAAAACTCAATAATAAACCTAATGAATTCGTACGAGTCCTTTTGAACATCGTACGACAAGTTAGGACATCTTACGACTCTTTATGCCACATTAGCAACTCGAAAAGAACTTTAGTATAATGTAGAACGCCATACAGCTCCTAACACCTTACAATACCGTACGTAAACATAAAACTCCATAATAAACCTAATGAATTCGTACGAGTCCTTTTGAACACCGTACGACAAGTTAGGACATCTTACGACTCTTTATGCCACATTAGCAACTCGAAAAGAACTTTAGTATAATGTAGAACGCCATACAGCTCCTAACACCTTACAATACCATACGTAAACTTAAAACTCAATAATAAACCTAATGAATTCGTACGAGTCCTTTGAACATCGTACGACAAGTTAGGACATCTTACGACTCTTTATGCCACATTAGCAACTCGAAAAGAACTTTAGTATAATGTAGAACGCCATACAACTCCTAACACCTTACAATACCGTACGTAAACTTAAAACTCCATAATAAACCTAATGAATTCGTACGAGTCCTTTTGAACACCGTACGACAAGTTAGGACATCTTACGACTCTTTATGCCACATTAGCAAATCGAAAAGAACTTTAGTATAATGTAGAACGCCATACAGCTCCTAACACCTTACAATACCGTACGTAAACTTAAAACTCAATAATAAACCTAATGAATTCGTACGAGTCCTTTTGAACATCGTACGACAAGTTAGGACATCTTACGACTCTTTATGCCACATTAGCAACTCGAAAAGAACGTTACTATAATGTAGAACGCCATACAGCTCCTAAGCACACCTTACAATTCCGTACGTAAATTTAAAACTCCATAATAAACCTAATGAATTCGTACGAGTCCTTTGAACATCGTACTACAAATTGGGACATCTTACGACTCATTATGCCACATTAGCAACTCGAAAAGAACTTTAGTATAATGTAGAACGCCATACAGGTCCAAACACCTTTCAATACCGTACGTAAACTTAAAGCTCCATAATATACCTAATGAATTCGTACGAGTCCTTTGAACATCGTACGACAAGTTAGGACATCTTATGACTCTTTATGCCATATTAGCACCTTGAAAAGCACATTAGTATAATGTAAGACGTCTTACAACACCTAACAACATCTTACAACACCGTACGAACCTTTAAAACTCCAAAATAAACCTAATGAATTCGTACGTGTCCTTTGAACATCGTACGAAAAGTTAGGACATCTTACGACCCTTTATGCCAGATTAGCATATCGAAAAAAACTTTAGTATAATGTAGAACGCCATACAGCTCCTAACACCTTACAATACCGTACGTAAACATAAAACTCCATAATAAACCTAATGAATTCGTACGAGTCCTTTTGAACACCGTACGACAAGTTAGGACATCTTACGACTCTTTATGCCACATTAGCAACTCGAAAAGAACTTTAGTATAATGTAGAACGCCATACAGCTCCTAACACCTTACAATACCATACGTAAACTTAAAACTCAATAATAAACCTAATGAATTCGTACGAGTCCTTTTGAACACCGTACGACAAGTTAGGACATCTTACGACTCTTTATGCCACATTAGCAACTCGAAAAGAACTTTAGTATAATGTAGAACGCCATACAGCTCCTAACACCTTACAATACCATACGTAAACTTAAAACTCAATAATAAACCTAATGAATTCGTACGAGTCCTTTTGAACATCGTACGACAAGTTAGGACATCTTACGACTCTTTATGCCACATTAGCAACTCGAAAAGAACTTTAGTATAATGTAGAACGCCATACAGCTCCTAACACCTTACAATACCATACGTAAACTTAAAACTCAATAATAAACCTAATGAATTCGTACGAGTCCTTTGAACATCGTACGACAAGTTAGGACATCTTACGACTCTTTATGCCACATTAGCAACTCGAAAAGAACTTTAGTATAATGTAGAACGCCATACAGCTCCTAACACCTTACAATACCGTACGTAAACATAAAACTCCATAATAAACCTAATGAATTCGTACGAATCCTTTTGAACACCGTACGACAAGTTAGGACATCTTACGACTCTTTATGCCACATTAGCAACTCGAAAAGAACTTTAGTATAATGTAGAACTCCATACAGCTCCTAACACCTTACAATACCATACGTAAACTTAAAACTCAATAATAAACCTAATGAATTCGTACGAGTCCTTTTGAACATCGTACGACAAGTTAGGACATCTTACGACTCTTTATGCCACATTAGCAACTCGAAAAGAACTTTAGTATAATGTAGAACGCCATACAGCTCCTAACACCTTACAATACCGTACGTAAACATAAAACTCCATAATAAACCTAATGAATTCGTACGAGTCCTTTTGAACATCGTACGACAAGTTAGGACATCTTACGACTCTTTATGCCACATTAGCAACTCGAAAAGAACGTTAGTATAATGTAGAACGCCATACAGCTCCTAACACCTTACAATACCGTACGTAAACATAAAACTCCATAATAAACCTAATGAATTCGTACGAGTCCTTTTGAACACCGTACGACAAGTTAGGACATCTTACGACTCTTTATGCCACATTAGCAACTCGAAAAGAACTTTAGTATAATGTAGAACGCCATACAGCTCCTAACACCTTACAATACCATACGTAAACTTAAAACTCAATAATAAACCTAATGAATTCGTACGAGTCCTTTGAACATCGTACGACAAGTTAGGACATCTTATGACTCTTTATGCCATATTAGCACCTTGAAAAGCACATTAGTATAATGTAAGACGTCTTACAACACCTAACAACATCTTACAACACCGTACGAACCTTTAAAACTCCAAAATAAACCTAATGAATTCGTACGTGTCCTTTGAACATCGTACGAAAAGTTAGGACATCTTACGACCCTTTATGCCAGATTAGCATATCGAAAAAAACTTTAGTATAATGTAGAACGCCATACAGCTCCTAACACCTTACAATACCGTACGTAAACATAAAACTCCATAATAAACCTAATGAATTCGTACGAGTCCTTTTGAACACCGTACGACAAGTTAGGACATCTTACGACTCTTTATGCCACATTAGCAACTCGAAAAGAACTTTAGTATAATGTAGAACGCCATACAGCTCCTAACACCTTACAATACCATACGTAAACTTAAAACTCAATAATAAACCTAATGAATTCGTACGAGTCCTTTTGAACACCGTACGACAAGTTAGGACATCTTACGACTCTTTATGCCACATTAGCAACTCGAAAAGAACTTTAGTATAATGTAGAACGCCATACAGCTCCTAACACCTTACAATACCATACGTAAACTTAAAACTCAATAATAAACCTAATGAATTCGTACGAGTCCTTTTGAACATCGTACGACAAGTTAGGACATCTTACGACTCTTTATGCCACATTAGCAACTCGAAAAGAACTTTAGTATAATGTAGAACGCCATACAGCTCCTAACACCTTACAATACCATACGTAAACTTAAAACTCAATAATAAACCTAATGAATTCGTACGAGTCCTTTGAACATCGTACGACAAGTTAGGACATCTTACGACTCTTTATGCCACATTAGCAACTCGAAAAGAACTTTAGTATAATGTAGAACGCCATACAGCTCCTAACACCTTACAATACCGTACGTAAACATAAAACTCCATAATAAACCTAATGAATTCGTACGAGTCCTTTTGAACACCGTACGACAAGTTAGGACATCTTACGACTCTTTATGCCACATTAGCAACTCGAAAAGAACTTTAGTATAATGTAGAACGCCATACAGCTCCTAACACCTTACAATACCATACGTAAACTTAAAACTCAATAATAAACCTAATGAATTCGTACGAGTCCTTTTGAACATCGTACGACAAGTTAGGACATCTTACGACTCTTTATGCCACATTAGCAACTCGAAAAGAACTTTAGTATAATGTAGAACGCCATACAGCTCCTAACACCTTACAATACCGTACGTAAACATAAAACTCCATAATAAACCTAATGAATTCGTACGAGTCCTTTTGAACATCGTACGACAAGTTAGGACATCTTACGACTCTTTATGCCACATTAGCAACTCGAAAAGAACGTTAGTATAATGTAGAACGCCATACAGCTCCTAACACCTTACAATACCGTACGTAAACATAAAACTCCATAATAAACCTAATGAATTCGTACGAGTCCTTTTGAACACCGTACGACAAGTTAGGACATCTTACGACTCTTTATGCCACATTAGCAACTCGAAAAGAACTTTAGTATAATGTAGAACGCCATACAGCTCCTAACACCTTACAATACCATACGTAAACTTAAAACTCAATAATAAACCTAATGAATTCGTACGAGTCCTTTGAACATCGTACGACAAGTTAGGACATCTTACGACTCTTTATGCCACATTAGCAACTCGAAAAGAACTTTAGTATAATGTAGAACGCCATACAACTCCTAACACCTTACAATACCGTACGTAAACTTAAAACTCCATAATAAACCTAATGAATTCGTACGAGTCCTTTTGAACACCGTACGACAAGTTAGGACATCTTACGACTCTTTATGCCACATTAGCAAATCGAAAAGAACTTTAGTATAATGTAGAACGCCATACAGCTCCTAACACCTTACAATACCGTACGTAAACTTAAAACTCAATAATAAACCTAATGAATTCGTACGAGTCCTTTTGAACATCGTACGACAAGTTAGGACATCTTACGACTCTTTATGCCACATTAGCAACTCGAAAAGAACGTTACTATAATGTAGAACGCCATACAGCTCCTAAGCACACCTTACAATTCCGTACGTAAATTTAAAACTCCATAATAAACCTAATGAATTCGTACGAGTCCTTTGAACATCGTACTACAAATTGGGACATCTTACGACTCATTATGCCACATTAGCAACTCGAAAAGAACTTTAGTATAATGTAGAACACCATACAGGTCCAAACACCTTTCAATACCGTACGTAAACTTAAAGCTCCATAATATACCTAATGAATTCGTACGAGTCCTTTGAATATCGTACGACAAGTTAGGACATCTTATGACTCTTTATGCCATATTAGCACCTTGAAAAGCACATTAGTATAATGTAAGACGTCTTACAACACCTAACAACATCTTACAACACCGTACGAACCTTTAAAACTCCAAAATAAACCTAATGAATTCGTACGTGTCCTTTGAACATCGTACGAAAAGTTAGGACATCTTACGACCCTTTATGCCAGATTAGCATATCGAAAAAAACTTTAGTATAATGTAGAACGCCATACAGCTCCTAACACCTTACAATACCGTACGTAAACATAAAACTCCATAATAAACCTAATGAATTCGTACGAGTCCTTTTGAACACCGTACGACAAGTTAGGACATCTTACGACTCTTTATGCCACATTAGCAACTCGAAAAGAACTTTAGTATAATGTAGAACGCCATACAGCTCCTAACACCTTACAATACCATACGTAAACTTAAAACTCAATAATAAACCTAATGAATTCGTACGAGTCCTTTTGAACATCGTACGACAAGTTAGGACATCTTACGACTCTTTATGCCACATTAGCAACTCGAAAAGAACTTTAGTATAATGTAGAACGCCATACAGCTCCTAACACCTTACAATACCGTACGTAAACATAAAACTCCATAATAAACCTAATGAATTCGTACGAGTCCTTTTGAACACCGTACGACAAGTTAGGACATCTTACGACTCTTTATGCCACATTAGCAACTCGAAAAGAACTTTAGTATAATGTAGAACGCCATACAGCTCCTAACACCTTACAATACCACACGTAAACTTAAAACTCAATAATAAACCTAATGAATTCGTACGAGTCCTTTTGAACATCGTACGACAAGTTAGGACATCTTACGACTCTTTATGCCACATTAGCAACTCGAAAAGAACTTTAGTATAATGTAGAACGCCATACAGCTCCTAACACCTTACAATACCATACGTAAACTTAAAACTCAATAATAAACCTAATGAATTCGTACGAGTCCTTTGAACATCGTACGACAAGTTAGGACATCTTACGACTCTTTATGCCACATTAGCAACTCGAAAAGAACTTTAGTATAATGTAGAACGCCATACAGCTCCTAACACCTTACAATACCGTACGTAAACTTAAAACTCCATAATAAACCTAATGAATTCGTACGAGTCCTTTTGAACACCGTACGACAAGTTAGGACATCTTACGAATCTTTATGCCACATTAGCAACTCGAAAAGAACGTTACTGTAATGTAGAACGCCATACAGCTCCTAAGCACACCTTACAATTCCGTACGTAAATTTAAAACTCAATAATAAACCTAATGAATTCGTACGAGTCCTTTTGAACACCGTACGACAAGTTAGGACATCTTACGACTCTTTATGCCACATTAGCAACTCGAAAAGAACGTTACTATAATGTAGAACGCCATACAGCTCCTAAGCACACCTTACAATTCCGTACGTAAATTTAAAACTCCATAATAAACCTAATGAATTCGTACGAGTCCTTTGAACATCGTACGACAAGTTAGGACATCTTACGACTCTTTATGCCACATTAGCAACTCGAAAAGAACTTTAGTATAATGTAGAACGCCATACAGCTCCTAACACCTTACAATACCGTACGTAAACATAAAACTCCATAATAAACCTAATGAATTCGTACGAGTCCTTTTGAACACCGTACGACAAGTTAGGACATCTTACGACTCTTTATGCCACATTAGCAACTCGAAAAGAACTTTAGTATAATGTAGAACGCCATACAGCTCCTAACACCTTACAATACCATACATAAACTTAAAACTCAATAATAAACCTAATGAATTCGTACGAGTCCTTTTGAACATCGTACGACAAGTTAGGACATCTTACGACTCTTTATGCCACATTAGCAACTCGAAAAGAACTTTAGTATAATGTAGAACGCCATACAGCTCCTAAGCACACCTTACAATTCCGTACGTAAACTTAAAACTCAATAATAAACCTAATGAATTCGTACGAGTCCTTTGAACATCGTACGACAAGTTAGGACATCTTACGGCTCTTTATGCCACATTAGCAACTCGAAAAGAACTTTAGCATAATGTAGAACGCCATACAGCTCCTAACACCTTACAATACCGTACGTAAACTTAAAACTCCATAATAAACCTAATGAATTCGTACGAGTCCTTTTGAACACCGTACGACAAGTTAGGACATCTTACGACTCTTTATGCCACATTAGCAACTCGAAAAGAACGTTACTATAATGTAGAACGCCATACAGCTCCTAAGCACACCTTACAATTCCGTACGTAAATTTAAAACTCCATAATAAACCTAATGAATTCGTACGAGTCCTTTGAACATCGTACGACAAGTTAGGACATCTTACGACTCTTTATGCCACATTAGCAACTCGAAAAGAACTTTAGTATAATGTAGAACGCCATACAGCTCCTAACACCTTACAATACCGTACGTAAACATAAAACTCCATAATAAACCTAATGAATTCGTACGAGTCCTTTTGAACACCGTACGACAAGTTAGGACATCTTACGACTCTTTATGCCACATTAGCAACTCGAAAAGAACTTTAGTATAATGTAGAACGCCATACAGCTCCTAACACCTTACAATACCAAACATAAACTTAAAACTCAATAATAAACCTAATGAATTCGTACGAGTCCTTTTGAACATCGTACGACAAGTTAGGACATCTTACGACTCTTTATGCCACATTAGCAACTCGAAAAGAACTTTAGTATAATGTAGAACGCCATACAGCTCCTAAGCACACCTTACAATTCCGTACGTAAACTTAAAACTCAATAATAAACCTAATGAATTCGTACGAGTCCTTTGAACATCGTACGACAAGTTAGGACATCTTACGGCTCTTTATGCCACATTAGCAACTCGAAAAGAACTTTAGCATAATGTAGAACGCCATACAGCTCCTAACACCTTACAATACCGTACGTAAACTTAAAACTCCATAATAAACCTAATGAATTCGTACGAGTCCTTTTGAACATCGTACGACAAGTTAGGACATCTTACGACTCTTTATGCCACATTAGCAACTCGAAAAGAACGTTACTATAATGTAGAACGCCATACAGCTCCTAAGCACACCTTACAATTCCGTACGTAAATTTAAAACTCCATAATAAACCTAATGAATTCGTACGAGTCCTTTTGAACACCGTACGACAAGTTAGGACATCTTACGACTCTTTATGCCACATTAGCAACTCGAAAAGAACGTTACTATAATGTAGAACGCCATACAGCTCCTAAGCACACCTTACAATTCCGTACGTAAATTTAAAACTCCATAATAAACCTAATGAATTCGTACGAGTCCTTTGAACATCGTACGACAAGTTAGGACATCTTACGACTCTTTATGCCACATTAGCAACTCGAAAAGAACTTTAGTATAATGTAGAACGCCATACAGCTCCTAACACCTTACAATACCGTACGTAAACTTAAAACTCCATAATAAACCTAATGAATTCGTACGAGTCCTTTTGAACACCGTACGACAAGTTAGGACATCTTACGACTCTTTATGTCACATTAGCAACTCGAAAAGAACTTTAGTATAATGTAGAACGCCATACAGCTCCTAAGCACACCTTACAATTCCGTACGTAAACTTAAAACTCAATAATAAACCTAATGAATTCGTATGAGTCCTTTGAACATCGTACGACAAGTTAGGACATCTTACGACTCTTTATGCCACATTAGCAACTCGAAAAGAACTTTAGTATAATGTAGAACGCCATACAGCTCCTAACACCTTACAATACCGTACGTAAACATAAAACTCCATAATAAACCTAATGAATTCGTACGAGTCCTTTTGAACACCGTACGACAAGTTAGGACATCTTACGACTCTTTATGCCACATTAGCAACTCGAAAAGAACTTTAGTATAATGTAGAACGCCATACAGCTCCTAACACCTTACAATACCAAACATAAACTTAAAACTCAATAATAAACCTAATGAATTCGTACGAGTCCTTTTGAACATCGTACGACAAGTTAGGACATCTTACGACTCTTTATGCCACATTAGCAACTCGAAAAGAACTTTAGTATAATGTAGAACGCCATACAGCTCCTAAGCACACCTTACAATTCCGTACGTAAACTTAAAAGTCAATAATAAACCTAATGAATTCGTACGAGTCCTTTGAACATCGTACGACAAGTTAGGACATCTTACGGCTCTTTATGCCACATTAGCAACTCGAAAAGAACTTTAGCTTAATGTAGAACGCCATACAGCTCCTAACACCTTACAATACCGTACGTAAACTTAAAACTCCATAATAAAACTAATGAATTCGTACGAGTCCTTTTGAACATCGTACGACAAGTTAGGACATCTTACGACTCTTTATGCCACATTAGCAACTCGAAAAGAACGTTACTATAATGTAGAACGCCATACAGCTCCTAAGCACACCTTACAATTCCGTACGTAAATTTAAAACTCCATAATAAACCTAATGAATTCGTACGAGTCCTTTTGAACACCGTACGACAAGTTAGGACATCTTACGACTCTTTATGCCACATTAGCAACTCGAAAAGAACGTTACTATAATGTAGAACGCCATACAGCTCCTAAGCACACCTTACAATTCCGTACGTAAATTTAAAACTCCATAATAAACCTAATGAATTCGTACGAGTCCTTTTGAACATCGTACGACAAGTTAGGACATCTTACGACTCTTTATGCCACATTAGCAACTCGAAAAGAACTTTAGTATAATGTAGAACGCCATACAGCTCCTAACACCTTACAATACCATACATAAACTTAAAACTCAATAATAAACCTAATGAATTCGTACGAGTCCTTTTGAACATCGTACGACAAGTTAGGACATCTTACGACTCTTTATGCCACATTAGCAACTCGAAAAGAACTTTAGTATAATGTAGAACGCCATACAGCTCCTAAGCACACCTTACAATTCCGTACGTAAACTTAAAACTCAATAATAAACCTAATGAATTCGTATGAGTCCTTTGAACATCGTACGACAAGTTAGGACATCTTACGACTCTTTATGCCACATTAGCAACTCGAAAAGAACTTTAGTATAATGTAGAACGCCATACAGCTCCTAACACCTTACAATACCGTACGTAAACTTAAAACTCCATAATAAACCTAATGAATTCGTACGAGTCCTTTTGAACATCGTACGACAAGTTAGGACATCTTACGACTCTTTATGCCACATTAGCAACTCGAAAAGAACGTTACTATAATGTAGAACGCCATACAGCTCCTAAGCACACCTTACAATTCTGTACGTAAATTTAAAACTCCATAATAAACCTAATGAATTCGTACGAGTCCTTTTGAACACCGTACGACAAGTTAGGACATCTTACGACTCTTTATGCCACATTAGCAACTCGAAAAGAACGTTACTATAATGTAGAACGCCATACAGCTCCTAAGCACACCTTACAATTCCGTACGTAAATTTAAAACTCCATAATAAACCTAATGAATTCGTACGAGTCCTTTTGAACACCGTACGACAAGTTAGGACATCTTACGACTCTTTATGCCACATTAGCAACTCGAAAAGAACGTTACTATAATGTAGAACGCCATACAGCTCCTAAGCACACCTTACAATTCCGTACGTAAATTTAAAACTCCATAATAAACCTAATGAATTCGTACGAGTCCTTTGAACATCGTACGACAAGTTAGGACATCTTACGACTCTTTATGCCACATTAGCAACTCGAAAAGAACTTTAGTATAATGTAGAACGCCATACAGCTCCTAACACCTTACAATACCGTACGTAAACTTAAAACTCCATAATAAACCTAATGAATTCGTACGAGTCCTTTTGAACACCGTACGACAAGTTAGGACATCTTACGACTCTTTATGCCACATTAGCAACTCGAAAAGAACTTTAGTATAATGTAGAACGCCATACAGCTCCTAACACCTTACAATACCATACGTAAACTTAAAACTCAATAATAAACCTAATGAATTCGTACGAGTCCTTTTGAACACCGTACGACAAGTTAGGACATCTTACGACTCTTTATGCCACATTAGCAACTCGAAAAGAACTTTAGTATAATGTAGAACGCCATACAGCTCCTAACACCTTACAATACCGTACGTAAACTTAAAACTCCATAATAAACCTAATGAATTCGTACGAGTCCTTTTGAACACCGTACGACAAGTTAGGACATCTTACGACTCTTTATGCCACATTAGCAACTCGAAAAGAACTTTAGTATAATGTAGAACGCCATACAGCTCCTAACACCTTACAATACCGTACGTAAACTTAAAACTCAATAATAAACCTAATGAATTCGTACGAGTCCTTTTGAACATCGTACGACAAGTTAGGACATCTTACGACTCTTTATGCCACATTAGCAACTCGAAAAGAACGTTACTATAATGTAGAACGCCATACAGCTCCTAAGCACACCTTACAATTCCGTACGTAAATTTAAAACTCCATAATAAACCTAATGAATTCGTACGAGTCCTTTGAACATCGTACTACAAGTTGGGACATCTTACGACTCATTATGCCACATTAGCAACTCGAAAAGAACTTTAGTATAATGTAGAACGCCATACAGCTCCTAACACCTTACAATACCGTACGTAAACTTAAAACTCCATAATAAACCTAATGAATTCGTACGTGTCCTTTGAACATCGTACGAAAAGTTAGGACATCTTACGACCCTTTATGCCACATTAGCATATCGAAAAAAACTTTAGTATAATGTAGAACGCCATACAGCTCCTAACACCTTACAATACCGTACGTAAACTTAAAACTCCATAAAAAACCTAATGAATTCATACGAGTCCTTTGAACATCGTACGACAAGTTAGGACATCTTACGACTCTTTATGCCACATTAGCAACTCGAAAAGAACTTTAGTGTAATGTAGAACGCCATACAGCTCCTAACACCTTACAATACCGTACGTAAACTTAAAACTCCATAATAAACCTAATGAATTCGTACGAGTCCTTTTGAACACCGTACGACAAGTTAGGACATCTTACGACTCTTTATGCCACATTAGCAACTCGAAAAGAACTTTAGTATAATGTAGAACGCCATACAGCTCCTAACACCTTACAATACCGTACGTAAACATAAAACTCCATAATAAACCTAATGAATTTGTACGAGTCCTTTTGAACACCGTACGACAAGTTATGACATCTTACGACTCTTTATGCCACATTAGCAACTCGAAAAGAACTTTAGTATAATGTAGAACGCCATACAGCTCCTAACACCTTATAATACCATACGTAAACTTAAAACTCAATAATAAACCTAATGAATTCGTACGAGTCCTTTTGAACATCGTACGACAAGTTAGGACATCTTACGACTCTTTATGCCACATTAGCAACTCGAAAAGAACTTTAGTATAATGTAGAACTCCATACAGCTCCTAACACCTTACAATACCATACGTAAACTTAAAACTCAATAATAAACCTAATGAATTCGTACGAGTCCTTTTGAACACCGTACGACAAGTTAGGACATCTTACGACTCTTTATGCCACATTAGCAACTCGAAAAGAACTTTAGTATAATGTAGAACGCCATACAGCTCCTAACACCTTACAATACCGTAAGTAAACTTAAAACTCCATAATAAACCTAATGAATTCGTACGAGTCCTTTTGAACACCGTACGACAAGTTAGGACATCTTACGACTCTTTATGCCACATTAGCAACTCGAAAAGAACTTTAGTATAATGTAGAACGCCATACAGCTCCTAACACCTTACAATACCGTACGTAAACTTAAAACTCAATAATAAACCTAATGAATTCGTACGAGTCCTTTTGAACATCGTACGAAAAGTTAGGACATCTTACGACTCTTTATGCCACATTAGCAACTCGAAAAGAACGTTACTATAATGTAGAACGCCATACAGCTCCTAAGCACACCTTACAATTCCGTACGTAAATTTAAAACTCCATAATAAACCTAATGAATTCGTACGAGTCCTTTGAACATCGTACTACAAGTTGGGACATCTTACGACTCATTATGCCACATTAGCAACTCGAAAAGAACTTTAGTATAATGTAGAACGCCATACAGCTCCTAACACCTTACAATACCGTACGTAAACTTAAAACTCCATAATAAACCTAATGAATTCGTACGTGTCCTTTGAACATCGTACGAAAAGTTAGGACATCTTACGACCCTTTATGCCACATTAGCATATCGAAAAAAACTTTAGTATAATGTAGAACGCCATACAGCTCCTAACACCTTACAATACCGTACGTAAACTTAAAACTCCATAAAAAACCTAATGAATTCATACGAGTCCTTTGAACATCGTACGACAAGTTAGGACATCTTACGACTCTTTATGCCACATTAGCAACTCGAAAAGAACTTTAGTGTAATGTAGAACGCCATACAGCTCCTAACACCTTACAATACCGTACGTAAACTTAAAACTCCATAATAAACCTAATGAATTCGTACGAGTCCTTTTGAACACCGTACGACAAGTTAGGACATCTTACGACTCTTTATGCCACATTAGCAACTCGAAAAGAACTTTAGTATAATGTAGAACGCCATACAGCTCCTAACACCTTACAATACCGTACGTAAACTTAAAACTCCATAATAAACCTAATGAATTCGTACGAGCCCTTTTGAACACCGTACGACAAGTTAGGACATCTTACGACTCTTTATGCCACATTAGCAACTCGAAAAGAACTTTAGTATAATGTAGAACGCCATACAGCTCCTAACACCTTACAATACCGTACGTAAACTTAAAACTCAATAATAAACCTAATGAATTCGTACGAGTCCTTTTGAACATCGTACGAAAAGTTAGGACATCTTACGACTCTTTATGCCACATTAGCAACTCGAAAAGAACTTTAGTATAATGTAGAACGCCATACAGCTCCTAAGCACACCTTACAATTCCGTACGTAAACTTAAAACTCAATAATAAACCTAATGAATTCGTATGAGTCCTTTGAACATCGTACGACAAGTTAGGACATCTTACGACTCTTTATGCCACATTAGCAACTCGAAAAGAACTTTAGTATAATGTAGAACGCCATACAGCTCCTAACACCTTACAATACCGTACGTAAACTTAAAACTCCATAATAAACCTAATGAATTCGTACGAGTCCTTTTGAACATCGTACGACAAGTTAGGACATCTTACGACTCTTTATGCCACATTAGCAACTCGAAAAGAACGTTACTATAATGTAGAACGCCATACAGCTCCTAAGCACACCTTACAATTCCGTACGTAAATTTAAAACTCCATAATAAACCTAATGAATTCGTACGAGTCCTTTTGAACACCGTACGACAAGTTAGGACATCTTACGACTCTTTATGCCACATTAGCAACTCGAAAAGAACGTTACTATAATGTAGAACGCCATACAGCTCCTAAGCACACCTTACAATTCCGTACGTAAATTTAAAACTCCATAATAAACCTAATGAATTCGTACGTGTCCTTTGAACATCGTACGAAAAGTTAGGACATCTTACGACCCTTTATGCCACATTAGCATATCGAAAAAAACTTTAGTATAATGTAGAACGCCATACAGCTCCTAACACCTTACAATACCGTACGTAAACTTAAAACTCCATAAAAAACCTAATGAATTCATACGAGTCCTTTGAACATCGTACGACAAGTTAGGACATCTTACGACTCTTTATGCCACATTAGCAACTCGAAAAGAACTTTAGTGTAATGTAGAACGCCATACAGCTCCTAACACCTTACAATACCGTACGTAAACTTAAAACTCCATAATAAACCTAATGAATTCGTACGAGTCCTTTTGAACACCGTACGACAAGTTAGGACATCTTACGACTCTTTATGCCACATTAGCAACTCGAAAAGAACTTTAGTATAATGTAGAACGCCATACAGCTCCTAACACCTTACAATACCGTACGTAAACTTAAAACTCCATAATAAACCTAATGAATTCGTACGAGCCCTTTTGAACACCGTACGACAAGTTAGGACATCTTACGACTCTTTATGCCACATTAGCAACTCGAAAAGAACTTTAGTATAATGTAGAACGCCATACAGCTCCTAACACCTTACAATACCGTACGTAAACTTAAAACTCAATAATAAACCTAATGAATTCGTACGAGTCCTTTTGAACATCGTACGAAAAGTTAGGACATCTTACGACTCTTTATGCCACATTAGCAACTCGAAAAGAACTTTAGTATAATGTAGAACGCCATACAGCTCCTAAGCACACCTTACAATTCCGTACGTAAACTTAAAACTCAATAATAAACCTAATGAATTCGTATGAGTCCTTTGAACATCGTACGACAAGTTAGGACATCTTACGACTCTTTATGCCACATTAGCAACTCGAAAAGAACTTTAGTATAATGTAGAACGCCATACAGCTCCTAACACCTTACAATACCGTACGTAAACTTAAAACTCCATAATAAACCTAATGAATTCGTACGAGTCCTTTTGAACATCGTACGACAAGTTAGGACATCTTACGACTCTTTATGCCACATTAGCAACTCGAAAAGAACGTTACTATAATGTAGAACGCCATACAGCTCCTAAGCACACCTTACAATTCCGTACGTAAATTTAAAACTCCATAATAAACCTAATGAATTCGTACGAGTCCTTTTGAACACCGTACGACAAGTTAGGACATCTTACGACTCTTTATGCCACATTAGCAACTCGAAAAGAACGTTACTATAATGTAGAACGCCATACAGCTCCTAAGCACACCTTACAATTCCGTACGTAAATTTAAAACTCCATAATAAACCTAATGAATTCGTACGAGTCCTTTTGAACACCGTACGACAAGTTAGGACATCTTACGACTCTTTATGCCACATTAGCAACTCGAAAAGAACGTTACTATAATGTAGAACGCCATACAGCTCCTAAGCACACCTTACAATTCCGTACGTAAATTTAAAACTCCATAATAAACCTAATGAATTCGTACGAGTCCTTTGAACATCGTACGACAAGTTAGGACATCTTACGACTCTTTATGCCACATTAGCAACTCGAAAAGAACTTTAGTATAATGTAGAACGCCATACAGCTCCTAACACCTTACAATACCGTACGTAAACTTAAAACTCCATAATAAACCTAATGAATTCGTACGAGTCCTTTTGAACACCGTACGACAAGTTAGGACATCTTACGACTCTTTATGCCACATTAGCAACTCGAAAAGAACTTTAGTATAATGTAGAACGCCATACAGCTCCTAACACCTTACAATACCATACGTAAACTTAAAACTCAATAATAAACCTAATGAATTCGTACGAGTCCTTTTGAACACCGTACGACAAGTTAGGACATCTTACGACTCTTTATGCCACATTAGCAACTCGAAAATAACTTTAGTATAATGTAGAACGCCATACAGCTCCTAACACCTTACAATACCGTACGTAAACTTAAAACTCCATAATAAACCTAATGAATTCGTACGAGTCCTTTTGAACACCGTACGACAAGTTAGGACATCTTACGACTCTTTATGCCACATTAGCAACTCGAAAAGAACTTTAGTATAATGTAGAACGCCATACAGCTCCTAACACCTTACAATACCGTACGTAAACTTAAAACTCAATAATAAACCTAATGAATTCGTACGAGTCCTTTTGAACATCGTACGACAAGTTAGGACATCTTACGACTCTTTATGCCACATTAGCAACTCGAAAAGAACTTTAGTATAATGTAGAACTCCATACAGCTCCTAACACCTTACAATACCATACGTAAACTTAAAACTCAATAATAAACCTAATGAATTCGTACGAGTCCTTTTGAACACCGTACGACAAGTTAGGACATCTTACGACTCTTTATGCCACATTAGCAACTCGAAAAGAACTTTAGTATAATGTAGAACGCCATACAGCTCCTAACACCTTACAATACCGTACGTAAACTTAAAACTCCATAATAAACCTAATGAATTCGTACGAGTCCTTTTGAACACCGTACGACAAGTTAGGACATCTTACGACTCTTTATGCCACATTAGCAACTCGAAAAGAACTTTAGTATAATGTAGAACGCCATACAGCTCCTAACACCTTACAATACCGTACGTAAACTTAAAACTCAATAATAAACCTAATGAATTCGTACGAGTCCTTTTGAACATCGTACGAAAAGTTAGGACATCTTACAACTCTTTATGCCACATTAGCAACTCTAAAAGAACGTTACTATAATGTAGAACGCCATACAGCTCCTAAGCACACCTTACAATTCCGTACGTAAATTTAAAACTCCATAATAAACCTAATGAATTCGTACGAGTCCTTTGAACATCGTACTACAAGTTGGGACATCTTACGACTCATTATGCCACATTAGCAACTCGAAAAGAACTTTAGTATAATGTAGAACGCCATACAGCTCCTAACACCTTACAATACCGTACGTAAACTTAAAACTCCATAAAAAACCTAATGAATTCATACGAGTCCTTTGAACATCGTACGACAAGTTAGGACATCTTACGACTCTTTATGCCACATTAGCAACTCGAAAAGAACTTTAGTGTAATCTAGAACGCCATACAGCTCCTAACACCTTACAATACCGTACGTAAACTTAAAACTCCATAATAAACCTAATGAATTCGTACGAGTCCTTTTGAACACCGTACGACAAGTTAGGACATCTTACGACTCTTTATGCCACATTAGCAACTCGAAAAGAACTTTAGTATAATGTAGAACGCCATACAGCTCCTAACACCTTACAATACCGTACGTAAACATAAAACTCCATAATAAACCTAATGAATTCGTACGAGTCCTTTTGAACACCGTACGACAAGTTATGACATCTTACGACTCTTTATGCCACATTAGCAACTCGAAAAGAACTTTAGTATAATGTAGAACGCCATACAGCTCCTAACACCTTACAATACCATACGTAAACTTAAAACTCAATAATAAACCTAATGAATTCGTACGAGTCCTTTTGAACATCGTACGACAAGTTAGGACATCTTACGACTCTTTATGCCACATTAGCAACTCGAAAAGAACTTTAGTATAATGTAGAACTCCATACAGCTCCTAACACCTTACAATACCATACGTAAACTTAAAACTCAATAATAAACCTAATGAATTCGTACGAGTCCTTTTGAACACCGTACGACAAGTTAGGACATCTTACGACTCTTTATGCCACATTAGCAACTCGAAAAGAACTTTAGTATAATGTAGAACGCCATACAGCTCCTAACACCTTACAATACCGTACGTAAACTTAAAACTCCATAATAAACCTAATGAATTCGTACGAGTCCTTTTGAACACCGTACGACAAGTTAGGACATCTTACGACTCTTTATGCCACATTAGCAACTCGAAAAGAACTTTAGTATAATGTAGAACGCCATACAGCTCCTAACACCTTACAATACCGTACGTAAACTTAAAACTCAATAATAAACCTAATGAATTCGTACGAGTCCTTTTGAACATCGTACGAAAAGTTAGGACATCTTACGACTCTTTATGCCACATTAGCAACTCGAAAAGAACTTTAGTATAATGTAGAACGCCATACAGCTCCTAAGCACACCTTACAATTCCGTACGTAAACTTAAAACTCAATAATAAACCTAATGAATTCGTATGAGTCCTTTGAACATCGTACGACAAGTTAGGACATCTTACGACTCTTTATGCCACATTAGCAACTCGAAAAGAACTTTAGTATAATGTAGAACGCCATACAGCTCCTAACACCTTACAATACCGTACGTAAACTTAAAACTCCATAATAAACCTAATGAATTCGTACGAGTCCTTTTGAACATCGTACGACAAGTTAGGACATCTTACGACTCTTTATGCCACATTAGCAACTCGAAAAGAACGTTACTATAATGTAGAACGCCATACAGCTCCTAAGCACACCTTACAATTCCGTACGTAAATTTAAAACTCCATAATAAACCTAATGAATTCGTACGAGTCCTTTTGAACACCGTACGACAAGTTAGGACATCTTACGACTCTTTATGCCACATTAGCAACTCGAAAAGAACGTTACTATAATGTAGAACGCCATACAGCTCCTAAGCACACCTTACAATTCCGTACGTAAATTTAAAACTCCATAATAAACCTAATGAATTCGTACGAGTCCTTTTGAACACCGTACGACAAGTTAGGACATCTTACGACTCTTTATGCCACATTAGCAACTCGAAAAGAACGTTACTATAATGTAGAACGCCATACAGCTCCTAAGCACACCTTACAATTCCGTACGTAAATTTAAAACTCCATAATAAACCTAATGAATTCGTACGAGTCCTTTGAACATCGTACGACAAGTTAGGACATCTTACGACTCTTTATGCCACATTAGCAACTCGAAAAGAACTTTAGTATAATGTAGAACGCCATACAGCTCCTAACACCTTACAATACCGTACGTAAACTTAAAACTCCATAATAAACCTAATGAATTCGTACGAGTCCTTTTGAACACCGTACGACAAGTTAGGACATCTTACGACTCTTTATGCCACATAACTCGAAAAGAACTTTAGTATAATGTAGAACGCCATACAGCTCCTAACACCTTACAATACCATACGTAAACTTAAAACTCAATAATAAACCTAATGAATTCGTACGAGTCCTTTTGAACACCGTACGACAAGTTAGGACATCTTACGACTCTTTATGCCACATTAGCAACTCGAAAATAACTTTAGTATAATGTAGAACGCCATACAGCTCCTAACACCTTACAATACCGTACGTAAACTTAAAACTCCATAATAAACCTAATGAATTCGTACGAGTCCTTTTGAACACCGTACGACAAGTTAGGACATCTTACGACTCTTTATGCCACATTAGCAACTCGAAAAGAACTTTAGTATAATGTAGAACGCCATACAGCTCCTAACACCTTACAATACCGTACGTAAACTTAAAACTCAATAATAAACCTAATGAATTCGTACGAGTCCTTTTGAACATCGTACGACAAGTTAGGACATCTTACGACTCTTTATGCCACATTAGCAACTCGAAAAGAACGTTACTATAATGTAGAACGCCATACAGCTCCTAAGCACACCTTACAATTCCGTACGTAAATTTAAAACTCCATAATAAACCTAATGAATTCGTACGAGTCCTTTGAACATCGTACTACAAGTTGGGACATCTTACGACTCATTATGCCACATTAGCAACTCGAAAAGAACTTTAGTATAATGTAGAACGCCATACAGCTCCTAACACCTTACAATACCGTACGTAAACTTAAAACTCCATAATAAACCTAATGAATTCGTACGTGTCCTTTGAACATCGTACGAAAAGTTAGGACATCTTACGACCCTTTATGCCACATTAGCATATCGAAAAAAACTTTAGTATAATGTAGAACGCCATACAGCTCCTAACACCTTACAATACCGTACGTAAACTTAAAACTCCATAAAAAACCTAATGAATTCATACGAGTCCTTTGAACATCGTACGACAAGTTAGGACATCTTACGACTCTTTATGCCACATTAGCAACTCGAAAAGAACTTTAGTGTAATGTAGAACGCCATACAGCTCCTAACACCTTACAATACCGTACGTAAACTTAAAACTCCATAATAAACCTAATGAATTCGTACGAGTCCTTTTGAACACCGTACGACAAGTTAGGACATCTTACGACTCTTTATGCCACATTAGCAACTCGAAAAGAACTTTAGTATAATGTAGAACGCCATACAGCTCCTAACACCTTACAATACCGTACGTAAACATAAAACTCCATAATAAACCTAATGAATTCGTACGAGTCCTTTTGAACACCGTACGACAAGTTAGGACATCTTACGACTCTTTATGCCACATTAGCAACTCGAAAAGAACTTTAGTATAATGTAGAACGCCATACAGCTCCTAACACCTTACAATACCGTACGTAAACTTAAAACTCAATAATAAACCTAATGAATTCGTACGAGTCCTTTTGAACATCGTACGACAAGTTAGGACATCTTACGACTCTTTATGCCACATTAGCAACTCGAAAAGAACGTTACTATAATGTAGAACGCCATACAGCTCCTAAGCACACCTTACAATTCCGTACGTAAATTTAAAACTCCATAATAAACCTAATGAATTCGTACGAGTCCTTTGAACATCGTACTACAAGTTGGGACATCTTACGACTCATTATGCCACATTAGCAACTCGAAAAGAACTTTAGTATAATGTAGAACGCCATACAGCTCCTAACACCTTACAATACCGTACGTAAACTTAAAACTCCATAATAAACCTAATGAATTCGTACGTGTCCTTTGAACATCGTACGAAAAGTTAGGACATCTTACGACCCTTTATGCCACATTAGCATATCGAAAAAAACTTTAGTATAATGTAGAACGCCATACAGCTCCTAACACCTTACAATACCGTACGTAAACTTAAAACTCCATAAAAAACCTAATGAATTCATACGAGTCCTTTGAACATCGTACGACAAGTTAGGACATCTTATGACTCTTTATGCCACATTAGCAACTCGAAAAGAACTTTAGTGTAATGTAGAACGCCATACAGCTCCTAACACCTTACAATACCGTACGTAAACTTAAAACTCCATAATAAACCTAATGAATTCGTACGAGTCCTTTTGAACACCGTACGACAAGTTAGGACATCTTACGACTCTTTATGCCACATTAGCAACTCGAAAAGAACTTTAGTATAATGTAGAACGCCATACAGCTCCTAACACCTTACAATACCGTACGTAAACATAAAACTCCATAATAAACCTTATGAATTCGTACGAGTCCTTTTGAACACCGTACGACAAGTTATGACATCTTACGACTCTTTATGCCACATTAGCAACTCGAAAAGAACTTTAGTATAATGTAGAACGCCATACAGCTCCTAACACCTTACAATACCATACGTAAACTTAAAACTCAATAATAAACCTAATGAATTCGTACGAGTCCTTTTGAACATCGTACGACAAGTTAGGACATCTTACGACTCTTTATGCCACATTAGCAACTCGAAAAGAACTTTAGTATAATGTAGAACGCCATACAGCTCCTAACACCTTACAATACCATACGTAAACTTAAAACTCAATAATAAACCTAATGAATTCGTACGAGTCCTTTTGAACACCGTACGACAAGTTAGGACATCTTACGACTCTTTATGCCACATTAGCAACTCGAAAAGAACTTTAGTATAATGTAGAACGCCATACAGCTCCTAACACCTTACAATACCGTACGTAAACTTAAAACTCCATAATAAACCTAATGAATTCGTACGAGTCCTTTTGAACACCGTACGACAAGTTAGGACATCTTACGACTCTTTATGCCACATTAGCAACTCGAAAAGAACTTTAGTATAATGTAGAACGCCATACAGCTCCTAACACCTTACAATACCGTACGTAAACTTAAAACTCAATAATAAACCTAATGAATTCGTACGAGTCCTTTTGAACATCGTACGAAAAGTTAGGACATCTTACGACTCTTTATGCCACATTAGCAACTCGAAAAGAACGTTACTATAATGTAGAACGCCATACAGCTCCTAAGCACACCTTACAATTCCGTACGTAAATTTAAAACTCCATAATAAACCTAATGAATTCGTACGAGTCCTTTGAACATCGTACTACAAGTTGGGACATCTTACGACTCATTATGCCACATTAGCAACTCGAAAAGAACTTTAGTATAATGTAGAACGCCATACAGCTCCTAAGCACACCTTACAATTCCGTACGTAAATTTAAAACTCCATAATAAACCTAATGAATTCGTACGAGTCCTTTGAACATCGTACTACAAGTTGGGACATCTTACGACTCATTATGCCACATTAGCAACTCGAAAAGAACTTTAGTATAATGTAGAACGCCATACAGCTCCTAACACCTTACAATACCGTACGTAAACTTAAAACTCCATAATAAACCTAATGAATTCGTACGAGTCCTTTTGAACACCGTACGACAAGTTAGGACATCTTACGACTCTTTATGCCACATTAGCAACTCGAAAAGAACTTTAGTATAATGTAGAACGCCATACAGCTCCTAACACCTTACAATACCGTACGTAAACTTAAAACTCAATAATAAACCTAATGAATTCGTACGAGTCCTTTTGAACATCGTACGAAAAGTTAGGACATCTTACGACTCTTTATGCCACATTAGCAACTCGAAAAGAACTTTAGTATAATGTAGAACGCCATACAGCTCCTAAGCACACCTTACAATTCCGTACGTAAACTTAAAACTCAATAATAAACCTAATGAATTCGTATGAGTCCTTTGAACATCGTACGACAAGTTAGGACATCTTACGACTCTTTATGCCACATTAGCAACTCGAAAAGAACTTTAGTATAATGTAGAACGCCATACAGCTCCTAACACCTTACAATACCGTACGTAAACTTAAAACTCCATAATAAACCTAATGAATTCGTACGAGTCCTTTTGAACATCGTACGACAAGTTAGGACATCTTACGACTCTTTATGCCACATTAGCAACTCGAAAAGAACGTTACTATAATGTAGAACGCCATACAGCTCCTAAGCACACCTTACAATTCCGTACGTAAATTTAAAACTCCATAATAAACCTAATGAATTCGTACGAGTCCTTTTGAACACCGTACGACAAGTTAGGACATCTTACGACTCTTTATGCCACATTAGCAACTCGAAAAGAACGTTACTATAATGTAGAACGCCATACAGCTCCTAAGCACACCTTACAATTCCGTACGTAAATTTAAAACTCCATAATAAACCTAATGAATTCGTACGAGTCCTTTTGAACACCGTACGACAAGTTAGGACATCTTACGACTCTTTATGCCACATTAGCAACTCGAAAAGAACGTTACTATAATGTAGAACGCCATACAGCTCCTAAGCACACCTTACAATTCCGTACGTAAATTTAAAACTCCATAATAAACCTAATGAATTCGTACGAGTCCTTTGAACATCGTACGACAAGTTAGGACATCTTACGACTCTTTATGCCACATTAGCAACTCGAAAAGAACTTTAGTATAATGTAGAACGCCATACAGCTCCTAACACCTTACAATACCGTACGTAAACTTAAAACTCCATAATAAACCTAATGAATTCGTACGAGTCCTTTTGAACACCGTACGACAAGTTAGGACATCTTACGACTCTTTATGCCACATAACTCGAAAAGAACTTTAGTATAATGTAGAACGCCATACAGCTCCTAACACCTTACAATACCATACGTAAACTTAAAACTCAATAATAAACCTAATGAATTCGTACGAGTCCTTTTGAACACCGTACGACAAGTTAGGACATCTTACGACTCTTTATGCCACATTAGCAACTCGAAAATAACTTTAGTATAATGTAGAACGCCATACAGCTCCTAACACCTTACAATACCGTACGTAAACTTAAAACTCCATAATAAACCTAATGAATTCGTACGAGTCCTTTTGAACACCGTACGACAAGTTAGGACATCTTACGACTCTTTATGCCACATTAGCAACTCGAAAAGAACTTTAGTATAATGTAGAACGCCATACAGCTCCTAACACCTTACAATACCGTACGTAAACTTAAAACTCAATAATAAACCTAATGAATTCGTACGAGTCCTTTTGAACATCGTACGACAAGTTAGGACATCTTACGACTCTTTATGCCACATTAGCAACTCGAAAAGAACGTTACTATAATGTAGAACGCCATACAGCTCCTAAGCACACCTTACAATTCCGTACGTAAATTTAAAACTCCATAATAAACCTAATGAATTCGTACGAGTCCTTTGAACATCGTACTACAAGTTGGGACATCTTACGACTCATTATGCCACATTAGCAACTCGAAAAGAACTTTAGTATAATGTAGAACGCCATACAGCTCCTAACACCTTACAATACCGTACGTAAACTTAAAACTCCATAATAAACCTAATGAATTCGTACGTGTCCTTTGAACATCGTACGAAAAGTTAGGACATCTTACGACCCTTTATGCCACATTAGCATATCGAAAAAAACTTTAGTATAATGTAGAACGCCATACAGCTCCTAACACCTTACAATACCGTACGTAAACTTAAAACTCCATAAAAAACCTAATGAATTCATACGAGTCCTTTGAACATCGTACGACAAGTTAGGACATCTTACGACTCTTTATGCCACATTAGCAACTCGAAAAGAACTTTAGTGTAATGTAGAACGCCATACAGCTCCTAACACCTTACAATACCGTACGTAAACTTAAAACTCCATAATAAACCTAATGAATTCGTACGAGTCCTTTTGAACACCGTACGACAAGTTAGGACATCTTACGACTCTTTATGCCACATTAGCAACTCGAAAAGAACTTTAGTATAATGTAGAACGCCATACAGCTCCTAACACCTTACAATACCGTACGTAAACATAAAACTCCATAATAAACCTAATGAATTCGTACGAGTCCTTTTGAACACCGTACGACAAGTTAGGACATCTTACGACTCTTTATGCCACATTAGCAACTCGAAAAGAACTTTAGTATAATGTAGAACGCCATACAGCTCCTAACACCTTACAATACCGTACGTAAACTTAAAACTCAATAATAAACCTAATGAATTCGTACGAGTCCTTTTGAACATCGTACGACAAGTTAGGACATCTTACGACTCTTTATGCCACATTAGCAACTCGAAAAGAACGTTACTATAATGTAGAACGCCATACAGCTCCTAAGCACACCTTACAATTCCGTACGTAAATTTAAAACTCCATAATAAACCTAATGAATTCGTACGAGTCCTTTGAACATCGTACTACAAGTTGGGACATCTTACGACTCATTATGCCACATTAGCAACTCGAAAAGAACTTTAGTATAATGTAGAACGCCATACAGCTCCTAACACCTTACAATACCGTACGTAAACTTAAAACTCCATAATAAACCTAATGAATTCGTACGTGTCCTTTGAACATCGTACGAAAAGTTAGGACATCTTACGACCCTTTATGCCACATTAGCATATCGAAAAAAACTTTAGTATAATGTAGAACGCCATACAGCTCCTAACACCTTACAATACCGTACGTAAACTTAAAACTCCATAAAAAACCTAATGAATTCATACGAGTCCTTTGAACATCGTACGACAAGTTAGGACATCTTATGACTCTTTATGCCACATTAGCAACTCGAAAAGAACTTTAGTGTAATGTAGAACGCCATACAGCTCCTAACACCTTACAATACCGTACGTAAACTTAAAACTCCATAATAAACCTAATGAATTCGTACGAGTCCTTTTGAACACCGTACGACAAGTTAGGACATCTTACGACTCTTTATGCCACATTAGCAACTCGAAAAGAACTTTAGTATAATGTAGAACGCCATACAGCTCCTAACACCTTACAATACCGTACGTAAACATAAAACTCCATAATAAACCTTATGAATTCGTACGAGTCCTTTTGAACACCGTACGACAAGTTATGACATCTTACGACTCTTTATGCCACATTAGCAACTCGAAAAGAACTTTAGTATAATGTAGAACGCCATACAGCTCCTAACACCTTACAATACCATACGTAAACTTAAAACTCAATAATAAACCTAATGAATTCGTACGAGTCCTTTTGAACATCGTACGACAAGTTAGGACATCTTACGACTCTTTATGCCACATTAGCAACTCGAAAAGAACTTTAGTATAATGTAGAACGCCATACAGCTCCTAACACCTTACAATACCATACGTAAACTTAAAACTCAATAATAAACCTAATGAATTCGTACGAGTCCTTTTGAACACCGTACGACAAGTTAGGACATCTTACGACTCTTTATGCCACATTAGCAACTCGAAAAGAACTTTAGTATAATGTAGAACGCCATACAGCTCCTAACACCTTACAATACCGTACGTAAACTTAAAACTCCATAATAAACCTAATGAATTCGTACGAGTCCTTTTGAACACCGTACGACAAGTTAGGACATCTTACGACTCTTTATGCCACATTAGCAACTCGAAAAGAACTTTAGTATAATGTAGAACGCCATACAGCTCCTAACACCTTACAATACCGTACGTAAACTTAAAACTCAATAATAAACCTAATGAATTCGTACGAGTCCTTTTGAACATCGTACGAAAAGTTAGGACATCTTACGACTCTTTATGCCACATTAGCAACTCGAAAAGAACGTTACTATAATGTAGAACGCCATACAGCTCCTAAGCACACCTTACAATTCCGTACGTAAATTTAAAACTCCATAATAAACCTAATGAATTCGTACGAGTCCTTTGAACATCGTACTACAAGTTGGGACATCTTACGACTCATTATGCCACATTAGCAACTCGAAAAGAACTTTAGTATAATGTAGAACGCCATACAGCTCCTAAGCACACCTTACAATTCCGTACGTAAATTTAAAACTCCATAATAAACCTAATGAATTCGTACGAGTCCTTTGAACATCGTACTACAAGTTGGGACATCTTACGACTCATTATGCCACATTAGCAACTCGAAAAGAACTTTAGTATAATGTAGAACGCCATACAGCTCCTAACACCTTACAATACCGTACGTAAACTTAAAACTCCATAATAAACCTAATGAATTCGTACGTGTCCTTTGAACATCGTACGAAAAGTTAGGACATCTTACGACCCTTTATGCCACATTAGCATATCGAAAAAAACTTTAGTATAATGTAGAACGCCATACAGCTCCTAACACCTTACAATACCGTACGTAAACTTAAAACTCCATAACAAACCTAATGAATTCATACGAGTCCTTTGAACATCGTACGACAAGTTAGGACATCTTACGACTCTTTATGCCACATTAGCAACTCTAAAAGAACTTTAGTGTAATGTAGAACGCCATACAGCTCCTAACACCTTACAATACCGTACGTAAACTTAAAACTCCATAATAAACCTAATGAATTCGTACGAGTCCTTTTGAACACCGTACGACAAGTTAGGACATCTTACGACTCTTTATGCCACATTAGCAACTCGAAAAGAACTTTAGTATAATGTAGAACGCCATACAGCTCCTAACACCTTACAATACCGTACGTAAACATAAAACTCCATAATAAACCTAATGAATTCGTACGAGTCCTTTTGAACACCGTACGACAAGTTATGACATCTTACGACTCTTTATGCCACATTAGCAACTCGAAAAGAACTTTAGTATAATGTAGAACGCCATACAGCTCCTAACACCTTACAATACCATACGTAAACTTAAAACTCAATAATAAACCTAATGAATTCGTACGAGTCCTTTTGAACATCGTACGACAAGTTAGGACATCTTACGACTCTTTATGCCACATTAGCAACTCGAAAAGAACTTTAGTATAATGTAGAACGCCATACAGCTCCTAACACCTTACAATACCATACGTAAACTTAAAACTCAATAATAAACCTAATGAATTCGTACGAGTCCTTTTGAACACCGTACGACAAGTTAGGACATCTTACGACTCTTTATGCCACATTAGCAACTCGAAAAGAACTTTAGTATAATGTAGAACGCCATACAGCTCCTAACACCTTACAATACCGTACGTAAACTTAAAACTCCATAATAAACCTAATGAATTCGTACGAGTCCTTTTGAACACCGTACGACAAGTTAGGACATCTTACGACTCTTTATGCCACATTAGCAACTCGAAAAGAACTTTAGTATAATGTAGAACGCCATACAGCTCCTAACACCTTACAATACCGTACGTAAACTTAAAACTCAATAATAAACCTAATGAATTCGTACGAGTCCTTTTGAACATCGTACGAAAAGTTAGGACATCTTACGACTCTTTATGCCACATTAGCAACTCGAAAAGAACGTTACTATAATGTAGAACGCCATACAGCTCCTAAGCACACCTTACAATTCCGTACGTAAATTTAAAACTCCATAATAAACCTAATGAATTCGTACGAGTCCTTTGAACATCGTACTACAAGTTGGGACATCTTACGACTCATTATGCCACATTAGCAACTCGAAAAGAACTTTAGTATAATGTAGAACGCCATACAGCTCCTAACACCTTACAATACCGTACGTAAACTTAAAACTCCATAATAAACCTAATGAATTCGTACGTGTCCTTTGAACATCGTACGAAAAGTTAGGACATCTTACGACCCTTTATGCCACATTAGCATATCGAAAAAAACTTTAGTATAATGTAGAACGCCATACAGCTCCTAACACCTTACAATACCGTACGTAAACTTAAAACTCCATAACAAACCTAATGAATTCATACGAGTCCTTTGAACATCGTACGACAAGTTAGGACATCTTACGACTCTTTATGCCACATTAGCAACTCTAAAAGAACTTTAGTGTAATGTAGAACGCCATACAGCTCCTAACACCTTACAATACCGTACGTAAACTTAAAACTCCATAATAAACCTAATGAATTCGTACGAGTCCTTTTGAACACCGTACGACAAGTTAGGACATCTTACGACTCTTTATGCCACATTAGCAACTCGAAAAGAACTTTAGTATAATGTAGAACGCCATACAGCTCCTAACACCTTACAATACCGTACGTAAACATAAAACTCCATAATAAACCTAATGAATTCGTACGAGTCCTTTTGAACACCGTACGACAAGTTATGACATCTTACGACTCTTTATGCCACATTAGCAACTCGAAAAGAACTTTAGTATAATGTAGAACGCCATACAGCTCCTAACACCTTACAATACCATACGTAAACTTAAAACTCAATAATAAACCTAATGAATTCGTACGAGTCCTTTTGAACATCGTACGACAAGTTAGGACATCTTACGACTCTTTATGCCACATTAGCAACTCGAAAAGAACTTTAGTATAATGTAGAACGCCATACAGCTCCTAACACCTTACAATACCATACGTAAACTTAAAACTCAATAATAAACCTAATGAATTCGTACGAGTCCTTTTGAACACCGTACGACAAGTTAGGACATCTTACGACTCTTTATGCCACATTAGCAACTCGAAAAGAACTTTAGTATAATGTAGAACGCCATACAGCTCCTAACACCTTACAATACCGTACGTAAACTTAAAACTCCATAATAAACCTAATGAATTCGTACGAGTCCTTTTGAACACCGTACGACAAGTTAGGACATCTTACGACTCTTTATGCCACATTAGCAACTCGAAAAGAACTTTAGTATAATGTAGAACGCCATACAGCTCCTAACACCTTACAATACCGTACGTAAACTTAAAACTCAATAATAAACCTAATGAATTCGTACGAGTCCTTTTGAACATCGTACGAAAAGTTAGGACATCTTACGACTCTTTATGCCACATTAGCAACTCGAAAAGAACGTTACTATAATGTAGAACGCCATACAGCTCCTAAGCACACCTTACAATTCCGTACGTAAATTTAAAACTCCATAATAAACCTAATGAATTCGTACGAGTCCTTTGAACATCGTACTACAAGTTGGGACATCTTACGACTCATTATGCCACATTAGCAACTCGAAAAGAACTTTAGTATAATGTAGAACGCCATACAGCTCCTAACACCTTACAATACCGTACGTAAACTTAAAACTCCATAATAAACCTAATGAATTCGTACGTGTCCTTTGAACATCGTACGAAAAGTTAGGACATCTTACGACCCTTTATGCCACATTAGCATATCGAAAAAAACTTTAGTATAATGTAGAACGCCATACAGCTCCTAACACCTTACAATACCGTACGTAAACTTAAAACTCCATAAAAAACCTAATGAATTCATACGAGTCCTTTGAACATCGTACGACAAGTTAGGACATCTTACGACTCTTTATGCCACATTAGCAACTCGAAAAGAACTTTAGTGTAATGTAGAACGCCATACAGCTCCTAACACCTTACAATACCGTACGTAAACTTAAAACTCCATAATAAACCTAATGAATTCGTACGAGTCCTTTGAACATCGTACGACAAGTTAGGACATCTTACGACTCTTTATGCCACATTAGCAACTCGAAAAGAACTTTAGTGTAATGTAGAACGCCACACAGCTCCTAACACCTTACAATACCATACGTAAACTTAAAACTCAATAATAAACCTAATGAATTCGTACGAGTCCTTTTGAACATCGTACGACAAGTTAGGACATCTTACGACTCTTTATGCCACATTAGCAACTCGAAAAGAACTTTAGTATAATGTAGAACGCCATACAGCTCCTAACACCTTACAATACCATACGTAAACTTAAAACTCAATAATAAACCTAATGAATTCGTACGAGTCCTTTTGAACACCGTACAAGTTAGGACATCTTACGACTCTTTATGCCACATTAGCAACTCGAAAAGAACTTTAGTATAATGTAGAACGCCATACAGCTCCTAACACCTTACAATACCGTACGTAAACTTAAAACTCCATAATAAACCTAATGAATTCGTACGAGTCCTTTTGAACACCGTACGACAAGTTAGGACATCTTACGACTCTTTATGCCACATTAGCAACTCGAAAAGAACTTTAGTATAATGTAGAACGCCATACAGCTCCTAACACCTTACAATACCGTACGTAAACTTAAAACTCAATAATAAACCTAATGAATTCGTACGAGTCCTTTTGAACATCGTACGAAAAGTTAGGACATCTTACGACTCTTTATGCCACATTAGCAACTCGAAAAGAACGTTACTATAATGTAGAACGCCATACAGCTCCTAAGCACACCTTACAATTCCGTACGTAAATTTAAAACTCCATAATAAACCTAATGAATTCGTACGAGTCCTTTGAACATCGTACTACAAGTTGGGACATCTTACGACTCATTATGCCACATTAGCAACTCGAAAAGAACTTTAGTATAATGTAGAACGCCATACAGCTCCTAACACCTTACAATACCGTACGTAAACTTAAAACTCCATAATAAACCTAATGAATTCGTACGTGTCCTTTGAACATCGTACGAAAAGTTAGGACATCTTACGACCCTTTATGCCACATTAGCATATCGAAAAAAACTTTAGTATAATGTAGAACGCCATACAGCTCCTAACACCTTACAATACCGTACGTAAACTTAAAACTCCATAAAAAACCTAATGAATTCATACGAGTCCTTTGAACATCGTACGACAAGTTAGGACATCTTACGACTCTTTATGCCACATTAGCAACTCGAAAAGAACTTTAGTGTAATGTAGAACGCCATACAGCTCCTAACACCTTACAATACCGTACGTAAACTTAAAACTCAATAATAAACCTAATGAATTCGTACGAGTCCTTTTGAACATCGTACGACAAGTTAGGACATCTTACGACTCTTTATGCCACATTAGCAACTCGAAAAGAACGTTACTATAATGTAGAACGCCATACAACTCCTAAGCACACCTTACAATTCCGTACGTAAATTTAAAACTCCATAATAAACCTAATGAATTCGTACGAGTCCTTTGAACATCGTACTACAAGTTGGGACATCTTACGACTCATTATGCCACATTAGCAACTCGAAAAGAACTTTAGTATAATGTAGAACGCCATACAGCTCCTAACACCTTACAATACCGTACGTAAACTTAAAACTCCATAATAAACCTAATGAATTCGTACGTGTCCTTTGAACATCGTACGAAAAGTTAGGACATCTTACGACCCTTTATGCCACATTAGCATATCGAAAAAAACTTTAGTATAATGTAGAACGCCATACAGCTCCTAACACCTTACAATACCGTACGTAAACTTAAAACTCCATAAAAAACCTAATGAATTCATACGAGTCCTTTGAACATCGTACGACAAGTTAGGACATCTTACGACTCTTTATGCCACATTAGCAACTCGAAAAGAACTTTAGTGTAATGTAGAACGCCATACAGCTCCTAACACCTTACAATACCGTACGTAAACTTAAAACTCCATAATAAACCTAATGAATTCGTACGAGTCCTTTTGAACACCGTACGACAAGTTAGGACATCTTACGACTCTTTATGCCACATTAGCAACTCGAAAAGAACTTTAGTATAATGTAGAACGCCATACAGCTCCTAACACCTTACAATACCGTACGTAAACATAAAACTCCATAATAAACCTAATGAATTCGTACGAGTCCTTTTGAACACCGTACGACAAGTTATGACATCTTACGACTCTTTATGCCACATTAGCAACTCGAAAAGAACTTTAGTATAATGTAGAACGCCATACAGCTCCTAACACCTTACAATACCATACGTAAACTTAAAACTCAATAATAAACCTAATGAATTCGTACGAGTCCTTTTGAACATCGTACGACAAGTTAGGACATCTTACGACTCTTTATGCCACATTAGCAACTCGAAAAGAACTTTAGTATAATGTAGAACGCCATACAGCTCCTAACACCTTACAATACCATACGTAAACTTAAAACTCAATAATAAACCTAATGAATTCGTACGAGTCCTTTTGAACACCGTACGACAAGTTAGGACATCTTACGACTCTTTATGCCACATTAGCAACTCGAAAAGAACTTTAGTATAATGTAGAACGCCATACAGCTCCTAACACCTTACAATACCGTACGTAAACTTAAAACTCCATAATAAACCTAATGAATTCGTACGAGTCCTTTTGAACACCGTACGACAAGTTATGACATCTTACGACTCTTTATGCCACATTAGCAACTCGAAAAGAACTTTAGTATAATGTAGAACGCCATACAGCTCCTAACACCTTACAATACCATACGTAAACTTAAAACTCAATAATAAACCTAATGAATTCGTACGAGTCCTTTGAACATCGTACGACAAGTTAGGACATCTTACGACTCTTTATGCCACATTAGCAACTCGAAAAGAACTTTAGTATAATGTAGAACGCCATACAGCTCCTAACACCTTACAATACCGTACGTAAACTTAAAACTCCATAATAAACCTAATGAATTCGTACGAGTCCTTTTGAACACCGTACGACAAGTTATGACATCTTACGACTCTTTATGCCACATTAGCAACTCGAAAAGAACTTTAGTATAATGTAGAACGCCATACAGCTCCTAACACCTTACAATACCATACGTAAACTTAAAACTCAATAATAAACCTAATGAATTCGTACGAGTCCTTTGAACATCGTACGACAAGTTAGGACATCTTACGACTCTTTATGCCACATTAGCAACTCGAAAAGAACGTTACTATAATGTAGAACGCCATACAGCTGCACACCTTACAATTCCGTACGTAAATTTAAAACTCCATAATAAACCTAATGAATTCGTACGAGTCCTTTGAACATCGTACGACAAGTTTGGACATCTTACGACTCTTTATGCCACATTAGCAACTCGAAAAGAACTTTAGTATAATGTAGAACGCCATACAGCTCCTAACACCTTACAATACCATACGTAAACTTAAAACTCAATAATAAACCTAATGAATTCGTACGAGTCCTTTTGAACACCGTACGACAAGTTAGGACATCTTACGACTCTTTATGCCACATTAGCAACTCGAAAAGAACTTTAGTATAATGTAGAACGCCATACAGCTCCTAACACCTTACAATACCGTACGTAAACATAAAACTCCATAATAAACCTAATGAATTCGTACGAGTCCTTTTGAACATCGTACGAAAAGTTAGGACATCTTACGACTCTTTATGCCACATTAGCAACTCGAAAAGAACGTTACTATAATGTAGAACGCCATACAGCTCCTAAGCACACCTTACAATTCCGTACGTAAATTTAAAACTCCATAATAAACCTAATGAATTCGTACGAGTCCTTTGAACATCGTACTACAAGTTGGGACATCTTACGACTCATTATGCCACATTAGCAACTCGAAAAGAACTTTAGTATAATGTAGAACGCCATACAGCTCCTAACACCTTACAATACCGTACGTAAACTTAAAACTCCATAATAAACCTAATGAATTCGTACGTGTCCTTTGAACATCGTACGAAAAGTTAGGACATCTTACGACCCTTTATGCCACATTAGCATATCGAAAAAAACTTTAGTATAATGTAGAACGCCATACAGCTCCTAACACCTTACAATACCGTACGTAAACTTAAAACTCCATAAAAAACCTAATGAATTCATACGAGTCCTTTGAACATCGTACGACAAGTTAGGACATCTTACGACTCTTTATGCCACATTAGCAACTCGAAAAGAACTTTAGTGTAATGTAGAACGCCATACAGCTCCTAACACCTTACAATACCGTACGTAAACTTAAAACTCCATAATAAACCTAATGAATTCGTACGAGTCCTTTGAACATCGTACGACAAGTTAGGACATCTTACGACTCTTTATGCCACATTAGCAACTCGAAAAGAACTTTAGTGTAATGTAGAACGCCACACAGCTCCTAACACCTTACAATACCGTACGTAAACTTAAAACTCCATAATAAACCTAATGAATTCGTACGAGTCCTTTTGAACACCGTACGACAAGTTAGGACATCTTACGACTCTTTATGCCACATTAGCAACTCGAAAAGAACTTTAGTATAATGTAGAACGCCATACAGCTCCTAACACCTTACAATACCGTACGTAAACATAAAACTCCATAATAAACCTAATGAATTCGTACGAGTCCTTTTGAACACCGTACGACAAGTTAGGACATCTTACGACTCTTTATGCCACATTAGCAACTCGAAAAGAACTTTAGTATAATGTAGAACGCCATACAGCTCCTAACACCTTACAATACCATACGTAAACTTAAAACTCAATAATAAACCTAATGAATTCGTACGAGTCCTTTTGAACATCGTACGACAAGTTAGGACATCTTACGACTCTTTATGCCACATTAGCAACTCGAAAAGAACTTTAGTATAATGTAGAACGCCATACAGCTCCTAACACCTTACAATACCATACGTAAACTTAAAACTCAATAATAAACCTAATGAATTCGTACGAGTCCTTTGAACATCGTACGACAAGTTAGGACATCTTACGACTCTTTATGCCACATTAGCAACTCGAAAAGAACTTTAGTATAATGTAGAACGCCATACAGCTCCTAACACCTTACAATACCGTACGTAAACTTAAAACTCAATAATAAACCTAATGAATTCGTACGAGTCCTTTTGAACATCGTACGACAAGTTAGGACATCTTACGACTCTTTATGCCACATTAGCAACTCGAAAAGAACGTTACTATAATGTAGAACGCCATACAGCTGCACACCTTACAATTCCGTACGTAAATTTAAAACTCCATAATAAACCTAATGAATTCGTACGAGTCCTTTGAACATCGTACTACAAGTTGGGACATCTTACGACTCATTATGCCACATTAGCAACTCGAAAAGAACTTTAGTATAATGTAGAACGCCATACAGCTCCTAACACCTTACAATACCGTACGTAAACTTAAAACTCCATAATAAACCTAATGAATTCGTACGTGTCCTTTGAACATCGTACGAAAAGTTAGGACATCTTACGACCCTTTATGCCACATTAGCATATCGAAAAAAACTTTAGTATAATGTAGAACGCCATACAGCTCCTAACACCTTACAATACCGTACGTAAACTTAAAACTCCATAAAAAACCTAATGAATTCATACGAGTCCTTTGAACATCGTACGACAAGTTAGGACATCTTACGACTCTTTATGCCACATTAGCAACTCGAAAAGAACTTTAGTGTAATGTAGAACGCCATACAGCTCCTAACACCTTACAATACCGTACGTAAACTTAAAACTCCATAATAAACCTAATGAATTCGTACGAGTCCTTTGAACATCGTACGACAAGTTAGGACATCTTACGACTCTTTATGCCACATTAGCAACTCGAAAAGAACTTTAGTGTAATGTAGAACGCCACACAGCTCCTAACACCTTACAATACCGTACGTAAACTTAAAACTCCATAATAAACCTAATGAATTCGTACGAGTCCTTTTGAACACCGTACGACAAGTTAGGACATCTTACGACTCTTTATGCCACATTAGCAACTCGAAAAGAACTTTAGTATAATGTAGAACGCCATACAGCTCCTAACACCTTACAATACCGTACGTAAACATAAAACTCCATAATAAACCTAATGAATTCGTACGAGTCCTTTTGAACACCGTACGACAAGTTAGGACATCTTACGACTCTTTATGCCACATTAGCAACTCGAAAAGAACTTTAGTGTAATGTAGAACGCCATACAGCTCCTAACACCTTACAATACCGTACGTAAACTTAAAACTCCATAATAAACCTAATGAATTCGTACGAGTCCTTTGAACATCGTACGACAAGTTAGGACATCTTACGACTCTTTATGCCACATTAGCAACTCGAAAAGAACTTTAGTATAATGTAGAACGCCATACAGCTCCTAACACCTTACAATACCGTACGTAAACTTAAAACTCCATAATAAACCTAATGAATTCGTACGAGTCCTTTTGAACACCGTACGACAAGTTAGGACATCTTACGACTCTTTATGCCACATTAGCAACTCTAAAAGAACTTTAGTATAATGTAGAACGCCATACAGCTCCTAACACCTTACAATACCGTACGTAAACTTAAAACTCAATAATAAACCTAATGAATTCGTACGAGTCCTTTTGAACATCGTACGAAAAGTTAGGACATCTTACGACTCTTTATGCCACATTAGCAACTCGAAAAGAACGTTACTATAATGTAGAACGCCATACAGCTCCTAAGCACACCTTACAATTCCGTACGTAAATTTAAAACTCCATAATAAACCTAATGAATTCGTACGAGTCCTTTGAACATCGTACTACAAGTTGGGACATCTTACGACTCATTATACCACATTAGCAACTCGAAAAGAACTTTAGTATAATGTAGAACGCCATACAGCTCCTAACACCTTACAATACCGTACGTAAACTTAAAACTCCATAATAAACCTAATGAATTCGTACGTGTCCTTTGAACATCGTACGAAAAGTTAGGACATCTTACGACCCTTTATGCCACATTAGCATATCGAAAAAAACTTTAGTATAATGTAGAACGCCATACAGCTCCTAACACCTTACAATACCGTACGTAAACTTAAAACTCCATAAAAAACCTAATGAATTCATACGAGTCCTTTGAACATCGTACGACAAGTTAGGACATCTTACGACTCTTTATGCCACATTAGCAACTCGAAAAGAACTTTAGTGTAATGTAGAACGTCATACAGCTCCTAACACCTTACAATACCGTACGTAAACTTAAAACTCCATAATAAACCTAATGAATTCGTACGAGTCCTTTGAACATCGTACGACAAGTTAGGACATCTTACGACTCTTTATGCCACATTAGCAACTCGAAAAGAACTTTAGTGTAATGTAGAACGCCACACAGCTCCTAACACCTTACAATACCGTACGTAAACTTAAAACTCCATAATAAACCTAATGAATTCGTACGAGTCCTTTTGAACACCGTACGACAAGTTAGGACATCTTACGACTCTTTATGCCACATTAGCAACTCGAAAAGAACTTTAGTATAATGTAGAACGCCATACAGCTCCTAACACCTTACAATACCGTACGTAAACATAAAACTCCATAATAAACCTAATGAATTCGTACGAGTCCTTTTGAACACCGTACGACAAGTTAGGACATCTTACGACTCTTTATGCCACATTAGCAACTCGAAAAGAACTTTAGTATAATGTAGAACGCCATACAGCTCCTAACACCTTACAATACCATACGTAAACTTAAAACTCAATAATAAACCTAATGAATTCGTACGAGTCCTTTTGAACATCGTACGACAAGTTAGGACATCTTACGACTCTTTATGCCACATTAGCAACTCGAAAAGAACTTTAGTATAATGTAGAACGCCATACAGCTCCTAACACCTTACAATACCATACGTAAACTTAAAACTCAATAATAAACCTAATGAATTCGTACGAGTCCTTTGAACATCGTACGACAAGTTAGGACATCTTACGACTCTTTATGCCACATTAGCAACTCGAAAAGAACTTTAGTATAATGTAGAACGCCATACAGCTCCTAACACCTTACAATACCGTACGTAAACTTAAAACTCAATAATAAACCTAATGAATTCGTACGAGTCCTTTTGAACATCGTACGACAAGTTAGGACATCTTACGACTCTTTATGCCACATTAGCAACTCGAAAAGAACGTTACTATAATGTAGAACGCCATACAGCTCCTAAGCACACCTTACAATTCCGTACGTAAATATAAAACTCCATAATAAACCTAATGAATTCGTACGAGTCCTTTGAACATCGTACTACAAGTTGGGACATCTTACGACTCATTATGCCACATTAGCAACTCGAAAAGAACTTTAGTATAATGTAGAACGCCATACAGCTCCTAACACCTTACAATACCGTACGTAAACTTAAAACTCCATAATAAACCTAATGAATTCGTACGTGTCCTTTGAACATCGTACGAAAAGTTAGGACATCTTACGACCCTTTATGCCACATTAGCATATCGAAAAAAACTTTAGTATAATGTAGAACGCCATACAGCTCCTAACACCTTACAATACCGTACGTAAACTTAAAACTCCATAAAAAACCTAATGAATTCATACGAGTCCTTTGAACATCGTACGACAAGTTAGGACATCTTACGACTCTTTATGCCACATTAGCAACTCGAAAAGAACTTTAGTGTAATGTAGAACGCCATACAGCTCCTAACACCTTACAATACCGTACGTAAACTTAAAACTCCATAATAAACCTAATGAATTCGTACGAGTCCTTTGAACATCGTACGACAAGTTAGGACATCTTACGACTCTTTATGCCACATTAGCAACTCGAAAAGAACTTTAGTGTAATGTAGAACGCCACACAGCTCCTAACACCTTACAATACCGTACGTAAACTTAAAACTCCATAATAAACCTAATGAATTCGTACGAGTCCTTTTGAACACCGTACGACAAGTTAGGACATCTTACGACTCTTTATGCCACATTAGCAACTCGAAAAGAACTTTAGTATAATGTAGAACGCCATACAGCTCCTAACACCTTACAATACCGTACGTAAACATAAAACTCCATAATAAACCTAATGAATTCGTACGAGTCCTTTTGAACACCGTACGACAAGTTAGGACATCTTACGACTCTTTATGCCACATTAGCAACTCGAAAAGAACTTTAGTATAATGTAGAACGCCATACAGCTCCTAACACCTTACAATACCATACGTAAACTTAAAACTCAATAATAAACCTAATGAATTCGTACGAGTCCTTTTGAACATCGTACGACAAGTTAGGACATCTTACGACTCTTTATGCCACATTAGCAACTCGAAAAGAACTTTAGTATAATGTAGAACGCCATACAGCTCCTAACACCTTACAATACCATACGTAAACTTAAAACTCAATAATAAACCTAATGAATTCGTACGAGTCCTTTGAACATCGTACGACAAGTTAGGACATCTTACGACTCTTTATGCCACATTAGCAACTCGAAAAGAACTTTAGTATAATGTAGAACGCCATACAGCTCCTAACACCTTACAATACCGTACGTAAACTTAAAACTCCATAATAAACCTAATGAATTCGTACGAGTCCTTTTGAACATCGTACGACAAGTTAGGACATCTTACGACTCTTTATGCCACATTAGCAACTCGAAAAGAACGTTACTATAATGTAGAACGCCATACAGCTCCTAAGCACACCTTACAATTCCGTACGTAAATATAAAACTCCATAATAAACCTAATGAATTCGTACGAGTCCTTTGAACATCGTACTACAAGTTGGGACATCTTACGACTCATTATGCCACATTAGCAACTCGAAAAGAACTTTAGTATAATGTAGAACGCCATACAGCTCCTAACACCTTACAATACCGTACGTAAACTTAAAACTCCATAATAAACCTAATGAATTCGTACGTGTCCTTTGAACATCGTACGAAAAGTTAGGACATCTTACGACCCTTTATGCCACATTAGCATATCGAAAAAAACTTTAGTATAATGTAGAACGCCATACAGCTCCTAACACCTTACAATACCGTACGTAAACTTAAAACTCCATAAAAAACCTAATGAATTCATACGAGTCCTTTGAACATCGTACGACAAGTTAGGACATCTTACGACTCTTTATGCCACATTAGCAACTCGAAAAGAACTTTAGTGTAATGTAGAACGCCATACAGCTCCTAACACCTTACAATACCGTACGTAAACTTAAAACTCCATAATAAACCTAATGAATTCGTACGAGTCCTTTGAACATCGTACGACAAGTTAGGACATCTTACGACTCTTTATGCCACATTAGCAACTCGAAAAGAACTTTAGTGTAATGTAGAACGCCACACAGCTCCTAACACCTTACAATACCGTACGTAAACTTAAAACTCCATAATAAACCTAATGAATTCGTACGAGTCCTTTTGAACACCGTACGACAAGTTAGGACATCTTACGACTCTTTATGCCACATTAGCAACTCGAAAAGAACTTTAGTATAATGTAGAACGCCATACAGCTCCTAACACCTTACAATACCGTACGTAAACATAAAACTCCATAATAAACCTAATGAATTCGTACGAGTCCTTTTGAACACCGTACGACAAGTTAGGACATCTTACGACTCTTTATGCCACATTAGCAACTCGAAAAGAACTTTAGTATAATGTAGAACGCCATACAGCTCCTAACACCTTACAATACCATACGTAAACTTAAAACTCAATAATAAACCTAATGAATTCGTACGAGTCCTTTTGAACATCGTACGACAAGTTAGGACATCTTACGACTCTTTATGCCACATTAGCAACTCGAAAAGAACTTTAGTATAATGTAGAACGCCATACAGCTCCTAACACCTTACAATACCATACGTAAACTTAAAACTCAATAATAAACCTAATGAATTCGTACGAGTCCTTTGAACATCGTACGACAAGTTAGGACATCTTACGACTCTTTATGCCACATTAGCAACTCGAAAAGAACTTTAGTATAATGTAGAACGCCATACAGCTCCTAACACCTTACAATACCGTACGTAAACTTAAAACTCCATAATAAACCTAATGAATTCGTACGAGTCCTTTTGAACATCGTACGACAAGTTAGGACATCTTACGACTCTTTATGCCACATTAGCAACTCGAAAAGAACGTTACTATAATGTAGAACGCCATACAGCTCCTAAGCACACCTTACAATTCCGTACTTAAATTTAAAACTCCATAATAAACCTAATGAATTCGTACGAGTCCTTTTGAACACCGTACGACAAGTTAGGACATCTTACGACTCTTTATGCCACATTAGCAACTCGAAAAGAACGTTACTATAATGTAGAACGCCATACAGCTCCTAAGCACACCTTACAATTCCGTACGTAAATTTAAAACTCCATAATAAACCTAATGAATTCGTACGAGTCCTTTGAACATCGTACGACAAGTTAGGACATCTTACGACTCTTTATGCCACATTAGCAACTCGAAAAGAACTTTAGTATAATGTAGAACGCCATACAGCTCCTAACACCTTACAATACCGTACGTAAACTTAAAACTCCATAATAAACCTAATGAATTCGTACGAGTCCTTTTGAACACCGTACGACAAGTTAGGACATCTTACGACTCTTTATGCCACATTAGCAACTCGAAAAGAACTTTAGTATAATGTAGAACGCCATACAGCTCCTAACACCTTACAATACCATACGTAAACTTAAAACTCAATAATAAACCTAATGAATTCGTACGAGTCCTTTTGAACACCGTACGACAAGTTAGGACATCTTACGACTCTTTATGCCACATTAGCAACTCGAAAAGAACTTTAGTATAATGTAGAACGCCATACAGCTCCTAACACCTTACAATACCGTACGTAAACTTAAAACTCCATAATAAACCTAATGAATTCGTACGAGTCCTTTTGAACACCGTACGACAAGTTAGGACATCTTACGACTCTTTATGCCACATTAGCAACTCGAAAAGAACTTTAGTATAATGTAGAACGCCATACAGCTCCTAACACCTTACAATACCGTACGTAAACTTAAAACTCAATAATAAACCTAATGAATTCGTACGAGTCCTTTTGAACATCGTACGACAAGTTAGGACATCTTACGACTCTTTATGCCACATTAGCAACTCGAAAAGAACGTTACTATAATGTAGAACGCCATACAGCTCCTAAGCACACCTTACAATTCCGTACGTAAATTTAAAACTCCATAATAAACCTAATGAATTCGTACGAGTCCTTTGAACATCGTACTACAAGTTGGGACATCTTACGACTCATTATGCCACATTAGCAACTCGAAAAGAACTTTAGTATAAAGTAGAACGCCATACAGCTCCTAACACCTTACAATACCGTACGTAAACTTAAAACTCCATAATAAACCTAATGAATTCGTACGTGTCCTTTGAACATCGTACGAAAAGTTAGGACATCTTACGACCCTTTATGCCACATTAGCATATCGAAAAAAACTTTAGTATAATGTAGAACGCCATACAGCTCCTAACACCTTACAATACCGTACGTAAACTTAAAACTCCATAAAAAACCTAATGAATTCATACGAGTCCTTTGAACATCGTACGACAAGTTAGGACATCTTACGACTCTTTATGCCACATTAGCAACTCGAAAAGAACTTTAGTGTAATGTAGAACGCCATACAGCTCCTAACACCTTACAATACCGTACGTAAACTTAAAACTCCATAATAAACCTAATGAATTCGTACGAGTCCTTTTGAACACCGTACGACAAGTTAGGACATCTTACGACTCTTTATGCCACATTAGCAACTCGAAAAGAACTTTAGTATAATGTAGAACGCCATACAGCTCCTAACACCTTACAATACCGTACGTAAACATAAAACTCCATAATAAACCTAATGAATTCGTACGAGTCCTTTTGAACACCGTACGACAAGTTAGGACATCTTACGACTCTTTATGCCACATTAGCAACTCGAAAAGAACTTTAGTATAATGTAGAACGCCATACAGCTCCTAACACCTTACAATACCATACGTAAACTTAAAACTCAATAATAAACCTAATGAATTCCTACGAGTCCTTTTGAACATCGTACGACAAGTTAGGACATCTTACGACTCTTTATGCCACATTAGCAACTCGAAAAGAACTTTAGTATAATGTAGAACGCCATACAGCTCCTAAGCACACCTTACAATTCCGTACGTAAATTTAAAACTCCATAATAAACCTAATGAATTCGTACGAGTCCTTTGAACATCGTACGACAAGTTAGGACATCTTACGACTCTTTATGCCACATTAGCAACTCGAAAAGAACTTTAGTATAATGTAGAACGCCATACAGCTCCTAACACCTTACAATACCGTACGTAAACTTAAAACTCCATAATAAACCTAATGAATTCGTACGAGTCCTTTTGAACACCGTACGACAAGTTAGGACATCTTACGACTCTTTATGCCACATTAGCAACTCGAAAAGAACTTTAGTATAATGTAGAACGCCATACAGCTCCTAACACCTTACAATACCGTACGTAAACATAAAACTCCATAATAAACCTAATGAATTCGTACGAGTCCTTTTGAACACCGTACGACAAGTTAGGACATCTTACGACTCTTTATGCCACATTAGCAACTCGAAAAGAACTTTAGTATAATGTAGAACGCCATACAGCTCCTAACACCTTACAATACCATACGTAAACTTAAAACTCAATAATAAACCTAATGAATTCCTACGAGTCCTTTTGAACATCGTACGACAAGTTAGGACATCTTACGACTCTTTATGCCACATTAGCAACTCGAAAAGAACTTTAGTATAATGTAGAACGCCATACAGCTCCTAAGCACACCTTACAATTCCGTACGTAAATTTAAAACTCCATAATAAACCTAATGAATTCGTACGAGTCCTTTGAACATCGTACGACAAGTTAGGACATCTTACGACTCTTTATGCCACATTAGCAACTCGAAAAGAACTTTAGTATAATGTAGAACGCCATACAGCTCCTAACACCTTACAATACCGTACGTAAACTTAAAACTCCATAATAAACCTAATGAATTCGTACGAGTCCTTTTGAACACCGTACGACAAGTTAGGACATCTTACGACTCTTTATGCCACATTAGCAACTCGAAAAGAACTTTAGTATAATGTAGAACGCCATACAGCTCCTAACACCTTACAATACCATACGTAAACTTAAAACTCAATAATAAACCTAATGAATTCGTACGAGTCCTTTTGAACATCGTACGACAAGTTAGGACATCTTACGACTCTTTATGCCACATTAGCAACTCGAAAAGAACTTTAGTATAATGTAGAACGCCATACAGCTCCTAACACCTTACAATACCGTACGTAAACTTAAAACTCCATAATAAACCTAATGAATTCGTACGAGTCCTTTTGAACACCGTACGACAAGTTAGGACATCTTACGACTCTTTATGCCACATTAGCAACTCGAAAAGAACTTTAGTATAATGTAGAACGCCATACAGCTCCTAACACCTTACAATACCGTACGTAAACATAAAACTCCATAATAAACCTAATAAATTCGTACGAGTCCTTTTGAACACCGTACGACAAGTTAGGACATCTTACGACTCTTTATGCCACATTAGCAACTCGAAAAGAACTTTAGTATAATGTAGAACGCCATACAGCTCCTAACACCTTACAATACCATACGTAAACTTAAAACTCAATAATAAACCTAATGAATTCGTACGAGTCCTTTTGAACACCGTACGACAAGTTAGGACATCTTACGACTCTTTATGCCACATTAGCAACTCGAAAAGAACTTTAGTATAATGTAGAACGCCATACAGCTCCTAACACCTTACAATACCATACGTAAACTTAAAACTCAATAATAAACCTAATGAATTCGTACGAGTCCTTTTGAACATCGTACGACAAGTTAGGACATCTTACGACTCTTTATGCCACATTAGCAACTCGAAAAGAACTTTAGAATAATGTAGAACGCCATACAGCTCCTAACACCTTACAATACCGTACGTAAACATAAAACTCCATAATAAACCTAATGAATTCGTACGAGTCCTTTTGAACACCGTACGACAAGTTAGGACATCTTACGACTCTTTATGCCACATTAGCAACTCGAAAAGAACTTTAGTATAATGTAGAACGCCATACAGCTCCTAACACCTTACAATACCATACGTAAACTTAAAACTCAATAATAAACCTAATGAATTCGTACGAGTCCTTTTGAACACCGTACGACAAGTTAGGACATCTTACGACTCTTTATGCCACATTAGCAACTCGAAAAGAACTTTAGTATAATGTAGAACGCCATACAGCTCCTAACACCTTACAATACCGTACGTAAACATAAAACTCCATAATAAACCTAATAAATTCGTACGAGTCCTTTTGAACACCGTACGACAAGTTAGGACATCTTACGACTCTTTATGCCACATTAGCAACTCGAAAAGAACTTTAGTATAATGTAGAACGCCATACAGCTCCTAACACCTTACAATACCATACGTAAACTTAAAACTCAATAATAAACCTAATGAATTCGTACGAGTCCTTTTGAACACCGTACGACAAGTTAGGACATCTTACGACTCTTTATGCCACATTAGCAACTCGAAAAGAACTTTAGTATAATGTAGAACGCCATACAGCTCCTAACACCTTACAATACCATACGTAAACTTAAAACTCAATAATAAACCTAATGAATTCGTACGAGTCCTTTTGAACATCGTACGACAAGTTAGGACATCTTACGACTCTTTATGCCACATTAGCAACTCGAAAAGAACTTTAGAATAATGTAGAACGCCATACAGCTCCTAACACCTTACAATACCGTACGTAAACATAAAACTCCATAATAAACCTAATGAATTCGTACGAGTCCTTTTGAACACCGTACGACAAGTTAGGACATCTTACGACTCTTTATGCCACATTAGCAACTCGAAAAGAACTTTAGTATAATGTAGAACGCCATACAGCTCCTAACACCTTACAATACCATACGTAAACTTAAAACTCAATAATAAACCTAATGAATTCGTACGAGTCCTTTTGAACATCGTACGACAAGTTAGGACATCTTACGACTCTTTATGCCACATTAGCAACTCGAAAAGAACTTTAGTATAATGTAGAACGCCATACAGCTCCTAACAGCTTACAATACCGTACGTAAACTTAAAACTCTATAATAAACCTAATGAATTCGTACGAGTCATTTTGAACATCGTACGACAAGTTAGGACATCTTACGACTTTTTATGCCACATTAGCAACTCGAAAAGAACGTTACTATAATGTAGAACGCCATACAGCTCCTAAGCACACCTTACAATTCCGTACGTAAATTTAAAACTCCATAATAAACCTAATGAATTCGTACGAGTCCTTTTGAACACCGTACGACAAGTTAGGACATCTTACGACTCTTTATGCCACATTAGCAACTCGAAAAGAACGTTACTATAATGTAGAACGCCATACAGCTCCTAAGCACACCTTACAATTCCGTACGTAAATTTAAAACTCCATAATAAACCTAATGAATTCGTACGAGTCCTTTGAACATCGTACGACAAGTTAGGACATCTTACGACTCTTTATGCCACATTAGCAACTCGAAAAGAACTTTAGTATAATGTAGAACGCCATACAGCTCCTAACACCTTACAATACCATACGTAAACTTAAAACTCAATAATAAACCTAATGAATTCGTACGAGTCCTTTTGAACACCGTACGACAAGTTAGGACATCTTACGACTCTTTATGCCACATTAGCAACTCGAAAAGAACTTTAGAATAATGTAGAACGCCATACAGCTCCTAACACCTTACAATACCGTACGTAAACATAAAACTCCATAATAAACCTAATGAATTCGTACGAGTCCTTTTGAACACCGTACGACAAGTTAGGACATCTTACGACTCTTTATGCCACATTAGCAACTCGAAAAGAACTTTAGTATAATGTAGAACGCCATACAGCTCCTAACACCTTACAATACCATACGTAAACTTAAAACTCAATAATAAACCTAATGAATTCGTACGAGTCCTTTTGAACATCGTACGACAAGTTAGGACATCTTACGACTCTTTATGCCACATTAGCAACTCGAAAAGAACTTTAGTATAATGTAGAACGCCATACAGCTCCTAACAGCTTACAATACCGTACGTAAACTTAAAACTCTATAATAAACCTAATGAATTCGTACGAGTCATTTTGAACATCGTACGACAAGTTAGGACATCTTACGACTTTTTATGCCACATTAGCAACTCGAAAAGAACGTTACTATAATGTAGAACGCCATACAGCTCCTAAGCACACCTTACAATTCCGTACGTAAATTTAAAACTCCATAATAAACCTAATGAATTCGTACGAGTCCTTTTGAACACCGTACGACAAGTTAGGACATCTTACGACTCTTTATGCCACATTAGCAACTCGAAAAGAACGTTACTATAATGTAGAACGCCATACAGCTCCTAAGCACACCTTACAATTCCGTACGTAAATTTAAAACTCCATAATAAACCTAATGAATTCGTACGAGTCCTTTGAACATCGTACGACAAGTTAGGACATCTTACGACTCTTTATGCCACATTAGCAACTCGAAAAGAACTTTAGTATAATGTAGAACGCCATACAGCTCCTAACACCTTACAATACCATACGTAAACTTAAAACTCAATAATAAACCTAATGAATTCGTACGAGTCCTTTTGAACACCGTACGACAAGTTAGGACATCTTACGACTCTTTATGCCACATTAGCAACTCGAAAAGAACTTTAGTATAATGTAGAACGCCATACAGCTCCTAACACCTTACAATACCATACGTAAACTTAAAACTCAATAATAAACCTAATGAATTCGTACGAGTCCTTTTGAACATCGTACGACAAGTTAGGACATCTTACGACTCTTTATGCCACATTAGCAACTCGAAAAGAACTTTAGAATAATGTAGAACGCCATACAGCTCCTAACACCTTACAATACCGTACGTAAACATAAAACTCCATAATAAACCTAATGAATTCGTACGAGTCCTTTTGAACACCGTACGACAAGTTAGGACATCTTACGACTCTTTATGCCACATTAGCAACTCGAAAAGAACTTTAGTATAATGTAGAACGCCATACAGCTCCTAACACCTTACAATACCATACGTAAACTTAAAACTCAATAATAAACCTAATGAATTCGTACGAGTCCTTTTGAACATCGTACGACAAGTTAGGACATCTTACGACTCTTTATGCCACATTAGCAACTCGAAAAGAACTTTAGTATAATGTAGAACGCCATACAGCTCCTAACACCTTACAATACCATACGTAAACTTAAAACTCTATAATAAACCTAATGAATTCGTACGAGTCATTTTGAACATCGTACGACAAGTTAGGACATCTTACGACTTTTTATGCCACATTAGCAACTCGAAAAGAACGTTACTATAATGTAGAACGCCATACAGCTCCTAAGCACACCTTACAATTCCGTACGTAAATTTAAAACTCCATAATAAACCTAATGAATTCGTACGAGTCCTTTTGAACACCGTACGACAAGTTAGGACATCTTACGACTCTTTATGCCACATTAGCAACTCGAAAAGAACGTTACTATAATGTAGAACGCCATACAGCTCCTAAGCACACCTTACAATTCCGTACGTAAATTTAAAACTCCATAATAAACCTAATGAATTCGTACGAGTCCTTTGAACATCGTACGACAAGTTAGGACATCTTACGACTCTTTATGCCACATTAGCAACTCGAAAAGAACTTTAGTATAATGTAGAACGCCATACAGCTCCTAACACCTTACAATACCGTACGTAAACATAAAACTCCATAATAAACCTAATAAATTCGTACGAGTCCTTTTGAACACCGTACGACAAGTTAGGACATCTTACGACTCTTTATGCCACATTAGCAACTCGAAAAGAACTTTAGTATAATGTAGAACGCCATACAGCTCCTAACACCTTACAATACCATACGTAAACTTAAAACTCAATAATAAACCTAATGAATTCGTACGAGTCCTTTTGAACATCGTACGACAAATTAGGACATCTTACGACTCTTTATGCCACATTAGCAACTCGAAAAGAACTTTAGTATAATGTAGAACGCCATACAGCTCCTAACACCTTACAATACCGTACGTAAACATAAAACTCCATAATAAACCTAATGAATTCGTACGAGTCCTTTTGAACACCGTACGACAAGTTAGGACATCTTACGACTCTTTATGCCACATTAGCAACTCGAAAAGAACTTTAGTATAATGTAGAACGCCATACAGCTCCTAACACCTTACAATACCATACGTAAACTTAAAACTCAATAATAAACCTAATGAATTCGTACGAGTCCTTTTGAACATCGTACGACAAGTTAGGACATCTTACGACTCTTTATGCCACATTAGCAACTCGAAAAGAACTTTAGAATAATGTAGAACGCCATACAGCTCCTAACACCTTACAATACCGTACGTAAACATAAAACTCCATAATAAACCTAATGAATTCGTACGAGTCCTTTTGAACACCGTACGACAAGTTAGGACATCTTACGACTCTTTATGCCACATTAGCAACTCGAAAAGAACCTTAGTATAATGTAGAACGCCATACAGCTCCTAACACCTTACAATACCATACGTAAACTTAAAACTCAATAATAAACCTAATGAATTCGTACGAGTCCTTTTGAACATCGTACGACAAGTTAGGACATCTTACGACTCTTTATGCCACATTAGCAACTCGAAAAGAACTTTAGTATAATGTAGAACGCCATACAGCTCCTAACACCTTACAATACCATACGTAAACTTAAAACTCAATAATAAACCTAATGAATTCGTACGAGTCCTTTGAACATCGTACGACAAGTTAGGACATCTTACGACTCTTTATGCCACATTAGCAACTCGAAAAGAACTTTAGTATAATGTAGAACGCCATACAGCTCCTAACACCTTACAATACCGTACGTAAACTTAAAACTCTATAATAAACCTAATGAATTCGTACGAGTCATTTTGAACATCGTACGACAAGTTAGGACATCTTACGACTTTTTATGCCACATTAGCAACTCGAAAAGAACGTTACTATAATGTAGAACGCCATACAGCTCCTAAGCACACCTTACAATTCCGTACGTAAATTTAAAACTCCATAATAAACCTAATGAATTCGTACGAGTCCTTTTGAACACCGTACGACAAGTTAGGACATCTTACGACTCTTTATGCCACATTAGCAACTCGAAAAGAACGTTACTATAATGTAGAACGCCATACAGCTCCTAAGCACACCTTACAATTCCGTACGTAAATTTAAAACTCCATAATAAACCTAATGAATTCGTACGAGTCCTTTGAACATCGTACGACAAGTTAGGACATCTTACGACTCTTTATGCCACATTAGCAACTCGAAAAGAACTTTAGTATAATGTAGAACGCCATACAGCTCCTAACACCTTACAATACCGTACGTAAACTTAAAACTCCATAATAAACCTAATGAATTCGTACGAGTCCTTTTGAACACCGTACGACAAGTTAGGACATCTTACGACTCTTTATGCCACATTAGCAACTCGAAAAGAACTTTAGTATAATGTAGAACGCCATACAGCTCCTAACACCTTACAATACCATACGTAAACTTAAAACTCCATAATAAACCTAATGAATTCGTACGAGTCCTTTTGAACATCGTACGACAAGTTAGGACATCTTACGACTCTTTATGCCACATTAGCAACTCGAAAAGAACTTTAGAATAATGTAGAACGCCATACAGCTCCTAACACCTTACAATACCGTACGTAAACATAAAACTCCATAATAAACCTAATGAATTCGTACGAGTCCTTTTGAACACCGTACGACAAGTTAGGACATCTTACGACTCTTTATGCCACATTAGCAACTCGAAAAGAACTTTAGTATAATGTAGAACGCCATACAGCTCCTAACACCTTACAATACCATACGTAAACTTAAAACTCAATAATAAACCTAATGAATTCGTACGAGTCCTTTTGAACATCGTACGACAAGTTAGGACATCTTACGACTCTTTATGCCACATTAGCAACTCGAAAAGAACTTTAGTATAATGTAGAACGCCATACAGCTCCTAACACCTTACAATACCATACGTAAACTTAAAACTCAATAATAAACCTAATGAATTCGTACGAGTCCTTTGAACATCGTACGACAAGTTAGGACATCTTACGACTCTTTATGCCACATTAGCAACTCGAAAAGAACTTTAGTATAATGTAGAACGCCATACAGCTCCTAACACCTTACAATACCGTACGTAAACTTAAAACTCTATAATAAACCTAATGAATTCGTACGAGTCTTTTTGAACATCGTACGACAAGTTAGGACATCTTACGACTCTTTATGCCACATTAGCAACTCGAAAAGAACGTTACTATAATGTAGAACGCCATACAGCTCCTAAGCACACCTTACAATTCCGTACGTAAATTTAAAACTCCATAATAAACCTAATGAATTCGTACGAGTCCTTTTGAACACCGTACGACAAGTTAGGACATCTTACGACTCTTTATGCCACATTAGCAACTCGAAAAGAACGTTACTATAATGTAGAACGCCATACAGCTCCTAAGCACACCTTACAATTCCGTACGTAAATTTAAAACTCAATAATAAACCTAATGAATTCGTACGAGTCCTTTTGAACATCGTACGACAAGTTAGGACATCTTACGACTCTTTATGCCACATTAGCAACTCGAAAAGAACTTTAGTATAATGTAGAACGCCATACAGCTCCTAACACCTTACAATACCATACGTAAACTTAAAACTCAATAATAAACCTAATGAATTCGTACGAGTCCTTTGAACATCGTACGACAAGTTAGGACATCTTACGACTCTTTATGCCACATTAGCAACTCGAAAAGAACTTTAGTATAATGTAGAACGCCATACAGCTCCTAACACCTTACAATACCGTAACTAAACTTAAAACTCTATAATAAACCTAATGAATTCGTACGAGTCTTTTTGAACATCGTACGACAAGTTAGGACATCTTACGACTCTTTATGCCACATTAGCAACTCGAAAAGAACGTTACTATAATGTAGAACGCCATACAGCTCCTAAGCACACCTTACAATTCCGTACGTAAATTTAAAACTCCATAATAAACCTAATGAATTCGTACGAGTCCTTTTGAACACCGTACGACAAGTTAGGACATCTTACGACTCTTTATGCCACATTAGCAACTCGAAAAGAACGTTACTATAATGTAGAACGCCATACAGCTCCTAAGCACACCTTACAATTCCGTACGTAAATTTAAAACTCCATAATAAACCTAATGAATTCGTACGAGTCCTTTGAACATCGTACGACAAGTTAGGACATCTTACGACTCTTTATGCCACATTAGCAACTCGAAAAGAACTTTAGTATAATGTAGAACGCCATACAGCTCCTATCACCTTACAATACCTTACGTAAACTTAAAACTCCATAATAAACCTAATGAATTCGTACGAGTCCTTTTGAACATCGTACGACAAGTTAGGACATCTTACGACTCTTTATGCCACATTAGCAACTCGAAAAGAACTTTAGTATAATGTAGAACGCCATACAGCTCCTAACACCTTACAATACCATACGTAAACTTAAAACTCAATAATAAACCTAATGAATTCGTACGAGTCCTTTGAACATCGTACGACAAGTTAGGACATCTTACGACTCTTTATGCCACATTAGCAACTCGAAAAGAACTTTAGTATAATGTAGAACGCCATACAGCTCCTAACACCTTACAATACCGTAACTAAACTTAAAACTCTATAATAAACCTAATGAATTCGTACGAGTCTTTTTGAACATCGTACGACAAGTTAGGACATCTTACGACTCTTTATGCCACATTAGCAACTCGAAAAGAACGTTACTATAATGTAGAACGCCATACAGCTCCTAAGCACACCTTACAATTCCGTACGTAAATTTAAAACTCCATAATAAACCTAATGAATTCGTACGAGTCCTTTTGAACACCGTACGACAAGTTAGGACATCTTACGACTCTTTATGCCACATTAGCAACTCGAAAAGAACGTTACTATAATGTAGAACGCCATACAGCTCCTAAGCACACCTTACAATTCCGTACGTAAATTTAAAACTCCATAATAAACCTAATGAATTCGTACGAGTCCTTTGAACATCGTACGACAAGTTAGGACATCTTACGACTCTTTATGCCACATTAGCAACTCGAAAAGAACTTTAGTATAATGTAGAACGCCATACAGCTCCTATCACCTTACAATACCTTACGTAAACTTAAAACTCCATAATAAACCTAATGAATTCGTACGAGTCCTTTTGAACATCGTACGACAAGTTAGGACATCTTACGACTCTTTATGCCACATTAGCAACTCGAAAAGAACTTTAGTATAATGTAGAACGCCATACAGCTCCTAACACCTTACAATACCATACGTAAACTTAAAACTCAATAATAAACCTAATGAATTCGTACGAGTCCTTTGAACATCGTACGACAAGTTAGGACATCTTACGACTCTTTATGCCACATTAGCAACTCGAAAAGAACTTTAGTATAATGTAGAACGCCATACAGCTCCTAACACCTTACAATACCGTACGTAAACTTAAAACTCTATAATAAACCTAATGAATTCGTACGAGTCTTTTTGAACAGCGTACGACAAGTTAGGACATCTTACGACTCTTTATGCCACATTAGCAACTCGAAAAGAACGTTACTATAATGTAGAACGCCATACAGCTCCTAAGCACACCTTACAATTCCGTACGTAAATTTAAAACTCCATAATAAACCTAATGAATTCGTACGAGTCCTTTTGAACACCGTACGACAAGTTAGGACATCTTACGACTCTTTATGCCACATTAGCAACTCGAAAAGAACGTTACTATAATGTAGAACGCCATACAGCTCCTAAGCACACCTTACAATTCCGTACGTAAATTTAAAACTCAATAATAAACCTAATGAATTCGTACGAGTCCTTTTGAACATCGTACGACAAGTTAGGACATCTTACGACTCTTTATGCCACATTAGCAACTCGAAAAGAACTTTAGTATAATGTAGAACGCCATACAGCTCCTAACACCTTACAATACCATACGTAAACTTAAAACTCAATAATAAACCTAATGAATTCGTACGAGTCCTTTGAACATCGTACGACAAGTTAGGACATCTTACGACTCTTTATGCCACATTAGCAACTCGAAAAGAACTTTAGTATAATGTAGAACGCCATACAGCTCCTAACACCTTACAATACCGTAACTAAACTTAAAACTCTATAATAAACCTAATGAATTCGTACGAGTCTTTTTGAACATCGTACGACAAGTTAGGACATCTTACGACTCTTTATGCCACATTAGCAACTCGAAAAGAACGTTACTATAATGTAGAACGCCATACAGCTCCTAAGCACACCTTACAATTCCGTACGTAAATTTAAAACTCCATAATAAACCTAATGAATTCGTACGAGTCCTTTTGAACACCGTACGACAAGTTAGGACATCTTACGACTCTTTATGCCACATTAGCAACTCGAAAAGAACGTTACTATAATGTAGAACGCCATACAGCTCCTAAGCACACCTTACAATTCCGTACGTAAATTTAAAACTCCATAATAAACCTAATGAATTCGTACGAGTCCTTTGAACATCGTACGACAAGTTAGGACATCTTACGACTCTTTATGCCACATTAGCAACTCGAAAAGAACGTTACTATAATGTAGAACGCCATACAGCTCCTAAGCACACCTTACAATTCCGTACGTAAATTTAAAACTCAATAATAAACCTAATGAATTCGTACGAGTCCTTTTGAACATCGTACGACAAGTTAGGACATCTTACGACTCTTTATGCCACATTAGCAACTCGAAAAGAACTTTAGTATAATGTAGAACGCCATACAGCTCCTAACACCTTACAATACCATACGTAAACTTAAAACTCAATAATAAACCTAATGAATTCGTACGAGTCCTTTGAACATCGTACGACAAGTTAGGACATCTTACGACTCTTTATGCCACATTAGCAACTCGAAAAGAACTTTAGTATAATGTAGAACGCCATACAGCTCCTAACACCTTACAATACCGTAACTAAACTTAAAACTCTATAATAAACCTAATGAATTCGTACGAGTCTTTTTGAACATCGTACGACAAGTTAGGACATCTTACGACTCTTTATGCCACATTAGCAACTCGAAAAGAACGTTACTATAATGTAGAACGCCATACAGCTCCTAAGCACACCTTACAATTCCGTACGTAAATTTAAAACTCAATAATAAACCTAATGAATTCGTACGAGTCCTTTTGAACATCGTACGACAAGTTAGGACATCTTACGACTCTTTATGCCACATTAGCAACTCGAAAAGAACTTTAGTATAATGTAGAACGCCATACAGCTCCTAACACCTTACAATACCATACGTAAACTTAAAACTCAATAATAAACCTAATGAATTCGTACGAGTCCTTTGAACATCGTACGACAAGTTAGGACATCTTACGACTCTTTATGCCACATTAGCAACTCGAAAAGAACTTTAGTATAATGTAGAACGCCATACAGCTCCTAACACCTTACAATACCGTAACTAAACTTAAAACTCTATAATAAACCTAATGAATTCGTACGAGTCTTTTTGAACATCGTACGACAAGTTAGGACATCTTACGACTCTTTATGCCACATTAGCAACTCGAAAAGAACGTTACTATAATGTAGAACGCCATACAGCTCCTAAGCACACCTTACAATTCCGTACGTAAATTTAAAACTCCATAATAAACCTAATGAATTCGTACGAGTCCTTTTGAACACCGTACGACAAGTTAGGACATCTTACGACTCTTTATGCCACATTAGCAACTCGAAAAGAACGTTACTATAATGTAGAACGCCATACAGCTCCTAAGCACACCTTACAATTCCGTACGTAAATTTAAAACTCCATAATAAACCTAATGAATTCGTACGAGTCCTTTGAACATCGTACGACAAGTTAGGACATCTTACGACTCTTTATGCCACATTAGCAACTCGAAAAGAACTTTAGTATAATGTAGAACGCCATACAGCTCCTATCACCTTACAATACCTTACGTAAACTTAAAACTCCATAATAAACCTAATGAATTCGTACGAGTCCTTTTGAACATCGTACGACAAGTTAGGACATCTTACGACTCTTTATGCCACATTAGCAACTCGAAAAGAACTTTAGTATAATGTAGAACGCCATACAGCTCCTAACACCTTACAATACCATACGTAAACTTAAAACTCAATAATAAACCTAATGAATTCGTACGAGTCCTTTGAACATCGTACGACAAGTTAGGACATCTTACGACTCTTTATGCCACATTAGCAACTCGAAAAGAACTTTAGTATAATGTAGAACGCCATACAGCTCCTAACACCTTACAATACCGTAACTAAACTTAAAACTCTATAATAAACCTAATGAATTCGTACGAGTCTTTTTGAACATCGTACGACAAGTTAGGACATCTTACGACTCTTTATGCCACATTAGCAACTCGAAAAGAACGTTACTATAATGTAGAACGCCATACAGCTCCTAAGCACACCTTACAATTCCGTACGTAAATTTAAAACTCCATAATAAACCTAATGAATTCGTACGAGTCCTTTTGAACACCGTACGACAAGTTAGGACATCTTACGACTCTTTATGCCACATTAGCAACTCGAAAAGAACGTTACTATAATGTAGAACGCCATACAGCTCCTAAGCACACCTTACAATTCCGTACGTAAATTTAAAACTCCATAATAAACCTAATGAATTCGTACGAGTCCTTTGAACATCGTACGACAAGTTAGGACATCTTACGACTCTTTATGCCACATTAGCAACTCGAAAAGAACTTTAGTATAATGTAGAACGCCATACAGCTCCTATCACCTTACAATACCTTACGTAAACTTAAAACTCCATAATAAACCTAATGAATTCGTACGAGTCCTTTTGAACATCGTACGACAAGTTAGGACATCTTACGACTCTTTATGCCACATTAGCAACTCGAAAAGAACTTTAGTATAATGTAGAACGCCATACAGCTCCTAACACCTTACAATACCATACGTAAACTTAAAACTCAATAATAAACCTAATGAATTCGTACGAGTCCTTTGAACATCGTACGACAAGTTAGGACATCTTACGACTCTTTATGCCACATTAGCAACTCGAAAAGAACTTTAGTATAATGTAGAACGCCATACAGCTCCTAACACCTTACAATACCGTACGTAAACTTAAAACTCTATAATAAACCTAATGAATTCGTACGAGTCTTTTTGAACAGCGTACGACAAGTTAGGACATCTTACGACTCTTTATGCCACATTAGCAACTCGAAAAGAACGTTACTATAATGTAGAACGCCATACAGCTCCTAAGCACACCTTACAATTCCGTACGTAAATTTAAAACTCCATAATAAACCTAATGAATTCGTACGAGTCCTTTTGAACACCGTACGACAAGTTAGGACATCTTACGACTCTTTATGCCACATTAGCAACTCGAAAAGAACGTTACTATAATGTAGAACGCCATACAGCTCCTAAGCACACCTTACAATTCCGTACGTAAATTTAAAACTCCATAATAAACCTAATGAATTCGTACGAGTCCTTTGAACATCGTACGACAAGTTAGGACATCTTACGACTCTTTATGCCACATTAGCAACTCGAAAAGAACTTTAGTATAATGTAGAACGCCATACAGCTCCTATCACCTTACAATACCTTACGTAAACTTAAAACTCCATAATAAACCTAATGAATTCGTACGAGTCATTTTGAACATCGTACGACAAGTTAGGACATCTTACGACTCTTTATGCCACATTAGCAACTCGAAAAGAACGTTACTATAATGTAGAACGCCATACAGCTCCTAAGCACACCTTACAATTCCGTACGTAAATTTAAAACTCCATAATAAACCTAATGAATTCGTACGAGTCCTTTTGAACACCGTACGACAAGTTAGGACATCTTACGACTCTTTATGCCACATTAGCAACTCGAAAAGAACGTTACTATAATGTAGAACGCCATACAGCTCCTAAGCACACCTTACAATTCCGTACGTAAATTTAAAACTCCATAATAAACCTAATGAATTCGTACGAGTCCTTTGAACATCGTACGACAAGTTAGGACATCTTACGACTCTTTATGCCACATTAGCAACTCGAAAAGAACTTTAGTATAATGTAGAACGCCATACAGCTCCTAACACCTTACAATACCGTACGTAAACTTAAAACTCCATAATAAACCTAATGAATTCGTACGAGTCCTTTTGAACACCGTACGACAAGTTAGGACATCTTACGACTCTTTATGCCACATTAGCAACTCGAAAAGAACTTTAGTATAATGTAGAACGCCATACAGCTCCTAACACCTTACAATACCATACGTAAACTTAAAACTCAATAATAAACCTAATGAATTCGTACGAGTCCTTTTGAACATCGTACGACAAGTTAGGACATCTTACGACTCTTTATGCCACATTAGCAACTCGAAAAGAACTTTAGTATAATGTAGAGCGCCATACAGCTCCTAACACCTTACAATACCATACGTAAACTTAAAACTCAATAATAAACCTAATGAATTCGTACGAGTCCTTTGAACATCGTACGACAAGTTAGGACATCTTACGACTCTTTATGCCACATTAGCAACTCGAAAAGAACTTTAGTATAATGTAGAACGCCATACAGCTCCTAACACCTTACAATACCGTACGTAAACTTAAAACTCTATAATAAACCTAATGAATTCGTACGAGTCATTTTGAACATCGTACGACAAGTTAGGACATCTTACGACTCTTTATGCCACATTAGCAACTCGAAAAGAACGTTACTATAATGTAGAACGCCATACAGCTCCTAAGCACACCTTACAATTCCGTACGTAAATTTAAAACTCCATAATAAACCTAATGAATTCGTACGAGTCCTTTTGAACATCGTACGACAAGTTAGGACATCTTACGACTCTTTATGCCACATTAGCAACTCGAAAAGAACGTTACTATAATGTAGAACGCCATACAGCTCCTAAGCACACCTTACAATTCCGTACGTAAATTTAAAACTCCATAATAAACCTAATGAATTCGTACGAGTCCTTTGAACATCGTACGACAAGTTAGGACATCTTACGACTCTTTATGCCACATTAGCAACTCGAAAAGAACTTTAGTATAATGTAGAACGCCATACAGCTCCTAACACCTTACAATACCGTACGTAAACTTAAAACTCCATAATAAACCTAATGAATTCGTACGAGTCCTTTTGAACACCGTACGACAAGTTAGGACATCTTACGACTCTTTATGCCACATTAGCAACTCGAAAAGAACTTTAGTATAATGTAGAACGCCATACAGCTCCTAACACCTTACAATACCATACGTAAACTTAAAACTCAATAATAAACCTAATGAATTCGTACGAGTCCTTTTGAACATCGTACGACAAGTTAGGACATCTTACGACTCTTTATGCCACATTAGCAACTCGAAAAGAACTTTAGTATAATGTAGAGCGCCATACAGCTCCTAACACCTTACAATACCATACGTAAACTTAAAACTCAATAATAAACCTAATGAATTCGTACGAGTCCTTTGAACATCGTACGACAAGTTAGGACATCTTACGACTCTTTATGCCACATTAGCAACTCGAAAAGAACTTTAGTATAATGTAGAACGCCATACAGCTCCTAACACCTTACAATACCGTACGTAAACTTAAAACTCTATAATAAACCTAATGAATTCGTACGAGTCATTTTGAACATCGTACGACAAGTTAGGACATCTTACGACTCTTTATGCCACATTAGCAACTCGAAAAGAACGTTACTATAATGTAGAACGCCATACAGCTCCTAAGCACACCTTACAATTCCGTACGTAAATTTAAAACTCCATAATAAACCTAATGAATTCGTACGAGTCCTTTTGAACACCGTACGACAAGTTAGGACATCTTACGACTCTTTATGCCACATTAGCAACTCGAAAAGAATGTTACTATAATGTAGAACGCCATACAGCTCCTAAGCACACCTTACAATTCCGTACGTAAATTTAAAACTCCATAATAAACCTAATGAATTCGTACGAGTCCTTTGAACATCGTACGACAAGTTAGGACATCTTACGACTCTTTATGCCACATTAGCAACTCGAAAAGAACGTTACTATAATGTAGAACGCCATACAGCTCCTAAGCACACCTTACAATTCCGTACGTAAATTTAAAACTCCATAATAAACCTAATGAATTCGTACGAGTCCTTTGAACATCGTACGACAAGTTAGGACATCTTACGACTCTTTATGCCACATTAGCAACTCGAAAAGAACTTTAGTATAATGTAGAACGCCATACAGCTCCTAACACCTTACAATACCGTACGTAAACTTAAAACTCCATAATAAACCTAATGAATTCGTACGAGTCCTTTTGAACACCGTACGACAAGTTAGGACATCTTACGACTCTTTATGCCACATTAGCAACTCGAAAAGAACTTTAGTATAATGTAGAACGCCATACAGCTCCTAACACCTTACAATACCATACGTAAACTTAAAACTCAATAATAAACCTAATGAATTCGTACGAGTCCTTTTGAACATCGTACGACAAGTAAGGACATCTTACGACTCTTTATGCCACATTAGCAACTCGAAAAGAACTTTAGAATAATGTAGAACGCCATACAGCTCCTAACACCTTACAATACCGTACGTAAACATAAAACTCCATAATAAACCTAATGAATTCGTACGAGTCCTTTTGAACACCGTACGACAAGTTAGGACATCTTACGACTCTTTATGCCACATTAGCAACTCGAAAAGAACTTTAGTATAATGTAGAACGCCATACAGCTCCTAACACCTTACAATACCATACGTAAACTTAAAACTCAATAATAAACCTAATGAATTCGTACGAGTCCTTTTGAACTTCGTACGACAAGTTAGGACATCTTACGACTCTTTATGCCACATTAGCAACTCGAAAAGAACTTTAGAATAATGTAGAACGCCATACAGCTCCTAACACCTTACAATACCGTACGTAAACATAAAACTCCATAATAAACCTAATGAATTCGTACGAGTCCTTTTGAACACCGTACGACAAGTTAGGACATCTTACGACTCTTTATGCCACATTAGCAACTCGAAAAGAACTTTAGTATAATGTAGAACGCCATACAGCTCCTAACACCTTACAATACCATACGTAAACTTAAAACTCAATAATAAACCTAATGAATTCGTACGAGTCCTTTTGAACTTCGTACGACAAGTTAGGACATCTTACGACTCTTTATGCCACATTAGCAACTCGAAAAGAACGTTACTATAATGTAGAACGCCATACAGCTCCTAAGCACACCTTACAATTCCGTACGTAAATTTAAAACTCCATAATAAACCTAATGAATTCGTACGAGTCCTTTGAACATCGTACGACAAGTTAGGACATCTTACGACTCTTTATGCCACATTAGCAACTCGAAAAGAACTTTAGTATAATGTAGAACGCCATACAGCTCCTAACACCTTACAATACCGTACGTAAACTTAAAACTCCATAATAAACCTAATGAATTCGTACGAGTCCTTTTGAACACCGTACGACAAGTTAGGACATCTTACGACTCTTTATGCCACATTAGCAACTCGAAAAGAACTTTAGTATAATGTAGAACGCCATACAGCTCCTAACACCTTACAATACCATACGTAAACTTAAAACTCAATAATAAACCTAATGAATTCGTACGAGTCCTTTTGAACATCGTACGACAAGTAAGGACATCTTACGACTCTTTATGCCACATTAGCAACTCGAAAAGAACTTTAGAATAATGTAGAACGCCATACAGCTCCTAACACCTTACAATACCGTACGTAAACATAAAACTCCATAATAAACCTAATGAATTCGTACGAGTCCTTTTGAACACCGTACGACAAGTTAGGACATCTTACGACTCTTTATGCCACATTAGCAACTCGAAAAGAACTTTAGTATAATGTAGAACGCCATACAGCTCCTAACACCTTACAATACCATACGTAAACTTAAAACTCAATAATAAACCTAATGAATTCGTACGAGTCCTTTTGAACTTCGTACGACAAGTTAGGACATCTTACGACTCTTTATGCCACATTAGCAACTCGAAAAGAACTTTAGAATAATGTAGAACGCCATACAGCTCCTAACACCTTACAATACCGTACGTAAACATAAAACTCCATAATAAACCTAATGAATTCGTACGAGTCCTTTTGAACACCGTACGACAAGTTAGGACATCTTACGACTCTTTATGCCACATTAGCAACTCGAAAAGAACTTTAGTATAATGTAGAACGCCATACAGCTCCTAACACCTTACAATACCATACGTAAACTTAAAACTCAATAATAAACCTAATGAATTCGTACGAGTCCTTTTGAACATCGTACGACAAGTTAGGACATCTTACGACTCTTTATGCCACATTAGCAACTCGAAAAGAACTTTAGTATAATGTAGAACGCCATACAGCTCCTAACACCTTACAATACCATACGTAAACTTAAAACTCAATAATAAACCTAATGAATTCGTACGAGTCCTTTGAACATCGTACGACAAGTTAGGACATCTTACGACTCTTTATGCCACATTAGCAACTCGAAAAGAACTTTAGTATAATGTAGAACGCCATACAGCTCCTAACACCTTACAATACCGTACGTAAACTTAAAACTCTATAATAAACCTAATGAATTCGTACGAGTCATTTTGAACATCGTACGACAAGTTAGGACATCTTACGACTCTTTATGCCACATTAGCAACTCGAAAAGAACGTTACTATAAGGTAGAACGCCATACAGCTCCTAAGCACACCTTACAATTCCGTACGTAAATTTAAAACTCCATAATAAACCTAATGAATTCGTACGAGTCCTTTTGAACACCGTACGACAAGTTAGGACATCTTACGACTCTTTATGCCACATTAGCAACTCGAAAAGAATGTTACTATAATGTAGAACGCCATACAGCTCCTAAGCACACCTTACAATTCCGTACGTAAATTTAAAACTCCATAATAAACCTAATGAATTCGTACGAGTCCTTTGAACATCGTACGACAAGTTAGGACATCTTACGACTCTTTATGCCACATTAGCAACTCGAAAAGAACGTTACTATAATGTAGAACGCCATACAGCTCCTAAGCACACCTTACAATTCCGTACGTAAATTTAAAACTCCATAATAAACCTAATGAATTCGTACGAGTCCTTTGAACATCGTACGACAAGTTAGGACATCTTACGACTCTTTATGCCACATTAGCAACTCGAAAAGAACTTTAGTATAATGTAGAACGCCATACAGCTCCTAACACCTTACAATACCGTACGTAAACTTAAAACTCCATAATAAACCTAATGAATTCGTACGAGTCCTTTTGAACACCGTACGACAAGTTAGGACATCTTACGACTCTTTATGCCACATTAGCAACTCGAAAAGAACTTTAGTATAATGTAGAACGCCATACAGCTCCTAACACCTTACAATACCATACGTAAACTTAAAACTCAATAATAAACCTAATGAATTCGTACGAGTCCTTTTGAACATCGTACGACAAGTTAGGACATCTTACGACTCTTTATGCCACATTAGCAACTCGAAAAGAACTTTAGAATAATGTAGAACGCCATACAGCTCCTAACACCTTACAATACCGTACGTAAACATAAAACTCCATAATAAACCTAATGAATTCGTACGAGTCCTTTTGAACACCGTACGACAAGTTAGGACATCTTACGACTCTTTATGCCACATTAGCAACTCGAAAAGAACTTTAGTATAATGTAGAACGCCATACAGCTCCTAACACCTTACAATACCATACGTAAACTTAAAACTCAATAATAAACCTAATGAATTCGTACGAGTCCTTTTGAACATCGTACGACAAGTTAGGACATCTTACGACTCTTTATGCCACATTAGCAACTCGAAAAGAACTTTAGTATAATGTAGAACGCCATACAGCTCCTAACACCTTACAATACCATACGTAAACTTAAAACTCAATAATAAACCTAATGAATTCGTACGAGTCCTTTGAACATCGTACGACAAGTTAGGACATCTTACGACTCTTTATGCCACATTAGCAACTCGAAAAGAACTTTAGTATAATGTAGAACGCCATACAGCTCCTAACACCTTACAATACCGTACGTAAACTTAAAACTCAATAATAAACCTAATGAATTCGTACGAGTCCTTTTGAACATCGTACGACAAGTTAGGACATCTTACGACTCTTTATGCCACATTAGCAACTCGAAAAGAACGTTACTATAATGTAGAACGCCATACAGCTCCTAAGCACACCTTACAATTCCGTACGTAAATTTAAAACTCCATAATAAACCTAATGAATTCGTACGAGTCCTTTTGAACACCGTACGACAAGTTAGGACATCTTACGACTCTTTATGCCACATTAGCAACTCGAAAAGAACGTTACTATAATGTAGAACGCTATACAGCTCCTAAGCACACCTTACAATTCCGTACGTAAATTTAAAACTCCATAATAAACCTAATGAATTCGTACGAGTCCTTTGAACATCGTACGACAAGTTAGGACATCTTACGACTCTTTATGCCACATTAGCAACTCGAAAAGAACTTTAGTATAATGTAGAACGCCATACAGCTCCTAACACCTTACAATACCGTACGTAAACTTAAAACTCCATAATAAACCTAATGAATTCGTACGAGTCCTTTTGAACACCGTACGACAAGTTAGGACATCTTACGACTCTTTATGCCACATTAGCAACTCGAAATGAACTTTAGTATAATGTAGAACGCCATACAGCTCCTAACACCTTACAATACCGTACGTAAACTTAAAACTCAATAATAAACCTAATGAATTCGTACGAGTCCTTTTGAACATCGTACGACAAGTTAGGACATCTTACGACTCTTTATGCCACATTAGCAACTCGAAAAGAACGTTACTATAATGTAGAACGCCATACAGCTCCTAAGCACACCTTACAATTCCGTACGTAAATTTAAAACTCCATAATAAACCTAATGAATTCGTACGAGTCCTTTGAACATCGTACTACAAGTTGGCACATCTTACGACTCATTATGCCACATTAGCAACTCGAAAAGAACTTTAGTATAATGTAGAACGCCATACAGCTCCTAACACCTTACAATACCGTACGTAAACTTAAAACTCCATAATAAACCTAATGAATTCGTACGTGTCCTTTGAACATCGTACGAAAAGTTAGGACATCTTACGACCCTTTATGCCACATTAGCATATCGAAAAAAACTTTAGTATAATGTAGAACGCCATACAGCTCCTAACACCTTACAATACCGTACGTAAACTTAAAACTCCATAAAAAACCTAATGAATTCATACGAGTCCTTTGAACATCGTACGACAAGTTAGGACATCTTACGACTCTTTATGCCACATTAGCAACTCGAAAAGAACTTTAGTATAATGTAGAACGCCATACAGCTCCTAACACCTTACAATACCGTACGTAAACTTAAAACTCCATAATAAACCTAATGAATTCGTACGAGTCCTTTTGAACACCGTACGACAAGTTAGGACATCTTACGACTCTTTATGCCACATTAGCAACTCAAAAAGAACTTTAGTATAATGTAGAACGCCATACAGCTCCTAACACCTTACAATAACGTACGTATACTTAAAACTCAATAATAAACCTAATGAATTCGTACGAGTCCTTTTGAACATCGTACGACAAGTTAGGACATCTTACGACTCTTTATGCCACATTAGCAACTCGAAAAGAACGTTACTATAATGTAGAACGCCATACAGCTCCTAAGCACACCTTACAATTCCGTACGTAAATTTAAAACTCCATAATAAACCTAATGAATTCGTACGAATCCTTTGAACATCGTACGACAAGTTAGGACATCTTACTACTCTTTATGCCACATTAGCAACTCGAAAAGAACTTTAGTATAATGTAGAACGCCATACAGCTCCTAACACCTTACAATACCGTACGTAAACTTAAAACTCCATAATAAACCTAATGAATTCGTACGAGTCCTTTTGAACACCGTACGACAAGTTAGGACATCTTACGACTCTTTATGCCACATTAGCAACTCGAAATGAACTTTAGTATAATGTAGAACGCCATACAGCTCCTAACACCTTACAATACCGTACGTAAACTTAAAACTCAATAATAAACCTAATGAATTCGTACGATTCCTTTTGAACATCGTACGACAAGTTAGGACATCTTACGACTCTTTATGCCACATTAGCAACTCGAAAAGAACGTTACTATAATGTAGAACGCCATACAGCTCCTAAGCACACCTTACAATTCCGTACGTAAATTTAAAACTCCATAATAAACCTAATGAATTCGTACGAGTCCTTTGAACATCGTACTACAAGTTGGGACATCTTACGACTCATTATGCCACATTAGCAACTCGAAAAGAACTTTAGTATAATGTAGAACGCCATACAGCTCCTAACACCTTACAATACCGTACGTAAACTTAAAACTCCATAAAAAACCTAATGAATTCATACGAGTCCTTTGAACAGCGTACGACAAGTTAGGACATCTTACGACTCTTTATGCCACATTAGCAACTCGAAAAGAACTTTAGTATAATGTAGAACGCCATACAGCTCCTAACACCTTACAATACCGTACGTAAACTTAAAACTCCATAATAAACCTAATGAATTCGTACGAGTCCTTTTGAACACCGTACGACAAGTTAGGACATCTTACGACTCTTTATGCCACATTAGCAACTCGAAAAGAACTTTAGTATAATGTAGAACGCCATACAGCTCCTAACACCTTACAATACCGTACGTAAACTTAAAACTCAATAATAAACCTAATGAATTCGTACGAGTCCTTTTGAACATCGTACGACAAGTTAGGACATCTTACGACTCTTTATGCCACATTAGCAACTCGAAAAGAACGTTACTATAATGTAGAACGCCATACAGCTCCTAAGCACACCTTACAATTCCGTACGTAAATTTAAAACTCAATAATAAACCTAATGAATTCGTACGAGTCCTTTTGAACACCGTACGACAAGTTAGGACATCTTACGACTCTTTATGCCACATTAGCAACTCGAAAAGAACGTTACTATAATGTAGAACGCCATACAGCTCCTAAGCACACCTTACAATTCCGTACGTAAATTTAAAACTCCATAATAAACCTAATGAATTCGTACGAGTCCTTTGAACATCGTACGACAAGTTAGGACATCTTACGACTCTTTATGCCACATTAGCAACTCGAAAAGAACTTTAGTATAATGTAGAACGCCATACAGCTCCTAACACCTTACAATACCGTACGTAAACTTAAAACTCAATAATAAACCTAATGAATTCGTACGAGTCCTTTTGAACATCGTACGACAAGTTAGGACATCTTACGACTCTTTATGCCACATTAGCAACTCGAAAAGAACGTTACTATAATGTAGAACGCCATACAGCTCCTAAGCACACCTTACAATTCCGTACGTAAATTTAAAACTCCATAATAAACCTAATGAATTCGTACGAGTCCTTTTGAACACCGTACGACAAGTTAGGACATCTTACGACTCTTTATGCCACATTAGCAACTCGAAAAGAACGTTACTATAATGTAGAACGCTATACAGCTCCTAAGCACACCTTACAATTCCGTACGTAAATTTAAAACTCCATAATAAACCTAATGAATTCGTACGAGTCCTTTGAACATCGTACGACAAGTTAGGACATCTTACGACTCTTTATGCCACATTAGCAACTCGAAAAGAACTTTAGTATAATGTAGAACGCCATACAGCTCCTAACACCTTACAATACCGTACGTAAACTTAAAACTCCATAATAAACCTAATGAATTCGTACGAATCCTTTTGAACACCGTACGACAAGTTAGGACATCTTACGACTCTTTATGCCACATTAGCAACTCGAAATGAACTTTAGTATAATGTAGAACGCCATACAGCTCCTAACACCTTACAATACCGTACGTAAACTTAAAACTCAATAATAAACCTAATGAATTCGTACGAGTCCTTTTGAACATCGTACGACAAGTTAGGACATCTTACGACTCTTTATGCCACATTAGCAACTCGAAAAGAACGTTACTATAATGTAGAACGCCATACAGCTCCTAAGCACACCTTACAATTCCGTACGTAAATTTAAAACTCCATAATAAACCTAATGAATTCGTACGAGTCCTTTGAACATCGTACTACAAGTTGGCACATCTTACGACTCATTATGCCACATTAGCAACTCGAAAAGAACTTTAGTATAATGTAGAACGCCATACAGCTCCTAACACCTTACAATACCGTACGTAAACTTAAAACTCCATAATAAACCTAATGAATTCGTACGTGTCCTTTGAACATCGTACGAAAAGTTAGGACATCTTACGACCCTTTATGCCACATTAGCATATCGAAAAAAACTTTAGTATAATGTAGAACGCCATACAGCTCCTAACACCTTACAATACCGTACGTAAACTTAAAACTCCATAAAAAACCTAATGAATTCATACGAGTCCTTTGAACATCGTACGACAAGTTAGGACATCTTACGACTCTTTATGCCACATTAGCAACTCGAAAAGAACTTTAGTATAATGTAGAACGCCATACAGCTCCTAACACCTTACAATACCGTACGTAAACTTAAAACTCCATAATAAACCTAATGAATTCGTACGAGTCCTTTTGAACACCGTACGACAAGTTAGGACATCTTACGACTCTTTATGCCACATTAGCAACTCAAAAAGAACTTTAGTATAATGTAGAACGCCATACAGCTCCTAACACCTTACAATAACGTACGTATATTTAAAACTCAATAATAAACCTAATGAATTCGTACGAGTCCTTTTGAACATCGTACGACAAGTTAGGACATCTTACGACTCTTTATGCCACATTAGCAACTCGAAAAGAACGTTACTATAATGTAGAACGCCATACAGCTCCTAAGCACACCTTACAATTCCGTACGTAAATTTAAAACTCCATAATAAACCTAATGAATTCGTACGAATCCTTTGAACATCGTACGACAAGTTAGGACATCTTACTACTCTTTATGCCACATTAGCAACTCGAAAAGAACTTTAGTATAATGTAGAACGCCATACAGCTCCTAACACCTTACAATACCGTACGTAAACTTAAAACTCCATAATAAACCTAATGAATTCGTACGAGTCCTTTTGAACACCGTACGACAAGTTAGGACATCTTACGACTCTTTATGCCACATTAGCAACTCGAAATGAACTTTAGTATAATGTAGAACGCCATACAGCTCCTAACACCTTACAATACCGTACGTAAACTTAAAACTCAATAATAAACCTAATGAATTCGTACGATTCCTTTTGAACATCGTACGACAAGTTAGGACATCTTACGACTCTTTATGCCACATTAGCAACTCGAAAAGAACGTTACTATAATGTAGAACGCCATACAGCTCCTAAGCACACCTTACAATTCCGTACGTAAATTTAAAACTCCATAATAAACCTAATGAATTCGTACGAGTCCTTTGAACATCGTACTACAAGTTGGGACATCTTACGACTCATTATGCCACATTAGCAACTCGAAAAGAACTTTAGTATAATGTAGAACGCCATACAGCTCCTAACACCTTACAATACCGTACGTAAACTTAAAACTCCATAAAAAACCTAATGAATTCATACGAGTCCTTTGAACAGCGTACGACAAGTTAGGACATCTTACGACTCTTTATGCCACATTAGCAACTCGAAAAGAACTTTAGTATAATGTAGAACGCCATACAGCTCCTAACACCTTACAATACCGTACGTAAACTTAAAACTCCATAATAAACCTAATGAATTCGTACGAGTCCTTTTGAACACCGTACGACAAGTTAGGACATCTTACGACTCTTTATGCCACATTAGCAACTCGAAAAGAACTTTAGTATAATGTAGAACGCCATACAGCTCCTAACACCTTACAATACCGTACGTAAACTTAAAACTCAATAATAAACCTAATGAATTCGTACGAGTCCTTTTGAACATCGTACGACAAGTTAGGACATCTTACGACTCTTTATGCCACATTAGCAACTCGAAAAGAACGTTACTATAATGTAGAACGCCATACAGCTCCTAAGCACACCTTACAATTCCGTACGTAAATTTAAAACTCAATAATAAACCTAATGAATTCGTACGAGTCCTTTTGAACACCGTACGACAAGTTAGGACATCTTACGACTCTTTATGCCACATTAGCAACTCGAAAAGAACGTTACTATAATGTAGAACGCCATACAGCTCCTAAGCACACCTTACAATTCCGTACGTAAATTTAAAACTCCATAATAAACCTAATGAATTCGTACGAGTCCTTTGAACACCGTACGACAAGTTAGGACATCTTACGACTCTTTATGCCACATTAGCAACTCGAAAAGAACTTTAGTATAATGTAGAACGCCATACAGCTCCTAACACCTTACAATAACGTACGTATACTTAAAACTCAATAATAAACCTAATGAATTCGTACGAGTCCTTTTGAACATCGTACGACAAGTTAGGACATCTTACGACTCTTTATGCCACATTAGCAACTCGAAAAGAACGTTACTATAATGTAGAATGCCATACAGCTCCTAAGCACACCTTACAATTCCGTACGTAAATTTAAAACTCCATAATAAACCTAATGAATTCGTACGAATCCTTTGAACATCGTACGACAAGTTAGGACATCTTACGACTCTTTATGCCACATTAGCAACTCGAAAAGAACTTTAGTATAATGTAGAACGCCATACAGCTCCTAACACCTTACAATACCGTACGTAAACTTAAAACTCCATAATAAACCTAATGAATTCGTACGAGTCCTTTTGAACACCGTACGACAAGATAGGACATCTTACGACTCTTTATGCCACATTAGCAACTCGAAATGAACTTTAGTATAATGTAGAACGCCATACAGCTCCTAACACCTTACAATACCGTACGTAAACTTAAAACTCAATAATAAACCTAATGAATTCGTACGAGTCCTTTTGAACATCGTACGACAAGTTAGGACATCTTACGACTCTTTATGCCACATTAGCAACTCGAAAAGAACGTTACTATAATGTAGAACGCCATACAGCTCCTAAGCACACCTTACAATTCCGTACGTAAATTTAAAACTCCATAATAAACCTAATGAATTCGTACGAGTCCTTTGAACATCGTACTACAAGTTGGGACATCTTACGACTCATTATGCCACATTAGCAACTCGAAAAGAACTTTAGTATAATGTAGAACGCCATACAGCTCCTAACACCTTACAATACCGTACGTAAACTTAAAACTCCCTAAAAAACCTAATGAATTCATACGAGTCGTTTGAACAGCGTACGACAAGTTAGGACATCTTACGACTCTTTATGCCACATTAGCAACTCGAAAAGAACTTTAGTATAATGTAGAACGCCATACAGCTCCTAACACCTTACAATACCGTACGTAAACTTAAAACTCCATAATAAACCTAATGAATTCGTACGAGTCCTTTTGAACACCGTACGACAAGTTAGGACATCTTACGACTCTTTATGCCACATTAGCAACTCGAAAAGAGCTTTAGTATAATGTAGAACGCCATACAGCTCCTAACACCTTACAATACCGTACGTAAACTTAAAACTCAATAATAAACCTAATGAATTCGTACGAGTCCTTTTGAACATCGTACGACAAGTTAGGACATCTTACGACTCTTTATGCCACATTAGCAACTCGAAAAGAACGTTACTATAATGTAGAACGCCATACAGCTCCTAAGCACACCTTACAATTCCGTACGTAAATTTAAAACTCAATAATAAACCTAATGAATTCGTACGAGTCCTTTTGAACACCGTACGACAAGTTAGGACATCTTACGACTCTTTATGCCACATTAGCAACTCGAAAAGAACGTTATTATAATGTAGAACGCCATACAGCTCCTAAGCACACCTTACAATTCCGTACATAAATTTAAAACTCCATAATAAACCTAATGAATTCGTACGAGTCCTTTGAACATCGTACGACAAGTTAGGACATCTTACGACTCTTTATGCCACATTAGCAACTCGAAAAGAACTTTAGTATAATGTAGAACGCCATACAGCTCCTAACACCTTACAATACCGTACGTAAACTTAAAACTCCATAATAAACCTAATGAATTCGTACGAGTCCTTTTGAACACCGTACGACAAGTTAGGACATCTTACGACTCTTTATGCCACATTAGCAACTCGAAAAGAACTTTAGTATAATGTAGAACGCCATACAGCTCCTAACACCTTACAATACCATACGTAAACTTAAAACTCAATAATAAACCTAATGAATTCGTACGAGTCCTTTTGAACATCGTACGACAAGTTAGGACATCTTACGACTCTTTATGCCACATTAGCAACTCGAAAAGAACTTTAGTATAATGTAGAACGCCATACAGCTCCTAACACCTTACAATACCATACGTAAACTTAAAACTCAATAATAAACCTAATGAATTCGTACGAGTCCTTTGAACATCGTACGACAAGTTAGGACATCTTACGACTCTTTATGCCACATTAGCAACTCGAAAAGAACTTTAGTATAATGTAGAACGCCATACAGCTCCTAACACCTTACAATACCGTACGTAAACTTAAAACTCTATAATAAACCTAATGAATTCGTACGAGTCCTTTTGAACACCGTACGACAAGTTAGGACATCTTACGACTCTTTATGCCACATTAGCAACTCGAAATGAACTTTAGTATAATGTAGAACGCCATACAGCTCCTAACACCTTACAATACCGTACGTAAACTTAAAACTCAATAATAAACCTAATGAATTCGTACGAGTCCTTTTGAACATCGTACGACAAGTTAGGACATCTTACGACTCTTTATGCCACATTAGCAACTCGAAAAGAACGTTACTATAATGTAGAACGCCATACAGCTCCTAAGCACACCTTACAATTCCGTACGTAAATTTAAAACTCCATAATAAACCTAATGAATTCGTACGAGTCCTTTGAACATCGTACTACAAGTTGGGACATCTTACGACTCATTATGCCACATTAGCAACTCGAAAAGAACTTTAGTATAATGTAGAACGCCATACAGCTCCTAACACCTTACAATACCGTACGTAAACTTAAAACTCCATAAAAAACCTAATGAATTCATACGAGTCCTTTGAACAGCGTACGACAAGTTAGGACATCTTACGACTCTTTATGCCACATTAGCAACTCGAAAAGAACTTTAGTATAATGTAGAACGCCATACAGCTCCTAACACCTTACAATACCGTACGTAAACTTAAAACTCCATAATAAACCTAATGAATTCGTACGAGTCCTTTTGAACACCGTACGACAAGTTAGGACATCTTACGACTCTTTATGCCACATTAGCAACTCGAAAAGAACTTTAGTATAATGTAGAACGCCATACAGCTCCTAACACCTTACAATACTGTACGTAAACTTAAAACTCAATAATAAACCTAATGAATTCGTACGAGTCCTTTTGAACATCGTACGACAAGTTAGGACATCTTACGACTCTTTATGCCACATTAGCAACTCGAAAAGAACGTTACTATAATGTAGAACGCCATACAGCTCCTAAGCACACCTTACAATTCCGTACGTAAATTTAAAACTCAATAATAAACCTAATGAATTCGTACGAGTCCTTTTGAACACCGTACGACAAGTTAGGACATCTTACGACTCTTTATGCCACATTAGCAACTCGAAAAGAACGTTACTATAATGTAGAACGCCATACAGCTCCTAAGCACACCTTACAATTCCGTACGTAAATTTAAAACTCCATAATAAACCTAATGAATTCGTACGAGTCCTTTGAACATCGTACGACAAGTTAGGACATCTTACGACTCTTTATGCCACATTAGCAACTCGAAAAGAACTTTAGTATAATGTAGAACGCCATACAGCTCCTAACACCTTACAATACCGTACGTAAACTTAAAACTCCATAATAAACCTAATGAATTCGTACGAGTCCTTTTGAACACCGTACGACAAGTTAGGACATCTTACGACTCTTTATGCCACATTAGCAACTCGAAAAGAACTTTAGTATAATGTAGAACGCCATACAGCTCCTAACACCTTACAATACCATACGTAAACTTAAAACTCAATAATAAACCTAATGAATTCGTACGAGTCCTTTTGAACATCGTACGACAAGTTAGGACATCTTACGACTCTTTATGCCACATTAGCAACTCGAAAAGAACTTTAGTATAATGTAGAACGCCATACAGCTCCTAACACCTTACAATACCATACGTAAACTTAAAACTCAATAATAAACCTAATGAATTCGTACGAGTCCTTTGAACATCGTACGACAAGTTAGGACATCTTACGACTCTTTATGCCACATTAGCAACTCGAAAAGAACTTTAGTATAATGTAGAACGCCATACAGCTCCTAACACCTTACAATACCGTACGTAAACTTAAAACTCTATAATAAACCTAATGAATTCGTACGAGTCATTTTGAACATCGTACGACAAGTTAGGACATCTTACGACTCTTTATGCCACATTAGCAACTCGAAAAGAACGTTACTATAATGTAGAACGCCATACAGCTCCTAAGCATACCTTACAATTACGTAAATTTAAAACTCCATAATAAACCTAATGAATTCGTACGAGTCCTTTTGAACACCGTACGACAAGTTAGGACATCTTACGACTCTTTATGCCACATTAGCAACTCGAAAAGAACTTTAGTATAATGTAGAACGCCATACAGCTCCTAACACCTTACAATACCATACGTAAACTTAAAACTCAATAATAAACCTAATGAATTCGTACGAGTCCTTTTGAACATCGTACGACAAGTTAGGACATCTTACGACTCTTTATGCCACATTAGCAACTCGAAAAGAACTTTAGTATAATGTAGAACGCCATACAGCTCCTAACACCTTACAATACCATACGTAAACTTAAAACTCAATAATAAACCTAATGAATTCGTACGAGTCCTTTTGAACATCGTACGACAAGTTAGGACATCTTACGACTCTTTATGCCACATTAGCAACTCGAAAAGAACTTTAGTATAATGTAGAACGCCATACAGCTCCTAACACCTTACAATACCATACGTAAACTTAAAACTCAATAATAAACCTAATGAATTCGTACGAGTCCTTTGAACATCGTACGACAAGTTAGGACATCTTACGACTCTTTATGCCACATTAGCAACTCGAAAAGAACTTTAGTATAATGTAGAACGCCATACAGCTCCTAACACCTTACAATACCGTACGTAAACTTAAAACTCTATAATAAACCTAATGAATTCGTACGAGTCATTTTGAACATCGTACGACAAGTTAGGACATCTTACGACTCTTTATGCCACATTAGCAACTCGAAAAGAACGTTACTATAATGTAGAACGCCATACAGCTCCTAAGCATACCTTACAATTACGTAAATTTAAAACTCCATAATAAACCTAATGAATTCGTACGAGTCCTTTTGAACACCGTACGACAAGTTAGGACATCTTACGACTCTTTATGCCACATTAGCAACTCGAAAAGAACGTTACTATAATGTAGAACGCCATACAGCTCCTAAGCACACCTTACAATTCCGTACGTAAATTTAAAACTCCATAATAAACCTAATGAATTCGTACGAGTCCTTTGAACATCGTACGACAAGTTAGGACATCTTACGACTCTTTATGCCACATTAGCAACTCGAAAAGAACTTTAGTATAATGTAGAACGCCATACAGCTCCTAACACCTTACAATACCGTACGTAAACTTAAAACTCCATAATAAACCTAATGAATTCGTACGAGTCCTTTTGAACACCGTACGACAAGTTAGGACATCTTACGACTCTTTATGCCACATTAGCAACTCGAAAAGAACTTTAGTATAATGTAGAACGCCATACAGCTCCTAACACCTTACAATACCATACGTAAACTTAAAACTCAATAATAAACCTAATGAATTCGTACGAGTCCTTTTGAACATCGTACGACAAGTTAGGACATCTTACGACTCTTTATGCCACATTAGCAACTCGAAAAGAACTTTAGTATAATGTAGAACGCCATACAGCTCCTAACACCTTACAATACCGTACGTAAACTTAAAACTCCATAATAAACCTAATGAATTCGTACGAGTCCTTTTGAACACCGTACGACAAGTTAGGACATCTTACAACTCTTTATGCCACATTAGCAACTCGAAAAGAACTTTAGTATAATGTAGAACGCCATACAGCTCCTAACACCTTACAATACCGTACGTAAACTTAAAACTCAATAATAAACCTAATGAATTCGTACGAGTCCTTTTGAACATCGTACGACAAGTTAGGACATCTTACGACTCTTTATGCCACATTAGCAACTCGAAAAGAACGTTACTATAATGTAGAACGCCATACAGCTCCTAAGCACACCTTACAATTCCGTACGTAAATTTAAAACTCCATAATAAACCTAATGAATTCGTACGAGTCCTTTTGAACACCGTACGACAAGTTAGGACATCTTACGACTCTTTATGCCACATTAGCAACTCGAAAAGAACGTTACTATAATGTAGAACGCCATACAGCTCCTAAGCACACCTTACAATTCCGTACGTAAATTTAAAACTCCATAATAAACCTAATGAATTCGTACGAGTCCTTTGAACATCGTACGACAAGTTAGGACATCTTACGACTCTTTATGCCACATTAGCAACTCGAAAAGAACTTTAGTATAATGTAGAACGCCATACAGCTCCTAACACCTTACAATACCGTACGTAAACTTAAAACTCCATAATAAACCTAATGAATTCGTACGAGTCCTTTTGAACACCGTACGACAAGTTAGGACATCTTACGACTCTTTATGCCACATTAGCAACTCGAAATGAACTTTAGTATAATGTAGAACGCCATACAGCTCCTAACACCTTACAATACCGTACGTAAACTTAAAACTCAATAATAAACCTAATGAATTCGTACGAGTCCTTTTGAACATCGTACGACAAGTTAGGACATCTTACGACTCTTTATGCCACATTAGCAACTCGAAAAGAACGTTACTATAATGTAGAACGCCATACAGCTCCTAAGCACACCTTACAATTCCGTACGTAAATTTAAAACTCCATAATAAACCTAATGAATTCGTACGAGTCCTTTGAACATCGTACTACAAGTTGGCACATCTTACGACTCATTATGCCACATTAGCAACTCGAAAAGAACTTTAGTATAATGTAGAACGCCATACAGCTCCTAACACCTTACAATACCGTACGTAAACTTAAAACTCCATAATAAACCTAATGAATTCGTACGTGTCCTTTGAACATCGTACGAAAAGTTAGGACATCTTACGACCCTTTATGCCACATTAGCATATCGAAAAAAACTTTAGTATAATGTAGAACGCCATACAGCTCCTAACACCTTACAATACCGTACGTAAACTTAAAACTCCATAAAAAACCTAATGAATTCATACGAGTCCTTTGAACATCGTACGACAAGTTAGGACATCTTACGACTCTTTACGCCACATTAGCAACTCGAAAAGAACTTTAGTATAATGTAGAACGCCATACAGCTCCTAACACCTTACAATACCGTACGTAAACTTAAAACTCCATAATAAACCTAATGAATTCGTACGAGTCCTTTTGAACACCGTACGACAAGTTAGGACATCTTACGACTCTTTATGCCACATTAGCAACTCGAAAAGAACTTTAGTATAATGTAGAACGCCATACAGCTCCTAACACCTTACAATAACGTACGTATACTTAAAACTCAATAATAAACCTAATGAATTCATACGAGTCCTTTTGAACATCGTACGACAAGTTAGGACATCTTACGACTCTTTATGCCACATTAGCAACTCGAAAAGAACGTTACTATAATGTAGAACGCCATACAGCTCCTAAGCACACCTTAGAATTCCGTACGTAAATTTAAAACTCCATAATAAACCTAATGAATTCGTACGAATCCTTTGAACATCGTACGACAAGTTAGGACATCTTACGACTCTTTATGCCACATTAGCAACTCGAAAAGAACTTTAGTATAATGTAGAACGCCATACAGCTCCTAACACCTTACAATACCGTACGTAAACTTAAAACTCCATAATAAACCTAATGAATTCGTACGAGTCCTTTTGAACACCGTACGACAAGTTAGGACATCTTACGACTCTTTATGCCACATTAGCAACTCGAAATGAACTTTAGTATAATGTAGAACGCCATACAGCTCCTAACACCTTACAATACCGTACGTAAACTTAAAACTCAATAATAAACCTAATGAATTCGTACGAGTCCTTTTGAAAATCGTACGACAAGTTAGGACATCTTACGACTCTTTATGCCACATTAGCAACTCGAAAAGAACGTTACTATAATGTAGAACGCCATACAGCTCCTTAGCACACCTTACAATTCCGTACGTAAATTTAAAACTCCATAATAAACCTAATGAATTCGTACGAGTCCTTTGAACATCGTACTACAAGTTGGGACATCTTACGACTCATTATGCCACATTAGCAACTCGAAAAGAACTTTAGTATAATGTAGAACGCCATACAGCTCCTAACACCTTACAATACCGTACGTAAACTTAAAACTCCATAAAAAACCTAATGAATTCATACGAGTCCTTTGAACAGCGTACGACAAGTTAGGACATCTTACGACTCTTTATGCCACATTAGCAACTCGAAAAGAAAAAAAAGTTTGGGGCGATTTTGGCGATTTTGGAGTGTTGGCTGTTTTGTTTCGTTTCTTGTTCTTGATTCTTGATTCTTGAATCTTGATTCTTGAATCTTGATTCTTGAATCTTGTTTCTTGATCTTGGGTGGTTATTGAGTTGTTATTAAGTTGTTACGGCAGATTATTAGGGTTCTTAAACCCTAATTCGATCTTGTTCTTAAGTTCTTATTATTTTCGTGTTTGTTTTTTCCTGATTTATTGATAGCTTCCTTTGTGTAACAATCCTGTGATTAACCTGGTTAATACGAGCATTGTTAGCAATTAGAGGAGATCAATAATCGGGTTTTGCTCTGGTTTTTGTCTTGATCGAAAGTATTGTGTTCTGATTGCTTAGTGGGTCTGTAATCGATTGCGTCTATTGTTATAGATTAGCTAAATTGGTACGAATCCCATTAACCTATTAAGAACCAGTGCTTGAAATCAAGACTGGGGTTTGGAGTGCATGCATGGCTATGTCGTCACTTGCATCAAAAGTTACGAATATTGATGGACGTGTGTCATTCAAGAGTATTTTGAAGAAAACGGCTGATATGGATGTGCAACAGCAGAAGGAGACGGATGTGAAGGCTGAATCTGTTAAGGAATCTGCAACAGTGATTAGGGTTTCTGAAGTTGATGGTACTAGTTCTGGGACGAGTAATATGAATGAGGGGCCGAATAAGAAAGTGAATTTTAGGGTTCTTGAATCGAAAGAAAGTGTTGTTGGTGTGGATGTAATGTTATCGCGTGATTCAGTCAGAAAAGTTCAGGCTAAGCTAGGGTTTACACTGTATGGTTATTTTCTGGGTGATCGACAATCATTCCATGCTGTGAAATATTTTGTTCAGACTAACTGGCATAAGTATGGGCTGAAAAAGATTATGATGAATGCAGAAGGTTTTTTCTTTTTCCAGTTTGCTGCGTATGAAGGGATGTTGGGAGTTTTAGGAGGAGGACCATGGTTAATTCTTAACACCCCAATGTTTCTGCATGAATGGTCTCCGGATGCTAAACTTATCAAGCAGGAGCGGAGATCAGTTCCTATGTGGGTAAAGCTTCATGGGGTTCCAATTGCTGCATACACAGATGATGGGTTGAGTGAGCTGATGACAAAGATTGGGACACCGAAACAGTTGGACTCGTATACTAACTCAATGTGCATTAATGGATGGGGGAGGAGTAGTTATGCTAGAGCTTTAGTTGAGATTCATGCTGATCTAGGCTTTAAAAAGCAGCTGAAAGTGGGCATTCCATCGTTGGAGGGAGAGGATGTAATGATCAAAACAATAGATGTCGAGTATGAGTGGCTTCCTCCTCGGTGTGAACATTGTAAAGTGTTTGGCCATGATATGGATAATTGCGAGGTTATAGTGGAAAAGAAGGGAAAGAATAAGGAGGAGGTGATTAAGAATGATGGATTTGTGGAAGTTACACATAAGAAATCAGCAAAGAAACCAGGTTTTAATGTTCAACAACATAAGCCAAAATTTGTTTATAGACCGGTTGCTGAAAAGACTAAAAGTGCTGATCAAGATAAAAAAGAGGGTAATGTGGGAGCGAATGAGGTGGATGGGATTGTAGCAAAGAATAAGTTTAATGTTTTGCAGAATCTGAATGAGGATCAAGGGGGTATGTTGTTGCAAACTAATTCAAATGTAGAACAGGAGGCTGTTACTAATGTCGACGACAAGGGAGGTTCGTTTGAGGCGTTATTTGGTGAAGATACAATTACTACAGGGGCAAGCACTCCTGATGTACAGGTTATCAATGATTAAGCTCGCTTGTTGGAATGTTAGGGGGATGAACCGACCCTTGAAGCAGAAAGAGGTTCGTTTTATGATTAAAGACAGTAAGGTGAGTATTTGTGCTATTTTAGAGTCTCATGTTGATGTTAGTAAGGTGGAGGGTATGTGTGCTACTATATCGTCTGATTGGAGTTGGTGTTCTAATGCGTCTTCGTGTAGAGGTGGAACTAAAGGTACTAGAATTATTGTGGGGTGGGATACTAGCTTGGTTGATGTGATTGTACTCATGCAAACGGATCAAGTTATTCATTGTCAAGTTGTTATTAAAAGGTTGAAGCTGATGTTCTTTTGTTCTGTGATATATGCTGATAATTACTATGTTCGTCGGAGAGCTTTATGGGATTCTTTGTCTATGCATAAGGGCTTAGTTAAGGATCTCCCATGGGCATTATTGGGAGACTTCAACTCGGCTCTTAATCCTGATGATCAGGTTGCTGGCCCGTCTAGTGTCTCCTTGGGTATGCAGGAATTTCGAGATTGTATTAATGTGATTGAGGTGTTTGATATTAAGGCTTCGGGGGTTAAGTACACATGGAATCAAAAACCGAAGACTGGTAGAGGCATTCTTAAAAAATTGGATAGAGTTATGGGGAATGTAGGGTTTGTTGATATGTTCCCGAATGCTGCTGCGTTATTTAAACCATATGGGTTATCGAATCACAGCCCTTGTATCTTATCTTTGGTGGAGAAGACTAAACCAAAACCTAAGCCTTTCAAGTTTTCAAATTTTCTGACTCTTAAACCGGAATTTTTGGATATTGTGAAGGTTGGGTGGGGTTATAGTATTGGTGGGGTTGCACAATTCAGAATCTCAAAGAGGTTAAGAGGGCTTAAAAAAGAGTTTAGAGCGCTTCTGTTTAAACAAGGGAATCTGCATTCTAAGGTTGCTAATCTTAGAAAAGATCTGGAAGACTTGCAACAGTTGATTGACGATTCCCCCTTTGATTTGAGTCTGAAAGAGAAGGAGTCGTTATGTATGAAGGAGTTTGTGGATGCTAGTAGGGATGAGGAAAGTTTTCTTAAGCAAAAAGCCAAAGTGAATTGGCTTGATAAAGGTGATGCGAACACGAAATATTTCCACAACATGCTTAAATGTAAGAATAATAAGAAGATGATTGATTCGGTTATGAGGACGACTGGGGAGGTTTTGGAGGGGGATGCTATGGTCAATGAATTTGTTACCTATTACGAGACATTTTTGGGTGGTGAACATGTGCAACCAAGTTTACCAGATTCAAATATTTTTTCAAGGCGATTGGATGCTAATATTTCTTTAGGTATGGTGGAGCCAGTTACTAGAGAGGAGATCAAGGAGGTCATGTTTTCTATGAATGATGATAAATCTCCGGGGCCAGATGGATACACATCGGCTTTTTTCAAAAAAGCCTGGGATGTGGTGGGAGATGAGGTTGTTTTAGCTATTCAAGATTTCTTTAACACGAATAGATTACTTCAAGAGTGGAATCATACTATTATTGTTCTGATCCCAAAAACTCAAGTTCCAAGTAGAGTGATAGATTATCGGCCAATTGCCTGCTGCAATGTTTTGTATAAATGTATCTCGAAGATTATTGCTAATCGTGTGAAGGGTGCGTTATCTTTTATTATCAGTAGTAACCAGTCAGCGTTCATCCCGGGAAGACGTATTACTGATAATATTCTGCTCACTCAGGAGCTTATGCACAATTATCATAGAAACTTGGGGCCGCCTAAGTGTGCTTTCAAAGTTGATATTCAAAAGGCATATGACACGGTTAACTGGAGTTTTATGGAGTTTTGTCTGCAGGGGTTTGGTTTTCATGCTAGTATGATTACTTGGATTATGGCATGTGTATCCTCTCCATCGTTTTCTTTGTGTATTAATGGGGATATTCATGGCTATTTTAAAGGGACAAGGGGGTTAAGACAGGGAGACCCATTATCCCCTTATCTCTTTACTATGGTTATGGAGGTTCTTACGCTAATGTTCAAGAATATGCCTTTGGAAAGTTTTAAGTTTCATAAGAAGTGTGAAGAGCTTCAGATCATAAATTTATGTTTTGCTGATGATCTGTTTATTTTTTCCAGAGGAGATGCTAGATCTGCTGCTTGTATTATGGAGGTATTGAGGAAGTTTGCTGATTTGTCTGGCTTACATCCGAATATGCAAAAAAGCACTGTGTTTTTTTGTCATGTTCCCCCTCATGTTAGGAATGGCATCCTGAATATTCTTCCATTTGAAGAGGGGAAGCTTCCGGTTAAATATCTGGGTGTTCCATTGATTTCGTCTAGACTCAATCACATGCAATGCAGGGAGTTGACTGACAGGATGGACAAGCGTTTATTGTCATGGGAAAATAAGTTTTTATCTTTTGCAGGAAGGCTTCAACTTGTTCGATCTGTTTTATCATCTATGCACATTTTTTGGGCAGCGGCTTTTTTGATCCCGTCATATACAGTTAAAGAGATTGAAGTGAAGCTTAGAAGATTTTTATGGGGTGCTAAGCAAGAGAGAAAAGTTAATGCCAAAGTTGCTTGGAAGAAAGTCTGTCGTCCAATGTTGGAGGGTGGTCTTGGGATTCGTAGTTTATCTGACATGAATATGGCTCTTATGGGATCTCATATTTGGAGGTTACTTACTAATGTTGATTCAATGTGGGTTCGATGGGTTAGGATTCACAGGATTGGAAATCGCAATTTCTGGGATGTTGCTACTCCGGCTGCTTGTTCTTGGAGTTGGCGAAATATTATGAAAATGCGACCATGTTTCAAACGTAAATTCTGGGTCCAGCTGGGTGATGGGAAAGATACAAATATATGGTTCGATTGTTGGGCTGACCAAAGTCCCCTATCAGAGTTTATTTCTAAACGAGCGATTCGGGATGCAAATATGAATCTTATGGACTCGGTTGACAAAGTTTATATTGATTCAGTTTGGACTTGGCCGAATGAGTTGGTTGATCAGTTTTCTTCTTTATTGAGCATCTCTATTCCGTTTAAAACAAATGGTGAGGATAAATGGTGTTGGAGGGAGGGATCGAAGTTAATCCCTTTTTCTACTTCTAATGCTTGGGAACATATCCGTCATAAGGTGGAAAAGGTTGAATGGGCTGAGTGTGTATGGTTCCCTCAATGCATCCCAAAACATGCTTTCAACATGTGGCTTATTTGTCAAGGTAAGCTGTTAACTCAAGATAGGTTGATCAGATGGAACCGGTTGGGTGGTACTAATATGAATATGATGTGTTGTTTATTATGCTTTCAATCTGTGGATTCGCATAAACACTTATTCTTTGAATGCTCCTTTGCGTCACGGGTATGGGCCATGACTCGTGTCAAGGCTAAGTTAAAGCTGATTCCCCCTATATGGTCTAACATCTTGGAAGATCTTCAAAGTAACTGCAAGGGAAATGATATTGTGATGATTATTAGTAAATTGGTTACAGCAGCTGCTGCGTATGCTATTTGGCAGGAGAGGAATAGAAGACTCTTTAATGAACATCCAAGGCCTCCGGAAGGGGTTAGTAATATGGTAATTCAAACAGTGAGATACAAGTTAATGAGCATAAAGATAAAGTTATCGATGAGGGTGCAGCAACATCTAGATATGTGGTTGAAGATGGATGTGGAAGGTGAAGGGTGAATGGTTTGGTCTCATTGTCTAGTTGAGTCTAGTATGTAGTAGTGATGTTGGGTTTGGTGTTTTATAGTTTGGCTTCGGGTTTTAGTCTTGGGATATGTCCAAGACTGAACTAGTGTGGAGTTCACCACACTACTTGTGTTTATTTGTTAATAGAATCACCAGGGTAAAATCCCTTTACCCAAAAAAAAAGAACTTTAGTATAATGTAGAACGCCATACAGCTCCTAACACCTTACAATACCGTACGTAAACTTAAAACTCCATAATAAACCTAATGAATTCGTACGAGTCCTTTTGAACACCGTACGACAAGTTAGGACATCTTACGACTCTTTATGCCACATTAGCAACTCGAAAAGAACTTTAGTATAATGTAGAACGCCATACAGCTCCTAACACCTTACAATACCGTACGTAAACTTAAAACTCAATAATAAACCTAATGAATTCGTACGAGTCCTTTTGAACATCGTACGACAAGTTAGGACATCTTACGACTCTTTATGCCACATTAGCAACTCGAAAAGAACGTTACTATAATGTAGAACGCCATACAGCTCCTAAGCACACCTTACAATTCCGTACGTAAATTTAAAACTCCATAATAAACCTAATGAATTCGTACGAGTCCTTTTGAACACCGTACGACAAGTTAGGACATCTTACGACTCTTTATGCCACATTAGCAACTCGAAAAGAACTTTAGTATAATGTAGAACGCCATACAGCTCCTAACACCTTACAATACCGTACGTAAACATAAAACTCCATAATAAACCTAATAAATTCGTACGAGTCCTTTTGAACACCGTACGACAAGTTAGGACATCTTACGACTCTTTATGCCACATTAGCAACTCGAAAAGAACTTTAGTATAATGTAGAACGCCATACAGCTCCTAACACCTTACAATACCATACGTAAACTTAAAACTCAATAATAAACCTAATGAATTCGTACGAGTCCTTTTGAACATCGTACGACAAGTTAGGACATCTTACGACTCTTTATGCCACATTAGCAACTCGAAAAGAACTTTAGTATAATGTAGAACGCCATACAGCTCCTAACACCTTACAATACCGTACGTAAACATAAAACTCCATAATAAACCTAATGAATTCGTACGAGTCCTTTTGAACACCGTACGACAAGTTAGGACATCTTACGACTCTTTATGCCACATTAGCAACTCGAAAAGAACTTTAGTATAATGTAGAACGCCATACAGCTCCTAACACCTTACAATACCATACGTAAACTTAAAACTCAATAATAAACCTAATGAATTCGTACGAGTCCTTTTGAACATCGTACGACAAGTTAGGACATCTTACGACTCTTTATGCCACATTAGCAACTCGAAAAGAACTTTAGAATAATGTAGAACGCCATACAGCTCCTAACACCTTACAATACCGTACGTAAACATAAAACTCCATAATAAACCTAATGAATTCGTACGAGTCCTTTTGAACACCGTACGACAAGTTAAGACATCTTACGACTCTTTATGCCACATTAGCAACTCGAAAAGAACTTTAGTATAATGTAGAACGCCATACAGCTCCTAACACCTTACAATACCATACGTAAACTTAAAACTCAATAATAAACCTAATGAATTCGTACGAGTCCTTTGAACATCGTACGACAAGTTAGGACATCTTACGACTCTTTATGCCACATTAGCAACTCGAAAAGAACTTTAGTATAATGTAGAACGCCATACAACTCCTAACACCTTACAATACCGTACGTAAACTTAAAACTCTATAATAAACCTAATGAATTCGTACGAGTCATTTTGAACATCGTACGACAAGTTAGGACATCTTACGACTCTTTATGCCACATTAGCAACTCGAAAAGAACGTTACTATAATGTAGAACGCCATACAGCTCCTAAGCACACCTTACAATTCCGTATGTAAATTTAAAACTCCATAATAAACCTAATGAATTCGTACGAGTCCTTTTGAACACCGTACGACAAGTTAGGACATCTTACGACTCTTTATGCCACATTAGCAACTCGAAAAGAACGTTACTATAATGTAGAACGCCATACAGCTCCTAAGCACACCTTACAATTCCGTACGTAAATTTAAAACTCCATAATAAACCTAATGAATTCGTACGAGTCCTTTGAACATCGTACGACAAGTTAGGACATCTTACGACTCTTTATGCCACATTAGCAACTCGAAAAGAACTTTAGTATAATGTAGAACGCCATACAGCTCCTAACACCTTACAATACCGTACGTAAACTTAAAACTCCATAATAAACCTAATGAATTCGTACGAGTCCTTTTGAACACCGTACGACAAGTTAGGACATCTTACGACTCTTTATGCCACATTAGCAACTCGAAAAGAAGTTTAGTATAATGTAGAACGCCATACAGCTCCTAACACCTTACAATACCATACGTAAACTTAAAACTCAATAATAAACCTAATGAATTCGTACGAGTCCTTTTGAACATCGTACGACAAGTTAGGACATCTTACGACTCTTTATGCCACATTAGCAACTCGAAAAGAACTTTAGTATAATGTAGAACGCCATACAGCTCCTAACACCTTACAATACCGTACGTAAACTTAAAACTCCATAATAAACCTAATGAATTCGTACGAGTCCTTTTGAACACCGTACGACAAGTTAGGACATCTTACAACTCTTTATGCCACATTAGCAACTCGAAAAGAACTTTAGTATAATGTAGAACGCCATACAGCTCCTAAGCACACCTTACAATTCCGTACGTAAATTTAAAACTCCATAATAAACCTAATGAATTCGTACGAGTCCTTTTGAACACCGTACGACAAGTTAGGACATCTTATGACTCTTTATGCCACATTAGCAACTCGAAAAGAACTTTAGTATAATGTAGAACGCCATACAGCTCCTAACACCTTACAATACCATACGTAAACTTAAAACTCAATAATAAACCTAATGAATTCGTACGAGTCCTTTTGAACATCGTACGACAAGTTAGGACATCTTACGACTCTTTATGCCACATTAGCAACTCGAAATGAACTTTAGTATAATGTAGAACGCCATACAGCTCCTAACACCTTACAATACCGTACGTAAACATAAAACTCCATAATAAACCTAATGAATTCGTACGAGTCCTTTTGAACACCGTACGACAAGTTAGGACATCTTACGACTCTTTATGCCACATTAGTAACTCGAAAAGAACTTTAGTATAATGTAGAACGCCATACAGCTCCTAACACCTTACAATACCATACGTAAACTTAAAACTCAATAATAAACCTAATGAATTCGTACGAGTCCTTTGAACATCGTACGACAAGTTAGGACATCTTACGACTCTTTATGCCACATTAGCAACTCGAAAAGAACTTTAGTATAATGTAGAACGCCATACAGCTCCTAACACCTTACAATACCGTACGTAAACATAAAACTCCATAATAAACCTAATGAATTCGTACGAGTCCTTTTGAACACCGTACGACAAGTTAGGACATCTTACGACTCTTTATGCCACATTAGCAACTCGAAAAGAACTTTAGTATAATGTAGAACGCCATACAGCTCCTAACACCTTACAATACCATACGTAAACTTAAAACTCAATAATAAACCTAATGAATTCGTACGAGTCCTTTTGAACATCGTACGACAAGTTAGGACATCTTACGACTCTTTATGCCACATTAGCAACTCGAAAAGAACTTTAGTATAATGTAGAACGCCATACAGCTCCTAACACCTTACAATACCATACGTAAACTTAAAACTCAATAATAAACCTAATGAATTCGTACGAGTCCTTTGAACATCGTACGACAAGTTAGGACATCTTACGACTCTTTATGCCACATTAGCAACTCGAAAAGAACTTTAGTATAATGTAGAACGCCATACAGCTCCTAACACCTTACAATACCGTACGTAAACTTAAAACTCCATAATAAACCTAATGAATTCGTACGAGTCCTTTTGAACATCGTACGACAAGTTAGGACATCTTACGACTCTTTATGCCACATTAGCAACTCGAAAAGAACGTTACTATAATGTAGAACGCCATACAGCTCCTAAGCACACCTTACAATTCCGTACGTAAATTTAAAACTCCATAATAAACCTAATGAATTCGTACGAGTCCTTTGAACATCGTACGACAAGTTAGGACATCTTACGACTCTTTATGCCACATTAGCAACTCGAAAAGAACTTTAGTATAATGTAGAACGCCATACAGCTCCTAACACCTTACAATACCGTACGTAAACTTAAAACTCCATAATAAACCTAATGAATTCGTACGAGTCCTTTTGAACACCGTACGACAAGTTAGGACATCTTACGACTCTTTATGCCACATTAGCAACTCGAAAAGAACTTTAGTATAATGTAGAACGCCATACAGCTCCTAACACCTTACAATACCATACGTAAACTTAAAACTCAATAATAAACCTAATGAATTCGTACGAGTCCTTTTGAACATTGTACGACAAGTTAGGACATCTTACGACTCTTTATGCCACATTAGCAACTCGAAAAGAACTTTAGTATAATGTAGAACGCCATACAGCTCCTAACACCTTACAATACCGTACGTAAACTTAAAACTCCATAATAAACCTAATGAATTCGTACGAGTCCTTTTGAACACCGTACGACAAGTTAGGACATCTTACAACTCTTTATGCCACATTAGCAACTCGAAAAGAACTTTAGTATAATGTAGAACGCCATACAGCTCCTAACACCTTACAATACCGTACGTAAACTTAAAACTCAATAATAAACCTAATGAATTCGTACGAGTCCTTTTGAACATCGTACGACAAGTTAGGACATCTTACGACTCTTTATGCCACATTAGCAACTCGAAAAGAACGTTACTATAATGTAGAACGCCATACAGCTCCTAAGCACACCTTACAATTCCGTACGTAAATTTAAAACTCCATAATAAACCTAATGAATTCGTACGAGTCCTTTTGAACACCGTACGACAAGTTAGGACATCTTACGACTCTTTATGCCACATTAGCAACTCGAAAAGAACGTTACTATAATGTAGAACGCCATACAGCTCCTAAGCACACCTTACAATTCCGTACGTAAATTTAAAACTCCATAATAAACCTAATGAATTCGTACGAGTCCTTTGAACATCGTACGACAAGTTAGGACATCTTACGACTCTTTATGCCACATTAGCAACTCGAAAAGAACTTTAGTATAATGTAGAACGCCATACAGCTCCTAACACCTTACAATACCGTACGTAAACTTGAAACTCCATAATAAACCTAATGAATTCGTACGAGTCCTTTTGAACACCGTACGACAAGTTAGGACATCTTACGACTCTTTATGCCACATTAGCAACTCGAAAAGAACTTTAGTATAATGTAGAACGCCATACAGCTCCTAACACCTTACAATACCGTACGTAAACTTAAAACTCCATAATAAACCTAATGAATTCGTACGAGTCCTTTTGAACACCGTACGACAAGTTAGGACATCTTACGACTCTTTATGCCACATTAGCAACTCGAAAAGAACTTTAGTATCATGTAGAACGCCATACAGCTCCTAACACCTTACAATACCGTACGTAAACATAAAACTCCATAATAAACCTAATAAATTCGTACGAGTCCTTTTGAACACCGTACGACAAGTTAGGACATCTTACGACTCTTTATGCCACATTAGCAACTCGAAAAGAACTTTAGTATAATGTAGAACGCCATACAGCTCCTAACACCTTACAATACCATACGTAAACTTAAAACTCAATAATAAACCTAATGAATTCGTACGAGTCCTTTTGAACACCGTACGACAAGTTAGGACATCTTACAACTCTTTATGCCACATTAGCAACTCGAAAAGAACTTTAGTATAATGTAGAACGCCATACAGCTCCTAACACCTTACAATACCGTACGTAAACTTAAAACTCAATAATAAACCTAATGAATTCGTACGAGTCCTTTTGAACATCGTACGACAAGTTAGGACATCTTACGACTCTTTATGCCACATTAGCAACTCGAAAAGAACGTTACTATAATGTAGAACGCCATACAGCTCCTAAGCACACCTTACAATTCCGTACGTAAATTTAAAACTCCATAATAAACCTAATGAATTCGTACGAGTCCTTTTGAACACCGTACGACAAGTTAGGACATCTTACGACTCTTTATGCCACATTAGCAACTCGAAAAGAACGTTACTATAATGTAGAACGCCATACAGCTCCTAAGCACACCTTACAATTCCGTACGTAAATTTAAAACTCCATAATAAACCTAATGAATTCGTACGAGTCCTTTGAACATCGTACGACAAGTTAGGACATCTTACGACTCTTTATGCCACATTAGCAACTCGAAAAGAACTTTAGTATAATGTAGAACGCCATACAGCTCCTAACACCTTACAATACCGTACGTAAACTTAAAACTCCATAATAAACCTAATGAATTCGTACGAGTCCTTTTGAACACCGTACGACAAGTTAGGACATCTTACGACTCTTTATGCCACATTAGCAACTCGAAAAGAACTTTAGTATAATGTAGAACGCCATACAGCTCCTAACACCTTACAATACCATACGTAAACTTAAAACTCAATAATAAACCTAATGAATTCGTACGAGTCCTTTTGAACATCGTACGACAAGTTAGGACATCTTACGACTCTTTATGCCACATTAGCAACTCGAAAAGAACTTTAGTATAATGTAGAACGCCATACAGCTCCTAACACCTTACAATACCGTACGTAAACTTAAAACTCCATAATAAACCTAATGAATTCGTACGAGTCCTTTTGAACACCGTACGACAAGTTAGGACATCTTACAACTCTTTATGCCACATTAGCAACTCGAAAAGAACTTTAGTATAATGTAGAACGCCATACAGCTCCTAACACCTTACAATACCGTACGTAAACTTAAAACTCAATAATAAACCTAATGAATTCGTACGAGTCCTTTTGAACATCGTACGACAAGTTAGGACATCTTACGACTCTTTATGCCACATTAGCAACTCGAAAAGAACGTTACTATATTGTAGAACGCCATACAGCTCCTAAGCACACCTTACAATTCCGTACGTAAATTTAAAACTCCATAATAAACCTAATGAATTCGTACGAGTCCTTTTGAACACCGTACGACAAGTTAGGACATCTTACGACTCTTTATGCCACATTAGCAACTCGAAAAGAACGTTACTATAATGTAGAACGCCATACAGCTCCTAAGCACACCTTACAATTCCGTACGTAAATTTAAAACTCCATAATAAACCTAATGAATTCGTACGAGTCCTTTGAACATCGTACGACAAGTTAGGACATCTTACGACTCTTTATGCCACATTAGCAACTCGAAAAGAACTTTAGTATAATGTAGAACGCCATACAGCTCCTAACACCTTACAATACCATACGTAAACTTAAAACTCCATAATAAACCTAATGAATTCGTACGAGTCCTTTTGAACACCGTACGACAAGTTAGGACATCTTACGACTCTTTATGCCACATTAGCAACTCGAAATGAACTTTAGTATAATGTAGAACGCCATACAGCTCCTAACACCTTACAATACCGTACGTAAACTTAAAACTCAATAATAAACCTAATGAATTCGTACGAGTCCTTTTGAACATCGTACGACAAGTTAGGACATCTTACGACTCTTTATGCCACATTAGCAACTCGAAAAGAACGTTACTATAATGTAGAACGCCATACAGCTCCTAAGCACACCTTACAATTCCGTACGTAAATTTAAAACTCCATAATAAACCTAATGAATTCGTACGAGTCCTTTGAACATCGTACTACAAGTTGGCACATCTTACGACTCATTATGCCACATTAGCAACTCGAAAAGAACTTTAGTATAATGTAGAACGCCATACAGCTCCTAACACCTTACAATACCGTACGTAAACTTAAAACTCCATAATAAACCTAATGAATTCGTACGTGTCCTTTGAACATCGTACGAAAAGTTAGGACATCTTACGACCCTTTATGCCACATTAGCATATCGAAAAAAACTTTAGTATAATGTAGAACGCCATACAGCTCCTAACACCTTACAATACCGTACGTAAACTTAAAACTCCATAAAAAACCTAATGAATTCATACGAGTCCTTTGAACATCGTACGACAAGTTAGGACATCTTACGACTCTTTATGCCACATTAGCAACTCGAAAAGAACTTTAGTATAATGTAGAACGCCATACAGCTCCTAACACCTTACAATACCGTACGTAAACTTAAAACTCCATAATAAACCTAATGAATTCGTACGAGTCCTTTTGAACACCGTACGACAAGTTAGGACATCTTACGACTCTTTATGCCACATTAGCAACTCGAAAAGAACGTTACTATAATGTAGAACGCCATACAGCTCCTAAGCACACCTTACAATTCCGTACGTAAATTTAAAACTCCATAATAAACCTAATGAATTCGTACGAGTCCTTTTGAACACCGTACGACAAGTTAGGACATCTTACGACTCTTTATGCCACATTAGCAACTCGAAAAGAACGTTACTATAATGTAGAACGCCATACAGCTCCTAAGCACACCTTACAATTCCGTACGTAAATTTAAAACTCCATAATAAACCTAATGAATTCGTACGAGTCCTTTGAACATCGTACGACAAGTTAGGACATCTTACGACTCTTTATGCCACATTAGCAACTCGAAAAGAACTTTAGTATAATGTAGAACGCCATACAGCTCCTAACACCTTACAATACCGTACGTAAACTTAAAACTCCATAATAAACCTAATGAATTCGTACGAGTCCTTTTGAACACCGTACGACAAGTTAGGACATCTTACGACTCTTTATGCCACATTAGCAACTCGAAATGAACTTTAGTATAATGTAGAACGCCATACAGCTCCTAACACCTTACAATACCGTACGTAAACTTAAAACTCAATAATAAACCTAATGAATTCGTAAGAGTCCTTTTGAACATCGTACGACAAGTTAGGACATCTTACGACTCTTTATGCCACATTAGCAACTCGAAAAGAACGTTACTATAATGTAGAACGCCATACAGCTCCTAAGCACACCTTACAATTCCGTACGTAAATTTAAAACTCCATAATAAACCTAATGAATTCGTACGAGTCCTTTGAACATCGTACTACAAGTTGGGACATCTTACGACTCATTATGCCACATTAGCAACTCGAAAAGAACTTTAGTATAATGTAGAACGCCATACAGCTCCTAACACCTTACAATACCGTACGTAAACTTAAAACTCCATAAAAAATCTAATGAATTCATACGAGTCCTTTGAACAGCGTACGACAAGTTAGGACATCTTACGACTCTTTATGCCACATTAGCAACTCGAAAAGAACTTTAGTATAATGTAGAACGCCATACAGCTCCTAACACCTTACAATACCGTACGTAAACTTAAAACTCCATAATAAACCTAATGAATTCGTACGAGTCCTTTTGAACACCGTACGACAAGTTAGGACATCTTACGACTCTTTATGCCACATTAGCAACTCGAAAAGAACGTTACTATAATGTAGAACGCCATACAGCTCCTAAGCACACCTTACAATTCCGTACGTAAATTTAAAACTCCATAATAAACCTAATGAATTCATACGAGTCCTTTGAACAGCGTACGACAAGTTAGGACATCTTACGACTCTTTATGCCACATTAGCAACTCGAAAAGAACTTTAGTATAATGTAGAACGCCATACAGCTCCTAACACCTTACAATACCGTACGTAAACTTAAAACTCAATAATAAACCTAATGAATTCGTACGAGTCCTTTTGAACATCGTACGACAAGTTAGGACATCTTACGACTCTTTATGCCACATTAGCAACTCGAAAAGAACGTTACTATAATGTAGAACGCCATACAGCTCCTAAGCACACCTTACAATTCCGTACGTAAATTTAAAACTCCATAATAAACCTAATGAATTCGTACGAGTCCTTTGAACATCGTACTACAAGTTGGCACATCTTACGACTCATTATGCCACATTAGCAACTCGAAAAGAACTTTAGTATAATGTAGAACGCCATACAGCTCCTAACACCTTACAATACCGTACGTAAACTTAAAACTCCATAATAAACCTAATGAATTCGTACGTGTCCTTTGAACATCGTACGAAAAGTTAGGACATCTTACGACCCTTTATGCCACATTAGCATATCGAAAAAAACTTTAGTATAATGTAGAACGCCATACAGCTCCTAACACCTTACAATACCGTACGTAAACTTAAAACTCCATAAAAAACCTAATGAATTCATACGAGTCCTTTGAACATCGTACGACAAGTTAGGACATCTTACGACTCTTTATGCCACATTAGCAACTCGAAAAGAACTTTAGTATAATGTAGAACGCCATACAGCTCCTAACACCTTACAATACCGTACGTAAACTTAAAACTCCATAATAAACCTAATGAATTCGTACGAGTCCTTTTGAACACCGTACGACAAGTTAGGACATCTTACGACTCTTTATGCCACATTAGCAACTCGAAAAGAACGTTACTATAATGTAGAACGCCATACAGCTCCTAAGCACACCTTACAATTCCGTACGTAAATTTAAAACTCCATAATAAACCTAATGAATTCGTACGAGTCCTTTTGAACACCGTACGACAAGTTAGGACATCTTACGACTCTTTATGCCACATTAGCAACTCGAAAAGAACGTTACTATAATGTAGAACGCCATACAGCTCCTAAGCACACCTTACAATTCCGTACGTAAATTTAAAACTCCATAATAAACCTAATGAATTCGTACGAGTCCTTTGAACATCGTACGACAAGTTAGGACATCTTACGACTCTTTATGCCACATTAGCAACTCGAAAAGAACTTTAGTATAATGTAGAACGCCATACAGCTCCTAACACCTTACAATACCGTACGTAAACTTAAAACTCCATAATAAACCTAATGAATTCGTACGAGTCCTTTTGAACACCGTACGACAAGTTAGGACATCTTACGACTCTTTATGCCACATTAGCAACTCGAAATGAACTTTAGTATAATGTAGAACGCCATACAGCTCCTAACACCTTACAATACCGTACGTAAACTTAAAACTCAATAATAAACCTAATGAATTCGTAAGAGTCCTTTTGAACATCGTACGACAAGTTAGGACATCTTACGACTCTTTATGCCACATTAGCAACTCGAAAAGAACGTTACTATAATGTAGAACGCCATACAGCTCCTAAGCACACCTTACAATTCCGTACGTAAATTTAAAACTCCATAATAAACCTAATGAATTCGTACGAGTCCTTTGAACATCGTACTACAAGTTGGGACATCTTACGACTCATTATGCCACATTAGCAACTCGAAAAGAACTTTAGTATAATGTAGAACGCCATACAGCTCCTAACACCTTACAATACCGTACGTAAACTTAAAACTCCATAAAAAATCTAATGAATTCATACGAGTCCTTTGAACAGCGTACGACAAGTTAGGACATCTTACGACTCTTTATGCCACATTAGCAACTCGAAAAGAACTTTAGTATAATGTAGAACGCCATACAGCTCCTAACACCTTACAATACCGTACGTAAACTTAAAACTCCATAATAAACCTAATGAATTCGTACGAGTCCTTTTGAACACCGTACGACAAGTTAGGACATCTTACGACTCTTTATGCCACATTAGCAACTCGAAAAGAACGTTACTATAATGTAGAACGCCATACAGCTCCTAAGCACACCTTACAATTCCGTACGTAAATTTAAAACTCCATAATAAACCTAATGAATTCATACGAGTCCTTTGAACAGCGTACGACAAGTTAGGACATCTTACGACTCTTTATGCCACATTAGCAACTCGAAAAGAACTTTAGTATAATGTAGAACGCCATACAGCTCCTAACACCTTACAATACCGTACGTAAACTTAAAACTCCATAATAAACCTAATGAATTCGTACGAGTCCTTTTGAACACCGTACGACAAGTTAGGACATCTTACGACTCTTTATGCCACATTAGCAACTCGAAAAGAACTTTAGTATAATGTAGAACGCCATACAGCTCCTAACACCTTACAATACCGTACGTAAACTTAAAACTCCATAATAAACCTAATGAATTCGTACGAGTCCTTTTGAACACCGTACGACAAGTTAGGACATCTTACGACTCTTTATGCCACATTAGCAACTCGAAATGAACTTTAGTATAATGTAGAACGCCATACAGCTCCTAACACCTTACAATACCGTACGTAAACTTAAAACTCAATAATAAACCTAATGAATTCGTACGAGTCCTTTTGAACATCGTACGACAAGTTAGGACATCTTACGACTCTTTAAGCCACATTAGCAACTCGAAAAGAACGTTACTATAATGTAGAACGCCATACAGCTCCTAAGCACACCTTACAATTCCGTACGTAAATTTAAAACTCCATAATAAACCTAATGAATTCGTACGAGTCCTTTGAACATCGTACTACAAGTTGGGACATCTTACGACTCATTATGCCACATTAGCAACTCGAAAAGAACTTTAGTATAATGTAGAACGCCATACAGCTCCTAACACCTTACAATACCGTACGTAAACTTAAAACTCCATAATAAACCTAATGAATTCGTACGTGTCCTTTGAACATCGTACGAAAAGTTAGGACATCTTACGACCCTTTATGCCACATTAGCATATCGAAAAAAACTTTAGTATAATGTAGAACGCCATACAGCTCCTAACACCTTACAATACCGTACGTAAACTTAAAACTCCATAAAAAACCTAATGAATTCATACGAGTCCTTTGAACATCGTACGACAAGTTAGGACATCTTACGACTCTTTATGCCACATTAGCAACTCGAAAAGAACTTTAGTATAATGTAGAACGCCATACAGCTCCTAACACCTTACAATACCGTACGTAAACTTAACACTCCATAATAAACCTAATGAATTCGTACGAGTCCTTTTGAACACCGTACGACAAGTTAGGACATCTTACGACTCTTTATGCCACATTAGCAACTCGAAAAGAACTTTAGTATAATGTAGAACGCCATACAGCTCCTAACACCTTACAATACCGTACGTAAACTTAAAACTCAATAATAAACCTAATGAATTCGTACGAGTCCTTTTGAACACCGTACGACAAGTTAGGACATTTTACGACTCTTTATGCCACATTAGCAACTCGAAATGAACTTTAGTATAATGTAGAACGCCATACAGCTCCTAAGCACACCTTACAATTCCGTACGTAAATTTAAAACTCAATAATAAACCTAATGAATTCGTACGAGTCCTTTTGAACATCGTACGACAAGTTAGGACATCTTACGACTCTTTATGCCACATTAGCAACTCGAAAAGAACGTTACTATAATGTAGAACGCCATACAGCTCCTAAGCACACCTTACAATTCCGTACGTAAATTTAAAACTCCATAATAAACCTAATGAATTCGTACGAGTCCTTTGAACATCGTACTACAAGTTGGGACATCTTACGACTCATTATGCCACATTAGCAACTCGAAAAGAACTTTAGTATAATGTAGAACGCCATACAGCTCCTAACACCTTACAATACCGTACGTAAACTTAAAACTCCATAATAAACCTAATGAATTCGTACGAGTCCTTTTGAACACCGTACGACAAGTTAGGACATCTTACGACTCTTTATGCCACATTAGCAACTCGAAATGAACTTTAGTATAATGTAGAACGCCATACAGCTCCTAACACCTTACAATACCGTACGTAAACTTAAAACTCAATAATAAGCCTAATGAATTTGTACGAGTCCTTTTGAACATCGTACGACAAGTTAGGACATCTTACGACTCTTTATGCCACATTAGCAACTCGAAAAGAACGTTACTATAATGTAGAACGCCATACAGCTCCTAAGCACACCTTACAATTCCGTACGTAAATTTAAAACTCCATAATAAACCTAATGAATTCGTACGAGTCCTTTGAACATCGTACTACAAGTTGGGACATCTTACGACTCATTATGCCACATTAGCAACTCGAAAAGAACTTTAGTATAATGTAGAACGCCATACAGCTCCTAACACCTTACAATACCGTACGTAAACTTAAAACTCCATAATAAACCTAATGAATTCGTACGAGTCCTTTTGAACACCGTACGACAAGTTAGGACATCTTACGACTCTTTATGCCACATTAGCAACTCGAAATGAACTTTAGTATAATGTAGAACGCCATACAGCTCCTAACACCTTACAATACCGTACGTAAACTTAAAACTCAATAATAAGCCTAATGAATTTGTACGAGTCCTTTTGAACATCGTACGACAAGTTAGGACATCTTACGACTCTTTATGCCACATTAGCAACTCGAAAAGAACGTTACTATAATGTAGAACGCCATACAGCTCCTAAGCACACCTTACAATTCCGTACGTAAATTTAAAACTCCATAATAAACCTAATGAATTCGTACGAGTCCTTTGAACATCGTACAACAAGTTGGGACATCTTACGACTCATTATGCCACATTAGCAACTCGAAAAGAACTTTAGTATAATGTAGAACGCCATACAGCTCCTAACACCTTACAATACCGTACGTAAACTTAAAACTCCATAATAAACCTAATGAATTCGTACGAGTCCTTTTGAACACCGTACGACAAGTTAGGACATCTTACGACTCTTTATGCCACATTAGCAACTCGAAATGAACTTTAGTATAATGTAGAACGCCATACAGCTCCTAACACCTTACAATACCGTACGTAAACTTAAAACTCAATAATAAACCTAATGAATTCGTACGAGTCCTTTTGAACACCGTACGACAAGTTAGGACATTTTACGACTCTTTATGCCACATTAGCAACTCGAAATGAACTTTAGTATAATGTAGAACGCCATACAGCTCCTAAGCACACCTTACAATTCCGTACGTAAATTTAAAACTCCATAATAAACCTAATGAATTCGTACGAGTCCTTTTGAACACCGTACGAAAAGTTAGGACATCTTACGACTCTTTATGCCACATTAGCAACTCGAAAAGAACGTTACTATAATGTAGAACGCCATACAGCTCCTAAGCACACCTTACAATTCCGTACGTAAATTTAAAACTCCATAATAAACCTAATGAATTCGTACGAGTCCTTTGAACATCGTACGATAAGTTAGGACATCTTACGACTCTTTATGCCACATTAGCAACTCGAAAAGAACTTTAGTATAATGTAGAACGCCATACAGCTCCTAACACCTTACAATACCGTACGTAAACTTAAAACTCCATAATAAACCTAATGAATTCGTACGAGTCCTTTTGAACACCGTACGACAAGTTAGGACATCTTACGACTCTTTATGCCACATTAGCAACTCGAAATGAACTTTAGTATAATGTAGAACGCCATACAGCTCCTAACACCTTACAATACCGTACGTAAACTTAAAACTCAATAATAAGCCTAATGAATTTGTACGAGTCCTTTTGAACATCGTACGACAAGTTAGGACATCTTACGACTCTTTATGCCACATTAGCAACTCGAAAAGAACGTTACTATAATGTAGAACGCCATACAGCTCCTAAGCACACCTTACAATTCCGTACGTAAATTTCAAACTCCATAATAAACCTAATGAATTCGTACGAGTCCTTTGAACATCGTACTACAAGTTGGGACATCTTACGACTCATTATGCCACATTAGCAACTCGAAAAGAACTTTAGTATAATGTAGAACGCCATACAGCTCCTAACACCTTACAATACCGTACGTAAACTTAAAACTCCATAATAAACCTAATAAATTCGTACGTGTCCTTTGAACATCGTACGAAAAGTTAGGACATCTTACGACCCTTTATGCCACATTAGCATATCGAAAAAAACTTTAGTATAATGTAGAACGCCATACAGCTCCTAACACCTTACAATACCGTACGTAAACTTAAAACTCCATAAAAAACCTAAAGAATTCATACGAGTCCTTTGAACATCGTACGACAAGTTAGGACATCTTACGACTATTTATGCCACATTAGCAACTCGAAAAGAACTTTAGTATAATGTAGAACGCCATACAGCTCCTAACACCTTACAATACCGTACGTAAACTTAAAACTCCATAATAAACCTAATGAATTCGTACGAGTCCTTTTGAACACCGTACGACAAGTTAGGACATCTTACGACTCTTTATGCCACATTAGCAACTCGAAATGAACTTTAGTATAATGTAGAACGCCATACAGCTCCTAACACCTTACAATACCGTACGTAAACTTAAAACTCAATAATAAACCTAATGAATTCGTACGAGTCCTTTTGAACATCGTACGACAAGTTAGGACATCTTACGACTCTTTATGCCACATTAGCAACTCGAAAAGAACGTTACTATAATGTAGAACGCCATACAGCTCCTAAGCACACCTTACAATTCCGTACGTAAATTTAAAACTCCATAATAAACCTAATGAATTCGTACGAGTCCTTTGAACATCGTACTACAAGTTGGGACATCTTACGACTCATTATGCCACATTAGCAACTCGAAAAGAACTTTAGTATAATGTAGAACGCCATACAGCTCCTAACACCTTACAATACCGTACGTAAACTTAAAACTCCATAATAAACCTAATGAATTCGTACGTGTCCTTTTGAACACCGTACGACAAGTTAGGACATCTTACGACTCTTTATGCCACATTAGCAACTCGAAAAGAACTTTAGTATAATGTAGAACGCCATACAGCTCCTAACACCTTACAATACCATACGTAAACTTAAAACTCAATAATAAACCTAATGAATTCGTACGAGTCCTTTGAACATCGTACGACAAGTTAGGACATCTTACAACTCTTTATGCCACATTAGCAACTCGAAAAGAACTTTAGTATAATGTAGAACGCCATACAGCTCCTAACACCTTACAATACCGTACGTAAACTTAAAACTCCATAATAAACCTAATGAATTCGTACGAGTCCTTTTGAACACCGTACGACAAGTTAGGACATCTTACAACTCTTTATGCCACATTAGCAACTCGAAAAGAAGTTTAGTATAATGTAGAACGCCATACAGCTCCTAACACCTTACAATACCGTACGTAAACTTAAAACTCAATAATAAACCTAATGAATTCGTACGAGTCCTTTTGAACACCGTACGACAAGTTAGGACATTTTACGACTCTTTATGCCACATTAGCAACTCGAAATAAACTTTAGTATAATGTAGAACGCCATACAGCTCCTAAGCACACCTTACAATTCCGTACGTAAATTTAAAACTCCATAATAAACCTAATGAATTCGTACGAGTCCTTTTGAACACCGTACGGCAAGTTAGGACATCTTACGACTCTTTATGCCACATTAGCAACTCGAAAAGAACGTTACTATAATGTAGAACGCCATACAGCTCCTAAGCACACCTTACAATTCCGTACGTAAATTTAAAACTCCATAATAAACCTAATGAATTCGTATGAGTCCTTTGAACATCGTACGACAAGTTAGGACATCTTACGACTCTTTATGCCACATTAGCAACTCGAAAAGAACTTTAGTATAATGTAGAACGCCATACAGCTGCTAACACCTTACAATACCGTACGTAAACTTAAAACTCCATAATAAACCTAATGAATTCGTACGAGTCCTTTTGAACACCGTACGACAAGTTAGGACATCTTACGACTCTTTATGCCACATTAGCAACTCGAAATGAACTTTAGTATAATGTAGAACGCCATACAGCTCCTAACACCTTACAATACCGTACGTAAACTTAAAACTCAATAATAAGCCTAATGAATTTGTACGAGTCCTTTTGAACATCGTACGACAAGTTAGGACATCTTACGACTCTTTATGCCACATTAGCAACTCGAAAAGAACGTTACTATAATGTAGAACGCCATACAGCTCCTAAGCACACCTTACAATTCCGTACGTAAATTTAAAACTCCATAATAAACCTAATGAATTCGTACGAGTCCTTTGAACATCGTACTACAAGTTGGGACATCTTACGACTCATTATGCCACATTAGCAACTCGAAAAGAACTTTAGTATAATGTAGAACGCCATACAGCTCCTAACACCTTACAATACCGTACGTAAACTTAAAACTCCATAATAAACCTAATAAATTCGTACGTGTCCTTTGAACATCGTACGAAAAGTTAGGACATCTTACGACCCTTTATGCCACATTAGCATATCGAAAAAAACTTTAGTATAATGTAGAACGCCATACAGCTCCTAACACCTTACAATACCGTACGTAAACTTAAAACTCCATAAAAAACCTAATGAATTCATACGAGTCCTTTGAACATCGTACGACAAGTTAGGACATCTTACGACTATTTATGCCACATTAGCAACTCGAAAAGAACTTTAGTATAATGTAGAACGCCATACAGCTCCTAACACCTTACAATACCGTACGTAAACTTAAAACTCCATAATAAACCTAATGAATTCGTACGAGTCCTTTTGAACACCGTACGACAAGTTAGGACATCTTACGACTCTTTATGCCACATTAGCAACTCGAAATGAACTTTAGTATAATGTAGAACGCCATACAGCTCCTAACACCTTACAATACCGTACGTAAACTTAAAACTCAATAATAAACCTAATGAATTCGTACGAGTCCTTTTGAACATCGTACGACAAGTTAGGACATCTTACGACTCTTTATGCCACATTAGCAACTCGAAAAGAACGTTACTATAATGTAGAACGCCATACAGCTCCTAAGCACACCTTACAATTCCGTACGTAAATTTAAAACTCCATAATAAACCTAATGAATTCGTACGAGTCCTTTGAACATCGTACTACAAGTTGGGACATCTTACGACTCATTATGCCACATTAGCAACTCGAAAAGAACTTTAGTATAATGTAGAACGCCATACAGCTCCTAACACCTTACAATACCGTACGTAAACTTAAAACTCCATAATAAACCTAATGAATTCGTACGTGTCCTTTTGAACACCGTACGACAAGTTAGGACATCTTACGACTCTTTATGCCACATTAGCAACTCGAAAAGAACTTTAGTATAATGTAGAACGCCATACAGCTCCTAACACCTTACAATACCATACGTAAACTTAAAACTCAATAATAAACCTAATGAATTCGTACGAGTCCTTTGAACATCGTACGACAAGTTAGGACATCTTACGACTCTTTATGCCACATTAGCAACTCGAAAAGAACGTTACTATAATGTAGAACGCCATACAGCTCCTAAGCACACCTTACAATTCCGTACGTAAATTTAAAACTCCATAATAAACCTAATGAATTCGTACGAGTCCTTTGAACATCGTACTACAAGTTGGGACATCTTACGACTCATTATGCCACATTAGCAACTCGAAAAGAACTTTAGTATAATGTAGAACGCCATACAGCTCCTAACACCTTACAATACCGTACGTAAACTTAAAACTCCATAATAAACCTAATAAATTCGTACGTGTCCTTTGAACATCGTACGAAAAGTTAGGACATCTTACGACCCTTTATGCCACATTAGCATATCGAAAAAAACTTTAGTATAATGTAGAACGCCATACAGCTCCTAACACCTTACAATACCGTACGTAAACTTAAAACTCCATAAAAAACCTAATGAATTCATACGAGTCCTTTGAACATCGTACGACAAGTTAGGACATCTTACGACTATTTATGCCACATTAGCAACTCGAAAAGAACTTTAGTATAATGTAGAACGCCATACAGCTCCTAACACCTTACAATACCGTACGTAAACTTAAAACTCCATAATAAACCTAATGAATTCGTACGAGTCCTTTTGAACACCGTACGACAAGTTAGGACATCTTACGACTCTTTATGCCACATTAGCAACTCGAAATGAACTTTAGTATAATGTAGAACGCCATACAGCTCCTAACACCTTACAATACCGTACGTAAACTTAAAACTCAATAATAAACCTAATGAATTCGTACGAGTCCTTTTGAACATCGTACGACAAGTTAGGACATCTTACGACTCTTTATGCCACATTAGCAACTCGAAAAGAACGTTACTATAATGTAGAACGCCATACAGCTCCTAAGCACACCTTACAATTCCGTACGTAAATTTAAAACTCCATAATAAACCTAATGAATTCGTACGAGTCCTTTGAACATCGTACTACAAGTTGGGACATCTTACGACTCATTATGCCACATTAGCAACTCGAAAAGAACTTTAGTATAATGTAGAACGCCATACAGCTCCTAACACCTTACAATACCGTACGTAAACTTAAAACTCCATAATAAACCTAATGAATTCGTACGTGTCCTTTTGAACACCGTACGACAAGTTAGGACATCTTACGACTCTTTATGCCACATTAGCAACTCGAAAAGAACTTTAGTATAATGTAGAACGCCATACAGCTCCTAACACCTTACAATACCATACGTAAACTTAAAACTCAATAATAAACCTAATGAATTCGTACGAGTCCTTTGAACATCGTACGACAAGTTAGGACATCTTACGACTCTTTATGCCACATTAGCAACTCGAAAAGAACGTTACTATAATGTAGAACGCCATACAGCTCCTAAGCACACCTTACAATTCCGTACGTAAATTTAAAACTCCATAATAAACCTAATGAATTCGTACGAGTCCTTTGAACATCGTACTACAAGTTGGGACATCTTACGACTCATTATGCCACATTAGCAACTCGAAAAGAACTTTAGTATAATGTAGAACGCCATACAGCTCCTAACACCTTACAATACCGTACGTAAACTTAAAACTCCATAATAAACCTAATAAATTCGTACGTGTCCTTTGAACATCGTACGAAAAGTTAGGACATCTTACGACCCTTTATGCCACATTAGCATATCGAAAAAAACTTTAGTATAATGTAGAACGCCATACAGCTCCTAACACCTTACAATACCGTACGTAAACTTAAAACTCCATAAAAAACCTAATGAATTCATACGAGTCCTTTGAACATCTTACGACTATTTATGCCACATTAGCAACTCGAAAAGAACTTTAGTATAATGTAGAACGCCATACAGCTCCTAACACCTTACAATACCGTACGTAAACTTAAAACTCCATAATAAACCTAATGAATTCGTACGAGTCCTTTTGAACACCGTACGACAAGTTAGGACATCTTACGACTCTTTATGCCACATTAGCAACTCGAAATGAACTTTAGTATAATGTAGAACGCCATACAGCTCCTAACACCTTACAATACCGTACGTAAACTTAAAACTCAATAATAAACCTAATGAATTCGTACGAGTCCTTTTGAACATCGTACGACAAGTTAGGACATCTTACGACTCTTTATGCCACATTAGCAACTCGAAAAGAACGTTACTATAATGTAGAACGCCATACAGCTCCTAAGCACACCTTACAATTCCGTACGTAAATTTAAAACTCCATAATAAACCTAATGAATTCGTACGAGTCCTTTGAACATCGTACTACAAGTTGGGACATCTTACGACTCATTATGCCACATTAGCAACTCGAAAAGAACTTTAGTATAATGTAGAACGCCATACAGCTCCTAACACCTTACAATACCGTACGTAAACTTAAAACTCCATAATAAACCTAATGAATTCGTACGTGTCCTTTTGAACACCGTACGACAAGTTAGGACATCTTACGACTCTTTATGCCACATTAGCAACTCGAAAAGAACTTTAGTATTATGTAGAACGCCATACAGCTCCTAACACCTTACAATACCATACGTAAACTTAAAACTCAATAATAAACCTAATGAATTCGTACGAGTCCTTTGAACATCGTACGACAAGTTAGGACATCTTACAACTCTTTATGCCACATTAGCAACTCGAAAAGAACTTTAGTATAATGTAGAACGCCATACAGCTCCTAACACCTTACAATACCGTACGTAAACTTAAAACTCAATAATAAACCTAATGAATTCGTACGAGTCCTTTTGAACATCGTACGACAAGTTAGGACATCTTACGACTCTTTATGCCACATTAGCAACTCGAAAAGAACGTTACTATAATGTAGAACGCCATACAGCTCCTAAGCACACCTTACAATTCCGTACGTAAATTTAAAACTCCATAATAAACCTAATGAATTCGTACGAGTCCTTTGAACATCGTACTACAAGTTGGGACATCTTACGACTCATTATGCCACATTAGCAACTCGAAACTCTAGATCTGATCGTTTTTTCTGGATTATTGATTCGAAGTCTCCCTCCATGGTCTTAATCTGATCAATTACAACATTGAATGAAGGTTCTCCGGTGCTGATTTTCTGGTTAGATAGCTATTTCGTTCGTTTTTTGTTGAAAAATTGCTGCGTTATTTTGGTTCGACATCTAGGGTTTGTATCAAACGGCTGGGTTTGCATTGGTTGGATCACGATCATCTTAAACGGCTGATGTAAACAAACCCTTGGTTCATTACGAATTAGGGTTTCAAATCTGCTTTGCCTATTGGTATAACGGAATTTGAGTGTTGTGGGGTTGCAAATTAGGGTTTGTGGAGGCTGATATTGTTTGAAACCTGGTTTATTACGAATTAGGGTTTCGACTCAATAATCAGCCATATGGAGACGGAAATTAGTCCCAAACCTATCAGTGCTCGAAAAGTAAGATTTGTAGAGAATACTGAGCCAAAAATTGAGGGTATTGCTCGGAAGGTGGTGAATATTGATGGTGTTCGTCTTCCTCGTCGTGGTAAGATTATAAATCAAGAGGATGTTCAAAGTGAAAAACAAGCTGTAATTTTATCTGACAAAGAAAATGAGGCTGCCACTAGTGACCAGATTATTGAGCTTAAAGTGAATTCTTATGCTGCTACTCTACAATCCGGTACGTCAAAAAGTAGCATTCATTTTCGTTTTTTGGAGTCTTTGGATACACAACAAGGTGTTGATGTGGTTCTCCCTTGGGAATCGGTTAAAATTGTTCAAGATAAATTAGCTTTCACTCTATATGGGTATTTTCTAGGAGATAGAGTTGCATATCCGGTTGTTGAGCATTTTGTGAAAACAAATTGGAAGAAGTATGGGCTGCAAAAATGTATGATGAATGCTAATGGTTTCTTTTTCTTCAAATTTGTTGATAACAAGAGTATGCTTGCTGTGCTTGAAGGGGGACCTTGGCTAATTCGCAATAAACCGATCGTTCTAAATACATGGTCTCCTATGACTGTCCTTAAAAAAGAAGACATTAGGAAAGTGGCGGTTTGGGTTAAATTGCATGATGTGCCTATTGCAGCTTATACGGATGATGGATTAAGCATGCTTGCCTCAAAGATTGGTTCTCCAAGGTTACTAGATTCCTACACTGCTACTATGTGTTCTGAAAGTTGGGGTAGAAGTAGTTATGCAAGGGCTCTTATTGAAATTTCAGCAGAGCATGAGTTTAAGGATGTGCTAACTATGGCTATTCCAGATGTGGATGGAGATAAATACGCTATTGAGAGTGTGGGTGTGGAGTATGAATGGACGCCCCCTAGGTGTTCGCAGTGTTGTGTGTTTGGACATCTAAATGATGACTGTCCTAAACGGGTTCGTCCTACATCTAAACCAGAACAGGTTAGTGCTAAACCTAATACTGCCACTAAACCAAAGGTTAATAGGGATGGGTTTACTGAAGTAAAGGGGAGGAAAAAGGATAACAAAAGTGGGTTCCACGTTACCAACCAGAAACCAAAATTTGAATATCGAGCATTCGATTACAAGAAAATGTTGGGACCAAGACCCACTAATTCGGCTGGTAAAGGTAGAGATCCCCTGAAGATCCAAGTACAAAACTCCTTTAGTGCTTTAGATTCAGAATATGTGAAGGATGGGGGGGCGTTGGAGTCTATCAAAGCGAAGGATAAATTGGGAAGAGAGGTGCTTGAGGTCTTGGATGAGGAAGAGGTTGAAGATATCTTTGATGAAATAAGAGATATATCTAGAGATAAATCAGGGGAAAGCTCCTCTTCTCATGTGGTTTCCAATGGATAATAGTTTGCTCGGGTTTTGGAGGAGGATTTCCAAGGGTGGAACGTTCATATTTGATGATGGCGGATGATGCTTTGGTTTTCTTAGTTTCTTTCTATTAGATCGTTTATCAGTGTTAGACTAGTTTGTTTGGATTGTATTGGTTAATTATCGTTTTTTGTTTACATATGTGGGGGTTTGTCCCACATATGAACTAGTGAGGAACACATCCTCACTACTTGTACTTCATTGACGGTTGTCTTTATAATAGAATCACCGGGGTAACCCTTTACCCAAAAAAAAGAACTTTAGTATAATGTAGAACGCCATACAGCTCCTAACACCTTACAATACCGTACGTAAACTTAAAACTCCATAATAAACCTAATGAATTCGTACGAGTCCTTTTGAACACCGTACGACAAGTTAGGACATCTTACGACTCTTTATGCCACATTAGCAACTCGAAAAGAACTTTAGTATAATGTAGAACGCCATACAGCTCCTAACACCTTACAGTACCATACGTAAACTTAAAACTCAATAATAAACCTAATGAATTCGTACGAGTCCTTTTGAACATCGTACGACAAATTAGGGCATCTTACGACTTTTTATGCCACATTAGCAACTCGAAAAGAACTTTAGTATAATGAAGAACGACATACAGCTCCTAACACCTTTCAATACCGTTTGTAAACTTAAAGCTCCATAATATACCTAATGAATTCGTACGAGTCCTTTGAACATCGTACGACAAGTTAGGACATCTTATGACTCTTTATGCCATATTAGCACCTTGAAAAGCACATTAGTATAGGCGATTCTGGCGATTTCTAGGGTTGAATCTTGATTTGGTTGGATCTTGATTCTTGTTTCTTGATTCAGTTGGATCTTGATTCTTGCTTCTTGATTCGGTTACATCTTGGTTCTTGATTCTAAAATTCGTTTTTTTGCTAACCGATTCTTGTTCTTGATTCTTGTTCTTTAGTTTGTTTTGTTTCTAGGGTTTGACTACAAAACCTAGACGTTTTTTCCTGATTTTGGTTCCTCCTTTGTGTAACAATCCTGTAATTGTCTTGTTACAATACGAGCATTGTTAGCAATTAGAGGTGATTGAAATTAGGGTTTTCTTTTTCTTTGTTTTCTGCGTTACTAATTGATTCATAGATTCGTATTCTGATTGCTTAGTGGGTCTGTAATCGATCGCGTCTACTGTGGTAGATAAGCTAGATTGATACGAATCCCATTAACCTTTTAAGAATTGTTTCTGGAAAATCGATTAGGGTTACGTTGTGTTGCATGCATGGCTATGTCCTCGTTGGCTGCGAAAGTTACTAATATCGATGGTCGCATTGCCATGAAGAGTATCTTGAGAAAGCAGGAGAGTTATGTGACTGATAATATTAACAGGGATGTAGATCAGCCGAAGTCGACTATTGCTAATATTGCTGTTAATGTTGGAAACCCTAATGTGACAGGTTTGGGTGAAGATATTAACAAAAAGATGGGAGATGTGGCTGTGGATAAGGGTGGAGATGACAAGACTGAAAAATCGTATAGAGATACAATTAAACAGGACAAAAGAGTTAATTTTCGGTTCATTGAGAATAGTTCTAGTGCTGATGGGGTTGATGTTATGCTATCCAAAGAGTCAGTGAAAAAGGTGCAGGCGAAATTGGGTTATACACTTTATGGTTATTTCTTGGGGGAGAGGCAGTCGTTTCATGCAGTGAATTACTTTGTGAAGAACAACTGGAATAAGTTTGGGCTGAAAAAGGTTATGATGAACGCTGATGGATTCTTTTTCTTTCAATTTACTGATTATGAAGGTCTGCAGGGAGTCTTGAATGGTGGCCCATGGTTGGTGCTTAGTTCTCCATTGATCTTGAATGAGTGGGCTCCTGATTCTAAGCTTGTTAAGAAAGAGTTTAAGTCGTTATCGGTGTGGGTTAAGCTTCATGGGGTGCCCATAGCAGCGTACACTGATGATGGATTGAGTGAACTGATGAGCAAGATAGGCAAACCACAACAGTTAGATTCGTTTACTACATCGATGTGTATCAATGGGTGGGGAAGGAGCAGCTATGCTAGAGCTATGGTGGAGATATCGGCTGATATGGAATTTAAAGAAACACTCAAGGTGGGTATTCCGTCTTTGGAGGGTGACAGTGTTACGGTGAAGCAAGTTGATGTGGAATATGAATGGATCCCCCCTAGATGTTCTCATTGCAAGGTGTTTGGACATGATACGAATACTTGTGTGTTAATGAATGATAAGGGGTTGGGAGACAAGAAAAAGGATGTCTTACTGGAGAATGATGGGTTTGTGGAGGTGCCAAGAAAGAAAGCTGCTAAAAAACATGGGTTCAATGTTCAACAACACAAGCCAAAGTTTGAATATAAACCGATTATAAACAAAAAGCTGGGAGCTGATCATGGAAAAGAATCTGGCAATGAAGTGAATGGAGGGTCAAAGCCGAACATGTCGAATAATTCTTTTAGTGTATTGATGGAAAAAGAAGGGGACATACATAAATCAGATGGCAATGATCACGTTAAAAAAGGTGAAGGGAGTGATGTGGAAAAGCTGGAAGAAAGTGAAGAATGTTACGATGAAACTTATAATGCTTTATTTGTGAATGAAACGGTTAAAAAAGGGGCAAGCACTCCTTCGGACCAGGTTTTTAATGTTTAAACTTGCAGCGTGGAATGTTAGGGGTATGAATCGGCCCCTTAAACAGAAAGAGATTCGGTTTCTAATTCAAGATAGTAAGGTTAGTTTATGTGCTATTTTAGAGTCTCATGTTGAGGTTAGTAAGGTAGAGGATATGTGTGGAAAGATTTCGAAAGTTTGGAGGTGGTGCTCTAATGCTAGTTCATGCATGGGTGGTGCTAGAGGTACTCGAATCATTATGGGATGGGATACTAATGTGGTTGATGTTCATGTGCTTACTCATAGTGACCAAATCATTCATTGTCAAGTGTTTCACAAACAGTCAGGTACTATGCTATATTGTTCTATGGTTTATGCCCATAATTATTATGTTCAAAGAAGGAGTTTATGGGAGTCTTTAGCTGTTCACAAAGGATGTGTTAAAGACCACCCTTGGGTGATGTTGGGTGATTTCAATTCGACTCTTAACCTTGATGATCAAATGGCCGGTCCTTCTAAAATCTCTTTGGGTATGAAGGAATTTCGTGATTGTGTTAATGAGATAGAGGTGGTAGATATTAATGCTTCGGGGGTTAAATATACATGGAATCAAAAGCCTATATCAGGTATTGGTATTTTCAAAAAGCTGGATCGGGTCATGGGTAATGCTGGGCTGATTGATCGCTTTCCTAAAGCTTCGGTTTTGTTTAAGCCTTATGGTTTATCGGATCATAGCCCTTGCATATTAACCTTGTTGGAGAGTAGTAAACACAAGCCAAAACCGTTCAAATTCACAAATCTTTTAACGCAGAAGCCAGAATTTGAGGATATTGTGAAGAAAGGGTGGGAATGTAATGTGAATGGAGTTCCACAATTCAGGCTTGTAAAGAGGCTGAAAGGGCTCAAGAAAGAGTTCAGATTGTTGCTGTTTAAACAGGGACATATTCATGATAAGGTGGTTAACCTTAGGAAAGAGCTGGAAGATACTCAAACTCTTATTGAAAGCGATCCACATGATGGGGGTTTGAGGGAAAAGGAGGCCAAATACCTGAAGGAATTTGTTGAGGCTAGTATGGATGAAGAGAGGTTTGTTAAGCAAAAAGCGAAAGTGAAGTGGCTAGCGGAAGGTGATGCTAATACCAAGTACTTCCATAATATTCTTAAATGCAAAAACAACAAAAAAACGATTCTTTCAGTTCTTGGGGTGGATGGTATGGTGCTTGAAGGGGATTTGATGATCCATGAATTTGTCAATTTCTATGAACATTTTCTGGGGGGAGAACATGATAGTCCTACTCTCCCTTCGATGGATTTATTCTCTAAAAGATTGGATGTAGATATGGCCTCTAGTATGGTGTCTCCGGTTACAAGAGAAGAAATAAAGCAAGTTTTATTCTCTATGAATGATGACAAGGCGCCAGGTCCAGATGGGTATACTTCGGCTTTTTTCAAAAAAGCCTGGGATATTGTGGGGGATGAAGTGGTTTTAGCTATTCAAGATTTCTTCAATATGAATAGACTGCTTCAGGAATGGAATCATACGTTGATTGCGTTGGTTCCAAAAGTTGATGTTCCGAGCCGTGTGACTGATTATAGGCCAATTGCCTGCTGCAATGTTTTATATAAGTGTATCTCGAAGATCATTGCTAATCGTTTGAAACATTCACTCTCTTGTATTATTAGTTCTAATCAGTCAGCTTTTATTCCAGGTAGGAGGATTGCAGATAATATTCTTTTAACACAGGAACTGTTGCACAATTATCATCGGAATAGAGGGCATCCAAAATGTGCTTTTAAAGTTGATATTCAAAAAGCGTACGATACGGTTAATTGGAAGTTTATGAAGTTTTGCCTGCAAGGGTTTGGTTTTCATGAGAAGATGGTAGACTGGATTATGACCTGTGTCTCCTCCCCTTCTTATTCGGTCTGTATTAATGGGGACGTGCATGGTTTTTTTAAAGGTACGAGAGGTTTACGTCAAGGGGATCCTTTATCTCCTTATCTTTTTACCATGGTTATGGAGGTCTTAACTCTTCTATTCATGAACATGCCGATGGATAGGTTCAAGTTTCATCATAAATGTGAGGACCTCCGTATTATCAACTTATGCTTTGCAGATGATTTGTTTATATTTGCTCGGGGGGATACGAGATCGGCTTCTTGTATATTGGAGGTTCTAAAAAAGTTTGCTGACCTATCAGGGTTATATACTAATAACCAAAAGAGTACGGTGTATTTTTGTCATGTCCCCCCTCATGTGAAGAATGGTATCTTAAGCTTCCTTCCGTTTGAGGAAGGGAAATTCCCAGTGAAATATCTGGGAGTGCCGTTGATCTCGTCTAGGTTGACCAACCAGCAGTGTACAGTTCTAACGGACCGGGTTGAAAGTCGTATTTCATCTTGGAATAATAAATATTTGTCGTTTGCAGGTAGACTTCAACTTATTCGCTCAGTCTTATCTTCTATGCATATTTTTTGGGCTGCAGCGTTTTTGCTTCCTGTTTTTACATCTAAGGAGATGGAGGCAAAGCTTAGAAAGTTTTTATGGGGTATCAAGGATGATAATAAAGCTACTGCTAAAGTGTCATGGAAAAAGGTTTGCCTTCCCAAAGCTGAGGGGGGCCTAGGAGTTCGTCGTATTTATGATATGAATATGGCCCTAATGGGTTCGCATATATGGCGCATTCTTTCTAAGGCTGATTCGATGTGGGTGCAATGGGTTTGGAGACATAGGATTGGCTCGAGAAATTTCTGGGATCTTAAAATCCCTCCTTCATGTTCATGGAGTTGGCGGAATATTTTGAAGCTGAGAGATGTTTTTAAAGGTAAATTCTGGGTTCAGGTTGGTGATGGTAAAGATACGAATATTTGGTTCGATTATTGGTCTGACCAAAGCCCCCTTTCTACGTTTATCAATTCTAGAGCTGTTCGGGATGTTAACATGACCCTTATGGACACGGTGGACAGAGTCTTGGTGGATTCGGTATGTAACTGGCCAAACGAGTTAACTAGTCGGTTTCCCTCTCTGTCGAATATATCTATTCCATTTACTTCAAATGGTGTGGATGTAGTTAGATGGAGGGAGGGACCGGAGCTGATGCAGTTCAATACTTCTTTAGCTTGGAATGCGATTAGGGTAAAGGAAGATCAGGTGGAGTGGGTGGATTGTGTTTGGTTTCCTCATTGCATCCCAAAACATGCATTTAACATGTGGCTTATTTGCCAACGCAAGCTGTTAACCCAAGATAGACTTCTCAGATGGAACCATTTGAAAGGTATTAACATGAATATGATGTGCTGTTTCTTATGTTTGCACAATGTGGACTCTCATGATCATTTATTTTTCGAATGCCCTTATGCGACTCGGGTTTGGGAGTTGGTGCGAGGGAAGGCTAAAATGGAGCATATCCCTCCAATTTGGTCGATTGTTTTGCATGATTTAAAGTGTAAGTCTAACAGCAAAAAGTTAGATGCTATCATTAGTCGGTTGGTTGTAGCGGGTGTGGCGTATGCCATTTGGCAGGAGAGAAATAATCGTCTTTTCAATGAAAACCCAAGACCTCCTGAAGTGGTTGGTAAATTAGTTCTCCAAACGATTAGATGCCGAATAATGAACCTAAAGATCAAGACCACTATGGGGGATCAATGCAGATTAAATACTTGGATGCAAATGGAGATTGATGTCTAATGGTGTTTGGTGTATGTCTAGTGCTAGTTATAGCTAGTTTGGTGGTTTGTGTTTATGTTTGATCTCGTGATTGAGTTTTGTATGTTCTGAAGTCTTTGGGTATGTCCGAGACTTAACTAGTATGGATTACCCATGCTACTTGTTTTAACTTTTTAATAGAATCACCAGGGTAAAACCCTTTTACCCAAAAAAAAAGCACATTAGTATAATGTAAGACGTCTTACAACACCTAACAACATCTTACAACACCGTACGAACCTTTAAAAATCCAAAATAAACCTAATGAATTCGTACGTGTCTATTGAACATCGTACGAAAAGTTAGGACATCTTACGACCCTTTATGCCACATTAGCATATCAAAAAAAACTTTAGTATAATGTAGAACGCCATACAGCTCCTAACACCGTACAATACCGTACGTAAACTTAAAACTCCATAATAAACCTAATGAATTCGTACGAGTCCTTTTGAACACCGTACGACAAGTTAGGACATTTACGACTCTTTATGCCACATTAGCAACTCGAAAAGAACTTTAGTATAATGTAGAACGCCATACAGCTCCTAACACCTTACAATACCGTACATAAACTTAAAACTCCATAATAAACCTAATGAATTCGTACGAGTCCTTTGAACATCGTACGACATGTTTGGACATCTTACGACTCTTTATGCCACATTAGCAATTCGAAAAGAACGTTAGTATAATGTAGAACGCCATACAGCTCATAAGTACACCTGACAATACCGTACGTAAACTTAAAACTCAATAATAAACCTAATGAATTCGTACGAGTCCTTTTGAACATCGTACGACAAGTTAGGACATCTTACGACTCTTTATGCCACATTAGCAACTCGAAAAGAACGTTACTATAATGTAGAACGCCATACAGCTCCTAAGTAGACCTTACAATTCCGTACGTAAATTTAAAACTCCATAATAAACCTAATGAATTCGTACGAGTCCTTTGAACATCGTACGACAAGTTAAGACATCTTACGACTCTTTATGCCACATTAGCAACTCGAAAAGAACTTTAGTATAATGTAGAACGCCATACAGCTCCTAACACCTTACAATATCGTACGTAAACTTAAAACTCAATAATAAACCTAATGAATTCGTACGAGTCCTTTTTAACATCGTACGACAAGTTAGGACATCTTACGACTCTTTATGCCACATTAGCAACTCGAAAAGAACTTTAGTATAATGTAGAACTCCATACAGCTCCTAACACCTTACAATACCGTACGTAAACTTAAAACTCAATAATAAACCTAATGAATTCGTACGAGTCCTTTTGAACATCGTACGACAAGTTAGGACATCTTACGACTCTTTATGCCACATTAGCAACTCGAAAAGAACGTTACTATAATGTAGAACGCCATACAGCTCCTAAGCACACCTTACAATACCATACGTAAACTTAAAACTCAATAATAAACCTAATGAATTCGTACGAGTCCTTTTGAACATCGTACGACAAGTTAGGGCATCTTACGACTCTTTATGCCACATTAGCAACTCGAAAAGAACTTTAGTATAATGAACGCCATACAGCTCCTAACACCTTTCAATACCGTTTGTAAACTTGAAGCTCCATAATATACCTAATGAATTCGTACGAGTCCTTTGAACATCGTACGACAAGTTAGGACATCTTATGACTCTTTATGCCATATTAGCACCTTGAAAAGCACATTAGTATAATGTAAGACGTTTTACAACACCTAACAACATCTTACAACACCGTACGAACCTTTAAAAATCCAATATAAACCTAATGAATTCGTACGTGTCCTTTGAACATCGTACGAAAAGTTAGGACATCTTACGACCCTTTATGCCACATTAGCATATCGAAAAAAACTTTAGTATAATGTAGAACGCCATACAGCTCCTAACACCTTACAATACCGTACGTAAACTTAAAACTCAATAATAAACCTAATGATTTCGTACGAGTCCTTTTGAACATCGTACGACAAGTTAGGACATCTTACGACTCTTTATGCCCCATAGCAACTCAAAAAGAACTTTAATATAATATAGAACGCCATATAGCTCCTAACACCTTACAATACCGTACGTAAACTTAAAACTCCATAATAAACCTAATGAATTCGTACGAGTCCTTTGAACATCGTACGACAAGTTTGGACATCTTACGTCTCTTTATGCCACATTAGCAACTCGAAAAGAACGTTAGTATAATGTAGAACGCCATACAGCTCATAGGTACACCTGACAATACCGTACGTAAACTTAAAACTCAATAATAAACCTAATGAATTCGTACGAGTCCTTTTGAACATCGTACGACAAGTTAGGACATCTTACGACTCTTTATGCCACATTAGCAACTCGAAAAGAACGTTACTATAATGTAGAACGCCATACAGCTCCTAAGTACACCTTACAATTCCGTACGTAAATTTAAAACTCCATAATAAACCTAATGAATTCGTACGAGTCCTTTGAACATCGTACGACAAGTTAAGACATCTTACGACTCTTTATGCCACATTAGCAACTCGAAAAGAACTTTAGTATAATGTAGAACGCCATACAGCTCCTAACACCTTACAATATCGTACGTAAACTTAAAACTCAATAATAAACCTAATGAATTCGTACGAGTCCTTTTTAACATCGTACGACAAGTTAGGACATCTTACGACTCTTTATGCCACATTAGCAACTCGAAAAGAACTTTAGTATAATGTAGAACGCCATACAGCTCCTAACACCTTACAATACCGTACGTAAACTTAAAACTCAATAATAAACCTAATGAATTCGTACGAGTCCTTTTGAACATCGTACGACAAGTTAGGACATCTTACGACTCTTTATGCCACATTAGCAACTCGAAAAGAACGTTACTATAATGTAGAACGCCATACAGCTCCTAAGCACACCTTACAATACCATACGTAAACTTAAAACTCAATAATAAACCTAATGAATTCGTACGAGTCCTTTTGAACATCGTACGACAAGTTAGGGCATCTTACGACTCTTTATGCCACATTAGCAACTCGAAAAGAACTTTAGTATAATGAAGAACGCCATACAGCTCCTAACACCTTTCAATACCGTTTGTAAACTTGAAGCTCCATAATATACCTAATGAATTCGTACGAGTCCTTTGAACATCGTACGACAAGTTAGGACATCTTATGACTCTTTATGCCATATTAGCACCTTGAAAAGCACATTAGTATAATGTAAGACGTTTTACAACACCTAACAACATCTTACAACACCGTACGAACCTTTAAAAATCCTAAATAAACCTAATGAATTCGTACGTGTCCTTTGAACATCGTACGAAAAGTTAGGACATCTTACGACCCTTTATGCCACATTAGCATATCGAAAAAAACTTTAGTATAATGTAGAACGCCATACAGCTCCTAACACCGTACAATACCGTACGTAAACTTAAAACTCCATAATAAACCTAATGAATTCGTACGAGTCCTTTTGAACACCGTACGACAAGTTAGGACATTTACGACTCTTTATGCCACATTAGCAACTCGAAAAGAACTTTAGTATAATGTAGAACGCAATACAGCTCCTAACACCTTACAATACCGTACGTAAACTTAAAACTCCATAATAAACCTAATGAATTCGTACGAGTCCTTTGAACATCGTACGACATGTTTGGACATCTTACGACTCTTTATGCCACATTAGCAATTCGAAAAGAACGTTAGTATAATGTAGAACGCCATACAGCTCATAAGTACACCTGACAATACCGTACGTAAACTTAAAACTCAATAATAAACCTAATGAATTCGTACGAGTCCTTTTGAACATCGTACGACAAGTTAGGACATCTTACGACTCTTTATGCCACATTAGCAACTCGAAAAGAACGTTACTATAATGTAGAACGCCATACAGCTCCTAAGTACACCTTATAATTCCGTACGTAAATTTAAAACTCCATAATAAACTTAATGAATTTGTACGAGTCCTTTAAACATCGTACGACAAGTTAAGACATCTTACGACTCTTTATGCCACATTAGCAACTCGAAAAGAACTTTAGTATAATGTAGAACGCCATACAGCTCCTAACACCTTACAATACCGTACGTAAACTTAAAACTCAATAATAAACCTAATGAATTCGTACGAGTCCTTTTGAACATCGTACGACAAGTTAGGACATCTTACGACTCTTTATGCCCCATAGCAACTCAAAAAGAACTTTAATATAATGTAGAACGCCATATAGCTCCTAACACCTTTCAATACCGTACGTAAACTTAAAACTCAATAATAAACCTAATGAATTCGTACGAGTCCTTTTGAACATCGTACGACAAGTTAGGACATCTTACGACTCTTTATGCCCCATAGCAACTCAGAAAGAACTTTAATATAATGTAGAACGCCATATAGCTCCTAACACCTTTCAATACCGTACGTAAACTTAAAACTCAATAATAAACCTAATGAATTCGTACGAGTCCTTTTTAACATCGTACGACAAGTTAAGACATCTTAAGACTCTTTATGCCACATTAGCAACTCGAAAAGAACTTTAGTATAATGTAGAACGCCATACAGCTCCTAACACCTTACAATACCGTACGTAAACTTAAAACTCAATAATAAACCTAATGATTTCGTACGAGTCCTTTTGAACATCGTACGACAAGTTAGGACATCTTACGACTCTTTATGCCTCATAGCAACTCAAAAAGAACTTTAATATAATATAGAACGCCATATAGCTCCTAACACCTTTCAATACCGTACGTAAACTTAAAACTCCATAATAAACCTAATGAATTCGTACGAGTCCTTTGAACATCGTACGACAAGTTTGGACATCTTACGTCTCTTTATGCCAACATTAGCAACTCGAAAAGAACGTTAGTATAATGTAGAACGCCATACAGCTCATAAGTACACCTGACAATACCGTACGTAAACTTAAAACTCAATAATAAACCTAATCAATTCGTACGAGTCCTTTTGAACATCGTACGACAAGTTAGGACATCTTACGACTCTTTATGCCACATTAGCAACTCGAAAAGAACGTTACTATAATGTAGAACGCCATACAGCTCCTAAGTACACCTTACAATTCCGTACGTAAATTTAAAACTCCATAATAAACCTAATGAATTCGTACGAGTCCTTTGAGCATCTACGACAAGTTAAGACATCTTACGACTCTTTATGCCACATTAGCAACTCGAAAAGAACTTTAGTATAATGTAGAACGCCATACAGCTCCTAACACCTTACAATACCGTACGTAAACTTAAAACTCAATAATAAACCTAATGAATTCGTACGAGTCCTTTTCAACATCGTACGACAAGTTAGGACATCTTACGACTCTTTATGCCCCATAGCAACTCAAAAAGAACTTTAATATAATGTAGAACGCCATATAGCTCCTAACACCTTTCAATACCGTACGTAAACTTAAAACTCAATAATAAACCTAATGAATTCGTACGAGTCCTTTTGAACATCGTACGACAAGTTAGGACATCTTACGACTTTTTATGCCCCATAGCAACTCAAAAAGAACTTTAATATAATGTAGAACGCTATATAGCTCCTAACACCTTTCAATACCGTACGTAAACTTAAAACTCAATAATAAACCTAATGAATTCGTACGAGTCCTTTTTAACATCGTACGACAAGTTAGGACATCTTACGACTCTTTATGCCACATTAGCAACTCGAAAAGAACTTTAGTATAATGTAGAACGCCATACAGCTCCTAACACCTTACAATACCGTACGTAAACTTAAAATTCAATAATAAACCTAATGAATTCGTACGAGTCCTTTTGAACATCGTACGACAAGTTAGGACATCTTACGACTCTTTATGCCCCATAGCAACTCAAAAAGAACTTTAATATAATGTAGAACGCCATATAGCTCCTAACACCTTTCAATACCGTACGTAAATTTAAAACTCAATAATAAACCTAATGAATTCGTACGAGTCCTTTTGAACATCGTACGACAAGTTAGGACATCTTACGACTCTTTATGCCCCATAGCAACTCAAAAAGAACTTTAATATAATGTAGAACGCCATATAGCTCCTAACACCTTTCAATACTGTACGTAAACTTAAAACTCCATAATAAACCTAATGAATTCGTACGAGTCCTTTGAACATCGTACGACAAGTTAGGGCATCTTACGACTCTTTATGCCACATTAGCAACTCGAAAAGAACTTTAGTATAATGAAGAACGCCATACAGCTCCTAACACCTTTCAATACCGTTTGTAAACTTGAAGCTCCATAATATACCTAATGAATTCGTACGAGTCCTTTGAACATCGTACGACAAGTTAGGACATCTTATGACTCTTTATGCCATATTAGCACCTTGAAAAGCACATTAGTATAATGTAAGACGTTTTACAACACCTAACAACATCTTACAACACCGTACGAACCTTTAAAAATCCAAAATAAACCTAATGAATTCGTACGTGTCCTTTGAACATCGTACGAAAAGTTAGGTCATCTTACGACCCTTTATGCCACATTAGCATATCGAAAAAAACTTTAGTATAATGTAGAACGCCATACAGCTCCTAACACCGTACAATACCGTACGTAAACTTAAAACTCCATAATAAACCTAATGAATTCGTACGAGTCCTTTTGAACACCGTACGACAAGTTAGGACGTTTACGACTCTTTATGCCACATTAGCAACTCGAAAAGAACTTTAGTATAATGTAGAACGCAATACAGCTCCTAACACCTTACAATACCGTACGTAAACTTAAAACTCCATAATAAACCTAATGAATTCGTACGAGTCCTTTGAACATCGTACGACATGTTTGGACATCTTACGACTCTTTATGCCACATTAGCAATTCGAAAAGAACGTTAGTATAATGTAGAACGCCATACAGCTCATAAGTACACCTGACAATACCGTACGTAAACATAAAACTCAATAATAAACCTAATGAATTCGTACGAGTCCTTTTGAACATCGTACGACAAGTTAGGACATCTTACGACTCTTTATGCCACATTAGCAACTCGAAAAGAACGTTACTACAATGTAGAACGCCATACAGCTCCTAAGTACACCTTACAATTCCGTACGTAAACTTAAAACTCAATAATAAACCTAATGAATTCGTACGAGTCCTTTTGAACATCGTACGACAAGTTAGGACATCTTACGACTCTTTATGCCCCATAGCAACTCAAAAAGAACTTTAATATAATGTAGAACGCCATATAGCTCCTAACACCTTTCAATACCGTACGTAAACTTAAAACTCAATAATAAACCTAATGAATTCGTACGAGTCCTTTTGAACATCGTACGACAGGTTAGGACATCTTACGACTCTTTATGCCCCATAGCAACTCAAAAAGAACTTTAATATAATGTAGAACGCCATATAGCTCCTAACACCTTTCAATACCGTACGTAAACTTAAAACTCAATAATAAACCTAATGAATTCGTACGAGTCCTTTTTAACATCGTACGACAAGTTAGGACATCTTACGACTCTTTATGCCACATTAGCAACTCGAAAAGAACTTTAGTATAATGTAGAACGCCATACAGCTCCTAACACCTTACAATACCGTACGTAAACTTAAAACTCAATAATAAACCTAATGAATTCGTACGAGTCCTTTTGAACATCGTACGACAAGTTAGGACATCTTACGACTCTTTATGCCCCATAGCAACTCAGAAAGAACTTTAATATAATGTAGAACGCCATATAGCTCCTAACACCTTTCAATACCGTACGTAAACTTAAAACTCAATAATAAACCTAATGAATTCGTACGAGTCCTTTTTAACATCGTACGACAAGTTAGGACATCTTAAGACTCTTTATGCCACATTAGCAACTCGAAAAGAACTTTAGTATAATGTAGAACGCCATACAGCTCCTAACACCTTACAATACCGTACGTAAACTTAAAACTCAATAATAAACCTAATGATTTCGTACGAGTCCTTTTGAACATCGTACGACAAGTTAGGACATCTTACGACTCTTTATGCCCCATAGCAACTCAAAAAGAACTTTAATATAATATAGAACGCCATATAGCTCCTAACACCTTTCAATACCGTACGTAAACTTAAAACTCCATAATAAACCTAATGAATTCGTACGAGTCCTTTGAACATCGTACGACAAGTTTGGACATCTTACGTCTCTTTATGCCACATTAGCAACTCGAAAAGAACGTTAGTATAATGTAGAACGCCATACAGCTCATAAGTACACCTGACAATACCGTACGTAAACTTAAAACTCAATAATAAACCTAATGAATTCGTACGAGTCCTTTTGAACATCGTACGACAAGTTAGGACATCTTACGACTCTTTATGCCACATTAGCAACTCGAAAAGAACGTTACTATAATGTAGAACGCCATACAGCTCCTAAGTACACCTTACAATTCCGTACGTAAATTTAAAACTCCATAATAAACCTAATGAATTCGTACGAGTCCTTTTAGCATCTACGACAAGTTAAGACATCTTACGACTCTTTATGCCACATTAGCAACTCGAAAAGAACTTTAGTATAATGTAGAACGCCATACAGCTCCTAACACCTTACAATACCGTACGTAAACTTAAAACTCAATAATAAACCTAATGAATTCGTACGAGTCCTTTTGAACATCGTACGACAAGTTAGGACATCTTACGACTCTTTATGCCCCATAGAAACTCAAAAAGAACTTTAATATAATGTAGAACGCCATATAGCTCCTAACACCTTTCAATACCGTACGTAAACTTAAAACTCAATAATAAACCTAATGAATTCGTACGAGTCCTTTTGAACATCGTACGACAAGTTAGGACATCTTACGACTTTTTATGCCCCATAGCAACTCAAAAAGAACTTTAATATAATGTAGAACGCCATATAGCTCCTAACACCTTTCAATACCGTACGTAAACTTAAATCTCAATAATAAACCTAATGAATTCGTACGAGTCCTTTTTAACATCGTACGACAAGTTAGGACATCTTACGACTCTTTATGCCACATTAGCAACTCGAAAAGAACTTTAGTATAATGTAGAACGCCATACAGCTCCTAACACCTTACAATACCGTACGTAAACTTAAAACTCAATAATAAACCTAATGAATTCGTACGAGTCCTTTTGAACATCGTACGACAAGTTAGGACATCTTACGACTCTTTATGCCCCATAGCAACTCAAAAAGAACTTTAATATAATGTAGAACGCCATATAGCTCCTAACACCTTTCAATACCGTACGTAAATTTAAAACTCAATAATAAACCTAATGAATTCGTACGAGTCCTTTTGAACATCGTACGACAAGTTAGGACATCTTACGACTCTTTATGCCCCATAGCAACTCAAAAAGAACTTTAATATAATGTAGAACGCCATATAGCTCCTAACACCTTTCAATACTGTACGTAAACTTAAAACTCCATAATAAACCTAATGAATTCGTACGAGTCCTTTGAACATCGTATGACAAGTTTGGACATCTTACGTCTCTTTATGCCACATTAGCAACTCGAAAAGAACGTTAGTATAATGTAGAACGCCATACAGCTCATAAGTACACCTGACAATACCGTACGTAAACTTAAAACACAATAATAAACCTAATGAATTCGTACGAGTCCTTTTGAACATCGTACGACAAGTTAGGACATCTTACGACTCTTTATGCCACATTAGCAACTCGAAAAGAACGTTACTATAATGTAGAACGCCATACAGCTCCTAAGTACACCTTACAATTCCGTACGTAAATTTAAAACTCCATAATAAACCTAATGAATTCGTACGAGTCCTTTTAGCATCTACGACAAGTTAAGACATCTTACGACTCTTTATGCCACATTAGCAACTCGAAAAGAACTTTAGTATAATGTAGAACGCCATACAGCTCCTAACACCTTACAATACCGTACGTAAACTTAAAACTCAATAATAAACCTAATGAATTCGTACGAGTCCTTTTGAACATCGTACGACAAGTTAGGACATCTTACGACTCTTTATGCCCCATAGAAACTCAAAAAGAACTTTAATATAATGTAGAACGCCATATAGCTCCTAACACCTTTCAATACCGTACGTAAACTTAAAACTCAATAATAAACCTAATGAATTCGTACGAGTCCTTTTGAACATCGTACGACAAGTTAGGACATCTTACGACTTTTTATGCCCCATAGCAACTCAAAAAGAACTTTAATATAATGTAGAACGCCATATAGCTCCTAACACCTTTCAATACCGTACGTAAACTTAAATCTCAATAATAAACCTAATGAATTCGTACGAGTCCTTTTTAACATCGTACGACAAGTTAGGACATCTTACGACTCTTTATGCCACATTAGCAACTCGAAAAGAACTTTAGTATAATGTAGAACGCCATACAGCTCCTAACACCTTACAATACCGTACGTAAACTTAAAACTCAATAATAAACCTAATGAATTCGTACGAGTCCTTTTGAACATCGTACGACAAGTTAGGACATCTTACGACTCTTTATGCCCCATAGCAACTCAAAAAGAACTTTAATATAATGTAGAACGCCATATAGCTCCTAACACCTTTCAATACCGTACGTAAATTTAAAACTCAATAATAAACCTAATGAATTCGTACGAGTCCTTTTGAACATCGTACGACAAGTTAGGACATCTTACGACTCTTTATGCCCCATAGCAACTCAAAAAGAACTTTAATATAATGTAGAACGCCATATAGCTCCTAACACCTTTCAATACTGTACGTAAACTTAAAACTCCATAATAAACCTAATGAATTCGTACGAGTCCTTTGAACATCGTATGACAAGTTTGGACATCTTACGTCTCTTTATGCCACATTAGCAACTCGAAAAGAACGTTAGTATAATGTAGAACGCCATACAGCTCATAAGTACACCTGACAATACCGTACGTAAACTTAAAACTCAATAATAAACCTAATGAATTCGTACGAGTCCTTTTGAACATCGTACGACAAGTTAGGACATCTTACGACTCTTTATGCCACATTAGCAACTCGAAAAGAACGTTACTATAATGTAGAAAGCCATACAGCTCCTAAGTACACCTTACAATTCCGTACGTAAATTTAAAACTCCATAATAAACCTAATGAATTCGTACGAGTCCTTTGAGCATCGTACGACAAGTTAAGACATCTTACGACTCTTTATGCCACATTAGCAACTCGAAAAGAACTTTAGTATAATGTAGAACGCCATACAGCTCCTAACACCTTACAATACCGTACGTAAACTTAAAACTCAATAATAAACCTAATGAATTCGTACGAGTCCTTTTGAACATCGTACGACAAGTTAGGACATCTTACGACTCTTTATGCCCCATAGCAACTCAAAAAGAACTTTAATATAATGTAGAACGCCATATAGCTCCTAACACCTTTCAATACCGTACGTAAACTTAAAACTCAATAATAAACCTAATGAATTCGTACGAGTCCTTTTGAACATCGTACGACAAGTTAGGACATCTTACGACTTTTTATGCCCCATAGCAACTCAAAAAGAACTTTAATATAATGTAGAACGCCATATAGCTCCTAACACCTTTCAATACCGTACGTAAACTTAAAACTCAATAATAAACCTAATGAATTCGTACGAGTCCTTTTTAACATCGTACGACAAGTTAGGACATCTTACGACTCTTTATGCCACATTAGCAACTCGAAAAGAACTTTAGTATAATGTAGAACGCCATAGAGCTCCTAACACCTTACAATACTGTACGTAAACTTAAAACTCAATAATAAACCTAATGAATTCGTACGAGTCCTTTTTAACATCGTACGACAAGTTAGGACATCTTACGACTCTTTATGCCCCATAGCAACTCAAAAAGAACTTTAATATAATGTAGAACGCCATATAGCTCCTAACACCTTTCAATACCGTACGTAAACTTAAAACTCCATAATAAACCTAATGAATTCGTACGAGTCCTTTGAACATCGTACGATAAGTTTGGACATCTTACGTCTCTTTATGCCATATTAGCAACTCGAAAAGAACGTTAGTATAATGTAGAACGCCATACAGCTCATAAGTACACCTGACAATACCGTACGTAAACTTAAAACTCAATAATAAACCTAATGAATTCGTACGAGTCCTTTTTAACATCGTACGACAAGTTAGGACATCTTACGACTCTTTATGCCACATTAGCAACTCGAAAAGAACTTTAGTATAATGTAGAACGCCATACAGCTCCTAACACCTTACAATACCGTACGTAAACTTAAAACTCAATAATAAACCTAATGAATTCGTACGAGTCCTTTTGAACATCGTACGACAAGTTAGGACATCTTACGACTCTTTATGCCCCATAGCAACTCAAAAAGAACTTTAATATAATGTAGAACGCCATATAGCTCCTAACACCTTTCAATACCGTACGTAAACTTAAAACTCAATAATAAACCTAATGAATTCGTACGAGTCCTTTTGAACATCGTACGACAAGTTAGGACATCTTACGACTTTTTATGCCCCATAGCAACTCAAAAAGAACTTTAATATAATGTAGAACGCCATATAGCTCCTAACACCTTTCAATACCGTACGTAAACTTAAAACTCAATAATAAACCTAATGAATTCGTACGAGTCCTTTTTAACATCGTACGACAAGTTAGGACATCTTACGACTCTTTATGCCACATTAGCAACTCGAAAAGAACTTTAGTATAATGTAGAACGCCATAGAGCTCCTAACACCTTACAATACTGTACGTAAACTTAAAACTCAATAATAAACCTAATGAATTCGTACGAGTCCTTTTTAACATCGTACGACAAGTTAGGACATCTTACGACTCTTTATGCCCCATAGCAACTCAAAAAGAACTTTAATATAATGTAGAACGCCATATAGCTCCTAACACCTTTCAATACCGTACGTAAACTTAAAACTCAATAATAAACCTAATGAATTCGTACGAGTCCTTTTTAACATCGTACGACAAGTTAGGACATCTTACGACTCTTTATGCCACATTAGCAACTCGAAAAGAACTTTAGTATAATGTAGAACGCCATACAGCTCCTAACACCTTACAATACCGTACGTAAACTTAAAACTCAATAATAAACCTAATGAATTCGTACGAGTCCTTTTGAACATCGTACGACAAGTTAGGACATCTTACGACTTTTTATGCCCCATAGCAACTCAAAAAGAACTTTAATATAATGTAGAACGCCATATAGCTCCTAACACCTTTCAATACCGTACGTAAACTTAAAACTCAATAAAAAACCTAATGAATTCGTACGAGTCCTTTTTAACATCGTACGACAAGTTAGGACATCTTACGACTCTTTATGCCACATTAGCAACTCGAAAAGAACTTTAGTATAATGTAGAACGCCATACAGCTCCTAACACCTTACAATACCGTACGTAAACTTAAAACTCAATAATAAACCTAATGAATTCGTACGAGTCCTTTTGAACATTGTACGACAAGTTAGGACATCTTACGACTCTTTATGCCCCATAGCAACTCAAAAAGAACTTTAATATAATATAGAACGCCATATAGCTCCTAACACCTTTCAATACCGTACGTAAACTTAAAACTCCATAATAAACCTAATGAATTCGTACGAGTCCTTTGAACATCGTACGACAAGTTTGGACATCTTACGTCTCTTTATGCCACATTAGCAACTCGAAAAGAACGTTAGTATAATGTAGAACGCCATACAGCTCATAAGTACACCTGACAATACCGTACGTAAACTTAAAACTCAATAATAAACCTAATGAATTCGTACGAGTCCTTTTGAACATCGTACGACAAGTTAGGACATCTTACGACTGTTTATGCCACATTAGCAACTCGAAAAGAACGTTACTATAATGTAGAACGCCATACAGCTCCTAAGTACACCTTACAATTCCGTACGTAAATTTAAAACTCCATAATAAACCTAATGAATTCGTACGAGTCCTTTTAGCATCTACGACAAGTTAAGACATCTTACGACTCTTTATGCCACATTAGCAACTCGAAAAGAACTTTAGTATAATGTAGAACGCCATACAGCTCCTAACACCTTACAATACCGTACGTAAACTTAAAACTCAATAATAAACCTAATGAATTCGTACGAGTCCTTTTGAACATCGTACGACAAGTTAGGACATCTTACGACTCTTTATGCCCCATAGCAACTCAAAAAGAACTTTAATATAATGTAGAACGCCATATAGCTCCTAACACCTTTCAATACCGTACGTAAACTTAAAACTCAATAATAAACCTAATGAATTCGTACGAGTCCTTTTGAACATCGTACGACAAGTTAGGACATCTTACGACTTTTTATGCCCCATAGCAACTCAAAAAGAACTTTAATATAATGTAGAACGCCATATAGCTCCTAACACCTTTCAATACCGTACGTAAACTTAAATCTCAATAATAAACCTAATGAATTCGTACGAGTCCTTTTTAACATCGTACGACAAGTTAGGACATCTTACGACTCTTTATGCCACATTAGCAACTCGAAAAGAACTTTAGTATAATGTAGAACGCCATACAGCTCCTAACACCTTACAATACCGTACGTAAACTTAAAACTCAATAATAAACCTAATGAATTCGTACGAGTCCTTTTGAACATCGTACGACAAGTTAGGACATCTTACGACTCTTTATGCCCCATAGCAACTCAAAAAGAACTTTAATATAATGTAGAACGCCATATAGCTCCTAACACCTTTTAATGCCGTACGTAAATTTAAAACTCAATAATAAACCTAATGAATTCGTACGAGTCCTTTTGAACATCGTACGACAAGTTAGGACATCTTACGACTCTTTATGCCCCATAGCAACTCAAAAAGAACTTTAATATAATGTAGAACGCCATATAGCTCCTAACACCTTTCAATACTGTACGTAAACTTAAAACTCCATAATAAACCTAATGAATTCGTACGAGTCCTTTGAACATCGTATGACAAGTTTGGACATCTTACGTCTCTTTATGCCACATTAGCAACTCGAAAAGAACGTTAGTATAATGTAGAACGCCATACAGCTCATAAGTACACCTGACAATACCGTACGTAAACTTAAAACTCAATAATAAACCTAATGAATTCGTACGAGTCCTTTTGAACATCGTACGACAAGTTAGGACATCTTACGACTCTTTATGCCACATTAGCAACTCGAAAAGAACGTTACTATAATGTAGAAAGCCATACAGCTCCTAAGTACACCTTACAATTCCGTACGTAAATTTAAAACTCCATAATAAACCTAATGAATTCGTACGAGTCCTTTGAGCATCGTACGACAAGTTAAGACATCTTACGACTCTTTATGCCACATTAGCAACTCGAAAAGAACTTTAGTATAATGTAGAACGCCATACAGCTCCTAACACCTTACAATACCGTACGTAAACTTAAAACTCAATAATAAACCTAATGAATTCGTACGAGTCCTTTTGAACATCGTACGACAAGTTAGGACATCTTACGACTCTTTATGCCCCATAGCAACTCAAAAAGAACTTTAATATAATGTAGAACGCCATATAGCTCCTAACACCTTTCAATACCGTACGTAAACTTAAAACTCAATAATAAACCTAATGAATTCGTACGAGTCCTTTTGAACATCGTACGACAAGTTAGGACATCTTACGACTTTTTATGCCCCATAGCAACTCAAAAAGAACTTTAATATAATGTAGAACGCCATATAGCTCCTAACACCTTTCAATACCGTACGTAAACTTAAAACTCAATAATAAACCTAATGAATTCGTACGAGTCCTTTTTAACATCGTACGACAAGTTAGGACATCTTACGACTCTTTATGCCACATTAGCAACTCGAAAAGAACTTTAGTATAATGTAGAACGCCATAGAGCTCCTAACACCTTACAATACTGTACGTAAACTTAAAACTCAATAATAAACCTAATGAATTCGTACGAGTCCTTTTTAACATCGTACGACAAGTTAGGACATCTTACGACTCTTTATGCCCCATAGCAACTCAAAAAGAACTTTAATATAATGTAGAACGCCATATAGCTCCTAACACCTTTCAATACCGTACGTAAACTTAAAACTCAATAATAAACCTAATGAATTCGTACGAGTCCTTTTTAACATCGTACGACAAGTTAGGACATCTTACGAGTCTTTATGCCACATTAGCAACTCGAAAAGAACTTTAGTATAATGTAGAATGCCATAGAGCTCCTAACACCTTACAATACTGTACGTAAACTTAAAACTCAATAATAAACCTAATAAATTCGTACGAGTCCTTTTTAACATCGTACGACAAGTTAGGACATCTTACGACTCTTTATGCCCCATAGCAACTCAAAAAGAAGTTTAATATAATGTAGAACGCCATATAGCTCCTAACACCTTTCAATACCGTACGTAAACTTAAAACTCAATAATAAACCTAATGAATTCGTACGAGTCCTTTTTAACATCGTACGACAAGTTAGGACATCTTACGACTCTTTATGCCACATTAGCAACTCGAAAAGAACTTTAGTATAATGTAGAACGCCATAGAGCTCCTAACACCTTACAATACTGTACGTAAACTTAAAACTCAATAATAAACCTAATGAATTCGTACGAGTCCTTTTTAACATCGTACGACAAGTTAGGACATCTTACGACTCTTTATGCCCCATAGCAACTCAAAAAGAACTTTAATATAATGTAGAACGCCATATAGCTCCTAACACCTTTCAATACCGTACGTAAACTTAAAACTCCATAATAAACCTAATGAATTCGTACGAGTCCTTTGAACATCGTACGATAAGTTTGGACATCTTACGTCTCTTTATGCCATATTAGCAACTCGAAAAGAACGTTAGTATAATGTAGAACGCCATACAGCTCATAAGTACACCTGACAATACCGTACGTAAACTTAAAACTCAATAATAAACCTAATGAATTCGTACGAGTCCTTTTTAACATCGTACGACAAGTTAGGACATCTTACGACTCTTTATGCCACATTAGCAACTCGAAAAGAACTTTAGTATAATGTAGAACGCCATACAGCTCCTAACACCTTACAATACCGTACGTAAACTTAAAACTCACTAATAAACCTAATGAATTCGTACGAGTCCTTTTGAACATCGTACGACAAGTTAGGACATCTTACGACTCTTTATGCCCCATAGCAACTCAAAAAGAACTTTAATATAATGTAGAACGCCATATAGCTCCTAACACCTTTCAATACCGTACGTAAACTTAAAACTCAATAATAAACCTAATGAATTCGTACGAGTCCTTTTGAACATCGTACGACAAGTTAGGACATCTTACGACTTTTTATGCCCCATAGCAACTCAAAAAGAACTTTAATATAATGTAGAACGCCATATAGCTCCTAACACCTTTCAATACCGTACGTAAACTTAAAACTCAATAATAAACCTAATGAATTCGTACGAGTCCTTTTGAACATCGTACGACAAGTTAGGACATCTTACGACTTTTTATGCCCCATAGCAACTCAAAAAGAACTTTAATATAATGTAGAACGCCATATAGCTCCTAACACCTTTCAATAACGTACGTAAACTTAAAACTCAATAATAAACCTAATGAATTCGTACGAGTCCTTTTTAACATCGTACGACAAGTTAGGACATCTTACGAGTCTTTATGCCACATTAGCAACTCGAAAAGAACTTTAGTATAATATAGAACGCCATAGAGCTCCTAACACCTTACAATACTGTACGTAAACTTAAAACTCAATAATAAACCTAATGAATTCGTACGAGTCCTTTTTAACATCGTACGACAAGTTAGGACATCTTACGACTCTTTATGCCCCATAGCAACTCAAAAAGAACTTTAATATAATGTAGAACGCCATATAGCTCCTAACACCTTTCAATACCGTACGTAAACTTAAAACTCCATAATAAACCTAATGAATTCGTACGAGTCCTTTGAACATCGTACGATAAGTTTGGACATCTTACGTCTCTTTATGCCATATTAGCAACTCGAAAAGAACGTTAGTATAATGTAGAACGCCATACAACTCATAAGTATACCTGACAATACCGTACGTAAACTTAAAACTCAATAATAAACCTAATGAATTCGTACGAGTCCTTTTTAACATCGTACGACAAGTTAGGACATCTTACGACTCTTTATGCCACATTAGCAACTCGAAAAGAACTTTAGTATAATGTAGAACGCCATACAGCTCCTAACACCTTACAATACCGTACGTAAACTTAAAACTCAATAATAAACCTAATGAATTCGTACGAGTCCTTTTGAACATCGTACGACAAGTTAGGACATCTTACGACTCTTTATGCCCCATAGCAACTCAAAAAGAACTTTAATATAATGTAGAACGCCATATAGCTCCTAACACCTTTCAATACCGTACGTAAACTTAAAACTCAATAATAAACCTAATGAATTCGTACGAGTCCTTTTGAACATCGTACGACAAGTTAGGACATCTTACGACTTTTTATGCCCCATAGCAACTCAAAAAGAACTTTAATATAATGTAGAACGCCATATAGCTCCTAACACCTTTCAATACCGTACGTAAACTTAAAACTCAATAATAAACCTAATGAATTCGTACGAGTCCTTTTTAACATCGTACGACAAGTTAGGACATCTTACGACTCTTTATACCACATTAGCAACTCGAAAAGAACTTTAATATAATGTAGAACGCCATAGAGCTCCTAACACCTTACAATACCGTACGTAAACTTAAAACTCAATAATAAACCTAATGAATTCGTACGAGTCCTTTTTAACATCGTACGACAAGTTAGGACATCTTACGACTCTTTATGCCCCATAGCAACTCAAAAAGAACTTTAATATAATGTAGAACGCCATATAGCTCCTAACACCTTTCAATACCGTACGTAAACTTAAAACTCCATAATAAACCTAATGAATTCGTACGAGTCCTTTGAACATCGTACGATAAGTTTGGACATCTTACGTCTCTTTATGCCATATTAGCAACTCGAAAAGAACGTTAGTATAATGTAGAACGCCATACAGCTCATAAGTACACCTGACAATACCGTACGTAAACTTAAAACTCAATAATAAACCTAATGAATTCGTACGAGTCCTTTTTAACATCGTACGACAAGTTAGGACATCTTACGACTCTTAATGCCACATTAGCAACTCGAAAAGAACTTTAACATAATGTAGAACGCCATAGAGCTCCTAACACCTTACAATACCGTACGTAAACTTAAAACTCAATAATAAACCTAATGAATTCGTACGAGTCCTTTTTAACATCGTACGACAAGTTAGGACATCTTACGACTCTTTATGCCCCATAGCAACTCAAAAAGAACTTTAATATAATGTAGAACGCCATATAGCTCCTAACACCTTTCAATACCGTACGTAAACTTAAAACTCCATAATAAACCTAATGAATTCGTACGAGTCCTTTGAACATCGTACGATAAGTTTGGACATCTTACGTCTCTTTATGCCATATTAGCAACTCGAAAAGAACGTTAGTATAATGTAGAACGCCATACAGCTCATAAGTACACCTGACAATACCGTACGTAAACTTAAAACTCAATAATAAACCTAATGAATTCGTACGAGTCCTTTTTAACATCGTACGACAAGTTAGGACATCTTACGACTCTTTATGCCACATTAGCAACTCGAAAAGAACTTTAGTATAATGTAGAACGCCATACAGCTCCTAACACCTTACAATACCGTACGTAAACTTAAAACTCACTAATAAACCTAATGAATTCGTACGAGTCCTTTTGAACATCGTACGACAAGTTAGGACATCTTACGACTCTTTATGCCCCATAGCAACTCAAAAAGAACTTTAATATAATGTAGAACGCCATATAGCTCCTAACACCTTTCAATACCGTACGTAAACTTAAAACTCAATAATAAACCTAATGAATTCGTACGAGTCCTTTTGAACATCGTACGACAAGTTAGGACATCTTACGACTTTTTATGCCCCATAGCAACTCAAAAAGAACTTTAATATAATGTAGAACGCCATATAGCTCCTAACACCTTTCAATACCGTACGTAAACTTAAAACTCAATAATAAACCTAATGAATTCGTACGAGTCCTTTTGAACATCGTACGACAAGTTAGGACATCTTACGACTTTTTATGCCCCATAGCAACTCAAAAAGAACTTTAATATAATGTAGAACGCCATATAGCTCCTAACACCTTTCAATAACGTACGTAAACTTAAAACTCAATAATAAACCTAATGAATTCGTACGAGTCCTTTTTAACATCGTACGACAAGTTAGGACATCTTACGAGTCTTTATGCCACATTAGCAACTCGAAAAGAACTTTAGTATAATATAGAACGCCATAGAGCTCCTAACACCTTACAATACTGTACGTAAACTTAAAACTCAATAATAAACCTAATGAATTCGTACGAGTCCTTTTTAACATCGTACGACAAGTTAGGACATCTTACGACTCTTTATGCCCCATAGCAACTCAAAAAGAACTTTAATATAATGTAGAACGCCATATAGCTCCTAACACCTTTCAATACCGTACGTAAACTTAAAACTCCATAATAAACCTAATGAATTCGTACGAGTCCTTTGAACATCGTACGATAAGTTTGGACATCTTACGTCTCTTTATGCCATATTAGCAACTCGAAAAGAACGTTAGTATAATGTAGAACGCCATACAACTCATAAGTATACCTGACAATACCGTACGTAAACTTAAAACTCAATAATAAACCTAATGAATTCGTACGAGTCCTTTTTAACATCGTACGACAAGTTAGGACATCTTACGACTCTTTATGCCACATTAGCAACTCGAAAAGAACTTTAGTATAATGTAGAACGCCATACAGCTCCTAACACCTTACAATACCGTACGTAAACTTAAAACTCAATAATAAACCTAATGAATTCGTACGAGTCCTTTTGAACATCGTACGACAAGTTAGGACATCTTACGACTCTTTATGCCCCATAGCAACTCAAAAAGAACTTTAATATAATGTAGAACGCCATATAGCTCCTAACACCTTTCAATACCGTACGTAAACTTAAAACTCAATAATAAACCTAATGAATTCGTACGAGTCCTTTTGAACATCGTACGACAAGTTAGGACATCTTACGACTTTTTATGCCCCATAGCAACTCAAAAAGAACTTTAATATAATGTAGAACGCCATATAGCTCCTAACACCTTTCAATACCGTACGTAAACTTAAAACTCAATAATAAACCTAATGAATTCGTACGAGTCCTTTTTAACATCGTACGACAAGTTAGGACATCTTACGACTCTTTATACCACATTAGCAACTCGAAAAGAACTTTAATATAATGTAGAACGCCATAGAGCTCCTAACACCTTACAATACCGTACGTAAACTTAAAACTCAATAATAAACCTAATGAATTCGTACGAGTCCTTTTTAACATCGTACGACAAGTTAGGACATCTTACGACTCTTTATGCCCCATAGCAACTCAAAAAGAACTTTAATATAATGTAGAACGCCATATAGCTCCTAACACCTTTCAATACCGTACGTAAACTTAAAACTCCATAATAAACCTAATGAATTCGTACGAGTCCTTTGAACATCGTACGATAAGTTTGGACATCTTACGTCTCTTTATGCCATATTAGCAACTCGAAAAGAACGTTAGTATAATGTAGAACGCCATACAGCTCATAAGTACACCTGACAATACCGTACGTAAACTTAAAACTCAATAATAAACCTAATGAATTCGTACGAGTCCTTTTTAACATCGTACGACAAGTTAGGACATCTTACGACTCTTAATGCCACATTAGCAACTCGAAAAGAACTTTAACATAATGTAGAACGCCATAGAGCTCCTAACACCTTACAATACCGTACGTAAACTTAAAACTCAATAATAAACCTAATGAATTCGTACGAGTCCTTTTTAACATCGTACGACAAGTTAGGACATCTTACGACTCTTTATGCCCCATAGCAACTCAAAAAGAACTTTAATATAATGTAGAACGCCATATAGCTCCTAACACCTTTCAATACCGTACGTAAACTTAAAACTCCATAATAAACCTAATGAATTCGTACGAGTCCTTTGAACATCGTACGATAAGTTTGGACATCTTACGTCTCTTTATGCCATATTAGCAACTCGAAAAGAACGTTAGTATAATGTAGAACGCCATACAGCTCATAAGTACACCTGACAATACCGTACGTAAACTTAAAACTCAATAATAAACCTAATGAATTCGTACGAGTCCTTTTTAACATCGTACGACAAGTTAGGACATCTTACGACTCTTTATGCCACATTAGCAACTCGAAAAGAACTTTAGTATAATGTAGAACGCCATACAGCTCCTAACACCTTACAATACCGTACGTAAACTTAAAACTCAATAATAAACCTAATGAATTCGTACGAGTCCTTTTGAACATCGTACGACAAGTTAGGACATCTTACGACTCTTTATGCCCCATAGCAACTCAAAAAGAACTTTAATATAATGTAGAACGCCATATAGCTCCTAACACCTTTCAATACCGTACGTAAACTTAAAACTCAATAATAAACCTAATGAATTCGTACGAGTCCTTTTGAACATCGTACGACAAGTTAGGACATCTTACGACTTTTTATGCCCCATAGCAACTCAAAAAGAACTTTAATATAATGTAGAACGCCATATAGCTCCTAACACCTTTCAATACCGTACGTAAACTTAAAACTCAATAATAAACCTAATGAATTCGTACGAGTCCTTTTTAACATCGTACGACAAGTTAGGACATCTTACGACTCTTTATACCACATTAGCAACTCGAAAAGAACTTTAATATAATGTAGAACGCCATAGAGCTCCTAACACCTTACAATACCGTACGTAAACTTAAAACTCAATAATAAACCTAATGAATTCGTACGAGTCCTTTTTAACATCGTACGACAAGTTAGGACATCTTACGACTCTTTATGCCCCATAGCAACTCAAAAAGAACTTTAATATAATGTAGAACGCCATATAGCTCCTAACACCTTTCAATACCGTACTTAAACTTAAAACTCCATAATAAACCTAATGAATTCGTACGAGTCCTTTGAACATCGTACGATAAGTTTGGACATCTTACGTCTCTTTATGCCATATTAGCAACTCGAAAAGAACGTTAGTATAATGTAGAACGCCATACAGCTCATAAGTACACCTGACAATACCGTACGTAAACTTAAAACTCAATAATAAACCTAATGAATTCGTACGAGTCCTTTTTAACATCGTACGACAAGTTAGGACATCTTACGACTCTTTATGCCACATTAGCAACTCGAAAAGAACTTTAACATAATGTAGAACGCCATAGAGCTCCTAACACCTTACAATACCGTACGTAAACTTAAAACTCAATAATAAACCTAATGAATTCGTACGAGTCCTTTTTAACATCGTACGACAAGTTAGGACATCTTACGACTCTTTATGCCCCATAGCAACTCAAAAAGAACTTTAATATAATGTAGAACGCCATATAGCTCCTAACACCTTTCAATACCGTACGTAAACTTAAAACTCCATAATAAACCTAATGAATTCGTACGAGTCCTTTGAACATCGTACGATAAGTTTGGACATCTTACGTCTCTTTATGCCATATTAGCAACTCGAAAAGAACGTTAGTATAATGTAGAACGCCATACAGCTCATAAGTACACCTGACAATACCGTACGTAAACTTAAAACTCAATAATAAACCTAATGAATTCGTACGAGTCCTTTTTAACATCGTACGACAAGTTAGGACATCTTACGACTCTTTATACCACATTAGCAACTCGAAAAGAACTTTAATATAATGTAGAACGCCATAGAGCTCCTAACACCTTACAATACCGTACGTAAACTTAAAACTCAATAATAAACCTAATGAATTCGTACGAGTCCTTTTTAACATCGTACGACAAGTTAGGACATCTTACGACTCTTTATGCCCCATAGCAACTCAAAAAGAACTTTAATATAATGTAGAACGCCATATAGCTCCTAACACCTTTCAATACCGTACGTAAACTTAAAACTCCATAATAAACCTAATGAATTTGTACGAGTCCTTTGAACATCGTACGATAAGTTTGGACATCTTACGTCTCTTTATGCCATATTAGCAACTCGAAAAGAACGTTAGTATAATGTAGAACGCCATACAGCTCATAAGTACACCTGACAATACCGTACGTAAACTTAAAACTCAATAATAAACCTAATGAATTCGTACGACTCCTTTTTAACATCGTACAACAAGTTAGGACATCTTACGACTCTTTATGCCACATTAGCAACTCGAAAAGAACTTTAGTATAATGTAGAACGCCATACAGCTCCTAACACCTTACAATACCGTACGTAAACTTAAAACTCAATAATAAACCTAATGAATTCGTACGAGTCCTTTTGAACATCGTACGACAAGTTAGGACATCTTACGAATCTTTATGCCACATTAGCAACTCGAAAAGAACTTTAGTATAATGTAGAACGCCATACAGCTCCTAACACCTTACAATACCGTACGTAAACTTAAAACTCCATAATAAACCTAATGAACTCGTACGAGTCCTTTGAACATCGTACGACATGTTTGGACATCTTACGACTCTTTATGCCACATTAGCAACTCGAAAAGAACGTTAGTATAATGTAGAACGCCATACAGCTCATAAGTACACCTGACAATACCGTACGTAAACTTAAAACTCAATAATAAACCTAATGAATTCGTACGAGTCCTTTTGAACATCGTACGACAAGTTAGGACATCTTACGACTCTTTATACCCCATAGCAACTCAAAAAGAACTTTAATATAATGTAGAACGCCATATAGCTCCTAACACCTTTCAATACCGTACGTAAACTTAAAACTCAATAATAAACCTAATGAATTCGTACGAGTCCTTTTGAACATCGTACGACAAGTTAGGACATCTTACGACTTTTTATGCCCCATAGCAACTCAAAAAGAACTTTAATATAATGTAGAACGCCATATAGCTCCTAACACCTTTCAATACCGTACGTAAACTTAAAACTCAATAATAAACCTAATGAATTCGTACGAGTCCTTTTTAACATCGTATGACAAGTTAGGACATCTTACAACTCTTTATGCCACATTAGCAACTCGAAAAGAACTTTAGTATAATGTAGAACGCCATAGAGCTCCTAACACCTTACAATACCGTACGTAAACTTAAAACTCAATAATAAACCTAATGAATTCGTACGAGTCCTTTTTAACATCGTACGACAAGTTAGGACATCTTACGACTCTTTATGTCACATTAGCAACTCGAAAAGAACTTTAGTATAATGTAGAACGCCATACAGCTCCTAACACCTTACAATACCGTACGTAAACTTAAAACTCAATAATAAACCTAATGAATTCGTACGAGTCCTTTTTAACATCGTACGACAAGTTAGGACATCTTACGACTCTTTATGCCCCATAGCAACTCAAAAAGAACTTTAATATAATGTAGAACGCCATATAGCTCCTAACACCTTTCAATACCGTACGTAAACTTAAAACTCCATAATAAACCTAATGAATTCGTACGAGTCCTTTGAACATCGTACGATAAGTTTGGACGTCTTACGTCTCTTTATGCCATATTAGCAACTCGAAAAGAACGTTAGTATAATGTAGAACGCCATACAGCTCATAAGTACACCTGACAATACCGTACGTAAACTTAAAACTCAATAATAAACCTAATGAATTCGTACGAGTCCTTTTTAACATCGTACGACAAGTTAGGACATCTTACGACTCTTTATGCCACATTAGCAACTCGAAAAGAACTTTAGTATAATGTAGAACGCCATACAGCTCCTAACACCTTACAATACCGTACGTAAACTTAAAACTCAATAATAAACCTAATGAATTCGTACGAGTCCTTTTGAACATCGTACGACAAGTTAGGACATCTTACGATTCTTTATGCCCCATAGCAACTCAAAAAGAACTTTAATATAATGTAGAACGCCATATAGCTCCTAACACCTTTCAATACCGTACGTAAACTTAAAACTCAATAATAAACATAATGAATTCGTACGAGTCCTTTTGAACATCGTACGACAAGTTAGGACATCTTACGACTTTTTATGCCCCATAGCAACTCAAAAAGAACTTTAATATAATGTAGAACGCCATATAGCTCCTAACACCTTTCAATACCGTACGTAAACTTAAAACTCAATAATAAACCTAATGAATTCGTACGAGTCCTTTTTAACATCGTACGACAAGTTAGGACATCTTACGACTCTTTATGCCCCATAGCAACTCAAAAAGAACTTTAATATAATGTAGAACGCCATATAGCTCCTAACACCTTTCAATACCGTACGTAAACTTAAAACTCCATAATAAACCTAATGAATTCGTACGAGTCCTTTTTAACATCGTACGACAAGTTAGGACATCTTACGACTCTTTATGTCACATTAGCAACTCGAAAAGAACTTTAGTATAATGTAGAACGCCATACAGCTCCTAACACCTTACAATACCGTACGTAAACTTAAAACTCAATAATAAACCTAATGAATTCGTACGAGTCCTTTTTAACATCGTACGACAAGTTAGGACATCTTACGACTCTTTATGCCCCATAGCAACTCAAAAAGAACTTTAATATAATGTAGAACGCCATATAGCTCCTAACACCTTTCAATACCGTACGTAAACTTAAAACTCCATAATAAACCTAATGAATTCGTACGAGTCCTTTGAACATCGTACGATAAGTTTGGACATCTTACGTCTCCTTATGCCATATTAGCAACTCGAAAAGAACGTTAGTATAATGTAGAACGCCATACAGCTCATAAGTACACCTGACAATACCGTACGTAAACTTAAAACTCAATAATAAACCTAATGAATTCGTACGAGTCCTTTTTAACATCGTACGACAAGTTAGGACATCTTACGACTCTTTATGCCACATTAGCAACTCGAAAAGAACTTTAGTATAATGTAGAACGCCATATAGCTCCTAACACCTTTCAATACCGTACGTAAACTTAAAACTCAATAATAAACCTAATGAATTCGTACGAGTCCTTTTGAACATCGTACGACAAGTTAGGACATCTTACGACTTTTTATGCCCCATAGCAACTCAAAAAGAACTTTAATATAATGTAGAACGCCATATAGCTCCTAACACCTTTCAATACCGTACGTAAACTTAAAACTCCATAATAAACCTAATGAATTCGTACGAGTCCTTTGAACATCGTACGACAAGTTTGGACATCTTACGACTCTTTATGCCACATTAGCAACTCGAAAATAACGTTAGTATAATGTAGAACGCCATACAGCTCATAAGTACACCTGACAATACCGTACGTAAACTTAAAACTCAATAATAAACCTAATGAATTCGTACGAGTCCTTTTGAACATCGTACGACAAGTTAGAACATCTTACGACTCTTTATGCCATATTAGCAACTCGAAAAGAACGTTACTATAATGAAGAACGCCAAACAGCTCCTAAGTACACCTTACAATTCCGTACGTAAATTTAAAACTCCATAATAAACCTAATGAATTCGTACGAGTCCTTTGAACATCGTACTACAAGTTGGGACATCTTACGACTCATTATGCCACATTAGCAACTCGAAAAGAACTTTAGTATAATGTAGAACGCCATACAGGTCCTAACACCTTTCAATACCGTACGTAAACTTAAAGCTCCATAATATATCTAATGAATTCGTACGAGTCCTTTGAACATCGTACGAAAAGTTAGGACATCTTATGACTCTTTTTGCCATATTAGCACCTTGAAAAGCACATTAGTATAATGTAAGACGTCTTACAACACCTAACAACATCTTACAACACCGTACGAACCTTTAAAACTCCAAAATAAACCTAATGAATTCGTACGAGTCCTTTGAACATCGTACAACAAGTTAGGACATCTTACGACTCTTTATGCCACATTAGCAACTCGAAAAGAACTTTAGTATAATGTAGAACGCCATACAGGTCCTAACACCTTACAATACCGTACGTAAACTTAAAACTCAATAATAAACCTAATGAATTCGTACGAGTCCTTTTGAACATCGTACGACAAGTTAGGACATCTTACGACTCTTTATGCCCCATAGCAACTCAAAAAGAACTTTAATATAATGTAGAACGCCATATAGCTCCTAACACCTTTCAATACCGTACGTAAACTTAAAACTCAATAATAAACCTAATGAATTCGTACGAGTCCTTTTGAACATCGTACGACAAGTTAGGACATCTTACGACTCTTTATGCCCCATAGCAACTCAAAAAGAACTTTAATATAATGTAGAACGCCATATAGCTCCTAACACCTTTCAATACCGTACGTAAACTTAAAACTCAATAATAAACCTAATGAATTCGTACGAGTCCTTTTTAACATCGTACGACAAGTTAGGACATCTTACGACTCTTTATGCCACATTAGCAACTCGAAAAGAACTTTAGTATAATGTAGAACGCCATACAGCTCCTAACACCTTACAATACCGTACGTAAACTTAAAACTCCATAATAAACCTAATGAATTCATACGAGTCCTTTGAACATCGTACGACAAGTTTGGACATCTTACGACTCTTTATGCCACATTAGCAACTCGAAAATAACGTTAGTATAATGTAGAACGCCATACAGCTCATAAGTACACCTAACAATACCGTACGTAAACTTAAAACTCAATAATAAACCTAATGAATTCGTACGAGTCCTTTTGAACATCGTACGACAAGTTAGGACATCTTACGACTCTTTATGCCACATTAGCAACTCGAAAAGAACGTTACTATAATGTAGAACGCCATACAGCTCCAAAGTACACCTTACAATTCCGTACGTAAATTTAAAACTCCATAATAAACCTAATGAATTCGTACGAGTCCTTTGAACATCGTACTACAAGTTGGGACATCTTACGACTCCTTATGCCACATTAGCAACTCGAAAAGAACTTTAGTATAATGTAGAACGCCATACAGGTCCTAACACCTTTCAATACCGTACGTAAACTTAAAGCTCTATAATATACCTAATGAATTCGTACGAGTCCTTTGAACATCGTACGACAAGTTAGGACATCTTATGACTCTTTATGCCATATTAGCACCTTGAAAAGCACATTAGTATAATGTAAGACGTCTTACAACACCTAACAACATCTTACAACACCGTACGAACCTTTAAAACTCCAAAATAAACCTAATGAATTCGTACGAGTCCTTTGAACATCGTACAACAAGTTAGGACATCTTACGACTCTTTATGCCACATTAGCAACTCGAAAAGAACTTTAGTATAATGTAGAACGCCATACAGGTCCTAACACCTTACAATACCGTACGTAAACTTAAAACTCAATAATAAACCTAATGAATTCGTACGAGTCCTTTTGAACATCGTACGACAAGTTAGGACATCTTACGACTCTTTATGCCCCATAGCAACTCAAAAAGAACTTTAATATAATGTAGAACGCCATATAGCTCCTAACACCTTTCAATACCGTACGTAAACTTAAAACTCAATAATAAACCTAATGAATTCGTACGAGTCCTTTTGAACATCGTACGACAAGTTAGGACATCTTACGACTCTTTATGCCCCATAGCAACTCAAAAAGAACTTTAATATAATGTAGAACGCCATATAGCTCCTAACACCTTTCAATACCGTACGTAAACTTAAAACTCAATAATAAACCTAATGAATTCGTACGAGTCCTTTTTAACATCGTACGACAAGTTAGGACATCTTACGACTCTTTATGCCACATTAGCAACTCGAAAAGAACTTTAGTATAATGTAGAACGCCATACAGCTCCTAACACCTTACAATACCGTACGTAAACTTAAAACTCCATAATAAACCTAATGAATTCATACGAGTCCTTTGAACATCGTACGACAAGTTTGGACATCTTACGACTCTTTATGCCACATTAGCAACTCGAAAATAACGTTAGTATAATGTAGAACGCCATACAGCTCATAAGTACACCTAACAATACCGTACGTAAACTTAAAACTCAATAATAAACCTAATGAATTCGTACGAGTCCTTTTGAACATCGTACGACAAGTTAGGACATCTTACGACTCTTTATGCCACATTAGCAACTCGAAAAGAACGTTACTATAATGTAGAACGCCATACAGCTCCAAAGTACACCTTACAATTCCGTACGTAAATTTAAAACTCCATAATAAACCTAATGAATTCGTACGAGTCCTTTGAACATCGTACTACAAGTTGGGACATCTTACGACTCCTTATGCCACATTAGCAACTCGAAAAGAACTTTAGTATAATGTAGAACGCCATACAGGTCCTAACACCTTTCAATACCGTACGTAAACTTAAAGCTCTATAATATACCTAATGAATTCGTACGAGTCCTTTGAACATCGTACGACAAGTTAGGACATCTTATGACTCTTTATGCCATATTAGCACCTTGAAAAGCACATTAGTATAATGTAAGACGTCTTACAACACCTAACAACATCTTACAACACCGTACGAACCTTTAAAACTCCAAAATAAACCTAATGAATTCGTACGAGTCCTTTGAACATCGTACAACAAGTTAGGACATCTTACGACTCTTTATGCCACATTAGCAACTCGAAAAGAACTTTAGTATAATGTAGAACGCCATACAGGTCCTAACACCTGACAATACCGTACGTAAACTTAAAACTCAATAATAAACCTAATGAATTCGTACGAGTCCTTTTGAACATCGTACGACAAGTTAGGACATCTTACGACTCTTTATGCCACATTAGCAACTCGAAATGAACTTTAGTATAATGTAGAACGCCATACAGCTCCTAACACCTTACAATACCGTACGTAAACTTAAAACTCCATAATAAACCTAATGAATTCGTACGAGTCCTTTGAACATCGTACGACAAGTTTGGACATCTTACGACTCTTTATGCCACATTAGCAACTCGAAAATAACGTTAGTATAATGTAGAACGCCATACAGCTCATAAGTACACCTGACAATACCGTACGTAAACTTAAAACTCAATAATAAACCTAATGAATTCGTACGAGTCTTTTTTAACATCGTACGACAAGTTAGGACATCTTTTTTTGGGTAAAGGGTTACCCCGGTAATTGTATTACTATAAACAGATAAGAACACAAATGTGACAAAGTGACACATTAGTTCGAGAATATGACACACCATAAACTCGCAAAAACCAGAAAATAAACCAAATTAAAACCATAACAAGCTAACTTCGCATTACAATAAAGAAAAAACCAGGGAGCCAATAAAACTCCAAGTCTTCAAAACGCCCTTATCTTCAAACTCGAACACCCTCCCCAATCCTCATCCAAGCCTTCTGTAACTTCCATCTATCCATAAGCCATGAGATATTGCTTGTACCCTTAAACTGGATACTAACAATTCTCATTCTTACCGTATTAAGAACCAGATCCGCTAACTGTTTGGGTGTGCGCACTTCATCTTTGAAGATTCTACCATTCCTTTCTTGCCATACGTAGTAAGCTAGAGCCGAAATCACTAGCCTCTCAATAATACTTCTAGCTGAGTTTACCCTTATGCGAGGAGCAATCCAACCCATGATATCATCCCATTTTGTACCAATATGATCCATATCGATACTAGATCTAACCAACTTCCAAACCTGACAAGAATAATCACATTCAAAGAACAAATGGGAATGTGAATCAATGGCTCTAGAACATAATGGACAACACATCATGTTCATATCCCACATTTTCAACCGATCCTGAGTGTTAAGCTTTCCTTTGAAAACCAACCACATATGAAACGCATGTCTAGGAATGCACTTCGGGAACCATACAATATTCGCCCAATTGACCTCTGGCTGTCTGTCCCTAATATCATCCCAAACTTTTCCAACTGAAAAATGACTATCCATCCCGAGACCATCCCTCCAAACAAAACCATCCCTCATATTTACCAGAACTGGACATGGAATATTTATAAGAACCGGATAAACATCATACCATTCAGCAGGCCACACCCATTGACGATCAACCACCATATCTACCAATTTATCATTTAGGTCAAACCCCGCTCTGAAAATCTCTCTTGTGGTAATAAATTTGCGTAAAGGACTATAACTACACCAATTGTCACTCCAAACATGTATACGCTCACCATTACCAATCTTCCTCCAAACAAACTGTCGAATATCAACCCTTAACTGTAAGATTTTACGCCATCCATAGCTCATATTACGTTTCACCGGCACCTCCCAAATACTATTACCTTTCAGCTTATATAAATGAATCCAATCAACCCAAATTGACTTCTGATGGTTAATAATACTCCAAATATGGTTCGACATTAACGCTCTATTCATATCCACAATCTTGCGTATACCCAGTCCTCCTTCAGAAACTGGCAAACATACTGACCCCCAGTCTACCTTAGCTCTAACTTTCCCATGAACACTTTTACCCCATAAAAACGATCTCATCTTACGTTCCAGCTCAGATATAGTGCTCATAGGCATTTCAAGCACAGACGCCCAAAAAACAAAGAGGGAAGATAAAACTGATCTAATCAACTGTAATCTACCTGCATACGAGAGAGATTTATTCTTCCAATCCTCGATTCTACTATCCATCTTTTCAGTCAGCACTACACAGTCCGACTGCAACAACCTGGATGATACAAGAGGGACACCCAGATAACGAACAGGGAGTTTACCCTCTTCAAACGGCATTATCTCCAAAATCTCACGCTTTACAGCTGTCCCAACATTACAAAAATAAACTGTGCTTTTTGCAATACTTGGAACGAGACCAGAACAATCCTTAAATTCCTCCAGAACACCCATAATAGTCCTGCATGACTGAACCTCTCTCTTAGCAAAAATAAATAAATCGTCTGCAAAACAAAGATTAACCAATCTTTGTTTCTCACACAATTTATGAAACTTAAAACCTTGACCCACACTGGTAGATCGCTGCAAAAGAAGAGAAAGAACTTCCATTACCAGAGTAAATAAATAGGGCGATATTGGATCACCCTGCCTTAGACCCCTCTTACCCTTGAAATGCCCATGAATGTTGCCGTTCACATTAATGGAAAAAGAAACTGTAGTAATGCATTCCATAATCCAATTCACCATCGTTGGATGAAACCCAAACTCACGTAATATAAGACGCATAAAATCCCAATTCACCGTATCATACGCCTTCTGAATATCTATCTTAAACGCACAACTAGGCGGGCCACTATTCAAGTGGTAATTGTGCATCAACTCTTGAGTTAATAAAATGTTATCCGAGATCTTACGTCCAGGCACAAAGGCTGATTGGTTAATACTCACAATAGCATCCAGACCTCCTTTAATTCTATTAGCAATTATCTTGCTAATACATTTATAAATCACATTGCAGCAAGAAATAGGACGAAACTCAGTTACCTTACCCGGGGACGCCACCTTCGGAATAAGCGCAATAATAGTATGGTTCACTTCCTTCAATAACCGTGAATGTGTAAAAAAATCTTTGATTGCTAATATAACCAGATTACCAACGATATCCCACGAGTTTTTGAAAAATGCTGCAGTAAACCCATCAGGCCCTGGGGCACGATCATTCCCTATCGAATACATAGCATCTTTGATTTCATCACTAGTGACCTCCCTAACCATTGCATCAGCTGTAGTCACATCCAACCTCTTGGTGAAAAGACCTTGCACATTCAACATGACAATGGGAGTTTCAGAACCCAGAAAATTCTTATAATGATCAACAAAAGCCATAGGAACCAAATCTCCCTCAAACACATTCCCACGAACATCAGAAACCCTCCCAATTTTCCCTCGATGCAATTTACATTTAAGCGACTTATGGAAATAGGCCGAGTTTGAATCTCCAGCACTTAGCCATTCTACCTTAGCCTTTTGCTTCAGGAACAACTCCTCATCATATGAAGCATGTTCAAATTCTTTTAACAACTTAGCTTCTGAATCACGTAGAGATACATCAAACGGATTAGAATCTATAAGTTTCTGGATATCTTCAACCTTCGTACGCAATCTAGTAACATTCTCATGTAAATTACCCTGTTGGAATAACAGCTTTCGCAACCCCGGTTTAGCCACTTTTAACTTCTTGACAAGACAATACATCCAATTACCACGCACTTGCGCTTGCCACGCCTTAGCCACTACCTCCTTAAACCCCTTCTTGTTCACTAGAAAATTCGGAAATTTGAACGGCTTAGGCTTACGAACGTTATTGCATGGAATCTTCAGGAGACAAGGGGTATGGTCAGATACACCAGACGGTAAAAATACCACATGCGACGAACGAAATTGATCAATAAACTCCATATTCCCCATGACCCGATCAATCTTCTTCAGAATACCAACCCCTCTCTTTGGCTTTTGTGACCACGTATATCGTAAACCAGAACTAACAATATCCATCATCTCCATACTCTTCACACACTCCTGAAACTCTCTCATCCCCGTGGATATTTTTGAGGAACCCACCGCATTATCATCAACACTGAGAGTCTCATTAAAATCACCCAACACCACCCAAGGTCTATCTTTCACAAATAATCTATGCTTTTTTAAGTCCTTCCACAAATCCTTCCTTTGAGTATATTTATTATAAGCATAGACAAAAGATACAAACATACTAACATTACCAGGTTTAAGGAAAATCTGAACATGCATTACTTGAGCAGATTGAGCTAGCACCATAATATCCACAACATCAGAATTCCACCCAAGAATAATACGAGCACCTTTATCACAAACCCTACTATTCAACAGCCATTCCCAACCACGAAACACATTTTGGCACACTAGAGACAGATTAGACGCCATAACATGAGTTTCCAAAATAGCACATACTTGAATTTGATTATCCACCAGCAACTGTTTCACCTCGTTTTTCTTCAGGGAACGATTCAAACCCCGAATATTCCATGAGACTAAACTAAACATTATAAACCATTGAACCGGGAGTGCTTGCCCCCTCAGATAAATTCGCTGACACTCCCACTTTGTCCTTCATAAATAATTCAGTTTCATTGTATACTTCCTCTATATCCGAATCATCCTCCACCTCACCTTTAGACATCTTACTAGTTTCACCCACTTCTGAAGTTTGTAAACAACTAAAACTATTACTCATAACAACTCCCTCTCCAGTATTAGGTTTAGCTAAACTTCCTTCCATCTTATCCTGACTCCCCTTCATGCTTTTAGGCACAGACTCCACACGATTAACTGGCCTATACTCCACTTTCTGCTTTTGTTTACCCACGTGGAACCCATGCTTATAACTCGCTTTATCCTTCCTTTTTACTTCTTGGAACCCCTCTGAATCAGTTTTCGAAGGAACATTAGAGACCTGCTTAGGCTTCTTTGGGCAATTCACATCCGTATGTCCAAAACCTCACAAGTAGCACACCTTGGGGGCTTCCATTCGTACTCAACCTTCATAACTTCCTTGACATATTCATCTTCCTCACCCGTTGGGATGGCAATAGATAAATTATCTTTAAAGTCTTGTATAGCATCAATATCAACCATAGCTCTAGCATAGCTATTTCTGCCCCACCCATCCAAGCACATATTAGCCGTATACGTATCCAATCTCTTTGGATGTCCTATTTTTGACGCAAGTAAACTCAGCCCATCCTCCGTATACGCAACAATAGGAACATCATGTATCTTAATCCAAACTGGCACCCTCTTTATATCCTCCTTCTTTAGTTTCATAGTAGGCGTCCAAACATTCAAGATGATTGGCACATTCCTGATTAACCATGGCCCCCCTTCAAGCGCACCATTCATACCTTCTTTAGACAGAAACTTAAAGAAGAAAAACCCATTCGTGTTCATCATGATTGACTTTAATCCAAACTTCGCCCAGACACTTTTTACATAGTACTCCACAACCGGACAAGGTAATCGACTACCAATAAAGTAACCCACTAACGTATTCTCAAACTTCTTCTGCATGATGCGGATGGATTCCTTTGGTAACACCACATCAATATTTTCCATTGTTGATTTATTTTCCAGCAACCTGAAATTAACATGGTTTTTCATTCCCTCAGTTAACTTTGCAGCATACGATCCCACTCCAACAGAACTAACCGGTTCAGCAATTGTACTTGGGTAAATATTAGGGTTTGCATGGCTAACCCCATTATCTACCTCAGCATGAGATCCATCCACCCCAACTTCAGCCGCATCCCTTTTAACTCCATCTTTATGATTCTTCAAACAACTTTTCAGAATGATCTTGCCATCAATATTACGAACTTTATCAGCTATATTATTGATCGACATAGTAGCACCACCGAAGGTATCAAACCAAGATTCAAGAAATCTTAACTAGTTAATAGGATTCGTACCACTCAAGCTAAATTATAAAGATAACCGCGAGTGATGACAGACCTACTAAGTAATCAGATTATCACAAATCTTGTTTGATCAGAACACGACAGAAAACCCTAATCAAAATTCTAAAACTCGCTAACAACGCTCGTATTGCACTACGTACAATCACAGGGTTTTTACACGAGTCAAGAAATAATGATTGGGAAACAAGAAACAAACAAACAATGAAATCAAGAAACAGATAACTAACTTAACCGTATCAAGAATCAAGAACCAAGATTACGAAGGATTTTGAAATCAAGAACAAGAACCAAGAAACAAGATAGAAATCAGAACCAAGAATCAAGAACCAGCATAGACCAACGGTGTTCTAATCCAAGTTAGGACATCTTACGAATCTTTATGCCACATTAGCAACTCGAAAAGAACTTTAGTATAATGTAGAACGCCATACAGCTCCTAACACCTTACAATACCGTACGTAAACTTAAAACTCCATAATAAACCTAATGAATTCGTACGAGTCCTTTGAACATCGTACGACAAGTTTGGACATCTTACGACTCTTTATGCCACATTAGCAACTCGAAAAGAACGTTAGTATAATGTAGAACGCCATACAGCTCATAAGTACACCTGACAATACCTTACGTAAACTTAAAACTCAATAATAAACCTAATGAATTCGTACGAGTGCTTTTGAACATCGTACGACAAGTTAGGACATCTTACGACTCTTTATGCCACATTAGCAACTCGAAAAGAACGTTACTATAATGTAGAACGCCATACAGCTCCAAAGTACACCTTACAATTCCGTACGTAAATTTAAAACTCAATAATAAACCTAATGAATTCGTACGAGTCCTTTTGAACATCGTACGACAAGTTAGGACATCTTACGACTCTTTATGCCCCATAGCAACTCAAAAAGAACTTTAATATAATGTAGAACGCCATATAGCTCCTAACACCTTTCAATACCGTACGTAAACTTAAAACTCCATAATAAACCTAATGAATTCGTACGAGTCCTTTGAACATCGTACGACAAGTTTGGACATCTTACGTCTCTTTATGCCACATTAGCAACTCGAAAAGAACGTTAGTATAATGTAGAACGCGATACAGCTCATAAGTACACCTGACAATACCGTACGTAAACTTAAAACTCGATAATAAACCTAATGAATTCGTACGAGTCCTTTTGAACATCGTACGACAAGTTAGAACATCTTACGACTCTTTATGCCACATTAGCAACTCGAAAAGAACGTTACTATAATGTAGAACGCCATACAGCTGTACACCTTACAATTCCGTACGTAAATTTAAAACTCCATAATAAACCTAATGAATTCGTACGAGTCCTTTGAACATCGTACTACAAGTTGGGACATCTTACGACTCATTATGCCACATTAGCAACTCGAAAAGAACTTTAGTATAATGTAGAACGCCATACAGGTCCTAACACCTTTCAATACCGTACGTAAACTTAAAGCTCCATAATATACCTAATGAATTCGTACGAGTCCTTTGAACATCGTACGACAAGTTAGGACATCTTATGACTCTTTATGCCATATTAGCACCTTGAAAAGCACATTAGTATAATGTAAGACGTCTTACAACACCTAACAACATCTTACAACACCGTACGAACCTTTAACACTCCAAAATAAACCTAATGAATTCGTACGAGTCCTTTGAGCATCGTACAACAAGTTAGGACATCTTACGACTCTTTATGCCACATTAGCAACTCGAAAAGAACTTTAGTATAATGTAGAACGCCATACAGGTCCTAACACCTTACAATACCGTACGTAAACTTAAAACTCAATAATAAACCTAATGAATTCGTACGAGTCCTTTTGAACATCGTACAATAAGTTAGGACATCTTACGACTCTTTATGCCCCATAGCAACTCAAAAAGAACTTTAATATAATGTAGAACGCCATATAGCTCCTAACACCTTTCAATACCGTACGTAAACTTAAAACTCAATAATAAACCTAATGAATTCGTACGAGTCCTTTTGAACATCGTACGACAAGTTAGGACATCTTACGACTCTTTATGCCACATTAGCAACTCGAAAAGAACGTTATTATAATGTAGAACGCCATACAGCTCCAAAGTACACCTTACAATTCCGTACGTAAATTTAAAACTCCATAATAAACCTAATGAATTCATACGAGTCCTTTGAACATCGTACGACAAGTTAAGACATCTTACGACTCTTTATGCCACATTAGCAACTCGAAAAGAACTTTAGTATAATGTAGAACGCCATACAGCTCCTAACACCTTACAATACCGTACGTAAACTTAAAACTCAATAATAAACCTAATGAATTCGTACGAGTCCTTTTGAACATCGTACGACAAGTTAGGACATCTTACGACTCTTTATGCCCCATAGCAACTCAAAAAGAACTTTAATATAATGTAGAACGCCATATAGCTCCTAACACCTTTCAATACCGTACGTAAACTTAAAACTCAATAATAAACCTAATGAATTCGTACGAGTCCTTTTGAACATCGTACGACAAGTTAGGACATCTTACGACTCTTTATGCCACATTAGCAACTCGAAAAGAACGTTATTATAATGTAGAACGCCATACAGCTCCAAAGTACACCTTACAATTCCGTACGTAAATTTAAAACTCCATAATAAACCTAATGAATTCATACGAGTCCTTTGAACATCGTACGACAAGTTAAGACATCTTACGACTCTTTATGCCACATTAGCAACTTGAAAAGAACTTTAGTATAATGTAGAACGCCATACAGCTCCTAACACCTTACAATACCGTACGTAAACTTAAAACTCAATAATAAACCTAATGAATTCGTACGAGTCCTTTTGAACATCGTACGACAAGTTAGGACATCTTACGACTCTTTATGCCCCATAGCAACTCAAAAAGAACTTTAATATAATGTAGAACGCCATATAGCTCCTAACACCTTTCAATACCGTACGTAAACTTAAAACTCCATAATAAACCTAATGAATTCGTACAAGTCCTTTGAACATCGTACGACAAGTTTGGACATCTTACGACTCTTTATGCCCCATAGCAACTCAAAAAGAACTTTAATATAATGTAGAACGCCATATAGCTCCTAACACCTTTCAATACCGTACGTAAACTTAAAACTCCATAATAAACCTAATGAATTCGTACGAGTCCTTTGAACATCGTACGACAAGTTTGGACATCTTACGTCTCTTTATGCCACATTAGCAACTCGAAAAGAACGTTAGTATAATGTAGAACGCGATACAGCTCATAAGTACACCTGACAATACCGTACGTAAACTTAAAACTCGATAATAAACCTAATTAATTCGTACGAGTCCTTTTGAACATCGTACGACAAGTTAGAACATCTTACGACTCTTTATGCCACATTAGCAACTCGAAAAGAACGTTACTATAATGTAGAACGCCATACCGCTCCTAAGTACACCTTACAATTCCGTACGTAAATTTAAAACTCCATAATAAACCTAATGAATTCGTACGAGTCCTTTGAACATCGTACTACAAGTTGGGACATCTTACGACTCATTATGCCACATTAGCAACTCGAAAAGAACTTTAGTATAATTTAGAACGCCATACAGGTCCTAACACCTTTCAATACCGTACGTAAACTTAAAGCTCCATAATATACCTAATGAATTCGTACGAGTCCTTTGAACATCGTACGACAAGTTAGGACATCTTATGACTCTTTATGCCATATTAGCACCTTGAAAAGCACATTAGTATAATGTAAGACGTCTTACAACACCTAACAACATCTTACAACACCGTACGAACCTTTAAAACTCCAAAATAAACCTAATGAATTCGTACGAGTCCTTTGAACATCGTACAACAAGTTAGGACATCTTACGACTCTTTATGCCACATTAGCAACTCGAAAAGAACTTTAGTATAATGTAGAACGCCATACATGTCCTAACACCTTACAATACCGTACGTAAACTTAAAACTCAATAATAAACCTAATGAATTCGTACGAGTCCTTTTGAACATCGTACGATAAGTTAGGACATCTTACGACTCTTTATGCCCCATAGCAACTCAAAAAGAACTTTAATATAATGTAGAACGCCATATAGCTCCTAACACCTTTCAATACCGTACCTAAACTTAAAACTCAATAATAAACCTAATGAATTCGTACGAGTCCTTTTGAACATCGTACGACAAGTTAGGACATCTTACGACTCTTTATGCCACATTAGCAACTCGAAAAGAACGTTACTATAATGTAGAACGCCATACAGCTCCTAACACCTTACAATACCGTACGTAAACTTAAAACTCAATAATAAACCTAATGAATTCGTACGAGTCCTTTTGAACATCGTACGACAAGTTAGGACATCTTACGACTCTTTATGCCCCATAGCAATTCAAAAAGAACTTTAATATAATGTAGAACGCCATATAGCTCCTAACACCTTTCAATACCGTACGTAAACTTAAAACTCCATAATAAACCTAATGAATTCGTACGAGTCCTTTGAACATCGTACGACAAGTTTGGACATCTTACGACTCTTTATGCCCCATAGCAACTCAAAAAGAACTTTAATATAATGTAGAACGCCATATAGCTCCTAACACCTTTCAATACCGTATGTAAACTTAAAACTCCATAATAAACCTAATGAATTCGTACGAGTCCTTTGAACATCGTACGACAAGTTTGGACATCTTACGTCTCTTTATGCCACATTAGCAACTCGAAAAGAACGTTAGTATAATGTAGAACGCGATACAGCTCATAAGTACACCTGACAATACCGTACGTAAACTTAAAACTCGATAATAAACCTAATGAATTCGTACGAGTCCTTTTGAACATCGTACGACAAGTTAGAACATCTTACGACTCTTTATGCCACATTAGCAACTCGAAAAGAACGTTACTATAATGTAGAACGCCATACCGCTCCTAAGTACACCTTACAATTCCGTACGTAAATTTAAAACTCCATAATAAACCTAATGAATTCGTACGAGTCCTTTGAACATCGTACTACAAGTTGGGACATCTTACGACTCATTATGCCACATTAGCAAATCGAAAAGAACTTTAGTATAATGTAGAACGCCATACAGGTCCTAACACCTTTCAATACCGTACGTAAACTTAAAGCTCCATAATATACCTAATGAATTCGTACGAGTCCTTTGAACATCGTACGACAAGTTAGGACATCTTATGACTCTTTATGCCATATTAGCACCTTGAAAAGCACATTAGTATAATGTAAGACGTCTTACAACACCTAACAACATCTTACAACACCGTACGAACCTTTAAAACTCCAAAATAAACCTAATGAATTCGTACGAGTCCTTTGAACATCGTACAACAAGTTAGGACATCTTACGACTCTTTATGCCACATTAGCAACTCGAAAAGAACTTTAGTATAATGTAGAACGCCATACAGGTCCTAACACCTTATAATACCGTACGTAAACTTAAAACTCAATAATAAACCTAATGAATTCGTACGAGTCCTTTTGAACATCGTACGATAAGTTAGGACATCTTACGACTCTTTATGCCCCATAGCAACTCAAAAAGAACTTTAATATAATGTAGAACGCGATATAGCTCCTAACACCTTTCAATAGCGTACCTAAACTTAAAACTCAATAATAAACCTAATGAATTCGTACGAGTCCTTTTGAACATCGTACGACAAGTTAGGACATCTTACGACTCTTTATGCCACATTAGCAACTCGAAAAGAATGTTACTATAATGTAGAACGCCATACAGCTCCAAAGTACACCTTACAATTCCGTACGTAAATTTAAAACTCCATAATAAACCTAATGAATTCATACGAGTCCTTTGAACATCGTACGACAAGTTAAGACATCTTACGACTCTTTATGCCACATTAGCAACTCGAAAAGAACTTTAGTATAATGTAGAACGCCATACAGCTCCTAACACCTTACAATACCGTACGTAAACTTAAAACTCAATAATAAACCTAATGAATTCGTACGAGTCCTTTTGAACATCGTACGACAAGTTAGGACATCTTACGACTCTTTATGCCCCATAGCAACTCAAAAAGAACTTTAATATAATGTAGAACGCCATATAGCTCCTAACACCTTTCAATACCGTACGTAAACTTAAAACTCCATAATAAACCTAATGAATTCGTACGAGTCCTTTGAACATCGTACGACAAGTTTGGACATCTTACGACTCTTTATGCCCCATAGCAACTCAAAAAGAACTTTAATATAATGTAGAACGCCATATAGCTCCTAACACCTTTCAATACCGTACGTAAACTTAAAACTCCATAATAAACCTAATGAATTCGTACGAGTCCTTTGAACATCGTACGACAAGTTTGGACATCTTACGTCTCTTTATGCCACATTAGCAACTCGAAAAGAACGTTAGTATAATGTAGAACGCGATACAGCTCATAAGTACACCTGACAATACCGTACGTAAACTTAAAACTCGATAATAAACCTAATGAATTCGTACGAGTCCTTTTGAACATCGTACGACAAGTTAGAACATCTTACGACTCTTTATGCCACATTAGCAACTCGAAAAGAACGTTACTATAATGTAGAACGCCATACCGCTCCTAAGTACACCTTACAATTCCGTACGTAAATTTAAAACTCCATAATAAACCTAATGAATTCGTACGAGTCCTTTGAACATCGTACTACAAGTTGGGACATCTTACGACTCATTATGCCACATTAGCAACTCGAAAAGAACTTTAGTATAATGTAGAACGCCATACAGGTCCTAACACCTTTCAATACCGTACGTAAACTTAAAGCTCCATAATATACCTAATGAATTCGTACGAGTCCTTTGAACATCGTACGACAAGTTAGGACATCTTATGACTCTTTATGCCATATTAGCACCTTGAAAAGCACATTAGTATAATGTAAGACGTCTTACAACACCAAACAACATCTTACAACACCGTACGAACCTTTAAAACTCCAAAATAAACCTAATGAATTCGTACGAGTCCTTTGAACATCGTACAACAAGTTAGGACATCTTACGACTCTTTATGCCACATTAGCAACTCGAAAAGAACTTTAGTATAATGTAGAACGCCATACGGTCCTAACACCTTACAATACCGTACGTAAACTTAAAACTCAATAATAAACCTAATGAATTCGTACGAGTCCTTTTGAACATCGTACGACAAGTTAGGACATCTTACGACTCTTTATGCCCCATAGCAACTCAAAAAGAACTTTAATATAAAGTAGAACGTTATATAGCTCCTAACACCTTTCAATACCGTACGTAAACTTAAAACTCAATAATAAACCTAATGAATTCGTACGAGTCCTTTTGAACATCGTACGACAAGTTAGGACATCTTACGACACTTTATGCCCCATAGCAACTCAAAAAGAACTTTAATATAATGTAGAACGCCATATTGCTCCTTACACCTTTCAATACCGTACGTAAACTTAAAACTCCATAATAAACCTAATGAATTCGTACGAGTCCTTTGAACATCGTACGACAAGTTTGGACATCTTACGTCTCTTTATGCCACATTAGCAACTCGAAAAGAACGTTAGTATAATGTAGAACGCCATACAGCTCATAAGTACACCTGACAATACCGTACGTAAACTTAAAACTCCATAATAAACCTAATGAATTCGTACGAGTCCTTTGAACATCGTACGACAAGTTTGGACATCTTACGACTCTTTATGCCACATTAGCAACTCGAAAAGAACGTTAGTATAATGTAGAACGCCATACAGCTCATAAGTACACCTGACAATACCGTACGTAAACTTAAAACTCGATAATAAACCTAATGAATTCGTACGAGTCCTTTTGAACATCGTACGACAAGTTAGAACATCTTACGACTCTTTATGCCATATTAGCAACTCGAAAAGAACGTTACTATAATGTAGAACGCCATACAGCTCCTAAGTACACCTTACAATTCCGTACGTAAATTTAAAACTCCATAATAAACCTAATGAATTCGTACGAGTCCTTTGAACATCGTACTACAAGTTGGGACATCTTACGACTCATTATGCCACATTAGCAACTCGAAAAGAACTTTAGTACAATGTAGAACGCCATACAGGTCCTAACACCTTTCAATACCGTACGTAAACTTAAAGCTCCATAATATACCTAATGAATTCGTACGAGTCCTTTGAACATCGTACGACAAGTTAGGACATCTTATGACTCTTTATGCCATATTAGCACCTTGAAAAGCACATTAGTATAATGTAAGACGTCTTACAACACCTAACAACATCTTACAACACCGTACGAACCTTTAAAACTCCAAAATAAACCTAATGAATTCGTACGAGTCCTTTGAACATCGTACAACAAGTTAGGACATCTTACGACTCTTTATGCCACATTAGCAACTCGAAAAGAACTTTAGTATAATGTAGAACGCCATACAGGTCCTAACACCTTACAATACCGTACGTAAACTTAAAACTCAATAATAAACCTAATGAATTCGTACGAGTCCTTTTGAACATCGTACGACAAGTTAGGACATCTTACGACTCTTTATGCCCCATAGCAACTCAAAAAGAACTTTAATATAAAGTAGAACGTTATATAGCTCCTAACACCTTTCAATACCGTACGTAAACTTAAAACTCAATAATAAACCTAATGAATTCGTACGAGTCCTTTTGAACATCGTACGACAAGTTAGGACATCTTACGACACTTTATGCCCCATAGCAACTCAAAAAGAACTTTAATATAATGTAGAACGCCATATTGCTCCTTACACCTTTCAATACCGTACGTAAACTTAAAACTCCATAATAAACCTAATGAATTCGTACGAGTCCTTTGAACATCGTACGACAAGTTTGGACATCTTAGGTCTCTTTATGCCACATTAGCAACTCGAAAAGAACGTTAGTATAATGTAGAACGCCATACAGCTCATAAGTACACCTGACAATACCGTACGTAAACTTAAAACTCCATAATAAACCTAATGAATTCGTACGAGTCCTTTGAACATCGTACGACAAGTTTGGACATCTTACGACTCTTTATGCCACATTAGCAACTCGAAAAGAACGTTAGTATAATGTAGAACGCCATACAGCTCATAAGTACACCTGACAATACCGTACGTAAACTTAAAACTCGATAATAAACCTAATGAATTCGTACGAGTCCTTTTGAACATCGTACGACAAGTTAGAACATCTTACGACTCTTTATGCCACATTAGCAACTCGAAAAGAACGTTACTATAATGTAGAACGCCATACAGCTCCTAAGTACACCTTACAATTCCGTACGTAAATTTAAAACTCCATAATAAACCTAATGAATTCGTACGAGTCCTTTGAACATCGTACTACAAGTTGGGACATCTTACGACTCATTATGCCACATTAGCAACTCGAAAAGAACTTTAGTACAATGTAGAACGCCATACAGGTCCTAACACCTTTCAATACCGTACGTAAACTTAAAGCTCCATAATATACCTAATGAATTCGTACGAGTCCTTTGAACATCGTACGACAAGTTAGGACATCTTATGACTCTTTATGCCATATTAGCACCTTGAAAAGCACATTAGTATAATGTAAGACGTCTTACAACACCTAACAACATCTTACAACACCGTACGAACCTTTAAAACTCCAAAATAAACCTAATGAATTCGTACGAGTCCTTTGAACATCGTACAACAAGTTAGGACATCTTACGACTCTTTATGCCACATTAGCAACTCGAAAAGAACTTTAGTATAATGTAGAACGCCATACAGGTCCTAACACCTTACAATACCGTACGTAAACTTAAAACTCAATAATAAACCTAATGAATTCGTACGAGTCCTTTTGAACATCGTACGACAAGTTAGGACATCTTACGACTCTTTATGCCCCATAGCAACTCAAAAAGAACTTTAATATAAAGTAGAACGTTATATAGCTCCTAACACCTTTCAATACCGTACGTAAACTTAAAACTCAATAATAAACCTAATGAATTCGTACGAGTCCTTTTGAACATCGTACGACAAGTTAGGACATCTTACGACACTTTATGCCCCATAGCAACTCAAAAAGAACTTTAATATAATGTAGAACGCCATATTGCTCCTTACACCTTTCAATACCGTACGTAAACTTAAAACTCCATAATAAACCTAATGAATTCGTACGAGTCCTTTGAACATCGTACGACAAGTTTGGACATCTTACGTCTGTTTATGCCACATTAGCAACTCGAAAAGAACGTTAGTATAATGTAGAACGCCATACAGCTCATAAGTACACCTGACAATACCGTACGTAAACTTAAAACTCCATAATAAACCTAATGAATTCGTACGAGTCCTTTGAACATCGTACGACAAGTTTGGACATCTTACGACTCTTTATGCCACATTAGCAACTCGAAAAGAACGTTAGTATAATGTAGAACGCCATACAGCTCATAAGTACACCTGACAATACCGTACGTAAACTTAAAACTCGATAATAAACCTAATGAATTCGTACGAGTCCTTTTGAACATCGTACGACAAGTTAGAACATCTTACGACTCTTTATGCCACATTAGCAACTCGAAAAGAACGTTACTATAATGTAGAACGCCATACAGCTCCTAAGTACACCTTACAATTCCGTACGTAAATTTAAAACTCCATAATAAACCTAATGAATTCGTACGAGTCCTTTGAACATCGTACTACAAGTTGGGACATCTTACGACTCATTATGCCACATTAGCAACTCGAAAAGAACTTTAGTACAATGTAGAACGCCATACAGGTCCTAACACCTTTCAATACCGTACGTAAACTTAAAGCTCCATAATATACCTAATGAATTCGTACGAGTCCTTTGAACATCGTACGACAAGTTAGGACATCTTATGACTCTTTATGCCATATTAGCACCTTGAAAAGCACATTAGTATAATGTAAGACGTCTTACAACACCTAACAACATCTTACAACACCGTACGAACCTTTAAAACTCCAAAATAAACCTAATGAATTCGTACGAGTCCTTTGAACATCGTACAACAAGTTAGGACATCTTACGACTCTTTATGCCACATTAGCAACTCGAAAAGAACTTTAGTATAATGTAGAACGCCATACAGGTCCTAACACCTTACAATACCGTACGTAAACTTAAAACTCAATAATAAACCTAATGAATTCGTACGAGTCCTTTTGAACATCGTACGACAAGTTAGGACATCTTACGACTCTTTATGCCCCATAGCAACTCAAAAAGAACTTTAATATAAAGTAGAACGTTATATAGCTCCTAACACCTTTCAATACCGTACGTAAACTTAAAACTCAATAATAAACCTAATGAATTCGTACGAGTCCTTTTGAACATCGTACGACAAGTTAGGACATCTTACGACACTTTATGCCCCATAGCAACTCAAAAAGAACTTTAATATAATGTAGAACGCCATATTGCTCCTTACACCTTTCAATACCGTACGTAAACTTAAAACTCCATAATAAACCTAATGAATTCGTACGAGTCCTTTGAACATCGTACGACAAGTTTGGACATCTTACGTCTGTTTATGCCACATTAGCAACTCGAAAAGAACGTTAGTATAATGTAGAACGCCATACAGCTCATAAGTACACCTGACAATACCGTACGTAAACTTAAAACTCCATAATAAACCTAATGAATTCGTACGAGTCCTTTGAACATCGTACGACAAGTTTGGACATCTTACGACTCTTTATGCCACATTAGGAACTCGAAAAGAACGTTAGTATAATGTAGAACGCCATACAGCTCATAAGTACACCTGACAATACCGTACGTAAACTTAAAACTCGATAATAAACCTAATGAATTCGTACGAGTCCTTTTGAACATCGTACGACAAGTTAGAACATCTTACGACTCTTTATGCCACATTAGCAACTCGAAAAGAACGTTACTATAATGTAGAACGCCATACAGCTCCTAAGTACACCTTACAATTCCGTACGTAAATTTAAAACTCCATAATAAACCTAATGAATTCGTACGAGTCCTTTGAACATCGTACTACAAGTTGGGACATCTTACGACTCATTATGCCACATTAGCAACTCGAAAAGAACTTTAGTATAATGTAGAACGCCATACAGGTCCTAACACCTTTCAATACCGTACGTAAACTTAAAGCTCCATAATATACCTAATGAATTCGTACGAGTCCTTTGAACATCGTACGACAAGTTAGGACATCTTATGACTCTTTATGCCATATTAGCACCTTGAAAAGCACATTAGTATAATGTAAGACGTCTTACAACACCTAACAACATCTTACAACACCGTACGAACCTTTAAAACTCCAAAATAAACCTAATGAATTCGTACGAGTCCTTTGAACATCGTACAACAAGTTAGGACATCTTACGACTCTTTATGCCACATTAGCAACTCGAAAAGAACTTTAGTATAATGTAGAACGCCATACAGGTCCTAACACCTTACAATACCGTACGTAAACTTAAAACTCAATAATAAACCTAATGAATTCGTACGAGTCCTTTTGAACATCGTACGACAAGTTAGGACATCTTACGACTCTTTATGCCCCATAGCAACTCAAAAAGAACTTTAATATAAAGTAGAACGTTATATAGCTCCTAACACCTTTCAATACCGTACGTAAACTTAAAACTCAATAATAAACCTAATGAATTCGTACGAGTCCTTTTGAACATCATACGACAAGTTAGGACATCTTACGACACTTTATGCCCCATAGCAACTCAAAAAGAACTTTAATATAATGTAGAACGCCATATTGCTCCTTACACCTTTCAATACCGTACGTAAACTTAAAACTCCATAATAAACCTAATGAATTCGTACGAGTCCTTTGAACATCGTGCGACAAGTTTGGACATCTTACGTCTCTTTATGCCACATTAGCAACTCGAAAAGAACGTTAGTATAATGTAGAACGCCATACAGCTCATAAGTACACCTGACAATACCGTACGTAAACTTAAAACTCCATAATAAACCTAATGAATTCGTACGAGTCCTTTGAACATCGTACGACAAGTTTGGACATCTTACGACTCTTTATGCCACATTAGCAACTCGAAAAGAACGTTAGTATAATGTAGAACGCCATACAGCTCATAAGTACACCTGACAATACCGTACGTAAACTTAAAACTCGATAATAAACCTAATGAATTCGTACGAGTCCTTTTGAACATCGTACGACAAGTTAGAACATCTTACGACTCTTTATGCCACATTAGCAACTCGAAAAGAACGTTACTATAATGTAGAACGCCATACAGCTCCTAAGTACACCTTACAATTCCGTACGTAAATTTAAAACTCCATAATAAACCTAATGAATTCGTACGAGTCCTTTGAACATCGTACTACAAGTTGGGACATCTTACGACTCATTATGCCACATTAGCAACTCGAAAAGAACTTTAGTATAATGTAGAACGCCATACAGGTCCTAACACCTTTCAATACCGTACGTAAACTTAAAGCTCCATAATATACCTAATGAATTCGTACGAGTCCTTTGAACATCGTACGACAAGTTAGGACATCTTATGACTCTTTATGCCATATTAGCACCTTGAAAAGCACATTAGTATAATGTAAGACGTCTTACAACACCTAACAACATCTTACAACACCGTACGAACCTTTAAAACTCCAAAATAAACCTAATGAATTCGTACGAGTCCTTTGAACATCGTACAACAAGTTAGGACATCTTACGACTCTTTATGCCACATTAGCAACTCGAAAAGAACTTTAGTATAATGTAGAACGCCATACAGGTCCTAACACCTTACAATACCGTACGTAAACTTAAAACTCAATAATAAACCTAATGAATTCGTACGAGTCCTTTTGAACATCGTACGACAAGTTAGGACATCTTACGACTCTTTATGCCCCATAGCAACTCAAAAAGAACTTTAATATAAAGTAGAACGTTATATAGCTCCTAACACCTATCAATACCGTACGTAAACTTAAAACTCAATAATAAACCTAATGAATTCGTACGAGTCCTTTTGAACATCATACGACAAGTTAGGACATCTTACGACACTTTATGCCCCATAGCAACTCAAAAAGAACTTTAATATAATGTAGAACGCCATATTGCTCCTTACACCTTTCAATACCGTACGTAAACTTAAAACTCCATAATAAACCTAATGAATTCGTACGAGTCCTTTGAACATCGTACGACAAGTTTGGACATCTTACGTCTCTTTATGCCACATTAGCAACTCGAAAAGAACGTTAGTATAATGTAGAACGCCATACAGCTCATAAGTACACCTGACAATACCGTACGTAAACTTAAAACTCCATAATAAACCTAATGAATTCGTACGAGTCCTTTGAACATCGTACGACAAGTTTGGACATCTTACGACTCTTTATGCCACATTAGCAACTCGAAAAGAACGTTAGTATAATGTAGAACGCCATACAGCTCATAAGTACACCTGACAATACCGTACGTAAACTTAAAACTCGATAATAAACCTAATGAATTCGTACGAGTCCTTTTGAACATCGTACGACAAGTTAGAACATCTTACGACTCTTTATGCCACATTAGCAACTCGAAAAGAACGTTACTATAATGTAGAACGCCATACAGCTCCTAAGTACACCTTACAATTCCGTACGTAAATTTAAAACTCCATAATAAACCTAATGAATTCGTACGAGTCCTTTGAACATCGTACTACAAGTTGGGACATCTTACGACTCATTATGCCACATTAGCAACTCGAAAAGAACTTTAGTACAATGTAGAACGCCATACAGGTCCTAACACCTTTCAATACCGTACGTAAACTTAAAGCTCCATAATATACCTAATGAATTCGTACGAGTCCTTTGAACATCGTACGACAAGTTAGGACATCTTATGACTCTTTATGCCATATTAGCACCTTGAAAAGCACATTAGTATAATGTAAGACGTCTTACAACACCTAACAACATCTTACAACACCGTACGAACCTTTAAAACTCCAAAATAAACCTAATGAATTCGTACGAGTCCTTTGAACATCGTACAACAAGTTAGGACATCTTACGACTCTTTATGCCACATTAGCAACTCGAAAAGAACTTTAGTATAATGTAGAACGCCATACAGGTCCTAACACCTTACAATACCGTACGTAAACTTAAAACTCAATAATAAACCTAATGAATTCGTACGAGTCCTTTTGAACATCGTACGACAAGTTAGGACATCTTACGACTCTTTATGCCCCATAGCAACTCAAAAAGAACTTTAATATAAAGTAGAACGTTATATAGCTCCTAACACCTTTCAATACCGTACGTAAACTTAAAACTCAATAATAAACCTAATGAATTCGTACGAGTCCTTTTGAACATCGTACGACAAGTTAGGACATCTTACGACACTTTATGCCCCATAGCAACTCAAAAAGAACTTTAATATAATGTAGAACGCCATATTGCTCCTTACACCTTTCAATACCGTACGTAAACTTAAAACTCCATAATAAACCTAATGAATTCGTACGAGTCCATTGAACATCGTACGACAAGTTTGGACATCTTACGTCTGTTTATGCCACATTAGCAACTCGAAAAGAACGTTAGTATAATGTAGAACGCCATACAGCTCATAAGTACACCTGACAATACCGTACGTAAACTTAAAACTCCATAATAAACCTAATGAATTCGTACGAGTCCTTTGAACATCGTACGACAAGTTTGGACATCTTACGACTCTTTATGCCACATTAGCAACTCGAAAAGAACGTTAGTATAATGTAGAACGCCATACAGCTCATAAGTACACCTGACAATACCGTACGTAAACTTAAAACTCGATAATAAACCTAATGAATTCGTACGAGTCCTTTTGAACATCGTACGACAAGTTAGAACATCTTACGACTCTTTATGCCACATTAGCAACTCGAAAAGAACGTTACTATAATGTAGAACGCCATACAGCTCCTAAGTACACCTTACAATTCCGTACGTAAATTTAAAACTCCATAATAAACCTAATGAATTCGTACGAGTCCTTTGAACATCGTACTACAAGTTGGGACATCTTACGACTCATTATGCCACATTAGCAACTCGAAAAGAACTTTAGTATAATGTAGAACGCCATACAGGTCCTAACACCTTTCAATACCGTACGTAAACTTAAAGCTCCATAATATACCTAATGAATTCGTACGAGTCCTTTGAACATCGTACGACAAGTTAGGACATCTTATGACTCTTTATGCCATATTAGCACCTTGAAAAGCACATTAGTATAATGTAAGACGTCTTACAACACCTAACAACATCTTACAACACCGTACGAACCTTTAAAACTCCAAAATAAACCTAATGAATTCGTACGAGTCCTTTGAACATCGTACAACAAGTTAGGACATCTTACGACTCTTTATGCCACATTAGCAACTCGAAAAGAACTTTAGTATAATGTAGAACGCCATACAGGTCCTAACACCTTACAATACCGTACGTAAACTTAAAACTCAATAATAAACCTAATGAATTCGTACGAGTCCTTTTGAACATCGTACGACAAGTTAGGACATCTTACGACTCTTTATGCCCCATAGCAACTCAAAAAGAACTTTAATATAAAGTAGAACGTTATATAGCTCCTAACACCTTTCAATACCGTACGTAAACTTAAAACTCAATAATAAACCTAATGAATTCGTACGAGTCCTTTTGAACATCATACGACAAGTTAGGACATCTTACGACACTTTATGCCCCATAGCAACTCAAAAAGAACTTTAATATAATGTAGAACGCCATATTGCTCCTTACACCTTTCAATACCGTACGTAAACTTAAAACTCCATAATAAACCTAATGAATTCGTACGAGTCCTTTGAACATCGTGCGACAAGTTTGGACATCTTACGTCTCTTTATGCCACATTAGCAACTCGAAAAGAACGTTAGTATAATGTAGAACGCCATACAGCTCATAAGTACACCTGACAATACCGTACGTAAACTTAAAACTCCATAATAAACCTAATGAATTCGTACGAGTCCTTTGAACATCGTACGACAAGTTTGGACATCTTACGACTCTTTATGCCACATTAGCAACTCGAAAAGAACGTTAGTATAATGTAGAACGCCATACAGCTCATAAGTACACCTGACAATACCGTACGTAAACTTAAAACTCGATAATAAACCTAATGAATTCGTACGAGTCCTTTTGAACATCGTACGACAAGTTAGAACATCTTACGACTCTTTATGCCACATTAGCAACTCGAAAAGAACGTTACTATAATGTAGAACGCCATACAGCTCCTAAGTACACCTTACAATTCCGTACGTAAATTTAAAACTCCATAATAAACCTAATGAATTCGTACGAGTCCTTTGAACATCGTACTACAAGTTGGGACATCTTACGACTCATTATGCCACATTAGCAACTCGAAAAGAACTTTAGTACAATGTAGAACGCCATACAGGTCCTAACACCTTTCAATACCGTACGTAAACTTAAAGCTCCATAATATACCTAATGAATTCGTACGAGTCCTTTGAACATCGTACGACAAGTTAGGACATCTTATGACTCTTTATGCCATATTAGCACCTTGAAAAGCACATTAGTATAATGTAAGACGTCTTACAACACCTAACAACATCTTACAACACCGTACGAACCTTTAAAACTCCAAAATAAACCTAATGAATTCGTACGAGTCCTTTGAACATCGTACAACAAGTTAGGACATCTTACGACTCTTTATGCCACATTAGCAACTCGAAAAGAACTTTAGTATAATGTAGAACGCCATACAGGTCCTAACACCTTACAATACCGTACGTAAACTTAAAACTCAATAATAAACCTAATGAATTCGTACGAGTCCTTTTGAACATCGTACGACAAGTTAGGACATCTTACGACTCTTTATGCCCCATAGCAACTCAAAAAGAACTTTAATATAAAGTAGAACGTTATATAGCTCCTAACACCTTTCAATACCGTACGTAAACTTAAAACTCAATAATAAACCTAATGAATTCGTACGAGTCCTTTTGAACATCGTACGACAAGTTAGGACATCTTACGACACTTTATGCCCCATAGCAACTCAAAAAGAACTTTAATATAATGTAGAACGCCATATTGCTCCTTACACCTTTCAATACCGTACGTAAACTTAAAACTCCATAATAAACCTAATGAATTCGTACGAGTCCATTGAACATCGTACGACAAGTTTGGACATCTTACGTCTGTTTATGCCACATTAGCAACTCGAAAAGAACGTTAGTATAATGTAGAACGCCATACAGCTCATAAGTACACCTGACAATACCGTACGTAAACTTAAAACTCCATAATAAACCTAATGAATTCGTACGAGTCCTTTGAACATCGTACGACAAGTTTGGACATCTTACGACTCTTTATGCCACATTAGCAACTCGAAAAGAACGTTAGTATAATGTAGAACGCCATACAGCTCATAAGTACACCTGACAATACCGTACGTAAACTTAAAACTCGATAATAAACCTAATGAATTCGTACGAGTCCTTTTGAACATCGTACGACAAGTTAGAACATCTTACGACTCTTTATGCCACATTAGCAACTCGAAAAGAACGTTACTATAATGTAGAACGCCATACAGCTCCTAAGTACACCTTACAATTCCGTACGTAAATTTAAAACTCCATAATAAACCTAATGAATTCGTACGAGTCCTTTGAACATCGTACTACAAGTTGGGACATCTTACGACTCATTATGCCACATTAGCAACTCGAAAAGAACTTTAGTATAATGTAGAACGCCATACAGGTCCTAACACCTTTCAATACCGTACGTAAACTTAAAGCTCCATAATATACCTAATGAATTCGTACGAGTCCTTTGAACATCGTACGACAAGTTAGGACATCTTATGACTCTTTATGCCATATTAGCACCTTGAAAAGCACATTAGTATAATGTAAGACGTCTTACAACACCTAACAACATCTTACAACACCGTACGAACCTTTAAAACTCCAAAATAAACCTAATGAATTCGTACGAGTCCTTTGAACATCGTACAACAAGTTAGGACATCTTACGACTCTTTATGCCACATTAGCAACTCGAAAAGAACTTTAGTATAATGTAGAACGCCATACAGGTCCTAACACCTTACAATACCGTACGTAAACTTAAAACTCAATAATAAACCTAATGAATTCGTACGAGTCCTTTTGAACATCGTACGACAAGTTAGGACATCTTACGACTCTTTATGCCCCATAGCAACTCAAAAAGAACTTTAATATAAAGTAGAACGTTATATAGCTCCTAACACCTTTCAATACCGTACGTAAACTTAAAACTCAATAATAAACCTAATGAATTCGTACGAGTCCTTTTGAACATCATACGACAAGTTAGGACATCTTACGACACTTTATGCCCCATAGCAACTCAAAAAGAACTTTAATATAATGTAGAACGCCATATTGCTCCTTACACCTTTCAATACCGTACGTAAACTTAAAACTCCATAATAAACCTAATGAATTCGTACGAGTCCTTTGAACATCGTGCGACAAGTTTGGACATCTTACGTCTCTTTATGCCACATTAGCAACTCGAAAAGAACGTTAGTATAATGTAGAACGCCATACAGCTCATAAGTACACCTGACAATACCGTACGTAAACTTAAAACTCCATAATAAACCTAATGAATTCGTACGAGTCCTTTGAACATCGTACGACAAGTTTGGACATCTTACGACTCTTTATGCCACATTAGCAACTCGAAAAGAACGTTAGTATAATGTAGAACGCCATACAGCTCATAAGTACACCTGACAATACCGTACGTAAACTTAAAACTCGATAATAAACCTAATGAATTCGTACGAGTCCTTTTGAACATCGTACGACAAGTTAGAACATCTTACGACTCTTTATGCCACATTAGCAACTCGAAAAGAACGTTACTATAATGTAGAACGCCATACAGCTCCTAAGTACACCTTACAATTCCGTACGTAAATTTAAAACTCCATAATAAACCTAATGAATTCGTACGAGTCCTTTGAACATCGTACTACAAGTTGGGACATCTTACGACTCATTATGCCACATTAGCAACTCGAAAAGAACTTTAGTATAATGTAGAACGCCATACAGGTCCTAACACCTTTCAATACCGTACGTAAACTTAAAGCTCCATAATATACCTAATGAATTCGTACGAGTCCTTTGAACATCGTACGACAAGTTAGGACATCTTATGACTCTTTATGCCATATTAGCACCTTGAAAAGCACATTAGTATAATGTAAGACGTCTTACAACACCTAACAACATCTTACAACACCGTACGAACCTTTAAAACTCCAAAATAAACCTAATGAATTCGTACGAGTCCTTTGAACATCGTACAACAAGTTAGGACATCTTACGACTCTTTATGCCACATTAGCAACTCGAAAAGAACTTTAGTATAATGTAGAACGCCATACAGGTCCTAACACCTTACAATACCGTACGTAAACTTAAAACTCAATAATAAACCTAATGAATTCGTACGAGTCCTTTTGAACATCGTACGACAAGTTAGGACATCTTACGACTCTTTATGCCCCATAGCAACTCAAAAAGAACTTTAATATAAAGTAGAACGTTATATAGCTCCTAACACCTTTCAATACCGTACGTAAACTTAAAACTCAATAATAAACCTAATGAATTCGTACGAGTCCTTTTGAACATCGTACGACAAGTTAGGACATCTTACGACACTTTATGCCCCATAGCAACTCAAAAAGAACTTTAATATAATGTAGAACGCCATATTGCTCCTTACACCTTTCAATACCGTACGTAAACTTAAAACTCCATAATAAACCTAATGAATTCGTACGAGTCCTTTGAACATCGTACGACAAGTTTGGACATCTTACGTCTCTTTATGCCACATTAGCAACTCGAAAAGAACGTTAGTATAATGTAGAACGCCATACAGCTCATAAGTACACCTGACAATACCGTACGTAAACTTAAAACTCCATAATAAACCTAATGAATTCGTACGAGTCCTTTGAACATCGTACGACAAGTTTGGACATCTTACGACTCTTTATGCCACATTAGCAACTCGAAAAGAACGTTAGTATAATGTAGAACGCCATACAGCTCATAAGTACACCTGACAATACCGTACGTAAACTTAAAACTCGATAATAAACCTAATGAATTCGTACGAGTCCTTTTGAACATCGTACGACAAGTTAGAACATCTTACGACTCTTTATGCCACATTAGCAACTCGAAAAGAACGTTACTATAATGTAGAACGCCATACAGCTCCTAAGTACACCTTACAATTCCGTACGTAAATTTAAAACTCCATAATAAACCTAATGAACTCGTACGAGTCCTTTGAACATCGTACTACAAGTTGGGACATCTTACGACTCATTATGCCACATTAGCAACTCGAAAAGAACTTTAGTATAATGTAGAACGCCATACAGGTCCTAACACCTTTCAATACCGTACGTAAACTTAAAGCTCCATAATATACCTAATGAATTCGTACGAGTCCTTTGAACATCGTACGACAAGTTAGGACATCTTACGACTCTTTATGCCCCATAGCAACTCAAAAAGAACTTTAATATAATGTAGAACGCCATATAGCTCCTAACACCTTTCAATACCGTACGTAAACTTAAAACTCAATAATAAACCTAATGAATTCGTACGAGTCCTTTTGAACATCGTACGACAAGTTAGGACATCTTACGACTCTTTATGCCCCATAGCAACTCAAAAAGAACTTTAATATAATGTAGAACGCCATATAGCTCCTAACACCTTTCAATACCGTACGTAAACTTAAAACTCAATAATAAACCTAATGAATTCGTACGAGTCCTTTTTAACATCGTACGACAAGTTAGGACATCTTACGACTCTTTATGCCACATTAGCAACTCGAAAAGAACTTTAGTATAATGTAGAACGCCATACAGCTCCTAACACCTGACAATACCGTACGTAAACTTAAAACTCCATAATAAACCTAATGAATTCGTACGAGTCCTTTGAACATCGTACGACAAGTTTGGACATCTTACGACTCTTTATGCCACATTAGCAACTCGAAAAGAACGTTAGTATAATGTAGAACGCCATACAGCTCATAAGTACACCTGACAATACCGTACGTAAACTTAAAACTCGATAATAAACCTAATGAATTCGTACGAGTCCTTTTGAACATCGTACGACAAGTTAGAACATCTTACGACTCTTTATGCCACATTAGCAACTCGAAAAGAACGTTACTATAATGTAGAACGCCATACAGCTCCTAAGTACACCTTACAATTCCGTACGTAAATTTAAAACTCCATAATAAACCTAATGAATTCGTACGAGTCCTTTGAACATCGTACTACAAGTTGGGACATCTTACGACTCATTATGCCACATTAGCAACTCGAAAAGAACTTTAGTATAATGTAGAACGCCATACAGGTCCTAACACCTTTCAATACCGTACGTAAACTTAAAGCTCCATAATATACCTAATGAATTCGTACGAGTCCTTTGAACATCGTACGACAAGTTAGGACATCTTATGACTCTTTATGCCATATTAGCACCTTGAAAAGCACATTAGTATAATGTAAGACGTCTTACAACACCTAACAACATCTTACAACACCGTACGAACCTTTAAAACTCCAAAATAAACCTAATGAATTCGTACGAGTCCTTTGAACATCGTACAACAAGTTAGGACATCTTACGACTCTTTATGCCACATTAGCAACTCGAAAAGAACTTTAGTATAATGTAGAACGCCATACAGGTCCTAACACCTTACAATACCGTACGTAAACTTAAAACTCAATAATAAACCTAATGAATTCGTACGAGTCCTTTTGAACATCGTACGACAAGTTAGGACATCTTACGACTCTTTATGCCCCATAGCAACTCAAAAAGAACTTTAATATAAAGTAGAACGTTATATAGCTCCTAACACCTTTCAATACCGTACGTAAACTTAAAACTCAATAATAAACCTAATGAATTCGTACGAGTCCTTTTGAACATCGTACGACAAGTTAGGACATCTTACGACACTTTATGCCCCATAGCAACTCAAAAAGAACTTTAATATAATGTAGAACGCCATATTGCTCCTTACACCTTTCAATACCGTACGTAAACTTAAAACTCCATAATAAACCTAATGAATTCGTACGAGTCCTTTGAACATCGTACGACAAGTTTGGACATCTTACGTCTCTTTATGCCACATTAGCAACTCGAAAAGAACGTTAGTATAATGTAGAACGCCATACAGCTCATAAGTACACCTGACAATACCGTACGTAAACTTAAAACTCCATAATAAACCTAATGAATTCGTACGAGTCCTTTGAACATCGTACGACAAGTTTGGACATCTTACGACTCTTTATGCCACATTAGCAACTCGAAAAGAACGTTAGTATAATGTAGAACGCCATACAGCTCATAAGTACACCTGACAATACCGTACGTAAACTTAAAACTCGATAATAAACCTAATGAATTCGTACGAGTCCTTTTGAACATCGTACGACAAGTTAGAACATCTTACGACTCTTTATGCCACATTAGCAACTCGAAAAGAACGTTACTATAATGTAGAACGCCATACAGCTCCTAAGTACACCTTACAATTCCGTACGTAAATTTAAAACTCCATAATAAACCTAATGAACTCGTACGAGTCCTTTGAACATCGTACTACAAGTTGGGACATCTTACGACTCATTATGCCACATTAGCAACTCGAAAAGAACTTTAGTATAATGTAGAACGCCATACAGGTCCTAACACCTTTCAATACCGTACGTAAACTTAAAGCTCCATAATATACCTAATGAATTCGTACGAGTCCTTTGAACATCGTACGACAAGTTAGGACATCTTACGACTCTTTATGCCCCATAGCAACTCAAAAAGAACTTTAATATAATGTAGAACGCCATATAGCTCCTAACACCTTTCAATACCGTACGTAAACTTAAAACTCAATAATAAACCTAATGAATTCGTACGAGTCCTTTTGAACATCGTACGACAAGTTAGGACATCTTACGACTCTTTATGCCCCATAGCAACTCAAAAAGAACTTTAATATAATGTAGAACGCCATATAGCTCCTAACACCTTTCAATACCGTACGTAAACTTAAAACTCAATAATAAACCTAATGAATTCGTACGAGTCCTTTTTAACATCGTACGACAAGTTAGGACATCTTACGACTCTTTATGCCACATTAGCAACTCGAAAAGAACTTTAGTATAATGTAGAACGCCATACAGCTCCTAACACCTGACAATACCGTACGTAAACTTAAAACTCCATAATAAACCTAATGAATTCGTACGAGTCCTTTGAACATCGTACGACAAGTTTGGACATCTTACGACTCTTTATGCCACATTAGCAACTCGAAAAGAACGTTAGTATAATGTAGAACGCCATACAGCTCATAAGTACACCTGACAATACCGTACGTAAACTTAAAACTCGATAATAAACCTAATGAATTCGTACGAGTCCTTTTGAACATCGTACGACAAGTTAGAACATCTTACGACTCTTTATGCCACATTAGCAACTCGAAAAGAACGTTACTATAATGTAGAACGCCATACAGCTCCTAAGTACACCTTACAATTCCGTACGTAAATTTAAAACTCCATAATAAACCTAATGAATTCGTACGAGTCCTTTGAACATCGTACTACAAGTTGGGACATCTTACGACTCATTATGCCACATTAGCAACTCGAAAAGAACTTTAGTATAATGTAGAACGCCATACAGGTCCTAACACCTTTCAATACCGTACGTAAACTTAAAGCTCCATAATATACCTAATGAATTCGTACGAGTCCTTTGAACATCGTACGACAAGTTAGGACATCTTATGACTCTTTATGCCATATTAGCACCTTGAAAAGCACATTAGTATAATGTAAGACGTCTTACAACACCTAACAACATCTTACAACACCGTACGAACCTTTAAAACTCCAAAATAAACCTAATGAATTCGTACGAGTCCTTTGAACATCGTACAACAAGTTAGGACATCTTACGACTCTTTATGCCACATTAGCAACTCGAAAAGAACTTTAGTATAATGTAGAACGCCATACAGGTCCTAACACCTTACAATACCGTACGTAAACTTAAAACTCAATAATAAACCTAATGAATTCGTACGAGTCCTTTTGAACATCGTACGACAAGTTAGGACATCTTACGACTCTTTATGCCCCATAGCAACTCAAAAAGAACTTTAATATAATGTAGAACGCCATATAGCTCCTAACACCTTTCAATACCGTACGTAAACTTAAAACTCAATAATAAACCTAATGAATTCGTACGAGTCCTTTTGAACATCGTACGACAAGTTAGGACATCTTACGACTCTTTATGCCCCATAGCAACTCAAAAAGAACTTTAATATAATGTAGAACGCCATATAGCTCCTAACACCTTTCAATACCGTACGTAAACTTAAAACTCAATAATAAACCTAATGAATTCGTACGAGTCCTTTTTAACATCGTACGACAAGTTAGGACATCTTACGACTCTTTATGCCACATTAGCAACTCGAAAAGAACTTTAGTATAATGTAGAACGCCATACAGCTCCTAACACCTTACAATACCGTACGTAAACTTAAAACTCCATAATAAACCTAATGAATTCGTACGAGTCCTTTGAACATCGTACGACAAGTTTGGACATCTTACGACTCTTTATGCCACATTAGCAACTCGAAAATAACGTTAGTATAATGTAGAACGCCATACAGCTCATAAGTGCACCTGACAATACCGTACGTAAACTTAAAACTCAATAATAAACCTAATGAATTCGTACGAGTCCTTTTGAACATCGTACGACAAGTTAGGACATCTTACGACTCTTTATGCCACATTAGCAACTCGAAAAGAACTTTAGTATAATGTAGAACGCCATACAGCTCCTAACACCTTACAATACCGTACGTAAACTTAAAACTCCATAATAAACCTAATGAATTCGTACGAGTCCTTTTGAACATCGTACGACAAGTTAGGACATCTTACGACTCTTTATGCCACATTAGCAACTCGAAAAGAACGTTAGTATAATGTAGAACGCCATACAGCTCATAAGTACACCTGACAATACCGTACGTAAACTTAAAACTCAATAATAAACCTAATGAATTCGTACGAGTGCTTTTGAACATCGTACGACAAGTTAGGACATCTTACGACTCTTTATGCCACATTAGCAACTCGAAAAGAACGTTACTATAATGTAGAACGCCATACAGCTCCTAAGTACACCTTACAATTCCGTACGTAAATTTAAAACTCCATAATAAACCTAATGAATTCGTACGAGTCCTTTGAACATCGTACTACAAGTTGGGACATCTTACGACTCATTATGCCACATTAGCAACTCGAAAAGAACTTTAGTATAATGTAGAACGCCATACAGGTCCTAACACCTTTCAATACCGTACGTAAACTTAAAGCTCCATAATATACCTAATGAATTCGTACGAGTTCTTTGAACATCGTACGACAAGTTAGGACATCTTATGACTCTTTATGCCATATTAGCACCTTGAAAAGCACATTAGTATAATGTAAGACGTCTTACAACACCTAACAACATCTTACAACACCGTACGAACCTTTAAAACTCCAAAATAAACCTAATGAATTCGTACGTGTCCTTTGAGCATCGTACGAAAAGTTAGGACATCTTACGACCCTTTATGCCACATTAGCATATCGAAAAAAACTTTAGTATAATGTAGACGCCATACAGCTCCTAACACCTTACAATACCGTACGTAAACTTAAAACTCCATAATAAACCTAATGAATTCGTACGAGTCCTTTTGAACATCGTACGACAAGTTAGGACATCTTACGACTCTTTATGCCCCATAGCAACTCAAAAAGAACTTTAATATAATGTAGAACGCCATATAGCTCCTAACACCTTTCAATACCGTACGTAAACTTAAAACTCAATAATAAACCTAATGAATTCGTACGAGTCCTTTTTAACATCGTACGACAAGTTAGGACATCTTACGACTCTTTATGCCACATTAGCAACTCGAAAAGAACTTTAGTATAATGTAGAACGCCATACAGCTCCTAACACCTTACAATACCGTACGTAAACTTAAAACTCCATAATAAACCTAATGAATTCGTACGAGTCCTTTGAACATCGTACGACAAGTTTGGACATCTTACGACTCTTTATGCCACATTAGCAACTCGAAAATAACGTTAGTATAATGTAGAACGCCATACAGCTCATAAGTGCACCTGACAATACCGTACGTAAACTTAAAACTCAATAATAAACCTAATGAATTCGTACGAGTCCTTTTGAACATCGTACGACAAGTTAGGACATCTTACGACTCTTTATGCCACATTAGCAACTCGAAAAGAACTTTAGTATAATGTAGAACGCCATACAGCTCCTAACACCTTACAATACCGTACGTAAACTTAAAACTCCATAATAAACCTAATGAATTCGTACGAGTCCTTTTGAACATCGTACGACAAGTTAGGACATCTTACGACTCTTTATGCCACATTAGCAACTCGAAAAGAACGTTAGTATAATGTAGAACGCCATACAGCTCATAAGTACACCTGACAATACCGTACGTAAACTTAAAACTCAATAATAAACCTAATGAATTCGTACGAGTGCTTTTGAACATCGTACGACAAGTTAGGACATCTTACGACTCTTTATGCCACATTAGCAACTCGAAAAGAACGTTACTATAATGTAGAACGCCATACAGCTCCTAAGTACACCTTACAATTCCGTACGTAAATTTAAAACTCCATAATAAACCTAATGAATTCGTACGAGTCCTTTGAACATCGTACTACAAGTTGGGACATCTTACGACTCATTATGCCACATTAGCAACTCGAAAAGAACTTTAGTATAATGTAGAACGCCATACAGGTCCTAACACCTTTCAATACCGTACGTAAACTTAAAGCTCCATAATATACCTAATGAATTCGTACGAGTCCTTTGAACATCGTACGACAAGTTAGGACATCTTATGACTCTTTATGCCATATTAGCACCTTGAAAAGCACATTAGTATAATGTAAGACGTCTTACAACACCTAACAACATCTTACAACACCGTACGAACCTTTAAAACTCCAAAATAAACCTAATGAATTCGTACGTGTCCTTTGAGCATCGTACGAAAAGTTAGGACATCTTACGACCCTTTATGCCACATTAGCAACTCGAAAAGAACTTTAGTATAATGTAGAACGCCATACAGGTCCTAACACCTTTCAATACCGTACGTAAACTTAAAGCTCCATAATATACCTAATAAATTCGTACGAGTCCTTTGAACATCGTACGACAAGTTAGGACATCTTATGACTCTTTATGCCATATTAGCACCTTGAAAAGCACATTAGTATAATGTAAGACGTCTTACAACACCTAACAACATCTTACAACACCGTACGAACCTTTAAAACTCCAAAATAAACCTAATGAATTCGTACGAGTCCTTTGAACATCGTACAACAAGTTAGGACATCTTACGACTATTTATGCCACATTAGCAACTCGAAAAGAACTTTAGTATAATGTAGAACGCCATACAGGTCCTAACACCTTACAATACCGTACGTAAACTTAAAACTCAATAATAAACCTAATGAATTCGTACGAGTCCTTTTGAACATCGTACGACAAGTTAGGACATCTTACGACTCTTTATGCCCCATAGCAACTCAAAAAGAACTTTAATATAAAGTAGAACGTTATATAGCTCCTAACACCTTTCAATACCGTACGTAAACTTAAAACTCAATAATAAACCTAATGAATTCGTACGAGTCCTTTTGAACATCGTACGACAAGTTAGGACATCTTACGACACTTTATGCCCCATAGCAACTCAAAAAGAACTTTAATATAATGTAGAACGCCATATTGCTCCTTACACCTTTCAATACCGTACGTAAACTTAAAACTCCATAATAAACCTAATGAATTCGTACGAGTCCTTTGAACATCGTACGACAAGTTTGGACATCTTACGTCTCTTTATGCCACATTAGCAACTCGAAAAGAACGTTAGTATAATGTAGAACGCCATACAGCTCATAAGTACACCTGACAATACCGTACGTAAACTTAAAACTCCATAATAAACCTAATGAATTCGTACGAGTCCTTTGAACATCGTACGACAAGTTTGGACATCTTACGACTCTTTATGCCACATTAGCAACTCGAAAAGAACGTTAGTATAATGTAGAACGCCATACAGCTCATAAGTACACCTGACAATACCGTACGTAAACTTAAAACTCGATAATAAACCTAATGAATTCGTACGAGTCCTTTTGAACATCGTACGACAAGTTAGAACATCTTACGACTCTTTATGCCGCATTAGCAACTCGAAAAGAACGTTACTATAATGTAGAACGCCATACAGCTCCTAAGTACACCTTACAATTCCGTACGTAAATTTAAAACTCCATAATAAACCTAATGAATTCGTACGAGTCCTTTGAACATCGTACTACAAGTTGGGACATCTTACGACTCATTATGCCACATTAGCAACTCGAAAAGAACTTTAGTATAATGTAGAACGCCATACAGGTCCTAACACCTTTCAATACCGTACGTAAACTTAAAGCTCCATAATATACCTAATGAATTCGTACGAGTCCTTTGAACATCGTACGACAAGTTAGGACATCTTATGACTCTTTATGCCATATTAGCACCTTGAAAAGCACATTAGTATAATGTAAGACATCTTACAACACCTAACAACATCTTACAACACCGTACGAACCTTTAAAACTCCAAAATAAACCTAATGAATTCGTACGAGTCCTTTGAACATCGTACAACAAGTTAGGACATCTTACGACTCTTTATGCCACATTAGCAACTCGAAAAGAACTTTAGTATAATGTAGAACGCCATACAGGTCCTAACACCTTACAATACCGTACGTAAACTTAAAACTCAATAATAAACCTAATGAATTCGTACGAGTCCTTTTGAACATCGTACGACAAGTTAGGACATCTTACGACTCTTTATGCCCCATAGCAACTCAAAAAGAACTTTAATATAATGTAGAACGCCATATAGCTCCTAACACCTTTCAATACCGTACGTAAACTTAAAACTCAATAATAAACCTAATGAATTCGTACGAGTCCTTTTGAACATCGTACGACAAGTTAGGACATCTTACGACTCTTTATGCCCCATAGCAACTCAAAAAGAACTTTAATATAAAGTAGAACGTTATATAGCTCCTAACACCTTTCAATACCGTACGTAAACTTAAAACTCAATAATAAACCTAATGAATTCGTACGAGTCCTTTTGAACATCGTACGACAAGTTAGGACATCTTACGACACTTTATGCCCCATAGCAACTCAAAAAGAACTTTAATATAATGTAGAACGCCATATTGCTCCTTACACCTTTCAATACCGTACGTAAACTTAAAACTCCATAATAAACCTAATGAATTCGTACGAGTTCTTTGAACATCGTACGACAAGTTTGGACATCTTACGTCTCTTTATGCCACATTAGCAACTCGAAAAGAACGTTAGTATAATGTAGAACGCCATACAGCTCATAAGTACACCTGACAATACCGTACGTAAACTTAAAACTCCATAATAAACCTAATGAATTCGTACGAGTCCTTTGAACATCGTACGACAAGTTTGGACATCTTACGACTCTTTATGCCACATTAGCAACTCGAAAAGAACGTTAGTATAATGTAGAACGCCATACAGCTCATAAGTACACCTGACAATACCGTACGTAAACTTAAAACTCAATAATAAACCTAATGAATTCGTACGAGTGCTTTTGAACATCGTACGACAAGTTAGGACATCTTACGACTCTTTATGCCACATTAGCAACTCGAAAAGAACGTTACTATAATGTAGAACGCCATACAGCTCCTAAGTACACCTTACAATTCCGTACGTAAATTTAAAACTCCATAATAAACCTAATGAATTCGTACGAGTCCTTTGAACATCGTACTACAAGTTGGGACATCTTACGACTCATTATGCCACATTAGCAACTCGAAAAGAACTTTAGTATAATGTAGAACGCCATACAGGTCCTAACACCTTTCAATACCGTACGTAAACTTAAAGCTCCATAATATACCTAATGAATTCGTACGAGTCCTTTGAACATCGTACGACAAGTTAGGACATCTTATGACTCTTTATGCCATATTAGCACCTTGAAAAGCACATTAGTATAATGTAAGACGTCTTACAACACCTAACAACATCTTACAACACCGTACGAACCTTTAAAACTCCAAAATAAACCTAATGAATTCGTACGTGTCCTTTGAGCATCGTACGAAAAGTTAGGACATCTTACGACCCTTTATGCCACATTAGCAACTCGAAAAGAACTTTAGTATAATGTAGAACGCCATACAGGTCCTAACACCTTTCAATACCGTACGTAAACTTAAAGCTCCATAATATACCTAATAAATTCGTACGAGTCCTTTGAACATCGTACGACAAGTTAGGACATCTTATGACTCTTTATGCCATATTAGCACCTTGAAAAGCACATTAGTATAATGTAAGACGTCTTACAACACCTAACAACATCTTACAACACCGTACGAACCTTTAAAACTCCAAAATAAACCTAATGAATTCGTACGAGTCCTTTGAACATCGTACAACAAGTTAGGACATCTTACGACTCTTTATGCCACATTAGCAACTCGAAAAGAACTTTAGTATAATGTAGAACGCCATACAGGTCCTAACACCTTACAATACCGTACGTAAACTTAAAACTCAATAATAAACCTAATGAATTCGTACGAGTCCTTTTGAACATCGTACGACAAGTTAGGACATCTTACGACTCTTTATGCCCCATAGCAACTCAAAAAGAACTTTAATATAATGTAGAACGCCATATAGCTCCTAACACCTTTCAATACCGTACGTAAACTTAAAACTCAATAATAAACCTAATGAATTCGTACGAGTCCTTTTGAACATCGTACGACAAGTTAGGACATCTTACGACTCTTTATGCCCCATAGCAACTCAAAAAGAACTTTAATATAATGTAGAACGCCATATAGCTCCTAACACCTTTCAATACCGTACGTAAACTTAAAACTCAATAATAAACCTAATGAATTCGTACGAGTCCTTTTTAACATCGTACGACAAGTTAGGACATCTTACGACTCTTTATGCCACATTAGCAACTCGAAAAGAACTTTAGTATAATGTAGAACGCCATACAGCTCATAACACCTTACAATACCGTACGTAAACTTAAAACTCCATAATAAACCTAATGAATTCGTACGAGTCCTTTGAACATCGTACGACAAGTTTGGACATCTTACGACTCTTTATGCCACATTAGCAACTCGAAAATAACGTTAGTATAATGTAGAACGCCATACAGCTCATAAGTGCACCTGACAATACCGTACGTAAACTTAAAACTCAATAATAAACCTAATGAATTCGTACGAGTCCTTTTGAACATCGTACGACAAGTTAGGACATCTTACGACTCTTTATGCCACATTAGCAACTCGAAAAGAACTTTAGTATAATGTAGAACGCCATACAGCTCCTAACACCTTACAATACCGTACGTAAACTTAAAACTCCATAATAAACCTAATGAATTCGTACGAGTCCTTTGAACATCGTACGACAAGTTTGGACATCTTACGACTCTTTATGCCACATTAGCAACTCGAAAAGAACGTTAGTATAATGTAGAACGCCATACAGCTCATAAGTACACCTGACAATACCGTACGTAAACTTAAAACTCAATAATAAACCTAATGAATTCGTACGAGTGCTTTTGAACATCGTACGACAAGTTAGGACATCTTACGACTCTTTATGCCACATTAGCAACTCGAAAAGAACGTTACTATAATGTAGAACGCCATACAGCTCCTAAGTACACCTTACAATTCCGTACGTAAATTTAAAACTCCATAATAAACCTAATGAATTCGTACGAGTCCTTTGAACATCGTACTACAAGTTGGGACATCTTACGACTCATTATGCCACATTAGCAACTCGAAAAGAACTTTAGTATAATGTAGAACGCCATACAGGTCCTAACACCTTTCAATACCGTACGTAAACTTAAAGCTCCATAATATACCTAATGAATTCGTACGAGTCCTTTGAACATCGTACGACAAGTTAGGACATCTTATGACTCTTTATGCCATATTAGCACCTTGAAAAGCACATTAGTATAATGTAAGACGTCTTACAACACCTAACAACATCTTACAACACCGTACGAACCTTTAAAACTCCAAAATAAACCTAATGAATTCGTACGTGTCCTTTGAGCATCGTACGAAAAGTTAGGACATCTTACGACCCTTTATGCCACATTAGCATATCGAAAAAAACTTTAGTATAATGTAGAACGCCATACAGCTCCTAACACCTTACAATACCGTACGTAAACTTAAAACTCCATAATAAACCTAATGAATTCATACGAGTCCTTTGAACATCGTACGACAAGTTTGGACATCTTACGACTCTTTATGCCACATTAGCAACTCGAAAAGAACGTTAGTATAATGTAGAACGCCATACAGCTCATAAGTACACCTGACAATACCGTACGTAAACTTAAAACTCAATAATAAACCTAATGAATTCGTACGAGTGCTTTTGAACATCGTACGACAAGTTAGGACATCTTACGACTCTTTATGCCACATTAGCAACTCGAAAAGAACGTTACTATAATGTAGAACGCCATACAGCTCCTAAGTACACCTTACAATTCCGTACGTAAATTTAAAACTCCATAATAAACCTAATGAATTCGTACGAGTCCTTTGAACATCGTACTACAAGTTGGGACATCTTACGACTCATTATGCCACATTAGCAACTCGAAAAGAACTTTAGTATAATGTAGAACGCCATACAGGTCCTAACACCTTTCAATACCGTACGTAAACTTAAAGCTCCATAATATACCTAATGAATTCGTACGAGTCCTTTGAACATCGTACGACAAGTTAGGACATCTTATGACTCTTTATGCCATATTAGCACCTTGAAAAGCACATTAGTATAATGTAAGACGTCTTACAACACCTAACAACATCTTACAACACCGTACGAACCTTTAAAACTCCAAAATAAACCTAATGAATTCGTACGTGTCCTTTGAGCATCGTACGAAAAGTTAGGACATCTTACGACCCTTTATGCCACATTAGCATATCGAAAAAAACTTTAGTATAATGTAGAACGCCATACAGCTCCTAACACCTTACAATACCGTACGTAAACTTAAAACTCAATAATAAACCTAATGAATTCGTACGAGTCCTTTTGAACATCGTACGACAAGTTAGGACATCTTACGACTCTTTATGCCCCATAGCAACTCAAAAAGAACTTTAATATAATGTAGAACGCCATATAGCTCCTAACACCTTTCAATACCGTACGTAAACTTAAAACTCAATAATAAACCTAATGAATTCGTACGAGTCCTTTTGAACATCGTACGACAAGTTAGGACATCTTACGACTCTTTATGCCCCATAGCAACTCAAAAAGAACTTTAATATAATGTAGAACGCCATATAGCTCCTAACACCTTTCAATACCGTACGTAAACTTAAAACTCAATAATAAACCTAATGAATTCGTACGAGTCCTTTTTAACATCGTACGACAAGTTAGGACATCTTACGACTCTTTATGCCACATTAGCAACTCGAAAAGAACTTTAGTATAATGTAGAACGCCATACAGCTCCTAACACCTTACAATACCGTACGTAAACTTAAAACTCCATAATAAACCTAATGAATTCGTACGAGTCCTTTGAACATCGTACGACAAGTTTGGACATCTTACGACTCTTTATGCCACATTAGCAACTCGAAAATAACGTTAGTATAATGTAGAACGCCATACAGCTCATAAGTGCACCTGACAATACCGTACGTAAACTTAAAACTCAATAATAAACCTAATGAATTCGTACGAGTCCTTTTGAACATCGTACGACAAGTTAGGACATCTTACGACTCTTTATGCCACATTAGCAACTCGAAAAGAACTTTAGTATAATGTAGAACGCCATACAGCTCCTAACACCTTACAATACCGTACGTAAACTTAAAACTCCATAATAAACCTAATGAATTCGTACGAGTCCTTTGAACATCGTACGACAAGTTTGGACATCTTACGACTCTTTATGCCACATTAGCAACTCGAAAAGAACGTTAGTATAATGTAGAACGCCATACAGCTCATAAGTACACCTGACAATACCGTACGTAAACTTAAAACTCAATAATAAACCTAATGAATTCGTACGAGTGCTTTTGAACATCGTACGACAAGTTAGGACATCTTACGACTCTTTATGCCACATTAGCAACTCGAAAAGAACGTTACTATAATGTAGAACGCCATACAGCTCCTAAGTACACCTTACAATTCCGTACGTAAATTTAAAACTCCATAATAAACCTAATGAATTCGTACGAGTCCTTTGAACATCGTACTACAAGTTGGGACATCTTACGACTCATTATGCCACATTAGCAACTCGAAAAGAACTTTAGTATAATGTAGAACGCCATACAGGTCCTAACACCTTTCAATACCGTACGTAAACTTAAAGCTCCATAATATACCTAATGAATTCGTACGAGTCCTTTGAACATCGTACGACAAGTTAGGACATCTTATGACTCTTTATGCCATATTAGCACCTTGAAAAGCACATTAGTATAATGTAAGACGTCTTACAACACCTAACAACATCTTACAACACCGTACGAACCTTTAAAACTCCAAAATAAACCTAATGAATTCGTACGTGTCCTTTGAGCATCGTACGAAAAGTTAGGACATCTTACGACCCTTTATGCCACATTAGCATATCGAAAAAACTTTAGTATAATGTAGAACGCCATACAGCTCCTAACACCTTACAATACCGTACGTAAACTTAAAACTCAATAATAAACCTACTGAATTCGTACGAGTCCTTTTGAACATCGTACGACAAGTTAGGACATCTTACGACTCTTTATGCCCCATAGCAACTCAAAAAGAACTTTAATATAATGTAGAACGCCATATAGCTCCTAACACCTTTCAATACCGTACGTAAACTTAAAACTCAATAATAAACCTAATGAATTCGTACGAGTCCTTTTGAACATCGTACGACAAGTTAGGACATCTTACGACTCTTTATGCCCCATAGCAACTCAAAAAGAACTTTAATATAATGTAGAACGCCATATAGCTCCTAACACCTTTCAATACCGTACGTAAACTTAAAACTCAATAATAAACCTAATGAATTCGTACGAGTCCTTTTGAACATCGTACGACAAGTTAGGACATCTTACGACTCTTTATGCCACATTAGCAACTCGAAAAGAACGTTACTATAATGTAGAACGCCATACAGCTCCTAAGTACACCTTACAATTCCGTACGTAAATTTAAAACTCCATAATAAACCTAATGAATTCGTACGAGTCCTTTGAACATCGTACTACAAGTTGGGACATCTTACGACTCATTATGCCACATTAGCAACTCGAAAAGAACTTTAGTATAATGTAGAACGCCATACAGGTCCTAACACCTTTCAATACCGTACGTAAACTTAAAGCTCCATAATATACCTAATGAATTCGTACGAGTCCTTTGAACATCGTACGACAAGTTAGGACATCTTATGACTCTTTATGCCATATTAGCACCTTGAAAAGCACATTAGTATAATGTAAGACGTCTTACAACACCTAACAACATCTTACAACACCGTACGAACCTTTAAAACTCCAAAATAAACCTAATGAATTCGTACGTGTCCTTTGAGCATCGTACGAAAAGTTAGGACATCTTACGACCCTTTATGCCACATTAGCATATCGAAAAAAACTTTAGTATAATGTAGAACGCCATACAGCTCCTAACACCTTACAATACCGTACGTAAACTTAAAACTCAATAATAAACCTAATGAATTCGTACGAGTCCTTTTGAACATCGTACGACAAGTTAGGACATCTTACGACTCTTTATGCCCCATAGCAACTCAAAAAGAACTTTAATATAATGTAGAACGCCATATAGCTCCTAACACCTTTCAATACCGTACGTAAACTTAAAACTCAATAATAAACCTAATGAATTCGTACGAGTCCTTTTGAACATCGTACGACAAGTTAGGACATCTTACGACTCTTTATGCCCCATAGCAACTCAAAAAGAACTTTAATATAATGTAGAACGCCATATAGCTCCTAACACCTTTCAATACCGTACGTAAACTTAAAACTCAATAATAAACCTAATGAATTCGTACGAGTCCTTTTTAACATCGTACGACAAGTTAGGACATCTTACGACTCTTTATGCCACAATAGCAACTCGAAAAGAACTTTAGTATAATGTAGAACGCCATACAGCTCCTAACACCTTACAATACCGTACGTAAACTTAAAACTCCATAATAAACCTAATGAATTCGTACGAGTCCTTTGAACATCGTACGACAAGTTTGGACATCTTACGACTCTTTATGCCACATTAGCAACTCGAAAATAACGTTAGTATAATGTAGAACGCCATACAGCTCATAAGTACACCTGACAATACCGTACGTAAACTTAAAACTCAATAATAAACCTAATGAATTCGTACGAGTCCTTTTGAACATCGTACGACAAGTTAGGACATCTTACGACTCTTTATGCCACATTAGCAAATCGAAAAGAACTTTAGTATAATGTAGAACGCCATACAGCTCCTAACACCTTACAATACCGTACGTAAACTTAAAACTCCATAATAAACCTAATGAATTCGTACGAGTACTTTTGAACATCGTACGACAAGTTAGGACATCTTACGACTCTTTATGCCACATTAGCAACTCGAAAAGAACGTTAGTATAATGTAGAACGCCATACAGCTCATAAGTACACCTGACAATACCGTACGTAAACTTAAAACTCAATAATAAACCTAATGAATTCGTACGAGTGCTTTTGAACATCGTACGACAAGTTAGGACATCTTACGACTCTTTATGCCACATTAGCAACTCGAAAAGAACGTTACTATAATGTAGAACGCCATACAGCTCCTAAGTACACCTTACAATTCCGTACGTAAATTTAAAACTCCATAATAAACCTAATGAATTCGTACGAGTCCTTTGAACATCGTACTACAAGTTGGGACATCTTACGACTCATTATGCCACATTAGCAACTCGAAAAGAACTTTAGTATAATGTAGAACGCCATACAGGTCCTAACACCTTTCAATACCGTACGTAAACTTAAAGCTCCATAATATACCTAATGAATTCGTACGAGTCCTTTGAACATCGTACGACAAGTTAGGACATCTTATGACTCTTTATGCCATATTAGCACCTTGAAAAGCACATTAGTATAATGTAAGACGTCTTACAACACCTAACAACATCTTACAACACCGTACGAACCTTTAAAACTCCAAAATAAACCTAATGAATTCGTACGTGTCCTTTGAGCATCGTACGAAAAGTTAGGACATCTTACGACCCTTTATGCCACATTAGCATATCGAAAAAACTTTAGTATAATGTAGAACGCCATACAGCTCCTAACACCTTACAATACCGTACGTAAACTTAAAACTCAATAATAAACCTAATGAATTCGTACGAGTCCTTTTGAACATCGTACGACAAGTTAGGACATCTTACGACTCTTTATGCCCCATAGCAACTCAAAAAGAACTTTAATATAATGTAGAACGCCATATAGCTCCTAACACCTTTCAATACCGTACGTAAACTTAAAACTCAATAATAAACCTAATGAATTCGTACGAGTCCTTTTGAACATCGTACGACAAGTTAGGACATCTTACGACTCTTTATGCCCCATAGCAACTCAAAAAGAACTTTAATATAATGTAGAACGCCATATAGCTCCTAACACCTTTCAATACCGTACGTAAACTTAAAACTCAATAATAAACCTAATGAATTCGTACGAGTCCTTTTGAACATCGTACGACAAGTTAGGACATCTTACGACTCTTTATGCCACATTAGCAACTCGAAAAGAACGTTACTATAATGTAGAACGCCATACAGCTCCTAAGTACACCTTACAATTCCGTACGTAAATTTAAAACTCCATAATAAACCTAATGAATTCGTACGAGTCCTTTGAACATCGTACTACAAGTTGGGACATCTTACGACTCATTATGCCACATTAGCAACTCGAAAAGAACTTTAGTATAATGTAGAACGCCATACAGGTCCTAACACCTTTCAATACCGTACGTAAACTTAAAGCTCCATAATATACCTAATGAATTCGTACGAGTCCTTTTGAACATCGTACGACAAGTTAGGACATCTTACGACTCTTTATGCCCCATAGCAACTCAAAAAGAACTTTAATATAATGTAGAACGCCATATAGCTCCTAACACCTTTCAATACCGTACGTAAACTTAAAACTCAATAATAAACCTAATGAATTCGTACGAGTCCTTTTGAACATCGTACGACAAGTTAGGACATCTTACGACTCTTTATGCCCCATAGCAACTCAAAAAGAACTTTAATATAATGTAGAACGCCATATAGCTCCTAACACCTTTCAATACCGTACGTAAACTTAAAACTCAATAATAAACCTAATGAATTCGTACGAGTCCTTTTTAACATCGTACGACAAGTTAGGACATCTTACGACTCTTTATGCCACATTAGCAACTCGAAAAGAACTTTAGTATAATGTAGAACGCCATACAGCTCCTAACACCTTACAATACCGTACGTAAACTTAAAACTCCATAATAAACCTAATGAATTCGTACGAGTCCTTTGAACATCGTACGACAAGTTTGGACATCTTACGACTCTTTATGCCACATTAGCAACTCGAAAATAACGTTAGTATAATGTAGAACGCCATACAGCTCATAAGTACACCTGACAATACCGTACGTAAACTTAAAACTCAATAATAAACCTAATGAATTCGTACGAGTCCTTTTGAACATCGTACGACAAGTTAGGACATCTTACGACTCTTTATGCCACATTAGCAAATCGAAAAGAACTTTAGTATAATGTAGAACGCCATACAGCTCCTAACACCTTACAATACCGTACGTAAACTTAAAACTCCATAATAAACCTAATGAATTCGTACGAGTACTTTTGAACATCGTACGACAAGTTAGGACATCTTACGACTCTTTATGCCACATTAGCAACTCGAAAAGAACGTTAGTATAATGTAGAACGCCATACAGCTCATAAGTACACCTGACAATACCGTACGTAAACTTAAAACTCAATAATAAACCTAATGAATTCGTACGAGTGCTTTTGAACATCGTACGACAAGTTAGGACATCTTACGACTCTTTATGCCACATTAGCAACTCGAAAAGAACGTTACTATAATGTAGAACGCCATACAGCTCCTAAGTACACCTTACAATTCCGTACGTAAATTTAAAACTCCATAATAAACCTAATGAATTCGTACGAGTCCTTTGAACATCGTACTACAAGTTGGGACATCTTACGACTCATTATGCCACATTAGCAACTCGAAAAGAACTTTAGTATAATGTAGAACGCCATACAGGTCCTAACACCTTTCAATACCGTACGTAAACTTAAAGCTCCATAATATACCTAATGAATTCGTACGAGTCCTTTGAACATCGTACGACAAGTTAGGACATCTTATGACTCTTTATGCCATATTAGCACCTTGAAAAGCACATTAGTATAATGTAAGACGTCTTACAACACCTAACAACATCTTACAACACCGTACGAACCTTTAAAACTCCAAAATAAACCTAATGAATTCGTACGTGTCCTTTGAGCATCGTACGAAAAGTTAGGACATCTTACGACCCTTTATGCCACATTAGCATATCGAAAAAACTTTAGTATAATGTAGAACGCCATACAGCTCCTAACACCTTACAATACCGTACGTAAACTTAAAACTCAATAATAAACCTAATGAATTCGTACGAGTCCTTTTGAACATCGTACGACAAGTTAGGACATCTTACGACTCTTTATGCCCCATAGCAACTCAAAAAGAACTTTAATATAATGTAGAACGCCATATAGCTCCTAACACCTTTCAATACCGTACGTAAACTTAAAACTCAATAATAAACCTAATGAATTCGTACGAGTCCTTTTGAACATCGTACGACAAGTTAGGACATCTTACGACTCTTTATGCCCCATAGCAACTCAAAAAGAACTTTAATATAATGTAGAACGCCATATAGCTCCTAACACCTTTCAATACCGTACGTAAACTTAAAACTCAATAATAAACCTAATGAATTCGTACGAGTCCTTTTGAACATCGTACGACAAGTTAGGACATCTTACGACTCTTTATGCCACATTAGCAACTCGAAAAGAACGTTACTATAATGTAGAACGCCATACAGCTCCTAAGTACACCTTACAATTCCGTACGTAAATTTAAAACTCCATAATAAACCTAATGAATTCGTACGAGTCCTTTGAACATCGTACTACAAGTTGGGACATCTTACGACTCATTATGCCACATTAGCAACTCGAAAAGAACTTTAGTATAATGTAGAACGCCATACAGGTCCTAACACCTTTCAATACCGTACGTAAACTTAAAGCTCCATAATATACCTAATGAATTCGTACGAGTCCTTTTAACATCGTACGACAAGTTAGGACATCTTATGACTCTTTATGCCATATTAGCACCTTGAAAAGCACATTAGTATAATGTAAGACGTCTTACAACACCTAACAACATCTTACAACACCGTACGAACCTTTAAAACTCCAAAATAAACCTAATGAATTCGTACGTGTCCTTTGAGCATCGTACGAAAAGTTAGGACATCTTACGACCCTTTATGCCACATTAGCATATCGAAAAAAACTTTAGTATAATGTAGAACGCCATACAGCTCCTAACACCTTACAATACCGTACGTAAACTTAAAACTCAATAATAAACCTAATGAATTCGTACGAGTCCTTTTGAACATCGTACGACAAGTTAGGACATCTTACGACTCTTTATGCCCCATAGCAACTCAAAAAGAACTTTAATATAATGTAGAACGCCATATAGCTCCTAACACCTTTCAATACCGTACGTAAACTTAAAACTCAATAATAAACCTAATGAATTCGTACGAGTCCTTTTGAACATCGTACGACAAGTTAGGACATCTTACGACTCTTTATGCCCCATAGCAACTCAAAAAGAACTTTAATATAATGTAGAACGCCATATAGCTCCTAACACCTTTCAATACCGTACGTAAACTTAAAACTCAATAATAAACCTAATGAATTCGTACGAGTCCTTTTTAACATCGTACGACAAGTTAGGACATCTTACGACTCTTTATGCCACAATAGCAACTCGAAAAGAACTTTAGTATAATGTAGAACGCCATACAGCTCCTAACACCTTACAATACCGTACGTAAACTTAAAACTCCATAATAAACCTAATGAATTCGTACGAGTCCTTTGAACATCGTACGACAAGTTTGGACATCTTACGACTCTTTATGCCACATTAGCAACTCGAAAATAACGTTAGTATAATGTAGAACGCCATACAGCTCATAAGTACACCTGACAATACCGTACGTAAACTTAAAACTCAATAATAAACCTAATGAATTCGTACGAGTCCTTTTGAACATCGTACGACAAGTTAGGACATCTTACGACTCTTTATGCCACATTAGCAAATCGAAAAGAACTTTAGTATAATGTAGAACGCCATACAGCTCCTAACACCTTACAATACCGTACGTAAACTTAAAACTCCATAATAAACCTAATGAATTCGTACGAGTACTTTTGAACATCGTACGACAAGTTAGGACATCTTACGACTCTTTATGCCACATTAGCAACTCGAAAAGAACGTTAGTATAATGTAGAACGCCATACAGCTCATAAGTACACCTGACAATACCGTACGTAAACATAAAACTCAATAATAAACCTAATGAATTCGTACGAGTGCTTTTGAACATCGTACGACAAGTTTGGACATCTTACGACTCTTTATGCCACATTAGCAACTCGAAAAGAACGTTAGTATAATGTAGAACGCCATACAGCTCATAAGTACACCTGACAATACCGTACGTAAACTTAAAACTCAATAATAAACCTAATGAATTCGTACGAGTGCTTTTGAACATCGTACGACAAGTTAGGACATCTTACGACTCTTTATGCCACATTAGCAACTCGAAAAGAACGTTACTATAATGTAGAACGCCATACAGCTCCTAAGTACACCTTACAATTCCGTACGTAAATTTAAAACTCCATTATAAACCTAATGAATTCGTACGAGTCCTTTGAACATCGTACTACAAGTTGGGACATCTTACGACTCATTATGCCACATTAGCAACTCGAAAAGAACTTTAGTATAATGTAGAACGCCATACAGGTCCTAACATCTTTCAATACCGTACGTAAACTTAAAGCTCCATAATATACCTAATGAATTCGTACGAGTCCTTTGAACATCGTACGACAAGTTAGGACATCTTATGACTCTTTATGCCATATTAGCACCTTGAAAAGCACATTAGTATAATGTAAGACGTCTTACAACACCTAACAACATCTTACAACACCGTACGAACCTTTAAAACTCCAAAATAAACCTAATGAATTCGTACGTGTCCTTTGAGCATCGTACGAAAAGTTAGGACATCTTACGACCCTTTATGCCACATTAGCATATCGAAAAAAACTTTAGTATAATGTAGAACGCCATACAGCTCCTAACACCTTACAATACCGTACGTAAACTTAAAACTCCATAATAAACCTAATGAATTCGTACGAGTCCTTTGAACATCGTACGACAAGTTTGGACATCTTACGACTCATTATGCCACATTAGCAACTCGAAAAGAGCGTTAGTATAATGTAGAACGCCATACAGCTCATAAGTACACCTGACACTACCGAACGTAAACTTAAAACTCAATAATAAACCTAATGAATTCGTACGAGTGCTTTTGAACATCGTACGACAAGTTAGGACATCTTTCGACTCTTTATGCCACATTAGCAACTCGAAAAGAACGTTACTATAATGTAGAACGCCATATAGCTCCAAAGTACACCTTACAATTCCGTACGTAAATTTAAAACTCCATAATAAACCTAATGAATTCATACGAGTCTTTTGAACATCGTACGACAAGTTAAGACATCTTACGACTCTTTATTGCCACATTAGCAACTCGAAAAGAACTTTAGTATAATGTAGAACGCCATACAGCTCCTAACACCTTACAATACCGTACGTAAACTTAAAACTCAATAATAAACCTAATGAATTCGTACGAGTCCTTTTGAACATCGTACGACAAGTTAGGACATCTTACGACTCTTTATGCCCTATAGCAACTCAAAAAGAACTTTAATATAATGTAGAACGCCATATAGCTCCTAACACCTTTCAATACCGTACGTAAACTTAAAACTCAATAATAAACCTAATGAATTCGTACGAGTCCTTTTGAACATCGTACGACAAGTTAGGACATCTTACGACTCTTTATGCCCTATAGCAACTCAAAAAGAACTTTAATATAATGTAGAACGCCATATAGCTCCTAACACCTTTCAATACCGTACGTAAACTTAAAACTCAATAATAAACCTAATAAATTCGTACGAGTCCTTTTGAACATCGTACGACAAGTTAGGACATCTTACGACTCTTTATGCCACATTAGCAACTCGAAAAGAACGTTACTATAATGTAGAACGCCATACAGCTCCTAAGTACACCTTACAATTCCGTACGTAAATTTAAAACTCCATAATAAACCTAATGAATTCGTACGAGTCCTTTGAACATCGTACTACAAGTTGGGACATCTTACGACTCATTATGCCACATTAGCAACTCGAAAAGAACTTTAGTATAATGTAGAACGCCATACAGGTCCTAACACCTTTCAATACCGTACGTAAACTTAAAGCTCCATAATATACCTAATGAATTCGTACGAGTCCTTTGAACATCGTACGACAAGTTAGGACATCTTATGACTCTTTATGCCATATTAGCACCTTGAAAAGCACATTAGTATAATGTAAGACGTCTTACAACACCTAACAACATCTTACAACACCGTACGAACCTTTAAAACTCCAAAATAAACCTAATGAATTCGTACGTGTCCTTTGAGCATCGTACGAAAAGTTAGGACATCTTACGACCCTTTATGCCACATTAGCATATCGAAAAAAACTTTAGTATAATGTAGAACGCCATACAGCTCCTAACACCTTACAATACCGTACGTAAACTTAAAACTCAATAATAAACCTAATGAATTCGTACGAGTCCTTTTGAACATCGTACGACAAGTTAGGACATCTTACGACTCTTTATGCCCCATAGCAACTCAAAAAGAACTTTAATATAATGTAGAACGCCATATAGCTCCTAACACCTTTCAATACCGTACGTAAACTTAAAACTCAATAATAAACCTAATGAATTCGTACGAGTCCTTTTGAACATCGTACGACAAGTTAGGACATCTTACGACTCTTTATGCCCCATAGCAACTCAAAAAGAACTTTAATATAATGTAGAACGCCATATAGCTCCTAACACCTTTCAATACCGTACGTAAACTTAAAACTCAATAATAAACCTAATGAATTCGTACGAGTCCTTTTTAACATCGTACGACAAGTTAGGACATCTTACGACTCTTTATGCCACAATAGCAACTCGAAAAGAACTTTAGTATAATGTAGAACGCCATACAGCTCCTAACACCTTACAATACCGTACGTAAACTTAAAACTCCATAATAAACCTAATGAATTCGTACGAGTCCTTTGAACATCGTACGACAAGTTTGGACATCTTACGACTCTTTATGCCACATTAGCAACTCGAAAATAACGTTAGTATAATGTAGAACGCCATACAGCTCATAAGTACACCTGACAATACCGTACGTAAACTTAAAACTCAATAATAAACCTAATGAATTCGTACGAGTCCTTTTGAACATCGTACGACAAGTTAGGACATCTTACGACTCTTTATGCCACATTAGCAAATCGAAAAGAACTTTAGTATAATGTAGAACGCCATACAGCTCCTAACACCTTACAATACCGTACGTAAACTTAAAACTCCATAATAAACCTAATGAATTCGTACGAGTACTTTTGAACATCGTACGACAAGTTAGGACATCTTACGACTCTTTATGCCACATTAGCAACTCGAAAAGAACGTTAGTATAATGTAGAACGCCATACAGCTCATAAGTACACCTGACAATACCGTACGTAAACATAAAACTCAATAATAAACCTAATGAATTCGTACGAGTGCTTTTGAACATCGTACGACAAGTTTGGACATCTTACGACTCTTTATGCCACATTAGCAACTCGAAAAGAACGTTAGTATAATGTAGAACGCCATACAGCTCATAAGTACACCTGACAATACCGTACGTAAACTTAAAACTCAATAATAAACCTAATGAATTCGTACGAGTGCTTTTGAACATCGTACGACAAGTTAGGACATCTTACGACTCTTTATGCCACATTAGCAACTCGAAAAGAACGTTACTATAATGTAGAACGCCATACAGCTCCTAAGTACACCTTACAATTCCGTACGTAAATTTAAAACTCCATTATAAACCTAATGAATTCGTACGAGTCCTTTGAACATCGTACTACAAGTTGGGACATCTTACGACTCATTATGCCACATTAGCAACTCGAAAAGAACTTTAGTATAATGTAGAACGCCATACAGGTCCTAACATCTTTCAATACCGTACGTAAACTTAAAGCTCCATAATATACCTAATGAATTCGTACGAGTCCTTTGAACATCGTACGACAAGTTAGGACATCTTATGACTCTTTATGCCATATTAGCACCTTGAAAAGCACATTAGTATAATGTAAGACGTCTTACAACACCTAACAACATCTTACAACACCGTACGAACCTTTAAAACTCCAAAATAAACCTAATGAATTCGTACGTGTCCTTTGAGCATCGTACGAAAAGTTAGGACATCTTACGACCCTTTATGCCACATTAGCATATCGAAAAAAACTTTAGTATAATGTAGAACGCCATACAGCTCCTAACACCTTACAATACCGTACGTAAACTTAAAACTCCATAATAAACCTAATGAATTCGTACGAGTCCTTTGAACATCGTACGACAAGTTTGGACATCTTACGACTCTTTATGCCACATTAGCAACTCGAAAAGAGCGTTAGTATAATGTAGAACGCCATACAGCTCATAAGTACACCTGACACTACCGAACGTAAACTTAAAACTCAATAATAAACCTAATGAATTCGTACGAGTGCTTTTGAACATCGTACGACAAGTTAGGACATCTTTCGACTCTTTATGCCACATTAGCAACTCGAAAAGAACGTTACTATAATGTAGAACGCCATATAGCTCCAAAGTACACCTTACAATTCCGTACGTAAATTTAAAACTCCATAATAAACCTAATGAATTCATACGAGTCTTTTGAACATCGTACGACAAGTTAAGACATCTTACGACTCTTTATTGCCACATTAGCAACTCGAAAAGAACTTTAGTATAATGTAGAACGCCATACAGCTCCTAACACCTTACAATACCGTACGTAAACTTAAAACTCAATAATAAACCTAATGAATTCGTACGAGTCCTTTTGAACATCGTACGACAAGTTAGGACATCTTACGACTCTTTATGCCCTATAGCAACTCAAAAAGAACTTTAATATAATGTAGAACGCCATATAGCTCCTAACACCTTTCAATACCGTACGTAAACTTAAAACTCAATAATAAACCTAATAAATTCGTACGAGTCCTTTTTAACATCGTACGACAAGTTAGGACATCTTACGACTCTTTATGCCACATTAGCAACTCGAAAAGAACTTTAGTATAATGTAGAACGCCATACAGCTCCTAACACCTTACAATACCGTACGTAAACTTAAAACTCCATAATAAACCTAATGAATTCGTACGAGTCCTTTGAACATCGTACGACAAGTTTGGACATCTTACGACTCTTTATGCCACATTAGCAACTCGAAAATAACGTTAGTATAATGTAGAACGCCATACAGCTCATAAGTACACCTGACAATACCGTACGTAAACTTAAAACTCAATAATAAACCTAATGAATTCGTACGAGTCCTTTTGAACATCGTACGACAAGTTAGGACATCTTACGACTCTTTATGCCACATTAGCAACTCGAAAAGAACTTTAGTATAATGTAGAACGCCATACAGCTCCTAACACCTTACAATACCGTACGTAAACTTAAAACTCCATAATAAACCTAATGAATTCGTACGAGTCCTTTGAACATCGTACGACAAGTTTGGACATCTTACGACTCTTTATACCACATTAGCAACTCGAAAAGAACGTTAGTATAATGTAGAACGCCATACAACTCATAAGTACACCTGACAATACCGTACGTAAACTTAAAACTCAATAATAAACCTAATGAATTCGTACGAGTGCTTTTGAACATCGTACGACAAGTTAGGACATCTTACGACTCTTTATGCCACATTAGCAACTCGAAAAGAACGTTACTATAATGTAGAACGCCATACAGCTCCTAAGTACACCTTACAATTCCGTACGTAAATTTAAAACTCCATAATAAACCTAATGAATTCGTACGAGTCCTTTGAACATCGTACTACAAGTTGGGACATCTTACGACTCATTATGCCACATTAGCAACTCGAAAAGAACTTTAGTATAATGTAGAACGCCATACAGGTCCTAACATCTTTCAATACCGTACGTAAACTTAAAGCTCCATAATCTACCTAATGAATTCGTACGAGTCCTTTGAACATCGTACGACAAGTTAGGACATCTTATGACTCTTTATGCCATATTAGCACCTTGAAAAGCACATTAGTATAATGTAAGACGTCTTACAACACCTAACAACATCTTACAACACCGTACGAACCTTTAAAACTCCAAAATAAACCTAATGAATTCGTACGTGTCCTTTGAGCATCGTACGAAAAGTTAGGACATCTTACGACCCTTTATGCCACATTAGCATATCGAAAAAAACTTTAGTATAATGTAGAACGCCATACAGCTCCTAACACCTTACAATACCGTACGTAAACTTAAAACTCCATAATAAACCTAATGAATTCGTACGAGTCCTTTGAACATCGTACGACAAGTTTGGACATCTTACGACTCTTTATGCCACATTAGCAACTCGAAAAGAGCGTTAGTATAATGTAGAACGCCATACAGCTCATAAGTACACCTGACACTACCGAACGTAAACTTAAAACTCAATAATAAACCTAATGAATTCGTACGAGTGCTTTTGAACATCGTACGACAAGTTAGGACATCTTTCGACTCTTTATGCCACATTAGCAACTCGAAAAGAACGTTACTATAATGTAGAACGCCATATAGCTCCAAAGTACACCTTACAATTCCGTACGTAAATTTAAAACTCCATAATAAACCTAATGAATTCATACGAGTCTTTTGAACATCGTACGACAAGTTAAGAAATCTTACGACTCTTTATTGCCACATTAGCAACTCGAAAAGAACTTTAGTATAATGTAGAACGCCATACAGCTCCTAACACCTTACAATACCGTACGTAAACTTAAAACTCAATAATAAACCTAATGAATTCGTACGAGTCCTTTTGAACATCGTACGACAAGTTAGGACATCTTACGACTCTTTATGCCCTATAGCAACTCAAAAAGAACTTTAATATAATGTAGAACGCCATATAGCTCCTAACACCTTTCAATACCGTACGTAAACTTAAAACTCAATAATAAACCTAATAAATTCGTACGAGTCCTTTTTAACATCGTACGACAAGTTAGGACATCTTACGACTCTTTATGCCACATTAGCAACTCGAAAAGAACTTTAGTATAATGTAGAACGCCATACAGCTCCTAACACCTTACAATACCGTACGTAAACTTAAAACTCCATAATAAACCTAATGAATTCGTACGAGTCCTTTGAACATCGTACGACAAGTTTGGACATCTTACGACTCTTTATGCCACATTAGCAACTCGAAAATAACGTTAGTATAATGTAGAACGCCATACAGCTCATAAGTACACCTGACAATACCGTACGTAAACTTAAAACTCAATAATAAACCTAATGAATTCGTACGAGTCCTTTTGAACATCGTACGACAAGTTAGGACATCTTACGACTCTTTATGCCACATTAGCAACTCGAAAAGAACTTTAGTATAATGTAGAACGCCATACAGCTCCTAACACCTTACAATACCGTACGTAAACTTAAAACTCCATAATAAACCTAATGAATTCGTACGAGTCCTTTGAACATCGTACGACAAGTTTGGACATCTTACGACTCTTTATACCACATTAGCAACTCGAAAAGAACGTTAGTATAATGTAGAACGCCATACAACTCATAAGTACACCTGACAATACCGTACGTAAACTTAAAACTCAATAATAAACCTAATGAATTCGTACGAGTGCTTTTGAACATCGTACGACAAGTTAGGACATCTTACGACTCTTTATGCCACATTAGCAACTCGAAAAGAACGTTACTATAATGTAGAACGCCATACAGCTCCTAAGTACACCTTACAATTCCGTACGTAAATTTAAAACTCCATAATAAACCTAATGAATTCGTACGAGTCCTTTGAACATCGTACTACAAGTTGGGACATCTTACGACTCATTATGCCACATTAGCAACTCGAAAAGAACTTTAGTATAATGTAGAACGCCATACAGGTCCTAACATCTTTCAATACCGTACGTAAACTTAAAGCTCCATAATCTACCTAATGAATTCGTACGAGTCCTTTGAACATCGTACGACAAGTTAGGACATCTTATGACTCTTTATGCCATATTAGCACCTTGAAAAGCACATTAGTATAATGTAAGACGTCTTACAACACCTAACAACATCTTACAACACCGTACGAACCTTTAAAACTCCAAAATAAACCTAATGAATTCGTACGTGTCCTTTGAGCATCGTACGAAAAGTTAGGACATCTTACGACCCTTTATGCCACATTAGCATATCGAAAAAAACTTTAGTATAGATTCCCCCAATATGGTCTAACATCTTGGCAGATCTTCAAAGTAACTGCAAGGGAAATGATATTGTGATGATTATTAGTAAGTTGGTTACAGCAGCGACTGCGTATGCTATTTGGCAGGAGAGGAATAGAAGACTCTTTAATGAACACCCAAGGCCTCCGGAAGTGGTTAGTAAAATGGTAATTCAAACTGTGAGATACAAGTTAATGAGCATCAAGATAAAGTTATCGATGAGGGTGCAGCAACATCTAGAAATGTGGTTGAAGATGGATGTGGAAGGTGAAGGCTGAATGTTTTGGTCTCATTGTCTAGTTGAGTCTAGCTTTTAGTAGTGATGTTGGGGTTTGTGTTTTGTTTAGTTTGGTTTTGGTTTCGGTTGTTAGTCTTGGGATTTGTCCAAGTCTGAACTAGTGTGGGGTTTCACCACACTACTTGTGTTTATTTGTTAATAGAATCACCAGGGTAAAATCCCTTTACCCAAAAAAAAAAACTTTAGTATAATGTAGAACGCCATACAGCTCCTAACACCTTACAATACCGTACGTAAACTTAAAACTCCATAATAAACCTAATGAATTCGTACGAGTCCTTTGAACATCGTACGACAAGTTTGGACATCTTACGACTCTTTATGCCACATTAGCAACTCGAAAAGAACGTTAGTATAATGTAGAACGCCATACAGCTCATAAGTACACCTGACAATACCGTACGTAAACTTAAAACTCAATAATAAACCTAATGAATTCGTACGAGTGCTTTTGAACATCGTACGACAAGTTAGGACATCTTACGACTCTTTATGCCACATTAGCAACTCGAAAAGAACGTTACTATAATGTAGAACGCCATACAGCTCCTAAGTACACCTTACAATTCCGTACGTAAATTTAAAACTCCATAATAAACCTAATGAATTCGTACGAGTCCTTTGAACATCGTACTACAAGTTGGGACATCTTACGACTCATTATGCCACATTAGCAACTCGAAAAGAACTTTAGTATAATGTAGAACGCCATACAGGTCCTAACACCTTTCAATACCGTACGTAAACTTAAAGCTCCATAATATACCTAATGAATTCGTACGAGTCCTTTGAACATCGTACGACAAGTTAGGACATCTTATGACTCTTTATGCCATATTAGCACCTTGAAAAGCACATTAGTATAATGTAAGACGTCTTACAACACCTAACAACATCTTACAACACCGTACGAACCTTTAAAACTCCAAAATAAACCTAATGAATTCGTACGTGTCCTTTGAGCATCGTACGAAAAGTTAGGACATCTTACGACCCTTTATGCCACATTAGCATATCGAAAAAAACTTTAGTATAATGTAGAACGCCATACAGCTCCTAACACCTTACAATACCGTACGTAAACTTAAAACTCAATAATAAACCTAATGAATTCGTACGAGTCCTTTTGAACATCGTACGACAAGTTAGGACATCTTACGACTCTTTATGCCCCATAGCAACTCAAAAAGAACTTTAATATAATGTAGAACGCCATATAGCTCCTAACACCTTTCAATACCGTACGTAAACTTAAAACTCAATAATAAACCTAATGAATTCGTACGAGTCCTTTTGAACATCGTACGACAAGTTAGGACATCTTACGACTCTTTATGCCCCATAGCAACTCAAAAAGAACTTTAATATAATGTAGAACGCCATATAGCTCCTAACACCTTTCAATACCGTACGTAAACTTAAAACTCAATAATAAACCTAATGAATTCGTACGAGTCCTTTTTAACATCGTACGACAAGTTAGGACATCTTACGACTCTTTATGCCACATTAGCAACTCGAAAAGAACTTTAGTATAATGTAGAACGCCATACAGCTCCTAACACCTTACAATACCGTACGTAAACTTAAAACTCCATAATAAACCTAATGAATTCGTACGAGTCCTTTGAACATCGTACGACAAGTTTGGACATCTTACGACTCTTTATGCCACATTAGCAACTCGAAAATAACGTTAGTATAATGTAGAACGCCATACAGCTCATAAGTACTCCTGACAATACCGTACGTAAACTTAAAACTCAATAATAAACCTAATGAATTCGTACGAGTCCTTTTGAACATCGTACGACAAGTTAGGACATCTTACGACTCTTTATGCCACATTAGCAAATCGAAAAGAACTTTAGTATAATGTAGAACGCCATACAGCTCCTAACACCTTACAATACCGTACGTAAACTTAAAACTCCATAATAAACCTAATGAATTCGTACGAGTCCTTTTGAACATCGTACGACAAGTTAGGACATCTTACGACTCTTTATGCCACATTAGCAACTCGAAAAGAACGTTAGTATAATGTAGAACGCCATACAGCTCATAAGTACACCTGACAATACCGTACGTAAACTTAACACTCAATAATAAACCTAATGAATTCGTACGAGTGCTTTTGAACATCGTACGACAAGTTAGGACATCTTACGACTCTTTATGCCACATTAGCAACTCGAAAAGAACGTTACTATAATGTAGAACGCCATACAGCTCCTAAGTACACCTTACAATTCCGTACGTAAATTTAAAACTCCATAATAAACCTAATGAATTCGTACGAGTCCTTTGAACATCGTACTACAAGTTGGGACATCTTACGACTCATTATGCCACATTAGCAACTCGAAAAGAACTTTAGTATAATGTAGAACGCCATACAGGTCCTAACACCTTTCAATACCGTACGTAAACTTAAAGCTCCATAATATACCTAATGAATTCGTACGAGTCCTTTGAACATCGTACGACAAGTTAGGACATCTTATGACTCTTTATGCCATATTAGCACCTTGAAAAGCACATTAGTATAATGTAAGACGTCTTACAACACCTAACAACATCTTACAACACCGTACGAACCTTTAAAACTCCAAAATAAACCTAATGAATTCGTACGTGTCCTTTGAGCATCGTACGAAAAGTTAGGACATCTTACGACCCTTTATGCCACATTAGCATATCGAAAAAAACTTTAGTATAATGTAGAACGCCATACAGCTCCTAACACCTTACAATACCGTACGTAAACTTAAAACTCCATAATAAACCTAATGAATTCGTACGAGTCCTTTGAACATCGTACGACAAGTTTGGACATCTTACGACTCTTTATGCCACATTAGCAACTCGAAAAGAGCGTTAGTATAATGTCGAACGCCATACAGCTCATAAGTACACCTGACAATACCGTACGTAAACTTAAAACTCAATAATAAACCTAATGAATTCGTACGAGTGCTTTTGAACATCGTACGACAAGTTAGGACATCTTACGACTCTTTATGCCACATTAGCAACTCGAAAAGAACGTTACTATAATGTAGAACGCCATACAGCTCCAAAGTACACCTTACAATTCCGTACGTAAATTTAAAACTCCATAATAAACCTAATGAATTCATACGAGTCCTTTGAACATCGTACGACAAGTTAAGACATCTTACGACTCTTTATGCCACATTAGCAACTCGAAAAGAACTTTAGTATAATGTAGAACGCCATACAGCTCCTAACACCTTACAATACCGTACGTAAACTTAAAACTCAATAATAAACCTAATGAATTCGTACGAGTCCTTTTGAACATCGTACGACAAGTTAGGACATCTTACGACTCTTTATGCCCTATAGCAACTCAAAAAGAACTTTAATATAATGTAGAACGCCATATAGCTCCTAACACCTTTCAATACCGTACGTAAACTTAAAACTCAATAATAAACCTAATGAATTCGTACGAGTCCTTTTTAACATCGTACGACAAGTTAGGACATCTTACGACTCTTTATGCCACATTAGCAACTCGAAAAGAACTTTAGTATAATGTAGAACGCCATACAGCTCCTAACACCTTACAATACCGTACGTAAACTTAAAACTCCATAATAAACCTAATGAATTCGTACGAGTCCTTTGAACATCGTACGACAAGTTTGGACATCTTACGACTCTTTATGCCACATTAGCAACTCGAAAATAACGTTAGTATAATGTAGAACGCCATACAGCTCATAAGTACTCCTGACAATACCGTACGTAAACTTAAAACTCAATAATAAACCTAATGAATTCGTACGAGTCCTTTTGAACATCGTACGACAAGTTAGGACATCTTACGACTCTTTATGCCACATTAGCAAATCGAAAAGAACTTTAGTATAATGTAGAACGCCATACAGCTCCTAACACCTTACAATACCGTACGTAAACTTAAAACTCCATAATAAACCTAATGAATTCGTACGAGTCCTTTGAACATCGTACGACAAGTTTGGACATCTTACGACTCTTTATGCCACATTAGCAACTCGAAAATAACGTTAGTATAATGTAGAACGCCATACAGCTCATAAGTACTCCTGACAATACCGTACGTAAACTTAAAACTCAATAATAAACCTAATGAATTCGTACGAGTCCTTTTGAACATCGTACGACAAGTTAGGACATCTTACGACTCTTTATGCCACATTAGCAAATCGAAAAGAACTTTAGTATAATGTAGAACGCCATACAGCTCCTAACACCTTACAATACCGTACGTAAACTTAAAACTCAATAATAAACCTAATGAATTCGTACGAGTCCTTTTGAACATCGTACGACAAGTTAGGACATCTTACGACTCTTTATGCCCCATAGCAACTCAAAAAGAACTTTAATATAATGTAGAACGCCATATAGCTCCTAACACCTTTCAATACCGTACGTAAACTTAAAACTCAATAATAAACCTAATGAATCCGTACGAGTCCTTTTGAACATCGTACGACAAGTTAGGACATCTTACGACTCTTTATGCCCCATAGCAACTCAAAAAGAACTTTAATATAATGTAGAACGCCATATAGCTCCTAACACCTTTCAATACCGTACGTAAACTTAAAACTCAATAATAAACCTAATGAATTCGTACGAGTCCTTTTTAACATCGTACGACAAGTTAGGACATCTTACGACTCTTTATGCCACATTAGCAACTCGAAAAGAACTTTAGTATAATGTAGAACGCCATACAGCTCCTAACACCTTACAATACCGTACGTAAACTTAAAACTCCATAATAAACCTAATGAATTCGTACGAGTCCTTTGAACATCGTACGACAAGTTTGGACATCTTACGACTCTTTATGCCACATTAGCAACTCGAAAATAACGTTAGTATAATGTAGAACGCCATACAGCTCATAAGTACTCCTGACAATACCGTACGTAAACTTAAAACTCAATAATAAACCTAATGAATTCGTACGAGTCCTTTTGAACATCGTACGACAAGTTAGGACATCTTACGACTCTTTATGCCACATTAGCAAATCGAAAAGAACTTTAGTATAATGTAGAACGCCATACAGCTCCTAACACCTTACAATACCGTACGTAAACTTAAAACTCCATAATAAACCTAATGAATTCGTACGAGTCCTTTTGAACATCGTACGTTAAGTTAGGACATCTTACGACTCTTTATGCCACATTAGCAACTCGAAAAGAACGTTAGTATAATGTAGAACGCCATACAGCTCATAAGTACACCTGACAATACCGTACGTAAACTTAACACTCAATAATAAACCTAATGAATTCGTACGAGTGCTTTTGAACATCGTACGACAAGTTAGGACATCTTACGACTCTTTATGCCACATTAGCAACTCGAAAAGAACGTTACTATATTGTAGAACGCCATACAGCTCCTAAGTACACCTTACAATTCCGTACGTAAATTTAAAACTCCATAATAAACCTAATGAATTCGTACGAGTCCTTTGAACATCGTACTACAAGTTGGGACATCTTACGACTCATTATGCCACATTAGCAACTCGAAAAGAACTTTAGTATAATGTAGAACGCCATACAGGTCCTAACACCTTTCAATACCGTACGTAAACTTAAAGCTCCATAATATACCTAATGAATTCGTACGAGTCCTTTGAACATCGTACGACAAGTTAGGACATCTTATGACTCTTTATGCCATATTAGCACCTTGAAAAGCACATTAGTATAATGTAAGACGTCTTACAACACCTAACAACATCTTACAACACCGTACGAACCTTTAAAACTCCAAAATAAACCTAATGAATTCGTACGTGTCCTTTGAGCATCGTACGAAAAGTTAGGACATCTTACGACCCTTTATGCCACATTAGCATATCGAAAAAAACTTTAGTATAATGTAGAACGCCATACAGCTCCTAACACCTTACAATACCGTACGTAAACTTAAAACTCCATAATAAACCTAATGAATTCGTACGAGTCCTTTGAACATCGTACGACAAGTTTGGACATCTTACGACTCTTTATGCCACATTAGCAACTCGAAAAGAGCGTTAGTATAATGTCGAACGCCATACAGCTCATAAGTACACCTGACAATACCGTACGTAAACTTAAAACTCAATAATAAACCTAATGAATTCGTACGAGTGCTTTTGAACATCGTACGACAAGTTAGGACATCTTACGACTCTTTATGCCACATTAGCAACTCGAAAAGAACGTTACTATAATGTAGAACGCCATACAGCTCCTAAGTACACCTTACAATTCCGTACGTAAATTTAAAACTCCATAATAAACCTAATGAATTCGTACGAGTCCTTTGAACATCGTACTACAAGTTGGGACATCTTACGACTCATTATGCCACATTAGCAACTCGAAAAGAACTTTAGTATAATGTAGAACGCCATACAGGTCCTAACACCTTTCAATACCGTACGTAAACTTAAAGCTCCATAATATACCTAATGAATTCGTACGAGTCCTTTGAACATCGTACGACAAGTTAGGACATCTTATGACTCTTTATGCCATATTAGCACCTTGAAAAGCACATTAGTATAATGTAAGACGTCTTACAACACCTAACAACATCTTACAACACCGTACGAACCTTTAAAACTCCAAAATAAACCTAATGAATTCGTACGTGTCCTTTGAGCATCGTACGAAAAGTTAGGACATCTTACGACCCTTTATGCCACATTAGCATATCGAAAAAAACTTTAGTATAATGTAGAACGCCATACAGCTCCTAACACCTTACAATACCGTACGTAAACTTAAAACTCCATAATAAACCTAATGAATTCGTACGAGTCCTTTGAACATCGTACGACAAGTTTGGACATCTTACGACTCTTTATGCCACATTAGCAACTCGAAAAGAGCGTTAGTATAATGTCGAACGCCATACAGCTCATAAGTACACCTGACAATACCGTACGTAAACTTAAAACTCAATAATAAACCTAATGAATTCGTACGAGTGCTTTTGAACATCGTACGACAAGTTAGGACATCTTACGACTCTTTATGCCACATTAGCAACTCGAAAAGAACGTTACTATAATGTAGAACGCCATACAGCTCCAAAGTACACCTTACAATTCCGTACGTAAATTTAAAACTCCATAATAAACCTAATGAATTCATACGAGTCCTTTGAACATCGTACGACAAGTTAAGACATCTTACGACTCTTTATGCCACATTAGCAACTCGAAAAGAACTTTAGTATAATGTAGAACGCCATACAGCTCCTAACACCTTACAATACCGTACGTAAACTTAAAACTCAATAATAAACCTAATGAATTCGTACGAGTCCTTTTGAACATCGTACGACAAGTTAGGACATCTTACGACTCTTTATGCCCTATAGCAACTCAAAAAGAACTTTAATATAATGTAGAACGCCATATAGCTCCTAACACCTTTCAATACCGTACGTAAACTTAAAACTCAATAATAAACCTAATGAATTCGTACGAGTCCTTTTTAACATCGTACGACAAGTTAGGACATCTTACGACTCTTTATGCCACATTAGCAACTCGAAAAGAACTTTAGTATAATGTAGAACGCCATACAGCTCCTAACACCTTACAATACCGTACGTAAACTTAAAACTCCATAATAAACCTAATGAATTCGTACGAGTCCTTTGAACATCGTACGACAAGTTTGGACATCTTACGACTCTTTATGCCACATTAGCAACTCGAAAATAACGTTAGTATAATGTAGAACGCCATACAGCTCATAAGTACACCTGACAATACCGTACGTAAACTTAAAACTCAATAATAAACCTAATGAATTCGTACGAGTCCTTTTGAACATCGTACGACAAGTTAGGACATCTTACGACTCTTTATGCCCCATAGCAACTCAAAAAGAACTTTAATATAATGTAGAACGCCATATAGCTCCTAACACCTTTCAATACCGTACGTAAACTTAATACTCCATAATAAACCTAATGAATTCGTACGAGTCCTTTGAACATCGTACGACAAGTTAGGACATCTTACGACTCTTTATGCCACATTAGCAACTCGAAAAGAACGTTAGTATAATGTAGAACGCCATACAGCTCATAAGTACACCTGACAATACCGTACGTAAACTTAACACTCAATAATAAACCTAATGAATTCGTACGAGTGCTTTTGAACATCGTACGACAAGTTAGGACATCTTACGACTCTTTATGCCACATTAGCAACTCGAAAAGAACGTTACTATAATGTAGAACGCCATACAGCTCCTAAGTACACCTTACAATTCCGTACGTAAATTTAAAACTCCATAATAAACCTAATGAATTCGTACGAGTCCTTTGAACATCGTACTACAAGTTGGGACATCTTACGACTCATTATGCCACATTAGCAACTCGAAAAGAACTTTAGTATAATGTAGAACGCCATACAGGTCCTAACACCTTTCAATACCGTACGTAAACTTAAAGCTCCATAATATACCTAATGAATTCGTACGAGTCCTTTGAACATCGTACGACAAGTTAGGACATCTTATGACTCTTTATGCCATATTAGCACCTTGAAAAGCACATTAGTATAATGTAAGACGTCTTACAACACCTAACAACATCTTACAACACCGTACGAACCTTTAAAACTCCAAAATAAACCTAATGAATTCGTACGTGTCCTTTGAGCATCGTACGAAAAGTTAGGACATCTTACGACCCTTTATGCCACATTAGCATATCGAAAAAAACTTTAGTATAATGTAGAACGCCATACAGCTCCTAACACCTTACAATACCGTACGTAAACTTAAAACTCCATAATAAACCTAATGAATTTGTACGAGTCCTTTGAACATCGTACGACAAGTTTGGACATCTTACGACTCTTTATGCCACATTAGCAACTCGAAAAGAGCGTTAGTATAATGTCGAACGCCATACAGCTCATAAGTACACCTGACAATACCGTACGTAAACTTAAAACTCAATAATAAACCTAATGAATTCGTACGAGTGCTTTTGAACATCGTACGACAAGTTAGGACATCTTACGACTCTTTATGCCACATTAGCAACTCGAAAAGAACGTTACTATAATGTAGAACGCCATACAGCTCCAAAGTACACCTTACAATTCCGTACGTAAATTTAAAACTCCATAATAAACCTAATGAATTCATACGAGTCCTTTGAACATCGTACGACAAGTTAAGACATCTTACGACTCTTTATGCCACATTAGCAACTCGAAAAGAACTTTAGTATAATGTAGAACGCCATACAGCTCCTAACACCTTACAATACCGTACGTAAACTTAAAACTCCATAATAAACCTAATGAATTCGTACGAGTCCTTTGAACATCGTACGACAAGTTTGGACATCTTACGACTCTTTATGCCACATTAGCAACTCGAAAATAACGTTAGTATAATGTAGAACGCCATACAGCTCATAAGTACACCTGACAATACCGTACGTAAACTTAAAACTCAATAATAAACCTAATGAATTCGTACGAGTGCTTTTGAACATCGTACGACAAGTTAGGACATCTTACGACTCTTTATGCCCCATAGCAACTCAAAAAGAACTTTAATATAATGTAGAACGCCATATAGCTCCTAACACCTTTCAATACCGTACGTAAACTTAAAACTCCATAATAAACCTAATGAATTCGTACGAGTCCTTTGAACATCGTACGACAAGTTAGGACATCTTACGACTCTTTATGCCACATTAGCAACTCGAAAAGAACGTTAGTATAATGTAGAACGCCATACAGCTCATAAGTACACCTGACAATACCGTACGTAAACTTAACACTCAATAATAAACCTAATGAATTCGTACGAGTGCTTTTGAACATCGTACGACAAGTTAGGACATCTTACGACTCTTTATGCCACATTAGCAACTCGAAAAGAACGTTACTATAATGTAGAACGCCATACAGCTCCTAAGTACACCTTACAATTCCGTACGTAAATTTAAAACTCCATAATAAACCTAATGAATTCGTACGAGTCCTTTGAACATCGTACTACAAGTTGGGACATCTTACGACTCATTATGCCACATTAGCAACTCGAAAAGAACTTTAGTATAATGTAGAACGCCATACAGGTCCTAACACCTTTCAATACCGTACGTAAACTTAAAGCTCCATAATATACCTAATGAATTCGTACGAGTCCTTTGAACATCGTACGACAAGTTAGGACATCTTATGACTCTTTATGCCATATTAGCACCTTGAAAAGCACATTAGTATAATGTAAGACGTCTTACAACACCTAACAACATCTTACAACACCGTACGAACCTTTAAAACTCCAAAATAAACCTAATGAATTCGTACGTGTCCTTTGAGCATCGTACGAAAAGTTAGGACATCTTACGACCCTTTATGCCACATTAGCATATCGAAAAAAACTTTAGTATAATGTAGAACGCCATACAGCTCCTAACACCTTACAATACCGTACGTAAACTTAAAACTCCATAATAAACCTAATGAATTCGTACGAGTCCTTTGAACATCGTACGACAAGTTTGGACATCTTACGACTCTTTATGCCACATTAGCAACTCGAAAAGAGCGTTAGTATAATGTCGAACGCCATACAGCTCATAAGTACACCTGACAATACCGTACGTAAACTTAAAACTCAATAATAAACCTAATGAATTCGTACGAGTGCTTTTGAACATCGTACGACAAGTTAGGACATCTTACGACTCTTTATGCCACATTAGCAACTCGAAAAGAACGTTACTATAATGTAGAACGCCATACAGCTCCAAAGTACACCTTACAATTCCGTACGTAAATTTAAAACTCCATAATAAACCTAATGAATTCATACGAGTCCTTTGAACATCGTACGACAAGTTAAGACATCTTACGACTCTTTATGCCACATTAGCAACTCGAAAAGAACTTTAGTATAATGTAGAACGCCATACAGCTCCTAACACCTTACAATACCGTACGTAAACTTAAAACTCCATAATAAACCTAATGAATTCGTACGAGTCCTTTGAACATCGTACGACAAGTTTGGACATCTTACGACTCTTTATGCCACATTAGCAACTCGAAAATAACGTTAGTATAATGTAGAACGCCATACAGCTCATAAGTACACCTGACAATACCGTACGTAAACTTAAAACTCAATAATAAACCTAATGAATTCGTACGAGTGCTTTTGAACATCGTACGACAAGTTAGGACATCTTACGACTCTTTATGCCCCATAGCAACTCAAAAAGAACTTTAATATAATGTAGAACGCCATACAGCTCCTAAGTACACCTTACAATTCCGTACGTAAATTTAAAACTCCATAATAATCCTAATGAATTCGTACGAGTCCTTTGAACATCGTACGACAAGTTAGGACATCTTACGACTCTTTATGCCACATTAGCAACTCGAAAAGAACGTTAGTATAATGTAGAACGCCATACAGCTCATAAGTACACCTGACAATACCGTACGTAAACTTAACACTCAATAATAAACCTAATGAATTCGTACGAGTGCTTTTGAACATCGTACGACAAGTTAGGACATCTTACGACTCTTTATGCCACATTAGCAACTCGAAAAGAACGTTACTATAATGTAGAACGCCATACAGCTCCTAAGTGCACCTTACAATTCCGTACGTAAATTTAAAACTCCATAATAAACCTAATGAATTCGTACGAGTCCTTTGAACATCGTACTACAAGTTGGGACATCTTACGACTCATTATGCCACATTAGCAACTCGAAAAGAACTTTAGTATAATGTAGAACGCCATACAGGTCCTAACACCTTTCAATACCGTACGTAAACTTAAAGCTCCATAATATACCTAATGAATTCGTACGAGTCCTTTGAACATCGTACGACAAGTTAGGACATCTTATGACTCTTTATGCCATATTAGCACCTTGAAAAGCACATTAGTATAATGTAAGACGTCTTACAACACCTAACAACATCTTACAACACCGTACGAACCTTTAAAACTCCAAAATAAACCTAATGAATTCGTACGTGTCCTTTGAGCATCGTACGAAAAGTTAGGACATCTTACGACCCTTTATGCCACATTAGCATATCGAAAAAAACTTTAGTATAATGTAGAACGCCATACAGCTCCTAACACCTTACAATACCGTACGTAAACTTAAAACTCCATAATAAACCTAATGAATTCGTACGAGTCCTTTGAACATCGTACGACAAGTTTGGACATCTTACGACTCTTTATGCCACATTAGCAACTCGAAAAGAGCGTTAGTATAATGTAGAACGCCATACAGCTCATAAGTACACCTGACAATACCGTACGTAAACTTAAAACTCAATAATAAACCTAATGAATTCGTACGAGTGCTTTGAACATCGTACGACAAGTTAGGACATCTTACGACTCTTTATGCCACATTAGCAACTCGAAAAGAACGTTACTATAATGTAGAACGCCATACAGCTCCAAAGTACACCTTACAATTCCGTACGTAAATTTAAAACTCCATAATAAACCTAATGAATTCATACGAGTCCTTTGAACATCGTACGACAAGTTAAGACATCTTACGACTCTTTATGCCACATTAGCAACTCGAAAAGAACTTTAGTATAATGTAGAACGCCATACAGCTCATAAGTACACCTGACAATACCGTACGTAAACTTAAAACTCAATAATAAACCTAATGAATTCGTACGAGTGCTTTTGAACATCGTACGACAAGTTTGGACATCTTACGACTCTTTATGCCACATTAGCAACTCGAAAATAACGTTAGTATAATGTAGAACGCCATACAGCTCATAAGTACACCTGACAATACCGTACGAAAACTTAAAACTCAATAATAAACCTAATGAATTCGTACGAGTGCTTTTGAACATCGTACGACAAGTTAGGACATCTTACGACTCTTTATGCCACATTAGCAACTCGAAAAGAACGTTACTATAATGTAGAACGCCATACAGCTCCTAAGTACACCTTACAATTCCGTACGTAAATTTAAAACTCCATAATAAACCTAATGAATTCGTACGAGTCCTTTGAACATCGTACTACAAGTTGGGACATCTTACGACTCATTATGCCACATTAGCAACTCGAAAAGAACTTTAGTATAATGTAGAACGCCATACAGGTCCTAACATCTTTCAATACCGTACGTAAACTTAAAGCTCCATAATATACCTAATGAATTCGTACGAGTCCTTTGAACATCGTACGACAAGTTAGGACATCTTATGACTCTTTATGCCATATTAGCACCTTGAAAAGCACATTAGTATAATGTAAGACGTCTTACAACACCTAACAACATCTTACAACACCGTACGAACCTTTAAAACTCCAAAATAAACCTAATGAATTCGTACGTGTCCTTTGAGCATCGTACGAAAAGTTAGGACATCTTACGACCCTTTATGCCACATTAGCATATCGAAAAAAACTTTAGTATAATGTAGAACGCCATACAGCTCCTAACACCTTACAATACCGTACGTAAACTTAAAACTCCATAATAAACCTAATGAATTCGTACGAGTCCTTTGAACATCGTACGACAAGTTTGGACATCTTACGACTCTTTATGCCACATTAGCAACTCGAAAAGAGCGTTAGTATAATGTAGAACGCCATACAGCTCATAAGTACACCTGACAATACCGTACGTAAACTTAAAACTCAATAATAAACCTAATGAATTCGTACGAGTGCTTTGAACATCGTACGACAAGTTAGGACATCTTACGACTCTTTATGCCACATTAGCAACTCGAAAAGAACGTTACTATAATGTAGAACGCCATACAGCTCCAAAGTACACCTTACAATTCCGTACGTAAATTTAAAACTCCATAATAAACCTAATGAATTCATACGAGTCCTTTGAACATCGTACGACAAGTTAAGACATCTTACGACTCTTTATGCCACATTAGCAACTCGAAAAGAACTTTAGTATAATGTAGAACGCCATACAGCTCATAAGTACACCTGACAATACCGTACGTAAACTTAAAACTCAATAATAAACCTAATGAATTCGTACGAGTGCTTTTGAACATCGTACGACAAGTTTGGACATCTTACGACTCTTTATGCCACATTAGCAACTCGAAAATAACGTTAGTATAATGTAGAACGCCATACAGCTCATAAGTACACCTGACAATACCGTACGAAAACTTAAAACTCAATAATAAACCTAATGAATTCGTACGAGTGCTTTTGAACATCGTACGACAAGTTAGGACATCTTACGACTCTTTATGCCACATTAGCAACTCGAAAAGAACGTTAGTATAATGTAGAACGCCATACAGCTCATAAGTACACCTGACAATACCGTACGAAAACTTAAAACTCAATAATAAACCTAATGAATTCGTACGAGTGCTTTTGAACATCGTACGACAAGTTAGGACATCTTACGACTCTTTATGCCACATTAGCAACTCGAAAAGAACGTTACTATAATGTAGAACGCCATACAGCTCCTAAGTACACCTTACAATTCCGTACGTAAATTTAAAACTCCATAATAAACCTAATGAATTCGTACGAGTCCTTTGAACATCGTACTACAAGTTGGGACATCTTACGACTCATTATGCCACATTAGCAACTCGAAAAGAACTTTAGTATAATGTAGAACGCCATACAGGTCCTAACATCTTTCAATACCGTACGTAAACTTAAAGCTCCATAATATACCTAATGAATTCGTACGAGTCCTTTGAACATCGTACGACAAGTTAGGACATCTTATGACTCTTTATGCCATATTAGCACCTTGAAAAGCACATTAGTATAATGTAAGACGTCTTACAACACCTAACAACATCTTACAACACCGTACGAACCTTTAAAACTCCAAAATAAACCTAATGAATTCGTACGTGTCCTTTGAGCATCGTACGAAAAGTTAGGACATCTTACGACCCTTTATGCCACATTAGCATATCGAAAAAAACTTTAGTATAATGTAGAACGCCATACAGCTCCTAACACCTTACAATACCGTACGTAAACTTAAAACTCCATAATAAACCTAATGAATTCGTACGAGTCCTTTGAACATCGTACGACAAGTTTGGACATCTTACGACTCTTTATGCCACATTAGCAACTCGAAAAGAGCGTTAGTATAATGTAGAACGCCATACAGCTCATAAGTACACCTGACAATACCGTACGTAAACTTAAAACTCAATAATAAACCTAATGAATTCGTACGAGTGCTTTGAACATCGTACGACAAGTTAGGACATCTTACGACTCTTTATGCCACATTAGCAACTCGAAAAGAACGTTACTATAATGTAGAACGCCATACAGCTCCAAAGTACACCTTACAATTCCGTACGTAAATTTAAAACTCCATAATAAACCTAATGAATTCATACGAGTCCTTTGAACATCGTACGACAAGTTAAGACATCTTACGACTCTTTATGCCACATTAGCAACTCGAAAAGAACTTTAGTATAATGTAGAACGCCATACAGCTCATAAGTACACCTGACAATACCGTACGTAAACTTAAAACTCAATAATAAACCTAATGAATTCGTACGAGTGCTTTTGAACATCGTACGACAAGTTTGGACATCTTACGACTCTTTATGCCACATTAGCAACTCGAAAATAACGTTAGTATAATGTAGAACGCCATACAGCTCATAAGTACACCTGACAATACCGTACGAAAACTTAAAACTCAATAATAAACCTAATGAATTCGTACGAGTGCTTTTGAACATCGTACGACAAGTTAGGACATCTTACGACTCTTTATGCCACATTAGCAACTCGAAAAGAACGTTACTATAATGTAGAACGCCATACAGCTCCTAAGTACACCTTACAATTCCGTACGTAAATTTAAAACTCCATAATAAACCTAATGAATTCGTACGAGTCCTTTGAACATCGTACTACAAGTTGGGACATCTTACGACTCATTATGCCACATTAGCAACTCGAAAAGAACTTTAGTATAATGTAGAACGCCATACAGGTCCTAACATCTTTCAATACCGTACGTAAACTTAAAGCTCCATAATATACCTAATGAATTCGTACGAGTCCTTTGAACATCGTACGACAAGTTAGGACATCTTATGACTCTTTATGCCATATTAGCACCTTGAAAAGCACATTAGTATAATGTAAGACGTCTTACAACACCTAACAACATCTTACAACACCGTACGAACCTTTAAAACTCCAAAATAAACCTAATGAATTCGTACGTGTCCTTTGAGCATCGTACGAAAAGTTAGGACATCTTACGACCCTTTATGCCTCATTAGCATATCGAAAAAAACTTTAGTATAATGTAGAACGCCATACAGCTCCTAACACCTTACAATACCGTACGTAAACTTAAAACTCCATAATAAACCTAATGAATTCGTACGAGTCCTTTGAACATCGTACGACAAGTTTGGACATCTTACGACTCTTTATGCCACATTAGCAACTCGAAAAGAGCGTTAGTATAATGTAGAACGCCATACAGCTCATAAGTACACCTGACAATACCGTACGTAAACTTAAAACTCAATAATAAACCTAATGAATTCGTACGAGTGCTTTTGAACATCGTACGACAAGTTAGGACATCTTACGACTCTTTATGCCACATTAGCAACTCGAAAAGAACGTTACTATAATGTAGAACGCCATACAGCTCCAAAGTACACCTTACAATTCCGTACGTAAATTTAAAACTCCATAATAAACCTAATGAATTCATACGAGTCCTTTGAACATCGTACGACAAGTTAAGACATCTTACGACTCTTTATTGCCACATTAGCAACTCGAAAAGAACTTTAGTATAATGTAGAACGCCATACAGCTCCTAACACCTTACAATACCGTACGTAAACTTAAAACTCAATAATAAACCTAATGAATTCGTACGAGTCCTTTTGAACATCGTACGACAAGTTACGACATCTTACGACTCTTTATGCCCTATAGCAACTCAAAAAGAACTTTAATATAATGTAGAACGCCATATAGCTCCTAACACCTTTCAATACCGTACGTAAACTTAAAACTCAATAATAAACCTAATAAATTCGTACGAGTCCTTTTTAACATCGTACGACAAGTTAGGACATCTTACGACTCTTTATGCCACATTAGCAACTCGAAAAGAACTTTAGTATAATGTAGAACGCCATACAGCTCCTAACACCTTACAATACCGTACGTAAACTTAAAACTCCATAATAAACCTAATGAATTCGTACGAGTCCTTTGAACATCGTACGACAAGTTTGGACATCTTACGACTCTTTATGCCACATTAGCAACTCGAAAATAACGTTAGTATAATGTAGAACGCCATACAGCTCATAAGTACACCTGACAATACCGTACGTAAACTTAAAACTCAATAATAAACCTAATGAATTCGTACGAGTCCTTTTGAACATCGTACGACAAGTTAGGACATCTTACGACTCTTTATGCCACATTAGCAACTCGAAAAGAACTTTAGTATAATGTAGAACGCCATACAGCTCCTAACACCTTACAATACCGTACGTAAACTTAAAACTCCATAATAAACCTAATGAATTCGTACGAGTCCTTTGAACATCGTACGACAAGTTTGGACATCTTACGACTCTTTATACCACATTAGCAACTCGAAAAGAACGTTAGTATAATGTAGAACGCCATACAACTCATAAGTACACCTGACAATACCGTACGTAAACTTAAAACTCAATAATAAACCTAATGAATTCGTACGAGTGCTTTTGAACATCGTACGACAAGTTAGGACATCTTACGACTCTTTATGCCACATTAGCAACTCGAAAAGAACGTTACTATAATGTAGAACGCCATACAGCTCCTAAGTACACCTTACAATTCCGTACGTAAATTTAAAACTCCATAATAAACCTAATGAATTCGTACGAGTCCTTTGAACATCGTACTACAAGTTGGGACATCTTACGACTCATTATGCCACATTAGCAACTCGAAAAGAACTTTAGTATAATGTAGAACGCCATACAGGTCCTAACATCTTTCAATACCGTACGTAAACTTAAAGCTCCATAATATACCTAATGAATTCGTACGAGTCCTTTGAACATCGTACGACAAGTTAGGACATCTTATGACTCTTTATGCCATATTAGCACCTTGAAAAGCACATTAGTATAATGTAAGACGTCTTACAACACCTAACAACATCTTACAACACCGTACGAACCTTTAAAACTCCAAAATAAACCTAATGAATTCGTACGTGTCCTTTGAGCATCGTACGAAAAGTTAGGACATCTTACGACCCTTTATGCCACATTAGCATATCGAAAAAAACTTTAGTATAATGTAGAACGCCATACAGCTCCTAACACCTTACAATACCGTACGTAAACTTAAAACTCCATAATAAACCTAATGAATTCGTACGAGTCCTTTGAACATCGTACGACAAGTTTGGACATCTTACGACTCTTTATGCCACATTAGCAACTCGAAAAGAACGTTAGTATAATGTAGAACGCTATACAGCTCATAAGTACACCTGACAATACCGTACGTAAACTTAAAACTCAATAATAAACCTAATGAATTCGTACGAGTGCTTTTGAACATCGTACGACAAGTTAGGACATCTTACGACTCTTTATGCCACATTAGCAACTCGAAAAGAACGTTACTATAATGTAGAACGCCATACAGCTCCTAAGTACACCTTACAATTCCGTACGTAAATTTAAAACTCCATAATAAACCTAATGAATTCGTACGAGTCCTTTGAACATCGTACTACAAGTTGGGACATCTTACGACTCATTATGCCACATTAGCAACTCGAAAAGAACTTTAGTATAATGTAGAACGCCATACAGGTCCTAACACCTTTCAATACCGTACGTAAACTTAAAGCTCCATAATATACCTAATGAATTCGTACGAGTCCTTTGAACATCGTACGACAAGTTAGGACATCTTATGACTCTTTATGCCATATTAGCACCTTGAAAAGCACATTAGTATAATGTAAGACGTCTTACAACACCTAACAACATCTTACAACACCGTACGAACCTTTAAAACTCCAAAATAAACCTAATGAATTCGTACGTGTCCTTTGAGCATCGTACGAAAAGTTAGGACATCTTACGACCCTTTATGCCACATTAGCATATCGAAAAAAACTTTAGTATAATGTAGAACGCCATACAGCTCCTAACACCTTACAATACCGTACGTAAACTTAAAACTCAATAATAAACCTAATGAATTCGTACGAGTCCTTTTGAACATCGTACGACAAGTTAGGACATCTTACGACTCTTTATGCCCCATAGCAACTCAAAAAGAACTTTAATATAATGTAGAACGCCATATAGCTCCTAACACCTTTCAATACCGTACGTAAACTTAAAACTCAATAATAAACCTAATGAATTCGTACGAGTCCTTTTGAACATCGTACGACAAGTTAGGACATCTTACGACTCTTTATGCCCCATAGCAACTCAAAAAGAACTTTAATATAATGTAGAACGCCATATAGCTCCTAACACCTTTCAATACCGTACGTAAACTTAAAACTCAATAATAAACCTAATGAATTCGTACGAGTCCTTTTTAACATCGTACGACAAGTTAGGACATCTTACGACTCTTTATGCCACATTAGCAACTCGAAAAGAACTTTAGTATAATGTAGAACGCCATACAGCTCCTAACACCTTACAATACCGTACGTAAACTTAAAACTCCATAATAAACCTAATGAATTCGTACGAGTCCTTTGAACATCGTACGACAAGTTTGGACATCTTACGACTCTTTATGCCACATTAGCAACTCGAAAATAACGTTAGTATAATGTAGAACGCCATACAGCTCATAAGTACTCCTGACAATACCGTACGTAAACTTAAAACTCAATAATAAACCTAATGAATTCGTACGAGTCCTTTTGAACATCGTACGACAAGTTAGGACATCTTACGACTCTTTATGCCCCATAGCAACTCAAAAAGAACTTTAATATAATGTAGAACGCCATATAGCTCCTAACACCTTTCAATACCGTACGTAAACTTAAAACTCCATAATAAACCTAATGAATTCGTACGAGTCCTTTGAACATCGTACGACAAGTTAGGACATCTTACGACTCTTTATGCCACATTAGCAACTCGAAAAGAACGTTAGTATAATGTAGAACGCCATACAGCTCATAAGTACACCTGACAATACCGTACGTAAACTTAACACTCAATAATAAACCTAATGAATTCGTACGAGTGCTTTTGAACATCGTACGACAAGTTAGGACATCTTACGACTCTTTATGCCACATTAGCAACTCGAAAAGAACGTTACTATAATGTAGAACGCCATACAGCTCCTAAGTACACCTTACAATTCCGTACGTAAATTTAAAACTCCATAATAAACCTAATGAATTCGTACGAGTCCTTTGAACATCGTACTACAAGTTGGGACATCTTACGACTCATTATGCCACATTAGCAACTCGAAAAGAACTTTAGTATAATGTAGAACGCCATACAGGTCCTAACACCTTTCAATACCGTACGTAAACTTAAAGCTCCATAATATACCTAATGAATTCGTACGAGTCCTTTGAACATCGTACGACAAGTTAGGACATCTTATGACTCTTTATGCCATATTAGCACCTTGAAAAGCACATTAGTATAATGTAAGACGTCTTACAACACCTAACAACATCTTACAACACCGTACAAACCTTTAAAACTCCAAAATAAACCTAATGAATTCGTACGTGTCCTTTGAGCATCGTACGAAAAGTTAGGACATCTTACGACCCTTTATGCCACATTAGCATATCGAAAAAAACTTTAGTATAATGTAGAACGCCATACAGCTCCTAACACCTTACAATACCGTACGTAAACTTAAAACTCCATAATAAACCTAATGAATTTGTACGAGTCCTTTGAACATCGTACGACAAGTTTAGACATCTTACGACTCTTTATGCCACATTAGCAACTCGAAAAGAGCGTTAGTATAATGTCGAACGCCATACAGCTCATAAGTACACCTGACAATACCGTACGTAAACTTAAAACTCAATAATAAACCTAATGAATTCGTACGAGTGCTTTTGAACATCGTACGACAAGTTAGGACATCTTACGACTCTTTATGCCACATTAGCAACTCGAAAAGAACGTTACTATAATGTAGAACGCCATACAGCTCCAAAGTACACCTTACAATTCCGTACGTAAATTTAAAACTCCATAATAAACCTAATGAATTCTTACGAGTCCTTTGAACATCGTACGACAAGTTAAGACATCTTACGACTCTTTATGCCACATTAGCAACTCGAAAAGAACTTTAGTATAATGTAGAACGCCATACAGCTCCTAACACCTTACAATACCGTACGTAAACTTAAAACTCCATAATAAACCTAATGAATTCGTACGAGTCCTTTGAACATCGTACGACAAGTTTGGACATCTTACGACTCTTTATGCCACATTAGCAACTCGAAAATAACGTTAGTATAATGTAGAACGCCATACAGCTCATAAGTACACCTGACAATACCGTACGTAAACTTAAAACTCAATAATAAACCTAATGAATTCGTACGAGTCCTTTTGAACATCGTACGACAAGTTAGGACATCTTACGACTCTTTATGCCACATTAGCAACTCGAAAAGAACTTTAGTATAATGTAGAACGCCATACAGCTCCTAACACCTTACAATACCGTACGTAAACTTAAAACTCCATAATAAACCTAATGAATTCGTACGAGTCCTTTGAACATCGTACGACAAGTTTGGACATCTTACGACTCTTTATGCCACATTAGCAACTCGAAAAGAACGTTAGTATAATGTAGAACGCCATACAGCTCATAAGTACACCTGACAATACCGTACGTAAACTTAAAACTCAATAATAAACCTAATGAATTCGTACGAGTGCTTTTGAACATCGTACGACAAGTTAGGACATCTTACGACTCTTTATGCCACATTAGCAACTCGAAAAGAACGTTACTATAATGTAGAACGCCATACAGCTCCTAAGTACACCTTACAATTCCGTACGTAAATTTAAAACTCCATAATAAACCTAATGAATTCGTACGAGTCCTTTGAACATCGTACTACAAGTTGGGACATCTTACGACTCATTATGCCACATTAGCAACTCGAAAAGAACTTTAGTATAATGTAGAACGCCATACAGGTCCTAACACCTTTCAATACCGTACGTAAACTTAAAGCTCCATAATATACCTAATGAATTCGTACGAGTCCTTTGAACATCGTACGACAAGTTAGGACATCTTATGACTCTTTATGCCATTTTAGCACCTTGAAAAGCACATTAGTATAATGTAAGACGTCTTACAACACCTAACAACATCTTACAACACCGTACGAACCTTTAAAACTCCAAAATAAACCTAATGAATTCGTACGTGTCCTTTGAGCATCGTACGTGTCCTTTGAGCATCGTACGAAAAGTTAGGACATCTTACGACCCTTTATGCCACATTAGCATATCGAAAAAAACTTTAGTATAATGTAGAACGCCATACAGCTCCTAACACCTTACAATACCGTACGTAAACTTAAAACTCAATAATAAACCTAATGAATTCGTACGAGTCCTTTTGAACATCGTACGACAAGTTAGGATATCTTACGACTCTTTATGCCCCATAGCAACTCAAAAAGAACTTTAATATAATGTAGAACGCCATATAGCTCCTAACACCTTTCAATACCGTAAGTAAACTTAAAACTCCATAATAAACCTAATGAATTCGTACGAGTCCTTTTGAACATCGTACGACAAGTTAGGACATCTTACGACTCTTTATGCCACATTAGCAACTCGAAAAGAACGTTACTATAATGTAGAACGCCATACAGCTCCTAAGTACACCTTACAATTCCGTACGTAAATTTAAAACTCCATAATAAACCTAATGAATTCGTACGAGTCCTTTGAACATCGTACTACAAGTTGGGACATCTTACGACTCATTATGCCACATTAGCAACTCGAAAAGAACTTTAGTATAATGTAGAACGCCATACAGGTCCTAACACCTTTCAATACCGTACGTAAACTTAAAGCTCCATAATATACCTAATGAATTCGTACGAGTCCTTTGAACATCGTACGACAAGTTAGGACATCTTATGACTCTTTATGCCATATTAGCACCTTGAAAAGCACATTAGTATAATGTAAGACGTCTTACAACACCTAACAACATCTTACAACACCGTACGAACCTTTAAAACTCCAAAATAAACCTAATGAATTCGTACGTGTCCTTTGAGCATCGTACGAAAAGTTAGGACATCTTACGACCCTTTATGCCACATTAGCATATCGAAAAAAACTTTAGTATAATGTAGAACGCCATACAGCTCCTAACACCTTACAATACCGTACGTAAACTTAAAACTCAATAATAAACCTAATGAATTCGTACAAGTCCTTTTGAACATCGTACGACAAGTTAGGATATCTTACGACTCTTTATGCCCCATAGCAACTCAAAAAGAACTTTAATATAATGTAGAACGCCATATAGCTCCTAACACCTTTCAATACCGTAAGTAAACTTAAAACTCCATAATAAACCTAACGAATTCGTACGAGTCCTTTTGAACATCGTACGACAAGTTAGGACATCTTACGACTCTTTATGCCACATTAGCAACTCGAAAAGAACGTTACTATAATGTAGAACGCCATACAGCTCCTAAGTACACCTTACAATTCCGTACGTAAATTTAAAACTCCATAATAAACCTAATGAATTCGTACGAGTCCTTTGAACATCGTACTACAAGTTGGGACATCTTACGACTCATTATGCCACATTAGCAACTCGAAAAGAACTTTAGTATAATGTAGAACGCCATACAGGTCCTAACACCTTTCAATACCGTACGTAAACTTAAAGCTCCATAATATACCTAATGAATTCGTACGAGTCCTTTGAACATCGTACGACAAGTTAGGACGTCTTATGACTCTTTATGCCATATTAGCACCTTGAAAAGCACATTAGTATAATGTAAGACGTCTTACAACACCTAACAACATCTTACAACACCGTACGAACCTTTAAAACTCCAAAATAAACCTAATGAATTCGTACGTGTCCTTTGAGCATCGTACGAAAAGTTAGGACATCTTACGACCCTTTATGCCACATTAGCATATCGAAAAAAACTTTAGTATAATGTAGAACGCCATACAGCTCCTAACACCTTACAATACCGTACGTAAACTTAAAACTCAATAATAAACCTAATGAATTCGTACAAGTCCTTTTGAACATCGTACGACAAGTTAGGATATCTTACGACTCTTTATGCCCCATAGCAACTCAAAAAGAACTTTAATATAATGTAGAACGCCATATAGCTCCTAACACCTTTCAATACCGTAAGTAAACTTAAAACTCCATAATAAACCTATTGAATTCGTACGAGTCCTTTTGAACATCGTACGACAAGTTAGGACATCTTACGACTCTTTATGCCACATTAGCAACTCGAAAAGAACGTTACTATAATGTAGAACGCCATACAGCTCCTAAGTACACCTTACAATTCCGTACGTAAATTTAAAACTCCATAGTAAACCTAATGAATTCGTACGAGTCCTTTGAACATCGTACTACAAGTTGGGACATCTTACGACTCATTATGCCACATTAGCAACTCGAAAAGAACTTTAGTATAATGTAGAACGCCATACAGGTCCTAACACCTTTCAATACCGTACGTAAACTTAAAGCTCCATAATATACCTAATGAATTCGTACGAGTCCTTTGAACATCGTACGACAAGTTAGGACATCTTATGACTCTTTATGCCATATTAGCACCTTGAAAAGCACATTAGTATAATGTAAGACGTCTTACAACACCTAACAACATCTTACAACACCGTACGAACCTTTAAAACTCCAAAATAAACCTAATGAATTCGTACGTGTCCTTTGAGCATCGTACGAAAAGTTAGGACATCTTACGACCCTTTATGCCACATTAGCATATCGAAAAAAACTTTAGTATAATGTAGAACGCCATACAGCTCCTAACACCTTACAATACCGTACGTAAACTTAAAACTCAATAATAAACCTAATGAATTCGTACAAGTCCTTTTGAACATCGTACGACAAGTTAGGATATCTTACGACTCTTTATGCCCCATAGCAACTCAAAAAGAACTTTAATATAATGTAGAACGCCATATAGCTCCTAACACCTTTCAATACCGTAAGTAAACTTAAAACTCCATAATAAACCTAACGAATTCGTACGAGTCCTTTTGAACATCGTACGACAAGTTAGGACATCTTACGACTCTTTATGCCACATTAGCAACTCGAAAAGAACGTTACTATAATGTAGAACGCCATACAGCTCCTAAGTACACCTTACAATTCCGTACGTAAATTTAAAACTCCATAATAAACCTAATGAATTCGTACGAGTCCTTTGAACATCGTACTACAAGTTGGGACATCTTACGACTCATTATGCCACATTAGCAACTCGAAAAGAACTTTAGTATAATGTAGAACGCCATACAGGTCCTAACACCTTTCAATACCGTACGTAAACTTAAAGCTCCATAATATACCTAATGAATTCGTACGAGTCCTTTGAACATCGTACGACAAGTTAGGACGTCTTATGACTCTTTATGCCATATTAGCACCTTGAAAAGCACATTAGTATAATGTAAGACGTCTTACAACACCTAACAACATCTTACAACACCGTACGAACCTTTAAAACTCCAAAATAAACCTAATGAATTCGTACGTGTCCTTTGAGCATCGTACGAAAAGTTAGGACATCTTACGACCCTTTATGCCACATTAGCATATCGAAAAAAACTTTAGTATAATGTAGAACGCCATACAGCTCCTAACACCTTACAATACCGTACGTAAACTTAAAACTCAATAATAAACCTAATGAATTCGTACAAGTCCTTTTGAACATCGTACGACAAGTTAGGATATCTTACGACTCTTTATGCCCCATAGCAACTCAAAAAGAACTTTAATATAATGTAGAACGCCATATAGCTCCTAACACCTTTCAATACCGTAAGTAAACTTAAAACTCCATAATAAACCTATTGAATTCGTACGAGTCCTTTTGAACATCGTACGACAAGTTAGGACATCTTACGACTCTTTATGCCACATTAGCAACTCGAAAAGAACGTTACTATAATGTAGAACGCCATACAGATCCTAAGTACACCTTACAATTCCGTACGTAAATTTAAAACTCCATAATAAACCTAATGAATTCGTACGAGTCCTTTGAACATCGTACTACAAGTTGGGACATCTTACGACTCATTATGCCACATTAGCAACTCGAAAAGAACTTTAGTATAATGTAGAACGCCATACAGGTCCTAACACCTTTCAATACCGTACGTAAACTTAAAGCTCCATAATATACCTAATGAATTCGTACGAGTCCTTAGAACATCGTACGACAAGTTAGGACGTCTTATGACTCTTTATGCCATATTAGCACCTTGAAAAGCACATTAGTATAATGTAAGACGTCTTACAACACCTAACAACATCTTACAACACCGTACGAACCTTTAAAACTCCAAAATAAACCTAATGCATTCGTACGTGTCCTTTGAACATCGTACGAAAAGTTAGGACATCTTACGACCCTTTATGCCACATTAGCATATCGAAAAAAACTTTAGTATAATGTAGAACGCCATACAGCTCCTAACACCTTACAATACCGTACGTAAACTTAAAACTCCATAATAAACCTAATGAATTCGTACGAGTCCTTTGAACATCGTACGACAAGTTTGGACATCTTACGACTCTTTATGCCACATTAGCAACTCGAAAAGAACGTTAGTATAATGTAGAACGCCATACAGCTCATAAGTACACCTGACAATACCGTACGTAAACTTAAAACTCAATAATAAACCTAATGAATTCGTACGAGTGCTTTTGAACATCGTACGACAAGTTAGGACATCTTACGACTCTTTATGCCACATTAGCAACTCGAAAGGAACGTTACTATAATGTAGAACGCCATACAGCTCCAAAGTACACCTTACAATTCCGTACGTAAATTTAAAACTCCATAATAAACCTAATGAATTCATACGAGTCCTTTGAACATCGTACGACAAGTTAAGACATCTTACGACTCTTTATGCCACATTAGCAACTGGAAAAGAACTTTAGTATAATGTAGAACGCCATACAGCTCCTAACACCTTACAATACCGTACGTAAACTTAAAACTCAATAATAAACCTAATGAATTCGTACGAGTCGTTTTGAACATCGTACGACAAGTTAGGACATCTTACGACTCTTTATGCCCCATAGCAACTCAAAAAGAACTTTAATATAATGTAGAACGCCATATAGCTCCTAACACCTTTCAATACCGTACGTAAACTTAAAACTCCATAATAAACCTAATGAATTCGTACGAGTCCTTTGAACATCGTACGACAAGTTTGGACATCTTACGACTCTTTATGCCACATTAGCAACTCGAAAAGAACGTTAGTATAATGTAGAACGCCATACAGCTCATAAGTACACCTGACAATACCGTACGTAAACTTAAAACTCAATAATAAACCTAATGAATTCGTACGAGTGCTTTTGAACATCGTACGACAAGTTAGGACATCTTACGACTCTTTATGCCACATTAGCAACTCGAAAAGAACTTTAGTATAATGTAGAACGCCATACAGCTCCTAACACCTTACAATACCGTACGTAAACTTAAAACTCCATAATAAACCTAATGAATTCGTACGAGTCCTTTGAACATCGTACGACAAGTTTGGACATCTTACGACTCTTTATGCCACATTAGCAACTCGAAAAGAACGTTAGTATAATGTAGAACGCCATACAGCTCATAAGTACACCTGACAATACCGTACGTAAACTTAAAACTCAATAATAAACCTAATGAATTCGTACGAGTGCTTTTGAACATCGTACGACAAGTTAGGACATCTTACGACTCTTTATGCCACATTAGCAACTCGAAAGGAACGTTACTATAATGTAGAACGCCATACAGCTCCAAAGTACACCTTACAATTCCGTACGTAAATTTAAAACTCCATAATAAACCTAATGAATTCATACGAGTCCTTTGAACATCGTACGACAAGTTAAGACATCTTACGACTCTTTATGCCACATTAGCAACTGGAAAAGAACTTTAGTATAATGTAGAACGCCATACAGCTCCTAACACCTTACAATACCGTACGTAAACTTAAAACTCAATAATAAACCTAATGAATTCGTACGAGTCGTTTTGAACATCGTACGACAAGTTAGGACATCTTACGACTCTTTATGCCCCATAGCAACTCAAAAAGAACTTTAATATAATGTAGAACGCCATATAGCTCCTAACACCTTTCAATACCGTACGTAAACTTAAAACTCCATAATAAACCTAATGAATTCGTACGAGTCCTTTGAACATCGTACGACAAGTTTGGACATCTTACGACTCTTTATGCCACATTAGCAACTCGAAAAGAACGTTAGTATAATGTAGAACGCCATACAGCTCATAAGTACACCTGACAATACCGTACGTAAACTTAAAACTCAATAATAAACCTAATGAATTCGTACGAGTGCTTTTGAACATCGTACGACAAGTTAGGACATCTTACGACTCTTTATGCCACATTAGCAACTCGAAAAGAACTTTAGTATAATGTAGAACGCCATACAGCTCCTAACACCTTACAATACCGTACGTAAACTTAAAACTCCATAATAAACCTAATGAATTCGTACGAGTCCTTTGAACATCGTACGACAAGTTTGGACATCTTACGACTCTTTATGCCACATTAGCAACTCGAAAAGAACGTTAGTATAATGTAGAACGCCATACAGCTCATAAGTACACCTGACAATACCGTACGTAAACTTAAAACTCAATAATAAACCTAATGAATTCGTACGAGTGCTTTTGAACATCGTACGACAAGTTAGGACATCTTACGACTCTTTATGCCACATTAGCAACTCGAAAGGAACGTTACTATAATGTAGAACGCCATACAGCTCCAAAGTACACCTTACAATTCCGTACGTAAATTTAAAACTCCATAATAAACCTAATGAATTCATACGAGTCCTTTGAACATCGTACGACAAGTTAAGACATCTTACGACTCTTTATGCCACATTAGCAACTCGAAAAGAACTTTAGTATAATGTAGAACGCCATACAGCTCCTAACACCTTACAATACCGTACGTAAACTTAAAACTCAATAATAAACCTAATGAATTCGTACGAGTCGTTTTGAACATCGTACGACAAGTTAGGACATCTTACGACTCTTTATGCCCATAGCAACTCAAAAAGAACTTTAATATAATGTAGAACGCCATATAGCTCCTAACACCTTTCAATACCGTACGTAAACTTAAAACTCCATAATAAACCTAATGAATTCGTACGAGTCCTTTGAACATCGTACGACAAGTTTGGACATCTTACGACTCTTTATGCCACATTAACAACTCGAAAAGAACGTTAGTATAATGTAGAACGCCATACAGCTCATAAGTACACCTGACAATACCGTACGTAAACTTAAAACTTAATAATAAACCTAATGAATTCGTACGAGTCCTTTGAACATCGTACAACAAGTTAGGACATCTTACGACTCTTTATGCCACATTAGCAACTCGAAAAGAACTTTAGTATAATGTAGAACGCCATACAGGTCCTAACACCTTACAATACCGTACGTAAACTTAAAACTCCATAATAAACCTAATGAATTCGTACGAGTCCTTTTGAACACCGTACGACAAGTTAGGACATCTTACGACTCTTTATGCCACATTAGCAACTCGAAAAGAACTTTAGTATAATGTAGAACGCCATACAGCTCCTAACACCTTACAATACCGTACGTAAACATAAAACTCCATAATAAACCTAATGAATTCGTACGAGTCCTTTTGAACATCGTACGACAAGTTAGGACATCTTACGACTCTTTATGCCACATTAGCAACTCGAAAAGAACGTTACTATAATGTAGAACGCCATACAGCTCCAAAGTACACCTTACAATTCCGTACGTAAATTTAAAACTCCATAATAAACCTAATGAATTCATACGAGTCCTTTGAACATCGTACGACAAGTTAAGACATCTTACGACTCTTTATGCCACATTAGCAACTCGAAAAGAACTTTAGTATAATGTAGAACGCCATACAGCTCCTAACACCTTACAATACCCTACGTAAACTTAAAACTCAATAATAAACCTAATGAATTCGTACGAGTCCTTTTGAACATCGTACGACAAGTTAGGACATCTTACGACTCTTTATGCCCCATAGCAACTCAAAAAGAACTTTAATATAATGTAGAACGCCATATAGCTCCTAACACCTTTCAATACCGTACGTAAACTTAAAACTCCATAATAAACCTAATGAATTCGTACGAGTCCTTTGAACATCGTACGACAAGTTTGGACATCTTACGTCTCTTTATGCCACATTAGCAACTCGAAAAGAACGTTAGTATAATGTAGAACGCCATACAACTCATAAGTACACCTGACAATACCGTACGTAAACTTAAAACTCGATAATAAACCTAATAAATTCGTACGAGTCCTTTTGAACATCGTACGACAAGTTAGAACATCTTACGACTCTTTATGCCACATTAGCAACTCGAAAAGAACGTTACTATAATCTAGAACGCCATACAGCTCATAAGTACACCTTACAATTCCGTACGTAAATTTAAAACTCCATAATAAACCTAATGAATTCGTACGAGTCCTTTGAACATCGTACTACAAGTTGGGACATCTTACGACTCATTATGCCACATTAGCAACTCGAAAAGAACTTTAGTATAATGTAGAACGCCATACAGGTCCTAACACCTTTCAATACCGTACGTAAACTTAAAGCTCCATAATATACCTAATGAATTCGTACGAGTCCTTTGAACATCGTACGACAAGTTAGGACATCTTATGACTCTTTATGCCATATTAGCACCTTGAAAAGCACATTAGTATAATGTAAGACGTCTTACAACACCTAACAACATCTTACAACACCGTACGAACCTTTAAAACTCCAAAATAAACCTAATGAATTCGTACGAGTCCTTTGAACATCGTACAACAAGTTAGGACATCTTACGACTCTTTATGCCACATTAGCAACTCGAAAAGAACTTTAGTATAATGTAGAACGCCATACAGGTCCTAACACCTTACAATACCGTACGTAAACTTAAAACTCAATAATAAACCTAATGAATTCGTACGAGTCCTTTTGAACATCGTACGACAAGTTAGGACATCTTACGACTCTTTATGCCCCATAGCAACTCAAAAAGAACTTTAATATAATGTAGAACGCCATATAGCTCCTAACACCTTTCAATACCGTACGTAAACTTAAAACTCAATAATAAACCTAATGAATTCGTACGAGTCCTTTTGAACATCGTACGACAAGTTAGGACATCTTACGACTCTTTATGCCCCATAGCAACTCAAAAAGAACTTTAATATAATGTAGAACGCCATATAGCTCCTAACACCTTTCAATACCGTACGTAAACTTAAAACTCAATAATAAACCTAATGAATTCGTACGAGTCCTTTTTAACATCGTACGACAAGTTAGGACATCTTACGACTCTTTATGCCACATTAGCAACTCGAAAAGAACTTTAGTATAATGTAGAACGCTATACAGCTCCTAACACCTTACAATACCGTACGTAAACTTAAAACTCCATAATAAACCTAATGAATTCGTACGAGTCCTTTGAACATCGTACGACAAGTTAGGACATCTTATGACTCTTTATGCCATATTAGCACCTTGAAAAGCACATTAGTATAATGTAAGACGTCTTACAACACCTAACAACATCTTACAACACCGTACGAACCTTTAAAACTCCAAAATAAACCTAATGAATTCGTACGAGTCCTTTGAACATCGTACGACAAGTTAGGACATCTTACGACTCTTTATGCCACATTAGCAACTCGAAAAGAACTTTAGTATAATGTAGAACGCCATACAGCTCCTAACACCTTACAATACCCTACGTAAACTTAAAACTCAATAATAAACCTAATGAATTCGTACGAGTCCTTTGAACATCGTACGACAAGTTAGGACATCTTACGACTCTTTATGCCCCATAGCAACTCAAAAAGAACTTTAATATAATGTAGAACGCCAAATAGCTCCTAACACCTTTCAATACCGTACGTAAACTTAAAACTCCATAATAAACCTAATGAATTCGTACGAGTCCTTTGAACATCGTACGACAAGTTTGGACATCTTACGTCTCTTTATGCCACATTAGCAACTCGAAAAGAACGTTAGTATAATGTAGAACGCCATACAACTCATAAGTACACCTGACAATACCGTACGTAAACTTAAAACTCGATAATAAACCTAATAAATTCGTACGAGTCCTTTTGAACATCGTACGACAAGTTAGAACATCTTACGACTCTTTATGCCACATTAGCAACTCGAAAAGAACGTTACTATAATGTAGAACGCCATACAGCTCCTAAGTACACCTTACAATTCCGTACGTAAATTTAAAACTCCATAATAAACCTAATGAATTCGTACGAGTCCTTTGAACATCGTACTACAAGTTGGGACATCTTACGACTCATTATGCCACATTAGCAACTCGAAAAGAACTTTAGTATAATGTAGAACGCCATACAGGTCCTAACACCTTTCAATACCGTACGTAAACTTAAAGCTCCATAATATACCTAATGAATTCGTACGAGTCCTTTGAACATCGTACGACAAGTTAGGACATCTTATGACTCTTTATGCCATATTAGCACCTTGAAAAGCACATTAGTATAATGTAAGACGTCTTACAACACCTAACAACATCTTACAACACCGTACGAACCTTTAAAACTCCAAAATAAACCTAATGAATTCGTACGAGTCCTTTGAACATCGTACAACAAGTTAGGACATCTTACGACTCTTTATGCCACATTAGCAACTCGAAAAGAACTTTAGTATAATGTAGAACGCCATACAGGTCCTAACACCTTACAATACCGTACGTAAACTTAAAACTCAATAATAAACCTAATGAATTCGTACGAGTCCTTTTGAACATCGTACGACAAGTTAGGACATCTTACGACTCTTTATGCCCCATAGCAACTCAAAAAGAACTTTAATATAATGTAGAACGCCATATAGCTCCTAACACCTTTCAATACCGTACGTAAACTTAAAACTCAATAATAAACCTAATGAATTCGTACGAGTCCTTTTGAACATCGTACGACAAGTTAGGACATCTTACGACTCTTTATGCCCCATAGCAACTCAAAAAGAACTTTAATATAATGTAGAACGCCATATAGCTCCTAACACCTTTCAATACCGTACGTAAACTTAAAACTCAATAATAAACTTAATGAATTCGTACGAGTCCTTTTTAACATCGTACGACAAGTTAGGACATCTTACGACTCTTTATGCCACATTAGCAACTCGAAAAGAACTTTAGTATAATGTAGAACGCCATACAGCTCCTAACACCTTACAATACCGTACGTAAACTTAAAACTCCATAATAAACCTAATGAATTCGTACGAGTCCTTTGAACATCGTACGACAAGTTTGGACATCTTACGACTCTTTATGCCACATTAGCAACTCGAAAATAACGTTAGTATAATGTAGAACGCCATACAGCTCATAAGTACACCTAACAATACCGTACGTAAACTTAAAACTCAATAATAAACCTAATGAATTCGTACGAGTCCTTTTGAACATCGTACGACAAGTTAGGACATCTTACGACTCTTTATGCCACATTAGCAACTCGAAAAGAACTTTAGTATAATGTAGAACGCCATACAGCTCCTAACACCTTACAATACCGTACGTAAACTTAAAACTCCATAATAAACCTAATGAATTCGTACGAGTCCTTTTGAACACCGTACGACAAGTTAGGACATCTTACGACTCTTTATGCCCCATAGCAACTCAAAAAGAACTTTAATATAATGTAGAACGCCATATAGCTCCTAACACCTTTCAATACCGTACGTAAACTTAAAACTCCATAATAAACCTAATGAATTCGTACGAGTCCTTTGAACATCGTACGACAAGTTTGGACATCTTACGTCTCTTTATGCCACATTAGCAACTCGAAAAGAATGTTAGTATAATGTAGAACGCCATACAACTCATAAGTACACCTGACAATACCGTACGTAAACTTAAAACTCGATAATAAACCTAATAAATTCGTACGAGTCCTTTTGAACATCGTACGACAAGTTAGAACATCTTACGACTCTTTATGCCACATTAGCAACTCGAAAAGAACGTTACTATAATGTAGAACGCCTTACAGCTCCTAAGTACACCTTACAATTCCGTACGTAAATTTAAAACTCCATAATAAACCTAATGAATTCGTACGAGTCCTTTGAACATCGTACTACAAGTTGGGACATCTTACGACTCATTATGCCACATTAGCAACTCGAAAAGAACTTTAGTATAATGTAGAACGCCATAAAGGTCCTAACAGCTTTCAATACCGTACGTAAACTTAAAGCTCCATAATATACCTAATGAATTCGTACTAGTCCTTTGAACATCGTACGACAAGTTAGGACATCTTATGACTCTTTATGCCATATTAGCACCTTGAAAAGCACATTAGTATAATGTAAGACGTCTTACAACACCTAACAACATCTTACAACACCGTACGAACCTTTAAAACTCCAAAATAAACCTAATGAATTCGTACGAGTCCTTTGAACATCGTACAACAAGTTAGGACATCTTACGACTCTTTATGCCACATTAGCAACTCGAAAAGAACTTTAGTATAATGTAGAACGCCATACAGGTCCTAACACCTTACAATACCGTACGTAAACTTAAAACTCAATAATAAACCTAATGAATTCGTACGAGTCCTTTTGAACATCGTACGACAAATTAGGACATCTTACGACTCTTTATGCCCCATAGCAACTCAAAAAGAACTTTAATATAATGTAGAACGCCATATAGCTCCTAACACCTTTCAATACCGTACGTAAACTTAAAACTCAATAATAAACCTAATGAATTCGTACGAGTCCTTTTGAACATCGTACGACAAGTTAGGACATCTTACGACTCTTTATGCCCCATAGCAACTCAAAAAGAACTTTAATATAATGTAGAACGCCATATAGCTCCTAACACCTTTCAATACCGTACGTAAACTTAAAACTCAATAATAAACTTAATGAATTCGTACGAGTCCTTTTTAACATCGTACGACAAGTTAGGACATCTTACGACTCTTTATGCCACATTAGCAACTCGAAAAGAACTTTAGTATAATGTAGAACGCCATACAGCTCCTAACACCTTACAATACCGTACGTAAACTTAAAACTCCATAATAAACCTAATGAATTCGTACGAGTCCTTTGAACATCGTACGACAAGTTTGGACATCTTACGACTCTTTATGCCACATTAGCAACTCGAAAATAACGTTAGTATAATGTAGAACGCCATACAGCTCATAAGTACACCTAACAATACCGTACGTAAACTTAAAACTCAATAATAAACCTAATGAATTCGTACGAGTCCTTTTGAACATCGTACGACAAGTTAGGACATCTTACGACTCTTTATGCCACATTAGCAACTCGAAAAGAACTTTAGTATAATGTAGAACGCCATACAGCTCCTAACACCTTACAATACCGTACGTAAACTTAAAACTCCATAATAAACCTAATGAATTCGTACGAGTCCTTTTGAACACCGTACGACAAGTTAGGACATCTTACGACTCTTTATGCCCCATAGCAACTCAAAAAGAACTTTAATATAATGTAGAACGCCATATAGCTCCTAACACCTTTCAATACCGTACGTAAACTTAAAACTCCATAATAAACCTAATGAATTCGTACGAGTCCTTTGAACATCGTACGACAAGTTTGGACATCTTACGTCTCTTTATGCCACATTAGCAACTCGAAAAGAATGTTAGTATAATGTAGAACGCCATACAACTCATAAGTACACCTGACAATACCGTACGTAAACTTAAAACTCGATAATAAACCTAATAAATTCGTACGAGTCCTTTTGAACATCGTACGACAAGTTAGAACATCTTACGACTCTTTATGCCACATTAGCAACTCGAAAAGAACGTTACTATAATGTAGAACGCCTTACAGCTCCTAAGTACACCTTACAATTCCGTATGTAAATTTAAAACTCCATAATAAACCTAATGAATTCGTACGAGTCCTTTGAACATCGTACTACAAGTTGGGACATCTTACGACTCATTATGCCACATTAGCAACTCGAAAAGAACTTTAGTATAATGTAGAACGCCATAAAGGTCCTAACAGCTTTCAATACCGTACGTAAACTTAAAGCTCCATAATATACCTAATGAATTCGTACGAGTCCTTTGAACATCGTACGACAAGTTAGGACATCTTATGACTCTTTATGCCATATTAGCACCTTGAAAAGCACATTAGTATAATGTAAGACGTCTTACAACACCTAACAACATCTTACAACACCGTACGAACCTTTAAAACTCCAAAATAAACCTAATGAATTCGTACGAGTCCTTTGAACATCGTACAACAAGTTAGGACATCTTACGACTCTTTATGCCACATTAGCAACTCGAAAAGAACTTTAGTATAATGTAGAACGCCATACAGGTCCTAACACCTTACAATACCGTACGTAAACTTAAAACTCAATAATAAACCTAATGAATTCGTACGAGTCCTTTTGAACATCGTACGACAAATTAGGACATCTTACGACTCTTTATGCCCCATAGCAACTCAAAAAGAACTTTAATATAATGTAGAACGCCGTATAGCTCCTAACACCTTTCAATACCGTACGTAAACTTAAAACTCAATAATAAACCTAATGAATTCGTACGAGTCCTTTTGAACATCGTACGACAAGTTAGGACATCTTACGACTCTTTATGCCCCATAGCAACTCAAAAAGAACTTTAATATAATGTAGAACGCCATATAGCTCCTAACACCTTTCAATACCGTACGTAAACTTAAAACTCAATAATAAACTTAATGAATTCGTACGAGTCCTTTTTAACATCGTACGACAAGTTAGGACATCTTACGACTCTTTATGCCACATTAGCAACTCGAAAAGAACTTTAGTATAATGTAGAACGCCATACAGCTCCTAACACCTTACAATACCGTACGTAAACTTAAAACTCCATAATAAACCTAATGAATTCGTACGAGTCCTTTGAACATCGTACGACAAGTTTGGACATCTTACGACTCTTTATGCCACATTAGCAACTCGAAAATAACGTTAGTATAATGTAGAACGCCATACAACTCATAAGTACACCTAACAATACCGTACGTAAACTTAAAACTCAATAATAAACCTAATGAATTCGTACGAGTCCTTTTGAACATCGTACGACAAGTTAGGACATCTTACGACTCTTTATGCCACATTAGCAACTCGAAAAGAACTTTAGTATAATGTAGAACGCCATATAGCTCCTAACACCTAACAATACCGTACGTAAACTTAAAACTCCATAATAAACCTAATGAATTCGTACGAGTCCTTTTGAACACCGTACGACAAGTTAGGACATCTTACGACTCTTTATGCCCCATAGCAACTCAAAAAGAACTTTAATATAATGTAGAACGCCATATAGCTCCTAACACCTTTCAATACCGTACGTAAACTTAAAACTCCATAATAAACCTAATGAATTCGTACGAGTCCTTTGAACATCGTACGACAAGTTTGGACATCTTACGTCTCTTTATGCCACATTAGCAACTCGAAAAGAATGTTAGTATAATGTAGAACGCCATACAACTCATAAGTACACCTGACAATACCGTACGTAAACTTAAAACTCGATAATAAACCTAATAAATTCGTACGAGTCCTTTTGAACATCGTACGACAAGTTAGAACATCTTACGACTCTTTATGCCACATTAGCAACTCGAAAAGAACGTTACTATAATGTAGAACGCCTTACAGCTCCTAAGTACACCTTACAATTCCGTACGTAAATTTAAAACTCCATAATAAACCTAATGAATTCGTACGAGTCCTTTGAACATCGTACTACAAGTTGGGACATCTTACGACTCATTATGCCACATTAGCAACTCGAAAAGAACTTTAGTATAATGTAGAACGCCATAAAGGTCCTAACAGCTTTCAATACCGTACGTAAACTTAAAGCTCCATAATATACCTAATGAATTCGTACGAGTCCTTTGAACATCGTACGACAAGTTAGGACATCTTATGACTCTTTATGCCATATTAGCACCTTGAAAAGCACATTAGTATAATGTAAGACGTCTTACAACACCTAACAACATCTTACAACACCGTACGAACCTTTAAAACTCCAAAATAAACCTAATGAATTCGTACGAGTCCTTTGAACATCGTACAACAAGTTAGGACATCTTACGACTCTTTATGCCACATTAGCAACTCGAAAAGAACTTTAGTATAATGTAGAACGCCATACAGGTCCTAACACCTTACAATACCGTACGTAAACTTAAAACTCAATAATAAACCTAATGAATTCGTACGAGTCCTTTTGAACATCGTACGACAAGTTAGGACATCTTACGACTCTTTATGCCCCATAGCAACTCAAAAAGAACTTTAATATAATGTAGAACGCCATATAGCTCCTAACACCTTTCAATACCGTACGTAAACTTAAAACTCAATAATAAACCTAATGAATTCGTACGAGTCCTTTTGAACATCGTACGACAAGTTAGGACATCTTACGACTCTTTATGCCCCATAGCAACTCAAAAACAACTTTAATATAATGTAGAACGCCATATAGCTCCTAACACCTTTCAATACCGTACGTAAACTTAAAACTCAATAATAAACCTAATAAATTCGTACGAGTCCTTTTTAACATCGTACGACAAGTTAGGACATCTTACGACTCTTTATGCCACATTAGCAACTCGAAAAGAACTTTAGTATAATGTAGAACGCCATACAGCTCCTAACACCTTACAATACCGTACGTAAACTTAAAACTCCATAATAAACCTAATGAATTCGTACGAGTCCTTTGAACATCGTACGACAAGTTTGGACATCTTACGACTCTTTATGCCACATTAGCAACTCGAAAATAACGTTAGTATAATGTAGAACGCCATACAGCTCATAAGTACACCTGACAATACCGTACGTAAACTTAAAACTCAATAATAAACCTAATGAATTCGTACGAGTCCTTTTGAACATCGTACGACAAGTTAGGACATCTTACGACTCTTTATGCCACATTAGCAACTCGAAAAGAACTTTAGTATAATGTAGAACGCCATACAGCTCCTAACACCTTACAATACCGTACGTAAACTTAAAACTCCATAATAAACCTAATGAATTCGTACGAGTCCTTTTGAACATCGTACGACAAGTTAGGACATCTTACGACTCTTTATGCCACATTAGCAACTCGAAAAGAACGTTAGTATAATGTAGAACGCCATACAGCTCATAAGTACACCTGACAATACCGTACGTAAACTTAAAACTCAATAATAAACCTAATGAATTCGTACGAGTGCTTTTGAACATCGTACGACAAGTTAGGACATCTTACGACTCTTTATGCCACATTAGCAACTCGAAAAGAACGTTACTATAATGTAGAACGCCATACAGCTCCAAAGTACACCTTACAATTCCGTACGTAAATTTAAAACTCCATAATAAACCTAATGAATTCGTACGAGTCCTTTGAACATCGTACTACAAGTTGGGACATCTTACGACTCATTATGCCACATTAGCAACTCGAAAAGAACTTTAGTATAATGTAGAACGCCATACAGGTCCTAACACCTTTCAATACCGTACGTAAACTTAAAGCTCCATAATATACCTAATGAATTCGTACGAGTCCTTTGAACATCGTACGACAAGTTAGGACATCTTATGACTCTTTATGCCATATTAGCACCTTGAAAAGCACATTAGTATAATGTAAGACGTCTTACAACACCTAACAACATCTTACAACACCGTACGAACCTTTAAAACTCCAAAATAAACCTAATGAATTCGTACGTGTCCTTTGAGCATCGTACGAAAAGTTAGGACATCTTACGACCCTTTATGCCACATTAGCATATCGAAAAAAACTTTAGTATAATGTAGAACGCCATACAGCTCCTAACACCTTACAATACCGTACGTAAACTTAAAACTCCATAATAAACCTAATGAATTCGTACGAGTCCTTTGAACATCGTACGACAAGTTTGGACATCTTACGACTCTTTATGCCACATTAGCAACTCGAAAAGAGCGTTAGTATAATGTAGAACGCCATACAGCTCATAAGTACACCTGACAATACCGTACGTAAACTTAAAACTCAATAATAAACCTAATGAATTCGTACGAGTGCTTTTGAACATCGTACGACAAGTTAGGACATCTTACGACTCTTTATGCCACATTAGCAACTCGAAAAGAACTTTAGTATAATGTAGAACGCCATACAGGTCCTAACACCTTACAATACCGTACGTAAACTTAAAACTCAATAATTAAACTAATGAATTCGTACGAGTCCTTTTGAACATCGTACGACAAGTTAGGACATCTTACGACTCTTTATGCCCCATAGCAACTCAAAAAGAACTTTAATATAATGTAGAACGCCATATAGCTCCTAACACCTTTCAATACCGTACGTAAACTTAAAACTCAATAATAAACCTAATGAATTCGTACGAGTCCTTTTGAACATCGTACGACAAGTTAGGACATCTTACGACTCTTTATGCCCCATAGCAACTCAAAAAGAACTTTAATATAATGTAGAACGCCATATAGCTCCTAACACCTTTCAATACCGTACGTAAACTTAAAACTCAATAATAAACCTAATGAATTCGTACGAGTCCTTTTTAACATCGTACGACAAGTTAGGACATCTTACGACTCTTTATGCCACATTAGCAACTCGAAAAGAACTTTAGTATAATGTAGAACGCCATACAGCTCCTAACACCTTACAATACCGTACGTAAACTTAAAACTCCATAATAAACCTAATGAATTCGTACGAGTCCTTTGAACATCGTACCACAAGTTTGGACATCTTACGACTCTTTATGCCACATTAGCAACTCGAAAATAACGTTAGTATAATGTAGAACGCCATACAGCTCATAAGTACACCTGACAATACCGTACGTAAACTTAAAACTCAATAATAAACCTAATGAATTCGTACGAGTCCTTTTGAACATCGTACGACAAGTTAGGACATCTTACGACTCTTTATGCCACATTAGCAACTCGAAAAGAACTTTAGTATAATGTAGAACGCCATACAGCTCCTAACACCTTACAATACCGTACGTAAACTTAAAACTCCATAATAAACCTAATGAATTCGTACGAGTCCTTTTGAACATCGTACGACAAGTTAGGACATCTTACGACTCTTTATGCCACATTAGCAACTCGAAAAGAACGTTAGTATAATGTAGAACGCCATACAGCTCATAAGTACACCTGACAATACCGTACGTAAACTTAAAACTCAATAATAAACCTAATGAATTCGTACGAGTGCTTTTGAACATCGTACGACAAGTTAGGACATCTTACGACTCTTTATGCCACATTAGCAACTCGAAAAGAACGTTACTATAATGTAGAACGCCATACAGCTCCAAAGTACACCTTACAATTCCGTACGTAAATTTAAAACTCCATAATAAACCTAATGAATTCGTACGAGTCCTTTGAACATCGTACTACAAGTTGGGACATCTTACGACTCATTATGCCACATTAGCAACTCGAAAAGAACTTTAGTATAATGTAGAACGCCATACAGGTCCTAACACCTTTCAATACCGTACGTAAACTTAAAGCTCCATAATATACCTAATGAATTCGTACGAGTCCTTTGAACATCGTACGACAAGTTAGGACATCTTATGACTCTTTATGCCATATTAGCACCTTGAAAAGCACATTAGTATAATGTAAGACGTCTTACAACACCTAACAACATCTTACAACACCGTACGAACCTTTAAAACTCCAAAATAAACCTAATGAATTCGTACGTGTCCTTTGAGCATCGTACGAAAAGTTAGGACATCTTACGACCCTTTATGCCACATTAGCATATCGAAAAAAACTTTAGTATAATGTAGAACGCCATACAGCTCCTAACACCTTACAATACCGTACGTAAACTTAAAACTCCATAATAAACCTAATGAATTCGTACGAGTCCTTTGAACATCGTACGACAAGTTTGGACATCTTACGACTCTTTATGCCACATTAGCAACTTGAAAAGAGCGTTAGTATAATGTAGAACGCCATACAGCTCATAAGTACACCTGACAATTCCGTACGTAAACTTAAAACTCAATAATAAACCTAATGAATTCGTACGAGTGCTTTTGAACATCGTACGACAAGTTAGGACATCTTACGACTCTTTATGCCACATTAGCAACTCGAAAAGAACTTTAGTATAATGTAGACCGCCATACAGGTCCTAACACCTTACAATACCGTACGTAAACTTAAAACTCAATAATTAACCTAATGAATTCGTACGAGTCCTTTTGAACATCGTACGACAAGTTAGGACATCTTACGACTCTTTATGCCCCATAGCAACTCAAAAAGAACTTTAATATAATGTAGAACGCCATATAGCTCCTAACACCTTTCAATACCGTACGTAAACTTAAAACTCAATAATAGACCTAATGAATTCGTACGAGTCCTTTTGAACATCGTACGACAAGTTAGGACATCTTACGACTCTTTATGCCCCATAGCAACTCAAAAAGAACTTTAATATAATGTAGAACGCCATATAGCTCCTAACACCTTTCAATACCGTACGTAAACTTAAAACTCAATAATAAACCTAATGAATTCGTACGAGTCCTTTGAACATCGTACGACAAGTTTGGACAACTTACGACTCTTTATGCCACATTAGCAACTCGAAAATAACGTTAGTATAATGTAGAACGCCATACAGCTCATAAGTACACCTGACAATACCGTACGTAAACTTAAAACTCAATAACAAACCTAATAAATTCGTACGAGTCCTTTTGAACATCATACGACAAGTTAGGACATCTTACGACTCTTTATGCCACATTAGCAACTCGAAAAGAACTTTAGTATAATGTAGAACGCCATACAGCTCCTAACACCTTACAATACCGTACTTAAACTTAAAACTCCATAATAAACCTAATGAATTCGTACGAGTCCTTTTGAACATCGTACGACAAGTTAGGACATCTTACGACTCTTTATGCCACATTAGCAACTCGAAAAGAACGTTAGTATAATGTAGAACGCCATACAGCTCATAAGTACACCTGACAATACCGTACGTAAACTTAAAACAAAATAATAAACCTAATGAATTCGTACGAGTCCTTTTGAACATCGTACGACAAGTTAGGACATCTTACGACTCTTTATGCCCCATAGCAACTCAAAAAGAACTTTAATATAATGTAGAACGCCATATAGCTCCTAACACCTTTCAATACCGTACGTAAACTTAAAACTCAATAATAAACCTAATGAATTCGTACGAGTCCTTTTTAACATCGTACGACAAGTTAGGACATCTTACGACTCTTTATGCCACATTAGCAACTCGAAAAGAACTTTAGTATAATGTAGAACGCCATACAGCTCCTAACACCTTACAATACCGTACGTAAACTTAAAACTCCATAATAAACCTAATGAATTCGTACGAGTCCTTTGAACATCGTACGACAAGTTTGGACATCTTACGACTCTTTATGCCACATTAGCAACTCGAAAATAACGTTAGTATAATGTAGAACGCCATACAGCTCATAAGTACACCTGACAATACCGTACGTAAACTTAAAACTCAATAATAAACCTAATGAATTCGTACGAGTCCTTTTGAACATCGTACGACAAGTTAGGACATCTTACGACTCTTTATGCCACATTAGCAACTCGAAAAGAACTTTAGTATAATGTAGAACGCCATACAGCTCCTAACACCTTACAATACCGTACGTAAACTTAAAACTCCATAATAAACCTAATGAATTCGTACGAGTCCTTTTGAACATCGTACGACAAGTTAGGACATCTTACGACTCTTTATGCCACATTAGCAACTCGAAAAGAACGTTAGTATAATGTAGAACGCCATACAGCTCATAAGTACACCTGACAATACCGTACGTAAACTTAAAACAAAATAATAAACCTAATGAATTCGTACGAGTGCTTTTGAACATCGTACGACAAGTTAGGACATCTTACGACTCTTTATGCCACATTAGCAACTCGAAAAGAACGTTACTATAATGTAGAACGCCATACAGCTCCAAAGTACACCTTACAATTCCGTACGTAAATTTAAAACTCCATAATAAACCTAATGAATTCGTACGAGTCCTTTGAACATCGTACTACAAGTTGGGACATCTTACGACTCATTATGCCACATTAGCAACTCGAAAAGAACTTTAGTATAATGTAGAACGCCATACAGGTCCTAACACCTTTCAATACCGTACGTAAACTTAAAGCTCCATAATATACCTAATGAATTCGTACGAGTCCTTTGAACATCGTACGACAAGTTAGGACATCTTATGACTCTTTATGCCATATTAGCACCTTGAAAAGCACATTAGTATAATGTAAGACGTCTTACAACACCTAACAACATCTTACAACACCGTACGAACCTTTAAAACTCCAAAATAAACCTAATGAATTCGTACGTGTCCTTTGAGCATCGTACGAAAAGTTAGGACATCTTACGACCCTTTATGCCACATTAGCATATCGAAAAAAACTTTAGTATAATGTAGAACGCCATACAGCTCCTAACACCTTACAATACCGTACGTAAACTTAAAACTCCATAATAAACCTAATGAATTCGTACGAGTCCTTTGAACATCGTACGACAAGTTTGGACATCTTACGACTCTTTATGCCACATTAGCAACTTGAAAAGAGCGTTAGTATAATGTAGAACGCCATACAGCTCATAAGTACACCTGACAATACCGTACGTAAACTTAAAACTCAATAATAAACCTAATGAATTCGTACGAGTGCTTTTGAACATCGTACGACAAGTTAGGACATCTTACGACTCTTTATGCCACATTAGCAACTCGAAAAGAACTTTAGTATAATGTAGACCGCCATACAGGTCCTAACACCTTACAATACCGTACGTAAACTTAAAACTCAATAATTAACCTAATGAATTCGTACGAGTCCTTTTGAACATCGTACGACAAGTTAGGACATCTTACGACTCTTTATGCCCCATAGCAACTCAAAAAGAACTTTAATATAATGTAGAACGCCATATAGCCCCTAACACCTTTCAATACCGTACGTAAACTTAAAACTCAATAATAGACCTAATGAATTCGTACGAGTCCTTTTGAACATCGTACGACAAGTTAGGACATCTTACGACTCTTTATGCCCCATAGCAACTCAAAAAGAACTTTAATATAATGTAGAACGCCATATAGCTCCTAACACCTTTCAATACCGTACGTAAACTTAAAACTCAATAATAAACCTAATGAATTCGTACGAGTCCTTTGAACATCGTACGACAAGTTTGGACATCTTACGACTCTTTATGCCACATTAGCAACTCGAAAATAACGTTAGTATAATGTAGAACGCCATACAGCTCATAAGTACACCTGACAATACCGTACGTAAACTTAAAACTCAATAACAAACCTAATAAATTCGTACGAGTCCTTTTGAACATCATACGACAAGTTAGGACATCTTACGACTCTTTATGCCACATTAGCAACTCGAAAAGAACTTTAGTATAATGTAGAACGCCATACAGCTCCTAACACCTTACAATACCGTACTTAAACTTAAAACTCCATAATAAACCTAATGAATTCGTACGAGTCCTTTTGAACATCGTACGACAAGTTAGGACATCTTACGACTCTTTATGCCACATTAGCAACTCGAAAAGAACGTTAGTATAATGTAGAACGCCATACAGCTCATAAGTACACCTGACAATACCGTACGTAAACTTAAAACTCAATAATAAACCTAATGAATTCGTACGAGTGCTTTTGAACATCGTACGACAAGTTAGGACATCTTACGACTCTTTATGCCACATTAGCAACTCGAAAAGAACGTTACTATAATGTAGAACGCCATACAGCTCCAAAGTACACCTTACAATTCCGTACGTAAATTTAAAACTCCATAATAAACCTAATGAATTCGTACGAGTCCTTTGAACATCGTACTACAAGTTGGGACATCTTACGACTCATTATGCCACATTAGCAACTCGAAAAGAACTTTAGTATAATGTAGAACGCCATACAGGTCCTAACACCTTTCAATACCGTACGTAAACTTAAAGCTCCATAATATACCTAATGAATTCGTACGAGTCCTTTGAACATCGTACGACAAGTTAGGACATCTTATGACTCTTTATGCCATATTAGCACCTTGAAAAGCACATTAGTATAATGTAAGACGTCTTACAACACCTAACAACATCTTACAACACCGTACGAACCTTTAAAACTCCAAAATAAACCTAATGAATTCGTACGTGTCCTTTGAGCATCGTACGAAAAGTTAGGACATCTTACGACCCTTTATGCCACATTAGCATATCGAAAAAAACTTTAGTATAATGTAGAACGCCATACAGCTCCTAACACCTTACAATACCGTACGTAAACTTAAAACTCCATAATAAACCTAATGAATTCGTACGAGTCCTTTGAACATCGTACGACAAGTTTGGACATCTTACGACTCTTTATGCCACATTAGCAACTTGAAAAGAGCGTTAGTATAATGTAGAACGCCATACAGCTCATAAGTACACCTGACAATACCGTACGTAAACTTAAAACTCAATAATAAACCTAATGAATTCGTACGAGTGCTTTTGAACATCGTACGACAAGTTAGGACATCTTACGACTCTTTATGCCACATTAGCAACTCGAAAAGAACTTTAGTATAATGTAGACCGCCATACAGGTCCTAACACCTTACAATACCGTACGTAAACTTAAAACTCAATAATTAACCTAATGAATTCGTACGAGTCCTTTTGAACATCGTACGACAAGTTAGGACATCTTACGACTCTTTATGCCCCATAGCAACTCAAAAAGAACTTTAATATAATGTAGAACGCCATATAGCCCCTAACACCTTTCAATACCGTACGTAAACTTAAAACTCAATAATAGACCTAATGAATTCGTACGAGTCCTTTTGAACATCGTACGACAAGTTAGGACATCTTACGACTCTTTATGCCCCATAGCAACTCAAAAAGAACTTTAATATAATGTAGAACGCCATATAGCTCCTAACACCTTTCAATACCGTACGTAAACTTAAAACTCAATAATAAACCTAATGAATTCGTACGAGTCCTTTGAACATCGTACGACAAGTTTGGACATCTTACGACTCTTTATGCCACATTAGCAACTCGAAAATAACGTTAGTATAATGTAGAACGCCATACAGCTCATAAGTACACCTGACAATACCGTACGTAAACTTAAAACTCAATAACAAACCTAATAAATTCGTACGAGTCCTTTTGAACATCATACGACAAGTTAGGACATCTTACGACTCTTTATGCCACATTAGCAACTCGAAAAGAACTTTAGTATAATGTAGAACGCCATACAGCTCCTAACACCTTACAATACCGTACTTAAACTTAAAACTCCATAATAAACCTAATGAATTCGTACGAGTCCTTTTGAACATCGTACGACAAGTTAGGACATCTTACGACTCTTTATGCCACATTAGCAACTCGAAAAGAACGTTAGTATAATGTAGAACGCCATACAGCTCATAAGTACACCTGACAATACCGTACGTAAACTTAAAACTCAATAATAAACCTAATGAATTCGTACGAGTGCTTTTGAACATCGTACGACAAGTTAGGACATCTTACGACTCTTTATGCCACATTAGCAACTCGAAAAGAACGTTACTATAATGTAGAACGCCATACAGCTCCAAAGTACACCTTACAATTCCGTACGTAAATTTAAAACTCCATAATAAACCTAATGAATTCGTACGAGTCCTTTGAACATCGTACTACAAGTTGGGACATCTTACGACTCATTATGCCACATTAGCAACTCGAAAAGAACTTTAGTATAATGTAGAACGCCATACAGGTCCTAACACCTTTCAATACCGTACGTAAACTTAAAGCTCCATAATATACCTAATGAATTCGTACGAGTCCTTTGAACATCGTACGACAAGTTAGGACATCTTATGACTCTTTATGCCATATTAGCACCTTGAAAAGCACATTAGTATAATGTAAGACGTCTTACAACACCTAACAACATCTTACAACACCGTACGAACCTTTAAAACTCCAAAATAAACCTAATGAATTCGTACGTGTCCTTTGAGCATCGTACGAAAAGTTAGGACATCTTACGACCCTTTATGCCACATTAGCATATCGAAAAAAACTTTAGTATAATGTAGAACGCCATACAGCTCCTAACACCTTACAATACCGTACGTAAACTTAAAACTCCATAATAAACCTAATGAATTCGTACGAGTCCTTTGAACATCGTACGACAAGTTTGGACATCTTACGACTCTTTATGCCACATTAGCAACTCGAAAAGAGCGTTAGTATAATGTAGAAAGCCATACAGCTCATAAGTACACCTGACAATACGGTACGTAAACTTAAAACTCAATAATAAACCTAATGAATTCGTACGAGTGCTTTTGAACATCGTACGACAAGTTAGGACATCTTACGACTCTTTATGCCACATTAGCAACTCGAAAAGAACGTTACTATAATGTAGAACGCCATACAGCTCCAAAGTACACCTTACAATTCCGTACGTAAATTTAAAACTCCATAATAAACCTAATGAATTCATACGAGTCCTTTGAACATCGTACGACAAGTTAAGACATCTTACGACTCTTTATGCCACATTAGCAACTCGAAAAGAACTTTAGTATAATGTAGAACGCCATACAGCTCCTAACACCTTACAATACCGTACGTAAACTTAAAACTCAATAATAAACCTAATGAATTCGTACGAGTGCTTTTGAACATCGTACGACAAGTTAGGACATCTTACGACTCTTTATGCCACATTAGCAACTCGAAAAGAACGTTACTATAATGTAGAACGCCATACAGCTCCAAAGTACACCTTACAATTCCGTACGTAAATTTAAAACTCCATAATAAACCTAATGAATTCGTACGAGTCCTTTGAACATCGTACTACAAGTTGGGACATCTTACGACTCATTATGCCACATTAGCAACTCGAAAAGAACTTTAGTATAATGTAGAACGCCATACAGGTCCTAACACCTTTCAATACCGTACGTAAACTTAAAGCTCCATAATATACCTAATGAATTCGTACGAGTCCTTTGAACATCGTACGACAAGTTAGGACATCTTATGACTCTTTATGCCATATTAGCACCTTGAAAAGCACATTAGTATAATGTAAGACGTCTTACAACACCTAACAACATCTTACAACACCGTACGAACCTTTAAAACTCCAAAATAAACCTAATGAATTCGTACATGTCCTTTGAGCATCGTACGAAAAGTTAGGACATCTTACGACCCTTTATGCCACATTAGCATATCGAAAAAAACTTTAGTATAATGTAGAACGCCATACAGCTCCTAACACCTTACAATACCGTACGTAAACTTAAAACTCCATAATAAACCTAATGAAATCGTACGAGTCCTTTGAACATCGTACGACAAGTTTGGACATCTTACGACTCTTTATGCCACATTAGCAACTCGAAAAGAGCGTTAGTATAATGTAGAAAGCCATACAGCTCATAAGTACACCTAACAATACGGTACGTAAACTTAAAACTCAATAATAAACCTAATGAATTCGTACGAGTGCTTTTGAACATCGTACGACAAGTTAGGACATCTTACGACTCTTTATGCCACATTAGCAACTCGAAAAGAACGTTACTATAATGTAGAACGCCATACAGCTCCAAAGTACACCTTACAATTCCGTACGTAAATTTAAAACTCCATAATAAACCTAATGAATTCATACGAGTCCTTTGAACATCGTACGACAAGTTAAGACATCTTACGACTCTTTATGCCACATTAGCAACTCGAAAAGAACTTTAGTATAATGTAGAACGCCATACAGCTCCTAACACCTTACAATACCGTACGTAAACTTAAAACTCAATAATAAACCTAATGAATTCGTACGAGTCCTTTTGAACATCGTACGACAAGTTAGGACATCTTACGACTCTTTATGCCCCATAGCAACTCAAAAAGAACTTTAATATAATGTAGAACGCCATATAGCTCCTAACACCTTTCAATACCGTACGTAAACTTAAAACTCAATAATAAACCTAATGAATTCGTACGAGTCCTTTTTAACATCGTACGACAAGTTAGGACATCTTACGACTCTTTATGCCACATTAGCAACTCGAAAAGAACTTTAGTATAATGTAGAACGCCATACAGCTCCTAACACCTTACAATACCGTACGTAAACTTAAAACTCCATAATAAACCTAATGAATTCGTACGAGTCCTTTGAACATCGTACGACAAGTTTGGACATCTTACGACTCTTTATGCCACATTAGCAACTCGAAAATAACGTTAGTATAATGTAGAACGCCATACAGCTCATAAGTACACCTGACAATACCGTACGTAAACTTAAAACTCAATAATAAACCTAATGAATTCGTACGAGTCCTTTTGAACATCGTACGACAAGTTAGGACATCTTACGACTCTTTATGCCACATTAGCAACTCGAAAAGAACTTTAGTATAATGTAGAACGCCATACAGCTCCTAACACCTTACAATACCGTACGTAAACTTAAAACTCCATAATAAACCTAATGAATTCGTACGAGTCCTTTTGAACATCGTACGACAAGTTAGGACATCTTACGACTCTTTATGCCACATTAGCAACTCGAAAAGAACGTTAGTATAATGTAGAACGCCATACAGCTCATAAGTACACCTGACAATACCGTACGTAAACTTAAAACTCCATAATAAACCTAATGAATTCGTACGAGTCCTTTGAACATCGTACGACAAGTTTGGACATCTTACGACTCTTTATGCCACATTAGCAACTCGAAAATAACGTTAGTATAATGTAGAACGCCATACAACTCATAAGTACACCTAACAATACCGTACGTAAACTTAAAACTCAATAATAAACCTAATGAATTCGTACGAGTCCTTTTGAACATCGTACGACAAGTTAGGACATCTTACGACTCTTTATGCCACATTAGCAACTCGAAAAGAACTTTAGTATAATGTAGAACGCCATATAGCTCCTAACACCTAACAATACCGTACGTAAACTTAAAACTCCATAATAAACCTAATGAATTCGTACGAGTCCTTTTGAACACCGTACGACAAGTTAGGACATCTTACGACTCTTTATGCCCCATAGCAACTCAAAAAGAACTTTAATATAATGTAGAACGCCATATAGCTCCTAACACCTTTCAATACCGTACGTAAACTTAAAACTCCATAATAAACCTAATGAATTCGTACGAGTCCTTTGAACATCGTACGACAAGTTTGGACATCTTACGTCTCTTTATGCCACATTAGCAACTCGAAAAGAATGTTAGTATAATGTAGAACGCCATACAACTCATAAGTACACCTGACAATACCGTACGTAAACTTAAAACTCGATAATAAACCTAATAAATTCGTACGAGTCCTTTTGAACATCGTACGACAAGTTAGAACATCTTACGACTCTTTATGCCACATTAGCAACTCGAAAAGAACGTTACTATAATGTAGAACGCCTTACAGCTCCTAAGTACACCTTACAATTCCGTACGTAAATTTAAAACTCCATAATAAACCTAATGAATTCGTACGAGTCCTTTGAACATCGTACTACAAGTTGGGACATCTTACGACTCATTATGCCACATTAGCAACTCGAAAAGAACTTTAGTATAATGTAGAACGCCATAAAGGTCCTAACAGCTTTCAATACCGTACGTAAACTTAAAGCTCCATAATATACCTAATGAATTCGTACGAGTCCTTTGAACATCGTACGACAAGTTAGGACATCTTATGACTCTTTATGCCATATTAGCACCTTGAAAAGCACATTAGTATAATGTAAGACGTCTTACAACACCTAACAACATCTTACAACACCGTACGAACCTTTAAAACTCCAAAATAAACCTAATGAATTCGTACGAGTCCTTTGAACATCGTACAACAAGTTAGGACATCTTACGACTCTTTATGCCACATTAGCAACTCGAAAAGAACTTTAGTATAATGTAGAACGCCATACAGGTCCTAACACCTTACAATACCGTACGTAAACTTAAAACTCAATAATAAACCTAATGAATTCGTACGAGTCCTTTTGAACATCGTACGACAAGTTAGGACATCTTACGACTCTTTATGCCCCATAGCAACTCAAAAAGAACTTTAATATAATGTAGAACGCCATATAGCTCCTAACACCTTTCAATACCGTACGTAAACTTAAAACTCAATAATAAACCTAATGAATTCGTACGAGTCCTTTTGAACATCGTACGACAAGTTAGGACATCTTACGACTCTTTATGCCCCATAGCAACTCAAAAACAACTTTAATATAATGTAGAACGCCATATAGCTCCTAACACCTTTCAATACCGTACGTAAACTTAAAACTCAATAATAAACCTAATAAATTCGTACGAGTCCTTTTTAACATCGTACGACAAGTTAGGACATCTTACGACTCTTTATGCCACATTAGCAACTCGAAAAGAACTTTAGTATAATGTAGAACGCCATACAGCTCCTAACACCTTACAATACCGTACGTAAACTTAAAACTCCATAATAAACCTAATGAATTCGTACGAGTCCTTTGAACATCGTACGACAAGTTTGGACATCTTACGACTCTTTATGCCACATTAGCAACTCGAAAATAACGTTAGTATAATGTAGAACGCCATACAGCTCATAAGTACACCTGACAATACCGTACGTAAACTTAAAACTCAATAATAAACCTAATGAATTCGTACGAGTCCTTTTGAACATCGTACGACAAGTTAGGACATCTTACGACTCTTTATGCCACATTAGCAACTCGAAAAGAACTTTAGTATAATGTAGAACGCCATACAGCTCCTAACACCTTACAATACCGTACGTAAACTTAAAACTCCATAATAAACCTAATGAATTCGTACGAGTCCTTTTGAACATCGTACGACAAGTTAGGACATCTTACGACTCTTTATGCCACATTAGCAACTCGAAAAGAACGTTAGTATAATGTAGAACGCCATACAGCTCATAAGTACACCTGACAATACCGTACGTAAACTTAAAACTCAATAATAAACCTAATGAATTCGTACGAGTGCTTTTGAACATCGTACGACAAGTTAGGACATCTTACGACTCTTTATGCCACATTAGCAACTCGAAAAGAACGTTACTATAATGTAGAACGCCATACAGCTCCAAAGTACACCTTACAATTCCGTACGTAAATTTAAAACTCCATAATAAACCTAATGAATTCGTACGAGTCCTTTGAACATCGTACTACAAGTTGGGACATCTTACGACTCATTATGCCACATTAGCAACTCGAAAAGAACTTTAGTATAATGTAGAACGCCATACAGGTCCTAACACCTTTCAATACCGTACGTAAACTTAAAGCTCCATAATATACCTAATGAATTCGTACGAGTCCTTTGAACATCGTACGACAAGTTAGGACATCTTATGACTCTTTATGCCATATTAGCACCTTGAAAAGCACATTAGTATAATGTAAGACGTCTTACAACACCTAACAACATCTTACAACACCGTACGAACCTTTAAAACTCCAAAATAAACCTAATGAATTCGTACGTGTCCTTTGAGCATCGTACGAAAAGTTAGGACATCTTACGACCCTTTATGCCACATTAGCATATCGAAAAAAACTTTAGTATAATGTAGAACGCCATACAGCTCCTAACACCTTACAATACCGTACGTAAACTTAAAACTCCATAATAAACCTAATGAATTCGTACGAGTCCTTTGAACATCGTACGACAAGTTTGGACATCTTACGACTCTTTATGCCACATTAGCAACTCGAAAAGAGCGTTAGTATAATGTAGAACGCCATACAGCTCATAAGTACACCTGACAATACCGTACGTAAACTTAAAACTCAATAATAAACCTAATGAATTCGTACGAGTGCTTTTGAACATCGTACGACAAGTTAGGACATCTTACGACTCTTTATGCCACATTAGCAACTCGAAAAGAACTTTAATATAATGTAGAACGCCATATAGCTCCTAACACCTTTCAATACCGTACGTAAACTTAAAACTCAATAATAAACCTAATGAATTCGTACGAGTCCTTTGAACATCGTACGACAAGTTTGGACATCTTACGACTCTTTATGCCACATTAGCAACTCGAAAATAACGTTAGTATAATGTAGAACGCCATACAGCTCATAAGTACACCTGACAATACCGTACGTAAACTTAAAACTCAATAACAAACCTAATAAATTCGTACGAGTCCTTTTGAACATCATACGACAAGTTAGGACATCTTACGACTCTTTATGCCACATTAGCAACTCGAAAAGAACTTTAGTATAATGTAGAACGCCATACAGGTCCTAACACCTTTCAATACCGTACGTAAACTTAAAGCTCCATAATATACCTAATGAATTCGTACGAGTCCTTTGAACATCGTACGACAAGTTAGGACATCTTATGACTCTTTATGCCATATTAGCACCTTGAAAAGCACATTAGTATAATGTAAGACGTCTTACAACACCTAACAACATCTTACAACACCGTACGAACCTTTAAAACTCCAAAATAAACCTAATGAATTCGTACGTGTCCTTTGAGCATCGTACGAAAAGTTAGGACATCTTACGACCCTTTATGCCACATTAGCATATCGAAAAAAACTTTAGTATAATGTAGAACGCCATACAGCTCATAAGTACACCTGACAATACCGTACGTAAACTTAAAACTCAATAACAAACCTAATAAATTCGTACGAGTCCTTTGAACATCGTACTACAAGTTGGGACATCTTACGACTCATTATGCCACATTAGCAACTCGAAAAGAACTTTAGTATAATGTAGAACGCCATACAGGTCCTAACACCTTTCAATACCGTACGTAAACTTAAAGCTCCATAATATACCTAATGAATTCGTACGAGTCCTTTGAACATCGTACGACAAGTTAGGACATCTTATGACTCTTTATGCCATATTAGCACCTTGAAAAGCACATTAGTATAATGTAAGACGTCTTACAACACCTAACAACATCTTACAACACCGTACGAACCTTTAAAACTCCAAAATAAACCTAATGAATTCGTACGTGTCCTTTGAGCATCGTACGAAAAGTTAGGACATCTTACGACCCTTTATGCCACATTAGCATATCGAAAAAAACTTTAGTATAATGTAGAACGCCATACAGCTCCTAACACCTTACAATACCGTACGTAAACTTAAAACTCCATAATAAACCTAATGAATTCGTACGAGTCCTTTGAACATCGTACGACAAGTTTGGACATCTTACGACTCTTTATGCCACATTAGCAACTCGAAAAGAGCGTTAGTATAATGTAGAACGCCATACAGCTCATAAGTACACCTGACAATACCGTACGTAAACTTAAAACTCAATAATAGACCTAATGAATTCGTACGAGTCCTTTTGAACATCGTACGACAAGTTAGGACATCTTACGACTCTTTATGCCCCATAGCAACTCAAAAAGAACTTTAATATAATGTAGAACGCCATATAGCTCCTAACACCTTTCAATACCGTACGTAAACTTAAAACTCAATAATAAACCTAATGAATTCGTACGAGTCCTTTGAACATCGTACGACAAGTTTGGACATCTTACGACTCTTTATGCCACATTAGCAACTCGAAAATAACGTTAGTATAATGTAGAACGCCATACAGCTCATAAGTACACCTGACAATACCGTACGTAAACTTAAAACTCAATAACAAACCTAATAAATTCGTACGAGTCCTTTTGAACATCATACGACAAGTTAGGACATCTTACGACTCTTTATGCCACATTAGCAACTCGAAAAGAACTTTAGTATAATGTAGAACGCCATACAGCTCCTAACACCTTACAATACCGTACTTAAACTTAAAACTCCATAATAAACCTAATGAATTCGTACGAGTCCTTTTGAACATCGTACGACAAGTTAGGACATCTTACGACTCTTTACGCCACATTAGCAACTCGAAAAGAACGTTAGTATAATGTAGAACGCCATACAGCTCATAAGTACACCTGACAATACCGTACGTAAACTTAAAACTCAATAATAAACCTAATGAATTCGTACGAGTGCTTTTGAACATCGTACGACAAGTTAGGACATCTTACGACTCTTTATGCCACATTAGCAACTCGAAAAGAACGTTACTATAATGTAGAACGCCATACAGCTCCAAAGTACACCTTACAATTCCGTACGTAAATTTAAAACTCCATAATAAACCTAATGAATTCGTACGAGTCCTTTGAACATCGTACTACAAGTTGGGACATCTTACGACTCATTATGCCACATTAGCAACTCGAAAAGAACTTTAGTATAATGTAGAACGCCATACAGGTCCTAACACCTTTCAATACCGTACGTAAACTTAAAGCTCCATAATATACCTAATGAATTCGTACGAGTCCTTTGAACATCGTACGACAAGTTAGGACATCTTATGACTCTTTATGCCATATTAGCACCTTGAAAAGCACATTAGTATAATGTAAGACGTCTTACAACACCTAACAACATCTTACAACACCGTACGAACCTTTAAAACTCCAAAATAAACCTAATGAATTCGTACGTGTCCTTTGAGCATCGTACGAAAAGTTAGGACATCTTACGACCCTTTATGCCACATTAGCATATCGAAAAAAACTTTAGTATAATGTAGAACGCCATACAGCTCCTAACACCTTACAATACCGTACGTAAACTTAAAACTCCATAATAAACCTAATGAAATCGTACGAGTCCTTTGAACATCGTACGACAAGTTTGGACATCTTACGACTCTTTATGCCACATTAGCAACTCGAAAAGAGCGTTAGTATAATGTAGAAAGCCATACAGCTCATAAGTACACCTAACAATACGGTACGTAAACTTAAAACTCAATAATAAACCTAATGAATTCGTACGAGTGCTTTTGAACATCGTACGACAAGTTAGGACATCTTACGACTCTTTATGCCACATTAGCAACTCGAAAAGAACGTTACTATAATGTAGAACGCCATACAGCTCCAAAGTACACCTTACAATTCCGTACGTAAATTTAAAACTCCATAATAAACCTAATGAATTCATACGAGTCCTTTGAACATCGTACGACAAGTTAAGACATCTTACGACTCTTTATGCCACATTAGCAACTCGAAAAGAACTTTAGTATAATGTAGAACGCCATACAGCTCCTAACACCTTACAATACCGTACGTAAACTTAAAACTCAATAATAAACCTAATGAATTCGTACGAGTGCTTTTGAACATCGTACGACAAGTTAGGACATCTTACGACTCTTTATGCCACATTAGCAACTCGAAAAGAACGTTACTATAATGTAGAACGCCATACAGCTCCAAAGTACACCTTACAATTCCGTACGTAAATTTAAAACTCCATAATAAACCTAATGAATTCGTACGAGTCCTTTGAACATCGTACTACAAGTTGGGACATCTTACGACTCATTATGCCACATTAGCAACTCGAAAAGAACTTTAGTATAATGTAGAACGCCATACAGGTCCTAACACCTTTCAATACCGTACGTAAACTTAAAGCTCCATAATATACCTAATGAATTCGTACGAGTCCTTTGAACATCGTACGACAAGTTAGGACATCTTATGACTCTTTATGCCATATTAGCACCTTGAAAAGCACATTAGTATAATGTAAGACGTCTTACAACACCTAACAACATCTTACAACACCGTACGAACCTTTAAAACTCCAAAATAAACCTAATGAATTCGTACGTGTCCTTTGAGCATCGTACGAAAAGTTAGGACATCTTACGACCCTTTATGCCACATTAGCATATCGAAAAAAACTTTAGTATAATGTAGAACGCCATACAGCTCCTAACACCTTACAATACCGTACGTAAACTTAAAACTCCATAATAAACCTAATGAAATCGTACGAGTCCTTTGAACATCGTACGACAAGTTTGGACATCTTACGACTCTTTATGCCACATTAGCAACTCGAAAAGAGCGTTAGTATAATGTAGAAAGCCATACAGCTCATAAGTACACCTAACAATACGGTACGTAAACTTAAAACTCAATAATAAACCTAATGAATTCGTACGAGTGCTTTTGAACATCGTACGACAAGTTAGGACATCTTACGACTCTTTATGCCACATTAGCAACTCGAAAAGAACGTTACTATAATGTAGAACGCCATACAGCTCCAAAGTACACCTTACAATTCCGTACGTAAATTTAAAACTCCATAATAAACCTAATGAATTCATACGAGTCCTTTGAACATCGTACGACAAGTTAAGACATCTTACGACTCTTTATGCCACATTAGCAACTCGAAAAGAACTTTAGTATAATGTAGAACGCCATACAGCTCCTAACACCTTACAATACCGTACGTAAACTTAAAACTCAATAATAAACCTAATGAATTCGTACGAGTCCTTTTGAACATCGTACGACAAGTTAGGACATCTTACGACTCTTTATGCCCCATAGCAACTCAAAAAGAACTTTAATATAATGTAGAACGCCATATAGCTCCTAACACCTTTCAATACCGTACGTAAACTTAAAACTCAATAATAAACCTAATGAATTCGTACGAGTCCTTTTTAACATCGTACGACAAGTTAGGACATCTTACGACTCTTTATGCCACATTAGCAACTCGAAAAGAACTTTAGTATAATGTAGAACGCCATACAGCTCCTAACACCTTACAATACCGTACGTAAACTTAAAACTCCATAATAAACCTAATGAATTCGTACGAGTCCTTTGAACATCGTACGACAAGTTTGGACATCTTACGACTCTTTATGCCACATTAGCAACTCGAAAATAACGTTAGTATAATGTAGAACGCCATACAGCTCATAAGTACACCTGACAATACCGTACGTAAACTTAAAACTCAATAATAAACCTAATGAATTCGTACGAGTCCTTTTGAACATCGTACGACAAGTTAGGACATCTTACGACTCTTTATGCCACATTAGCAACTCGAAAAGAACTTTAGTATAATGTAGAACGCCATACAGCTCCTAACACCTTACAATACCGTACGTAAACTTAAAACTCCATAATAAACCTAATGAATTCGTACGAGTCCTTTTGAACATCGTACGACAAGTTAGGACATCTTACGACTCTTTATGCCACATTAGCAACTCGAAAAGAACGTTAGTATAATGTAGAACGCCATACAGCTCATAAGTACACCTGACAATACCGTACGTAAACTTAAAACTCCATAATAAACCTAATGAATTCGTACGAGTCCTTTGAACATCGTACGACAAGTTTGGACATCTTACGACTCTTTATGCCACATTAGCAACTCGAAAATAACGTTAGTATAATGTAGAACGCCATACAACTCATAAGTACACCTAACAATACCGTACGTAAACTTAAAACTCAATAATAAACCTAATGAATTCGTACGAGTCCTTTTGAACATCGTACGACAAGTTAGGACATCTTACGACTCTTTATGCCACATTAGCAACTCGAAAAGAACTTTAGTATAATGTAGAACGCCATATAGCTCCTAACACCTAACAATACCGTACGTAAACTTAAAACTCCATAATAAACCTAATGAATTCGTACGAGTCCTTTTGAACACCGTACGACAAGTTAGGACATCTTACGACTCTTTATGCCCCATAGCAACTCAAAAAGAACTTTAATATAATGTAGAACGCCATATAGCTCCTAACACCTTTCAATACCGTACGTAAACTTAAAACTCCATAATAAACCTAATGAATTCGTACGAGTCCTTTGAACATCGTACGACAAGTTTGGACATCTTACGTCTCTTTATGCCACATTAGCAACTCGAAAAGAATGTTAGTATAATGTAGAACGCCATACAACTCATAAGTACACCTGACAATACCGTACGTAAACTTAAAACTCGATAATAAACCTAATAAATTCGTACGAGTCCTTTTGAACATCGTACGACAAGTTAGAACATCTTACGACTCTTTATGCCACATTAGCAACTCGAAAAGAACGTTACTATAATGTAGAACGCCTTACAGCTCCTAAGTACACCTTACAATTCCGTACGTAAATTTAAAACTCCATAATAAACCTAATGAATTCGTACGAGTCCTTTGAACATCGTACTACAAGTTGGGACATCTTACGACTCATTATGCCACATTAGCAACTCGAAAAGAACTTTAGTATAATGTAGAACGCCATAAAGGTCCTAACAGCTTTCAATACCGTACGTAAACTTAAAGCTCCATAATATACCTAATGAATTCGTACGAGTCCTTTGAACATCGTACGACAAGTTAGGACATCTTATGACTCTTTATGCCATATTAGCACCTTGAAAAGCACATTAGTATAATGTAAGACGTCTTACAACACCTAACAACATCTTACAACACCGTACGAACCTTTAAAACTCCAAAATAAACCTAATGAATTCGTACGAGTCCTTTGAACATCGTACAACAAGTTAGGACATCTTACGACTCTTTATGCCACATTAGCAACTCGAAAAGAACTTTAGTATAATGTAGAACGCCATACAGGTCCTAACACCTTACAATACCGTACGTAAACTTAAAACTCAATAATAAACCTAATGAATTCGTACGAGTCCTTTTGAACATCGTACGACAAGTTAGGACATCTTACGACTCTTTATGCCCCATAGCAACTCAAAAAGAACTTTAATATAATGTAGAACGCCATATAGCTCCTAACACCTTTCAATACCGTACGTAAACTTAAAACTCAATAATAAACCTAATGAATTCGTACGAGTCCTTTTGAACATCGTACGACAAGTTAGGACATCTTACGACTCTTTATGCCCCATAGCAACTCAAAAACAACTTTAATATAATGTAGAACGCCATATAGCTCCTAACACCTTTCAATACCGTACGTAAACTTAAAACTCAATAATAAACCTAATAAATTCGTACGAGTCCTTTTTAACATCGTACGACAAGTTAGGACATCTTACGACTCTTTATGCCACATTAGCAACTCGAAAAGAACTTTAGTATAATGTAGAACGCCATACAGCTCCTAACACCTTACAATACCGTACGTAAACTTAAAACTCCATAATAAACCTAATGAATTCGTACGAGTCCTTTGAACATCGTACGACAAGTTTGGACATCTTACGACTCTTTATGCCACATTAGCAACTCGAAAATAACGTTAGTATAATGTAGAACGCCATACAGCTCATAAGTACACCTGACAATACCGTACGTAAACTTAAAACTCAATAATAAACCTAATGAATTCGTACGAGTCCTTTTGAACATCGTACGACAAGTTAGGACATCTTACGACTCTTTATGCCACATTAGCAACTCGAAAAGAACTTTAGTATAATGTAGAACGCCATACAGCTCCTAACACCTTACAATACCGTACGTAAACTTAAAACTCCATAATAAACCTAATGAATTCGTACGAGTCCTTTTGAACATCGTACGACAAGTTAGGACATCTTACGACTCTTTATGCCACATTAGCAACTCGAAAAGAACGTTAGTATAATGTAGAACGCCATACAGCTCATAAGTACACCTGACAATACCGTACGTAAACTTAAAACTCAATAATAAACCTAATGAATTCGTACGAGTGCTTTTGAACATCGTACGACAAGTTAGGACATCTTACGACTCTTTATGCCACATTAGCAACTCGAAAAGAACGTTACTATAATGTAGAACGCCATACAGCTCCAAAGTACACCTTACAATTCCGTACGTAAATTTAAAACTCCATAATAAACCTAATGAATTCGTACGAGTCCTTTGAACATCGTACTACAAGTTGGGACATCTTACGACTCATTATGCCACATTAGCAACTCGAAAAGAACTTTAGTATAATGTAGAACGCCATACAGGTCCTAACACCTTTCAATACCGTACGTAAACTTAAAGCTCCATAATATACCTAATGAATTCGTACGAGTCCTTTGAACATCGTACGACAAGTTAGGACATCTTATGACTCTTTATGCCATATTAGCACCTTGAAAAGCACATTAGTATAATGTAAGACGTCTTACAACACCTAACAACATCTTACAACACCGTACGAACCTTTAAAACTCCAAAATAAACCTAATGAATTCGTACGTGTCCTTTGAGCATCGTACGAAAAGTTAGGACATCTTACGACCCTTTATGCCACATTAGCATATCGAAAAAAACTTTAGTATAATGTAGAACGCCATACAGCTCCTAACACCTTACAATACCGTACGTAAACTTAAAACTCCATAATAAACCTAATGAATTCGTACGAGTCCTTTGAACATCGTACGACAAGTTTGGACATCTTACGACTCTTTATGCCACATTAGCAACTCGAAAAGAGCGTTAGTATAATGTAGAACGCCATACAGCTCATAAGTACACCTGACAATACCGTACGTAAACTTAAAACTCAATAATAAACCTAATGAATTCGTACGAGTGCTTTTGAACATCGTACGACAAGTTAGGACATCTTACGACTCTTTATGCCACATTAGCAACTCGAAAAGAACTTTAGAATAATGTAGAACGCCATACAGGTCCTAACACCTTACAATACCGTACGTAAACTTAAAACTCAATAATTAAACTAATGAATTCGTACGAGTCCTTTTGAACATCGTACGACAAGTTAGGACATCTTACGACTCTTTATGCCCCATAGCAACTCAAAAAGAACTTTAATATAATGTAGAACGCCATATAGCTCCTAACACCTTTCAATACCGTACGTAAACTTAAAACTCAATAATAAACCTAATGAATTCGTACGAGTCCTTTTGAACATCGTACGACAAGTTAGGACATCTTACGACTCTTTATGCCCCATAGCAACTCAAAAAGAACTTTAATATAATGTAGAACGCCATATAGCTCCTAACACCTTTCAATACCGTACGTAAACTTAAAACTCAATAATAAACCTAATGAATTCGTACGAGTCCTTTTTAACATCGTACGACAAGTTAGGACATCTTACGACTCTTTATGCCACATTAGCAACTCGAAAAGAACTTTAGTATAATGTAGAACGCCATACAGCTCCTAACACCTTACAATACCGTACGTAAACTTAAAACTCCATAATAAACCTAATGAATTCGTACGAGTCCTTTGAACATCGTACGACAAGTTTGGACATCTTACGACTCTTTATGCCACATTAGCAACTCGAAAATAACGTTAGTATAATGTAGAACGCCATACAGCTCATAAGTACACCTGACAATACCGTACGTAAACTTAAAACTCAATAATAAACCTAATGAATTCGTACGAGTCCTTTTGAACATCGTACGACAAGTTAGGACATCTTACGACTCTTTATGCCACATTAGCAACTCGAAAAGAACTTTAGTATAATGTAGAACGCCATACAGCTCCTAACACCTTACAATACCGTACGTAAACTTAAAACTCCATAATAAACCTAATGAATTCGTACGAGTCCTTTTGAACATCGTACGACAAGTTAGGACATCTTACGACTCTTTATGCCACATTAGCAACTCGAAAAGAACGTTAGTATAATGTAGAACGCCATACAGCTCATAAGTACACCTGACAATACCGTACGTAAACTTAAAACTCAATAATAAACCTAATGAATTCGTACGAGTGCTTTTGAACATCGTACGACAAGTTAGGACATCTTACGACTCTTTATGCCACATTAGCAACTCGAAAAGAACGTTACTATAATGTAGAACGCCATACAGCTCCAAAGTACACCTTACAATTCCGTACGTAAATTTAAAACTCCATAATAAACCTAATGAATTCGTACGAGTCCTTTGAACATCGTACTACAAGTTGGGACATCTTACGACTCATTATGCCACATTAGCAACTCGAAAAGAACTTTAGTATAATGTAGAACGCCATACAGGTCCTAACACCTTTCAATACCGTACGTAAACTTAAAGCTCCATAATATACCTAATGAATTCGTACGAGTCCTTTGAACATCGTACGACAAGTTAGGACATCTTATGACTCTTTATGCCATATTAGCACCTTGAAAAGCACATTAGTATAATGTAAGACGTCTTACAACACCTAACAACATCTTACAACACCGTACGAACCTTTAAAACCCCAAAATAAACCTAATGAATTCGTACGTGTCCTTTGAGCATCGTACGAAAAGTTAGGACATCTTACGACCCTTTATGCCACATTAGCATATCGAAAAAAACTTTAGTATAATGTAGAACGCCATACAGCTCCTAACACCTTACAATACCGTACGTAAACTTAAAACTCCATAATAAACCTAATGAATTCGTACGAGTCCTTTGAACATCGTACGACAAGTTTGGACATCTTACGACTCTTTATGCCACATTAGCAACTTGAAAAGAGCGTTAGTATAATGTAGAACGCCATACAGCTCATAAGTACACCTGACAATTCCGTACGTAAACTTAAAACTCAATAATAAACCTAATGAATTCGTACGAGTGCTTTTGAACATCGTACGACAAGTTAGGACATCTTACGACTCTTTATGCCACATTAGCAACTCGAAAAGAACTTTAGTATAATGTAGACCGCCATACAGGTCCTAACACCTTACAATACCGTACGTAAACTTAAAACTCAATAATTAACCTAATGAATTCGTACGAGTCCTTTTGAACATCGTACGACAAGTTAGGACATCTTACGACTCTTTATGCCCCATAGCAACTCAAAAAGAACTTTAATATAATGTAGAACGCCATATAGCTCCTAACACCTTTCAATACCGTACGTAAACTTAAAACTCAATAATAGACCTAATGAATTCGTACGAGTCCTTTTGAACATCGTACGACAAGTTAGGACATCTTACGACTCTTTATGCCCCATAGCAACTCAAAAAGAACTTTAATATAATGTAGAACGCCATATAGCTCCTAACACCTTTCAATACCGTACGTAAACTTAAAACTCAATAATAAACCTAATGAATTCGTACGAGTCCTTTGAACATCGTACGACAAGTTTGGACAACTTACGACTCTTTATGCCACATTAGCAACTCGAAAATAACGTTAGTATAATGTAGAACGCCATACAGCTCATAAGTACACCTGACAATACCGTACGTAAACTTAAAACTCAATAACAAACCTAATAAATTCGTACGAGTCCTTTTGAACATCATACGACAAGTTAGGACATCTTACGACTCTTTATGCCACATTAGCAACTCGAAAAGAACTTTAGTATAATGTAGAACGCCATACAGCTCCTAACACCTTACAATACCGTACTTAAACTTAAAACTCCATAATAAACCTAATGAATTCGTACGAGTCCTTTTGAACATCGTACGACAAGTTAGGACATCTTACGACTCTTTATGCCACATTAGCAACTCGAAAAGAACGTTAGTATAATGTAGAACGCCATACAGCTCATAAGTACACCTGACAATACCGTACGTAAACTTAAAACAAAATAATAAACCTAATGAATTCGTACGAGTCCTTTTGAACATCGTACGACAAGTTAGGACATCTTACGACTCTTTATGCCCCATAGCAACTCAAAAAGAACTTTAATATAATGTAGAACGCCATATAGCTCCTAACACCTTTCAATACCGTACGTAAACTTAAAACTCAATAATAAACCTAATGAATTCGTACGAGTCCTTTTTAACATCGTACGACAAGTTAGGACATCTTACGACTCTTTATGCCACATTAGCAACTCGAAAAGAACTTTAGTATAATGTAGAACGCCATACAGCTCCTAACACCTTACAATACCGTACGTAAACTTAAAACTCCATAATAAACCTAATGAATTCGTACGAGTCCTTTGAACATCGTACGACAAGTTTGGACATCTTACGACTCTTTATGCCACATTAGCAACTCGAAAATAACGTTAGTATAATGTAGAACGCCATACAGCTCATAAGTACACCTGACAATACCGTACGTAAACTTAAAACTCAATAATAAACCTAATGAATTCGTACGAGTCCTTTTGAACATCGTACGACAAGTTAGGACATCTTACGACTCTTTATGCCACATTAGCAACTCGAAAAGAACTTTAGTATAATGTAGAACGCCATACAGCTCCTAACACCTTACAATACCGTACGTAAACTTAAAACTCCATAATAAACCTAATGAATTCGTACGAGTCCTTTTGAACATCGTACGACAAGTTAGGACATCTTACGACTCTTTATGCCACATTAGCAACTCGAAAAGAACGTTAGTATAATGTAGAACGCCATACAGCTCATAAGTACACCTGACAATACCGTACGTAAACTTAAAACAAAATAATAAACCTAATGAATTCGTACGAGTGCTTTTGAACATCGTACGACAAGTTAGGACATCTTACGACTCTTTATGCCACATTAGCAACTCGAAAAGAACGTTACTATAATGTAGAACGCCATACAGCTCCAAAGTACACCTTACAATTCCGTACGTAAATTTAAAACTCCATAATAAACCTAATGAATTCGTACGAGTCCTTTGAACATCGTACTACAAGTTGGGACATCTTACGACTCATTATGCCACATTAGCAACTCGAAAAGAACTTTAGTATAATGTAGAACGCCATACAGGTCCTAACACCTTTCAATACCGTACGTAAACTTAAAGCTCCATAATATACCTAATGAATTCGTACGAGTCCTTTGAACATCGTACGACAAGTTAGGACATCTTATGACTCTTTATGCCATATTAGCACCTTGAAAAGCACATTAGTATAATGTAAGACGTCTTACAACACCTAACAACATCTTACAACACCGTACGAACCTTTAAAACTCCAAAATAAACCTAATGAATTCGTACGTGTCCTTTGAGCATCGTACGAAAAGTTAGGACATCTTACGACCCTTTATGCCACATTAGCATATCGAAAAAAACTTTAGTATAATGTAGAACGCCATACAGCTCCTAACACCTTACAATACCGTACGTAAACTTAAAACTCCATAATAAACCTAATGAATTCGTACGAGTCCTTTGAACATCGTACGACAAGTTTGGACATCTTACGACTCTTTATGCCACATTAGCAACTTGAAAAGAGCGTTAGTATAATGTAGAACGCCATACAGCTCATAAGTACACCTGACAATACCGTACGTAAACTTAAAACTCAATAATAAACCTAATGAATTCGTACGAGTGCTTTTGAACATCGTACGACAAGTTAGGACATCTTACGACTCTTTATGCCACATTAGCAACTCGAAAAGAACTTTAGTATAATGTAGACCGCCATACAGGTCCTAACACCTTACAATACCGTACGTAAACTTAAAACTCAATAATTAACCTAATGAATTCGTACGAGTCCTTTTGAACATCGTACGACAAGTTAGGACATCTTACGACTCTTTATGCCCCATAGCAACTCAAAAAGAACTTTAATATAATGTAGAACGCCATATAGCCCCTAACACCTTTCAATACCGTACGTAAACTTAAAACTCAATAATAGACCTAATGAATTCGTACGAGTCCTTTTGAACATCGTACGACAAGTTAGGACATCTTACGACTCTTTATGCCCCATAGCAACTCAAAAAGAACTTTAATATAATGTAGAACGCCATATAGCTCCTAACACCTTTCAATACCGTACGTAAACTTAAAACTCAATAATAAACCTAATGAATTCGTACGAGTCCTTTGAACATCGTACGACAAGTTTGGACATCTTACGACTCTTTATGCCACATTAGCAACTCGAAAATAACGTTAGTATAATGTAGAACGCCATACAGCTCATAAGTACACCTGACAATACCGTACGTAAACTTAAAACTCAATAACAAACCTAATAAATTCGTACGAGTCCTTTTGAACATCATACGACAAGTTAGGACATCTTACGACTCTTTATGCCACATTAGCAACTCGAAAAGAACTTTAGTATAATGTAGAACGCCATACAGCTCCTAACACCTTACAATACCGTACTTAAACTTAAAACTCCATAATAAACCTAATGAATTCGTACGAGTCCTTTTGAACATCGTACGACAAGTTAGGACATCTTACGACTCTTTATGCCACATTAGCAACTCGAAAAGAACGTTAGTATAATGTAGAACGCCATACAGCTCATAAGTACACCTGACAATACCGTACGTAAACTTAAAACTCAATAATAAACCTAATGAATTCGTACGAGTGCTTTTGAACATCGTACGACAAGTTAGGACATCTTACGACTCTTTATGCCACATTAGCAACTCGAAAAGAACGTTACTATAATGTAGAACGCCATACAGCTCCAAAGTACACCTTACAATTCCGTACGTAAATTTAAAACTCCATAATAAACCTAATGAATTCGTACGAGTCCTTTGAACATCGTACTACAAGTTGGGACATCTTACGACTCATTATGCCACATTAGCAACTCGAAAAGAACTTTAGTATAATGTAGAACGCCATACAGGTCCTAACACCTTTCAATACCGTACGTAAACTTAAAGCTCCATAATATACCTAATGAATTCGTACGAGTCCTTTGAACATCGTACGACAAGTTAGGACATCTTATGACTCTTTATGCCATATTAGCACCTTGAAAAGCACATTAGTATAATGTAAGACGTCTTACAACACCTAACAACATCTTACAACACCGTACGAACCTTTAAAACTCCAAAATAAACCTAATGAATTCGTACGTGTCCTTTGAGCATCGTACGAAAAGTTAGGACATCTTACGACCCTTTATGCCACATTAGCATATCGAAAAAAACTTTAGTATAATGTAGAACGCCATACAGCTCCTAACACCTTACAATACCGTACGTAAACTTAAAACTCCATAATAAACCTAATGAATTCGTACGAGTCCTTTGAACATCGTACGACAAGTTTGGACATCTTACGACTCTTTATGCCACATTAGCAACTTGAAAAGAGCGTTAGTATAATGTAGAACGCCATACAGCTCATAAGTACACCTGACAATACCGTACGTAAACTTAAAACTCAATAATAAACCTAATGAATTCGTACGAGTGCTTTTGAACATCGTACGACAAGTTAGGACATCTTACGACTCTTTATGCCACATTAGCAACTCGAAAAGAACTTTAGTATAATGTAGACCGCCATACAGGTCCTAACACCTTACAATACCGTACGTAAACTTAAAACTCAATAATTAACCTAATGAATTCGTACGAGTCCTTTTGAACATCGTACGACAAGTTAGGACATCTTACGACTCTTTATGCCCCATAGCAACTCAAAAAGAACTTTAATATAATGTAGAACGCCATATAGCCCCTAACACCTTTCAATACCGTACGTAAACTTAAAACTCAATAATAGACCTAATGAATTCGTACGAGTCCTTTTGAACATCGTACGACAAGTTAGGACATCTTACGACTCTTTATGCCCCATAGCAACTCAAAAAGAACTTTAATATAATGTAGAACGCCATATAGCTCCTAACACCTTTCAATACCGTACGTAAACTTAAAACTCAATAATAAACCTAATGAATTCGTACGAGTCCTTTGAACATCGTACGACAAGTTTGGACATCTTACGACTCTTTATGCCACATTAGCAACTCGAAAATAACGTTAGTATAATGTAGAACGCCATACAGCTCATAAGTACACCTGACAATACCGTACGTAAACTTAAAACTCAATAACAAACCTAATAAATTCGTACGAGTCCTTTTGAACATCATACGACAAGTTAGGACATCTTACGACTCTTTATGCCACATTAGCAACTCGAAAAGAACTTTAGTATAATGTAGAACGCCATACAGCTCCTAACACCTTACAATACCGTACTTAAACTTAAAACTCCATAATAAACCTAATGAATTCGTACGAGTCCTTTTGAACATCGTACGACAAGTTAGGACATCTTACGACTCTTTATGCCACATTAGCAACTCGAAAAGAACGTTAGTATAATGTAGAACGCCATACAGCTCATAAGTACACCTGACAATACCGTACGTAAACTTAAAACTCAATAATAAACCTAATGAATTCGTACGAGTGCTTTTGAACATCGTACGACAAGTTAGGACATCTTACGACTCTTTATGCCACATTAGCAACTCGAAAAGAACGTTACTATAATGTAGAACGCCATACAGCTCCAAAGTACACCTTACAATTCCGTACGTAAATTTAAAACTCCATAATAAACCTAATGAATTCGTACGAGTCCTTTGAACATCGTACTACAAGTTGGGACATCTTACGACTCATTATGCCACATTAGCAACTCGAAAAGAACTTTAGTATAATGTAGAACGCCATACAGGTCCTAACACCTTTCAATACCGTACGTAAACTTAAAGCTCCATAATATACCTAATGAATTCGTACGAGTCCTTTGAACATCGTACGACAAGTTAGGACATCTTATGACTCTTTATGCCATATTAGCACCTTGAAAAGCACATTAGTATAATGTAAGACGTCTTACAACACCTAACAACATCTTACAACACCGTACGAACCTTTAAAACTCCAAAATAAACCTAATGAATTCGTACGTGTCCTTTGAGCATCGTACGAAAAGTTAGGACATCTTACGACCCTTTATGCCACATTAGCATATCGAAAAAAACTTTAGTATAATGTAGAACGCCATACAGCTCCTAACACCTTACAATACCGTACGTAAACTTAAAACTCCATAATAAACCTAATGAATTCGTACGAGTCCTTTGAACATCGTACGACAAGTTTGGACATCTTACGACTCTTTATGCCACATTAGCAACTCGAAAAGAGCGTTAGTATAATGTAGAAAGCCATACAGCTCATAAGTACACCTGACAATACGGTACGTAAACTTAAAACTCAATAATAAACCTAATGAATTCGTACGAGTGCTTTTGAACATCGTACGACAAGTTAGGACATCTTACGACTCTTTATGCCACATTAGCAACTCGAAAAGAACGTTACTATAATGTAGAACGCCATACAGCTCCAAAGTACACCTTACAATTCCGTACGTAAATTTAAAACTCCATAATAAACCTAATGAATTCATACGAGTCCTTTGAACATCGTACGACAAGTTAAGACATCTTACGACTCTTTATGCCACATTAGCAACTCGAAAAGAACTTTAGTATAATGTAGAACGCCATACAGCTCCTAACACCTTACAATACCGTACGTAAACTTAAAACTCAATAATAAACCTAATGAATTCGTACGAGTGCTTTTGAACATCGTACGACAAGTTAGGACATCTTACGACTCTTTATGCCACATTAGCAACTCGAAAAGAACGTTACTATAATGTAGAACGCCATACAGCTCCAAAGTACACCTTACAATTCCGTACGTAAATTTAAAACTCCATAATAAACCTAATGAATTCGTACGAGTCCTTTGAACATCGTACTACAAGTTGGGACATCTTACGACTCATTATGCCACATTAGCAACTCGAAAAGAACTTTAGTATAATGTAGAACGCCATACAGGTCCTAACACCTTTCAATACCGTACGTAAACTTAAAGCTCCATAATATACCTAATGAATTCGTACGAGTCCTTTGAACATCGTACGACAAGTTAGGACATCTTATGACTCTTTATGCCATATTAGCACCTTGAAAAGCACATTAGTATAATGTAAGACGTCTTACAACACCTAACAACATCTTACAACACCGTACGAACCTTTAAAACTCCAAAATAAACCTAATGAATTCGTACGTGTCCTTTGAGCATCGTACGAAAAGTTAGGACATCTTACGACCCTTTATGCCACATTAGCATATCGAAAAAAACTTTAGTATAATGTAGAACGCCATACAGCTCCTAACACCTTACAATACCGTACGTAAACTTAAAACTCCATAATAAACCTAATGAAATCGTACGAGTCCTTTGAACATCGTACGACAAGTTTGGACATCTTACGACTCTTTATGCCACATTAGCAACTCGAAAAGAGCGTTAGTATAATGTAGAAAGCCATACAGCTCATAAGTACACCTAACAATACGGTACGTAAACTTAAAACTCAATAATAAACCTAATGAATTCGTACGAGTGCTTTTGAACATCGTACGACAAGTTAGGACATCTTACGACTCTTTATGCCACATTAGCAACTCGAAAAGAACGTTACTATAATGTAGAACGCCATACAGCTCCAAAGTACACCTTACAATTCCGTACGTAAATTTAAAACTCCATAATAAACCTAATGAATTCATACGAGTCCTTTGAACATCGTACGACAAGTTAAGACATCTTACGACTCTTTATGCCACATTAGCAACTCGAAAAGAACTTTAGTATAATGTAGAACGCCATACAGCTCCTAACACCTTACAATACCGTACGTAAACTTAAAACTCAATAATAAACCTAATGAATTCGTACGAGTCCTTTTGAACATCGTACGACAAGTTAGGACATCTTACGACTCTTTATGCCCCATAGCAACTCAAAAAGAACTTTAATATAATGTAGAACGCCATATAGCTCCTAACACCTTTCAATACCGTACGTAAACTTAAAACTCAATAATAAACCTAATGAATTCGTACGAGTCCTTTTTAACATCGTACGACAAGTTAGGACATCTTACGACTCTTTATGCCACATTAGCAACTCGAAAAGAACTTTAGTATAATGTAGAACGCCATACAGCTCCTAACACCTTACAATACCGTACGTAAACTTAAAACTCCATAATAAACCTAATAAATTCGTACGAGTCCTTTGAACATCGTACGACAAGTTTGGACATCTTATGACTCTTTATGCCACATTAGCAACTCGAAAAGAACGTTAGTATAATGTAGAACGCCATACAGCTCATAAGTACACCTGACAATACCGTACGTAAACTTAAAACTCAATAATAAACCTAATGAATTCGTACGAGTGCTTTTGAACATCGTACGACAAGTTAGGACATCTTACGACTCTTTATGCCACATTAGCAACTCGAAAAGAACGTTACTATAATGTAGAACGCCATACAGCTCCAAAGTACACCTTACAATTCCGTACGTAAATTTAAAACTCCATAATAAACCTAATGAATTCGTACGAGTCCTTTGAACATCGTACTACAAGTTGGGACATCTTACGACTCATTATGCCACATTAGCAACTCGAAAAGAACTTTAGTATAATGTAGAACGCCATACAGGTCCTAACACCTTTCAATACCGTACGTAAACTTAAAGCTCCATAATAAACCTAATGAATTCGTACGAGTCCTTTTGAACATCGTACGACAAGTTAGGACATCTTACGACTCTTTCTGCCACATTAGCAACTCGAAAAGAACGTTAGTATAATGTAGAACGCCATACAGCTCATAAGTACACCTGACAATACCGTACGTAAACTTAAAACTCAATAATAAACCTAATGAATTCGTACGAGTGCTTTTGAACATCGTACGACAAGTTAGGACATCTTACGACTCTTTATGCCACATTAGCAACTCGAAAAGAACGTTACTATAATGTAGAACGCCATACAGCTCCAAAGTACACCTTACAATTCCGTACGTAAATTTAAAACTCCATAATAAACCTAATGAATTCGTACGAGTCCTTTGAACATCGTACTACAAGTTGGGACATCTTACGACTCATTATGCCACATTAGCAACTCGAAAAGAACTTTAGTATAATGTAGAACGCCATACAGGTCCTAACACCTTTCAATACCGTACGTAAACTTAAAGCTCCATAATATACCTAATGAATTCGTACGAGTCCTTTGAACATCGTACGACAAGTTAGGACATCTTATGACTCTTTATGCCATATTAGCACCTTGAAAAGCACATTAGTATAATGTAAGACGTCTTACAACACCTAACAACATCTTACAACACCGTACGAACCTTTAAAACTCCAAAATAAACCTAATGAATTCGTACGTGTCCTTTGAGCATCGTACGAAAAGTTAGGACATCTTACGACCCTTTATGCCACATTAGCATATCGAAAAAAACTTTAGTATAATGTAGAACGCCATACAGCTCCTAACACCTTACAATACCGTACGTAAACTTAAAACTCCATAATAAACCTAATGAATTCGTACGAGTCCTTTGAACATCGTACGACAAGTTTGGACATCTTACGACTCTTTATGCCACATTAGCAACTTGAAAAGAGCGTTAGTATAATGTAGAACGCCATACAGCTCATAAGTACACCTGACAATACCGTACGTAAACTTAAAACTCAATAATAAACCTAATGAATTCGTACGAGTGCTTTTGAACATCGTACGACAAGTTAGGACATCTTACGACTCTTTATGCCACATTAGCAACTCGAAAAGAACTTTAGTATAATGTAGACCGCCATACAGGTCCTAACACCTTACAATACCGTACGTAAACTTAAAACTCAATAATTAACCTAATGAATTCGTACGAGTCCTTTTGAACATCGTACGACAAGTTAGGACATCTTACGACTCTTTATGCCCCATAGCAACTCAAAAAGAACTTTAATATAATGTAGAACGCCATATAGCTCCTAACACCTTTCAATACCGTACGTAAACTTAAAACTCAATAATAGACCTAATGAATTCGTACGAGTCCTTTTGAACATCGTACGACAAGTTAGGACATCTTACGACTCTTTATGCCCCATAGCAACTCAAAAAGAACTTTAATATAATGTAGAACGCCATATAGCTCCTAACACCTTTCAATACCGTACGTAAACTTAAAACTCAATAATAAACCTAATGAATTCGTACGAGTCCTTTGAACATCGTACGACAAGTTTGGACATCTTACGACTCTTTATGCCACATTAGCAACTCGAAAATAACGTTAGTATAATGTAGAACGCCATACAGCTCATAAGTACACCTGACAATACCGTACGTAAACTTAAAACTCAATAACAAACCTAATAAATTCGTACGAGTCCTTTTGAACATCATACGACAAGTTAGGACATCTTACGACTCTTTATGCCACATTAGCAACTCGAAAAGAACTTTAGTATAATGTAGAACGCCATACAGCTCCTAACACCTTACAATACCGTACGTAAACTTAAAACTCCATAATAAACCTAATGAATTCGTTCGAGTCCTTTTGAACATTGTACGACAAGTTAGGACATCTTACGACTCTTTATGCCACATTAGCAACTCGAAAAGAACGTTAGTATAATGTAGAACGCCATACAGCTCATAAGTACACCTGACAATACCGTACGTAAACTTAAAACTCAATAATAAACCTAATGAATTCGTACGAGTGCTTTTGAACATCGTACGACAAGTTAGGACATCTTACGACTCTTTATGCCACATTAGCAACTCGAAAAGAACGTTACTATAATTTAGAACGCCATACAGCTCCAAAGTACACCTTACAATTCCGTACGTAAATTTAAAACTCCATAATAAACCTAATGAATTCGTACGAGTCCTTTGAACATCGTACTACAAGTTGGGACATCTTACGACTCATTATGCCACATTAGCAACTCGAAAAGAACTTTAGTATAATGTAGAACGCCATACAGGTCCTAACACCTTTCAATACCGTACGTAAACTTAAAGCTCCATAATATACCTAATGAATTCGTACGAGTCCTTTGAACATCGTACGACAAGTTAGGACATCTTATGACTCTTTATGCCATATTAGCACCTTGAAAAGCACATTAGTATAATGTAAGACGTCTTACAACACCTAACAACATCTTACAACACCGTACGAACCTTTAAAACTCCAAAATAAACCTAATGAATTCGTACGTGTCCTTTGAGCATCGTACGAAAAGTTAGGACATCCTACGACCCTTTATGCCACATTAGCATATCGAAAAAAACTTTAGTATAATGTAGAACGCCATACAGCTCCTAACACCTTACAATACCGTACGTAAACTTAAAACTCCTTAATAAACCTAATGAATTCGTACGAGTCCTTTGAACATCGTATGACAAGTTTGGACATCTTACGACTCTTTATGCCACATTAGCAACTCGAAAAGAGCGTTAGTATAATGTAGAAAGCCATACAGCTCATAAGTACACCTGACAATACGGTACGTAAACTTAAAACTCAATAATAAACCTAATGAATTCGTACGAGTGCTTTTGAACATCGTACGACAAGTTAGGACATCTTACGACTCTTTATGCCACATTAGCAACTCGAAAAGAACGTTACTATAATGTAGAACGCCATACAGCTCCAAAGTACACCTTACAATTCCGTACGTAAATTTAAAACTCCATAATAAACCTAATGAATTCATACGAGTCCTTTGAACATCGTACGACAAGTTAAGACATCTTACGACTCTTTATGCCACATTAGCAACTCGAAAAGAACTTTAGTATAATGTAGAACGCCATACAGCTCCTAACACCTTACAATACCGTACGTAAACTTAAAACTCAATAATAAACCTAATGAATTCGTACGAGTCCTTTTGAACATCGTACGACAAGTTAGGACATCTTACGACTCTTTATGCCCCATAGCAACTCAAAAAGAACTTTAATATAATGTAGAACGCCATATAGCTCCTAACACCTTTCAATACCGTACGTAAACTTAAAACTCAATAATAAACCTAATGAATTCGTACGAGTCCTTTTTAACATCGTACGACAAGTTAGGACATCTTACGACTCTTTATGCCACATTAGCAACTCGAAAAGAACTTTAGTATAATGTAGAACGCCATACAGCTCCTAACACCTTACAATACCGTACGTAAACTTAAAACTCCATAATAAACCTAATGAATTCGTACGAGTCCTTTGAACATCGTACGACAAGTTTGGACATCTTATGACTCTTTATGCCACATTAGCAACTCGAAAAGAACGTTAGTATAATGTAGAACGCCATACAGCTCATAAGTACACCTGACAATACCGTACGTAAACTTAAAACTCAATAATAAACCTAATAAATTCGTACGAGTGCTTTTGAACATCGTACGACAAGTTAGGACATCTTACGACTCTTTATGCCACATTAGCAACTCGAAAAGAACGTTACTATAATGTAGAACGCCATACAGCTCCTAAGTACACCTTACAATTCCGTACGTAAATTTAAAACTCCATAATAAACCTAATGAATTCGTACGAGTCCTTTGAACATCGTACTACAAGTTGGGACATCTTACGACTCATTATGCCACATTAGCAACTCGAAAAGAACTTTAGTATAATGTAAAACGCCATACAGGTCCTAACACCTTTCAATACCGTACGTAAACTTAAAGCTCCATAATATACCTAATGAATTCGTACGAGTCCTTTGAACATCATACGACAAGTTAGGACATCTTATGACTCTTTATGCCATATTAGCACCTTGAAAAGCACATTAGTATAATGTAAGACGTCTTACAACACCTAACAACATCTTACAACACCGTACGAACCTTTAAAACTCCAAAATAAACCTAATGAATTCGTACGTGTCCTTTGAGCATCGTACGAAAAGTTAGGACATCTTACGACCCTTTATGCCACATTAGCATATCGAAAAAAACTTTAGTATAATGTAGAACGCCATACAGCTCCTAACACCTTACAATACCGTACGTAAACTTAAAACTCCATAATAAACCTAATGAATTCGTATGAGTCCTTTGAACATCGTACGACAAGTTTGGACATCTTACGACTCTTTATGCCACATTAGCAACTCGAAAAGAACGTTAGTATAATGTAGAACGCCATACAACTCATAAGTACACCTGACAATACCGTACGTAAACTTAAAACTCAATAATAAACCTAATGAATTCGTACGAGTGCTTTTGAACATCGTACGACAAGTTAGGACATCTTACGACTCTTTATGCCACATTAGCAACTCGAAAAGAACGTTACTATAATGTAGAACGCCATACAGCTCCTAAGTACACCTTACAATTCCGTACGTAAATTTAAAACTCCATAATAAACCTAATGAATTCGTACGAGTCCTTTGAACATCGTACTACAAGTTGGGACATCTTACGACTCATTATGCCACATTAGCAACTCGAAAAGAACTTTAGTATAATGTAGAACGCCATACAGGTCCTAACACCTTTCAATACCGTACGTAAACTTAAAGCTCCATAATATACCTAATGAATTCGTACGAGTCCTTTGAACATCGTACGACAAGTTAGGACATCTTATGACTCTTTATGCCATATTAGCACCTTGAAAAGCACATTAGTATAATGTAAGACGTCTTACAACACCTAACAACATCTTACAACACCGTACGAACCTTTAAAACTCCAAAATAAACCTAATGAATTCGTACGTGTCCTTTGAGCATCGTACGAAAAGTTAGGACATCTTACGACCCTTTATGCCACATTAGCATATCGAAAAAAACTTTAGTTTAATGTAGAACGCCACACAGCTCCTAACACCTTACAAAACCGTACGTAAACTTAAAACTCAATAATAAACCTAATGAATTCGTACAAGTCCTTTTGAACATCGTACGACAAGTTAGGATATCTTACGACTCTTTATGCCCCATAGCAACTCAAAAAGAACTTTAATATAATGTAGAACGCCATATAGCTCCTAACACCTTTCAATACCGTAAGTAAACTTAAAACTCCATAATAAACCTAATGAATTCGTACGAGTCCTTTTGAACATCGTACGACAAGTTAGGACATCTTACGACTCTTTATGCCACATTAGCAACTCGAAAAGAACGTTACTGTAATGTAGAACGCCATACAGCTCCTAAGTACACCTTACAATTCCGTACGTAAATTTAAAACTCCATAATAAACCTAATGAATTCGTACGAGTCCTTTGAACATCGTACTACAAGTTGGGACATCTTACGACTCATTATGCCACATTAGCAACTCGAAAAGAACTTTAGTATAATGTAGAACGCCATACAGGTCCTAACACCTTTCAATACCGTACGTAAACTTAAAGCTCCATAATATACCTAATGAATTCGTACGAGTCCTTAGAACATCGTACGACAAGTTAGGACATCTTATGACTCTTTATGCCATATTAGCACCTTGAAAAGCACATTAGTATAATGTAAGACGTCTTACAACACCTAACAACATCTTACAACACCGTACGAACCTTTAAAACTCCAAAATAAACCTAATGAATTCGTACGTGTCCTTTGAACATCGTAAGAAAAGTTAGGACATCTTACGACCCTTTATGCCACATTAGCATATCGAAAAAAACTTTAGTATAATGTAGAACGCCATACAGCTCCTAACACCTTACAATACCGTACGTAAACTTAAAACTCAATAATAAAGCTAATGAATTCGTACGAGTCCTTTTGAACATCGTACGACAAGTTAGGACATCTTACGACTCTTTATGCCCCATAGCAACTCAAAAAGAACTTTAATATAATGTAGAACGCCATATAGCTCCTAACACCTTTCAATACCGTACGTAAACTTAAAACTCCATAATAAACCTAATGAATTCGTACGAGTCCTATGAACATCGTACGACAAGTTTGGACATCTTACGACTCTTTATGCCACATTAGCAACTCGAAAAGAACGTTAGTATAATGTAGAACGCCATACAGCTCATAAGTACACCTGACAATACCGTATGTAAACTTAAAACTTAATAATAAACCTAATGAATTCGTACGAGTCCTTTTGAACATCGTACGACAAGTTAGGACATCTTACGACTCTTTATGCCACATTATCAACTCGAAAAGAACTTTAGTATAATGTAGAACGCCATACAGCTCCTAACACCTTACAATACCGTACGTAAACTTAAAACTCAATAATAAACCTAATGAATTCGTACGAGTCCTTTGAACATCGTACGACAAGTTTGGACATCTTACGACTCTTTATGCCACATTAGCAACTCGAAAAGAACGTTAGTATAATGTAGAACGCCATACAGCTCATAAGTACACCTGACAATACCGTACGTAAACTTAAAACTCAATAATAAACCTAATGAATTCGTACGAGTGCTTTTGAACATCGTACGATAAGTTAGGACATCTTACGACTCTTTATGCCACATTAGCAACTCGAAAAGAACGTTACTATAATGTAGAACGCCATACAGCTCCAAAGAACACCTTACAATTCCGTACGTAAATTTAAAACTCCATAATAAACCTAATGAATTCATACGAGTCCTTTGAACATCGTACGACAAGTTAAGACATCTTACGACTCTTTATGCCACATTAGCAACTCGAAAAGAACTTTAGTATAATGTAGAACGCCATACAGGTCCTAACACCTTTCAATACCGTACGTAAACTTAAAGCTCCATAATATACCTAATGAATTCGTACGAGTCCTTTGAACATCGTACGACAAGTTAGGACATCTTATGACTATTTATGCCATATTAGCACCTTGAAAAGCACATTAGTATAATGTAAGACGTCTTACAACACCTAACAACATCTTACAACACCGTACGAACCTTTAAAACTCCAAAATAAACCTAATGAATTCGTACGTGTCCTTTGAGCATCGTACGAAAAGTTAGGACATCTTACGACCCTTTATGCCACATTAGCATATCGAAAAAAACTTTAGTATAATGTAGAACGCCATACAGCTCCTAACACCTTACAATACCGTACGTAAACTTAAAACTCCATAATAAACCTAATGAATTCGTATGAGTCCTTTGAACATCGTACGATAAGTTTGGACATCTTACGACTCTTTATGCCACATTAGCAACTCGAAAAGAACGTTAGTATAATGTAGAACGCCATACAGCTCATAAGTACACCTGACAATACCGTACGTAAACTTAAAACTCAATAATAAACCTAATGAATTCGTACGAGTGCTTTTGAACATCGTACGACAAGTTAGGACATCTTACGACTCTTTATGCCACATTAGCAACTCGAAAAGAACGTTACTATAATGTAGAACGCCATACAGCTCCTAAGTACACCTTACAATTCCGTACGTAAATTTAAAACTCCATAATAAACCTAATGAATTCGTACGAGTCCTTTGAACATCGTACTACAAGTTGGGACATCTTACGACTCATTATGCTACATTAGCAACTCGAAAAGAACTTTAGTATAATGTAGAACGCCATACAGGTCCTAACACCTTTCAATACCGTACGTAAACTTAAAGCTCCATAATATACCTAATGAATTCGTACGAGTCCTTTGAACATCGTACGACAAGTTAGGACATCTTATGACTCTTTATGCCATATTAGCACCTTGAAAAGCACATTAGTATAATGTAAGACGTCTTACAACACCTAACAACATCTTACAACACCGTACGAACCTTTAAAACTCCAAAATAAACCTAATGAATTCGTACGTGTCCTTTGAACATCGTAAGAAAAGTTAGGACATCTTACGACCCTTTATGCCACATTAGCATATCGAAAAAAACTTTAGTATAATGTAGAACGCCATACAGCTCCTAACACCTTACAATACCGTACGTAAACTTAAAACTCAATAATAAACCTAATGAATTCGTACGAGTCCTTTTGAACATCGTACGACAAGTTAGGACATCTTACGACTCTTTATGCCCCATAGCAACTCAAAAAGAACTTTAATATAATGTAGAACGCCATATAGCTCCTAACACCTTTCAATACCGTACGTAAACTTAAAACTCCATAATAAACCTAATGAATTCGTACGAGTCCTTTGAACATCGTACGACAAGTTTGGACATCTTACGACTCTTTATGCCACATTAGCAACTCGAAAAGAACGTTAGTATAGTGTAGAACGCCATACAGCTCATAAGTACACCTGACAATACCGTATGTAAACTTAAAACTTAATAATAAACCTAATGAATTCGTACGAGTCCTTTTGAACATCGTACGACAAGTTAGGACATCTTACGACTCTTTATGCCACATTATCAACTCGAAAAGAACTTTAGTTAGGACATCTTATTATTTTCGTGTTTGTTTTTTCCTGATTTATTGATAGCTTCCTTTGTGTAACAATCCTGTGATTAACCTGGTTAATACGAGCATTGTTAGCAATTAGAGGAGATCAATAATCGGGTTTTTCTCTGGGTTGTGTCTTGATCGAAAGTATTGTGTTCTGATTGCTTAGTGGGTCTGTAATCGATTGCGTCTATTTTTATAGATTAGCTAAATTGGTACGAATCCCATTAACCTATTAAGAACCAGTGCTTGAAATCAAGACTGGGGTTTGGAGTGCATGCATGGCTATGTCGTCACTTGCATCAAAAGTTACTAATATTGATGGACGTGTGTCATTCAAGAGTATTTTGAAGAAAACGGCTGATATGGATGTGCAACAGCAGAAGGAGACGGATGTGAAGGCTGAATCTGTTAAGGAATCTGCAACAGTGATTAGGGTTTCTGAAGTTGATGGTACTAGTTCTGGGACGATTAATATGAATGAGGGGCCGAATAAGAAAGTGAATTTTAGGGTTCTTGAATCGAAAGAAAGTGCTGTTGGTGTGGATGTAATGTTATCGCGTGATTCAGTCAGAAAAGTTCAGGCTAAGCTAGGGTTTACACTGTATGGTTATTTTCTGGGTGATCGACAATCATTCCATGCTGTGAAATATTTTGTTCAGACTAACTGGCATAAGTATGGGCTGAAAAAGATTATGATGAATGCAGAAGGTTTTTTCTTTTTCCAGTTTGCTGCGTATGAAGGGATGATGGGAGTTTTAGGAGGAGGACCATGGTTAATTCTTAACACCCCATTGTTTCTGCATGAATGGTCTCCGGATGCTAAACTTATCAAGCAGGATCGGAGGTCAGTTCCTATGTGGGTAAAGCTTCATGGGGTTCCAATTGCTGCATACACAGATGATGGGTTGAGTGAGCTGATGACAAAGATTGGGACACCGAAACAGTTGGACTCGTATACTAACTCAATGTGCATTAATGGATGGGGGAGGAGTAGTTATGCTAGAGCTTTAGTTGAGATTCATGCTGATCTAGGCTTCAAAAAGCAGCTGAAAGTGGGCATTCCATCGTTGGAGGGAGATGATGTAATGATCAAAACAATAGATGTCGAGTATGAGTGGCTTCCTCCTCGGTGTGAACATTGTAAAGTGTTTGGCCATGATATGGATAATTGCGAGGTTATAGTGGAAAAGAAGGGAAAGAATAAGGAGGAGGTGATTAAGGATGATGGATTTGTGGAAGTTACACATAAGAAATCAGCAAAGAAACCAGGTTTTAATGTTCAACAACATCAGCCAAAATTTGTTTATAGACCGGTTGCTGAAAAGACTAAAAGTGCTGATCAAGATAAAAAAGAGGGTAATGTGGGAGCGAATGAGGTGGATGGGATTGTAGCAAAGAATAAGTTTAATGTTTTGCAGAATCTGAATGAGGATCAAGGGGGTATGTCGTTGCAAACTAATTCAAATGTAGAACAGGAGGCTGTTACTAATGTCGACGACAAGGGAGGTTCGTTTGAGGCGTTATTTGGTGAAGATACAATTACTACAGGGGCAAGCACTCCTGATGTACAGGTTATCAATGATTAAGCTCGCTTGTTGGAATGTTAGGGGGATGAACCGACCCTTGAAGCAGAAAGAGGTTCGTTTTATGATTAAAGACAGTAAGGTGAGTATTTGGGCTATTTTAGAGTCTCATGTTGATGTTAGTAAGGTGGAGGGTATGTGTGCTACTATATCGTCTGATTGGAGTTGGTGTTCTAATGCGTCTTCGTGTAGAGGTGGTACTAAAGGTACTAGAATTATTGTGGGGTGGGATACTAGCTTGGTTGATGTGATTGTACTCATGCAAACGGATCAAGTTATTCATTGTCAAGTTGTTATTAAAAGGTTGAAGCTGATGTTCTTTTGTTCTGTGATATATGCTGATAATTACTATGTTCGTCGGAGAGCTTTATGGGATTCTTTGTCTATGCATAAGGGCTTAGTTAAGGATCTCCCATGGGCATTATTGGGAGACTTCAACTCGGCTCTTAATCCTGATGATCAGGTTGCTGGCCCGTCTAGTGTCTCCTTGGGTATGCAGGAATTTCGAGATTGTATTAATGTGATTGAGGTGTTTGATATTAAGGCTTCGGGGGTTAAGTACACATGGAATCAAAAACCGAAGACTGGTAGAGGCATTCTTAAAAAACTGGATAGAGTTATGGGGAATGTAGGGTTTGTTGATATGTTCCCGAATGCTGCTGCGTTATTTAAACCATATGGGTTATCGGATCACAGCCCTTGCATCTTATCTTTGGTGGAGAAGACTAAACCAAAACCTAAGCCTTTCAAGTTTTCAAATTTTCTGACTCTTAAACCGGAATTTTTGGATATTGTGAAGGTTGGGTGGGGTTATAGTATTGGTGGGGTTGCACAATTCAGAATCTCAAAGAGGTTAAGAGGGCTTAAAAAAGAGTTTAGAGGGCTTCTGTTTAAACAAGGGAATCTGCATTCTAAGGTTGCTAATCTTAGAAAAGATCTGGAAGACTTGCAACAGTTGATTGACGATTCCCCCTTTGATTTGAGTCTGAAAGAGAAGGAGTCGTTATGTATGAAGGAGTTTGTGGATGCTAGTAGGGATGAGGAAAGTTTTCTTAAGCAAAAAGCCAAAGTGAATTGGCTTGATAAAGGTGATGCGAACACGAAATATTTCCACAACATGCTTAAATGTAAGAATAATAAGAAGATGATTGATTCGGTTATGAGGACGACTGGGGAGGTTTTGGAGGGGGATGCTATGGTCAATGAATTTGTTACCTATTACGAGACATTTTTGGGTGGTGAACATGTGCAACCAAGTTTACCTGATTCAAATATTTTTTCAAGGCGTTTGGATGCTAATATTTCTTTAGGTATGGTGGAGCCAGTTACTAGAGAGGAGATCAAGGAGGTCATGTTTTCTATGAATGATGATAAATCTCCGGGGCCAGATGGATACACATCGGCTTTTTTCAAAAAAGCCTGGGATGTGGTGGGAGATGAGGTTGTTTTAGCTATTCAAGATTTCTTTAACACGAATAGATTACTTCAAGAGTGGAATCATACTATTATTGCTCTGGTCCCAAAAACTCAAGTTCCAAGTAGAGTGATAGATTATCGGCCAATTGCCTGCTGCAATGTTTTGTATAAATGTATCTCGAAGATTATTGCTAATCGTGTGAAGGGTGCGTTATCTTTTATTATCAGTAGTAACCAGTCAGCGTTCATCCCGGGAAGACGTATTACTGATAATATATTGCTCACTCAGGAGCTTATGCACAATTATCATAGAAACTTGGGCCGCCTAAGTGTGCTTTCAAAGTTGATATTCAAAAGGCATATGATACGGTTAACTGGAGTTTTATGGAGTTTTGTCTGCAGGGGTTTGGTTTTCATGCTAGTATGATTACTTGGATTATGGCATGTGTATCCTCTCCATCGTTTTCTTTATGTATAAATGGGGATATTCATGGCTATTTTAAAGGGACAAGGGGGTTAAGACAGGGAGACCCATTATCCCCTTATCTCTTTACTATGGTTATGGAGGTTCTTACGCTAATGTTCAAGAATATGCCTTTGGAAAGGTTTAAGTTTCATAAGAAGTGTGAAGAGCTTCAGATCATAAATTTATGTTTTGCTGATGATCTGTTTATATTTTCCAGAGGAGATGCTAGATCTGCTGCTTGTATTATGGAGGTATTGAGGAAGTTTGCTGATTTGTCTGGCTTACATCCGAATATGCAAAAAAGCACTGTGTTTTTTTGTCATGTTCCCCCTCATGTTAGGAATGGCATCCTGAATATTCTTCCATTTGAAGAGGGGAAGCTTCCGGTTAAATATCTGGGTGTTCCATTGATTTCGTCTAGACTCAATCACCTGCAATGCAGGGAGTTGACTGACAGGATGGACAAGCGTTTATTGTCATGGGAAAATAAGTTTTTGTCTTTTGCAGGAAGGCTTCAACTTGTTCGATCTGTTCTATCATCTATGCACATTTTTTGGGCAGCGGCTTTTTTGATCCCGTCATATACAGTTAAAGAGATTGAAGTGAAGCTTAGAAGATTTTTATGGGGTGCTAAGCAAGAGAGAAAAGTTAATGCCAAAGTTGCTTGGAAGAAAGTCTGTCGTCCAATGTTGGAGGGTGGTCTTGGGATTCGTAGTTTATCTGACATGAATATGGCTCTTATGGGATCTCATATTTGGAGGTTACTTACTAATGTTGATTCAATGTGGGTTCGATGGGTTAGGATTCACAGGATTGGAACTCGCAATTTCTGGGATGTTGCTACTCCGGCTGCTTGTTCTTGGAGTTGGCGAAATATTATGAAAATGCGACCATGTTTCAAACGTAAATTCTGGGTCCAGCTGGGTGATGGGAAAGATACAAATATATGGTTCGATTGTTGGGCTGACCAAAGTCCCCTATCAGAGTTTATTTCTAAACGAGCGATTCGGGATGCAAATATGAATCTTATGGACTCGGTTGACAAAGTTTATATTGATTCAGTTTGGACTTGGCCGAATGAGTTGGTTGATCAGTTTCCTTCTTTATCGAGCATCTCTATTCCGTTTAAAACAAATGGTGAGGATAAATGGTGTTGGAGGGAGGGATCGAAGTTAATCCCTTTTTCTACTTCTAATGCTTGGGAACATATCCGTCATAAGGTGGAAAAGGTTGAATGGGCTGAGTGTGTATGGTTCCCTCAATGCATCCCAAAACATGCTTTCAACATGTGGCTTATTTGTCAAGGTAAGCTGTTAGCTCAAGATAGGTTGATCAGATGGAACCGGTTGGGTGGTACTAATATGAATATGATGTGTTGTTTATTATGCTTTCAATCTGTGGATTCACATAAACACTTATTCTTTGAATGCTCCTTTGCGTCTCGGGTATGGGCCATGACTCGTGTCAAGGCTAAGTTAAAGCTGATTCCCCCTATATGGTCTAACATCTTGGAAGATCTTCAAAGTAACTGCAAGGGAAATGATATTGTGATGATTATTAGTAAATTGGTTACAGCAGCTGCTGCGTATGCTATTTGGCAGGAGAGGAATAGAAGACTCTTTAATGAACATCCAAGGCCTCCGGAAGTGGTTAGTAATATGGTATTTCAAACAGTGAGATACAAGTTAATGAGCATAAAGATAAAGTTATCGATGAGGGTGCAGCAACATCTAGATATGTGGTTGAAGATGGATGTGGAAGGTGAAGGGTGAATGGTTTGGTCTCATTGTCTAGTTGAGTCTAGTATGTAGTAGTGATGTTGGGTTTGGTGTTTTATAGTTTGGCTTCGGTTTTTAGTCTTGGGATATGTCCAAGACTGAACTAGTGTGGAGTTCACCACACTACTTGTGTTTATTTGTTAATAGAATCACCAGGGTAAAATCCCTTTACCCAAAAAAGAACGTTAGTATAATGTAGAACGCCATACAGCTCCTAAGTACGCCTTACAATACCGTACGTAAACTTAAAACTCCATAATAAACCTAATGAATTCGTACGAGTCCTGTGAACATCGTACGACAAGTTAGGACATCTTACGACTCTTTATGCCACATTAGCAACTCGAAAAGAACTTTAGTATAAGGGCGATTTGGGCGATTCTAGGGTTTCATCTTTGAAACTCTAGATCTGATCGTTTTTCTGGACTATTGATTCGAAGTCTCCCTTCATGGTCTTAATCTGATCAATTACAACATTGAATGAAGGTTCTTCGGTGCTGATTTTCTGGTTAGATAGCTATTTCGTTCGTTTTTTGTTGAAAAATTGCTGCGTTATTTTGGTTCGACATCTAGGGTTTGTATCAAACGGCTGGGTTTGCATTGGTTGGGTCATCTTAAACGGCTGATGTAAACAAACCCTTGGTTCATTACGAATTAGGGTTTCAAATCTGCTTTGCCTATTGGTATAACGGAATTTGAGTGTTGTGGGGTTGCAAATTAGGGTTTGTGGAGGCTGATATTGTTTGAAACCTGGTTTATTACGAATTAGGGTTTCGACTCAGTAATCAGCAATATGGAGACGGAAATTAGTCCCAAACCTATCAGTGCTCGAAAAGTAAGATTTGTAGAGAATACTGAGCCAAAAATTGAGGGTATTGCTCGGAAGGTGGTGAATATTGATGGTGTTCGTCTTCCTCGTCGTGGTAAGATTATAAATCAAGAGGATGTTCAAAGTGAAAAACAAGCTGTAATTTTATCTGACAAAGAAAATGAGGCTGCCACTAGTGACCAGATTATTGAGCCTAAAGTGAATTCTTATGCTGCTACTCTACAATCCGATACGTCAAAAAGTAGCATTCATTTTCGTTTTTTGGAGTCTTTGGATACACAACAAGGTGTTGATGTGGTTCTCCCTAGGGAATCGGTTAAAATTGTCCAAGATAAATTAGCTTTCACTCTATATGGGTATTTTCTAGGAGATAGAGTTGCATATCCGGTTGTTGAGCATTTTGTGAAAACAAATTGGAAGAAGTATGGGCTGCAAAAATGTATGATGAATGCTAATGGTTTCTTTTTCTTCAAATTTGTTGATAACAAGAGTATGCTTGCTGTGCTTGAAGGGGGACCTTGGCTAATTCGCAATAAACCGATCGTTCTAAATACATGGTCTCCTATGACTGTCCTTAAAAAAGAAGACATTAGGAAAGTGGCGGTTTGGGTTAAATTGCATGATGTGCCTATTGCAGCTTATACGGATGATGGATTAAGCATGCTTGCCTCAAAGATTGGTTCTCCAAGGTTACTAGATTCGTACACTACTACTATGTGTTCTGAAAGTTGGGGTAGAAGTAGTTATGCAAGGGCTCTTATTGAAATTTCAGCAGAGCATGAGTTTAAGGATGTGCTAACTATGGCTATTCCAGATGTGGATGGAGATAAATACGCTATTGAGAGTGTGGGTGTGGAGTATGAATGGACGCCCCCTAGGTGTTCGCAGTGTTGTGTGTTTGGACATCTAAATGATGATTGTCCTAAACAGGTTCGTCCTACATCTAAACCAGAACAGGTTAGTGCTAAACCTAATACTGCCACTAAACCAAAGGTTAATAGGGATGGGTTTACTGAAGTAAAGGGGAGGAAAAAGGATAACAAAAGTGGGTTCCACGTTACCAACCAGAAACCAAAATTTGAATATCGAGCATTCGATTACAAGAAAATGTTGGGACCAAGACCCACTAATTCGGCTGGTAAAGGTAGAGATCCCCTGAAGATCCAAGTACAAAACTCCTTTAGTGCTTTAGATTCAGAATATGTGAAGGATGGGGGGGGGGGGCGTTGGAGTCTATCAAAGCGAAGGATAAATTGGGAAGAGAGGTGCTTGAGGTCTTGGATGAGGAAGAGGTTGAAGATATCTTTGATGAAATAAGAGATATATCTAGAGATAAATCAGGGGAAAGCTCCTCTTCTCATGTGGTTTCCAATGGATAATAGTTTGCTCGGGTTTTGGAGGAGGATTTCCAAGGGTGGAGCGTTCATATTTGATGATGGCGGATGATGCTTTGGTTTTGTTAGCTTCTTTCTATTAGATCGTTTATCTGTGGTAGACTAGTTTGTTTGGATTGTATTGGTTAGTTATCTTTTTTGTTTACATATGTGGGGGTTTGTCCCACATATGAACTAGTGAGGAACACATCCTCACTACTTGTACTTCATTGACGGTTGTCTTTATAATAGAATCACCGGGGTAACCCTTTACCCAAAAAAAAAAAAAGAACTTTAGTATAATGTAGAACGCCATACAGCTCCTAACACCTTACAATACCGTACGTAAACTTAAAACACAATAAAAAACCTAATGAATTCGTACGAGTCCTTTTGAACATCGTACGACAAGTTAGGACATCCTACGACTCTTTATGCCACATTAGCAACTCGAAAAGAACTTTAGTATAATGTAGAACGCCATATAGCTCCGAACACCTTACAATACCGTACGTAAACTTAAAACTCCATAATAGACCTAATGAATTCGTACGAGTCCTTTGTACATCGTACGACAAGTTAGGACATCTTATGACTCTTTATGCCATATTAGCACCTTGAAAAGCACATTAGTATAATGTAAGACGTCTTACAACATCTAACAACATCTTACAACACCGTACGAACCTTTAAAACTCCAAAAGAAACCTAATGTATTCGTACGTGTCCTTTGAACATCGTACGAAAAGTTAGGACATATTACGACCCATTATGCCACAATAGCAACTCGAAAAAAACTTTTGTATAATGTAGAACGCCATACAGCTCCTAACACCATACAATACCGTACGTAAACTTAAAACTCCATAATAAACCTAATGAATTCGTACGAGTCCTTTGAACATCGTACGACAAGTTAGGACATCGTATGACTCTTTATGCCATATTAGCACCTTGAAAAGCACATTAGTATAACGTAAGACGTCTTACAACACCTAACAACATCTTACAACACCGTACGAACCTTTAAAACTCCAAAATAAACCTAATGAATTCGTACGAGTCCTTTGAACATCGTACGACAAGTTAGGACATCTTACGACTCTTTATGCCACAATAGCAACTCAAAAAGAACTTTAGTATAATGTAGAACGCCATACAGCTCCTAACACCTTACAATACCGTAAGTAAACTTAAAACTCAATAATAAACCTAATGAATTTCTACGAGTCCTTTTGAACATCGTACGACAAGTTAGGACATCTTACGACTCTTTATGCCACATTAGCAACTCGAAAAGAACTTTAGTATAATGTAGAACGCCATACAGCTCCTAACACCTTTCAATACCGTACGTAAACTTAAAACTCCATAATAAACCTAATGAATTCATACGAGTCGTTTGAACATCGTACGACAAGTTAGGACATCTTACGACTCTTTATGCCACATTAACAACTCGAAAAGAACTTTAGTATAATGTAGAACGCCATACAGCTCCTAACACCTTACAATACCGTACATAAACTTAAAACACAATAATAAACCTAATGAATTCGTACGAGTCCTTTTGAACATCGTACGACAAGTTAGGACATCTTACGACTCTTTATGCCACATTAGCAACTCGAAAAGAACTTTAGTATAATGTAGAACGCCATATAGCTCCGAACACCTTACAATACCGTACGTAAACTTAAAACTCCATAATAGACCTAATGAATTCGTACGAGTCCTTTGAACATCGTACGACAAGTTAGGACATCTTATGACTCTTTATGCCATATTAGCACCTTGAAAAGCACATTAGTATAATGTAAGACGTCTTACAACATCTAACAACATCTTACAACACCGTACGAACCTTTAAAACTCCAAAATAAACCTAATGAATTCGTACGTGTCCTTTGAACATCGTACGAAAAGTTAGGACATATTACGACCCATTATGCCACATTAGCAACTCGAAAAAAACTTTTGTATAATGTAGAACGCCATACAGCTCCTAACACCATACAATACCTTACGTAAACTTAAAACTCCATAATAAACCTAATGAATTCGTACGAGTCCTTTGAACATCGTACGACAAGTTAGGACATCTTACGACTCTTTATGCCACATTAGCAACTCGAAAAGAACTTTAGTATAATGTAGAACGCCATACAGCTCCTAACACCTTACAATACCGTACGTAAACTTAAAACACAATAATAAACCTAATGAATTCGTACGAGTCCTTTTGAACATCGTACGACAAGTTAGGACATCTTACGACTCTTTATGCCACATTAGCAACTCGAAAAGAACTTTAGTATAATGTAGAACGCCATATAGCTCCGAACATCTTACAATACCGTACGTAAACTTAAAACTCCATAATAGACCTAATGAATTCGTACGAGTCCTTTGAACATCGTACGACAAGTTAGGACATCTTATGACTCTTTATGCCATATTAGCACCTTGAAAAGCACATTAGTATAATGTAAGACGTCTTACAACATCTAACAACATCTTACAACACCGTACGAACCTTTAAAACTCCAAAATAAACCTAATGAATTCGTACGTGTCCTTTGAACATCGTACGAAAAGTTAGGACATATTACGACCCATTATGCCACATTAGCAACTCGAAAAAAACTTTTGTATAATGTAGAACGCCATAGAGCTCCTAACACCATACAATACCTTACGTAAACTTAAAACTCCATAATAAACCTAATGAATTCGTACGAGTCCTTTGAACATCGTACGACAAGTTAGGACATCTTACGACTCTTTATGCCACATTAGCAACTCGAAAAGAACTTTAGTATAATGTAGAACGCCATACAGCTCCTAACACCTTACAATACCGTACGTAAACTTAAAACACAATAATAAACCTAATGAATTCGTACGAGTCCTTTTGAACATCGTACGACAAGTTAGGACATCTTACGACTCTTTATGCCACATTAGCAACTCGAAAAGAACTTTAGTATAATGTAGAACGCCATATAGCTCCTAACACCTTACAATACCGTACGTAAACTTAAAACTCCATAATATACATAATGAATTTGTACGAGTCCTTTGAACATCGTACGACAAGTTAGGACATCTTATGACTCTTTATGCCATATTAGCACGTTGAAAAGCACATTAGTATAATGTAAGACGTCTTACAACACCTAACAACATCTTACAACACCGTACGAACCTTTAAAACTCCAAAAGAAACCTAATGTATTCGTACGTGTCCTTTGAACATCGTACGAAAAGTTAGGACATATTACGACCCATTATGCCACATTAGCAACTCGAAAAAAACTTTTGTATAATGTAGAACGCCATACAGCTCCTAACACCATACAATACCGTACGTAAACTTAAAACTCCATAATAAACCTAATGAATTCGTACGAGTCCTTTGAACATCGTACGACAAGTTAGGACATCGTATGACTCTTTATGCCATATTAGCACCTTGAAAAGCACATTAGTATAACGTAAGACGTCTTACAACACCTAACAACATCTTACAACACCGTACGAACCTTTAAAACTCCAAAATAAACCTAATGAATTCGTACGAGTCCTTTGAACATCGTACGACAAGTTAGGACATCTTACGACTCTTTATGCCACAATAGCAACTCAAAAAGAACTTTAGTATAATGTAGAACGCCATACAGCTCCTAACACCTTACAATACCGTAAGTAAACTTAAAACTCAATAATAAACCTAATGAATTTCTACGAGTCCTTTTGAAAATCGTACGACAAGTTAGGACATCTTACGACTCTTTATGCCACATTAGCAACTCGAAAAGAACTTTAGTATAATGTAGAACGCCATACAGCTCCTAACACCTTTCAATACCGTACGTAAACTTAAAACTCCATAATAAACCTAATGAATTCATACGAGTCGTTTGAACATCGTACGACAAGTTAGGACATCTTACGACTCTTTATGCCACATTAACAACTCGAAAAGAACTTTAGTATAATGTAGAACGCCATACAGCTCCTAACACCTTACAATACCGTACATAAACTTAAAACACAATAATAAACCTAATGAATTCGTACGAGTCCTTTTGAACATCGTACGACAAGTTAGGACATCTTATGACTCTTTATGCCACATTAGCAACTCGAAAAGAACTTTAGTATAATGTAGAACGCCATATAGCTCCGAACACCTTACAATACCGTACGTAAACTTAAAACTCCATAATAGACCTAATGAATTCGTACGAGTCCTTTGAACATCGTACGACAAGTTAGGACATCTTATGACTCTTTATGCCATATTAGCACCTTGAAAAGCACATTAGTATAATGTAAGACGTCTTACAACATCTAACAACATCTTACAACACCGTACGAACCTTTAAAACTCCAAAATAAACCTAATGAATTCGTACGTGTCCTTTGAACATCGTACGAAAAGTTAGGACATATTACGACCCATTATGCCACATTAGCAACTCGAAAAAAACTTTTGTATAATGTAGAACGCCATACAGCTCCTAACACCATACAATACCGTACGTAAACTTAAAACTCCATAATAAACCTAATGAATTCGTACGAGTCCTTTGAACATCGTACGACAAGTTAGGACATCGTATGACTCTTTATGCCATATTAGCACCTTGAAAAGCACATTAGTATAACGTAAGACGTCTTACAACACCTAACAACATCTTACAACACCGTACGAACCTTTAAAACTCCAAAATAAACCTAATGAATTCGTACGAGTCCTTTGAACATCGTACGACAAGTTAGGACATCTTACGACTCTTTATGCCACAATAGCAACTCAAAAAGAACTTTAGTATAATGTAGAACGCCATACAGCTCCTAACACCTTACAATACCGTAAGTAAACTTAAAACTCAATAATAAACCTAATGAATTTCTACGAGTCCTTTTGAAAATCGTACGACAAGTTAGGACATCTTACGACTCTTTATGCCACATTAGCAACTCGAAAAGAACTTTAGTATAATGTAGAACGCCATACAGCTCCTAACACCTTTCAATACCGTACGTAAACTTAAAACTCCATAATAAACCTAATGAATTCATACGAGTCGTTTGAACATCGTACGACAAGTTAGGACATCTTACGACTCTTTATGCCACATTAACAACTCGAAAAGAACTTTAGTATAATGTAGAACGCCATACAGCTCCTAACACCTTACAATACCGTACATAAACTTAAAACACAATAATAAACCTAATGAATTCGTACGAGTCCTTTTGAACATCGTACGACAAGTTAGGACATCTTATGACTCTTTATGCCACATTAGCAACTCGAAAAGAACTTTAGTATAATGTAGAACGCCATATAGCTCCGAACACCTTACAATACCGTACGTAAACTTAAAACTCCATAATAGACCTAATGAATTCGTACGAGTCCTTTGAACATCGTACGACAAGTTAGGACATCTTATGACTCTTTATGCCATATTAGCACCTTGAAAAGCACATTAGTATAATGTAAGACGTCTTACAACATCTAACAACATCTTACAACACCGTACGAACCTTTAAAACTCCAAAATAAACCTAATGAATTCGTACGTGTCCTTTGAACATCGTACGAAAAGTTAGGACATATTACGACCCATTATGCCACATTAGCAACTCGAAAAAAACTTTTGTATAATGTAGAACGCCATACAGCTCCTAACACCATACAATACCTTACGTAAACTTAAAACTCCATAATAAACCTAATGAATTCGTACGAGTCCTTTGAACATCGTACGACAAGTTAGGACATCTTACGACTCTTTATGCCACATTAGCAACTCGAAAAGAACTTTAGTATAATGTAGAACGCCATACAGCTCCTAACACCTTACAATACCGTACGTAAACTTAAAACACAATAATAAACCTAATGAATTCGTACGAGTCCTTTTGAACATCGTACGACAAGTTAGGACATCTTACGACTCTTTATGCCACATTAGCAACTCGAAAAGAACTTTAGTATAATGTAGAAAGCCATATAGCTCCGAACATCTTACAATACCGTACGTAAACTTAAAACTCCATAATAGACCTAATGAATTCGTACGAGTCCTTTGAACATCGTACGACAAGTTAGGACATCTTATGACTCTTTATGCCATATTAGCACCTTGAAAAGCACATTAGTATAATGTAAGACGTCTTACAACATCTAACAACATCTTACAACACCGTACGAACCTTTAAAACTCCAAAATAAACCTAATGAATTCGTACGTGTCCTTTGAACATCGTACGAAAAGTTAGGACATATTACGACCCATTATGCCACATTAGCAACTCGAAAAAAACTTTTGTATAATGTAGAACGCCATACAGCTCCTAACACCATACAATACCATACGTAAACTTAAAACTCCATAATAAACCTAATGAATTCGTACGAGTCCTTTGAACATCGTACGACAAGTTAGGACATCTTACGACTCTTTATGCCACATTAGCAACTCGAAAAGAACTTTAGTATAATGTAGAACGCCATACAGCTCCTAACACCTTACAATACCGTACGTAAACTTAAAACACAATAATAAACCTAATGAATTCGTACGAGTCCTTTTGAACATCGTACGACAAGTTAGGACATCTTACGACTCTTTATGCCACATTAGCAACTCGAAAAGAACTTTAGTATAATGTAGAACGCCATATAGCTCCTAACACCTTACAATACCGTACGTAAACTTAAAACTCCATAATATACATAATGAATTCGTACGAGTCCTTTTGAACATCGTACGACAAGTTAGGACATCTTATGACTCTTTATGCCATATTAGCACGTTGAAAAGCACATTAGTATAATGTAAGACGTCTTACAACACCTAACAACATCTTACAACACCGTACGAACCTTTAAAACTCCAAAATAAACCTAATGAATTCGTACGTGTCCTTTGAACATCGTACGAAAAGTTAGGACATCTTACGACCCTTTATGCCACATTAGCAACTCGAAAAAAACTTTAGTATAATGTAGAACGCCATACAGCTCCTAACACCTTACAATACCGTACGTAAACTTAAAACTCAATAATAAACCTAATGAATTCCTACGAGTCCTTTTGAACATCGTACGACAAGTTAGGACATCTTACGACTCTTTTTGCCACATTAGCAACTCGAAAAGAACTTTAGTATAATGTAGAACGCCATACAGCTCCTAACACCTTTCAATACCGTACGTAAACTTAAAACTCCATAATAAACCTAATGAATTCGTACGAGTCCTTTTGAACATCGTACGACAAGTTAGGACATCGTATGACTCTTTATGCCATATTAGCAACTTGAAAAGCACATTAGTATAACGTAAGACGTCTTACAACACCTAACAACATCTTACAACATCGTACGAACCTTTAAAACTCCAAAATAAACCTAATGAATTCGTACGTGTCCTTTGAACATCGTACGAAAAGTTAGGACATCTTACGACCCTTTATGCCACATTAGCAACTCGAAAAAAACTTTAGTATAATGTAGAACGCCATACAGCTCCTAACACCTTACAATACCGTACATAAACTTAAAACACAATAATAAACCTAATGAATTCGTACGAGTCCTTTTGAACATCGTACGACAACTTAGGACATCTTACGACTCTTTATGCCACATTAGCAACTCGAAAAGAACTTTAGTATAAAGTAGAACGCCATACAGCTCCTAACACCTTACAATACCGTACGTAAACTTAAAACACAATAATAAACCTAATGAATTCGTACGAGTCCTTTTGAACATCGTACGACAAGTTAGGACATCTTACGACTCTTTATGCCACATTAGCAACTCGAAAAGAACTTTAGTATAATGTAGAAAGCCATATAGCTCCGAACATCTTACAATACCGTACGTAAACTTAAAACTCCATAATAGACCTAATGAATTCGTACGAGTCCTTTGAACATCGTACGACAAGTTAGGACATCTTATGACTCTTTATGCCATATTAGCACCTTGAAAAGCACATTAGTATAATGTAAGACGTCTTACAACATCTAACAACATCTTACAACACCGTACGAACCTTTAAAACTCCAAAATAAACCTAATGAATTCGTACGTGTCCTTTGAACATCGTACGAAAAGTTAGGACATATTACGACCCATTATGCCACATTAGCAACTCGAAAAAAACTTTTGTATAATGTAGAACGCCATACAGCTCCTAACACCATACAATACCATACGTAAACTTAAAACTCCATAATAAACCTAATGAATTCGTACGAGTCCTTTGAACATCGTACGACAAGTTAGGACATCTTACGACTCTTTATGCCACATTAGCAACTCGAAAAGAACTTTAGTATAATGTAGAACGCCATACAGCTCCTAACACCTTACAATACCGTACGTAAACTTAAAACACAATAATAAACCTAATGAATTCGTACGAGTCCTTTTGAACATCGTACGACAAGTTAGGACATCTTACGACTCTTTATGCCACATTAGCAACTCGAAAAGAACTTTAGTATAATGTAGAACGCCATATAGCTCCTAACACCTTACAATACCGTACGTAAACTTAAAACTCCATAATATACATAATGAATTCGTACGAGTCCTTTGAACATCGTACGACAAGTTAGGACATCTTATGACTCTTTATGCCATATTAGCACGTTGAAAAGCACATTAGTATAATGTAAGACGTCTTACAACACCTAACAACATCTTACAACACCGTACGAACCTTTAAAACTCCAAAATAAACCTAATGAATTCGTACGTGTCCTTTGAACATCGTACGAAAAGTTAGGACATCTTACGACCCTTTATGCCACATTAGCAACTCGAAAAAAACTTTAGTATAATGTAGAACGCCATACAGCTCCTAACACCTTACAATACCGTACGTAAACTTAAAACTCAATAATAAACCTAATGAATTCCTACGAGTCCTTTTGAACATCGTACGACAAGTTAGGACATCTTACGACTCTTTTTGCCACATTAGCAACTCGAAAAGAACTTTAGTATAATGTAGAACGCCATACAGCTCCTAACACCTTTCAATACCGTACGTAAACTTAAAACTCCATAATAAACCTAATGAATTCGTACGAGTCCTTTTGAACATCGTACGACAAGTTAGGACATCGTATGACTCTTTATGCCATATTAGCAACTTGAAAAGCACATTAGTATAACGTAAGACGTCTTACAACACCTAACAACATCTTACAACATCGTACGAACCTTTAAAACTCCAAAATAAACCTAATGAATTCGTACGTGTCCTTTGAACATCGTACGAAAAGTTAGGACATCTTACGACCCTTTATGCCACATTAGCAACTCGAAAAAAACTTTAGTATAATGTAGAACGCCATACAGCTCCTAACACCATACAATACCGTACGTAAACTTAAAACTCCATAATAAACCTAATGAATTCGTACGAGTCCTTTGAACATCGTACGACAAGTTAGGACATCGTATGACTCTTTATGCCATATTAGCATCTTGAAAAGCACATTAGTATAACGTAAGACGTCTTACAACACCTAACAACATCTTACAACACCGTACGAACCTTTAAAACTCCAAAATAAACCTAATGAATTCGTACGAGTCCTTTGAACATCGTACGACAAGCTAGGACATCTTACGACTCTTTATGCCACAATAGTAACTCAAAAAGAACTTTAGTATAATGTAGAACGCCATACAGCTCCTAACACCTTACAATACCGTAAGTAAACTTAAAACTCAATAATAAACCTAATGAATTTCTACGAGTCCTTTTGAACATCGTACGACAAGTTAGGACATCTTACCACTCTTTATGCCACATTAGCAACTCGAAAAGAACTTTAGTATAATGTAGAACGCCATACAGCTCCTAACACCTTACAATACCGTACGTAAACTTAAAACACAATAATAAACCTAATGAATTCGTACGAGTCCTTTTGAACATCGTACGACAAGTTAGGACATCTTACGACTCTTTATGCCACATTAGCAACTCGAAAAGAACTTTAGTATAATGTAGAACGCCATATAGCTCCGAACATCTTACAATACCGTACGTAAACTTAAAACTCCATAATAGACCTAATGAATTCGTACAAGTCCTTTGAACATCGTACGACAAGTTAGGACATCTTATGACTCTTTATGCCATATTAGCACCTTGAAAAGCACATTAGTATAATGTAAGACGTCTTACAACATCTAACAACATCTTACAACACCGTACGAACCTTTAAAACTCCAAAATAAACCTAATGAATTCGTACGTGTCCTTTGAACATCGTACGAAAAGTTAGGACATATTACGACGCATTATGCCACATTAGCAACTCGAAAAAAACTTTTGTATAATGTAGAACGCCATACAGCTCCTAACACCATACAATACCTTACGTAAACTTAAAACTCCATAATAAACCTAATGAATTCGTACGAGTCCTTTGAACATCGTACGACAAGTTAGGACATCTTACGACTCTTTATGCCACATTAGCAACTCGAAAAGAACTTTAGTATAATGTAGAACGCCATACAGCTCCTAACACCTTACAATACCGTACGTAAACTTAAAACACAATAATAAACCTAATGAATTCGTACGAGTCCTTTTGAACATCGTACGACAAGTTAGGACATCTTACGACTCTTTATGCCACATTAGCAACTCGAAAAGAACTTTAGTATAATGTAGAACGCCATATAGCTCCTAACACCTTACAATACCGTACGTAAACTTAAAACTCCATAATATACATAATGAATTCGTACGAGTCCTTTGAACATCGTACGACAAGTTAGGACATCTTATGACTCTTTATGCCATATTAGCACGTTGAAAAGCACATTAGTATAATGTAAGACGTCTTACAACACCTAACAACATCTTACAACACCGTACGAACCTTTAAAACTCCAAAATAAACCTAATGAATTCGTACGTGTCCTTTGAACATCGTACGAAAAGTTAGGACATCTTACGACCCTTTATGCCACATTAGCAACTCGAAAAAAACTTTAGTATAATGTAGAACGCCATACAGCTCCTAACACCTTACAATACCGTACGTAAACTTAAAACTCAATAATAAACCTAATGAATTCCTACGAGTCCTTTTGAACATCGTACGACAAGTTAGGACATCTTACGACTCTTTTTGCCACATTAGCAACTCGAAAAGAACTTTAGTATAATGTAGAACGCCATACAGCTCCTAACACCTTTCAATACCGTACGTAAACTTAAAACTCCATAATAAACCTAATGAATTCGTACGAGTCCTTTTGAACATCGTACGACAAGTTAGGACATCGTATGACTCTTTATGCCATATTAGCAACTTGAAAAGCACATTAGTATAACGTAAGACGTCTTACAACACCTAACAACATCTTACAACATCGTACGAACCTTTAAAACTCCAAAATAAACCTAATGAATTCGTACGTGTCCTTTGAACATCGTACGAAAAGTTAGGACATCTTACGACCCTTTATGCCACATTAGCAACTCGAAAAAAACTTTAGTATAATGTAGAACGCCATACAGCTCCTAACACCATACAATACCGTACGTAAACTTAAAACTCCATAATAAACCTAATGAATTCGTACGAGTCCTTTGAACATCGTACGACAAGTTAGGACATCGTATGACTCTTTATGCCATATTAGCATCTTGAAAAGCACATTAGTATAACGTAAGACGTCTTACAACACCTAACAACATCTTACAACACCGTACGAACCTTTAAAACTCCAAAATAAACCTAATGAATTCGTACGAGTCCTTTGAACATCGTACGACAAGCTAGGACATCTTACGACTCTTTATGCCACAATAGCAACTCAAAAAGAACTTTAGTATAATGTAGAACGCCATACAGCTCCTAACACCTTACAATACCGTAAGTAAACTTAAAACTCAATAATAAACCTAATGAATTTCTACGAGTCCTTTTGAACATCGTACGACAAGTTAGGACATCTTACGACTCTTTATGCCACATTAGCAACTCGAAAAGAACTTTAGTATAATGTAGAACGCCATACAGCTCCTAACACCTTACAATACCGTACGTAAACTTAAAACACAATAATAAACCTAATGAATTCGTACGAGTCCTTTTGAACATCGTACGACAAGTTAGGACATCTTACGACTCTTTATGCCACATTAGCAACTCGAAAAGAACTTTAGTATAATGTAGAACGCCATATAGCTCCGAACATCTTACAATACCGTACGTAAACTTAAAACTCCATAATAGACCTAATGAATTCGTACGAGTCCTTAGAACATCGTACGACAAGTTAGGACATCTTATGACTCTTTATGCCATATTAGCACCTTGAAAAGCACATTAGTATAATGTAAGACGTCTTACAACATCTAACAACATCTTACAACACTGTACGAACCTTTAAAACTCCAAAATAAACCTAATGAATTCGTACGTGTCCTTTGAACATCGTACGAAAAGTTAGGACATATTACGACGCATTATGCCACATTAGCAACTCGAAAAAAACTTTTGTATAATGTAGAACGCCATACAGCTCCTAACACCATACAATACCTTACGTAAACTTAAAACTCCATAATAAACCTAATGAATTCGTACGAGTCCTTTGAACATCGTACGACAAGTTAGGACATCTTACGACTCTTTATGCCACATTAGCAACTCGAAAAGAACTTTAGTATAATGTAGAACGCCATACAGCTCCTAACACCTTACAATACCGTACGTAAACTTAAAACACAATAATAAACCTAATGAATTCGTACGAGTCCTTTTGAACATCGTATGACAAGTTAGGACATCTTACGACTCTTTATGCCACATTAGCAACTCGAAAAGAACTTTAGTATAATGTAGAACGCCATATAGCTCCTAACACCTTACAATACCGTACGTAAACTTAAAACTCCATAATATACATAATGAATTCGTACGAGTCCTTTGAACATCGTACGACAAGTTAGGACATCTTATGACTCTTTATGCCATATTAGCACGTTGAAAAGCACATTAGTATAATGTAAGACGTCTTACAACACCTAACAACATCTTACAACACCGTACGAACCTTTAAAACTCCAAAATAAACCTAATGAATTCGTACGTGTCCTTTGAACATCGTACGAAAAGTTAGGACATCTTACGACCCTTTATGCCACATTAGCAACTCGAAAAAAACTTTAGTATAATGTAGAACGCCATACAGCTCCTAACACCTTACAATACCGTACGTAAACTTAAAACTCAATAATAAACCTAATGAATTCCTACGAGTCCTTTTGAACATCGTACGACAAGTTAGGACATCTTACGACTCTTTTTGCCACATTAGCAACTCGAAAAGAACTTTAGTATAATGTAGAACGCCATACAGCTCCTAACACCTTTCAATACCGTACGTAAACTTAAAACTCCATAATAAACCTAATGAATTCGTACGAGTCCTTTTGAACATCGTACGACAAGTTAGGACATCGTATGACTCTTTATGCCATATTAGCAACTTGAAAAGCACATTAGTATAACGTAAGACGTCTTACAACACCTAACAACATCTTACAACATCGTACGAACCTTTAAAACTCCAAAATAAACCTAATGAATTCGTACGTGTCCTTTGAACATCGTACGAAAAGTTAGGACATCTTACGACCCTTTATGCCACATTAGCAACTCGAAAAAAACTTTAGTATAATGTAGAACGCCATACAGCTCCTAACACCATACAATACCGTACGTAAACTTAAAACTCCATAATAAACCTAATGAATTCGTACGAGTCCTTTGAACATCGTACGACAAGTTAGGACATCGTATGACTCTTTATGCCATATTAGCATCTTGAAAAGCACATTAGTATAACGTAAGACGTCTTACAACACCTAACAACATCTTACAACACCGTACGAACCTTTAAAACTCCAAAATAAACCTAATGAATTCGTACGAGTCCTTTGAACATCGTACGACAAGTTAGGACATCTTACGACTCTTTATGCCACAATAGCAACTCAAAAAGAACTTTAGTATAATGTAGAACGCCATACAGCTCCTAACACCTTACAATACCGTAAGTAAACTTAAAACTCAATAATAAACCTAATGAATTTCTACGAGTCCTTTTGAACATCGTACGACAAGTTAGGACATCTTACGACTCTTTATGCCACATTAGCAACTCGAAAAGAACTTTAGTATAATGTAGAACGCCATACAGCTCCTAACACCTTTCAATACCGTACGTAAACTTAAAACTCCATAATAAACCTAATGAATTCATACGAGTCGTTTGAACATCGTACGACAAGTTAGGACATCTTACGACTCTTTATGCCACATTAACAACTCGAAAAGAACTTTAGTATAATGTAGAACGCCATACAGCTCCTAACACCTTACAATACCGTACATAAACTTAAAACACAATAATAAACCTAATGAATTCGTACGAGTCCTTTTGAACATCGTACGACAAGTTAGGACATCTTACGACTCTTTATGCCACATTAGCAACTCGAAAAGAACTTTAGTATAATGTAGAACGCCATATAGCTCCGAACACCTTACAATACCGTACGTAAACTTAAAACTCCATAATAGACCTAATGAATTCGTACGAGTCCTTTGAACATCGTTCGACAAGTTAGGACATCTTATGACTCTTTATGCCATATTAGCACCTTGAAAAGCACATTAGTATAATGTAAGACGTCTTACAACATCTAACAACATCTTACAACACCGTACGAACCTTTAAAACTCCAAAATAAACCTAATGAATTCCTACGAGTCCTTTTGAACATCGTACGACAAGTTAGGACATCTTACGACTCTTTTTGCCACATTAGCAACTCGAAAAAAACTTTAGTATAATGTAGAACGCCATACAGCTCCTAACACCATACAATACCGTACGTAAACTTAAAACTCCATAATAAACCTAATGAATTCGTACGAGTCCTTTGAACATCGTACGACAAGTTAGGACATCGTATGACTCTTTATGCCATATTAGCACCTTGAAAAGCACATTAGTATAACGTAAGACGTCTTACAACACCTAACAACATCTTACAACACCGTACGAACCTTTAAAACTCCAAAATAAACCTAATGAATTCGTACGAGTCCTTTGAACATCGTACGACAAGTTAGGACATCTTACGACTCTTTATGCCACAATAGCAACTCAAAAAGAACTTTAGTATAATGTAGAACGCCATACAGCTCCTAACACCTTACAATACCGTAAGTAAACTTAAAACTCAATAATAAACCTAATGAATTTCTACGAGTCCTTTTGAACATCGTACGACAAGTTAGGACATCTTACGACTCTTTATGCCACATTAGCAACTCGAAAAGAACTTTAGTATAATGTAGAACGCCATACAGCTCCTAACACCTTTCAATACCGTACGTAAACTTAAAACTCCATAATAAACCTAATGAATTCGTACGAGTCCTTTTGAACATCGTACGACAAGTTAGGACATCGTATGACTCTTTATGCCATATTAGCAACTTGAAAAGCACATTAGTATAACGTAAGACGTCTTACAACACCTAACAACATCTTACAACATCGTACGAACCTTTAAAACTCCAAAATAAACCTAATGAATTCGTACGTGTCCTTTGAACATCATACGAAAAGTTAGGACATCTTACGACCCTTTATGCCACATTAGCAACTCGAAAAAAACTTTAGTATAATGTAGAACGCCATACAGCTCCTAACACCATACAATACCGTACGTAAACTTAAAACTCCATAATAAACCTAATGAATTCGTACGAGTCCTTTGGACATCGTACGACAAGTTAGGACATCGTATGACTCTTTATGCCATATTAGCACCTTGAAAAGCACATTAGTATAACGTAAGACGTCTTACAACACCTAACAACATCTTACAACACCGTACGAACCTTTAAAACTCCAAAATAAACCTAATGAATTCGTACGAGTCCTTTGAACATCGTACGACAAGTTAGGACATCTTACGACTCTTTATGCCACAATAGCAACTCAAAAAGAACTTTAGTATAATGTAGAACGCCATACAGCTCCTAACACCTTACAATACCGTAAGTAAACTTAAAACTCAATAATAAACCTAATGAATTTCTACGAGTCCTTTTGAACATCGTACGACAAGTTAGGACATCTTACGACTCTTTATGCCACATTAGCAACTCGAAAAGAACTTTAGTATAATGTAGAACGCCATACAGCTCCTAACACCTTTCAATACCGTACGTAAACTTAAAACTCCATAATAAACCTAATGAATTCATACGAGTCGTTTGAACATCGTACGACAAGTTAGCACATCTTACGACTCTTTATGCCACATTAACAACTCGAAAAGAACTTTAGTATAATGTAGAACGCCATACAGCTCCTAACACCTTACAATACCGTACATAAACTTAAAACACAATAATAAACCTAATGAATTCGTACGAGTCCTTTTGAACATCGTACGACAAGTTAGGACATCTTACGACTCTTTATGCCACATTAGCAACTCGAAAAGAACTTTAGTATAATGTAGAACGCCATATAGCTCCGAACACCTTACAATACCGTACGTAAACTTAAAACTCCATAATAGACCTAATGAATTCGTACGAGTCCTTTGAACATCGTACGACAAGTTAGGACATCTTATGACTCTTTATGCCATATTAGCACCTTGAAAAGCACATTAGTATAATGTAAGACGTCTTACAACATCTAACAACATCTTACAACACCGTACGAACCTTTAAAACTCCAAAATAAACCTAATGAATTCCTACGAGTCCTTTTGAACATCGTACGACAAGTTAGGACATCTTACGACTCTTTTTGCCACATTAGCAACTCGAAAAAAACTTTAGTATAATGTAGAACGCCATACAGCTCCTAACACCATACAATACCGTACGTAAACTTAAAACTCCATAATAAACCTAATGAATTCGTACGAGTCCTTTGAACATCGTACGACAAGTTAGGACATCGTATGACTCTTTATGCCATATTAGCACCTTGAAAAGCACATTAGTATAACGTAAGACGTCTTACAACACCTAACAACATCTTACAACACCGTACGAACCTTTAAAACTCCAAAATAAACCTAATGAATTCGTACGAGTCCTTTGAACATCGTACGACAAGTTAGGACATCTTACGACTCTTTATGCCACATTAGCAACTCAAAAAGAACTTTAGTATAATGTAGAACGCCATACAGCTCCTAACACCTTTCAATACCGTACGTAAACTTAAAACTCCATAATAAACCTAATGAATACATACGAGTCGTTTGAACATCGTACGACAAGTTAGGACATCTTACGACTCTTTATGCCACATTAACAACTCGAAAAGAACTTTAGTATAATGTAGAACGCCATACAGCTCCTAACACCTTACAATACCGTACATAAACTTAAAACACAATAATAAACCTAATGAATTCGTACGAGTCCTTTTGAACATCGTACGACAAGTTAGGACATCTTACGACTCTTTATGCCACATTAGCAACTCGAAAAGAACTTTAGTATAATGTAGAACGCCATATAGCTCCGAACACCTTACAATACCTTACGTAAACTTAAAACTCCATAATAGACCTAATGAATTCGTACGAGTCCTTTGAACATCGTACGACAAGTTAGGACATCTTATGACTCTTTATGCCATATTAGCACCTTGAAAAGCACATTAGTATAATGTAAGACGTCTTACAACATCTAACAACATCTTACAACACCGTACGAACCTTTAAAACTCCAAAATAAACCTAATGAATTCGTACGTGTCCTTTGAACATCGTACGAAAAGTTAGGACATATTACGACCCATTATGCCACATTAGCAACTCGAAAAAATCTTTTGTATAATGTAGAACGCCATACAGCTCCTAACACCATACAATACCTTACGTAAACTTAAAACTCCATAATAAACCTAATGAATTCGTACGAGTCCTTTGAACATCGTACGACAAGTTAGGACATCTTACGACTCTTTATGCCACATTAGCAACTCGAAAAGAACTTTAGTATAATGTAGAACGCCATACAGCTCCTAACACCTTACAATACCGTACGTAAACTTAAAACACAATAATAAACCTAATGAATTCGTACGAGTCCTTTTGAACATCGTACGACAAGTTAGGACATCTTACGACTCTTTATGCCACATTAGCAACTCGAAAAGAACTTTAGTATAATGTAGAACGCCATATAGCTCCTAACACCTTACAATACCGTACGTAAACTTAAAACTCCATAATATACATAATGAATTCGTACGAGTCCTTTGAACATCGTACGACAAGTTAGGACATCTTATGACTCTTTATGCCATATTAGCACGTTGAAAAGCACATTAGTATAATGTAAGACGTCTTACAACACCTAACAACATCTTACAACACCGTACGAACCTTTAAAACTCCAAAATAAACCTAATGAATTCGTACGTGTCCTTTGAACATCGTACGAAAAGTTAGGACATCTTACGACCCTTTATGCCACATTAGCAACTCGAAAAAAACTTTAGTATAATGTAGAACGCCATACAGCTCCTAACACCTTACAATACCGTACGTAAACTTAAAACTCAATAATAAACCTAATGAATTCCTACGAGTCCTCTTGAACATCGTACGACAAGTTAGGACATCTTACGACTCTTTTTGCCACATTAGCAACTCGAAAAGAACTTTAGTATAATGTAGAACGCCATACAGCTCCTAACACCTTTCAATACCGTACGTAAACTTAAAACTCCATAATAAACCTAATGAATTCGTACGAGTCCTTTTGAACATCGTACGACAAGTTAGGACATCGTATGACTCCTTATGCCATATTAGCAACTTGAAAAGCACATTAGTATAACGTAAGACGTCTTACAACACCTAACAACATCTTACAACATCGTACGAACCTTTAAAACTCCAAAATAAACCTAATGAATTCGTACGTGTCCTTTGAACATCGTACGAAAAGTTAGGACATCTTACGACCCTTTATGCCACATTAGCAACTCGAAAAAAACTTTAGTATAATGTAGAACGCCATACAGCTCCTAACACCATACAATACCGTACGTAAACTTAAAACTCCATAATAAACCTAATGAATTCGTACGAGTCCTTTGAACATCGTACGACAAGTTAGGACATCTTACGACTCTTTATGCCACATTAGCAACTCGAAAAGAACTTTAGTATAATATAGAACGCCATACAGCTCCTAACACCTTACAATACCGTACGTAAACTTAAAACACAATAATAAACCTAATGAATTCGTACGAGTCCTTTTGAACATCGTACGACAAGTTAGGACATCTTACGACTCTTTTTGCCACATTAGCAACTAGAAAAGAACTTTAGTATAATGTAGAACGCCATACAGCTCCTAACACCTTTCAATACCGTACGTAAACTTAAAACTCCATAATAAACCTAATGAATACATACGAGTCGTTTGAACATCGTACGACAAGTTAGGACATCTTACGACTCTTTATGCCACATTAACAACTCGAAAAGAACTTTAGTATAATGTAGAACGCCATACAGCTCCTAACACCTTACAATACCGTACATAAACTTAAAACACAATAATAAACCTAATGAATTCGTACGAGTCCTTTTGAACATCGTACGACAAGTTAGGACATCTTACGACTCTTTATGCCACATTAGCAACTCGAAAAGAACTTTAGTATAATGTAGAACGCCATATAGCTCCGAACACCTTACAATACCTTACGTAAACTTAAAACTCCATAATAGACCTAATGAATTCGTACGAGTCCTTTGAACATCGTACGACAAGTTAGGACATCTTATGACTCTTTATGCCATATTAGCACCTTGAAAAGCACATTAGTATAATGTAAGACGTCTTACAACATCTAACAACATCTTACAACACCGTACGAACCTTTAAAACTCCAAAATAAACCTAATGAATTCGTACGTGTCCTTTGAACATCGTACGAAAAGTTAGGACATATTACGACCCATTATGCCACATTAGCAACTCGAAAAAATCTTTTGTATAATGTAGAACGCCATACAGCTCCTAACACCATACAATACCTTACGTAAACTTAAAACTCCATAATAAACCTAATGAATTCGTACGAGTCCTTTGAACATCGTACGACAAGTTAGGACATCTTACGACTCTTTATGCCACATTAGCAACTCGAAAAGAACTTTAGTATAATGTAGAACGCCATACAGCTCCTAACACCTTACAATACCGTACGTAAACTTAAAACACAATAATAAACCTAATGAATTCGTACGAGTCCTTTTGAACATCGTACGACAAGTTAGGACATCTTACGACTCTTTATGCCACATTAGCAACTCGAAAAGAACTTTAGTATAATGTAGAACGCCATATAGCTCCTAACACCTTACAATACCGTACGTAAACTTAAAACTCCATAATATACATAATGAATTCGTACGAGTCCTTTGAACATCGTACGACAAGTTAGGACATCTTATGACTCTTTATGCCATATTAGCACGTTGAAAAGCACATTAGTATAATGTAAGACGTCTTACAACACCTAACAACATCTTACAACACCGTACGAACCTTTAAAACTCCAAAATAAACCTAATGAATTCGTACGTGTCCTTTGAACATCGTACGAAAAGTTAGGACATCTTACGACCCTTTATGCCACATTAGCAACTCGAAAAAAACTTTAGTATAATGTAGAACGCCATACAGCTCCTAACACCTTACAATACCGTACGTAAACTTAAAACTCAATAATAAACCTAATGAATTCCTACGAGTCCTCTTGAACATCGTACGACAAGTTAGGACATCTTACGACTCTTTTTGCCACATTAGCAACTCGAAAAGAACTTTAGTATAATGTAGAACGCCATACAGCTCCTAACACCTTTCAATACCGTACGTAAACTTAAAACTCCATAATAAACCTAATGAATTCGTACGAGTCCTTTTGAACATCGTACGACAAGTTAGGACATCGTATGACTCCTTATGCCATATTAGCAACTTGAAAAGCACATTAGTATAACGTAAGACGTCTTACAACACCTAACAACATCTTACAACATCGTACGAACCTTTAAAACTCCAAAATAAACCTAATGAATTCGTACGTGTCCTTTGAACATCGTACGAAAAGTTAGGACATCTTACGACCCTTTATGCCACATTAGCAACTCGAAAAAAACTTTAGTATAATGTAGAACGCCATACAGCTCCTAACACCATACAATACCGTACGTAAACTTAAAACTCCATAATAAACCTAATGAATTCGTACGAGTCCTTTGAACATCGTACGACAAGTTAGGACATCTTACGACTCTTTATGCCACATTAGCAACTCGAAAAGAACTTTAGTATAATATAGAACGCCATACAGCTCCTAACACCTTACAATACCGTACGTAAACTTAAAACACAATAATAAACCTAATGAATTCGTACGAGTCCTTTTGAACATCGTACGACAAGTTAGGACATCTTACGACTCTTTTTGCCACATTAGCAACTAGAAAAGAACTTTAGTATAATGTAGAACGCCATACAGCTCCTAACACCTTACAATACCGTACGTAAACTTAAAACTCCATAATAAACCTAATGAATTCGTACGAGTTGTTTGAACATAGTACGACAAGTTAGGACATCTTATGACTCTTTATGCCATATTAGCACCTTTAAAAGCACATTAGTATAATGTAAGACGTCTTACAACACCTAACAACATCTTACAACACCGTACGAACCTTTAAAACTCCAAAATAAACCTAATGAATTCGTACGTGTCCTTTGAACATCGTACGAAAAGTTAGGACATCTTACGACCCTTTTTGCCACATTAGCAACTCGAAAAAAACTTTAGTATAATGTAGAACGCCATACAGCTCCTAACACCATACAATACCGTACGTAAACTTAAAACTCCATAATAAACCTAAAGAATTCGTTCGAGTCCTTTGAACATCGTACGACATGTTAGGACATCTTACGACTCTTTATGCCACATTAGCAACTCGAAAAGAACTTTAGTATAATGTAGAACGCCATATAGCTCCTAACACCTTACAATACCGTACGTAAACTTAAAACTCCATAATATACATAATGAATTCGTACGAGTCCTTTGAACATCGTACGACAAGTTAGGACATCTTATGACTCTTTATGCCATATTAGCACGTTGAAAAGCACATTAGTATAATGTAAGACGTCTTACAACACCTAACAACATCTTACAACACCGTACGAACCTTTAAAACTCCAAAATAAACCTAATGAATTCGTACGTGTCCTTTGAACATCGTACGAAAAGTTAGGACATCTTACGACCCTTTATGCCACATTAGCAACTCGAAAAAAACTTTAGTATAATGTAGAACGCCATACAGCTCCTAACACCTTACAATACCGTACGTAAACTTAAAACTCAATAATAAACCTAATGAATTCCTACGAGTCCTCTTGAACATCGTACGACAAGTTAGGACATCTTACGACTCTTTTTGCCACATTAGCAACTCGAAAAGAACTTTAGTATAATGTAGAACGCCATACAGCTCCTAACACCTTTCAATACCGTACGTAAACTTAAAACTCCATAATAAACCTAATGAATTCGTACGAGTCCTTTTGAACATCGTACGACAAGTTAGGACATCGTATGACTCCTTATGCCATATTAGCAACTTGAAAAGCACATTAGTATAACGTAAGACGTCTTACAACACCTAACAACATCTTACAACATCGTACGAACCTTTAAAACTCCAAAATAAACCTAATGAATTCGTACGTGTCCTTTGAACATCGTACGAAAAGTTAGGACATCTTACGACCCTTTATGCCACATTAGCAACTCGAAAAAAACTTTAGTATAATGTAGAACGCCATACAGCTCCTAACACCATACAATACCGTACGTAAACTTAAAACTCCATAATAAACCTAATGAATTCGTACGAGTCCTTTGAACATCGTACGACAAGTTAGGACATCTTACGACTCTTTATGCCACATTAGCAACTCGAAAAGAACTTTAGTATAATATAGAACGCCATACAGCTCCTAACACCTTACAATACCGTACGTAAACTTAAAACACAATAATAAACCTAATGAATTCGTACGAGTCCTTTTGAACATCGTACGACAAGTTAGGACATCTTACGACTCTTTTTGCCACATTAGCAACTAGAAAAGAACTTTAGTATAATGTAGAACGCCATACAGCTCCTAACACCTTACAATACCGTACGTAAACTTAAAACTCCATAATAAACCTAATGAATTCGTACGAGTTGTTTGAACATAGTACGACAAGTTAGGACATCTTATGACTCTTTATGCCATATTAGCACCTTTAAAAGCACATTAGTATAATGTAAGACGTCTTACAACACCTAACAACATCTTACAACACCGTACGAACCTTTAAAACTCCAAAATAAACCTAATGAATTCGTACGTGTCCTTTGAACATCGTACGAAAAGTTAGGACATCTTACGACCCTTTTTGCCACATTAGCAACTCGAAAAAAACTTTAGTATAATGTAGAACGCCATACAGCTCCTAACACCATACAATACCGTACGTAAACTTAAAACTCCATAATAAACCTAAAGAATTCGTTCGAGTCCTTTGAACATCGTACGACATGTTAGGACATCTTACGACTCTTTATGCCACATTAGCAACTCGAAAAGAACGTTAGTATAATGTAGAACGCCATACAACTCCTAAGTACGCCTTACAATACCGTACGTAAACTTAAAACTCCATAATAAACCTAATGAATTCGTACGAGTCCTGTGAACATCGTACGACAAGTTAGGACATCTTACGACTCTTTATGCCACATTAGCAACTCGAAAAGAACTTTAGTATAATGTAGAACGCCATACAGCTCCTAACACCTTACAATACCGTACGTAAACTTAAAACACAATAAAAAACCTAATGAATTCGTACGAGTCCTTTTGAACATCGTACGACAAGTTAGGACATCTTACGACTCTTTATGCAACATTAGCAACTCGAAAAGAACTTTAGTATAATGTAGAACGCCATATAGCTCCGAACACCTTACAATACCGTACGTAAACTTAAAACTCCATAATAGACCTAATGAATTCGTACGAGTCCTTTGAACATCGTACGACAAGTTAGGACATCTTATGACTCTTTATGCCATATTAGCACCTTGAAATGCACATTAGTATAATGTAAGACGTCTTACAACATCTAACAACATCTTACAACACCGTACGAACCTTTAAAACTCCAAAATAAACCTAATGTATTCGTACGTGTCCTTTGAACATCGTACGAAAAGTTAGGACATATTACGACCCATTATGCCACATTAGCAACTCGAAAAAAACTTTTGTATAATGTAGAACGCCATACAGCTCCTAACACCATACAATACCGTACGTAAACTTAAAACTCCATAATAAACCTAATGAATTCGTACGAGTCCTTTGAACATCGTACGACAAGTTAGGACATCGTATGACTCTTTATGCCATATTAGCACCTTGAAAAGCACATTAGTATAACGTAAGACGTCTTACAACACCTAACAACATCTTACAACACCGTACGAACCTTTAAAACTCCAAAATAAACCTAATAAATTCGTACGAGTCCTTTGAACATCGTACGACAAGTTAGGACATCTTACGACTCTTTATGCCACAATAGCAACTCAAAAAGAACTTTAGTATAATGTAGAACGCCATACAGCTCCTAACACCTTACAATACCGTAAGTAAACTTAAAACTCAATAATAAACCTAATGAATTTCTACGAGTCCTTTTGAACATCGTACGACAAGTTAGGACATCTTACGACTCTTTATGCCACATTAGCAACTCGAAAAGAACTTTAGTATAATGTAGAACGCCATACAGCTCCTAACACCTTTCAATACCGTACGTAAACTTAAAACTCCATAATAAACCTAATGAATTCATACGAGTCGTTTGAACATCGTACGACAAGTTAGGACATCTTACGACTCTTTATGCCACATTAACAACTCGAAAAGAACTTTAGTATAATGTAGAACGCCATACAGCTCCTAACACCTTACAATACCGTACATAAACTTAAAACACAATAATAAACCTAATGAATTCGTACGAGTCCTTTTGAACATCGTACGACAAGTTAGGACATCTTACGACTCTTTATGCCACATTAGCAACTCGAAAAGAACTTTAGTATAATGTAGAACGCCATATAGCTCCGAACACCTTACAATACCGTACGTAAACTTAAAACTCCATAATAGACCTAATGAATTCGTACGAGTCCTTTGAACATCGTACGACAAGTTAGGACATCTTATGACTCTTTATGCCATATTAGCACCTTGAAAAGCACATTAGTATAATGTAAGACGTCTTACAACATCTAACAACATCTTACAACACCGTACGAACCTTTAAAACTCCAAAATAAACCTAATGAATTCGTACGTGTCCTTTGAACATCGTACGAAAAGTTAGGACATATTACGACCCATTATGCCACATTAGCAACTCGAAAAAAACTTTTGTATAATGTAGAACGCCATACAGCTCCTAACACCATACAATACCTTACGTAAACTTAAAACTCCATAATAAACCTAATGAATTCGTACGAGTCCTTTGAACATCGTACGACAAGTTAGGACATCTTACGACTCTTTATGCCACATTAGCAACTCGAAAAGAACTTTAGTATAATGTAGAACGCCATACAGCTCCTAACACCTTACAATATCGTACGTAAACTTAAAACACAATAATAAACCTAATGAATTCGTACGAGTCCTTTTGAACATCGTACGACAAGTTAGGACATCTTACGACTCTTTATGCCACATTAGCAACTCGAAAAGAACTTTAGTATAATGTAGAACGCCATATAGCTCCTAACACCTTACAATACCGTACGTAAACTTAAAACTCCATAATATACATAATGAATTCGTACGAGTCCTTTGAACATCGTACGGCAAGTTAGGACATCTTATGACTCTTTATGCCATATTAGCACGTTGAAAAGCACATTAGTATAATGTAAGACGTCTTACAACACCTAACAACATCTTACAACACCGTACGAACCTTTAAAACTCCAAAATAAACCTAATGAATTCGTACGTGTCCTTTGAACATCGTACGAAAAGTTAGGACATCTTACGACCCTTTATGCCACATTAGCAACTCGAAAAAAACTTTAGTATAATGTAGAACGCCATACAGCTCCTAACACCTTACAATAACGTACGTAAACTTAAAACTCAATAATAAACCTAATGAATTCCTACGAGTCCTTTCGAACATCGTACGACAAGTTAGGACATCTTACGACTCTTTTTGCCACATTAGCAACTCGAAAAGAACTTTAGTATAATGTAGAACGCCATACAGCTCCTAACACCATACAATACCGTACGTAAACTTAAAACTCCATAATAAACCTAATGAATTCGTACGAGTCCTTTGAACATCGTACGACAAGTTAGGACATCGTATGACTCTTTATGCCATATTAGCACCTTGAAAAGCACATTAGTATAACGTAAGACGTCTTACAACACCTAACAACATCTTACAACACCGTACGAACCTTTAAAACTCCAAAATAAACCTAATGAATTCGTACGAGTCCTTTGAACATCGTACGACAAGTTAGGACATCTTACGACTCTTTATGCCACAATAGCAACTCAAAAAGAACTTTAGTATAATGTAGAACGCCATACAGCTCCTAACACCTTACAATACCGTAAGTAAACTTAAAACTCAATAATAAACCTAATGAATTTCTACGAGTCCTTTTGAACATCGTACGACAAGTTAGGACATCTTACGACTCTTTATGCCACATTAGCAACTCGAAAAGAACTTTAGTATAATGTAGAACGCCATACAGCTCCTAACACCTTTCAATACCGTACGTAAACTTAAAACTCCATAATAAACCTAATGAATTCATACGAGTCGTTTGAACATCGTACGACAAGTTAGGACATCTTACGACTCTTTATGCCACATTAACAACTCGAAAAGAACTTTAGTATAATGTAGAACGCCATACAGCTCCTAACACCTTACAATACCGTACATAAACTTAAAACACAATAATAAACCTAATGAATTCGTACGAGTCCTTTTGAACATCGTACGACAAGTTAGGACATCTTACGACTCTTTATGCCACATTAGCAACTCGAAAAGAACTTTAGTATAATGTAGAACGCCATATAGCTCCGAACACCTTACAATACCGTACGTAAACTTAAAACTCCATAATAGACCTAATGAATTCGTACGAGTCCTTTGAACATCGTACGACAAGTTAGGACATCTTATGACTCTTTATGCCATATTAGCACCTTGAAAAGCACATTAGTATAATGTAAGACGTCTTACAACATCTAACAACATCTTACAACACCGTACGAACCTTTAAAACTCCAAAATAAACCTAATGAATTCGTACGTGTCCTTTGAACATCGTACGAAAAGTTAGGACATATTACGACCCATTATGCCACATTAGCAACTCGAAAAAAACTTTTGTATAATGTAGAACGCCATACAGCTCCTAACACCATACAATACCTTACGTAAACTTAAAACTCCATAATAAACCTAATGAATTCGTACGAGTCCTTTGAACATCGTACGACAAGTTAGGACATCTTACGACTCTTTATGCCACATTAGCAACTCGAAAAGAACTTTAGTATAATGTAGAACGCCATACAGCTCCTAACACCTTACAATATCGTACGTAAACTTAAAACACAATAATAAACCTAATGAATTCGTACGAGTCCTTTTGAACATCGTACGACAAGTTAGGACATCTTACGACTCTTTATGCCACATTAGCAACTCGAAAAGAACTTTAGTATAATGTAGAACGCCATACAGCTCCTAACACCTTTCAATACCGTACGTAAACTTAAAACTCCATAATAGACCTAATGAATTCGTACGAGTCCTTTGAACATCGTACGACAAGTTAGGACATCTTATGACTCTTTATGCCATATTAGCACCTTGAAAAGCACATTAGTATAATGTAAGACGTCTTACAACATCTAACAACATCTTACAACACCGTACGAACCTTTAAAACTCCAAAATAAACCTAATGAATTCGTACGTGTCCTTTGAACATCGTACGAAAAGTTAGGACATCTTACGACCCTTTATGCCACATTAGCAACTCGAAAAAAACTTTAGTATAATGTAGAACGCCATACAGCTCCTAACACCTTACAATAACGTACGTAAACTTAAAACTCAATAATAAACCTAATGAATTCCTACGAGTCCTTTCGAACATCGTACGACAAGTTAGGACATCTTACGACTCTTTTTGCCACATTAGCAACTCGAAAAGAACTTTAGTATAATGTAGAACGCCATACAGCTCCTAACACCATACAATACCGTACGTAAACTTAAAACTCCATAATAAACCTAATGAATTCGTACGAGTCCTTTGAACATCGTACGACAAGTTAGGACATCGTATGACTCTTTATGCCATATTAGCACCTTGAAAAGCACATTAGTATAACGTAAGACGTCTTACAACACCTAACAACATCTTACAACACCGTACGAACCTTTAAAACTCCAAAATAAACCTAATGAATTCGTACGAGTCCTTTGAACATCGTACGACAAGTTAGGACATCTTACGACTCTTTATGCCACAATAGCAACTCAAAAAGAACTTTAGTATAATGTAGAACGCCATACAGCTCCTAACACCTTACAATACCGTAAGTAAACTTAAAACTCAATAATAAACCTAATGAATTTCTACGAGTCCTTTTGAACATCGTACGACAAGTTAGGACATCTTACGACTCTTTATGCCACATTAGCAACTCGAAAAGAACTTTAGTATAATGTAGAACGCCATACAGCTCCTAACACCTTTCAATACCGTACGTAAACTTAAAACTCCATAATAAACCTAATGAATTCATACGAGTCGTTTGAACATCGTACGACAAGTTAGGACATCTTACGACTCTTTATGCCACATTAACAACTCGAAAAGAACTTTAGTATAATGTAGAACGCCATACAGCTCCTAACACCTTACAATACCGTACATAAACTTAAAACACAATAATAAACCTAATGAATTCGTACGAGTCCTTTTGAACATCGTACGACAAGTTAGGACATCTTACGACTCTTTATGCCACATTAGCAACTCGAAAAGAACTTTAGTATAATGTAGAACGCCATATAGCTCCGAACACCTTACAATACCGTACGTAAACTTAAAACTCCATAATAGACCTAATGAATTCGTACGAGTCCTTTGAACATCGTACGACAAGTTAGGACATCTTATGACTCTTTATGCCATATTAGCACCTTGAAAAGCACATTAGTATAATGTAAGACGTCTTACAACATCTAACAACATCTTACAACACCGTACGAACCTTTAAAACTCCAAAATAAACCTAATGAATTCGTACGTGTCCTTTGAACATCGTACGAAAAGTTAGGACATATTACGACCCATTATGCCACATTAGCAACTCGAAAAAAACTTTTGTATAATGTAGAACGCCATACAGCTCCTAACACCATACAATACCTTACGTAAACTTAAAACTCCATAATAAACCTAATGAATTCGTACGAGTCCTTTGAACATCGTACGACAAGTTAGGACATCTTACGACTCTTTATGCCACATTAGCAACTCGAAAAGAACTTTAGTATAATGTAGAACGCCATACAGCTCCTAACACCTTACAATATCGTACGTAAACTTAAAACACAATAATAAACCTAATGAATTCGTACGAGTCCTTTTGAACATCGTACGACAAGTTAGGACATCTTACGACTCTTTATGCCACATTAGCAACTCGAAAAGAACTTTAGTATAATGTAGAACGCCATATAGCTCCTAACACCTTACAATACCGTACGTAAACTTAAAACTCCATAATATACATAATGAATTCGTACGAGTCCTTTGAACATCGTACGGCAAGTTAGGACATCTTATGACTCTTTATGCCATATTAGCACGTTGAAAAGCACATTAGTATAATGTAAGACGTCTTACAACACCTAACAACATCTTACAACACCGTACGAACCTTTAAAACTCCAAAATAAACCTAATGAATTCGTACGTGTCCTTTGAACATCGTACGAAAAGTTAGGACATCTTACGACCCTTTATGCCACATTAGCAACTCGAAAAAAACTTTAGTATAATGTAGAACGCCATACAGCTCCTAACACCTTACAATAACGTACGTAAACTTAAAACTCAATAATAAACCTAATGAATTCCTACGAGTCCTTTCGAACATCGTACGACAAGTTAGGACATCTTACGACTCTTTTTGCCACATTAGCAACTCAAAAAGAACTTTAGTATAATGTAGAACGCCATACAGCTCCTAACACCTTTCAATACCGTACGTAAACTTAAAACTCCATAATAAACCTAATGAATTCGTACGAGTCCTTTTGAACATCGTACGACAAGTTAGGACATCGTATGACTCTTTATGCCATATTAGCAACTTGAAAAGCACATTAGTATAACGTAAGACGTCTTACAACACCTAACAACATCTTACAACATCGTACGAACCTTTAAAACTCCAAAATAAACCTAATGAATTCGTACGAGTCCTTTTGAACATCGTACGACAAGTTAGGACATCTTACGACTCTTTATGCCACATTAGCAACTCGAAAAGAACTTTAGTATAATGTAGAACGCCATACAGCTCCTAACACCTTTCAATACCGTACGTAAACTTAAAACTCCATAATAAACCTAATGAATTCATACGAGTCGTTTGAACATCGTACGACAAGTTAGGACATCTTACGACTCTTTATGCCACATTAACAACTCGAAAAGAACTTTAGTATAATGTAGAACGCCATACAGCTCCTAACACCATACAATACCTTACGTAAACTTAAAACTCCATAATAAACCTAATGAATTCGTACGAGTCCTTTGAACATCGTACGACAAGTTAGGACATCTTACGACTCTTTATGCCACATTAGCAACTCGAAAAGAACTTTAGTATAATGTAGAACGCCATACAGCTCCTAACACCTTACAATATCGTACGTAAACTTAAAACACAATAATAAACCTAATGAATTCGTACGAGTCCTTTTGAACATCGTACGACAAGTTAGGACATCTTACGACTCTTTATGCCACATTAGCAACTCGAAAAGAACTTTAGTATAATGTAGAACGCCATATAGCTCCTAACACCTTACAATACCGTACGTAAACTTAAAACTCCATAATATACATAATGAATTCGTACGAGTCCTTTGAACATCGTACGGCAAGTTAGGACATCTTATGACTCTTTATGCCATATTAGCACGTTGAAAAGCACATTAGTATAATGTAAGACGTCTTACAACACCTAACAACATCTTACAACACCGTACGAACCTTTAAAACTCCAAAATAAACCTAATGAATTCGTACGTGTCCTTTGAACATCGTACGAAAAGTTAGGACATCTTACGACCCTTTATGCCACATTAGCAACTCGAAAAAAACTTTAGTATAATGTAGAACGCCATACAGCTCCTAACACCTTACAATAACGTACGTAAACTTAAAACTCAATAATAAACCTAATGAATTCCTACGAGTCCTTTCGAACATCGTACGACAAGTTAGGACATCTTACGACTCTTTTTGCCACATTAGCAACTCAAAAAGAACTTTAGTATAATGTAGAACGCCATACAGCTCCTAACACCTTTCAATACCGTACGTAAACTTAAAACTCCATAATAAACCTAATGAATTCGTACGAGTCCTTTTGAACATCGTACGACAAGTTAGGACATCGTATGACTCTTTATGCCATATTAGCAACTTGAAAAGCACATTAGTATAACGTAAGACGTCTTACAACACCTAACAACATCTTACAACATCGTACGAACCTTTAAAACTCCAAAATAAACCTAATGAATTCGTACGTGTCCTTTGAACATCGTACGAAAAGTTAGGACATCTTACGACCCTTTATGCCACATTAGCAACTCGAAAAAAACTTTAGTATAATGTAGAACGCCATACAGCTCCTAACACCATACAATACCGTACGTAAACTTAAAACTCCATAATAAACCTAATGAATTCGTACGAGTCCTTTGAACATCGTACGACAAGTTAGGACATCTTACGACTCTTTATGCCACATTAGCAACTCGAAAAGAACTTTAGTATAATATAGAACGCCATACAGCTCCTAACACCTTACAATACCGTACGTAAACTTAAAACACAATAATAAACCTAATGAATTCGTACGAGTCCATTTGAACATCGTACGACAAGTTAGGACATCTTACGACTCTTTATGCCACATTAGCAACTCGAAAAGAACTTTAGTATAATGTAGAACGCCATACAGCTCCTAACACCTTACAATACCGTACGTAAACTTAAAACACAATAAAAAACCTAATGAATTCGTACGAGTCCTTTTGAACATCGTACGACAAGTTAGGACATCTTACGACTCTTTATGCCACATTAGCAACTCGAAAAGAACTTTAGTATAATGTAGAACGCCATATAGCTCCGAACACCTTACAATACCGTACGTAAACTTAAAACTCCATAATAGACCTAATGAATTCGTACGAGTCCTTTGAACATCGTACGACAAGTTAGGACATCTTATGACTCTTTATGCCATATTAGCACCTTGAAAAGCACATTAGTATAATGTAAGACGTCTTACAACATCTAACAACATCTTACAACACCGTACGAACCTTTAAAACTCAATAATAAACCTAATGAATTCCTAGGAGTCCTTTTGAACATCGTACGAAAAGTTAGGACATATTACGACCCATTATGCCACATTAGCAACTCGAAAAAAACTTTTGTATAATGTAGAACGCCATACAGCTCCTAACACCATACAATACCGTACGTAAACTTAAAACTCCATAATAAACCTAATGAATTCGTACGAGTCCTTTGAACATCGTACGACAAGTTAGGACATCGTATGACTCTTTATGCCATATTAGCACCTTGAAAAGCACATTAGTATAACGTAAGACGTCTTACAACACCTAACAACATCTTACAACACCGTACGAACCTTTAAAACTCCAAAATAAACCTAATGAATTCGTACGAGTCCTTTGAACATCGTACGACAAGTTAGGACATCTTACGACTCTTTATGCCACAATAGCAACTCAAAAAGAACTTTAGTATAATGTAGAACGCCATACAGCTCCTAACACCTTACAATACCGTAAGTAAACTTAAAACTCAATAATAAACCTAATGAATTTCTACGAGTCCTTTTGAACATCGTACGACAAGTTAGGACATCTTACGACTCTTTATGCCACATTAGCAACTCGAAAAGAACTTTAGTATAATGTAGAACGCCATACAGCTCCTAACACCTTTCAATACCGTACGTAAACTTAAAACTCCATAATAAACCTAATGAATTCATACGAGTCGTTTGAACATCGTACGACAAGTTAGGACATCTTACGACTCTTTATGCCACATTAACAACTCGAAAAGAACTTTAGTATAATGTAGAACGCCATACAGCTCCTAACACCTTACAATACCGTACATAAACTTAAAACACAATAATAAACCTATCGAATTCGTACGAGTCCTTTTGAACATCGTACGACAAGTTAGGACATCTTACGACTCTTTATGCCACATTAGCAACTCGAAAAGAACTTTAGTATAATGTAGAACGCCATATAGCTCCGAACACCTTACAATACCGTACGTAAACTTAAAACTCCATAATAGACCTAATGAATTCGTACGAGTCCTTTGAACATCGTACGACAAGTTAGGACATCTTATGACTCTTTATGCCATATTAGCACCTTGAAAAGCACATTAGTATAATGTAAGACGTCTTACAACATCTAACAACATCTTACAACACCGTACGAACCTTTAAAACTCCAAAATAAACCTAATGAATTCGTACGTGTCCTTTGAACATCGTACGAAAAGTTAGGACATATTACGACCCATTATGCCACATTAGCAACTCGAAAAAAACTTTTGTATAATGTAGAACGCCATACAGCTCCTAACACCATACAATACCTTACGTAAACTTAAAACTCCATAATAAACCTAATGAATTCGTACGAGTCCTTTGAACATCGTACGACAAGTTAGGACATCTTACGACTCTTTATGCCACATTAGCAACTCGAAAAGAACTTTAGTATAATGTAGAACGCCATACAGCTCCTAACACCTTACAATATCGTACGTAAACTTAAAACACAATAATAAACCTAATGAATTCGTACGAGTCCTTTTGAACATCGTACGACAAGTTAGGACATCTTACGACTCTTTATGCCACATTAGCAACTCGAAAAGAACTTTAGTATAATGTAGAACGCCATATAGCTCCTAACACCTTACAATACCGTACGTAAACTTAAAACTCCATAATATACATAATGAATTCGTACGAGTCCTTTGAACATCGTACGGCAAGTTAGGACATCTTATGACTCTTTATGCCATATTAGCACGTTGAAAAGCACATTAGTATAATGTAAGACGTCTTACAACACCTAACAACATCTTACAACACCGTACGAACCTTTAAAACTCCAAAATAAACCTAATGAATTCGTACGTGTCCTTTGAACATCGTACGAAAAGTTAGGACATCTTACGACCCTTTATGCCACATTAGCAACTCGAAAAAAACTTTAGTATAATGTAGAACGCCATACAGCTCCTAACACCTTACAATAACGTACGTAAACTTAAAACTCAATAATAAACCTAATGAATTCCTACGAGTCCTTTTGAACATCGTACGACAAGTTAGGACATCTTACGACTCTTTTTGCCACATTAGCAACTCGAAAAGAACTTTAGTATAATGTAGAACGCCATACAGCTCCGAACACCTTACAATACCGTACGTAAACTTAAAACTCCATAATAGACCTAATGAATTCGTACGAGTCCTTTGAACATCGTACGACAAGTTAGGACATCTTATGACTCTTTATGCCATATTAGCACGTTGAAAAGCACATTAGTATAATGTAAGACGTCTTACAACACCTAACAACATCTTACAACACCGTACGAACCTTTAAAACTCCAAAATAAACCTAATGAATTCTTACGTGTCCTTTGAACATCGTACGAAAAGTTAGGACATATTACGACCCATTATGCCACATTAGCAACTCGAAAAAAACTTTTGTATAATGTAGAACGCCATACAGCTCCTAACACCTTACAATACCGTACGTAAACTTAAAACACAATAAAAAACCTAATGAATTCGTACGAGTCCTTTTGAACATCGTACGACAAGTTAGGACATCTTACGACTCTTTATGCCACATTAGCAACTCGAAAAGAACTTTAGTATAATGTAGAACGCCATATAGCTCCGAACACCTTACTAAACTTAAAACTCCATAATAGACCTAATGAATTCGTACGAGTCCTTTGAACATCGTACGACAAGTTAGGACATCTTATGACTCTTTATGCCATATTAGCACCTTGAAAAGCACATTAGTATAATGTAAGACGTCTTACAACATCTAACAACATCTTACAACACCGTACGAACCTTTAAAACTCCAAAATAAACCTAATGTATTCGTACGTGTCCTTTGAACATCGTACGAAAAGTTAGGACATATTACGACCCATTATGCCACATTAGCAACTCGAAAAAAACTTTTGTATAATGTAGAACGCCATACAGCTCCTAACACCATACAATACCGTACGTAAACTTAAAACTCCATAATAAACCTAATGAATTCGTACGAGTCCTTTGAACATCGTACGACAAGTTAGGACATCTTACGACTCTTTATGCCACATTAGCAACTCGAAAAGAACTTTAGTATAATGTAGAACGCCATACAGCTCCTAACACCTTACAATACCGTACGTAAACTTAAAACACAATAATAAACCTAATGAATTCGTACGAGTCCTTTTGAACATCGTACGACAAGTTAAGACATCTTACGACTCTTTATGCCACATTAGCAACTCGAAAAGAACTTTAGTATAATGTAGAACGCCATACAGCTCCTAACACCTTTCAATACCGTACGTAAACTTAAAACTCCATAATAAACCTAATGAATTCATACGAGTCGTTTGAACATCGTACGACAAGTTAGGACATCTTATGACTCTTTATGCCACATTAACAATTCGAAAAGAACTTTAGTATAATGTAGAACGCCATACAGCTCCTAACACCTTACAATACCGTACATAAACTTAAAACACAATAATAAACCTAATGAATTCGTACGAGTCCTTTTGAACATCGTACGACAAGTTAGGACATCTTACGACTCTTTATGCCACATTAGCAACTCGAAAAGAACTTTAGTATAATGTAGAACGCCATATAGCTCCGAACACCTTACAATACCGTACGTAAACTTAAAACTCCATAATAGACCTAATGAATTCGTACGAGTCCTTTGAACATCGTACGACAAGTTAGGACATCTTATGACTCTTTATGCCATATTAGCACCTTGAAAAGCACATTAGTATAATGTAAGACGTCTTACAACATCTAACAACATCTTACAACACCGTACGAACCTTTAAAACTCCAAAATAAACCTAATGTATTCGTACGTGTCCTTTGAACATCGTACGAAAAGTTAGGACATATTACGACCCATTATGCCACATTAGCAACTCGAAAAAAACTTTTGTATAATGTAGAACGCCATACAGCTCCTAACACCATACAATACCGTACGTAAACTTAAAACACAATAATAAACCTAATGAATTCGTACGAGTCCTTTTGAACATCGTACGACAAGTTAGGACATCTTACGACTCTTTATGCCACATTAGCAACTCGAAAAGAACTTTAGTATAATGTAGAACGCCATATAGCTCCGAACACCTTACAATACCGTACGTAAACTTAAAACTCCATAATAGACCTAATGAATTCGTACGAGTCCTTTGAACATCGTACGACAAGTTAGGACATCTTATGACTCTTTATGCCATATTAGCACGTTGAAAAGCGCATTAGTATAATGTAAGACGTCTTACAACACCTAACAACATCTTACAACACCGTACGAACCTTTAAAACTCCAAAATAAACCTAATGAATTCTTACGTGTCCTTTGAACATCGTACGAAAAGTTAGGACATATTACGACCCATTATGCCACATTAGCAACTCGAAAAAAACTTTTGTATAATGTAGAACGCCATACAGCTCCTAACACCTTACAATACCGTACGTAAACTTAAAACACAATAAAAAACCTAATGAATTCGTACGAGTCCTTTTGAACATCGTACGACAAGTTAGGACATCTTACGACTCTTTATGCCACATTAGCAACTCGAAAAGAACTTTAGTATAATGTAGAACGCCATATAGCTCCGAACACCTTACTAAACTTAAAACTCCATAATAGACCTAATGAATTCGTACGAGTCCTTTGAACATCGTACGACAAGTTAGGACATCTTATGACTCTTTATGCCATATTAGCACCTTGAAAAGCACATTAGTATAATGTAAGACGTCTTACAACATCTAACAACATCTTACAACACCGTACGAACCTTTAAAACTCCAAAATAAACCTAATGTATTCGTACGTGTCCTTTGAACATCGTACGAAAAGTTAGGACATATTACGACCCATTATGCCACATTAGCAACTCGAAAAAAACTTTTGTATAATGTAGAACGCCATACAGCTCCTAACACCATACAATACCGTACGTAAACTTAAAACTCCATAATAAACCTAATGAATTCGTACGAGTCCTTTGAACATCGTACGACAAGTTAGGACATCTTACGACTCTTTATGCCACATTAGCAACTCGAAAAGAACTTTAGTATAATGTAGAACGCCATACAGCTCCTAACACCTTACAATACCGTACGTAAACTTAAAACACAATAATAAACCTAATGAATTCGTACGAGTCCTTTTGAACATCGTACGACAAGTTAAGACATCTTACGACTCTTTATGCCACATTAGCAACTCGAAAAGAACTTTAGTATAATGTAGAACGCCATATAGCTCCGAACACCTTACAATACCGTACGTAAACTTAAAACTCCATAATAGACCTAATGAATTCGTACGAGTCCTTTGAACAACGTACGACAAGTTAGGACATCTTATGACTCTTTATGCCATATTAGCACGTTGAAAAGCACATTAGTATAATGTAAGACGTCTTACAACACCTAACAACATCTTACAACACCGTACGAACCTTTAAAACTCCAAAATAAACCTAATGAATTCTTACGTGTCCTTTGAACATCGTACGAAAAGTTAGGCCATATTACGACCCATTATGCCACATTAGCAACTCGAAAAAAACTTTTGTATAATGTAGAACGCCATACAGCTCCTAACACCTTACAATACCGTACGTAAACTTAAAACACAATAAAAAACCTAATGAATTCGTACGAGTCCTTTTGAACATCGTACGACAAGTTAGGACATCTTACGACTCTTTATGCCACATTAGCAACTCGAAAAGAACTTTAGTATAATGTAGAACGCCATACAGCTCCTAACACCTTACAATACCGTACGTAAACTTAAAACACAATAATAAACCTAATGAATTCGTACGAGTCCTTTTGAACATCGTACGACAAGTTAGGACATCTTACGACTCTTTATGCCACATTAGCAACTCGAAAAGAACTTTAGTATAATGTAGAACGCCATATAGCTCCGAACACCTTACAATACCGTACGTAAACTTAAAACTCCATAATAGACCTAATGAATTCGTACGAGTCCTTTGAACATCGTACGACAAGTTAGGACATCTTATGACTCTTTATGCCATATTAGCACGTTGAAAAGCACATTAGTATAATGTAAGACGTCTTACAACACCTAACAACATCTTACAACACCGTACGAACCTTTAAAACTCCAAAATAAACCTAATGAATTCGTACGTGTCCTTTGAACATCGTACGAAAAGTTAGGACATATTACGACCCATTATGCCACATTAGCAACTCGAAAAAAACTTTTGTATAATGTAGAACGCCATACAGCTCCTAACACCTTACAATACCGTACGTAAACTTAAAACACAATAAAAAACCTAATGAATTCGTACGAGTCCTTTTGAACATCGTACGACAAGTTAGGACATCTTACGACTCTTTATGCCACATTAGCAACTCGAAAAGAACTTTAGTATAATGTAGAACGCCATATAGCTCCGAACACCTTACAATACCGTACGTAAACTTAAAACTCCATAATAGACCTATTGAATTCGTACGAGTCCTTTGAACATCGTACGACAAGTTAAGACATCTTATGACTCTTTATGCCATATTAGCACGTTGAAAAGCACATTAGTATAATGTAAGACGTCTTACAACACCTAACAACATCTTACAACACCGTACGAACCTTTAAAACTCCAAAATAAACCTAATGAATTCGTACGTGTCCTTTGAACATCGTACGAAAAGTTAGGACATATTACGACCCATTATGCCACATTAGCAACTCGAAAAAAACTTTTGTATAATGTAGAACGCCATACAGCTCCTAACACCTTACAATACCGTACGTAAACTTAAAACACAATAAAAAACCTAATGAATTCGTACGAGTCCTTTTGAACATCGTACGACAAGTTAGGACATCTTACGACTCTTTATGCCACATTAGCAACTCGAAAAGAACTTTAGTATAATGTAGAACGCCATAGAGCTCCGAACACCTTACAATAACGTATGTAAACTTAAAACTCCATAATAGACCTAATGAATTCGTACGAGTCCTTTGAACATCGTACGAAAAGTTAGGACATCTTATGACTCTTTATGCCATATTAGCACCTTGAAAAGCACATTAGTATAATGTAAGACGTCTTACAACATCTAACAACATCTTACAACACCGTACGAACCTTTAAAACTCCAAAATAAACCTAATGTATTCGTACGTGTCCTTTAAACATCGTACGAAAAGTTAGGACATATTACGACCCATTATGCCACAATAGCAACTCGAAAAAAACTTTTGTATAATGTAGAACGCCATACAGCTCCTAACACCATACAATACCGTACGTAAACTTAAAACTCCATAATAAACCTAATTAATTCGTACGAGTCCTTTGAACATCGTACGACAAGTTAGGACATCTTACGACTCTTTATGCCACATTAGCAACTCGAAAAGAACTTTAGTATAATGTAGAACGCCATACAGCTCCTAACACCTTACAATACCGTACGTAAACTTAAAACACAATAATAAACCTAATGAATTCGTACGAGTCCTTTTGAACATCGTACGACAAGTTAGGACATCTTACGACTCTTTATGCCACATTAGCAACTCGAAAAGAACTTTAGTATAATGTAGAACGCCATACAGCTCCTAACACCTTTCAATACCGTACGTAAACTTAAAACTCCATAATAAACCTAATGAATTCGTGCGAGTTGTTTGAACATAGTACGACAAGTTAAGACATCTTATGACTCTTTATGCCATATTAGCACCTTGAAAAGCACATTAGTATAATGTAAGACGTCTTACAACACCTAACAACATCTTACAACACCGTACGAACCTTTAAAACTCCAAAATAAACCTAATGAATTCGTACGTGTCCTTTGAACATCGTACGAAAAGTTAGGACATCTTACGACCCTTTATGCCACATTAGCAACTCGAAAAAAACTTTAGTATAATGTAGAACGCCATACAGCTCCTAACACCTTACAATACCGTACGTAAACTTAAAACTCAATAATAAACCTAATGAATTCCTACGAGTCCTTTTGAACATCGTACGACAAGTTAGGACATCATACGACTCTTTATGCCACATTAGCAACTCGAAAAGAACGTTAGTATAATGTAGAACGCCATACAGCTCCTAAGTACGCCTTACAATACAGTACGTAAACTTAAAACTCCATAATAAACCTAATGAATTCGTACGAGTCCTGTGAACATCGTACGACAAGTTAGGACATCTTACGACTCTTTATGCCACATTAGCAACTCGAAAAGAACTTTAGTATAATGTAGAACGCCATACAGCTCCTAACACCTTACAATACCGTACGTAAACTTAAAACACAATAAAAAACCTAATGAATTCGTACGAGTCCTTTTGAACATCGTACGACAAGTTAGGACATCTTACGACTCTTTATGCCACATTAGCAACTCGAAAAGAACTTTAGTATAATGTAGAACGCCATATAGCTCCGAACACCTTACAATACCGTACGTAAACTTAAAACTCCATAATAGACCTAATGAATTCGTACGAGTCCTTTGAACATCGTACGACAAGTTAGGACATCTTATGACTCTTTATGCCATATTAGCACCTTGAAAAGCACATTAGTATAATGTAAGACGTCTTACAACATCTAACAACATCTTACAACACCGTACGAACCTTTAAAACTCCAAAATAAACCTAATGAATTCGTACGTGTCCTTTGAACATCGTACGAAAAGTTAGGACATATTACGACCCATTATGCCACATTAGCAACTCGAAAAAAACTTTTGTATAATGTAGAACGCCATACAGCTCCTAACACCATACAATACCTTACGTAAACTTAAAACTTCATAATAAACCTAATGAATTCGTACGAGTCCTTTGAACATCGTACGACAAGTTAGGACATCTTACGACTCTTTATGCCACATTAGCAACTCGAAAAGAACTTTAGTATAATGTAGAACGCCATACAGCTCCTAACACCTTACAATATCGTACGTAAACTTAAAACACAATAATAAACCTAATGAATTCGTACGAGTCCTTTTGAACATCGTACGACAAGTTAGGACATCTTACGACTCTTTATGCCACATTAGCAACTCGAAAAGAACTTTAGTATAATGTAGAACGCCATATAGCTCCTAACACCTTACAATACCGTACGTAAACTTAAAACTCCATAATATACATAACGAATTCGTACGAGTCCTTTGAACATCGTACGGCAAGTTAGGACATCTTATGACTCTTTATGCCATATTAGCACGTTGAAAAGCACATTAGTATAATGTAAGACGTCTTACAACACCTAACAACATCTTACAACACCGTACGAACCTTTAAAACTCCAAAATAAACCTAATGAATTCGTACGTGTCCTTTGAACATCGTACGAAAAGTTAGGACATCTTACGACCCTTTATGCCACATTAGCAACTCGAAAAAAACTTTAGTATAATGTAGAACGCCATACAGCTCCTAACACCTTACAATAACGTACGTAAACTTAAAACTCAATAATAAACCTAATGAATTCCTACGAGTCCTTTTGAACATCGTACGACAAGTTAGGACATCTTACGACTCTTTTTGCCACATTAGCAACTCGAAAAGAACTTTAGTATAATGTAGAACGCCATACAGCTCCTTACACCTTTCAATACCGTACGTAAACTTAAAACTCCATAATAAACCTAATGAATTCGTACGAGTCCTTTTGAACATCGTACGACAAGTTAGGACATCGTATGACTCTTTATGCCATATTAGCAACTTGAAAAGCACATTAGTATAACGTAAGACGTCTTACAACACCTAACAACATCTTACAACATCGTACGAACCTTTAAAACTCCAAAATAAACCTAATGAATTCGTACGTGTCCTTTGAACATCGTACGAAAAGTTAGGACATCTTACGACCCTTTATGCCACATTAGCAACTCGAAAAAAACTTTAGTATAATGTAGAACGCCATACAGCTCCTAACACCATACAATACCGTACGTAAACTTAAAACTCCATAATAAACCTAATGAATTCGTACGAGTCCTTTGAACATCGTACGACAAGTTAGGACATCTTACGACTCTTTATGCCACATTAGCAACTCGAAAAGAACTTTAGTATAATATAGAACGCCATACAGCTCCTAACACCTTACAATACCGTACGTAAACTTAAAACACAATAATAAACCTAATGAATTCGTACGAGTCCATTTGAACATCGTACGACAAGTTAGGGCATCTTACGACTCTTTATGCCACATTAGCAACTCGAAAAAAACTTTAGTATAATGTAGAACGCCATACAGCTCCTAACACCTTACAATACCGTACGTAAACTTAAAACACAATAAAAAACCTAATGAATTCGTACGAGTCCTTTTGAACATCGTACGACAAGTTAGGACATCTTACGACTCTTTATGCCACATTAGCAACTCGAAAAGAACTTTAGTATAATGTAGAACGCCATATAGCTCCGAACACCTTACAATACCGTACGTAAACTTAAAACTCCATAATAGACCTAATGAATTCGTACGAGTCCTTTGAACATCGTACGACAAGTTAGGACATCTTATGACTCTTTATGCCATATTAGCACCTTGAAAAGCACATTAGTATAATGTAAGACGTCTTACAACATCTAACAACATCTTACAACACCGTACGAACCTTTAAAACTCAATAATAAACCTAATGAATTCCTACGAGTCCTTTTGAACATCGTACGACAAGTTAAGACATCTTACGACTCTTTTTGCCACATTAGCAACTCGAAAAGAACTTTAGTATAATGTAGAACGCCATACAGCTCCTAACACCTTTCAATACCGTACGTAAACTTAAAACTCCATAATAAACCTAATGAATTCGTACGAGTCCTTTGAACATCGTACGACAAGTTAGGACATCGTATGACTCTTTATGCCATATTAGCACCTTGAAAAGCACATTAGTATAACGTAAGACGTCTTACAACACCTAACAACATCTTACAACACCGTACGAACCTTTAAAACTCCAAAATAAACCTAATGAATTCGTACGAGTCCTTTGAACATCGTACGACAAGTTTGGACATCTTACGACTCTTTATGCCACAATAGCAACTCAAAAAGAACTTTAGTATAATGTAGAACGCCATACAGCTCCTAACACCTTACAATACCGTAAGTAAACTTAAAACTCAATAATAAACCTAATGAATTTCTACGAGTCCTTTTGAACATCGTACGACAAGTTAGGACATCTTACGACTCTTTATGCCACATTAGCAACTCGAAAAGAACTTTAGTATAATGTAGAACGCCATACAGCTCCTAACACCTTTCAATACCGTACGTAAACTTAAAACTCCATAATAAACCTAATGAATTCATACGAGTCGTTTGAACATCGTACGACAAGTTAGGACATCTTATGACTCTTTATGCCACATTAACAATTCGAAAAGAACTTTAGTATAATGTAGAACGCCATACAGCTCCTAACACCTTACAATACCGTACATAAACTTAAAACACAATAATAAACCTAATGAATTCGTACGAGTCCTTTTGAACATCGTACGACAAGATAGGACATCTTACGACTCTTTATGCCACATTAGCAACTCGAAAAGAACTTTAGTATAATGTAGAACGCCATACAGCTCCTAACACCTTTCAATACCGTACGTAAACTTAAAACTCCATAATAAACCTAATGAATTCGTACGAGTCCTTTGAACATCGTACGACAAGTTTGGACATCGTATGACTCTTTATGCCATATTAGCACCTTGAAAAGCACATTAGTATAACGTAAGACGTCTTACAACACCTAACAACATCTTACAACACCGTACGAACCTTTAAAACTCCAAAATAAACCTAATGAATTCGTACGAGTCCTTTGAACATCGTACGACAAGTTTGGACATCTTACGACTCTTTATGCCACAATAGCAACTCAAAAAGAACTTTAGTATAATGTAGAACGCCATACAGCTCCTAACACCTTACAATACCGTAAGTAAACTTAAAACTCAATAATAAACCTAATGAATTTCTACGAGTCCTTTTGAACATCGTACGACAAGTTAGGACATCTTACGACTCTTTATGCCACATTAGCAACTCGAAAAGAACTTTAGTATAATGTAGAACGCCATACAGCTCCTAACACCTTTCAATACCGTACGTAAACTTAAAACTCCATAATAAACCTAATGAATTCATACGAGTCGTTTGAACATCGTACGACAAGTTAGGACATCTTATGACTCTTTATGCCACATTAACAATTCGAAAAGAACTTTAGTATAATGTAGAACGCCATACAGCTCCTAACACCTTACAATACCGTACATAAACTTAAAACACAATAATAAACCTAATGAATTCGTACGAGTCCTTTTGAACATCGTACGACAAGATAGGACATCTTACGACTCTTTATGCCACATTAGCAACTCGAAAAGAACTTTAGTATAATGTAGAACGCCATATAGCTCCGAACACCTTACAATACCGTACGTAAACTTAAAACTCCATAATAGACCTAATGAATTCGTACGAGTCCTTTGAACATCGTACGACAAGTTAGGACATCTTATGACTCTTTATGCCATATTAGCACCTTGAAAAGCACATTAGTATAATGTAAGACGTCTTACAACATCTAACAACATCTTACAACACCGTACGAACCTTTAAAACTCCAAAATAAACCTAATGTATTCGTACGTGTCCTTTGAACATCGTACGAAAAGTTAGGACATATTACGACCCATTATGCCACATTAGCAACTCGAAAAAAACTTTTGTATAATGTAGAACGCCATACAGCTCCTAACACCATACAATACCGTACGTAAACTTAAAACACAATAATAAACCTAATGAATTCGTACGAGTCCTTTTGAACATCGTACGACAAGTTAGGACATCTTACGACTCTTTATGCCACATTAGCAACTCGAAAAGAACTTTAGTATAATGTAGAACGCCATATAGCTCCGAACACCTTACAATACCGTACGTAAACTTAAAACTCCATAATAGACCTAATGAATTCGTACGAGTCCTTTGAACTTCGTACGACAAGTTAGGACATCTTATGACTCTTTATGCCATATTAGCACGTTGAAAAGCACATTAGTATAATGTAAGACGTCTTACAACACCTAACAACATCTTACAACACCGTACGAACCTTTAAAACTCCAAAATAAACCTAATGAATTCTTACGTGTCCTTTGAACATCGTACGAAAAGTTAGGACATATTACGACCCATTATGCCATATTAGCAACTCGAAAAAAACTTTTGTATAATGTAGAACGCCATACAGCTCCTAACACCTTACAATACCGTACGTAAACTTAAAACACAATAAAAACCTAATGAATTCGTACGAGTCCTTTTGAACATCGTACGACAAGTTAGGACATCTTACGACTCTTTATGCCACATTAGCAACTCGAAAAGAACTTTAGTATAATGTAGAACGCCATACAGCTCCTAACACCTTACAATACCGTACGTAAACTTAAAACACAATAATAAACCTAATGAATTCGTACGAGTCCTTTTGAACATCGTACGACAAGTTAGGACATCTTACGACTCTTTATGCCACATTAGCAACTCGAAAAGAACTTTAGTATAATGTAGAACGCCATATAGCTCCGAACACCTTACAATACCGTACGTAAACTTAAAACTCCATAATAGACCTAATGAATTCGTACGAGTCCTTTGAACATCGTACGACAAGTTAGGACATCTTATGACTCTTTATGCCATATTAGCACGTTGAAAAGCACATTAGTATAATGTAAGACGTCTTACAACACCTAACAACATCTTACAACACCGTACGAACCTTTAAAACTCCAAAATAAACCTAATGAATTCGTACGTGTCCTTTGAACATCGTACGAAAAGTTAGGACATATTACGACCCATTATGCCACATTAGCAACTCGAAAAAAACTTTTGTATAATGTAGAACGCCATACAGCTCCTAACACCTTACAATACCGTACGTAAACTTAAAACACAATAAAAAACCTAATGAATTCGTACGAGTCCTTTTGAACATCGTACGACAAGTTAGGACATCTTACGACTCTTTATGCCACATTAGCAACTCGAAAAGAACTTTAGTATAATGTAGAACGCCATATAGCTCCGAACACCTTACTAAACTTAAAACTCCATAATAGACCTAATGAATTCGTACGAGTCCTTTGAACATCGTACGACAAGTTAGGACATCTTATGACTCTTTATGCCATATTAGCACCTTGAAAAGCACATTAGTATAATGTAAGACGTCTTACAACATCTAACAACATCTTACAACACCGTACGAACCTTTAAAACTCCAAAATAAACCTAATGTATTCGTACGTGTCCTTTGAACATCGTACGAAAAGTTAGGACATATTACGACCCATTATGCCACATTAGCAACTCGAAAAAAACTTTTGTATAATGTAGAACGCCATACAGCTCCTAACACCATACAATACCGTACGTAAACTTAAAACTCCATAATAAACCTAATGAATTCGTACGAGTCCTTTGAACATCGTACGACAAGTTAGGACATCTTACGACTCTTTATGCCACATTAGCAACTCGAAAAGAACTTTAGTATAATGTAGAACGCCATACAGCTCCTAACACCTTACAATACCGTACGTAAACTTAAAACACAATAATAAACCTAATGAATTCGTACGAGTCCTTTTGAACATCGTACGACAAGTTAAGACATCTTACGACTCTTTATGCCACATTAGCAACTCGAAAAGAACTTTAGTATAATGTAGAACGCCATATAGCTCCGAACACCTTACAATACCGTACGTAAACTTAAAACTCCATAATAGACCTAATGAATTCGTACGAGTCCTTTGAACAACGTACGACAAGTTAGGACAACTTATGACTCTTTATGCCATATTAGCACGTTGAAAAGCACATTAGTATAATGTAAGACGTCTTACAACACCTAACAACATCTTACAACACCGTACGAACCTTTAAAACTCCAAAATAAACCTAATGAATTCTTACGTGTCCTTTGAACATCGTACGAAAAGTTAGGCCATATTACGACCCATTATGCCACATTAGCAACTCGAAAAAAACTTTTGTATAATGTAGAACGCCATACAGCTCCTAACACCTTACAATACCGTACGTAAACTTAAAACACAATAAAAAACCTAATGAATTCGTACGAGTCCTTTTGAACATCGTACGACAAGTTAGGACATCTTACGACTCTTTATGCCACATTAGCAACTCGAAAAGAACTTTAGTATAATGTAGAACGCCATACAGCTCCTAACACCTTACAATACCGTACGTAAACTTAAAACACAATAATAAACCTAATGAATTCGTACGAGTCCTTTTGAACATCGTACGACAAGTTAGGACATCTTACGACTCTTTATGCCACATTAGCAACTCGAAAAGAACTTTAGTATAATGTAGAACGCCATATAGCTCCGAACACCTTACAATACCGTACGTAAACTTAAAACTCCATAATAGACCTAATGAATTCGTACGAGTCCTTTGAACATCGTACGACAAGTTAGGACATCTTATGACTCTTTATGCCATATTAGCACGTTGAAAAGCACATTAGTATAATGTAAGACGTCTTACAACACCTAACAACATCTTACAACACCGTACGAACCTTTAAAACTCCAAAATAAACCTAATGAATTCGTACGTGTCCTTTGAACATCGTACGAAAAGTTAGGACATATTACGACCCATTATGCCACATTAGCAACTCGAAAAAAACTTTTGTATAATGTAGAACGCCATACAGCTCCTAACACCTTACAATACCGTACGTAAACTTAAAACACAATAAAAAACCTAATGAATTCGTACGAGTCCTTTTGAACATCGTACGACAAATTAGGACATCTTACGACTCTTTATGCCACATTAGCAACTCGAAAAGAACTTTAGTATAATGTAGAACGCCATATAGCTCCGAACACCTTACAATACCGTACGTAAACTTAAAACTCCATAATAGACCTATTGAATTCATACGAGTCCTTTGAACATCGTACGACAAGTTAAGACATCTTATGACTCTTTATGCCATATTAGCACGTTGAAAAGCACATTAGTATAATGTAAGACGTCTTACAACACCTAACAACATCTTACAACACCGTACGAACCTTTAAAACTCCAAAATAAACCTAATGAATTCGTACGTGTCCTTTGAACATCGTACGAAAAGTTAGGACATATTACGACCCATTATGCCACATTAGCAACTCGAAAAAAACTTTTGTATAATGTAGAACGCCATACAGCTCCTAACACCTTACAATACCGTACGTAAACTTAAAACACAATAAAAAACCTAATGAATTCGTACGAGTCCTTTTGAACATCGTACGACAAGTTAGGACATCTTACGACTCTTTATGCCACATTAGCAACTCGAAAAGAACTTTAGTATAATGTAGAACGCCATAGAGCTCCGAACACCTTACAATACCGTACGTAAACTTAAAACTCCATAATAGACCTAATGAATTCGTACGAGTCCTTTGAACATCGTACGAAAAGTTAGGACATCTTATGACTCTTTATGCCATATTAGCACCTTGAAAAGCACATTAGTATAATGTAAGACGTCTTACAACATCTAACAACATCTTACAACACCGTACGAACCTTTAAAACTCCAAAATAAACCTAATGTATTCGTACGTGTCCTTTGAACATCGTACGAAAAGTTAGGACATATTACGACCCATTATGCCACAATAGCAACTCGAAAAAAACTTTTGTATAATGTAGAACGCCATACAGCTCCTAACACCATACAATACCGTACGTAAACTTAAAACTCCATAATAAACCTAATTAATTCGTACGAGTCCTTTGAACATCGTACGACAAGTTAGGACATCTTACGACTCTTTATGCCACATTAGCAACTCGAAAAGAACTTTAGTATAATGTAGAACGCCATATAGCTCCGAACACCTTACAATACCGTACGTAAACTTAAAACTCCATAATAGACCTAATGAATTCGTACGAGTCCTTTGAACATCGTACGACAAGTTAGGACATCTTATGACTCTTTATGCCATATTAGCACGTTGAAAAGCACATTAGTATAATGTAAGACGTCTTACAACACCTAACAACATCTTACAACACCGTACGAACCTTTAAAACTCCAAAATAAACCTAATGAATTCGTACGTGTCCTTTGAACATCGTACGAAAAGTTAGGACATATTACGACCCATTATGCCACATTAGCAACTCGAAAAAAACTTTTGTATAATGTAGAACGCCATACAGCTCCTAACACCTTACAATACCGTACGTAAACTTAAAACACAATAAAAAACCTAATGAATTCGTACGAGTCCTTTTGAACATCGTACGACAAGTTAGGACATCTTACGACTCTTTATGCCACATTAGCAACTCGAAAAGAACTTTAGTATAATGTAGAACGCCATATAGCTCCGAACACCTTACTAAACTTAAAACTCCATAATAGACCTAATGAATTCGTACGAGTCCTTTTGAACATCGTACGACAAGTTAGGACATCTTACGACTCTTTATGCCACATTAGCAACTCGAAAAGAACTTTAGTATAATGTAGAACGCCATAGAGCTCCGAACACCTTACAATACCGTACGTAAACTTAAAACTCCATAATAGACCTAATGAATTCGTACGAGTCCTTTGAACATCGTACGAAAAGTTAGGACATCTTATGACTCTTTATGCCATATTAGCACCTTGAAAAGCACATTAGTATAATGTAAGACGTCTTACAACATCTAACAACATCTTACAACACCGTACGAACCTTTAAAACTCCAAAATAAACCTAATGTATTCGTACGTGTCCTTTGAACATCGTACGAAAAGTTAGGACATATTACGACCCATTATGCCACAATAGCAACTCGAAAAAAACTTTTGTATAATGTAGAACGCCATACAGCTCCTAACACCATACAATACCGTACGTAAACTTAAAACTCCATAATAAACCTAATTAATTCGTACGAGTCCTTTGAACATCGTACGACAAGTTAGGACATCTTACGACTCTTTATGCCACATTAGCAACTCGAAAAGAACTTTAGTATAATGTAGAACGCCATATAGCTCCGAACACCTTACAATACCGTACGTAAACTTAAAACTCCATAATAGACCTAATGAATTCGTACGAGTCCTTTGAACATCGTACGACAAGTTAGGACATCTTATGACTCTTTATGCCATATTAGCACGTTGAAAAGCACATTAGTATAATGTAAGACGTCTTACAACACCTAACAACATCTTACAACACCGTACGAACCTTTAAAACTCCAAAATAAACCTAATGAATTCGTACGTGTCCTTTGAACATCGTACGAAAAGTTAGGACATATTACGACCCATTATGCCACATTAGCAACTCGAAAAAAACTTTTGTATAATGTAGAACGCCATACAGCTCCTAACACCTTACAATACCGTACGTAAACTTAAAACACAATAAAAAACCTAATGAATTCGTACGAGTCCTTTTGAACATCGTACGACAAGTTAGGACATCTTACGACTCTTTATGCCACATTAGCAACTCGAAAAGAACTTTAGTATAATGTAGAACGCCATATAGCTCCGAACACCTTACTAAACTTAAAACTCCATAATAGACCTAATGAATTCGTACGAGTCCTTTGAACATCGTACGACAAGTTAGGACATCTTATGACTCTTTATGCCATATTAGCACCTTGAAAAGCACATTAGTATAATGTAAGACGTCTTACAACATCTAACAACATCTTACAACACCGTACGAACCTTTAAAACTCCAAAATAAACCTAATGTATTCGTACGTGTCCTTTGAACATCGTACGAAAAGTTAGGACATATTACGACCCATTATGCCACATTAGCAACTCGAAAAAAACTTTTGTATAATGTAGAACGCCATACAGCTCCTAACACCATACAATACCGTACGTAAACTTAAAACTCCATAATAAACCTAATGAATTCGTACGAGTCCTTTGAACATCGTACGACAAGTTAGGACATCTTACGACTCTTTATGCCACATTAGCAACTCGAAAAGAACTTTAGTATAATGTAGAACGCCATACAGCTCCTAACACCTTACAATACCGTACGTAAACTTAAAACACAATAATAAACCTAATGAATTCGTACGAGTCCTTTTGAACATCGTACGACAAGTTAAGACATCTTACGACTCTTTATGCCACATTAGCAACTCGAAAAGAACTTTAGTATAATGTAGAACGCCATATAGCTCCGAACACCTTACAATACCGTACGTAAACTTAAAACTCCATAATAGACCTAATGAATTCGTACGAGTCCTTTGAACAACGTACGACAAGTTAGGACAACTTATGACTCTTTATGCCATATTAGCACGTTGAAAAGCACATTAGTATAATGTAAGACGTCTTACAACACCTAACAACATCTTACAACACCGTACGAACCTTTAAAACTCCAAAATAAACCTAATGAATTCTTACGTGTCCTTTGAACATCGTACGAAAAGTTAGGCCATATTACGACCCATTATGCCACATTAGCAACTCGAAAAAAACTTTTGTATAATGTAGAACGCCATACAGCTCCTAACACCTTACAATACCGTACGTAAACTTAAAACACAATAAAAAACCTAATGAATTCGTACGAGTCCTTTTGAACATCGTACGACAAGTTAGGACATCTTACGACTCTTTATGCCACATTAGCAACTCGAAAAGAACTTTAGTATAATGTAGAACGCCATACAGCTCCTAACACCTTACAATACCGTACGTAAACTTAAAACACAATAATAAACCTAATGAATTCGTACGAGTCCTTTTGAACATCGTACGACAAGTTAGGACATCTTACGACTCTTTATGCCACATTAGCAACTCGAAAAGAACTTTAGTATAATGTAGAACGCCATATAGCTCCGAACACCTTACAATACCGTACGTAAACTTAAAACTCCATAATAGACCTAATGAATTCGTACGAGTCCTTTGAACATCGTACGACAAGTTAGGACATCTTATGACTCTTTATGCCATATTAGCACGTTGAAAAGCACATTAGTATAATGTAAGACGTCTTACAACACCTAACAACATCTTACAACACCGTACGAACCTTTAAAACTCCAAAATAAACCTAATGAATTCGTACGTGTCCTTTGAACATCGTACGAAAAGTTAGGACATATTACGACCCATTATGCCACATTAGCAACTCGAAAAAAACTTTTGTATAATGTAGAACGCCATACAGCTCCTAACACCTTACAATACCGTACGTAAACTTAAAACACAATAAAAAACCTAATGAATTCGTACGAGTCCTTTTGAACATCGTACGACAAATTAGGACATCTTACGACTCTTTATGCCACATTAGCAACTCGAAAAGAACTTTAGTATAATGTAGAACGCCATATAGCTCCGAACACCTTACAATACCGTACGTAAACTTAAAACTCCATAATAGACCTATTGAATTCATACGAGTCCTTTGAACATCGTACGACAAGTTAAGACATCTTATGACTCTTTATGCCATATTAGCACGTTGAAAAGCACATTAGTATAATGTAAGACGTCTTACAACACCTAACAACATCTTACAACACCGTACGAACCTTTAAAACTCCAAAATAAACCTAATGAATTCGTACGTGTCCTTTGAACATCGTACGAAAAGTTAGGACATATTACGACCCATTATGCCACATTAGCAACTCGAAAAAAACTTTTGTATAATGTAGAACGCCATACAGCTCCTAACACCTTACAATACCGTACGTAAACTTAAAACACAATAAAAAACCTAATGAATTCGTACGAGTCCTTTTGAACATCGTACGACAAGTTAGGACATCTTACGACTCTTTATGCCACATTAGCAACTCGAAAAGAACTTTAGTATAATGTAGAACGCCATAGAGCTCCGAACACCTTACAATACCGTACGTAAACTTAAAACTCCATAATAGACCTAATGAATTCGTACGAGTCCTTTGAACATCGTACGAAAAGTTAGGACATCTTATGACTCTTTATGCCATATTAGCACCTTGAAAAGCACATTAGTATAATGTAAGACGTCTTACAACATCTAACAACATCTTACAACACCGTACGAACCTTTAAAACTCCAAAATAAACCTAATGTATTCGTACGTGTCCTTTGAACATCGTACGAAAAGTTAGGACATATTACGACCCATTATGCCACAATAGCAACTCGAAAAAAACTTTTGTATAATGTAGAACGCCATACAGCTCCTAACACCATACAATACCGTACGTAAACTTAAAACTCCATAATAAACCTAATTAATTCGTACGAGTCCTTTGAACATCGTACGACAAGTTAGGACATCTTACGACTCTTTATGCCACATTAGCAACTCGAAAAGAACTTTAGTATAATGTAGAACGCCATATAGCTCCGAACACCTTACAATACCGTACGTAAACTTAAAACTCCATAATAGACCTAATGAATTCGTACGAGTCCTTTGAACATCGTACGACAAGTTAGGACATCTTATGACTCTTTATGCCATATTAGCACGTTGAAAAGCACATTAGTATAATGTAAGACGTCTTACAACACCTAACAACATCTTACAACACCGTACGAACCTTTAAAACTCCAAAATAAACCTAATGAATTCGTACGTGTCCTTTGAACATCGTACGAAAAGTTAGGACATATTACGACCCATTATGCCACATTAGCAACTCGAAAAAAACTTTTGTATAATGTAGAACGCCATACAGCTCCTAACACCTTACAATACCGTACGTAAACTTAAAACACAATAAAAAACCTAATGAATTCGTACGAGTCCTTTTGAACATCGTACGACAAGTTAGGACATCTTACGACTCTTTATGCCACATTAGCAACTCGAAAAGAACTTTAGTATAATGTAGAACGCCATATAGCTCCGAACACCTTACTAAACTTAAAACTCCATAATAGACCTAATGAATTCGTACGAGTCCTTTTGAACATCGTACGACAAGTTAGGACATCTTACGACTCTTTATGCCACATTAGCAACTCGAAAAGAACTTTAGTATAATGTAGAACGCCATAGAGCTCCGAACACCTTACAATACCGTACGTAAACTTAAAACTCCATAATAGACCTAATGAATTCGTACGAGTCCTTTGAACATCGTACGAAAAGTTAGGACATCTTATGACTCTTTATGCCATATTAGCACCTTGAAAAGCACATTAGTATAATGTAAGACGTCTTACAACATCTAACAACATCTTACAACACCGTACGAACCTTTAAAACTCCAAAATAAACCTAATGTATTCGTACGTGTCCTTTGAACATCGTACGAAAAGTTAGGACATATTACGACCCATTATGCCACAATAGCAACTCGAAAAAAACTTTTGTATAATGTAGAACGCCATACAGCTCCTAACACCATACAATACCGTACGTAAACTTAAAACTCCATAATAAACCTAATTAATTCGTACGAGTCCTTTGAACATCGTACGACAAGTTAGGACATCTTACGACTCTTTATGCCACATTAGCAACTCGAAAAGAACTTTAGTATAATGTAGAACGCCATATAGCTCCGAACACCTTACAATACCGTACGTAAACTTAAAACTCCATAATAGACCTAATGAATTCGTACGAGTCCTTTGAACATCGTACGACAAGTTAGGACATCTTATGACTCTTTATGCCATATTAGCACGTTGAAAAGCACATTAGTATAATGTAAGACGTCTTACAACACCTAACAACATCTTACAACACCGTACGAACCTTTAAAACTCCAAAATAAACCTAATGAATTCGTACGTGTCCTTTGAACATCGTACGAAAAGTTAGGACATATTACGACCCATTATGCCACATTAGCAACTCGAAAAAAACTTTTGTATAATGTAGAACGCCATACAGCTCCTAACACCTTACAATACCGTACGTAAACTTAAAACACAATAAAAAACCTAATGAATTCGTACGAGTCCTTTTGAACATCGTACGACAAGTTAGGACATCTTACGACTCTTTATGCCACATTAGCAACTCGAAAAGAACTTTAGTATAATGTAGAACGCCATATAGCTCCGAACACCTTACTAAACTTAAAACTCCATAATAGACCTAATGAATTCGTACGAGTCCTTTGAACATCGTACGACAAGTTAGGACATCTTATGACTCTTTATGCCATATTAGCACCTTGAAAAGCACATTAGTATAATGTAAGACGTCTTACAACATCTAACAACATCTTACAACACCGTACGAACCTTTAAAACTCCAAAATAAACCTAATGTATTCGTACGTGTCCTTTGAACATCGTACGAAAAGTTAGGACATATTACGACCCATTATGCCACATTAGCAACTCGAAAAAAACTTTTGTATAATGTAGAACGCCATACAGCTCCTAACACCATACAATACCGTACGTAAACTTAAAACTCCATAATAAACCTAATGAATTCGTACGAGTCCTTTGAACATCGTACGACAAGTTAGGACATCTTACGACTCTTTATGCCACATTAGCAACTCGAAAAGAACTTTAGTATAATGTAGAACGCCATACAGCTCCTAACACCTTACAATACCGTACGTAAACTTAAAACACAATAATAAACCTAATGAATTCGTACGAGTCCTTTTGAACATCGTACGACAAGTTAAGACATCTTACGACTCTTTATGCCACATTAGCAACTCGAAAAGAACTTTAGTATAATGTAGAACGCCATATAGCTCCGAACACCTTACAATACCGTACGTAAACTTAAAACTCCATAATAGACCTAATGAATTCGTACGAGTCCTTTGAACAACGTACGACAAGTTAGGACAACTTATGACTCTTTATGCCATATTAGCACGTTGAAAAGCACATTAGTATAATGTAAGACGTCTTACAACACCTAACAACATCTTACAACACCGTACGAACCTTTAAAACTCCAAAATAAACCTAATGAATTCTTACGTGTCCTTTGAACATCGTACGAAAAGTTAGGCCATATTACGACCCATTATGCCACATTAGCAACTCGAAAAAAACTTTTGTATAATGTAGAACGCCATACAGCTCCTAACACCTTACAATACCGTACGTAAACTTAAAACACAATAAAAAACCTAATGAATTCGTACGAGTCCTTTTGAACATCGTACGACAAGTTAGGACATCTTACGACTCTTTATGCCACATTAGCAACTCGAAAAGAACTTTAGTATAATGTAGAACGCCATACAGCTCCTAACACCTTACAATACCGTACGTAAACTTAAAACACAATAATAAACCTAATGAATTCGTACGAGTCCTTTTGAACATCGTACGACAAGTTAGGACATCTTACGACTCTTTATGCCACATTAGCAACTCGAAAAGAACTTTAGTATAATGTAGAACGCCATATAGCTCCGAACACCTTACAATACCGTACGTAAACTTAAAACTCCATAATAGACCTAATGAATTCGTACGAGTCCTTTGAACATCGTACGACAAGTTAGGACATCTTATGACTCTTTATGCCATATTAGCACGTTGAAAAGCACATTAGTATAATGTAAGACGTCTTACAACACCTAACAACATCTTACAACACCGTACGAACCTTTAAAACTCCAAAATAAACCTAATGAATTCGTACGTGTCCTTTGAACATCGTACGAAAAGTTAGGACATATTACGACCCATTATGCCACATTAGCAACTCAAAAAAAACTTTTGTATAATGTAGAACGCCATACAGCTCCTAACACCTTACAATACCGTACGTAAACTTAAAACACAATAAAAAACCTAATGAATTCGTACGAGTCCTTTTGAACATCGTACGACAAATTAGGACATCTTACGACTCTTTATGCCACATTAGCAACTCGAAAAGAACTTTAGTATAATGTAGAACGCCATATAGCTCCGAACACCTTACAATACCGTACGTAAACTTAAAACTCCATAATAGACCTATTGAATTCGTACGAGTCCTTTGAACATCGTACGACAAGTTAAGACATCTTATGACTCTTTATGCCATATTAGCACGTTGAAAAGCACATTAGTATAATGTAAGACGTCTTACAACACCTAACAACATCTTACAACACCGTACGAACCTTTAAAACTCCAAAATAAACCTAATGAATTCGTACGTGTCCTTTGAACATCGTACGAAAAGTTAGGACATATTACGACCCATTATGCCACATTAGCAACTCGAAAAAAACTTTTGTATAATGTAGAACGCCATACAGCTCCTAACACCTTACAATACCGTACGTAAACTTAAAACACAATAAAAAACCTAATGAATTCGTACGAGTCCTTTTGAACATCGTACGACAAGTTAGGACATCTTACGACTCTTTATGCCACATTAGCAACTCGAAAAGAACTTTAGTATAATGTAGAACGCCATAGAGCTCCGAACACCTTACAATACCGTACGTAAACTTAAAACTCCATAATAGACCTAATGAATTCGTACGAGTCCTTTGAACATCGTACGAAAAGTTAGGACATCTTATGACTCTTTATGCCATATTAGCACCTTGAAAAGCACATTAGTATAATGTAAGACGTCTTACAACATCTAACAACATCTTACAACACCGTACGAACCTTTAAAACTCCAAAATAAACCTAATGTATTCGTACGTGTCCTTTGAACATCGTACGAAAAGTTAGGACATATTACGACCCATTATGCCACAATAGCAACTCGAAAAAAACTTTTGTATAATGTAGAACGCCATACAGCTCCTAACACCATACAATACCGTACGTAAACTTAAAACTCCATAATAAACCTAATTAATTCGTACGAGTCCTTTGAACATCGTACGACAAGTTAGGACATCTTACGACTCTTTATGCCACATTAGCAACTCGAAAAGAACTTTAGTATAATGTAGAACGCCATACAGCTCCTAACACCTTACAATACCGTACGTAAACTTAAAACACAATAATAAACCTAATGAATTCGTACGAGTCCTTTTGAACATCGTACGACAAGTTAGGACATCTTACGACTCTTTATGCCACATTAGCAACTCGAAAAGAACTTTAGTATAATGTAGAACGCCATACAGCTCCTAACACCTTTCAATACCGTACGTAAACTTAAAACTCCATAATAAACCTAATGAATTCGTACGAGTTGTTTGAACATAGTACGACAAGTTAAGACATCTTATGACTCTTTATGCCATATTAGCACCTTGAAAAGCACATTAGTATAATGTAAGACGTCTTACAACACCTAACAACATCTTACAACACCGTACGAACCTTTAAAACTCCAAAATAAACCTAATGAATTCGTACGTGTCCTTTGAACATCGTACGAAAAGTTAGGACATCTTACGACACTTTATGCCACATTAGCAACTCGAAAAAAACTTTAGTATAATGTAGAACGCCATACAGCTCCTAACACCTTACAATACCGTACGTAAACTTAAAACTCAATAATAAACCTAATGAATTCCTACGAGTCCTTTTGAACATCGTACGACAAGTTAGGACATCATACGACTCTTTATGTCACATTAGCAACTCGAAAAGAACGTTAGTATAACGTAGAACGCCATACAGCTCCTAAGTACGCCTTACAATACAGTACGTAAACTTAAAACTCCATAATAAACCTAATGAATTCGTACGAGTCCTGTGAACATCGTACGACAAGTTAGGACATCTTACGACTCTTTATGCCACATTAGCAACTCGAAAAGAACTTTAGTATAATGTAGAACGCCATACAGCTCCTAACACCTTACAATACCGTACGTAAACTTAAAACACAATAAAAAACCTAATGAATTCGTACGAGTCCTTTTGAACATCGTACGACAAGTTAGGACATCTTACGACTCTTTATGCCACATTAGCAACTCGAAAAGAACTTTAGTATAATGTAGAACGCCATACAGCTCCTAACACCTTTCAATACCGTACGTAAACTTAAAACTCCATAATAAACCTAATGAATTCATACGAGTCGTTTGAACATCGTACGACAAGTTAGGACATCTTATGACTCTTTATGCCACATTAACAATTCGAAAAGAACTTTAGTATAATGTAGAACGCCATACAGCTCCTAACACCTTACAATACCGTACATAAACTTAAAACACAATAATAAACCTAATGAATTCGTACGAGTCCTTTTGAACATCGTACGACAAGATAGGACATCTTACGACTCTTTATGCCACATTAGCAACTCGAAAAGAACTTTAGTATAATGTAGAACGCCATATAGCTCCGAACACCTTACAATACCGTACGTAAACTTAAAACTCCATAATAGACCTAATGAATTCGTACGAGTCCTTTGAACATCGTACGACAAGTTAGGACATCTTATGACTCTTTATGCCATATTAGCACCTTGAAAAGCACATTAGTATAATGTAAGACGTCTTACAACATCTAACAACATCTTACAACACCGTACGAACCTTTAAAACTCCAAAATAAACCTAATGTATTCGTACGTGTCCTTTGAACATCGTACGAAAAGTTAGGACATATTACGACCCATTATGCCACATTAGCAACTCGAAAAAAACTTTTGTATAATGTAGAACGCCATACAGCTCCTAACACCATACAATACCGTACGTAAACTTAAAACACAATAATAAACCTAATGAATTCGTACGAGTCCTTTTGAACATCGTACGACAAGTTAGGACATCTTACGACTCTTTATGCCACATTAGCAACTCGAAAAGAACTTTAGTATAATGTAGAACGCCATATAGCTCCGAACACCTTACAATACCGTACGTAAACTTAAAACTCCATAATAGACCTAATGAATTCGTACGAGTCCTTTGAACATCGTACGACAAGTTAGGACATCTTATGACTCTTTATGCCATATTAGCACGTTGAAAAGCACATTAGTATAATGTAAGACGTCTTACAACACCTAACAACATCTTACAACACCGTACGAACCTTTAAAACTCCAAAATAAACCTAATGAATTCTTACGTGTCCTTTGAACATCGTACGAAAAGTTAGGACATATTACGACCCATTATGCCACATTAGCAACTCGAAAAAAACTTTTGTATAATGTAGAACGCCATACAGCTCCTAACACCTTACAATACCGTACGTAAACTTAAAACACAATAAAAACCTAATGAATTCGTACGAGTCCTTTTGAACATCGTACGACAAGTTAGGACATCTTACGACTCTTTATGCCACATTAGCAACTCGAAAAGAACTTTAGTATAATGTAGAACGCCATACAGCTCCTAACACCTTACAATACCGTACGTAAACTTAAAACACAATAATAAACCTAATGAATTCGTACGAGTCCTTTTGAACATCGTACGACAAGTTAGGACATCTTACGACTCTTTATGCCACATTAGCAACTCGAAAAGAACTTTAGTATAATGTAGAACGCCATATAGCTCCGAACACCTTACAATACCGTACGTAAACTTAAAACTCCATAATAGACCTAATGAATTCGTACGAGTCCTTTGAACATCGTACGACAAGTTAGGACATCTTATGACTCTTTATGCCATATTAGCACGTTGAAAAGCACATTAGTATAATGTAAGACGTCTTACAACACCTAACAACATCTTACAACACCGTACGAACCTTTAAAACTCCAAAATAAACCTAATGAATTCGTACGTGTCCTTTGAACATCGTACGAAAAGTTAGGACATATTACGACCCATTATGCCACATTAGCAACTCGAAAAAAACTTTTGTATAATGTAGAACGCCATACAGCTCCTAACACCTTACAATACCGTACGTAAACTTAAAACACAATAAAAAACCTAATGAATTCGTACGAGTCCTTTTGAACATCGTACGACAAGTTAGGACATCTTACGACTCTTTATGCCACATTAGCAACTCGAAAAGAACTTTAGTATAATGTAGAACGCCATATAGCTCCGAACACCTTACTAAACTTAAACTCCATAATAGACCTAATGAATTCGTACGAGTCCTTTGAACATCGTACGACAAGTTAGGACATCTTATGACTCTTTATGCCATATTAGCACCTTGAAAAGCACATTAGTATAATGTAAGACGTCTTACAACATCTAACAACATCTTACAACACCGTACGAACCTTTAAAACTCCAAAATAAACCTAATGTATTCGTACGTGTCCTTTGAACATCGTACGAAAAGTTAGGACATATTACGACCCATTATGCCACATTAGCAACTCGAAAAAAACTTTTGTATAATGTAGAACGCCATACAGCTCCTAACACCATACAATACCGTACGTAAACTTAAAACTCCATAATAAACCTAATGAATTCGTACGAGTCCTTTGAACATCGTACGACAAGTTAGGACATCTTACGACTCTTTATGCCACATTAGCAACTCGAAAAGAACTTTAGTATAATGTAGAACGCCATACAGCTCCTAACACCTTACAATACCGTACGTAAACTTAAAACACAATAATAAACCTAATGAATTCGTACGAGTCCTTTTGAACATCGTACGACAAGTTAAGACATCTTACGACTCTTTATGCCACATTAGCAACTCGAAAAGAACTTTAGTATAATGTAGAACGCCATATAGCTCCGAACACCTTACAATACCGTACGTAAACTTAAAACACAATAATAAACCTAATGAATTCGTACGAGTCCTTTTGAACATCGTACGACAAGTTAGGACATCTTACGACTCTTTATGCCACATTAGCAACTCGAAAAGAACTTTAGTATAATGTAGAACGCCATATAGCTCCGAACACCTTACAATACCGTACGTAAACTTAAAACTCCATAATAGACCTAATGAATTCGTACGAGTCCTTTGAACATCGTACGACAAGTTAGGACATCTTATGACTCTTTATGCCATATTAGCACGTTGAAAAGCACATTAGTATAATGTAAGACGTCTTACAACACCTAACAACATCTTACAACACCGTACGAACCTTTAAAACTCCAAAATAAACCTAATGAATTCGTACGTGTCCTTTGAACATCGTACGAAAAGTTAGGACATATTACGACCCATTATGCCACATTAGCAACTCGAAAAAAACTTTTGTATAATGTAGAACGCCATACAGCTCCTAACACCTTACAATACCGTACGTAAACTTAAAACACAATAAAAAACCTAATGAATTCGTACGAGTCCTTTTGAACATCGTACGACAAGTTAGGACATCTTACGACTCTTTATGCCACATTAGCAACTCGAAAAGAACTTTAGTATAATGTAGAACGCCATATAGCTCCGAACACCTTACAATACCGTACGTAAACTTAAAACTCCATAATAGACCTATTGAATTCGTACGAGTCCTTTGAACATCGTACGACAAGTTAAGACATCTTATGACTCTTTATGCCATATTAGCACGTTGAAAAGCACATTAGTATAATGTAAGACGTCTTACAACACCTAACAACATCTTACAACACCGTACGAACCTTTAAAACTCCAAAATAAACCTAATGAATTCGTACGTGTCCTTTGAACATCGTACGAAAAGTTAGGACATATTACGACCCATTATGCCACATTAGCAACTCGAAAAAAACTTTTGTATAATGTAGAACGCCATACAGCTCCTAACACCTTACAATACCGTACGTAAACTTAAAACACAATAAAAAACCTAATGAATTCGTACGAGTCCTTTTGAACATCGTACGACAAGTTAGGACATCTTACGACTCTTTATGCCACATTAGCAACTCGAAAAGAACTTTAGTATAATGTAGAACGCCATAGAGCTCCGAACACCTTACAATACCGTACGTAAACTTAAAACTCCATAATAGACCTAATGAATTCGTACGAGTCCTTTGAACATCGTACGAAAAGTTAGGACATCTTATGACTCTTTATGCCATATTAGCACCTTGAAAAGCACATTAGTATAATGTAAGACGTCTTACAACATCTAACAACATCTTACAACACCGTACGAACCTTTAAAACTCCAAAATAAACCTAATGTATTCGTACGTGTCCTTTGAACATCGTACGAAAAGTTAGGACATATTACGACCCATTATGCCACAATAGCAACTCGAAAAAAACTTTTGTATAATGTAGAACGCCATACAGCTCCTAACACCATACAATACCGTACGTAAACTTAAAACTCCATAATAAACCTAATTAATTCGTACGAGTCCTTTGAACATCGTACGACAAGTTAGGACATCTTACGACTCTTTATGCCACATTAGCAACTCGAAAAGAACTTTAGTATAATGTAGAACGCCATACAGCTCCTAACACCTTACAATACCGTACGTAAACTTAAAACACAATAATAAACCTAATGAATTCGTACGAGTCCTTTTGAACATCGTACGACAAGTTAGGACATCTTACGACTCTTTATGCCACATTAGCAACTCGAAAAGAACTTTAGTATAATGTAGAACGCCATACAGCTCCTAACACCTTTCAATACCGTACGTAAACTTAAAACTCCATAATAAACCTAATGAATTCGTACGAGTTGTTTGAACATAGTACGACAAGTTAAGACATCTTATGACTCTTTATGCCATATTAGCACCTTGAAAAGCACATTAGTATAATGTAAGACGTCTTACAACACCTAACAACATCTTACAACACCGTACGAACCTTTAAAACTCCAAAATAAACCTAATGAATTCGTACGTGTCCTTTGAACATCGTACGAAAAGTTAGGACATCTTACGACCCTTTATGCCACATTAGCAACTCGAAAAAAACTTTAGTATAATGTAGAACGCCATACAGCTCCTAACACCTTACAATACCGTACGTAAACTTAAAACTCAATAATAAACCTAATGAATTCCTACGAGTCCTTTTGAACATCGTACGACAAGTTAGGACATCATACGACTCTTTATGTCACATTAGCAACTCGAAAAGAACGTTAGTATAATGTAGAACGCCATACAGCTCCTAAGTACGCCTTACAATACAGTACGTAAACTTAAAACTCCATAATAAACCTAATGAATTCGTACGAGTCCTGTGAACATCGTACGACAAGTTAGGACATCTTACGACTCTTTATGCCACATTAGCAACTCGAAAAGAACTTTAGTATAATGTAGAACGCCATACAGCTCCTAACACCTTACAATACCGTACGTAAACTTAAAACACAATAAAAAACCTAATGAATTCGTACGAGTCCTTTTGAACATCGTACGACAAGTTAGGACATCTTACGACTCTTTATGCCACATTAGCAACTCGAAAAGAACTTTAGTATAATGTAGATCGCCATATAGCTCCGAACACCTTACAATACCATACGTAAACTTAAAACTCCATAATAGACCTAATGAATTCGTACGAGTCCTTTGAACAACGTACGACAAGTTAGGACATCTTATGACTCGTTATGCCATATTAGCACGTTGAAAAGCACATTAGTATAATGTAAGACGTCTTACAACACCTAACAACATCTTACAACACCGTACGAACCTTTAAAACTCCAAAATAAACCTAATGAATTCTTACGTGTCCTTTGAACATCGTACGAAAAGTTAGGACATATTACGACCCATTATGCCACATTAGCAACTCGAAAAAAACTTTTGTATAATGTAGAACGCCATACAGATCCTAACACCTTACAATACCGTACGTAAACTTAAAACACAATAAAAAACCTAATGAATTCGTACGAGTCCTTTTGAACATCGTACGACAAGTTAGGACATCTTACGACTCTTTATGCCACATTAGCAACTCGAAAAGAACTTTAGTATAATGTAGAACGCCATACAGCTCCTAACACCTTACAATACCGTACGTAAACTTAAAACACAATAATAAACCTAATGAATTCGTACGAGTCCTTTTGAACATCGTACGACAAGTTAGGACATCTTACGACTCTTTATGCCACATTAGCAACTCGAAAAGAACTTTAGTATAATGTAGAACGCCATATAGCTCCGAACACCTTACAATACCGTACGTAAACTTAAAACTCCATAATAGACCTAATGAATTCGTACGAGTCCTTTGAACATCGTACGAAAAGTTAGGACATCTTATGACTCTTTATGCCATATTAGCACCTTGAAAAGCACATTAGTATAATGTAAGACGTCTTACAACATCTAACAACATCTTACAACACCGTACGAACCTTTAAAACTCCAAAATAAACCTAATGTATTCGTACGTGTCCTTTGAACATCGTACGAAAAGTTAGGACATATTACGACCCATTATGCCACAATAGCAACTCGAAAGCCAGTGAAAGGTTCTCACTTACAGCAAAGGTAAAGGATATCTGTGTTAATAATCATGTTGTATGGCCAGCTGCATGGGTAACTTCATATCCATTTATCCATAATATTAGTTTATCTATTAATGCTAATGTTATTGATAAGATGTGTTGGAGAGTGGGGAATGAAAACCTTGAATTTTCTGCAACGAACGTGTGGCAGGTTATTCGTTCTCGTGATAGGAAGGTGGAATGGGGTAAGCTGATTTGGTCGGCTTATAGTATACCTAGACACATGTTTCTTATGTGGTTAGTTATACGTGGTAAGCTGGTTACTCAAGATAAAATTTTGGGTTGGGAGGGGTCGAGGAGGAAGTCTATGAATATGATGTGTTGTCTGCTATGTTATGCAAATATCGATTCACACACTCACCTGTTTTTTGAATGTAATTATGCCTCTCGTGTGTGGTTAATGTTGAAGAAACGGACATCTATGGGCAATATGGCTCCGGTTTGGTCTGAAATTCTATCTTGGCTGATTGATCATTATAAGGCAAATTCGATCTATAGTATTGTGGATAGGATGGTAGTAGCTGCTGCGGCTTATTATATATGGCAAGAGAGAAATAACAGAATATTTCAGAATCATGCTAGACCGCCTGAAGTTCTTGCAGACATTATTGTTTCATCGGTTAGGTACAAGATAATGACTCTTAAATTGAAGAGGACAGGACCAGTTCAGCATATCCGAAAGGAATGGAGGATCTATGGAGAAGATATCTATGATGATCGTGGATAGGGTGTTATGTGTTGATGGAGTCAATAACTAGTTAGAGGCTAGTAGTTATGTTTGATGAATTGTTAAGTTTGTCATTGGCTAGTTTTGTTTACATATTCAGGGCATGTCCTGAATATGATTTAGTGTGGAACTCTTCCTCACTACATGTTTTTATGTGGATGTGAATATATAAATCGCCGGGGTAACCCTTTACCCAAAAAAAAAACTTTTGTATAATGTAGAACGCCATACAGCTCCTAACACCATACAATACCGTACGTAAACTTAAAACTCCATAATAAACCTAATTAATTCGTACGAGTCCTTTGAACATCGTACGACAAGTTAGGACATCTTACGACTCTTTATGCCACATTAGCAACTCGAAAAGAACTTTAGTATAATGTAGAACGCCATACAGCTCCTAACACCTTACAATACCGTACGTAAACTTAAAACACAATAATAAACCTAATGAATTCGTACGAGTCCTTTTGAACATCGTACGACAAGTTAGGACATCTTACGACTCTTTATGCCACATTAGCAACTCGAAAAGAACTTTAGTATAATGTAGAACGCCATACAGCTCCTAACACCTTTCAATACCGTACGTAAACTTAAAACTCCATAATAAACCTAATGAATTCGTACGAGTTGTTTGAACATAGTACGACAAGTTAAGACATCTTATGACTCTTTATGCCATATTAGCACCTTGAAAAGCACATTAGTATAATGTAAGACGTCTTACAACACCTAACAACATCTTACAACACCGTACGAACCTTTAAAACTCCAAAATAAACCTAATGAATTCGTACGTGTCCTTTGAACATCGTACGAAAAGTTAGGACATCTTACGACCCTTTATGCCACATTAGCAACTCGAAAAAAACTTTAGTATAATGTAGAACGCCATACAGCTCCTAACACCTTACAATACCGTACGTAAACTTAAAACTCAATAATAAACCTAATGAATTCCTACGAGTCCTTTTGAACATCGTACGACAAGTTAGGACATCATACGACTCTTTATGTCACATTAGCAACTCGAAAAGAACGTTAGTATAATGTAGAACGCCATACAGCTCCTAAGTACGCCTTACAATACAGTACGTAAACTTAAAACTCCATAATAAACCTAATGAATTCGTACGAGTCCTGTGAACATCGTACGACAAGTTAGGACATCTTACGACTCTTTATGCCACATTAGCAACTCGAAAAGAACTTTAGTATAATGTAGAACGCCATACAGCTCCTAACACCTTACAATACCGTACGTAAACTTAAAACACAATAAAAAACCTAATGAATTCGTACGAGTCCTTTTGAACATCGTACGACAAGTTAGGACATCTTACGACTCTTTATGCCACATTAGCAACTCGAAAAGAACTTTAGTATAATGTAGATCGCCATATAGCTCCGAACACCTTACAATACCATACGTAAACTTAAAACTCCATAATAGACCTAATGAATTCGTACGAGTCCTTTGAACAACGTACGACAAGTTAGGACATCTTATGACTCGTTATGCCATATTAGCACGTTGAAAAGCACATTAGTATAATGTAAGACGTCTTACAACACCTAACAACATCTTACAACACCGTACGAACCTTTAAAACTCCAAAATAAACCTAATGAATTCTTACGTGTCCTTTGAACATCGTACGAAAAGTTAGGACATATTACGACCCATTATGCCACATTAGCAACTCGAAAAAAACTTTTGTATAATGTAGAACGCCATACAGATCCTAACACCTTACAATACCGTACGTAAACTTAAAACACAATAAAAAACCTAATGAATTCGTACGAGTCCTTTTGAACATCGTACGACAAGTTAGGACATCTTACGACTCTTTATGCCACATTAGCAACTCGAAAAGAACTTTAGTATAATGTAGAACGCCATACAGCTCCTAACACCTTACAATACCGTACGTAAACTTAAAACACAATAATAAACCTAATGAATTCGTACGAGTCCTTTTGAACATCGTACGACAAGTTAGGACATCTTACGACTCTTTATGCCACATTAGCAACTCGAAAAGAACTTTAGTATAATGTAGAACGCCATATAGCTCCGAACACCTTACAATACCGTACGTAAACTTAAAACTCCATAATAGACCTAATGAATTCGTACGAGTCCTTTGAACATCGTACGAAAAGTTAGGACATCTTATGACTCTTTATGCCATATTAGCACCTTGAAAAGCACATTAGTATAATGTAAGACGTCTTACAACATCTAACAACATCTTACAACACCGTACGAACCTTTAAAACTCCAAAATAAACCTAATGTATTCGTACGTGTCCTTTGAACATCGTACGAAAAGTTAGGACATATTACGACCCATTATGCCACAATAGCAACTCGAAAAAAACTTTTGTATAATGTAGAACGCCATACAGCTCCTAACACCATACAATACCGTACGTAAACTTAAAACTCCATAATAAACCTAATTAATTCGTACGAGTCCTTTGAACATCGTACGACAAGTTAGGACATCTTACGACTCTTTATGCCACATTAGCAACTCGAAAAGAACTTTAGTATAATGTAGAACGCCATACAGCTCCTAACACCTTACAATACCGTACGTAAACTTAAAACACAATAATAAACCTAATGAATTCGTACGAGTCCTTTTGAACATCGTACGACAAGTTAGGACATCTTACGACTCTTTATGCCACATTAGCAACTCGAAAAGAACTTTAGTATAATGTAGAACGCCATACAGCTCCTAACACCTTTCAATACCGTACGTAAACTTAAAACTCCATAATAAACCTAATGAATTCGTACGAGTTGTTTGAACATAGTACGACAAGTTAAGACATCTTATGACTCTTTATGCCATATTAGCACCTTGAAAAGCACATTAGTATAATGTAAGACGTCTTACAACACCTAACAACATCTTACAACACCGTACGAACCTTTAAAACTCCAAAATAAACCTAATGAATTCGTACGTGTCCTTTGAACATCGTACGAAAAGTTAGGACATCTTACGACCCTTTATGCCACATTAGCAACTCGAAAAAAACTTTAGTATAATGTAGAACGCCATACAGCTCCTAACACCTTACAATACCGTACGTAAACTTAAAACTCAATAATAAACCTAATGAATTCCTACGAGTCCTTTTGAACATCGTACGACAAGTTAGGACATCATACGACTCTTTATGTCACATTAGCAACTCGAAAAGAACGTTAGTATAATGTAGAACGCCATACAGCTCCTAAGTACGCCTTACAATACAGTACGTAAACTTAAAACTCCATAATAAACCTAATGAATTCGTACGAGTCCTTTTGAACATCGTACGACAAGTTAGGACATCTTACGACTCTTTATGCCACATTAGCAACTCGAAAAGAACTTTAGTATAATGTAGATCGCCATATAGCTCCGAACACCTTACAATACCATACGTAAACTTAAAACTCCATAATAGACCTAATGAATTCGTACGAGTCCTTTGAACAACGTACGACAAGTTAGGACATCTTATGACTCGTTATGCCATATTAGCACGTTGAAAAGCACATTAGTATAATGTAAGACGTCTTACAACACCTAACAACATCTTACAACACCGTACGAACCTTTAAAACTCCAAAATAAACCTAATGAATTCTTACGTGTCCTTTGAACATCGTACGAAAAGTTAGGACATATTACGACCCATTATGCCACATTAGCAACTCGAAAAAAACTTTTGTATAATGTAGAACGCCATACAGATCCTAACACCTTACAATACCGTACGTAAACTTAAAACACAATAAAAAACCTAATGAATTCGTACGAGTCCTTTTGAACATCGTACGACAAGTTAGGACATCTTACGACTCTTTATGCCACATTAGCAACTCGAAAAGAACTTTAGTATAATGTAGAACGCCATACAGCTCCTAACACCTTACAATACCGTACGTAAACTTAAAACACAATAATAAACCTAATGAATTCGTACGTGTCCTTTGAACATCGTACGAAAAGTTAGGACATATTACGACCCATTATGCCACATTAGCAACTCGAAAAAAACTTTTGTATAATGTAGAACGCCATACAGCTCCGAACACCTTACAATACCGTACGTAAACTTAAAACACAATAAAAAACCTAATGAATTCGTACGAGTCCTTTTGAACATCGTACGACAAGTTAGGACATCTTACGACTCTTTATGCCACATTAGCAACTCGAAAAGAACTTTAGTATAATGTAGAACGCCATATAGCTCCGAACACCTTACAATACCGTACGTAAACTTAAAACTCCATAATAGACCTATTGAATTCGTACGAGTCCTTTGAACATCGTACGACAAGTTAAGACATCTTATGACTCTTTATGCCATATTAGCACGTTGAAAAGCACATTAGTATAATGTAAGACGTCTTACAACACCTAACAACATCTTACAACACCGTACGAACCTTTAAAACTCCAAAATAAACCTAATGAATTCGTACGTGTCCTTTGAACATCGTACGAAAAGTTAGGACATATTACGACCCATTATGCCACATTAGCAACTCGAAAAAAACTTTTGTATAATGTAGAACGCCATACAGCTCCTAACACCTTACAATACCGTACGTAAACTTAAAACACAATAAAAAACCTAATGAATTCGTACGAGTCCTTTTGAACATCGTACGACAAGTTAGGACATCTTACGACTCTTTATGCCACATTAGCAACTCGAAAAGAACTTTAGTATAATGTAGAACGCCATAGAGCTCCGAACACCTTACAATACCGTACGTAAACTTAAAACTCCATAATAGACCTAATGAATTCGTACGAGTCCTTTGAACATCGTACGAAAAGTTAGGACATCTTATGACTCTTTATGCCATATTAGCACCTTGAAAAGCACATTAGTATAATGTAAGACGTCTTACAACATCTAACAACATCTTACAACACCGTACGAACCTTTAAAACTCCAAAATAAACCTAATGTATTCGTACGTGTCCTTTGAACATCGTACGAAAAGTTAGGACATATTACGACCCATTATGCCACAATAGCAACTCGAAAAAAACTTTTGTATAATGTAGAACGCCATACAGCTCCTAACACCATACAATACCGTACGTAAACTTAAAACTCCATAATAAACCTAATTAATTCGTACGAGTCCTTTGAACATCGTACGACAAGTTAGGACATCTTACGACTCTTTATGCCACATTAGCAACTCGAAAAGAACTTTAGTATAATGTAGAACGCCATACAGCTCCTAACACCTTACAATACCGTACGTAAACTTAAAACACAATAATAAACCTAATGAATTCGTACGAGTCCTTTTGAACATCGTACGACAAGTTAGGACATCTTACGACTCTTTATGCCACATTAGCAACTCGAAAAGAACTTTAGTATAATGTAGAACGCCATACAGCTCCTAACACCTTTCAATACCGTACGTAAACTTAAAACTCCATAATAAACCTAATGAATTCGTACGAGTTGTTTGAACATAGTACGACAAGTTAAGACATCTTATGACTCTTTATGCCATATTAGCACCTTGAAAAGCACATTAGTATAATGTAAGACGTCTTACAACACCTAACAACATCTTACAACACCGTACGAACCTTTAAAACTCCAAAATAAACCTAATGAATTCGTACGTGTCCTTTGAACATCGTACGAAAAGTTAGGACATCTTACGACCCTTTATGCCACATTAGCAACTCGAAAAAAACTTTAGTATAATGTAGAACGCCATACAGCTCCTAACACCTTACAATACCGTACGTAAACTTAAAACTCAATAATAAACCTAATGAATTCCTACGAGTCCTTTTGAACATCGTACGACAAGTTAGGACATCATACGACTCTTTATGTCACATTAGCAACTCGAAAAGAACGTTAGTATAATGTAGAACGCCATACAGCTCCTAAGTACGCCTTACAACACAGTACGTAAACTTAAAACTCCATAATAAACCTAATGAATTCGTACGAGTCCTGTGAACATCGTACGACAAGTTAGGACATCTTACGACTCTTTATGCCACATTAGCAACTCGAAAAGAACTTTAGTATAATGTAGAACGCCATACAGCTCCTAACACCTTACAATACCGTACGTAAACTTAAAACACAATAAAAAACCTAATGAATTCGTACGAGTCCTTTTGAACATCGTACGACAAGTTAGGACATCTTACGACTCTTTATGCCACATTAGCAACTCGAAAAGAACTTTAGTATAATGTAGATCGCCATATAGCTCCGAACACCTTACAATACCATACGTAAACTTAAAACTCCATAATAGACCTAATGAATTCGTACGAGTCCTTTGAACAACGTACGACAAGTTAGGACATCTTATGACTCGTTATGCCATATTAGCACGTTGAAAAGCACATTAGTATAATGTAAGACGTCTTACAACACCTAACAACATCTTACAACACCGTACGAACCTTTAAAACTCCAAAATAAACCTAATGAATTCTTACGTGTCCTTTGAACATCGTACGAAAAGTTAGGACATATTACGACCCATTATGCCACATTAGCAACTCGAAAAAAACTTTTGTATAATGTAGAACGCCATACAGATCCTAACACCTTACAATACCGTACGTAAACTTAAAACACAATAAAAAACCTAATGAATTCGTACGAGTCCTTTTGAACATCGTACGACAAGTTAGGACATCTTACGACTCTTTATGCCACATTAGCAACTCGAAAAGAACTTTAGTATAATGTAGAACGCCATACAGCTCCTAACACCTTACAATACCGTACGTAAACTTAAAACACAATAATAAACCTAATGAATTCGTACGAGTCCTTTTGAACATCGTACGACAAGTTAGGACATCTTACGACTCTTTATGCCACATTAGCAACTCGAAAAGAACTTTAGTATAATGTAGAACGCCATATAGCTCCGAACACCTTACAATACCGTACGTAAACTTAAAACTCCATAATAGACCTAATGAATTCGTACGAGTCCTTTGAACATCGTACGAAAAGTTAGGACATCTTATGACTCTTTATGCCATATTAGCACCTTGAAAAGCACATTAGTATAATGTAAGACGTCTTACAACATCTAACAACATCTTACAACACCGTACGAACCTTTAAAACTCCAAAATAAACCTAATGTATTCGTACGTGTCCTTTGAACATCGTACGAAAAGTTAGGACATATTACGACCCATTATGCCACAATAGCAACTCGAAAAAAACTTTTGTATAATGTAGAACGCCATACAGCTCCTAACACCATACAATACCGTACGTAAACTTAAAACTCCATAATAAACCTAATTAATTCGTACGAGTCCTTTGAACATCGTACGACAAGTTAGGACATCTTACGACTCTTTATGCCACATTAGCAACTCGAAAAGAACTTTAGTATAATGTAGAACGCCATACAGCTCCTAACACCTTACAATACCGTACGTAAACTTAAAACACAATAATAAACCTAATGAATTCGTACGAGTCCTTTTGAACATCGTACGACAAGTTAGGACATCTTACGACTCTTTATGCCACATTAGCAACTCGAAAAGAACTTTAGTATAATGTAGAACGCCATACAGCTCCTAACACCTTTCAATACCGTACGTAAACTTAAAACTCCATAATAAACCTAATGAATTCGTACGAGTTGTTTGAACATAGTACGACAAGTTAAGACATCTTATGACTCTTTATGCCATATTAGCACCTTGAAAAGCACATTAGTATAATGTAAGACGTCTTACAACACCTAACAACATCTTACAACACCGTACGAACCTTTAAAACTCCAAAATAAACCTAATGAATTCGTACGTGTCCTTTGAACATCGTACGAAAAGTTAGGACATCTTACGACCCTTTATGCCACATTAGCAACTCGAAAAAAACTTTAGTATAATGTAGAACGCCATACAGCTCCTAACACCTTACAATACCGTACGTAAACTTAAAACTCAATAATAAACCTAATGAATTCCTACGAGTCCTTTTGAACATCGTACGACAAGTTAGGACATCATACGACTCTTTATGCCACATTAGCAACTCGAAAAGAACGTTAGTATAATGTAGAACGCCATACAGCTCCTAAGTACGCCTTACAATACAGTACGTAAACTTAAAACTCCATAATAAACCTAATGAATTCGTACGAGTCCTGTGAACATCGTACGACAAGTTAGGACATCTTACGACTCTTTATGCCACATTAGCAACTCGAAAAGAACTTTAGTATAATGTAGAACGCCATACAGCTCCTAACACCTTACAATACCGTACGTAAACTTAAAACACAATAAAAAACCTAATGAATTCGTACGAGTCCTTTTGAACATCGTACGACAAGTTAGGACATCTTACGACTCTTTATGCCACATTAGCAACTCGAAAAGAACTTTAGTATAATGTAGAACGCCATATAGCTCCGAACACCTTACAATACCATACGTAAACTTAAAACTCCATAATAGACCTAATGAATTCGTACGAGTCCTTTGAACAACGTACGACAAGTTAGGACATCTTATGACTCTTTATGCCATATTAGCACGTTGAAAAGCACATTAGTATAATGTAAGACGTCTTACAACACCTAACAACATCTTACAACACCGTACGAACCTTTAAAACTCCAAAATAAACCTAATGAATTCTTACGTGTCCTTTGAACATCGTACGAAAAGTTAGGACATATTACGACCCATTATGCCACATTAGCAACTCGAAAAAAACTTTTGTATAATGTAGAACGCCATACAGATCCTAACACCTTACAATACCGTACGTAAACTTAAAACACAATAAAAAACCTAATGAATTCGTACGAGTCCTTTTGAACATCGTACGACAAGTTAGGACATCTTACGACTCTTTATGCCACATTAGCAACTCGAAAAGAACTTTAGTATAATGTAGAACGCCATACAGCTCCTAACACCTTACAATACCGTACGTAAACTTAAAACACAATAATAAACCTAATGAATTCGTACGAGTCCTTTTGAACATCGTACGACAAGTTAGGACATCTTACGACTCTTTATGCCACATTAGCAACTCGAAAAGAACTTTAGTATAATGTAGAACGCCATATAGCTCCGAACACCTTACAATACCGTACGTAAACTTAAAACTCCATAATAGACCTAATGAATTCGTACGAGTCCTTTGAACATCGTACGAAAAGTTAGGACATCTTATGACTCTTTATGCCATATTAGCACCTTGAAAAGCACATTAGTATAATGTAAGACGTCTTACAACATCTAACAACATCTTACAACACCGTACGAACCTTTAAAACTCCAAAATAAACCTAATGTATTCGTACGTGTCCTTTGAACATCGTACGAAAAGTTAGGACATATTACGACCCATTATGCCACAATAGCAACTCGAAAAAAACTTTTGTATAATGTAGAACGCCATACAGCTCCTAACACCATACAATACCGTACGTAAACTTAAAACTCCATAATAAACCTAATTAATTCGTACGAGTCCTTTGAACATCGTACGACAAGTTAGGACATCTTACGACTCTTTATGCCACATTAGCAACTCGAAAAGAACTTTAGTATAATGTAGAACGCCATACAGCTCCTAACACCTTACAATACCGTACGTAAACTTAAAACACAATAATAAACCTAATGAATTCGTACGAGTCCTTTTGAACATCGTACGACAAGTTAGGACATCTTACGACTCTTTATGCCACATTAGCAACTCGAAAAGAACTTTAGTATAATGTAGAACGCCATACAGCTCCTAACACCTTTCAATACCGTACGTAAACTTAAAACTCCATAATAAACCTAATGAATTCGTACGAGTTGTTTGAACATAGTACGACAAGTTAAGACATCTTATGACTCTTTATGCCATATTAGCACCTTGAAAAGCACATTAGTATAATGTAAGACGTCTTACAACACCTAACAACATCTTACAACACCGTACGAACCTTTAAAACTCCAAAATAAACCTAATGAATTCGTACGTGTCCTTTGAACATCGTACGAAAAGTTAGGACATCTTACGACCCTTTATGCCACATTAGCAACTCGAAAAAAACTTTAGTATAATGTAGAACGCCATACAGCTCCTAACACCTTACAATACCGTACGTAAACTTAAAACTCAATAATAAACCTAATGAATTCCTACGAGTCCTTTTGAACATCGTACGACAAGTTAGGACATCATACGACTCTTTATGCCACATTAGCAACTCGAAAAGAACGTTAGTATAATGTAGAACGCCATACAGCTCCTAAGTACGCCTTACAATACAGTACGTAAACTTAAAACTCCATAATAAACCTAATGAATTCGTACGAGTCCTGTGAACATCGTACGACAAGTTAGGACATCTTACGACTCTTTATGCCACATTAGCAACTCGAAAAGAACTTTAGTATAATGTAGAACGCCATACAGCTCCTAACACCTTACAATACCGTACGTAAACTTAAAACACAATAAAAAACCTAATGAATTCGTACGAGTCCTTTTGAACATCGTACGACAAGTTAGGACATCTTACGACTCTTTATGCCACATTAGCAACTCGAAAAGAACTTTAGTATAATGTAGAACGCCATATAGCTCCGAACACCTTACAATACCATACGTAAACTTAAAACTCCATAATAGACCTAATGAATTCGTACGAGTCCTTTGAACAACGTACGACAAGTTAGGACATCTTATGACTCTTTATGCCATATTAGCACGTTGAAAAGCACATTAGTATAATGTAAGACGTCTTACAACACCTAACAACATCTTACAACACCGTACGAACCTTTAAAACTCCAAAATAAACCTAATGAATTCTTACGTGTCCTTTGAACATCGTACGAAAAGTTAGGACATATTACGACCCATTATGCCACATTAGCAACTCGAAAAAAACTTTTGTATAATGTAGAACGCCATACAGATCCTAACACCTTACAATACCGTACGTAAACTTAAAACACAATAAAAAACCTAATGAATTCGTACGAGTCCTTTTGAACATCGTACGACAAGTTAGGACATCTTACGACTCTTTATGCCACATTAGCAACTCGAAAAGAACTTTAGTATAATGTAGAACGCCATACAGCTCCTAACACCTTACAATACCGTACGTAAACTTAAAACACAATAATAAACCTAATGAATTCGTACGAGTCCTTTTGAACATCGTACGACAAGTTAGGACATCTTACGACTCTTTATGCCACATTAGCAACTCGAAAAGAACTTTAGTATAATGTAGAACGCCATATAGCTCCGAACACCTTACAATACCGTACGTAAACTTAAAACTCCATAATAGACCTAATGAATTCGTACGAGTCCTTTGAACATCGTACAAAAAGTTAGGACATCTTATGACTCTTTATGCCATATTAGCACCTTGAAAAGCACATTAGTATAATGTAAGACGTCTTACAACATCTAACAACATCTTACAACACCGTACGAACCTTTAAAACTCCAAAATAAACCTAATGTATTCGTACGTGTCCTTTGAACATCGTACGAAAAGTTAGGACATATTACGACCCATTATGCCACAATAGCAACTCGAAAAAAACTTTTGTATAATGTAGAACGCCATACAGCTCCTAACACCATACAATACCGTACGTAAACTTAAAACTCCATAATAAACCTAATTAATTCGTACGAGTCCTTTGAACATCGTACGACAAGTTAGGACATCTTACGACTCTTTATGCCACATTAGCAACTCGAAAAGAACTTTAGTATAATGTAGAACGCCATACAGCTCCTAACACCTTACAATACCGTACGTAAACTTAAAACACAATAATAAACCTAATGAATTCGTACGAGTCCTTTTGAACATCGTACGACAAGTTAGGACATCTTACGACTCTTTATGCCACATTAGCAACTCGAAAAGAACTTTAGTATAATGTAGAACGCCATACAGCTCCTAACACCTTTCAATACCGTACGTAAACTTAAAACTCCATAATAAACCTAATGAATTCGTACGAGTTGTTTGAACATAGTACGACAAGTTAAGACATCTTATGACTCTTTATGCCATATTAGCACCTTGAAAAGCACATTAGTATAATGTAAGACGTCTTACAACACCTAACAACATCTTACAACACCGTACGAACCTTTAAAACTCCAAAATAAACCTAATGAATTCGTACGTGTCCTTTGAACATCGTACGAAAAGTTAGGACATCTTACGACCCTTTATGCCACATTAGCAACTCGAAAAAAACTTTAGTATAATGTAGAACGCCATACAGCTCCTAACACCTTACAATACCGTACGTAAACTTAAAACTCAATAATAAACCTAATGAATTCCTACGAGTCCTTTTGAACATCGTACGACAAGTTAGGACATCATACGACTCTTTATGCCACATTAGCAACTCGAAAAGAACGTTAGTATAATGTAGAACGCCATACAGCTCCTAAGTACGCCTTACAATACAGTACGTAAACTTAAAACTCCATAATAAACCTAATGAATTCGTACGAGTCCTGTGAACATCGTACGACAAGTTAGGACATCTTACGACTCTTTATGCCACATTAGCAACTCGAAAAGAACTTTAGTATAATGTAGAACGCCATACAGCTCCTAACACCTTACAATACCGTACGTAAACTTAAAACACAATAAAAAACCTAATGAATTCGTACGAGTCCTTTTGAACATCGTACGACAAGTTAGGACATCTTACGACTCTTTATGCCACATTAGCAACTCGAAAAGAACTTTAGTATAATGTAGAACGCCATATAGCTCCGAACACCTTACAATACCATACGTAAACTTAAAACTCCATAATAGACCTAATGAATTCGTACGAGTCCTTTGAACAACGTACGACAAGTTAGGACATCTTATGACTCTTTATGCCATATTAGCACGTTGAAAAGCACATTAGTATAATGTAAGACGTCTTACAACACCTAACAACATCTTACAACACCGTACGAACCTTTAAAACTCCAAAATAAACCTAATGAATTCTTACGTGTCCTTTGAACATCGTACGAAAAGTTAGGACATATTACGACCCATTATGCCACATTAGCAACTCGAAAAAAACTTTTGTATAATGTAGAACGCCATACAGATCCTAACACCTTACAATACCGTACGTAAACTTAAAACACAATAAAAAACCTAATGAATTCGTACGAGTCCTTTTGAACATCGTACGACAAGTTAGGACATCTTACGACTCTTTATGCCACATTAGCAACTCGAAAAGAACTTTAGTATAATGTAGAACGCCATACAGCTCCTAACACCTTACAATACCGTACGTAAACTTAAAACACAATAATAAACCTAATGAATTCGTACGAGTCCTTTTGAACATCGTACGACAAGTTAGGACATCTTACGACTCTTTATGCCACATTAGCAACTCGAAAAGAACTTTAGTATAATGTAGAACGCCATATAGCTCCGAACACCTTACAATACCGTACGTAAACTTAAAACTCCATAATAGACCTAATGAATTCGTACGAGTCCTTTGAACATCGTACGACAAGTTAGGACATCTTATGACTCTTTATGCCATATTAGCACGTTGAAAAGCACATTAGTATAATGTAAGACGTCTTACAACACCTAACAACATCTTACAACACCGTACGAACCTTTAAAACTCCAAAATAAACCTAATGAATTCGTACGTGTCCTTTGAACATCGTACGAAAAGTTAGGACATATTACGACCCATTATGCCACATTAGCAACTCGATAAAAACTTTTGAATAATGTAGAACGCCATACAGCTCCTAACACCTTACAATACCGTACGTAAACTTAAAACACAATAAAAAACCTAATGAATTCGTACGAGTCCTTTTGAACATCGTACGACAAGTTAGGACATCTTACGACTCTTTATGCCACATTAGCAACTCGAAAAGAACTTTAGTATAATGTAGAACGCCATATAGCTCCGAACACCTTACAATACCGTACGTAAACTTAAAACTCCATAATAGACCTATTGAATTCGTACGAGTCCTTTGAACATCGTACGACAAGTTAAGACATCTTATGACTCTTTATGCCATATTAGCACGTTGAAAAGCACATTAGTATAATGTAAGACGTCTTACAACACCTAACAACATCTTACAACACCGTACGAACCTTTAAAACTCCAAAATAAACCTAATGAATTCGTACGTGTCCTTTGAACATCGTACGAAAAGTTAGGACATATTACGACCCATTATGCCACATTAGCAACTCGAAAAAAAACTTTTGTATAATGTAGAACGCCATACAGCTCCTAACACCTTACAATACCGTACGTAAACTTAAAACACAATAAAAAACCTAATGAATTCGTACGAGTCCTTTTGAACATCGTACGACAAGTTAGGACATCTTACGACTCTTTATGCCACATTAGCAACTCGAAAAGAACTTTAGTATAATGTAGAACGCCATAGAGCTCCGAACACCTTACAATACCGTACGTAAACTTAAAACTCCATAATAGACCTAATGAATTCGTACGAGTCCTTTGAACATCGTACGAAAAGTTAGGACATCTTATGACTCTTTATGCCATATTAGCACCTTGAAAAGCACATTAGTATAATGTAAGACGTCTTACAACATCTAACAACATCTTACAACACCGTACGAACCTTTAAAACTCCAAAATAAACCTAATGTATTCGTACGTGTCCTTTGAACATCGTACGAAAAGTTAGGACATATTACGACCCATTATGCCACAATAGCAACTCGAAAAAAACTTTTGTATAATGTAGAACGCCATACAGCTCCTAACACCATACAATACCGTACGTAAACTTAAAACTCCATAATAAACCTAATTAATTCGTACGAGTCCTTTGAACATCGTACGACAAGTTAGGACATCTTACGACTCTTTATGCCACATTAGCAACTCGAAAAGAACTTTAGTATAATGTAGAACGCCATACAGCTCCTAACACCTTACAATACCGTACGTAAACTTAAAACACAATAATAAACCTAATGAATTCGTACGAGTCCTTTTGAACATCGTACGACAAGTTAGGACATCTCACGACTCTTTATGCCACATTAGCAACTCGAAAAGAACTTTAGTATAATGTAGAACGCCATACAGCTTCTAACACCTTTCAATACCGTACGTAAACTTAAAACTCCATAATAAACCTAATGAATTCGTACGAGTTGTTTGAACATAGTACGACAAGTTAAGACATCTTATGACTCTTTATGCCATATTAGCACCTTGAAAAGCACATTAGTATAATGTAAGACGTCTTACAACACCTAACAACATCTTACAACACCGTACGAACCTTTAAAACTCCAAAATAAACCTAATGAATTCGTACGTGTCCTTTGAACATCGTACGAAAAGTTAGGACATCTTACGACCCTTTATGCCACATTAGCAACTCGAAAAAAACTTTAGTATAATGTAGAACGCCATACAGCTCCTAACACCTTACAATACCGTACGTAAACTTAAAACTCAATAATAAACCTAATGAATTCCTACGAGTCCTTTTGAACATCGTACGACAAGTTAGGACATCATACGACTCTTTATGCCACATTAGCAACTCGAAAAGAACGTTAGTATAATGTAGAACGCGATACAGCTCCTAAGTACGCCTTACAATACAGTACGTAAACTTAAAACTCCATAATAAACCTAATGAATTCGTACGAGTCCTGTGAACATCGTACGACAAGTTAGGACATCTTACGACTCTTTATGCCACATTAGCAACTCGAAAAGAACTTTAGTATAATGTAGAACGCCATACAGCTCCTAACACCTTACAATACCGTACGTAAACTTAAAACACAATAAAAAACCTAATGAATTCGTACGAGTCCTTTTGAACATCGTACGACAAGTTCGGACATCTTACGACTCTTTATGCCACATTAGCAACTCGAAAAGAACTTTAGTATAATGTAGAACGCCATATAGCTCCGAACACCTTACAATACCGTACGTAAACTTAAAACTCCATAATAGACCTAATGAATTCGTACGAGTCCTTTGAACATCGTACGACAAGTTAGGACATCTTATGACTCTTTATGCCATATTAGCACCTTGAAAAGCACATTAGTATAATGTAAGACGTCTTACAACATCTAACAACATCTTACAACACCGTACGAACCTTTAAAACTCCAAAATAAACCTAATGTATTCGTACGTGTCCTTTGAACATCGTACGAAAAGTTAGGACATATTACGACCCATTATGCCACATTAGCAACTCGAAAAAAACTTTTGTATAATGTAGAACGCCATACAGCTCCTAACACCATACAATACCGTACGTAAACTTAAAACTCCATAATAAACCTAATGAATTCGTACGAGTCCTTTGAACATCGTACGACAAGTTAGGACATCTTACGACTCTTTATGCCACATTAGCAACTCGAAAAGAACTTTAGTATAATCTAGAACGCCATACAGCTCCTAACACCTTACAATACCGTACGTAAACTTAAAACACAATAATAAACCTAATGAATTCGTACGAGTCCTTTTGAACATCGTACGACAAGTTAGGACATCTTACGACTCTTTATGCCACATTAGCAACTCGAGCCGAGTACTTTGAACATCGTATTACAAGTTAGGACATCTTAAGACTCTGTATGTGGGCGATTTTGGCGATTTTGGGCTGATTTGGCTGGTTCTTGATTCGTTTCTTGTTCTTGAATCTTGATTCTTGAATCTTGATTCTTGAATCTTGATTCTTGAATCTTGTTTCTTGATCTTGGGTTGTTATTGGGTTGTTACGGCTGGTTATTAGGGTTACATAAACCCTAATTCGTTTTTTTTGCTCTTGAATCTGATTTCTTGATTCGTTTCTTCTTTCTTGATCGTTTCTTGATTCTTGGGTTTGTTACTTGATCCTTAATTCGTTCATCTAGTGTCATATAGTACCTAAAACCCTAGTTTCTTTTGTGCAATTAGGGTTTGGCCTGTTCTTGGGTTTTTATATCAGATTCGTTTCTGATCATAAAAACGAGTATGAAAGGTGGTAATTTGGCTAGTAAGGTGCTAAAGATCGATGGCAATCCACGTTGCAATTTGTTGAATCAGGAAAAGGCGATTAGGGGTTCATTCATAAACCCTAATCTGCCTCATGGGGTTGACACGGCTAAGCAGAATGATACAACAAATCTTGAACCTCATGGGGTTGACACGGCTAAGCATAATGATACAACAAGTCATACGACTGATTCATCTCACATGACTGATTCAGTTCACAAGCATACGGCTGATGCATCTGTGGGTTCTCTTGCTCATGCGACTAGTGTGAATGATGCGCCCGGTAAGTCTAATTTGAATACAACGTATGCTGCTATTGTTCAACCAAAGTCTGAATTACCTATAACACCAGTTAAGTTCGGTTATATGGTGAATGAGGAGAAAAAAGAAGGTTTTGATGTTGTATTACCCAAAGAGACTGTCCGTATGATTTGTAATAAACTTGAATTTACTTTGTATGGCTACTTTTTGGGGGATAGGGTAGCGTATCCAGTGGTTGAATACTTTGCTAAAACTCATTGGAAAAAATTTGGCTTGCAAAAGTCAATGATGAATGCAAATGGCTTTTTCTTTTTTAAGTTTAATGATAGGAAGGGGATGATGGATGTGATCGAAGCAGGGCCTTGGATAATTCGTAATAAACCGATTATCCTGAATGTCTGGTCCCCTAACACAAAGCTACACAAGGATGATATCAAGAATGTATCTGTTTGGGTAAAATTGCATGATATTCCGTTGGTAGCTTATTCTGATGTTGGTTTGAGTCTTTTGGTTTCGCAAATTGGGACTCCAAAGTTGTTGGATTCATTCACAAGCTCTATGTGTGCAAACACGTGGGGTAGAAGTAGCTTTGCAAGAGCTTTGGTTGAGATCTCAGCGGATGCGGGGTTTAAAGAAGAGATATCTGTTGCTATTCCAGAATTAGAGGGGGATGGGTTTGGAGCAGCACATGTGATGGTTGAGTATGAGTGGAAGCCTCCAAGATGTGGTCATTGTTGTGTTTTTGGCCATAATGATGCTGATTGTACTAATACGAATAAGCATGAGCAGACCACAAATGCTAGAGAGGATGATAAAGGGTTTAAGGAAGTAAAGGGTAAGAAAGCTGCAAAAAGATTTGGGGTTGCTTTAAAAAAGCCCCAATTCGAGTACCGTCCAGTTAACAAAAAAGGGAAGGAAGTGCAACATGTTACAAAGCAAGTGACAAAGATTGATACTATGGAGACTAAAAGTGGTTCAAATATGGGTAAATCTGATCTAACTACATCAAACCCTTTTGAGGCGTTATCTGTGGAGAAAATAGATGAAATTGAGACAGACAAGGTGAAAGGGAACATGGATAAGGAAAGCTCTAGGTTTGACTCGGATTCGGAAGTGGATGAGGTTTTAGATATGGATAATGGGATGGCAAGGTATATGATGAGCATGGCAATGGCGCTAGAATCTCCATCGGGTTCTAAGAGGGCAGGTACTCCTTCTACATCGGGTGTTAATGGTTTGTCTGATATTCTGGATTACTAGGGAGTTGATCTGCTGGCAATATTGGTTGAGGTTTCTTTGGGGTGGAATCTACACTTTTGATGATGGCGGCTGATGAAATGGTTTTTTATTTAATTTTGTTTATGTCATCAATTTGTGGTAGGCTAGATTGTTTGGATTGTCTTGGTGTTGTTTTGTGGGTTTTTTTGTTTTTATGTTCACATATGTGGGGCCTGTCCCATATATGAACTAGTGTGGAACGCTTCCTCACTACTTGTACTTCATTGACGGTTGTCTTTATAATAGAATCACCGGGGTAACCCTTTACCCAAAAAAAAAAAAAAGAACTTTAGTATAATGTAGAACGCCATATAGCTCCTAACACCTTACAATACCGTACGTAAACTTAAAATTCCATAATATACCTAATGAATTCGTACGAGTCCTTTGAACATCGTACGACAAGTTAGGACATCTTATGACTCTTTATGCCATATTAGCACCTTGAAAAGCACATTAGTATAATGTAAGACGTCTTACAACACCTAACAACATCTTACAACACCGTACTAACTTTTAAAACTCCAAAATAAACCTAATGAATTCGTACGTGTCCTTTGAACATCGTACGAAAAGTTAGGACATATTACGACCCATTATGCCACATTAGCAATTTGAAAAAAACTTTTGTATAATGTAGAACGCCATACAGCTCCTAACACCTTACAATACCGTACGTAAACTTAAAACTCCATAATAAACCTAATGAATTCGTACGAGTCCTTTTGAACATCGTACGACAAGTTAGAACATCGTATGACTCTTTATGCCATATTAGCACCTTGAAAAGCACATTAGTATAACGTAAGACGTCTTACAACACCTAACAACATCTTACAACACCGTACGAACCTTTAAAACTCCAAAATAAACCTAATGAATTCGTACGAGTCCTTTGAACATCGTACGACAAGTTAGGACATCTTACGACTCTTTATGCCTAAATAGCAACTCAAAAAGAACTTTAGTATAATGTAGAACGCCATACAGCTCCTAACACCTTACAATACCGTAAGTAAACTTAAAACTCAATAATAAACCTAATGAATTCCTATGAGTCCTTTTGAACATCGTACGACAAGTTAGGACATCTTACGACTCTTTATGCCACATTAACAACTCGAAAAGAACTTTAGTATAATGTAGAACGCCATACAGCTCCTAACACCTTACAATACCGTACGTAAACTTAAAACACAATAATAAACCTAATGAATTCGTACGAGTCCTTTTGAACATCGTACGACAAGTTAGGACATCTTACGACTCTTTATGCCACATTAGCAACTCGAAAAGAACTTTAGTATAATGTAGAACGCCAAACAGCTCCTAACACCTTACAATACCGTACGTAAACTTAAAACTCAATAATAAACCTAATGAATTCTACGAGTCCTTTTGAACATCGTACGACAAGTTAGGACATCTTACGACTCTTTATGCCACAATAGCAACTCGAAAAGAACTTTAGTATAATGTAGAACGCCATACAGCTCCTAACACCTTTCAATACCGTACGTAAACTTAAAACTCCATAATATACCTAATGAATTCGTACGAGTCCTTTGAACATCGTACGACAAGTTAGGACATCTTATGACTCTTTATGCCATATTAGCACCTTGAAAAGCACATTAGTATAATGTAAGACGTCTTACAACACCTAACAACATCTTACAACACCGTACGAACCTTTAAAACTCCAAAATAAACCTAATGAGTTCGTACGTGTCCTTTGAACATCGTACGAAAAGTTAGGACATCTTACGACCCTTTATGCCACATTAGCAACTCGAAAAAAACTTTAGTATAATGTAGAACGCCATACAGCTCCTAACACCATACAATACCGTACGTAAACTTAAAACTCAATAATAAACCTAATGAATTCGTACGAGTCCTTTGAACATCGTACGACAAGTTAGGACATCTTACGACTCTTTATGCCACATTAGCAACTCGAAAAGAACTTTAGTATAATGTAGAACGCCATACAGCTCCTAACACCATTCAATACCGTACGTAAATTTAAAACTCCATAATAAACCTAATGAATTCGTACGAGTCCTTTGAACATCGTACGACAAGTTAGGACATCTTACGACTCTTTATGCCACATTAGCAACTCGAAAAGAACTTTAGTATAATGTAGAACGCCATACAGCTCCTAACACCTTACAATACCGTACGTAAACTTAAAACACAATAATAAACCTAATGAATTTGTACGAGTCCTTTTGAACATCGTACGACAAGTTAGGACATCTTACGACTCTTTATGCCACATTAGCAACTCGAAAAGAACTTTAGTATAATGTAGAATGCCATATAGCTCCTAACACCTTACAATACCGTACGTAAACTTAAAACTCCATAATATACCTAATGAATTCGTACGAGTCCTTTGAACATCGTACGACAAGTTAGGACATCTTACGACTCTTTATGCCACATTAGCAACTCGAAAAGAACTTTAGTATAATGTAGAACGCCATAAAGCTCCTAACACCTTACAATACCGTACGTAAACTTAAAACTCCATAATATACCTAATGAATTCGTACGAGTCCTTAGAACATCGTACGACAAGTTAGGACATCTTATGACTCTTTATGCCATATTAGCACCTTGAAAAGCACATTAGTATAATGTAAGACGTCTTACAACACCTAACAACATCTTACAACACCGTACGAAGCTTTAAAACTCCAAAATAAACCTAATGAATTCGTACGTGTCCTTTGAACATCGTACGAAAAGTTAGGACATCTTACGACCCTTTATGCCACATTAGCAACTCGAAAAAAACTTTAGTATAATATAGAACGCCAAACAGCTCCTAACACCTTACAATACCGTACGTAAACTTAAAACTCAATAATAAACCTAATGAATTCTACGAGTCCTTTTGAACATCGTACGACAAGTTAGGACATCTTACGACTCTTTATGCCACAATAGCAACTCGAAAAGAACTTTAGTATAATGTAGAACGCCATACAGCTCCTAACACCTTTCAATACCGTACGTAAACTTAAAACTCCATAATATACCTAATGAATTCGTACGAGTCCTTTGAACATCGTACGACAAGTTAGGACATCTTATGACTCTTTATGCCATATTAGCACCTTGAAAAGCACATTAGTATAATGTAAGACGTCTTACAACACCTAACAACATCTTACAACACCGTACGAACCTTTAAAACTCCAAAATAAACCTAATGAGTTCGTACGTGTCCTTTGAACATCGTACGAAAAGTTAGGACATCTTACGACCCTTTATGCCACATTAGCAACTCGAAAAAAACTTTAGTATAATGTAGAACGCCATACAGCTCCTAACACCATACAATACCGTACGTAAACTTAAAACTCCATAATAAACCTAATGAATTCGTACGAGTCCTTTGAACATCGTACGACAAGTTAGGACATCTTACGACTCTTTATGCCACATTAGCAACTCGAAAAGAACTTTAGTATAATGTAGAACGCCATACAGCTCCTAACACCATTCAATACCGTACGTAAATTTAAAACTCCATAATAAACCTAATGAATTCGTACGAGTCCTTTGAACATCGTACGACAAGTTAGGACATCTTACGACTCTTTATGCCACATTAGCAACTCGAAAAGAACTTTAGTATAATGTAGAACGCCATACAGCTCCTAACACCTTACAATACCGTACGTAAACTTAAAACACAATAATAAACCTAATGAATTTGTACGAGTCCTTTTGAACATCGTACGACAAGTTAGGACATCTTACGACTCTTTATGCCACATTAGCAACTCGAAAAGAACTTTAGTATAATGTAGAATGCCATATAGCTCCTAACACCTTACAATACCGTACGTAAACTTAAAACTCCATAATATACCTAATGAATTCGTACGAGTCCTTTGAACATCGTACGACAAGTTAGGACATCTTACGACTCTTTATGCCACATTAGCAACTCGAAAAGAACTTTAGTATAATGTAGAACGCCATAAAGCTCCTAACACCTTACAATACCGTACGTAAACTTAAAACTCCATAATATACCTAATGAATTCGTACGAGTCCTTAGAACATCGTACGACAAGTTAGGACATCTTATGACTCTTTATGCCATATTAGCACCTTGAAAAGCACATTAGTATAATGTAAGACGTCTTACAACACCTAACAACATCTTACAACACCGTACGAAGCTTTAAAACTCCAAAATAAACCTAATGAATTCGTACGTGTCCTTTGAACATCGTACGAAAAGTTAGGACATCTTACGACCCTTTATGCCACATTAGCAACTCGAAAAAAACTTTAGTATAATATAGAACGCCATACAGCTCCTAACACCTTACAATACCGTACGTAAACTTAAAACTCAATAATAAACCTAATGAATTCCTACGAGTCCCTTTGAACATCGTACGACAAGTTAGGACATCTTACGACTCTTTTTGCCACATTAGCAACTCGAAAAGAACTTTAGTATAATGTAGAACGCCATACGGCTCCTAACACCTTTCAATACCGTACGTAAACTTAAAACTCCATAATAAACCTAATGAATTCGTACGAGTTGTTTGAACATAGTACGACAAGTTAGGACATCTTATGACTCTTTATGCCATATTAGCACCTTGAAAAGCACATTAGTATAATGTAAGACGTCTTACAACACCTAACAACATCTTACAACACCGTACGAACCTTTAAAACTCCAAAATAAACCTAATGAATTCGTACGTGTCCTTTGAACATCGTACGAAAAGTTAAGACATCTTACGACCCTTTATGCCACATTAGCAACTCGAAAAAAACTTTAGTATAATGTAGAAGCCATACAGCTCCTAACACCATACAATACCGTACGTAAACTTAAAACTCTATAATAAACCTAATGAATTCATTCGAATCCTTTGAACATCGTACGACATGTTAGGACATCTTACGACTCTTTATGCCACATTAGCAACTCGAAAAGAACGTTAGTATAATGTAGAACGCCTTACAGCTCCTAAGTACGCCTTACAATACCGTACGTAAACTTAAAACTGCATAATAAACCTAATGAATTCGTACGAGTCCTTTGAACATCGTACGACATGTTAGGACATCTTAAGACTCTTTATGCCATATTAGCAACTCGAAAAGAACGTTAGTATAATGTAGAACGCCATACCGCTCCTAAGTACACCTTACAATTCCGTACGTAAACTTAAAACTCTATAATAAACCTAATGAATTCGTACGAGTCCTTTGAACATCGTACGACAAGTTAGGACATCTTACGACTCTTTATGCCACATTAGCAACTCGAAAAGAACTTTAGTATAATGTAGAACGCCATATAGCTCCTAACACCTTACAATACCGTACGTAAACTTAAAACTCCATAATATACCTAATGAATTCGTACGAGTCCTTTGAACATCGTACGACAAGTTAGGACATCTTATGACTCTTTATGCCATATTAGCACCTTGAAAAGCACATTAGTATAATGTAAGACGTCTTACAACATCTAACAACATCTTACAACATTGTACGAACCTTTAAAACTCCTAAATAAACCTAATGAATTCGTACATGTCCTTTGAACATCGTACGAAAAGTTATGACATCTTACGACCCTTTATGCCACATTAGCAACTCGAAAAAAACTTTAGTATAAGGTGGCATAAAGAGTCGTAAAATGTCCTAAGTTGTACAGAAAGTTGGAGATGGGCGATTAGGGCGATTTGGGCGATTAGGGTTTGCATGCTGATTGCTTGATCTTGCATGTGTTGCAACTCAATCTTTCGTTTGTTGGTGAGTTCGATTTATTTTCTCTAATTGATTTACGCTTATTCTTGTGTAGTAGTCCTGAGATACAATTGGTTTTCGCCAGTTTATTCGAGCACTATTAGCAAGATATAGGGTTTATCGATTAGGGTTTGGTGGGATTTCTTTCACTAAATCATACATTGCTAACTCTTACTGCTTAGTAGGTCTGTAATCGAAAGCGGCTATTGAATATAGTATAGCTTTTTGGTACGAATCCTATTAACCTATTAAGACTTGGTAGTGGTATTGGTTTGGTGCTGTTCTTCGCTTTTCTGGAGTTTTTTAACAATGGAGAAACGATCACTTGCTGATAAAGTTAAAAATATTGATGGAAAGGTTAAGAGAAGCATTCTAAGGAGATCAAATACTGCAACCACTGATGAGGTGAATCAGAATAAGGAAACTGGGCAGATTAGGGTTTCGGTGAATAATACTGGTAATGGAGAGGGTTGTAATGCGGCTAGTTATAGGACGGGTGAGGTTATGAAGGAGCCGGGTGAAGTGCTCAAGGAGCCGGGTGAGGGTTGTAATGCGGCTAGTTATAGTGACCCGGCTGCAAGTATTGACCCGGCAAGAAGCGTTGACCCGGCAACAAGCGTTAACCCGGCTGCAAGTGTTGACCTGGCAACAAGTGTTGACACGGCTGCAAGTGTTGACCCGGCTACAAGCGTTGACCCGGCTAGTTACACGGGTATACATGTTGACACGGCTATGCAGGGTGACACGGCTGGTTATGTTAACAAAGCTAATAACAGTGACCCGGCTACAAGTGTTGACCCGGCTATGGACATTCATACAGCTGAATATGTTGACCCGGCAAGAGCTTTTGACCCTACTGTTAACTCCTATGCTGAGATGACAAAAAAATTCGGCCTAAATTCGGATCAAATGGGAACAAAAGTGAATTTTAGGTATATGTTGAATGCCGAAACAAAGCAGGGGTTTGATGTTGTGCTTCCAAAGGACTCAGTTCGGGCAGTTTGTAATAAACTGGAGTTTACGTTGTATGGGTACTTTCTAGGGGATAGGATGGCGTACCCTGTAGTAGAGTATTATGTTCGTATGAATTGGAAAAAATATGGTCTCCAGAGGTCCATGATGAATGCAAATGGATTTTTCTTCTTTAAGTTTAATGATAAGAAAGGTATGATGGATGTTCTGGAAGGTGGTCCTTGGTTAATTCGAAATAAACCGATTATTCTTAATGTTTGGTCTCCGACTTCAAAGCTGCAGAAGGATGACATCAAAACGGTGTCGGTTTGGGTAAAGTTACATGATGTTCCTTTAGTGGCTTATACGGATGTTGGTTTGAGCCTTTTAGTCTCACAGATTGGTACTCCTAGGTTGCTTGACTCGTTTACCACTTCGATGTGTACTAATGCGTGGGGAAGAAGTAGTTTTGCTAGAGCTCTTGTTGAAATATCAGCGGATATGGATTTTAAGGAGGAAATTACTATTGCCGTTCCTGATCTGGAGGGCGATGGCTTTGGATCGGCTAAGGTGTCGGTGGAATATGAGTGGAAACCGCCTAGATGCGGGCATTGTAGGGTATTTGGTCATACTAAGGATGGATGTCCTTTACCGAAACAGGACACCAATCCTAGTTCAAACGTGGATAGTGATGGTTTCAAGGAGGTGAAGAATAAAAAGACAGCAAAGAGAAATGGAATTCAAATTAAGAAACCGCAGTTTGAATATCGTCCGGTGGTTAAAAGAGATGGGACAAATGATGTCAGAAAGATGGATAGGCAAAAGGAAAATAGGTTAAAGTTGAAGGAGCCAATGATGGATAACGTCGTGTCTGCTAACCCATTTGGTGTCTTAATGGATGAAGTTGAGAACGGCACTGGGGAGGATAGAATGAAGGGTAATTTGGAAAATGGGATTAATCAACTGGATTCAGATTCGGATGTTGATGAAGTTCTTGATTTGGATAGTGGTATGGCCAGGTTTGTGCAAAATACTTCATTCAGGGATATGAATACTATTAAAGGGGCAAGCACTCCTTCTACTTCAGGTCTCAATGGTTAGTATGGCCGCTTGGAACATTAGGGGTTTGAACCGAGCCCCAAAGCAGAAGGAGGTTCGTCAGATTGTTAGAGATAATAAGTTGAGCCTGTGTGCTATCTTGGAGTCTCATGTGGAATTGGATAGACTAACGGGGGTTTGTGAGAGTGTGTTTAAAAGATGGGATTGGACGTCAAATGGAAATATGTGCTCGAAGGGGTCCAGGATTATATTGGGATGGGATCCCCTCATTATGGATGTTATGGTTCTTGCTCAGTCGGATCAGGTTATGCATATTCAAATTTCTTTTAAGCTTGATAAAAGGAGGTTATTCTGCTCTGTTGTTTATGCTGCCAATTATTATGTCCATAGAAGGGAGTTATGGGCTAGTTTATGCAGACACAGTATGATGGTCAAAGGTGACCCCTGGTTTATGATGGGGGACTTTAACTCGGCTTTATTCTCTCATGATTCGTATGCTGGGTCGTCAAGTTCTACTATTGGCATGAGAGAGTTTATGGATTGTATTAACCAGATTGAGATGATTGATGTTAACAGGTCTGGAATGCAATTCACTTGGAATCAAAAACCCAAACAGGGTAAAGGGGTGTTCAAAAAAATTGATAGGATTATGGCGAATGTTCGATTTACTGATATCTATCCTACGGCAAGTGCTATTTTTCAACCGAATGGTATTTCTGATCATTCTCCCTGTGTCATTAGAATCCCGGAAGTGGAACGTTGTAGACCCCCCCATTTCGATTTGCAAATTTCCTTACGTATAAACCGGAATTCAAGGATGTTGTTGCAAAGATTTGGGGTATGAATATTGAGGGTGTGCACCAGTTCAAAGTGGTTAAAAGGCTTAAGCTTCTTAAACCGCCTTTAAGGGGTTTATTATATATGCAGGGAAATCTTCACTCTAAGGTTGCTGCCATTCGTACTCAACTTCATCAAATTCAAAGTTTGATTGATGAAGATCCTATGAACTTGGAGTTACACTCCCAGGAGTCTAAACTTCTTGCTTCATTTAGTGAGGCAAGCCTTGATGAAGAAAGATTCTTGAAGCAGAAAGCGAAGGTGCATTGGTTGGCAGAGGGGGATGCTAATACTAAGTATTTCCATAGTGCTCTGAAGTGCAGAAACCATAGAGCTCGGATAGACGTCATTACTGATAGTAATGGTAATCTGCATGAAGGGAAGGAGGTTCCAAAGGCGTTTGTTGATCATTATGTGGGGTTTCTGGGTAAGGAGGATATTTCTATTATTCCCATAACTCCGGAGTTGTTTGATGTCCGGATTGATCAGGCTGTGGCTGCTGATATGATTCGAGAGGTGACTGTGGATGAAATCAAAAGGACCATGTTTGCTTTTGGTGATGATAAAGCTCCTGGTCCGGATGGGTTTACAGCTGCGTTTTATAAGAAGTCATGGGATATTATGGGTCAAGATGTGTGCCTCGCTGTGCAGGATTTTTTTCGTGAGGGCAAGTTACTTATCGAGATGAATCATACTCTGATTACGCTTATTCCCAAGGTTGAGACTCCCACTTTTATTACGGATTATAGACCGATTGCTTGTTGTAATGTTCTATTTAAGTGCATTACTAAGATTTTAGCGGATAGAATGAAGGAGAGCCTGAGTAGTATTATTAGTTCCAATCAATCTGCTTTTATTCTGGGTAGAAGAATAACGGATAATATTTTATTGACCCAAGAGCTCATGCATAGATATCACCTGGATAGTGGGCCTCCAAGGTGTGCGTTTAAAGTTGACATTCAAAAAGCTTATGATACTGTGAATTGGAAATTCTTGAAGACGGTTTTATTGGGTTTTGGCTTTCATCCTATGATGGTTAATTGGGTCATGATGTGTGTTACCACGGTTTCGTTCTCTATCTCTGTGAATGGCAGTCTTCATGGTTATTTTAGGGGGAAACGTGGGCTCCGACAGGGGGATCCGATGTCCCCGTATCTGTTTACTATGGTTATGGAGATTCTTACTTTGGTGTTGAGAAGAGCTGTTTCACTGGACTCGTCTTTCAGATTCCATAATAGATGTGAGAAGATTCTTTTGATTAATTTGTGTTTTGCAGATGACTTATTTCTGTTTGCTAGAGGGGATTTGAGTTCTGCAAAGGTGATTATGAAATCTTTAACGGATTTTGCTAACATGTCTGGGTTGAGCCCGAGCAACCAGAAAAGTACTATATTTTTTTGTAATGTCCCTGTGCAAATCAAGAATAGTATTCTGAATATTATGCCGTTTGTGGAGGGTAAGTTGCCGGTTAGGTATTTGGGTGTTCCTCTTGTGGCGTCTAGAGTGAGGACTTCGGACTGTCGGGCTCTTATTGAAAAAGTTGATAATCGTATTGGTGACTGGAAGAATAAGTTACTTTCCTTCGCTGGTAGGTGTCAACTCATTAACTCTGTTATCGCTTCTTTTCATGTTTTTTGGTCTTCAGTGTTCATCCTCCCAATCCGGATTATGCATGATATTGAGGCTAAAATGCGAGATTTCTTATGGGCTCGAGGTCCTTTGAAGAAGGGTCGTGCTAGGGTTGCTTGGAAGGATGTTTGCATGCCAAAAGATGAAGGTGGTCTGGGGATCAAACGCGTTAGGGATATGAATAAAGCCATGATGTCGTATCACATTTGGAGCATCATCTCTAATCGTCCCTCTGTTTGGGTGGATTGGATCAAGCAATATAGGTTAAAGGGGAGGAATCTTTGGAGTGTAGAGATCCCTAGAAATTGTTCTTGGGGTTGGCGGAAAATTCTTCAACTTAGGCCTCTTGTTCGTAGATTCATGTGGTCCAAAGTGGGGAATGGTTGCAATACGTCTGTTTGGTATGATACCTGGTTTGAAGGTGGTCCGTTTATTGAAATGTTGTCGCACAGGGATATTAGGAATGCTGGGTTTTCTTTGGAAGCTACTGTGGCTGATATATATAGGGATGGTAGTTGGAGATGGCCATCTTCTTGGTTAAATACTTATCCGGTTCTTATCCAGGTTATACAGATGCGGTTATATCCAGATACATTGGATCAAATTGTCTGGAAATCGGGCTCGAATCTGTGCTTGTTCTCTACTAAGGAGGTGTGGGATTGTATTAGATTACGTGGGTCTATTGTTGACTGGGCTAAAGGGGTTTGGTTTTCTCAGTGTATTCCGAAACATGCTTTTCTATTATGGTTGGTGATGAGGGAGAGATTACTCACCCAAGACAAGATTCTGTCCTGGGATATGGTTAGAAGAGGGAATATGAATATGATGTGTTGTCCGCTTTGTTGCAGAAATTTTGATTCTCATGACCATTTGTTCTTTGAGTGTTCTTTCGCTTCTAGGGTTTGGGATCTTAAAAATCTGTGGCGAGATTGCAGCACCTGTCGAACAACAGATTGGATATTATTGACTGGATAAGGTCGGCTTACTCGAAGTCATTGCGTCATGTGGTGGGTAAACTATCTATTGCAGCTGCTATCTATTTGGTGTGGCAGGAAAGAATTAACCGGTTGTTCAAGAACCAGACACGGCCCCCAGAAGTGGTAGCTGAAGAAATCCGCAATACTGTTCGATGCAAGTTATTGGGCCTTAAATTTAAGAACTCAACACGGGTGTGGACTATTCTAAGGGAATGGAAGATTGATCGCGACAAAGATTTGGTAGATCCAGGCTGATTAGTTGTTTTTCTTTTATGTTGATTTAGCATGGCTAGTATGTTTCTTGTTTTGCTTTGTTTACTAGGCAATGTTGCTTTTGTTGGTGTTTTTTTGTACACATTCATGGGGCATGTCCTATGTTTGAACTAGTGTGGTATTCTGCCATGCTACTTATTCTTATTGTGGATGTTAATATATAGAATCACCTGGGTAACCCTTTACCCAAAAAAAAAAGAACGTTAGTATAATGTAGAACGCCATACAGCTCCTAAGTACACCTTACAATACCGTACGTAAACTTAAAACTCCATAATAAACCTAATGAATTCGTACGAGTCCTTTGAACATCGTACGACAAGTTAGGACATCTTACGACCATTTTTGCCACATTAGGAACTTGAAAAGAACGTTAGTACGACAAGTTAAAGCTCCATAATAAACCTAATGAATTCGTAAGAGTCCTTTGAATATCGTACGACAAGTTAGGACATCTTACGACTCTTTATGCCACATTAGCAACTCGAAAAGAACTTTAGAATAATGTAGAACGCCATACAACTCCTAACACCTTACAATACCGTACGTAAACTTAAAACTCCATAATAAACCTAATGAATTCGTACGAGTCCTTTGAACATCGTACGACAAGTTAGGACATCTTATGACTCTTTATGCCATATTAGCACCTTGAAAAGCACATTAATATAATGTAAAACGACTTACAACACCTAACAACAGCTTACAACACCGTACGAACCTTTAAAACTCCAAAACAAACCTAATTAATTCGTACGTGACCTTTGAACATCGTACGACAAGTTAGGACATCTTACGACTCTTTATGCCACATTAGCAACTCGAAAAGAACTTTAGTATAATGTAGAACGCCATACAACTCCTAACACCTTACAATACCGTACGTAAACTTAAAACTCCATAATATACCTAATGAATTCGTACAAGTCCTTAGAACATCATACGACAAGTTAGGACATCTTATGACTCTTTATGCCATATTAGCACCATGAAAAGCACATTAGTATAATGTAAGACGACTTACCACACCTAACAACATCTTACAACACCGTACGAACCTTTAAAACTCCAAAACAAACCTAATTAATTCGTACGTATCCTTTGAAAATCGTACGACAAGTTAGGATATCTTACGACTCTTTATGCCACATTAGCAGCTCGAAAAGAACTTTAGTATAATGTAGAACGCCATACAACTCTTAACACCTTACAATACCGTACGTAAACTTAAAACTCCATAACAAACCTAATGAATTCGTACGAGTCCTTTGAACATCGTACGACAATTTAGGACATCTTACGACTCTTTATGCCACATTAGCAACTCGAAAAGAACTTTAGTATAATGTAGAACGCCATACAACTCTTAACACCTTACAATACTGTACGTAAACTTAAAACTCCATAACAAACCTAATGAATTCGTACGAGTCCTTTGAACATCGTACGACAAGTTAGGACATCTTACGACTCTTTATGCCACATTAGCAACTCGAAAAGAACGTTAGTATATTATAGAACACCATACAACTCCTAAGAACACCTTACAATACCGTACGTAAACTTAAAACTCCATAATAAACCTAATGAATTCGTACGAGTCCTTTGAACATCGTACGACAAGTTAGGACATCTTACGACCCTTTTTGCCACATTAGGAACTTGAAAAGAACATTAGTACGACAAGTTAAAGCTCCATAATAAACCTAATGAATTCGTAAGAGTCCTTTGAATATCGTACGACAAGCTAGGACATCTTACGACTCTTTATGCCACATTAGCAACTCGAAAAGAACTTTAGTATAATGTAGAACGCCATACAACTCCTAACACCTTACAATACCGTACGTAAACTTAAAACTCCATAATAAACCTAATGAATTCGTACGAGTCCTTTGAACATCGTACGACAAGTTAGGACATCTTATGACTCTTTATGCCATATTAGCACCTTGAAAAGCACATTAGTATAATGTAAGACGACTTACAACTCCTAACAACAGCTTACAACACCGTACGGACCTTTAAAACTCCAAAACAAACCTAATTAATTCGTACGTGTCCTTTGAACATCGTACGACAAGTTAGGACATCTTACGACTATTTATGCCACATTAGCAACTCGAAAAGAACTTTAGTATAATGTAGAACGCCATACAACTCCTAACACCTTACAATACCGTACGTAAACTTAAAACTCCATAATATACCTAATGAATTCGTACGAGTCCTTAGAACATCATACGACAAGTTAGGACATCTTATGACTCTTTATGCCATATTAGCACCATGAAAAGCACATTAGTATAATTTAAGTCTACTTACCACACCTAACAACATCTTACAACACCGTACGAACCTTTAAAACTCCAAAACAAACCTAATTAATTCGTACATATCCTTTGAAATCGTACGACAAGTTAGGATATCTTACGACTCTTTATGCCACATTAGCAGCTCGAAAAGAACTTTAGTATAATGTAGAACGCCATACAACTCTTAACACCTTACAATACCGTACGTAAACTTAAAACTCCATAACAAACCTAATGAATTCGTACGAGTCCTTTGAACATCGTACGACAATTTAGGACATCTTACGACTCTTTATGCCACATTAGCAACTCGAAAAGAACTTTAGTATAATGTAGAACGCCATACAACTCTTAACACCTTACAATACTGTACGTAAACTTAAAACTCCATAACAAACCTAATGAATTCGTACGAGTCCTTTGAACATCGTACGACAAGTTAGGACATCTTACGACTCTTTATGCCACATTAGCAACTCGAAAAGAACGTTAGTATATTATAGAACACCATACAGCTCCTAAGTACACCTTACAATACCGTACGTAAACTTAAAACTCCATAATAAACCTAATGAATTCGTACGAGTCCTTTGAACATCGTACGACAAGTTAGGACATCTTACGACCCTTTTTGCCACATTAGGAACTTGAAAAGAACGTTAGTACGACAAGTTAAAGCTCCATAATAAACCTAATGAATTCGTAAGAGTCCTTTGAATATCGTACGACAAGTTAGGACATCTTACGACTCTTTATGCCACATTAGCAACTCGAAAAGAACTTTAGTATAATGTAGAACGCCATACAACTCCTAACACCTTACAATACCGTACGTAAACTTAAAACTCCATAATAAACCTAATGAATTCGTACGAGTCCTTTGAACATCGTACGACAAGTTAGGACATCTGATGACTCTTTATGCCATATTAGCACCTTGAAAAGCACATTAGTATAATGTAAGACGACTTACAACACCTAACAACAGCTTACAACACCGTACGGACCTTTAAAACTCCAAAATAAACCTAATTAATTCGTACGTGTCCTTTGAACATCGTACGACAAGTTAGGACATCTTACGACTCTTTATGCCACATTAGCAACTCGAAAAGAACTTTAGTATAATGTAGAACGCCATACAACTCCTAACACCTTACAATACCGTATGTAAACTTAAAACTCCATAATATACCTAATGAATTCGTACGAGTCCTTTGAACATCGTACGACAAGTTAGGACATCTTACGACTCTTTATGCCACATTAGCAACTCGAAAAGAACGTTAGTATATTATAGAACACCATACAGCTCCTAAGTACACCTTACAATACCGTACGTAAACTTAAAACTCCAGAATAAACCTAATGAATTCGTACGAGTCCTTTGAACATCGTACGACAAGTTAGGACATCTTACGACCCTTTTTGCCACATTAGGAACTTGAAAAGAACGTTAGTACGACAAGGTAAAGCTCCATAATAAACCTAATGAATTCGTAAGAGTCCTTTGAATATCGTACGACAAGTTAGGACATCTTACGACTCTTTATGCCACATTAGCAACTCGAAAAGAACTTTAGTATAATGTAGAACGCCATACAACTCCTAACACCTTACAATACCGTACGTAAACTTAAAACTCCATAATAAACCTAATGAATTCGTACGAGTCCTTTGAACATCGTACGACAAGTTAGGACATCTGATGACTCTTTATGCCATATTTGCACCTTGAAAAGCACATTAGTATAATGTAAGACGACTTACAACACCTAACAACAGCTTACAACACCGTACGGACCTTTAAAACTCCAAAATAAACCTAATTAATTCGTACGTGTCCTTTGAACATCGTACGACAAGTTAGGACATCTTACGACTCATTATGCCACATTAGCAACTCGAAAAGAACTTTAGTATAATGTAGAACGCCATACAACTCCTAACACCTTACAATACCGTACGTAAACTTAAAACTCCATAATATACCTAATGAATTTGTACGAGTCCTTAGAACATCATACGACAAGTTAGGACATCTTATGACTCTTTATGCCATATTAGCACCATGAAAAGCACATTAGTATAATGTAAGACGACTTACCACACCTAACAACATCTTATAACACCGTACGAACCTTTAAAACTCCAAAACAAACCTAATTAATTCGTACGTATCTTTTGAAAATCGTACGACAAGTTAGGATTTCTTACGACTCTTTATGCCACATTAGCAGCTCGAAAAGAACTTTAGTATAATGTAGAACGCCATACAACTCTTAACACCTTACAATACCGTACGTAAACTTAAAACTCCATAACAAACCTAATGAATTCGTACGAGTCCTTTGAACATCGTACGACAATTTAGGACATCTTACGACTCTTTATGCCACATTAGCAACTCGAAAAGAACGTTAGTATAATGTAGAACGCCATACAGCTCCTAAGTACATCTTACAATACCGTACGTAAACTTAAAACACCATAATAAACCTAATGAATTCGTACGAGTCCTTTGAACATCGTACGATAAGTTAGGACATCTTATGACTCTTTATGCCATATTAGCACCTTGAAAAGCACATTAGTATAATGTAAGACGACTTACCAAACCTAACAACATCTTACAACACCGTACGAACCTTTAAAACTCCAAATCAAACCTAATTAATTCGTACGTATCATTTGAAAATCGTACGACAAGTTAGGATATCTTACGACTCTTTATGCCACATTAGCAGCTCGAAAAGAACTTTAGTATAATGTAGAACGCCATACAACTCTTAACACCTTATAATACCGTACGTAAACTTAAAACTCCATAACAAACCTAATGAATTCGTACGAGTCCTTTGAACATCGTATGACAATTTAGGACATCTTACGACTCTTTATGCCACATTAGCAACTCGAAAAGAACTTTAGTATAATGTAGAACGCCATACAACTCTTAACACCTTACAATACTGTACGTAAACTTAAAACTACATAACAAACCTAATGAATTCGTACGAGTCCTTTGAACATCGTACGACAAGTTAGGACATCTTACGACTCTTTATGCCACATTAGCAACTCGAAAAGAACGTTAGTATATTGTAGAACACCATACAGCTCCTAAGTACACCTTACAATACCGTACGTAAACATAAAACTCCATAATAAACCTAATGAATTCGTACGAGTCCTTTGAACATCGTACGACAAGTTAGGACATCTTACGACCCTTTTTGCCACATTAGGAACTTGAAAAGAACGTTAGTACGTCAAGTTAAAGCTCCATAATAAACCTAATGAATTCGTAAGAGTCCTTTGAATATCGTACGACAAGTTAGGACATCTTACGACTCTTTATGCCACATTAGCAACTCGAAAAGAACTTTAGTATAATGTAGAACGCCATACAACTCTTAACACCTTACAATACTGTACGTAAACTTAAAACTCCATAACAAACCTAATGAATTCGTACGAGTCCTTTGAACATCGTACGACAAGTTAGGACATCTTACGACTCTTTATGCCACATTAGCAACTCGAAAAGAACGTTAGTATATTGTAGAACACCATACAGAACCTAAGTACACCTTACAATACCGTACGTAAACATAAAACTCCATAATAAACCTAATGAATTCGTACGAGTCCTTTGAACATCGTACGACAAGTTAGTACATCTTACGACCCTTTTTGCCACATTAGGAACTTGAAAAGAACGTTAGTACGACAAGTTAAAGCTCCATAATAAACCTAATGAATTCGTAAGAGTCCTTTGAATATCGTACGACAAGTTAGGACATCTTACGACTCTATATGCCACATTAGCAACTCGAAAAGAACTTTAGTATAATGTAGAACGCCATACAACTGCTAACACCTTACAATACCGTACGTAAACTTAAAACTCCATAATAAACCTAATGAATTCGTACGAGTCCTTTGAACATCGTACGACAAGTTAGGACATCTTATGACTCTTTATGCCATATTAGCACCTTGAAAAGCACATTAGTATAATGTAAGACAACTTACAACACCTAACAACAGCTTACAACACCGTACGGACCTTTAAAACTCCAAAACAAACCTAATTAATTCGTACGTGTCCTTTGAACATCGTACGACAAGTTAGGACATCTTACGACTCTTTATGCCACATTAGCAACTCGAAAAGAACTTTAGTATAATGTAGAACGCCATACAACTCCTAACACCTTATAATACCGTACGTAAACTTAAAACTCCATAATAAACCTAATGAATTCGTACGAGTCCTTTGAACATCGTACGACAATTAGGACATCTTATGACTCTTTATGCCATATTAGCACCTTGAAAAGCACATTAGTATAATGTAAGACGACTTACAACACCTAACAACATCTTACAACACCGTAGGAACCTTTAAAACTCCAAAACAAGCCTAATTAATTCGTACGTGTCCTTTGAACATCGTACGACAAGTTAGGACATCTTACGACTCTTTATGCCACATTAGCAACTCGAAAAGAACTTTAGTATAATGTAGAACGCCATACAACTCCTAACACCTTACAATACCGTACGTAAACTTAAAACTCCATAATAAACCTAATGAATTCGTACGAGTCCTTTGAACATCGTACGACAAGTTAGGACATCTGATGACTCTTTATGCCATATTAGCACCTTGAAAAGCACATTAGTATAATGTAAGACGACTTACAACACCTAACAACAGCTTACAACACCGTACGGACCTTTAAAACTCCAAAATAAACCTAATTAATTCGTACGTGTCCTTTGAACATCGTACGACAAGTTAGGACATCTTACGACTCATTATGCCACATTAGCAACTCGAAAAGAACTTTAGTATAATGTAGAACGCCATACAACTCCTAACACCTTACAATACCGTACGTAAACTTAAAACTCCATAATATACCTAATGAATTTGTACGAGTCCTTAGAACATCATACGACAAGTTAGGACATCTTATGACTCTTTATGCCATATTTGCACCATGAAAAGCACATTAGTATAATGTAAGACGACTTACCACACCTAACAACATCTTACAACACCGTACGAACCTTTAAAACTCCAAAACAAACCTAATTAATTCGTACGTATCTTTTGAAAATCGTACGACAAGTTAGGATTTCTTACGACTCTTTATGCCACATTAGCAGCTCGAAAAGAACTTTAGTATAATGTAGAACGCCATACAACTCTTAACACCTTACAATACCGTACGTAAACTTAAAACTCCATAACAAACCTAATGAATTCGTACGAGTCCTTTGAACATCGTACGACAATTTAGGACATCTTACGACTCTTTATGCCACATTAGCAATTCGAAAAGAACGTTAGTATAATGTAGAACGCCATACAGCTCCTAAGTACACCTTACAATACCGTACGTAAACTTAAAACACCATAATAAACCTAATGAATTCGTACGAGTCCTTTGAACATCGTACGATAAGTTAGGACATCTTATGACTCTTTATGCCATATTAGCACCTTGAAAAGCACATTAGTATAATGTAAGACGACTTACCACACCTAACAACATCTTACAACACCGTACGAACCTTTAAAACTCCAAAACAAACCTAATTAATTCGTACGTATCATTTGAAAATCGTACGACAAGTTAGGATATCTTACGACTCTTTATGCCACATTAGCAGCTCGAAAAGAACTTTAGTATAATGTAGAACGCCATACAACTCTTAACACCTTATAATACCGTACGTAAACTTAAAACTCCATAACAAACCTAATGAATTCGTACGAGTCCTTTGAACATCGTATGACAATTTAGGACATCTTACGACTCTTTATGCCACATTAGCAACTCGAAAAGAACTTTAGTATAATGTAGAACACCATACAACTCTTAACACCTTACAATACTGTACGTAAACTTAAAACTACATAACAAACCTAATGAATTCGTACGAGTCCTTTGAACATCGTACGACAAGTTAGGACATCTTACGACTCTTTATGCCACATTAGCAACTCGAAAAGAACGTTAGTATATTGTAGAACACCATACAGCTCCTAAGTACACCTTACAATACCGTACGTAAACATAAAACTCCATAATAAACCTAATGAATTCGTACGAGTCCTTTGAACATCGTACGACAAGTTAGGACATCTTACGACCCTTTTTGCCACATTAGGAACTTGAAAAGAACGTTAGTACGTCAAGTTAAAGCTCCATAATAAACCTAATGAATTCGTAAGAGTCCTTTGAATATCGTACGACAAGTTAGGACATCTTACGACTCTTTATGCCACATTAGCAACTCGAAAAGAACTTTAGTATAATGTAGAACGCCATACAACTCTTAACACCTTACAATACTGTACGTAAACTTAAAACTCCATAACAAACCTAATGAATTCGTACGAGTCCTTTGAACATCGTACGACAAGTTAGGACATCTTACGACTCTTTATGCCACATTAGCAACTCGAAAAGAACGTTAGTATATTGTAGAACACCATACAGCACCTAAGTACACCTTACAATACCGTACGTAAACATAAAACTCCATAATAAACCTAATGAATTCGTACGAGTCCTTTGAACATCGTACGACAAGTTAGTACATCTTACGACCCTTTTTGCCACATTAGGAACTTGAAAAGAACGTTAGTACGACAAGTTAAAGCTCCATAATAAACCTAATGAATTCGTAAGAGTCCTTTGAATATCGTACGACAAGTTAGGACATCTTACGACTCTATATGCCACATTAGCAACTCGAAAAGAACTTTAGTATAATGTAGAACGCCATACAACTCCTAACACCTTACAATACCGTACGTAAACTTAAAACTCCATAATAAACCTAATGAATTCGTACGAGTCCTTTGAACATCGTACGACAAGTTAGGACATCTTATGACTCTTTATGCCATATTAGCACCTTGAAAAGCACATTAGTATAATGTAAGACAACTTACAACACCTAACAACAGCTTACAACACCGTACGGACCTTTAAAACTCCAAAACAAACCTAATTAATTCGTACGTGTCCTTTGAACATCGTACGACAAGTTAGGACATCTTACGACTCTTTATGCCACATTAGCAACTCGAAAAGAACTTTAGTATAATGTAGAACGCCATACAACTCCTAACACCTTATAATACCGTACGTAAACTTAAAACTCCATAATAAACCTAATGAATTCGTACGAGTCCTTTGAACATCGTACGACAATTAGGACATCTTATGACTCTTTATGCCATATTAGCACCTTGAAAAGCACATTAGTATAATGTAAGACGACTTACAACACCTAACAACATCTTACAACACCGTAGGAACCTTTAAAACTCCAAAACAAGCCTAATTAATTCGTACGTGTCCTTTGAACATCGTACGACAAGTTAGGACATCTTACGACTCTTTATGCCACATTAGCAACTCGAAAAGAACTTTAGTATAATGTAGAACGGCATACAACTCCTAACACCTTACAATACCGTACGTAAACTTAAAACTCCATAATAAACCTAATGAATTCGTACGAGTCCTTTGAACATCGTACGACAAGTTAGGACATCTGATGACTCTTTATGCCATATTAGCACCTTGAAAAGCACATTAGTATAATGTAAGACGACTTACAACACCTAACAACAGCTTACAACACCGTACGGACCTTTAAAACTCCAAAATAAACCTAATTAATTCGTACGTGTCCTTTGAACATCGTACGACAAGTTAGGACATCTTACGACTCATTATGCCACATTAGCAACTCGAAAAGAACTTTAGTATAATGTAGAACGCCATACAACTCCTAACACCTTACAATACCGTACGTAAACTTAAAACTCCATAATATACCTAATGAATTTGTACGAGTCCTTAGAACATCATACAACAAGTTAGGACATCTTATGACTCTTTATGCCATATTTGCACCATGAAAAGCACATTAGTATAATGTAAGACGACTTACCACACCTAACAACATCTTACAACACCGTACGAACCTTTAAAACTCCAAAACAAACCTAATTAATTCGTACGTATCTTTTGAAAATCGTACGACAAGTTAGGATTTCTTACGACTCTTTATGCCACATTAGCAGCTCGAAAAGAACTTTAGTATAATGTAGAACGCCATACAACTCTTAACACCTTACAATACCGTACGTAAACTTAAAACTCCATAACAAACCTAATGAATTCGTACGAGTCCTTTGAACATCGTACGACAATTTAGGACATCTTACGACTCTTTATGCCACATTAGCAATTCGAAAAGAACGTTAGTATAATGTAGAACGCCATACAGCTCCTAAGTACACCTTACAATACCGTACGTAAACTTAAAACACCATAATAAACCTAATGAATTCGTACGAGTCCTTTGAACATCGTACGATAAGTTAGGACATCTTATGACTCTTTATGCCATATTAGCACCTTGAAAAGCACATTAGTATAATGTAAGACGACTTACCACACCTAACAACATCTTACAACACCGTACGAACCTTTAAAACTCCAAAACAAACCTAATTAATTCGTACGTATCATTTGAAAATCGTACGACAAGTTAGGATATCTTACGACTCTTTATGCCACATTAGCAGCTCGAAAAGAACTTTAGTATAATGTAGAACGCCATACAACTCTTAACACCTTATAATACCGTACGTAAACTTAAAACTCCATAACAAACCTAATGAATTCGTACGAGTCCTTTGAACATCGTATGACAATTTAGGACATCTTACGACTCTTTATGCCACATTAGCAACTCGAAAAGAACTTTAGTATAATGTAGAACGCCATACAACTCTTAACACCTTACAATACTGTACGTAAACTTAAAACTACATAACAAACCTAATGAATTCGTACGAGTCCTTTGAACATCGTACGACAAGTTAGGACATCTTACGACTCTTTATGCCACATTAGCAACTCGAAAAGAACGTTAGTATATTGTAGAACACCATACAGCTCCTAAGTACACCTTACAATACCGTACGTAAACATAAAACTCCATAATAAACCTAATGAATTCGTACGAGTCCTTTGAACATCGTACGACAAGTTAGGACATCTTACGACCCTTTTTGCCACATTAGGAACTTGAAAAGAACGTTAGTACGTCAAGTTAAAGTTCCATAATAAACCTAATGAATTCGTAAGAGTCCTTTGAATATCGTACGACAAGTTAGGACATCTTACGACTCTTTATGCCACATTAGCAACTCGAAAAGAACTTTAGTATAATGTAGAACGCCATACAACTCTTAACACCTTACAATACTGTACGTAAACTTAAAACTCCATAACAAACCTAATGAATTCGTACGAGTCCTTTGAACATCGTACGACAAGTTAGGACATCTTACGACTCTTTATGCCTCATTAGCAACTCGAAAAGAACGTTAGTATATTTTAGAACACCATACAGCACCTAAGTACACCTTACAATACCGTACGTAAACATAAAACTCCATAATAAACCTAATGAATTCGTACGAGTCCTTTGAACATCGTACGACAAGTTAGGACATCTTACGACCCTTTTTGCCACATTAGGAACTTGAAAAGAACGTTAGTACGACAAGTTAAAGCTCCATAATAAACCTAATGAATTCGTAAGAGTCCTTTGAATATCGTACGACAAGTTAGGACATCTTACGACTCTATATGCCACATTAGCAACTCGAAAAGAACTTTAGTATAATGTAGAACGCCATACAACTCCTAACACCTTACAATACCGTACGTAAACTTAATACTCCATAATAAACCTAATGAATTCGTACGAGTCCTTTGAACATCGTACGACAAGTTAGGACATCTTATGACTCTTTATGCCATATTAGCACCTTGAAAAGCACATTAGTATAATGTAAGACAACTTACAACACCTAACAACAGCTTACAACACCGTACGGACCTTTAAAACTCCAAAACAAACCTAATTAATTCGTACGTGTCCTTTGAACATCGTACGACAAGTTAGGACATCTTACGACTCTTTATGCCACATTAGCAACTCGAAAAGAACTTTAGTATAATGTAGAACGCCATACAACTCCTAACACCTTATAATACCGTACGTAAACTTAAAACTCCATAATAAACCTAATGAATTCGTACGAGTCCTTTGAACATCGTACGACAATTAGGACATCTTATGACTCTTTATGCCATATTAGCACCTTGAAAAGCACATTAGTATAATGTAAGACGACTTACAACACCTAACAACATCTTACAACACCGTAGGAACCTTTAAAACTCCAAAACAAGCCTAATTAATTCGTACGTGTCCTTTGAACATCGTACGACAAGTTAGGACATCTTACGACTCTTTATGCCACATTAGCAACTCGAAAAGAACTTTAGTATAATGTAGAACGCCATACAACTCCTAACACCTTACAATACTGTACGTAAACTTAAAACTCCATAATAAACCTAATGAATTCGTACGAGTCCTTTGAACATCGTACGACAAGTTAGGACATCTTATGACTCTTTATGCCATATTAGCACCTTGAAAAGCACATTAGTATAATGTAAGACAACTTACAACACCTAACAACAGCTTACAACACCGTACGGACCTTTAAAACTCCAAAACAAACCTAATTAATTCGTACGTGTCCTTTGAACATCGTACGACAAGTTAGGACATCTTACGACTCTTTATGCCACATTAGCAGCTCGAAAAGAACTTTAGTATAATGTAGAACGCAATACAACTTCTAACACCTTACAATACTGTACGTAAAATTAAAACTCCATAATAAACCTAATGAATTCGTACGAGTCCTTTGAACATCGTACGACAATTAGGACATCTTATGACTCTTTATGCCATATTAGCACCTTGAAAAGCACATTAGTATAATGTAAGACAACTTACAACACCTAACAACAGCTTACAACACCGTACGGACCTTTAAAACTCCAAAACAAACCTAATTAATTCGTACGTGTCCTTTGAACATCGTACGACAAGTTAGGACATCTTACGACTCTTTATGCCACATTAGCAACTCGAAAAGAACTTTAGTATAATGTAGAACGCCATACAACTCCTAACACCTTACAATACTGTACGTAAACTTAAAACTCCATAATAAACCTAATGAATTCGTACGAGTCCTTTGAACATCGTACGACAAGTTAGGACATCTTATGACTCTTTATGCCATATTAGCACCTTGAAAAGCACATTAGTATAATGTAAGACAACTTACAACACCTAACAACAGCTTACAACACCGTACGGACCTTTAAAACTCCAAAACAAACCTAATTAATTCGTACGTGTCCTTTGAACATCGTACGACAAGTTAGGACATCTTACGACTCTTTATGCCACATTAGCAGCTCGAAAAGAACTTTAGTATAATGTAGAACGCAATACAACTTCTAACACCTTACAATACTGTACGTAAAATTAAAACTCCATAATAAACCTAATGAATTCGTACGAGTCCTTTGAACATCGTACGACAAGTTAGGACATCTTACGACCCTTTTTGCCACATTAGGAACTTGAAAAGAACGTTAGTACGACAAGTTAAAGCTCCATAATAAACCTAATGAATTCGTAAGAGTCCTTTGAATATCGTACGACAAGTTAGGACATCTTACGACTCTTTATGCCACATTAGCAACTCGAAAAGAACTTTAGTATAATGTAGAACGCCATACAACTCCTAACACCTTACAATACCGTACGTAAACTTAAAACTCCATAATAAACCTAATGAATTCGTACGAGTCCTTTGAACATCGTACGACAAGTTAGGACATCTTATGACTCTTTATGCCATATTAGCACCTTGAAAAGCACATTAGTATAATGTAAGACGACTTACAACACCTAACAACAGCTTACAACACCGTACGGACCTTTAAAACTCCAAAACAAACCTAATTAATTCGTACGTGTCCTTGAACATCGTACGACAAGTTAGGACATCTTACGACTCTTTATGCCACATTAGCAACTCGAAAAGAACTTTAGTATAATGTAGAACGCCATACAACTCCTAACACCTTACAATACCGTACGTAAACTTAAAACTCCATAATAAACCTAATGAATTCGTACGAGTCCTTTGAACATCGTACGACAATTAGGACATCTTATGACTCTTTATGCCATATTAGCACCTTGAAAAGCACATTAGTATAATGTAAGACGACTTACAACACCTAACAACATCTTACAACACCGTACGAACCTTTAAAACTCCAAAACAAACCTAATGAATTCGTACGAGTCCTTTGAAGATCGTACGACAAGTTAGGACATCTTACGACTCTTTATGCCACATTAGCAACTCGAAAAGAACGTTAGTATAACGTAGAACGCCATACAGCTCCTAAGTACACCTTACAATACCGTACGTAAAATTAAAACTCCATAATAAACCTAATGAATTCGTACGAGTCCTTTGAACATCGTACGACAAGTTAGGACATCTTACGACCCTTTTTGCCACATTAGGAACTTGAAAAGAACGTTAGTACGACAAGTTAAAGCTCCATAATAAACCTAATGAATTCGTAAGAGTCCTTTGAATATCGTACGACAAGTTAGGACATCTTACGACTCTTTATGCCACATTAGCAACTCGAAAAGAACTTTAGTATAATGTAGAACGCCATACAACTCCTAACACCTTACAATACCGTACGTAAACTTAAAACTCCATAATAAACCTAATGAATTCGTACGAGTCCTTTGAACATCGTACGACAAGTTAGGACATCTTATGACTCTTTATGCCATATTAGCACCTTGAAAAGCACATTAGTATAATGTAAGACGACTTACAACACCTAACAACAGCTTACAACACCGTACGGACCTTTAAAACTCCAAAACAAACCTAATTAATTCGTACGTGTCCTTGAACATCGTACGACAAGTTAGGACATCTTACGACTCTTTATGCCACATTAGCAACTCGAAAAGAACTTTAGTATAATGTAGAACGCCATACAACTCCTAACACCTTACAATACCGTACGTAAACTTAAAACTCCATAATAAACCTAATGAATTCGTACGAGTCCTTTGAACATCGTACGACAATTAGGACATCTTATGACTCTTTATGCCATATTAGCACCTTGAAAAGCACATTAGTATAATGTAAGACGACTTACAACACCTAACAACATCTTACAACACCGTACGAACCTTTAAAACTCCAAAACAAACCTAATGAATTCGTACGAGTCCTTTGAAGATCGTACGACAAGTTAGGACATCTTACGACTCTTTATGCCACATTAGCAACTCGAAAAGAACGTTAGTATAACGTAGAACGCCATACAGCTCCTAAGTACACCTTACAATACCGTACGTAAACTTAAAACTCCATAATAAACCTAATGAATTTGTACGAGTCCTTTGAACATCGTACGACAAGTTAGGACATCATACGACCCTTTTTGCCACATTAGCAACTTGAAAAGAACGTTAGTACGACAAGTTAAAGCTCCATAATAAACCTAATGAATTCGTAAGAGTCCTTTGAACATCGTACGACAAGTTAGGACATCTTTTGACTCTTTATGCCATATTAGCAACTCGAAAAGAACGTTAGTATAATGTAGAACGCCATACAGCTACTAAGTACACATTACAATACCGTACGCAAACTTAAAACACCATAATAAACCTAATTAATTCGTACGAGTCCTTTGAACATCGTACGATAAGTTAGGACATCTTATGACTCTTTAAGCCATATGAGCACCTTGAAAATCACATTAGTATAATATAAGACGACTTACAACACCTAACAACATCTTACAACACCGTAGGAACCTTTAAAACTCCAAAACAAACCTAATTAATTCGTACGTGTCCTTTGAACATCGTACGACAAGTTAGGACATCTTACGACTCTTTATGCCACATTAGCAACTCGAAAAGAACTTTAGTATAATGTAGAACGCCATACAACTCCTAACACCTTACAATACCGTACGTTAACTTAAAACTCCTTAATAAACCTAATGAATTCATACGAGTCCTTTGAACATCGTACGACAATTAGGACATCTTATGACTCTTTATGCCATATTAGCACCTTGAAAAGAACATTAGTATAATGTAAGACGACTTACAACACCTAACAACATCTTACAACAACGTACGAAGCTTTAGAACTCCAAAACAAACCTAATTAATTCGTACGTGTCCTATGAACATCGTACGACAAGTTAGGACATCTTACGACTCTTTATGCCACATTAGCAGCTCGAAAAGAACTTTAGTATAATGTAGAACGCCATACAACTCTTAACACCTTACAATACCGTACGTAAACTTAAAACTCCATAACAAACCTAATGAATTCGTACGAGTCCTTTGAACATCGTACGACAAGTTAGGACATCTTACGACTCTTTATGCCACATTAGCAACTCGAAAAGAACGTTAGTATAACGTAGAACGCCATACAGCTCCTAAGTACACCTTACAATACCGTACGTGAACTTAAAACTCCATAATAAACCTAATGAATTCGTACGAGTCCTTTGAACATCGTACGACAAGTTAGGACATCTTACGACCCTTTTTGCCACATTAGCAACTTGAAAAGAACGTTAGTACGACAAGTTAAAGCTCCATAATAAACCTAATGATTTCGTAAGAGTCCTTTGAACATCGTACGACAAGTTAGGACATCTTTTGACTCTTTATGCCATATTAGCAACTCGAAAAGAACGTTAGTATAATGTAGAACGCCATACAGCTACTAAGTACACCTTACAATACCGTACGTAAACTTAAAACACCATAATAAACCTAATGAATTCGTACGAGTCCTTTGAACATCGTACGATAAGTTAGGACATCTTATGACTCTTTAAGCCATATAAGCACCTTGAAAAGCACATTAGTATAATGTAAGACGACTTACAACACCTAACAACATCTTACAAGAACGTACGAAGCTTTAAAACTCCAAAACAAACCTAATTAATTCGTACGTGTCCTATGAACATAGTACGACAAGTTAGGACATCTTACGACTCTTTATGCCACATTAGCAGCTCGAAAAGAACTTTAGTATAATGTAGAACGCCATACAACTCTTAACACCTTACAATACCGTACGTAAACTTAAAACTCCATAACAAAACCTAATGAATTCGTACGAGTCCTTTGAACATCGTACGACAAGTTAGGACATCTTACGACTCTTTATGCCACATTAGCAACTCGAAAAGAACGTTAGTATAATGTAGAACGCCATACAGCTTCTAAGTACACCTTACAATACCGTACGTAAATTTAATACACCATAATAAACCTAATGAATTCGTACAAGTCCTTTGAACATCGTACGACAAGTTAGGACATCTTACGACCCTTTTTGCCACATTAGCAACTTGAAAAGAACGTTAGTACGACAAGTTAAAGCTCCATAATAAACCTAATGAATTCGTAAGAGTCTTTTGAACATCGTACGACAAGTTAGGACATCTTATGACTCTTTATGCCATATTAGCAACTCGAAAAGAACGTTAGTATAATGTAGAACGCCATATAGCTCCCTAAGTACACCTTACAATACCGTATGTAAACTTAAAACACCATAATAAAGCTAATGAATTCGTACGAGTCCTTTGAACATCGTACGATAAGTTAGGACATCTTATGACTCTTTATGCCATATGAGCACCTTGAAAATCACATTAGTATAATATAAGACGACTTACAACACCTAACAACATCTTACAACACCGTAGGAACCTTTAAAACTCCAAAACAAACCTAATTAATTCGTACGTGTCCTTTGAACATCGTACGACAAGTTAGGACATCTTACGACTCTTTATGCCACATTAGCAACTCGAAAAGAACTTTAGTATAATGTAGAACGCCATACAACTCCTAACACCTTACAATACCGTACATAAACTTAAAACTCCTTAATAAACCTAATGAATTCATACGAGTCCTTTGAACATCGTACGACAATTAGGACATCTTATGACTCTTTATGCCATATTAGCACCTTGAAAAGAACATTAGTATAATGTAAGACGACTTACAACACCTAACAACATCTTACAACAACGTACGAAGCTTTAAAACTCCAAAACAAACCTAATTAATTCGTACGTGTCCTATGAACATCGTACGACAAGTTAGGACATCTTACGACTCTTTATGCCACATTAGCAACTCGAAAAGAACTTTAGTATAATGTAGAACGCCATACAACTCTTAACACCTTACAATACCGTACGTAAACTTAAAACTCCATAACAAACCTAATGAATTCGTACGAGTCCTTTGAACATCGTACGACAAGTTAGGACATCTTACGACTCTTTATGCCACATTAGCAACTCGAAAAGAACGTTAGTATAATGTAGATCGTCATACAACTCTTAACACCTTACAATACTGTACGTAAACTTAAAACTCCATAACAAACCTAATGAATTCGTACGAGTCCTTTGAACATCGTACGACAATTTAGGACATCTTACGACTCTTTATGCCACATTAGCAACTCCAAAAGAACTTTAGTATAATGTAGAACGCCATACAACTCTTAACACCTTACAATACCGTACGTAAACTTAAAACTCCATAACAAACCTAATGAATTCGTACGAGTCCATTGAACATCGTACGACAAGTTAGGACATCTTACGACTCTTTATGCCACATTAGCAACTCGAAAAGAACTTTAGTATAATGTAGAACGCCATACAACTCTTAACACCTTACAATACCGTACGTAAACTTAAAACTCCATAATAAACCTAATGAATTCGTACGAGTCCTTTGAACATCGTACAACAAGTTAGGACATCTTATGACTCTTTATGCCATATTAGCACCTTGAAAAGCACATTAGTATAATGTAAGACGACTTACAACACCTAACAACAGCTTACAACACCGTACGAACCTTTAAAACTCCAAAACAAACCTAATTAATTCGTACGTGACCTTTGAATATCGTACGACAAGTTAGGACATCTTACGACTCTTTATGCCACATTAGCAACTCGAAAAGAACTTTAGTATAATGTAGAACGCCATACAACTCCTAACACCTTACAATACCATACGTAAACTTAAAACTCCATAATATACCTAATAATTCGTACGAGTCCTTAGAACATCATACGACAAGTTAGGACATCTTATTACTCTTTATGCCATATTAGCACAATGAAAAGCACATTATTATAATGTAAGACGACTTACCACACCTAACAACATCTTACAACACCGTACGAACCTTTAAAACTCCAAAACAAACTAATTAATTCGTACGTATCCTTTGAACATCGTACGACAAGTTAGGATATCTTACGACTCTTTATGCCACATTAGCAGCTCGAAAAGAACTTTAGTATAATGTAGAACGCCAAACAACTCTTAACACCTTACAATACCGTACGTAAACTTAAAACTCCATAACAAACCTAATGAATTCGTACGAGTCCTTTGAACATCGTACGACAATTTAGGACATCTTACGACTCTTTATGCCACATTAGCAACTCGAAAAGAACTTTAGTATAATGTAGAACGCCATACAACTCTTAACACCTTACAATACCGTACGTAAACTTAAAACTCCATAACAAACCTAATGAATTCGTACGAGTCCTTTGAACATCGTACGACAATTTAGGACATCTTACGACTCTTTATGCCACATTAGCAACTCGAAAAGAACTTTAGTATAATGTAGAACGCCATACAACTCTTAACACCTTACAATACTGTACGTAAACTTAAAACTACATAACAAACCTAATGAATTCGTACGAGTCCTTTGAACATCGTACGACAAGTTAGGACATCTTACGACTCTTTATGCCACATTAGCAACTCGAAAAGAACGTTAGTATATTGTAGAACACCATACAGCTCCTAAGTACACCTTACAATACCGTACGTAAACATAAAACTCCATAATAAACCTAATGAATTCGTACGAGTCCTTTGAACATCGTACGACAAGTTAGGACATCTTACGACCCTTTTTGCCACATTAGGAACTTGAAAAGAACGTTAGTACGTCAAGTTAAAGCTCCATAATAAACCTAATGAATTCGTAAGAGTCCTTTGAATATCGTACGACAAGTTAGGACATCTTACGACTCTTTATGCCACATTAGCAACTCGAAAAGAACTTTAGTATAATGTAGAACGCCATACAACTCTTAACACCTTACAATACTGTACGTAAACTTAAAACTCCATAACAAACCTAATGAATTCGTACGAGTCCTTTGAACATCGTACGACAAGTTAGGACATCTTACGACTCTTTATGCCACATTAGCAACTCGAAAAGAACGTTAGTATATTGTAGAACACCATACAGCACCTAAGTACACCTTACAATACCGTACGTAAACATAAAACTCCATAATAAACCTAATGAATTCGTACGAGTCCTTTGAACATCGTACGACAAGTTAGGACATCTTACGACCCTTTTTGCCACATTAGGAACTTGAAAAGAACGTTAGTACGACAAGTTAAAGCTCCATAATAAACCTAATGAATTCGTAAGAGTCCTTTGAATATCGTACGACAAGTTAGGACATCTTACGACTCTATATGCCACATTAGCAACTCGAAAAGAACTTTAGTATAATGTAGAACGCCATACAACTCCTAACACCTTACAATACCGTACGTAAACTTAAAACTCCATAATAAACCTAATGAATTCGTACGAGTCCTTTGAACATCGTACGACAAGTTAGGACATCTTATGACTCTTTATGCCATATTAGCACCTTGAAAAGCACATTAGTATAATGTAAGACAACTTACAACACCTAACAACAGCTTACAACACCGTACGGACCTTTAAAACTCCAAAACAAACCTAATTAATTCGTACGTGTCCTTTGAACATCGTACGACAAGTTAGGACATCTTACGACTCTTTATGCCACATTAGCAACTCGAAAAGAACTTTAGTATAATGTAGAACGCCATACAACTCCTAACACCTTATAATACCGTACGTAAACTTAAAACTCCATAATAAACCTAATGAATTCGTACGAGTCCTTTGAACATCGTACGACAATTAGGACATCTTATGACTCTTTATGCCATATTAGCACCTTGAAAAGCACATTAGTATAATGTAAGACGACTTACAACACCTAACAACATCTTACAACACCGTAGGAACCTTTAAAACTCCAAAACAAGCCTAATTAATTCGTACGTGTCCTTTGAACATCGTACGAAAAGTTAGGACATCTTACGACTCTTTATGCCACATTAGCAACTCGAAAAGAACTTTAGTATAATGTAGAACGCCATACAACTCCTAACACCTTACAATACCGTACGTAAACTTAAAACTCCATAATAAACCTAATGAATTCGTACGAGTCCTTTGAACATCGTACGACAAGTTAGGACATCTTATGACTCTTTATGCCATATTAGCACCTTGAAAAGCACATTAGTATAATGTAAGACAACTTACAACACCTAACAACAGCTTACAACACCGTACGGACCTTTAAAACTCCAAAACAAACCTAATTAATTCGTACGTGTCCTTTGAACATCGTACGACAAGTTAGGACATCTTACGACTCTTTATGCCACATTAGCAGCTCGAAAAGAACTTTAGTATAATGTAGAACGCCATACAACTCCTAACACCTTACAATACCGTACGTAAAATTAAAACTCCATAATAAACCTAATGAATTCGTACGAGTCCTTTGAACATCGTACGACAAGTTAGGACATCTTACGACCCTTTTTGCCACATTAGGAACTTGAAAAGAACGTTAGTACGACAAGTTAAAGCTCCATAATAAACCTAATGAATTCGTAAGAGTCCTTTGAATATCGTACGACAAGTTAGGACATCTTACGACTCTTTATGCCACATTAGCAACTCGAAAAGAACTTTAGTATAATGTAGAACGCCATACAACTCCTAACACCTTACAATACCGTACGTAAACTTAAAACTCCATAATAAACCTAATGAATTCGTACGAGTCCTTTGAACATCGTACGACAAGTTAGGACATCTTATGACTCTTTATGCCATATTAGCACCTTGAAAAGCACATTAGTATAATGTAAGACGACTTACAACACCTAACAACAGCATACAACACCGTACAGACCTTTAAAACTCCAAAACAAACCTAATTAATTCGTACGTGTCCTTGAACATCGTACGACAAGTTAGGACATCTTACGACTCTTTATGCCACATTAGCAACTCGAAAAGAACTTTAGTATAATGTAGAACGCCATACAACTCCTAACACCTTACAATACCGTACGTAAACTTAAAACTCCATAATAAACCTAATGAATTCGTACGAGTCCTTTGAACATCGTACGACAATTAGGACATCTTATGACTCTTTATGCCATATTAGCACCTTGAAAAGCACATTAGTATAATGTAAGACGACTTACAACACCTAACAACATCTTACAACACCGTACGAACCTTTAAAACTCCAAAACAAACCTAATGAATTCGTACGAGTCCTTTGAAGATCGTACGACAAGTTAGGACATCTTACGACTCTTTATGCCACATTAGCAACTCGAAAAGAACGTTAGTATAACGTAGAACGCCATACAGCTCCTAAGTACACCTTACAATACCGTACGTAAAATTAAAACTCCATAATAAACCTAATGAATTCGTACGAGTCCTTTGAACATCGTACGACAAGTTAGGACATCTTACGACCCTTTTTGCCACATTAGGAACTTGAAAAGAACGTTAGTACGACAAGTTAAAGCTCCATAATAAACCTAATGAATTCGTAAGAGTCCTTTGAATATCGTACGACAAGTTAGGACATCTTACGACTCTTTATGCCACATTAGCAACTCGAAAAGAACTTTAGTATAATGTAGAACGCCATACAACTCCTAACACCTTACAATACCGTACGTAAACTTAAAACTCCATAATAAACCTAATGAATTCGTACGAGTCCTTTGAACATCGTACGACAAGTTAGGACATCTTATGACTCTTTATGCCATATTAGCACCTTGAAAAGCACATTAGTATAATGTAAGACGACTTACAACACCTAACAACAGCTTACAACACCGTACGGACCTTTAAAACTCCAAAACAAACCTAATTAATTCGTACGTGTCCTTGAACATCGTACGACAAGTTAGGACATCTTACGACTCTTTATGCCACATTAGCAACTCGAAAAGAACTTTAGTATAATGTAGAACGCCATACAACTCCTAACACCTTACAATACCGTACGTAAACTTAAAACTCCATAATAAACCTAATGAATTCGTACGAGTCCTTTGAACATCGTACGACAAGTTAGGACATCTTACGACCCTTTTTGCCACATTAGCAACTTGAAAAGAACGTTAGTACGACAAGTTAAAGCTCCATAATAAACCTAATGAATTCGTAAGAGTCCTTTGAACATCGTACGACAAGTTAGGACATCTTTTGACTCTTTATGCCATATTAGCAACTCGAAAAGAACGTTAGTATAATGTAGAACGCCATACAGCTACTAAGTACACCTTACAATACCGTACGTAAACTTAAAACACCATAATAAACCTAATGAATTCGTACGAGTCCTTTGAACATCGTACGATAAGTTAGGACATCTTATGACTCTTTAAGCCATATGAGCACCTTGAAAATCACATTAGTATAATATAAGACGACTTACAACACCTAACAACATCTTACAACACCGTAGGAACCTTTAAAACTCCAAAACAAACCTAATTAATTCGTACGTGTCCTTTGAACATCGTACGACAAGTTAGGACATCTTACGACTCTTTATGCCACATTAGCAACTCGAAAAGAATTTAGTATAATGTAGAACGCCATACAACTCCTAACACCTTACAATACCGTACGTTAACTTAAAACTCCTTAATAAACCTAATGAATTCATACGAGTCCTTTGAACATCGTACGACAATTAGGACATCTTATGACTCTTTATGCCATATTAGCACCTTGAAAAGAACATTAGTATAATGTAAGACGACTTACAACACCTAACAACATCTTACAACAACGTACGAAGCTTTAAAACTCCCAAACAAACCTAATTAATTCGTACGTGTCCTATGAACATCGTACGACAAGTTAGGACATCTTACGACTCTTTATGCCACATTAGCAGCTCGAAAAGAACTTTAGTATAATGTAGAACGCCATACAACTCTTAACACCTTACAATACCGTACGTAAACTTAAAACTCCATAACAAACCTAATGAATTCGTACGAGTCCTTTGAACATCGTACGACAAGTTAGGACATCTTACGACTCTTTATGCCACATTAGCAACTCGAAAAGAACGTTAGTATAACGTAGAACGCCATACAGCTCCTAAGTACACCTTACAATACCGTACGTAAACTTAAAACTCCATAATAAACCTAATGAATTCGTACGAGTCCTTTGAACATCGTACGACAAGTTAGGACATCTTACGACCCTTTTTGCCACATTAGCAACTTGAAAAGAACGTTAGTACGACAAGTTAAAGCTCCATAATAAACCTAATGAATTCGTAAGAGTCCTTTGAACATCGTACGACAAGTTAGGACATCTTTTGACTCTTTATGCCATATTAGCAACTCGAAAAGAACGTTAGTATAATGTAGAACGCCATACAGCTACTAAGTACACCTTACAATACCGTACGTAAACTTAAAACACCATAATAAACCTAATGAATTCGTACGAGTCCTTTGAACATCGTACGATAAGTTAGGACATCTTATGACTCTTTAAGCCATATTAGCACCTTGAAAAGCACATTAGTATAATGTAAGACGACTTACAACACCTAACAACATCTTACAACAACGTACGAAGCCTTAAAACTCCAAAACAAACCTAATTAATTCGTACGTGTCCTATGAACATAGTACGACAAGTTAGGACATCTTACGACTCTTTATGCCACATTAGCAGCTCGAAAAGAACTTTAGTATAATGTAGAACGCCATACAACTCTTAACACCTTACAATACCGTACGTAAACTTAAAACTCCATAACAAAACCTAATGAATTCGTACGAGTCCTTTGAACATCGTACGACAAGTTAGGACATCTTACGACTCTTTATGCCACATTAGCAACTCGAAAAGAACGTTAGTATAATGTAGAACGCCATACAGCTTCTAAGTACACCTTACCGTACGTAAACTTAATACACCATAATAAACCTAATGAATTCGTACAAGTCCTTTGAACATCGTACGACAAGTTAGGACATCTTACGACCCTTTTTGCCACATTAGCAACTTGAAAAGAACGTTAGTACGACAAGTTAAAGCTCCATAATAAACCTAATGAATTCGTAAGAGTCTTTTGAACATCGTACGACAAGTTAGGACATCTTATGACTCTTTATGCCATATTAGCAACTCGAAAAGAACGTTAGTATAATGTAGAACGCCATATAGCTCCCTAAGTACACCTTACAATACCGTATGTAAACTTAAAACACCATAATAAAGCTAATGAATTCGTACGAGTCCTTTGAACATCGTACGATAAGTTAGGACATCTTATGACTCTTTATGCCATATGAGCACCTTGAAAATCACATTAGTATAATATAAGACGACTTACAACACCTAACAACATCTTACAACACCGTAGGAACCTTTAAAACTCCAAAACAAACCTAATTAATTCGTACGTGTCCTTTGAACATCGTACGACAAGTTAGGACATCTTACGACTCTTTATGCCACATTAGCAACTCGAAAAGAACTTTAGTATAATGTAGAACGCCATACAACTCCTAACACCTTACAATACCGTACGTAAACTTAAAACTCCTTAATAAACCTAATGAATTCATACGAGTCCTTTGAACATCGTACGACAATTAGGACATGTTATGACTCTTTATGCCATATTAGCACCTTGAAAAGAACATTAGTATAATGTAAGACGACTTACAACACCTAACAACATCTTACAACAACGTACGAAGCTTTAAAACTCCAAAACAAACCTAATTAATTCGTACGTGTCCTATGAACATCGTACGACAAGTTAGGACATCTTACGACTCTTTATGCCACATTAGCAGCTCGAAAAGAACTTTAGTATAATGTAGAACGCCATACAACTCTTAACACCTTACAATACCGTACGTAAACTTAAAACTCCATAACAAACCTAATGAATTCGTACGAGTCCTTTGAACATCGTACGACAAGTTAGGACATCTTACGACTCTTTATGCCACATTAGCAACTCGAAAAGAACGTTAGTATAACGTAGAACGCCATACAGCTCCTAAGTACACCTTACAATACCGTACGTAAACTTAAAACACCATAATAAACCTAATGAATTCGTACGAGTCCTTTGAACATCGTACGATAAGTTAGGACATCTTATGACTCTTTAAGCCATATTAGCACCTTGAAAAGCACATTAGTATAATGTAAGACGACTTACAACACCTAACAACATCTTACAACAACGTACGAAGCCTTAAAACTCCAAAACAAACCTAATTAATTCGTACGTGTCCTATGAACATAGTACGACAAGTTAGGACATCTTACGACTCTTTATGCCACATTAGCAGCTCGAAAAGAACTTTAGTATAATGTAGAACGCCATACAACTCTTAACACCTTACAATACCGTACGTAAACTTAAAACTCCATAACAAAACCTAATGAATTCGTACGAGTCCTTTGAACATCGTACGACAAGTTAGGACATCTTACGACTCTTTATGCCACATTAGCAACTCGAAAAGAACGTTAGTATAATGTAGAACGCCATACAGCTTCTAAGTACACCTTACCGTACGTAAACTTAATACACCATAATAAACCTAATGAATTCGTACAAGTCCTTTGAACATCGTACGACAAGTTAGGACATCTTACGACCCTTTTTGCCACATTAGCAACTTGAAAAGAACGTTAGTACGACAAGTTAAAGCTCCATAATAAACCTAATGAATTCGTAAGAGTCTTTTGAACATCGTACGACAAGTTAGGACATCTTATGACTCTTTATGCCATATTAGCAACTCGAAAAGAACGTTAGTATAATGTAGAACGCCATATAGCTCCCTAAGTACACCTTACAATACCGTATGTAAACTTAAAACACCATAATAAAGCTAATGAATTCGTACGAGTCCTTTGAACATCGTACGATAAGTTAGGACATCTTATGACTCTTTATGCCATATGAGCACCTTGAAAATCACATTAGTATAATATAAGACGACTTACAACACCTAACAACATCTTACAACACCGTAGGAACCTTTAAAACTCCAAAACAAACCTAATTAATTCGTACGTGTCCTTTGAACATCGTACGACAAGTTAGGACATCTTACGACTCTTTATGCCACATTAGCAACTCGAAAAGAACTTTAGTATAATGTAGAACGCCATACAACTCCTAACACCTTACAATACCGTACGTTAACTTAAAACTCCTTAATAAACCTAATGAATTCATACGAGTCCTTTGAACATCGTACGACAATTAGGACATCTTATGACTCTTTATGCCATATTAGCACCTTGAAAAGAACATTAGTATAATGTAAGACGACTTACAACACCTAACAACATCTTACAACAACGTACGAAGCTTTAAAACTCCCAAACAAACCTAATTAATTCGTACGTGTCCTATGAACATCGTACGACAAGTTAGGACATCTTACGACTCTTTATGCCACATTAGCAGCTCGAAAAGAACTTTAGTATAATGTAGAACGCCATACAACTCTTAACACCTTACAATACCGTACGTAAACTTAAAACTCCATAACAAACCTAATGAATTCGTACGAGTCCTTTGAACATCGTACGACAAGTTAGGACATCTTACGACTCTTTATGCCACATTAGCAACTCGAAAAGAACGTTAGTATAACGTAGAACGCCATACAGCTCCTAAGTACACCTTACAATACCGTACGTAAACTTAAAACTCCATAATAAACCTAATGAATTCGTACGAGTCCTTTGAACATCGTACGACAAGTTAGGACATCTTACGACCCTTTTTGCCACATTAGCAACTTGAAAAGAACGTTAGTACGACAAGTTAAAGCTCCATAATAAACCTAATGAATTCGTAAGAGTCCTTTGAACATCGTACGACAAGTTAGGACATCTTTTGACTCTTTATGCCATATTAGCAACTCGAAAAGAACGTTAGTATAATGTAGAACGCCATACAGCTACTAAGTACACCTTACAATACCGTACGTAAACTTAAAACACCATAATAAACCTAATGAATTCGTACGAGTCCTTTGAACATCGTACGATAAGTTAGGACATCTTATGACTCTTTAAGCCATATTAGCACCTTGAAAAGCACATTAGTATAATGTAAGACGACTTACAACACCTAACAACATCTTACAACAACGTACGAAGCCTTAAAACTCCAAAACAAACCTAATTAATTCGTACGTGTCCTATGAACATAGTACGACAAGTTAGGACATCTTACGACTCTTTATGCCACATTAGCAGCTCGAAAAGAACTTTAGTATAATGTAGAACGCCATACAACTCTTAACACCTTACAATACCGTACGTAAACTTAAAACTCCATAACAAAACCTAATGAATTCGTACGAGTCCTTTGAACATCGTACGACAAGTTAGGACATCTTACGACTCTTTATGCCACATTAGCAACTCGAAAAGAACGTTAGTATAATGTAGAACGCCATACAGCTTCTAAGTACACCTTACCGTACGTAAACTTAATACACCATAATAAACCTAATGAATTCGTACAAGTCCTTTGAACATCGTACGACAAGTTAGGACATCTTACGACCCTTTTTGCCACATTAGCAACTTGAAAAGAACGTTAGTACGACAAGTTAAAGCTCCATAATAAACCTAATGAATTCGTAAGAGTCTTTTGAACATCGTACGACAAGTTAGGACATCTTATGACTCTTTATGCCATATTAGCAACTCGAAAAGAACGTTAGTATAATGTAGAACGCCATATAGCTCCCTAAGTACACCTTACAATACCGTATGTAAACTTAAAACACCATAATAAAGCTAATGAATTCGTACGAGTCCTTTGAACATCGTACGATAAGTTAGGACATCTTATGACTCTTTATGCCATATGAGCACCTTGAAAATCACATTAGTATAATATAAGACGACTTACAACACCTAACAACATCTTACAACACCGTAGGAACCTTTAAAACTCCAAAACAAACCTAATTAATTCGTACGTGTCCTTTGAACATCGTACGACAAGTTAGGACATCTTACGACTCTTTATGCCACATTAGCAACTCGAAAAGAACTTTAGTATAATGTAGAACGCCATACAACTCCTAACACCTTACAATACCGTACGTAAACTTAAAACTCCTTAATAAACCTAATGAATTCATACGAGTCCTTTGAACATCGTACGACAATTAGGACATGTTATGACTCTTTATGCCATATTAGCACCTTGAAAAGAACATTAGTATAATGTAAGACGACTTACAACACCTAACAACATCTTACAACAACGTACGAAGCTTTAAAACTCCAAAACAAACCTAATTAATTCGTACGTGTCCTATGAACATCGTACGACAAGTTAGGACATCTTACGACTCTTTATGCCACATTAGCAACTCGAAAAGAACTTTAGTATAATGTAGAACGCAATACAACTCTTAACACCTTACAATACCGTACGTAAACTTAAAACTCCATAACAAACCTAATGAATTCGTACGAGTCCTTTGAACATCGTACGACAAGTTAGGACATCTTACGACTCTTTATGCCACATTAGCAACTCGAAAAGAACGTTAGTATAATGTAGATCGTCATACAACTCTTAACACCTTACAATACTGTACGTAAACTTAAAACTCCATAACAAACCTAATGAATTCGTACGAGTCCTTTGAACATCGTACGACAATTTAGGACATCTTACGACTCTTTATGCCACATTAGCAACTCCAAAAGAACTTTAGTATAATGTAGAACGCCATACAACTCTTAACACCTTACAATACCGTACGTAAACTTAAAACTCCATAACAAACCTAATGAATTCGTACGAGTCCATTGAACATCGTACGACAAGTTAGGACATCTTACGACTCTTTATGCCACATTAGCAACTCGAAAAGAACTTTAGTATAATGTAGAACGCCATACAACTCTTAACACCTTACAATACCGTACGTAAACTTAAAACTCCATAATAAACCTAATGAATTCGTACGAGTCCTTTGAACATCGTACAACAAGTTAGGACATCTTATGACTCTTTATGCCATATTAGCACCTTGAAAAGCACATTAGTATAATGTAAGACGACTTACAACACCTAACAACAGCTTACAACACCGTACGAACCTTTAAAACTCCAAAACAAACCTAATTAATTCGTACGTGACCTTTGAATATCGTACGACAAGTTAGGACATCTTACGACTCTTTATGCCACATTAGCAACTCGAAAAGAACTTTAGTATAATGTAGAACGCCATACAACTCCTAACACCTTACAATACCGTACGTAAACTTAAAACTCCATAATATACCTAATGAATTCGTACGAGTCCTTAGAACATCATACGACAAGTTAGGACATCTTATTACTCTTTATGCCATATTAGCACCATGAAAAGCACATTAGTATAATGTAAGACGACTTACCACACCTAACAACATCTTACAACACCGTACGAACCTTTAAAACTCCAAAACAAACTAATTAATTCGTACGTATCCTTTGAACATCGTACGACAAGTTAGGATATCTTACGACTCTTTATGCCACATTAGCAGCTCGAAAAGAACTTTAGTATAATGTAGAACGCCAAACAACTCTTAACACCTTACAATACCGTACGTAAACTTAAAACTCCATAACAAACCTAATGAACTCGTACGAGTCCTTTGAACATCGTACGACAATTTAGGACATCTTACGACTCTTTATGCCACATTAGCAACTCGAAAAGAACTTTAGTATAATGTAGAACGCCATACAACTCTTAACACCTTACAATACCGTACGTAAACTTAAAACTCCATAACAAACCTAATGAATTCGTACGAGTCCATTGAACATCGTACGACAAGTTAGGACATCTTACGACTCTTTATGCCACATTAGCAACTCGAAAAGAACGTTAGTATAATGTAGAACACCATACAGCTCCTAAGTACACCTTACAATAACGTACGTAAACTTAAAACTCCATAATAAACCTAATGAATTCGTACGAGTCCATTGAACATCGTACGACAAGTTAGGACATCTTACGACTCTTTATGCCACATTAGCAACTCGAAAAGAACGTTAGTATAATGTAGAACACCATACAGCTCCTAAGTACACCTTACAATACCGTACGTAAACTTAAAACTCCATAATAAACCTAATGAATTCGTACGAGTCCTTTGAACATCGTACGACAAGTTTGGAAATCTTACGACCCTTTTTGCCACATTAGGAACTTGAAAAGAACGTTAGTACGACAAGTTAAAGCTCCATAATAAACCTAATGAATTCGTAAGAGTCCTTTGAATATCGTACGACAAGTTAGGACATCTTACGACTCTTTATGCCACATTAGCAACTCGAAAAGAACTTTAGTATAATGTAGAACGCCATACAACTCCTAACACCTTACAATACCGTACGTAAACTTAAAACTCCATAATAAACCTAATGAATTCGTACGAGTCCTTTGAACATCGTATGACAAGTTAGGACATCTTATGACTCTTTATGCCATATTAGCACCTTGAAGAGTACATTAGTATAATGTAAGACGACTTACAACACCTAACAACAGCTTACAACACCGTACAGACCTTTAAACTCCAAAACAAACCTAATTAATTCGTACGTGTCCTTTGAACATCGTAGGACAAGTTAGGACATCTTACGACTCTTTATGCCACATTAGCAACTCGAAAAGAACTTTAGTATAATGTAGAACGCCATACAACTCCTAACACCTTACAATACCGTACGTAAACTTAAAACTCCATAATAAACCTAATGAATTCGTACGAGTCCTTTGAACGTCATACGACAATTAGGACATCTTATGACTCTTTATGCCTTATTAGCACCTTGAAAAGCACATTAGTATAATGTAAGACGACTTACAACACCTAACAACATCTTACAACACCGTACGAACCTTTAAAACTCCAAAACAAACCTAATGAATTCGTACGAGTCCTTTGAATATCGTACGACAAGTTAGGACATCTTACGACTCTTTATGCCACATTAGCAACTCGAAAAGAACGTTAGAATAATGTAGAACGCCATACAGCTCCTAAGTACACCTTACAATACCGTACGTACACTTAAAACTCCATAAAAAACCTAATGAATTCGTACGAGTCCTTTGAACATCGTACGACAAGTTATACATCTTACGACTCTTTATGCCACATTAGCAACTCGAAAAGAACTTTAGTATAATGTTGAACGCCATACAACTCTTAACACCTTACAATACTGTACGTAAACTTAAAACTCCATAACAAACCTAATGAATTCGTACGAGTTCTTTGAACATCGTACGACAAGTTAGGACATCTTACAACTCTTTATGCCACATTAGCAACTCGAAAAGAACGTTAGTATAATGTAGAACACCATACAGCTCCTAAGTACACCTTACAATACCGTACGTAAACTTAAAACTCCATAATAAACCTAATGAATTCGTACGAGTCCTTTGAACATCGTACGACAAGTTAGGACATCTTACGACTCTTTATGCCACATTAGCAACTCGAAAAGAACGTTAGTATAATGTAGAACACCATACGGCTCCTAAGTACACCTTACATTACCGTACGTAAACTTAAAACTCCATAATAAACCTAATGAATTCGTACGAGTCCTTTGAACATCGTACGAACATCTTACGACCCTTTTTGCCACATTAGGAACTTGAAAAGAACGTTAGTACGACAAGTTAAAGCTCCATAATAAACCTAATGAATTCGTACGAGTCCTTTGAACATCGTACGACAAGTTAGGACATCTTACGACTCTTTATGCCACATTAGCAACTCGAAAAGAACTTTAGTATAATGTAGAACGCCATACAACTCCTAACACCTTACAATACCGTACGTAAACTTAAAACTCCATAATAAACCTAATGAATTCGTACGAGTCCTTTAATCATCGTACAACAAGTTAGGACATCTTATGACTCTTTATGCCATATTAGCACCTTGAAAAGCACATTAGTGTAATGTAAGACGACTTACAACACCTAACAACAGCTTACAACACCGTACGAACCTTTAAAACTCCAAAACAAACCTAATTAATTCGTACGTGGCCTTTGAACATCGTACGACAAGTTAGGACATCTTACGACTCTTTATGCCACATTAGCAACTCGAAAAGAACTTTAGTATAATGTAGAACGCCATACAACTCCTAACACCTTACAATACCGTACGTAAACTTAAAACTCCATAATATACCTAATGAATTCGTACGAGTCCTTAGAACATCATACGACAAGTTAGGACATCTTATGACTCTTTATGCCATATTAGCACCATGAAAAGCACATTAGTATAATGTAAGACGACTTACCACACCTAACAACATCTTACAACACCGTACGAACCTTTAAAACTCCAAAACAACCTAATTAATTCGTACGTATCCTTTGAACATCGTACGACAAGTTAGGATATCTTACGACTCTTTATGCCACATTAGCAGCTCGAAAAGAACTTTAGTATAATGTAGAACGCCAAACAACTCTTAACACCTTACAATACCGTACGTAAACTTAAAACTCCATAACAAACCTAATGAATTCGTACGAGTCCTTTGAACATCGTACGACAATTTAGGACATCTTACGACTCTTTATGCCACATTAGCAACTCCAAAAGAACTTTAGTATAATGTAGAACGCCATACAACTCTTAACACCTTACAATACTGTACGTAAACTTAAAACTCCATAACAAACCTAATGAATTCGTACGAGTCCTTTGAACATCGTACGACAAGTTAGGACATCTTACGACCCTTTTTGCCACATTAGCAACTTGAAAAGAACATTAGTACGACAAGTTAAAGCTCCATAATAAACCTAATGAATTCGTAAGAGTCCTTTGAACATCGTACGACAAGTTAGGACATCTTATGACTCTTTATGCCATATTAGCAACTCGAAAAGAACGTTAGTATAATGTAGAACGCCATATAGCTCCCTAAGTACACCTTACAATACCGTACGTAAACTTAAAACACCATAATAAATCTAATGAATTCGTACGAGTCCTTTGAACATCGTACGACAAGTTAGGACATCTTACGACCCTTTTTGCCACATTAGGAACTTGAAAAGAACGTTAGTACGACAAGTTAAAGCTCCATAATAAACCTAATGAATTCGTACGAGTCCTTTGAACATCGTACGACAAGTTAGGACATCCTACGACTCTTTATGCCACATTAGCAACTCGAAAAGAACTTTAGTATAATGTAGAACGCCATACAACTCCTAACACCTTACAATACCGTACGTAAACTTAAAACTCCATAATAAACCTAATGCATTCGTACGAGTCCTTTGATCATCGTACGACAAGTTAGGACATCTTATGACTCTTTATGCCATATTAGCACCTTGAAAAGCACATTAGTATAATGTAAGACGACTTACAACACCTAACAACAGCATACAACACCGTACGAACCTTTAAAACTCCAAAACAAACCTAATTAATTCGTACGTGACCTTTGAACATTGTACGACAAGTTAGGACATCTTACGACTCTTTATGCCACATTAGCAACTCGAAAAGAACTTTAGTATAATGTAGAACGCCATACAACTCCTAACACCTTACAATACCGTACGTAAACTTAAAACTCCATAATATACCTAATGAATTCGTACGAGTCCTTAGAACATCATACGACAAGTTAGGACATCTTATGACTCTTTATGCCATATTAGTAGATTCGTTTCTTGTTTCTTGATCGTTTCTTGATTCTTGAGTTTGTTACTTGATCCTTAATTCGTTCATCTAGTGTCATATAGTACCTAAAACCCTAGTTTCTTTTGGGCAATTAGGGTTTGGCCTGTTCTTGGGTTTTTTTTATCAGATTCGTTTCTGATCATAAAAACGAGTATGAAGGGTGGTAATTTGGCTAGTAAGGTGCTAAAGATCGATGGCAATCCACGTTGCAATTTGTTGAATCAGGAAAAGGCGATTAGGGGTTCATCCATAAACCCTAATCTGCCTCATGGGGTTGACACGGCTAAGCAGAATGATACAACAAATCATACGACTGATTCATCTCACATGACTGATTCAGCTCACAAGATTATGTTATCTAATGTTCATACGGCTGACGCATCTGTGGGTTCTCTTGCTCATGCGACTAGTGTGAATGATGCGCCCGGTAAGTCTAATTTGAATACAACGTATGCTGCTATTGTTCAACCAAAGTCTGAATCACCTATAACACCAGTTAAGTTCGGTTATATGGTGAATGAGGAGAAAAAAGAAGTTTTTGATGTTGTGTTACCCAAAGAGACTGTCCGTATGATTTGTAATAAACTTGAATTTACTTTGTATGGCTACTTTTTGGGGGATAGGGTAGCGTATCCAGTGGTTGAATACTTTGCTAAAACTCATTGGAAAAAATTTGGCTTGCAAAAGTCAATGATGAATGCAAATGGCTTTTTCTTTTTTAAGTTTAATGATAGGAAGGGGATGATGGATGTGATCGAAGCAGGGCCTTGGATAATTCGTAATAAACCGATTATCCTGAATGTCTGGTCCCCTAACACAAAGCTACACAAGGATGATATCAAGAATGTATCTGTTTGGGTAAAATTGCATGATATTCCGTTGGTAGCTTATTCTGATGTTGGTTTGAGTCTTTTGGTTTCGCAAATTGGGACACCAAAGTTGTTGGATTCATTCACAAGCTCTATGTGTGCAAACACGTGGGGTAGAAGTAGCTTTGCAAGAGCTTTGGTTGAGATCTCAGCGGATGCGGGGTTTAAAGAGGAGATATCTGTTGCTATTCCAGAATTAGAGGGGGATGGGTTTGGAGCAGCACATGTGATGGTTGAGTATGATTGGAAGCCTCCAAGATGTGGTCATTGTTGTGTTTTTGGCCATAATGATGCTGATTGTACTAATACGAATAAGCATGAGCAGACCACAAATGCTAGAGAGGATGATAAAGGGTTTAAGGAAGTAAAGGGTAAGAAAGCTGCAAAAAGATTTGGGGTTGCTTTAAAAAAGCCCCAATTCGAGTACCGTCCAGTTAACAAAAAAGGGAAGGAAGTGCAACATGTTACAAAGCAAGTGACAAAGATTGATACTATGGAGACTAAAAGTGGTTCAAATATGGGTAAATCTGATCTAATTACATCAAACCCTTTTGAGGCGTTATCTGTGGAGAAAATAGATGAAATTGAGACAGACAAGGTGAAAGGGAACATGGATAAGGAAAGTTCTAGGTTTGACTCGGATTTGGAAGTGGATGAGGTTTTAGATATGGATAATGGGATGGCAAGGTATATGATGAGCATGGCAATGGCGCTAGAATCTCCATCGGGTTCTAAGAGGGCAGGTACTCCTTCTACATCGGGTGTTAATGGTTTGTCTGATATTCTGGATTACTAGGGAGTTGATCTGCTGGCAATATTGGTTGAGGTTTCTTTGGGGTGGAATCTACACTTTTGATGATGGCGGCTGATGTAAATGGTTTTTATTTAATTTTGTTTATGTCATCAATTTGTGGTAGGCTAGATTGTTTGGTTTGTCTTGGTGTTGTTTTGTTGGTTTTTTGTTTTTATGTTCACATATGTGGGGCATGTCCCATATATGAACTAGTGTGAACGCTTCCTCACTACTTGTACTTCATTGACGGTTGTCTTTATAATAGAATCACCGGGGTAACCCTTTACCCAAAGCACATTAGTATAATGTAAGACGACTTACCACACCTAACAACATCTTACAACACCGTACGAACCTTTAAAACTCCAAAACAAACCTAATTAATTCGTACGTATCCTTTGAACATCGTACGACAAGTTAGGATATCTTACGACTCTTTATGCCACATTAGCAGCTCGAAAAGAACTTTAGTATAATGTAGAACGCCAAACAACTCTTAACACTTTACAATACCGTACGTAAACTTAAAACTCCATAACAAACCTAATGAATTCGTACGAGTCCTTTGAACATCGTACGACAATTTAGGACATCTTACGACTCTTTATGCCACATTAGCAACTCCAAAAGAACTTTAGTATAATGTAGAACGCCATACAACTCTTAACACCTTACAATACTGTACGTAAACTTAAAACTCCATAACAAACCTAATGAATTCGTACGAGTCCTTTGAACATCGTACGACAAGTTAGGACATCTTACGACTCTTTATGCCACATTAGCAACTCGAAAAGAACGTTAGTATAATGTAGAACACCATACAGCTCCTAAGTACACCTTACAATACCGTACGTAAACTTAAAACTCCATAATAAACCTAATGAATTCGTACGAGTTCTTTGAACATCGTACGACAAGTTAGGACATCTTACGACCCTTTTTGCCACATTAGGAACTTGAAAAGAACGTTAGTACGACAAGTTAAAGCTCCATAATAAACCTAATGAATTCGTAAGAGTCCTTTGAATATCGTACGACAAGTTAGGACATCTTACGACTCTTTATGCCACATTAGCAACTCGAAAAGAACTTTAGTATAATGTAGAACGCCATACAACTCCTAACACCTTACAATACCGTACGTAAACTTAAAACTCCATAATAAACCTAATGAATTCGTACGAGTCCTTTGAACATCATACGACAAGTTAGGACATCTTATGACTCTTTATGCCCTATTAGCAGCTTGAAAAGCACATTAGTATAATGTAAGACGACTTACAACACCTAACAACAGCTTACAACACCGTACGGACCTTTAAAACTCCAAACAAACCTAATTAATTCGTACGTGTCCTTTGAACATCGTACGACAAGTTAGGACATCTTACGACTCTTTATGCCACATTAGCAACTCGAAAAGAACTTTAGTATAATGTAGAACGCCATACAACTCCTAACACCTTACAATACCGTACGTAAACTTAAAACTCCATAATAAACCTAATGAATTCGTACGAGTCCTTTGAACATCGTACGGAAATTAGGACATCTTATGACTCTTTATGCCATATTAGCACCTTGAAAAGCACATTAGTATAATGTAAGACGACTTACAACACCTAACAACATCTTACAACACCGTACGAACCTTTAAAACTCCAAAACAAACCTAATGAATTCGTACGAGTCCTTTGAACATCGTACGACAAGTTAGGACATCTTACGACTCTTTATGTCACATTAGCAACTCGAAAAGAACGTTAGTATAATGTAGAACGCCATACAGCTCCTAAGTACACCTTACAATACCGTACGTAAACTTAAAACTCCATAACAAACCTAATGAATTCGTACGAGTCCTTTGAACATCGTACGACAAGTTAGGACATCTTACGACCCTTTTTGCCACATTAGCAACTTGAAAAGAACATTAGTACGACAAGTTAAAGCTCCATAATAAACCTAATGAATTCGTAAGAGTCCTTTGAACATCGTACGACAAGTTAGGACATCTTATGACTCTTTATGCCATATTAGCAACTCGAAAAGAACGTTAGTATAATGTAGAACGCCATATAGCTCCCTAAGTACACCTTACAATACCGTACGTAAACTTAAAACACCATAATAAATCTAATGAATTCGTACGAGTCCTTTGAACATCGTACGATAAGTTAGGACATCTTATGACTCTTTATGCCATATTAGCACCTTGAAAAGCACATTAGTATAATGTAAGACGACTTACAACACCTAACAACATCTTACAACACCGTACGAAGCTTTAAAACTCCAAAACAAACCTAATTAATTCGTACGTGTCCTATGAACATCGTACGACAAGTTAGGACATCTTACGACTCTTTATGCCACATTAGCAGCTCGAAAAGAACTTTAGTATAATGTAGAACGCCATACAACTCTTAACACCTTACAATACCGTACGTAAACTTAAAACTCCATAACAAACCTAATGAATTCGTACGAGTCCTTTGAACATCGTACGACAAGTTAGGACATCTTACGACCCTTTTTGCCACATTAGGAACTTGAAAAGAACGTTAGTACGACAAGTTAAAGCTCCATAATAAACCTAATGAATTCGTAAGAGTCCTTTGAATATCGTACGACAAGTTAGGACATCTTACGACTCTTTATGCCACATTAGCAACTCGAAAAGAACTTTAGTATAATGTAGAACGCCATACAACTCCTAACACCTTACAATACCGTACGTAAACTTAAAACTCCATAATAAACCTAATGAATTCGTACGAGTCCTTTGAACATCATACGACAAGTTAGGACATCTTATGACTCTTTATGCCATATTAGCAGCTTGAAAAGCACATTAGTATAATGTAAGACGACTTACAACACCTAACAACAGCTTACAACACCGTACGGACCTTTAAAACTCCAAACAAACCTAATTAATTCGTACGTGTCCTTTGAACATCGTACGACAAGTTAGGACATCTTACGACTCTTTATGCCACATTAGCAACTCGAAAAGAACTTTAGTATAATGTAGAACGCCATACAACTCCTAACACCTTACAATACCGTACGTAAACTTAAAACTCCATAATAAACCTAATGAATTCGTATGAGTCCTTTGAACATCGTACGAAAATTAGGACATCTTATGACTCTTTATGCCATATTAGCACCTTGAAAAGCACATTAGTATAATGTAAGACGACTTACAACACCTAACAACATCTTACAACACCGTACGAACCTTTAAAACTCCAAAACAAACCTAATGAATTCGTACGAGTCCTTTGAACATCGTACGACAAGTTAGGACATCTTACGACTCTTTATGTCACATTAGCAACTCGAAAAGAATGTTAGTATAATGTAGAACGCCATACAGCTCCTAAGTACACCTTACAATACCGTACGGAAACTTAAAACTCCATAACAAACCTAATGAATTCGTACGAGTCCTTTGAACATCGTACGACAAGTTAGGACATCTTACGACCCTTTTTGCCACATTAGCAACTTGAAAAGAACATTAGTACGACAAGTTAAAGCTCCATAATAAACCTAATGAATTCGTAAGAGTCCTTTGAACATCGTACGACAAGTTAGGACATCTTATGACTCTTTATGCCATATTAGCAACTCGAAAAGAACGTTAGTATAATGTAGAACGCCATATAGCTCCCTAAGTACACCTTACAATACCGTACGTAAACTTAAAACACCATAATAAATCTAATGAATTCGTACGAGTCCTTTGAACATCGTACGATAAGTTAGGACATCTTATGACTCTTTATGCCATATTAGCACCTTGAAAAGCACATTAGTATAATGTAAGACGACTTACAACACCTAACAACATCTTACAACACCGTACGAAGCTTTAAAACTCCAAAACAAACCTAATTAATTCGTACGTGTCCTATGAACATCGTACGACAAGTTAGGACATCTTACGACTCTTTATGCCACATTAGCAGCTCGAAAAGAACTTTAGTATAATGTAGAACGCCATACAACTCTTAACACCTTACAATACCGTACGTAAACTTAAAAATCCATAACAAACCTAATGAATTCGTACGAGTCCTTTGAACATCGTACGACAAGTTAGGACATCTTACGACCCTTTTTGCCACATTAGGAACTTGAAAAGAACGTTAGTACGACAAGTTAAAGCTCCATAATAAACCTAATGAATTCGTAAGAGTCCTTTGAATATCGTACGACAAGTTAGGACATCTTACGACTCTTTATGCCACATTAGCAACTCGAAAAGAACTTTAGTATAATGTAGAACGCCATACAACTCCTAACACCTTACAATACCGTACGTAAACTTAAAACTCCATAATAAACCTAATGAATTCGTACGAGTCCTTTGAACATCATACGACAAGTTAGGACATCTTATGACTCTTTATGCCATATTAGCAGCTTGAAAAGCACATTAGTATAATGTAAGACGACTTACAACACCTAACAACAGCTTACAACACCGTACGGACCTTTAAAACTCCAAACAAACCTAATTAATTCGTACGTGTCCTTTGAACATCGTACGACAAGTTAGGACATCTTACGACTCTTTATGCCACATTAGCAACTCGAAAAGAACTTTAGTATAATGTAGAACGCCATACAACTCCTAACACCTTACAATACCGTACGTAAACTTAAAACTCCATAATAAACCTAATGAATTCGTATGAGTCCTTTGAACATCGTACGAAAATTAGGACATCTTATGACTCTTTATGCCATATTAGCACCTTGAAAAGCACATTAGTATAATGTAAGACGACTTACAACACCTAACAACATCTTACAACACCGTACGAACCTTTAAAACTCCAAAACAAACCTAATGAATTCGTACGAGTCCTTTGAACATCGTACGACAAGTTAGGACATCTTACGACTCTTTATGTCACATTAGCAACTCGAAAAGAACGTTAGTATAATGTAGAACGCCATACAGCTCCTAAGTACACCTTACAATACCGTACGGAAACTTAAAACTCCATAACAAACCTAATGAATTCGTACGAGTCCTTTGAACATCGTACGACAAGTTAGGACATCTTACGACCCTTTTTGCCACATTAGCAACTTGAAAAGAACATTAGTACGACAAGTTAAAGCTCCATAATAAACCTAATGAATTCGTAAGAGTCCTTTGAACATCGTACGACAAGTTAGGACATCTTATGACTCTTTATGCCATATTAGCAACTCGAAAAGAACGTTAGTATAATGTAGAACGCCATATAGCTCCCTAAGTACACCTTACAATACCGTACGTAAACTTAAAACACCATAATAAATCTAATGAATTCGTACGAGTCCTTTGAACATCGTACGATAAGTTAGGACATCTTATGACTCTTTATGCCATATTAGCACCTTGAAAAGCACATTAGTATAATGTAAGACGACTTACAACACCTAACAACATCTTACAACACCGTACGAAGCTTTAAAACTCCAAAACAAACCTAATTAATTCGTACGTGTCCTATGAACATCGTACGACAAGTTAGGACATCTTACGACTCTTTATGCCACATTAGCAGCTCGAAAAGAACTTTAGTATAATGTAGAACGCCATACAACTCTTAACACCTTACAATACCGTACGTAAACTTAAAACTCCATAACAAACCTAATGAATTCGTACGAGTCCTTTGAACATCGTACGACAAGTTAGGACATCTTACGACCCTTTTTGCCACATTAGGAACTTGAAAAGAACGTTAGTACGACAAGTTAAAGCTCCATAATAAACCTAATGAATTCGTAAGAGTCCTTTGAATATCGTACGACAAGTTAGGACATCTTACGACTCTTTATGCCACATTAGCAACTCGAAAAGAACTTTAGTATAATGTAGAACGCCATACACCTCCTAACACCGTACAATACCGTACGTAAACTTAAAACTCCATAATAAACCTAATGAATTCGTACGAGTCCTTTGAACATCATACGACAAGTTAGGACATCTTATGACTCTTTATGCCATATTAGCAGCTTGAAAAGCACATTAGTATAATGTAAGACGACTTACAACACCTAACAACAGCTTACAACACCGTACGGACCTTTAAAACTCCAAACAAACCTAATTAATTCGTACGTGTCCTTTGAACATCGTACGACAAGTTAGGACATCTTACGACTCTTTATGCCACATTAGCAACTCGAAAAGAACTTTAGTATAATGTAGAACGCCATACAACTCCTAACACCTTACAATACCGTACGTAAACTTAAAACTCCATAATAAACCTAATGAATTCGTATGAGTCCTTTGAACATCGTACGAAAATTAGGACATCTTATGACTCTTTATGCCATATTAGCACCTTGAAAAGCACATTAGTATAATGTAAGACGACTTACAACACCTAACAACATCTTACAACACCGTACGAACCTTTAAAACTCCAAAACAAACCTAATGAATTCGTACGAGTCCTTTGAACATCGTACGACAAGTTAGGACATCTTACGACTCTTTATGTCACATTAGCAACTCGAAAAGAACGTTAGTATAATGTAGAACGCCATACAGCTCCTAAGTACACCTTACAATACCGTACGGAAACTTAAAACTCCATAACAAACCTAATGAATTCGTACGAGTCCTTTGAACATCGTACGACAAGTTAGGACATCTTACGACCCTTTTTGCCACATTAGCAACTTGAAAAGAACATTAGTACGACAAGTTAAAGCTCCATAATAAACCTAATGAATTCGTAAGAGTCCTTTGAACATCGTACGACAAGTTAGGACATCTTATGACTCTTTATGCCATATTAGCAACTCGAAAAGAACGTTAGTATAATGTAGAACGCCATATAGCTCCCTAAGTACACCTTACAATACCGTACGTAAACTTAAAACACCATAATAAATCTAATGAATTCGTACGAGTCCTTTGAACATCGTACGATAAGTTAGGACATCTTATGTCTCTTTATGCCATATTAGCACCTTGAAAAGCACATTAGTATAATGTAAGACGACTTACAACACCTAACAACATCTTACAACACCGTACGAAGCTTTAAAACTCCAAAACAAACCTAATTAATTCGTACGTGTCCTATGAACATCGTACGACAAGTTAGGACATCTTACGACTCTTTATGCCACATTAGCAGCTCGAAAAGAACTTTAGTATAATGTAGAACGCCATACAACTCTTAACACCTTACAATACCGTACGTAAACTTAAAACTCCATAACAAACCTAATGAATTCGTACGAGTCCTTTGAACATCGTACGACAAGTTAGGACATCTTACGACTCTTTATGCCACATTAGCAACTCGAAAAGAACGTTAGTATAATGTAGAACGCCATACAGCTCCTAAGTACACCTTACAATACCGTACGTAAACTTAATACTCCATAATAAACCTAATGAATTCGTACGAGTCCTTTGAACATCGTACGACAAGTTAGGACATCTTACGACCCTTTTTGCCACATTAGCAACTTGAAAAGAACGTTAGTACGACAAGTTAAAGCTCCATAATAAACCTAATGAATTCGTAAGAGTCTTTTGAACATCGTACGACAAGTTAGGACATCTTATGACTCTTTATGGCATATTAGCAACTCGAAAAGAACGTTAGTATAATGTAGAACGCCATATAGCTCCCTGTACACCTTACAATACCGTACGTAAACTTAAAACTCCATAATAAACCTAATGAATTCGTACGAGTCCTTTGAACATCGTACGACAATTAGGACATCTTATGACTCTTTATGCCAAATTAGCACCTTGAAAAGCACATTAGTATAATGTAAGACGAGTTACAACACCTAACAACATCTTACAACACCGTACGAACCTTTAAAACTCCAAACAAACCTAATTAATTCGTACGTGTCCTTTGAACATCGTACGACAATTAGGACATCTTACGACTCTTTATGCCACATTAGCAACTCGAAAAGAACTTTAGTATAATGTAGAACGCCATACAACTCTTAACACCTTACAATACCGTACGTAAACTTAAAACTCCATAACAAAACCTAATGAATTCGTACGAGTCCTTTGAACATCGTACGACAAGTTAGGACATCTTACGACTCTTTATGCCACATTAGCAACTCGAAAAGAACGTTAGTATAATGTAGAACGCCATACAGCTCTTAAGTACACCTTACAATACCGTACGTAAACTTAAAACTCCATAATAAACCTAATGAATTCGTACGAGTCCTTTGAACATCGTACGACAAGTTAGGACATCTTACGACCCTTTTTGCCACATTAGCAACTTGAAAAGAACGTTAGTACGACAAGTTAAAGCTCCATAATAAACCTAATGAATTCGTAAGAGTCCTTTGAACATCGTACGACAAGTTAGGACATCATATGACTCTTTATGCCATATTAGCAACTCGAAAAGAATGTTAGTAAAATGTAGAACGCCATACAGCTCCTAAGTACACCTTACAATACCGTACGTAAACTTAAAACACCATAATAAATCTAATGAATTCGTACGAGTCCTTTGAACATCGTACGATAAGTTAGGACATCTTATGACTCTTTATGCCATATTAGCACCTTGAAAAGCACATTAGTATAATGTAAGACGACTTACAACACCTAACAACATCTTACAACACCGTACGAAGCTTTAAAACTCCAAAACAAACCTAATTAATCCGTATGTGTCCTATGAACATCGTACGACAAGTTAGGACATCTTACGACTCTTTATGCCACATTAGCAGCTCGAAAAGAACTTTAGTATAATGTAGAACGCCATACAACTCTTAACACCTTACAATACCGTACGTAAACTTAAAACTCCATAACAAACCTAATGAATTCGTACGAGTCCTTTGAACATCGTACGAAAAGTTAGGACATCTTACGACTCTTTATGCCACATTAGCAACTCGAAAAGAACGTTAGTATAATGTAGAACGCCATACAGCTCCTAAGTACACCTTACAATACCGTACGTAAACTTAAAACTCCATAACAAACCTAATGAATTCGTACGAGTCCTTTGAACATCGTACGACAAGTTAGGACATCTTACGACCCTTTTTGCCACATTAGCAACTTGAAAAGAACGTTAGTACGACAAGTTAAAGCTCCATAATAAACCTAATGAATTCGTAAGAGTCCTTTGAACATCGTACGACAAGTTAGGACATCATATGACTCTTTATGCCATATTAGCAACTCGAAAAGAATGTTAGTAAAATGTAGAACGCCATACAGCTCCTAAGTACACCTTACAATACCGTACGTAAACTTAAAACACCATAATAAATCTAATGAATTCGTACGAGTCCTTTGAACATCGTACGATAAGTTAGGACATCTTATGACTCTTTATGCCATATTAGCACCTTGAAAAGCACATTAGTATAATGTAAGACGACTTACAACACCTAACAACATCTTACAACACCGTACGAAGCTTTAAAACTCCAAAACAAACCTAATTAATCCGTATGTGTCCTATGAACATCGTACGACAAGTTAGGACATCTTACGACTCTTTATGCCACATTAGCAGCTCGAAAAGAACTTTAGTATAATGTAGAACGCCATACAACTCTTAACACCTTACAATACCGTACGTAAACTTAAAACTCCATAACAAACCTAATGAATTCGTACGAGTCCTTTGAACATCGTACGAAAAGTTAGGACATCTTACGACTCTTTATGCCACATTAGCAACTCGAAAAGAACGTTAGTATAATGTAGAACGCCATACAGCTCCTAAGTACACCTTACAATACCGTACGTAAACTTAAAACTCCATAACAAACCTAATGAATTCGTACGAGTCCTTTGAACATCGTACGACAAGTTAGGACATCTTACGACCCTTTTTGCCACATTAGCAACTTGAAAAGAACGTTAGTACGACAAGTTAAAGCTCCATAATAAACCTAATGAATTCGTAAGAGTCTTTTGAACATCGTACGACAAGTTAGGACATCTTATGACTCTTTATGCCATATTAGCAACTCGAAAAGAACGTTAGTATAATGTAGAACGCCATATAGCTCCCAAAGTACACCTTACAATACCGTACGTAAACTTAAAACACCATAATAAACCTAATGAATTCGTACGAGTCCTTTGAACATCGTACGATAAGTTAGGTCATCTTATGACTCTTTATGCCATATTAGCACCTTGAAAAGCACATTAGTATAATGTAAGACGACTTACAACACCTAACAACATCTTACAACACCGTACGAATCTTTAAAACTCCAAAACAAACCTAATTAATTCGTACGTGTCCTATGAACATCGTACGACAAGTTAGGACATCTTACGACTATTTATGCCACATTAGCAGCTCGAAAAGAACTTTAGTATAATGTAGAACGCCATACAACTCTTAACACCTTACAATACCGTACGTAAACTTAAAACTCCATAACAAACCTAATGAATTCGTACGAGTCCTTTGAACATCGTACGACAAGTTAGGACATCTTACGACTCTTTATGCCACATTAGCAACTCGAAAAGAACGTTAGTATAATGTAGAACGCCATACAGCTCCTAAGTACACCTTACAATACCGTACGTAAACTTAATACTCCATAATAAACCTAATGAATTCGTACGAGTCCTTTGAACATCGTACGACAAGTTAGGACATCTTACGACCCTTTTTGCCACATTAGCAACTTGAAAAGAACGTTAGTACGACAAGTTAAAGCTCCATAATAAACCTAATGAATTCGTAAGAGTCTTTTGAACATCGTACAACAAGTTAGGACATCTTATGACTCTTTATGCCATATTAGCAACTAGAAAAGAACGTTAGTATAATGTAGAACGCCATATAGCTCCCTAAGTACACCTTACGATACCGTACGTAAACTTAAAACACCATAATAAACCTAATGAATTCGTACGAGTCCTTTGAACATCGTACGATATGTTAGGTCATCTTATGACTCTTTATGCCATATTAGCACCTTGAAAAGCACATTAGTATAATGTAAGACGACTTACAACACCTAACAACATCTTACAACACCGTACGAACCTTTAAAACTCCAAAACAAACCTTATGAATTCGTACGAGTCCTTTGAATATCGTACGACAAGTTAGGACATCTTACGACTCTTTATGCCACATTAGCAGCACGAAAAGAACTTTAGTATAATGTAGAACGCCATACAACTCTTAACACCTTACAATACCGTACGTAAACTTAAAACTCCATAACAAACCTAATGAATTCGTACGAGTCCTTTGAACATCGTACGACAAGTTAGGACATCTTACGACCCTTTTTGCCACATTAGGAACTTGAAAAGAACGTTAGTACGACAAGTTAAAGCTCCATAATAAACCTAATGAATTCGTAAGAGTCCTTTGAATATCGTACGACAAGTTAGGACATCTTACGACTCTTTATGCCACATTAGCAACTCGAAAAGAACTTTAGTATAATGTAGAACGCCATACAACTCCTAACACCTTACAATACCGTACGTAAACTTAAAACTCCATAATAAACCTAATGAATTCGTACGAGTCCTTTGAACATCATACGACAAGTTAGGACATCTTATGATTCTTTATGCCATATTAGCAGCTTGAAAAGCACATTAGTATAATGTAAGACGACTTACAACACCTAACAACAGCTTACAACACCGTACGGACCTTTAAAACTCCAAACAAACCTAATTAATTCGTACGTGTCCTTTGAACATCGTACGACAAGTTAGGACATCTTACGACTCTTTATGCCACATTAGCAACTCGAAAAGAACTTTAGTATAATGTAGAACGCCATACAACTCCTAACACCTTACAATACCGTACGTAAACTTAAAACTCCATAATAAACCTAATGAATTCGTACGAGTCCTTTGAACATCGTACGAAAATTAGGACATCTTATGACTCTTTATGCCATATTAGCACCTTGAAAAGCACATTAGTATAATGTAAGACGACTTACAACACCTAACAACATCTTACAACACCGTACGAACCTTTAAAACTCCAAAACAAACCTAATGAATTCGTACGAGTCCTTTGAACATCGTACGGCAAGTTAGGACATCTTACGACTCTTTATGTCACATTAGCAACTCGAAAAGAACGTTAGTATAATGTAGAACGCCATACAGCTCCTAAGTACACCTTACAATACCGTACGGAAACTTAAAACTCCATAACAAACCTAATGAATTCGTACGAGTCCTTTGAACATCGTACGACAAGTTAGGACATCTTACGACCCTTTTTGCCACATTAGCAACTAGAAAAGAACATTAGTACGACAAGTTAAAGCTCCATAATAAACCTAATGAATTCGTAAGAGTCCTTTGAACATCGTACGACAAGTTAGGACATCTTATGACTCTTTATGCCATATTAGCAACTCGAAAAGAACGTTAGTATAATGTAGAACACCATATAGCTCCCTAAGTACACCTTACAATAACGTACGTAAACTTAAAACACCATAATAAATCTAATGAATTCGTACGAGTCCTTTGAACATCGTACGATAAGTTAGGACATCTTATGACTCTTTATGCCATATTAGCACCTTGAAAAGCACATTAGTATAATGTAAGACGACTTACAACACCTAACAACATCTTACAACACCGTACGAACCTTTAAAACTCCAAAACAAACCTAATGAATTCGTACGAGTCCTTTGAATATCGTACGACAAGTTAGGACATCTTACGACTCTTTATGCCACATTAGCAGCACGAAAAGAACTTTAGTATAATGTAGAACGCCATACAACTCTTAACACCTTACAATACCGTACGTAAACTTAAAACTCCATAACAAACCTAATGAATTCGTACGAGTCCTTTGAACATCGTACGATAAGTTAGGACATCTTACGACCCTTTTTGCCACATTAGGAACTTGAAAAGAACGTTAGTACGACAAGTTAAAGCTCCATAATAAACCTAATGAATTCGTAAGAGTCCTTTGAATATCGTACGACAAGTTAGGACATCTTACGACTCTTTATGCCACATTAGCAACTCGAAAAGAACTTTAGTATAATGTAGAACGCCATACAACTCCTAACACCTTACAATACCGTACGTAAACTTAAAACTCCATAATAAACCTATGAATTCGTACGAGTCCTTTGAACATCATACGACAAGTTAGGACATCTTATGACTCTTTATGCCATATTAGCAGCTTGAAAAGCACATTAGTATAATGTAAGACGACTTACAACACCTAACAACAGCTTACAACACCGTACGGACCTTTAAAACTCCAAACAAACCTAATTAATTCGTACGTGTCCTTTGAACATCGTACGACAAGTTAGGACATCTTACGACTCTTTATGCCACATTAGCAACTCGAAAAGAACTTTAGTATAATGTAGAACGCCATACAACTCCTAACACCTTACAATACCGTACGTAAACTTAAAACTCCATAATAAACCTAATGAATTCGTACGAGTCCTTTGAACATCGTACGAAAATTAGGACATCTTATGACTCTTTATGCCATATTAGCACCTTGAAAAGCACATTAGTATAATGTAAGACGACTTACAACACCTAACAACATCTTACAACACCGTACGAACCTTTAAAACTCCAAAACAAACCTAATGAATTCGTACGAGTCCTTTGAACATCGTACGGCAAGTTAGGACATCTTACGACTCTTTATGTCACATTAGCAACTCGAAAAGAACGTTAGTATAATGTAGAACGCCATACAGCTCCTAAGTACACCTTACAATACCGTACGGAAACTTAAAACTCCATAACAAACCTAATGAATTCGTACGAGTCCTTTGAACATCGTACGACAAGTTAGGACATCTTACGACCCTTTTTGCCACATTAGCAACTAGAAAAGAACATTAGTACGACAAGTTAAAGCTCCATAATAAACCTAATGAATTCGTAAGAGTCCTTTGAACATCGTACGACAAGTTAGGACATCTTATGACTCTTTATGCCATATTAGCAACTCGAAAAGAACGTTAGTATAATGTAGAACGCCATATAGCTCCCTAAGTACACCTTACAATACCGTACGTAAACTTAAAACACCATAATAAATCTAATGAATTCGTACGAGTCCTTTGAACATCGTACGATAAGTTAGGACATCTTATGACTCTTTATGCCATATTAGCACCTTGAAAAGCACATTAGTATAATGTAAGACGACTTACAACACCTAACAACATCTTACAACACCGTACGAAGCTTTAAAACTCCAAAACAAACCTAATTAATTCGTACGTGTCCTATGAACATCGTACGACAAGTTAGGACATCTTACGACTCTTTATGCCACATTAGCAGCTCGAAAAGAACTTTAGTATAATTTAGAACGCCATACAACTCTTAACACCTTACAATACCGTACGTAAACTTAAAACTCCATAACAAACCTAATGAATTCGTACGAGTCCTTTGAACATCGTACGACAAGTTAGGACATCTTACGACTCTTTATGCCACATTAGCAACTCGAAAAGAACGTTAGTATAATGTAGAACGCCATACAGCTCCTAAGTACACCTTAGAATACCGTATGTAAACTTAATACTCCATAATAAACCTAATGAATTCGTACGAGTCCTTTGAACATCGTACGACAAGTTAGGACATCTTACGACCCTTTTTGCCACATTAGCAACTTGAAAAGAACGTTAGTACGACAAGTTAAAGTTCCATAATAAACCTAATGAATTCGTAAGAGTCTTTTGAACATCGTACGACAAGTTAGGACATCTTATGACTCTTTATGCCATATTAGCAACTCGAAAAGAACGTTAGTATAATGTAGAACGCCATATAGCTCCCTAAGTACACCTTACAATACCGTACGTAAACTTAAAACTCCATAATAAACCTAATGAATTCGTACGAGTCCTTTGAACATCGTACGACAATTAGGACATCTTATGACTCTTTATGCCAAATTAGCACCTTGAAAAGCGCATTAGTATAATGTAAGACGAGTTACAACACCTAACAACATCTTACAACACCGTAAGAACCTTTAAAACTCCAAACAAACCTAATTAATTCGTACGTGTCCTTTGAACATCATACGATAATTAGGACATCTTACGACTCTTTATGCCACATTAGCAACTCGAAAAGAACTTTAGTATAATGTAGAGCGCCATACAACTCTTAACACCTTACAATACCGAACGTAAACTTAAAACTCCATAACAAAACCTAATGAATTCGTACGAGTCCTTTGAACATCGTACGACAAGTTAGGACATCTTACGACTCTTTATGCCACATTAGCAACTCGAAAAGAACGTTAGTAAAATGTAGAACGCCATACAGCTCTTAAGTACACCTTACAATACCGTAAGTAAACTTAAAACTCCATAATAAACCTAATGAATTCGTACGAGTCCTTTGAACATCGTACGACAAGTTAGGACATCTTACGACCCTTTTTGCCACATTAACAACTTGAAAAGAACGTTAGTACGACAAGTTAAAGCTCCATAATAAACCTAATGAATTCGTAAGAGTCCTTTGAACATCGTACGACAAGTTAGGACATCATATGACTCTTTATGCCATATTAGCAACTCGAAAAGAATGTTAGTATAATGTAGAACGCCATACAGCTCCTAAGTACCCCTTACAATACCGTACGTAAACTTAAAACACCATAATAAATCTAATGAATTCGTACGAGTCCTTTGAACATCGTACGATAAGTTAGGACATCTTATGACTCTTTATGCCATATTAGCACCATGAAAAGCACATTAGTATAATGTAAGACGACTTACAACACCTAACAACATCTTACAACACCGTACGAAGCTTTAAAACTCCAAAACAAACCTAATTAATTCGTATGTGTCCTATGAACATCGTACGACAAGTTAGGACACCTTACGACTCTTTATGCCACATTAGCAGCTCGAAAAGAACTTTAGTATAATGTAGAACGCCATACAACTCTTAACACCTTATAATACCGTACGTAAACTTAAAACTCCATAACAAACCTAATGAATTCGTACGAGTCCTTCGAACATCGTACGAAAAGTTAGGACATCTTACGACTCTTTATGCCACATTAGCAACTCGAAAAGAACGTTAGTATAATGTAGAACGCCATACAGCTCCTAAGTACACCTTACAATACCGTACGTAAACTTAAAACTCCATAACAAACCTAATGAATTCGTACGAGTCCTTTGAACATCGTACGACAAGTTAGGACATCTTACGACCCTTTTTGCCACATTAGCAACTTGAAAAGAACGTTAGTACGACAAGTTAAAGCTCCATAATAAACCTAATGAATTCGTAAGAGTCTTTTGAACATCGTACGACAAGTTAGGACATCTTATGACTCTTTATGCCATATTAGGAACTCGAAAAGAACGTTAGTATAATGTAGAACGCCATATAGCTCCCTAAGTACACCTTACAATACCGTACGTAAACTTAAAACACCATAATAAACCTAATGAATTCGTACGAGTCCTTTGAACATCGTACGATAAGTTAGGTCATCTTATGACTCTTTATGCCATATTAGCACATTGAAAAGCACATTAGTATAATGTAAGACGACTTACAACACCTAACAACATCTTACAACACCGTACGAATCTTTAAAACTCCAAAACAAACCTAATTAATTCGTACGTGACCTATGAACATCGTACGACAAGTTAGGACATCTTACGACTATTTATGCCACATTAGCAGCTCGAAAAGAACTTTAGTATAATGTAGAACGCCATACAACTCTTAACACCTTACAATACCGTACGTAAACTTAAAACTCCATAACAAACCTAATGAATTCGTACGAGTCCTTTGAACATCGTACGACAAGTTAGGACATCTTACGACTCTTTATGCCACATTAGCAACTCGAAAAGAACGTTAGTATAATGTAGAACGCCATACAGCTCCTAAGTACACCTTACAATACCGTACGTAAACTTAATACTCCATAATAAACCTAATGAATTCGTACGAGTCCTTTGAACATCGTATGACAAGTTAGGACATCTTACGACCCTTTTTGCCACATTAGCAACTTGAAAAGAACGTTAGTACGACAAGTTAAAGCTCCATAATAAACCTAATGAATTCGTAAGAGTCTTTTGAACATCGTACGACAAGTTAGGACATCTTATGACTCTTTATGCCATATTAGCAACTCGAAAAGAACGTTAGAATAATGTAGAACGCCATATAGCTCCCTAAGTACACCTTACAATACCGTACGTAAACTTAAAACACCATAATAAACCTAATGAATTCGTACGAGTCCTTTGAACATCGTACGATATGTTAGGTCATCTTATGACTCTTTATGCCATATTAGCACCTTGAAAAGCACATTAGTATAATGTAAGACGACTTACAACACCTAACAACATCTTACAACACCGTACGAACCTTTAAAACTCCAAAACAAACCTAATGAATTCGTACGAGTCCTTTGAATATCGTACGACAAGTTAGGACATCTTACGACTCTTTATGCCACATTAGCAACTCGAAAAGAACGTTAGTATAATGTAGAACGCCATACAGCTCCTAAGTACACCTTACAGTACCGTACGTACACTTAAAACTCCATAATAAACCTAATGAATTCGTACGAGTCCTTTGAACATCGTACGACAAGTTAGTACATCTTACGACTCTTTATGCCACATTAGCAACTCGAAAAGAACTTTAGTATAATGTTGAACGCCATACAACTCTTAACACCTTACAATACTGTACGTAAACTTAAAACTCCATAACAAACCTAATGATCTCGTACGAGTCCTTTGAACATCGTACGACAAGTTAGGACATCTTACGACCCTTTTTGCCACATTAGCAACTTGAAAAGAACGTTAGTACGACAAGTTAAAGCTCCATAATAAACCTAATGAATTCGTAAGAGTCCTTTGAACATCGTACGACAAGTTAGGACATCATATGACTCTTTATGCCATTATAGCAACTCGAAAAGAATCTTAGTATAATGTAGAACGCCATACAGCTCCTAAGTACACCTGACAATACCGTACGTAAACTTAAAACACCATAATAAATCTAATGAATTCGTACGAGTCCTTTGAACATCGTACGATAAGTTAGGACATCTTATGACTCTTTATGCCATATTAGCACCTTGAAAAGCACATTAGTATAATGTAAGACGACTTACAACACCTAACAACATCTTACAACACCGTACGAAGCTTTAAAACTCCAAAACAAACCTAATTAATTCGTATGTGTCCTATGAACATCGTACGACAAGTTAGGACATCTTACGACTCTTTATGCCACATTAGCAGCTCGAAAAGAACTTTAGTATAATGTAGAACGCCATACAACTCTTAACACCTTACAATACCGTACGTAAACTTAAAACTCCATAACAAACCTAATGAATTCGTACGAGTCCTTTGAACATCGTACGAAAAGTTAGGACATCTTACGACTCTTTATGCCACATTAGCAACTCGAAAAGAACGTTAGTATAATGTAGAACGCCATACAGCTCCTAAGTACACCTTACAATACCGTACGTAAACTTAAAACTCCATAACAAACCTAATGAATTCGTACGAGTTCTTTGAACATCGTACGACAAGTTAGGACATCTTACGACCCTTTTTGCCACATTAGCAACTTGAAAAGAACGTTAGTACGACAAGTTAAAGCTCCATAATAAACCTAATGAATTCGTAAGAGTCTTTTGAACATCGTACGACAAGTTAGGACATCTTATGACTCTTTATGCCATATTAGGAACTCGAAAAGAACGTTAGTATAATGTAGAACGCCATATAGCTCCCTAAGTACACCTTACAATACCGTACGTAAACTTAAAACACCATAATAAACCTAATGAATTCGTACGAGTCCTTTGAACATCGTACGATAAGTTAGGTCATCTTATGACTCTTTATGCCATATTAGCACATTGAAAAGCACATTAGTATAATGTAAGACGACTTACAACACCTAACAACATCTTACAACACCGTACGAATCTTTAAAACTCCAAAACAAACCTAATTAATTCGTACGTGACCTATGAACATCGTACGACAAGTTAGGACATCTTACGACTATTTATGCCACATTAGCAGCTCGAAAAGAACTTTAGTATAATGTAGAACGCCATACAACTCTTAACACCTTACAATACCGTACGTAAACTTAAAACTCCATAACAAACCTAATGAATTCGTACGAGTCCTTTGAACATCGTACGACAAGTTAGGACATCTTACGACTCTTTATGCCACATTAGCAACTCGAAAAGAACGTTAGTATAATGTAGAACGCCATACAGCTCCTAAGTACACCTTACAATACCGTACGTAAACTTAATACTCCATAATAAACCTAATGAATTCGTACGAGTCCTTTGAACATCGTACGACAAGTTAGGACATCTTACGACCCTTTTTGCCACATTAGCAACTTGAAAAGAACGTTAGTACGACAAGTTAAAGCTCCATAATAAACCTAATGAATTCGTAAGAGTCTTTTGAACATCGTACGACAAGTTAGGACATCTTATGACTCTTTATGCCATATTAGCAACTCGAAAAGAACGTTAGCATAATGTAGAACGCCATATAGCTCCCTAAGTACACCTTACAATACCGTACGTAAACTTAAAACACCATAATAAACCTAATGAATTCGTACGAGTCCTTTGAACATCGTACGATATGTTAGGTCATCTTATGACTCTTTATGCCATATTAGCACCTTGAAAAGCACATTAGTATAATGTAAGACGACTTACAACACCTAACAACATCCTACAACACCGTACGAACCTTTAAAACTCCAAAACAAACCTAATGAATTCGTACGAGTCCTTTGAATATCGTACGACAAGTTAGGACATCTTACGACTCTTTATGCCACATTAGCAACTCGAAAAGAACGTTAGTATAATGTAGAACGCCATACAGCTCCTAAGTACACCTTACAGTACCGTACGTACACTTAAAACTCCATAATAAACCTAATGAATTCGTACGAGTCCTTTGAACATCGTACGACAAGTTAGTACATCTTACGACTCTTTATGCCACATTAGCAACTCGAAAAGAACTTTAGTATAATGTTGAACGCCATACAACTCTTAACACCTTACAATACTGTACGTAAACTTAAAACTCCATAACAAACCTAATGATCTCGTACGAGTCCTTTGAACATCGTACGACAAGTTAGGACATCTTACGACCCTTTTTGCCACATTAGCAACTTGAAAAGAACGTTAGTACGACAACTTAAAGCTCCATAATAAACCTAATGAATTCGTAAGAGTCCTTTGAACATCGTACGACAAGTTAGGACATCATATGACTCTTTATGCCATTATAGCAACTCGAAAAGAATGTTAGTATAATGTAGAACGCCATACAGCTCCTAAGTACACCTGACAATACCGTACGTAAACTTAAAACACCATAATAAATCTAATGAATTCGTACGAGTCCTTTGAACATCGTACGATAAGTTAGGACATCTTATGACTCTTTATGCCATATTAGCACCTTGAAAAGCACATTAGTATAATGTAAGACGACTTACAACACCTAACAACATCTTACAACACCGTACGAAGCTTTAAAACTCCAAAACAAACCTAATTAATTCGTATGTGTCCTATGAACATCGTACGACAAGTTAGGACATCTTACGACTCTTTATGCCACATTAGCAGCTCGAAAAGAACTTTAGTATAATGTAGAACGCCATACAACTCTTAACACCTTACAATACCGTACGTAAACTTAAAACTCCATAACAAACCTAATGAATTCGTACGAGTCCTTTGAACATCGTACGAAAAGTTAGGACATCTTACGACTCTTTATGCCACATTAGCAACTCGAAAAGAACGTTAGTATAATGTAGAACGCCATACAGCTCCTAAGTACACCTTACAATACCGTACGTAAACTTAAAACTCCATAACAAACCTAATGAATTCGTACGAGTTCTTTGAACATCGTACGACAAGTTAGGACATCTTACGACCCTTTTTGCCACATTAGCAACTTGAAAAGAACGTTAGTACGACAAGTTAAAGCTCCATAATAAACCTAATGAATTCGTAAGAGTCTTTTGAACATCGTACGACAAGTTAGGACATCTTATGACTCTTTATGCCATATTAGGAACTCGAAAAGAACGTTAGTATAATGTAGAACGCCATATAGCTCCCTAAGTACACCTTACAATACCGTACGTAAACTTAAAACACCATAATAAACCTAATGAATTCGTACGAGTCCTTTGAACATCGTACGATAAGTTAGGTCATCTTATGACTCTTTATGCCATATTAGCACATTGAAAAGCACATTAGTATAATGTAAGACGACTTACAACACCTAACAACATCTTACAACACCGTACGAATCTTTAAAACTCCAAAACAAACCTAATTAACTCGTACGTGACCTATGAACATCGTACGACAAGTTAGGACATCTTACGACTATTTATGCCACATTAGCAGCTCGAAAAGAACTTTAGTATAATGTAGAACGCCATACAACTCTTAACACCTTACAATACCGTACGTAAACTTAAAACTCCATAACAAACCTAATGAATTCGTACGAGTCCTTTGAACATCGTACGACAAGTTAGGACATCTTACGACTCTTTATGCCACATTAGCAACTCGAAAAGAACGTTAGTATAATGTAGAACGCCATACAGCTCCTAAGTACACCTTACAATACCGTACGTAAACTTAATACTCCATAATAAACCTAATGAATTCGTACGAGTCCTTTGAACATCGTACGACAAGTTAGGACATCTTACGACCCTTTTTGCCACATTAGCAACTTGAAAAGAACGTTAGTACGACAAGTTAAAGCTCCATAATAAACCTAATGAATTCGTAAGAGTCTTTTGAACATCGTACGACAAGTTAGGACATCTTATGACTCTTTATGCCATATTAGCAACTCGAAAAGAACGTTAGCATAATGTAGAACGCCATATAGCTCCCTAAGTACACCTTACAATACCGTACGTAAACTTAAAACACCATAATAAACCTAATGAATTCGTACGAGTCCTTTGAACATCGTACGATATGTTAGGTCATCTTATGACTCTTTATGCCATATTAGCACCTTGAAAAGCACATTAGTATAATGTAAGACGACTTACAACACCTAACAACATCTTACAACACCGTACGAACCTTTAAAACTCCAAAACAAACCTAATGAATTCGTACGAGTCCTTTGAATATCGTACGACAAGTTAGGACATCTTACGACTCTTTATGCCACATTAGCAACTCGAAAAGAACGTTAGTATAATGTAGAACGCCATACAGCTCCTAAGTACACCTTACAGTACCGTACGTACACTTAAAACTCCATAATAAACCTAATGAATTCGTACGAGTCCTTTGAACATCGTACGACAAGTTAGTACATCTTACGACTCTTTATGCCACATTAGCAACTCGAAAAGAACTTTAGTATAATGTTGAACGCCATACAACTCTTAACACCTTACAATACTGTACGTAAACTTAAAACTCCATAACAAACCTAATGATCTCGTACGAGTCCTTTGAACATCGTACGACAAGTTAGGACATCTTACGACCCTTTTTGCCACATTAGCAACTTGAAAAGAACGTTAGTACGACAAGTTAAAGCTCCATAATAAACCTAATGAATTCGTAAGAGTCCTTTGAACATCGTACGACAAGTTAGGACATCATATGACTCTTTATGCCATTATAGCAACTCGAAAAGAATGTTAGTATAATGTAGAACGCCATACAGCTCCTAAGTACACCTGACAATACCGTACGTAAACTTAAAACACCATAATAAATCTAATGAATTCGTACGAGTCCTTTGAACATCGTACGATAAGTTAGGACATCTTATGACTCTTTATGCCATATTAGCACCTTGAAAAGCACATTAGTATAATGTAAGACGACTTACAACACCTAACAACATCTTACAACACCGTACGAAGCTTTAAAACTCCAAAACAAACCTAATTAATTCGTATGTGTCCTATGAACATCGTACGACAAGTTAGGACATCTTACGACTCTTTATGCCACATTAGCAGCTCGAAAAGAACTTTAGTATAATGTAGAACGCCATACAACTCTTAACACCTTACAATACCGTACGTAAACTTAAAACTCCATAACAAACCTAATGAATTCGTACGAGTCCTTTGAACATCGTACGAAAAGTTAGGACATCTTACGACTCTTTATGCCACATTAGCAACTCGAAAAGAACGTTAGTATAATGTAGAACGCCATACAGCTCCTAAGTACACCTTACAATACCGTACGTAAACTTAAAACTCCATAACAAACCTAATGAATTCGTACGAGTTCTTTGAACATCGTACGACAAGTTAGGACATCTTACGACCCTTTTTGCCACATTAGCAACTTGAAAAGAACGTTAGTACGACAAGTTAAAGCTCCATAATAAACCTAATGAATTCGTAAGAGTCTTTTGAACATCGTACGACAAGTTAGGACATCTTATGACTCTTTATGCCATATTAGGAACTCGAAAAGAACGTTAGTATAATGTAGAACGCCATATAGCTCCCTAAGTACACCTTACAATACCGTACGTAAACTTAAAACACCATAATAAACCTAATGAATTCGTACGAGTCCTTTGAACATCGTACGATAAGTTAGGTCATCTTATGACTCTTTATGCCATATTAGCACATTGAAAAGCACATTAGTATAATGTAAGACGACTTACAACACCTAACAACATCTTACAACACCGTACGAATCTTTAAAACTCCAAAACAAACCTAATTAATTCGTACGTGACCTATGAACATCGTACGACAAGTTAGGACATCTTACGACTATTTATGCCACATTAGCAGCTCGAAAAGAACTTTAGTATAATGTAGAACGCCATACAACTCTTAACACCTTACAATACCGTACGTAAACTTAAAACTCCATAACAAACCTAATGAATTCGTACGAGTCCTTTGAACATCGTACGACAAGTTAGGACATCTTACGACTCTTTATGCCACATTAGCAACTCGAAAAGAACGTTAGTATAATGTAGAACGCCATACAGCTCCTAAGTACACCTTACAATACCGTACGTAAACTTAATACTCCATAATAAACCTAATGAATTCGTACGAGTCCTTTGAACATCGTACGACAAGTTAGGACATCTTACGACCCTTTTTGCCACATTAGCAACTTGAAAAGAACGTTAGTACGACAAGTTAAAGCTCCATAATAAACCTAATGAATTCGTAAGAGTCTTTTGAACATCGTACGACAAGTTAGGACATCTTATGACTCTTTATGCCATATTAGCAACTCGAAAAGAACTTTAGCATAATGTAGAACGCCATATAGCTCCCTAAGTACACCTTACAATACCGTACGTAAACTTAAAACACCATAATAAACCTAATGAATTCGTACGAGTCCTTTGAACATCGTACGATATGTTAGGTCATCTTATGACTCTTTATGCCATATTAGCACCTTGAAAAGCACATTAGTATAATGTAAGACGACTTACAACACCTAACAACATCTTAAAACACCGTACGAACCTTTAAAACTCCAAAACAAACCTAATGAATTCGTACGAGTCCTTTGAATATCGTACGACAAGTTAGGACATCTTACGACTCTTTATGCCACATTAGCAACTCGAAAAGAACGTTAGTATAATGTAGAACGCCATACAGCTCCTAAGTACACCTTACAGTACCGTACGTACACTTAAAACTCCATAATAAACCTAATGAATTCGTACGAGTCCTTTGAACATCGTACGACAAGTTAGTACATCTTACGACTCTTTATGCCACATTAGCAACTCGAAAAGAACTTTAGTATAATGTTGAACGCCATACAACTCTTAACACCTTACAATACTGTACGTAAACTTAAAACTCCATAACAAACCTAATGATCTCGTACGAGTCCTTTGAACATCGTACGACAAGTTAGGACATCTTACGACCCTTTTTGCCACATTAGCAACTTGAAAAGAACGTTAGTACGACAAGTTAAAGCTCCATAATAAACCTAATGAATTCGTAAGAGTCCTTTGAACATCGTACGACAAGTAAGGACATCATATGACTCTTTATGCCATTATAGCAACTCGAAAAGAATGTTAGTATAATGTAGAACGCCATACAGCTCCTAAGTACACCTTACAATACCGTACGTAAACTTAAAACACCATAATAAATCTAATGAATTCGTACGAGTCCTTTGAACATCGTACGATAAGTTAGGACATCTTATGACTCTTTATGCCATATTAGCACCTTGAAAAGCACATTAGTATAATGTAAGACGACTTACAACACCTAACAACATCTTACAACACCGTACGAAGCTTTAAAACTCCAAAACAAACCTAATTAATTCGTATGTGTCCTATGAACATCGTACGACAAGTTAGGACATCTTACGACTCTTTATGCCACATTAGCAGCTCGAAAAGAACTTTAGTATAATGTAGAACGCCATACAACTCTTAACACCTTACAATACCGTACGTAAACTTAAAACTCCATAACAAACCTAATGAATTCGTACGAGTCCTTTGAACATCGTACGAAAAGTTAGGACATCTTACGACTCTTTATGCCACATTAGCAACTCGAAAAGAACGTTAGTATAATGTAGAACGCCATACAGCTCCTAAGTACACCTTACAATACAGTACGTAAACTTAATACTCCATAATAAACCTAATGAATTCGTACGAGTCCTTTGAACATCGTACGACAAGTTAGGACATCTTACGACCCTTTTTGCCACATTAGCAACTTGAAAAGAACGTTAGTACGACAAGTTAAAGCTCCATAATAAACCTAATGAATTCGTAAGAGTCTTTTGAACATCGTACGACAAGTTAGGACATCTTATGACTCTTTATGCCATATTAGCAACTCGAAAAGAACGTTAGTATAATGTAGAACGCCATATAGCTCCCTAAGTACACCTTACAATACCGTACGTAAACTTAAAACACCCTAATAAACCTAATGAATTCGTACGAGTCCTTTGAACATCGTACGATATGTTAGGTCATCTTATGACTCTTTATGCCATATTAGCACCTTGAAAAGCACATTAGTATAATGTAAGACGACTTACAACACCTAACAACATCTTACAACCCCGTACCAACCTTTAAAACTCCAAAACAAACCTAATGAATTCGTACGAGTCCTTTGAATATCGTACGACAAGTTAGGACATCTTACAACTCTTTATGCCACATTAGCAACTCGAAAAGAACGTTAGTATAATGTAGAACGCCATACAGCTCCTAAGTACACCTTACAATACCGTACGTACACTTAAAACTCCATAATAAACCTAATGAATTCATACGAGTCCTTTGAACATCGTACGACAAGTTAGGACATCTTACGACTCTTTATGCCACATTAGCAACTCGAAAAGAACTTTAGTATAATGTTGAACGCCATACAACTCTTAACACCTTACAATACTGTACGTAAACTTAAAACTCCATAACAAACCTAATGAATTCGTACGAGTCCTTTGAACATCGTACGACAATTTAGGACATCTTACGACTATTTATGCCACATTAGCAGCTCGAAAAGAACTTTAGTATAATGTAGAACGCCATACAACTCTTAACACCTTACAATACCGTACGTAAACTTAAAACTCCATAACAAACCTAATGAATTCGTACGAGTCCTTTGAACATCGTACGACAAGTTAGGACATCTTACGACTCTTTATGCCACATTAGCAACTCGAAAAGAACGTTAGTATAATGTAGAACGCCATACAGCTCCTAAGTACACCTTACAATACCGTACGTAAACTTAATACTCCATAATAAACCTAATGAATTCGTACGAGTCCTTTGAACATCGTACGACAAGTTAGGACATCTTACGACCCTTTTTGCCACATTAGCAACTTGAAAAGAACGTTAGTACGACAAGTTAAAGCTCCATAATAAACCTAATGAATTCGTAAGAGTCTTTTGAACATCGTACGACAAGTTAGGACATCTTATGACTCTTTATGCCATATTAGCAACTCGAAAAGAACGTTAGCATAATGTAGAACGCCATATAGCTCCCTAAGTACACCTTACAATACCGTACGTAAACTTAAAACACCATAATAAACCTAATGAATTCGTACGAGTCCTTTGAACATCGTACGATATGTTAGGTCATCTTATGACTCTTTATGCCATATTAGCACCTTGAAAAGCACATTAGTATAATGTAAGACGACTTACAACACCTAACAACATCTTACAACACCGTACGAACCTTTAAAACTCCAAAACAAACCTAATGAATTCGTACGAGTCCTTTGAATATCGTACGACAAGTTAGGACATCTTACGACTCTTTATGCCACATTAGCAACTCGAAAAGAACGTTAGTATAATGTAGAACGCCATACAGCTCCTAAGTACACCTTACAGTACCGTACGTACACTTAAAACTCCATAATAAACCTAATGAATTCGTACGAGTCCTTTGAACATCGTACGACAAGTTAGTACATCTTACGACTCTTTATGCCACATTAGCAACTCGAAAAGAACTTTAGTATAATGTTGAACGCCATACAACTCTTAACACCTTACAATACTGTACGTAAACTTAAAACTCCATAACAAACCTAATGATCTCGTACGAGTCCTTTGAACATCGTACGACAAGTTAGGACATCTTACGACCCTTTTTGCCACATTAGCAACTTGAAAAGAACGTTAGTACGACAAGTTAAAGCTCCATAATAAACCTAATGAATTCGTAAGAGTCCTTTGAACATCGTACGACAAGTTAGGACATCATATGACTCTTTATGCCATTATAGCAACTCGAAAAGAATGTTAGTATAATGTAGAACGCCATACAGCTCCTAAGTACACCTGACAATACCGTACGTAAACTTAAAACACCATAATAAATCTAATGAATTCGTACGAGTCCTTTGAACATCGTACGATAAGTTAGGACATCTTATGACTCTTTATGCCATATTAGCACCTTGAAAAGCACATTAGTATAATGTAAGACGACTTACAACACCTAACAACATCTTACAACACCGTACGAAGCTTTAAAACTCCAAAACAAACCTAATTAATTCGTATGTGTCCTATGAACATCGTACGACAAGTTAGGACATCTTACGACTCTTTATGCCACATTAGCAGCTCGAAAAGAACTTTAGTATAATGTAGAACGCCATACAACTCTTAACACCTTACAATACCGTACGTAAACTTAAAACTCCATAACAAACCTAATGAATTCGTACGAGTCCTTTGAACATCGTACGAAAAGTTAGGACATCTTACGACTCTTTATGCCACATTAGCAACTCGAAAAGAACGTTAGTATAATGTAGAACGCCATACAGCTCCTAAGTACACCTTACAATACCGTACGTAAACTTAAAACTCCATAACAAACCTAATGAATTCGTACGAGTTCTTTGAACATCGTACGACAAGTTAGGACATCTTACGACCCTTTTTGCCACATTAGCAACTTGAAAAGAACGTTAGTACGACAAGTTAAAGCTCCATAATAAACCTAATGAATTCGTAAGAGTCTTTTGAACATCGTACGACAAGTTAGGACATCTTATGACTCTTTATGCCATATTAGGAACTCGAAAAGAACGTTAGTATAATGTAGAACGCCATATAGCTCCCTAAGTACACCTTACAATACCGTACGTAAACTTAAAACACCATAATAAACCTAATGAATTCGTACGAGTCCTTTGAACATCGTACGATAAGTTAGGTCATCTTATGACTCTTTATGCCATATTAGCACATTGAAAAGCACATTAGTATAATGTAAGACGACTTACAACACCTAACAACATCTTACAACACCGTACGAATCTTTAAAACTCCAAAACAAACCTAATTAATTCGTACGTGACCTATGAACATCGTACGACAAGTTAGGACATCTTACGACTATTTATGCCACATTAGCAGCTCGAAAAGAACTTTAGTATAATGTAGAACGCCATACAACTCTTAACACCTTACAATACCGTACGTAAACTTAAAACTCCATAACAAACCTAATGAATTCGTACGAGTCCTTTGAACATCGTACGACAAGTTAGGACATCTTACGACTCTTTATGCCACATTAGCAACTCGAAAAGAACGTTAGTATAATGTAGAACGCCATACAGCTCCTAAGTACACCTTACAATACCGTACGTAAACTTAATACTCCATAATAAACCTAATGAATTCGTACGAGTCCTTTGAACATCGTACGACAAGTTAGGACATCTTACGACCCTTTTTGCCACATTAGCAACTTGAAAAGAACGTTAGTACGACAAGTTAAAGCTCCATAATAAACCTAATGAATTCGTAAGAGTCTTTTGAACATCGTACGACAAGTTAGGACATCTTATGACTCTTTATGCCATATTAGCAACTCGAAAAGAACTTTAGCATAATGTAGAACGCCATATAGCTCCCTAAGTACACCTTACAATACCGTACGTAAACTTAAAACACCATAATAAACCTAATGAATTCGTACGAGTCCTTTGAACATCGTACGATATGTTAGGTCATCTTATGACTCTTTATGCCATATTAGCACCTTGAAAAGCACATTAGTATAATGTAAGACGACTTACAACACCTAACAACATCTTAAAACACCGTACGAACCTTTAAAACTCCAAAACAAACCTAATGAATTCGTACGAGTCCTTTGAATATCGTACGACAAGTTAGGACATCTTACGACTCTTTATGCCACATTAGCAACTCGAAAAGAACGTTAGTATAATGTAGAACGCCATACAGCTCCTAAGTACACCTTACAGTACCGTACGTACACTTAAAACTCCATAATAAACCTAATGAATTCGTACGAGTCCTTTGAACATCGTACGACAAGTTAGTACATCTTACGACTCTTTATGCCACATTAGCAACTCGAAAAGAACTTTAGTATAATGTTGAACGCCATACAACTCTTAACACCTTACAATACTGTACGTAAACTTAAAACTCCATAACAAACCTAATGATCTCGTACGAGTCCTTTGAACATCGTACGACAAGTTAGGACATCTTACGACCCTTTTTGCCACATTAGCAACTTGAAAAGAACGTTAGTACGACAAGTTAAAGCTCCATAATAAACCTAATGAATTCGTAAGAGTCCTTTGAACATCGTACGACAAGTAAGGACATCATATGACTCTTTATGCCATTATAGCAACTCGAAAAGAATGTTAGTATAATGTAGAACGCCATACAGCTCCTAAGTACACCTTACAATACCGTACGTAAACTTAAAACACCATAATAAATCTAATGAATTCGTACGAGTCCTTTGAACATCGTACGATAAGTTAGGACATCTTATGACTCTTTATGCCATATTAGCACCTTGAAAAGCACATTAGTATAATGTAAGACGACTTACAACACCTAACAACATCTTACAACACCGTACGAAGCTTTAAAACTCCAAAACAAACCTAATTAATTCGTATGTGTCCTATGAACATCGTACGACAAGTTAGGACATCTTACGACTCTTTATGCCACATTAGCAGCTCGAAAAGAACTTTAGTATAATGTAGAACGCCATACAACTCTTAACACCTTACAATACCGTACGTAAACTTAAAACTCCATAACAAACCTAATGAATTCGTACGAGTCCTTTGAACATCGTACGAAAAGTTAGGACATCTTACGACTCTTTATGCCACATTAGCAACTCGAAAAGAACGTTAGTATAATGTAGAACGCCATACAGCTCCTAAGTACACCTTACAATACAGTACGTAAACTTAATACTCCATAATAAACCTAATGAATTCGTACGAGTCCTTTGAACATCGTACGACAAGTTAGGACATCTTACGACCCTTTTTGCCACATTAGCAACTTGAAAAGAACGTTAGTACGACAAGTTAAAGCTCCATAATAAACCTAATGAATTCGTAAGAGTCTTTTGAACATCGTACGACAAGTTAGGACATCTTATGACTCTTTATGCCATATTAGCAACTCGAAAAGAACGTTAGTATAATGTAGAACGCCATATAGCTCCCTAAGTACACCTTACAATACCGTACGTAAACTTAAAACACCCTAATAAACCTAATGAATTCGTACGAGTCCTTTGAACATCGTACGATATGTTAGGTCATCTTATGACTCTTTATGCCATATTAGCACCTTGAAAAGCACATTAGTATAATGTAAGACGACTTACAACACCTAACAACATCTTACAACCCCGTACCAACCTTTAAAACTCCAAAACAAACCTAATGAATTCGTACGAGTCCTTTGAATATCGTACGACAAGTTAGGACATCTTACAACTCTTTATGCCACATTAGCAACTCGAAAAGAACGTTAGTATAATGTAGAACGCCATACAGCTCCTAAGTACACCTTACAATACCGTACGTACACTTAAAACTCCATAATAAACCTAATGAATTCATACGAGTCCTTTGAACATCGTACGACAAGTTAGGACATCTTACGACTCTTTATGCCACATTAGCAACTCGAAAAGAACTTTAGTATAATGTTGAACGCCATACAACTCTTAACACCTTACAATACTGTACGTAAACTTAAAACTCCATAACAAACCTAATGAATTCGTACGAGTCCTTTGAACATCGTACGACAATTTAGGACATCTTACGACTCTTTATGCCACATTAGCAACTCCAAAAGAACTTTAGTATAATGTAAAACGCCATACAACTCTTAACACCTTACAATACCGTACGTAAACTTAAAACTCCATAACAAACCTAATGAATTCGTATGTGTCCTATGAACATCGTACGACAAGTTAGGACATCTTACGACTCTTTATGCCACATTAGCAGCTCGAAAAGAAATTTAGTATAATGTAGAACGCCATACAACTCTTAACACCTTACAATACCGTACGTAAACTTAAAACTCCATAACAAACCTAATGAATTCGTACGAGTCCTTTGAACATCGTACGAAAAGTTAGGACATCTTACGACTCTTTATGCCACATTAGCAACTCGAAAAGAACGTTAGTATAATGTAGAACGCCATACAGCTCCTAAGTACACCTTACAATACCGTACGTAAACTTAAAACTCCATAACAAACCTAATGAATTCGTACGAGTCCTTTGAACATCGTACGACAAGTTAGGACATCTTACGACCCTTTTTGCCACATTAGCAACTTGAAAAGAACGTTAGTACGACAAGTTAAAGCTCCATAATAAACCTAATGAATTCGCAAGAGTCTTTTGAACATCGTACGACAAGTTAGGACATCTTATGACTCTTTATGCCATATTAGCAACTCGAAAAGAACGTTAGTATAATGTAGAACGCCATATAGCTCCCTAAGTACACCTTACAATACCGTACGTAAACTTAAAACACCATAATAAACCTAATGAATTCGTACGAGTCCTTTGAACATCGTACGATAAGTTAGGTCATCTTATGACTCTTTATGCCATATTAGCACATTGAAAAGCACATTAGTATAATGTAAGACGACTTACAACACCTAACAACATCTTGTAACACCGTACGAATCTTTAAAACTCCAAAACAAACCTAATTAATTCGTACGTGACCTATGAACATCGTACGACAAGTTAGGACATCTTACGACTATTTATGCCACATTAGCAGCTCGAAAAGAACTTTAGTATAATGTAGAACGCCATACAACTCTTAACACCTTACAATACCGTACGTAAACTTAAAACTCCATAACAAACCTAATGAATTCGTACGAGTCCTTTGAACATCGTACGACAAGTTAGGACATCTTACGACTCTTTATGCCACATTAGCAACTCGAAAAGAACGTTAGTATAATGTAGAACGCCATACAGCTCCTAAGTACACCTTACAATACCGTACGTAATCTTAATACTCCATAACAAACCTAATGAATTCGTACGAGTCCTTTGAACATCGTACGACAAGTTAGGACATCTTACGACCCTTTTTGCCACATTAGCAACTTGAAAAGAACGTTAGTACGACAAGTTAAAGCTCCATAATAAACCTAATGAATTCGTAAGAGTCTTTTGAACATCGTACGACAAGTTAGGACATCTTATGACTCTTTATGCCATATTAGCAACTCGAAAAGAACGTTAGTATAATGTAGAACGCCATATAGCTCCCTAAGTACACCTTACAATACCGTACGTAAACTTAAAACACCCTAATAAACCTAATGAATTCGTACGAGTCCTTTGAACATCGTACGATATGTTAGGTCATCTTATGACTCTTTATGCCATATTAGCACCTTGAAAAGCACATTAGTATAATGTAAGACGACTTACAACACCTAACAACATCTTACAACACCGTACCAACCTTTAAAACTCCAAAACAAACCTAATGAATTCGTACGAGTCCTTTGAATATCGTACGACAAGTTAGGACATCTTACAACTCTTTATGCCACATTAGCAACTCGAAAAGAACGTTAGTATAATGTAGAACGCCATACAGCTCCTAAGTACACCTTACAATACCGTACGTACACTTAAAACTCCATAATAAACCTAATGAATTCATACGAGTCCTTTGAACATCGTACGACAAGTTAGGACATCTTACGACTCTTTATGCCACATTAGCAACTCGAAAAGAACTTTAGTATAATGTTGAACGCCATACAACTCTTAACACCTTACAATACTGTACGTAAACTTAAAACTCCATAACAAACCTAATGAATTCGTACGAGTCCTTTGAACATCGTACGACAATTTAGGACATCTTACGACTCTTTATGCCACATTAGCAACTCCAAAAGAACTTTAGTATAATGTAAAACGCCATACAACTCTTAACACCTTACAATACCGTACGTAAACTTAAAACTCCATAACAAACCTAATGAATTCGTATGTGTCCTATGAACATCGTACGACAAGTTAGGACATCTTACGACTCTTTATGCCACATTAGCAGCTCGAAAAGAACTTTAGTATAATGTAGAACGCCATACAGCTCCTAAGTACACCTTACAATACCGTACGTAAACTTAAAACTCCATAACAAACCTAATGAATTCGTACGAGTCCTTTGAACATCGTACGACAAGTTAGGACATCTTACGACCCTTTTTGCCACATTAGCAACTTGAAAAGAACGTTAGTACGACAAGTTAAAGCTCCATAATAAACCTAATGAATTCGTAAGAGTCTTTTGAACATCGTACGACAAGTTAGGACATCTTATGACTCTTTATGCCATATTAGCAACTCGAAAAGAACGTTAGTATAATGTAGAACGCCATATAGCTCCCTAAGTACACCTTACAATACCGTACGTAAACTTAAAACACCATAATAAACCTAATGAATTCGTACGAGTCCTTTGAACATCGTACGATAAGTTAGGTCATCTTATGACTCTTTATGCCATATTAGCACATTGAAAAGCACATTAGTATAATGTAAGACGACTTACAACACCTAACAACATCTTACAACACCGTACGAATCTTTAAAACTCCAAAACAAACCTAATTAATTCGTACGTGACCTATGAACATCGTACGACAAGTTAGGACATCTTACGACTATTTATGCCACATTAGCAGCTCGAAAAGAACTTTAGTATAATGTAGAACGCCATACAACTCTTAACACCTTACAATACCGTACGTAAACTTAAAACTCCATAACAAACCTAATGAATTCGTACGAGTCCTTTGAACATCGTACGACAAGTTAGGACATCTTACGACTCTTTATGCCACATTAGCAACTCGAAAAGAACGTTAGTATAATGTAGAACGCCATACAGCTCCTAAGTACACCTTACAATACCGTACGTAAACTTAATACTCCATAACAAACCTAATGAATTCGTACGAGTCCTTTGAACATCGTACGACAAGTTAGGACATCTTACGACCCTTTTTGCCACATTAGCAACTTGAAAAGAACGTTAGTACGACAAGTTAAAGCTCCATAATAAACCTAATGAATTCGTAAGAGTCTTTTGAACATCGTACGACAAGTTAGGACATCTTATGACTCTTTATGCCATATTAGCAACTCGAAAAGAACGTTAGTATAATGTAGAACGCCATATAGCTCCCTAAGTACACCTTACAATACCGTACGTAAACTTAAAACACCCTAATAAACCTAATGAATTCGTACGAGTCCTTTGAACATCGTACGATATGTTAGGTCATCTTATGACTCTTTATGCCATATTAGCACCTTGAAAAGCACATTAGTATAATGTAAGACGACTTACAACACCTAACAACATCTTACAACACCGTACCAACCTTTAAAACTCCAAAACAAACCTAATGAATTCGTACGAGTCCTTTGAATATCGTACGACAAGTTAGGACATCTTACAACTCTTTATGCCACATTAGCAACTCGAAAAGAACGTTAGTATAATGTAGAACGCCATACAGCTCCTAAGTACACCTTACAATACCGTACGTACACTTAAAACTCCATAATAAACCTAATGAATTCATACGAGTCCTTTGAACATCGTACGACAAGTTAGGACATCTTACGACTCTTTATGCCACATTAGCAACTCGAAAAGAACTTTAGTATAATGTTGAACGCCATACAACTCTTAACACCTTACAATACTGTACGTAAACTTAAAACTCCATAACAAACCTAATGAATTCGTACGAGTCCTTTGAACATCGTACGACAATTTAGGACATCTTACGACTCTTTATGCCACATTAGCAACTCCAAAAGAACTTTAGTATAATGTAAAACGCCATACAACTCTTAACACCTTACAATACCGTACGTAAACTTAAAACTCCATAACAAACCTAATGAATTCGTATGTGTCCTATGAACATCGTACGACAAGTTAGGACATCTTACGACTCTTTATGCCACATTAGCAGCTCGAAAAGAACTTTAGTATAATGTAGAACGCCATACAACTCTTAACACCTTACAATACCGTACGTAAACTTAAAACTCCATAACAAACCTAATGAATTCGTACGAGTCCTTTGAACATCGTACGAAAAGTTAGGACATCTTACGACTCTTTATGCCACATTAGCAACTCGAAAAGAACGTTAGTATAATGTAGAACGCCATACAGCTCCTAAGTACACCTTACAATACCGTACGTAAACTTAAAACTCCATAACAAACCTAATGAATTCGTACGAGTCCTTTGAACATCGTACGACAAGTTAGGACATCTTACGACCCTTTTTGCCACATTAGCAACTTGAAAAGAACGTTAGTACGACAAGTTAAAGCTCCATAATAAACCTAATGAATTCGTAAGAGTCTTTTGAACATCGTACGACAAGTTAGGACATCTTATGACTCTTTATGCCATATTAGCAACTCGAAAAGAACGTTAGTATAATGTAGAACGCCATATAGCTCCCTAAGTACACCTTACAATACCGTACGTAAACTTAAAACACCATAATAAACCTAATGAATTCGTACGAGTCCTTTGAACATCGTACGATATGTTAGGTCATCTTATGACTCTTTATGCCATATTAGCACATTGAAAAGCACATTAGTATAATGTAAGACGACTTACAACACCTAACAACATCTTACAACACCGTACGAATCTTTAAAACTCCAAAACAAACCTAATTAATTCGTACGTGACCTATGAACATCGTACGACAAGTTAGGACATCTTACGACTATTTATGCCACATTAGCAGCTCGAAAAGAACTTTAGTATAATGTAGAACGCCATACAACTCTTAACACCTTACAATACCGTACGTAAACTTAAAACTCCATAACAAACCTAATGAATTCGTACGAGTCCTTTGAACATCGTACGACAAGTTAGGACATCTTACGACTCTTTATGCCACATTAGCAACTCGAAAAGAACGTTAGTATAATGTAGAACGCCATACAGCTCCTAAGTACACCTTACAATACCGTACGTAAACTTAATACTCCATAATAAACCTAATGAATTCGTACGAGTCCTTTGAACATCGTACGACAAGTTAGGACATCTTACGACCCTTTTTGCCACATTAGCAACTTGAAAAGAACGTTAGTACGACAAGTTAAAGCTCCATAATAAACCTAATGAATTCGTAAGAGTCTTTTGAACATCGTACGACAAGTTAGGACATCTTATGACTCTTTATGCCATATTAGCAACTCGAAAAGAACGTTAGTATAATGTAGAACGCCATATAGCTCCCTAAGTACACCTTACAATACCGTACGTAAACTTAAAACACCCTAATAAACCTAATGAATTCGTACGAGTCCTTTGAACATCGTACGATATGTTAGGTCATCTTATGACTCTTTATGCCATATTAGCACCTTGAAAAGCACATTAGTATAATGTAAGACGACTTACAACACCTAACAACATCTTACAACACCGTACCAACCTTTAAAACTCCAAAACAAACCTAATGAATTCGTACGAGTCCTTTGAATATCGTACGACAAGTTAGGACATCTTACAACTCTTTATGCCACATTAGCAACTCGAAAAGAACGTTAGTATAATGTAGAACGCCATACAGCTCCTAAGTACACCTTACAATACCGTACGTACACTTAAAACTCCATAATAAACCTAATGAATTCATACGAGTCCTTTGAACATCGTACGACAAGTTAGGACATCTTACGACTCTTTATGCCACATTAGCAACTCGAAAAGAACTTTAGTATAATGTTGAACGCCATACAACTCTTAACACCTTACAATACTGTACGTAAACTTAAAACTCCATAACAAACCTAATGAATTCGTACGAGTCCTTTGAACATCGTACGACAATTTAGGACATCTTACGACTCTTTATGCCACATTAGCAACTCCAAAAGAACTTTAGTATAATGTAAAACGCCATACAACTCTTAACACCTTACAATACCGTACGTAAACTTAAAACTCCATAACAAACCTAATGAATTCGTATGTGTCCTATGAACATCGTACGACAAGTTAGGACATCTTACGACTCTTTATGCCACATTAGCAGCTCGAAAAGAAATTTAGTATAATGTAGAACGCCATACAACTCTTAACACCTTACAATACCGTACGTAAACTTAAAACTCCATAACAAACCTAATGAATTCGTACGAGTCCTTTGAACATCGTACGAAAAGTTAGGACATCTTACGACTCTTTATGCCACATTAGCAACTCGAAAAGAACGTTAGTATAATGTAGAACGCCATACAGCTCCTAAGTACACCTTACAATACCGTACGTAAACTTAAAACTCCATAACAAACCTAATGAATTCGTACGAGTCCTTTGAACATCGTACGACAAGTTAGGACATCTTACGACCCTTTTTGCCACATTAGCAACTTGAAAAGAACGTTAGTACGACAAGTTAAAGCTCCATAATAAACCTAAAGAATTCGTAAGAGTCTTTTGAACATCGTACGACAAGTTAGGACATCTTATGACTCTTTATGCCATATTAGCAACTCGAAAAGAACGTTAGTATAATGTAGAACGCCATATAGCTCCCTAAGTACACCTTACAATACCGTACGTAAACTTAAAACACCATAATAAACCTAATGAATTCGTACGAGTCCTTTGAACATCGTACGATAAGTTAGGTCATCTTATGACTCTTTATGCCATATTAGCACATTGAAAAGCACATTAGTATAATGTAAGACGACTTACAACACCTAACAACATCTTACAACACCGTACGAATCTTTAAAACTCCAAAACAAACCTAATTAATTCGTACGTGACCTATGAACATCGTACGACAAGTTAGGACATCTTACGACTATTTATGCCACATTAGCAGCTCGAAAAGAACTTTAGTATAATGTAGAACGCCATACAACTCTTAACACCTTACAATACCGTACGTAAACTTAAAACTCCATAACAAACCTAATGAATTCGTACGAGTCCTTTGAACATCGTACGACAAGTTAGGACATCTTACGACTCTTTATGCCACATTAGCAACTCGAAAAGAACGTTAGTATAATGTAGAACGCCATACAGCTCCTAAGTACACCTTACAATACCGTACGTAAACTTAATACTCCATAACAAACCTAATGAATTCGTACGAGTCCTTTGAACATCGTACGACAAGTTAGGACATCTTACGACCCTTTTTGCCACATTAGCAACTTGAAAAGAACGTTAGTACGACAAGTTAAAGCTCCATAATAAACCTAATGAATTCGTAAGAGTCTTTTGAACATCGTACGACAAGTTAGGACATCTTATGACTCTTTATGCCATATTAGCAACTCGAAAAGAACGTTAGTATAATGTAGAACGCCATATAGCTCCCTAAGTACACCTTACAATACCGTACGTAAACTTAAAACACCCTAATAAACCTAATGAATTCGTACGAGTCCTTTGAACATCGTACGATATGTTAGGTCATCTTATGACTCTTTATGCCATATTAGCACCTTGAAAAGCACATTAGTATAATGTAAGACGACTTACAACACCTAACAACATCTTACAACACCGTACCAACCTTTAAAACTCCAAAACAAACCTAATGAATTCGTACGAGTCCTTTGAATATCGTACGACAAGTTAGGACATCTTACAACTCTTTATGCCACATTAGCAACTCGAAAAGAACGTTAGTATAATGTAGAACGCCATACAGCTCCTAAGTACACCTTACAATACCGTACGTACACTTAAAACTCCAAAACAAACCTAATTAATTCGTACGTGACCTTTGAACATCGTACGACAAGTTAGGACATCTTACGACTCTTTATGCCACATTAGCAACTCGAAAAGAACTTTAGTATAGAAAAGCTCGTTAGAACCCTAGTTTCTCTCCCTGATGGCGATTTTGGCGATTCCAATTGTTCTTGAATCTTGATCGATTTCTTGGCTGTAATTTGATTAATTATCTGGTACTACGTTATGGAATCTGATTCCCTTGATGCGTAGCATTAGTATAGTTAAAGGATTACTAGTGAGTTGTCGATTAGGGTTTAAGTTTTTTTCGTTTTTTCCACGTTATCATAATCTGATCAATTGCGATTAGGGTTTCATCGGTTACTTTCAAAGTAGTAGCCTTGACGTTACCTAAGTTTCAATCGATTAAGAGTTGATTTGCGTGGAGTGGGTCATTGCATCAGGTCTAGGGTTTTGTTTCTGATTTTGCTGTTCGAAGGTTTTGGGGCGTGGGTTGATCTGTTTTTTGTGCATGGTCTGCATGTTATGGCTGGTAAAGAGAGAAGAGTTACGTTGGAGGGTCTGGCTAGTAAGGTTAGGAATATTGATGGGAATGTTCCAAATACTATTTTGAAGAATCCGGCGATGGTGACCAAGGTTGGTAATATCAATATGCCTGTGAAACAATCTTTAGAACCTACGAGTAGGGTTGAGCCGGAACAAAGGACTGAAAACGAGTCATATCTAGATAAGCTTAAGAGTGCTATGCCTTTGGAGAATAATGGGGGACGTAATATCAATTTCAGGTTTATTGACAATCTTATTAAGCGTGATGGAGTTGATGCGGTTCTTCCCAAAGAATCGGTGAGAGTGGTTCAAGATAAACTAGCAAATACTTTGTATGGGTATTTTCTGGGAGATAGAGAACCATTCCCAATTGTTGATCAGTACACTAAGATTCATTGGAAGAAGTTTGGGCTACAAAAAACTATGATGAATGCAAATGGGTACTTTTTCTTTAAGTTTGCTGATCGAAAAGGGATGTTGAATGTGTTAGAAAATGGGCCGTGGATAGTTAGAAATAAACCGATGTTCTTGAATATATGGACTGCGACGTCTAAACTTGTGAAGGAGGATAAGAAAGTTGTCTCGGTTTGGGTTAAGATACATGATGTTCCTTTAGCAGCCTATACAGAGGATGGGTTGAGTATCATTGGGTCGTTGATTGGGACACCAAAGCTGCTAGATACGTATACCATATCGATGTGTTCTCATTCATGGGGACGTTGTAGTTATGCTAGGGCGCTTGTTGAGATTTCAGCGGATAATGAGTTCAAGGAGGAGATTACATTGGCAATTCCAGATTTAGAGGGAGAGGGTTTTGTGAATGAAACTGTGCATGTTGAGTATGAATGGTACCCTCCTAGGTGTGCTCATTGTCTAGTGTTTGGGCACGATTCTGATGAATGTCCAAAGAATGTGAAATCAAACTCTAAGTCACAACCGAACGTTGATGATGAAGGGTTTAAGGATGTGAAAGGAAGAAAGGTGGCTAAGAAGCAAGGGATGACTATGGTGAAACCTAAATTTGTTTATCGGCCGAAGGTGGATCAAAAAGAGGGTGTTGTGGATAAATCTCAGCATATGTCTAAGCCAAAGAAGGATAAGGTTATTTTAAAGAACTCGTTTAATGTTTTACAGGATGTTGGTGGGGGTAATGGTAGTAAAGGGGATGAGGGTGGTTCGAAGGATGGTGATGTGGACTGGGATGCTGATGTGGAGGAGAATGTTTATGATGAAACTGCAGTGTTCATGGCAGATGGGGTTCAAAAAACGAATGTTACAGGGGCAAGCACTCCTGCTTCTACGGTTTCCAATGGTTAATCTTGCCTCATGGAATATTAGAGGGTTGAACCGCCCCCTGAAACAAAATGAGGTTCGTCAAGTGGTAAAGGATAATCAGTTGAGTTTATGTGCTATTTTGGAGTCTCATGTGAACATTGATAGGCTGGTGGGGATTTGTAAAGCTGTTTTTAGGAACTGGGATTGGTCGTCAAACGGGAATTTATGTAAGAAGGGGGCTCGTATTATTTTAGGATGGGATCCATCTATTATGGATATTATGATTATAGCCCAGACAGATCAGGTTATGCATACACAAATTAACCTAAAAGTAGAGAAGAAAGTTCTGTTTTGCTCGTTAGTTTATGCTGATAATGATTATATTAAACGAAGGGATTTATGGAGTAGCTTGGGTATGCATAAAATGTTTGTTAAGGATAGACCGTGGGTGATTATGGGGGATTTTAATGCAGCATTAAACCCTGAAGACAAAGCGGTGGGGTCTTCTGCTATTAACGTGAGCATGTTGGAGTTTAGGGAATGTGTGGATAACATTGAGGTCTTAGATGTGAATAGTTCTGGCTTACAATATACTTGGACTCAAAAGCCGAAAACTGGGATTGGTACTTTAAAGAAGATTGATCGAGTTATGTGTAGTATGGAGTTTATTAATGTGTTTCCTAATGCTGGAGCTTTGTTCAAGCCTTATCGGATTTCGGATCATAGCCCGTGTATCCTTAAAATCCCTTGTGTTAAAAGAAAGAAACCGACCAGTTTTAAATTCGCAAACTTTCTTACTTACAAACCGGAGTTTCTTGATGTTGTGAGGGATGGTTGGAAATGTAATATACAGGGGGTTCTACAATTTCAAGTTGCTAAGAAGTTGAAGTTGCTTAAGTCTCCTTTAAGATCTTTATTTCACAAACAAGGTAACCTGCACAATAATGTCATCAGGATTAGAAGTGAACTTGATTTGCTCCAAACTAGTATTGATCGTGATCCTGCTGATTTGTCGATTCGAGAGAAAGAGGCTGATTGTATTAGAAGATTTGAAGTTGCTAGTCTTGATGAGGAGAGATTTCTAAAACAAAAGGCTAAAGTTAAATGGTTGGCTGTTGGTGATGCTAATACAAAGTTTTTTCATATGTCTTTAAAATGCAGGAACCATCGGAACCGGATTGATGTGATTAGGGACTCGAATGGTGTCATGCATGAGGGTGGTAATGTTCCCATAGCGTTTGTTAATCATTATGAGGCGTTCTTAGGTGTTGCAGGGGCTACGAGTGCTGATCCATCTCCTGATTTGTTTACGCATCAGCTTGATAATGATTGTGCTATGGATATGGTTCGGGTTGTAACGAGGGAGGAGATTAAAAGTGCTATGTTCTCCATTGGTGATGATAAGGCTCCCGGCCCTGATGGATACACAGCGGCGTTCTATAAGAAAGCTTGGTCTATTGTGGGTGATGATTTGTGTGCAGCGGTCCAAGAATTTTTTTCTTCAGGTCAGTTACTTACTGAGCTAAATCACACGATTATAGCTCTTGTTCCTAAAGTTGATGTGCCTCAGTATGTTACGGAGTTTAGACCTATTGCATGTTGCAATGTATTTTATAAGTGCATTAGTAAAATACTTGCGGACAGGATAAAAATCGGGTTGAAATATATTGTGAGCATAAACCAATCAGCGTTTGTTCCGGGGAGGAAAATCTCTGATAATATCTTGCTTACTCAAGAGTTAATGCATAATTATCATCGCGATGAAGGGCCTCCTAGGTGTGCGTTCAAAGTAGACATTCAGAAAGCATATGATACGGTTGATTGGGGTTTTTTGAGGAAGGTGCTGATAGGTTTTGGGTTTCACCATAAAATGGTCCAGTGGATAATGGTTTGTGTATCTTCAGTTTCGCTGTCTGTGTGTGTGAATGGGGACCTTCACGGGTATTTTAAAGCTAGGAGAGGGCTGAGGCAAGGTGACCCCATTTCCCCTTACCTTTTTACGTTAGTTATGGAGGTTTTGACTCTAGTGCTGCATAAGGAAGTGGGGGCCAGCCGTTTGTTTAGATTCCACAGTAAATGTGAGGAGCAAAAAATCGTTAATTTGTGCTTCGCGGATGATTTGTTTCTGTTTGCTAGGGGGGATTGCAACTCGGTTAGATGCATTATGAAATCTCTTCAACTGTTCACTAATTTATCTGGGTTGATTCCGAGTATGCAGAAGAGTACGGCTTTTTTCTGTCATGTCCCTTCTCATGTTAAAGCTGCTATTCTTGATGTCCTTCCGTTTGAGGAAGGTACCCTTCCGGTCAAATATCTTGGGGTTCCATTGATATCTACTAGACTCAATTATAATGATTGTAAGGTCTTGGTTGATCGGATGGAAAAACGTATTACTTGTTGGAGGAATAAATATTTGTCTTTTGCGGGGAGATTACAGCTTATTATTTCAGTTCTATCATCTATGCATGTTTATTGGTCTTCGGTCTTCATTCTCCCAAGTCGTATTATTGAAGAATTAGAAGCCAAGATGAGAGGTTTTCTGTGGTGCCAGGGGCTGATGCATAAAGGCAAGGCGAAGGTCTCTTGGGAGGCTATTTGTGTCCCCAAATCTGAAGGGGGTTTGGGTATACGTCGGATAGGGGACATGAACAAAGCTCTTATGGCTTCCCATATATGGAGTATTATTAGTAACAGGGAGTCTCTATGGGTTGCTTGGGTGCATTCTTACCGGCTTAGGGGGAAGTCGTTTTGGGTGTATCGCTTACCTAGTAGATGTTGTTGGAGTTTCAAGAAGATGGTCAGTCTTAGATCGATTATTCGTAACCATGTGTGGTCTAAAGTTGGTAATGGACAGGATACGTTAGTATGGCTGGATAAGTGGTGTGATGTGGGTCCTTTATGCAAGTTTATTTCTCCTCGTGTCATTAGCGGTGCTGGTTTTACTATGGAGGCTAAACTGGTGGATGTGATACACAATAATAATTGGAGATGGCCATTGGAGTGGGCTGATCGTTTTCCTGCTTTGTCTGAGATAACTCTTCCAATTTTGAACAATGAACGTGATGAATTATTATGGAAGTCGGGTCATGAGCTCAAGCCTTTTTTGACAGCTGAAGTGTGGCATTCTTTAAGGCTCTCAAGACCTGAAGTTAGTTGGTGTAAGGTGGTCTGGTTTCCCCAGTGTATTCCTAGACACGCGTTTATGTTATGGTTAATCATGAGGCGGAAGCTTTTGACTCAAGATAAGATCATCAAATGGGGATCTAGTAGACGAAATATGGATATGATGTGTTGTCTTTTTTGTTATTCCAATTATGATTCACACGATCACTTGTTCTTTGGGTGTAGATACTCAACACAAGTTTGGAGTAAGATTAAGAGTAAGGCTGACATGGGCAATATACCTCCGTCTATCACTGATATTGTTGCGTCTTTAGAGACTAATGCAAAGTCTAAAACGTTACGGAATGTTGTTAGGCGGCTGGTCGTTGCGGCGGGTTCATATTTTATTTGGCAAGAAAGGAACAACCGTATGTTTGCAAATCATGCGAGACCCCCGGATACCCTTGTGAAGGTGATACTGGATTCGGTTCGCTGTAGGCTTATGGGGCTGAATGTGGGTAGGAGAGCTGATGCGGTTCGGGTTCTTGGTGGTTGGGGTATTGAGGCAAGCCGAAATTTTGATGATGGAGGTTAAAAATGACTTAATTGTGTGTCTGTGCTAGTGATGTGGCTAGTTGGTTTGGTGATATGTTATTTGGGTAGTTAGTTTGTTTTGGTTTCTTGGTGTGTTTTTTTGTCTGTCTTGTTTACATTCACAGGGTATGTCCTGTGTTTGAACTAGTGTGGTACTCTGCTGCACTACTTGTATTTTTCAGTTGGTTGTTAATATATATTCACCGGGGTAACCCTTTACCCAAAAAAAAAAAAAGAACCTTAGTATAATGTAGAACGCCATACAACTCCTAACACCTTACAATACCGTACGTAAACTTAAAACTCCATAATATACCTAATGAATTCGTACGAGTCCTTAGAACATCATACGACAAGTTAGGACATCTTATGACTCTTTATGCCATATTAGCACCATGAAAAGCACATTAGTATAATGTAAGACGACTTACCACACCTAACAACATCTTACAACACCGTACGAACCTTTAAAACTCCAAAACAAACCTAATTAATTCGTACGTATCCTTTGAACATCGTACGACAAGTTAGGATATCTTACGACTCTTTATCCCACATTAGCAGCTCAAAAAGAACTTTAGTATAATGTAGAACGCCAAACAACTCTTAACACCTTACAATACCGTACGTAAAATTAAAACTCCATAACAAACCTAATGAATTCGTACGAGTCCTTTGAACATCGTACGACAATTTAGGACATCTTATGACTCTTTATGCCACACAACTCCAAAAGAACTTTAGTATAATGTAGAACGCCATACAACTCTTAACACCTTACAATACTGTACGTAAACTTAAAACTCCATAACAAACCTAATGAATTCGTACGAGTCCTTTGAACATCGTACGACAAGTTAGGACATCTTACGACTCTTTATGCCACATTAGCAACTCGAAAAGAACGTTAGTATAATGTAGAACACCATACAGCTCCTAAGTACACCTTACAATACCGTACGTAAACTTAAAACTCCATAATAAACCTAATGAATTCGTACGAGTCCTTTGAACATCGTACGACAAGTTAGGACATCTTACGACCCTTTTTGCCACATTAGGAACTTGAAAAGAACGTTAGTACGACAAGTTAAAGCTCCATAATAAACCTAATGAATTCGTAAGAGTCCTTTGAATATCGTACGACAAGTTAGGACATCTTACGACTCTTTATGCCACATTAGCAACTCGAAAAGAACTTTAGTATAATGTAGAACGCCATACAACTCCTAACACCTTACAATACCGTACGTAAACTTAAAACTCCATAATAAACCTAATGAATTCGTACGAGTCCTTTGAACATCATACGACAAGTTAGGACATCTTATGACTCTTTATGCCATATTAGCAGCTTGAAAAGCACATTAGTATAATGTACGACGACTTACAACACCTAACAACAGCTTACAACACCGTACAGACCTTTAAAACTCCAAACAAACCTAATTAATTCGTACGTGTCCTTTGAACATCGTACGACAAGTTAGGACATCTTACGACTCTTTATTCCACATTAGCAACTCGAAAAGAACTTTAGTATAATGTAGAACGCCATACAACTCCTAACACCTTACAATACCGTATGTAAACTTAAAACTCCATAATAAACCTAATGAATTCGTACGAGTCCTTTGAACATCGTACGACAATTAGGACATCTTATGACTCTTTATGCCATATTAGCACCTTGAAAAGCACATTAGTATAATGTAAGACGACTTACAACACCTAACAACATCTTACAACACCGTACGAAACTTTAAAACTCCAAAATAAACCTAATGAATTCGTACGTGTCCTTTGAACATCGTACGACAAGTTAGGACATCTTACGACTCTTTATGCCACATTAGCAGCTCGAAAAGAACTTTAGTATAATGTAGAACGCCATACAACTCTTAACACCTTACAATACCGTACGTAAACTTAAAACTCCATAACAAACCTAATGAATTCGTACGAGTCCTTTGAACATCGTACGACAAGTTAGGACATCTTACGACTCTTTATGCCACATTAGCAACTCGAAAAGAACGTTAGTATAATGTAGAACGCCATACAGCTCCTAAGTACACCTTACAATACCGTACGTAAACTTAAAACTCCATAACAAACCTAATGAATTCGTACGAGTCCTTTGAACATCGTACGACAAGTTAGGACATCTTACAACCCTTTTTGCCACATTAGCAACTTGAAAAGAACGTTAGTACGACAAGTTAAAGCTCCATAATAAACCTAATGAATTCGTAAGAGTCTTTTGAACATCGTACGACAAGTTAGGACATCTTATGACTCTTTATGCCATATTAGCAACTCGAAAAGAACGTTAGTATAATGTAGAACGCCATATAGCTCCCTAAGTACACCTTACAATACCGTACGTAAACTTAAAACTCCATAATAAACCTAATGAATTCGTACGAGTCCTTTGAACATCGTACGACAATTAGGACATCTTATGACTCTTTATGCCATATTAGCACCTTGAAAAGCACATTAGTATAATGTAAGACGACTTACAACACCTAACAACATCTTACAACACCGTACGAACCTTTAAAACTCCAAAACAAACCTAATGAATTCGTACGTGTCCTTTGAACATCGTACGACAAGTTAGGACATCTTACGACTCTTTATGCCACATTAGCAGCTCGAAAAGAACTTTAGTATAATGTAGAACGCCATACAACTCTTAACACCTTACAACACCGTACGTAAACTTAAAACTCCATAACAAACCTAATGAATTCGTACGAGTCCTTTGAACATCGTACGACAAGTTAGGACATCTTACGACTCTTTATGCCACATTAGCAACTCGAAAAGAACGTTAGTATAATGTAGAACGCCATACAGCTCCTAAGTACACCTTACAATACCGTACGTAAACTTAAAACTCCATAACAAACCTAATGAATTCGTACGAGTCCTTTGAACATCGTACGACAAGTTAGGACATCTTACAACCCTTTTTGCCACATTAGCAACTTGAAAAGAACGTTAGTACGACAAGTTAAAGCTCCATAATAAACCTAATGAATTCGTAAGAGTCTTTTGAACATCGTACGACAAGTTAGGACATCTTATGACTCTTTATGCCATATTAGCAACTCGTAATGAAACCTTGAAAAGCATGTTGCTAATACGAGTTGGTCTATGGGCGATTTGGGCGATTCTAGGGTTTCATCTTTGAAACTCTAGATCTGATCGTTTTTTCTGGATTATTGATTCGAGAATAGAACACCGTTGGTCTATGGGCTGATTTTCGGGGCTGATTTTCTTGTTAGATTGCTATTTCGTTCGTTTTTAGTTGAAGAATTGCTGCATTATTTTGGTTCGACATCTAGGGTTTGTATCAAACGGCTGGGTTTGCATTGGTTGGTCTTAAACGGCTGATGTAAACAAACCCTTGGTTCATTACGAATTAGGGTTTCAAATCTGCTTTGCCTATTAGTATAACGGAATTTGAGTGTTGTGGGGTTGCAAATTAGGGTTTGTGGAGGCTGAAATTGTTTGAAACCTGGTGAATTAGGGTTTCGACTCAATAATCAGCCATATGGAGACGGAAATTAGTCCCAAACCTATCAGTGCTCGAAAAGTAAGATTTGTAGAGAATACTGAGCCAAAAATTGAGGGTATTGCTCGGAAGGTGGTGAATATTGATGGTGTTCGTCTTCCTCGTCGTGGTAAGATTATAAATCAAGAGGATGTTCAAAGTGAAAAACAAGCTGTAATTTTATCTGACAAAGAAAATGAGGCTGCCACTAGTGACCAGATTATTGAGCCTAAAGTGAATTCTTATGCTGCTACTCTACAATCCGGTACGTCAAAAAGTAGCATTCATTTTCGTTTTTTGGAGTCTTTGGATACACAACAAGGTGTTGATGTGGTTCTCCCTAGGGAATCGGTTAAAATTGTCCAAGATAAATTAGCTTTCACTCTATATGGGTATTTTCTAGGAGATAGAGTTACATATCCGGTTGTTGAGCATTTTGTGAAAACAAATTGGAAGAAGTATGGGCTGCAAAAATGTATGATGAATGCTAATGGCTTCTTTTTCTTCAAATTTGTTGATAACAAGAGTATGCTTGCTGTGCTTGAAGGGGGACCTTGGCTAATTCGCAATAAACCGATCGTTCTAAATACATGGTCTCCTATGACTGTCCTTAAAAAAGAAGACATTAGGAAAGTGGCGGTTTGGGTTAAATTGCATGATGTGCCTATTGCAGCTTATACGGATGATGGATTAAGCATGCTTGCCTCAAAGATTGGTTCTCCAAGGTTACTAGATTCCTACACTGCTACTATGTGTTCTGAAAGTTGGGGTAGAAGTAGTTATGCAAGGGCTCTTATTGAAATTTCAGCAGAGCATGAGTTTAAGGATGTGCTAACTATGGCTATTCCAGATGTGGATGGAGATAAATACGCTATTGAGAGTGTGGGTGTGGAGTATGAATGGACGCCCCCTAGGTGTTCGCAGTGTTGTGTGTTTGGACACCTAAATGATGATTGTCCTAAACAGGTTCGTCCTACATCTAAACCAGAACAGGTTAGTGCTAAACCTAATACTGCCACTAAACCAAAGGTTAATAGGGATGGGTTTACTGAAGTAAAGGGGAGGAAAAAGGATAACAAAAGTGGGTTCCACGTTACCAACCAGAAACCAAAATTTGAATATCGAGCATTCGATTACAAGAAAATGTTGGGACCAAGACCCACTAATTCGGCTGGTAAAGGTAGAGATCCCCTGAAGATCCAAGTACAAAATTCCTTTAGTGCTTTAGATTCAGAATGTGTGAAGGATGGGGGGGCGTTGGAGTCTATCAAAGCGAAGGATAAATTGGGTAGAGAGGTGCTTGAGGTCTTGGATGAGGAAGAGGTTGAAGATATCTTTGATGAAATAAGAGATATATCTAGAGATAAATCAGGGGAAACCTCCTCTTCTCATGTGGTTTCCAATGGATAATAGTTTGCTCGGGTTTTGGAGGAGGATTTCCAAGGGTGGAGCGTTCATATTTGATGATGGCGGATGATGCTTTGGTTTTGTTAGTTTCTTACTATTAGATCGTTTATCTGTGGTAGACTAGTTTGTTTGGATTGTATTGGTTAGTTATCATTCCCACATATGAACTAGTGAGGAACACATCCTCACTACTTGTACTTCATTGACGGTTGTCTTTATAATAGAATCACCGGGGTAACCCTTTACCCAAAAAAAAAAAAAAAAAAAAAAAAAAAAAAAGAACGTTAGTATAATGTAGAACGCCATATAGCTCCCTAAGTACACCTTACAATACCGTACGTAAACTTAAAACTCCATAATAAACCTAATGAATTCGTACGAGTCCTTTGAACATCGTACGACAATTAGGACATCTTATGACTCTTTATGCCATATTAGCACCTTGAAAAGCACATTAGTATAATGTAAGACGAGTTACAACACCTAACAACATCTTACAACACCGTACGAACCTTTAAAACTCCAAAACAAACCTAATTAATTCGTACGTGTCCTTTGAACATCGTACGACAATTAGGACATCTTACGACTCTTTATGCCACATTAGCAACTCGAAAAGAACTTTAGTATAATGTAGAACGCCATACAACTCTTAACACCTTACAATACCGTACGTAAACTTAAAACTCCATAACAAAACCTAATGAATTCGTACGAGTCCTTTGAACATCGTACGACAAGTTAGGACATCTTACGACTCTTTATGCCACATTAGCAACTCGAAAAGAACGTTAGTATAATGTAGAACGCCATACAGCTTCTAAGTACACCTTACAATACCGTACGTAAACTTAAAACTCCATAATAAACCTAATGAATTCGTACGAGTCCTTTGAACATCGTACGACAAGTTAGGACATCTTACGACCCTTTTTGCCACATTAGCAACTTGAAAAGAACGTTAGTACGACAAGTTAAAGCTCCATAATAAACCTAATGAATTCGTAAGAGTCCTTTGAACATCGTACGACAAGTTAGGACATCATATGACTCTTTATGCCATATTAGCAACTCGAAAAGAACGTTAGTATAATGTAGAACGCCATACAGCTCCTAAGTACACCTTACAATACCGTACGTAAACTTAAAACACCATAATAAACCTAATGAATTCGTACGAGTCCTTTGAACAACGTACGATAAGTTAGGACATCTTATGACTCTTTATGCCATATTAGCACCTTGAAAAGCACATTAGTATAATGTAAGACGACTTACAACACCTAACAACATCTTACAACACCGTACGAAGCTTTAAAACTCCAAAACAAACCTAATTAATTCGTATGTGTCCTATGAACATCGTACGACAAGTTAGGACATCTTACGACTCTTTATGCCACATTAGCAGCTCGAAAAGAACTTTAGTATAATGTAGAACGCCATACAACTCTTAACACCTTACAATACCGTACGTAAACTTAAAACTCCATAACAAACCTAATGAATTCGTACGAGTCCTTTGAACATCGTACGACAAGTTAGGACATCTTACGACTCTTTATGCCACATTAGCAACTCGAAAAGAACGTTAGTATAATGTAGAACGCCATACAGCTCCTAAGTACACCTTACAATACCGTACGTAAACTTAAAACTCCATAACAAACCTAATGAATTCGTACGAGTCCTTTGAACATCGTACGACAAGTTAGGACATCTTACAACCCTTTTTGCCACATTAGCAACTTGAAAAGAACGTTAGTACGACAAGTTAAAGCTCCATAATAAACCTAATGAATTCGTAAGAGTCTTTTGAACATCGTACGACAAGTTAGGACATCTTATGACTCTTTATGCCATATTAGCAACTCGAAAAGAACGTTAGTATAATGTAGAACGCCATATAGCTCCCTAAGTACACCTTACAATACCGTACGTAAACTTAAAACTCCATAATAAACCTAATGAATTCGTACGAGTCCTTTGAACATCGTACGACAATTAGGACATCTTATGACTCTTTATGCCATATTAGCACCTTGAAAAGCACATTAGTATAATGTAAGACGAGTTACAACACCTAACAACATCTTACAACACCGTACGAACCTTTAAAACTCCAAAACAAACCTAATTAATTCGTACGTGTCCTTTGAACATCGTACGACAATTAGGACATCTTACGACTCTTTATGCCACATTAGCAACTCGAAAAGAACTTTAGTATAATGTAGAACGCCATACAACTCTTAACACCTTACAATACCGTACGTAAACTTAAAACTCCATAACAAAACCTAATGAATTCGTACGAGTCCTTTGAACATCGTACGACAAGTTAGGACATCTTACGACTCTTTATGCCACATTAGCAACTCGAAAAGAACGTTAGTATAATGTAGAACGCCATACAGCTTCTAAGTACACCTTACAATACCGTACGTAAACTTAAAACTCCATAATAAACCTAATGAATTCGTACGAGTCCTTTGAACATCGTACGACAAGTTAGGACATCTTACGACCCTTTTTGCCACATTAGCAACTTGAAAAGAACGTTAGTACGACAAGTTAAAGCTCCATAATGAACCTAATGAATTCGTAAGAGTCCTTTGAACATCGTACGACAAGTTAGGACATCTTATGACTCTTTATGCCATATTAGCAACTCGAAAAGAACGTTAGTATAACGTAGAACGCCATATAGCTCCCTAAGTACACCTTACAATACTGTACGTAAACTTAAAACACCATAATAAACCTAATGAATTCGTACGAGTCCTTTGAACATCGTACGATAAGTTAGGACATCTTATTACTCTTTATGCCATATGAGCACCTTGAAAAGCACATTAGTATAATGTAAGACGACTTACAACACCTTACAACACCGTACGAACCTTTAAAACTCCAAAACAAACCTAATTAATTCGTACGTGTCCTTTGAACGTCGTACGACAAGTTAGGACATCTTACGACTCTTTATGCCACATTAGCAACTCGAAAAGAACTTTAGTATAATGTAGAACGCCATACAACTCCTAACACCTTACAATACCGTACGTAAACTTAAAACTCCATAATATACCTAATGAATTCGTACGAGTCCTTTGAACATCATACGACAAGTTAGGACATCTTATGACTCTTTATGCCATATTAGCACCATGAAAAGCACATTAGTATAATATAAGACGACTTACCACACCTAACAACATCTTACAACACCGTACGAACCTTTAAAACTCCAAAACAAACCTAATTAATTCGTACGTATCCTTTGAATATCGTACGACAAGTTAGGATATCTTACGACTCTTTATGCCACATTAGCAGCTCGAAAAGAACTTTAGTATAATGTAGAACGCCATACAACTCATAACACCTTATAATACCGTACGTAAACTTAAAACTGCATAACAAACCTAATGAATTCGTACGAGTCCTTTGAACATCGTACGACAATTTAGGACATCTTACGACTCTTTATGCCACATTAGCAACTCGAAAAGAACTTTAGTATAATGTAGAACGCCATACAATTCTTAACACCTTACAATACCGTACGTAAACTTAAAACTACATAACAAACCTAATGAATTCGTACGAGTCTTTTGAACATCGTACGACAAGTTAGGACATCTTATGACTCTTTATGCCACATTAGCAACTCGAAAAGAACGTTAGTATAATGTAGAAGACCATACAGCTCCTAAGTACACCTTACAATACCGTACGTAAACTTAAAACTCCATAATAAACCTAATGAATTCGTACGAGTCCTTTGAACATCGTACGACAAGTTAGGACATCTTACGACCCTTTTTGCCACATTAGCAACTTGAAAAGAACTTTAGTACGACAAGTTAAAGCTCCATAATAAACCTAATGAATTCGCAAGAGTCCTTTGAATATCGTACGACAAGTTAGGACATCTTACGACTCTTTATGCCACATTAGCAACTTCAAAAAAGAACTTTAGTATAATGTAGAACGCCATACAACTCCTAACAGCTTACAATACCGTACGTAAACTTAAAACTCCATAATAAACCTAATGAATTCGTACGAGTCCTTTGAACATCGTACGACAAGTTAGGACATCTTATGACTCTTTATGCCATATTAGCACCTTGAAAAGCACATTAGTATAATGTAAGACGACTTACAACACCTAACAACAGCTTACAACACCGTACGAACCTTTAAAACTCCAAAACAAACCTAATTAATTCGTACGTGTCCTTTGAACATCGTACGACAAGTTAGGACATCTTACGACTCTTTATGCCACATTAGCAGCTCGAAAAGAACTTTAGTATAATGTAGAACGCCATACAACTCTTAACACCTTACAATACCGTACGTAAACTTAAAACTATAAAACAAACCTAATTAATTCGTACGTGTCCTATGAACATTGTACGACAAGTTAGAACATCTTACGACTCTTTATGCCACATTAGCAGCTCGAAAAGAACTTTAGTATAATGTAGAACGCCATACAACTCTTAACACCTTACAATACCGTACGTAAACTTAAAACTCCATAACAAACCTAATGAATTCGTACGAGTCCTTTGAACATCGTACGACAAGTTAGGTCATCTTACGACTCTTTATGCCACATTAGCAACTCGAAAAGAACGTTAGTATAATGTAGAACGCCATACAGCTCCTAAGTACACCTTACAATACCGTACGTAAACTTAATACTCCATAATAAACCTAATGATTTCGTACGAGTCCTTTAAACATCGTACGACAAGTTAGGACATCTTACGACCCTTTTTGCCACATTAGCAACTTGAAAAGAACGTTAGTACGACAAGTTAAAGCTCCATAATAAACCTAATGAATTCGTAAGAGTCCTTTGAACATCGTACGACAAGTTAGGACATCTTATGACTCTTTATGCCATATTAGCAACTCGAAAAGAACGTTAGTATAATGTAGAACGCGATATAGCTCCCAAAGTACACTTACAATACCGTATGTAAACTTAAAACACCATAATAAAGCTAATGAATTCGTACGAGTCCTTTGAACATCGTACCACAAGTTAGGACATCTTATGACTCTTTATGCCATATTAGCACCTTGAAAAGCACATTAGTATAATGTAAGACGACTTACAACACCTAACAACAGCTTACAACACCGTACGAACCTTTAAAACTCCAAAACAAACCTAATTAATTCGTACGTGTCCTTTGAACATCGTACGACAAGTTAGGACATCTTACGACTCTTTATGCCACATTAGCAGCTCGAAAAGAACTTTAGTATAATGTAGAACGCCATACAACTCTTAACACCTTACAATACCGTACGTAAACTTAAAACTATAAAACAAACCTAATTAATTCGTACGTGTCCTATGAACATCGTACGACAAGTTAGAACATCTTACGACTCTTTATGCCACATTAGCAGCTCGAAAAGAACTTTAGTATAATGTAGAACGCCATACAACTCTTAACACCTTACAATACCGTACGTAAACTTAAAACTCCATAACAAACCTAATGAATTCGTACGAGTCCTTTGAACATCGTACGACAAGTTAGGACATCTTACGACTCTTTATGCCACATTAGCAACTCGAAAAGAACGTTAGTATAATGTAGAACGCCATACAGCTCCTAAGTACACCTTACAATACCGTACGTAAACTTAATACTCCATAATAAACCTAATGATTTCGTACGAGTCCTTTGAACATCGTACGACAAGTTAGGACATCTTACGACCCTTTTTGCCACATTAGCAACTTGAAAAGAACGTTAGTACGACAAGTTAAATCTCCATAATAAACCTAATGAATTCGTAAGAGTCCTTTGAACATCGTACGACAAGTTAGGACATCTTATGACTCTTTATGCCATATTAGCAACCCGAAAAGAACGTTAGTATAATGTAGAACGCCATATAGCTCCCTAAGTACACCTTACAATACTGTACGTAAACTTAAAACACCATAATAAACCTAATGAATTCGTACGAGTCCTTTGAACATCGTACGATAAGTTACGACATCTTATTACTCTTTATGCCATATGAGCACCTTGAAAAGCACATTAGTATAATGTAAGACGACTTACAACACCTTACAACACCGTACGAACCTTTAAAACTCCAAAACAAACCTAATTAATTCGTACGTGTCCTTTGAACGTCGTACGACAAGTTAGGACATCTTACGACTCTTTATGCCACATTAGCAACTCGAAAAGAACTTTAGTATAATGTAGAACGCCATACAACTCCTAACACCTTACAATACCGTACGTAAACTTAAAACTCCATAATATACCTAATGAATTCGTACGAGTCCTTTGAACATCATACGACAAGTTAGGACATCTTATGACTCTTTATGCCATATTAGCACCATGAAAAGCACATTAGTATAATATAAGACGACTTACCACACCTAACAACATCTTACAACACCGTACGAACCTTTAAAACTCCAAAACAAACCTAATTAATTCGTACGTATCCTTTGAATATCGTACGACAAGTTAAGATATCTTACGACTCTTTATGCCACATTAGCAGCTCGAAAAGAACTTTAGTATAATGTAGAACGCCATACAACTCATAACACCTTACAATACCGTACGTAAACTTAAAACTCCATAACAAACCTAATGAATTCGTACGAGTCCTTTGAACATCGTACGACAATTTAGGACATCTTACGACTCTTTAGGCCACATTAGCAACTCGAAAAGAACTTTAGTATAATGTAGAACGCCATACAACTCTTAACACCTTACAATACCGTACGTAAACTTAAAACTCCATAACAAACCTAATGAATTCGTACGAGTCCTTTGAACATCGTACGACAAGTTAGGACATCTTACGACTCTTTATGCCACATTAGCAACTCGAAAAGAACGTTAGTATAATGTAGAAGACCATACAGCTCCTAAGTACACCTTACAATACCGTACGTAAACTTAAAACTCCATAATAAACCTAATGAATTCGTACGAGTCCTTTGAACATCGTACGACAAGTTAGGACATCTTACGACCCTTTTTGCCACATTAGCAACTTGAAAAGAACTTTAGTACGACAAGTTAAAGCTCCATAATAAACCTAATGAATTCGCAAGAGTCCTTTGAATATCGTACGACAAGTTAGGACATCTTACGACTCTTTATGCCACATTAGCAACTTGAAAAGAACTTTAGTATAATGTAGAACGCCATACAACTCCTAACAGCTTACAATACCGTACGTAAACTTAAAACTCCATAATAAACCTAATGAATTCGTACGAGTCCTTTGAACATCGTACGACAAGTTAGGACATCTTATGACTCTTTATGCCATATTAGCACCTTGAAAAGCACATTAGTATAATGTAAGACGACTTACAACACCTAACAACAGCTTACAACACCGTACGAACCTTTAAAACTCCAAAACAAACCTAATTAATTCGTACGTGTCCTTTGAACATCGTACGACAAGTTAGGACATCTTACGACTCTTTATGCCACATTAGCAGCTCGAAAAGAACTTTAGTATAATGTAGAACGCCATACAACTCTTAACACCTTACAATACCGTACGTAAACTTAAAACTATAAAACAAACCTAATTAATTCGTACGTGTCCTATGAACATCGTACGACAAGTTAGAACATCTTACGACTCTTTATGCCACATTAGCAGCTCGAAAAGAACTTTAGTATAATGTAGAACGCCATACAACTCTTAACACCTTACAATACCGTACGTAAACTTAAAACTCCATAACAAACCTAATGAATTCGTACGAGTCCTTTGAACATCGTACGACAAGTTAGGACATCTTACGACTCTTTATGCCACATTAGCAACTCGAAAAGAACGTTAGTATAATGTAGAACGCCATACAGCTCCTAAGTACACCTTACAATACCGTACGTAAACTTAATACTCCATAATAAACCTAATGATTTCGTACGAGTCCTTTGAACATCGTACGACAAGTTAGGACATCTTACGACCCTTTTTGCCACATTAGCAACTCGAAAAGAACGTTAGTACGACAAGTTAAAGCTCCATAATAAACCTAATGAATTCGTAAGAGTCCTTTGAACATCGTACGACAAGTTAGGACATCTTATGACTCTTTATGCCATATTAGCAACTCGAAAAGAACGTTAGTATAATGTAGAACGCCATATAGCTCCCAAAGTACACTTACAATACCGTACGTAAACTTAAAACACCATAATAAAGCTAATGAATTCGTACGAGTCCTTTGAACATCGTACGACAAGTTAGGACATCTTATGACTCTTTATGCCATATTAGCACCTTGAAAAGCACATTAGTATAATGTAAGACGACTTACAACACCTAACAACAGCTTACAACACCGTACGAACCTTTAAAACTCCAAAACAAACCTAATTAATTCGTACGTGTCCTTTGAACATCGTACGACAAGTTAGGACATCTTACGACTCTTTATGCCACATTAGCAGCTCGAAAAGAACTTTAGTATAATGTAGAACGCCATACAACTCTTAACACCTTACAATACCGTACGTAAACTTAAAACTATAAAACAAACCTAATTAATTCGTACGTGTCCTATGAACATCGTACGACAAGTTAGAACATCTTACGACTCTTTATGCCACATTAGCAGCTCGAAAAGAACTTTAGTATAATGTAGAACGCCATACAACTCTTAACACCTTACAATACCGTACGTAAACTTAAAACTCCATAACAAACCTAATGAATTCGTACGAGTCCTTTGAACATCGTACGACAAGTTAGGACATCTTACGACTCTTTATGCCACATTAGCAACTCGAAAAGAACGTTAGTATAATGTAGAACGCCATACAGCTCCTAAGTACACCTTACAATACCGTACGTAAACTTAATACTCCATAATAAACCTAATGATTTCGTACGAGTCCTTTGAACATCGTACGACAAGTTAGGACATCTTACGACCCTTTTTGCCACATTAGCAACTCGAAAAGAACGTTAGTACGACAAGTTAAAGCTCCATAATAAACCTAATGAATTCGTAAGAGTCCTTTGAACATCGTACGACAAGTTAGGACATCTTATGACTCTTTATGCCATATTAGCAACTCGAAAAGAACGTTAGTATAATGTAGAACGCCATATAGCTCCCAAAGTACACTTACAATACCGTACGTAAACTTAAAACACCATAATAAAGCTAATGAATTCGTACGAGTCCTTTGAACATCGTACGACAAGTTAGGACATCTTATGACTCTTTATGCCATATTAGCACCTTGAAAAGCACATTAGTATAATGTAAGACGACTTACAACACCTAACAACAGCTTACAACACCGTACGAACCTTTAAAACTCCAAAACAAACCTAATTAATTCGTACGTGTCCTTTGAACATCGTACGACAAGTTAGGACATCTTACGACTCTTTATGCCACATTAGCAGCTAGAAAAGAACTTTAGTATAATGTAGAACGCCATACAACTCTTAACACCTTACAATACCGTACGTAAACTTAAAACTATAAAACAAACCTAATTAATTCGTACGTGTCCTATGAACATCGTACGACAAGTTAGAACATCTTACGACTCTTTATGCCACATTAGCAGCTCGAAAAGAACTTTAGTATAATGTAGAACGCCATACAACTCTTAACACCTTACAATACCGTACGTAAACTTAAAACTCCATAACAAACCTAATGAATTCGTACGAGTCCTTTGAACATCGTACGACAAGTTAGGACATCTTACGACTCTTTATGCCACATTAGCAACTCGAAAAGAACGTTAGTATAATGTAGAACGCCATACAGCTCCTAAGTACACCTTACAATACCGTACGTAAACTTAATACTCCATAATAAACCTAATGATTTCGTACGAGTCCTTTGAACATCGTACGACAAGTTAGGACATCTTACGACCCTTTTTGCCACATTAGCAACTCGAAAAGAACGTTAGTACGACAAGTTAAAGCTCCATAATAAACCTAATGAATTCGTAAGAGTCCTTTGAACATCGTACGACAAGTTAGGACATCTTATGACTCTTTATGCCATATTAGCAACTCGAAAAGAACGTTAGTATAATGTAGAACGCCATATAGCTCCCAAAGTACACTTACAATACCGTACGTAAACTTAAAACACCATAATAAAGCTAATGAATTCGTACGAGTCCTTTGAACATCGTACGACAAGTTAGGACATCTTATGACTCTTTATGCCATATTAGCACCTTGAAAAGCACATTAGTATAATGTAAGACGACTTACAACACCTAACAACAGCTTACAACACCGTACGAACCTTTAAAACTCCAAAACAAACCTAATTAATTCGTACGTGTCCTTTGAACATCGTACGACAAGTTAGGACATCTTACGACTCTTTATGCCACATTAGCAGCTCGAAAAGAACTTTAGTATAATGTAGAACGCCATACAACTCTTAACACCTTACAATACCGTACGTAAACTTAAAACTATAAAACAAACCTAATTAATTCGTACGTGTCCTGTGAACATCGTACGACAAGTTAGAACATCTTACGACTCTTTATGCCACATTAGCAGCTCGAAAAGAACTTTAGTATAATGTAGAACGCCATACAACTCTTAACACCTTACAATACCGTACGTAAACTTAAAACTCCATAACAAACCTAATGAATTCGTACGAGTCCTTTGAACATCGTACGACAAGTTAGGACATCTTACGACTCTTTATGCCACATTAGCAACTCGAAAAGAACGTTAGTATAATGTAGAACGCCATACAGCTCCTAAGTACACCTTACAATACCGTACGTAAACTTAATACTCCATAATAAACCTAATGATTTCGTACGAGTCCTTTGAACATCGTACGACAAGTTAGGACATCTTACGACCCTTTTTGCCACATTAGCAACTCGAAAAGAACGTTAGTACGACAAGTTAAAGCTCCATAATAAACCTAATGAATTCGTAAGAGTCCTTTGAACATCGTACGACAAGTTAGGACATCTTATGACTCTTTATGCCATATTAGCAACTCGAAAAGAACGTTAGTATAATGTAGAACGCCATATAGCTCCCAAAGTACACTTACAATACCGTACGTAAACTTAAAACACCATAATAAAGCTAATGAATTCGTACGAGTCCTTTGAACATCGTACGACAAGTTAGGACATCTTATGACTCTTTATGCCATATTAGCACCTTGAAAAGCACATTAGTATAATGTAAGACGACTTACAACACCTAACAACAGCTTACAACACCGTACGAACCTTTAAAACTCCAAAACAAACCTAATTAATTCGTACGTGTCCTTTGAACATCGTACGACAAGTTAGGACATCTTACGACTCTTTATGCCACATTAGCAGCTCGAAAAGAACTTTAGTATAATGTAGAACGCCATACAACTCTTAACACCTTACAATACCGTACGTAAACTTAAAACTATAAAACAAACCTAATTAATTCGTACGTGTCCTATGAACATCGTACGACAAGTTAGAACATCTTACGACTCTTTATGCCACATTAGCAGCTCGAAAAGAACTTTAGTATAATGTAGAACGCCATACAACTCTTAACACCTTACAATACCGTACGTAAACTTAAAACTCCATAACAAACCTAATGAATTCGTACGAGTCCTTTGAACATCGTACGACAAGTTAGGACATCTTACGACTCTTTATGCCACATTAGCAACTCGAAAAGAACGTTAGTATAATGTAGAACGCCATACAGCTCCTAAGTACACCTTACAATACCGTACGTAAACTTAATACTCCATAATAAACCTAATGATTTCGTACGAGTCCTTTGAACATCGTACGACAAGTTAGGACATCTTACGACCCTTTTTGCCACATTAGCAACTTGAAAAAAACGTTAGTACGACAAGTTAAAGCTCCATAATAAACCTAATGAATTCGTAAGAGTCCTTTGAACATCGTACGACAAGTTAGGACATCTTATGACTCTTTATGCCATATTAGCAACTCGAAAAGAACGTTAGTATAATGTAGAACGCCATATAGCTCCCAAAGTACACTTACAATACCGTACGTAAACTTAAAACACCATAATAAAGCTAATGAATTCGTACGAGTCCTTTGAACATCGTACGACAAGTTAGGACATCTTATGACTCTTTATGCCATATTAGCACCTTGAAAAGCACATTAGTATAATGTAAGACGACTTACAACACCTAACAACAGCTTACAACACCGTACGAACCTTTAAAACTCCAAAACAAACCTAATTAATTCGTACGTGTCCTTTGAACATCGTACGACAAGTTAGGACATCTTACGACTCTTTATGCCACATTAGCAGCTCGAAAAGAACTTTAGTATAATGTAGAACGCCATACAACTCTTAACACCTTACAATACCGTACGTAAACTTAAAACTATAAAACAAACCTAATTAATTCGTACGTGTCCTATGAACATCGTACGACAAGTTAGAACATCTTACGACTCTTTATGCCACATTAGCAGCTCGAAAAGAACTTTAGTATAATGTAGAACGCCATACAACTCTTAACACCTTACAATACCGTACGTAAACTTAAAACTCCATAACAAACCTAATGAATTCGTACGAGTCCTTTGAACATCGTACGACAAGTTAGGACATCTTACGACTCTTTATGCCACATTAGCAACTCGAAAAGAACGTTTGTATAATGTAGAACGCCATACAGCTCCTAAGTACACCTTACAATACCGTACGTAAACTTAATACTCCATAATAAACCTAATGATTTCGTACGAGTCCTTTGAACATCGTACGACAAGTTAGGACATCTTACGACCCTTTTTGCCACATTAGCAACTTGAAAAGAACGTTAGTACGACAAGTTAAAGCTCCATAATAAACCTAATGAATTCGTAAGAGTCCTTTGAACATCGTACGACAAGTTAGGACATCTTATGACTCTTTATGCCATATTAGCAACTCGAAAAGAACGTTAGTATAATGTAGAACGCCATATAGCTCCCAAAGTACACTTACAATACCGTACGTAAACTTAAAACACCATAATAAAGCTAATGAATTCGTACGAGTCCTTTGAACATCGTACGACAAGTTAGGACATCTTATGACTCTTTATGCCATATTAGCACCTTGAAAAGCACATTAGTATAATGTAAGACGACTTACAACACCTAACAACAGCTTACAACACCGTACGAACCTTTAAAACTCCAAAACAAACCTAATTAATTCGTACGTGTCCTTTGAACATCGTACGACAAGTTAGGACATCTTACGACTCTTTATGCCACATTAGCAGCTCGAAAAGAACTTTAGTATAATGTAGAACGCCATACAACTCTTAACACCTTACAATACCGTACGTAAACTTAAAACTATAAAACAAACCTAATTAATTCGTACGTGTCCTATGAACATCGTACGACAAGTTAGAACATCTTACGACTCTTTATGCCACATTAGCAGCTCGAAAAGAACTTTAGTATAATGTAGAACGCCATACAACTCTTAACACCTTACAATACCGTACGTAAACTTAAAACTCCATAACAAACCTAATGAATTCGTACGAGTCCTTTGAACATCGTACGACAAGTTAGGACATCTTACGACTCTTTATGCCACATTAGCAACTCGAAAAGAACGTTTGTATAATGTAGAACGCCATACAGCTCCTAAGTACACCTTACAATACCGTACGTAAACTTAATACTCCATAATAAACCTAATGATTTCGTACGAGTCCTTTGAACATCGTACGACAAGTTAGGACATCTTACGACCCTTTTTGCCACATTAGCAACTTGAAAAGAACGTTAGTACGACAAGTTAAAGCTCCATAATAAACCTAATGAATTCGTAAGAGTCCTTTGAACATCGTACGACAAGTTAGGACATCTTATGACTCTTTATGCCATATTAGCAACTCGAAAAGAACGTTAGTATAATGTAGAACGCCATATAGCTCCCAAAGTACACTTACAATACCGTACGTAAACTTAAAACACCATAATAAAGCTAATGAATTCGTACGAGTCCTTTGAACATCGTACGACAAGTTAGGACATCTTATGACTCTTTATGCCATATTAGCACCTTGAAAAGCACATTAGTATAATGTAAGACGACTTACAACACCTAACAACAGCTTACAACACCGTACGAACCTTTAAAACTCCAAAACAAACCTAATTAATTCGTACGTGTCCTTTGAACATCGTACGACAAGTTAGGACATCTTACGACTCTTTATGCCACATTAGCAGCTCGAAAAGAACTTTAGTATAATGTAGAACGCCATACAACTCTTAACACCTTACAATACCGTACGTAAACTTAAAACTCCATAACAAACCTAATGAATTCGTACGAGTCCTTTGAACATCGTACGACAAGTTAGGACATCTTACGACTCTTTATGCCACATTAGCAACTCGAAAAGAACGTTAGTATAATGTAGAACGCCATACAGCTCCTAAGTACACCTTACAATACCGTACGTAAACTTAATACTCCATAATAAACCTAATGATTTCGTACGACTCCTTTGAACATCGTACGACAAGTTAGGACATCTTACGACCCTTTTTGCCACATTAGCAACTTGAAAAGAACGTTAGTACGACAAGTTAAAGCTCCATAATAAACCTAATGAATTCGGAAGAGTCCTTTGAACATCGTACGACAAGTTAGGACATCTTATGACTCTTTATGCCATATTAGCAACTCGAAAAGAACGTTAGTATAATGTAGAACGCCATACAGCTCCTAAGTACACCTTACAATACCATACGTAAACTTAATACTCCATAATAAACCTAATGAATTCGTACGAGTCCTTTGAACATCGTACGACAAGTTAGGACATCTTACGATCCTTTTTGCCACATTAGGAACTTGAAAAGAACGTTAGTACGACAAGTTAAAGCTCCAAAATAAACCTAATGAATTCGTAAGAGTCCTTTGAATATCGTACGACAAGTTAGGACATCTTACGACTCTTTATGCCACATTAGCAACTCGAAAAGAACTTTAGTATAATGTAGAACGCCATACAACTCCTAACACCTTACAATACCGTACGTAAACTTAAAACTCCATAATAAACCTAATGAATTCGTACGAGTCCTTTGAACATCGTACGATAAGTTAGGACATCTTATGACTCTTTATGCCATATGAGCACCTTGAAAAGCACATTAGTATAATGTAAGACGACTTACAACACCTAACAACATCTTACAACACCGTACGAACCTTTAAAACTCCAAAACAAACCTAATTAATTCGTACGTGTCCTTTGAGCATCGTACGACAAGTTAGGACATCTTACGACTCTTTTTGCCACATTAGCAACTCGAAAAGAACTTTAGTATAATGTAGAACGCCATACAACTCCTAACACCTTACAATACCGTACGTAAACTTAAAACTCCATAATATACCTAATGAATTCGTACGAGTCCTTTGAACATCATACGACAATTAGGACATCTTATGACTCTTTATGCCATATTAGCACCTTGAAAAGCACATTAGTATAATGTAAGACGACTTACAACACCTAACAACATCTTACAACACCGTACGAACCTTTAAAACTCCAAAACAAACCAAATGAATTCGTACGAGTCCTTTGAACATCGTACGACAAGTTAGGACATCTTACGACTCTTTATGCCACATTAGCAACTCGAAAAGAACGTTAGTATAATGTAGAACGCCATACAGCTCCTAAGTACACCTTACAATACCGTACGTAAACTTAATACTCCATAATAAACCTAATGAATTCGTACGATTCCTTTGAACATCGTACGACAAGTTAGGACATCTTACGACCCTTTTTGCCACATTAGCAACTTGAAAAGAACGTTAGTACGACAAGTTAAAGCTCCATAATAAACCTAATGAATTCGTAAGAGTCCTTTGAACATCGTACGACAAGTTAGGACATCTTATGACCCTTTATGCCATATTAGCAACTCGAAAAGAACATTAGTATAATGTAGAACGCCATATAGCTCCCAAAGTACACTTACAATACCGTACGTAAACTTAAAACACCATAATAAAGCTAATGAATTCGTACGAGTCCTTTGAACATCGTACGATAAGTTAGGACATCTTATGACTCCTTATGCCATATGAGCACCTTGAAAAGCACATTAGTATAATGTAAGACGACTTACAACATCTAACAACATCTTACACCACCGTACGAACCTTTAAAACTCCAAAACAAACCTAATTAATTCGTACGTGTCCTTTGAACATCGTACGACAAGTTAGGACATCTTACGACTCTTTATGCCACATTAGCAACTCGAAAAGAACTTTAGTATAATGTAGAACGCCATACAACTCCTAACACCTTACAATACCGTACGTAAACTTAAAACTCCATAATATACCTAATGAATTCGTACGAGTCCTTTGAACATCATACGACAAGTTAGGACATCTTATGACACTTTATGCCATATTAGCACCATGAAAAGCACATTAGTATAATGTAAGACGACTTACCACACCTAACAACATCTTACAACACCGTACGAACCTTTAAAACTCCAAAACAAACCTAATTAATTCGTACGTATCCTTTGAACATCGTACGACAATTTAGGATATCTTACGACTCTTTATGCCACATTAGCAGCTCGAAAAGAACTTTAGTATAATGTAGAACGCCATACAACTCTTAACACCTTACAATACCGTACGTAAACTTAAAACTCCATAACAAACCCAATGAATTCGTACGAGTCATTTGAACATTGTACGACAATTTAGGACATCTTACGACTCTTTATGCCACATTAGCAGCTCGAAAAGATCTTTCGTATAATGTAGAACGCCATACAACTCTTAACACCTTACAATACCGTACGTAAACTTAAAACTCCATAACAAACCTAATGAATTCGTACGAGTCCTTTGAACATCGTACGACAAGTTAGGACATCTTACGACTCTTTATGCCACATTAGCAACTCGAAAAGAACGTTAGTATAATGTAGAACGCCATACAGCTCCTAAGTACACCTTACAATACCATACGTAAACTTAATACTCCATAATAAACCTAATGAATTCGTACGAGTCCTTTGAACATCGTACGACAAGTTAGGACATCTTACGACCCTTTTTGCCACATTAGGAACTTGAAAAGAACGTTAGTACGACAAGTTAAAGCTCCAAAATAAACCTAATGAATTCGTAAGAGTCCTTTGAATATCGTACGACAAGTTAGGACATCTTACGACTCTTTATGCCACATTAGCAACTCGAAAAGAACTTTAGTATAATGTAGAACGCCATACAACTCCTAACACCTTACAATACCGTACGTAAACTTAAAACTCCATAATAAACCTAATGAATTCGTACGAGTCCTTTGAACATCGTACGATAAGTTAGGACATCTTATGACTCTTTATGCCATATGAGCACCTTGAAAAGCACATTAGTATAATGTAAGACGACTTACAACACCTAACAACATCTTACAACACCGTACGAACCTTTAAAACTCCAAAACAAACCTAATTAATTCGTACGTGTCCTTTGAGCATCGTACGACAAGTTAGGACATCTTACGACTCTTTATGCCACATTAGCAACTCGAAAAGAACTTTAGTATAATGTAGAACGCCATACAACTCCTAACACCTTACAATACCGTACGTAAACTTAAAACTCCATAATATACCTAATGAATTCGTACGAGTCCTTTGAACATCATACGACAAGTTAGGACATCTTATGACTCTTTATGCCATATTAGCACCATGAAAAGCACATTAGTATAATGTAAGACGACTTACCACACCTAACAACATCTTACAACACCGTACGAACCTTTAAAACTCCAAAACAAACCTAATTAATTCGTACGTATCCTTTGAACATCGTCCGACAATTTAGGATATCTTACGACTCTTTATGCCACATTAGCAGCTCGAAAAGAACTTTAGTATAATGTAGAACGCCATACAACTCTTAACACCTTACAATACCGTACGTAAACTTAAAACTCCATAACAAACCCAATGAATTCGTACGAGTCCTTTGAACATCGTACGACAATTTAGGACATGTTACGACTCTTTATGCCACATTAGCAACTCGAAAAGATCTTTAGTATAATATAGAACGCCATACAACTCTTAACACCTTACAATACCATACGTAAACTTAATACTCCATAATAAACCTAATGAATTCGTACGAGTCCTTTGAACATCGTACGATAAGTTAGGACATCTTATGACTCCTTATGCCATATGAGCACCTTGAAAAGCACATTAGTATAATGTAAGACGACTTACAACACCTAACAACATCTTACACCACCGTACGAACCTTTAAAACTCCAAAACAAACCTAATTAATTCGTACGTGTCCTTTGAACATCGTACGACAAGTTAGGACATCTTACGACTCTTTATGCCACATTAGCAACTCGAAAAGAACTTTAGTATAATGTAGAACGCCATACAACTCCTAACACCTTACAATACCGTACGTAAACTTAAAACTCCATAATATACCTAATGAATTCGTACGAGTCCTTTGAACATCATACGACAAGTTAGGACATCTTATGACTCTTTATGCCATATTAGCACCATGAAAAGCACATTAGTATAATGTAAGACGACTTACCACACCTAACAACATCTTACAACACCGTACGAACCTTTAAAACTCCAAAACAAACCTAATTAATTCGTACGTATCCTTTGAACATCGTACGGCAATTTAGGATATCTTACGACTCTTTATGCCACATTAGCAGCTCGAAAAGAACTTTAGTATAATGTAGAACGCCATACAACTCTTAACACCTTACAATACCGTACGTAAACTTAAAACTCCATAACAAACCCAATGAATTCGTACGAGTCCTTTGAACATTGTACGACAATTTAGGACATCTTACGACTCTTTATGCCACATTAGCAACTCGAAAAGATCTTTAGTATAATGTAGAACGCCATACAACTCTTAACACCTTACAATACCGTACGTAAACTTAAAACTCCATAACAAACCTAATGAATTCGTACGAGTCCTTTGAACATCGTACGACAAGTTAGGACATCTTACGACTCTTTATGCCACATTAGCAACTCGAAAAGAACGTTAGTATAATGTAGAACGCCATACAGCTCCTAAGTACACCTTACAATACCATACGTAAACTTAATACTCCATAATAAACCTAATGAATTCGTACGAGTCCTTTGAACATCGTACGACAAGTTAGGACATCTTACGACCCTTTTTGCCACATTAGGAACTTGAAAAGAACGTTAGTACGACAAGTTAAAGCTCCAAAATAAACCTAATGAATTCGTAAGAGTCCTTTGAATATCGTACGACAAGTTAGGACATCTTACGACTCTTTATGCCACATTAGCAACTCGAAAAGAACTTTAGTATAATGTAGAACGCCATACAACTCCTAACACCTTACAATACCGTACGTAAACTTAAAACTCCATAATAAACCTAATGAATTCGTACGAGTCCTTTGAACATCGTACGATAAGTTAGGACATCTTATGACTCTTTATGCCATATGAGCACCTTGAAAAGCACATTAGTATAATGTAAGACGACTTACAACACCTAACAACATCTTACAACACCGTACGAACCTTTAAAACTCCAAAACAAACCTAATTAATTCGTACGTGTTCTTTGAGCATCGTACGACAAGTTAGGACATCTTACGACTCTTTATGCCACATTAGCAACTCTAAAAGAACTTTAGTATAATGTAGAACGCCATACAACTCCTAACACCTTACAATACCGTACGTAAACTTAAAACTCCATAATATACCTAATGAATTCGTACGAGTCCTTTGAACATCATATGACAAGTTAGGACATCTTATGACTCTTTATGCCATATTAGCACCATGTAAAGCACATTAGTATAATGTAAGACGACTTACCACACCTAACAACATCTTACAACACCGTACGAACCTTTAAAACTCCAAAACAAACCTAATTAATTCGTACGTATCCTTTGAACATCGTCCGACAATTTAGGATATCTTACGACTCTTTATGCCACATTAGCAGCTCGAAAAGAACTTTAGTATAATGTAGAACGCCATACAACTCTTAACACCTTACAATACCGTACGTAAACTTAAAACTCCATAACAAACCCAATGAATTCGTACGAGTCCTTTGAACATCGTACGACAATTTAGGACATCTTACGACTCTTTATGCCACATTAGCAACTCGAAAAGAACTTTAGTATAATGTAGAACGCCATACAACTCCTAACACCTTAGAATACCGTACGTAAACTTAAAACTCCATAATATACCTAATGAATTCGTACGAGTCCTTTGAACATCATACGACAATTAGGACATCTTATGACTCTTTATGCCATATTAGCACCTTGAAAAGCACATTAGTATAATGTAAGACGACTTACAACACCTAACAACATCTTACAACACCGTACGAACCTTTAAAACTCCAAAACAAACCAAATGAATTCGTACGAGTCCTTTGAACATCGTACGACAAGTTAGGACATCTTACGACTCTTTATGCCACATTAGCAACTCGAAAAGAACGTTAGTATAATGTAGAACGCCATACAGCTCCTAAGTACACCTTACAATACCGTACGTAAACTTAATACTCCATAATAAACCTAATGAATTCGTACGATTCCTTTGAACATCGTACGACAAGTTAGGACATCTTACGACCCTTTTTGCCACATTAGCAACTTGAAAAGAACGTTAGTACGACAAGTTAAAGCTCCATAATAAACCTAATGAATTCGTAAGAGTCCTTTGAACATCGTACGACAAGTTAGGACATCTTATGACTCTTTATGCCATATTAGCAACTCGAAAAGAACATTAGTATAATGTAGAACGCCATATAGCTCCCAAAGTACACTTACAATACCGTACGTAAACTTAAAACACCATAATAAAGCTAATGAATTCGTACGAGTCCTTTGAACATCGTACGATAAGTTAGGACATCTTATGACTCCTTATGCCATATGAGCACCTTGAAAAGCACATTAGTATAATGTAAGACGACTTACAACACCTAACAACATCTTACACCACCGTACGAACCTTTAAAACTCCAAAACAAACCTAATTAATTCGTACGTGTCCTTTGAACATCGTACGACAAGTTAGGACATCTTACGACTCTTTATGCCACATTAGCAACTCGAAAAGAACTTTAGTATAATGTAGAACGCCATACAACTCCTAACACCTTACAATACCGTACGTAAACTTAAAACTCCATAATATACCTAATGAATTCGTACGAGTCCTTTGAACATCATACGACAAGTTAGGACATCTTATGACTCTTTATGCCATATTAGCACCATGAAAAGCACATTAGTATAATGTAAGACGACTTACCACACCTAACAACATCTTACAACACCGTACGAACCTTTAAAACTCCAAAACAAACCTAATTAATTCGTACGTATCCTTTGAATATCGTACGACAATTTAGGATATCTTACGACTCTTTATGCCACATTAGCAGCTCGAAAAGAACTTTAGTATAATGTAGAACGCCATACAACTCTTAACACCTTACAATACCGTACGTAAACTTAAAACTCCATAACAAACCCAATGAATTCGTACGAGTCCTTTGAACATCGTACGACAATTTAGGACATCTTACGACTCTTTATGCCACATTAGCAACTCGAAAAGATCTTTAGTATAATGTAGAACGCCATACAACTCTTAACACCTTACAATACCGTACGTAAACTTAAAACTCCATAACAAACCTAATGAATTCGTACGAGTCCTTTGAACATCGTACGACAAGTTAGGACATCTTACGACTCTTTATGCCACATTAGCAACTCGAAAAGAACGTTAGTATAATGTAGAACGCCATACAGCTCCTAAGTACACCTTACAATACCATACGTAAACTTAATACTCCATAATAAACCTAATGAATTCGTACGAGTCCTTTGAACATCGTACGACAAGTTAGGACATCTTACGACCCTTTTTGCCACATTAGGAACTTGAAAAGAACGTTAGTACGACAAGTTAAAGCTCCAAAATAAACCTAATGAATTCGTAAGAGTCCTTTGAATATCGTACGACAAGTTAGGACATCTTACGACTCTTTATGCCACATTAGCAACTCGAAAAGAACTTTAGTATAATGTAGAACGCCATACAACTCCTAACACCTTACAATACCGTACGTAAACTTAAAACTCCATAATAAACCTAATGAATTCGTACGAGTCCTTTGAACATCGTACGATAAGTTAGGACATCTTATGACTCTTTATGCCATATGAGCACCTTGAAAAGCACATTAGTATAATGTAAGACGACTTACAACACCTAACAACATCTTACAACACCGTACGAACCTTTAAAACTCCAAAACAAACCTAATTAATTCGTACGTGTTCTTTGAGCATCGTACGACAAGTTAGGACATCTTACGACTCTTTATGCCACATTAGCAACTCTAAAAGAACTTTAGTATAATGTAGAACGCCATACAACTCCTAACACCTTACAATACCGTACGTAAACTTAAAACTCCATAATATACCTAATGAATTCGTACGAGTCCTTTGAACATCATATGACAAGTTAGGACATCTTATGACTCTTTATGCCATATTAGCACCATGTAAAGCACATTAGTATAATGTAAGACGACTTACCACACCTAACAACATCTTACAACACCGTACGAACCTTTAAAACTCCAAAACAAACCTAATTAATTCGTACGTATCCTTTGAACATCGTCCGACAATTTAGGATATCTTACGACTCTTTATGCCACATTAGCAGCTCGAAAAGAACTTTAGTATAATGTAGAACGCCATACAACTCTTAACACCTTACAATACCGTACGTAAACTTAAAACTCCATAACAAACCCAATGAATTCGTACGAGTCCTTTGAACATCGTACGACAATTTAGGACATCTTACGACTCTTTATGCCACATTAGCAACTCGAAAAGAACTTTAGTATAATGTAGAACGCCATACAACTCCTAACACCTTAGAATACCGTACGTAAACTTAAAACTCCATAATATACCTAATGAATTCGTACGAGTCCTTTGAACATCATACGACAATTAGGACATCTTATGACTCTTTATGCCATATTAGCACCTTGAAAAGCACATTAGTATAATGTAAGACGACTTACAACACCTAACAACATCTTACAACACCGTACGAACCTTTAAAACTCCAAAACAAACCAAATGAATTCGTACGAGTCCTTTGAACATCGTACGACAAGTTAGGACATCTTACGACTCTTTATGCCACATTAGCAACTCGAGAAGAACGTTAGTATAATGTAGAACGCCATACAGCTCCTAAGTACACCTTACAATACCGTACGTAAACTTAATACTCCATAATAAACCTAATGAATTCGTACGATTCCTTTGAACATCGTACGACAAGTTAGGAGATCTTACGACCCTTTTTGCCACATTAGCAACTTGAAAAGAACGTTAGTATAATGTAGAACGCCATATAGCTCCCAAAGTACACTTACAATACCGTACGTAAACTTAAAACACCATAATAAAGCTAATGAATTCGTATGAGTCCTTTGAACATCGTACGATAAGTTAGGACATCTTATGACTCTTTATGCCATATGAGCACCTTGAAAAGCACATTAGTATAATGTAAGACGACTTACAACACCTAACAACATCTTACAACACCGTACGAACCTTTAAAACTCCAAAACAAACCTAGTTAATTCGTACGTGTCCTTTGAACATCGTACGACAAGTTAGGACATCTTACGACTCTTTATGCCACATTAGCAACTCGAAAAGAACTTTAGTATAATGTAGATCGCCATACAACTCCTAACACCTTACAATACCGTACGTAAACTTAAAACTCCATAATAAACCTAATGAATTCGTACGAGTCCTTTGAACATCGTACGACAAGTTAGGACATCTTATGATTCTTTATGCCATATTAGCACCTTGAAAAGCACATTAGTATAATGTAAGACGACTTACAACACCTAACAACAGCTTACAACACCGTACGGACCTTTAAAACTCCAAAACAAACCTAATTAATTCGTACGTGTCCTTTGAACATCGTACGACAAGTTAGGACATCTTACGACTCTTTATGCCACATTAGCAACTCGAAAAGAACTTTAGTATAATGTAGAACGCCATACAACTCCTAACACCTTACAATACCGTACGTAAACTTAAAACTCCATAATAAACCTAATGAATTCGTACGAGTCCTTTGAACATCGTACGACAATTAGGACATCTTATGACTCTTTATGCCATATTAGCACCTTGAAAAGCACATTAGTATAATGTAAGACGACTTACAACACCTAACAACATCTTACAACACCGTACGAACCTTTAAAACTCCAAAACAAACCTAATTAATTCGTACGTGTCCTTTGAGCATCGTACGACAGGTTAGGACATCTTACGACTCTTTATTCCACATTAGCAACTCGAAAAGAACTTTAGTATAATGTAGAACGCCATACAACTCCTAACACCTTACAATACCGTACGTAAACTTAAAACTCCATAATAAACCTAATGAATTCGTACGAGTCCTTTGAACATCGTACGACAATTAGGACATCTTATGACTCTTTATGCCATATTAGCACCTTGAAAAGCACATTAGTATAATGTAAGACGACTTACAACACCTAACAACATCTTACAACACCGTACGAACCTTTAAAACTCCAAAACAAACCAAATGAATTCGTACGAGTCCTTTGAACATCGTACGACAAGTTAGGACATCTTACGACTCTTTATGCCACATTAGCAACTCGAAAAGAACGTTAGTATAATGTAGAACGCCATACAACTCTTAACACCTTACAATACCGTACGTAAACTTAAAACTCCATAACAAACCCAATGAATTCGTACGAGTCCTTTGAACATCGTACGACAATTTAGGACATCTTACGACTCTTTATGCCACATTAACAACTCGAAAAGAACTTTAGTATAATGTAGAACGCCATACAACTCCTAACACCTTACAATACCGTACGTAAACTTAAAACTCCATAATAAACCTAATGAATTCGTACGAGTCCTTTGAACATCGTACGACAATTAGGACATCTTATGACTCTTTATGCCATATTAGCACCTTGAAAAGCACATTAGTATAATGTAAGACGACTTACAACACCTAACAACATCTTACAACACCGTACGAACCTTTAAAACTCCAAAACAAACCAAATGAATTCGTACGAGTCCTTTGAACATCGTACGACAAGTTAGGACATCTTACGACTCTTTATGCCACATTAGCAACTCGAGAAGAACGTTAGTATAATGTAGAACGCCATACAGCTCCTAAGTACACCTTACAATACCGTACGTAAACTTAATACTCCATAATAAACCTAATGAATTCGTACGATTCCTTTGAACATCGTACGACAAGTTAGGATATCTTACGACCCTTTTTGCCACATTAGCAACTTGAAAAGAACGTTAGTATAATGTAGAACGCCATATAGCTCCCAAAGTACACTTACAATATCGTACGTAAACTTAAAACACCATAATAAAGCTAATGAATTCGTATGAGTCCTTTGAACATCGTACGATAAGTTAGGACATCTTATGACTCTTTATGCCATATGAGCACCTTGAAAAGCACATTAGTATAATGTAAGACGACTTACAACACCTAACAACATCTTACAACACCGTACGAACCTTTAAAACTCCAAAACCAACCTAGTTAATTCGTACGTGTCCTTTGAACATCGTACGACAAGTTAGGACATCTTACGACTCTTTATGCCACATTAGCAACTCGAAAAGAACTTTAGTATAATGTAGATCGCCATACAACTCCTAACACCTTACAATACCGTACGTAAACTTAAAACTCCATAATAAACCTAATGAATTCGTACGAGTCCTTTGAACATCGTACGACAAGTTAGGACATCTTATGATTCTTTATGCCATATTAGCACCTTGAAAAGCACATTAGTATAATGTAAGACGACTTACAACACCTAACAACAGCTTACAACACCGTACGGACCTTTAAAACTCCAAAACAAACCTAATTAATTCGTACGTGTCCTTTGAACATCGTACGACAAGTTAGGACATCTTACGACTCTTTATGCCACATTAGCAACTCGAAAAGAACTTTAGTATAATGTAGAACGCCATACAACTCCTAACACCTTACAATACCGTACGTAAACTTAAAACTCCATAATAAACCTAATGAATTCGTACGAGTCCTTTGAACATCGTACGACAATTAGGACATCTTATGACTCTTTATGCCATATTAGCACCTTGAAAAGCACATTAGTATAATGTAAGACGACTTACAACACCTAACAACATCTTACAACACCGTACGAACCTTTAAAACTCCAAAACAAACCTAATTAATTCGTACGTGTCCTTTGAGCATCGTACGACAGGTTAGGACATCTTACGACTCTTTATTCCACATTAGCAACTCGAAAAGAACTTTAGTATAATGTAGAACGCCATACAACTCCTAACACCTTACAATACCGTACGTAAACTTAAAACTCCATAATAAACCTAATGAATTCGTACGAGTCCTTTGAACATCGTACGACAATTAGGACATCTTATGACTCTTTATGCCATATTAGCACCTTGAAAAGCACATTAGTATAATGTAAGACGACTTACAACACCTAACAACATCTTACAACACCGTACGAACCTTTAAAACTCCAAAACAAACCAAATGAATTCGTACGAGTCCTTTGAACATCGTACGACAAGTTAGGACATCTTACGACTCTTTATGCCACATTAGCAACTCGAAAAGAACGTTAGTATAATGTAGAACGCCATACAGCTCCTAAGTACACTTACAATACCGTACGTAAACTTAAAACACCATAATAAAGCTAATGAATTCATACGAGTCCTTTGAACATCGTACGACAAGTTAGGACATCTTACGACCCTTTTTGCCACATTAGCAACTTGAAAAGAACGTTAGTACGACAACTTAAAGCTCCATAATAAACCTAATGAATTCGTAAGAGTCCTTTGAACATCGTACGACAGGTTAGGACATCTTATGACTCTTTATGCCATATTAGCAACTCGAAAAGAACGTTAGTATAATGTAGAACGCCATATAGCTCCCAAAGTACACTTACAATACCGTACGTAAACTTAAAACACCATAATAAAGCTAATGAATTCGTACGAGTCCTTTGAACATCGTACGATAAGTTAGGACATCTTATGACTCTTTATGCCATATGAGCACCTTGAAAAGCACATTAGTATAATGTAAGACGACTTACAACACCTAACAACATCTTACAACACCGTACGAACCTTTAAAACTCCAAAACAAACCTAATTAATTCGTACGTCTCCTTTGAACATCGTACGACAAGTTAGGACATCTTACGACTCTTTATGCCACATTAGCAACTCGAAAAGAACTTTAGTATAATGTAGAACGCCATACAACTCCTAACACCTTACAATACCGTACGTAAACTTAAAACTCCATAATAAACCTAATGAATTCGTACGAGTCCTTTGAACATCGTACGACAATTAGGACATCTTATGACTCTTTATGCCATATTAGCACCTTGAGAAGCACATTAGTATAATGTAAGACGACTTACAACACCTAACAACATCTTACAACACCGTACGAACCTTTAAAACTCCAAAACAAACCTAATGAATTCGTACGAGTCCGTTGAACATCGTACGACAAGTTAGGACATCTTACGACTCTTTATGCCACATTAGCAACTCGAAAAGAACGTTAGTATAATGTAGAACGCCATACAGCTCCTTAGTACACCTTACAATACCGTACGTAAACTTAATACTCCATAATAAACCTAATGAATTCATACGAGTCCTTTGAACATCGTACGACAAGTTAGGACATCTTACGACCCTTTTTGCCACATTAGCAACTTGAAAAGAACGTTAGTACGACAACTTAAAGCTCCATAATAAACCTAATGAATTCGTAAGAGTCCTTTGAACATCGTACGACAAGTTAGGACATCTTATGACTCTTTATGCCATATTAGCAACTCGAAAAGAACGTTAGTATAATGTAGAACGCCATATAGCTCCCAAAGTACACTTACAATACCGTAGGTAAACTTAAAACACCATAATAAAGCTAATGAATTCGTACGAGTCCTTTGAACATCGTACGATAAGTTAGGACATCTTATGACTCTTTATGCCATATGAGCACCTTGAAAAGCACATTAGTATAATGTAAGACGACTTACAACACCTAACAACATCTTACAACACCGTACGAACCTTTAAAACTCCAAAACAAACCTAATTAATTCGTACGTGTCCTTTGAACATCGTACGACAAGTTAGGACATCTTACGACTCTTTATGCCACATTAGCAACTCGAAAAGAACTTTAGTATAATGTAGAACGCCATACAACTCCTAACACCTTACAATACCGTACGTAAACTTAAAACTCCATAATAAACCTAATGAATTCGTACGAGTCCTTTGAACATTGTACGACAATTAGGACATCTTATGACTCTTTATGCCATATTAGCACCTTGAGAAGCACATTAGTATAATGTAAGACGACTTACAACACCTAACAACATCTTACAACACCGTACGAACCTTTAAAACTCCAAAACAAACCTAATGAATTCGTACGAGTCCGTTGAACATCATACGACAAGTTAGGACATCTTACGACTCTTTATGCCACATTAGCAACTCGAAAAGAACGTTAGTATAATGTAGAACGCCATACGGCTCCTTAGTACACCTTACAATACCGTACGTAAACTTAATACTCCATAATAAACCTAATGAATTCATACGAGTCCTTTGAACATCGTACGACAAGTTAGGACATCTTACGACCCTTTTTGCCACATTAGCAACTTGAAAAGAACGTTAGTACGACAACTTAAAGCTCCATAATAAACCTAATGAATTCGTAAGAGTCCTTTGAACATCGTACGACAAGTTAGGACATCTTATGACTCTTTATGCCATATTAGCAACTCGAAAAGAACGTTAGTATAATGTAGAACGCCATATAGCTCCCAAAGTACACTTACAATACCGTACGTAAACTTAAAACACCATAATAAAGCTAATGAATTCGTACGAGTCCTTTGAACATCGTACGATAAGTTAGGACATCTTATGACTCTTTATGCCATATGAGCACCTTGAAAAGCACATTAGTATAATGTAAGACGACTTACAACACCTAACAACATCTTACAACACCGTACGAACCTTTAAAACTCCAAAACAAACCTAATTAATTCGTACGTGTCCTTTGAGCATCGTACGACAGGTTAGGACATCTTACGACTCTTTATTCCACATTAGCAACTCGAAAAGAACTTTAGTATAATGTAGAACGCCATACAACTCCTAACACCTTACAATACCGTACGTAAACTTAAAACTCCATAATAAACCTAATGAATTCGTACGAGTCCTTTGAACATCGTACGACAATTAGGACATCTTATGACTCTTTATGCCATATTAGCACCTTGAAAAGCACATTAGTATAATGTAAGACGACTTACAACACCTAACAACATCTTACAACACCGTACGAACCTTTAAAACTCCAAAACAAACCAAATGAATTCGTACGAGTCCTTTGAACATCGTACGACAAGTTAGGACATCTTACGACTCTTTATGCCACATTAGCAACTCGAAAAGAACGTTAGTATAATGTAGAACGCCATACAGCTCCTAAGTACACTTACAATACCGTACGTAAACTTAAAACACCATAATAAAGCTAATGAATTCATACGAGTCCTTTGAACATCGTACGACAAGTTAGGACATCTTACGACCCTTTTTGCCACATTAGCAACTTGAAAAGAACGTTAGTACGACAACTTAAAGCTCCATAATAAACCTAATGAATTCGTAAGAGTCCTTTGAACATCGTACGACAGGTTAGGACATCTTATGACTCTTTATGCCATATTAGCAACTCGAAAAGAACGTTAGTATAATGTAGAACGCCATATAGCTCCCAAAGTACACTTACAATACCGTACGTAAACTTAAAACACCATAATAAAGCTAATGAATTCGTACGAGTCCTTTGAACATCGTACGATAAGTTAGGACATCTTATGACTCTTTATGCCATATGAGCACCTTGAAAAGCACATTAGTATAATGTAAGACGACTTACAACACCTAACAACATCTTACAACACCGTACGAACCTTTAAAACTCCAAAACAAACCTAATTAATTCGTACGTGTCCTTTGAACATCGTACGACAAGTTAGGACATCTTACGACTCTTTATGCCACATTAGCAACTCGAAAAGAACTTTAGTATAATGTAGAACGCCATACAACTCCTAACACCTTACAATACCGTACGTAAACTTAAAACTCCATAATAAACCTAATGAATTCGTACGAGTCCTTTGAACATCGTACGACAATTAGGACATCTTATGACTCTTTATGCCATATTAGCACCTTGAGAAGCACATTAGTATAATGTAAGACGACTTACAACACCTAACAACATCTTACAACACCGTACGAACCTTTAAAACTCCAAAACAAACCTAATGAATTCGTACGAGTCCGTTGAACATCGTACGACAAGTTAGGACATCTTACGACTCTTTATGCCACATTAGCAACTCGAAAAGAACGTTAGTATAATGTAGAACGCCATACAGCTCCTTAGTACACCTTACAATACCGTACGTAAACTTAATACTCCATAATAAACCTAATGAATTCATACGAGTCCTTTGAACATCGTACGACAAGTTAGGACATCTTACGACCCTTTTTGCCACATTAGCAACTTGAAAAGAACGTTAGTACGACAACTTAAAGCTCCATAATAAACCTAATGAATTCGTAAGAGTCCTTTGAACATCGTACGACAAGTTAGGACATCTTATGACTCTTTATGCCATATTAGCAACTCGAAAAGAACGTTAGTATAATGTAGAACGCCATATAGCTCCCAAAGTACACTTACAATACCGTAGGTAAACTTAAAACACCATAATAAAGCTAATGAATTCGTACGAGTCCTTTGAACATCGTACGATAAGTTAGGACATCTTATGACTCTTTATGCCATATGAGCACCTTGAAAAGCACATTAGTATAATGTAAGACGACTTACAACACCTAACAACATCTTACAACACCGTACGAACCTTTAAAACTCCAAAACAAACCTAAATAATTCGTACGTGTCCTTTGAACATCGTACGACAAGTTAGGACATCTTACGACTCTTTATGCCACATTAGCAACTCGAAAAGAACTTTAGTATAATGTAGAACGCCATACAACTCCTAACACCTTACAATACCGTACGTAAACTTAAAACTCCATAATAAACCTAATGAATTCGTACGAGTCCTTTGAACATTGTACGACAATTAGGACATCTTATGACTCTTTATGCCATATTAGCACCTTGAGAAGCACATTAGTATAATGTAAGACGACTTACAACACCTAACAACATCTTACAACACCGTACGAACCTTTAAAACTCCAAAACAAACCTAATGAATTCGTACGAGTCCGTTGAACATCATACGACAAGTTAGGACATCTTACGACTCTTTATGCCACATTAGCAACTCGAAAAGAACGTTAGTATAATGTAGAACGCCATACGGCTCCTTAGTACACCTTACAATACCGTACGTAAACTTAATACTCCATAATAAACCTAATGAATTCATACGAGTCCTTTGAACATCGTACGACAAGTTAGGACATCTTACGACCCTTTTTGCCACATTAGCAACTTGAAAAGAACGTTAGTACGACAACTTAAAGCTCCATAATAAACCTAATGAATTCGTAAGAGTCCTTTGAACATCGTACGACAAGTTAGGACATCTTATGACTCTTTATGCCATATTAGCAACTCGAAAAGAACGTTAGTATAATGTAGAACGCCATATAGCTCCCAAAGTACACTTACAATACCGTACGTAAACTTAAAACACCATAATAAAGCTAATGAATTCGTACGAGTCCTTTGAACATCGTACGATAAGTTAGGACATCTTATGACTCTTTATGCCATATGAGCACCTTGAAAAGCACATTAGTATAATGTAAGACGACTTACAACACCTAACAACATCTTACAACACCGTACGAACCTTTAAAACTCCAAAACAAACCTAATTAATTCGTACGTGTCCTTTGAACATCGTACGACAAGTTAGGACATCTTACGACTCTTTATGCCACATTAGCAACTCGAAAAGAACTTTAGTATAATGTAGAACGCCATACAACTCCTAACACCTTACAATACCGTACGTAAACTTAAAACTCCATAATAAACCTAATGAATTCGTACGAGTCCTTTGAACATCGTACGACAATTAGGACATCTTATGACTCTTTATGCCATATTAGCACCTTGAGAAGCACATTAGTATAATGTAAGACGACTTACAACACCTAACAACATCTTACAACACCGTACGAACCTTTAAAACTCCAAAACAAACCTAATGAATTCGTACGAGTCCGTTGAACATCGTACGACAAGTTAGGACATCTTACGACTCTTTATGCCACATTAGCAACTCGAAAAGAACGTTAGTATAATGTAGAACGCCATACAGCTCCTTAGTACACCTTACAATACCGTACGTAAACTTAATACTCCATAATAAACCTAATGAATTCGTACGAGTCCTTTGAACAACGTACGACAAGTTAGAACATCTTACGACCCTTTTTGCCACATTAGCAACTTGAAAAGAACGTTAGTACGACAAGTTAAAGCTCCATAATAAACCTAATGAATTCGTAAGAGTCCTTTGAACATCGTACGACAAGTTAGGACATCTTATGACTCTTTATGCCATATTAGCAACTCGAAAAGAACGTTAGTATAATGTAGAACGCCATATAGCTCCCAAAGTACACTTACAATACCGTACGTAAACTTAAAACACCATAATAAAGCTAATGAATTCGTACGAGTCCTTTGAACATCGTACGATAAGTTAGGACATCTTATGACTCTTTATGCCATATGAGCACCTTGAAAAGCACATTAGTATAATGTAAGACGACTTACAACACCTAACAACATCTTACAACACCGTACGAACCTTTAAAACTCCAAAACAAACCTAATTAATTCGTACGTGTCCTTTGAACATCGTACGACAAGTTAGGACATCTTACGACTCTTTATGCCACATTAGCAACTCGAAAAGAACTTTAGTATAATGTAGAACGCCATACAACTCCTAACACCTTACAATACCGTACGTAAACTTAAAACTCCATAATAAACCTAATGAATTCGTACGAGTCCTTTGAACATCGTACGACAATTAGGACATCTTATGACTCTTTATGCCATATTAGCACCTTGAGAAGCACATTAGTATAATGTAAGACGACTTACAACACCTAACAACATCTTACAACACCGTACGAACCTTTAAAACTCCAAAACAAACCTAATGAATTCGTACGAGTCCGTTGAACATCGTACGACAAGTTAGGACATCTTACGACTCTTTATGCCACATTAGCAACTCGAAAAGAACGTTAGTATAATGTAGAACGCCATACAGCTCCTTAGTACACCTTACAATACCGTACGTAAACTTAATACTCCATAATAAACCTAATGAATTCATACGAGTCCTTTGAACATCGTACGACAAGTTAGGACATCTTACGACCCTTTTTGCCACATTAGCAACTTGAAAAGAACGTTAGTACGACAACTTAAAGCTCCATAATAAACCTAATGAATTCGTAAGAGTCCTTTGAACATCGTACGACAAGTTAGGACATCTTATGACTCTTTATGCCATATTAGCAACTCGAAAAGAACGTTAGTATAATGTAGAACGCCATATAGCTCCCAAAGTACACTTACAATACCGTAGGTAAACTTAAAACACCATAATAAAGCTAATGAATTCGTACGAGTCCTTTGAACATCGTACGATAAGTTAGGACATCTTATGACTCTTTATGCCATATGAGCACCTTGAAAAGCACATTAGTATAATGTAAGACGACTTACAACACCTAACAACATCTTACAACACCGTACGAACCTTTAAAACTCCAAAACAAACCTAAATAATTCGTACGTGTCCTTTGAACATCGTACGACAAGTTAGGACATCTTACGACTCTTTATGCCACATTAGCAACTCGAAAAGAACTTTAGTATAATGTAGAACGCCATACAACTCCTAACACCTTACAATACCGTACGTAAACTTAAAACTCCATAATAAACCTAATGAATTCGTACGAGTCCTTTGAACATTGTACGACAATTAGGACATCTTATGACTCTTTATGCCATATTAGCACCTTGAGAAGCACATTAGTATAATGTAAGACGACTTACAACACCTAACAACATCTTACAACACCGTACGAACCTTTAAAACTCCAAAACAAACCTAATGAATTCGTACGAGTCCGTTGAACATCATACGACAAGTTAGGACATCTTACGACTCTTTATGCCACATTAGCAACTCGAAAAGAACGTTAGTATAATGTAGAACGCCATACGGCTCCTTAGTACACCTTACAATACCGTACGTAAACTTAATACTCCATAATAAACCTAATGAATTCATACGAGTCCTTTGAACATCGTACGACAAGTTAGGACATCTTACGACCCTTTTTGCCACATTAGCAACTTGAAAAGAACGTTAGTACGACAACTTAAAGCTCCATAATAAACCTAATGAATTCGTAAGAGTCCTTTGAACATCGTACGACAAGTTAGGACATCTTATGACTCTTTATGCCATATTAGCAACTCGAAAAGAACGTTAGTATAATGTAGAACGCCATATAGCTCCCAAAGTACACTTACAATACCGTACGTAAACTTAAAACACCATAATAAAGCTAATGAATTCGTACGAGTCCTTTGAACATCGTACGATAAGTTAGGACATCTTATGACTCTTTATGCCATATGAGCACCTTGAAAAGCACATTAGTATAATGTAAGACGACTTACAACACCTAACAACATCTTACAACACCGTACGAACCTTTAAAACTCCAAAACAAACCTAATTAATTCGTACGTGTCCTTTGAACATCGTACGACAAGTTAGGACATCTTACGACTCTTTATGCCACATTAGCAACTCGAAAAGAACTTTAGTATAATGTAGAACGCCATACAACTCCTAACACCTTACAATACCGTACGTAAACTTAAAACTCCATAATAAACCTAATGAATTCGTACGAGTCCTTTGAACATCGTACGACAATTAGGACATCTTATGACTCTTTATGCCATATTAGCACCTTGAGAAGCACATTAGTATAATGTAAGACGACTTACAACACCTAACAACATCTTACAACACCGTACGAACCTTTAAAACTCCAAAACAAACCTAATGAATTCGTACGAGTCCGTTGAACATCGTACGACAAGTTAGGACATCTTACGACTCTTTATGCCACATTAGCAACTCGAAAAGAACGTTAGTATAATGTAGAACGCCATACAGCTCCTTAGTACACCTTACAATACCGTACGTAAACTTAATACTCCATAATAAACCTAATGAATTCGTACGAGTCCTTTGAACATCGTACGACAAGTTAGAACATCTTACGACCCTTTTTGCCACATTAGCAACTTGAAAAGAACGTTAGTACGACAAGTTAAAGCTCCATAATAAACCTAATGAATTCGTAAGAGTCCTTTGAACATCGTACGACAAGTTAGGACATCTTATGACTCTTTATGCCATATTAGCAACTCGAAAAGAACGTTAGTATAATGTAGAACGCCATATAGCTCCCAAAGTACACTTACAATACCGTACGTAAACTTAAAACACCATAATAAAGCTAATGAATTCGTACGAGTCCTTTGAACATCGTACGATAAGTTAGGACATCTTATGACTCTTTATGCCATATGAGCACCTTGAAAAGCACATTAGTATAATGTAAGACGACTTACAACACCTAACAACATCTTACAACACCGTACGAACCTTTAAAACTCCAAAACAAACCTAATTAATTCGTACGTGTCCTTTGAACATCGTACGACAAGTTAGGACATCTTACGACTCTTTATGCCACATTAGCAACTCGAAAAGAACTTTAGTATAATGTAGAACGCCATACAACTCCTAACACCTTACAATACCGTACGTAAACTTAAAACTCCATAATAAACCTAATGAATTCGTACGAGTCCTTTGAACATCGTACGACAATTAGGACATCTTATGACTCTTTATGCCATATTAGCACCTTGAGAAGCACATTAGTATAATGTAAGACGACTTACAACACCTAACAACATCTTACAACACCGTACGAACCTTTAAAACTCCAAAACAAACCTAATGAATTCGTACGAGTCCGTTGAACATCGTACGACAAGTTAGGACATCTTACGACTCTTTATGCCACATTAGCAACTCGAAAAGAACGTTAGTATAATGTAGAACGCCATACAGCTCCTTAGTACACCTTACAATACCGTACGTAAACTTAATACTCCATAATAAACCTAATGAATTCGTACGAGTCCTTTGAACATCGTACGACAAGTTAGAACATCTTACGACCCTTTTTGCCACATTAGCAACTTGAAAAGAACGTTAGTACGACAAGTTAAAGCTCCATAATAAACCTAATGAATTCGTAAGAGTCCTTTGAACATCGTACGACAAGTTAGGACATCTTATGACTCTTTATGCCATATTAGCAACTCGAAAAGAACGTTAGTATAATGTAGAACGCCATATAGCTCCCAAAGTACACTTACAATACCGTACGTAAACTTAAAACACCATAATAAAGCTAATGAATTCGTACGAGTCCTTTGAACATCGTACGACTTAGGACATCTTATGACTCTTTATGCCATATGAGCACCTTGAAAAGCACATTAGTATAATGTAAGACGACTTACAACACCTAACAACATCTTACAACACCGTACGAACCTTTAAAACTCCAAAACAAACCTAATTAATTCGTACGTGTCCTTTGAACATCGTACGACAAGTTAGGACATCTTACGACTCTTTATGCCACATTAGCAACTCGAAAAGAACAGGAGATTGGTAAATGGGTCATCCAAACTGTCCGATATAAGTTGATGAGTTTAAAGAGCAAAGCTAAGTACTGGACGCAACACACTATAGAGTCATGAAGGCATATGGATCTTGATGAAGATTGGTGCACCGTTCTGTTTGTTTCCTAGTAGTAGCTAGATAGTTGTGGTGCGATATTTGTTTTGTAAAGGTTTTCCTTTCTTTTTTCATATATGTAGTATGATTTACAGTCTTTGGGCATGTCCAAGGCTGAACTAGTGTGGCCATCTCCACACTACTTGTGTTTACTGTTTTAATTTATAGAATCACCAGGGTAATTCCCTTTACCCAAAAAAAAAAAGAACTTTAGTATAATGTAGAACGCCATACAACTCCTAACACCTTACAATACCGTACGTAAACTTAAAACTCCATAATATACCTAATGAATTCGTACGAGTCCTTTGAACATCGTACGACAATTAGGACATCTTATGACTCTTTATGCCATATTAGCACCTTGAGAAGCACATTAGTATAATGTAAGACGACTTACAACACCTAACAACATCTTACAACACCGTACGAACCTTTAAAACTCCAAAACAAACCTAATGAATTCGTACGAGTCCGTTGAACATCGTACGACAAGTTAGGACATCTTACGACTCTTTATGCCACATTAGCAACTCGAAAAGAACGTTAGTATAATGTAGAACGCCATACAGCTCCTTAGTACACCTTACAATACCGTACTTAAACTTAATACTCCATAATAAACCTAATGAATTCGTACGAGTCCTTTGAACATCGTACGACAAGTTAGAACATCTTACGACCCTTTTTGCCACATTAGCAACTTGAAAAAACGTTAGTACAACAAGTTAAAGCTCCATAATAAACCTAATGAATTCGTAAGAGTCCTTTGAACATCGTACGACAAGTTAGGACATCTTATGACTCTTTATGCCATATTAGCAACTCGAAAAGAACGTTAGTATAATGTAGAACGCCATATAGCTCCCAAAGTACACTTACAATACCGTACGTAAACTTAAAACACCATAATAAAGCTAATGAATTCGTACGAGTCCTTTGAACATCGTACGACTTAGGACATCTTATGACTCTTTATGCCATATGAGCACCTTGAAAAGCACATTAGTATAATGTAAGACGACTTACAACACCTAACAACATCTTACAACACCGTACGAACCTTTAAAACTCCAAAACAAACCTAATTAATTCGTACGTGTCCTTTGAACATCGTACGACAAGTTAGGACATCTTACGACTCTTTATGCCACATTAGCAACTCGAAAAGAACTTTAGTATAATGTAGAACGCCATACAACTCCTAACACCTTACAATACCGTACGTAAACTTAAAACTCCATAATATACCTAATGAATTCGTACGAGTCCTTTGAACATCATACGACAAGTTAGGACATCTTATGACTCTTTATGCCATATTAGCACCATGAAAAGCACATTAGTATAATGTAAGACAACTTACCACACCTAACAACATCTTACAACACCGTACGAACCTTTAAAACTCCAAAACAAACCTAATTAATTCGTACGTATCCTTTGAACATCGTACGACAAGTTAGGATATCTTACGACTCTTTATGCCACATTAGCAGCTCGAAATGAACTTTAGTATAATGTAGAACGCCATACAACTCTTAACACCTTACAATACCGTACGTAAACTTAAAACTCCATAACAAACCTAATGAATTCGTACGAGTCCTTTGAACAGCGTACGACAATTTAGGACATCTTACGACTCTTTATGCCACATTAGCAACTCGAAAAGAACTTTAGTATAATGTAGAACGCTATACAACTCTTAACACCTTACAAAACCGTACGTAAACTTAAAACTCCATAACAAACCTAATGAATTCGTACGAGTCCTTTGAACATCGTACGACAAGTTAGGACATCTTACGACCCTTTTTGCCACATTAGGAACTTGAAAAGAACGTTAGTACGACAAGTTAAAGCTCCATAATAAACCTAATGAATTCGTAAGAGTCCTTTGAATATCGTACGACAAGTTAGGACATCTTACGACTCTTTATGCCACATTAGCAACTCGAAAAGAACTTTAGTATAATGTAGAACACCATACAGCTCCTAAGTACACCTTACAATACCGTACGTAAAGTTAAAACTCCATAATAAACCTAATGAATTCGTACGAGTCCTTTGAACATCGTACGACAAGTTAGGACATCTTATGACTCTTTATGCCATATTAGCACCATGAAAAGCACATTAGTATAATGTAAGACGACTTACCACACCTAACAACATCTTACAACACCGTACGAACCTTTAAAACTCCAAAACAAACCTAATTAATTCGTACGTATCCTTTGAACATCGTACGACAAGTTAGGATATCTTACGACTCTTTATGCCACATTAGCAGTTCGAAATGAACTTTAGTATAATGTAGAACGCCATACAACTCTTAACACCTTACAATACCGTACGTAAACTTAAAACTCCATAACAAACCTAATGAATTCGTACGAGTCCTTTGAACATTGTACGACAAGTTAGGACATCTTACGTCCCTTTTTGCCACATTAGGAACTTGAAAAGAACGTTAGTACGACAAGTTAAAGCTCCATAATAAACCTAATGAATTCGTAAGAGTCCTTTGAATATCGTACGACAAGTTAGGACATCTTACGACTCTTTATGCCACATTAGCAACTCGAAAAGAACTTTAGTATAATGTAGAACACCATACAGCTCCTAAGTACACCTTACAATACCGTACGTAAAGTTAAAACTCCATAATAAACCTAATGAATTCGTACGAGTTCTTTGAACATCGTACGACAAGTTAGGACATCTTACGACCCTTTTTGCCACATTAGGAACTTGAAAAGAACGTTAGTACGACAAGTTAAAGCTCCATAATAAACCTAATGAATTCGTAAGAGTCCTTTGAATATCGTACGACAAGTTAGGACATCTTACGACTCTTTATGCCATATGAGCACCTTGAAAAGCACATTAGTATAATGTAAGACGACTTACAACACCTAACAACATCTTACAACACCGTACGAACCTTTAAAACTCCAAAACAAACCTAATGAATTCGTACGAGTCCTTTGAACATCGTACGACAAGTTAGGACATCTTACGACTCTTTATGCCACATTAGCAACTCGAAAAGAACGTTAGTATAATGTAGAACGCCATACAACTCCTAAGTACACCTTACAATTCCGTACGTAAACTTAATACTCCATAATAAACCTAATGAATTCATATGATTCCTTTGAACATCGTACGACAAGTTAGGACATCTTACGACCCTTTTTGCCACATTAGCAACTTGAAAAGAACGTTAGTACGACAAGTTAAAGCTCCATAATAAACCTAATGAATTCGTAAGAGTCCTTTGAACATCGTACGACAAGTTAGGAAATCTTATGACTCTTTATGCCATATTAGCAACTCGAAAAGAACGTTAGTATAATGTAGAACGCCATATAGCTCCCAAAGTACACTTACAATACCGTACGTAAACTTAAAACACCATAATAAAGCTAATGAATTCGTATGAGTCCTTTGAACATCGTACGATAAGTTAGGACATCTTATGACTCTTTATGCCATATGAGCACCTTGAAAAGCACATTAGTATAATGTAAGACGACTTACAACACCTAACAACATCTTACAACACCGTATGAACCTTTAAAACTCCAAAACAAACCTAATTAATTCGTACGTGTCCTTTGAACATCGTACGACAAGTTAGGACATCTTACGACTCTTTATGCCACATTAGCAACTCGAAAAGAACTTTAGTATAATGTAGAACGCCATACAACTCCTAACACCTTACAATACCGTACGTAAACTTAAAACTCCATAATAAACCTAATGAATTCGTACGAGTCCTTTGAACATCGTACGACAATTAGGACATCTTATGACTCTTTATGCCATATTAGCACCTTGAAAAGCAAATTAGTATAATGTAAGACGACTTACAACACCTAACAACATCTTACAACACCGTACGAACCTTTAAAACTCCAAAACAAACCTAATGAATTCGTACGAGTCCTTTGAACATCGTACGACAAGTTAGGACATCTTAAGACTCTTTATGCCACATTAGCAACTCGAAAAGAACGTTGGCATAATGTAGAACGCCATAAAGCTCCTAAGTACACCTTACAATACCGTACGTAAACTTAATACTCCATAATAAACCTAATGAATTCGTACGAGTCCTTTGAACATCGTACGACAAGTTAGGACATCTTACGACCCTTTTTGCCACATTAGCAACTTGAAAAGAACGTTAGTACGACAAGTTAAAGCTCCATAATAAACCTAATGAATTCGTAAGAGTCCTTTGAACATCGTACGACAAGTTAGGACATCTTATGACTCTTTATGCCATATTAGCAACTCGAAAAGAACGTTAGTATAATGTAGAACGCCATATAGCTCCCAAAGTACACTTACAATACCGTACGTAAACTTAAAACACCATAATAAAGCTAATGAATTCGTACGAGTCCTTTGAACATCGTACGATAAGTTAGGACATCTTATGACTCTTTATGCCATATGAGCACCTTGAAAAGCACATTAGTATAATGTAAGACGACTTACAACACCTAACAACATCTTACAACACCGTACGAACCTTTAAAACTCCAAAACAAACCTAATTAATTCGTACGTGTCCTTTGAACATCGTACGACAAGTTAGGACATCTTACGACTCTTTATGCCACATTAGCAACTCGAAAAGAACTTTAGTATAATGTAGAACGCCATACAACTCCTAACACCTTACAATACCGTACGTAAACTTAAAACTCCATAATAAACCTAATGAATTCGTACGAGTCCTTTGAACATCGTACGACAATTAGGACATCTTATGACTCTTTATTCCATATTAGCACCTTGAAAAGCACATTAGTATAATGTAAGACGACTTACAACACCTAACAACATCTTACAACACCGTACGAACCTTTAAAACTCCAAAACAAACCTAATGAATTCGTACGAGTCCTTTGAACATCGTACGACAAGTTAGGACATCTTAAGACTCTTTATGCCACATTAGCAACTCGAAAAGAACTTTAGTATAATGTAGAACGCCATAAAGCTCCTAAGTACACCTTACAATACCGTACGTAAACTTAAAACTCCATAATAAACCTAATGAATTCGTACGTGTCCTTTGAACATCGTACGACAAGTTAGGACATCTTACGACCCTTTTTGCCACATTAGCAACTTGAAAAGAACGTTAGTACGACAAGTTAAAGCTCCATAATAAACCTAATGAATTCGTAAGAGTCCTTTGAACATCGTACGACAAGTTAGGACATCTTATGACTCTTTATGCCATATTAGCAACTCGAAAAGAACGTTAGTATAATGTAGAACGCCATATAGCTCCCAAAGTACACTTACAATACCGTACGTAAACTTAAAACACCATAATAAAGCTAATGAATTCGTATGAGTCCTTTGAACATCGTACGATAAGTTAGGACATCTTATGACTCTTTATGCCATATGAGCACCTTGAAAAGCACATTAGTATAATGTAAGACGACTTACAACACCTAACAACATCTTACAACACCGTACGAACCTTTAACACTCCAAAACAAACCTAATTAATTCGTACGTGTCCTTTGAACATCGTACGACAAGTTAGGACATTCGTACGACTCTTTATGCCACATTAGCAACTCGAAAAGAACTTTAGTATAATGTAGAACGCCATACAACTCCTAACACCTTACAATACCGTACGTAAACTTAAAACTCCATAATAAACCTAATGAATTCGTACGAGTCCTTTGAACATCGTACGACAAGTTAGGACATCCTACGACCCTTTTTGCCACATTAGCAACTCGAAAAGAACTTTAGTATAATGTAGAACGCTATACAACTCTTAACACCTTACAATACCGTACGTAAACTTAAAACTCCATAACAAACCTAATGAATTCGTACTTGTCCTTTGAACATCGTACGACAAGTTAGGACATCTTACGACCCTTTTTGCCACATTAGGAACTTGAAAAGAACGTTAGTACGACAAGTTAAAGCTCCATAATAAACCTAATGAATTCGTAAGAGTCCTTTGAATATCGTACGACAAGTTAGGACATCTTACGACTCTTTATGCCACATTAGCAACTCGAAAAGAACTTTAGTATAATGTAGAACACAATACAGCTCCTAAGTACACCTTACAATACCGTACGTAAAGTTAAAACTCCATAATAAACCTAATGAATTCGTACGAGTCCTTTGAACATCGTACGACAAGTTAGGACATCTTACGATCCTTTTTGCCACATTAGGAACTTGAAAAGAACGTTAGTACGACAAGTTAAAGCTCCATAATAAACATAATGAATTCGTAAGAGTCCTTTGAATATCGTACGACAAGTTAGGATATCTTACGACTCTTTATGCCATATGAGCACCTTGAAAAGCACATTAGTATAATGTAAGACGACTTACAACACCTAACAACATCTTACAACACCGTACGAACCTTTAAAACTCCAAAACAAACCTAATTAATTCGTACGTGTCCTTTGAACATCGTACGACAAGTTAGGACATCTTACGACTCTTTATGCCACATTAGCAACTCGAAAACAACTTTAGTATAATGTAGAACGCCATACAACACCTAACACCTTACAATATACAGTACGTAAACTTAAAACTCCATAACAAACCTAATGAATTCGTACGAGTCCTTTGAACATCGTACGACAAGTTAGGACATCTTACGACCCTTTTTGCCACATTAGGAACTTGAAAAGAACGTTAGTACGACAAGTTAAAGCTCCATAATAAACCTAATGAATTCGTAAGAGTCCTTTGAATATCGTACGACAAGTTAGGACATCTTACGACTCTTTATGCCACATTAGCAACTCGAAAAGAACTTTAGTATAATGTAGAACACCATACAGCTCCTAAGTACACCTTACAATACCGTACGTAAAGTTAAAACTCCATAATAAACCTAATGAATTCGTACGAGTCCTTTGAACATCGTACGAGAAGTTAGGACATCTTACGACCCTTTTTGCCACATTAGGAACTTGAAAAGAACGTTAGTACGACAAGTTAAAGCTCCATAATAAACCTAATGAATTCGTAAGAGTCCTTTGAATATCGTACGACAAGTTAGGACATCTTACGACTCTTTATGCCATATGAGCACCTTGAAAAGCACATTAGTATAATGTAAGACGACTTACAACACCTAACAACATCTTACAACACCGTACGAACCTTTAAAACTCCAAAACAAACCTAATTAATTCGTACGTGTCCTTTGAACATCGTACGACAAGTTAGGACATCTTACGACTCTTTATGCCACATTAGCAACTCGAAAAGAACTTTAGTATAATGTAGAACGCCATACAACACCTAACACCTTACAATACAGTACGTAAACTTAAAACTCCATAATATACCTAATGAATTCGTACGAGTCCTTTGAACATCATACGACAAGTTAGGACATCTTATGACTCTTTATGCCATATTAGCACCATGAAAAGCACATTAGTATAATGTAAGACGACTTACCACACCTAACAACATCTTACAACACCGTACGAACCTTTAAAACTCCAAAACAAACCTAATTAATTCGTACGTATCATTTGAACATCGTACGACAAGTTAGGATATCTTACGACTCTTTATGCCACATTAGCAGCTCGAAATGAACTTTAGTATAATGTAGAACGCCATACAACTCTTAACACCTTACAATACCGTACGTAAACTTAAAACTCCATAACAAACCTAATGAATTCGTACGAGTCCTTTGAACATCGTACGACAATTTAGCACATCTTACGACTCTTTATGCCACATTAGCAACTCGAAAAGAACTTTAGTATAATGTAGAACGCTATACAACTCTTAACACCTTACAATACCGTACGTAAACTTAAAACTCCATAACAAACCTAATGAATTCGTACGAGTCCTTTGAACATCGTACGACAAGTTAGGACATCTTACGACCCTTTTTGCCACATTAGGAACTTGAAAAAAACGTTAGTACGACAAGTTAAAGCTCCATAATAAACCTAATGAATTCGTAAGAGTCCTTTGAATATCGTACGACAAGTTAGGACATCTTACGACTCTTTATGCCATATGAGCACCTTGAAAAGCACATTAGTATAATGTAAGACGACTTACAACACCTAACAACATCTTACAACACCGTACGAACCTTTAAAACTCCAAAACAAACCTAATTAATTCGTACGTGTCCTTTGAACATCGTACGACAAGTTAGGACATCTTACGACTCTTTATGCCACATTGGCAACTCGAAAAGAACTTTAGTATAATGTAGAACGCCATACAACACCTAACACCTTACAAAACAGTACGTAAACATAAAACTCCATAATATACCTAATGAATTCGTACGAGTCCTTTGAACATCATACGACAAGTTAGGACATCTTATGACTCTTTATGCCATATTAGCACCATGAAAAGCACATTAGTATAATGTAAGACGACTTACCACACCTAACAACATCTTACAACACCGTACGAACCTTTAAAACTCCAAAACAAACCTAATTAATTCGTACGTATCATTTGAACATCGTACGACAAGTTAGGATATCTTACGACTCTTTATGCCACATTAGCAGCTCGAAATAATCTTAGTATAATGTAGAACGCCATACAACTCTTAACACCTTACAATACCGTACGTAAACTTAAAACTCCATAACAAACCTAATGAATTCGTACGAGTCCTTTGAACATCGTACGACAATTTAGGACATCTTACGACTCTTTATGCCACATTAGCAACTCGAAAAGAACTTTAGTATAATGTAGAACGCTATACAACTCTTAACACCTTACAATACCGTACGTAAACTTAAAACTCCATAACAAACCTAATGAATTCGTACGAGTCCTTTGAACATCGTACGACAAGTTAGGACATCTTACGACCCTTTTTGCCACATTAGGAACTTGAAAAGAACGTTAGTACGACAAGTTAAAGCTCCATAATAAACCTAATGAATTCGTAAGAGTCCTTTGAATATCGTACGACAAGTTAGGACATCTTACGACTCTTTATGCCACATTAGCAACTCGAAAAGAACTTTAGTATATTGTAGAACACCATACAGCTCCTAAGTACACCTTACAATACCGTACGTAAAGTTAAAACTCCATAATAAACCTAATGAATTCGTACGAGTCCTTTGAACATCGTACGAGAAGTTAGGACATCTTACGACCCTTTTTGCCACATTAGGAACTTGAAAAGAACGTTAGTACGACAAGTTAAAGCTCCATAATAAACCTAATGAATTCGTAAGAGTCCTTTGAATATCGTACGACAAGTTAGGACATCTTACGACTCTTTATGCCATATGAGCACCTTGAAAAGCACATTAGTATAATGTAAGACGACTTACAACACCTAACAACATCTGACAACACCGTACGAACCTTTAAAACTCCAAAACAAACCTAATTAATTCGTACGTGTCCTTTGAACATCGTACGACAAGTTAGGACATCTTACGACTCTTTATGCCACATTAGCAACTCGAAAAGAACTTTAGTATAATGTAGAACGCCATACAACTCCTAACACCTTACAATACAGTACGTAAACTTAAAACTCCATAATATACCTAATGAATTCGTACGAGTCCTTTGAACATCATACGACAAGTTAGGACATCTTATGACTCTTTATGCCATATTAGCACCATGAAAAGCACATTAGTATAATGTAAGACGACTTACCACACCTAACAACATCTTACAACACCGTACGAACCTTTAAAACTCCAAAACAAACCTAATTAATTCGTACGTATCCTTTGAACATCGTACGACAAGTTAGGATATCTTACGACTCTTTATGCCACATTAGCAGCTCGAAAAGAACTTTAGTATAATGTAGAACGCCATACAACTCCTAACACCTTACAATACCGTACGTAAACTTAAAACTCCATAATAAACCTAATGAATTCGTACGAGTCCTTTGAACATCGTACGACAATTAGGACATCTTATGACTCTTTATGCCACATTAGCAGCTCGAAAAGAACTTTAGTATAATGTAGAACACCATACAGCTCCTAAGTACACCTTACAATACCGTACGTAAAGTTAAAACTCCATAATAAACCTAATGAATTCGTACGAGTCCTTTGAACATCGTACGACAAGTTAGGACATCTTACGACCCTTTTTGCCACATTAGAAACTTGAAAAGAACGTTAGTACGACAAGTTAAAGCTCCATAATAAACCTAATGAATTCGTAAGAGTCCTTTGAATATCGTACGACAAGTTAGGACATCGTACGACTCTTTATGCTACATTAGCAACTCGAAAAGAACTTTAGTATAATGTAGAACGCCATACAACTCCTAACACCTTACAATACCGTACGTAAACTTAAAACTCCATAATAAACCTAATGAATTCGTACGAGTCCTTTGAACATCGTACGACAAGTTAGGACATCTTATGACTCTTTATGCCATATTAGCACCTTGAAAAGCACATTAGTATAATGTAAGACGACTTACAACACCTAACAACAGCTTACAACACCGTACGGACCTTTAAAACTCCAAAACAAACCTAATTAATTCGTACGTGTCCTTTGAACATTGTACGACAAGTTAGGACATCTTACGACTCTTTATGCCACATTAGCAACTCGAAAAGAACTTTAGTATAATCTAGAACGCCATACAACTCCTCACACCTTACAATACCGTACGTAAACTTAAAACTCCATAATAAACCTAATGAATTCGTACGAGTCCTTTGAACATCGTACGACAATTAGGACATCTTATGACTCTTTATGCCATATTAGCACCTTGAAAAGCACATTAGTATAATGTAAGACGACTTACAACACCTAACAACATCTTACAACACCGTACGAACCTTTAAAACTCCAAAACAAACCTAATGAATTCGTACGAGTCCTTTGAACATCGTACGACAAGTTAGGACATCTTACGACTCTTTATGCCACATTAGCAACTCGAAAAGAACGTTAGTATAATGTAGAACGCCATACAGCTCCTAAGTACACCTTACAATACCGTACGTAAACTTAAAACTCCATAATAAACCTAATGAATTCGTACGAGTCCTTTGAACATCGTACGACAAGTTAGGACATCTTACGACCCTTTTTGCCACATTAGCAACTTGAAAAGAACTTTAGTACGACAAGTTAAAGCTCCATAATAAACCTAATGAATTCGCAAGAGTCCTTTGAATATCGTACGACAAGTTAGGACATCGTACGACTCTTTATGCTACATTAGCAACTCGAAAAGAACTTTAGTATAATGTAGAACGCCATACAACTCCTAACACCTTACAATACCGTACGTAAACTTAAAACTCCATAATAAACCTAATGAATTCGTACGAGTCCTTTGAACATCGTACGACAAGTTAGGACATCTTATGACTCTTTATGCCATATTAGCACCTTGAAAAGCACATTAGTATAATGTAAGACGACTTACAACACCTAACAACAGCTTACAACACCGTACGGACCTTTAAAACTCCAAAACAAACCTAATTAATTCGTACGTGTCCTTTGAACATTGTACGGCAAGTTAGGACATCTTACGACTCTTTATGCCACATTAGCAACTCGAAAAGAACTTTAGTATAATGTAGAACGCCATACAACTCCTCACACCTTACAATACCGTACGTAAACTTAAAACTCCATAATAAACCTAATGAATTCGTACGAGTCCTTTGAACATCGTACGACAATTAGGACATCTTATGACTCTTTATGCCATATTAGCACCTTGAAAAGCACATTAGTATAATGTAAGACGACTTACAACACCTAACAACATCTTACAACACCGTACGAACCTTTAAAACTCCAAAACAAACCTAATGAATTCGTACGAGTCCTTTGAACATCGTACGACAAGTTAGGACATCTTACGACTCTTTATGCCACATTAGCAACTCGAAATGAACGTTAGTATAATGTAGAACGCCATACAGCTCCTAAGTACACCTTACAATACCGTACGTAAACTTAAAACTCCATAATAAACCTAATGAATTCGTACGAGTCCTTTGAACATCGTACGACAAGTTAGGACATCTTACGACCCTTTTTGCCACATTAGCAACTTGAAAAGAACTTTAGTACGACAAGTTAAAGCTCCATAATAAACCTAATGAATTCGCAAGAGTCCTTTGAATATCGTACGACAAGTTAGGACATCGTACGACTCTTTATGCTACATTAGCAACTCGAAAAGAACTTTAGTATAATGTAGAACGCCATACAACTCCTAACACCTTACAATACCGTACGTAAACTTAAAACTCCATAATAAACCTAATGAATTCGTACGAGTCCTTTGAACATCGTACGACAAGTTAGGACATCTTATGACTCTTTATGCCATATTAGCACCTTGAAAAGCACATTAGTATAATGTAAGACGACTTACAACACCTAACAACAGCTTACAACACCGTACGGACCTTTAAAACTCCAAAACAAACCTAATTAATTCGTACGTGTCCTTTGAACATTGTACGACAAGTTAGGACATCTTACGACTCTTTATGCCACATTAGCAACTCGAAAAGAACTTTAGTATAATGTAGAACGCCATACAACTCCTCACACCTTACAATACCATACGTAAACTTAAAACTCCATAATAAACCTAATGAATTCGTACGAGTCCTTTGAACATCGTACGACAATTAGGACATCTTATGACTCTTTATGCCATATTAGCACCTTGAAAAGCACATTAGTATAATGTAAGACGACTTACAACACCTAACAACATCTTACAACACCGTACGAACCTTTAAAACTCCAAAACAAACCTAATGAATTCGTACGAGTCCTTTGAACATCGTACGACAAGTTAGGACATCTTACGACTCTTTATGCCACATTAGCAACTCGAAAAGAACGTTAGTATAATGTAGAACGCCATACAGCTCCTAAGTACACCTTACAATACCGTACGTAAACTTAAAACTCCATAATAAACCTAATGAATTCGTACGAGTCCTTTGAACATCGTACGACAAGTTAGGACATCTTACGACCCTTTTTGCCACATTAGCAACTTGAAAAGAACTTTAGTACGACAAGTTAAAGCTCCATAATAAACCTAATGAATTCGCAAGAGTCCTTTGAATATCGTACGACAAGTTAGGACATCGTACGACTCTTTATGCTACATTAGCAACTCGAAAAGAACTTTAGTATAATGTAGAACGCCATACAACTCCTAACACCTTACAATACCGTACGTAAACTTAAAACTCCATAATAAACCTAATGAATTCGTACGAGTCCTTTGAACATCGTACGACAAGTTAGGACATCTTATGACTCTTTATGCCATATTAGCACCTTGAAAAGCACATTAGTATAATGTAAGACGACTTACAACACCTAACAACAGCTTACAACACCGTACGGACCTTTAAAACTCCAAAACAAACCTAATTAATTCGTACGTGTCCTTTGAACATTGTACGGCAAGTTAGGACATCTTACGACTCTTTATGCCACATTAGCAACTCGAAAAGAACTTTAGTATAATGTAGAACGCCATACAACTCCTCACACCTTACAATACCGTACGTAAACTTAAAACTCCATAATAAACCTAATGAATTCGTACGAGTCCTTTGAACATCGTACGACAATTAGGACATCTTATGACTCTTTATGCCATATTAGCACCTTGAAAAGCACATTAGTATAATGTAAGACGACTTACAACACCTAACAACATCTTACAACACCGTACGAACCTTTAAAACTCCAAAACAAACCTAATGAATTCGTACGAGTCCTTTGAACATCGTACGACAAGTTAGGACATCTTACGACTCTTTATGCCACATTAGCAACTCGAAATGAACGTTAGTATAATGTAGAACGCCATACAGCTCCTAAGTACACCTTACAATACCGTACGTAAACTTAAAACTCCATAATAAACCTAATGAATTCGTACGAGTCCTTTGAACATCGTACGACAAGTTAGGACATCTTACGACCCTTTTTGCCACATTAGCAACTTGAAAAGAACTTTAGTACGACAAGTTAAAGCTCCATAATAAACCTAATGAATTCGCAAGAGTCCTTTGAATATCGTACGACAAGTTAGGACATCGTACGACTCTTTATGCTACATTAGCAACTCGAAAAGAACTTTAGTATAATGTAGAACGCCATACAACTCCTAACACCTTACAATACCGTACGTAAACTTAAAACTCCATAATAAACCTAATGAATTCGTACGAGTCCTTTGAACATCGTACGACAAGTTAGGACATCTTATGACTCTTTATGCCATATTAGCACCTTGAAAAGCACATTAGTATAATGTAAGACGACTTACAACACCTAACAACAGCTTACAACACCGTACGGACCTTTAAAACTCCAAAACAAACCTAATTAATTCGTACGTGTCCTTTGAACATTGTACGACAAGTTAGGACATCTTACGACTCTTTATGCCACATTAGCAACTCGAAAAGAACTTTAGTATAATGTAGAACGCCATACAACTCCTCACACCTTACAATACCATACGTAAACTTAAAACTCCATAATAAACCTAATGAATTCGTACGAGTCCTTTGAACATCGTACGACAATTAGGACATCTTATGACTCTTTATGCCATATTAGCACCTTGAAAAGCACATTAGTATAATGTAAGACGACTTACAACACCTAACAACATCTTACAACACCGTACGAACCTTTAAAACTCCAAAACAAACCTAATGAATTCGTACGAGTCCTTTGAACATCGTACGACAAGTTAGGACATCTTACGACTCTTTATGCCACATTAGCAACTCGAAAAGAACGTTAGTATAATGTAGAACGCCATACAGCTCCTAAGTACACCTTACAATACCGTACGTAAACTTAAAACTCCATAATAAACCTAATGAATTCGTACGAGTCCTTTGAACATCGTACGACAAGTTAGGACATCTTACGACCCTTTTTGCCACATTAGCAACTTGAAAAGAACTTTAGTACGACAAGTTAAAGCTCCATAATAAACCTAATGAATTCGCAAGAGTCCTTTGAATATCGTACGACAAGTTAGGACATCTTACGACTCTTTATGCCACATTAGCAATTTGAAAAGAACTTTAGTATAATGTAGAACGCCATACAACTCCTAACACCTTACAATACCGTACGTAAACTTAAAACTCCATAATAAACCTAATGAATTCGTACGAGTCCTTCGAACATCGTACGACAAGTTAGGACATCTTACGACTCTTTATGCCACATTAGCAGCTCGAAAAGAACTTTAGTATAATGTAGAACGCCATACAACTCTTAACACCTTACAATACCGTACGTAAACTTAAAACTCCATAACAAACCTAATGAATTCGTAAGAGTCCTTTGAACATCGTATGACAAGTTAGGACATCTTACGACTCTTTATGCCACATTAGCAACTCGAAAAGAACTTTAGTATAATGTAGAACGCCATACAGCTCCTAAGTACACCTTACAATACCGTACGTAAACTTAAAGCTCCATAATAAACCTAATGAATTCGTACGAGTCCTTTGAACATCGTACGACAAGTTAGGACATCTTACGACCCTTTTTGCCACATTAGCAACTTGAAAAGAACGTTAGTACGACAAGTTAAAGCTCCATAATAAACCTAATGAATTCGTAAGAGTCCTTTGAACATCGTACGACAAGTTAGGACATCTTATGACTCTTTATGCCATATTAGCAACTCGAAAAGAACGTTAGTATAATGTAGAACGCCATAAAGCTCCTAAGTACACCTTACAATACCGTACGTAAACTTAAAACTCCATAATAAACCTAATGAATTCGTACGAGTCCTTTGAACATCGTACGACAAGTTAGGACATCTTATGACTCTTTATGCCATATTAGCACCTTGAAAAGCACATTAGTATAATGTAAGACGACTTACAACACCTAACAACAGCTTACAACACCGTACGGACCTTTAAAACTCCAAAACAAACCTAATTAATTCGTACGTGTCCTTTGAACATTGTACGACAAGTTAGGACATCTTACGACTCTTTATGCCACATTAGCAACTCGAAAAGAACTTTAGTATAATGTAGAACGCCATACAACTCCCTAAGTACACCTTACAATACCGTACGTAAACTTAAAACACCATAATAAAGCTAATGAATTCGTACGAGTCCTTTGAACATCGTACGATAAGTTAGGACATCTTATGACTCTTTATGCCATATGAGCACCTTGAAAAGCACATTAGTGTAATGTAAGACGACTTACAACACCTAACAACATCTTACAACACCGTACGAACCTTTAAAACTCCAAAACAAACCTAATTAATTCGTACGTGTCCTTTGAACATCGTACGACAAGTTAGGACATCTTACGACTCTTTATGCCACATTAGCAACTCGAAAAGAACTTTAGTATAATGTAGAACGCCATACAACTCCTCACACCTTACAATACCGTACGTAAACTTAAAACTCCATAATAAACCTAATGAATTCGTACGAGTCCTTTGAACATCGTACGACAATTAGGACATCTTATGACTCTTTATGCCATATTAGCACCTTGAAAAGCACATTAGTATAATGTAAGACGACTTACAACACCTAACAACATCTTACAACACCGTACGAACCTTTAAAACTCCAAAACAAACCTAATGAATTCGTACGAGTCCTTTGAACATCGTACGACAAGTTAGGACATCTTACGACTCTTTATGCCACATTAGCAACTCGAAAAGAACGTTAGTATAATGTAGAACGCCATACAGCTCCTAAGTACACCTTACAATAACGTACGTAAACTTAAAACTCCATAATAAACCTAATGAATTCGTACGAGTCCTTTGAACATCGTACGACAAGTTAGGACATCTTACGACCCTTTTTGCCACATTAGCAACTTGAAAAGAACTTTAGTACGACAAGTTAAAGCTCCATAATAAACCTAATGAATTCGCAAGAGTCCTTTGAATATCGTACGACAAGTTAGGACATCGTACGACTCTTTATGCTACATTAGCAACTCGAAAAGAACTTTAGTATAATGTAGAACGCCATACAACTCCTAACACCTTACAATACCGTACGTAAACTTAAAACTCCATAATAAACCTAATGAATTCGTACGAGTCCTTTGAACATCGTACGACAAGTTAGGACATCTTATGACTCTTTATGCCATATTAGCACCTTGAAAAGCACATTAGTATAATGTAAGACGACTTACAACACCTAACAACAGCTTACAACACCGTACGGACCTTTAAAACTCCAAAACAAACCTAATTAATTCGTACGTGTCCTTTGAACATTGTACGACAAGTTAGGACATCTTACGACTCTTTATGCCACATTAGCAACTCGAAAAGAACTTTAGTATAATGTAGAACGCCATACAACTCCTCACACCTTACAATACCATACGTAAACTTAAAACTCCATAATAAACCTAATGAATTCGTACGAGTCCTTTGAACATCGTACGACAATTAGGACATCTTATGACTCTTTATGCCATATTAGCACCTTGAAAAGCACATTAGTATAATGTAAGACGACTTACAACACCTAACAACATCTTACAACACCGTACGAACCTTTAAAACTCCAAAACAAACCTAATGAATTCGTACGAGTCCTTTGAACATCGTACGACAAGTTAGGACATCTTACGACTCTTTATGCCACATTAGCAACTCGAAATGAACGTTAGTATAATGTAGAACGCCATACAGCTCCTAAGTACACCTTACAATACCGTACGTAAACTTAAAACTCCATAATAAACCTAATGAATTCGTACGAGTCCTTTGAACATCGTACGACAAGTTAGGACATCTTACGACCCTTTTTGCCACATTAGCAACTTGAAAAGAACTTTAGTACGACAAGTTAAAGCTCCATAATAAACCTAATGAATTCGCAAGAGTCCTTTGAATATCGTACGACAAGTTAGGACATCGTACGACTCTTTATGCTACATTAGCAACTCGAAAAGAACTTTAGTATAATGTAGAACGCCATACAACTCCTAACACCTTACAATACCGTACGTAAACTTAAAACTCCATAATAAACCTAATGAATTCGTACGAGTCCTTTGAACATCGTACGACAAGTTAGGACATCTTATGACTCTTTATGCCATATTAGCACCTTGAAAAGCACATTAGTATAATGTAAGACGACTTACAACACCTAACAACAGCTTACAACACCGTACGGACCTTTAAAACTCCAAAACAAACCTAATTAATTCGTACGTGTCCTTTGAACATTGTACGACAAGTTAGGACATCTTACGACTCTTTATGCCACATTAGCAACTCGAAAAGAACTTTAGTATAATGTAGAACGCCATACAACTCCTCACACCTTACAATACCATACGTAAACTTAAAACTCCATAATAAACCTAATGAATTCGTACGAGTCCTTTGAACATCGTACGACAATTAGGACATCTTATGACTCTTTATGCCATATTAGCACCTTGAAAAGCACATTAGTATAATGTAAGACGACTTACAACACCTAACAACATCTTACAACACCGTACGAACCTTTAAAACTCCAAAACAAACCTAATGAATTCGTACGAGTCCTTTGAACATCGTACGACAAGTTAGGACATCTTACGACTCTTTATGCCACATTAGCAACTCGAAAAGAACGTTAGTATAATGTAGAACGCCATACAGCTCCTAAGTACACCTTACAATACCGTACGTAAACTTAAAACTCCATAATAAACCTAATGAATTCGTACGAGTCCTTTGAACATCGTACGACAAGTTAGGACATCTTACGACCCTTTTTGCCACATTAGCAACTTGAAAAGAACTTTAGTACGACAAGTTAAAGCTCCATAATAAACCTAATGAATTCGCAAGAGTCCTTTGAATATCGTACGACAAGTTAGGACATCGTACGACTCTTTATGCTACATTAGCAACTCGAAAAGAACTTTAGTATAATGTAGAACGCCATACAACTCCTAACACCTTACAATACCGTACGTAAACTTAAAACTCCATAATAAACCTAATGAATTCGTACGAGTCCTTTGAACATCGTACGACAAGTTAGGACATCTTATGACTCTTTATGCCATATTAGCACCTTGAAAAGCACATTAGTATAATGTAAGACGACTTACAACACCTAACAACAGCTTACAACACCGTACGGACCTTTAAAACTCCAAAACAAACCTAATTAATTCGTACGTGTCCTTTGAACATTGTACGGCAAGTTAGGACATCTTACGACTCTTTATGCCACATTAGCAACTCGAAAAGAACTTTAGTATAATGTAGAACGCCATACAACTCCTCACACCTTACAATACCGTACGTAAACTTAAAACTCCATAATAAACCTAATGAATTCGTACGAGTCCTTTGAACATCGTACGACAATTAGGACATCTTATGACTCTTTATGCCATATTAGCACCTTGAAAAGCACATTAGTATAATGTAAGACGACTTACAACACCTAACAACATCTTACAACACCGTACGAACCTTTAAAACTCCAAAACAAACCTAATGAATTCGTACGAGTCCTTTGAACATCGTACGACAAGTTAGGACATCTTACGACTCTTTATGCCACATTAGCAACTCGAAATGAACGTTAGTATAATGTAGAACGCCATACAGCTCCTAAGTACACCTTACAATACCGTACGTAAACTTAAAACTCCATAATAAACCTAATGAATTCGTACGAGTCCTTTGAACATCGTACGACAAGTTAGGACATCTTACGACCCTTTTTGCCACATTAGCAACTTGAAAAGAACTTTAGTACGACAAGTTAAAGCTCCATAATAAACCTAATGAATTCGCAAGAGTCCTTTGAATATCGTACGACAAGTTAGGACATCGTACGACTCTTTATGCTACATTAGCAACTCGAAAAGAACTTTAGTATAATGTAGAACGCCATACAACTCCTAACACCTTACAATACCGTACGTAAACTTAAAACTCCATAATAAACCTAATGAATTCGTACGAGTCCTTTGAACATCGTACGACAAGTTAGGACATCTTATGACTCTTTATGCCATATTAGCACCTTGAAAAGCACATTAGTATAATGTAAGACGACTTACAACACCTAACAACAGCTTACAACACCGTACGGACCTTTAAAACTCCAAAACAAACCTAATTAATTCGTACGTGTCCTTTGAACATTGTACGACAAGTTAGGACATCTTACGACTCTTTATGCCACATTAGCAACTCGAAAAGAACTTTAGTATAATGTAGAACGCCATACAACTCCTCACACCTTACAATACCATACGTAAACTTAAAACTCCATAATAAACCTAATGAATTCGTACGAGTCCTTTGAACATCGTACGACAATTAGGACATCTTATGACTCTTTATGCCATATTAGCACCTTGAAAAGCACATTAGTATAATGTAAGACGACTTACAACACCTAACAACATCTTACAACACCGTACGAACCTTTAAAACTCCAAAACAAACCTAATGAATTCGTACGAGTCCTTTGAACATCGTACGACAAGTTAGGACATCTTACGACTCTTTATGCCACATTAGCAACTCGAAAAGAACGTTAGTATAATGTAGAACGCCATACAGCTCCTAAGTACACCTTACAATACCGTACGTAAACTTAAAACTCCATAATAAACCTAATGAATTCGTACGAGTCCTTTGAACATCGTACGACAAGTTAGGACATCTTACGACCCTTTTTGCCACATTAGCAACTTGAAAAGAACTTTAGTACGACAAGTTAAAGCTCCATAATAAACCTAATGAATTCGCAAGAGTCCTTTGAATATCGTACGACAAGTTAGGACATCTTACGACTCTTTATGCCACATTAGCAATTTGAAAAGAACTTTAGTATAATGTAGAACGCCATACAACTCCTAACACCTTACAATACCGTACGTAAACTTAAAACTCCATAATAAACCTAATGAATTCGTACGAGTCCTTCGAACATCGTACGACAAGTTAGGACATCTTACGACTCTTTATGCCACATTAGCAGCTCGAAAAGAACTTTAGTATAATGTAGAACGCCATACAACTCTTAACACCTTACAATACCGTACGTAAACTTAAAACTCCATAACAAACCTAATGAATTCGTAAGAGTCCTTTGAACATCGTATGACAAGTTAGGACATCTTACGACTCTTTATGCCACATTAGCAACTCGAAAAGAACTTTAGTATAATGTAGAACGCCATACAGCTCCTAAGTACACCTTACAATACCGTACGTAAACTTAAAGCTCCATAATAAACCTAATGAATTCGTACGAGTCCTTTGAACATCGTACGACAAGTTAGGACATCTTACGACCCTTTTTGCCACATTAGCAACTTGAAAAGAACGTTAGTACGACAAGTTAAAGCTCCATAATAAACCTAATGAATTCGTAAGAGTCCTTTGAACATCGTACGACAAGTTAGGACATCTTATGACTCTTTATGCCATATTAGCAACTCGAAAAGAACGTTAGTATAATGTAGAACGCCATAAAGCTCCTAAGTACACCTTACAATACCGTACGTAAACTTAAAACTCCATAATAAACTTAATGAATTCGTACGAGTCCTTTGAACATCGTACGACAAGTTAGGACATCTTATGACTCTTTATGCCATATTAGCACCTTGAAAAGCACATTAGTATAATGTAAGACGACTTACAACACCTAACAACAGCTTACAACACCGTACGGACCTTTAAAACTCCAAAACAAACCTAATTAATTCGTACGTGTCCTTTGAACATTGTACGACAAGTTAGGACATCTTACGACTCTTTATGCCACATTAGCAACTCGAAAAGAACTTTAGTATAATGTAGAACGCCATACAACTCCCTAAGTACACCTTACAATACCGTACGTAAACTTAAAACACCATAATAAAGCTAATGAATTCGTACGAGTCCTTTGAACATCGTACGATAAGTTAGGACATCTTATGACTCTTTATGCCATATGAGCACCTTGAAAAGCACATTAGTGTAATGTAAGACGACTTACAACACCTAACAACATCTTACAACACCGTACGAACCTTTAAAACTCCAAAACAAACCTAATTAATTCGTACGTGTCCTTTGAACATCGTACGACAAGTTAGGACATCTTACGACTCTTTATGCCACATTAGCAACTCGAAAAGAACTTTAGTATAATGTAGAACGCCATACAACTCCTCACACCTTACAATACCGTACGTAAACTTAAAACTCCATAATAAACCTAATGAATTCGTACGAGTCCTTTGAACATCGTACGACAATTAGGACATCTTATGACTCTTTATGCCATATTAGCACCTTGAAAAGCACATTAGTATAATGTAAGACGACTTACAACACCTAACAACATCTTACAACACCGTACGAACCTTTAAAACTCCAAAACAAACCTAATGAATTCGTACGAGTCCTTTGAACATCGTACGACAAGTTAGGACATCTTACGACTCTTTATGCCACATTAGCAACTCGAAAAGAACGTTAGTATAATGTAGAACGCCATACAGCTCCTAAGTACACCTTACAATACCGTACGTAAACTTAAAACTCCATAATAAACCTAATGAATTCGTACGAGTCCTTTGAACATCGTACGACAAGTTAGGACATCTTACGACCCTTTTTGCCACATTAGCAACTTGAAAAGAACTTTAGTACGACAAGTTAAAGCTCCATAATAAACCTAATGAATTCGCAAGAGTCCTTTGAATATCGTACGACAAGTTAGGACATCGTACGACTCTTTATGCTACATTAGCAACTCGAAAAGAACTTTAGTATAATGTAGAACGCCATACAACTCCTAACACCTTACAATACCGTACGTAAACTTAAAACTCCATAATAAACCTAATGAATTCGTACGAGTCCTTTGAACATCGTACGACAAGTTAGGACATCTTATGACTCTTTATGCCATATTAGCACCTTGAAAAGCACATTAGTATAATGTAAGACGACTTACAACACCTAACAACAGCTTACAACACCGTACGGACCTTTAAAACTCCAAAACAAACCTAATTAATTCGTACGTGTCCTTTGAACATTGTACGACAAGTTAGGACATCTTACGACTCTTTATGCCACATTAGCAACTCGAAAAGAACTTTAGTATAATGTAGAACGCCATACAACTCCTCACACCTTACAATACCATACGTAAACTTAAAACTCCATAATAAACCTAATGAATTCGTACGAGTCCTTTGAACATCGTACGACAATTAGGACATCTTATGACTCTTTATGCCATATTAGCACCTTGAAAAGCACATTAGTATAATGTAAGACGACTTACAACACCTAACAACATCTTACAACACCGTACGAACCTTTAAAACTCCAAAACAAACCTAATGAATTCGTACGAGTCCTTTGAACATCGTACGACAAGTTAGGACATCTTACGACTCTTTATGCCACATTAGCAACTCGAAAAGAACGTTAGTATAATGTAGAACGCCATACAGCTCCTAAGTACACCTTACAATACCGTACGTAAACTTAAAACTCCATAATAAACCTAATGAATTCGTACGAGTCCTTTGAACATCGTACGACAAGTTAGGACATCTTACGACCCTTTTTGCCACATTAGCAACTTGAAAAGAACTTTAGTACGACAAGTTAAAGCTCCATAATAAACCTAATGAATTCGCAAGAGTCCTTTGAATATCATACGACAAGTTAGGACATCGTACGACTCTTTATGCTACATTAGCAACTCGAAAAGAACTTTAGTATAATGTAGAACGCCATACAACTCCTAACACCTTACAATACCGTACGTAAACTTAAAACTCCATAATAAACCTAATGAATTCGTACGAGTCCTTTGAACATCGTACGACAAGTTAGGACATCTTATGACTCTTTATGCCATATTAGCACCTTGAAAAGCACATTAGTATAATGTAAGACGACTTACAACACCTAACAACAGCTTACAACACCGTACGGACCTTTAAAACTCCAAAACAAACCTAATTAATTCGTACGTGTCCTTTGAACATTGTACGACAAGTTAGGACATCTTACGACTCTTTATGCCACATTAGCAACTCGAAAAGAACTTTAGTATAATGTAGAACGCCATACAACTCCTCACACCTTACAATACCATACGTAAACTTAAAACTCCATAATAAACCTAATGAATTCGTACGAGTCCTTTGAACATCGTACGACAATTAGGACATCTTATGACTCTTTATGCCATATTAGCACCTTGAAAAGCACATTAGTATAATGTAAGACGACTTACAACACCTAACAACATCTTACAACACCGTACGAACCTTTAAAACTCCAAAACAAACCTAATGAATTCGTACGAGTCCTTTGAACATCGTACGACAAGTTAGGACATCTTACGACTCTTTATGCCACATTAGCAACTCGAAAAGAACGTTAGTATAATGTAGAACGCCATACAGCTCCTAAGTACACCTTACAATACCGTACGTAAACTTAAAACTCCATAATAAACCTAATGAATTCGTACGAGTCCTTTGAACATCGTACGACAAGTTAGGACATCTTACGACCCTTTTTGCCACATTAGCAACTTGAAAAGAACTTTAGTACGACAAGTTAAAGCTCCATAATAAACCTAATGAATTCGCAAGAGTCCTTTGAATATCGTACGACAAGTTAGGACATCTTACGACTCTTTATGCCACATTAGCAATTTGAAAAGAACTTTAGTATAATGTAGAACGCCATACAACTCCTAACACCTTACAATACCGTACGTAAACTTAAAACTCCATAATAAACCTAATGAATTCGTACGAGTCCTTTGAACATCGTACGACAAGTTAGGACATCTTACGACTCTTTATGCCACATTAGCAGCTCGAAAAGAACTTTAGTATAATGTAGAACGCCATACAACTCTTAACACCTTACAATACCGTACGTAAACTTAAAACTCCAAAACAAACCTAATTAATTCGTACGTGTCCTATGAACATCGTACGACAAGTTAGGACATCTTACGACTCTTTATGCCACATTAGCAGCTCGAAAAGAACTTTAGTATAATGTAGAACGCCATACAACTCTTAACACCTTACAATACCGTACGTAAACTTAAAACTCCATAACAAACCTAATGAATTCGTACGAGTCTTTTGAACATCGTACGACAAGTTAGGACATCTTACGACTCTTTATGCCACATTAGCAACTCGAAAAGAACGTTAGTATAATGTAGAACGCCATACAGCTCCTAAGTACACCTTACAATACCGTACGTAAACTTAAAACTCCATAATAAACCTAATGAATTCGTACGAGTCCTTTGAACATCGTACGACAAGTTAGGACATCTTACGACCCTTTTTGCCACATTAGCAACTTGAAAAGAACGTTAGTACGACAAGTTAAAGCTCCATAATAAACCTAATGAATTCGTAAGAGTCCTTTGAACATCGTATGACAAGTTAGGACATCTTACGACTCTTTATGCCACATTAGCAACTCGAAAAGAACTTTAGTATAATGTAGAACGCCATACAGCTCCTAAGTACACCTTACAATACCGTACGTAAACTTAAAGCTCCATAATAAACCTAATGAATTCGTACGAGTCCTTTGAACATCGTACGACAAGTTAGGACATCTTATGACCCTTTTTGCCACATTAGCAACTTGAAAAGAACGTTAGTACGACAAGTTAAAGCTCCATAATAAACCTAATGAATTCGTAAGAGTCCTTTGAACATCGTACGACAAGTTAGGACATCTTATGACTCTTTATGCCATATTAGCAACTCGAAAAGAACGTTAGTATAATGTAGAACGCCATAAAGCTCCTAAGTACACCTTACAATACCGTACATAAACTTAAAACACCATAATAAACCTAATGAATTCGTACGAGTCCTTTGAACATCATACGATAAGTTAGGACATCTTATGACTCTTTATGCCATATTAGCACCTTGAAAAGCACATTAGTATAATGTAAGACGACTTACAACACCTAACAACATCTTACAACACCGTACGAACCTTTAAAACTCCAAAACAAACCTAATTAATTCGTACGTGTCCTTTGAACATCGTACGACAAGTTAGGACATCTTACGACTCTTTATGCCACATTAGCAACTCGAAAAGAACTTTAGTATAATGTAGAACGCCATACAACTCATAACACATTACAATACCGTACGTAAACTTAAAACTCCATAATATACCTAATGAATTCGTACGAGTCCTTTGAACATCATACGACAAGTTAGGACATCTTATGACTCTTTATGCCATATTAGCACCATGAAAAGCACATTAGTATAATATAAGACGACTTACCACACCTAACAACATCTTACAACACCGTACGAACCTTTAAAACTCCAAAACAAACCTAATTAATTCGTACGTATCCTTTGAATATCGTACGACAAGTTAGGATATCTTACGACTCTTTATGCCACATTAGCAGCTCGAAAAGAACTTTAGTATAATGTAGAACGCCATAAAACTCTTAACACCTTACAATACCGTACGTAAACTTAATACTCCATAATAAACTTAATGAATTCGTACGAGTCCTTTGAACATCGTACGACAAGTTAGGACATCTTACGACCCTTTTTGCCACATTAGCAACTTGAAAAGAACGTTAGTATGACAAGTTAAAGCTCCATAATAAACCTAATGAATTCGTAAGAGTCCTTTGAACATCGTACGACAAGTTAGGACATCTTATGACTCTTTATGCCATATTAGCAACTCGAAAAGAACGTTAGTATAATGTAGAACGCCATATAGCTCCCTAAGTACACCTTACAATACCGTACGTAAACTTAAAACACCATAATAAAGCTAATGAATTCGTACGAGTCCTTTGAACATCGTACGACAAGTTAGGACATCTTACGACTCTTTATGCCACATTAGCAACTCGAAAAGAACGTTAGTATAATGTAGAACGCCATACAGCTCCTAAGTACACCTTACAATACCGTACGTAAACTTAAAACTCCATAATAAACCTAATGAATTCGTACGAGTCCTTTGAACATCGTACGACAAGTTAGGACATCTTACGACCCTTTTTGCCACATTAGCAACTTGAAAAGAACTTTAGTACGACAAGTTAAAGCTCCATAATAAACCTAATGAATTCGCAAGAGTCCTTTGAATATCGTACGACAAGTTAGGACATCTTACGACTCTTTATGCCACATTAGCAATTTGAAAAGAACTTTAGTATAATGTAGAACGCCATACAACTCCTAACACCTTACAATACCGTACGTAAACTTAAAACTCCATAATAAACCTAATGAATTCGTACGAGTCCTTTGAACATCGTACGACAAGTTAGGACATCTTACGACTCTTTATGCCACATTAGCAGCTCGAAAAGAACTTTAGTATAATGTAGAACGCCATACAACTCTTAACACCTTACAATACCGTACGTAAACTTAAAACTCCAAAACAAACCTAATTAATTCGTACGTGTCCTATGAACATCGTACGACAAGTTAGGACATCTTACGACTCTTTATGCCACATTAGCAGCTCGAAAAGAACTTTAGTATAATGTAGAACGCCATACAACTCTTAACACCTTACAATACCGTACGTAAACTTAAAACTCCATAACAAACCTAATGAATTCGTACGAGTCTTTTGAACATCGTACGACAAGTTAGGACATCTTACGACTCTTTATGCCACATTAGCAACTCGAAAAGAACGTTAGTATAATGTAGAACGCCATACAGCTCCTAAGTACACCTTACAATACCGTACGTAAACTTAAAACTCCATAATAAACCTAATGAATTCGTACGAGTCCTTTGAACATCGTACGACAAGTTAGGACATCTTACGACCCTTTTTGCCACATTAGCAACTTGAAAAGAACGTTAGTACGACAAGTTAAAGCTCCATAATAAACCTAATGAATTCGTAAGAGTCCTTTGAACATCGTATGACAAGTTAGGACATCTTACGACTCTTTATGCCACATTAGCAACTCGAAAAGAACTTTAGTATAATGTAGAACGCCATACAGCTCCTAAGTACACCTTACAATACCGTACGTAAACTTAAAGCTCCATAATAAACCTAATGAATTCGTACGAGTCCTTTGAACATCGTACGACAAGTTAGGACATCTTACGACCCTTTTTGCCACATTAGCAACTTGAAAAGAACGTTAGTACGACAAGTTAAAGCTCCATAATAAACCTAATGAATTCGTAAGAGTCCTTTGAACATCGTACGACAAGTTAGGACATCTTATGACTCTTTATGCCATATTAGCAACTCGAAAAGAACGTTAGTATAATGTAGAACGCCATAAAGCTCCTAAGTACACCTTACAATACCGTACATAAACTTAAAACACCATAATAAACCTAATGAATTCGTACGAGTCCTTTGAACATCATACGATAAGTTAGGACATCTTATGACTCTTTATGCCATATTAGCACCTTGAAAAGCACATTAGTATAATGTAAGACGACTTACAACACCTAACAACATCTTACAACACCGTACGAACCTTTAAAACTCCAAAACAAACCTAATTAATTCGTACGTGTCCTTTGAACATCGTACGACAAGTTAGGACATCTTACGACTCTTTATGCCACATTAGCAACTCGAAAAGAACTTTAGTATAATGTAGAACGCCATACAACTCATAACACATTACAATACCGTACGTAAACTTAAAACTCCATAATATACCTAATGAATTCGTACGAGTCCTTTGAACATCATACGACAAGTTAGGACATCTTATGACTCTTTATGCCATATTAGCACCATGAAAAGCACATTAGTATAATATAAGACGACTTACCACACCTTACAACATCTTACAACACCGTACGAACCTTTAAAACTCCAAAACAAACCTAATTAATTCGTACGTATCCTTTGAATATCGTACGACAAGTTAGGATATCTTACGACTCTTTATGCCACATTAGCAGCTCGAAAAGAACTTTAGTATAATGTAGAACGCCATAAAACTCTTAACACCTTACAATACCGTACGTAAACTTAATACTCCATAATAAACTTAATGAATTCGTACGAGTCCTTTGAACATCGTACGACAAGTTAGGACATCTTACGACCCTTTTTGCCACATTAGCAACTTGAAAAGAACGTTAGTATGACAAGTTAAAGCTCCATAATAAACCTAATGAATTCGTAAGAGTCCTTTGAACATCGTACGACAAGTTAGGACATCTTATGACTCTTTATGCCATATTAGCAACTCGAAAAGAACGTTAGTATAATGTAGAACGCCATATAGCTCCCTAAGTACACCTTACAATACCGTACGTAAACTTAAAACACCATAATAAAGCTAATGAATTCGTACGAGTCCTTTGAACATCGTACGATAAGTTAGGACATCTTATGACTCTTTATGCCATATGAGCACCTTGAAAAGCACATTAGTGTAATGTAAGACGACTTACAACACCTAACAACATCTTACAACACCGTACGAACCTTTAAAACTCCAAAACAAACCTAATTAATTCGTACGTGTCCTTTGAACATCGTACGACAAGTTAGGACATCTTACGACTCTTTATGGCACATTAGCAACTCGAAAAGAACTTTAGTATAATGTAGAACGCCATACAACTCCTAACACCTTACAATACCGTACGTAAACTTAAAACTACATAACAAACCTAATGAATTCGTACGAGTCCTTTGAACATCGTACGACAAGTTAGGACATCTTACGACTCTTTATGCCACATTAGCAACTCGAAAAGAACGTTAGTATAATGTAGAACGCCATACAGCTTTGTACACCTTACAATACCGTACGTAAACTTAATACTCCATAATAAACCTAATGAATTCGTACGAGTCCTTTGAACATCGTACGACAAGTTAGGTCATCTTACGAACCTTTTTGCCACATTAGCAACTTGAAAAGAACGTTAGTACGTCAAGTTAAAGCTCCATAACAAACCTAATGAATTCGTAAGAGTCCTTTGAACATCGTACGACAAGTTAGGACATCTTATGACTCTTTATGCCATAATAGCAACTCGAAAAGAACGTTAGTATAATGTAGAACGCCATATAGCTCCCTAAGTACACCTTACAATACCGTACGTAAACTTTAAACACCATAATAAAGCTAATGAATTCGTACGAGTCCTTTGAACATCGTACGATAAGTTAGGACATCTTATGACTCTTTATGCCTTATGAGCACCTTGAAAAGCACATTAGTATAATGTAAGACGACTTACAACACCTAACAACATCTTACAACACCGTACGAACCTTTAAAACTCCAAAACAAACCTAATTAATTCGTACGTGTCCTTTGAACATCGTACGACAAGTTAGGACATCTTACGACTCTTTATGCCACATTAGCAACTCGAAAAGAACTTTAGTATAATGTAGAACGCCATACAACTCCTAACACATTACAATACCGTACGTAAACTTAAAACTCCATAATATACCTAATGAATTCGTACGAGTCCTTTGAACATCATACGACAAGTTAGGACATCTTATGACTCTTTATGCCATATTAGCACCATGAAAAGCACATTAGTATAATATAAGACGACTTACCACACCTAACAACATCTTACAACACCGTACGAACCTTTAAAACTCCAAAACAAACCTAATAAATTCGTACGTATCCTTTGAATATCGTACGACAAGTTAGGATATCTTACGACTCTTTATGCCACATTAGCAGCTCGAAAAGAACTTTAGTATAATGTAGAACGCCATACAACTCTTAACACCTTACAATACCGTACGTAAACTTAAAACTCCATAACAAACCTAATGAATTCGTAAGAGTCCTTTGAACATCGTACGACAAGTTAGGACATCTTATGACTCTTTATGCCATATTAGCAACTCGAAAAGAACGTTAGTATAATGTAGAACGCCATACAGCTCCTAAGTACACCTTACAATACCGTACGTAAACTTAATACTCCATAATAAACCTAATGAATTCGTACGAGTTCTTTGAACATCGTACGACAAGTTAGGACATCTTACGACCCTTTTTGCCACATTAGCAACTTGAAAAGAACGTTAGTATGACAAGTTAAAGCTCCATAATAAACCTAATGAATTCGTAAGAGTCCTTTGAACATCGTACGACAAGTTAGGACATCTTATGACTCTTTATGCCATATTAGCAACTCGAAAAGAACGTTAGTATAATGTAGAACGCCATATAGCTCCCTAAGTACACCTTACAATACCGTACGTAAACTTAAAACACCATAATAAAGCTAATGAATTCGTACGAGTCCTTTGAACATCGTACGATAAGTTAGGACATCTTATGACTCTTTATGCCATATGAGCACGTTGAAAAGCACATTAGTGTAATGTAAGACGACTTACAACACCTAACAACATCTTACAACACCGTACGAACCTTTAAAACTCCAAAACAAACCTAATTAATTCGTACGTGTCCTTTGAACATCGTACGACAAGTTAGGACATCTTACGACTCTTTATGGCACATTAGCAACTCGAAAAGAACTTTAGTATAATGTAGAATGCCATACAACTCCTAACACCTTACAATACCGTACGTAAACTTAAAACTCCATAATAAACCTAATGAATTCGTACGAGTCCTTTGAACATCGTACGACAATTAGGACATCTTATGACTCTTTATGCCATATTAGCACCTTGAAAAGCACATTAGTATAATGTAAGACGACTTACAACACCTAACATCATCTTACAACACCGTACGAACCTTTAAAACTCCAAAACAAACCTAATTAATTCGTACGTGTCCTTTGAACATCGTACGACAATTAGGACATCTTACGACTCTTTATGCCACATTAGCAACTCGAAAAGAACTTTAGTATAATGTAGAACGCCATACAACTCTTAACACCTTACAATACCGTACGTAAACTTATAACTCCATCACAAAACCTAATGAATTCGTACGAGTCCTTTGAACATCGTACGACAACTTAGGACATCTTACGACTCTTTATGCCTCATTAGCAACTCGAAAAGAAGGTTAGTATAATGTAGAACGCCATACAGCTCCTAAGTACACCTTACAATACCGTACGTAAACTTAAAACTCCATAATAAACCTAATGAATTCGTACAAGTCCTTTGAACATCGTACGACAAGTTAGGACATCTTACGACCCTTTTTGCCACATTAGCAACTTGAAAAGAACGTTAGTACGACAAGTTAAAGCTCCATAATAAACCTAATGAATTCGTTAGAGTCCTTTGAACATCGTACGACAAGTTAGGACATCTTACGACTCTTTATGCCACATTAGCAACTCGAAAAGAACTTTAGTATAATGTAGAACGCCATACAACTCCTAACACATTACAATACCGTACGTAAACTTAAAACTCCATAATATACCTAATGAATTCGTACGAGTCATTTGAACATCATACGACAAGTTAGGACATCTTATGACTCTTTATGCCATATTAGCACCATGAAAAGCACATTAGTATAATATAAGACGACTTACCACACCTAACAACATCTTACAACACCGTACGAACCTTTAAAACTTCAAAACAAACCTAATTAATTCGTACGTATCCTTTGAATATCGTACGACAAGTTAGGATATCTTATGACTCTTTATGCCACATTAGCAGCTCGAAAAGAACTTTAGTATAATGTAGAACGCCATACAACTCTTAACACCTTACAATACCGTACGTAAACTTAAAACTCCATAACAAACCTAATGAATTCGTACGAGTCCTTTGAACATCGTACGACAATTTAGGACATCTTACGACTCTTTATGCCACATTAGCAATTCGAAAAGAACTTTAGTATAATGTAGAACGCCATACAGCTCCTAAGTACACCTTACAATACCGTACGTAAACTTAAAACTCCATAATAAACCTAATGAATTCGTACGAGTCCTTTGAACATCGTACGACAAGTTAGGACATCTTACGACCCTTTTTGCCACATTAGCAACTTGAAAAGAACGTTAGTACGACAAGTTAAAGCTCCATAATAAACCTAATGAATTCGTAAGAGTCCTTTGAACATCGTACGACAAGTTAGGACATCTTATGATTCTTTATGCCATATTAGCAACTCGAAAAGAACGTTAGTATAATATAGAACACCATACAGCTCCTAAGTACACCTTACAATACCGTACGTAAACTTAAAACACCATAATAAACCTAATGAATTCGTACGAGTCCTTTGAACATCGTACGATAAGTTAGGACATCTTATGACTCTTTATGCCATATTAGCACCTTGAAAAGCACATTAGTATAATGTAAGACGACTTACAACACATAACAACATCTTACAACACCGTACGAAGCTTTAAAACTCCAAAACAAACCTAATTAATTCGTACGTGTCCTATGAACATCGTACGACAAGTTAGGACATCTTACGACTCTTTATGCCAAATTAGCAGCTCGAAAAGAACTTTAGTATAATGTAGAACGCTATACAACTCTTAACACCTTACAATACCGTACGTAAACTTAAAACTCCATAACAAACCTAATGAATTCGTACGAGTCCTTTGAACATCGTACGACAAGTTAGGACATCTTACGACTCTTTATGCCACATTAGCAACTCGAAAAGAACGTTAGTATAATGTAGAACGCCATACAGCTTTGTACACCTTACAATACCGTACGTAAACTTAATACTCCATAATAAACCTAATGAATTCGTACGAGTCCTTTGAACATCGTACGACAAGTTAGGTCATCTTACGAACCTTTTTGCCACATTAGCAACTTGAAAAGAACGTTAGTACGACAAGTTAAAGCTCCATAACAAACCTAATGAATTCGTAAGAGTCCTTTGAACATCGTACGACAAGTTAGGACATCTTATGACTCTTTATGCCATATTAGCAACTCGAAAAGAACGTTAGTATAATGTAGAACGCCATATAGCTCCCTAAGTACACCTTACAATACCGTACGTAAACTTAAAACACCATAATAAAGCTAATGAATTCGTACGAGTCCTTTGAACATCGTACGATAAGTTAGGACATCTTATGACTCTTTATGCCTTATGAGCACCTTGAAAAGCACATTAGTATAATGTAAGACGACTTACAACGCCTAACAACATCTTACAACACCGTACCAACCTTTAAAACTCCAAAACAAACCTAATTAATTCGTACGTGTCCTTTGAACATCGTACGACAAGTTAGGACATCTTACGACTCTTTATGCCACATTAGCAACTCGAAAAGAACTTTAGTATAATGTAGAACGCCATACAACTCCTAACACCTTACAATACCGTACGTAAACTTAAAACTCCATAATATACCTAATGAATTCGTACGAGTCCTTTGAACATCATACGACAAGTTAGGACATCTTATGACTCTTTATGCCATATTAGCACCATGAAAAGCACATTAGTATAATATAAGACGACTTACCACACCTAACAACATCTTACAACACCGTACAAACCTTTAAAACTCCAAAACAAACCTAATTAATTCGTACGTATCCTTTGAATATCGTACGACAAGTTAGGATATCTTACGACTCTTTATGCCACATTAGCAGCTCGAAAAGAACTTTAGTATAATGTAGAACGCCATACAACTCTTAACACCTTACAATACCGTACGTAAACATAAAACTCCATAACAAACCTAATGAATTCGTACGAGTCCTTTGAACATCGTACGACAATTTAGGACATCTTACGACTCTTTATGCCACATTAGCAATTCGAAAAGAACTTTAGTATAATGTAGAACGCCATACAGCTCCTAAGTACACCTTACAATACCGTACGTAAACTTAAAACTCCATAATAAACCTAATGAATTCGTACGAGTCCTTTGAACATCGTACGACAAGTTAGGACAACTTACGACCCTTTTTGCCACATTAGCAACTTGAAAAGAATGTTAGTACGACAAGTTAAAGCTCCATAATAAACCTAATGAATTCGTAAGAGTCCTTTGAACATCGTACGACAAGTTAGGACATGTTATGACTCTTTATGCCATATTAGCAACTCGAAAAGAATGTTAGTATAATGTAGAACGCCATACAGCTCCTAAGTACACCTTACAATACCGTACGTAAACTTAAAACACCATAATAAACCTAATGAATTCGTACGAGTCCTTTGAACATCGTAAGACAAGTTAGGACATCTTACGACCCTTTTTGCCACATTAGCAACTTGAAAAGAACTTTAGTACGACAAGTTAAAGCTCCATAATAAACCTAATGAATTCGCAAGAGTCCTTTGAATATCGTACGACAAGTTAGGACATCTTACGACTCTTTATGCCACATTAGCAATTTGAAAAGAACTTTAGTATAATGTAGAACGCCATACAACTCCTAACACCTTACAATACCGTACGTAAACTTAAAACTCCATAATAAACCTAATGAATTCGTACGAGTCCTTTGAACATCGTACGACAAGTTAGGACATCTTATGACTCTTTATGCCATATTAGCACCTTGAAAAGCACATTAGTATAATGTAAGACGACTTACAACACCTAACAACAGCTTACAACACCGTACGAACCTTTAAAACTCCAAAACAAACCTAATTAATTCGTACGTGTCCTATGAACATCGTACGACAAGTTAGGACATCTTACGACTCTTTATGCCACATTAGCAGCTCGAAAAGAACTTTAGTATAATGTAGGACGCCATACAACTCTTAACACCTTACAATACCGTACGTAAACTTAAAACTCCATAACAAACCTAATGAATTCGTACGAGTCTTTTGAACATCGTACGACAAGTTAGGACATCTTACGACTCTTTATGCCACATTAGCAACTCGAAAAGAACGTTAGTATAATGTAGAACGCCATACAGCTCCTAAGTACACCTTACAATACCGTACGTAAACTTAAAACTCCATAATAAACCTAGTGAATTCGTACGAGTCCTTTGAACATCGTACGACAAGTTAGGACATCTTACGACCCTTTTTGCCACATTAGCAACTTGAAAAGAACGTTAGTACGACAAGTTAAAGCTTCATAATAAACCTAATGAATTCGTAAGAGTCCTTTGAACATCGTATGACAAGTTAGGACATCTTACGACTCTTTATGCCACATTAGCAACTCGAAAAGAACTTTAGTATAATGTAGAACGCCATACAGCTCCTAAGTACACCTTACAATACCGTACGTAAACTTAAAGCTCCATAATAAACCTAATGAATTCGTACGAGTCCTTTGAACATCGTACGACAAGTTAGGACATCTTACGACCCTTTTTGCCACATTAGCAACTTGAAAAGAACGTTAGTACGACAAGTTAAAGCTCCATAATAAACCTAATGAATTCGTAAGAGTCCTTTGAACATCGTACGACAAGTTAGGACATCTTATGACTCTTTATGCCATATTAGCAACTCGAAAAGAACGTTAGTATAATGTAGAACGCCATAAAGCTCCTAAGTACACCTTACAATACCGTACATAAACTTAAAACACCATAATAAACCTAATGAATTCGTACGAGTCCTTTGAACATCATACGATAAGTTAGGACATCTTATGACTCTTTATGCCATATTAGCACCTTGAAAAGCACATTAGTATAATGTAAGACGACTTACAACACCTAACAACATCTTACAACACCGTACGAACCTTTAAAACTCCAAAACAAACCTAATTAATTCGTACGTGTCCTTTGAACATCGTACGACAAGTTAGCACATCTTACGACTCTTTATGCCACATTAGCAACTCGAAAAGAACTTTAGTATAATGTAGAACGCCATACAACTCCTAACACATTACAATACCGTACGTAAACTTAAAACTCCATAATATACCTAATGAATTCGTACGAGTCCTTTGAACATCATACGACAAGTTAGGACATCTTATGACTCTTTATGCCATATTAGCACCATGAAAATCACATTAGTATAATATAAGACGACTTACCACACCTAACAACATCTTACAACACCGTACGAACCTTTAAAACTCCAAAACAAACCTAATTAATTCGTACGTATCCTTTGAATATCGTACGACAAGTTAGGATATCTTACGACTCTTTATGCCACATTAGCAGCTCGAAAAGAACTTTAGTATAATGTAGAACGTCATACAACTCTTAACACCTTACAATACCGTACGTAAACTTAATACTCCATAATAAACCTAATGAATTCGTACGAGTCCTTTGAACATCGTACGACAAGTTAGGACAACTTACGACCCTTTTTGCCACATTAGCAACTTGAAAAGAATGTTAGTACGACAAGTTAAAGCTCCATAATAAACCTAATGAATTCGTAAGAGTCCTTTGAACATCGTACGACAAGTTAGGACATGTTATGACTCTTTATGCCATATTAGCAACTCGAAAAGAATGTTAGTATAATGTAGAACGCCATACAGCTCCTAAGTACACCTTACAATACCGTACGTAAACTTAAAACACCATAATAAACCTAATGAATTCGTACGAGTCCTTTGAACATCGTAAGACAAGTTAGGACATCTTACGACCCTTTTTGCCACATTAGCAACTTGAAAAGAACTTTAGTACGACAAGTTAAAGCTCCATAATAAACCTAATGAATTCGCAAGAGTCCTTTGAATATCGTACGACAAGTTAGGACATCTTACGACTCTTTATGCCACATTAGCAATTTGAAAAGAACTTTAGTATAATGTAGAACGCCATACAACTCCTAACACCTTACAATACCGTACGTAAACTTAAAACTCCATAATAAACCTAATGAATTCGTACGAGTCCTTTGAACATCGTACGACAAGTTAGGACATCTTATGACTCTTTATGCCATATTAGCACCTTGAAAAGCACATTAGTATAATGTAAGACGACTTACAACACCTAACAACAGCTTACAACACCGTACGAACCTTTAAAACTCCAAAACAAACCTAATTAATTCGTACGTGTCCTATGAACATCGTACGACAAGTTAGGACATCTTACGACTCTTTATGCCACATTAGCAACTCGAAAAGAACTTTAGTATAATGTAGAACGCCATACAACTCCTAACACATTACAATACCGTACGTAAACTTAAAACTCCATAATATACCTAATGAATTCGTACGAGTCCTTTGAACATCATACGACAAGTTAGGACATCTTATGACTCTTTATGCCATATTAGCACCATGAAAATCACATTAGTATAATATAAGACGACTTACCACACCTAACAACATCTTACAACACCGTACGAACCTTTAAAACTCCAAAACAAACCTAATTAATTCGTACGTATCCTTTGAATATCGTACGACAAGTTAGGATATCTTACGACTCTTTATGCCACATTAGCAGCTCGAAAAGAACTTTAGTATAATGTAGAACGTCATACAACTCTTAACACCTTACAATACCGTACGTAAACTTAATACTCCATAATAAACCTAATGAATTCGTACGAGTCCTTTGAACATCGTACGACAAGTTAGGACAACTTACGACCCTTTTTGCCACATTAGCAACTTGAAAAGAATGTTAGTACGACAAGTTAAAGCTCCATAATAAACCTAATGAATTCGTAAGAGTCCTTTGAACATCGTACGACAAGTTAGGACATGTTATGACTCTTTATGCCATATTAGCAACTCGAAAAGAATGTTAGTATAATGTAGAACGCCATACAGCTCCTAAGTACACCTTACAATACCGTACGTAAACTTAAAACACCATAATAAACCTAATGAATTCGTACGAGTCCTTTGAACATCGTAAGACAAGTTAGGACATCTTACGACCCTTTTTGCCACATTAGCAACTTGAAAAGAACTTTAGTACGACAAGTTAAAGCTCCATAATAAACCTAATGAATTCGCAAGAGTCCTTTGAATATCGTACGACAAGTTAGGACATCTTACGACTCTTTATGCCACATTAGCAATTTGAAAAGAACTTTAGTATAATGTAGAACGCCATACAACTCCTAACACCTTACAATACCGTACGTAAACTTAAAACTCCATAATAAACCTAATGAATTCGTACGAGTCCTTTGAACATCGTACGACAAGTTAGGACATCTTATGACTCTTTATGCCATATTAGCACCTTGAAAAGCACATTAGTATAATGTAAGACGACTTACAACACCTAACAACAGCTTACAACACCGTACGAACCTTTAAAACTCCAAAACAAACCTAATTAATTCGTACGTGTCCTATGAACATCGTACGACAAGTTAGGACATCTTACGACTCTTTATGCCACATTAGCAGCTCGAAAAGAACTTTAGTATAATGTAGAACGCCATACAACTCTTAACACCTTACAATACCGTACGTAAACTTAAAACTCCATAACAAACCTAATGAATTCGTACGAGTCTTTTGAACATCGTACGACAAGTTAGGACATCTTACGACTCTTTATGCCACATTAGCAACTCGAAAAGAACGTTAGTATAATGTAGAACGCCATACAGCTCCTAAGTACACCTTACAATACCGTACGTAAACTTAAAACTCCATAATAAACCTAATGAATTCGTACGAGTCCTTTGAACATCGTACGACAAGTTAGGACATCTTACGACCCTTTTTGCCACATTAGCAACTTGAAAAGAACGTTAGTACGACAAGTTAAAGCTCCATAATAAACCTAATGAATTCGTAAGAGTCCTTTGAACATCGTATGACAAGTTAGGACATCTTACGACTCTTTATGCCACATTAGCAACTCGAAAAGAACTTTAGTATAATGTAGAACGCCATACAGCTCCTAAGTACACCTTACAATACCGTACGTAAACTTAAAGCTCCATAATAAACCTAATGAATTCGTACGAGTCCTTTGAACATCGTACGACAAGTTAGGACATCTTACGACCCTTTTTGCCACATTAGCAACTTGAAAAGAACGTTAGTACGACAAGTTAAAGCTCCATAATAAACCTAATGAATTCGTAAGAGTCCTTTGAACATCGTACGACAAGTTAGGACATCTTATGACTCTTTATGCCATATTAGCAACTCGAAAAGAACGTTAGTATAATGTAGAACGCCATAAAGCTCCTAAGTACACCTTACAATACCGTACATAAACTTAAAACACCATAATAAACCTAATGAATTCGTACGAGTCCTTTGAACATCATACGATAAGTTAGGACATCTTATGACTCTTTATGCCATATTAGCACCTTGAAAAGCACATTAGTATAATGTAAGACGACTTACAACACCTAACAACATCTTACAACACCGTACGAACCTTTAAAACTCCAAAACAAACCTAATTAATTCGTACGTGTCCTTTGAACATCGTACGACAAGTTAGCACATCTTACGACTCTTTATGCCACATTAGCAACTCGAAAAGAACTTTAGTATAATGTAGAACGCCATACAACTCCTAACACATTACAATACCGTACGTAAACTTAAAACTCCATAATATACCTAATGAATTCGTACGAGTCCTTTGAACATCATACGACAAGTTAGGACATCTTATGACTCTTTATGCCATATTAGCACCATGAAAATCACATTAGTATAATATAAGACGACTTACCACACCTAACAACATCTTACAACACCGTACGAACCTTTAAAACTCCAAAACAAACCTAATTAATTCGTACGTATCCTTTGAATATCGTACGACAAGTTAGGATATCTTACGACTCTTTATGCCACATTAGCAGCTCGAAAAGAACTTTAGTATAATGTAGAACGTCATACAACTCTTAACACCTTACAATACCGTACGTAAACTTAATACTCCATAATAAACCTAATGAATTCGTACGAGTCCTTTGAACATCGTACGACAAGTTAGGACAACTTACGACCCTTTTTGCCACATTAGCAACTTGAAAAGAATGTTAGTACGACAAGTTAAAGCTCCATAATAAACCTAATGAATTCGTAAGAGTCCTTTGAACATCGTACGACAAGTTAGGACATGTTATGACTCTTTATGCCATATTAGCAACTCGAAAAGAATGTTAGTATAATGTAGAACGCCATACAGCTCCTAAGTACACCTTACAATACCGTACGTAAACTTAAAACACCATAATAAACCTAATGAATTCGTACGAGTCCTTTGAACATCGTAAGACAAGTTAGGACATCTTACGACCCTTTTTGCCACATTAGCAACTTGAAAAGAACTTTAGTACGACAAGTTAAAGCTCCATAATAAACCTAATGAATTCGCAAGAGTCCTTTGAATATCGTACGACAAGTTAGGACATCTTACGACTCTTTATGCCACATTAGCAATTTGAAAAGAACTTTAGTATAATGTAGAACGCCATACAACTCCTAACACCTTACAATACCGTACGTAAACTTAAAACTCCATAATAAACCTAATGAATTCGTACGAGTCCTTTGAACATCGTACGACAAGTTAGGACATCTTATGACTCTTTATGCCATATTAGCACCTTGAAAAGCACATTAGTATAATGTAAGACGACTTACAACACCTAACAACAGCTTACAACACCGTACGAACCTTTAAAACTCCAAAACAAACCTAATTAATTCGTACGTGTCCTATGAACATCGTACGACAAGTTAGGACATCTTACGACTCTTTATGCCACATTAGCAGCTCGAAAAGAACTTTAGTATAATGTAGAACGCCATACAACTCTTAACACCTTACAATACCGTACGTAAACTTAAAACTCCATAACAAACCTAATGAATTCGTACGAGTCTTTTGAACATCGTACGACAAGTTAGGACATCTTACGACTCTTTATGCCACATTAGCAACTCGAAAAGAACGTTAGTATAATGTAGAACGCCATACAGCTCCTAAGTACACCTTACAATACCGTACGTAAACTTAAAACTCCATAATAAACCTAATGAATTCGTACGAGTCCTTTGAACATCGTACGACAAGTTAGGACATCTTACGACCCTTTTTGCCACATTAGCAACTTGAAAAGAACGTTAGTACGACAAGTTAAAGCTCCATAATAAACCTAATGAATTCGTAAGAGTCCTTTGAACATCGTATGACAAGTTAGGACATCTTACGACTCTTTATGCCACATTAGCAACTCGAAAAGAACTTTAGTATAATGTAGAACGCCATACAGCTCCTAAGTACACCTTACAATACCGTACGTAAACTTAAAGCTCCATAATAAACCTAATGAATTCGTACGAGTCCTTTGAACATCGTACGACAAGTTAGGACATCTTACGACCCTTTTTGCCACATTAGCAACTTGAAAAGAACGTTAGTACGACAAGTTAAAGCTCCATAATAAACCTAATGAATTCGTAAGAGTCCTTTGAACATCGTACGACAAGTTAGGACATCTTATGACTCTTTATGCCATATTAGCAACTCGAAAAGAACGTTAGTATAATGTAGAACGCCATAAAGCTCCTAAGTACACCTTACAATACCGTACATAAACTTAAAACACCATAATAAACCTAATGAATTCGTACGAGTCCTTTGAACATCATACGATAAGTTAGGACATCTTATGACTCTTTATGCCATATTAGCACCTTGAAAAGCACATTAGTATAATGTAAGACGACTTACAACACCTAACAACATCTTACAACACCGTACGAACCTTTAAAACTCCAAAACAAACCTAATTAATTCGTACGTGTCCTTTGAACATCGTACGACAAGTTAGGACATCTTACGACTCTTTATGCCACATTAGCAACTCGAAAAGAACTTTAGTATAATGTAGAACGCCATACAACTCCTAACACATTACAATACCGTACGTAAACTTAAAACTCCATAATATACCTAATGAATTCGTACGAGTCCTTTGAACATCATACGACAAGTTAGGACATCTTATGACTCTTTATGCCATATTAGCACCATGAAAAGCACATTAGTATAATATAAGACGACTTAGCACACCTAACAACATCTTACAACACCGTACGAACCTTTAAAACTCCAAAACAAACCTAATTAATTCGTACGTATCCTTTGAATATCGTACGACAAGTTAGGATATCTTACGACTCTTTATGCCACATTAGCAGCTCGAAAAGAACTTTAGTATAATGTAGAACGCCATACAACTCTTAACACCTTACAATACCGTACGTAAACTTAATACTCCATAATAAACCTAATGAATTCGTACGAGTCCTTTGAACATCGTACGACAAGTTAGGACATCTTACGACCCTTTTTGCCACATTAGCAACTTGAAAAGAACGTTAGTATGACAAGTTAAAGCTCCATAATAAACCTAATGAATTCGTAAGAGTCCTTTGAACATCGTACGACAAGTTAGGACATCTTATGACTCTTTATGCCATATTAGCAACTCGAAAAGAACGTTAGTATAATGTAGAACGCCATATAGCTCCCTAAGTACACCTTACAATACCGTACGTAAACTTAAAACACCATAATAAAGCTAATGAATTCGTACGAGTCCTTTGAACATCGTACGATAAGTTAGGACATCTTATGACTCTTTATGCCATATGAGCACCTTGAAAAGCACATTAGTGTAATGTAAGACGACTTACAACACCTAACAACATCTTACAACACCGTACGAACCTTTAAAACTCCAAAACAAACCTAATTAATTCGTACGTGTCCTTTGAACATCGTACGACAAGTTAGGACATCTTACGACTCTTTATGGCACATTAGCAACTCGAAAAGAACTTTAGTATAATGTAGAACGCCATACAACTCCTAACACCTTACAATACCGTACGTAAACTTAAAACTACATAACAAACCTAATGAATTCGTACGAGTCCTTTGAACATCGTACGACAAGTTAGGACATCTTACGACTCTTTATGCCACATTAGCAACTCGAAAAGAACGTTAGTATAATGTAGAACGCCATACAGCTTTGTACACCTTACAATACCGTACGTAAACTTAATACTCCATAATAAACCTAATGAATTCGTACGAGTCCTTTGAACATCGTACGACAAGTTAGGTCATCTTACGAACCTTTTTGCCACATTAGCAACTTGAAAAGAACGTTAGTACGACAAGTTAAAGCTCCATAACAAACCTAATGAATTCGTAAGAGTCCTTTGAACATCGTACGACAAGTTAGGACATCTTATGACTCTTTATGCCATATTAGCAACTCGAAAAGAACGTTAGTATAATGTAGAACGCCATATAGCTCCCTAAGTACACCTTACAATACCGTACGTAAACTTTAAACACCATAATAAAGCTAATGAATTCGTACGAGTCCTTTGAACATCGTACGATAAGTTAGGACATCTTATGACTCTTTATGCCTTATGAGCACCTTGAAAAGCACATTAGTATAATGTAAGACGACTTACAACACCTAACAACATCTTACAACACCGTACGAACCTTTAAAACTCCAAAACAAACCTAATTAATTCGTACGTGTCCTTTGAACATCGTACGACAAGTTAGGACATCTTACGACTCTTTATGCCACATTAGCAACTCGAAAAGAACTTTAGTATAATGTAGAACGCCATACAACTCCTAACACATTACAATACCGTAGGTAAACTTAAAACTCCATAATATACCTAATGAATTCGTACGAGTCCTTTGAACATCATACGACAAGTTAGGACATCTTATGACTCTTTATGCCATATTAGCACCATGAAAAGCACATTAGTATAATATAAGACGACTTACCACACCTAACAACATCTTACAACACCGTACGAACCTTTAAAACTCCAAAACAAACCTAATTAATTCGTACGTATCCTTTGAATATCGTACGACAAGTTAGGATATCTTACGACTCTTTATGCCACATTAGCAGCTCGAAAAGAACTTTAGTATAATGTAGAACGCCATACAACTCTTAACACCTTACAATACCGTACGTAAACTTAAAACTCCATAACAAACCTAATGAATTCGTAAGAGTCCTTTGAACATCGTACGACAAGTTAGGACATCTTATGACTCTTTATGCCATATTAGCAACTCGAAAAGAACTTTAGTATAATGTAGAACGCCATACAGCTCCTAAGTACACCTTACAATACCGTACGTAAACTTAATACTCCATAATAAACCTAATGAATTAGTACGAGTTCTTTGAACATCGTACGACAAGTTAGGACATCTTACGACCCTTTTTGCCACATTAGCAACTTAAAAAGAACGTTAGTATGACAAGTTAAAGCTCCATAATAAACTTAATGAATTCGTAAGAGTCCTTTGAACATCGTACGACAAGTTAGGACATCTTATGACTCTTTATGCCATATTAGCAACTCGAAAAGAACGTTAGTATAATGTAGAACACCATATAGCTCCCTAAGTACACCTTACAATACCGTACGTAAACTTAAAACACCATAATAAAGCTAATGAATTCGTACGAGTCCTTTGAACATCGTACGATAAGTTAGGACATCTTATGACTCTTTATGCCATATGAGCACGTTGAAAAGCACATTAGTGTAATGTAAGACGACTTATAACACCTAACAACATCTTACAACACCGTACGAACCTTTAAAACTCCAAAACAAACCTAATTAATTCGTACGTGTCCTTTGAACATCGTACGACAAGTTAGGACATCTTACGACTCTTTATGGCACATTAGCAACTCGAAAAGAACTTTAGTATAATGTAGAACGCCATACAACTCCTAACACCTTACAATACCGTACGTAAACTTAAAACTCCAAAATAAACCTAATGAATTCGTACGAGTCCTTTGAACATCGTACGACAATTAGGACATCTTATGACTCTTTATGCCATATTAGCACCTTGAAAAGCACATTAGTATAATGTAAGACGACTTACAACACCTAACATCATCTTACAACACCGTACGAACCTTTAAAACTCCAAAACAAACCTAATTAATTCGTACGTGTCCTTTGAACATCGTACGACAATTAGGACATCTTACGACTCTTTATGCCACATTAGCAACTCGAAAAGAACTTTAGTATAATGTAGAACGCCATACAACTCCTAACACCTTACAATACCGTATGTAAACTTAAAACTACATAACAAACCTAATGAATTCGTACGAGTCCTTTGAACATCGTACGACAAGTTAGGACATCTTACGACTCTTTATGCCACATTAGCAACTCGAAAAGAACGTTAGTATAATGTAGAACGCCATACAGCTTTGTACACCTTACAATACCGTACGTAAACTTAATACTCCATAATAAACCTAATGAATTCGTACGAGTCCTTTGAACATCGTACGACAAGTTAGGTCATCTTACGAACCTTTTTGCCACATTAGCAACTTGAAAAGAACGTTAGTATGACAAGTTAAAGCTCCATAATAAACCTAATGAATTCGTAAGAGTCCTTTGAACATCGTACGACAAGTTAGGACATCTTATGACTCTTTATGCCATATTAGCAACTCGAAAAGAACGTTAGTATAATGTAGAACACCATATAGCTCCCTAAGTACACCTTACAATACCGTACGTAAACTTAAAACACCATAATAAAGCTAATGAATTCGTACGAGTCCTTTGAACATCGTACGATAAGTTAGGACATCTTATGACTCTTTATGCCATATGAGCACGTTGAAAAGCACATTAGTGTAATGTAAGACGACTTATAACACCTAACAACATCTTACAACACCGTACGAACCTTTAAAACTCCAAAACAAACCTAATTAATTCGTACGTGTCCTTTGAACATCGTACGACAAGTTAGGACATCTTACGACTCTTTATGCCACATTAGCAACTCGAAAAGAACTTTAGTATAATGTAGAACGCCATACAACTCCTAACACATTACAATACCGTACGTAAACTTAAAACTCCATAATATACCTAATGAATTCGTACGAGTCCTTTGAACATCATACGACAAGTTAGGACATCTTATGACTCTTTATGCCATATTAGCACCATGAAAAGCACATTAGTATAATATAAGACGACTTACCACACCTAACAACATCTTACAACACCGTACGAACCTTTAAAACTCCAAAACAAGCCTAATTAATTCGTACGTATCCTTTGAATATCGTACGACAAGTTAGGATATCTTACGACTCTTTATGCCACATTAGCAGCTCGAAAAGAACTTTAGTATAATGTAGAACGCCATACAACTCTTAACACCTTACAATACCGTACGTAAACTTAAAACTCCATAACAAACCTAATGAATTCGTAAGAGTCCTTTGAACATCGTACGACAAGTTAGGACATCTTATGACTCTTTATGCCATATTAGCAACTCGAAAAGAACTTTAGTATAACGTAGAACGCCATACAGCTCCTAAGTACACCTTACAATACCGTACGTAAACTTAATACTCCATAATAAACCTAATGAATTCGTACGAGTTCTTTGAACATCGTACGACAAGTTAGGACATCTTACGACCCTTTTTGCCACATTAGCAACTTGAAAAGAACGTTAGTATGACAAGTTAAAGCTCCATAATAAACCTAATGAATTCGTAAGAGTCCTTTGAACATCGTACGACAAGTTAGGACATCTTATGACTCTTTATGCCATATTAGCAACTCGAAAAGAACGTTAGTATAATGTAGAACACCATATAGCTCCCTAAGTACACCTTACAATACCGTACGTAAACTTAAAACACCATAATAAAGCTAATGAATTCGTACGAGTCCTTTGAACATCGTACGATAAGTTAGGACATCTTATGACTCTTTATGCCATATGAGCACGTTGAAAAGCACATTAGTATAATATAAGACGACTTACCACACCTAACAACATCTTACAACACCGTACGAACCTTTAAAACTTCAAAACAAACCTAATTAATTCGTACGTATCCTTTGAATATCGTACGACAAGTTAGGATATCTTATGACTCTTTATGCCACATTAGCAGCTCGAAAAGAACTTTAGTATAATGTAGAACGCCATACAACTCTTAACACCTTACAATACCGTACGTAAACTTAAAACTCCATAACAAACCTAATGAATTCGTACGAGTCCTTTGAACATCGTACGACAATTTAGGACATCTTACGACTCTTTATGCCACATTAGCAATTCGAAAAGAACTTTAGTATAATGTAGAACGCCATACAGCTCCTAAGTACACCTTACAATACCGTACGTAAACTTAAAGCTCCATAATAAACCTAATGAATTCGTAAGAGTCCTTTGAACATCGTACGACAAGTTAGGACATCTTATGATTCTTTATGCCATATTAGCAATTCGAAAAGAACGTTAGTATAATGTAGAACGCCATACAGCTCCTAAGTACACCTTACAATACCGTACGTAAACTTAAAACACCATAATAAACCTAATGAATTCGTACGAGTCCTTTGAACATCGTACGATAAGTTAGGACATCTTATGACTCTTTATGCCATATTAGCACCTTGAAAAGCACATTAGTATAATGTAAGACGACTTACAACACATAACAACATCTTACAACACCGTACGAAGCTTTAAAACTCCAAAACAAACCTAATTAATTCGTACGTGTCCTATGAACATCGTACGACAAGTTAGGACATCTTACGACTCTTTATGCCAAATTAGCAGCTCGAAAAGAACTTTAGTATAATGTAGAACGCTATACAACTCTTAACACCTTACAATACCGTACGTAAACTTAAAACTCCATAACAAACCTAATGAATTCGTACGAGTCCTTTGAACATCGTACGACAAGTTAGGACATCTTACGACTCTTTATGCCACATTAGCAACTCGAAAAGAACGTTAGTATAATGTAGAACGCCATACAGCTTTGTACACCTTACAATACCGTACGTAAACTTAATACTCCATAATAAACCTAATGAATTCGTACGAGTCCTTTGAACATCGTACGACAAGTTAGGTCATCTTACGAACCTTTTTGCCACATTAGCAACTTGAAAAGAACGTTAGTACGACAAGTTAAAGCTCCATAACAAACCTAATGAATTCGTAAGAGTCCTTTGAACATCGTACGACAAGTTAGGACATCTTATGACTCTTTATGCCATATTAGCAACTCGAAAAGAACGTTAGTATAATGTAGAACGCCATATAGCTCCCTAAGTACACCTTACAATACCGTACGTAAACTTAAAACACCATAATAAAGCTAATGAATTCGTACGAGTCCTTTGAACATCGTACGATAAGTTAGGACATCTTATGACTCTTTATGCCTTATGAGCACCTTGAAAAGCACATTAGTATAATGTAAGACGACTTACAACGCCTAACAACATCTTACAACACCGTACGAACCTTTAAAACTCCAAAACAAACCTAATTAATTCGTACGTGTCCTTTGAACATCGTACGACAAGTTAGGACATCTTACGACTCTTTATGCCACATTAGCAACTCGAAAAGAACTTTAGTATAATGTAGAACGCCATACAACTCCTAACACCTTACAATACCGTACGTAAACTTAAAACTCCATAATATACCTAATGAATTCGTACGAGTCCTTTGAACATCATACGACAAGTTAGGACATCTTATGACTCTTTATGCCATATTAGCACCATGAAAAGCACATTAGTATAATATAAGACGACTTACCACACCTAACAACATCTTACAACACCGTACAAACCTTTAAAACTCCAAAACAAACCTAATTAATTTGTACGTATCCTTTGAATATCGTACGACAAGTTAGGATATCTTACGACTCTTTATGCCACATTAGCAGCTCGAAAAGAACTTTAGTATAATGTAGAACGCCATACAACTCTTAACACCTAACAATACCGTACGTAAACATAAAACTCCATAACAAACCTAATGAATTCGTACGAGTCCTTTGAACATCGTACGACAATTTAGGACATCTTACGACTCTTTATGCCACATTAGCACCATGAAAAGCACATTAGTATAATATAAGACGACTTACCACACCTAACAACATCTTACAACACCGTACGAACCTTTAAAACTCCAAAACAAGCCTAATTAATTCGTACGTATCCTTTGAATATCGTACGACAAGTTAGGATATCTTACGACTCTTTATGCCACATTAGCAGCTCGAAAAGAACTTTAGTATAATGTAGAACGCCATACAACTCTTAACACCTTACAATACCGTACGTAAACTTAAAACTCCATAACAAACCTAATGAATTCGTAAGAGTCCTTTGAACATCGTACGACAAGTTAGGACATCTTATGACTCTTTATGCCATATTAGCAACTCGAAAAGAACTTTAGTATAACGTAGAACGCCATACAGCTCCTAAGTACACCTTACAATACCGTACGTAAACTTAATACTCCATAATAAACCTAATGAATTCGTACGAGTTCTTTGAACATCGTACGACAAGTTAGGACATCTTACGACCCTTTTTGCCACATTAGCAACTTGAAAAGAACGTTAGTATGACAAGTTAAAGCTCCATAATAAACCTAATGAATTCGTAAGAGTCCTTTGAACATCGTACGACAAGTTAGGACATCTTATGACTCTTTATGCCATATTAGCAACTCGAAAAGAACGTTAGTATAATGTAGAACACCATATAGCTCCCTAAGTACACCTTACAATACCGTACGTAAACTTAAAACACCATAATAAAGCTAATGAATTCGTACGAGTCCTTTGAACATCGTACGATAAGTTAGGACATCTTATGACTCTTTATGCCATATGAGCACGTTGAAAAGCACATTAGTATAATATAAGACGACTTACCACACCTAACAACATCTTACAACACCGTACGAACCTTTAAAACTTCAAAACAAACCTAATTAATTCGTACGTATCCTTTGAATATCGTACGACAAGTTAGGATATCTTATGACTCTTTATGCCACATTAGCAGCTCGAAAAGAACTTTAGTATAATGTAGAACGCCATACAACTCTTAACACCTTACAATACCGTACGTAAACTTAAAACTCCATAACAAACCTAATGAATTCGTACGAGTCCTTTGAACATCGTACGACAATTTAGGACATCTTACGACTCTTTATGCCACATTAGCAATTCGAAAAGAACTTTAGTATAATGTAGAACGCCATACAGCTCCTAAGTACACCTTACAATACCGTACGTAAACTTAAAGCTCCATAATAAACCTAATGAATTCGTAAGAGTCCTTTGAACATCGTACGACAAGTTAGGACATCTTATGATTCTTTATGCCATATTAGCAATTCGAAAAGAACGTTAGTATAATGTAGAACGCCATACAGCTCCTAAGTACACCTTACAATACCGTACGTAAACTTAAAACACCATAATAAACCTAATGAATTCGTACGAGTCCTTTGAACATCGTACGATAAGTTAGGACATCTTATGACTCTTTATGCCATATTAGCACCTTGAAAAGCACATTAGTATAATGTAAGACGACTTACAACACATAACAACATCTTACAACACCGTACGAAGCTTTAAAACTCCAAAACAAACCTAATTAATTCGTACGTGTCCTATGAACATCGTACGACAAGTTAGGACATCTTACGACTCTTTATGCCAAATTAGCAGCTCGAAAAGAACTTTAGTATAATGTAGAACGCTATACAACTCTTAACACCTTACAATACCGTACGTAAACTTAAAACTCCATAACAAACCTAATGAATTCGTACGAGTCCTTTGAACATCGTACGACAAGTTAGGACATCTTACGACTCTTTATGCCACATTAGCAACTCGAAAAGAACGTTAGTATAATGTAGAACGCCATACAGCTTTGTACACCTTACAATACCGTACGTAAACTTAATACTCCATAATAAACCTAATGAATTCGTACGAGTCCTTTGAACATCGTACGACAAGTTAGGTCATCTTACGAACCTTTTTGCCACATTAGCAACTTGAAAAGAACGTTAGTACGACAAGTTAAAGCTCCATAACAAACCTAATGAATTCGTAAGAGTCCTTTGAACATCGTACGACAAGTTAGGACATCTTATGACTCTTTATGCCATATTAGCAACTCGAAAAGAACGTTAGTATAATGTAGAACGCCATATAGCTCCCTAAGTACACCTTACAATACCGTACGTAAACTTAAAACACCATAATAAAGCTAATGAATTCGTACGAGTCCTTTGAACATCGTACGATAAGTTAGGACATCTTATGACTCTTTATGCCTTATGAGCACCTTGAAAAGCACATTAGTATAATGTAAGACGACTTACAACGCCTAACAACATCTTACAACACCGTACGAACCTTTAAAACTCCAAAACAAACCTAATTAATTCGTACGTGTCCTTTGAACATCGTACGACAAGTTAGGACATCTTACGACTCTTTATGCCACATTAGCAACTCGAAAAGAACTTTAGTATAATGTAGAACGCCATACAACTCCTAACACCTTACAATACCGTACGTAAACTTAAAACTCCATAATATACCTAATGAATTCGTACGAGTCCTTTGAACATCATACGACAAGTTAGGACATCTTATGACTCTTTATGCCATATTAGCACCATGAAAAGCACATTAGTATAATATAAGACGACTTACCACACCTAACAACATCTTACAACACCGTACAAACCTTTAAAACTCCAAAACAAACCTAATTAATTTGTACGTATCCTTTGAATATCGTACGACAAGTTAGGATATCTTACGACTCTTTATGCCACATTAGCAGCTCGAAAAGAACTTTAGTATAATGTAGAACGCCATACAACTCTTAACACCTAACAATACCGTACGTAAACATAAAACTCCATAACAAACCTAATGAATTCGTACGAGTCCTTTGAACATCGTACGACAATTTAGGACATCTTACGACTCTTTATGCCACATTAGCAATTCGAAAAGAACTTTAGTATAATGTAGAACGCCATACAGCTCCTAAGTACACCTTACAATACCGTACGTAAACTTAAAACTCCATAATAAACCTAATGAATTCGTACGAGTCCTTTGAACATCGTACGACAAGTTAGGACAACTTACGACCCTTTTTGCCACATTAGCAACTTGAAAAGAATGTTAGTACGACAAGTTAAAGCTCCATAATAAACCTAATGAATTCGTAAGAGTCCTTTGAACATCGTACGACAAGTTAGGACATGTTATGACTCTTTATGCCATATTAGCAACTCGAAAAGAATGTTAGTATAATGTAGAACGCCATACAGCTCCTAAGTACACCTTACAATACCGTACGTAAACTTAAAACACCATAATAAACCTAATGAATTCGTACGAGTCCTTTGAACATCGTACGACAAGTTAGGACATCTTACGACCCTTTTTGTCACATTAGCAACTTGAAAAGAACTTTAGTACGACAAGTTAAAGCTCCATAATAAACCTAATGAATTCGCAAGAGTCCTTTGAATATCGTACGACAAGTTAGGACATCTTACGACTCTTTATGCCACATTAGCAATTTGAAAAGAACTTTAGTATAATGTAGAACGCCATACAACTCCTAACACCTTACAATACCGTACGTAAACTTAAAACTCCATAATAAACCTAATGAATTCGTACGAGTCCTTTGAACATCGTACGACAAGTTAGGACATCTTATTACTCTTTATGCCATATTAGCACCTTGAAAAGCACATTAGTATAATGTAAGACGACTTACAACACCTAACAACAGCTTACAACACCGTACGAACCTTTAAAACTCCAAAACAAACCTAATTAATTCGTACGTGTCCTTTGAACATCGTACGATAAGTTAGGACATCTTACGACTCTTTATGCCACATTAGCAGCTCGAAAAGAACTTTAGTATAATGTAGAACGCCATACAACTCTTAACACCTTACAATACCGTACGTAAACTTAAAACTCCATAACAAACCTAATGAATTCGTACGAGTCCTTTGAACATCGTACGACAATTTAGGACATCTTACGACTCTTTATGCCACATTAGCAATTCGAAAAGAACTTTAGTATAATGTAGAACGCCATACAGCTCCTAAGTACACCTTACAATACCGTACGTAAACTTAAAACTCCTTAATAAACCTAATGAATTCGTAAGAGTCCTTTGAACATCGTACGACAAGTTAGGACATCTTATGACTCTTTATGCCATATTAGCAACTCGAAAAGAACGTTAGTATAATGTAGAACGCCATACAGCTCCTAAGTACACCTTACAATACCGTACGTAAACTTAAAACACCATAATAAACCTAATGAATTCGTACGAGTCCTTTGAACATCGTACGACAAGTTAGGACATCTTACGACCCTTTTTGCCACATTAGCAACTTGAAAAGAACTTTAGTACGACAAGTTAAAGCTCCATAATAAACCTAATGAATTCGTAAGAGTCCTTTGAACATCGTACGACAAGTTAGGACATCTTATGACTCTTTATGCCATATTAGCAACTCGAAAAGAATGTTAGTATAATGTAGAACGCCATACAACTCCTAACACCTTACAATACCGTACGTAAACTTAAAACTCCATAATATACCTAATGAATTCGTACGAGTCCTTTGAACATCATACGACAAGTTAGGACATCTTATGACTCTTTATGCCATATTAGCACCATGAAAAGCACATTAGTATAATATAAGACGACTTACCACACCTAACAACATCTTACAACACCGTACAAACCTTTAAAACTCCAAAACAAACCTAATTAATTTGTACGTATCCTTTGAATATCGTACGACAAGTTAGGATATCTTACGACTCTTTATGCCACATTAGCAGCTCGAAAAGAACTTTAGTATAATGTAGAACGCCATACAACTCTTAACACCTAACAATACCGTACGTAAACATAAAACTCCATAACAAACCTAATGAATTCGTACGAGTCCTTTGAACATCGTACGACAATTTAGGACATCTTACGACTCTTTATGCCACATTAGCAATTCGAAAAGAACTTTAGTATAATGTAGAACGCCATACAGCTCCTAAGTACACCTTACAATACCGTACGTAAACTTAAAACTCCATAATAAACCTAATGAATTCGTACGAGTCCTTTGAACATCGTACGACAAGTTAGGACAACTTACGACCCTTTTTGCCACATTAGCAACTTGAAAAGAATGTTAGTACGACAAGTTAAAGCTCCATAATAAACCTAATGAATTCGTAAGAGTCCTTTGAACATCGTACGACAAGTTAGGACATGTTATGACTCTTTATGCCATATTAGCAACTCGAAAAGAATGTTAGTATAATGTAGAACGCCATACAGCTCCTAAGTACACCTTACAATACCGTACGTAAACTTAAAACACCATAATAAACCTAATGAATTCGTACGAGTCCTTTGAACATCGTACGACAAGTTAGGACATCTTACGACCCTTTTTGTCACATTAGCAACTTGAAAAGAACTTTAGTACGACAAGTTAAAGCTCCATAATAAACCTAATGAATTCGCAAGAGTCCTTTGAATATCGTACGACAAGTTAGGACATCTTACGACTCTTTATGCCACATTAGCAATTTGAAAAGAACTTTAGTATAATGTAGAACGCCATACAACTCCTAACACCTTACAATACCGTACGTAAACTTAAAACTCCATAATAAACCTAATGAATTCGTACGAGTCCTTTGAACATCGTACGACAAGTTAGGACATCTTATTACTCTTTATGCCATATTAGCACCTTGAAAAGCACATTAGTATAATGTAAGACGACTTACAACACCTAACAACAGCTTACAACACCGTACGAACCTTTAAAACTCCAAAACAAACCTAATTAATTCGTACGTGTCCTTTGAACATCGTACGATAAGTTAGGACATCTTACGACTCTTTATGCCACATTAGCAGCTCGAAAAGAACTTTAGTATAATGTAGAACGCCATACAACTCTTAACACCTTACAATACCGTACGTAAACTTAAAACTCCATAACAAACCTAATGAATTCGTACGAGTCCTTTGAACATCGTACGACAATTTAGGACATCTTACGACTCTTTATGCCACATTAGCAATTCGAAAAGAACTTTAGTATAATGTAGAACGCCATACAGCTCCTAAGTACACCTTACAATACCGTACGTAAACTTAAAACTCCTTAATAAACCTAATGAATTCGTAAGAGTCCTTTGAACATCGTACGACAAGTTAGGACATCTTATGACTCTTTATGCCATATTAGCAACTCGAAAAGAACGTTAGTATAATGTAGAACGCCATACAGCTCCTAAGTACACCTTACAATACCGTACGTAAACTTAAAACACCATAATAAACCTAATGAATTCGTACGAGTCCTTTGAACATCGTACGACAAGTTAGGACATCTTACGACCCTTTTTGCCACATTAGCAACTTGAAAAGAACTTTAGTACGACAAGTTAAAGCTCCATAATAAACCTAATGAATTCGTAAGAGTCCTTTGAACATCGTACGACAAGTTAGGACATCTTATGACTCTTTATGCCATATTAGCAACTCGAAAAGAATGTTAGTATAATGTAGAACGCCATACAGCTCCTAAGTACACCTTACAATACCGTACGTAAACTTAAAACACCATAATAAACCTAATGAATTCGTACGAGTCCTTTGAACATCGTACGACAAGTTAGGACATCTTACGACCCTTTTTGCCACATTAGCAACTTGAAAAGAACTTTAGTACGACAAGTTAAAGCTCCATAATAAACCTAATGAATTCGCAAGAGTCCTTTGAATATCGTACGACAAGTTAGGACATCTTACGACTCTTTATGCCACATTAGCAATTTGAAAAGAACTTTAGTATAATGTAGAACGCCATACAACTCCTAACACCTTACAATACCGTACGTAAACTTAAAACTCCATAATAAACCTAATGAATTCGTACGAGTCCTTTGAACATCGTACGACAAGTTAGGACATCTTATGACTCTTTATGCCATATTAGCACCTTGAAAAGCACATTAGTATAATGTAAGACGACTTACAACACCTAACAACAGCTTACAACACCGTACGAACCTTTAAAACTCCAAAACAAACCTAATTAATTCGTACGTGTCCTTTGAACATCGTACGACAAGTTAGGACATCTTACGACTCTTTATGCCACATTAGCAGCTCGAAAAGAACTTTAGTATAATGTAGAACGCCATACAACTCTTAACACCTTACAATACCGTACGTAAACTTAAAACTCCAAAACAAACCTAATTAATTCGTACGTGTCCTATGAACATCGTACGACAAGTTAGGACATCTTACGACTCTTTATGCCACATTAGCAGCTCGAAAAGAACTTTAGTATAATGTAGAACGCCATACAACTCTTAACACCTTACAATACCGTACGTAAACTTAAAACTCCATAACAAACCTAATGAATTTTTACGAGTCCTTTGAACATCGTACGACAAGTTAGGACATCTTACGACTCTTTATGCCACATTAGCAACTCGAAAAGAACGTTAGTATAATGTAGAACGCCATACAGCTCCTAAGTACACCTTACAATACCGTACGTAAACTTAAAACACCATAATAAACCTAATGAATTCGTACGAGTCCTTTGAAAATCGTACGATAAGTTAGGACATCTTATGACTCTTTATGCCATATTAGCACCTTGAAAAGCACATTAGTATAATGTAAGACGACTTACAACACCTAACAACATCTTACAACACCGTACGAACCTTTAAAACTCCAAAACAAACCTAATTAATTCGTACGTGTCCTTTGAACATCGTACGACAAGTTAGGACATCTTACGACTCTTTATGCCACATTAGCAACTCGAAAAGAACTTTAGTATAATGTAGAACGCCATACAACTCCTAACACATTACAATACCGTACGTAAACTTAAAACTCCATAATATACCTAATGAATTCGTACGAGTCCTTTGAACATCATACGACAAGTTCGGACATCTTATGACTCTTTATGCCATATTAGCACCATGAAAAGCACATTAGTATAATATAAGACGACTTACCACACCTAACAACATCTTACAACACCGTACGAACCTTTAAAACTCCAAAACAAACCTAATTAATTCGTACGTATCCTTTGAATATCGTACGACAAGTTAGGATATCTTACGACTCTTTATGCCACATTAGCAGCTCGAAAAGAACTTTAGTATAATGTAGAACGCCATACAACTCTTAACACCTTAGAATACCGTACGTAAACTTAAAACTCCATAACAAACCTAATGAATTCGTACGAGTCCTTTGAACATCGTACGACAATTTAGGACATCTTACGACTCTTTATGCCACATTAGCAATTCGAAAAGAACTTTAGTATAATGTAGAACGCCATACAGCTCCTAAGTACACCTTACAATACCGTACGTAAACTTAAAACTCCATAATAAACCTAATGAATTCGTACGAGTCCTTTGAACATCGTACGACAAGTTAGGACATCTTACAACCCTTTTTGCCACATTAGCAACTTGAAAAGAACGTTAGTACGACAAGTTAAAGCTCCATAATAAACCTAATGAATTCGTAAGAGTCCTTTGAACATCGTACGACAAGTTAGGACATCTTATGACTCTTTATGCCATATTAGCAACTCGAAAAGAACGTTAGTATAATGTAGAACGCCATACAGCTCCTAAGTACACCTTACAATACCGTACGTAAACTTAATACTCCATAATAAACCTAATGAATTCGTACGAGTCCTTTGAACATCGTACGACCCTTTTTGCCACATTAGCAACTTGAAAAGAACGTTAGTACGACAAGTTAAAGCTCCATAATAAACCTAATGAATTCGTAAGAGTCCTTTGAACATCGTACGACAAGTTAGGACATCTTATGACTCTTTATGCCATATTAGCAACTCGAAAAGAACGTTAGTATAATGTAGAACGCCATATAGCTCCCTAAGTACACCTTACAATACCGTACGTAAACTTAAAACACCATAATAAAGCTAATGAATTCGTACGAGTCCTTTGAACATCGTACGATAAGTTAGGACATCTTATGACTCTTTATGCCATATGAGCACCTTGAAAAGCACATTAGTGTAATGTAAGACGACTTACAACACCTAACAACATCTTACAACACCGTACGAACCTTTAAAACTCCAAAACAAACCTAATTAATTCGTACGTGTCCTTTGAACATCGTACGATAAGTTAGGACATCTTACGACTCTTTATGCCACATTAGCAGCTCGAAAAGAACTTTAGTATAATGTAGAACGCCATACAACTCTTAACACCTTACAATACCGTACGTAAACTTAAAACTCCATAACAAACCTAATGAATTCGTACGAGTCCTTTGAACATCGTACGACAATTTAGGACATCTTACGACTCTTTATGCCACATTAGCAATTCGAAAAGAACTTTAGTATAATGTAGAACGCCATACAGCTCCTAAGTACACCTTACAATACCGTACGTAAACTTAAAACTCCTTAATAAACCTAATGAATTCGTAAGAGTCCTTTGAACATCGTACGACAAGTTAGGACATCTTATGACTCTTTATGCCATATTAGCAACTCGAAAAGAACGTTAGTATAATGTAGAACGCCATACAGCTCCTAAGTACACCTTACAATACCGTACGTAAACTTAAAACACCATAATAAACCTAATGAATTCGTACGAGTCCTTTGAACATCGTACGACAAGTTAGGACATCTTACGACCCTTTTTGCCACATTAGCAACTTGAAAAGAACTTTAGTACGACAAGTTAAAGCTCCATAATAAACCTAATGAATTCGTAAGAGTCCTTTGAACATCGTACGACAAGTTAGGACATCTTATGACTCTTTATGCCATATTAGCAACTCGAAAAGAATGTTAGTATAATGTAGAACGCCATACAGCTCCTAAGTACACCTTACAATACCGTACGTAAACTTAAAACACCATAATAAACCTAATGAATTCGTACGAGTCCTTTGAACATCGTACGACAAGTTAGGACATCTTACGACCCTTTTTGCCACATTAGCAACTTGAAAAGAACTTTAGTACGACAAGTTAAAGCTCCATAATAAACCTAATGAATTCGCAAGAGTCCTTTGAATATCGTACGACAAGTTAGGACATCTTACGACTCTTTATGCCACATTAGCAATTTGAAAAGAACTTTAGTATAATGTAGAACGCCATACAACTCCTAACACCTTACAATACCGTACGTAAACTTAAAACTCCATAATAAACCTAATGAATTCGTACGAGTCCTTTGAACATCGTACGACAAGTTAGGACATCTTATGACTCTTTATGCCATATTAGCACCTTGAAAAGCACATTAGTATAATGTAAGACGACTTACAACACCTAACAACAGCTTACAACACCGTACGAACCTTTAAAACTCCAAAACAAACCTAATTAATTCGTACGTGTCCTTTGAACATCGTACGACAAGTTAGGACATCTTACGACTCTTTATGCCACATTAGCAGCTCGAAAAGAACTTTAGTATAATGTAGAACGCCATACAACTCTTAACACCTTACAATACCGTACGTAAACTTAAAACTCCAAAACAAACCTAATTAATTCGTACGTGTCCTATGAACATCGTACGACAAGTTAGGACATCTTACGACTCTTTATGCCACATTAGCAGCTCGAAAAGAACTTTAGTATAATGTAGAACGCCATACAACTCTTAACACCTTACAATACCGTACGTAAACTTAAAACTCCATAACAAACCTAATGAATTTTTACGAGTCCTTTGAACATCGTACGACAAGTTAGGACATCTTACGACTCTTTATGCCACATTAGCAACTCGAAAAGAACGTTAGTATAATGTAGAACGCCATACAGCTCCTAAGTACATCTTACAATACCGTACGTAAACTTAAAACACCATAATAAACCTAATGAATTCGTACGAGTCCTTTGAACATCGTACGATAAGTTAGGACATCTTATGACTCTTTATGCCATATGAGCACCTTGAAAAGCACATTAGTGTAATGTAAGACGACTTACAACACCTAACAACATCTTACAACACCGTACGAACCTTTAAAACTCCAAAACAAACCTAATTAATTCGTACGTGTCCTTTGAACATCGTACGACAAGTTAGGACATCTTACGACTCTTTATGGCACATTAGCAACTCGAAAAGAACTTTAGTATAATGTAGAACGCCATACAACTCCTAACACCTTACAATACCGTACGTAAACTTAGAACTCCATAATAAACCTAATGAATTCGTACGAGTCCTTTGAACATCATACGACAAGTTAGGACATCTTATGACTCTTTATGCCATATTAGCACCATGAAAAGCACATTAGTATAATATAAGACGACTTACCACCCCTAACAACATCTTACAACACCGTACGAACCTTTAAAACTTCAAAACAAACCTAATTAATTCGTACGTATCCTTTGAATATCGTACGACAAGTTAGGATATCTTACGACTCTTTATGCCACATTAGCAGCTCGAAAAGAACTTTAGTATAATGTAGAACGCCATACAACTCTTAACACCTTACAATACCGTACGTAAACTTAAAACTCCATAACAAACCTAATGAATTCGTACGAGTCCTTTGAACATCGTACGACAATTTAGGACATCTTACGACTCTTTATGCCACATTAGCAATTCGAAAAGAACTTTAGTATAATGTAGAACGCCATACAGCTCCTAAGTACACCTTACAATACCGTACGTAAACTTAAAACTCCATAATAAACCTAATGAATTCGTACGAGTCCTTTGAACATCGTGCGACAAGTTAGGACATCTTACGACCCTTTTTGCCACATCACTAGTTTTGATTCAGAGTCCCTGGACTTTAAGAAACTTTCGAGGGCTGATTCGGTTGCAATGATTAGAAGAGTTACTGATGAGGAGGTTAAAATGGCGATGTTTGATATTGGTGAGAATAAGTCCCCGGGGCCTGATGGTTTCTCGTCGGCTTTTTTCATTCATAGTTGGGATGTGGTGGGTAAAGATGTATGTAGAGCTGTCCAAGACTTTTTTGCGCATTCCAGGCTGCTTAAGGAGGTAAACCACACTGTTATTCATTTGATTCCGAAGGTCCAATCTCCGGAAAGAGTCAATGATTATAGACCTATCTCTTGTTGCAATGTGATTTATAAGTGCATTAGCAAAATTATTTCGAACAGAATTAGGGATGCTTTGGATGGGCTGGTTAACGTTAACCAATCAGCGTTTGTGCCAGGGAGAAGAATATCTGACAATATTCTGATCACTCAAGAAATAATGCATAACTACCATCGGAATAAGGGGCCTCCTAGGTGTGCGGTTAAAGTTGATATTCAAAAAGCGTATGATACGGTTAGTTGGAGGTTTCTGGGAGAGATTCTTTTGAAGTTTGGGTTTCATAAGCGCATGGTTGATTGGATTATGGAATGTGTTACTACGGTCGCGTATTCTGTTTGTGTTAATGGAGATCTTTGTGGCTACTTCAAAGGGAGAAGAGGTTTGCGACAAGGGGACCCAATATCTCCATATTTATTTACACTTGTCATGGAGGTTTTGACTCTTATTATGCAGCGCAACACTGGGATTGGGAGTGGTTTCAAATACCATAATCTATGTGCGTCGCAAAGGATAGTTAATATTTGTTTTGCTGACGATTTGTTTCTGTTTGCTAGAGGTGAAGTCAAGTCTTGTATGATTATAATGAAAGGGTTGGAGGAGTTTAGATTGACTTCTGGGTTAGCGGCTAGTATTGACAAGAGCACTGTTTTCTTCTGTCAGGTTAACCCGGCATTGAAACGTGCTATCATGGATGTTATGCCTTTTGAGGAAGGAAAACTTCCAATTAGATATCTTGGGGTGCCTCTTATTTCGTCTAATTTGATTGCTGCTAATTGTAAAGCTTTAATTGAAAAAGTTGATAGGAGGATCGATGATTGGATGAATAAAGCTTTATCTTTTGCGGGAAGGCTGCAGTTGATAGTGTCTGTTATTTCTTCCATGTTTACGTATTGGGCATCGGTTCTTATGCTGCCTGCTAGTACTGTGAAGGAATTGGAGCGGAAAATGAAAGGATTTCTTTGGCAGAAAGATGGAAAAGATCGAGCAAAATCGAAGGTTGCATGGAGGGTAGTCTGTCTCCCAAAAAAAGAAGGTGGCCTGGGTATTCGAAAGATTTCAGATGTAAACCGATCTCTAATGGCTTATCATATTTGGAGTATTGTTATTCGTAGGAAATCTCTATGGGTGGAATGGATTTATGATCACAAATTGAAAGGCAGAAGTTTTTGGGAGGTGGAACCTAGAGCAAGTATGAGTTGGGGGTGGAGGAAGATTCTCCAGATTAGAGAATTGGTTCGGCCTTATATATATCAGAAAATTGGAGATGGTAAGAATACGTTTATTTGGAGTGACAACTGGTGTAAGTATAGCCCTCTTAGTACTTTCATCACTAAGAGGGATATTTATGGGGCAGGGTTCTCAACTTCGGATAAGGTTGCTGATTTGGTGAACGAGGTTGGTAGTTGGAGGTGGCCGCAAGCATGGTATGATCTTTTTCCTGTTCTTATTAATATTCATGCTCCATTAATATGCAATAGCAGGAGAGATGTAAGTATATGGCAGGATGATATGGGAGTAGAGCGAAAGTTTTCTGTACATAATGTATGGGAAACTATTCGGCACCGAAGTATGGAGGTTGATTGGTTTAATATTGTCTGGTTTACTTATTGCATACCAAGACATGCGTTTCATGTATGGTTGGTATGTCGTAAGAAACTAAACACACATGATACAATGAGGAAATGGGATATGAATATGAGATGTTGTCCGTTATGTGTGAAGGATATGGATTCGCATGAACATCTGTTTTTTGAGTGTGAATATGCGAGAAAGGTTTGGGGAAATGTTCGAAGTTACACGAGTCTGGGGCATATTGAAGGAGTTTGGGAGATTATTGTGGGTTTTCTAAACACAAGAGGCAATTGGAAGTCGACTGAAAGTATTATAGAGGCTTGTGGTTGGAGCTACTGCGTACTACGTCTGGCAGGAAAGGAATGCTAGAATATTTACTGATATTAAGAGAAGACCTACGCAGATTACAAAGATAATATTGGATACTGTTAGACTGAAATTGGTATCAATGAGAGAGGGACATGTGATCAGTAATTGGAAGACTCGCAAGAGATGGGATCTGGAGCGGATAGTTTTTACATGAGGCTTGATGGGTTTCGCATTGTCTAGATTATAGTCTAGTTTGGTTTTTAATTTTGGTTCGTTTTCCATTATTATGTTCTTAAGTGGTAGCCTGTGTTCACAATCTTAGGGCATGTCCTTTGATTGAACTAATGGGTACATTTTGTCCCATTACTTGTTTCTTCTTGATTCATATTTATACAATCACCGGGGTAAACCCTTTACCCAAAAAAAGAACGTTAGTACGACAAGTTAAAGCTCCATAATAAACTAATGAATTCGTAAGAGTCCTTTGAACATCGTACGACAAGTTAGGACATCTTATGATTCTTTATGCCATATTAGCAACTCGAAAAGAACGTTAGTATAATGTAGAACGCCATACAGCTCCTAAGTACACCTTACAATACCGTACGTAAACTTAAAACACCATAATAAACCTAATGAATTCGTATGAGTCCTTTGAACATCGTACGATAAGTTAGGACATCTTATGACTCTTTATGCCATATTAGCACCTTGAAAAGCACATTAGTATAATGTAAGACGACTTACAACACCTAACAACATCTTACAACACCGTACGAAGCTTTAAAACTCCAAAACAAACCTAATTAATTCGTACGTGTCCTATGAACATCGTACGACAAGTTAGGACATCTTACGACTCTTTATGCCAAATTAGCAGCTCGAAAAGAACTTTAGTATAATGTAGAACGCTATACAACTCTTAACACCTTACAATACCGTACGTAAACTTAAAACTCCATAACAAACCTAATGAATTCGTACGAGTCCTTTTTTTTGGGTAAAGGGTTACCCCGGTGATTCTATTATAAAGACAACCGTCAATGAAGTACAAGTAGTGAGGATGTGTTCCTCACTAGTTCATATGTGGGACAAACCCCCACATATGTAAACAAAAAAGATAACTAACCAATACAATCCAAACAAACTAGTCTACCACAGATAAACGATCTAATAGAAAGAAGCTAACAAAACCAAAGCATCATCCGCCATCATCAAATATGAACGCTCCACCCTTGGAAATCCTCCTCCAAAACCCGAGCAAACTATTATCCATTGGAAACCATATGAGAAGAGGAGCTTTCCCCTGATTTATCTCTAGATATATCTCTTATTTCATCAAAGATATCTTCAACCTCTTCCTCATCCAAGACCTCAAGCACCTCTCTTCCCAATTTATCCTTCGCTTTGATAGACTCCAACGCCCCCCCATCCTTCACATATTCTGAATCTAAAGCACTAAAGGAGTTTTGTACTTGGATCTTCAGGGGATCTCTACCTTTACCAGCCGAATTAGTGGGTCTTGGTCCCAACATTTTCTTGTAATCGAATGCTCGATATTCAAATTTTGGTTTCTGGTTGGTAACGTGGAACCCACTTTTGTTATCCTTTTTCCTCCCCTTTACTTCAGTAAACCCATCCCTATTAACCTTTGGTTTAGTGGCAGTATTAGGTTTAGCACTAACCTGTTCTGGTTTAGATGTAGGACGAACCTGTTTAGGACAATCATCATTTAGATGTCCAAACACACAACACTGCGAACACCTAGGGGGCGTCCATTCATACTCCACACCCACACTCTCAATAGCGTATTTATCTCCATCCACATCTGGAATAGCCATAGTTAGCACATCCTTAAACTCATGCTCTGCTGAAATTTCAATAAGAGCCCTTGCATAACTACTTCTACCCCAACTTTCAGAACACATAGTAGTAGTGTAGGAATCTAGTAACCTTGGAGAACCAATCTTTGAGGCAAGCATGCTTAATCCATCATCCGTATAAGCTGCAATAGGCACATCATGCAATTTAACCCAAACCGCCACTTTCCTAATGTCTTCTTTTTTAAGGACAGTCATAGGAGACCATGTATTTAGAACGATCGGTTTATTGCGAATTAGCCAAGGTCCCCCTTCAAGCACAGCAAGCATACTCTTGTTATCAACAAATTTGAAGAAAAAGAAACCATTAGCATTCATCATACATTTTTGCAGCCCATACTTCTTCCAATTTGTTTTCACAAAATGCTCAACAACCGGATATGCAACTCTATCTCCTAGAAAATACCCATATAGAGTGAAAGCTAATTTATCTTGGACAATTTTAACCGATTCCCTAGGGAGAACCACATCAACACCTTGTTGTGTATCCAAAGACTCCAAAAAACGAAAATGAATGCTACTTTTTGACGTACCGGATTGTAGAGTAGCAGCATAAGAATTCACTTTAGGCTCAATAATCTGGTCACTAGTGGCAGCCTCATTTTCTTTGTCAGATAAAATTACAGCTTGTTTTTCACTTTAAACATCCTCTTGATTTATAATCTTACCACGACGAGGAAGACGAACACCATCAATATTCACCACCTTCCGAGCAATACCCTCAATTTTTGGCTCAGTATTCTCTACAAATCTTACTTTTCGAGCACTGATAGGTTTGGGACTAATTTCCGTCTCCATATTGCTGATTATTGAGTCGAAACCCTAATTCGTAATAAACCAGGTTTCAAACAATATCAGCCTCCACAAACCCTAATTTGCAACCCCACAACACTCAAATTCCGTTATACCAATAGGCAAAGCAGATTTGAAACCCTAATTCGTAATGAACCAAGGGTTTGTTTACATCAGCCGTTTAAGATGACCCAACCAATGCAAACCCAGCCGTTTGATACAAACCCTAGATGTCGAACCAAAATAACGCAGCAATTTTTCAACAAAAAACGAACGAAATAGCTATCTAACCAGAAAATCAGCACCGAAGAACCTTCATTCAATGTTGTAATTGATCAGATTAAGACCATGAAGGGAGACTTCGAATCAATAGTCCAGAAAAACGATCAGATCTAGAGTTTCAAAGATGAAACCCTAGAATCGCCCAAATCGCCCATAGACCAACGGTGTTCTAACTCCCATAATTCATACGAGTCCTTTGAACATCGTACGACAAGTTAGGACATCTTACGACTCTTTATGCCTCATTAGCAACTCGAAAAGAACGTTAGTATAATGTAGAACGCCATACATCTCCTAAGTACACCTTACAATACCGTACGTAAACTTAATACTCCATAATAAACCTAATGAATTCGTACGAGTCCTTTGAACATCGTACGACAAGTTAGGACATCTTACGACCCTTTTTGCCACATTAGCAACTTGAAAAGAACTTTAGTACGACAAGTTAAAGCTCCATAATAAACCTAATGAATTCGCAAGAGTCCTTTGAATATCGTACGACAAGTTAGGACATCTTACGACTCTTTATGCCACATTAGCAATTTTAAAAGAACTTTAGTATAATGTAGAACGCCATACAACTCCTAACAACTTACAATACCGTACGTAAACTTAAAACTCCATAATAAACCTAATGAATTCGTACGAGTCCTTTGAACATCGTACGACAAGTTAGGACATCATATGACTCTTTATGCCATATTAGCACCTTGAAAAGCACATTAGTATAATGTAAGACGACTTACAACACCTAACAACAGCTTACAACACCGTACGAACCTTTAAAACTCCAAAACAAACCTAATTAATTCGTACGTGTCCTTTGAACATCGTACGATAAGTTAGGACATCTTACGACTCTTTATGCCACATTAGCAGCTCGAAAAGAACTTTAGTATAATGTAGAACGCCATACAACTCTTAACACCTTACAATACCGTACGTAAACTTAAAACTCCATAACAAACCTAATGAATTCGTACGAGTCCTTTGAACATCGTACGACAATTTAGGACATCTTACGACTCTTTATGCCACATTAGCAATTCGAAAAGAACTTTAGTATAATGTAGAACGCCATACAGCTCCTAAGTACACCTTACAATACCGTACGTAAACTTAAAACTCCATAATAAACCTAATGAATTCGTACGAGTCCTTTGAACATCGTACGACAAGTTAGGACATCTTACGACCCTTTTTGCCACATTAGCAACTTGAAAAGAACGTTAGTACGACAAGTTAAAGCTCCATAATAAACCTAATGAATTCGTAAAAGTCCTTTGAACATCTTACGACAAGTTAGGACATCTTATGACTCTTTATGCCATATTAGCAACTCGAAAAGAACGTTAGTATAATGTAGAACGCCATACAGCTCCTAAGTACACCTTACAATACCGTACGTAAACTTAAAACACCATAATAAACCTAATGAATTCGTACGAGTCCTTTGAACATCGTACGACAAGTTAGGACATCTTACGACCCTTTTTGCCACATTAGCAACTTGAAAAGAACTTTAGTACGACAAGTTAAAGCTCCATAATAAACCTAATGAATTCGTAAGAGTCCTTTGAACATCGTACGACAAGTTAGGACATCTTATGACTCTTTATGCCATATTAGCAACTCGAAAAGAATGTTAGTATAATGTTGAACGCCATACAGCTCCTAAGTACACCTTACAATACCGTACGTAAACTTAAAACACCATAATAAACCTAATGAATTCGTACGAGTCCTTTGAACATCGTACGACAAGTTAGGACATCTTACGACCCTTTTTGCCACATTAGCAACTTGAAAAGAACTTTAGTACGACAAGTTAAAGCTCCATAATAAACCTAATGAATTCGCAAGAGTCCTTTGAATATCGTACGACAAGTTAGGACATCTTACGACTCTTTATGCCACATTAGCAATTTGAAAAGAACTTTAGTATAATGTAGAACGCCATACAACTCCTAACACCTTACAATACCGTACGTAAACTTAAAACTCCATAATAAACCTAATGAATTCGTACGAGTCCTTTGAACATCGTACGACAAGTTAGGACATCTTATGACTCTTTATGCCATATTAGCACCTTGAAAAGCACATTAGTATAATGTAAGACGACTTACAACACCTAACAACAGCTTACAACACCGTACGAACCTTTAAAACTCCAAAACAAACCTAATTAATTCGTACGTGTCCTTTGAACATCGTACGACAAGTTAGGACATCTTACGACTCTTTATGCCACATTAGCAGCTCGAAAAGAACTTTAGTATAATGTAGAACGCCATACAACTCTTAACACCTTACAATACCGTACGTAAACTTAAAACTCCAAAACAAACCTAATTAATTCGTACGTGTCCTATGAACATCGTACGACAAGTTAGGACATCTTACGACTCTTTATGCCACATTAGCAGCTCGAAAAGAACTTTAGTATAATGTAGAACGCCACACAACTCTTAACACCTTACAATACCGTACGTAAACTTAAAACTCCATAACAAACCTAATGAATTTTTACGAGTCCTTTGAACATCGTACGACAAGTTAGGACATCTTACGACTCTTTATGCCACATTAGCAACTCGAAAAGAACGTTAGTATAATGTAGAACGCCATACAGCTCCTAAGTACACCTTACAATACCGTACGTAAACTTAAAACACCATAATAAACCTAATGAATTCGTACGAGTCCTTTGAAAATCGTACGATAAGTTAGGACATCTTATGACTCTTTATGCCATATTAGCACCTTGAAAAGCACATTAGTATAATGTAAGACGACTTACAACACCTAACAACATCTTACAACACCGTACGAACCTTTAAAACTCCAAAACAAACCTAATTAATTCGTACGTGTCCTTTGAACATCGTACGACAAGTTAGGACATCTTACGACTCTTTATGCCACATTAGCAACTCGAAAAGAACTTTAGTATAATGTAGAACGCCATACAACTCCTAACACATTACAATACCGTACGTAAACTTAAAACTCCATAATATACCTAATGAATTCGTATGAGTCCTTTGAACATCATACGACAAGTTCGGACATCTTATGACTCTTTATGCCATATTAGCACCATGAAAAGCACATTAGTATAATATAAGACGACTTACCACACCTAACAACATCTTACAACACCGTACGAACCTTTAAAACTCCAAAACAAACCTAATTAATTCGTACGTATCTTTTGAATATCGTACGACAAGTTAGGATATCTTACGACTCTTTATGCCACATTAGCAGCTCGAAAAGAACTTTAGTATAATGTAGAACGCCATACAACTCTTAACACCTTAGAATACCGTACGTAAACTTAAAACTCCATAACAAACCTAATGAATTCGTACGAGTCCTTTGAACATCATACGACAATTTAGGACATCTTACGACTCTTTATGCCACATTAGCAATTCGAAAAGAACTTTAGTATAATGTAGAACGCCATACAGCTCCTAAGTACACCTTACAATACCGTACGTAAACTTAAAACTCCATAATAAACCTAATGAATTCGTACGAGTCCTTTGAACATCGTACGATAAGTTAGGACATCTTATGACTTATTATGCCATATTAGCAACTCGAAAAGAACGTTAGTATAATGTAGAACGCCATATAGCTCCCTAAGTACACCTTACAATACCGTACGTAAACTTAAAACACCATAATAAAGCTAATGAATTCGTACGAGTCCTTTGAACATCGTACGATAAGTTAGGACATCTTATGACTCTTTATGCCATATGAGCACCTTGAAAAGCACATTAGTGTAATGTAAGACGACTTACAACACCTAACAACATCTTACAACACCGTACGAACCTTTAAAACTCCAAAACAAACCTAATTAATTCGTACGTGTCCTTTGAACATCGTACGACAAGTTAGGACATCTTACGACTCTTTATGGCACATTAGCAACTCGAAAAGAACTTTAGTATAATGTAGAACGCCATACAACTCCTAACACCTTACAATACCGTACGTAAACTTAAAACTCCATAATAAACCTAATGAATTCGTACGAGTCCTTTGAACATCGTACGACAATTAGGACATCTTATGACTCTTTATGCCATATTAGCACCTTGAAAAGCACATTAGTATAATGTAAGACGACTTACAACACCTAACATCATCTTACAACACCGTACGAACCTTTAAAACTCCAAAACAAACCTAATTAATTCGTACGTGTCCTTTGAACATCGTACGACAATTAGGACATCTTACGACTCTTTATACCACATTAGCAACTCGAAAAGAACTTTAGTATAACGTAGAACGCGATACAACTCTTAACACCTTACAATACCGTACGTAAACTTATAACTCCATCACAAAACCTAATGAATTCGTACGAGTCCTTTGAACATCGTACGACAAGTTAGGACATCTTACGACTCTTTATGCCACATTAGCAACTCGAAAAGAACGTTAGTATAATGTAGAACGCCATACAGCTCCTAAGTACACCTTACAATACCGTACCTAAACTTAAAACTCCATAATAAACCTAATGAATTCGTACGAGTCATTTGAACATCGTACGACAAGTTAGGACATCTTACGACCCTTTTTGCCACATTAGCAACTTGAAAAGAACGTTAGTACGACAAGTTAAAGCTCCATAATAAACCTAATGAATTCGTAAGAGTCCTTTGAACATCGTACGACAAGTTAGGACATCTTACGACTCTTTATGCCACATTAGCAACTCGAAAAGAACTTTAGTATAATGTAGAACGCCATACAACTCCTAACACATTACAATACCGTACGTAAACTTAAAACTCCATAATATACCTAATGAATTCGTACGAGTCCTTTGAACATCGTACGACAATTAGGACATCTTATGACTCTTTATGCCATATTAGCACCTTGAAAAGCACATTAGTATAATGTAAGACGACTTACAACACCTAACATCATCTTACAACACCGTACGAACCTTTAAAACTCCAAAACAAACCTAATTAATTCGTACGTGTCCTTTGAACATCGTACGACAATTAGGACATCTTACGACTCTTTATGCCACATTAGCAACTCGAAAAGAACTTTAGTATAATGTAGAACGCCATACAGCTCCTAAGTACACCTTACAATACCGTACGTAAACTTAAAACTCCATAATAAACCTAATGAATTCGTACGAGTCATTTGAACATCGTACGACAAGTTAGGACATCTTACGACCCTTTTTGCCACATTAGCAACTTGAAAAGAACGTTAGTACGACAAGTTAAAGCTCCATAATAAACCTAATGAATTCGTAAGAGTCCTTTGAACATCGTACGACAAGTTAGGACATCTTACGACTCTTTATGCCACATTAGCAACTCGAAAAGAACTTTAGTATAATGTAGAACGCCATACAACTCCTAACACATTACAATACCGTACGTAAACTTAAAACTCCATAATATACCTAATGAATTCGTACGAGTCCTTTGAACATCATACGACAAGTTAGGACATCTTATGACTCTTTATGCCATATTAGCACCATGAAAAGCACATTAGTATAATATAAGACGACTTACCACACCTAACAACATCTTACAACACCGTACGGACCTTTAAAACTTCAAAATAAACTTAATTAATTCGTACGTATCATTTGAATATCGTACGACAAGTTAGGATATCTTACGACTCTTTATGCCACATTAGCAGCTCGAAAAGAACTTTAGTATAATGTAGAACGCCATACAACTCCTAACACCTTACAATACCGTACGTAAACTTAAAACTCCATAATAAACCTAATGAATTCGTACGAGTCCTTTGAACATCGTACGACATGTAGGACATCTTATGACTCTTTATGCCATATTAGCACCTTGAAAAGCACATTAGTATAATGTAAGACGACTTACAACACCTAACATCATCTTACAACACCGTACGGACCTTTAAAACTCCAAAACAAACCTAATTAATTCGTACATGTCCTTTGAACATCGTACGGCAATTAGGACATCTTACGACTCTTTATGCCACATTAGCAACTCGAAAAGAACTTTAGTATAATGTAGAACGCCATACAACTCTTAACACCTTACAATACCGTACGTAAACTTAAAACTCCATAACAAACCTAATAAATTCGTACGAGTCCTTTGAACATCGTACGACAATTTAGGACATCTTACGACTCTTTATGCCACATTAGCAATTCGAAAAGAACTTTAGTATAATGTAGAACGCCATACAGCTCCTAAGTACACCTTACAATACCGTACGTAAACTTAAAACTCCATAATAAACCTAATGAATTCGTACGAGTCCTTTGAACATCGTACGACAAGTTAGGACATCTTACGACCCTTTTTGCCACATTAGCAGTTTGAAAAGAACGTTAGTACGACAAGTTAAAGCTCCATAATAAACCTAATGAATTCGTAAGAGTCCTTTGAACATCGTACGACAAGTTAGGACATCTTACGACTCTTTATGCCACATTAGCAACTCGAAAAGAACTTTAGTATAAAGTAGAACGCCATAAAACTCCTAACACATTACAATACCGTACGTAAACTTAAAACTCCATAATATACATAATGAATTCGTACGAGTCCTTTGAACATCATACGACAAGTTAGGACATCTTATGACTCTTTATGCCATATTAGCACCATGAAAAGCACATTAGTATAATATAAGACGACTTACCACACCTAACAACATCTTACAACACCGTACGAACCATTAAAACTTCAAAACAAACCTAATTAATTCGTACGTATCCTTTGAATATCGTACGACAAGTTAGGATATCTTACGACTCTTTATGCCACATTAGCAGCTCGAAAAGAACTTTAGTATAATGTAGAACGCCATACAACTCTTAACACCTTAGAATACCGTACGTAAACTTAAAACTCCATAACAAACCTAATGAATTCGTACGAGTCCTTTGAACATCGTACGACAATTTAGGACATCTTACGACTCTTTATGCCACATTAGCAATTCGAAAAGAACTTTAGTATAATGTAGAACGCCATACAACTCCTAAGTACACCTTACAATACCGTACGTAAACTTAAAACTCCATAATAAACCTAATGAATTCGTACGAGTCCTTTGAACATCGTACGATAAGTTAGGACATCTTATGACTTATTATGCCATATTAGCAACTCGAAAAGAACGTTAGTATAATGTAGAACGCCATATAGCTCCCTAAGTACACCTTACAATACCGTACGTAAACTTAAAACACCATAATAAAGCTAATGAATTCGTACGAGTCCTTTGAACATCGTACGATAAGTTAGGACATCTTATGACTCTTTATGCCATATGAGCACCTTGAAAAGCACATTAGTGTAATGTAAGACGACTTACAACACCTAACAACATCTTACAACACCGTACGAATCTTTAAAACTCCAAAACAAACCTAATTAATTCGTACGTGTCCTTTGAACATCGTACGACAAGTTAGGACATCTTACGACTCTTTATGGCACATTAGCAACTCGAAAAGAACTTTAGTATAATGTAGAACGCCATACAACTCCTAACACCTTACAATACCGTACGTAAACTTAAAACTCCATAATAAACCTAATGAATTCGTACGAGTCCTTTGAACATCGTACGACAATTAGGACATCTTATGACTCTTTATGCCATATTAGCACCTTGAAAAGCACATTAGTATAATGTAAGACGACTTACAACACCTAACATCATCTTACAACACCGTACGAACCTTTAAAACTCCAAAACAAACCTAATTAATTCGTACGTGTCCTTTGAACATCGTACGACAATTAGGACATCTTACGACTCTTTATGCCACATTAGCAACTCGAAAAGAACTTTAGTATAACGTAGAACGCGATACAACTCTTAACACCTTACAATACCGTACGTAAACTTATAACTCCATCACAAAACCTAATGAATTCGTACGAGTCCTTTGAACATCGTACGACAAGTTAGGACATCTTACGACTCTTTATGCCACATTAGCAACTCGAAAAGAACGTTAGTATAATGTAGAACGCCATACAGCTCCTAAGTACACCTTACAATACCGTACCTAAACTTAAAACTCCATAATAAACCTAATGAATTCGTACGAGTCATTTGAACATCGTACGACAAGTTAGGACATCTTACGACCCTTTTTGCCACATTAGCAACTTGAAAAGAACGTTAGTACGACAAGTTAAAGCTCCATAATAAACCTAATGAATTCGTAAGAGTCCTTTGAACATCGTACGACAAGTTAGGACATCTTACGACTCTTTATGCCACATTAGCAACTCGAAAAGAACTTTAGTATAATGTAGAACGCCATACAACTCCTAACACATTACAATACCGTACGTAAACTTAAAACTCCATAATATACCTAATGAATTCGTACGAGTCCTTTGAACATCGTACGACAATTAGGACATCTTATGACTCTTTATGCCATATTAGCACCTTGAAAAGCACATTAGTATAATGTAACACGACTTACAACACCTAACATCATCTTACAACACCGTACGAACCTTTAAAACTCCAAAACAAACCTAATTAATTCGTACGTGTCCTTTGAACATCGTACGACAATTAGGACATCTTACGACTCTTTATGCCACATTAGCAACTCGAAAAGAACTTTAGTATAATGTAGAACGCCATACAGCTCCTAAGTACACCTTACAATACCGTACGTAAACTTAAAACTCCATAATAAACCTAATGAATTCGTACGAGTCATTTGAACATCGTACGACAAGTTAGGACATCTTACGACCCTTTTTGCCACATTAGCAACTTGAAAAGAACGTTAGTACGACAAGTTAAAGCTCCATAATAAACCTAATGAATTCGTAAGAGTCCTTTGAACATCGTACGACAAGTTAGGACATCTTACGACTCTTTATGCCACATTAGCAACTCGAAAAGAACTTTAGTATAATGTAGAACGCCATACAACTCCTAACACATTACAATACCGTACGTAAACTTAAAACTCCATAATATACCTAATGAATTCGTACGAGTCCTTTGAACATCATACGACAAGTTAGGACATCTTATGACTCTTTATGCCATATTAGCACCATGAAAAGCACATTAGTATAATATAAGACGACTTACCACACCTAACAACATCTTACAACACCGTACGGACCTTTAAAACTTCAAAATAAACTTAATTAATTCGTACGTATCCTTTGAATATCGTACGACAAGTTAGGATATCTTACGACTCTTTATGCCACATTAGCAGCTCGAAAAGAACTTTAGTATAATGTAGAACGCCATACAACTCCTAACACCTTACAATACCGTACGTAAACTTAAAACTCCATAATAAACCTAATGAATTCGTACGAGTCCTTTGAACATCGTACGACATGTAGGACATCTTATGACTCTTTATGCCATATTAGCACCTTGAAAAGCACATTAGTATAATGTAAGACGACTTACAACACCTAACATCATCTTACAACACCGTACGGACCTTTAAAACTCCAAAACAAACCTAATTAATTCGTACATGTCCTTTGAACATCGTACGTCAATTAGGACATCTTACGACTCTTTATGCCACATTAGCAACTCGAAAAGAACTTTAGTATAATGTAGAACGCCATACAACTCTTAACACCTTACAATACCGTACGTAAACTTAAAACTCCATAACAAACCTAATAAATTCGTACGAGTCCTTTGAACATCGTACGACAATTTAGGACATCTTACGACTCTTTATGCCACATTAGCAATTCGAAAAGAACTTTAGTATAATGTAGAACGCCATACAGCTCCTAAGTACACCTTACAATACCGTACGTAAACTTAAAACTCCATAATAAACCTAATGAATTCGTACGAGTCCTTTGAACATCGTACGACAAGTTAGGACATCTTACGACCCTTTTTGCCACATTAGCAGTTTGAAAAGAACGTTAGTACGACAAGTTAAAGCTCCATAATAAACCTAATGAATTCGTAAGAGTCCTTTGAACATCGTACGACAAGTTAGGACATCTTACGACTCTTTATGCCACATTAGCAACTCGAAAAGAACTTTAGTATAAAGTAGAACGCCATAAAACTCCTAACACATTACAATACCGTACGTAAACTTAAAACTCCATAATATACCTAATGAATTCGTACGAGTCCTTTGAACATCATACGACAAGTTAGGACATCTTATGACTCTTTATGCCATATTAGCACCATGAAAAGCACATTAGTATAATATAAGACGACTTACCACACCTAACAACATCTTACAACACCGTACGGACCTTTAAAACTTCAAAATAAACTTAATTAATTCGTACGTATCCTTTGAATATCGTACGACAAGTTAGGATATCTTACGACTCTTTATGCCACATTAGCAGCTCGAAAAGAACTTTAGTATAATGTAGAACGCCATACAACTCCTAACACCTTACAATACCGTACGTAAACTTAAAACTCCATAATAAACCTAATGAATTCGTACGAGTCCTTTGAACATCGTACGACATGTAGGACATCTTATGACTCTTTATGCCATATTAGCACCTTGAAAAGCACATTAGTATAATGTAAGACGACTTACAACACCTAACATCATCTTACAACACCGTACGGACCTTTAAAACTCCAAAACAAACCTAATTAATTCGTACATGTCCTTTGAACATCGTACGGCAATTAGGACATCTTACGACTCTTTATGCCACATTAGCAACTCGAAAAGAACTTTAGTATAATGTAGAACGCCATACAACTCTTAACACCTTACAATACCGTACGTAAACTTAAAACTCCATAACAAACCTAATAAATTCGTACGAGTCCTTTGAACATCGTACGACAATTTAGGACATCTTACGACTCTTTATGCCACATTAGCAATTCGAAAAGAACTTTAGTATAATGTAGAACGCCATACAGCTCCTAAGTACACCTTACAATACCGTACGTAAACTTAAAACTCCATAATAAACCTAATGAATTCGTACGAGTCCTTTGAACATCGTACGACAAGTTAGGACATCTTACGACCCTTTTTGCCACATTAGCAGTTTGAAAAGAACGTTAGTACGACAAGTTAAAGCTCCATAATAAACCTAATGAATTCGTAAGAGTCCTTTGAACATCGTACGACAAGTTAGGACATCTTACGACTCTTTATGCCACATTAGCAACTCGAAAAGAACTTTAGTATAAAGTAGAACGCCATAAAACTCCTAACACATTACAATACCGTACGTAAACTTAAAACTCCATAATATACCTAATGAATTCGTACGAGTCCTTTGAACATCATACGACAAGTTAGGACATCTTATGACTCTTTATGCCATATTAGCACCATGAAAAGCACATTAGTATAATATAAGACGACTTACCACACCTAACAACATCTTACAACACCGTACGAACCATTAAAACTTCAAAACAAACCTAATTAATTCGTACGTATCCTTTGAATATCGTACGACAAGTTAGGATATCTTACGACTCTTTATGCCACATTAGCAGCTCGAAAAGAACTTTAGTATAATGTAGAACGCCATACAACTCTTAACACCTTACAATACCGTACGTAAACTTAAAACTCCATAACAAACCTAATGAATTCGTACGAGTCCTTTGAACATCGTACGACAATTTAGGACATCTTACGACTCTTTATGCCACATTAGCAATTCGAAAAGAACTTTAGTATAATGTAGAACGCCATACAACTCCTAACACATTACAATACCGTACGTAAACTTAAAACTCCATAATATACCTAATGAATTCGTACGAGTCCTTTGAACATCGTACGACAAGTTAGGACATCTTACGACCCTTTTTGCCACATTAGCAACTTGAAAAGAACGTTAGTACGACAAGTTAAAGCTCCATAATAAACCTAATGAATTCGTAAGAGTCCTTTGAACATCGTACGACAAGTTAGAACATCTTATGATTCTTTATGCCATATTAGCAACTCGAAAAGAACGTTAGTATAATGTAGAACGCCATACAGCTCCTAAGTACACCTTACAATACCGTACGTAAACTTAAAACACCATAATAAACCTAATGAATTCGTACGAATCCTTTGAACATCGTACGATAAGTTAGGACATCTTATGACTCTTTATGCCATATTAGCACCTTGAAAAGCACATTAGTATAATGTTAGATGACTTACAACACCTAACAACATCTTACAACACCGTACGAAGCTTTAAAACTCCAAAACAAACCTAATTAATTCGTACGTGTCCTATGAACATCGTACGACAAGTTAGGACATCTTACGACTCTTTATGCCAAATTAGCAGCTCGAAAAAAACTTTAGTATAATGTAGAACGCTATACAACTCTTAACACCTTACAATACCGTACGTAAACTTAAAACTCCATAACAAACCTAATGAATTCGTACGCGTCCTTTGAACATCGTACGACAAGTTAGGACATCTTACGACTCTTTATGCCACATTAGCAACTCAAAAAGAACGTTAGTATAATGTAGAACACCATACAGCTCCTAAGTACACCTTACAATACCGTACGTAAACTTAAAACTCCATAATAAACCTAATGAATTCGTACGAGTCCTTTGAACATCGTACGACAAGTTAGGACATCTTACGACCCTTTTTGCCACATTAGCAACTTGAAAAGAACGTTAGTACGACAAGTTAAAGCTCCATAATAAACCTAATGAATTCGTAAGAGTCCTTTGGACATCGTACGACAAGTTAGGACATCTTATGACTCTTTATGCCATATTAGCAACTCGAAAAGAACGTTAGTATAATGTAGAACGCCATATAGCTCCCTAAGTACACCTTACAATACCTTACGTAAACTTAAAACTCCATAATAAACCTAATAAATTCGTACCAGTCCTTTGAACATCGTACGACAATTAGGACATCTTATGACTCTTTATGCCATATTAGCACCTTGAAAAGCACATTAGTATAATGTAAGACGACTTACAACACGTAACAACATCTTACAACACCGTACGAACCTTTAAAACTCCAAAACAAACCTAATTAATTCGTACGTGTCCTTTGAACATCGTACGACAAATTAGGAAATCTTACGACTCTTTATGCCACATTAGCAACTCGAAAAGAACTTTAGTATAATGCAGAACGCTATACAACTCCTAACACCTTACAATACCGTACATAAACTTAAAACTCCATAGTAAACCTAATAAATTCGTACGAGTCCTTTGAACATCGTACAACAAGTTAGGACATCTTACGACTCTTTATGCCACATTAGCAACTCGAAAAGTACACCTTACAATACCGTACGTAAACTTAAAACTCCATAATAAACCTAATGAATTCGTACGAGTCCTTTGAACATAGTACGACAAGTTAGGACATCTTATGACTCTTTATGCCATATTAGCACCTTGAGGGTAGGAAGGAGAAAATGGATGATGAGGGCTTTGTTGAAGTGGGTAATAAAAAAGGAGGTAAAAAGGGAGGTCTTGTGTTGAAAAATCAGAAACCGAAATTTGAATATCGTCCGGTGTCTAAGTCAAAAGGACAGGAGGATACCAATGTGGTAGGGGAGTCTTCTTCTATTAAAACATCTAATATGTTTGAGATGTTGATTGAGAATGATAAGGGTGGTAAAGAGACTAGTTCAAACAACAGGAATGAGGCTGATGAAGAGGATGTTGAGATGGTGTTTGATGAAACTGTGGGGTTTATGGAATCGGGGAACATACCAACAAAAAAAGGAGCAAGCACTCCTTCAGTGGGGGGTTTCCAAAGGTTAGTTTAGCTTCATGGAATATAAGGGGCTTGAACCGTCCCCTGAAACAAAAGGAGGTTCGTCAGGTGGTAAAGGAGAACCAGTTAAGCTTATGTGCTGTGTTGGAATCCCATGTGGATGTTGCTGGGTTGTTTAATGTATGTAAAAAGGTTTTTCAGAATTGGAGTTGGACGTCTAATGGGGGTGTTTGTGTCAAAGGGACTCGCATTATACTTGGATGGGATTCATCCATCTTTGATGTTATGGTACTGAATCAAACAAATCAGGTGTCACAACCCCATCACGGCGGGAGGTCCCAGGAGATGGTTACCCCGGGGGTTTATCGCGTGTGACGAATGGATATCAGGAGCAACGCAGCGGAATTCAACAAACGTACATACACACACAGCTTAACACTTCAAGCTGTTCATATATTAAACTTCAAATACACAATAGTTTGATTACAAAACGACCATTGATTGTTTAATACATAACATCAACAAACTAAAGCTAGCAACTATTCTAGGTCCAGAGCGTCTATCTTCTAAGCCCGCAAGCCCTCTACCTGCTCTAGCCTCAACAGTGCTTTCCTGCATCACCCGGCACCTAGGATGTGTGCCAAAAAGTTTTAAAAGAAAGAGTCAGCTTACGCTGGTGAGTTCATAATAAAACATTTTACAAAACATTACAAAACATTCAACCAAATACTTGTAAAAACCTTGATCAACGAGTTACCAAGCTCCATTGATCAAAGAGTTACCACTAACTCCATCACTTACAAGCATTTCATAAACATACTAGCATCATCAGATAAATATACACAGACAATACGATAAACCCCTCAACAACTCCGTCAGGCACGTCTGCGCTGGAGCAGAATATATGCATATATACCCTTCACTGAGTTTACCGCCCGTCACCCAATAATAGAAGTGGTATTGCCCGATATTTACCGTAGAATGCTAGCCAACCGTTCATAAACAACAGTTTAAGAACACAACCATTCCAAAAGAGTTTATACAAAAACTCACAATCATTTGCAACCAAAACAGGTTTAAGCAACACATCTAGTTTTGTAAAACATACAATCATTTCAAAAGAGTTTTAAGTGTATGAACTCACCTCAACAAGATCACAACAAGCTCACAACTAGCTTCGGTCCTTGATCTAATCCCAACAATTAATCCAAATGGATATCTTCACGATCACACAAATAGCTATATCGACAATCAATCTTAATAGCTATAATCCACCTATAACGCGATATCACAACGTTATAAATAATGATTCCTAAGACTATGTAAGTCCTAGGGCATAACTAGCGAAGCATACGACTAGACATGAGTCGTTGCCACCTACGCCTACCAAATCCCACACCTCGGGGATCTAAACGAATCCTACAGAGATATGTTACCCGTTCACAACGGATATCATACCCCTAGGGTACGGATATTCAATCCGCACCCTCCCCGGGTAACCTACCCGTTAGTTGCGGGTGTTTAATCCCGCAACCATTTCCCCTAGCACGTCCCTCGTGCTATGCGGGTATCTTCACCCCGCATTCCCATCGGGTTCCCAACCCGATTCCCATCCTAAACTAATCGAGAATGAAAGACCATTACCTCGTCGATCACCGATCTTCAATCGTGCAACACCTTGATGATCACCGTTCTTCACTCGGGCAGAACCTCGACGCACGCCAAGCGATTTACACGCGCCCGAGACTTGAAGGAACGTCACGACGCAGGGTACCGCACTCGAGGCGCGATTCCGCAAGAGAAACTAGAGGTTTTCTCTCTCTAAAACGTTCTAGAGAGAGAGAGAGAGAAGTTTGAGCAAGTGTGAAGGGGGGTTGCACCCCTTTAAATAGGCTGTCTGGGCTGTTCCAGGCGATACGCGCAGCCCACATGCACCATCTGCGGGTATCGCGTAGATGGTGAGTGGCTGCCAGCTGTTTTCCACCCGACTGATGCTAGGCGATACGCGCAGGGGTCTACCCTTTGATGCGCGGACCGCGTAACCTACATTTTCAGGTTCCTCTCGTCGAAACACGTGGAATTCATATATTATGGGCTCCGTAACTCTTCTTCTAAGTCAAGATATGCTCGAAAGAAGTTTTCGGGCATTCCTCGGGTGTTTTCGCATTTCCCGCTTCGTTATAACTCCGATTTGAGTTCCGTTTTCGCCCACGTTCTTCATTTTAAGTCCTCTATCACCCCTAGGGTTTATCTCTATTCATTAGGACTTTTTATTCAACGTGCTATTTACATGAACACCCGCCCATTATCGACATATACTTACGTCAAAATTTAGGGTTTTACATTTCTCCCCTCCTTAAAAAAAATTCGTCCTCGAAATTACAGTATTACAAAAATAACTGAGGATATTTGGCTTTCATCTCACTAGCCAATTCCCAAGTCTTCTCCGGTCCTCTTTGTCCTTCCCATTGGACCAATACTAACCGGATTCTTTTCTTTCTCAATTTTCTTTCTTGCGTATAAAGAATCTTTACCGGCCTCTCAGTAAAGGATAGCTTCTCGCTTACTTGAACATCTTCGAGAGGTACAGCTTGATTTGGATCTGCCAAACATTTCCTTAAATTTGACACATGAAAGGTATCGTGCACACCCTTCCAGGTTTCCGGTAACTCAAGCTTATAAGCAACTTTCCCAACTCTCGCAACAATCTTAAATGGACCAATGTACCTCGGGGCTAACTTTCCCCGTTTGATAAATCTCACCACTCCTTTCCAAGGAGATACTTTCAACATCACATAGTCCCCGACTTTGAATTCTAAGGGCCTTCTACGAACATCAGCATAACTTTTCTGCCTATCCTGGGTAGCTTTCAGCCTTTGCCTAATCAGTTGGATTTTATCAGTTGTTTCTAGCATCATCTCCGTACTACACAACTGATCATCCCCAACTTCCGTCCAACAAACAGGAGTTCTGCACTTTCTTCCATAAAGTGCTTCAAACGGTGCCATCCCTATGCTGGTGTGATAACTATTGTTGTATGAAAACTCGACTAAAGGTAAGAATTCATCCCAACTGCCACTAAAGTCAATCACACACGCACGCAACATATCTTCAAGGGTTTGGATCGTACGTTCACTCTGCCCATCAGTTTGAGGATGATATGTCGTGCTCAAATTCAATCTAGTTCCTAGATCTTTTTGCAAACTCGCCCAAAACCTTGACGTGAATCGACTATCTCTGTCAGAGATGATCGAAAGTGGCACGCCATGTCTACTCACAATCTCCTTGATATATAATTTCGCCATCTTCTCTGGTGAGTAGCTCTCGTTATATGGTATGAAATGGGACGACTTGGTCAATCGATCCACAATCACCCATATGGCATTATGCCATGCACGAGTTCTTGGGAGCTTCGTAACATAATCCATCGTTATTCTTTCCCACTTCCAAATTGGTAATTCTATCTGTTGTAACAGACCTGCTGGTTTCTGATGCTCAATCTTAACTTGCAAACAAGTTAAGCACCTTTGCACATACTGTGCAATTGATCTCTTCATGTTGGGCCACCAATAATGCTCTTTCAAGCTCTTGAACATCTTATCTGTTCCAGGATGAATCGAGTACTTAGACTTGTGGGTTTCATCAAGAATTTTATCCTGGATACCTCCAAACTTTGGAATCCCAATTCTTGACCCAAACCTTAGAATCTCATCATTCCCTTTTGTTAACAAACCTTCCTTTCCAACCATTCGCTCCTTCCTGATGCTTTGTTCTTTCAAAGCGTTTTCCTGAGCTTCAACGATCTGATCCTTCCAATCAATCGTTACAACGATCTGCAATGCCCTTACTCTAATGGGTTTAACCCTCTCCTTTCGACTCAGGGCGTCTGCTACCACATTGGCCTTGCCAGGGTGGTATTTGATCTCACAATCATAATCGCTAAGCAATTACATCCATCTACGTTGCCTCATACTTAGCTCCTTCTGATCAAAAAGGTGTTGGAGGCTTTTATGATCAGAATATATCACGAATTTAGTACCATAAAGATAGTGTCGCCAAGTCTTCAAGGCAAACACTATGGCACCTAATTCCAAATCATGTGTGGTGTAACGTTTCTCATGAACGCTCAATTGTCGTGATGCATAGGCAATGACCTTATCTCGTTGCATCAGCACGCAACCAAGACCATTAAATGAGGCATCACAACATACCACAAAATCATCGTTACCATCGGGTAATGAAAGGATTGGAGCACTACAAAGCTTCTTCTTCAAGACACTAAAGGCTTTCTCTTGCTCGGGTCCCCATTTGAACTCAACCTTCTTCCGTGTTAATGCAGTCATCGGTGTAGCAATCTTAGAGAAGTCCTTGATAAATCTTCGGTAGTACCCAGCTAATCCTAAGAAGCTTCTAATTTCCGTGGGAGTCTTCGGGACTTCCCATTTCGTTATAGCCTCTATCTTAGTTGGATCTACCTGCACACCAGCTTCATTTATCACATTCCCGAGAAATTGAACTTCTCTCTTCCAAAAATCACACTTGGAGAACTTAGCATACTGCTTCTCTTGTCTAAGAGTCTCCAATACCTTCTTCAAGTGTTCAGTATGATCATTTTGATCTCTCGTATAGACCAAAATATCATCAATAAAGACAATGACAAACTTGTCTAGATACGGCTTGCAGACTCTATTCATGAGATCCATGAATGCTGCAGGGGCATTGGTTAGCCCAAAGGACATAACCAAAAACTCATAGTGCCCATAACGGGTTCTAAAAGCCGTCTTGGGAATATCTTCTTCCCGCACCTTCAGTTGATGGTATCCAGACCTAAGATCGATCTTGGAGAAATAACTAGCGCCTTGCAGCTGATCAAACAGATCGTCTATCCTCGGCAATGGATACTTGTTCTTAATTGTCAACTTGTTCAGCTCACGGTAGTCGATGCACATCCGCATGGAACCGTCCTTCTTCTTCACAAACAACAGTGGTGCACCCCAAGGGGATGAACTCGGTCTAATGAAGCCTAAGTCGAGCAACTCCTGGACTTGCTTCATCAGCTCTTGCAATTCGGAGGGCGCCAAACGATAAGGAGCCTTCGCAATCGGCCTTACTTCAGGTATTAAATCGATTCGAAATTCGATTTGTCGGTTGGGAGGGAGTCCAGGTAAGTCGTCGGGAAACACGTCAGGGTAATCACACACGACTAGGATTTCCAAAATCTGCTTTTCGGGCTTAGCATCTAAAGCATAGGCTATAAAAGCCTCACAACCTCTCATCAGACATTTACTAGCCTTAATTGCAGATATCATCCGGATATTACCTCCGATACTATCTCCCTTAACCATTAATGTTTCACCATCTGACTTACATACCCTAACCAACTTTTTCTCACAATCAACTTGGGCTCGATTATAAGTTAACCAGTCCATTCCTATGACTACATCATAACCACACAAGTTCATAGGCATAACATTAACTGGAAACTCGACACCATTTAAATTAAGCAAGCAATCCTTATACACTACTGTTATCATATCACTTCCTCCATTTGCGGTTTCTACCTCATAAGCAAGATCTAGTACTATAGGTTCTTTTCCTAGGTATTTACCAAAGGAAGTTGACACAAAAAACTCTTATTTGCACCCGTGTCAAATAAAACCTTAGCATAAACGTTGTTTAGAGGGAACATACCTGCCACAACATCCTCATTTACTTCCTTATCCCCATCCTTCTTCATAACAGACACCTGCCCTTTGACTGGGTTCTTTCCTCCTTTAATTTTAGGGCAATCACTCTTAAAATGCCCTGTTTCCTGACAATTATAACACTTAATCGTCAAACACGATCTTGAGATATGTCCCGATTGCTGACATCTGTAACACCTCTTCTCTTGATATTCCTCTCCAGCCTTCCCCTTATCTTTGCTACCACCTTCTCCCTTTTTGAACTTGAATCTCCCGCCAGAACCACTCTTTTTATCCTTTGTCTTCCTCTTCCTTTCTCCTTCATATCTTCTCCTCTTCAACGCAGAGTCTATAATCCTAGGCAACGTGGCTTCTAGTACCTTGGAGACTTGATTAGCAACCGCCGAAATAAACTGGGTTTCCGTCATGATAACTTCCTTTTCGTCATTATCATGATTCCCGATAGTCCCAGCGTTTTCAGTTTCTTTATTCGTGTTAGTCCTAATACATCTTATTGTAGGAAGACGTCTACCACTACCTTTCTTTTTACTGGCCATAACTCTACCTACGATAGAGAGCAGGGAGTCAGTATTCACATGATGGACCATGATTAAGAACATTATAGTGCTTGTAAACAAATAATGACAGTGGCCAGTTGCAGTTATTTATTTACCGCGTTGATCGTGTTCTTAGCCATTCTCCGCCACGTTCATACCAAAACCCATTTCCCTATCCAGAAAGGAAACTTCTATACACCTATGCGGGCACTTATCCTATCTTATCTTAGTTTAAGTCTAGATACTAAGCTTGTACCTAGTTCGCTTAAACTACGGCTCTGATACCAAGCCTGTCACAACCCCATCACGGCGGGCGGTCCCAGGAGATGGTTGCCCCGGGGGTTATCGCGTGTGACGAATGGATATCAGGAGCAACGCAGCGGAATTCAACAAACGTACATACACACACAGCTTAACACTTCAAGATGTTCATATATTAAACTTCAAATACACAATAGTTTGATTACAAAACGACCATTGATTGTTTAATACATAACATCAACAAACTAAAGCTAGCAACTATTCTAGGTCCAGAGCGTCTATCTTCTAAGCCCGCAAGCCCTCTACCTGCTCTAGCCTCAACAGTGCTTTCCTGCATCACCCGGCACCTAGGATGTATGCCAAAAAGTTTTAAAAGAAAGGGTCAGCTTACGCTGGTGAGTTCATAATAAAACATTTTACAAAACATTACAAAACATTCAACCAAATACTTGTAAAAACCTTGATCAACGAGTTACCAAGCTCCATTGATCAAAGAGTTACCACAAACTCCATCACTTACAAGCATTTCATAAACATACTAGCATCTTCAGATAAATATACACAGACAATACGATAAACCCCTCAACAACTCCGTCAGGCACGTCTGCGCTGGAGCAGAATATATGCATATACCCTTCACTGAGTTTACCGCCCGTCACCCAATAACAGAAGTGGTATTGCCCGATATTTACCGTAGAATGCTAGCCAACCGTTCATAAACAACAGTTTAAGAACACAACCATTCCAAAAGAGTTTATACAAAAGCTCACAATCATTTGCAACCAAAACAGGTTTAAGCAACACATCCAGTTTTGTAAAACATACAATCATTTCAAAAGAGTTTTAAGTGTATGAACTCACCTCAACAAGATCACAACAAGCTCACAACTAGCTTCGGTCCTTGATCTAATCCCAACAATTAATCCAAATGGATATCTTCACGATCACACAAATAGCTATAACGACAATCAATCTCAATAGCTATAATCCACCTATAACGCGATATCACAACGTTATAAATAATGATTCCTAAGACTATGTAAGTCCTAGGGCATAACTAGCGAAGCATACGACTAGACATGAGTCGTTGCCACCTACGCCTACCAAATCCCACACCTCGGGGATCTAAACGAATCCTACAGAGATATGTTACCCGTTCACAACGGATATCATACCCCTAGGGTACGGATATTCAATCCGCACCCTCCCCGGGTAACCTACCCGTTAGTTGCGGGTGTTTAATCCCGCAACCATTTCCCCTAGCACGTCCCTCGTGCTATGCGGGTATCTTCACCCCGCATTCCCATCGGGTTCCCAACCCGATTCCCATCCTAAACTAATCGAGAATGAAAGACCATTACCTCGTCGATCACCGATCTTCAATCGCGCAACACCTTGATGATCACCGTTCTTCACTCGGGCAAAACCTCGACGCACGCCAAGCGATCTACACGCGCCCGAGACTCGAAGGAACGTCACGACGCAGGGTACCGCACTCGAGGCGCGATTCCGCAAGAGAAACTAGAGGTTTTCTCTCTCTAAAACGTTCTAGAGAGAGAGAGAGAAGTTTGAGCAAGTGTGAAGGGGGGTTGCACCCCTTTAAACAGGCTGTCTGGGCTGTTCCAGGCGATACGCGAAGCCCACATGCACCATCTTCGCGTATCGCGTAGATGGTGAGTGGCTGCCAGCTGTTTTCCACCCGACTGATGCTAGGCGATACGCGCAGGGGCCTACCCTTTGATGCACGGACCGCGTAACCTACATTTTCAGATTCCTCTCGTCGAAACACGTGGAATTCATATATTATGGGCTCCGTAACTCTTCTTCTAAGTCAAGATATGCTCGAAAGAAGTTTTCGGGCATTCCTCGGGTGTTTTCGCATTTCCCGCTTCGTTATAACTCCGATTTGAGTTCCGTTTTCGCCCACGTTCTTCATTTTAAGTCCTATATCACCCCTAGGGTTTATCTCTATTCATTAGGACTTTTTATTCAACGTGCTATTTACATGAACACCCGCCCATTATCGACATATACTTACGTCAAAATTTAGGGTTTTACATCAGGTGATGCATATCCAGGTTACGATTAAGAGTGATCAGAAGGTGTTTTTTAGCTCGTTTGTTTATGCTGATAATTACTACATCGACCGAAGAAGTCTTTGGAGTAATCTGAAGTATCATAAACATTTTATAGGTAAGAGACCATGGGTTGTTATGGGAGATTTCAATTGTGCTCTGAATTTAGAAGATAAGTCTGTGGGGACGTCTTGTATTGATCCGGCCATGCGAGATTTCAAAGAGTGTATGAATGAGATTGAAATGATGGATATTAATAGAACGGGGCTGCATTTTACTTGGAACCAAAAGCCGGGGAAGGGTGTAGGTATTCATAACAAGATTGATCGTATTATGGGGAATATTGAGTTTGTGAGTGAGTTTAGTATTGCGACTGCTATTTTTCAGCCTTATAGGACACCGGATCATACTCCATGTGTACTTAAACTCCCTTGTATAAATCGGAAAAAACCTCAACCGTTCAAGTTCTCTAATTTTCTGCTTTATAAACCGGGGTTTTATGAGATGGTGAAAGCTCATTGGTTACATCAGATTGAAGGGGTTCATCAGTTCAATGTTGTTAAGAAGCTTCGTATGCTAAAGCATCCTATTAGAACTTTCTTCCAAGCCCAAGGCAATCTGCATAACAATGTTACGGAGTGGAGGAACAGATTGGACGAGATCCAAAGGGCTATTGACTTAGATCCTACGAATGTTCTTCTTTGTGAAGAGGAATCGAGGTGCTTAATGCAATTCAATCAAGCGAGTTTAGATGAGGAGAGGTTTTTAAAACAGAAGGCGAAGATTCATTGGTTAGCTGTGGGTGATGCTAATAATTCTTTTTTCCATAACTCTTTGAAGTGTAAAAATCGTAGTAATCGTATCTAGAGGGTAACAGATACTAATGGTTTGATACATGAAGGTGGGGATGTGCCTATAGTGTTTGTGAAACACTTTGAGCGGTTTTTGGGGGCTGAAGATACTGTTACGTTGCCTATATCTCCTGATTTGTTCTTTAGATGGTTGGAGGATGATATTGCTATTAATATGATTCGTCCGGTTTCGGAGACGGAAATTAAGAAAGCTATGTTCTCTATTGGGGATAACAAAGCGCCGGGGCCGGACGGATATTCATCAGCTTTTTTCAAGAAAATGTGGCCAATCATTGGGAAAGATGTTACTCTTGCTATTCAAGATTTTTTTAATAAGAACAAGCTTCTAAGAGAACTAAATCATACGATCATTGCCCTTATCCCAAAGGTAACAAATGCTTTTCATGTTACAGAGTTTCGTCCTATTTCCTGTTGCAATGTGCTGTATAAATGTATAAGTAAAATCATTGCGGAACGTATCAAGGATTGCTTGGCTGGTCTTGTTAGTATAAATCAATCGGCGTTTATTCTAGGAAGGAAAATATCTGATAACATTCTTCTAACGCAAGAGTTGATGCACAACTATCACAGGAAGAAGGGGCCACCGAGATGTGCTTTTAAAATTGATATTCAGAAGGCTTTTTTTTTGGGTAAAGGGTTACCCCGGTGATTCTATTATAAAGACAACCGTCAATGAAGTACAAGTAGTGAGGATGTGTTCCTCACTAGTTCATATGTGGGACAAACCCCCACATATGTAAACAAAAATGATAACTAACCAATACAATCCAAACAAACTAGTCTACCACAGATAAACGATCTAATAGTAAGAAACTAACAAAACCAAAGCATCATCCGCCATCATCAAATATGAACGCTCCACCCTTGGAAATCCTCCTCCAAAACCCGAGCAAACTATTATCCATTGGAAACCACATGAGAAAAGGAGGTTTCCCCTGATTTATCTCTAGATATATCTCTTATTTCATCAAAGATATCTTCAACCTCTTCCTCATCCAAGACCTCAAGCACCTCTCTACCCAATTTATCCTTCGCTTTGATAGACTCCAACGCCCCCCCATCCTTCACACATTCTGAATCTAAAGCACTAAAGGAATTTTGTACTTGGATCTTCAGGGGATCTCTACCTTTACCAGCCGAATTAGTGGGTCTTGGTCCCAACATTTTCTTGTAATCGAATGCTCGATATTCAAATTTTGGTTTCTGGTTGGTAACGTGGAACCCACTTTTGTTATCCTTTTTCCTCCCCTTTACTTCAGTAAACCCATCCCTATTAACCTTTGGTTTAGTGGCAGTATTAGGTTTAGCACTAACCTGTTCTGGTTTAGATGTAGGACGAACCTGTTTAGGACAATCATCATTTAGGTGTCCAAACACACAACACTGCGAACACCTAGGGGGCGTCCATTCATACTCCACACCCACACTCTCAATAGCGTATTTATCTCCATCCACATCTGGAATAGCCATAGTTAGCACATCCTTAAACTCATGCTCTGCTGAAATTTCAATAAGAGCCCTTGCATAACTACTTCTACCCCAACTTTCAGAACACATAGTAGCAGTGTAGGAATCTAGAAACCTTGGAGAACCAATCTTTGAGGCAAGCATGCTTAATCCATCATCCGTATAAGCTGCAATAGGCACATCATGCAACTTAACCCAAACCGCCACTTTCCTAATGTCTTCTTTTTTAAGGACAGTCATAGGAGACCATGTATTTAGAACGATCGGTTTATTGCGAATTAGCCAAGGTCCCCCTTCAAGCACAGCAAGCATACTCTTGTTATCAACAAATTTGAAGAAAAAGAAGCCATTAACATTCATCATACATTTTTGCAGCCCATACTTCTTCCAATTTGTTTTCACAAAATGCTCAACAACCGGATATGCAACTCTATCTCCTAGAAAATACCCATATAGAGTGAAAGCTAATTTATCTTGGACAATTTTAACCGATTCCCTAGGGAGAACCACATCAACACCTTGTTGTGTATCCAAAGACTCCAAAAAACGAAAATGAATGCTACTTTTTGACGTACCGGATTGTAGAGTAGCGGCATAAGAATTCACTTTAGGCTCAATAATCTGGTCACTAGTGGCAGCCTCATTTTCTTTGTCAGATAAAATTACAGCTTGTTTTTCACTTTGAACATCCTCTTGATTTATAATCTTACCACGACGAGGAAGACGAACACCATCAATATTCACCACCTTCCGAGCAATACCCTCAATTTTTGGCTCAGTATTCTCTACAAATCTTACTTTTCGAGCACTGATAGGTTTGGGACTAATTTCCGTCTCCATATGGCTGATTATTGAGTCGAAACCCTAATTCACCAGGTTTCAAACAATTTCAGCCTCCACAAACCCTAATTTGCAACCCCACAACACTCAAATTCCGTTATACTAATAGGCAAATCAGATTTGAAACCCTAATTCGTAATGAACCAAGGGTTTGTTTACATCAGCCGTTTAAGACCAACCAATGCAAACCCAGCCGTTTGATACAAACCCTAGATGTCGAACCAAAATAATGCAGCAATTCTTCAACTAAAAACGAACGAAATAGCAATCTAACCAGAAAATCAGCACCGAAAATCAGCCCATAGACCAACGGTGTTCTATTCTCGAATCAATAATCCAGAAAAAACGATCAGATCTAGAGTTTCAAAGATGAAACCCTAGAATCGCCCAAATCGCCCATAGACCGTGAATTGGGAGTTTGTAAAGCAAATCCTATTGGGGTTTGGATTTCATCCAAAGATGGTAAGTTGGATTTGTCTATGTATATCATCGGTTACTTTTTCAGTTAATGTTAATGGGAATATACATGGCTACTTTAAGGGTAAGAGAGGGCTTCGTCAAGGTGATCCTATATATCCTTACTTGTTCACATTAGTTATGGAAGTTTTAACTCTTATTCTGCAGCAGTCGTCTCGTATAGAGATGGGATTTAGATTACATAACAAGTGTGCTAAGCAAAGGATAATTAATTTATGTTTTGCTGATGATCTTTTTATCTTTGCTCGTGGAGATACAAACTCCACGAAATGTATCGTTAAGTCTCTGAAAGAGTTTACTGCCATGTCGGGTCTAGTGCCGAGTACTCAAAAGAGTACAATTTTTTTCTGCAATGTGCCTGACGGTGTGAAAAAGGCTATTTTGGATATCTTACCTTTTGAGGAGGGTTCTTTACCGGTTCGTTATTTGGGGGTGCCTCTTATTTCGTCCAGATTACTTTACAAAGATTGCAATGTTCTTGTGGAGCGTATGGAGAAAAGGATCTCGAACTGGATGAATAAAATTATGTCTTTTGCAGGAAGAGTGCAACTAATTATTTCAGTTTTATCATCTTTACAGGTTTATTGGTCGTCTGTGTTTATTCTTCCTTCGCGTATTATATCGGAGCTGGAAGGAAAAATGGGAGGTTTTTTGTGGTGTCAAGGCCCTATGAAGAACGGTAAAGCTAAAGTCTCTTGGAAATCTGTATGTGTTCCAAAATATGAAGGGGGTCTAGGGATAAGGAGAATTGGAGATTTGAATAAGGCTTTGATGACAAACCATATATGGAGTATTCTTAGTGATCGTGAGTCTCTTTGGGTCAAATGGATTCATGCGAACAAGTTAAAAGGCAGGAGTTTTTGGGAGATTAAAGTGCCAGGTAACTGTTGCTGGAGTTGGCGCAAAATATTGCAAATACGACCGTTGGTGAAAACTTATTTCTGGTCGGCTTTGGGAGATGGTAGTAATACATATGCATGGTTCGATAGTTGGTGTGAAGTCGGCTCTCTAGATACATACCTCACTCCAAGAATGATAGCTAATGGTGGTTATGATCTTAAAGCGAAGGTGAAAGATATATATGTTGGTAATAGAATTATATGGCCTCCATCGTGGTTAGATTCTTATCCTATTCTTGATAGCATTAATATAACTCTTAATACTGATGCAAGTGATAGATTATATTGGAAGGTTGGGAATGAGTTGCAGGAATGTTCAGCTAAGAATGTATGGAATACGATTCGTACTCGTGATATGGTGGTTGATTGGGCGAAGGTTATTTGGTTCCCTTTTTGTGTTTCCAAACATGCTTTTTTTAGCATGGTTAGTAATGCGTGGCAAACTTTTAACTCAAGATAAAGTCTTGGGGTGGGGTGCGGGTAGGAGGAAATCTATGAATATGATGTGTTGTTTGCTGTGTTATGAGAATGTGGACTCCCATCAGCATTTGTTTTTCCAGTGTAGATTTGCGACAAAGGTGTGGCATGTGACAAGAAAACGTACATCAATGAAAAATATGGTCCCGGTTTGGTCTGATATTATATCCTGGTTGGTGACTCGTTATAAACCCAAAATATGGTCCCGGTTTGGTCTGATATTACATTTGGCAGGAATGGAATAATAGTATTTTTATGAATCATGCCCGACCGCCTGATGTTCTTGCTGATGAAATTATTGCTTCAGTTCGATGCAAACTTATGAGTTTTAATTTCAAGAGAACAGACCCGGCTATGAGAGTTCAAAAGGAATGGAATATTGGTGGAGATACAGACTGTGACGATGGAGGATACTTTGCTTTGGTCACGTTCTGTGATATCTAGCTTATAGGCTAGTTGTTATGTATTAGCATTGCTTTCTTTGATAGGTGGTTATGTTTTATTTTGTCTACATATTCAGGACATGTCCGGATTATGTTTTAGTGTGGAACTCTTCCACACTAAAAGTGCTTCATTGTTTGTAATTAATAAAATCACCGGGGTAACCCTTTACCCAAAAAAAGCACATTAGTATAATGTAAGACGACTTACAACACCTAACAACATCTTACAACACCGTACGAACCTTTAAAACTCCAAAACAAACCTAATTAATTCGTACGTGTCCTTTGAACATCGTACGACAAGTTAGGACATCTTACGACTCTTTATACCATATTAGCAACTCGAAAAGAACTTTAGTATAATGTAGAACGCCATACAACTCTTAACACCTTACAATACCGTACGTAAACTTAAAACTCCATAACAAAACCTAATGAATTCGTACGAGTCCTTTGATCATCGTACGACAAGTTAGGACATATTACGACTCTTTATGACACATTAGCAACTCAAAAAGAACGTTAGTATAATGTAGAACGCCATACAGCTCCTAAGTACACCTTACGATACCGTACGTAAACTTAAAACTCCATAATAAACCTAATGAATTCGTACGAGTCCTTTGAACATCGTACGACAAGTTAGGACATCTTACGACCCTTTTTGCCACATTAGCAACTTGAAAAGAAAGTTAGTACGACAAGTTAAAGCTCCATAATAAACCTAATGAATTCGTAAGAGTCCTTTGAACATCGTACGACAAGTTAGGACATCTTATGACTCTTTATGTCATATTAGCAACTCGAAAAGAACGTTAGTATAATGTAGAATTCCATACAGCTCCTAAGTACACCTTACAATACCGTACGTAAACTTAAAACACCATAATAAACCTAATGAATTCGTACGAGTCCTTTGAACATCGTACGATAAGTTAGGACATCTTATTACTCTTTATGTCATATTAGCACCTTGAAAAGCACATTAGTATAATGTAAGACGACTTACAACACCTAACAACATCTTACAACACCGTACGAACCTTTAAACTTCCAAAACAAACCTAATTAATTCGTACGTGTCCTTTGAACATCGTACGACAAGTTAGGACATCTTACGACTCTTTATGCCACATTAGCAACTCGAAAAGAACTTTAGTATAATGTAGAACGCCATACAACTCTTAACACCTTACAATACCGTACGTAAACTTAAAACTCCATAACAAACCTAATGAATTCGTACGAGTCCTTTGAAAATCGTACGACAAGTTAGGACATCTTATGACTCTTTATGCCATATTAGCACCATGAAAAGCACATTAGTATAATGTAAGACGACTTACAACACCTAACAACATCTTACAACACCGTACGAACCTTTAAAACTCCAAAACAAACCTAATTAATTCGTACGTATCCTTTGAACATCGTACGACAAGTTAGGACATCTTACGACTCTTTATGCCACATTAGCAGCTCGAAAAGAACTTTAGTATAATGTAGAACGCCATACAACTCTTAACACCTTACAATACCGTACGTAAACTTAAAACTCCATAACAAACCTAATGAATTCGTACGAGTCCTTTGAACATCGTACGACAAGTTAGGACATCTTACGACTCTTTATGCCACATTAGCAACTCGAAAAGAACGTTAGTATAATGTAGAACGCCATACAGCTCCAAAGTACACCTTACAATACCGTACGTAAACTTAATACTCCATAATAAACCTAATGAATTCGTACAAGTCCTTTGAACATCGTACGACAAGTTAGGACATCTTACGACCCTTTTTGCCACATTAGCAACTTGAAAAGAACGTTAGTACGACAAGTTAAAGCTCCATAATAAACCTAATGAATTCGTAAGAGTCCTTTGAACATTGTACGACAAGTTAGGACATCTTACGACTCTTTATGCCACATTAGCAACTCGAAAAGAACTTTAGTATAATGTAGAACGCCATACAACTCCTAACACCTTACAATACCGTACGTAAACTTAAAACTCCATAATAAACCTAATGAATTCGTACGAGTCCTTTGAACATCGTACGACAAGTTAGGACATCTTATGACTCTTTATGCCATATTAGCACCTTGAAAAGCACATTAGTATAATGTAAGACGACTTACAACACCTAACAACAGCTTACAACACCATACGAACCTTTAAAACTCCAAAACAAACCTAATTAATTCGTACGTATCCTTTGAACATCGTACGACAAGTTAGGACATCTTACGATCATTGAAGGCGATTTTGGCGTTTGGGGTGATTTGGCTGGTTTGTTTCGTTTCTTGTTCTTGAATCTTGATTCTTGATCTTGGGTTGTTTCTGGGTAGTTACGGCTGATTATTAGGGTTATTTAAACCCTAATTCGGTTTTTGTTCATAAGTTTTGATCGTTTCTTGTTTGATTTTCCTGATTCATTGATAGCTTCCTTTGTGTAACAATCCTGTGATTAACCTGGTTAATACGAGCATTGTTAGCAATTAGAGGAGATCAATAATCGGTTTTTGTCTCTGATTTGTGTTTTGATTGACAGTACTGTGTTCTGATTGCTTAGTGGGTCTGTAATCGATTGCGTCTATTGTTTATAGATTAGCTAAATTGGTACGAATCCCATTAACCTATTAAGAACCAGTTCTTGAAATCAAGATTTGGGTTTAGTGTTGCATGCATGGCTATGTCGACGCTAGCTTCTAAAGTTACTAATATTGATGGACGTGTGTCGTTCAAGAGTATTTTGAAGAAAACGTCTGGTATGGATGTGCAACAGCAGAAGGAGACGGATGTGAAGGCTGAGACTGTTATGGAATCTGCTAAAGAGATTAGGGTTTCTGAAGTGGAGGGTGATATTTCTGGTCCGAATAATATGAATGATGGGGCGAGTAAGAAAGTGAATTTTAGGGTTCTTGAATCGAAAGAAAGTGCTGTTGGGGTGGATGTAATGTTATCTCGAGAATCAGTGAGAAAAGTTCAGGCTAAGCTAGGGTTTACGCTGTATGGTTATTTTCTGGGTGATCGACAATCATTCCATGCTGTGAAATTGTTGGACCTGAATTGTAGTCTAATATTATCAACATAGTCAAAGTCAACAAAAGTCAACGTCCGATCAAAGTCCACGTAAAAAGTCAAATGGCGCGTTAGAGACGAAGAACCGAGTCAAGACGTTGAAGTTGTTTTATGTCTAGGATCGTTAATGTAATAAATATATTTTGTGTCAACAAAATATATTTAATCTAGCTTTAGACATGTTTTAGCCTTTTAACTTGTTATTTTCTAATTAGTCTAAGTGTAGGGACTATTAGTGTAATTAGCAAGTTATGCACTCACTATAAATAGTAAAGTGCACTTAGGGTTTATGTGAGCTTGAAGGAGCTAGTGATTGGGGTCTTTCATTGTAACATCTTTTGCAATCCAGATTCAAAGATCAAATTGAGTGTTTTATAGTGTGTTCATCCAAAGTTCATCATATTTTATGTCATTTGATCCAAATCTTCACCAAATTACATGATTCAATAGTGTTTTGGGACCAACAATTGGTATCAAAGCCTAAGAGAGATCCAATTCAGTCATATTTTTGAAGATTAGTTACTGATTTTGAAGATTTGTGAAGAAATTTTAGTGAGAGAGTTGGGTTTTAAGAGAGAGAAAGTAGATCTGAGTTTGAATCTTCATATTTTCATCAGATCTGTTGTTTTTAGCTACATATTCATCATCTCCAATCAGATCTATACAAGAAAAGAAGAAGAAATCATCAGATCTGAAGTGTTTCTCTCACACACAGTGTGTGTGTGTTCTTGGTGTTCTTCGAATCTTAAAATCTGCAAAAACCAGCGAATCTAGTTAAAATCTGAACGAAAGTTCAAAATTTTGAGTGAATCTATACCAAGCTTTTGCATAGATTCGCCCGTTGTTCTTAGCGAACCTATAAGTTCGCCCGACACTTTGTAGGCCGGCGAACCTATACGTTCTTGCACATCAGATCTGGGCGAACCTACCATTTCTTGGGCGAACCTACCATTTCTTACCTTGCTAAACCATCAGATCTGGGCGAACCTACCAGTTCTTGACATTTTCCTACACCAACAATCAACCACACATTAAACTGTTCGGATCCGTTACCTTTGAACAATTTCAAACCATAACCCATAACAACAACAACAACAAATCTGATTTAAAAAAAAAAAAAAAAAAAAAAAATCCAAATCAGATCTTGCACCATAACCACATCCAACCATATCCATAACATATCCACAACCATCGCTCATCATCAACATCAATCAACAACACCTCCTCCATCTTCACGTCAACCTGCTGCCATACTAAAATTTCTCCACCAAACCATAACAGATCCATTAGCATAACCACCATACAAACAACCACCACCGCAATCATCATTTCCACCTTCAAATCAAACAAAACAACAGATCTGAAACGTGTGTTTCTGCTCGAACAACAAAAAAAAAGGTGCGTGTGTTGTTGCGCTGTGTTGTGCTGTTAACAAAAAAAAAAAAACGGGCAGCAGCTTGTTTGTTGTGTGTTGTTACAGCAGAAAGAACAAGGAGCAGCAGCAACTATTGTTGTTTTTGTCGTCGTCGGTCGAGTAAACAGAAAGAAAAGAAGAGCAGCAGCTGATTTGTTCGAACAAGAAAGAGTGAGATCGAGTACATGTTGTTGGTTGTGGAGTGAACAGCAACGAGCAACAGCAGATCTTGAAGTTTATTTGTGTGTGTGTTTGAAACCAAGAAATAGATGCTGCACATTAGTTGTGTTTGTGTGTTTATTTGAGATTTCGCAGAGAGAGAGAGAAGGAGCAGCAGCTGATCGTATTGTGTGTGTTGTTGAGTTGTTGTGTTGATGTTGAGTTGTTGAAGGTGGGTTAGGGTGTTGATTTGTGTAATGATGTGTCAATAGGCTCAGCCCGAATACAATTAGACAGCAATTCTGTGATCAAACTAAATTCAAAAAGAGCTCGATGATGAGGAGTACTTTCACAGACATTTGGCCTGCACAAAGTAATAAGTTTTGACAAAAATGGGTTGAGAGCGTAAAATCTTTGCCTTGATTTCCCCAAATATCCCAAATCACCCTCGCCCTATCCCCGAATCGAGTTTCTAGTATGCAAAACAAATAAAAATAAAAAGCTGCTAGTGATGCTCTTCGGAAAAGCCTCTGAGTGAGTTACTTGTTAACTCCTCAGAACGTATTGAGTCAAAGTGCTTAACTCCTCTGCTATACGGAAGTATTGACCTGGAGTTGGTGGATCTTCTCTGCTATACGGAAGTATTGACCTGAAGATTCACCGAGCATGCTCAAATGTTTATCTCCTCTGTTATACGTCGGTATAGACCTGGAGCTCTAAACTATTTGAGTTTCCCAAATAATAAGTCGCATTGTGTTCAAAATGAATCAATTGCTGACAAGCTCCACTCACAAAGAAAAGATGCAAAAATTGCACAAGTGTCAAAAGAAGCAAATGCATCGATCAACATTCAAAAGTTGATCATTGAATTTCAAGCAAAGTCAATCATATTGCTCGATAAACCTGATGTTAGGACAAGTTACTTTGCTGAATGTTTGTGAAAACCAAGTCGCTTGAGTTTCTTCAAATCGAACCAAAACATGATAAGATCGTCACAGGTTGTCTGTTGAAAGGAACAAGGCATGGGTTTAAATGGACAAACATATTGACAATCTTGCCAAGTCTATGTTTCTCCGGATGGTCGCTCGAAACGCATTATCTGATATCCTTTCATGAAGTTTTTATTTTATTTTATTTTGTGTTTGGGTTCTTGAGTCTTGTTAGTCTTGTGTGTCTCATGGGATGTGTTCTCTTTGTCTAAAATATTTGTGATCTTGTCGGACTCGTCCTCTCATTTTCGAATTTTTAATTTTTAATTAAAAAAAAAAAAATTCCAAAAAGATTTTTAATTTCAAATTATTTTCTAGTCTTCCATATTATGCTATTAAAATGTTATCTTTTTCACATGCATTTCACGGGAAATTGCACACACAAACGGACACGGGTTCGCTTGTTTTCATACACAGATAAACACCGGTTTATTTTGTTTAATGAAATGATCTAATGAGAAATCTCGAGATTTTGTTTGTGACTGTGTTACAGATATTTGCTGCAAGTGATGGCCGATCATCAGTTGAGCAAAGCATCCTACCAGAGAACCTGTTCCTCAAAGTTTGTAGAAGATACCGAGCTAGGAATCCTCCTCCTACATCTTCTGAAGCACTCAAGAAAAGATAGTTGGAAAGCCGTTCCAGATTTAAGAAAGGATGCACGCAAAATGGGGGAGCACATTATATGGGGAGATTGTGAAATTAAGGATCTTCAGCAACATAATTTGGCAAGCATCAGTCTTGGGGGAGTTTTGTTGGATCTGAAATTAAGACTGAAGTTTACCAAATTGTAGATTCAACTGTATTGACTTATCGGTGCTGAACACGATGCAAGACGTTGATAATAATAGACTATGGGGGAGTATTGTTGGACCTGAATTGTAGTCTAATATTATCAACACAGTCAAAGTCAACAAAAGTCAACGTCCGGTCAAAGTCCACGTAAAAAGTCAAATGGCGCGTTAGAGACGAAGAACCGAGTCAAGACGTTGAAGTTGTTTTATGTCTAGGATCGTTAATGTAATAAATATATTTTGTGTCAACAAAATATATTTAATCTAGTTTTAGACATGTTTTAGCCTTTTAACTTGTTATTTTCTAATTAGTCTAAGTGTAGGGACTATTAGTGTAATTAGCATGTTAAGCACTCACTATATATAGTAAAGTGCAAATAGGGTTTGAGGAGAGCTTGAATGAGCTAGTGATTGGGGTCTTTCCATGTAAACATCATTTGCAATCCATTTTATAGATCAAATCAGTATTTTATTTGTGTTCTTCAAGTGTTCATCTCATGTTCATCAATATTTTATGACTTTGATCCAAAATCTTCAACAAATTTCTGATTCACTAGTGTTTTGGGACCAACAGAAATACTTTGCTCAAACTAACTGGCATAAGTTTGGGCTGAAGAAGATTATGATGAATGCAGAAGGTTTCTTTTTCTTCCAATTTGCTGCTTATGAAGGGATGATGGGTGTTATTGGAGGAGGACCATGGTTAATTCTGAACTCTCCATTATTTTTGCATGAATGGACACCGGATGCTAAGCTTGTCAAGCAAGATCGTAGATCAGTTCCTATGTGGGTAAAACTCCATGGGGTTCCAATTGCTGCATACACGGATGATGGGTTAAGTGAGCTGATGACCAAGATTGGGACACCTAAAAAGTTGGACTCGTATACTAACTCAATGTGCATTAATGGATGGGGGAGAAGTAGTTATGCTAGAGCTTTAGTAGAGGTTTATGCTGATATTGGCTTTAAAAAACAGCTGAAAGTGGGCATTCCATCGTTGGAAGGAGAGGATATAATGATCAAAACTATAGATGTCGAGTATGAGTGGATTCCTCCTAGGTGTGATCATTGTAAATTGTTTGGCCATGATATGGATACTTGCGAGATTATAGTGGAAAAGAAAGGAAAGAAGAAGGAGGAGGTGATAAAGGATGATGGGTTTGTGGAAGTTTCACATAAGAAATCAGCTAAGAAACCAGGGATTAATGTTCAACAACATAAACCAAAATTTGTGTATCGTCCTGTTGCTGAAAAGCCTAAGAGTGCTGCTCAAGATAAAAAAGAGGGTAAAGAGGGGGTGAATGAGGTGGATGGGATTGTAGCAGATAATAAGTTCAATGTTTTGCTGAATCAGGATGATGATCAAGGGGGTACGTCCTTGCATACTAAATTAAATGATAAAGATAAGGTTGTTACTGACCAGGATGATACTATTGTTGAAGATAAGGAGGATACGGTTGAGGTTTTGTTTGGTGAGGATAACGTTACTACAGGGGCAAGCACTCCTGATGTGCAGGTTATCAATGATTAATCTCGCTTGTTGGAATGTTAGGGGGATGAACCGACCCTTGAAGCAGAAAGAGGTTCGTTTTATGATTAAAGACAGTAAGGTGAGTTTTTGTGCTATTTTAGAGTCTCATGTTGATGTTAGTAAGGTGGAGGGTATGTGTGAGTCTATATCGTCTGATTGGAGTTGGTACTCGAATGCTTCTTCGTGTAGAGGTGGTCCTAAAGGTACTAGAATTATTGTGGGGTGGGATACGAGCTTGGTTGATGTAAATGTTCTCATGCAAACTGACCAAGTTATTCATTGTCAGGTTTTTCTTAAGAGGTTGAAACTAATGTTCTTTTGTTCTGTGATATATGCTGATAATTACTATGTTCGTCGTAGAGCTTTATGGGATTCATTGTCTATGCATAAGGGTTTAGTTAAGGATCTCCCATGGGCGTTATTGGGAGATTTTAACTCGGCTCTTAATCCGGAGGATCAGGTTGCTGGCCCGTCTAGTGTCTCTTTGGGAATGCAGGAATTTCGAGATTGTATTAATGTGATTGAAGTTTTTGATATTAAGGCATCGGGTGTTAATTACACATGGAATCAAAAGCCAAAATCTGGTAGGGGTATTCTTAAAAAATTGGATAGAGCTATGGGTAATGCAGGGTTAGTTGATATGTTCCCAATGGCTACTGCTTTGTTTAAACCATATGGGTTATCGGATCACAGCCCTTGTATCTTATCTTTGGTGGAGAAGACTAAACCAAAACCTAAGCCTTTCAAGTTTTCCAATTTTCTGACTCTTAAACCTGAATTTTTGGACATTGTGAAGGTAGGTTGGGGTTGTAGTGTTGATGGTGTTGCTCAGTTCAGAATCTCAAAGAGATTACGAGGGCTTAAAAAAGAGTTTAGAGCGCTTCTGTTTAAACAAGGGAATCTGCATACTAAGGTAGCTAATCTTAGAAAAGATCTGGAAGACGTGCAGAAGTTGATTGACGCTTCTCCTTTTGATTCGAGTCTGAAAGAAAAGGAGGCGTTATGTATGAAGGAATTTGTGGAAGCTAGTAGTGATGAGGAAAGTTTTATCAAGCAAAAAGCTAAAGTGAATTGGCTTGAAAAAGGTGATGCGAACACAAAATATTTCCACAACATGCTTAAATGTAAGAATAATAAGAAGATGATTGCTTCGGTTATGAGGACGAATGGGGAGGTTTTGGAGGGGGATGCTATGATCAAAGAATTTGTTACTTTTTATGAGAGTTTTTTGGGGGGTGTACATGCTCAACCAAGCTTACCAAGTACCGATATATTTGCTAGGCGGTTGGATGCTAATCTTTCTTTGGGTATGGTGGTGCCTGTTACAAGAGAAGAGATTAAGGAGGTCATGTTTTCAATGAATGATGATAAATCTCCGGGGCCAGATGGATACACATCGGCTTTTTTTAAAAAGGCTTGGGATGTGGTGGGAGATGAGGTTGTTTTAGCTATTCAAGATTTCTTTAATACGAATAGATTACTTCAGGAATGGAATCACACTATTATTGCTCTAGTCCCAAAAACTCAGGTTCCAAATAGAGTGACGGATTATCGGCCAATCGCTTGCTGCAATGTTTTGTACAAATGTATCTCGAAGATAATTGCGAATAGAGTGAAGGGTGCGTTATCGTCCATTATCAGTAGCAACCAGTCAGCTTTCATCCCGGGGAGACTTATTACAGATAATATCCTGCTTACTCAGGAGCTTATGCACAATTATCACAGGAACTTGGGGCCGCCTAGGTGTGCTTTCAAAGTGGATATTCAAAAGGCATATGATACGGTAAACTGGAGTTTTATGGAGTTTTGTCTGAAGGGTTTTGGTTTTCATGATAGTATGATTACATGGATTATGGCATGTGTATCCTCTCCATCGTTTTCTATAGGTATTAATGGGGATATTCATGGCTACTTTAAAGGGACGAGGGGGTTAAGACAGGGTGATCCATTATCTCCTTATCTCTTCACCATGGTTATGGAAGTTCTTACGTTAATGTTCAAGAATATGCCTATGGAAAGCTTTAAGTTTCATAAGAAGTGTGAAGAGCTTCAGATCATAAACTTATGTTTTGCGGATGATCTGTTCATTTTTTCTAGAGGAGATGCAAGATCTGCAGCTTGTATTATGGAGGTTTTGAGGAAGTTTGCGGATTTGTCTGGCTTACATCCGAATATGCAAAAAAGTACGGTGTTTTTTTGTCATGTCCCCCCCCCCATGTTAGGAATGGCATACTGAATATTCTTCCATTTGAAGAGGGGAAGCTTCCGGTTAAGTATCTGGGTGTTCCATTGATATCGTCAAGACTCAATCATCTGCAATGCAGGGAGTTGACTGACAGAATGGACAAGCGTTTATCGTCTTGGGATAATAAGTTTTTGTCTTTTGCAGGAAGGCTTCAACTTGTTCGATCGGTGTTATCCTCTATGCACATTTTCTGGGCAGCGGCTTTTTTGATCCCTTCATATACAGCTAAAGAGATTGAAGTGAAGCTTAGAAGATTTTTATGGGGTGCCAAGCAAGAGAGAAAAGTTAATGCCAAAGTAGCTTGGAAGAAAGTCTGCCTTCCCGTGTTGGAGGGTGGTCTTGGGATTCGACGTATATCTGACATGAATATGGCTCTTATGGGATCGCATATTTGGAGGTTACTCACTAATGTTGATTCTATGTGGGTTCGATGGGTTAGGATTCACAGGATTGGAACTCGTAATTTTTGGGATATTGAGACTCCGGCTGCCTGTTCTTGGAGTTGGCGAAACATTATGAAATTGCGACCGATTTTTATACGTAAATTCTGGGTCCAGCTTGGTGATGGGAAAAACACAAATATATGGTTCGATTGTTGGGCAGACCAAAGTCCCCTTGCAGACTTTATTTCAAAAAGAGCGATTCGGGATGCTAATATGAATCTCATGGACTCGGTTGACAAAATTTATAATGATTCTGCATGGTGTTGGCCGAATGAATTGGTGAATCGCTTTCCTTCTTTATCGAGCATTTCTATTCCGTTTATAACAAATGGTGAGGACAAGGTGTGTTGGAGGGAGGGATTGAATCTAATTCCTTTTTCTACTACTAATGCTTGGGAATATATCCGTTATAAGGTGGAGAAGGTAGAATGGGCTGAGTGTGTTTGGTTCCCTCAATGCATCCCAAAACATGCTTTCAACATGTGGCTTATTTGTCAAGGTAAGCTGTTAACTCAAGATAGGTTGCTCAAGTGGAACCGGTTGGGAGGAACTAATATGAATATGATGTGCTGTTTATTATGCTTTCAATCTGTGGATTCGCATAAGCATTTATTTTTTGAATGCTCCTTTGCGTCTCGGGTATGGGCCATGATTCGTGTTAAAGCTAAGTTAAAGCTGATTCCCCCTATATGGTCTACTATCTTGGAAGATCTTCAATGTAATTATAAGGGTAGTGATATTGTGATGATTATTAATAGATTAGTAACAGCAGCTGCAGCTTATGCTATTTGGCAGGAGAGGAATAGAAGACTCTTTAATGAACACCCAAGGCCTCCTGAAGTGGTTAGTAGTATGGTTATTCAAACAGTGAGATGCAAGTTAATGAGCTTAAAGCTAAAGTCTTCGCTGAGGGTGCAGCAACATTTAGATTTGTGGATGAAGATGGAGGAGGTAGATGAAGGGTGAATGGTTTGGTTTCTTTGTCTAGTTGAGTCTAGCATGTAGTAGTGTTGATGGTTTTTGTGGTGTTATAGTTTTGGTTCGGTTTTTAGTCTTGGGAAATGTCCAAGACTGAACTAGTGTGGAGTTTACCACACTACTTGTGTTTATTTGTTAATAGAATCACCAGGGTAAAATCCCTTTACCCAAAAAAAAAAAGAACTTTAGTATAATGTAGAACGCCATACAACTCTTAACACCTTACAATACCGTACGTAAACTTAAAACTCCATAACAAACCTAATGAATTCGTACGAGTCCTTTGAACATCGTACGACAAGTTAGGACATCTTACGACTCTTTATGCCACATTAGCAACTCGAAAAGAACGTTAGTATAATGTAGAACACCATACAGCTCCTAAGTACACCTTACAATACCGTACGTAAACTTAAAACTCCATAATAAACCTAATGAATTCGTACGAGTCCTTTGAACATCGTACGACAAGTTAGGACATCTTACGACCCTTTTTGCCACATTAGCAACTTGAAAAGAACGTTAGTACGACAAGTTAAAGCTCCATAATAAACCTAATGAATTCGTAAGAGTCCTTTGAACATCGTACGACAAGTTAGGACATCTTATGACTCTTTATGCCATATTAGCAACTCGAAAAGAACGTTAGTATAATGTAGAACGCCATACAGCTCCTAAGTACACCTTACAATACCGTACGTAAACTTAAAACACCATAATAAACCTAATGAATTCGTACGAGTCCTTTGAACAACGTTCGATAAGTTAGGACATCTTATGACTCTTTATGCCATATGAGCACCTTGAAAAGCACATTAGTATAATGTAAGACGACTTACAACACCTAACAACATCTTACAACACCGTACGAACCTTTAAAACTCCAAAACAAACCTAATTAATTCGTACGTGTCCTTTGAACATCGTACCACAAGTTAGGACATCTTACGACTCTTTATGCCACATTAGCAACTCGAAAAGAACTTTAGTATAATGTAGAACGCCATACAACTCCTAACACCTTACAATACCGTACGTAAACTTAAAACTCCATAATAAACCTAATGAATTGGTACGAGTCCTTTGAACATCGTACGACAAGTTAGGACATCTTATGACTCTTTATGCCATATTAGCACCTTGAAAAGCACATTAGTATAATGTAAGACGACTTACAACACCTAACAACAACTTACAACACCGTACGAACCTTTAAAACTCCAAAACAAACCTAATTAATTCGTACGTGTCCTTTGAACATCGTACGACAAGTTAGGACATCTTACGACTCTTTATGCCACATTAGCAGCTCGAAAAGAAGTTTAGTATAATGTAGAACGCCATACAACTCTTAACACCTTACAATACCTTACGTAAACTTAAAACTCCATAACAAACCTAATGAATTCGTACGACTCCTTTGAACATCGTACGACAAGTTAGGACATCTTACGACTCTTTATGCCACATTAGCAACTCGAAAAGAACGTTAGAATAATGTAGAACGCCATACAGCTCCTAAGTACACCTTACAATACCGTACGTAAACTTAATACTCCATAATAAACCTAATGAATTCGTACGAGTCCTTTGAACATCGTACGACAATTTAGGACATCTTACGACTCTTTACGCCACATTAGCATCTCGAAAAGAACTTTAGTATAATGTAGAACGCCATACAACTCTTAACACCTTACAATACCGTACGTAAACTTAAAACTCCATAACAAACCTAATGAATTCGTACGAGTCCTTTGAACATCGTACGACAATTTAGGACATCTTACGACTCTTTATGCCACATTAGCAACTCGAAAAGAACTTTAGTATAATGTAGAACGCCATACAACTCTTAACACCTTACAATACCGTACGTAAACTTAAAACTCCATAACAAACCTAATGAATTCGTACGAGTCCTTTGAACATCGTACGACAAGTTAGGACATCTTACGACTCTTTATGCCACATTAGCAACTCGAAAAGAACGTTAGTATAATGTAGAACACCATACAGCTCCTAAGTACACCTTACAATACCGTACGTAAACTTAAAACTCCATAATAAACCTAATTAATTCGTACGTGTCCTTTGAACATCGTACGACAAGTTAGGACATCTTATGACTCTTTATGCCATATTAGCAACTCGAAAAGAACGTTAGTATAATGTAGAACGCCATACAGCTCCTAAGTACACCTTACAATACAGTACGTAAACTTAAAACACCATAATAAACCTAATGAATTCGTACGAGTCCTTTGAACATCGTACGATAAGTTAGGACATCTTATGACTCTTTATGCCATATGAGCACCTTGAAAAGCACATTAGTATAATGTAAGACGACTTACAACACCTAACAACATCTTACAACACCGTACGAACCTTTAAAACTCCAAAACAAACCTAATTAATTCGTACGTGTCCTTTGAACATCGTACGACAAGTTAGGACATCTTATGACACTTTATGCCATATGAGCACCTTGAAAAGCACATTAGTATAATGTAAGACGACTTACAACACCTAACAACAACTTACAACACCGTACGAACCTTTAAAACTCCAAAACAAACCTAATTAATTCGTACGTGTCCTTTGAACATCGTACGACAAGTTAGGACATCTTACGACTCTTTATGCCACATTAGCAGCTCGAAAAGAACTTTAGTATAATGTAGAACGCCATACAACTCTTAACACCTTACAATACCTTACGTAAACTTAAAACTCCATAACAAACCTAATGAATTCGTACGAGTCCTTTGAGCATCGTACGACAAGTTAGGACATCTTACGACTCTTTATGCCACATTAGCAACTCGAAAAGAACGTTAGTATAATGTAGAACGTCATACAGCTCCTAAGTACACCTTACAATACCGTACGTAAACTTAATACTCCATAATAAACCTAATGAATTCGTACGAGTCCTTTGAACATCGTACGACAAGTTAGGACATCTTACGACCCTTTTTGCCACATTAGCAACTTGAAAAGAACGTTAGTACGACAAGTTAAAGCTCCATAATAAACCTAATGAATTCGTAAGAGTCCTTTGAACATCGTACGACAAGTTAGGACATCTTATGACTCTTTATGCCATATTAGCAACTCGAAAAGAACGTTAGTATAATGTAGAACGCCATACAGCTCCTAAGTACACCTTACAATATAGTACGTAAACTTAAAACACCATAATAAACCTAATGAATTCGTACGAGTCCTTTGAACATCGTACGATAAGTTAGGACATCTTATGACTCTTTATGCCATATGAGCACCTTGAAAAGCACATTAGTATAATGTAAGACGACTTACAACACCTAACAACATCTTACAACACCGTACGAACCTTTAAAACTCCAAAACAAACCTAATTAATTCGTACGTGTCCTTTGAACATCGTACGACAAGTTAGGACATCTTATGACTCTTTATGCCATATGAGCACCTTGAAAAGCACATTAGTATAATGTAAGACGACTTACAACACCTAACAACAACTTACAACACCGTACGAACCTTTAAAACTCCAAAACAAACCTAATTAATTCGTACGTGTCCTTTGAACATCGTACGACAAGTTAGGACATCTTACGACTCTTTATGCCACATTAGCAGCTCGAAAAGAACTTTAGTATAATGTAGAACGCCATACAACTCTTAACACCTTACAATACCTTACGTAAACTTAAAACTCCATAACAAACCTAATGAATTCGTACGAGTCCTTTGAGCATCGTACGACAAGTTAGGACATCTTACGACTCTTTATGCCACATTAGCAACTCGAAAAGAACGTTAGTATAATGTAGAACGCCATACAGCTCCTAAGTACACCTTACAATACCGTACGTAAACTTAATACTCCATAATAAACCTAATGAATTCGTACGAGTCCTTTGAACATCGTACGACAAGTTAGGACATCTTACGACCCTTTTTGCCACATTAGCAACTTGAAAAGAACGTTAGTACGACAAGTTAAAGCTCCATAATAAACCTAATGAATTCGTAAGAGTCCTTTGAACATCGTACGACAAGTTAGGACATCTTATGACTCTTTATGCCATATTAGCAACTCGAAAAGAATGTTAGTATAATGTAGAACGCCATATAGCTCCCTAAGTACACCTTACAATACCGTACGTAAACTTAAAACACCATAATAAACCTAATGAATTCGTACGAGTCCTTTGAACATCGTACGATAAGTTAGGACATCTTATGACTCTTTATGCCATATGAGCACCTTTTTTTGGGTAAAGGGATTACCCCGGTGATTTTATATATTTTCCAAATGAAACCAAGTAATGGGAAAAGATCCCATTAGTTCAATCAAAGGACATGCCCTAAGATTGTAAATCAACTAAACCAAAAGAAAAACATAACCAAGACAAACAAATAAGCAATCTAGCCTATAAAAAAGCAGCCCCAAGGCCGCACATCATCTGATGAAGAATGATACCATCACCCGTCGTTGTCTTCGAATTGCTCCAAGTCCCATCCCTTGCGAGTTCTCCAGTTAGCAAACACTTTCTTCTTTCTCAAGGATACAAGTTTCATCCTAACATTATCCAATATTAGGGCTGAAATCTGTTTAGGAGACCTCTTCGTACTAGTGAAAAGTCTAGCATTACGTTCCTGCCATATGTAATAGGAAGTGGCTCCAATCACAAGTCTATCAATGATAGTATTGCTCGAGTTCCATTTACCTCTCGAGAGTAAGAAAAGAACAATATTCTCCCAATGTCCTTCAATTTGTTCCAAATCTGTAAACATTCGAACCTCTTTCCAAACCTGATTCGCATATACACATTCAAAAAATAAATGGGCATGCGAGTCCAAATCTCTCATACACAAAGGACAACACATCATGTTCATGTCCCACAGCTTCATCTTGTCTTGTGTGTTTAGTTTTTTACGACACACCAACCAAACATGAAAAGCATGTCTTGGGATACAGCCGTTAAACCACACAATATTATACCAGGGAATCTGCATGCTTCTATGACGAATAGTTTCCCACACATTATGAGTCGAAAACTCCCGTTCACCACCTTGGTAGTCAAGCCATATACTCACATCTCTCCTACTGTAGGACATAAATGGCACCTGAATATTAATAAGAACAGGAAATAGATCATACCACGCAGCTGGCCAAATCCAGTTTCTATCGACCACCATATCCGCCACCCTATCCGTCCTGGAGAACCCTGCCATATAGATATCTCTTGGGGTAATAATTCGGCTTAAGGGACTCTGATCGCACCAGTTATCAGACCAAATAAACGTATTCTTACCATCCCCTATTTTCTGTCGAATATAAGGCCGAATTGTCTCTCTAAGTTGGAGAATTTTCCGCCACCCCCAACTCATACTCACTCTCGGTTCAACATCCCAAAAACTACTCCCCTTCAATTTATGATCGTAAATCCACTCAACCCATAACGATTTCCTACGCGTAATAATACTCCAAATGTGGAAGGACATTAGCGCTTTATTTACATCCGAAATCTTACGAATGCCCAAACCCCCTTCAATTTTCGGCAGACAAACATCTCTCCAAGCCACTTTTGCCTTTGGACGATCCTTTCCATCTTTTTGCCAAAGGAACCCTTTTATTTTTCGTTCCAGCTTCTTTACCGTAGCTGAAGGCAAAACAAACACCGAAGCCCAATACGAGTACATGGATGATATGACAGACACAATAAGTTGCAAACGACCCGCAAACGAGAGAGATTTATTCATCCAATCATCAATTCTTCTGTCCACTTATCGGAAGCCGTCCCTCTTCAAATGGCATAATATCCAGAATAGCTCGCTTGATAGGGTAGAGTAACTTGACAGAAGAATATCGTACTCTTCGAGACACTCGCTAACCCCGAATACGATTTAAACTCCTCCAACCCTTTCATAAGAACCTTACAAGACTGAACCTCACCTCTAGCAAAAAGGAAAAGGTCGTCTGCAAAACATATATTAACAATACGTTGTCTCGCACAAAGGTTGTGATACTTGAATCCACTCCCAGTTCTCGTATTTCGCTGCATTATTAGGGTTAAAACCTCCATAACCATCGTAAATAGATATGGGGAGAGTGGATCCCCTTGTCTTAATCCTCTTTGCCCTTTAAAATATCCGTAGAGATCACCATTAACACACAAGGAATAAGAGACAGTTGAGACACATTCCATAATCCAATCAACCATAATATTATGAAAACCAAACTCCTGTAAAATTATCTTCAGAAACTTCCAACTAACCGTGTCATATGCCTTTTGAATATCAACCTTAAAAGCGCATCTAGGAGGCCCTTTATTCCGATGATAATTATGCATTAATTCCTGAGTAATAAGAATATTATCAGAAATTCGTCTTCCAGGCACGAATGCAAATTGGTTCACACTAATCAACCCATCCAATGCGTCTTTAATTCTATTCGAGATAATTTTGCTGATGCATTTATACACCACACTACAACAAGATATCGGTCTGTAATCACTGACTCTTTCTGGAGTAGGAACCTTAGGAATCAAATGAATAACAGTATGGTTTATCTCTTTAAGAAGCCTGGCATGAACAAAAAAATCTTTGACAGCTCTACAAACGTCTTTCCCCACCACATCCCATGCATGAATGAAAAAAGCAGATGTAAATCCATCCGGACCTGGAGATTTATTTTCTCCAATATCAAACATAGCAAGCTTGACCTCCTCATCCGTTACATGTCTGATCATTGAGACCGAATCCACCAGTGAAAGTTTATTAAAACCCAAATTGGACAAGTTCATATTATTTGTGTCACTTTCCGTACCCAAAAACTTCGAGTAGTGATCCACAAGAACCGCAGTCACATTTTCCCCATTATGAACATTGCCTTCATTATCAATGATGCGATCAACAATGTTTTTATGCATCTTCCTCTTAAGCGCTTTATGAAAGAATGATGTGTTCGAATCACCCGCTCTAAGCCATTCAACTTTAGATTTTTGTTTAAGAAACAGCTCAAGATCATACGCAGCTTCCTCAAAATCCTTCAAACACAACCTTTCCTTATCACGCAAGCCACTATCTTGAGGATTCTCATCCACCCTACTCTGAATATCGTCAAGATCCTTCCTCAACCGATCCACCCTATTATGTAAGTTTCCTTGAGCATAAAGCAACTTCCTCAAGTGGGGTTTGAGATTCTTTAATTTCTTTACAATCTTAAACATCTCATTCCCTGCCACTTCTTTTTGCCATTCTAGAGCTACCACTTTCTTAAAGTCCTTTTTAAACACCAGAAAGTTAGCAAACTTGAATGACCTCGCTTTCTTTTTCTTCACCACGTCAAACTTGAGAATACACGAGGAATGATCAGAAACTCTATACGGCTGAAACAGTGCATGCGCATTAGGAAAAAGATTAATAAAGCTAAGATTTCCCATATGAGCACCTTGAAAAGCACATTAGTATAATGTAAGACGACTTACAACACCTAACAACACCTTACAATACCGTACGTAAACTTAATACTCCATAATAAACCTAATGAATTCGTACGAGTCCTTTGAACATCGTACGACATTTTAGGACATCTTACAACTCTTTATGCCACATTAGCAACTCGAAAAGAACTTTAGTATAATGTAGAACGCCATACAACTCTTAACACCTTACAATACCAAACGTAAACTTAAAACTCCATAGCAAACCTAATGAATTCGTACGAGTCCTTTGAACATCGTACGACAATTTAGGACATCTTACGACTCTTTATGCCACATTAGCAACTCGAAAAGAACTTTAGTATAATGTAGAACGCCATACAACTCTTAACACCTTACAATACCGTACGTAAACTTAAAACTCCATAACAAACCTAATGAATTCGTACGAGTCCTTGGAACATCGTACGACAAGTTAGGACATCTTAGGACTCATTATGCCACATTAGCAACTCGAAAAGAACGTTAGTATAATGTAGAACACCATACAGCTCCTAAGTACACCTTACAATACCGTACGTAAACTTAAAACTCCATAATAAACCTAATGAATTCGTACGAGTCCTTTGAACATCGTACGACAAGTTAGGACATCTTACGACCCTTTTTGCCACATTAGCAACTTGAAAAGAACGTTAGTACGACAAGTTAAAGCTCCATAAAAAACCTAATGAATTCGTAAGAGTCCTTTGAACATCGTACGAAAAGTTAGGACATCTTATGACTCTTTATGCCATATTAGCAACTCGAAAAGAACGTTAGTATAATGTAGAACGCCATACAGCTCCTAAGTACACCTTACAATACCGTACGTAAACTTAAAACACCATAATAAACCTAATGAATTCGTACGAGTCCTTTGAACATCGTACGATAAGTTAGGACATCTTATGACTCTTTATGCCATATGAGCACCTTGAAAAGCACATTAGTATAATTTAAGACGACTTACAACACCTAACAACATCTTACAACACCGTACGAACCTTTAAAACTCCAAAACAAACCTAATTAATTCGTAGGTGTCCTTTGAACATCGTACCACAAGTTAGGACATCTTACGACTCTTTATGCCACATTAGCAATTCGAAAAGAACTTTAGTATAATGTAGAACGCCATACAACTCCTAACACCTTACAATACCGTACGTAAACTTAAAACTCCATAATAAACCTAATGAATTCGTACGAGTCCTTTGAACATCGTACGACAAGTTAGGACATCTTATGACTCTTTATGCCATATTAGCACCTTGAAAAGCACATTAGTATAATGTAAGACGACTTACAACACCTAACAACGACTTACAACACCGTACGAACCTTTAAAACTCCAAAACAAACCTAATTAATTCGTACGTGTCCTTTGAACATCGTACGACAAGTTAGGACATCTTACGACTCTTTATGCCACATTAGCAGCTCGAAAAGAACTTTAGTATAATGTAGAACGCCATACAACTCTTAACACCTTACAATACCTTACCTAAACTTAAAACTCCATAACAAACCTAATGAATTCGTACGAGTCCTTTGAACATCGTACGACAAGTTAGGACATCTTACGACTCTTTATGCCACATTAGCAACTCGAAAAGAACGTTAGTATAATGTAGAACGCCATACAGCTCCTAAGTACACCTTACAATACCGTACGTAAACTTAATACTCCATAATAAACCTAATGAATTCGTACGAGTCCTTTGAACATCGTACGACAATTTAGGACATCTTACGACTCTTTATGCCACATTAGCAACTCGAAAAGAACTTTAGTACGACAAGTTAAAGCTCCATAATAAACCTAATGAATGCCGTTCTAAAAAAAAAAAAAAAAAAAAAAAAAAAAAAAAAAAATAAACCTAATGAATTTGTAAGAGTCATTTGAACATCGTACGACAAGTTAGGACATCTTATGACTCTTTATGCCATATTAGCACCTTGAAAAGCACATTAGTATAATGTAAGACGACTTACAACACCTAACAACGACTTACAACACCGTACGAACCTTTAAAACTCCAAAACAAACCTAATTAATTCGTACGTGTCCTTTGAACATCGTATGACAAGTTAGGACATCTTATGACTCTTTATGCCATATTAGCAACTCGAAAAGAACGTTAGTATAATGTAGAACGCCATATAGCTCCCTAAGTACACCTTACAATACCGTACGTAAACTTAAAACTCCATAATAAACCTAATGAATTCGTACGAGTCATTTGAACATCGTACGATAAGTTAGGACATCTTATGACTCTTTATGCCATATGAGCACCTTGAAAAGCACATTAGTATAATGTAAGACGACTTACAACACCTAACAACGACTTACAACACCGTACGAACCTTTAAAACTCCAAAACAAACCTAATTAATTCGTACGTGTCCTTTGAACATCGTACGACAAGTTAGGACATCTTACGACTCTTTATGCCACATTAGCAGCTCGAAAAGAACTTTAGTATAATGTAGAACGCCATACAACTCTTAACACCTTACAATACCTTACCTAAACTTAAAACTCCATAACAAACCTAATGAATTCGTACGAGTCCTTTGAACATCGTACGACAAGTTAGGACATCTTACGACTCTTTATGCCACATTAGCAACTCGAAAAGAACGTTAGTATAATGTAGAACGCCATACAGCTCCTAAGTACACCTTACAATACCGTACGTAAACTTAATACTCCATAATAAACCTAATGAATTCGTACGAGTCCTTTGAACATCGTACGACAATTTAGGACATCTTACGACTCTTTATGCCACATTAGCAACTCGAAAAGAACTTTAGTACGACAAGTTAAAGCTCCATAATAAACCTAATGAATTTGTAAGAGTCATTTGAACATCGTACGACAAGTTAGGACATCTTATGACTCTTTATGCCATATTAGCACCTTGAAAAGCACATTAGTATAATGTAAGACGACTTACAACACCTAACAACGACTTACAACACCGTACGAACCTTTAAAACTCCAAAACAAACCTAATTAATTCGTACGTGTCCTTTGAACATCGTACGACAAGTTTGGACATCTTACGACTCTTTATGCCACATTAGCAGCTCGAAAAGAACTTTAGTATAATGTAGAACGCCATACAACTCTTAACACCTTACAATACCTTACGTAAACTTAAAACTCCATAACAAACCTAATGAATTCGTACGAGTCCTTTGAACATCGTACGACAAGTTAGGACATCTTACGACTCTTTATGTCACATTAGCAACTCGAAAAGAACGTTAGTATAATGTAGAACGCCATACAGCTCCTAAGTACACCTTACAATACCGTACGTAAACTTAATACTCCATAATAAACCTAATGAATTCGTACGAGTCCTTTGAACATCGATCGTACGAAAAGTTAGGACATCTTACGACCATTTTTGCCACATTAGCAACTTGAAAAGAAATTAAGTACGACAAGTTAAAGCTCCATAATAAACCTAATGAATTCGTAAGAGTCCTTTGAACATCGTACGACAAGTTAGGACATCTTATGACTCTTTATGCCATATTAGCAACTCGAAAAGAACGTTAGTATAATGTAGAACACCATATAGCTCCCTAAGTACACCTTACAATACCGTACGTAAACTTAAAACACCATAATAAACCTAATGAATTCGTACGAGTCCTTTGAACATCGTACGATAAGTTAGGACATCTTATGACTCTTTACGCCATATTAGCACCTTGAAAAGCACATTAGTATAATGTAAGACGAGTTACAACACCTAACAACATCTTACAACACCGTACGAACCTTTAAAACTCCAAAACAAACCTAATTAATTCGTACGTGTCCTTTGAACATCGTACGACAAGTTAAGACATCTTACGACTCTTTATGCCACGTTAGCAACTCGAAAAGAACTTTAGTATAATGTAGAACGCCATACAACTCCTAACACCTTACAATACCGTACGTAAACTTAAAACTCCATAATAAACCTAATGAATTCGTACGAGTCCTTTGAACATCGTACGACAAGTTAGGACATCTTATGACTCTTTATGCCATATTAGCACCTTGAAAAGCACATTAGTATAATGTAAGACGACTTACAACAGCTAACAACAACTTACAACACCGTACGAACCTTTAAAACTCCAAAACAAACCTAATTAATTCGTACGTGTCCTTTGAACATCGTACGACAAGTTTGGACATCTTACGACTCTTTATGCCGCATTAGCAGCTCGAAAAGAACTTTAGTATAATGTAGAACGCCATACAACTCTTAACACCTTACAATACCTTACGTAAACTTAAAACTCCATAACAAACCTAATGAATTCGTACGAGTCCTTTGAACATCGTACGACAAGTTAGGACATCTTACGACTCTTTATGTCACATTAGCAACTCGAAAAGAACGTTAGTATAATGTAGAACGCCATACAGCTCCTAAGTACACCTTACAATACCGTACGTAAACTTAATACTCCATAATAAACCTAATGAATTCGTACGAGTCCTTTGAACATCGTACGAAAAGTTAGGACATCTTACGACCCTTTTTGCCACATTAGCAACTTGAAAAGAAATTAAGTACGACAAGTTAAAGCTCCATAATAAACCTAATGAATTCGTAAGAGTCCTTTGAACATCGTACGACAAGTTAGGACATCTTATGACTCTTTATGCCATATTAGCAACTCGAAAAGAACGTTAGTATAATGTAGAACGCCATATAGCTCCCTAAGTACACCTTACAATACCGTACGTAAACTTAAAACACCATAATAAACCTAATGAATTCGTACGAGTCCTTTGAACATCGTACGATAAGTTAGGACATCTTATGACTCTTTACGCCATATTAGCACCTTGAAAAGCACATTAGTATAATGTAAGACGAGTTACAACACCTAACAACATCTTACAACACCGTACGAACCTTTAAAACTCCAAAACAAACCTAATTAATTCGTACGTGTCCTTTGAACATCGTACGACAAGTTAAGACATCTTACGACTCTTTATGCCACGTTAGCAACTCGAAAAGAACTTTAGTATAATGTAGAACGCCATACAACTCCTAACACCTTACAATACCGTACGTAAACTTAAAACTCCATAATAAACCTAATGAATTCGTACGAGTCCTTTGAACATCGTACGACAAGTTAGGACATCTTATGACTCTTTATGCCATATTAGCACCTTGAAAAGCACATTAGTATAATGTAAGACGACTTACAACACCTAACAACGACTTACAACACCGTACGAACCTTTAAAACTCCAAAACAAACCTAATTAATTCGTACGTGTCCTTTGAACATCGTACGACAAGTTAGGACATCTTACGACTCTTTATGCCACATTAGCAGCTCGAAAAGAACTTTAGTATAATGTAGAACGCCATACAACTCTTAACACCTTACAATACCTTACCTAAACTTAAAACTCCATAACAAACCTAATGAACTCGTACGAGTCCTTTGAACATCATACGACAAGTTAGGACATCTTACAACTCTTTATGCCACATTAGCAACTCGAAAAGAACGTTAGTATAATGTAGAACGCCATACAGCTCCTAAGTACACCTTACAATACCGTACGTAAACTTAATACTCCATAATAAACCTAATGAATTCGTACGAGTCCTTTGAACATCGTACGACAATTTAGGACATCTTACGACTCTTTATGCCACATTAGCAACTCGAAAAGAACTTTAGTACGACAAGTTAAAGCTCCATAATAAACCTAATGAATTTGTAAGAGTCATTTGAACATCGTACGACAAGTTAGGACATCTTATGACTCTTTATGCCATATTAGCACCTTGAAAGCACATTAGTATAATATAAGACGACTTACAACACCTAACAACGACTTACAACACCGTACGAACCTTTAAAACTCCAAAACAAACCTAATTAATTCGTACGTGTCCTTTGAACATCGTATGACAAGTTAGGACATCTTATGACTCTTTATGCCATATTAGCAACTCGAAAAGAACGTTAGTATAATGTAGAACGCCATATAGCTCCCTAAGTACACCTTACAATACCGTACGTAAACTTAAAACTCCATAATAAACCTAATGAATTCGTACGAGTCCTTTGAACATCGTACGATAAGTTAGGACATCTTATGACTCTTTACGCCATATTAGCACCTTGAAAAGCACATTAGTATAATGTAAGACGAGTTACAACACCTAACAACATCTTACAACACCGTACGAACCTTTAAAACTCCAAAACAAACCTAATTAATTCGTACGTGTCCTTTGAACATCGTACGACAAGTTAAGACATCTTACGACTCTTTATGCCACGTTAGCAACTCGAAAAGAACTTTAGTATAATGTAGAACGCCATACAACTCCTAACACCTTACAATCCCGTACGTAAACTTAAAACTCCATAATAAACCTAATGAATTCGTACGAGTCCTTTGAACATCGTACGACAAGTTAGGACATCTTATGACTCTTTATGCCATATTAGCACCTTGAAAAGCACATTAGTATAATGTAAGACGACTTACAACACCTAACAACGACTTACAACACCGTACGAACCTTTAAAACTCCAAAACAAACCTAATTAATTCGTACGTGTCCTTTGAACATCGTACGACAAGTTAGGACATCTTACGACTCTTTATGCCACATTAGCAGCTCGAAAAGAACTTTAGTATAATGTAGAACGCCATACAACTCTTAACACCTTACAATACCTTACCTAAACTTAAAACTCCATAACAAACCTAATGAATTCGTACGAGTCCTTTGAACATCATACGACAAGTTAGGACATCTTACGACTCTTTATGCCACATTAGCAACTCGAAAAGAACGTTAGTATAATGTAGAACGCCATACAGCTCCTAAGTACACCTTACAATACCGTACGTAAACTTAATACTCCATAATAAACCTAATGAATTCGTACGAGTCCTTTGAACATCGTACGACAATTTAGGACATCTTACGACTCTTTATGCCACATTAGCAACTCGAAAAGAACTTTAGTACGACAAGTTAAAGCTCCATAATAAACCTAATGAATTTGTAAGAGTCATTTGAACATCGTACGACAAGTTAGGACATCTTATGACTCTTTATGCCATATTAGCACCTTGAAAAGCACATTAGTATAATGTAAGACGACTTACAACACCTAACAACGACTTACAACACCGTACGAACCTTTAAAACTCCAAAACAAACCTAATTAATTCGTACGTGTCCTTTGAACATCGTATGACAAGTTAGGACATCTTATGACTCTTTATGCCATATTAGCAACTCGAAAAGAACGTTAGTATAATGTAGAACGCCATATAGCTCCCTAAGTACACCTTACAATACCGTACGTAAACTTAAAACTCCATAATAAACCTAATGAATTCGTACGAGTCCTTTGTACATCGTACAATAAGTTAGGACATCTTATGACTCTTTATGCCATATGAGCACCTTGAAAAGCACATTAGTATAATGTAAGACGTCTTACAACACCTAACAACATCTTATAACACCGTACAAACCTTTAAAACTCCAATATAAACCTAATGAATTCGTATGTGTCCTTTGAACATCGTACGACAAGTTAGGACATCTTATGACTCTTTATGCCATATTAGCACCTTGAAAAGCACATTAGTATAATGTAAGACGACTTACAACACCTAACAACAACTTACAACACCGTACGAACCTTTAAAACTCCAAAACAAACCTAATTAATTCGTACGTGTCCTTTGAACATCGTACGACAAGTTTGGACATCTTACGACTCTTTATGCCACATTTGCAACTCGAAAAGAACTTTAGTATAATGTAGAACGCCATACAACTCTTAACACCTTACAATACCTTACGTAAACTTAAAACTCCATAACAAACCTAATGAATTCGTACGAGTCCTTTGAACATCGTACGACAAGTTAGGACATCTTACGACTCTTTATGTCACATTAGCAACTCGAAAAGAACGTTAGTATAATGTAGAACGCCATACAGCTCCTAAGTACACCTTACAATACCGTACGTAAACTTAATACTCCATAATAAACCTAATGAATTCGTACGAGTCCTTTGAACATCGTACGACAATTTAGGACATCTTACGACTCTTTATGCCACATTAGCAACTCGAAAAGAACTTTAGTACGACAAGTTAAAGCTCCATAATAAACCTAATGAATTTGTAAGAGTCATTTGAACATCGTACGACAAGTTAGGACATCTTATGACTCTTTATGCCATATTAGCACCTTGAAAGCACATTAGTATAATATAAGACGACTTACAACACCTAACAACGACTTACAACACCGTACGAACCTTTAAAACTCCAAAACAAACCTAATTAATTCGTACGTGTCCTTTGAACATCGTATGACAAGTTAGGACATCTTATGACTCTTTATGCCATATTAGCAACTCGAAAAGAACGTTAGTATAATGTAGAACGCCATATAGCTCCCTAAGTACACCTTACAATACCGTACGTAAACTTAAAACTCCATAATAAACCTAATGAATTCGTACGAGTCCTTTGAACATCGTACGATAAGTTAGGACATCTTATGACTCTTTACGCCATATTAGCACCTTGAAAAGCACATTAGTATAATGTAAGACGAGTTACAACACCTAACAACATCTTACAACACCGTACGAACCTTTAAAACTCCAAAACAAACCTAATTAATTCGTACGTGTCCTTTGAACATCGTACGACAAGTTAAGACATCTTACGACTCTTTATGCCACGTTAGCAACTCGAAAAGAACTTTAGTATAATGTAGAACGCCATACAACTCCTAACACCTTACAATCCCGTACGTAAACTTAAAACTCCATAATAAACCTAATGAATTCGTACGAGTCCTTTGAACATCGTACGACAAGTTAGGACATCTTATGACTCTTTATGCCATATTAGCACCTTGAAAAGCACATTAGTATAATGTAAGACGACTTACAACACCTAACAACGACTTACAACACCGTACGAACCTTTAAAACTCCAAAACAAACCTAATTAATTCGTACGTGTCCTTTGAACATCGTACGACAAGTTAGGACATCTTACGACTCTTTATGCCACATTAGCAGCTCGAAAAGAACTTTAGTATAATGTAGAACGCCATACAACTCTTAACACCTTACAATACCTTACCTAAACTTAAAACTCCATAACAAACCTAATGAATTCGTACGAGTCCTTTGAACATCATACGACAAGTTAGGACATCTTACGACTCTTTATGCCACATTAGCAACTCGAAAAGAACGTTAGTATAATGTAGAACGCCATACAGCTCCTAAGTACACCTTACAATACCGTACGTAAACTTAATACTCCATAATAAACCTAATGAATTCGTACGAGTCCTTTGAACATCGTACGACAATTTAGGACATCTTACGACTCTTTATGCCACATTAGCAACTCGAAAAGAACTTTAGTACGACAAGTTAAAGCTCCATAATAAACCTAATGAATTTGTAAGAGTCATTTGAACATCGTACGACAAGTTAGGACATCTTATGACTCTTTATGCCATATTAGCACCTTGAAAAGCACATTAGTATAATGTAAGACGACTTACAACACCTAACAACGACTTACAACACCGTACGAACCTTTAAAACTCCAAAACAAACCTAATTAATTCGTACGTGTCCTTTGAACATCGTATGACAAGTTAGGACATCTTATGACTCTTTATGCCATATTAGCAACTCGAAAAGAACGTTAGTATAATGTAGAACGCCATATAGCTCCCTAAGTACACCTTACAATACCGTACGTAAACTTAAAACTCCATAATAAACCTAATGAATTCGTACGAGTCCTTTGTACATCGTACGATAAGTTAGGACATCTTATGACTCTTTATGCCATATGAGCACCTTGAAAAGCACATTAGTATAATGTAAGACGTCTTACAACACCTAACAACATCTTATAACACCGTACAAACCTTTAAAACTCCAATATAAACCTAATGAATTCGTATGTGTCCTTTGAACATCGTACGACAAGTTAGGACATCTTATGACTCTTTATGCCATATTAGCACCTTGAAAAGCACATTAGTATAATGTAAGACGACTTACAACACCTAACAACAACTTACAACACCGTACGAACCTTTAAAACTCCAAAACAAACCTAATTAATTCGTACGTGTCCTTTGAACATCGTACGACAAGTTTGGACATCTTACGACTCTTTATGCCACATTTGCAACTCGAAAAGAACTTTAGTATAATGTAGAACGCCATACAACTCTTAACACCTTACAATACCTTACGTAAACTTAAAACTCCATAACAAACCTAATGAATTCGTACGAGTCCTTTGAACATCGTACGACAAGTTAGGACATCTTACGACTCTTTATGTCACATTAGCAACTCGAAAAGAACGTTAGTATAATGTAGAACGCCATACAGCTCCTAAGTACACCTTACAATACCGTACGTAAACTTAATACTCCATAATAAACCTAATGAATTCGTACGAGTCCTTTGAACATCGTACGACAAGTTAGGACATCTTACGACCCTTTTTGCCACATTAGCAACTTGAAAAGAACGTTAGTACGACAAGTTAAAGCTCCATAATAAACCTAATGAATTCGTAAGAGTCCTTTGAACATCGTACGACAAGTTAGGACATCTTATGACTCTTTATGCCATATTAGCTACTCGAAAAGAACGTTAGTATAATGTAGAACGCCATATAGCTCCCTAAGTACACCTTACAATACCGTACGTAAACTTAAAACACCATAATAAACCTAATGAATTCGTACGAGTCCTTTGAACATCGTACGATAAGTTAGGACATCTTATGACTCTTTACGCCATATTAGCACCTTGAAAAGCACATTAGTATAATGTAAGACGAGTTACAACACCTAACAACATCTTACAACACCGTACGAACCTTTAAAACTCCAAAACAAACCTAATTAATTCGTACGTGTCCTTTGAACATCGTACGACAAGTTAAGACATCTTACGACTCTTTATGCCACGTTAGCAACTCGAAAAGAACTTTAGTATAATGTAGAACGCCATACAACTCCTAACACCTTACAATACCGTACGTAAACTTAAAACTCCATAATAAACCTAATGAATTCGTACGAGTCCTTTGAACATCGTACGACAAGTTAGGACATCTTATGACTCTTTATGCCATATTAGCACCTTGAAAAGCACATTAGTATAATGTAAGACGACTTACAACACCTAACAACGACTTACAACACCGTACGAACCTTTAAAACTCCAAAACAAACCTAATTAATTCGTACGTGTCCTTTGAACATCGTACGACAAGTTAGGACATCTTACGACTCTTTATGCCACATTAGCAGCTCGAAAAGAACTTTAGTATAATGTAGAACGCCATACAACTCTTAACACCTTACAATACCTTACCTAAACTTAAAACTCCATAACAAACCTAATGAATTCGTACGAGTCCTTTGAACATCGTACGACAAGTTAGGACATTTTACGACTCTTTATGCCACATTAGCAACTCGAAAAGAACGTTAGTATAATGTAGAACGCCATACAGCTCCTAAGTACACCTTACAATACCGTACGTAAACTTAATACTCCATAATAAACCTAATGAATTCGTACGAGTCCTTTGAACATCGTACGACAAGTTAGGACATCTTACGACCCTTTTTGCCACATTAGCAACTTGAAAAGAACGTTAGTACGACAAGTTAAAGCTCCATAATAAACCTAATGAATTCGTAAGAGTCCTTTGAACATCGTACGACAAGTTAGGACATCTTATGACTCTTTATGCCATATTAGCTACTCGAAAAGAACGTTAGTATAATGTAGAACGCCATATAGCTCCCTAAGTACACCTTACAATACCGTACGTAAACTTAAAACACCATAATAAACCTAATGAATTCGTACGAGTCCTTTGAACATCGTACGATAAGTTAGGACATCTTATGACTCTTTACGCCATATTAGCACCTTGAAAAGCACATTAGTATAATGTAAGACGAGTTACAACACCTAACAACATCTTACAACACCGTACGAACCTTTAAAACTCCAAAACAAACCTAATTAATTCGTACGTGTCCTTTGAACATCGTACGACAAGTTAAGACATCTTACGACTCTTTATGCCACGTTAGCAACTCGAAAAGAACTTTAGTATAATGTAGAACGCCATACAACTCCTAACACCTTACAATACCGTACGTAAACTTAAAACTCCATAATAAACCTAATGAATTCGTACGAGTCCTTTGAACATCGTACGACAAGTTAGGACATCTTATGACTCTTTATGCCATATTAGCACCTTGAAAAGCACATTAGTATAATGTAAGACGACTTACAACACCTAACAACGACTTACAACACCGTACGAACCTTTAAAACTCCAAAACAAACCTAATTAATTCGTACGTGTCCTTTGAACATCGTACGACAAGTTAGGACATCTTACGACTCTTTATGCCACATTAGCAGCTCGAAAAGAACTTTAGTATAATGTAGAACGCCATACAACTCTTAACACCTTACAATACCTTACCTAAACTTAAAACTCCATAACAAACCTAATGAATTCGTACGAGTCCTTTGAACATCGTACGACAAGTTAGGACATTTTACGACTCTTTATGCCACATTAGCAACTCGAAAAGAACGTTAGTATAATGTAGAACGCCATACAGCTCCTAAGTACACCTTACAATACCGTACGTAAACTTAATACTCCATAATAAACCTAATGAATTCGTACGAGTCCTTTGAACATCGTACGACAAGTTAGGACATCTTACGACCCTTTTTGCCACATTAGCAACTTGAAAAGAACGTTAGTACGACAAGTTAAAGCTCCATAATAAACCTAATGAATTCGTAAGAGTCCTTTGAACATCGTACGACAAGTTAGGACATCTTATGACTCTTTATGCCATATTAGCTACTCGAAAAGAACGTTAGTATAATGTAGAACGCCATATAGCTCCCTAAGTACACCTTACAATACCGTACGTAAACTTAAAACACCATAATAAACCTAATGAATTCGTACGAGTCCTTTGAACATCGTACGATAAGTTAGGACATCTTATGACTCTTTACGCCATATTAGCACCTTGAAAAGCACATTAGTATAATGTAAGACGAGTTACAACACCTAACAACATCTTACAACACCGTACGAACCTTTAAAACTCCAAAACAAACCTAATTAATTCGTACGTGTCCTTTGAACATCGTACGACAAGTTAAGACATCTTACGACTCTTTATGCCACGTTAGCAACTCGAAAAGAACTTTAGTATAATGTAGAACGCCATACAACTCCTAACACCTTACAATACCGTACGTAAACTTAAAACTCCATAATAAACCTAATGAATTCGTACGAGTCCTTTGAACATCGTACGACAAGTTAGGACATCTTATGACTCTTTATGCCATATTAGCACCTTGAAAAGCACATTAGTATAATGTAAGACGACTTACAACACCTAACAACGACTTACAACACCGTACGAACCTTTAAAACTCCAAAACAAACCTAATTAATTCGTACGTGTCCTTTGAACATCGTACGACAAGTTAGGACATCTTACGACTCTTTATGCCACATTAGCAGCTCGAAAAGAACTTTAGTATAATGTAGAACGCCATACAACTCTTAACACCTTACAATACCTTACCTAAACTTAAAACTCCATAACAAACCTAATGAATTCGTACGAGTCCTTTGAACATCGTACGACAAGTTAGGACATTTTACGACTCTTTATGCCACATTAGCAACTCGAAAAGAACGTTAGTATAATGTAGAACGCCATACAGCTCCTAAGTACACCTTACAATACCGTACGTAAACTTAATACTCCATAATAAACCTAATGAATTCGTACGAGTCCTTTGAACATCGTACGACAAGTTAGGACATCTTACGACCCTTTTTGCCACATTAGCAACTTGAAAAGAACGTTAGTACGACAAGTTAAAGCTCCATAATAAACCTAATGAATTCGTAAGAGTCCTTTGAACATCGTACGACAAGTTAGGACATCTTATGACTCTTTATGCCATATTAGCTTCTCGAAAAGAACGTTAGTATAATGTAGAACGCCATATAGCTCCCTAAGTACACCTTACAATACCGTACGTAAACTTAAAACACCATAATAAACCTAATGAATTCGTACGAGTCCTTTGAACATCGTACGATAAGTTAGGACATCTTATGACTCTTTACGCCATATTAGCACCTTGAAAAGCACATTAGTATAATGTAAGACGAGTTACAACACCTAACAACATCTTACAACACCGTACGAACCTTTAAAACTCCAAAACAAACCTAATTAATTCGTACGTGTCCTTTGAACATCGTACGACAAGTTAAGACATCTTACGACTCTTTATGCCACGTTAGCAACTCGAAAAGAACTTTAGTATAATGTAGAACGCCATACAACTCCTAACACCTTACAATACCGTACGTAAACTTAAAACTCCATAATAAACCTAATGAATTCGTACGAGTCCTTTGAACATCGTACGACAAGTTAGGACATCTTATGACTCTTTATGCCATATTAGCACCTTGAAAAGCACATTAGTATAATGTAAGACGACTTACAACACCTAACAACGACTTACAACACCGTACGAACCTTTAAAACTCCAAAACAAACCTAATTAATTCGTACGTGTCCTTTGAACATCGTACGACAAGTTAGGACATCTTACGACTCTTTATGCCACATTAGCAGCTCGAAAAGAACTTTAGTATAATGTAGAACGCCATACAACTCTTAACACCTTACAATACCTTACCTAAACTTAAAACTCCATAACAAACCTAATGAATTCGTACGAGTCCTTTGAACATCGTACGACAAGTTAGGACATTTTACGACTCTTTATGCCACATTAGCAACTCGAAAAGAACGTTAGTATAATGTAGAACGCCATACAGCTCCTAAGTACACCTTACAATACCGTACGTAAACTTAATACTCCATAATAAACCTAATGAATTCGTACGAGTCCTTTGAACATCGTACGACAAGTTAGGACATCTTACGACCCTTTTTGCCACATTAGCAACTTGAAAAGAACGTTAGTACGACAAGTTAAAGCTCCATAATAAACCTAATGAATTCGTAAGAGTCCTTTGAACATCGTACGACAAGTTAGGACATCTTATGACTCTTTATGCCATATTAGCTACTCGAAAAGAACGTTAGTATAATGTAGAACGCCATATAGCTCCCTAAGTACACCTTACAATACCGTACGTAAACTTAAAACACCATAATAAACCTAATGAATTCGTACGAGTCCTTTGAACATCGTACGATAAGTTAGGACATCTTATGACTCTTTACGCCATATTAGCACCTTGAAAAGCACATTAGTATAATGTAAGACGAGTTACAACACCTAACAACATCTTACAACACCGTACGAACCTTTAAAACTCCAAAACAAACCTAATTAATTCGTACGTGTCCTTTGAACATCGTACGACAAGTTAAGACATCTTACGACTCTTTATGCCACGTTAGCAACTCGAAAAGAACTTTAGTATAATGTAGAACGCCATACAACTCCTAACACCTTACAATACCGTACGTAAACTTAAAACTCCATAATAAACCTAATGAATTCGTACGAGTCCTTTGAACATCGTACGACAAGTTAGGACATCTTATGACTCTTTATGCCATATTAGCACCTTGAAAAGCACATTAGTATAATGTAAGACGACTTACAACACCTAACAACGACTTACAACACCGTACGAACCTTTAAAACTCCAAAACAAACCTAATTAATTCGTACGTGTCCTTTGAACATCGTACGACAAGTTAGGACATCTTACGACTCTTTATGCCACATTAGCAGCTCGAAAAGAACTTTAGTATAATGTAGAACGCCATACAACTCTTAACACCTTACAATACCTTACCTAAACTTAAAACTCCATAACAAACCTAATGAATTCGTACGAGTCCTTTGAACATCGTACGACAAGTTAGGACATTTTACGACTCTTTATGCCACATTAGCAACTCGAAAAGAACGTTAGTATAATGTAGAACGCCATACAGCTCCTAAGTACACCTTACAATACCGTACGTAAACTTAATACTCCATAATAAACCTAATGAATTCGTACGAGTCCTTTGAACATCGTACGACAATTTAGGACATCTTATGACTCTTTATGCCACATTAGCAACTCGAAAAGAACTTTAGTACGACAAGTTAAAGCTCCATAATAAACCTAATGAATTTGTAAGAGTCATTTGAACATCGTACGACAAGTTAGGACATCTTATGACTCTTTATGCCATATTAGCACCTTGAAAAGCACATTAGTATAATGTAAGACGACTTACAACACCTAACAACGACTTACAACACCGTACGAACCTTTAAAACTCCAAAACAAACCTAATTAATTCGTACGTGTCCTTTGAACATCGTATGACAAGTTAGGACATCTTATGACTCTTTATGCCATATTAGCAACTCGAAAAGAACGTTAGTATATTGTAGAACGCCATATAGCTCCCTAAGTACACCTTACAATACCGTACGTAAACTTAAAACTCCATAATAAACCTAATGAATTCGTACGAGTCCTTTGTACATCGTACGATAAGTTAGGACATCTTATGACTCTTTATGCCATATGAGCACCTTGAAAAGCACATTAGTATAATGTAAGACGACTTACAACACCTAACAACATCTTACAACACCGTACGAACCTTTAAAACTCCAAAACAAACCTAATTAATTCGTACGTGTCCTTTGAACATCGTACGACAAGTTAGGACATCTTATGACTCTTTATGCCATATTAGCACCTTGTAAAGCACATTAGTATAATGTAAGACGACTTACAACACCTAACAACAACTTACAACACCGTACGAACCTTTAAAACTCCAAAACAAACCTAATTAATTCGTACGTGTCCTTTGAACATCGTACGACAAGTTAGGACATGTTACGACTCTTTTTGCCACATTAGCAGCTCGAAAAGAACTTTAGTATAATGTAGAACGCCATACAACTCTTAACACCTTACAATACCTTACGTAAATTTAAAATTCCATAACAAACCTAATGAATTCGTACGAGTCCTTTGAACATCGTACGACAAGTTAGGACATCTTACGACTCTTTATGTCACATTAGCAACACGAAAAGAACGTTAGTATAATGTAGAACGCCATACAGCTCCTAAGTACACCTTACAATACCGTACGTAAACTTAATACTCCATAATAAACCTAATGAATTCGTACGAGTCCTTTGAACATCGTACGACAAGTTAGGACATCTTACGACCCTTTTTGCCACATTAGCAACTTGAAAAGAACGTTAGTACGACAAGTTAAAGCTCCATAATAAACCTAATGAATTCGTAAGAGTCCTTTGAACATCGTACGACAAGTTAGGACATCTTATGACTCTTTATGCCATATTAGCAACTCGAAAAGAACGTTAGTATAATGTAGAAAGCCATATAGCTCCCTAAGTACACCTTACAATACCGTACGTAAACTTAAAACACCATAATAAACCTAATGAATTCGTACAAGTCCTTTGAACATCGTACGATAAGTTAGGACATCTTATGACTCTTTACGCCATATTAGCACCTTGAAAAGCACATTAGTATAATGTAAGACGAGTTACAACACCTAACAACATCTTACAACACCGTACGAACCTTTAAAACTCCAAAACAAACCTAATTAATTCGTACGTGTCCTTTGAACATCGTACGACAAGTTAAGACATCTTACGACTCTTTATGCCACGTTAGCAACTCGAAAAGAATTTAGTATAATGTAGAACGCCATACAACTCCTAACACCTTACAATACCGTACGTAAACTTAAAACTCCATAATAAACCTAATGAATTCGTACGAGTCCTTTGAACATCGTACGACAAGTTAGGACATCTTATGACTCTTTATGCCATATTAGCACCTTGAAAAGCACATTAGTATAATGTAAGACGACTTACAACACCTAACAACGACTGACAACACCGTACGAACCTTTAAAACTCCAAAACAAACCTAATTAATTCGTACATGTCCTTTGAACATCGTACGACAAGTTAGGACATCTTACGACTCGTTATGCCACATTAGCAGCTCGAAAAGAACTTTAGTATAATGTAGAACGCCATACAACTCTTAACCACTTACAATACCTTACGTAAATTTAAAATTCCATAACAAACCTAATGAATTCGTACGAGTCCTTTGAACATCGTACGACAAGTTAGGACATCTTACGACTCTTTATGTCACATTAGCAACTCGAAAAGAACGTTAGTATAATGTAGAACGCCATACAGCTCCTAAGTACACCTTACAATACCGTACGTAAACTTAATACTCCATAATAAACCTAATGAATTCGTACGAGTCCTTTGAACATCGTAGGACAAGTTAGGACATCTTACGACCCTTTTTGCCACATTAGCAACTTGAAAAGAACGTTAGTACGACAAGTTAAAGCTCCAAAATAAACCTAATGAATTCGTAAGAGTCCTTTGAACATCGTACGACAAGTTTGGACATCTTACGACTCTTTATGCCACATTAGCAACTCGAAAAGAACTTTAGTATAATGTAGAACGCCATACAACTCTTAACACCTTACAATACCTTACGTAAATTTAAAACTCCATAACAAACCTAATTAATTCGTACGTGTCCTTTGAACATCGTACGACAAGTTTGGACATCTTACGACTCTTTATGCCACATTAGCAACTCGAAAAGAACTTTAGTATAATGTAGAAAGCCATACAACTCTTAACACCTTACAATACCGTACGTAAACTTAAAACTCCATAACAAACCTAATGAATTCGTACGAGTCCTTTGAACATCGTACGACAAGTTAGGACATCTTACGACTCTTTATGCCACATTAGCAACTCGAAAAGAACGTTAGTATAATGTTGAACGCCATACAGCTACTAAGTACACCTTACAATACCGTACGTAAACTTAAAACTCCATAATAAACCTAATGAATTCGTACGAGTCCTTTGAACATCATACGACAAGTTAGGACATCTTACGACCATTTTTGCCACATTAGCAACTTGAAAAGAACGTTAGTACGACAAGTTAAAGCTCCATAATAAACCTAATGAATTCGTAAGAGTCCTTTGAACATCGTACGACAAGTTAGGACATCTTATGACTCTTTATGCCATATTAGCAACTCGAAAAGAACGTTAGTATAATGTAGAACGCCATAAAGCTCCTAAGTACACCTTACAATACCGTACGTAAACTTAAAACACCATAATAAACCTAATGAATTCGTACGAGTCCTTTGAACATCATACGATAAGTTAGGACATCTTATGACTCTTTATGCCATATTAGCACATTGAAAAGCACATTAGTATAATGTAAGACGACTTACAACACCTAACAACAACTTACAACACCGTACGAACCTTTAAAACTTCAAAACAAACCTAATTAATTCGTACGTGTCCTTTGAACATCGTACGACAAGTTACGACATCTTACGACTCTTTATGCCACATTAGCAACTCGAAAAGAACTTTAGTATAATGTAGGACGCCATAAAGCTCCTAAGTACACCTTACAATACCGTAAGTAAACTTAAAACACCATAATAAACCTATTTGAATTCGTACGAGTCCTTTGAACATCATACGATAAGTTAGGACATCTTACGACTCTTTATGCCACATTAGCAACTCGAAAAGAACGTTAGTATAATGTTGAACGCCATACAGCTACTAAGTACACCTTACAATACCGTACGTAAACTTAAAATCCATAATAAACCTAATGAATTCGTACGAGTCCTTTGAACATCATACGACAAGTTAGGACATCTTACGACCATTTTTGCCACATTAGCAACTTGAAAAGAACGTTAGTACGACAAGTTAAAGCTCCATAATAAACCTAATGAATTCGTAAGAGTCCTTTGAACATCGTACGACAAGTTAGGACATCTTATGACTCTTTATGCTATATTAGCAACTCGAAAAGAACGTTAGTATAATGTAGAACGCCATAAAGCTCCTAAGTACACCTTACAATACCGTACGTAAACTTAAAACACCATAATAAACCTAATGAATTCGTACGAGTCCTTTGAACATCATACGATAAGTTAGGACATCTTATGACTCTTTATGCCATATTAGCACCTTGAAAAGCACATTAGTATAATGTAAGACGACTTACAACACCTAACAACAACTTACAACACCGTACGAACTTTTAAAACTCCAAAACAAACCTAATTAATTCGTACGTGTCCTTTGAACATCGTACGACAAGTTACGACATCTTTCGACTCTTTATGCCACATTAGCAACTCGAAAAGAACTTTAGTATAATGTAGGACGCCATAAAGCTCCTAAGTACACCTTACAATACCGTACGTAAACATAAAACACCATAATAAACCTAATGAATTCGTACGAGTCCTTTGAACATCATACGATAAGTTAGGACATCTTATGACTCTTTATGCCATATTAGCACCTTGAAAAGCACATTAGTATAATGTAAGACGACTTACAACACCTAACAACATATTACAACACCGTACAAACCTTTAAAACTCCAAAACAAACCTAATTAATTCGTACGTGTCCTTTGAACATCGTACGACAAGTTAGGACATCTTACGACTCTTTATGCCACATTAGCAACTCGAAAAGAACTTTAGTATAATGTAGAAAGCCATACAACTCTTAACACCTTACAATACCGTACGTAAACTTAAAACTCCATAACAAACCTAATGAATTCGTACGAGTCCTTTGAACATCGTACGACAAGTTAGGACATCTTACGACTCTTTATGCCACATTAGCAACTCGAAAAGAACGTTAGTATAATGTTGAACGCCATACAGCTACTAAGTACACCTTACAATACCGTACGTAAACTTAAAACTCCATAATAAACCTAATGAATTCGTACGAGTCATTTGAACATCATACGACAACTTAGGACATCTTACGACCATTTTTGCCACATTAGCAACTTGAAAAGAACGTTAGTACGACAAGTTAAAGCTCCATAATAAACCTAATGAATTCGTAAGAGTCCTTTGAACATCGTACGACAAGTTAGGACATCTTATGACTCTTTATGCCATATTAGCAACTCGAAAAGAACGTTAGTATAATGTAGAACGCCATAAAGCTCCTAAGTACACCTTACAATACCGTACGTAAACTTAAAACACCATAATAAACCTAATGAATTCGTACGAGTCCTTTGAACATCATACGATAAGTTAGGACATCTTATGACTCTTTATGCCATATTAGCACCTTGAAAAGCACATTAGTATAATGTAAGACGACTTACAACACCTAACAACAACTTACAACACCGTACGAACCTTTAAAACTCCAAAACAAACCTAATTAATTCGTACGTGTCCTTTGAACATCGTACGACAAGTTACGACATCTTACGACTCTTTATGCCACATTAGCAACTCGAAAAGAACTTTAGTATAATGTAGGACGCCATAAAGCTCCTAAGTACACCTTACAATACCGTACGTAAACTTAAAACACCATAATAAACCTAATGAATTCGTACGAGTCCTTTGAACATCATACGATAAGTTAGGACATCTTATGACTCTTTATGCCATATTAGCACCTTGAAAAGCACATTAGTATAATGTAAGACGACTTACAACACCTAACAACATATTACAACACCGTACAAACCTTTAAAACTCCAAAACAAACCTAATTAATTCGTACGTGTCCTTTGAACATCGTACGACAAGTTAGGACATCTTACGACTCTTTATGCCACATTAGCAACTCGAAAAGAACTTTAGTATAATGTAGAAAGCCATACAACTCTTAACACCTTACAATACCGTACGTAAACTTAAAACTCCATAACAAACCTAATGAATTCGTACGAGTCCTTTGAACATCGTACGACAAGTTAGGACATCTTACGACTCTTTATGCCACATTAGCAACTCGAAAAGAACGTTAGTATAATGTTGAACGCCATACAGCTACTAAGTACACCTTACAATACCGTACGTAAATTAAAACTCCATAATAAACCTAATGAATTCGTACGAGTCATTTGAACATCATACGACAACTTAGGACATCTTACGACCATTTTTGCCACATTAGCAACTTGAAAAGAACGTTAGTACGACAAGTTAAAGCTCCATAATAAACCTAATGAATTCGTAAGAGTCCTTTGAACATCGTACGACAAGTTAGGACATCTTATGACTCTTTATGCCATATTAGCAACTCGAAAAGAACGTTAGTATAATGTAGAACGCCATAAAGCTCCTAAGTACACCTTACAATACCGTACGTAAACTTAAAACACCATAATAAACCTAATGAATTCGTACGAGTCCTTTGAACATCATACGATAAGTTAGGACATCTTATGACTCTTTATGCCATATTAGCACCTTGAAAAGCACATTAGTATAATGTAAGACGACTTACAACACCTAACAACAACTTACAACACCGTACGAACCTTTAAAACTCCAAAACAAACCTAATTAATTCGTACGTGTCCTTTGAACATCGTACGACAAGTTACGACATCTTACGAATCTTTATGCCACATTAGCAACTCGAAAAGAACTTTAGTATAATGTAGGACGCCATAAAGCTCCTAAGTACACCTTACAATACCGTACGTAAACTTAAAACACCATAATAAACGTAATGAATTCGTACGAGTCCTTTGAACATCATACGATAAGTTAGGACATCTTATGACTCTTTATGCCATATTAGCACCTTGAAAAGCACATTAGTATAATGTAAGACGACTTACAACACCTAACAACATATTACAACACCGTACAAACCTTTAAAACTCCAAAACAAACCTAATTAATTCGTACGTGTCCTTTGAACATCGTACGACAAGTTAGGACATCTTACGACTCTTTATGCCATATTAGCACCTTGAAAAGCACATTAGTATAATGTAAGACGACTTACAACACCTAACAACAACTTACAACACCGTACGAACCTTTAAAACTCCAAAACAAACCTAATTAATTCGTACGTGTCCTTTGAACATCGTACGACAAGTTAGGACATCTTACGACTCTTTATGTCACATTAGCAACTCGAAAAGAACGTTAGTATAATGTAGAACGCCATACAGCTCCTAAGTACACCTTACAATACCGTACGTAAACTTAATACTCCATAATAAACCTAATGAATTCGTACGAGTCCTTTGAACATCGTACGACAAGTTAGGACATCTTACGACCCTTTTTGCCACATTAGCAACTTGAAAAGAACGTTAGTACGACAAGTTAAAGCTCCATAATAAACCTAATGAATTCGTAAGAGTCCTTTGAACATCGTACGACAAGTTATGACATCTTATGACTCTTTATGCCATATTAGCAACTCGAAAAGAACGTTAGTATAATGTAGAACGCCATATAGCTCCCTAAGTACACCTTACAATACCGTACGTAAACTTAAAACACCATAATAAACCTAATGAATTCGTACGAGTCCTTTGAACATCGTACGATAAGTTAGGACATCTTATGACTCTTTACGCCATATTAGCACCTTGAAAAGCACATTAGTATAATGTAAGACGAGTTACAACACCTAACAACATCTTACAACACCGTACGAACCTTTAAAACTCCAAAACAAACCTAATTAATTCGTACGTGTCCTTTGAACATCGTACGACAAGTTAAGACATCTTACGACTCTTTATGCCACGTTAGCAACTCGAAAAGAACTTTAGTATAATGTAGAATGCCCTACAACTCCTAACACCTTACAATACCGTACGTAAACTTAAAACTCCATAATAAACCTAATGAATTCGTACGAGTCCTTTGAACATCGTACGACAAGTTAGGACATCTTATGAATCTTTATGCCATATTAGCACCTTCAAAAGCACATTAGTATAATGTAAGACGACTTACAACACCTAACAGCAACTTACAACACCATACGAACCTTTAAAACTCCAAAACAAACCTAATTAATTCGTACGTGTCCTTTGAACATCGTATGACAAGTTAAGACATCTTACGACTCTTTATGCCACATTAGCAACTCGAAAAGAACTTTAGTATAATGTAGAACGCCATACAACTCTTAACACCTTACAATACCGTACGTAAACTTAAAACTCCATAACAAACCTAATGAATTCGTACGAGTCCTTTGAACATCATACGACAAGTTAGGACATCTTACGACCATTTTTGCCACCTTAGCAACTTGAAAAGAACGTTAGTACGACAAGTTAAAACTCCATAATAAACCTAATGAATTCGTAAGAGTCCTTTGAACATCGTACGACAAGTTAGGACATCTTATGACTCTTTATGCCATATTAGCAACTCGAAAAGAACGTTAGTATAATGTAGAACGCCATAAAGCTCCTAAGTACACCTTACAATACCGTACGTAAACTTAAAACACCATAATAAACCTAATGAATTCGTACGAGTCCTTTGAACATCATACGATAAGTTAGGACATCTTATGACTCTTTATGCCATATTAGCACCTTGAAAAGCACATTAGTATAATGTAAGACGACTTACAACACCTAACAACAACTTACAACACCGTACGAACCTTTAAAACTCCAAAATAAACCTAATTAATTCGTACGTGTCCTTTGAACATCGTACGACAAGTTAGGACATCTTACGACTCTTTATGCCACATTAGCAGCTCGAAAGGGTTTCATTCAAAATCAGAATTAGGGTTTTGTGTTTGGGCGCCGTTTTTGAGTGTTGGTGGTGGCTGAAACTAGGGTTTGGTTTTTTGCTACGTTTTTGGGTAATACATCTAGATTTGGACGTGAGAAGGGTTGGTCTAAACCTCATCTTGGTTCAAATTTGTGTTTGTTTCGAATTACACTCTGAGTTGGGTTGTGGATTCAAGTGAATTTGAATTCAAGTTGCATTCTAGTAATGGCTACACCTACAAGAACTAGTAAAGTCACATTCCAGATTCAAGATGATATTGGCAATGATCCAACTGGTATTGCGAGAAAGGTGGTGAACATTGATGGCATCCCTCTTCTTCCTAGACGAGGGATGTTTATAAACGCTTCAAATGTGGAAGCTAAAGCTGAAGTGGGTAACAAACTGGAAGTCTCAAAATCTGATTCTGAGTCGTTGGATAACAAAATGGTGAATGCTACGTATGCTGCATCATTACAATCAGGTACGTCGGAAAAATCGATTAACTTTCGTTTTTTGGAGTCCTTGGACAGGGAAAAAGGGGTTGATGTGGTTCTAACTAGGGAGTCTGTTAAAACTGTTCATGACAAACTTGCATTCACTCTTTATGGGTACTTTATTGGGGATAGAGAAGCGTTCCCTGTTGTAAAGTATTTTGTGGAGAATAATTGGAAGAAATACGGAATTCAGAAGATTATGATGAATGTAAATGGATTTTTCTTCTTCAAATTTGCAAATAATAAAGGTATGATTGATGTGCTTGAAGGGGGACCTTGGCTGATCCGTAATAAACCGATTTTCCTAAATATATGGTCGCCTACTCTTGCGCTTAAAAAAGAAGATATCAAGAAAGTTGCGGTTTGGGTTAAACTGCATAATGTTCCCCTTGCTGCATACACTGATGACGGGCTAAGTATGCTTTTTTCAAAGATTGGTACTCCTAAGTTGCTTGATACATATACTAGTGCTATGTGTAATGATGCTTGGGGAAGGAGTAGTTATGCTAGGGCGCTTGTGGAAATATCTGCTGACCATGATTTCAAAGAGGTTCTAACTATGGCTATTCCTGAGTTAGAGGGTGACAAATATATTACTGAGATTGTGGATGTGGAGTATGAGTGGAAACCACCGAGGTGTGCTTATTGTTGTGTGTTTGGGCACGGAACTGATAATTGCCCTAAACAGGTTTGTACTATATCTAAACCCGATCCTAAAGTAAATGGGGATGGCTTTATTGAAGTAAAGGGTAGGAAAACGGCTAAGAAAAATGGGGTTCAGGTTAAAAACCAGAAACCAAAAGTTGAATATAGACCACTGGATTATAAGAAAATGGTGGGAACAAAACCTTCAAAGTTAGATGTGAAGAGTAAAGATCCCTCAAAGATCCAGATTCATAACGCCTTTAATATTCTTAACTCGGAAAATCTGAATGATAGAGCGAATTTGGAATCTAGTAAAATGAAGGGCAAATTGGATAGGGATTTGATTGAAGACTTGGATGTGGAAGAAGTTGAAGTTGTTTATGATGAAACACTAGATATAACTCGAGATAAAACAAGGGCAAGTTCCTCCTCTTCAATGGTTTCCAATGGATAGTCGATTATTCAGGTGTTTGAGGGGGCTTTCCATTGGTGGCAACTTCATCTTTGATGATGGTGGTTGATGGATAGGTTTTTTTCTTGTTAGTATTTGGCTATTATGTCAGCGATTTGTGGTAGGATAGTTTGTTTGGTGTGTTTTGGATTTTGTCTTTATTTTGATCACATATGTGGGGGTTTGTCCCATATATGAACTAGTGTGGAACTCATTCACACTACTTGTACGTTAATGACGGTTGTCTTTATAATAGAATCACCGGGGTAACCCTTTACCCAAAAAAAAGAACGTTAGTACGACAAGTTAAAACTCCATAATAAACCTAATGAATTCGTAAGAGTCCTTTGAACATCGTACGACAAGTTAGGACATCTTATGACTCTTTATGCCATATTAGCAACTCGAAAAGAACGTTAGTATAATGTAGAACGCCATAAAGCTCCTAAGTACACCTTACAATACCGTACGTAAACTTAAAACACCATAATAAACCTAATGAATTCGTACGAGTCCTTTGAACATCATACGATAAGTTAGGACATCTTATGACTCTTTATGCCATATTAGCACCTTGAAAAGCACATTAGTATAAGAAAAGCACGTTGGGAAGAGGGCTCTGGGCGATTTTGGGTTCGCTAGGGTTTCAAGATTCTTGATTGATTCTTGATCTTGATTCTTGATCCTAGATTACGGTTTCTTGTTGTTCCTGTTCTTGATTCTTGATTCTTGATTAGGGTTTCAAGATTCGAAATTGATGCTTCATAAATCTTGATTCTTGATTCTTGTTTCTTGAATCTTGATTCTTGTTTCTTGGTTCTTGAATCTTGGATTGGTTATTTAATTCGTTTTTCTTGATCTTGGCCGTTTTTCTTCATATTTCTTGGTTATTAAAACCCTAATTTCGTATGAATAATTAGGGTTTGGCCGGTTCTTTGATTTTTACGATCAGATTCGTTTCTGATTATAAAAAAGAGTATGGAGGGCAGTAATTTGGCTAGTAAGGTGTTAAAGATTGATGGTAATCCACGTTGTAATTTGTTGAAGAAGGAAGAGGCAACTAGGGTTTCGTCTATAAACCCTAATTTGTCTCTAAAGGCTGACACGGCTAAGAGGAATCAGGAGGCTGGTCATACTCACACGACTAAGTCTCCTACTATTGCTGATTCGTCTCATGCGGCTAGTGTTGACCCGTCCAAGTCTGACACGGCTAAGGGTGACCCGTCCAATGTTGTTCATGCAACTAACTTTTCTCAGGCGGTTAATCCTTATGCTCATGCGGCTAATGACAACTCTAAGGTGTCTCATACGTCCAAGGCTGATGTGAAACATGATGTGAGTGCAATGGGGCTGTCTTATGCTGCTATTGTTCAACCGAAATCTGATGTATCTTCAACACCAGTTAAGTTCTGTTACATGGAGAATGATGAAAAGAAACAAGGGTTTGATGTTGTTTTACCGAAAGAGACGGTGCGTATGGTTTGTAATAAGCTTGAATTTACACTGTATGGATATTTTTTGGGCGACAGAGTAGCCTATCCAGTGGTTGAATTCTTTGCTAAAACACATTGGAAAAGATATGGCCTGCAAAAATCAATGATGAATGCAAATGGGTTCTTCTTCTTTAAGTTTAATGATCGCAAGGGGATGATGGATGTGATTGAAGCAAGTCCTTGGATAATCCGTAATAAGCCAATTATTCTGAATGTGTGGTCCCCTACCACTAAGTTACAGAAGGATGATATCAAGAACGTGTCCGTCTGGGTAAAGTTACATGATATCCCACTAGTAGCATATTCTGATGTTGGGTTGAGTCTATTGTTTTCGCAAATTGGGACCCCAAAACTATTGGATTCTTTCACAAGCTCCATGTGTGCAAATGCATGGGGTAGAGGTAGTTTTGCGAGAGCTTTGGTTGAGATCTCAGCGGAATCGGGTTTTAAGGAGGAGTTATCTATTGCTATTCCGGAATTAGAAGGGGATGAGTTTGGATCTGCAAAGGTTTCTGTTGAGTATGAATGGAAGCCTCCAAGATGTGGTCAATGTTGTGTCTTTGGCCATATTGATGCTGGATGCCCAAATGTGACTAAGCATGAGCAAAATTCAAATGCTAGAGAGGATGATAAAGGGTTTAAGGAAGTAAAGGGTAAGAAAGCTGCAAAAAGATTTGGGGTTGCTTTAAAAAAGCCCCAATTCGAGTACCGTCCAGTTAACAAAAAAGGGAAGGAAGTGCAACATGTTACAAAGCAAGTGACAACGATTGATACTATGGAGACTAAAAGTGGTTCAAATATGGGTAAATCTGATCTAACTACATCAAACCCTTTTGAGGCGTTATCTGTGGAGAAAATAGATGAAATTGAGACGGACAAGGTGAAAGGGAACATGGATAAGGAAAGTTCTAGGTTTGACTCGGATTCGGAAGTGGATGAGGTTTTAGATATGGATAATGGGATGGCAAGGTATATGATGAGCATGGCAATGGCGCTAGAATCTCCATCGGGTTCTAAGAGGGCAGGTACTCCTTCTACATCGGGTGTTAATGGTTTGTCTGATATTCTGGATTACTAGGGAGTTGATCTGCTGGCAACATTGGTTGAGGTCTCTTTGGGGTGGAATCTACACTTTTGATGATGGCGGCTGATGTAAATGGTTTTTATTTAATTTGTTTATGTCATCAATTTGTGGTAGGCTAGATTGTTTGGTTTGTCTTGGTGTTGTTTTGTTGGTTTTTTGTTTTTATGTTCACATATGTGGGGCCTGTCCCATATATGAACTAGTGTGGAACGCTTCCTCACTACTTGTACTTCATTGACGGTTGTCTTTATAATAGAATCACCGGGGTAACCCTTTACCCAAAAAAGCACATTAGTATAATGTAAGACGACTTACAACACCTAACAACAACTTACAACACCGTACGAACCTTTAAAACTCCAAAACAAACCTAATTAATTCGTACGTGTCCTTTGAACATCGTACGACAAGTTACGACATCTTACGACTCTTTATGCCACATTAGCAACTCGAAAAGAACTTTAGTATAATGTAGGACGCCATAAAGCTCCTAAGTACACCTTACAATACCGTACGTAACCTTAAAACACCATAATAAACTTAATGAATTCGTACGAGTCCTTTGAACATCATACGATAAGTTAGGACATCTTATGACTCTTTATGCCATATTAGCAACTTGAAAAGCACATTAGTATAATGTAAGACGACTTACAACACCTAACAACATATTACAACACCGTACAAACCTTTAAAACTCCAAAACAAACCTAATTAATTCGTACGTGTCCTTTGAACATCGTACGCCAAGTTAGGACATCTTACGACTCTTTATGCCACATTAGCAACTCGAAAAGAACTTTAGTATAATGTAGAAAGCCATACAACTCTTAACACCTTACAATACCGTACGTAAACTTAAAACTCCATAACAAACCTAATGAATTCGTACGAGTCCTTTGAACATCGTACGACAAGTTAGGACATCTTACGACTCTTTATGCCACATTAGCAACTCGAAAAGAACGTTAGTATAATGTTGAACGCCATACAGCTACTAAGTACACCTTACAATACCGTACGTAAACTTAAAACTCCATAATAAACCTAATGAATTCGTACGAGTCCTTTGAACATCATACGACAAGTTAGGACATCTTACGACCATTTTTGCCACATTAGCAACTTGAAAAGAACGTTAGTATGACAAGTTAAAGCTCCATAATAAACCTAATGAATTCGTAAGAGTCCTTTGAACATCGTACGACAAGTTAGGACATCTTATGACTCTTTATGCCATATTAGCAACTCGAAAAGAACGTTAGTATAATGTAGAACGCCATAAAGCTCCTAAGTACACCTTACAATACCGTACGTAAACTTAAAACACCATAATAAACCTAATGAATTCGTACGAGTCCTTTGAACATCATACGATAAGTTAGGACATCTTATGACTCTTTATGCCATATTAGCACCTTGAAAAGCACTTTAGTATAATGTAAGACGACTTACAACACCTAACAACATATTACAACACCGTACGAACCTTTAAAACTCCAAAACAAACCTAATTAATTCGTATGTGTCCTTTGAACATCGTACGACAAGTTAAGACATCTTACGACTCTTTATGCCACAATAGCAACTCGAAAAGAACTTTAGTATAATGTAGAACGCCATACAACTCCTAACACCTTACAATACCGTACGTAAACTTAAACCTCCATAATAAACCTAATGAATTCGTACGAGTCCTTTGAACATCGTACAGCAAGTTAGGACATCTTATGACTCTTTATGCCATATTAGCAACTCGAAAAGAACGTTAGTATAATGTAGAACGCCATATAGCTCCTAAGTACACCTTACAATACCGTACGTAAACTTAAAACACCATAATAAACCTAATGAATTCGTACGAGTCCTTTGAACATCGTACGATAAGTTAGGACATCTTATGACTCTTTACGCCATATTAGCACCTTGAAAAGCACATTAGTATAATGTAAGACGAGTTACAACACCTAACAACATCTTACAACACCGTACGAACCTTTAAAACTCCAAAACAAACCTAATTAATTCGTACGTGTCCTTTGAACATCGTACGACAAGTTAAGACATCTTACGACTCTTTATACCACGTTAGCAACTCGAAAAGAACTTTAGTATAATGTAGAACGCCATACAACTCCTAACACCTTACAATACCGTACATAAACTTAAAACTCCATAATAAACCTAATGAATTCGTACGAGTCCTTTGAACATCGTACGACAAGTTAGGACATCTTATGAATCTTTATGCCATATTAGCACCTTCAAAAGCACATTAGTATAATGTAAGACGACTTACAACACCTAACAGCAACTTACAACACCGTACGAACCTTTAAAACTCCAAAACAAACCTAATTAATTCGTACGTGTCCTTTGAACATCGTATGACAAGTTAAGACATCTTACGACTCTTTATGCCACATTAGCAACTCGAAAAGAACTTTAGTATAATGTAGAACGCCATACAACTCTTAACACCTTACAATACCGTACGTAAACTTAAAACTCCATAACAAACCTAATGAATTCGTACGAGTCCTTTGAACATCGTACGACAAGTTAGGACATCTTACGACTCTTTATGCCACATTAGCAACTCGAAAAGAACGTTAGTATAATGTTGAACGCCATACAGCTACTAAGTACACCTTACAATACCGTACGTAAACTTAAAACTCTATAATAAACCTAATGAATTCGTACGAGTCCTTTGAACATCATACGACAAGTTACGACATCTTACGACCATTTTTGCCACATTAGCAACTTGAAAAGAACGTTAGTACGACAAGTTGAAACTCCATAATAAACCTAATGAATTCGTAAGAGCCCTTTGAACATCGTACGACAAGTTAGGACATCTGATGACTCTTTATGCCATATTAGCAACTCGAAAAGAACGTTAGTATAATGTAGAACGCCATAAAGCTCCTAAGTACACCTTACAATACCGTACGTAAACTTAAAACACCATAATAAACCTAATGAATTCGTACGAGTCCTTTGAACATCATACGATAAGTTAAGACATCTTATGACTCTTTATGCCATATTAGCACCTTGAAAAGCACATTAGTATAATGTAAGACGACTTACAGCACCTAACAACAACTTACAACACCGTACGAACCTTTAAAACTCCAAAACAAACCTAATTAATTCGTACGTGTCCTTTGAACATCGTACGATAAGTTACGACATCTTATGACTCTTTATGCCACATTAGCAACTCGAAAAGAACGTTAGTATAATGTTGAACGCCATACAGCTACTAAGTACACCTTACAATACCGTACGTAATCTTAAAACTCCATAATAAACCTAATGAATTCGTACGAGTCCTTTGAACATCATACGACAAGTTAGGACATCTTACGACCATTTTTGCCACATTAGCAACTTGAAAAGAACGTTAGTACGACAAGTTAAAACTCCATAATAAACCTAATGAATTCGTAAGAGTCCTTTGAACATCGTATGACAAGTTAGGACATCTTATGACTCTTTATGCCATATTAGCAACTCGAAAAGAACGTTAGTATAATGTAGAACGCCATAAAGCTCCTAAGTACACCTTACAATACCGTACGTAAACTTAAAACACCATAATAAACCTAATGAATTCGTACGAGTCCTTTGAACATCATACAATAAGTTAGGACATCTTATGACTCTTTATGCCATATTAGCACCTTGAAAAGCACATTAGTATAATGTAAGACGACTTACAACACCTAACAACAACTTACAACACCGTACGAACCTTTAAAACTCCAAAACAAACCTAATTAATTCGTACGTGTCCTTTGAACATCGTACGACAAGTTACGACATCTTACGACTCTTTATGCCACATTAGCAACTCGAAAAGAACTTTAGTATAATGTAGGACGCCATAAAGCTCCTAAGTACACCTTACAATACCGTACGTAAACTTTAAACAACATAATAAACTTAATGAATTCGTACGAGTCCTTTGAACATCATACGATAAGTTAGGACATCTTATGACTCTTTATGCCATATTAGCACCTTGAAAAGCACTTTGGTATAATGTAAGACGACTTACAACACCTAACAACATATTACAACACCGTACGAACCTTTAAAACTCCAAAACAAACCTAATTAATTCGTACGTGTCCTTTGAACATCGTACGACAAGTTAGGACATCTTACGACTCTTTATGCCACATTAGCAACTCGAAAAGAACTTTAGTATAATGTAGAAAGCCATACAACTCTTAACACCTTACAATACCGTACGTAAACTTAAAACTCCATAACAAACCTAATGAATTCGTACGAGTCCTTTGAACATCGTACGACAAGTTAGGACATCTTACGACTCTTTATGCCACATTAGCAACTCGAAAAGAACGTTAGTATAATGTTGAACGCCATACAGCTCCTAAGTACACCTTACAATACCGTACGTAAACTTAAAACTCTTTAATAAACCTAATGAATTCGTACGAGTCCTTTAAACATCGTACTACAAGTTAGGACATCTTACGACCATTTTTGCCACATTAGCAACTTGAAAAGAACGTTAGTACGACAAGTTAAAGCTCCATAAGAAACCTAATGAATTCGTAAGAGTCCTTTGAACATCGTACGACAAGTTAGGACATCTTATGACTCTTTATGCCATATTAGCAACTCGAAAAGAACGTTAGTACAATGTAGAACGCCATACAGCTCCTAAGTACACCTTACAATACCGTACGTAAACTTAAAACACCATAATAAACCTAATGAATTCGTACGAATCCTTTGAACATCGTACGACAAGTTAGGACATCTTACGACTCTTTATGCCACATTAGCAACTCGAAAAGAACGTTATTATAATGTAGAACGCCATACAGCTCCTAAGTACACCTTACAATACCGTACGTAAACTTAAAACTCCATAATAAACTTAATGAATTCGTACGAGTCCTTTGAACATCGTACGACAAGTTAGGACATCTTACGACCCGTTTTGCCACATTAGCAACTTGAAAAGAACGTTAGTACGACAAGTTAAAGCTCCATAATAAACCTAATGAATTCGTAAGAGTCCTTTGAACATCGTACGACAAGTTAGGACATCTTATGACTCTTTATGCCATATTAGCAACTCGAAAAGAACGTTAGTATAATGTAGAACGCCATAAAGCTCCTAAGTACACCTTACAATACCGTACGTAAACTTAAAACACCATAATAAACCTAATGAATTCGTACGAGTCCTTTGAACATCATACGATAAGTTAGGACATCTTATGACTCTTTATGCCATATTAACACCTTGAAAAGCACATTAGTATAATATAAGACGACTTACAACACCTAACAACAACTTACAACACCGTACGAACCTTTAAAACTCCAAAACAAACCTAATTAATTCGTACGTGTCCTTTGAACATCGTACGACAAGTTAGGATATCTTACGACTCTTTATGCCACATTAGCAACTCGAAAAGAACGTTAGTATAATGTTGAACGCCATACAGCTACTAAGTACACCTTACAATACCGTACGTAAACTTAAAACTCAATAATAAACCTAATGAATTCGTACGAGTCCTTTGAACATCATACGACAAGTTAGGACATCTTACGACCATTTTTGCCACATTAGCAACTTGAAAAGAACGTTAGTACGACAAGTTAAAACTCCATAATAAACCTAATGAATTCGTAAGAGTCCTTTGAACATCGTATGACAAGTTAGGACATCTTATGACTCTTTATGCCATATTAGCAACTCGAAAAGAACGTTAGTATACTGTAGAACGCCATAAAGCTCCTAAGTACACCTTACAATACCGTACGTAAACTTAAAACACCATAATAAACCTAATGAATTCGTAAGGGTCCTTTGAACATCATACGATAAGTTAGGACATCTTATGACTCTTTATGCCATATTAGCACCTTGAAAAGCACATTAGTATAATGTAAAACGACTTACAACACCTAACAACAACTTACAACACCGTACGAACCTTTAAAACTCCAAAACAAACCTAATTAATTCGTACGTGTCCTTTGAACATCGTACGACAAGTTACGACATCTTACGACTCTTTATGCCACATTAGCAACTCGAAAAGAACTTTAGTATAATGTAGGACGCCATAAAGCTCCTAAGTACACCTTACAATACCGTACGTAAACTTAAAACAACATAATAAACTTAATGAATTCGTACGAGTCCTTTGAACATCATACGATAAGTTAGGACATCTTATGACTCTTTATGCCATATTAGCACCTTGAAAAGCACTTTGGTATAATGTAAGACGACTTACAACACCTAACAACATATTACAACACCGTACGAACTTTTAAAACTCCAAAACAAACCTAATTAATTCGTACGTGTCCTTTGAACATCGTACGACAAGTTAGGACATCTTACGACTTTTTATGCCACATTAGCAACTCGAAAAGAACTTTAGTATAATGTAGAAAGCCATACAACTCTTAACACCTTACAATACCGTACGTAAACTTAAAACTCCATAACAAACCTAATGAATTCGTACGAGTCCTTTGAACATCGTACGACAAGTTAGGACATCTTACGACTCTTTATGCCACATTAGCAACTCGAAAAGAACGTTAGTATAATGTTGAACGCCATACAGCTCCTAAGTACACCTTACAATACCGTACGTAAACTTAAAACTCTTTAATAAACCTAATGAATTCGTACGAGTCCTTTAAACATCGTACTACAAGTTAGGACATCTTACGACCCTTTTTGCCACATTAGCAACTTGAAAAGAACGTTAGTACGACAAGTTAAAGCTCCATAAGAAACCTAATGAATTCGTAAGAGTCCTTTGAACATCGTACGACAAGTTAGGACATCTTATGACTCTTTATGCCATATTAGCAACTCGAAAAGAACGTTAGTACAATGTAGAACGCCATACAGCTCCTAAGTACACCTTACAATACCGTACGTAAACTTAAAACACCATAATAAACCTAATGAATTCGTACGAGTCCTTTGAACATCGTACGACAAGTTAGGACATCTTACGACTCTTTATGCCACATTAGCAACTCGAAAAGAACGTTATTATAATGTAGAACGCCATACAGCTCCTAAGTACACCTTACAATACCGTACGTAAACTTAAAACTCCATAATAAACCTAATGAATTCGTACGAGTCCTTTGAACATCGTACGACAAGTTAGGACATCTTACGACCCGTTTTGCCACATTAGCAACTTGAAAAGAACGTTAGTACGACAAGTTAAAGCTCCATAATAAACCTAATGAATTCGTAAGAGTCCTTTGAACATCGTACGACAAGTTAGGACATCTTATGACTCTTTATGCCATATTAGCAACTCGAAAAGAACGTTAGTATAATGTAGAACGCCATAAAGCTCCTAAGTACACCTTACAATACCGTACGTAAACTTTAAACACCATAATAAACCTAATGAATTCGTACGAGTCCTTTGAACATCATACGATAAGTTAGGACATCTTATGACTCTTTATGCCATATTAGCACCTTGAAAAGCACATTAGTATAATATAAGACGACTTACAACACCTAACAACAACTTACAACACCGTACGAACCTTTAAAACTCCAAAACAAACCTAATTAATTCGTACGTGTCCTTTGAACATCGTACGACAAGTTAGGACATCTTACGACTCTTTATGCCACATTAGCAACTCGAAAAGAACGTTAGTATAATGTTGAACGCCATACAGCTACTAAGTACACCTTACAATACCGTACGTAAACTTAAAACTCCATAATAAACCTAATGAATTCGTACGAGTCCTTTAAACATCATACGACAAGTTAGGACATCTTACGACCATTTTTGCCACATTAGCAACTTGAAAAGAACGTTAGTACGACAAGTTAAAACTCCATAATAAACCTAATGAATTCGTAAGAGTCCTTTGAACATCGTATGACAAGTTAGGACATCTTATGACTCTTTATGCCATATTAGCAACTCGAAAAGAACGTTAGTATAATGTAGAACGCCATAAAGCTCCTAAGTACACCTTACAATACCGTACGTAAACTTAAAACACCATAATAAACCTAATGAATTCGTACGAGTCCTTTGAACATCATACGATAAGTTAGGACATCTTATGACTCTTTATGCCATATTAGCACCTTGAAAAGCACATTAGTATAATGTAAAACGACTTACAACACCTAACAACAACTTACAACACCGTACGAACCTTTAAAACTCCAAAACAAACCTAATTAATTCGTACGTGTCCTTTGAACATCGTACGACAAGTTACGACATCTTACGACTCTTTATGCCACATTAGCAACTCGAAAAGAACTTTAGTATAATGTAGGACGCCATAAAGCTCCTAAGTACACCTTACAATACCGTACGTAAACTTAAAACAACATAATAAACTTAATGAATTCGTACGAGTCCTTTGAACATCATACGATAAGTTAGGACATCTTATGACTCTTTATGCCATATTAGCACCTTGAAAAGCACTTTGGTATAATGTAAGACGACTTACAACACCTAACAACATGTTACAACACCGTACGAACCTTTAAAACTCCAAAACAAACCTAATTAATTCGTACGTGTCCTTTGAACATCGTACGACAAGTTAGGACATCTTACGACTTTTTATGCCACATTAGCAACTCGAAAAGAACTTTAGTATAATGTAGAAAGCCATACAACTCTTAACACCTTACAATACCGTACGTAAACTTAAAACTCCATAACAAACCTAATGAATTTGTACGAGTCCTTTGAACATCGTACGACAAGTTAGGATATCTTACGACTCTTTATGCCACATTAGCAACTCGAAAAGAACGTTAGTATAATGTTGAACGCCATACAGCTCCTAAGTACACCTTACAATACCGTACGTAAACTTAAAACTCTTTAATAAACCTAATGAATTCGTACGAGTCCTTTAAACATCGTACTACAAGTTAGGACATCTTACGACCCTTTTTGCCACATTAGCAACTTGAAAAGAACGTTAGTACGACAAGTTAAAGCTCCATAAGAAACCTAATGAATTCGTAAGAGTCCTTTGAACATCGTACGACAAGTTAGGACATCTTATGACTCTTTATGCCATATTAGCAACTCGAAAAGAACGTTAGTACAATGTAGAACGCCATACAGCTCCTAAGTACACCTTACAATACCGTACGTAAACTTAAAACACCATAATAAACCTAATGAATTCGTACGAGTCCTTTGAACATCGTACGACAAGTTAGGACATCTTACGACTCTTTATGCCACATTAGCAACTCGAAAAGAACGTTATTATAATGTAGAACGCCATACAGCTCCTAAGTACACCTTACAATACCGTACGTAAACTTAAAACTCCATAATGAACCTAATGAATTCGTACGAGTCCTTTGAACATCGTACGACAAGTTAGGACATCTTACGACCCGTTTTGCCACATTAGCAACTTGAAAAGAACGTTAGTACGACAAGTTAAAGCTCCATAATAAACCTAATGAATTCGTAAGAGTCCTTTGAACATCGTACGACAAGTTAGGACATCTTATGACTCTTTATGCCATATTAGCAACTCGAAAAGAACGTTAGTATAATGTAGAACGCCATAAAGCTCCTAAGTACACCTTACAATACCGTACGTAAACTTTAAACACCATAATAAACCTAATGAATTCGTACGAGTCCTTTGAACATCATACGATAAGTTAGGACATCTTATGACTCTTTATGCCATATTAGCACCTTGAAAAGCACATTAGTATAATATAAGACGACTTACAACACCTAACAACAACTTACAACACCGTACGAACCTTTAAAACTCCAAAACAAACCTAATTAATTCGTACGTGTCCTTTGAACATCGTACGACAAGTTAGGACATCTTACGACTCTTTATGCCACATTAGCAACTCGAAAAGAACGTTAGTATAATGTTGAACGCCATACAGCTACTAAGTACACCTTACAATACCGTACGTAAACTTAAAACTCCATAATAAACCTAATGAATTCGTACGAGTCCTTTAAACATCATACGACAAGTTAGGACATCTTACGACCATTTTTGCCACATTAGCAACTTGAAAAGAACGTTAGTACGACAAGTTAAAGCTCCATAAGAAACCTAATGAATTCGTAAGAGTCCTTTGAACATCGTACGACAAGTTAGGACATCTTATGACTCTTTATGCCATATTAGCAACTCGAAAAGAACGTTAGTACAATGTAGAACGCCATACAGCTCCTAAGTACACCTTACAATACCGTACGTAAACTTAAAACACCATAATAAACCTAATGAATTCGTACGAATCCTTTGAACATCGTACGACAAGTTAGGACATCTTACGACTCTTTATGCCACATTAGCAACTCGAAAAGAACGTTATTATAATGTAGAACGCCATACAGCTCCTAAGTACACCTTACAATACCGTACGTAAACTTAAAACTCCATAATAAACTTAATGAATTCGTACGAGTCCTTTGAACATCGTACGACAAGTTAGGACATCTTACGACCCGTTTTGCCACATTAGCAACTTGAAAAGAACGTTAGTACGACAAGTTAAAGCTCCATAATAAACCTAATGAATTCGTAAGAGTCCTTTGAACATCGTACGACAAGTTAGGACATCTTATGACTCTTTATGCCATATTAGCAACTCGAAAAGAACGTTAGTATAATGTAGAACGCCATAAAGCTCCTAAGTACACCTTACAATACCGTACGTAAACTTAAAACACCATAATAAACCTAATGAATTCGTACGAGTCCTTTGAACATCATACGATAAGTTAGGACATCTTATGACTCTTTATGCCATATTAACACCTTGAAAAGCACATTAGTATAATATAAGACGACTTACAACACCTAACAACAACTTACAACACCGTACGAACCTTTAAAACTCCAAAACAAACCTAATTAATTCGTACGTGTCCTTTGAACATCGTACGACAAGTTAGGATATCTTACGACTCTTTATGCCACATTAGCAACTCGAAAAGAACGTTAGTATAATGTTGAACGCCATACAGCTACTAAGTACACCTTACAATACCGTACGTAAACTTAAAACTCAATAATAAACCTAATGAATTCGTACGAGTCCTTTGAACATCATACGACAAGTTAGGACATCTTACGACCATTTTTGCCACATTAGCAACTTGAAAAGAACGTTAGTACGACAAGTTAAAACTCCATAATAAACCTAATGAATTCGTAAGAGTCCTTTGAACATCGTATGACAAGTTAGGACATCTTATGACTCTTTATGCCATATTAGCAACTCGAAAAGAACGTTAGTATACTGTAGAACGCCATAAAGCTCCTAAGTACACCTTACAATACCGTACGTAAACTTAAAACACCATAATAAACCTAATGAATTCGTAAGGGTCCTTTGAACATCATACGATAAGTTAGGACATCTTATGACTCTTTATGCCATATTAGCACCTTGAAAAGCACATTAGTATAATGTAAAACGACTTACAACACCTAACAACAACTTACAACACCGTACGAACCTTTAAAACTCCAAAACAAACCTAATTAATTCGTACGTGTCCTTTGAACATCGTACGACAAGTTACGACATCTTACGACTCTTTATGCCACATTAGCAACTCGAAAAGAACTTTAGTATAATGTAGGACGCCATAAAGCTCCTAAGTACACCTTACAATACCGTACGTAAACTTAAAACAACATAATAAACTTAATGAATTCGTACGAGTCCTTTGAACATCATACGATAAGTTAGGACATCTTATGACTCTTTATGCCATATTAGCACCTTGAAAAGCACTTTGGTATAATGTAAGACGACTTACAACACCTAACAACATATTACAACACCGTACGAACTTTTAAAACTCCAAAACAAACCTAATTAATTCGTACGTGTCCTTTGAACATCGTACGACAAGTTAGGACATCTTACGACTTTTTATGCCACATTAGCAACTCGAAAAGAACTTTAGTATAATGTAGAAAGCCATACAACTCTTAACACCTTACAATACCGTACGTAAACTTAAAACTCCATAACAAACCTAATGAATTCGTACGAGTCCTTTGAACATCGTACGACAAGTTAGGACATCTTACGACTCTTTATGCCACATTAGCAACTCGAAAAGAACGTTAGTATAATGTTGAACGCCATACAGCTCCTAAGTACACCTTACAATACCGTACGTAAACTTAAAACTCTTTAATAAACCTAATGAATTCGTACGAGTCCTTTAAACATCGTACTACAAGTTAGGACATCTTACGACCCTTTTTGCCACATTAGCAACTTGAAAAGAACGTTAGTACGACAAGTTAAAGCTCCATAAGAAACCTAATGAATTCGTAAGAGTCCTTTGAACATCGTACGACAAGTTAGGACATCTTATGACTCTTTATGCCATATTAGCAACTCGAAAAGAACGTTAGTACAATGTAGAACGCCATACAGCTCCTAAGTACACCTTACAATACCGTACGTAAACTTAAAACACCATAATAAACCTAATGAATTCGTACGAGTCCTTTGAACATCGTACGACAAGTTAGGACATCTTACGACTCTTTATGCCACATTAGCAACTCGAAAAGAACGTTATTATAATGTAGAACGCCATACAGCTCCTAAGTACACCTTACAATACCGTACGTAAACTTAAAACTCCATAATAAACCTAATGAATTCGTACGAGTCCTTTGAACATCGTACGACAAGTTAGGACATCTTACGACCCGTTTTGCCACATTAGCAACTTGAAAAGAACGTTAGTACGACAAGTTAAAGCTCCATAATAAACCTAATGAATTCGTAAGAGTCCTTTGAACATCGTACGACAAGTTAGGACATCTTATGACTCTTTATGCCATATTAGCAACTCGAAAAGAACGTTAGTATAATGTAGAACGCCATAAAGCTCCTAAGTACACCTTACAATACCGTACGTAAACTTTAAACACCATAATAAACCTAATGAATTCGTACGAGTCCTTTGAACATCATACGATAAGTTAGGACATCTTATGACTCTTTATGCCATATTAGCACCTTGAAAAGCACATTAGTATAATATAAGACGACTTACAACACCTAACAACAATTTACAACACCGTACGAACCTTTAAAACTCCAAAACAAACCTAATTAATTCGTACGTGTCCTTTGAACATCGTACGACAAGTTAGGACATCTTACGACTCTTTATGCCACATTAGCAACTCGAAAAGAACGTTAGTATAATGTTGAACGCCATACAGCTACTAAGTACACCTTACAATACCGTACGTAAACTTAAAACTCCATAATAAACCTAATGAATTCGTACGAGTCCTTTAAACATCATACGACAAGTTAGGACATCTTACGACCATTTTTGCCACATTAGCAACTTGAAAAGAACGTTAGTACGACAAGTTAAAACTCCATAATAAACCTAATGAATTCGTAAGAGTCCTTTGAACATCGTATGACAAGTTAGGACATCTTATGACTCTTTATGCCATATTAGCAACTCGAAAAGAACGTTAGTATAATGTAGAACGCCATAAAGCTCCTAAGTACACCTTACAATACCGTACGTAAACTTAAAACACCATAATAAACCTAATGAATTCGTACGAGTCCTTTGAACATCATACGATAAGTTAGGACATCTTATGACTCTTTATGCCATATTAGCACCTTGAAAAGCACATTAGTATAATGTAAAACGACTTACAACACCTAACAACAACTTACAACACCGTACGAACCTTTAAAACTCCAAAACAAACCTAATTAATTCGTACGTGTCCTTTGAACATCGTACGACAAGTTACGACATCTTACGACTCTTTATGCCACATTAGCAACTCGAAAAGAACTTTAGTATAATGTAGGACGCCATAAAGCTCCTAAGTACACCTTACAATACCGTACGTAAACTTAAAACAACATAATAAACTTAATGAATTCGTACGAGTCCTTTGAACATCATACGATAAGTTAGGACATCTTATGACTCTTTATGCCATATTAGCACCTTGAAAAGCACTTTGGTATAATGTAAGACGACTTACAACACCTAACAACATGTTACAACACCGTACGAACCTTTAAAACTCCAAAACAAACCTAATTAATTCGTACGTGTCCTTTGAACATCGTACGACAAGTTAGGACATCTTACGACTTTTTATGCCACATTAGCAACTCGAAAAGAACTTTAGTATAATGTAGAAAGCCATACAACTCTTAACACCTTACAATACCGTACGTAAACTTAAAACTCCATAACAAACCTAATGAATTTGTACGAGTCCTTTGAACATCGTACGACAAGTTAGGATATCTTACGACTCTTTATGCCACATTAGCAACTCGAAAAGAACGTTAGTATAATGTTGAACGCCATACAGCTCCTAAGTACACCTTACAATACCGTACGTAAACTTAAAACTCTTTAATAAACCTAATGAATTCGTACGAGTCCTTTAAACATCGTACTACAAGTTAGGACATCTTACGACCCTTTTTGCCACATTAGCAACTTGAAAAGAACGTTAGTACGACAAGTTAAAGCTCCATAAGAAACCTAATGAATTCGTAAGAGTCCTTTGAACATCGTACGACAAGTTAGGACATCTTATGACTCTTTATGCCATATTAGCAACTCGAAAAGAACGTTAGTACAATGTAGAACGCCATACAGCTCCTAAGTACACCTTACAATACCGTACGTAAACTTAAAACACCATAATAAACCTAATGAATTCGTACGAGTCCTTTGAACATCGTACGACAAGTTAGGACATCTTACGACTCTTTATGCCACATTAGCAACTCGAAAAGAACGTTATTATAATGTAGAACGCCATACAGCTCCTAAGTACACCTTACAATACCGTACGTAAACTTAAAACTCCATAATAAACCTAATGAATTCGTACGAGTCCTTTGAACATCGTACGACAAGTTAGGACATCTTACGACCCGTTTTGCCACATTAGCAACTTGAAAAGAACGTTAGTACGACAAGTTAAAGCTCCATAATAAACCTAATGAATTCGTAAGAGTCCTTTGAACATCGTACGACAAGTTAGGACATCTTATGACTCTTTATGCCATATTAGCAACTCGAAAAGAACGTTAGTATAATGTAGAACGCCATAAAGCTCCTAAGTACACCTTACAATACCGTACGTAAACTTTAAACACCATAATAAACCTAATGAATTCGTACGAGTCCTTTGAACATCATACGATAAGTTAGGACATCTTATGACTCTTTATGCCATATTAGCACCTTGAAAAGCACATTAGTATAATATAAGACGACTTACAACACCTAACAACAACTTACAACACCGTACGAACCTTTAAAACTCCAAAACAAACCTAATTAATTCGTACGTGTCCTTTGAACATCGTACGACAAGTTAGGACATCTTACGACTCTTTATGCCACATTAGCAACTCGAAAAGAACGTTAGTATAATGTTGAACGCCATACAGCTACTAAGTACACCTTACAATACCGTACGTAAACTTAAAACTCCATAATAAACCTAATGAATTCGTACGAGTCCTTTAAACATCATACGACAAGTTAGGACATCTTACGACCATTTTTGCCACATTAGCAACTTGAAAAGAACGTTAGTACGACAAGTTAAAACTCCATAATAAACCTAATGAATTCGTAAGAGTCCTTTGAACATCGTATGACAAGTTAGGACATCTTATGACTCTTTATGCCATATTAGCAACTCGAAAAGAACGTTAGTATAATGTAGAACGCCATAAAGCTCCTAAGTACACCTTACAATACCGTACGTAAACTTAAAACACCATAATAAACCTAATGAATTCGTACGAGTCCTTTGAACATCATACGATAAGTTAGGACATCTTATGACTCTTTATGCCATATTAGCACCTTGAAAAGCACATTAGTATAATGTAAAACGACTTACAACACCTAACAACAACTTACAACACCGTACGAACCTTTAAAACTCCAAAACAAACCTAATTAATTCGTACGTGTCCTTTGAACATCGTACGACAAGTTACGACATCTTACGACTCTTTATGCCACATTAGCAACTCGAAAAGAACTTTAGTATAATGTAGGACGCCATAAAGCTCCTAAGTACACCTTACAATACCGTACGTAAACTTAAAACAACATAATAAACTTAATGAATTCGTACGAGTCCTTTGAACATCATACGATAAGTTAGGACATCTTATGACTCTTTATGCCATATTAGCACCTTGAAAAGCACTTTGGTATAATGTAAGACGACTTACAACACCTAACAACATGTTACAACACCGTACGAACCTTTAAAACTCCAAAACAAACCTAATTAATTCGTACGTGTCCTTTGAACATCGTACGACAAGTTAGGACATCTTACGACTTTTTATGCCACATTAGCAACTCGAAAAGAACTTTAGTATAATGTAGAAAGCCATACAACTCTTAACACCTTACAATACCGTACGTAAACTTAAAACTCCATAACAAACCAAATGAATTTGTACGAGTCCTTTGAACATCGTACGACAAGTTAGGATATCTTACGACTCTTTATGCCACATTAGCAACTCGAAAAGAACGTTAGTATAATGTTGAACGCCATACAGCTCCTAAGTACACCTTACAATACCGTACGTAAACTTAAAACTCTTTAATAAACCTAATGAATTCGTACGAGTCCTTTAAACATCGTACTACAAGTTAGGACATCTTACGACCCTTTTTGCCACATTAGCAACTTGAAAAGAACGTTAGTACGACAAGTTAAAGCTCCATAAGAAACCTAATGAATTCGTAAGAGTCCTTTGAACATCGTACGACAAGTTAGGACATCTTATGACTCTTTATGCCATATTAGCAACTCGAAAAGAACGTTAGTACAATGTAGAACGCCATACAGCTCCTAAGTACACCTTACAATACCGTACGTAAACTTAAAACACCATAATAAACCTAATGAATTCGTACGAGTCCTTTGAACATCGTACGACAAGTTAGGACATCTTACGACTCTTTATGCCACATTAGCAACTCGAAAAGAACGTTATTATAATGTAGAACGCCATACAGCTCCTAAGTACACCTTACAATACCGTACGTAAACTTAAAACTCCATAATAAACCTAATGAATTCGTACGAGTCCTTTGAACTTCGTACGACAAGTTAGGACATCTTACGACCCGTTTTGCCACATTAGCAACTTGAAAAGAACGTTAGTACGACAAGTTAAAGCTCCATAATAAACCTAATGAATTCGTAAGAGTCCTTTGAACATCGTACGACAAGTTAGGACATCTTATGACTCTTTATGCCATATTAGCAACTCGAAAAGAACGTTAGTATAATGTAGAACGCCATAAAGCTCCTAAGTACACCTTACAATACCGTACGTAAACTTAAAACACCATAATAAACCTAATGAATTCGTACGAGTCCTTTGAACATCATACGATAAGTTAGGACATCTTATGACTCTTTATGCCATATTAGCACCTTGAAAAGCACATTAGTATAATATAAGACGACTTACAACACCTAACAACAACTTACAACACCGTACGAACCTTTAAAACTCCAAAACAAACCTAATTAATTCGTACGTGTCCTTTGAACATCGTACGACAAGTTAGGACATCTTACGACTCTTTATGCCACATTAGCAACTCGAAAAGAACGTTAGTATAATGTTGAACGCCATACAGCTACTAAGTACACCTTACAATACCGTACGTAAACTTAAAACTCCATAATAAACCTAATGAATTCGTACGAGTCCTTTGAACATCATACGACAAGTTAAGACATCTTACGACCATTTTTGCCACATTAGCAACTTGAAAAGAACGTTAGTACGACAAGTTAAAACTCCATAATAAACCTAATGAATTCGTAAGAGTCCTTTGAACATCGTATGACAAGTTAGGACATCTTATGACTCTTTATGCCATATTAGCAACTCGAAAAGAACGTTAGTATAATGTAGAACGCCATAAAGCTCCTAAGTACACCTTACAATACCGTACGTAAACTTAAAACACCATAATAAACCTAATGAATTCGTACGAGTCCTTTGAACATCATACGATAAGTTAGGACATCTTATGACTCTTTATGCCATATTAGCACCTTGAAAAGCACATCAGTATAATGTAAAACGACTTACAACACCTAACAACAACTTACAACACCGTACGAACCTTTAAAACTCCAAAACAAACCTAATTAATTTGTACGTGTCCTTTGAACATCGTACGACAAGTTACGACATCTTACGACTCTTTATGCCACATTAGCAACTCGAAAAGAACTTTAGTATAATGTAGGACGCCATAAAGCTCCTAAGTACACCTTACAATACCGTACGTAAACTTAAAACAACATAATAAACTTAATGAATTCGTACGAGTCCTTTGAACATCATACGATAAGTTAGGACATCTTATGACTCTTTATGCCATATTAGCACCTTGAAAAGCACTTTGGTATAATGTAAGACGACTTACAACACCTAACAACATATTACAACACCGTGCGAACCTTTAAAACTCCAAAACAAACCTAATTAATTCGTACGTGTCCTTTGAACATCGTACGACAAGTTAGGACATCTTACGACTTTTTATGCCACATTAGCAACTCGAAAAGAACTTTAGTATAATGTAGAAAGCCATACAACTCTTAACACCTTACAATACCGTACGTAAACTTAAAACTCCATAACAAACCTAATGAATTCGTACGAGTCCTTTGAACATCGTACGACAAGTTAGGACATCTTACGACTCTTTATGCCACATTAGCAACTCGAAAAGAACGTTAGTATAATGTTGAACGCCATACAGCTCCTAAGTACACCTTACAATACCGTACGTAAACTTAAAACTCTTTAATAAACCTAATGAATTCGTACGAGTCCTTTAAACATCGTACTACAAGTTAGGACATCTTACGACCCTTTTTGCCACATTAGCAACTTGAAAAGAACGTTAGTACGACAAGTTAAAGCTCCATAAGAAACCTAATGAATTCGTAAGAGTCCTTTGAACATCGTACGACAAGTTAGGACATCTTATGACTCTTTATGCCATATTAGCAACTCGAAAAGAACGTTAGTACAATGTAGAACGCCATACAGCTCCTAAAAGTACACCTTACAATACCGTACGTAAACTTAAAACACCATAATAAACCTAATGAATTCGTACGAGTCCTTTGAACATCGTACGACAAGTTAGGACATCTTACGACTCTTTATGCCACATTAGCAACTCGAAAAGAACGTTATTATAATGTAGAACGCCATACAGCTCCTAAGTACACCTTACAATACCGTACGTAAACTTAAAACTCCATAATAAACCTAATGAATTCGTACGAGTCCTTTGAACAACGTACGACAAGTTAGGACATCTTACGACCCGTTTTGCCACATTAGCAACTTGAAAAGAACGTTAGTACGACAAGTTAAAGCTCCATAATAAACCTAATGAATTCGTAAGAGTCCTTTGAACATCGTACGACAAGTTAGGATATCTTATGACTCTTTATGCCATATTAGCAACTCGAAAAGAACGTTAGTATAATGTAGAACGCCATACAGCTCCTAAGTACACCTTACAATACCGTACGTAAACTTAAAACACCATAATAAACCTAATGAATTCGTACGAGTCCTTTGAACATCGTACGATAAGTTAGGACATCTTATGACTCTTTATGCCATATTAGCACCTTGAAAAGCACATTAGTATAATGTAAGACGACTTACAACACCTAACAACATCTTACAACACCGTACGAACCTTTAAAACTCCAAAACAAACCTAATTAATTCGTACGTGTCCTTTGAACATCGTACGACAAGTTACGACATCTTACGACTCTTTATGCCACATTAGCAACTCGAAAAGAACTTTAGTATAATGTAGGACGCCATAAAGCTCCTAAGTACACCTTACAATACCGTACGTAAACTTAAAACAACATAATAAACTTAATGAATTCGTACGAGTCCTTTGAACATCATACGATAAGTTAGGACATCTTATGACTCTTTATGCCATATTAGCACCTTGAAAAGCACTTTGGTATAATGTAAGACGACTTACAACACCTAACAACATATTACAACACCGTACGAACCTTTAAAACTCCAAAACAAACCTAATTAATTCGTACGTGTCCTTTGAACATCGTACGACAAGTTAGGACATCTTACGACTTTTTATGCCACATTAGCAACTCGAAAAGAACTTTAGTATAATGTAGAAAGCCATACAACTCTTAGCACCTTACAATACCGTACGTAAACTTAAAACTCCATAACAAACCTAATGAATTCGTACGAGTCCTTTGAACATCGTACGACAAGTTAGGACATCTTACGACTCTTTATGCCACATTAGCAACTCGAAAAGAACGTTAGTATAATGTTGAACGCCATACAGCTCCTAAGTACACCTTACAATACCGTACGTAAACTTAAAACTCTTTAATAAACCTAATGAATTCGTACGAGTCCTTTAAACATCGTACTACAAGTTAGGACATCTTACGACCCTTTTTGCCACATTAGCAACTTGAAAAGAACGTTAGTACGACAAGTTAAAGCTCCATAAGAAACCTAATGAATTCGTAAGAGTCCTTTGAACATCGTACGACAAGTTAGGACATCTTATGACTCTTTATGCCATATTAGCAACTCGAAAAGAACGTTAGTACAATGTAGAACGCCATACAGCTCCTAAAAGTACACCTTACAATACCGTACGTAAACTTAAAACACCATAATAAACCTAATGAATTCGTACGAGTCCTTTGAACATCGTACGACAAGTTAGGACATCTTACGACTCTTTATGCCACATTAGCAACTCGAAAAGAACGTTATTATAATGTAGAACGCCATACAGCTCCTAAGTACACCTTACAATACCGTACGTAAACTTAAAACTCCATAATAAACCTAATGAATTCGTACGAGTCCTTTGAACAACGTACGACAAGTTAGGACATCTTACGACCCGTTTTGCCAAATTAGCAACTTGAAAAGAACGTTAGTACGACAAGTTAAAGCCCCATAATAAACCTAATGAATTCGTAAGAGTCCTTTGAACATCGTACGACAAGTTAGGATATCTTATGACTCTTTATGCCATATTAGCAACTCGAAAAGAACGTTAGTATAATGTAGAACGCCATACAGCTCCTAAGTACACCTTACAATACCGTACGTAAACTTAAAACACCATAATAAACCTAATGAATTCGTACGAGTCCTTTGAACATCGTACGATAAGTTAGGACATCTTATGACTCTTTATGCCATATTAGCACCTTGAAAACCACATTAGTATAATGTAAGACGACTTACAACACCTAACAACATCTTACAACACCGTACGAACCTTTATAACTCCAAAACAAACCTAATTAATTCGTACGTGTCCTTTGAACATCGTACGACAAGTTAAGACATCTTACGACTCTTTATGCCACATTAGCAACTCGAAAAGAACTTTAGTATAATGTAGAACGCCATACAACTCCCAACACCTTACAATACCGAACGTAAACTTAAAACTCCATAATAAACCTAATGAATTCGTACGAGTCCTTTGAACATCGTAGGACAAGTTAGGACATCTTATGACTCTTTACGCCATATTAGCACCTTGAAAAGCACATTAGTATAATGTAAGACGACTTACAACACCTAACAACAACTTACAACACCGTACGAACCTTTAAAACTCCAAAACAAACCTAATTAATTCGTACGTGTCTTTGAACATCGTACGACAAGATAGGACATCTTACGACTCTTTATGCCACATTAGCAACTCGAAAAGAACTTTAGTATAATGTAGAATGCCATACAACTCTTAACACCTTACAATACCGTACGTAAATTTAAAACTCCATAACAAACCTAATGAATTCGTACGAGTCTTTTGAACATCGTACGACAAGTTAGGACATCTTACGACTCTTTATGCCACATTAGCAACTCGAAAAGAACGTAAGTATAATGTAGAATGCCTTACAGCTCCTAAGTACACCTTACAATACCGTACGTAAACTTAAAACTCCATAATAAACCTAATGAATTCGTACGAGTCCTTTGAACATCATACGACAAGTTAGGACATCTTACGACCCTTTTTGCCACATTAGCAACTTGAAAAGAACGTTAGTACGACAAGTTAAAGCTCCATAATAAACCTAATGAATTCGTAAGAGTCCTTTGAACATCGTACGACAAGTTAGGACATCTTATTACTCTTTATGCCATATTAGCAACTCGAAAAGAACGTTAGTATAATGTAGAACGGCATACAGCTCCTAAGTACACCTTACAATACCGTACGTAAACTTAAAACACCATAATAAACCTAATGAATTCGTACGAGTCCTTTGAACATCGTACGATAAGTTAGGACATCTTATGACTCTTTATGCCATATTAGCACCTTGAAAAGCACATTAGTATAATGTAAGACGACTTACAACACCTAACAACATCTTACAACACCGTACGAACCTTTAAAACTCCAAAACAAACCTAATTAATTCGTACGTGTCCTTTGAACATCGTACGACAAGTTAAGACATCTTACGACTCTTTATGCCACATTAGCAACTCGAAAAGAACTATAGTATAATGTAGAACGCCATACAACTCCCAACACCTTACAATACCGAACGTAAACTTAAAACTCCATAATAAACCTAATGAATTCGTACGAGTCCTTTGAACATCGTACGACAAGTTAGGACATCTTATGACTCTTTACGCCATATTAGCACCTTGAAAAGCACATTAGTATAATGTAAGACGACTTACAACACCTAACAACAACTTACAACACCGTACGGACCTTTAAAACTCCAAAACAAACCTAATTAATTCGTACGTGTCTTTGAACATCGTACGACAAGATAGGACATCTTACGACTCTTTATGCCACATTAGCAACTCGAAAAGAACTTTAGTATAATGTAGAATGCCATACAACTCTTAACACCTTACAATACCGTACGTAAACTTAAAACTCCATAACAAACCTAATGAATTCGTACGAGTCTTTTGAACATCGTACGACAAGTTACGACATCTTACGACTCTTTATGCCACATTAGCAACTCGAAAAGAACGTTAGTATAATGTAGAACGCCATACAGCTCCTAAGTACACCTTACAATACCGTACGTAAACTTAAAACTCCATAATAAACCTAATGAATTCGTACGAGTCCTTTGAACATCGTACGACAAGTTAGGACATCTTACGACCCTTTTTGCCACATTAGCAACTTGAAAAGAACGTTAGTACGACAAGTTAAAGCTCCATAATAAACCTAATGAATTCGTAAGAGTCCTTTGAACATCGTACGACAAGTTAGGACATCTTATGACTCTTTATGCCATATTAGCAACTCGAAAAGAACGTTAGTATAATGTAGAACGCCATACAGCTCCTAAGTACACCTTACAATACCGTACGTAAACTTAAAACACCATAATAAACCTAATGAATTCGTACGAGTCCTTTGAACATCATACGATAAGTTAGGACATCTTATGACTCTTTATGCCATATTAGCACCTTGAAAACCACATTAGTATAATGTAAGATGACTTACAACACCTAACAACATCTTACAACACCGTACGAACCTTTAAAACTCCAAAACAAACCTAATTAATTCGTACGTGTCCTTTGAACATCGTACGACAAGTTAAGACATCTTACGACTCTTTATGCCACATTAGCAACTCGAAAAGAACTTTAGTATAATGTAGAACGCCATACAACTCCCAACACCTTACAATACCGTACGTAAACTTAAAACACCATAATAAACCTAATGAATTCGTACGAGTCCTTTGAACATCATACGATAAGTTAGGACATCTTATGACTCTTTATGCCATATTAGCACCTTGAAAACCACATTAGTATAATGTAAGATGACTTACAACACCTAACAACATCTTACAACACCGTACGAACCTTTAAAACTCCAAAACAAACCTAATTAATTCGTACGTGTCCTTTGAACATCGTACGACAAGTTAAGACATCTTACGACTCTTTATGCCACATTAGCAACTCGAAAAGAACTTTAGTATAATGTAGAACGCCATACAACTCCCAACACCTTACAATACCGAACGTAAACTTAAAACTCCATAATAAACCTAATGAATTCGTACGAGTCCTTTGAACATCGTACGATAAGTTAGGACATCTTATGACTCTTTATGCCATATTAGCACCTTGAAAAGCACATTAGTATAATGTAAGACGACTTACAACACCTAACAACATCTTACAACACCGTACGAACCTTTAAAACTCCAAAACAAACCTAATTAATTCGTACGTGTCCTTTGAACATCGTACGACAAGTTAAGACATCTTACGACTCTTTATGCCACATTAGCAACTCGAAAAGAACTTTAGTATAATGTAGAACGCCATACAACTCCCAACACCTTACAATACCGAACGTAAACTTAAAACTCCATAATAAACCTAATGAATTCGTACGAGTCCTTTGAACATCGTACGATAAGTTAGGACATCTTATGACTCTTTATGCCATATTAGCACCTTGAAAAGCACATTAGTACAATGTAAGACGACTTACAACACCTAACAACATCTTACAACACCGTACGAACCTTTAAAACTCCAAAACAAACCTAATTAATTCGTACGTGTCCTTTGAACATCGTACGACAAGTTAAGACATCTTACGACTCTTTATGCCACATTAGCAACTCGAAAAGAACTTTAGTATAATGTAGAACGCCATACAACTCCCAACACCTTACAATACCGAACGTAAACTTAAAACTCCATAATAAACCTAATGAATTCGTACGAGTCCTTTGAACATCGTACGACAAGTTAGGACATCTTATGACTCTTTACGCCATATTAGCACCTTGAAAAGCACATTAGTTTAATGTAAGACGACTTACAACACCTAACAACAACTTACAACACCGTACGAACCTTTAAAACTCCAAAACAAACCTAATTAATTCGTACGTGTCCTTTGAACATCGTATGACAAGTTAAGACATCTTACGACTCTTTATGCCACATTAGCAACTCGAAAAGAACTTTAGTATAATGTAGAACGCCATACAACTCTTAACACCTTACAATACCGTACGTAAACTTAAAACTCCATAACAAACCTAATGAATTCGTACGAGTCCTTTGAACATCGTACTACAAGTTAGGACATCTTACGACCCTTTTTGCCACATTAGCAACTTGAAAAGAACGTTAGTACGACAAGTTAAAGCTCCATAATAAACCTAATGAATTCGTAAGAGTCCTTTGAACATCGTACGACAAGTTAGGACATCTTATGACTCTTTATGCCATATTAGCAACTCGAAAAGAACGTTAGTATAATGTAGAACGCCATACAGCTCCTAAGTACACCTTACAATACCGTACGTAAACTTAAAACACCATAATAAACCTAATGAATTCGTACGAGTCCTTTGAACATCGTACGATAAGTTAGGACATCTTATGACTCTTTATGCCATATTAGCACCTTGAAAAGCACATTAGTATAATGTAAGACGACTTACAACACCTAACAACATCTTACAACACCGTACGAACCTTTAAAACTCCAAAACAAACCTAATTAATTCGTACGTGTCCTTTGAACATCGTACGACAAGTTAAGACATCTTACGACTCTTTATGCCACATTAGCAACTCGAAAAGAACTTTAGTATAATGTAGAACGCCATACAACTCCCAACACCTTACAATACCGAACGTAAACTTAAAACTCCATAATAAACCTAATGAATTCGTACGAGTCCTTTGAACATCGTACGATAAGTTAGGACATCTTATGACTCTTTATGCCATATTAGCACCTTGAAAAGCACATTAGTACAATGTAAGACGACTTACAACACCTAACAACATCTTACAACACCGTACGAACTTTTAAAACTCCAAAACAAACCTAATTAATTCGTACGTGTCCTTTGAACATCGTACGACAAGTTAAGACATCTTACGACTCTTTATGCCACATTAGCAACTCGAAAAGAACTTTAGTATAATGTAGAACGCCATACAACTCCCAACACCTTACAATACCGAACGTAAACTTAAAACTCCATAATAAACCTAATGAATTCGTACGAGTCCTTTGAACATCGTACGACAAGTTAGGACATCTTATGACTCTTTACGCCATATTAGCACCTTGAAAAGCACATTAGTTTAATGTAAGACGACTTACATCACCTAACAACAACTTACAACACCGTACGAACCTTTAAAACTCCAAAACAAACCTAATTAATTCGTACGTGTCCTTTGAACATCGTATGACAAGTTAAGACATCTTACGACTCTTTATGCCACATTAGCAACTCGAAAAGAACTTTAGTATAATGTAGAACGCCATACAACTCTTAACACCTTACAATACCGTACGTAAACTTAAAACTCCATAACAAACCTAATGAATTCGTACGAGTCCTTTGAACATCGTACTACAAGTTAGGACATCTTACGACCCTTTTTGCCACATTAGCAACTTGAAAAGAACGTTAGTACGACAAGTTAAAGCTCCATAATAAACCTAATGAATTCGTAAGAGTCCTTTGAACATCGTACGACAAGTTAGGACATCTTATGACTCTTTATGCCATATTAGCAACTCGAAAAGAACGTTAGTATAAAAATCGTGTTGGTATAGGGGGGAGATGGTGATTTGGGCGATTTAGGGTTTCTGCCCGTTTTTTGTTCGTCATTCATTTTGGCCTGTTGGATTCGAGTTGTTTTTCTTTGATTTTGATCTTAAACTCACTCGCTCCAGCATTTGTATCAATCGATCATTGTTTTACAAGGCATTATTTAGGGTTTGTGGCTGATTTTTAATAGGGTTTGCTGCTGAATTCTGAATAAGGTTTGTCCATCTAGTAATTCGTTTTTGCTTCTGATTTTCGTTCTAGGGAGTGATTAATCAAAAGGTGCTTGAGTGTTAATCAGATTGTTGATTGTGTGATTGCAATTACTCACCTTTGATTGTTAAACAAGGGTTGTTTATTCAAATTAAGGTTTCGGCTGGAAAATAAAGCCCGAATCAGGTTTGCTTTAAACATCAGATTCGTTTTTTTGATTGTAATCAAGAACCTCGTGATCCAAGGGCTGTTTGAACGTGATTTTTCTATTTGATTACGAGGGTTTTTGCTGGTTAGGGTTTGTGGGTTACTATAGGGTTCAAAATCAGATTCTATTGATTAGAGTTTGATCGTGAATCAGGTTTCTTGTTGAGGCTGATTATGGAGACGAATTCAACACCCAAAAGCGCTCGTAGAGTTAGTTTTCAGGTCCAAGATGATGAGGATAACGAACATAATGGTATTGCTCGTAAGGTGGTCAATATTGATGGAATCCCACTTCTACCTCGTCAAGGAAAATTTATCAATGCTAATCCGATTATGGAAGCTCAAGACGAGTTGGCTGAAAAAGTGCAGATTATTGGTCCGGATGTGGGTTCTTATGCTGGTGTTCTACATACCGGTACGTCTAAAAATAAGATTAATTTTCGTTTTTTGGAGCCTTTGGATAAACAACAAGGTGTTGATGTGGTGCTTCCTAGGGAATCGGTTAAAATTGTTCAAGAAAAATTAGGTTTCACACTATATGGGTACTTCCTAGGGGATAGAGTTGCTTATCCTGTTGTTGAGTATTTTGTGAAAATGAATTGGCAGAAGTATGGGCTTCAAAGAGTAATGATGAATGCAAGTGGCTTCTTTTTCTTCAAGTTTGCTGATAATAATGGTATGCTTGATGTTCTCGAAGGGGGACCATGGCTGATTCGCAATAGACCCATTTTTCTTAATACATGGTCTCCTACTAGTTCCCTTAAAAAAGAAGATATCAAGAAAGTTGCGGTTTGGGTTAAACTACATGATGTTCCTCTAGCAGCCTATACCGACGACGGCTTAAGCATGCTTGCCTCAAAGATTGGCTCTCCTAAGTTACTTGATTCTTACACCACATCTATGTGCGCTGATAACTGGGGAAGAAGTAGCTATGCTAGGGCACTTATTGAAATTTCAGCTGAGCATGAGTTTAAAGAGTTTTTATCTATGGCTATTCCGGATTTGGCCGGGGGCAAATATGTTACTGATACTGTGAATGTGGAGTATGAGTGGAAACCACCGAGGTGTGCTCATTGTTGTGTTTTTGGGCATGGTACTGATGCTTGCCCTAAACAGGTTTGTACTACATCTAAACATTCTCTTAAAGTAAAAGGGGATGGTTTTACTGAAGTAAAGGGAAGGAAAACGGCTAAGAAAAGTGGGTTTCAGGTTAAAGACCAGAAAACAAAATTTGAATATAGACCTTTGGATTACAAGAAAATGGTGGGAGCTAAACCTTCAACTTCGGAAGTAAAGAGTAGAGATCCCTCAAAGATTCAGATTCAAAACTCCTTTAGTGTTCTTAATTCCGAAAATGTGAACGAAGGGGGGACGTCGGAATCTATTAAAGGGAAGGGAAAATCGGATAGGGATATGATTGAAGACTTGGATGAAGAAAACGTTGAAGTTATTTATGATGAAACAAGAGATATAACTCAAGATAAAATAAGGGCGAATTCCTCCCTTTCAATGACTTCCAATGGATAGTCGATTATTCAAGTTGTTTTGGAGGCTATCCATTGGTGACAACTACATCTTTGATGATGGTGGCTGATGGATCGGTTTTTCTTGTTAGGTTTTGGATATTATGTCGATTTTTGTAGTAGGCTAGTTTGTTTGGTTTGTTTTGGTTAGTTGTCTTTGTTTTGTTCACATATGTGGGGGTTTGTCCCATATATGAACTAGTGTGGAACTCATCCTCACTACTTGTACGTTAATGACGGTTGTCTTTTTAATAGAATCACCGGGGTAACCCTTTACCCAAAAAAAGAACGTTAGTATAATGTAGAACGCCATACAGCTCCTAAGTACACCTTACAATACCGTACGTAAACTTAAAACACCATAATAAACCTAATGAATTCGTACGAGTCCTTTGAACATCGTACGATAAGTTAGGACATCTTATGACTCTTAATGCCATATTAGCACCTTGAAAAGCACATTAGTATAATGTAAGACGACTTACAACACCTAACAACATCTTACAACACCGTACGAACCTTTAAAACTCCAAAACAAACCTAATTAATTCGTACGTGTCCTTTGAACATCGTACGACAAGTTAAGACATCTTACGACTCTTTATGCCATATTAGCAACTCGAAAAGAACGTTAGTATAATGTAGAACGCCATACAGCTCCTAAGTACACCTTACAATACCGTACGTAAACTTAAAACACCATAATAAACCTAATGAATTCGTACGAGTCCTTTGAACATCGTACGATAAGTTAGGACATCTTATGACTCTTTATGCCATATTAGCACCTTGAAAAGCACATTAGTATAATGTAAGACGACTTACAACACCTAACAACATCTTACAACACCGTACGAACCTTTAAAACTCCAAAACAAACCTAATTAATTCGTACGTGTCCTTTGAACATCGTACGACAAGTTAAGACATCTTACGACTCTTTATGCCACATTAGCAACTCGAAAAGAACTTTAGTATAATGTAGAACGCCATACAACTCCCAACACCTTACAATACCGAACGTAAACTTAAAACTCCATAATAAACCTAATGAATTCGTACGAGTCCTTTGAACATCGTACGATAAGTTAGGACATCTTATGACTCTTTATGCCATATTAGCACCTTGAAAAGCACATTAGTACAATGTAAGACGACTTACAACACCTAACAACATCTTACAACACCGTACGAACTTTTAAAACTCCAAAACAAACCTAATTAATTCGTACGTGTCCTTTGAACATCGTACGACAAGTTAAGACATCTTACGACTCTTTATGCCACATTAGCAACTCGAAAAGAACTTTAGTATAATGTAGAACGCCATACAACTCCCAACACCTTACAATACCGAACGTAAACTTAAAACTCCATAATAAACCTAATGAATTCGTACGAGTCCTTTGAACATCGTACGACAAGTTAGGACATCTTATGACTCTTTACGCCATATTAGCACCTTGAAAAGCACATTAGTTTAATGTAAGACGACTTACATCACCTAACAACAACTTACAACACCGTACGAACCTTTAAAACTCCAAAACAAACCTAATTAATTCGTACGTGTCCTTTGAACATCGTATGACAAGTTAAGACATCTTACGACTCTTTATGCCACATTAGCAACTCGAAAAGAACTTTAGTATAATGTAGAACGCCATACAACTCTTAACACCTTACAATACCGTACGTAAACTTAAAACTCCATAACAAACCTAATGAATTCGTACGAGTCCTTTGAACATCGTACTACAAGTTAGGACATCTTACGACCCTTTTTGCCACATTAGCAACTTGAAAAGAACGTTAGTACGACAAGTTAAAGCTCCATAATAAACCTAATGAATTCGTAAGAGTCCTTTGAACATCGTACGACAAGTTAGGACATCTTATGACTCTTTATGCCATATTAGCAACTCGAAAAGAACGTTAGTATAATGTAGAACGCCATACAGCTCCTAAGTACACCTTACAATACCGTACGTAAACTTAAAACACCATAATAAACCTAATGAATTCGTACGAGTCCTTTGAACATCGTACGATAAGTTAGGACATCTTATGACTCTTAATGCCATATTAGCACCTTGAAAAGCACATTAGTATAATGTAAGACGACTTACAACACCTAACAACATCTTACAACACCGTACGAACCTTTAAAACTCCAAAACAAACCTAATTAATTCGTACGTGTCCTTTGAACATCGTACGACAAGTTAAGACATCTTACGACTCTTTATGCCATATTAGCAACTCGAAAAGAACGTTAGTATAATGTAGAACGCCATACAGCTCCTAAGTACACCTTACAATACCGTACGTAAACTTAAAACACCATAATAAACCTAATGAATTCGTACGAGTCCTTTGAACATCGTACGATAAGTTAGGACATCTTATGACTCTTTATGCCATATTAGCACCTTGAAAAGCACATTAGTATAATGTAAGACGACTTACAACACCTAACAACATCTTACAACACCGTACGAACCTTTAAAACTCCAAAACAAACCTAATTAATTCGTACGTGTCCTTTGAACATCGTACGACAAGTTAAGACATCTTACGACTCTTTATGCCACATTAGCAACTCGAAAAGAACTTTAGTATAATGTAGAACGCCATACAACTCCCAACACCTTACAATACCGAACGTAAACTTAAAACTCCATAATAAACCTAATGAATTCGTACGAGTCCTTTGAACATCGTACGATAAGTTAGGACATCTTATGACTCTTTATGCCATATTAGCACCTTGAAAAGCACATTAGTACAATGTAAGACGACTTACAACACCTAACAACATCTTACAACACCGTACGAACTTTTAAAACTCCAAAACAAACCTAATTAATTCGTACGTGTCCTTTGAACATCGTACGACAAGTTAAGACATCTTACGACTCTTTATGCCACATTAGCAACTCGAAAAGAACTTTAGTATAATGTAGAACGCCATACAACTCCCAACACCTTACAATACCGAACGTAAACTTAAAACTCCATAATAAACCTAATGAATTCGTACGAGTCCTTTGAACATCGTACGACAAGTTAGGACATCTTATGACTCTTTACGCCATATTAGCACCTTGAAAAGCACATTAGTTTAATGTAAGACGACTTACAACACCTAACAACAACTTACAACACCGTACGAACCTTTAAAACTCCAAAACAAACCTAATTAATTCGTACGTGTCCTTTGAACATCGTATGACAAGTTAAGACATCTTACGACTCTTTATGCCACATTAGCAACTCGAAAAGAACTTTAGTATAATGTAGAACGCCATACAACTCTTAACACCTTACAATACCGTACGTAAACTTAAAACTCCATAACAAACCTAATGAATTCGTACGAGTCCTTTGAACATCGTACTACAAGTTAGGACATCTTACGACCCTTTTTGCCACATTAGCAACTTGAAAAGAACGTTAGTACGACAAGTTAAAGCTCCATAATAAACCTAATGAATTCGTAAGAGTCCTTTGAACATCGTACGACAAGTTAGGACATCTTATGACTCTTTATGCCATATTAGCAACTCGAAAAGAACGTTAGTATAATGTAGAACGCCATACAGCTCCTAAGTACACCTTACAATACCGTACGTAAACTTAAAACACCATAATAAACCTAATGAATTCGTACGAGTCCTTTGAACATCGTACGATAAGTTAGGACATCTTATGACTCTTTATGCCATATTAGCACCTTGAAAAGCACATTAGTATAATGTAAGACGACTTACAACACCTAACAACATCTTACAACACCGTACGAACCTTTAAAACTCCAAAACAAACCTAATTAATTCGTACGTGTCCTTTGAACATCGTACGACAAGTTAAGACATCTTACGACTCTTTATGCCACAATAGCAACTCGAAAAGAACTTTAGTATAATGTAGAACGCCATACAACTCCCAACACCTTACAATACCGAACGTAAACTTAAAACTCCATAATAAACCTAATGAATTCGTACGAGTCCTTTGAACATCGTACGACAAGTTAGGACATCTTATGACTCTTTATGCCATATTAGCACCTTGAAAAGCACATTAGTATAATGTAAGACGACTTACAACACCTAACAACAACTTACAACACCGTACGGACCTTTAAAACTCCAAAACAAACCTAATTAATTCATACGTGTCTTTGAACATCGTACGACAAGATAGGACATCTTACGACTCTTTATGCCACATTAGCAACTCGAAAAGAACTTTAGTATAATGTAGAATGCCATACAACTCTTAACACCTTACAATACCGTACGTAAACTTAAAACTCCATAACAAACCTAATGAATTCGTACGAGTCTTTTGAACATCGTACGACAAGTTAGGACATCTTATGACTCTTTACGCCATATTAGCACCTTGAAAAGCACATTAGTATAATGTAAGACGACTTACAACACCTAACAACAACTTACAACAACGTACGGACCTTTAAAACTCCAAAACAAACCTAATTAATTCGTACGTGTCCTTTGAACATCGTACGACAAGTTAAGACATCTTACGACTCTTTATGCCACATTAGCAACTCGAAAAGAACTTTAGTATAATGTAGAACGCCATACAACTCCCAACACCTTACAATACCGAACGTAAACTTAAAACTCCATAATAAACCTAATGAATTCGTACGAGTCCTTTGAACATCGTACGATAAGTTAGGACATCTTATGACTCTTTATGCCATATTAGCACCTTGAAAAGCACATTAGTATAATGTAAGACGACTTACAACACCTAACAACATCTTACAACACCGTACGAACCTTTAAAACTCCAAAACAAACCTAATTAATTCGTACGTGTCCTTTGAACATCGTACGACAAGTTAAGACATCTTACGACTCTTTATGCCACATTAGCAACTCGAAAAGAACTTTAGTATAATGTAGAACGCCATACAACTCCCAACACCTTACAATACCGAACGTAAACTTAAAACTCCATAATAAACCTAATGAATTCGTACGAGTCCTTTGAACATCGTACGACAAGTTAGGACATCTTATGACTCTTTACGCCATATTAGCACCTTGAAAAGCACATTAGTTTAATGTAAGACGACTTACAACACCTAACAACAACTTACAACACCGTACGAACCTTTAAAACTCCAAAACAAACCTAATTAATTCGTACGTGTCCTTTGAACATCGTATGACAAGTTAAGACATCTTACGACTCTTTATGCCACATTAGCAACTCGAAAAGAACTTTAGTATAATGTAGAACGCCATACAACTCTTAACACCTTACAATACCGTACGTAAACTTAAAACTCCATAACAAACCTAATGAATTCGTACGAGTCCTTTGAACATCGTACTACAAGTTAGGACATCTTACGACCCTTTTTGCCACATTAGCAACTTGAAAAGAACGTTAGTACGACAAGTTAAAGCTCCATAATAAACCTAATGAATTCGTAAGAGTCCTTTGAACATCGTACGACAAGTTAGGACATCTTATGACTCTTTATGCCATATTAGCAACTCGAAAAGAACGTTAGTATAATGTAGAACGCCATACAGCTCCTAAGTACACCTTACAATACCGTACGTAAACTTAAAACACCATAATAAACCTAATGAATTCGTACGAGTCCTTTGAACATCGTACGATAAGTTAGGACATCTTATGACTCTTTATGCCATATTAGCACCTTGAAAAGCACATTAGTATAATGTAAGACGACTTACAACACCTAACAACATCTTACAACACCGTACGAACTTTTAAAACTCCAAAACAAACCTAATTAATTCGTACGTGTCCTTTGAACATCGTACGACAAGTTAAGACATCTTACGACTCTTTATGCCACATTAGCAACTCGAAAAGAACTTTAGTATAATGTAGAACGCCATACAACTCCCAACACCTTACAATACCGAACGTAAACTTAAAACTCCATAATAAACCTAATGAATTCGTACGAGTCCTTTGAACATCGTACGACAAGTTAGGACATCTTATGACTCTTTACGCCATATTAGCACCTTGAAAAGCACATTAGTATAATGTAAGACGACTTACAACACCTAACAACAACTTACAACACCGTACGGACCTTTAAAACTCCAAAACAAACCTAATTAATTCGTACGTGTCTTTGAACATCGTACGACAAGATAGGACATCTTACGACTCTTTATGCCACATTAGCAACTCGAAAAGAACTTTAGTATAATGTAGAATGCCATACAACTCTTAACACCTTACAATACCGTACGTAAACTTAAAACTCCATAACAAACCTAATGAATTCGTACGAGTCTTTTGAACATCGTACGACAAGTTAGGACATCTTACGACTCTTTATGCCACATTAGCAACTCGAAAAGAACGTTAGTATAATGTAGAACGCCATACAGCTCCTAAGTACACCTTACAATACCGTACGTAAACTTAAAACTCCATAATAAACCTAATGAATTCGTACGAGTCCTTTGAACATCGTACGACAAGTTAGGACATCTTACGACCCTTTTTGCCACATTAGCAACTTGAAAAGAACGTTAGTACGACAAGTTAAAGCTCCATAATAAACCTAATGAATTCGTAAGAGTCCTTTGAACATCGTACGACAAGTTAGGACATCTTATGACTCTTTATGCCATATTAGCAACTCGAAAAGAACGTTAGTATAATGTAGAACGCCATACAGCTCCTAAGTACACCTTACAATACCGTACGTAAACTTAAAACACCATAATAAACCTAATGAATTCGTACGAGTCCTTTGAACATCATACGATAAGTTAGGACATCTTATGACTCTTTATGCCATATTAGCACCTTGAAAACCACATTAGTATAATGTAAGATGACTTACAACACCTAACAACATCTTACAACACCGTACGAACTTTTAAAACTCCAAAACAAACCTAATTAATTCGTACGTGTCCTTTGAACATCGTATGACAAGTTAAGACATCTTACGACTCTTTATGCCACATTAGCAACTCGAAAAGAACTTTAGTATAATGTAGAACGCCATACAACTCTTAACACCTTACAATACCGTACGTAAACTTAAAACTCCATAACAAACCTAATGAATTCGTACGAGTCCTTTGAACATCGTACTACAAGTTAGGACATCTTACGACCCTTTTTGCCACATTAGCAACTTGAAAAGAACGTTAGTACGACAAGTTAAAGCTCCATAATAAACCTAATGAATTCGTAAGAGTCCTTTGAACATCGTACGACAAGTTAGGACATCTTATGACTCTTTATGCCATATTAGCAACTCGAAAAGAACGTTAGTATAATGTAGAACGCCATACAGCTCCTAAGTACACCTTACAATACCGTACGTAAACTTAAAACACCATAATAAACCTAATGAATTCGTACGAGTCCTTTGAACATCGTACGATAAGTTAGGACATCTTATGACTCTTTATGCCATATTAGCACCTTGAAAAGCACATTAGTATAATGTAAGACGACTTACAACACCTAACAACATCTTACAACACCGTACGAACTTTTAAAACTCCAAAACAAACCTAATTAATTCGTACGTGTCCTTTGAACATCGTACGACAAGTTAAGACATCTTACGACTCTTTATGCCACATTAGCAACTCGAAAAGAACTTTAGTATAATGTAGAACGCCATACAACTCCCAACACCTTACAATACCGAACGTAAACTTAAAACTCCATAATAAACCTAATGAATTCGTACGAGTCCTTTGAACATCGTACGACAAGTTAGGACATCTTATGACTCTTTACGCCATATTAGCACCTTGAAAAGCACATTAGTATAATGTAAGACGACTTACAACACCTAACAACAACTTACAACACCGTACGGACATTTAAAACTCCAAAACAAACCTAATTAATTCGTACGTGTCTTTGAACATCGTACGACAAGATAGGACATCTTACGACTCTTTATGCCACATTAGCAACTCGAAAAGAACTTTAGTATAATGTAGAATGCCATACAACTCTTAACACCTTACAATACCGTACGTAAACTTAAAACTCCATAACAAACCTAATGAATTCGTACGAGTCTTTTGAACATCGTACGACAAGTTAGGACATCTTACGACTCTTTATGCCACATTAGCAACTCGAAAAGAACGTTAGTATAATGTAGAACGCCATACAGCTCCTAAGTACACCTTACAATACCGTACGTAAACTTAAAACTCCATAATAAACCTAATGAATTCGTACGAGTCCTTTGAACATCGTACGACAAGTTAGGACATCTTACGACCCTTTTTGCCACATTAGCAACTTGAAAAGAACGTTAGTACGACAAGTTAAAGCTCCATAATAAACCTAATGAATTCGTAAGAGTCCTTTGAACATCGTACGACAAGTTAGGACATCTTATGACTCTTTATGCCATATTAGCAACTCGAAAAGAACGTTAGTATAATGTAGAACGCCATACAGCTCCTAAGTACACCTTACAATACCGTACGTAAACTTAAAACACCATAATAAACCTAATGAATTCGTACGAGTCCTTTGAACATCATACGATAAGTTAGGACATCTTATGACTCTTTATGCCATATTAGCACCTTGAAAACCACATTAGTATAATGTAAGATGACTTACAACACCTAACAACATCTTACAACACCGTACGAACCTTTAAAACTCCAAAACAAACCTAATTAATTCGTACGTGTCCTTTGAACATCGTACGACAAGTTAAGACATCTTACGACTCTTTATGCCACATTAGCAACTCGAAAAGAACTTTAGTATAATGTAGAACGCCATACAACTCCCAACACCTTACAATACCGAACGTAAACTTAAAACTCCATAATAAACCTAATGAATTCGTACGAGTCCTTTGAACATCGTACGACAAGTTAGGACATCTTATGACTCTTTACGCCATATTAGCACCTTGAAAAGCACATTAGTATAATGTAAGACGACTTACAACACCTAACAACAACTTACAACACCGTACGAACCTTTAAAACTCCAAAACAAACCTAAATAATTCGTACGTGTCTTTGAACATCGTACGACAAGTTAGGACATCTAACGACTCTTTATGCCACATTAGCAACTCGAAAAGAACTTTAGTATAATGTAGAACGCCATACAACTCCTAACACCTTACAATACCGTACGTAAACTTAAAACTCCATAATAAACCTAATGAATTCGTACGAGTCCTTTGAACATCGTACGACAAGTTAGGACATCTTACGACCCGTTTTGCCACATTAGCAACTTGAATAGAATGTTAGTACGACAAGTTAAAGCTCCATAATAAACCTAATGAATTCGTAAGAGTCCTTTGAACATCGTACGACAAGTTAGGACATCTTATGACTCTTTATGCCATATTAGCAACTCGAAAAGAACGTTAGTATAATGTAGAACGCCATACAGCTCCTAAGTACACCTTACAATACCGTACGTAAACTTAAAACACCATAATAAACCTAATGAATTCGTACGAGTCCTTTGAACATCGTACGATAAGTTAGGACATCTTATGACTCTTTATGCCATATTAGCACCTTGAAAAGCACATTAGTATAATGTAAGACGACTTACAACACCTAACAACATCTTACAACACCGTACGAACCTTTAAAACTCCAAAACAAACCTAATTAATTCGTACGTGTCCTTTGAACATCGTACGACAAGTTAAGACATCTTACGACTCTTTATGCCACATTAGAAACTCGAAAAGAACTTTAGTTTAATGTAGAACGCCATACAACTCCCAACACCTTACAATACCGAACGTAAACTTAAAACTCCATAATAAACCTAATGAATTCGTACGAGTCCTTTGAACATCGTACGATAAGTTAGGACATCTTATGACTCTTTATGCCATATTAGCACCTTGAAAAGCACATTAGTATAATGTAAGACGACTTACAACACCTAACAACATCTTACAACACCGTACGAACCTTTAAAACTCCAAAACAAACCTAATTAATTCGTACGTGTCCTTTGAACATCGTACGACAAGTTAAGACATCTTACGACTCTTTATGCCACATTAGCAACTCGAAAAGAACTTTAGTATAATGTAGAACGCCATACAACTCCCAACACCTTACAATACCGAACGTAAACTTAAAACTCCATAATAAACCTAATGAATTCGTACGAGTCCTTTGAACATCGTACGACAAGTTAGGACATCTTATGACTCTTTACGCCATATTAGCACCTTGAAAAGCACATTAGTTTAATGTAAGACGACTTACAACACCTAACAACAACTTACAACACCGTACGAACCTTTAAAACTCCAAAACAAACCTAATTAATTCGTACGTGTCCTTTGAACATCGTATGACAAGTTAAGACATCTTACGACTCTTTATGCCACATTAGCAACTCGAAAAGAACTTTAGTATAATGTAGAACGCCATACAACTCTTAACACCTTACAATACCGTACGTAAACTTAAAACTCCATAACAAACCTAATGAATTCGTACGAGTCCTTTGAACATCGTACGACAAGTTAGGACATCTTACGACCCGTTTTGCCACATTAGCAACTTGAATAGAATGTTAGTACGACAAGTTAAAGCTCCATAATAAACCTAATGAATTCGTAAGAGTCCTTTGAACATCGTACGACAAGTTAGGACATCTTATGACTCTTTATGCCATATTAGCAACTCGAAAAGAACGTTAGTATAATGTAGAACGCCATACAGCTCCTAAGTACACCTTACAATACCGTACGTAAACTTAAAACACCATAATAAACCTAATGAATTCGTACGAGTCCTTTGAACATCGTACGATAAGTTAGGACATCTTATGACTCTTTATGCCATATTAGCACCTTGAAAAGCACATTAGTATAATGTAAGACGACTTACAACACCTAACAACATCTTACAACACCGTACGAACCTTTAAAACTCCAAAACAAACCTAATTAATTCGTACGTGTCCTTTGAACATCGTACGACAAGTTAAGACATCTTACGACTCTTTATGCCACATTAGCAACTCGAAAAGAACTTTAGTTTAATGTAGAACGCCATACAACTCCCAACACCTTACAATACCGAACGTAAACTTAAAACTCCATAATAAACCTAATGAATTCGTACGAGTCCTTTGAACATCGTACGATAAGTTAGGACATCTTATGACTCTTTATGCCATATTAGCACCTTGAAAAGCACATTAGTATAATGTAAGACGACTTACAACACCTAACAACATCTTACAACACCGTACGAACCTTTAAAACTCCAAAACAAACCTAATTAATTCGTACGTGTCCTTTGAACATCGTACGACAAGTTAAGACATCTTACGACTCTTTATGCCACATTAGCAACTCGAAAAGAACTTTAGTATAATGTAGAACGCCATACAACTCCCAACACCTTACAATACCGAACGTAAACTTAAAACTCCATAATAAACCTAATGAATTCGTACGAGTCCTTTGAACATCGTACGACAAGTTAGGACATCTTATGACTCTTTACGCCATATTAGCACCTTGAAAAGCACATTAGTTTAATGTAAGACGACTTACAACACCTAACAACAACTTACAACACCGTACGAACCTTTAAAACTCCAAAACAAACCTAATTAATTCGTACGTGTCCTTTGAACATCGTATGACAAGTTAAGACATCTTACGACTCTTTATGCCACATTAGCAACTCGAAAAGAACTTTAGTATAATGTAGAACGCCATACAACTCTTAACACCTTACAATACCGTACGTAAACTTAAAACTCCATAACAAACCTAATGAATTCGTACGAGTCCTTTGAACATCGTACTACAAGTTAGGACATCTTACGACCCTTTTTGCCACATTAGCAACTTGAAAAGAACGTTAGTACGACAAGTTAAAGCTCCATAATAAACCTAATGAATTCGTAAGAGTCCTTTGAACATCGTACGACAAGTTAGGACATCTTATGACTCTTTATGCCATATTAGCAACTCGAAAAGAACGTTAGTATAATGTAGAACGCCATACAGCTCCTAAGTACACCTTACAATACCGTACGTAAACTTAAAACACCATAATAAACCTAATGAATTCGTACGAGTCCTTTGAACATCGTACGATAAGTTAGGACATCTTATGACTCTTTATGCCATATTAGCACCTTGAAAAGCACATTAGTATAATGTAAGACGACTTACAACACCTAACAACATCTTACAACACCGTACGAACCTTTAAAACTCCAAAACAAACCTAATTAATTCGTACGTGTCTTTGAACATCGTACGACAAGTTAGGACATCTAACGACTCTTTATGCCACATTAGCAACTCGAAAAGAACTTTAGTATAATGTAGAACGCCATACAACTCCTAACACCTTACAATACCGTACGTAAACTTAAAACTCCATAATAAACCTAATGAATTCGTACGAGTCCTTTGAACATCGTACGACAAGTTAGGACATCTTACGACCCGTTTTGCCACATTAGCAACTTGAAAAGAATGTTAGTACGACAAGTTAAAGCTCCATAATAAACCTAATGAATTCGTAAGAGTCCTTTGAACATCGTACGACAAGTTAGGACATCTTATGACTCTTTATGCCATATTAGCAACTCGAAAAGAACGTTAGTATAATGTAGAACGCCATACAGCTCCTAAGTACACCTTACAATACCGTACGTAAACTTAAAACACCATAATAAACCTAATGAATTCGTACGAGTCCTTTGAACATCGTACGATAAGTTAGGACATCTTATGACTCTTTATGCCATATTAGCACCTTGAAAAGCACATTAGTATAATGTAAGACGACTTACAACACCTAACAACATCTTACAACACCGTACGAACCTTTAAAACTCCAAAACAAACCTAATTAATTCGTACGTGTCCTTTGAACATCGTACGACAAGTTAAGACATCTTACGACTCTTTATGCCACATTAGCAACTCGAAAAGAACTTTAGTTTAATGTAGAACGCCATACAACTCCCAACACCTTACAATACCGAACGTAAACTTAAAACTCCATAATAAACCTAATGAATTCGTACGAGTCCTTTGAACATCGTACGATAAGTTAGGACATCTTATGACTCTTTATGCCATATTAGCACCTTGAAAAGCACATTAGTATAATGTAAGACGACTTACAACACCTAACAACATCTTACAACACCGTACGAACCTTTAAAACTCCAAAACAAACCTAATTAATTCGTACGTGTCCTTTGAACATCGTACGACAAGTTAAGACATCTTACGACTCTTTATGCCACATTAGCAACTCGAAAAGAACTTTAGTATAATGTAGAACGCCATACAACTCCCAACACCTTACAATACCGAACGTAAACTTAAAACTCCATAATAAACCTAATGAATTCGTACGAGTCCTTTGAACATCGTACGACAAGTTAGGACATCTTATGACTCTTTACGCCATATTAGCACCTTGAAAAGCACATTAGTTTAATGTAAGACGACTTACAACACCTAACAACAACTTACAACACCGTACGAACCTTTAAAACTCCAAAACAAACCTAATTAATTCGTACGTGTCCTTTGAACATCGTATGACAAGTTAAGACATCTTACGACTCTTTATGCCACATTAGCAACTCGAAAAGAACTTTAGTATAATGTAGAACGCCATACAACTCTTAACACCTTACAATACCGTACGTAAACTTAAAACTCCATAACAAACCTAATGAATTCGTACGAGTCCTTTGAACATCGTACTACAAGTTAGGACATCTTACGACCCTTTTTGCCACATTAGCAACTTGAAAAGAACGTTAGTACGACAAGTTAAAGCTCCATAATAAACCTAATGAATTCGTCAGAGTCCTTTGAACATCGTACGACAAGTTAGGACATCTTATGACTCTTTATGCCATATTTGCAACTCGAAAAGAACGTTAGTATAATGTAGAACGCCATACAGCTCCTAAGTACACCTTACAATACCGTACGTAAACTTAAAACACCATAATAAACCTAATGAATTCGTACGAGTCCTTTGAACATCGTACGATAAGTTAGGACATCTTATGACTCTTTATGCCATATTAGCACCTTGAAAACCACATTAGTATAATGTAAGACGACTTACAACACCTAACAACATCTTACAACACCGTACGAACCTTTAAAACTCCAAAACAAACCTAATTAATTCGTACGTGTCCTTTGAACATCGTACGACAAGTTAAGACATCTTACGACTCTTTATGCCACATTAGCAACTCGAAAAGAATTTTAGTATAATGTAGAACGCCATACAACTCCCAACACCTTACAATACCGAACGTAAACTTAAAACTCCTTAATAAACCTAATGAATTCGTACGAGTCCTTTGAACATCGTACGACAAGTTAGGACATCTTATGACTCTTTACGCCATATTAGCACCTTGAAAAGCACATTAGTATAATGTAAGACGACTTACAACACCTAACAACAACTTACAACACCGTACGAACCTTTAAAACTCCAAAACAAACCTAATTAATTCGTACGTGTCTTTGAACATCGTACGACAAGATAGGACATCTTACGACTCTTTATGCCACATTAGCAACTCGAAAAGAACTTTAGTATAATGTAGAATGCCATACAACTCTTAACACCTTACAATACCGTACGTAAACTTAAAACTCCATAACAAACCTAATGAATTCGTACGAGTCTTTTGACATCGTACGACAAGTTAGGACATCTTACGACTCTTTATGCCACATTAGCAACTCGAAAAGAACGTTAGTATAATGTAGAACGCCATACAGCTCCTAAGTACACCTTACAATACCGTACGTAAACTTAAAACTCCATAATAAACCTAATGAATTCGTACGAGTCCTTTGAACAACGTACGACAAGTTAGGACATCTTACGACCCTTTTTGCCACATTAGCAACTTGAAAAGAACGTTAGTACGACAAGTTAAAGCTCCATAATAAACCTAATGAATTCGTCAGAGTCCTTTGAACATCGTACGACAAGTTAGGACATCTTATGACTCTTTATGCCATATTTGCAACTCGAAAAGAACGTTAGTATAATGTAGAACGCCATACAGCTCCTAAGTACACCTTACAATACCGTACGTAAACTTAAAACACCATAATAAACCTAATGAATTCGTACGAGTCCTTTGAACATCGTACGATAAGTTAGGACATCTTATGACTCTTTATGCCATATTAGCACCTTGAAAACCACATTAGTATAATGTAAGACGACTTACAACACCTAACAACATCTTACAACACCGTACGAACCTTTAAAACTCCAAAACAAACCTAATTAATTCGTACGTGTCTTTGAACATCGTACGACAAGATAGGACATCTTACGACTCTTTATGCCACATTAGCAACTCGAAAAGAACTTTAGTATAATGTAGAATGCCATACAACTCTTAACACCTTACAATACCGTACGTAAACTTAAAACTCCATAACAAACCTAATGAATTCGTACGAGTCTTTTGAACATCGTACGACAAGTTAGGACATCTTACGACTCTTTATGCCACATTAGCAACTCGAAAAGAACTTTAGTATAATGTAGAACGCCATACAACTCCCAACACCTTACAATACCGAACGTAAACTTAAAACTCCATAATAAACCTAATGAATTCGTACGAGTCCTTTGAACATCGTACGATAAGTTAGGACATCTTATGACTCTTTATGCCATATTAGCACCTTGAAAAGCACATTAGTATAATGTAAGACGACTTACAACACCTAACAACATCTTACAACACCGTACGAACCTTTAAAACTCCAAAACAAACCTAATTAATTCGTACGTGTCCTTTGAACATCGTACGACAAGTTAAGACATCTTACGACTCTTTATGCCACATTAGCAACTCGAAAAGAACTTTAGTATAATGTAGAACGCCATACAACTCCCAACACCTTACAATACCGAACGTAAACTTAAAACTCCATAATAAACCTAATGAATTCGTACGAGTCCTTTGAACATCGTACGACAAGTTAGGACATCTTATGACTCTTTACGCCATATTAGCACCTTGAAAAGCACATTAGTTTAATGTAAGACGACTTACAACACCTAACAACAACTTACAACACCGTACGAACCTTTAAAACTCCAAAACAAACCTAATTAATTCGTACGTGTCCTTTGAACATCGTATGACAAGTTAAGACATCTTACGACTCTTTATGCCACATTAGCAACTCGAAAAGAACTTTAGTATAATGTAGAACGCCATACAACTCTTAACACCTTACAATACCGTACGTAAACTTAAAACTCCATAACAAACCTAATGAATTCGTACGAGTCCTTTGAACATCGTACTACAAGTTAGGACATCTTACGACCCTTTTTGCCACATTAGCAACTTGAAAAGAACGTTAGTACGACAAGTTAAAGCTCCATAATAAACCTAATGAATTCGTAAGAGTCCTTTGAACATCGTACGACAAGTTAGGACATCTTATGACTCTTTATGCCATATTAGCAACTCCAAAAGAACGTTAGTATAATGTAGAACGCCATACAGCTCCTAAGTACACCTTACAATACCGTACGTAAACTTAAAACACCATAATAAACCTAATGAATTCGTACGAGTCCTTTGAACATCGTACGATAAGTTAGGACATCTTATGACTCTTTATGCCATATTAGCACCTTGAAAAGCACATTAGTATAATGTAAGACGACTTACAACACCTAACAACATCTTACAACACCGTACGAACCTTTAAAACTCCAAAACAAACCTAATTAATTCGTACGTGTCCTTTGAACATCGTACGACAAGTTAAGACATCTTACGACTCTTTATGCCACATTAGCAACTCGAAAAGAACTTTAGTATAATGTAGAACGCCATACAACTCCCAACACCTTACAATACCGAACGTAAACTTAAAACTCCTTAATAAACCTAATGAATTCGTACGAGTCCTTTGAACATCGTACGACAAGTTAGGACATCTTATGACTCTTTACGCCATATTAGCACCTTGAAAAGCACATTAGTATAATGTAAGACGACTTACAACACCTAACAACAACTTACAACACCGTACGAACCTTTAAAACTCCAAAACAAACCTAATTAATTCGTACGTGTCTTTGAACATCGTACGACAAGATAGGACATCTTACGACTCTTTATGCCACATTAGCAACTCGAAAAGAACTTTAGTATAATGTAGAATGCCATACAACTCTTAACACCTTACAATACCGTACGTAAACTTAAAACTCCATAACAAACCTAATGAATTCGTACGAGTCTTTTGACATCGTACGACAAGTTAGGACATCTTACGACTCTTTATGCCACATTAGCAACTCGAAAAGAACGTTAGTATAATGTAGAACGCCATACAGCTCCTAAGTACACCTTACAATACCGTACGTAAACTTAAAACTCCATAATAAACCTAATGAATTCGTACGAGTCCTTTGAACATCGTACGACAAGTTAGGACATCTTACGACCCTTTTTGCCACATTAGCAACTTGAAAAGAACGTTAGTACGACAAGTTAAAGCTCCATAATAAACCTAATGAATTCGTCAGAGTCCTTTGAACATCGTACGACAAGTTAGGACATCTTATGACTCTTTATGCCATATTAGCAACTCGAAAAGAACGTTAGTATAATGTAGAACGCCATACAGCTCCTAAGTACACCTTACAATACCGTACGTAAACTTAAAACACCATAATAAACCTAATGAATTCGTACGAGTCCTTTGAACATCGTACGATAAGTTAGGACATCTTATGACTCTTTATGCCATATTAGCACCTTGAAAACCACATTAGTATAATGTAAGACGACTTACAACACCTAACAACATCTTACAACACCGTACGAACCTTTATAACTCCAAAACAAACCTAATTAATTCGTACGTGTCCTTTGAACATCGTACGACAAGTTAAGACATCTTACGACTCTTTATGCCACATTAGCAACTCGAAAAGAACTTTAGTATAATGTAGAACGCCATACAACTCCCAACACCTTACAATACCGAACGTAAACTTAAAACTCCATAATAAACCTAATGAATTCGTACGAGTCCTTTGAACATCGTACGACAAGTTAGGACATCTTATGACTCTTTACGCCATATTAGCACCTTGAAAAGCACATTAGTATAATGTAAGACGACTTACAACACCTAACAACAACTTACAACACCGTACGAACCTTTAAAACTCCAAAACAAACCTAATTAATTCGTACGTGTCTTTGAACATCGTACGACAAGATAGGACATCTTACGACTCTTTATGCCACATTAGCAACTCGAAAAGAACTTTAGTATAATGTAGAATGCCATACAACTCTTAACACCTTACAATACCGTACGTAAACTTAAAACTCCATAACAAACCTAATGAATTCGTACGAGTCTTTTGAACATCGTACGACAAGTTAGGACATCTTACGACTCTTTATGCCACATTAGCAACTCGAAAAGAACGTAAGTATAATGTAGAATGCCTTACAGCTCCTAAGTACACCTTACAATACCGTACGTAAACTTAAAACTCCATAATAAACCTAATGAATTCGTACGAGTCCTTTGAACATCATACGACAAGTTAGGACATCTTACGACCCTTTTTGCCACATTAGCAACTTGAAAAGAACGTTAGTACGACAAGTTAAAGCTCCATAATAAACCTAATGAATTCGTAAGAGTCCTTTGAACATCGTACGACAAGTTAGGACATCTTATTACTCTTTATGCCATATTAGCATCTCGAAAAGAACGTTAGTATAATGTAGAACGGCATACAGCTCCTAAGTACACCTTACAATACCGTACGTAAACTTAAAACACCATAATAAACCTAATGAATTCGTACGAGTCCTTTGAACATCGTACGATAAGTTAGGACATCTTATGACTCTTTATGCCATATTAGCACCTTGAAAAGCACATTAGTATAATGTAAGACGACTTACAACACCTAACAACATCTTACAACACCGTACGAACCTTTAAAACTCCAAAACAAACCTAATTAATTCGTACGTGTCCTTTGAACATCGTACGACAAGTTAAGACATCTTACGACTCTTTATGCCACATTAGCAACTCGAAAAGAACTTTAGTATAATGTAGAACGCCATACAACTCCCAACACCTTACAATACCGAACGTAAACTTAAAACTCCATAATAAACCTAATGAATTCGTACGAGTCCTTTGAACATCATACGACAAGTTAGGACATCTTATGACTCTTTACGCCATATTAGCACCTTGAAAAGCACATTAGTATAATGTAAGACGACTTACAACACCTAACAACAACTTACAACACCGTACGGACCTTTAAAACTCCAAAACAAACCTAATTAATTCGTACGTGTCTTTGAACATCGTACGACAAGATAGGACATCTTACGACTCTTTATGCCACATTAGCAACTCGAAAAGAACTTTAGTATAATGTAGAATGCCATACAACTCTTAACACCTTACAATACCGTACGTAAACTTAAAACTCCATAACAAACCTAATGAATTCGTACGAGTCTTTTGAACATCGTACGACAAGTTAGGACATCTTACGACTCTTTATGCCACATTAGCAACTCGAAAAGAACGTTAGTATAATGTAGAACGCCATACAGCTCCTAAGTACACCTTACAATACCGTACGTAAACTTGAAACTCCATAATAAACCTAATGAATTCGTACGAGTCCTTTGAACATCGTACGACAAGTTAGGACATCTTACGACCCTTTTTGCCACATTAGCAACTTGAAAAGAACGTTAGTACGACAAGTTAAAGCTCCATAATAAACCTAATGAATTCGTAAGAGTCCTTTGAACATCGTACGACAAGTTAGGACATCTTATGACTCTTTATGCCATATTAGCAACTCGAAAAGAACGTTAGTATAATGTAGAACGCCATACAGCTCCTAAGTACACCTTACAATACCGTACGTAAACTTAAAACACCATAATAAACCTAATGAATTCGTACGAGTCCTTTGAACATCGTACGATAAGTTAGGACATCTTATGACTCTTTATGCCATATTAGCACCTTGAAAACCACATTAGTATAATGTAAGACGACTTACAACACCTAACAACATCTTACAACACCGTACGAACCTTTATAACTCCAAAACAAACCTAATTAATTCGTACGTGTCCTTTGAACATCGTACGACAAGTTAAGACATCTTACGACTCTTTATGCCACATTAGCAACTCGAAAAGAACTTTAGTATAATGTAGAACGCCATACAACTCCCAACACCTTACAATACCGAACGTAAACTTAAAACTCCATAATAAACCTAATGAATTCGTACGAGTCCTTTGAACATCGTACGACAAGTTAGGACATCTTATGACTCTTTACGCCATATTAGCACCTTGAAAAGCACATTAGTATAATGTAAGACGACTTACAACACCTAACAACAACTTACAACACCGTACGAACCTTTAAAACTCCAAAACAAACCTAATTAATTCGTACGTGTCTTTGAACATCGTACGACAAGATAGGACATCTTACGACTCTTTATGCCACATTAGCAACTCGAAAAGAACTTTAGTATAATGTAGAATGCCATACAACTCTTAACACCTTACAATACCGTACGTAAACTTAAAACTCCATAACAAACCTAATGAATTCGTACGAGTCTTTTGAACATCGTACGACAAGTTAGGACATCTTACGACTCTTTATGCCACATTAGCAACTCGAAAAGAACGTAAGTATAATGTAGAATGCCTTACAGCTCCTAAGTACACCTTACAATACCGTACGTAAACTTAAAACTCCATAATAAACCTAATGAATTCGTACGAGTCCTTTGAACATCATACGACAAGTTAGGACATCTTACGACCCTTTTTGCCACATTAGCAACTTGAAAAGAACGTTAGTACGACAAGTTAAAGCTCCATAATAAACCTAATGAATTCGTAAGAGTCCTTTGAACATCGTACGACAAGTTAGGACATCTTATTACTCTTTATGCCATATTAGCAACTCGAAAAGAACGTTAGTATAATGTAGAACGGCATACAGCTCCTAAGTACACCTTACAATACCGTACGTAAACTTAAAACACCATAATAAACCTAATGAATTCGTACGAGTCCTTTGAACATCGTACGATAAGTTAGGACATCTTATGACTCTTTATGCCATATTAGCACCTTGAAAAGCACATTAGTATAATGTAAGACGACTTACAACACCTAACAACATCTTACAACACCGTACGAACCTTTAAAACTCCAAAACAAACCTAATTAATTCGTACGTGTCCTTTGAACATCGTACGACAAGTTAAGACATCTTACGACTCTTTATGCCACATTAGCAACTCGAAAAGAACTTTAGTATAATGTAGAACGCCATACAACTCCCAACACCTTACAATACCGAACGTAAACTTAAAACTCCATAATAAACCTAATGAATTCGTACGAGTCCTTTGAACATCGTACGACAAGTTAGGACATCTTATGACTCTTTACGCCATATTAGCACCTTGAAAAGCACATTAGTATAATGTAAGACGACTTACAACACCTAACAACAACTTACAACACCGTACGGACCTTTAAAACTCCAAAACAAACCTAATTAATTCGTACGTGTCTTTGAACATCGTACGACAAGATAGGACATCTTACGACTCTTTATGCCACATTAGCAACTCGAAAAGAACTTTAGTATAATGTAGAATGCCATACAACTCTTAACACCTTACAATACCGTACGTAAACTTAAAACTCCATAACAAACCTAATGAATTCGTACGAGTCTTTTGAACATCGTACGACAAGTTAGGACATCTTACGACTCTTTATGCCACATTAGCAACTCGAAAAGAACGTTAGTATAATGTAGAACGCCATACAGCTCCTAAGTACACCTTACAATACCGTACGTAAACTTGAAACTCCATAATAAACCTAATGAATTCGTACGAGTCCTTTGAACATCGTACGACAAGTTAGGACATCTTACGACCCTTTTTGCCACATTAGCAACTTGAAAAGAACGTTAGTACGACAAGTTAAAGCTCCATAATAAACCTAATGAATTCGTAAGAGTCCTTTGAACATCGTACGACAAGTTAGGACATCTTATGACTCTTTATGCCATATTAGCAACTCGAAAAGAACGTTAGTATAATGTAGAACGCCATACAGCTCCTAAGTACACCTTACAATACCGTACGTAAACTTAAAACACCATAATAAACCTAATGAATTCGTACGAGTCCTTTGAACATCGTACGATAAGTTAGGACATCTTATGACTCTTTATGCCATATTAGCACCTTGAAAACCACATTAGTATAATGTAAGATGACTTACAACACCTAACAACATCTTACAACACCGTACGAACCTTTAAAACTCCAAAACAAACCTAATTAATTCGTACGTGTCCTTTGAACATCGTACGACAAGTTAAGACATCTTACGACTCTTTATGCCACATTAGCAACTCGAAAAGAACTTTAGTATAATGTAGAACGCCATACATCTCCCAACACCTTACAATAACGAACGTAAACTTAAAACTCCATAATAAACCTAATGAATTCGTACGAGTCCTTTGAACATCGTACGACAAGTTAGGACATCTTATGACTCTTTACGCCATATTAGCACCTTGAAAAGCACATTAGTATAATGTAAGACGACTTACAACACCTAACAACAACTTACAACACCGTACGAACCTTTAAAACTCCAAAACAAACCTAAATAATTCGTACGTGTCTTTGAACATCGTACGACAAGTTAGGACATCTAACGACTCTTTATGCCACATTAGCAACTCGAAAAGAACTTTAGTATAATGTATAACGCCATACAACTCCTAACACCTTACAATACCGTACGTAAACTTAAAACTCCATAATAAACCTAATGAATTCGTACGAGTCCTTTGAACATCGTACGACAAGTTAGGACATCTTACGACTCTTTATGCCATATTAGCAACTCGAAAAGAACGTTAGTATAATGTTGAACGCCATACAGCTCCTAAGTACACCTTACAATACCGTACGTAAACTTAAAACTCGATAACAAACCTAATGAATTCGTACGAGTCCTTAGAACATCGTACGACAAGTTAGGACATCTTACGACCCTTTTTGCCACATTAGCAACTTGAAAAGAACGTTAGTGCGACAAGTTAAAGCTCCATAAGAAACCTAATGAATTCGTAAGAGTCCTTTGAACATCGTACGGCAAGTTAGGACATCTTATGACTCTTTATGCCATATTAGCAACTCGAAAAGAACGTTAGTATAATGTAGAACGCCATACAGCTCCTAAGTACACCTTACAATACCGTACGTAAACTTAAAACACCATAATAAACCTAATGAATTCGTACGAGTCCTTTGAACATCGTACGACAAGTTAGGACATCTTACGACTCTTTATGCCACATTAGCAACTCTAAAAGAACGTTAGTATAATGTAGAACGCCATACAGCTCCTAAGTACACCTTACAATACCGTACGTAAACTTAAAACTCCATAATAAACCTAATGAATTCGTACGAGTCCTTTGAACATCGTACGACAAGTTAGGACATCTTACGACCCTTTTTGCCACATTAGCAACTTGAAAAGAACGTTAGTACGACAAGTTAAAGCTCCATAATAAACCTAATGAATTCGTGAGAGTCCTTTGAACATCGTACGACAAGTTAGGACATCTTATGACTCTTAATGCCATATTAGCAACTCGAAAAGAACGTTAGTATAATGTAGAACGCCATAAAGCTCCTCCTAAGTTCACCTTACAATACCGTACGTAAACTTAAAACACCATAATAAACCTAATGAATTCGTACGAGTCCTTTGAACATCATACGATAAGTTAGGACATCTTATGACTCTTTATGCCATATTAGCATCTTGAAAAGCACATTAGTATAATGTAAGACGACTTACAACACCTAACAACATCTTACAACACCGTACGAACCTTTAAAACTCCAAAACAAACCTAATTAATTCGTACGTGTCCTTTGAACATCGTACGACAAGTTAAGACATCTTACGACTCTTTATGCCACATTAGCAACTCGAAAAGAACTTTAGTATAATGTAGAACGCCATACAACTCCTAACACCTTACAATACCGTACGTAAACTTAAAACTCCATAATAAACCTAATGAATTCGTACGAGTCCTTTGAACATCGTACGACAAGTTAGGACATCTTATGACTCTTTATGCCATATTAACACCTTGAAAAGCACATTAGTATAATGTAAGACGACTTACAACACCTAACAACAACTTACAACACCGTACGAACCTTTAAAACTCCAAAACAAACCTAATTAATTCGTACGTGTCCTTTGAACATCGTACGACAAGTTAAGACATCTTACGACTCTTTATGCCACAATAGCAACTCGAAAAGCACATTAGTATAATGTAAGACGACTTACAACACCTAACAACATCTTACAACACCGTACGTACCTTTAAAACTCCAAAACAAACCTAATTAACTCGTACGTGTCCTTTGAACATCGTACGACAAGTTAGGACATCTTATGACTCTTTATGCCACATTAGCAACTCGAAAACAACTTTAGTATAATATAGAACGCCATACAACTCCTAACACCTTACAATACCGTACGTAAACTTAAAACACCATAATAAACCTAATGAATTCGTACGAGTCCTTTGAACATCGTACGACAAGTTAGGACATCTTACGACTCTTTATGCCACATTAGCAACTCGAAAAGAACGTTAGTATTATGTAGAACGCCATACAGCTCCTAAGTACACCTTACAATACCGTACGTAAACTTAAAACTCCATAATAAACCTAATGAATTCGTACGAGTCCTTTGAACATCGTACGACATGTTAGGACATCTTACGACTCTTTATGCCACATTAGCATCTCGAAAAGAACGTTAGTACAACAAGTTAAAGCTCCATAATAAACCTAATGAATTCGTACGAGTCCTTTGAACATCGTACGACAAGTTAGGACATCTTATGACTCTTTATGCCATATTAGCAACTCGAAAAGAACGTTAGTATAATGTAGAACGCCATAAAGCTCCTAAGTACACCTTACAATACCGTACGTAAACTTAAAACACCATAATAAACCTAATGAATTAGTACGAGTCCTTTGAACATCATACGATAAGTTAGGACATCTTATGACTCTTTATGCCATATTAGCACCTTGAAAAGCACATTAGTTTAATGTAAGACGACTTACAACACCTAAAAACATCTTACAACACCGTACGAACCTTTAAAACTCCAAAACAAACCTAATTAATTCGTACGTATCCTTTGAACATCGTACGACAAGTTAGGACATCTTACGACTCTTTATGCCACATTAGCAACTCGAAAAGAACTTTAGTATAATGTAGAACGCCATACAACTCCTAACACCTTACAATACCGTACGTAAACTTTAAATTCCATAATAAACCTAATGAATTCGTACGAGTCCTTTGAACATCGTACGACAAGTTAGGACATCTCATGACTCTTTATGCCATATTAGCACCTTGAAAAGAACATTAGTATAATGTAAGACGATTTACAACACCTAACAACATCTTACAACACCGTACGAACCTTTAAAACACCATAATAAACCTAATGAATTCGTACGAGTCCTTTGAACATTGTACGACAAGTTAGGACATCTTATGACTCTATATGCCATATTAGCACCTTGAAAAGCACATTAGTATAATGTAAGACGACTTACAACACCTAACAACATCTTACAACACCGTACGAACCTTTAAAACTCCAAAACAAACCTAATTAACTCGTACGTGTCCTTTGAACATCGTACGACAAGTTAGGACATCTTACGACTCTTTATGCCACATTAGCAACTCGAAAAGAACTTTAGTATAATGTAGAACGCCATACAACTCCTAACACCTTACAATACCGTAGGTAAACTTAAAACTCCATAATAAACCTAATGAATTCGTACGAATCCTTTGAACATCGTACGACAAGTTAGGATATCTTACGACTCTTTATGCCACATTAGCATCTCGAAAAGAACGTTAGTACAACAAGTTAATGCTCCATAATAAACCTAATGAATTCGTACGAGTCCTTTGAATATCGTACGACAAGTTAGGACATCTTATGACTCTTTATGCCATATTAGCAACTCGAAAAGAACGTTAGTATAATGTAGAACGCCATAAAGCTCCTAAGTTCACCTTACAATACCGTACGTAATCTTAAAACACCATAATAAACCTAATGAATTCGTACGAGTCCTTTGAACATCATACGATAAGTTAGGACATCTTATGACTCTTTATGCCATATTAGCACCTTGAAAAGCACATTAGTATAATGTAAGACGACTTACAACACCTAACAACATATTACAACACCGTACGAACCTTTAAAACTCCAAAACAAACCTAATTATTTCGTACGTGTCCTTTGAACATCGTACGACAAGTTAAGACATCTTACGACTCTTTATGCCACAATAGCAACTCGAAAAGAACTTTAGTATAATGTAGAACGCCATACAACTCCTAACACCTTACAATACCGTATGTAAACTTAAAACTCCATAATAAACCTAATGAATTCGTACGAGTCCTTTGAACATCGTACGACAAGTTAGAACATCTTACGACTCTTTATGCCACATTAGCAACTCGAAAAGAACGTTAGTATAATGTTGAACGCCATACAGCTCCTAAGTACACCTTACAATACCGTACGTAAACTTATAACTCGATAATAAACCTAATGAATTCGTACGAGTCCTTTGAACATCGTACGACAAGTTAGGACATCTTACGACCCTTTTTGCCACATTAACAACTTGAAAAGAACGTTAGTACGACAAGTTAAAGCTCCATAAGAAACCTAATGAATTCGTAAGAGTCCTTTGAACATCGTACGACAAGTTAGGACATCTTATGACTCTTTATGCCATATTAGCAACTCGAAAAGAACGTTAGTATAATGTAGAACGCCATACAGCTCCTAAGTACACCTTACAATACCGTACGTAAACTTAAAACACCATAATAAACCTAATGAATTCGTACGAGTCCTTTGAACATCGTACGACAAGTTAGGACATCTTACGACTCTTTATGCCACATTAGCAACTCGAAAAGAACGTTAGTATAATGTAGAACGCCATACTGCTCCTAAGTACACCTTACAATACCGTACGTAAACTTAAAACTCCATAATAAACCTAATGAATTCGTACGAGTCCTTTGAACATCGTACGACAAGTTAGGACATCTTACGACCCTTTTTGCCACATTAGCAACTTGAAAAGAACGTTATTGGTTTGTGGCCGTTTTTGGTTCGTCATTCAACTTGGGTTGTTGGATTCGAGTTGGTTTTCTTTGTTTTGGATCTTAAACTCTCGCGTTTCAGTCGTTGTATCAATCGATCACCGTTTTGCAAGGCATTATTTAGGGTTTGTGGCTGATTCTTTACTAGGGTTTGCTGCTGATTTCTGAATCAGGTTTGTGGAACAAGTAATTCGTTTTTGCTGCTGATTTGCGTTCTAGGGAGTGATTGATCAAAAAGGTTGTTTAGTCTTAATCTGATTGTTGATTGTGTGATTGTAATTAATCAAGTTTGATTGTGAAACAATGGTTGTTGGATCGAATTAGGGTTTGCGGCTGGAAAATAAAGCTTGAATCAGGTTTTTTTATCAAGCAAATTCGTTTTTTTTATTGTAATCAAGAACGTTGTGATCCAGGAGCTGTTTGAACGTGATTTTTCTACTTGATTACAAGGATTTTTGCTGGTTAGGGTTTGTGGCTTATTCTAGGGTTCAAAATCAGATTCTTTTGATTAGGGTTTGATCGTGAATCAGGTTTCTTGTTGAGGCTAATCATGGAGACGAATTCTACACCCAAAAGTGCTCGTAGAGTTAATTTTCTGGTCCAAGATGATGAAGATTGCGAACATAATGGTATTGCTCGTAAGGTGGTCAATATTGATGGAATCCCACTTCTCCCTCGGCGAGGAAAGGTTATCAAAGCTAATCCAGTCATAGAATCTCAAGATGGGTTGGCTGAAAATGTGCAGATTATTGGTCCGGATGTGGGTTCTTATGCTGCTGTTCTACACACCGGTACGTCCAAAAATAGGATTAATTTTCGTTTTTTGGAGCCTTTGGATAAACAACAAGGTGTTGATGTGGTGCTTCCTAGGGAATCGGTTAAAATTGTTCAAGAAAAATTAGGTTTCACACTATATGGGTACTTCCTAGGGGATAGAGTTGCTTATCCTGTTGTTGAGTATTTTGTGAGAATGAATTGGCAGAAGTACGGGCTTCAAAAAGTAATGATGAATGCAAGTGGCTTCTTTTTCTTCAAGTTTGCTGATAATAAGGGTATGCTTGATGTTCTCGAAGGGGGACCATGGCTGATTCGCAATAGACCCATTTTTCTTAATACATGGTCTCCTACTAGTTCCCTTAAAAAAGAAGATATCAAGAAAGTTGCGGTTTGGGTTAAACTACATGATGTTCCTCTAGCAGCCTATACTGACGACGGCTTAAGCATGCTTGCCTCAAAGATTGGCTCTCCTAAGTTACTTGATTCTTACACCACATCTATGTGCGCTGATAACTGGGGAAGAAGTAGCTATGCTAGGGCACTTATTGAAATTTCAGCTGAGCATGAGTTTAAAGAGTTTTTAACTATGGCTATTCCGGATTTGGCAGGGGGCAAATATGTTACTGATACTGTGAATGTGGAGTATGAGTGGAAACCACCGAGGTGTGCTCATTGTTGTGTTTTTGGGCATGGTACTGATGCTTGCCCTAAACAGGTTTGTACTACATCTAAACCCTCTCTTAAAGTAAATGGGGATGGTTTTACTGAAGTAAAGGGTAGGAAAACGACTAAGAAAAGTGGGTTTCAGGTTAAAGACCAGAAACCAAAATTTGAATATAGACCTTTGGATTACAAGAAAATGGTGGGAGCTAAACCTTCAACTTCTGAGGTAAAGAGTAGAGATCCCTCAAAGATCCAGATTCAAAACTCCTTTAGAGTTCTTAATTCCGAAAATGTGAACGATGGGGGGACGTTGGAATCTATTAAAGGGAAGGGAAAATCGGATAGGGATGTGATTGAAGACTTGGATGAAGAAGACATTGAAGTTATATATGATGAAACAAGAGATATAACTCAAGATAAAATAAGGGCGAGTTCCTCCCTTTCAATGACTTCCAATGGATAATCGATTATTCAGGTTGTTTTGGAAGCTTTCCATTGGTGACAACTACATCTTTGATGATGGTGGCTGATGGATTGGTTTTTCTAGTTAAGTTTTGGATATTATGTCGATTTTTGTAGTAGGCTAGTTTGTTTGGTTTGTTTTGGTTAGTTATCTTTGTTTTGTTCACATATGTGGGGGTTTGTCCCACATATGAACTAGTGTGGAACTCATCCTCACTACTTGTACGTTAATGACGGTTGTCTTTTTAATAGAATCACCGGGGTAACCCTTTACCCAAAAAAAAGAACGTTAGTACGACAAGTTAAAGCTCCATAATAAACCTAATGAATTCGTGAGAGTCCTTTGAACATCGTACGACAAGTTAGGACATCTTATGACTCATTATGCCATATTAGCAACTCGAAAAGAACGTTAGTATAATGTAGAACGCCATAAAGCTCCTAAGTACACCTTACAATACCGTACGTAAACTTAAAACACCATAATAAACCTAATGAATTAGTACGAGTCCTTTGAACATCATACGATAAGTTAGGACATCTTATGACTCTTTATGCCATATTAGCACCTTGAAAAGCACATTAGTATAATGTAAGACGACTTACTACACCTAACAACATCTTACAACACCGTACGAACCTTTAAAACTCCAAAACAAACCTAATTAATTCGTACGTATCCTTTGAACATCGTACGACAAGTTAGGACATCTTACGACTCTTTATGCCACATTAGCAACTCGAAAAGAACTTTAGTATAATGTAGAACGCCATACAACTCCTAACACCTTACAATACCGTACGTAAACTTAAAACTCCATAATAAACCTAAAGAATTCGTACGAGTCCTTTGAACATCGTACGACAAGATAGGACATCTCATGACTCTTTATGCCATATTAGCACCTTGAAAAGCACATTAGTATAATGTAAGACGACTTACAACATCTAACAACATCTTACAACACCGTACGAACCTTTAAAACACCATAATAAACCTAATGAATTCGTACGAGTCCTTTGAACATTGTACGACAAGTTAGGACATCTTATGACTCTTTATGCCATATTAGCACCTTGAAAAGCACATTAGTATAATGTAAGACGACTTACAACACCTAACAACATCTTACCACACCGTACGAACCTTTAAAACTCCAAAACAAACCTAATTAACTCGTACGTGTCCTTTGAACATCGTACGACAAGTTAGGACATCTTACGACTCTTTATGCCACATTAGCAACTCGAAAAGAACTTTAGTATAATGTAGAACGCCATACAACTCCTAACACCTTACAATACCGTACATAAACTTAAAACTCCATAATAAACCTAATGAATTCGTACGAGTCCTTTGAACATCGTACGACAAGTTAGGACATCTTACGACTCTTTATGCCACATTAGCAACTCGAAAAGAACGTTAGTATAATGTTGAACGCCATACAGCTCCTAAGTACACCTTACAATACCGTACGTAAACTTAAAACTCGATAATAAACCTAATGAATTCGTACGAGTCCTTAGAACATCGTACGACAAGTTAGGACATCTTACGACCCTTTTTGCCACATTAGCAACTTGAAAAGAACGTTAGTGCGACAAGTTAAAGCTCCATAAGAAACCTAATGAATTCGTAAGAGTCCTTTGAACATCGTACGACAAGTTAGGACATCTTATGACTCTTTATGCCATATTAGCAACTCGAAAAGAACGTTAGTATAATGTAGAACGCCATACAGCTCCTAAGTTCACCTTACAATACCGTACGTAAACTTAAAACACCATAATAAACCTAATGAATTCGTACGAGTCCTTTGAACATCATACGATAAGTTAGGACATCTTATGACTCTTTATGCCATATTAGCACCTTGAAAAGCACATTAGTATAATGTAAGACGACTTACAACACCTAACAACATCTTACAACACCGTACGAACCTTTAAAACTCCAAAACAAACCTAATTAACTCGTACGTGTCCTTTGAACATCGTACGACAAGTTAGGACATCTTACGACTCTTTATGCCACATTAGCAACTCGAAAAGAACTTTAGTATAATGTAGAACGCCATACAACTCCTAACACCTTACAATACCGTACGTAAACTTAAAAATCCATAATAAACCTAATGAATTCGTACGAGTCCTTTGAACATCGTACGACAAGTTAGGACATCTTACGACTCTTTATGCCACATTAGCATCTCGAAAAGAACGTTAGTACAACAAGTTAAAGCTCCATAATAAACCTAATGAATTCGTACGAGTCCTTTGAACATCGTACGACAAGTTAGGACATCTTATGACTCTTTATGCCATATTAGCAACTCGAAAAGAACGTTAGTATAATGTAGAACGCCATAAAGCTCCTAAGTTCACCTTACAATACCGTACGTAAACTTAAAACACCATAATAAACCTAATGAATTCGTACGAGTCCTTTGAACATCATACGATAAGTTAGGACATCTTATGACTCTTTATGCCATATTAGCACCTTGAAAAGCACATTAGTATAATGTAAGACGACTTACAACACCTAACAACATATTACAACACCGTACGAACCTTTAAAACTCCAAAACAAACCTAATTAATTCGTACGTGTCCTTTGAACATCGTACGACAAGTTAACACATCTTACGACTCTTTATGCCACAATAGCAACTCGAAAAGAACTTTAGTATAATGTAGAACACCATACAACTCCTAACACCTTACAATACCGTACGTAAACTTAAAACTCCATAATAAACCTAATGAATTCGTACGAGTCCTTTGAACATCGTACGACAAGTTAGGACATCTTACGACTCTTTATGCCACATTAGCATCTCGAAAAGAACGTTAGTACAACAAGTTAAAGCTCCATAATAAACCTAATGAATTCGTACGAGTCCTTTGAACATCGTACGGCAAGTTAGGACATCTTATGACTCTTTATGCCATATTAGCAACTCGAAAAGAACGTTAGTATAATGTAGAACGTCATAAAGCTCCTAAGTTCACCTTACAATCACGTACGTAAACTTAAAACACCATAATAAACCTAATGAATTCGTACGAGTCCTTTGAACATCATACGATAAGTTAGGACATCTTATGACTCTTTATGCCATATTAGCACCTTGAAAAGCACATTAGTATAATGTAAGACGACTTACAACACCTAACAACATATTACAACACCGTACGAACCTTTAAAACTCCAAAACAAACCTAATTAATTCGTACGTGTCCTTTGAACATCGTACGACAAGTTAACACATCTTACGACTCTTTATGCCACAATAGCAACTCGAAAAGAACTTTAGTATAATGTAGAACACCATACAACTCCTAACACCTTACAATACCGTACATAAACTTAAAACTCCATAATAAACCTAATGAATTCGTACGAGTCCTTTGAACATCGTACGACAAGTTAGGACATCTTACGACTCTTTATGCCACATTAGCAACTCGAAAAGAACGTTAGTATAATGTTGAACGCCATACAGCTCCTAAGTACACCTTACAATACCGTATGTAAACTTAAAACTCGATAATAAACCTAATGAATTCGTACGAGTCCTTAGAACATCGTACGACAAGTTAGGACATCTTACGACCCTTTTTGCCACATTAGCAACTTGAAAAGAACGTTAGTGCGACAAGTTAAAGCTCCATAAGAAACCTAATGAATTCGTAAGAGTCCTTTGAACATCGTACGACAAGTTAGGACATCTTATGACTCTTTGTGCCATATTAGCAACTCGAAAAGAACGTTAGTATAATGTAGAACGCCATACAGCTCCTAAGTACACCTTACAATACCGTACGTAAACTTAAAACACCATAATAAACCTAATGAATTCGTACGAGTCCTTTGAACATCGTACGACAAGTTAGGACATCTTACGACTCTTTATGCCACATTAGCAACTCGAAAAGAACGTTAGTATAATGTAGAACGCCATACAGCTCCTAAGTACACCTTACAATACCGTACGTAAATTTAAAACTCCATAATAAACCTAATGAATTCGTACGAGTCCTTAGAACATCGTACGACAAGTTAGGACAACTTACGACCCTTTTTGCCACATTAGCAACTTGAAAAGAACGTTAGTGCGACAAGTTAAAGCTCCATAAGAAACCTAATGAATTCGTAAGAGTCCTTTGAACATCGTACGACAAGTTAGGACATCTTATGACTCTTTATGCCATATTAGCAACTCGAAAAGAACGTTAGTATAATGTAGAACGCCATACAGCTCCTAAGTACACCTTACAATACCGTACGTAAACTTAAAACACCATAATAAACCTAATGAATTCGTACGAGTCCTTTGAACATCGTACGACAAGTTAGGACATCTTACGACTCTTTATGCCACATTAGCAACTCGAAAAGAACGTTAGTATAATGTAGAACGCCATACAGCTCCTAAGTACACCTTACAATACCGTACGTAAACTTAAAACTCCATAATAAACCTAATGAATTCGTACGAGTCCTTTGAACATCGTACGACAAGTTAGGACATCTTACGACCCTTTTTGCCACATTAGCAACTTGAAAAGAACGTTAGTACGACAAGTTAAAGCTCCATAACAAACCTAAAGAATTCGTGAGAGTCCTTTGAACATCGTACGACAAGTTAGGACATCTTATGACTCTTTATGCCATATTAGCAACTCGAAAAGAACGTTATTATAATGTAGAACGCCATAAAGCTCCTAAGTTCACCTTACAATACCGTACGTAAACTTAAAACACCATAATAAACCTAATGAATTCGTACGAGTCCTTTGAACATCGTACGACAAGTTAGGACATCTTACGACTCTTTATGCCACATTAGCAACTCGAAAAGAACGTTAGTATAATGTAGAACGCCATACAGCTCCTAAGTACACCTTACAATACCGTACGTAAACTTAAAACTCCATAATAAACCTAATGAATTCGTACGAGTCCTTTGAACATCGTACGACAAGTTAGGACATCTTACGACCCTTTTTGCCACATTAGCAACTTGAAAAGAACGTTAGTACGACAAGTTAAAGCTCCATAACAAACCTAAAGAATTCGTGAGAGTCCTTTGAACATCGTACGACAAGTTAGGACATCTTATGACTCTTTATGCCATATTAGCAACTCGAAAAGAACGTTATTATAATGTAGAACGCCATAAAGCTCCTAAGTTCACCTTACAATACCGTACGTAAACTTAAAACACCATAATAAACCTAATGAATTCGTACGAGTCCTTTGAACATCATACGATAAGTTAGGACATCTTATGACTCTTTATGACATATTAGCACCTTGAAAAGCACATTAGTATAATGTAAGACGACTTACAACACCTAACAACATCTTACAACACCGTACGAACCTTTAAAACTCCAAAACAAACCTAATTAATTCGTACGTGTCCTTTGAACATCGTACGACAAGTTAAGATATCTTACGACTCTTTATGCCACATTAGCAACTCGAAAAGAACTTTGGTATAATGTAGAACGCCATACAACTCCTAACACCTTACAATACCGTACGCAAACTTAAAACTCCATATAAACCTAATGAATTCGTACGAGTCCTTTGAACATCGTACGACAAGTTAGGACATCTTACGACTCTTTATGCCACATTAGCAACTCGAAAAGAACGTTAGTATATTGTTGAACGCCATACAGCTCCTAAGTACACCTTACAATACCGTACGTAAACTTAAAACTCGATAATAAACCTAATGAATTCGTACGAGTCCTTAGAACATCGTACGACAAGTTAGGACATCTTACGACCCTTTTTGCCAGATTAGCAACTTGAAAAGAACGGTAGTGCGACAAGTTAAAGTTCCATAAGAAACCTAATGAATTCGTAAGAGTCCTTTGAACATCGTACGACAAGTTAGGACATCTTATGACTCTTTATGCCATATTAGCAACTCGAAAAGAACGTTAGTATAATGTAGAACGCCATACAGCTCCTAAGTACACCTTACAATACCGTACGTAAACTTAAAACACCATAATAAACCTAATGAATTCGTACGAGTCCTTTGAACATCGTACGACACGTTAGGACATCTTACGACTCTTTATGCCACATTAGCAACTCGAAAAGAACGTTAGTATAATGTAGAACGCCATACAGCTCCTAAGTACACCTTACAATACCGTACGTAAACTTAAAACTCCATAATAAACCTAATGAATTCGTACGAGTCCTTTGAACATCGTACGACAAGTTAGGACATCTTACGACCCTTTTTGCCACATTAGCAACTTGAAAAGAACGTTAGTACGACAAGTTAAAGCTCCATAATAAACCTAATGAATTCGTGAGAGTCCTTTGAACATCGTACGACAAGTTAGGACATCTTATGACTCTTTATGCCATATTAGCAACTCGAAAAGAACGTTAGTATAATGTAGAACGCCATAAAGCTCCTAAGTTCACCTTACAATACCGTACCTAAACTTAAAACACCATAATAAACCTAATGAATTAGTACGAGTCCTTTGAACATCATACGATAAGTTAGGACATCTTATGACTCTTTATGCCATATTAGCACCTTGAAAAGCACATTAGTATAATGTAAGACGACTTACAACACCTAACAACATCTTACAACACCGTACGAACCTTTAAAACTCCAAAACAAACCTAATTAATTCGTACGTGTCCTTTGAACATCGTACGACAAGTTAAGACATCTTACGACTCTTTATGCCACATTAGCAACTCGAAAAGAACTTTAGTATAATGTAGAACGCCATACAACTCCTAACACCTTACAATACCGTACGTAAACTTAAAACTCCATAATAAACCTAAAGAATTCGTACGAGTCCTTTGAACATCGTACGACAAGTTAGGACATCTTATGACTCTTTATGCCATATTAGCACCTTGAAAAGCACATTAGTAATTGCACAAGAGAAACTAGGGTTTTAGGAGTTAGGAATGTTAGCAAGTGGTTGTTAGAGAGGGGGGGCGATTTTGGCGATTTTGGGCTGATTTGGCTGGTTCTTGATTCGTTTCTTGTTCTTGAATCTTGATTCTTGAACCTTGATTCTTGAATCTTGATTCTTGAATCTTGTTTCTTGATCTTGGGTTGTTATTGGGTTGTTACGGCTGGTTATTAGGGTTACATAAACCCTAATTCGTTTTTTTGCTCTTGAATCTGATTTCTTGATTCGTTTCTTCTTTCTTGATCGTTTCTTGATTCTTGGGTTTGTTACTTGATCCTTAATTCGTTCATCTAGTGTCATATAGTACCTAAAACCCTAGTTTCTTTTGTGCAATTAGGGTTTGGCCTGTTCTTGGGTTTTTATATCAGATTCGTTTCTGATCATAAAAACGAGTATGAAAGGTGGTAATTTGGCTAGTAAGGTGCTAAAGATCGATGGCAATCCACGTTGCAATTTGTTGAATCAGGAAAAGGCGATTAGGGATTCATCCATAAACCCTAATCTGCCTCATGGGGTTGACACGGCTAAGCAGAATGATACAACAAATCTTGAACCTCATGGGGTTGACACGGCTAAGCATAATGATACAACAAGTCATACGACTGATTCATCTCACATGACTGATTCAGTTCACAAGCATACGGCTGATGCATCTGTGGGTTCTCTTGCTCATGCGACTAGTGTGAATGATGCGCCCGGTAAGTCTAATTTGAATACAACGTATGCTGCTATTGTTCAACGAAAGTCTGAATTACCTATAACACCAGTTAAGTTCGGTTATATGGTGAATGAGGAGAAAAAAGAAGGTTTTGATGTTGTATTACCCAAAGAGACTGTCCGTATGATTTGTAATAAACTTGAATTTACTTTGTATGGCTACTTTTTGGGGGATAGGGTAGCGTATCCAGTGGTTGAATACTTTGCTAAAACTCATTGGAAAAAATTTGGCTTGCAAAAGTCAATGATGAATGCAAATGGCTTTTTCTTTTTTAAGTTTAATGATAGGAAGGGGATGATGGATGTGATCGAAGCAGGGCCTTGGATAATTCGTAATAAACCGATTATCCTGAATGTCTGGTCCCCTAACACAAAGCTACACAAGGATGATATCAAGAATGTATCTGTTTGGGTAAAATTGCATGATATTCCGTTGGTAGCTTATTCTGATGTTGGTTTGAGTCTTTTGGTTTCGCAAATTGGGACTCCAAAGTTGTTGGATTCATTCACAAGCTCTATGTGTGCAAACACGTGGGGTAGAAGTAGCTTTGCAAGAGCTTTGGTTGAGATCTCAGCGGATGCGGGGTTTAAAGAAGAGATATCTGTTGCTATTCCAGAATTAGAGGGGGATGGGTTTGGAGCAGCACATGTGATGGTTGAGTATGAGTGGAAGCCTCCTAGATGTGGTCATTGTTGTGTTTTTGGCCATAATGATGCTGATTGTACTAATACGAATAAGCATGAGCAGACCACAAATGCTAGAGAGGATGATAAAGGGTTTAAGGAAGTAAAGGGTAAGAAAGCTGCAAAAAGATTTGGGGTTGCTTTAAAAAAGCCCCAATTCGAGTACCGTCCAGTTAACAAAAAAGGGAAGGAAGTGCAACATGTTACAAAGCAAGTGACAAAGATTGATACTATGGAGACTAAAAGTGGTTCAAATATGGGTAAATCTGATCTAACTACATCAAACCCTTTTGAGGCGTTATCTGTGGAGAAAATAGATGAAATTGAGACAGACAAGGTGAAAGGGAACATGGATAAGGAAAGCTCTAGGTTTGACTCGGATTCGGAAGTGGATGAGGTTTTAGATATGGATAATGGGATGGCAAGGTATATGATGAGCATGGCAATGGCGCTAGAATCTCCATCGGGTTCTAAGAGGGCAGGTACTCCTTCTACATCGGGTGTTAATGGTTTGTCTGATATTCTGGATTACTAGGGAGTTGATCTGCTGGCAATATTGGTTGAGGTTTCTTTGGGGTGGAATCTACACTTTTGATGATGGCGGCTGATGAAATGGTTTTTTATTTAATTTTGTTTATGTCATCAATTTGTGGTAGGCTAGATTGTTTGGTTTGTCTTGGTGTTGTTTTGTGGGTTTTTTTGTTTTTATGTTCACATATGTGGGGCCTGTCCCATATATGAACTAGTGTGGAACGCTTCCTCACTACTTGTACTTCATTGACGGTTGTCTTTATAATAGAATCACCGGGGTAACCCTTTACCCAAAAAAAAGCACATTAGTATAATGTAAGATGACTTACAACACCTAACAACAACTTACAACACCGTACGAACCTTTAAAACTCCAAAACAAACCTAATTAATCCGTACGTGTCCTTTGAACATCGTACGACAAGTTAAGACATCTTACGACTCTTTATGCCACAATAGCAACTCGAAAAGCACATTAGTATAATGTAAGACGACTTACAACACCTAACAACATCTTACAACACCGTACGAACCTTTAAAACTCCAAAACAAACCTAATTAACTCGTACGTGTCCTTTGAACATCGTACGACAAGTTAGGACATCTTACGACTCTTTATGCCACATTAGCAACTCGAAAAGAACTTTAGTATAATGTACAACGCCATACAACTCCTAACACCTTACAATACCGTACGTAAACTTAAAACTCCATAATAAACCTAATGAATTCGTACGAGTCCTTTGAACATCGTACGACAAGTTAGGACATCTTACGACTCTTTATGCCACATTAGCATCTCGAAAAGAACGTTAGTACAACAAGTTAAAGCTCCATAATAAACCTAATGAATTCGTACGAGTCCTTTGAACATCGTACGACAAGTTAGGACATCTTATGACTCTTTATGCCATATTAGCAACTCGAAAAGAACGTTAGTATAATGTAGAACGCCATAAAGCTCCTAAGTTCACCTTACAATACCGTACGTAAACTTAAAACACCATAATAAACCTAATGAATTCGTACGAGTCCTTTGAACATCATACGATAAGTTAGGACATCTTATGACTCATTATGCCATATTAGCACCTTGAAAAGCACATTAGTATAATGTAAGACGACTTACAACACCTAACAACATATTACAACACCGTACGAACCTTTAAAACTCCAAAACAAACCTAATTAATTCGTACGTGTCCTTTGAACATAGTACGACAAGTTAAGACATCTTACGACTCTTTATGCCACAATAGCAACTCGAAAAGAACTTTATTATAATGTAGAACGCCATACAACTCCTAACACCTTACAATACCGTACGTAAACTTAAAACTCGATAATAAAACTAATGAATTCGTACGAGTCCTTTGAACATCGTACGACAAGTTAGGACATCTTACGACTCTTTATGCCACATTAGCAACTCGAAAAGAACGTTAGTATAATGTTGAACGCCATACAGCTCCTAAGTACACCTTACAATACCGTACGTAAACTTAAAACTCGATAATAAACCTAAAGAATTCGTACGAGTCCTTTGAACATCGTACGACAAGTTAGGACATCTTACGACCCTTTTTGCCACATTAGCAACTTGAAAAGAACGTTAGTACGACAAGTTAAAGCTCCATAAGAAACCTAATGAATTCGTAAGAGTCCTTTCAACATCGTACGACAAGTTAGGACATCTTATGACTCTTTATGCCATATTAGCAACTCGAAAAGAACGTTAGTATAATGTAGAACGCCATACAGCTCCTAAGTACACCTTACAATACCGTACGTAAACTTAAAACACCATAATAAACCTAATGAATTCGTACGAGTCCTTTGAACATCGTACGACAAGTTAGGACATCTTACGACTCTTTATGCCACATTAGCAACTCGAAAAAAACGTTAGTATAATGTAGAACGCCATACAGCTCCTAAGTACACCTTACAATACCGTACGTAAACTTAAAACTCCATAATAAACCTAATGAATTCGTACGAGTCCTTTGAACATCGTACGACAAGTTAGGACATCTTACGACCCTTTTTGCCACATTAGCAACTTGAAAAGAACGTTAGTACGACAAGTTAAAGCTCCATAATAAACCTAATGAATTCGTGAGAGTCCTTTGAACATCGTACGACAAGTTAGGACATCTTATGACTCTTTATGCCATATTAGCAACTCGAAAAGAACGTTAGTATAATGTAGAACGCCATAAAGCTCCTAAGTTCACCTTACAATACCGTACGTAAACTTAAAACACCATAATAAACCTAATGAATTCGTACGAGTCCATTGAACATCATACGATAAGTTAGGACATCTTATGACTCTTTATGCCATATTAGCACCTTGAAAAGCACATTAGTATAATATAAGACGACTTACAACACCTAACAACATCTTACAACACCGTACGGACCTTTAAAACTCCAAAACAAACCTAATTAATTCGTACGTGTCCTTTGAACATCGTACGACAAGTTAAGACATCTTACGACTCGTTATGCCACATTAGCAACTCGAAAAGAACTTTAGTATAATGTAGAACGCCATACAACTCCTAACACCTTACAATACCGTACGTAAACTTAAAACTCCATAATAAACCTAATGAATTCGTACGAGTCCTTTGAACATCGTACGACAAGTTAGGACATCTTACGACTCTTTATGCCACATTAGCAACTCGAAAAGCACGTTAGTATAATGTTGAACGCCATACAGCTCCTAAGTACACCTTACAATACCGTACGTAAACTTAAAACTCCATAATAAACCTAATGAATTCGTACGAGTCCTTTGAACATCGTACGACAAGTTAGGACATCTTACGACTCTTTATGCCACATTAGCATCTCGAAAAGAACGTTAGTACAACAAGTTAAAGCTCCATAATAAACCTAATGAATTCGTACGAGTCCTTTGAACATCGTACGACAAGTTAGGACATCTTATGACTCTTTATGCCATATTAGCAACTCGAAAAGAACGTTAGTATAATGTAGAACGCCATAAAGCTCCTAAGTTCACCTTACAATACCGTACGTAAACTTAAAACACCATAATAAACCTAATGAATTCGTAAGAGTCCTTTGAACATCATACGATAAGTTAGGACATCTTATGACTCTTTATGCCATATTAGCACCTTGAAAAGCACATTAGTATAATGTAAGACGACTTACAACACCTAACAACATATTACAACACCGTACGAACCTTTAAAACTCCAATACAAACCTAATTAATTCGTACGTGTCCTTTGAACATCGTACGACAAGTTAAGACATCTTACGACTCTTTATTCCACAATAGCAACTCGAAAAGAACTTTAGTATAATGTAGAACGCCATACAACTCCTAACACCTTACAATACCGTACGTAAACTTAAAACTCCATAATAAACCTAATGAATTCGTACGAGTCCTTTGAACATCGTACGACAAGTTAGGACATCTTACGACTCTTTATGCCACATTAGCAACTCGAAAAGAACGTTAGTATAATGTTGAACGCCATACAGCTCCTAAGTACACCTTACAATACCGTACGTAAACTTAAAACTCGATAATAAACCTAATGAATTCGTACGAGTCCTTTGAACATCGTACGACAAGTTAGGACATCTTACGACCCTTTTTGCCACATTAGCAACTTGAAAAGAACGTTAGTACGACAAGTTAAAGCTCCATAAGAAACCTAATGAATTCGTAAGAGTCCTTTGAACAACGTACGACAAGTTAGGACATCTTATGACTCTTTATGCCATATTAGCAACTCGAAAAGAACGTTAGTATAATGTAGAACGCCATACAGCTCCTAAGTACACCTTACAATACCGTACGTAAACTGAAAACACCATAATAAACCTAATGAATTCGTACGAGTCCTTTGAACATCGTACGACAAGTTAGGACATCTTACGACTCTTTATGCCACATTAGCAACTCGAAAAGAACGTTAGTATAATGTAGAACGCCATACAGCTCCTAAGTACACCTTACAATACCGTACGTAAACTTAAAACTCCATAATAAACCTAATGAATTCGTACGAGTCCTTTGAACATCGTACGACAAGTTAGGACATCTTACGACCCTTTTTGCCACATTAGCAACTTGAAAAGAACGTTAGTACGACAAGTTAAAGCTCCATAATAAACCTAATGAATTCGTGAGAGTCCTTTGAACATCGTACGACAAGTTAGGACATCTTATGACTCTTTATGCCATATTAGCAACTCGAAAAGAACGTTAGTATAATGTAGAACGCCATAAAGCTCCTAAGTTAACCTTACAATACCGTACGTAAACTTAAAACACCATAATAAACCTAATGAATTCGTACGAGTCCTTTGAACATCATACGTTAAGTTAGGACATCTTATGACTCTTTATGACATATTAGCACCTTGAAAAGCACATTAGTATAATGTAAGACGACTTACAACACCTAACAGCATATTACAACACCGTACGAACCTTTAAAACTCCAAAACAAACCTAATTAATTCGTACGTGTCCTTTGAACATCGTACGACAAGTTAAGACATCTTACGACTCTTTATTCCACAATAGCAACTCGAAAAGAACTTTAGTATAATGTAGAACGCCATACAACTCCTAACACCTTACAATACCGTACGTAAACTTAAAACTCCATAATAAACCTAATGAATTCGTACGAGTCCTTTGAACATCGTACGACATGTTAGGACATCTTACGACTCTTTATGCCACATTAGCAACTCGAAAAGAACGTTAGTATAATGTTGAACGCCATACAGCTCCTAAGTACACCTTACAATACCGTACGTAAACTTAAAACTCGATAATAAACCTAATGAATTCGTACGAGTCCTTTGAACATCGTACGACAAGTTAGGACATCTTACGACCCTTTTTGCCACATTAGCAACTTGAAAAGAACGTTAGTACGACAAGTTAAAGCTCCATAAGAAACCTAATGAATTCGTAAGAGTCCTTTGAACATCGTACGACAAGTTAGGACATCTTCTGACTCTTTATGCCATATTAGCAACTCGAAAAGAACGTTAGTATAATGTAGAACGCCATACAGCTCCTAAGTACACCTTACAATACCGTACGTAAACTTAAAACACCATAATAAACCTAATGAATTCGTACGAGTCCTTTGAACATCGTACGACAAGTTAGGACATCTTACGACTCTTTATGCCACATTAGCAACTCGAAAAAAGCGTTAGTATAATGTAGAACGCCATACAGCTCCTAAGTACACCTTACAATACCGTACGTAAACTTAAAACTCCATAATAAACCTAATGAATTCGTACGAGTCCTTTGAACATCGTACGACAAGTTAGGACATCTTACGACCCTTTTTGCCACATTAGCAACTTGAAAAGAACGTTAGTACGACAAGTTAAAGCTCCATAATAAACCTAATGAATTCGTGAGAGTCCTTTGAACATCGTACGACAAGTTAGGACATCTTATGACTCTTTATGCCATATTAGCAACTCGAAAAGAACGTTAGTATAATGTAGAACGCCATAAAGCTCCTAAGTTCACCTTACAATACCGTACGTAAACTTAAAACACCATAATAAACCTAATGAATTCGTACGAGTCCTTTGAACATCATACGATAAGTTAGGACATCTTATGACTCTTTATGCCATATTAGCACCTTGAAAAGCACATTAGTATAATGTAAGACGACTTACAACACCTAACAACATATTACAACACCGTACGAACCTTTAAAACTCCAAAACAAACTTAATTAATTCGTACGTGTCCTTTGAACATCGTACGACAAGTTAAGACATCTTACGACTCTTTCTTCCACAATAGCAACTCGAAAAGAATTTTAGTATAATGTAGAACGCCATACAACTCCTAACACCTTACAATACCGTACGTAAACTTAAAACTCCATAATAAACCTAATGAATTCGTACGAGTCCTTTGAACATCGTACGACAAGTTAGGACATCTTACAACTCTTTATGCCACATTAGCAACTCGAAAAGAACGTTAGTATAATGTTGAACGCCATACAGCTCCTAAGTACACCTTACAATACCGTACGTAAACTTAAAACTCGATAATAAACCTAATGAATTCGTACGAGTCCTTTGAACATCGTACGACAAGTTAGGACATCTTACGACCCTTTTTGCCACATTTGCAACTTGAAAAGAACGTTAGTACGACAAGTTAAAGCTCCATAAGAAACCTAATGAATTCGTAAGAGTCCTTTGAACATCGTACGACAAGTTAGGACATCTTATGACTCTTTATGCCATATTAGCAACTCGAAAAGAACGTTAGTATAATGTAGGACGCCATACAGCTCCTAAGTACACCTTACAATACCGTACGTAAACTTAAAACACCATAATAAACCTAATGAATTCGTACGAGTCCTTTGAACATCGTACGACAAGTTAGAACATCTTACGACTCTTTATGCCACATTAGCAACTCGAAAAGAACGTTAGTATAATGTAGAACGCCATACAGCTCCTAAGTACACCTTACAATACCGTACGTAAACTTAAAACTCCATAATAAACCTAATGAATTCGTACGAGTCCTTTGAACATCGTACGACAAGTTAGGACATCTTACGACCCTTTTTGCCACATTAGCAACTTGAAAAGAACGTTAGTACGACAAGTTAAAGCTCCATAATAAACCTAATGAATTCGTGAGAGTCCTTTGAACATCGTACGACAAGTTAGGACATCTTATGACTCTTTATGCCATATTAGCAACTCGAAAAGAACGTTAGTATAATGTAGAACGCCATAAAGCTCCTAAGTTCACCTTACAATACCGTACGTAAACTTAAAACACCATAATAAACCTAATGAATTCGTACGAGTCCTTTGAACATCATACGATAAGTTAGGACATCTTATGACTCTTTATGCCATATAAGCACATTGAAAAGCACATTAGTATAATGTAAGACGACTTACAACACCTAACAACATCTTACAACACCGTACGGACCTTTAAAACTCCAAAACAAACCTAATTAATTCGTACGTGTCCTTTGAACATCGTACGACAAGTTAAGACATCTTACGACTCTTTATGCCACATTAGCAACTCGAAAAGAACTTTAGTATAATGTAGAACGCCATACAACTCCTAACACCTTACAATACCGTACGTAAACTTAAAACTCCATAATAAACCTAATGAATTGGTACGAGTCCTTTGAACATCGTACGACAAGTTAGGACATCTTATGACTCTTTATGCCATATTAGCACCTTGAAAACCACATTAGTATAATGTAAGACGACTTACAACACCTAACAACAACTTACAACACCGTACGAACCTTTAAAACTCCAAAACAAACCTAATTAATTCGTACGTGTCCTTTGAACATCGTACGACAAGTTAGGACATCTTACGACTCTTTATGCCACATTAGCAGCTCGAAAAGAACTTTAGTATAATGTAGAACGCCATACAACTCTTAACACCTTACAATACCTTACGTAAACTTAAAACTCTATAACAAACCTAATGAATTCGTACGACTCCTTTGAACATCGTACGACAAGTTAGGACATCTTACGACTCTTTATGCCACATTAGCAACTCGAAAAGCACGTTAGTATAATGTTGAACGCCATACAGCTCCTAAGTACACCTTACAATACCGTACGTAAACTTAAAACTCCATAATAAACCTAATGAATTCGTACGAGTCCTTTGAACATCGTACGACAAGTTAGGACATATTACGACTCTTTATGCCACATTAGCATCTCGAAAAGAACGTTAGTACAACAAGTTAAAGCTCCATAATAAACCTAATGAATTCGTACGAGTCCTTTGAACATCGTACGACAAGTTAGGACATCTTATGACTCTTTATGCCATATTAGCAACTCGAAAAAAACGTTAGTATAATGTAGAACGCCATAAAGCTCCTAAGTTCACCTTACAATACCGTACGTAAACTTAAAACACCATAATAAACCTAATGAATTCGTACGAGTCCTTTGAACATTATACGATAAGTTAGGACATCTTATGACTCTTTATGTCATATTAGCACCTTGAAAAGCACATTAGTATAATGTAAGACGACTTACAACACCTAACAACATATTACAACACCGTACGAACCTTTAAAACTCCAAAACAAACCTAATTAATTCGTACGTGTCCTTTGAACATCGTACGACAAGTTAAGACATCTTACAACTCTTTATTCCACAATAGCAACTCGAAAAGAACTTTAGTATAATGTAGAACGCCATACAACTCCTAACACCTTACAATACCGTACGTAAACTTAAAACTCCATAATAAACCTAATGAATTCGTACGAGTCCTTTGAACATCGTACGACAAGTTAGGACATCTTATGACTCTTTATGCCATATTAGCAACTCGAAAAGAACGTTAGTATAATGTAGAACGCCATAAAGCTCCTAAGTACACCTTACAATACCGTACGTAAACTTAAAACACCATAATAAACCTAATGAATTCGTACGAGTCCTTTGAACATCATACGATAAGTTAGGACATCTTATGACTCTTTATGCCATATAAGCACATTGAAAAGCACATTAGTATAATGTAAGACGACTTACAACACCTAACAACATCTTACAACACCGTACGGACCTTTAAAACTCCAAAACAAACCTAATTAATTCGTACGTGTCCTTTGAACATCGTACGACAAGTTAAGACATCTTACGACTCTTTATGCCACATTAGCAACTCGAAAAGAACTTTAGTATAATGTAGAACGCCATACAACTCCTAACACCTTACAATACTGTACGTAAACTTAAAACTCCATAATAAACCTAATGAATTGGTACGAGTCCTTTGAACATCGTACGACAAGTTAGGACATCTTATGACTCTTTATGCCATATTAGCACCTTGAAAAGCACATTAGTATAATGTAAGACGACTTACAACACCTAACAACAACTTACAACACCGTACGAACCTTTAAAACTCCAAAACAAACCTAATTAATTCGTACGTGTCCTTTGAACATCGTACGACAAGTTAGGACATCTTACGACTCTTTATGCCACATTAGCAACTCCAAAAGAACTTTCGTATAATGTAGAACGCCATACAACTCTTAACACCTTACAATACCGTACGTAAACTTAAAACTCCATAACAAACCTAATGAATTCGTACGAGTCCTTTGAACATCGTACGACAAGTTAGGACATCTTACGACTCTTTATGCCACATTAGCAACTCGAAAAGCACGTTAGTATAATGTTGAACGCCATACAGCTCCTAAGTACACCTTACAATACCGTACGTAAACTTAAAACTCCATAATAAACCTAATGAATTCGTACGAGTCCTTTGAACATCGTACGACAAGTTAGGACATCTTACGACTCTTTATGCCACATTAGCATCTCGAAAAGAACGTTAGTACAACAAGTTAAAGCTCCATAATAAACCTAATGAATTCGTACGAGTCCTTTGAACATCGTACGACAAGTTAGGACATCTTATGACTCTTTATGCCATATTAGCAACTCGAAAAGAACGTTAGTATAATGTAGAACGCCATAAAGCTCCTAAGTTCACCTTACAATACCGTACGTAAACTTAAAACACCATAATAAACCTAATGAATTCGTACGAGTCCTTTGAACATCATACGATAAGTTAGGACATCTTATGACTCTTTATGCCATATTAGCACCTTGAAAAGCACATTAGTATAATGTAAGACGACTTACAACACCTAACAACATATTACAACACCGTATGAACCTTTAAAACTCCAAAACAAACCTAATTAATTCGTACGTGTCCTTTGAACATCGTACGACAAGTTAAGACATCTTACGACTCTTTCTTCCACAATAGCAACTCGAAAAGAACTTTAGTATAATGTAGAACGCCATACAACTCCTAACACCTTACAATACCGTACGTAAACTTAAAACTCCATAATAAACCTAATGAATTCGTACGAGTCCTTTGAACATCGTACGACAAGTTAGGACATCTTACAACTCTTTATGCCACATTAGCAACTCGAAAAGAACGTTAGTATAATGTTGAACGCCATACAGCTCCTAAGTACACCTTACAATACCGTACGTAAACTTAAAACTCGATAATAAACCTAATGAATTCGTACGAGTCCTTTGAACATCGTACGACAAGTTAGGACATCTTACGACCCTTTTTGCCACATTAGCAACTTGAAAAGAACGTTAGTACGACAAGCTAAAGCTCCATAAGAAACCTAATGAATTCGTAAGAGTCCTTTGAACATCGTACGACAAGTTAGGACATCTTATGACTCTTTATGCCATATTAGCAACTCGAAAAGAACGTTAGTATAATGTAGGACGCCATACAGCTCCTAAGTACACCTTACAATACCGTACGTAAACTTAAAACACCATAATAAACCTAATGAATTCGTACGAGTCCTTTGAACATCGTACGACAAGTTAGAACATCTTACGACTCTTTATGCCACATTAGCAACTCGAAAAGAACGTTAGTATAATGTAGAACGCCATACAGCTCCTAAGTACACCTTACAATACCGTACGTAAACTTAAAACTCCATAATAAACCTAATGAATTCGTACGAGTCCTTTGAACATCGTACGACAAGTTAGGACATCTTACGACCCTTTTTGCCACATTAGCAACTTGAAAAGAACGTTAGTACGACAAGTTAAAGCTCCATAATAAACCTAATGAATTCGTGAGAGTCCTTTGAACATCGTACGACAAGTTAGGACATCTTATGACTCTTTATGCCATATTAGCAACTCGAAAAGAACGTTAGTATAATGTAGAACGCCATAAAGCTCCTAAGTTCACCTTACAATACCGTACGTAAACTTAAAACACCATAATAAACCTAATGAATTCGTACGAGTCCTTTGAACATCATACGATAAGTTAGGACATCTTATGACTCTTTATGCCATATAAGCACATTGAAAAGCACATTAGTATAATGTAAGACGACTTACAACACCTAACAACATCTTACAACACCGTACGGACCTTTAAAACTCCAAAACAAACCTAATTAATTCGTACGTGTCCTTTGAACATCGTACGACAAGTTAAGACATCTTACGACTCTTTATGCCACATTAGCAACTCGAAAAGAACTTTAGTATAATGTAGAACGCCATACAACTCCTAACACCTTACAATACCGTACGTAAACTTAAAACTCCATAATAAACCTAATGAATTGGTACGAGTCCTTTGAACATCGTACGACAAGTTAGGACATCTTATGACTCTTTATGCCATACTAGCACCTTGAAAAGCACATTAGTATAATGTAAGACGACTTACAACACCTAACAACAACTTACAACACCGTACGAACCTTTAAAACTCCAAAACAAACCTAATTAATTCGTACGTGTCCTTTGAACATCGTACGACAAGTTAGGACATCTTACGACTCTTTATGCCACATTAGCAGCTCGAAAAGAACTTTAGTATAATGTAGAACGCCATACAACTCTTAACACCTTACAATACCTTACGTAAACTTAAAACTCCATAACAAACCTAATGAATTCGTACGACTCCTTTGAACATCGTACGACAAGTTAGGACATCTTACGACTCTTTATGCCACATTAGCAACTCGAAAAGAACGTTAGTATAATGTAGAACGCCATACAGCTCCTAAGTACACCTTACAATACCGTACGTAAACTTAAAACTCCATAATAAACCTAATGAATTCGTACGAGTCCTTTGAACATCGTACGACAAGTTAGGACATCTTACGACTCTTTTTGCCACATTAGCAACTTGAAAACAACGTTAGTACGACAAGTTAAAGCTCCATAAGAAACCTAATGAATTCGTAAGAGTCCTTTGAACATCGTACGACAAGTTAGGACATCTTATGACTCTTTATGCCATATTAGCAACTCGAAAAGAACGTTAGTATAATGTAGAACGCCATACAGTTCCCAAATGATTCGAGTGTTGTATAAAAGGATGGTGTTAAACTTGTTCCCCCAAAATTCAAAAGGGATTTTTGTTGTTTTCTAAATTCTAGATGAGAAAACAAAGTGTGTACCTTTCATTTGCATGCATTCAAATGTATGGTACTTAGTTGAAAACCAAATTTCAAAATTCCTTTTAATAAACCCATTTTATTATGAAATCATTAACCTTTTGATAAAATTAATTTTATTACTTAATGATTTCTAAGGAATCAAAAAGATGCAAGTTTTGTCGGTTATAGTTGTTAGTTATCAATATCCTAATATCATAACAAACAATATCATAACAACCAAACATGCATAAACAACCATATATGAGTCCATAACCATAGCCAACTAATTTTAGCTACACTTGCTAACCGAAACAAGTGTGCCAAAAAGGTCTTTCTTAAGGGACAACATGACACAAGGCATGAAATGATGAACTCCCACTTGATCCCGCATCCGAATGCTTCAAGTATCCATCTTTTGTGTTGTGTTTCTTCATTTATTTGGGCTTCCTTTTGGGCCTTCAAATCAGCCCCTTTTGGGCTTACAAATCTTGGGTTTGGGTCATTAGGCTAGAATCCCATATTGGGCTATAAAACCCTTTAAGGCCCAAAGCCAAAATCAAGTCCATATGTGTTCTTCCAATTACAAAACATGTCCTAATACATTTTTCTAGTAATGGAATTATACCTAATCTATTTATTATTACAAATCAATGAAATAAATAAATAAATTACAAACCCAAATAAAATATTAACTAATATTACAACCATGTTGCATATTTCAAACCACAACACAAAATCATACATGCACAAGGTCTATGGCTAGGTTATGAAACACTCAAAAGCATATCCAAATATGTAATAACATAAGTTTAAAATGGTTCCCTTTGAACCCTTGAAATTTTCGGCCTAAAATTTATAAAACCGAAAATTTCGGGTTTTGTCCAAACAAAGCAACTAACCATTTTAATGACTTTAAACTTTCAAGATAATCATATGCATGTAAGTATTATCTTGAAAATCCAAGGGAACCAAGGCCCTAAAAGTTTCGGCCATATGGTGAAACACACCATGAAACCCGAAAATTTTGGATCTAATGAAGCATGTATTCGTATAAGCGGCTCTTGATGCCATTGTTGGGGTTTTAACAAGATTATCAAAGTTCATATAAACCAATTTATAGAAAAACGCAGCGGATTATTAGTTTAAAATCTTGTTAATATGTTGATTATTAAACCCGTTTAACATGCAAAACCCAAAGTCCGGATCCATATACGAAACACATACTATCAAACACAACCATAGGGTGTTTAGAATACTACCTTTCATGATGAAGAAGATGATATTCTTGAATGGAAATCTTCAAATGAGAAGACCTCAAGCTTGTATACCCTCAAGCCTCCAACAAACACCAAGTTTTGCTAGGATTTAACACTTGAAAATCTCCCTTTGTTGGTCCTTTTCTTTTGGCCGAAAGTTTTAGAAGAAAAAGGAAGAGAGGAAGAACCACCTTTGTTCTTGCACTTGTGTATGTTAGTATGAAAGATTATATCTTCCTTAAGACATAAGGTGGTGTGTAAGACACACTATCTTTGCATGCCCTTGAAAGTATCAAAACCAAAAAGAGGAGAAAGGGGGTAGGGGGCGGCCCACATGGGTCCCACCTTAAAAAATATATATATATTTTTTTTTTGTTAATATCTTTCTCTCTTTATTTATTTAAAACAAGGTGTAGCAAAACATATCTTGTAAATGTTATTTAAACAACTTTAAATAACATTGTAGAAGATTCTTTCTTTCATAATATAAATCATCCATATAATTTATTTTTAACAAGTTCAAATATCTAGAAACCCAATTTCTAAATATTCTAAGTGTTGATATTTATTTTAGATCATGTCATAAAATAAATATCCCGGTGTTTGTCTAGCTTGTCATTGGGTATGACCCGACTTGGATCATAACGTACTAGCCACATCAATTATAATATGTTTCTTGGGCAGACTAATTCCAACAATCTCCCACTTGCACAAGTTACATAGAAAATTGATGCAAGCAGCAAATACCGCCTAACAACGGTTTGCTACCCCTAACACGTATGACTAAGTGCCATTCAATAACATCATCTCCTTCAAGTCCCTTGCTTGAAATGATTTAGGTGAATTAATCATCTATCCTTTTGTCACAGATGTCATGTCAAATCCAGAGACACAGAGTGATCATTCTCTGTTGATTTAACTTTACAGGCCTTAGACATCTCACTCTCAACGAATAAGAGGGACAAATTCCATCTTGATTACATACGTCTCTCACATCCACTTAGAATTATACCTGAGCTTAGTCTTATGTGTTGTCATGTTTCAGAACAACAAAGAATTAAGTCAAAGTATAAGACTCAGTGAATATCAAGACCCAATATGTATCTCAGGTCAGAGGATACTATGATATTCTCCTTTACTCAAATTTTACTTGTGATCAGTCACAAAGACTCCATGTAGTAATATTTGAGAGCGGGTCAGTCCAATATTTATATCCCATAAATATTTATGAACCATGGCAGCAACTCCTTTGCTCTATATTCATGCCTTATGAATATCCACCAATCCAAGTTCATAATAGTCTTACTTTCATATTTGTTCCCACAAATACAATCGACTACGGACATTTAGAATAATTTATTCATGGATTTAAACATGCTAAAAGGAACATGACTCAAAATGTCATCATCATAAACCATAATCATATGAATGAGTCATAATAACAAATGTTCCGATATCCAAATACAAAATAGATCAAATCCAATCACTAGAATATCGAAGTCCTAAGGCACAAGCATGAGTCTCATATTTTGGCCTTTCGAGGAGCTTCGTGAGTGGATCCGCAATATTTTGATCAGTGTGAACTTCGCGGATACATATTTTTCCCTTTTCAACTTCATCCCTTATGTAGTTGAATCTCCGCTCAATGTGCCTTGTCTTTTGATGTGTACGAGGTTCCTTGATTTGAGCAATCGCACCCTTGTTATCACAAAAGATCTCTAGGGGGTCCTGAATGGTACGGATCACCCTTAGGTCGGCAATGAGGCGGCTATGTATTCCGATTTTGTGGTGGATAAGGCCACCACATCTTATTTTGAGCTCTTCCAAGAGACTGCCCCACCATTCATAATGAAAATGTATCCCGATTGTGATCGAGAATCATCTCGATCAGTTTGGAAACTCGCATCCGTGTAACCTTTTACAACGAGTTCTTCCTCACAAGAACCGTATATTAGAAACATATCTTTAGTCCTTCTAAGATATTTCAATATACTTTTAACCGCCATCCAATGGCTACTACCCGGATTTTGTTGGTATCTACTTGTCATGCTCAAAGCGCATGACACGTCCGGTCTGGTGCATATCATTGCATACATGATGGATCCTATAGCAGATGCGTATGGGACTCCTTTCATTTTCTCTTGCTCATCCTTTGAGCTTGGACATTGAGATGCACTCAATATTGTTCCTCTTGGAATGGGTACCAAACCTTTCTTAGAGTTTTCCATCTTGAACCTTTTCAAGATCTTATCAATGTATGCACTTTGATTTAAACCTATCAATCGCCTTGATCTATCCCTATAGATCTTTATTCCCAAAATATAGGCGGCTTCACCAAGATTCTTGATTGAAAAACGACTTCCAAGCCAAGTTTTAACACTTTGCATGGTTGGAATGTTATTTCCAAGTTGTAGTATGTCATCGACATACAATACTAAGAAAGTGATGATGCTCCCACTAGCTTTCTTATATACACAAGCTTCATCAGCGTTCTTGATGAATCCAAAGGTTTTAATCTCTTCATCAAAACGGTGATTCTCACTCCTAGATGCTTATTTCAATCCATAGATTGATTTCTTTAACTTGCATACTTTATTAGGATATTGTGGATTGGCAAAACCTTCGGGCTGAATCATATAGACATCTTCTTCAAGATGTCCATTTAGGAAAGCGGTTTTGACATCCATTTGCCGAATCTCATAGTCATAATATGCGGCTATGGCAAATAATATCCTAATCGACTTTAGCATTGCCACGGGTGAGAAAGTCTCATCATTATCAACCCCTTGAGTTTGAGTGAAACTTTTGCTACAAGCCTTGCTATGTAAGTATCCAAGTTTCCATGCATATCGGTTTTTCTTCTTGAAAACCCACTTACTTCCAACCGGTTTGGAGTTAAGCGGTGGTTCAACCAAGTCCCATACTTGGTTGTCATGCATGGATTGCATCTCAACGTTCACGGCTTCAAGCCATTTGTCACATACGGATTGTGCCATTGCATCTCGATATGTGGTGGGTTCATTTGAATCTACCACATAGAATCCATTAATGAAAAATCCATATTTTTCGGGTGGATTACTATTTCTACCAGATCTACGAACGTTATGTGTGTCTTGATCATCCATTTGATCATTTTCAACAACCTCTTGTTGAATGCTAGTTTCAACCAAACGTGTATCGGCTTGTGGATCTCGATCCTCATCAAGTTCCACCGTTCTACTAGTTCCTTCTGTAAGGAACTTAGTTTCCAAGAACTCAGCCTTTAGAGCAATAAACACTTTTGCTCGGTTGGGTTGTAGAAATAATATCCCATAGAGTCTTTGGGATATCCTACAAAGATACACTTAGTGGACCGGCTTTCAAATTTGTTTTGGGTGTTGTTCTTGACATAAGCCTCACAACCCCATACCTTTAAATATGATAATGATGGAACTCTTCCATTCCATATTTCAAAAGGTGTCTTGTCCACTTTCTTGGTCCGGGCCATATTTAAAATATGGGCTGCAGAGAGCAATGCGAAACCCCAAAATGATAGAGGTAATGTGCTTCTAGCCATCATAGATTGAACCATATCCAATAAGGTTCGATTCTTCCTTTCGGACACACCATTATGTTGTGGTGTTCCAGGTGGAGTGAGTTGTGAGATTATTCCACAACTCTTAAGATGATCTTGAAAAGCATCATTAAGGTATTCACCTCCTCTATCCGAACGAAGTACTTTGATGGTCCTATTGAGTTGATTTTGAACTTCATTTTGGAAGACTTTGAACATTTCAAAAGCTTCATCCTTGTGTCTTAACAAGTACACATACCCATAACGACTATAATCATCGATAAAGGTAATGAAGTATCTTTCACCATTCCTTGTCATTGTCTTAAAAGGACCACATACATCCGTATGTATGATACCTAATAAATCTTTCGCCCTTTCATTAGTTCTACTAAAGGGCTTCTTGGTCATCTTTCCCAATAAACAAGATTTACATTTGTCAAATGAATCATCTTCATTTGTTTTCAAAAGACCATTCTTTTGAAGTATATGAATGCGACCCTTGTTTATGTGACCAAGACGACAATGCCAAAGATAGGTCTTACTCAAATCCACTTTGAGTTTCTTGGTGCTAGATTGGTACAACGAGTTATCAAAGGATGTGTTGTCATGAATTGATTCATAAATGCCATTAGACGGCATTTCTTTAAAATAAAAGACATCATTCATGAAAACACAAATACCATTGTCAATAAACTTAAAATCATAACCAAAATGTCTTAAACGAGAAACGGAGATAATGTTCCTAGTCAAACTAGGAGCATACAAAGTATTGTTCAAAATTACTTCCAAAACACTTGGAGGTTTTAAAACCTAGTCTCCTAGGGCTTCGACTACAACTTTTGCTCCGTCGCCCATGTAGAGACTTGTATCTCCTTTCTTGTAAAGCTTATTTCTTTTGAACCCCTGCAACAAATTGCAAATATGAGTTCCACATCCGGTATCTAATACCCATGTGTTAGAAGAAATAATACTAAGATCAATATGGATCATGAAAGTTGTACCCGAGGTTTGCTCCGCATCCCTCTTAGCTTTCAACTCCTTGAGATAGGTTGGACAATTCCTCTTCCAATGTCCTATCTCACCACAACCAAAGCACGGATCTTCCGAGCTAACCTTTAGCTTCTTCTCCTTGGGTTTGGGTGGTTGCGCTTTCGCCTTTCCCTTGAACTTACCCTTGACTTGACCTTTACCTTTGGCAACCTTTGCCTTAGGTTCCGGGTGATGCCTCTTTTGCTACCATCGTCATTGATCATGAGAACCGGTAAAGCCTTTTTACCCATTCGTTATAGGCATCTTCATCGTCAATACTAGGTTCATCGGGAATAGGATAGTCTAAAATGTAGGATTTCCTTTCTTGCTTGAGAACAATTCTCAAGCTTCGATACCAATCCTTGAAATTTTGTAATTGAGACGATCCTTGTCAAGCATGGTTCTTAGTGATAGGTTATGTACGGGTGGGATAATTGCATTAGGTGGATTGTTGATTGCGGCCATCAACATAGTTTAACAAAGTTCACATTTAGTATTTTTAATATCATTAATACATTTTAATCTTTAATACCCTTTTGTGTCTCTTGGACAATTAATGATTAAAATCTAGAATCCAACGTTACATTCAAATAGTAGTTAGGTGACCTTTATCCTAATATTTGAATTAACAAGGTAGTCAACGTTTGACAATTACAACCCTTTGTAACTTCTAGTTTTATGGGATCATTTAAACTTCATAAATTTAGTTGGCATGTTTAATCCCATCAACACCATTGAACACCATGCTTTGGTGACCCTATTCACATGGTTTCCAATTTCAAGTCGTCCTACTTATACATACATGTGAGTTTACACATACAAGTGGTTAGGTGACCTTTATCCCACAAATATTGTAAACCCACCTCAAACTCACAAGTTTTCTCCAATGTGGTTAGGTGACCTTTATCCCACATAGAGTTCCCAAATGATTCGAGTGTTGTATAAAAGGATGGTGTTAAACTTGTTCCCCCAAAATTCAAAAGGGACTTTTGTTGTTTTCTAAATTCTAGATGAGAAAACAAAGTGTGTACCTTTCATTTGCATGCATTCAAATGTATGGTACTTAGTTGAAAACCAAATTTCAAAATTCCTTTTAATAAACCCATTTTATTATAAAATCATTAACCTTTTGATAAAATTAATTTTATTACTTAATGATTTCTAAGGAATCAAAAAGATGCAAGTTTTGTCGGTTATAGTTGTTAGTTATCAATATCCTAATATCATAACAAACAATATCATAACAACCAAACATGCATAAACAACCATATATGAGTCCATAACCATAGCCAACTAATTTTAGCTACACTTGCTAACCGAAACAAGTGTGCCAAAAAGGTCTTTCTTAAGGGACAACATGACACAAGGCATGAAATGATGAACTCCCACTTGATCCCGCATCCGAATGCTTCAAGTATCCATCTTTTGTGTTGTGTTTCTTCATTTATTTGGGCTTCCTTTTGGGCCTTCAAATCAGCCCCTTTTGGGCTTACAAATCTTGGGTTTGGGTCATTAGGCTAGAATCCCATATTGGGCTATAAAACCCTTTAAGGCCCAAAGCCAAAATCAAGTCCATATGTGTTCTTCCAATTACAAAACATGTCCTAATACATTTTTCTAGTAATGGAATTATACCTAATCTATTTATTATTACAAATCAATGAAATAAATAAATAAATTACAAACCCAAATAAAATATTAACTAATATTACAACCATGTTGCATATTTCAAACCACAACACAAAATCATACATGCACAAGGTCTATGGCTAGGTTATGAAACACTCAAAAGCATATCCAAATATGTAATAACATAAGTTTAAAATGGTTCCCTTTGAACCCTTGAAATTTTCGGCCTAAAATTTATAAAACCGAAAATTTCGGGTTTTGTCCAAACAAAGCAACTAACCATTTTAATGACTTTAAACTTTCAAGATAATCATATGCATGTAAGTATTATCTTGAAAATCCAAGGGAACCAAGGCCCTAAAAGTTTCGGCCATATGGTGAAACACACCATGAAACCCGAAAATTTTGGATCTAATGAAGCATGTATTCGTATAAGCGGCTCTTGATGCCATTGTTGGGGTTTTAACAAGATTATCAAAGTTCATATAAACCAATTTATAGAAAAACGCAGCGGATTATTAGTTTAAAATCTTGTTAATATGTTGATTATTAAACCCGTTTAACATGCAAAACCCAAAGTCCGGATCCATATACGAAACACATACTATCAAACACAACCATAGGGTGTTTAGAATACTACCTTTCATGATGAAGAAGATGATATTCTTGAATGGAAATCTTCAAATGAGAAGACCTCAAGCTTGTATACCCTCAAGCCTCCAACAAACACCAAGTTTTGCTAGGATTTAACACTTGAAAATCTCCCTTTGTTGGTCCTTTTCTTTTGGCCGAAAGTTTTAGAAGAAAAAGGAAGAGAGGAAGAACCACCTTTGTTCTTGCACTTGTGTATGTTAGTATGAAAGATTATATCTTCCTTAAGACATAAGGTGGTGTGTAAGACACACTATCTTTGCATGCCCTTGAAAGTATCAAAACCAAAAAGAGGAGAAAGGGGGTAGGGGGCGGCCCACATGGGTCCCACCTTAAAAAATATATATATATATTTTTTTTTTGTTAATATCTTTCTCTCTTTATTTATTTAAAACAAGGTGTAGCAAAACATATCTTGTAAATGTTATTTAAACAACTTTAAATAACATTGTAGAAGATTCTTTCTTTCATAATATAAATCATCCATATAATTTATTTTTAACAAGTTCAAATATCTAGAAACCCAATTTCTAAATATTCTAAGTGTTGATATTTATTTTAGATCATGTCATAAAATAAATATCCCGGTGTTTGTCTAGCTTGTCATTGGGTATGACCCGACTTGGATCATAACGTACTAGCCACATCAATTATAATATGTTTCTTGGGCAGACTAATTCCAACAAAAAGAACTTTAGTATAATGTAGAACGCCATACAACTCCTAACACCTTACAATACCGTACGTAAACTTAAAAATCCATAATAAACCTAATGAATTCGTACGAGTCCCTTGAACATCGTACGACAAGTTAGGACATCTCATGACTCTTTATGCCATATTAGCACCTTGAAAAACACATTAGTATAATGTAAGACGACTTACAACACCTAACAACATCTTACATCACCGTACGAACCTATAAAACACCATTATAAACCTAATGAATTCGTACGAGTCTTTTGAACATCGTACAACAAGTTTGGACATCTTTTGACTCTTTATGCCATATTAGCACCTTGAAAAGCACATTAGTATAATGTAAGACGACTTACAACACCTAACAACATCTTACAACACCGTATGAACCTTTAAAACTCCAAAACAAACCTAATTAATTCGTACGTATCCTTTGAACATCGTACGACAAGTTAGGACATCTTACGACTCTTTATGCCACATTAGCAACTCGAAAAGAACTTTAGTATAATGTAGAACGCCATACAACTCCTAACACCTTACAATACCGTACGTAAACTTAAAACTCCATAATAAACCTAATGAATTCGTACGAGTCCTTTGAACATCGTACGACAAGTTAGGACATCTCATGACTCTTTATGCCATATTAGCACCTTGAAAAGCACATTAGTATAATGTAAGATGACTTACAACACCTAACAACATCTTACATCACCGTACGAACCTATAAAACACCATAATAAACCTAATGAATTCTTACGAGTCCTTTGAACATCGTACGACAAGTTAGGACATCTTATGACTCTTTATGCCATATTAGCACCTTGAAAAGCACATTAGTATAATGTAAGACGACTTACAACACCTAACAACATCTTACAACACCGTACGAACCTTTAAAACTCCAAAACAAACCTAATTAATTCGTACGTGTCCTTTGAACATCGTACGACAAGTTAGGACATCTTACGACTCTTTATGCCACATTAGCAACTCGAAAAGAACTTTAGTATAATGTAGAACGCCATACAACTCCTAACAACTTACAATACCGTACGTAAACTTAAAACTCCATAATAAACCTAATGAATTCGTACGAGTCCTTTGAACATCGTACGACAAGTTAGGACATCTTACGACTCTTTATGCCACATTAGCAACTCGAAAAGAACGTTAGTACAACAAGTTAAAGCTCCATAATAAACCTAATGAATTCGTACAAGTCCTTTGAACATCGTACGACAAGTTAGGACATCTTATGACTCTTTATGCCATATTAGCAACTCGAAAAGAACGTTAGTATAATGTAGAACGCCATAAAGCTCCTAAGTTCACTTTACAATACCGTACGTAAACTTAAAACACCATAATAAACCTAATGAATTCGTACGAGTCCTTTGAACATCATACGATAAGTTAGGACATCTTATGACTCTTTATGCCATATTAGCACCTTGAAAAGCACATTAGTATAATGTAAGACGACTTACAACACCTAACAACATCTTACAACACCGTACGAACCTTTAAAACTCCAAAACAAACCTAATTAATTCGTACGTGTCCTTTGAACATCGTACGACAAGTTAAGACATCTTACGACTCTTTATGCCACATTAGCAGCTCGAAAAGAACTTTATATAATGTAGAACGCCATACAACTCCTAACACCTTACAATACCGTACGTAAACTTAAAACTCCATAATAAACCTAATGAATTCGTACGAGTCCTTTGAACATCGTACGACAAGTTAGGACATCTTATGACTCTTTATGCCATATTTTTGGGTAAAGGGTTACCCCGGTGATTCTATATATTAACATCAAAAAGAAAGTACAAGTAGCATGGCAGAAAACCAAACTAGTTCATTCCTGGGACATGCCCCATGAATGTGAACAAAAGCAAACCAACAAGCCCAAATGTAGGCAAACATTACAAAACCAAAGAAAAAAAACAAAAGCAACCACTAGCCTAGGGAAACCCAAACTAGATCAACAAACCCGATCAACAAATCATCCTGTGTCCACCAAATCTCTTCCTCGGTCGATCTTCCACTCCCTCAGAGTAGCCCATACACGCGTCGTATTCTTGAAATTCAGGCCCAACAACTTGCATCTAATCGTACTGCGTATATCTTCCACTATCACTTCCGGCGGCCGAGTCTGGTTTTTGAATATCCGGGAGTTCCGTTCCTGCCAAATCAAATAAACAGCAGCAGCAATACAAAGTTTACCAACCACATGAAACACTGACTTCGTGTTCGCTAGCCTTATCCAGGCAATAATATCCAATCTACGATTTGATAAGTGTTGTAATCTGGCCATAGATTTTATAGGATTCCACACTCTAGTAGCAAATGAGCATTCAAAGAAAAGGTGGTCGTGAGAATCATAGCTCCTGCAACATAAAGGACAACACATCATATTCATATTTCCCCTTCTACCCGGATCCCAGGATATGATCTTGTCTTGTGTGAGTAATCTTTCCTTCATTACTAACCATAAAAGAAAAGCATGCTTCGGAATACACTGAGAGAACCAAACCCCTTTAGCCCAGTCAACAACAGTACCTTGAACTCTAATACAGTCCCATACCACTTGAGTAGAGAAGGAGCATATATTCGAACCTGACCTCCAGAAAATCCGGTCCAGAGCGTCTGGACATAACCTCATCTGGGTAACCCGATTGAGCACCGGAAAAGAATTTAACCATGAACTCGGCCATCTCCAAATACCATTCACATACATACTACTCACTTTGTCCTCCAACGAAAATCCCCCATTTCTGATGTCCCTATTCGAAAGTATATCAATTAAAGGGCCCCCATCAAACCAGATATCATACCAGACAGAAGTATTACAACCATTCCCGACTTTAGACCACAAAAACTTACGAATAACAGGACGAAGCTGCAGAATCTTTCGCCAACCCCAGGAACAATTTCTAGGGACATCCACACTCCATATATTTCTCCCCTTCAACCTATATTGCTGGATCCAATCCACCCAAACAGAAGGCCGTTTAGAGACGATGCTCCAAATATGAAACGACATAGGGCTTTATTCATGTCCCTAATGCGTTTTATACCCAGCCCACCTTCAGTTTTAGGCCTACAAACATCCTTCCAAGAAACCCTTGCACGACTCCTCTTCAAAGGACCCCGAGCCCATAAAAAGTCCCTCATCTTAGCCTCAATATCATGCATAATCCGGATTGGAAGAATAAACACAGAAGACCAAAACACATGCAGAGAAGAGATAACAGAATTAACCAGTTGACATCTACCAGCAAAAGAAAGCATCTTATTCTTCCAGTCACCAATACGAGTTTCAACCTTCTCAATAAGAACCCGAAAATCCGTGGTCTTCACTCTAGCCGCCACAAGGGGAACACCCAAATACCTAACCGACAACTTACCCTCCACAAAAGGCATAATATTCAGAATATTGTTCTTTGTTTGCGTAGGACATTACAGAAAAATATAGTACTCTTCTGGTTGCTCGGACTCAAACCAGACATACCAGCAAATTCAATCAAAGAGTTCATAATAACCTTCGCTGAACTCAGCTCACCTCTAGCAAATAAAAACAGGTCATCTGCAAAACACAGGTTAATCAACATGAGCTTCTCACATCTGTTATGGAATCTAAAAGAAGAATCCATTGAAACCGCCCTTCTCAACACCAGAGTAAGGATCTCCATAACCATAGTAAATAGATACGGGGACATAGGATCCCCCTGACGGAGGCCACGTTTACCCCTAAAATAGCCATGCAAACTACCATTGACAGATATAGAAAACGAAACAGTGGTAACACAGATCATGATCCAATTAACCATCACAGGATGAAAACCAAACCCCAATAAAACCATCTTCAAGAATTTCCAGTCTACAGTATCATACGCTTTCTGGATATCAACTTTAAAAGCACATCTAGGAGGTCCACTATTAAGGTGATAACCGTGCATGAGCTCTTGGGTCAATAGAATATTGTCTGATATTCTTCTACCCGGGATAAAAGTAGATTGATTGGAAATGATAATAGTATGCAGGCCCACTTTCATTCTATCCGCAAGAATCTTAGTGATGCACTTAAATAGAACATTACAACATGCAATCGGCCTATAATCCGTAATCAAAGAGGGAGTACTAACTTTGGGGATAAGAGCAATCAACGTATGGTTTAACTCAAGCAGTAACTTCCCCTCTCGAAAAAAATCCTGAACAGCAAGACAAATATCATTACCCACAATCTCCCAAGCCTTCTTATAGAACGCAGCAGTAAACCCATCAGGCCCAGGAGCTTTATCATCATCAAAGGCAAAAATAGTCCTTTTGATCTCATCGAATGTAACCTCTCGAATCATATCAACTGACATAGCCTGATCAATACGAACCTCAAACAACTCCTGAGTAATAGGAATAATAACAGCCTCCTCCCTCCCCAGAAACCCCACATAATGATCCACAAAAGCCTTGGGAACCTCCTTCCCCTCATGCAGAATACCGTTACTATCAGTAATGACATCTATCCGGGCCCTATGATTTCTGCACTTCAAAGTGTTATGGAAAAAACTTTGTATTGGCATCCCCCTCAGCAAGCCAATGCACCTTCGATTTCTGCTTCAAGAATCTTTCTTCATCAAGGCTTGCCACTCTAAAAGAAGCAAGAAGCTTAGACTCTTGATCAATAAGCTGCTGATTCATTGGATCGTCATCAATCAAACGTTGGGTTTGATCTAACTGGCTACGAAAAGTAGCAACCTTAGAGTGAAGGTTGCCCTGCTTGTATAATAAACCTCTAAGGGGAGGCTTCAGGAGTTTAAGCCTCTTAACCACTCTGAATTGGTGCACACCACCAATATTCTTACCCCAAATATCAGACACAATCTCCTTGAATTCCGGTTTATGAGTCAAGAAATTTGCAAATTTAAACGGCGGCGGTTTAGACCTTTCCACTTCCGGAATTTTAAGGATACAGGGAGAATGGTCAGAAATACCATTCGGTTGAAAATAGCACCAGCCGTAGGATAGATATCAGTAAAACGAACATTAGCCATGACCCTATCAATCTTTTTGAACACCCCATTCCCCTGTTTGGGTTTTTGATTCCAGGTAAATTGCATTCCAGATCTGTTAACATCAATCATCCTGATCTGGTTAACACACTCCATAAATTCTCTCATACCAATAGTAGAGGATGATGACCCAGTATATGAATCATGAGAGAATAGAGCCGAATTAAAATCCCCCATCATAACCCAAGGTTCCCCTTTAACCACCAGACTATGTCTGCATAAACTAGCCCACAACTCCCTTCTATGGACATAGTAATTAGCAGCATATACAACAGAGCAAAACAGCTTCCTCTTATCAAGCTTAAAAAAAATCTGAAGATGCATAACCTGTTCCGATTGGGCAAGAACCATCACATCCATAATCAGGGGATCCCATCCCAGGATAATCCTGGATCCCTTCGAGCACATGTTACCATTTGACGTCCAATCCCACTTTCGAAACACACTATTACAAACCCCCATTAGTCTATCCAACTCCACATGAGACTCCAATATAGCACACAAACTCAACTTATTATCCCTAGCAACCTGCCGAACCTCCTTTTGTTTTAGGGATTGGTTCAAACCCCTAATATTCCATGCAGCCATACTAACCATTTAGACCTGAAGTGGAAGGAGTGCTTGCCCCTTTAAAGGTGTTCACAAATTTCGCCATACCACTATCCACATCAAGAACCTCATCAACCTCTGAATCTGAATCCAAGTGGTTAATCCCATCATCCACAAAACGCTTCTTTCTATCCTTCCCCATACTATTCTCAACCTCAATCGATAAGACATCAAAAGGGTTTGCAGATATGACGTTCTCTACAACAGTTTCCTTTAATTTACTTACACCTACATTACGAGTATCCCCCTTTGTATCATTAGTTTTCCTATCTTTTTTAATCACCGGACGGTATTCAAATTGTTGTTTCTTAATTTGAAGCCCATTTCTCTTAGCAGTCTTCTTATTCTTCACCTCCTTGAAACCATCATTATCAACAGTAGGCTCATTATTGATCTCTTGCTTCACCATTAACGAGCAACCATCTTCATTATGACCAAATACACAACAATGACCACATCTAGGAGGTTTCCATTCATATTCCACCGACACCTTAGCCGACCCAAAACCATCACCCTCCAGTTCAGGGACTGCAATAGTAATTTCATCCTTAAACCCAGTGTCAGCTGAAATTTCAACCAGAGCCCTAGCAAAACTGCTTCTGCCCCAAGTATTAGTACACATTGAAGTAGTAAATGAGTCCAACAACCTAGGAGTACCAAGTTGTGAGACTAATAGGCTCAAACCCACATCCGTGTAGGCCACTAGGGGGACATCATGCAACTTGACCCAAACAGGCACCTTCTTGATATCATCCTTATGGAGCCTTGAAGACGGCGACCAAATATTTAGAATAATAGGTTTATTTCTAATCATCCAAGGACCACCCTCCAGAACATCCATCATACCTTTCCTGTCATTAAACTTGAAGAAAAAAAACCCATTCGCATTCATCATAGACTTCTAAAGCCCATATTTCTTCCAATTCATACGCACAAAATACTCAACTACTGGGTATGCCACCTTGTCCCCTAAAAAGTAACCATACAACGTAAACTCCAGTTTATTACAAACCGCACGAACAGACTCTCTTGGAAGAACAACATCAAACCCATGTTTCACTTCATCACTTATCAAATACCTAAAGTTAAGTTTTTTTACCAATGAACCTGAATCCAACCCGGATTTTCTAGTCATATCCGCATAGGAGTTACCAGCATTACTCTCATGAATCCCATTTGTAATATCATCACTCTTTATATCCCCTTCAGCTGTGTAGCGAGTGTCACCAAGCCCACTATGTACACCAGTAGCCGGGTAAACAATACCAGTAGCCGGGTGAACAATACCAGTAGCCGGGTGAACAATACCAGTAGCCGGGTGAGCATTAGTAGTAGCCGGGTGAACATCAGCATTAGCCGGGTGAACAACAGTAGCCGGGTGAACACTTGTAGTAGCCGGGTGAACAATACCAGTAGCCGGGTGAACATCAGCATTAGCAGGGTGAACAACAGTAGCCGGGTGAACACTTGTAGTAGCCGGGTGAACAATGCCAGTAGTTGGGTGACCATCAACCCTAGCCGGGTCAACACTTCCACTAGCCGGGTGAGGCTCAACTCCAGCCGGGTAAACACTTATCCTTATGATCATTTACCTTAGGGTTTATCGTCATCTTCACATCAAATGCCGCCCCCCTTACAGGATATCTCGAAGATGAATTTGTCTTTGACGCATCATTACCTTTGGATGAGCCTCGTAGCAGATTCACTTTTGGATTACCATCAATCTTCATCACTTTTCTGGCCAAATTTGACGCCTCAACATTTGAATCTCCCATCACCAACCGAATAGCAAATCAACAACAACCAATTCTTAAAAGGTTAATAGGATTCGTATTAAGAAGCTTAACTATATTCAATAGCCGCCCTTAATCACAGACTTATTAAGCAATCAGAATCAGAAGCTGTTGGATCGCACATAAACCAAACGAACACTATTCAATCAGCACTCAATCACTCGCTAACAATGCTCGAATACAGTAGTAAACCAATGTATATCAGGATTGTTACACAAGGATTCAGTAACAAGATTGAATGGGAAAGAACACACAAGCAACACGAACCGATCAGCAATCAAAATCCACTTAGGATATGCACAAACATGCAAACCCTAAATCGCCCAAAATCGCCCAGAGCATTTCGACAAGTTAGGACATCTTATGAGTCTTTAGGCCATATTAGCACCTTGAAAAGCACATTAGTATAATGTAAGACGACTTACAACACCTAACAACATCTTACAACACCATACGAACCTTTAAAACTCCAAAAAAATCTAATTAATTCGTATGTGTCCTTTGAACATCGTACGACAAATTAGGAAATCTTACGACTCATTATGCCACATTAGCAACTCGAAAAGAACTTTAGTATAATGTAGAACGCCATACAACTCCTAACACCTTACAATACCGTACGTAAACTTAAAACTCCATAATAAACCTAATGAATTCGTACGAGTCCTTTGAACATCGTACGACAAGTTAGGACATCTTACAACTCTTTATGCCACATTAGCAACTCGAAAAGAACGTTAGTATAATCTAGAACGCCATACAGCTCCTAAGTACACCTTACAATACCGTACGTAAACTTAAAACTTCATAATAAACCTAATTAATTCGTACGAGTCCTTTGAACATCATACGACAAGTTAGGACATCTTACGACCCTTTTTGCCACATTAGCAACTTGAAAAGAACGTTAGTACGACAAGTTAAAGCTCCATAATAAACCTAATTAATTCGTAAGAGTCCTTTGAAAATCGTACGAAAAGTTAGGACATCTTATGACTCTTTATGCCATATTAGCAACTCGAAAAGAACGTTAGTATAATGTAGAACGCCATACAGCTCCTAAGTACACCTTACAATACCGTACGTAAACTTAATACACCATAATAAACCTAATGAATTCGTACGAGTCCTTTGAACATCGTACGACAAGTTAGGACATCTTATGACTCTTTATGCCATATTAGCACCTTGAAAAGCACATTAGTATAATGTAAGACGACTTACAACACCTAACAACATCTTACAACACCGTACGAACCTTTAAAACTCCAAAACAAACCTAATTAATTTGTACGTGTCCTTTGAACATCGTACGACAAGTTAGGACATCTTACGACTCTTTATGCCACATTAGCAACTCGAAAAGAACTTTAGTATAATGTAGAACGCCATACAACTCCTAACACCTTACAATACCGTATGTAAACTTAAAACTCCATAATAAACCTAATGAATTCGTATCAGTCCTTTGAACATCGTACGACAAGTTAGGACATCTTATGACTCTTTATGCCATATTAGCAACTCGAAAAGAACGTTAGTATAATGTAGAACGCCATACAGCTCCTAAGTACACCTTACAATACCGTACGTAAACTTAATACACCATAATAAACCTAATGAATTCGTACGAGTCCTTTCAACATCGTACGACAAGTTAGGACATCTTATGACTCTTTATGCCATATTAGCACCTTGAAAAGCACATTAGTATAATGTAAGACGACTTACAACACCTAACAACATCTTACAACACCGTACGAACCTTTAAAACTCCAAAACAAACCAAATTAATTCGTACGTGTCCTTTGAACATCGTACGACAAATTAGGAAATCTTACGACTCTTTATGCCACATTAGCAACTCGAAAAGAACTTTAGTATAATGTAGAACGCCATACAACTCCTAACACCTTACAATACCGTACGTAAACTTAAAACTCCATAATAAACCTAATGAATTCGTACGAGTCCTTTGAACATCGTACGAAAAGTTAGGACATCTTACGACCCTTTTTGCCACATTAGCAACTTGAAAAGAACGTTAGTACGACAAGTTAAAGCTCCATAATAAACCTAATGAATTCGTAAGAGTCCTTTGAACATCGTACGACAAGTTAGGACATCTTATGACTCTTTATGCCATATTAGCAACTCGAAAAGAACGTTAGTATAATGTAGAACGCCATACAGCTCCTAAGTACACCTTACAATACCGTACGTAAACTTAATACACCGTAATAAACCTAATGAATTCGTACGAGTCCTTTGAACATCGTACGACAAGTTAGGACATCTTAAGACCCTTTTTGCCACATTAGCAACTTGAAAAGAACGTTAGTACGACAAGTTAAAGCTCCATAATAAACCTAATGAATTCGTAAGAGTCCTTTGAACATCGTACGACAAGTTAGGACATCTTATGACTCTTTATGCCATATTAGCGACTCGAAAAGAACGTTAGTATAATGTAGAACGCCATACAGCTCCTAAGTACACCTTACAATACCGTACGTAAACTTAATACACCATAATAAACCTAATGAATTCGTACGAGTCCTTTGAACATCGTACGACAAGTTAGGACATCTTATGACTCTTTATGCCATATTAGCACCTTGAAAAGCACATTAGAACTATAGGAATGTTAGGGTTGTTCTTGGGGCGATTTTGGCGATTTTGGTGATTTGGCTGTTTTGTTTCGTTTCTTGTTCTTGATTCTTGATTCTTGAATCTTGATTCTTGAATCTTGATTCTTGAATCTTGTTTCTTGATCTTGGGTTGTTATTGAGTTGTTATTAAGTTGTTACGGCAGATTATTAGGGCTCTTAAACCCTAATTCGATCTTTGTTCTTAAGTTCTTATTATTTTCGTGTTTGTTTTTTCCTGATTTATTGATAGCTTCCTTTGTGTAACAATCCTGTGATTAACCTGGTTAATACGAGCATTGTTAGCAATTAGAGGAGATCAATAATCGGGTTTTGCTCTGGGTTGTGTCTTGATCGAAAGTATTGTGTTCTGATTGCTTAGTGGGTCTGTAATCGATTGCGTCTATTTTTATAGATTAGCTAAATTGGTACGAATCCCATTAACCTATTAAGAACCAGTGCTTGAAATCAAGACTGGGGTTTGGAGTGCATGCATGGCTATGTCGTCACTTGCATCAAAAGTTACTAATATTGATGGACGTGTGTCATTCAAGAGTATTTTGAAGAAAACGGCTGATATGGATGTGCAACAGCAGAAGGAGACGGATGTGAAGGCTGAATCTGTTAAGGAATCTGCAACAGTGATTAGGGTTTCTGAAGTTGATGGTACTAGTTCTGGGACGATTAATATGAATGAGGGGCCGAATAAGAAAGTGAATTTTAGGGTTCTTGAATCGAAAGAAAGTGCTGTTGGTGTGGATGTAATGTTATCGCGTGATTCAGTCAGAAAAGTTCAGGCTAAGCTAGGGTTTACACTGTATGGTTATTTTCTGGGTGATCGACAATCATTCCATGCTGTGAAATATTTTGTTCAGACTAACTGGCATAAGTATGGGCTGAAAAAGATTATGATGAATGCAGAAGGTTTTTTCTTTTTCCAGTTTGCTGCGTATGAAGGGATGATGGGAGTTTTAGGAGGAGGACCATGGTTAATTCTTAACACCCCAATGTTTCTGCATGAATGGTCTCCGGATGCTAAACTTATCAAGCAGGAGCGGAGATCAGTTCCTATGTGGGTAAAGCTTCATGGGGTTCCAATTGCTGCATACACAGATGATGGGTTGAGTGAGCTGATGACAAAGATTGGGACACCGAAACAGTTGGACTCGTATACTAACTCAATGTGCATTAATGGATGGGGGAGGAGTAGTTATGCTAGAGCTTTAGTTGAGATTCATGCTGATCTAGGCTTTAAAAAGCAGCTGAAAGTGGGCATTCCATCGTTGGAGGGAGAGGATGTAATGATCAAAACAATAGATGTCGAGTATGAGTGGCTTCCTCCTCGGTGTGAACATTGTAAAGTGTTTGGCCATGATATGGATAATTGCGAGGTTATAGTGGAAAAGAAGGGAAAGAATAAGGAGGAGGTGATTAAGGATGATGGATTTGTGGAAGTTACACATAAGAAATCAGCAAAGAAACCAGGTTTTAATGTTCAACAATATAAGCCAAAATTTGTTTATAGACCGGTTGCTGAAAAGACTAAAAGTGCTGATCAAGATAAAAAAGAGGGTAATGTGGGAGCGAATGAGGTGGATGGGATTGTAGCAAAGAATAAGTTTAATGTTTTGCAGAATCTGAATGAGGATCAAGGGGGTATGTCGTTGCAAACTAATTCAAATATAGAACAGGAGGCTGTTACTAATGTCGACGACAAGGGAGGTTCGTTTGAGGCGTTATTTGGTGAAGATACAATTACTACAGGGGCAAGCACTCCTGATGTACAGGTTATCAATGATTAAGCTCGCTTGTTGGAATGTTAGGGGGATGAACCGACCCTTGAAGCAGAAAGAGGTTCGTTTTATGATTAAAGACAGTAAGGTGAGTATTTGTGCTATTTTAGAGTCTCATGTTGATGTTAGTAAGGTGGAGGGTATGTGTGCTACTATATCGTCTGATTGGAGTTGGTGTTCTAATGCGTCTTCGTGTAGAGGTGGTACTAAAGGTACTAGAATTATTGTGGGGTGGGATACTAGCTTGGTTGATGTGATTGTACTCATGCAAACGGATCAAGTTATTCATTGTCAAGTTGTTATTAAAAGGTTGAAGCTGATGTTCTTTTGTTCTGTGATATATGCTGATAATTACTATGTTCGTCGGAGAGCTTTATGGGATTCTTTGTCTATGCATAAGGGCTTAGTTAAGGATCTCCCATGGGCATTATTGGGAGACTTCAACTCGGCTCTTAATCCTGATGATCAGGTTGCTGGCCCGTCTAGTGTCTCCTTGGGTATGCAGGAATTTCGAGATTGTATTAATGTGATTGAGGTGTTTGATATTAAGGCTTCGGGGGTTAAGTACACATGGAATCAAAAACCGAAGACTGGTAGAGGCATTCTTAAAAAAGTGGATAGAGTTATGGGGAATGTAGGGTTTGTTGATATGTTCCCGAATGCTGCTGCGTTATTTAAACCATATGGGTTATCGGATCACAGCCCTTGCATCTTATCTTTGGTGGAGAAGACTAAACCAAAACCTAAGCCTTTCAAGTTTTCAAATTTTCTGACTCTTAAACCGGAATTTTTGGATATTGTGAAGGTTGGGTGGGGTTATAGTATTGGTGGGGTTGCACAATTCAGAATCTCAAAGAGGTTAAGAGGGCTTAAAAAAGAGTTTAGAGCGCTTCTGTTTAAACAAGGGAATCTGCATTCTAAGGTTGCTAATCTTAGAAAAGATCTGGAAGACTTGCAACAGTTGATTGACGATTCCCCCTTTGATTTGAGTCTGAAAGAGAAGGAGTCGTTATGTATGAAGGAGTTTGTGGATGCTAGTAGGGATGAGGAAAGTTTTCTTAAGCAAAAAGCCAAAGTGAATTGGCTTGATAAAGGTGATGCGAACACGAAATATTTCCACAACATGCTTAAATGTAAGAATAATAAGAAGATGATTGATTCGGTTATGAGGACGACTGGGGAGGTTTTGGAGGGGGATGCTATGGTCATCGAATTTGTTACCTATTACGAGACATTTTTGGGTGGTGAACATGTGCAACCAAGTTTACCTGATTCAAATATTTTTTCAAGGCGATTGGATGCTAATATTTCTTTAGGTATGGTGGAGCCAGTTACTAGAGAGGAGATCAAGGAGGTCATGTTTTCTATGAATGATGATAAATCTCTGGGGCCAGATGGATACACATCGGCTTTTTTCAAAAAAGCCTGGGATGTGGTGGGAGATGAGGTTGTTTTAGCTATTCAAGATTTCTTTAACACGAATAGATTACTTCAAGAGTGGAATCATACTATTATTGCACTGGTCCCAAAAACTCAAGTTCCAAGTAGAGTGATAGATTATCGGCCAATTGCCTACTGCAATGTTTTGTATAAATGTATCTCGAAGATTATTGCTAATCGTGTGAAGGGTGCGTTATCTTTTATTATCAGTAGTAACCAGTCAGCGTTCATCCCGGGAAGACGTATTACTGATAATATTCTGCTCACTCAGGAGCTTATGCACAATTATCATAGAAACTTGGGGCCGCCTAAGTGTGCTTTCAAAGTTGATATTCAAAAGGCATATGATACGGTTAACTGGAGTTTTATGGAGTTTTGTCTGCAGGGGTTTGGTTTTCATGCTAGTATGATTACTTGGATTATGGCATGTGTATCCTCTCCATCGTTTTCTTTATGTATAAATGGGGATATTCATGGCTATTTTAAAGGGACAAGGGGGTTAAGACAGGGAGACCCATTATCCCCTTATCTCTTTACTATGGTTATGGAGGTTCTTACGCTAATGTTCAAGAATATGCCTTTGGAAAGTTTTAAGTTTCATAAGAAGTGTGAAGAGCTTCAGATCATAAATTTATGTTTTGCTGATGATCTGTTTATTTTTTCCAGAGGAGATGCTAGATCTGCTGCTTGTATTATGGAGGTATTGAGGAAGTTTGCTGATTTGTCTGGCTTACATCCGAATATGCAAAAAAGCACTGTGTTTTTTTGTCATGTTCCCCCTCATGTTAGGAATGGCATCCTGAATATTCTTCCATTTGAAGAGGGGAAGCTTCCGGTTAAATATCTGGGTGTTCCATTGATTTCGTCTAGACTCAATCACCTGCAATGCAGGGAGTTGACTGACAGGATGGACAAGCGTTTATTGTCATGGGAAAATTAGTTTTTGTCTTTTGCAGGAAGGCTTCAACTTGTTCGATCTGTTTTATCATCTATGCACATTTTTTGGGCAGCGGCTTTTTTGATCCCGTCATATACAGTTAAAGAGATTGAAGTGAAGCTTAGAAGATTTTTATGGGGTGCTAAGCAAGAGAGAAAAGTTAATGCCAAAGTTGCTTGGAAGAAAGTCTGTCGTCCAATGTTGGAGGGTGGTCTTGGGATTCGTAGTTTATCTGACATGAATATGGCTCTTATGGGATCTCATATTTGGAGGTTACTTACTAATGTTGATTCAATGTGGGTTCGATGGGTTAGGATTCACAGGATTGGAACTCGCAATTTCTGGGATGTTGCTACTCCGGCTGCTTGTTCTTGGAGTTGGCGAAATATTATGAAAATGCGACCATGTTTCAAACGTAAATTCTGGGTCCAGCTGGGTGATGGGAAAGATACAAATATATGGTTCGATTGTTGGGCTGACCAAAGTCCCCTATCAGAGTTTATTTCTAAACGAGCGATTCGGGATGCAAATATGAATCTTATGGACTCGGTTGACAAAGTTTATATTGATTCAGTTTGGACTTGGCCGAATGAGTTGGTTGATCAGTTTCCTTCTTTATCGAGCATCTCCATTCCGTTTAAAACAAATGGTGAGGATAAATGGTGTTGGAGGGAGGGATCGAAGTTAATCCCTTTTTCTACTTCTAATGCTTGGGAACATATCCGTCATAAGGTGGAAAAGGTTGAATGGGCTGAGTGTGTATGGTTCCCTCAATGCATCCCAAAACATGCTTTCAACATGTGGCTTATTTGTCAAGGTAAGCTGTTAACTCAAGATAGGTTGATCAGATGGAACCGGTTGGGTGGTACTAATATGAATATGATGTGTTGTTTATTATGCTTTCAATCTGTGGATTCGCATAAACACTTATTCTTTGAATGCTCCTTTGCGTCTCGGGTATGGGCCATAACTCGTGTCAAGGCTAAGTTAAAGCTGATTCCCCCTATATGGTCTAACATCTTGGAAGATCTTCAAAGTAACTGCAAGGGAAATGATATTGTGATGATTATTAGTAAATTGGTTACAGCAGCTGCTGCGTATGCTATTTGGCAGGAGAGGAATAGAAGACTCTTTAATGAACATCCAAGGCCTCCGGAAGTGGTTAGTAATATGGTAATTCAAACAGTGAGATACAAGTTAATGAGCATAAAGATAAAGTTATCGATGAGGGTGCAGCAACATCTAGATATGTGGTTGAAGATGGATGTGGAAGGTGAAGGGTGAATGGTTTGGTCTCATTGTCTAGTTGAGTCTAGTATGTAGTAGTGATGTTGGGTTTGGTGTTTTATAGTTTGGCTTCGGTTTTTAGTCTTGGGATATGTCCAAGACTGAACTAGTGTGGAGTTCACCACACTACTTGTGTTTATTTGTTAATAGAATCACCAGGGTAAAATCCCTTTACCCAAAAAAAAAAGCACATTAGTATAATGTAAGACGACTTACAACACCTAACAACATCTTACAACACCGTACGAACCTTTAAAACTCCAAAACAAACCTAATTAATTTGTACGTGTCCTTTGATCATCGTACGACAAGTTAGGACATCTTACGACTCTTTATGCCACATTAGCAACTCGAAAAGAACTTTAGTATAATGTAGAACGCCATACAACTCCTAACACCTTACAATACCGTACGTAAACTTAAAACTCCATAATAAACCTAATGAATTCGTACGAGTCCTTTGAACATCGTACGACAAGTTAGGACATCTTACAACTCTTTATGCCACATTAGCAACTCGAAAAGAACGTTAGTATAATGTAGAACGCCATACAGCTCCTAAGTACACCTTACAATACCGTACGTAAACTTAAAACTTCATAATAAACCTAATTAATTCGTACGAGTCCTTTGAACATCATACGACAAGTTAGGACATCTTACGACCCTTTTTGCCACATTAGCAACTTGAAAAGAACGTTAGTACGACAAGTTAAAGCTCCATAATAAACCTAATTAATTCGTAAGAGTCCTTTGAAAATCGTACGACAAGTTAGGACATCTTATGACTCTTTATGCCATATTAGCAACTCGAAAAGAACGTAAGTATAATGTAGAACGCCATACAGCTCCTAAGTACACCTTACAATACCGTACGTAAACTTAATACACCATAATAAACCTAATGAATTCGTACGAGTCCTTTGAACATCGTACGACAAGTTAGGACATCTTATGACTCTTTATGCCATATTAGCACCTTGAAAAGCACATTAGTATAATGTAAGACGACTTACAACACCTAACAACATCTTACAACACCGTACGAACCTTTAAAACTCCAAAACAAACCTAATTAATTTGTACGTGTCCTTTGAACATCGTACGACAAGTTAGGACATCTTACGACTCTTTATGCCACATTAGCAACTCGAAAAGAACTTTAGTATAATGTAGAACGCCATACAACTCCTAACACCTTACAATACCGTATGTAAACTTAAAACTCCATAATAAACCTAATGAATTCGTACGAGTCCTTTGAACATCGTACGACAAGTTAGGACATCTTACGACCCTTTTTGCCACATTAGCAACTTGAAAAGAACGTTAGTACGACAAGTTAAAGCTCCATAATAAACCTAATGAATTCGTAAGAGTCCTTTGAACATCTTACGACAAGTTAGGACATCTTATGACTCTTTATGCCATATTAGCAACTCGAAAAGAACGTTAGTATAATGTAGAACGCCATACAGCTCCTAAGTACACCTTACAATACCGTACGTAAACTTAATACACCGTAATAAACCTAATGAATTCGTACGAGTCCTTTGAACATCGTACGACAAGTTAGGACATCTTAAGACCCTTTTTGCCACATTAGCAACTTGAAAAGAACGTTAGTACGACAAGTTAAAGCTCCATAATAAACCTAATGAATTCGTAAGAGTCCTTTGAACATCGTACGACAAGTTAGGACATCTTATGACTCTTTATGCCATATTAGCGACTCGAAAAGAACGTTAGTATAATGTAGAACGCCATACAGCTCCTAAGTACACCTTACAATACCGTACGTAAACTTAATACACCATAATAAACCTAATGAATTCGTACGAGTCCTTTGAACATCGTACGACAAGTTAGGACATCTTATGACTCTTTATGCCATATTAGCACCTTGAAAAGCACATTAGTATAATGTAAGACGACTTACAACACCTAACAACATCTTACAACACCGTACGAACCTTTAAAACTCCAAAACAAACCTAATTAATTTGTACGTGTCCTTTGATCATCGTACGACAAGTTAGGACATCTTACGACTCTTTATGCCACATTAGCAACTCGAAAAGAACTTTAGTATAATGTAGAACGCCATACAACTCCTAACACCTTACAATACCGTACGTAAACTTAAAACTCCATAATAAACCTAATGAATTCGTACGAGTCCTTTGAACATCGTACGACAAGTTAGGACATCTTACAACTCTTTATGCCACATTAGCAACTCGAAAAGAACGTTAGTATAATGTAGAACGCCATACAGCTCCTAAGTACACCTTACAATACCGTACGTAAACTTAAAACTTCATAATAAACCTAATTAATTCGTACGAGTCCTTTGAACATCATACGACAAGTTAGGACATCTTACGACCCTTTTTGCCACATTAGCAACTTGAAAAGAACGTTAGTACGACAAGTTAAAGCTCCATAATAAACCTAATTAATTCGTAAGAGTCCTTTGAAAATCGTACGACAAGTTAGGACATCTTATGACTCTTTATGCCATATTAGCAACTCGAAAAGAACGTTAGTATAATGTACAACGCCATACAGCTCCTAAGTACACCTTACAATACCGTACGTAAACTTAATACACCATAATAAATCTAATGAATTCGTACGAGTCCTTTGAACATCGTACGACAAGTTAGGACATCTTATGACTCTTTATGCCATATTAGCACCTTGAAAAGCACATTAGTATAATGTAAGACGACTTACAACACCTAACAACATCTTACAACACCGTACGAACCTTTAAAACTCCAAAACAAACCTAATTAATTTGTACGTGTCCTTTGAACATCGTACGACAAGTTAGGACATCTTATGACTCTTTATGCCACATTAGCAACTCGAAAAGAACTTTAGTATAACGTAGAACGCCATACAACTCCTAACACCTTACAATACCGTATGTAAACTTAAAACTCCATAATAAACCTAATGAATTCGTACGAGTCCTTTGAACATCGTACGACAAGTTAGGACATCTTATGACTCTTTATGCCATATTAGCACCTTGAAAAGCACATTAGTATAATGTAAGACGACTTACAACACCTAACAACATCTTACAACACCATACGAACCTTTAAAACTCCAAAACAATCCTAATTAATTCGTACGTGTCCTTTGAACATCGTACGACAAGTTAGGACATCTTACGACTCTTTATGCCACATTAGCAACTCGAAAAGAACGTTAGTATAATGTAGAACGCCATACAGCTTTAGTACACCTTACAATACCGTACGTAAACTTAAAACACCATAATAAACCTAATGAATTCGTACGAGTCCTTTGAACATCGTACGACAAGTTAGGACATCTTACGACCCTTTTTGCCACATTAGCAACTTGAAAAGAACGTTAGTACGACAAGTTAAAGCTCCATAATAAACCTAATGAATTCGTAAGAGTCCTTTGAACATCGTACGACAAGTTAGGACATCTTATGACTCTTTATGCCATATTACCAACTCGAAAAGAACGTTAGTATAATGTAGAACGCCATACAGCTTTAGTACACCTTACAATACCGTACGTAAACTTAAAATACCATAATAAACCTAATGAATTCATACGAGTCCTTTGAACATCGTACGACAAGTTAGGACATCTTACGACCCTTTTTGCCACATTAGCAACTTGAAAAGAACGTTAGTACGACAAGTTAAAGCTCCATAATAAACCTAATGAATTCGTAAGAGTCCTTTGAACATCGTACGACAAGTTAGGACATCTTATGACTCTTTATGCCATATTACTAACTCGAAAAGAACGTTAGTATAATGTAGAACGCCATACAGCTCCTAAGTACACCTTACAATACCGTACGTAAACTTAATACACCATATAAAACCTAATGAATTCGTGCGAGTCCTTTGAACATCGTACGACAAGTTAGGACATCTTATGACTCTTTATGCCATATTAGCACCTTGAAAAGCACATTAGTATAATGTAAGACGACTTACAACACCTAACAAAATCTTACAACACCGTACGAACCTTTAAAACTCCAAAACAATCCTAATTAATTCGTACGTGTCCTTTGAAAATCGTACGACAAGTTAGGACATCCTATGACTCTTTATGCCACATTAGCAACTCGAAAAAAATGTTAGTATCATGTAGAACGCCATACAGCTTTAGTACACCTTACAATACCGTACGTAAACTTAAAACACCATAATAAACCTAATGAATTCGTACGAGTCCTTTGAACATCGTACGACAAGTTAGGACATCTTATGACTCTTTATGCCATATTAGCACCTTGAAAAGCACATTAGTATAATGTAAGACGACTTACAACACCTAACAACATCTTACAACACCGTACGAACCTTTAAAACTCCAAAACAAACCTAATTAATTTGTACGTGTCCTTTGATCATCGTACGACAAGTTAGGACATCTTACGACTCTTTATGCCACATTAGCAACTCGAAAAGAACTTTAGTATAATGTAGAACGCCATACAACTCCTAACACCTTACAATACCGTACGTAAACTTAAAACTCCATAATAAACCTAATGAATTCGTACGAGTCCTTTGAACATCGTACGACAAGTTAGGACATCTTACAACTCTTTATGCCACATTAGCAACTCGAAAAGAACGTTAGTATAATGTAGAACGCCATACAGCTCCTAAGTACACCTTACAATACCGTACGTAAACTTAAAACTTCATAATAAACCTAATTAATTCGTACGAGTCCTTTGAACATCATACGACAAGTTAGGACATCTTACGACCCTTTTTGCCACATTAGCAACTTGAAAAGAACGTTAGTACGACAAGTTAAAGCTCCATAATAAACCTAATTAATTCGTAAGAGTCCTTTGAAAATCGTACGACAAGTTAGGACATCTTATGACTCTTTATGCCATATTAGCAACTCGAAAAGAACGTTAGTATAATGTACAACGCCATACAGCTCCTAAGTACACCTTACAATACCGTACGTAAACTTAATACACCATAATAAATCTAATGAATTCGTACGAGTCCTTTGAACATCGTACGACAAGTTAGGACATCTTATGACTCTTTATGCCATATTAGCACCTTGAAAAGCACATTAGTATAATGTAAGACGACTTACAACACCTAACAACATCTTACAACACCGTACGAACCTTTAAAACTCCAAAACAAACCTAATTAATTTGTACGTGTCCTTTGAACATCGTACGACAAGTTAGGACATCTTATGACTCTTTATGCCACATTAGCAACTCGAAAAGAACTTTAGTATAACGTAGAACGCCATACAACTCCTAACACCTTACAATACCGTATGTAAACTTAAAACTCCATAATAAACCTAATGAATTCGTACGAGTCCTTTGAACATCGTACGACAAGTTAGGACATCTTATGACTCTTTATGCCATATTAGCACCTTGAAAAGCACATTAGTATAATGTAAGACGACTTACAACACCTAACAACATCTTACAACACCATACGAACCTTTAAAACTCCAAAACAATCCTAATTAATTCGTACGTGTCCTTTGAACATCGTACGACAAGTTAGGACATCTTACGACTCTTTATGCCACATTAGCAACTCGAAAAGAACGTTAGTATAATGTAGAACGCCATACAGCTTTAGTACACCTTACAATACCGTACGTAAACTTAAAACACCATAATAAACCTAATGAATTCGTACGAGTCCTTTGAACATCGTACGACAAGTTAGGACATCTTACGACCCTTTTTGCCACATTAGCAACTTGAAAAGAACGTTAGTACGACAAGTTAAAGCTCCATAATAAACCTAATGAATTCGTAAGAGTCCTTTGAACATCGTACGACAAGTTAGGACATCTTATGACTCTTTATGCCATATTACCAACTCGAAAAGAACGTTAGTATAATGTAGAACGCCATACAGCTTTAGTACACCTTACAATACCGTACGTAAACTTAAAATACCATAATAAACCTAATGAATTCATACGAGTCCTTTGAACATCGTACGACAAGTTAGGACATCTTACGACCCTTTTTGCCACATTAGCAACTTGAAAAGAACGTTAGTACGACAAGTTAAAGCTCCATAATAAACCTAATGAATTCGTAAGAGTCCTTTGAACATCGTACGACAAGTTAGGACATCTTATGACTCTTTATGCCATATTACTAACTCGAAAAGAACGTTAGTATAATGTAGAACGCCATACAGCTCCTAAGTACACCTTACAATACCGTACGTAAACTTAATACACCATATAAAACCTAATGAATTCGTGCGAGTCCTTTGAACATCGTACGACAAGTTAGGACATCTTATGACTCTTTATGCCATATTAGCACCTTGAAAAGCACATTAGTATAATGTAAGACGACTTACAACACCTAACAAAATCTTACAACACCGTACGAACCTTTAAAACTCCAAAACAATCCTAATTAATTCGTACGTGTCCTTTGAAAATCGTACGACAAGTTAGGACATCCTATGACTCTTTATGCCACATTAGCAACTCGAAAAAAATGTTAGTATCATGTAGAACGCCATACAGCTTTAGTACACCTTACAATACCGTACGTAAACTTAAAACACCATAATAAACCTAATGAATTCGTACGAGTCCTTTGAACATCGTACGACAAGTTAGGACATCTTATGACTCTTTATGCCATATTAGCACCTTGAAAAGCACATTAGTATAATGTAAGACGACTTACAACACCTAACAACATCTTACAACACCGTACGAACCTTTAAAACTCCAAAACAATCCTAATTAATTCGTACGTGTCCTTTGAACATCGTACGACAAGTTAGGACATCTTACGACTCTTTATGCCTCATTAGCAACTCGAAAAGAACGTTAGTATAATGTAGAACGCCATACAGCTTTAGTACACCTTACAATACCGTATGTAAACTTAAAACACCATAATAAACCTAATGAATTCATACGAGTCCTTTGAACATCGTACGACAAGTTAGGACATCTTACGACAGAAAGAGTTGCTTTTCAGGTCATGGAGAATTTTGCTCGAATGAAGTGGAAACGTTTTGGATTACAGAAAATTATGCTAAACGCCAATGGATTTTTCTTTTTTAAATTCGAGAATGAGAAAGGGATGATGGAAGTGCTTGAAGGCGGTCCATGGTTAGTTCGTAATAGACCAATTATCTTAAACAAATGGCATGTTTCATCTCAGTTAAAGAAGGTGGATGTTAAAACTATATCTACATGGGTTAAATTACATAATGTGCCACTTGCTGCATATACGGCTGATGGTTTGAGCATGTTATTTTCAACTATTGGTAAGCCTATAATGTTGGATTCGTATACGAACTCGATGTGTACGGATATGTGGGGTAGAAGTAGCTATGCCAGGGCGTTAATGGAAATTTCAGCTGAAAAGGACTTTAGGGATAGTTTGAATGTTGCTATACCAAATGTGGATGGGAATGATTATATTAATGAAAGTATTGATGTTGAATATGAATGGAAACCTCCAAAGTGTAACCATTGTGCAACATTTGGACATAACTCGGATGAGTGCCCTCTCAGAATCCCTAAACCTAGTCAAGCGAAGAGCAAAGCTAAACATGATGTGGATGAGGATGGATTCACTGAAGTGTTGGGGAAGGATGGGGCGAGGAAAAAAGGTATACAAGTAAACAAATTGAAGTCAAAGTTTGAGTATAGGCCGGTTAATGTGAAGAAAAAGGCGATCAATGGGTCAGATGGCGAATCTACTTCGAAGGGACCGGGAAATCAGAATTCTTTTGAGGTTTTATCTTCTATTGACGAAGGCGATGGAGATGGGGGCACGGATGTGGGAGAGGACAAGACGGAAATGGCTGATTTTATTACTAATGGTGTTATTTCGAAATCTGAAGGGGCAAGCACTCCTGTTATAGAGGTTTCCAATGATTAGTACGGCCTGTTGGAATATAAGGGGTTTGAACCAATCCCTTAAACAAAAGGAGGTTCGTCAGATTGTGAAGGAGAGTAAGTTGAGTTTATGTGCTATTCTGGAATCGCATGTGGATATGGACAATCTTAGTAGTGTATGCAAGAAAGTGTTCAGAAGTTGGGATTGGACATCGAATGGTGGGAAGTGTAAGAAGGGTACTCGGATTATACTGGGGTGGGATCCAAACGTGTTTGATGTTGGGGTCATTGTCCAAACGGATCAGGTTATGCACTTACGGTTGGTTTTTAGAACTTCTAAACAGATGTTGTTTATGTCGATAGTGTATGCTGACAACCAATATGTGAAAAGGAGGGATTTATGGAACGATTTGACCAGACATAGCGGGGTAGTTAAGGATGACCCATGGACGATTATGGGAGACTTTAATTCTGCTCTATATTTGGATGATCATAGCGTGGGCACTTCAAGGATGGATATTGGTATGCTTGAGTTCAAGGAGTGTTTGGATGCCATTCGGGTTTTTGATGTGAAGAGTGTGGGGTTACGTTACACTTGGAATCAAAAACCGAAGGATGGCATTGGGATTTTGAAGAAGATTGATAGAGTTCTGTGCAACACTGCTTTTGTTGATCGTTTTAAGAATGCATCAGCTATCTTTCAACCTTTTAGGGTGTCGGACCATAGCCCATGTATTTTGTTGTTTCCGGACTCTATAAGGTTAAACCCTAAGCCGTTTAAATTTCCGAACTTTCTGGTTTACAAGAAGGAACTTAGTGATGAGATTCGCAAGGTGTGGGGTATCCAGGTTGAAGGGGTTGCCCAGTTTCGGGTTGTCAAAAGACTGAAATTGTTGAAACCTTACATTCGAGCGCTGTTGTTTAAACAAGGAAACCTTCGCAAGAAGGTGCTTGAGTTAAGGCAACAGCTTGATACGGTTCAAATGAATATCACCCTGAACCCATCTGATCTTGACCTACGAAGATTGGAGGAGGACGTTACAGCTAGATTTAGAGAGGCAAGCATTGATGAAGAAAGGTTCTTAAAGCAGAAATCGAAAGTTGAGTGGCTAGCTGAGGGTGATAATAATACGGCTTTCTTTCACAATTCTCTAAAATCTAGAAATCATCGGTCCAGGATTGATGTGATTATGGATGGAGGAGGGATTATTTATGAAGGGGAAAATGTTCACAAGGCGTTTGTTAAGCATTATGAGAATTTTCTTGGAGTCAAGGGTGATATATCCTTGACCCCAACTCCGGAGTTGTTCCAAAATAGGCTGGAGTCGGGGGTTGCAAACTCTATGGTTAGGCCGATATCGGATGAGGAGGTTAGGAAGGCAATGTTTTCTATTGGGAGAAATAAATCTCCGGGGCCAGATGGGTATTCTTCAGCGTTTTTTATTCACGCTTGGCCAACGATTGGTGGTGATGTGACGGATGCGATTAAAGACTTTTTCAATAAGGGTAAGCTTCTCCAAGAATGGAATCATACCCTTATTGTTCTTATTCCTAAGGTACAATCTCCGTCTCATATTACTGATTATAGACCTATTTCATGCTGCAATGTGTTGTTTAAATGCATTAGTAAGATTATTGCTAATCGGGTGAAGAATGGGTTAGATGGGATTGTGAGTATAAACCAATCAGCTTTTGTGCCGGGGAGAAGAATATCGGATAATGTGTTGTTAACCCAAGAACTTATGCATAATTATCATAGGAAGAAGGGACCGCCTAGGTGTGCTCTTAAGGTGGATATACAGAAAGCCTATGATACGGTTGATTGGAGTTTTTTGGGTTCAATTCTGAGGGGTTTTGGATTCCATCCAAAGATGGTTGGGTGGATTATGACGTGTGTGTCATCTGTGTCATTCTCGTTGAGTGTTAATGGCAACACATACGGGTACTTTCGGGGCAAACGTGGCCTTAGGCAAGGAGATCCGCTTTCACCGTATCTTTTCACGCTTGTTATGGAAATTCTAACGTTGATGCTTTCTCGAGCATCTAGACTTGACAACTCTTTCAGATTCCATAATAAATGTGAAAAGCAACGAATTATAAACCTTTGTTTTGCGGATGATCTGTTTATTTTCACAAGAGGATGTGGCTCTTCGGTACGGGTTATTATGAAATCATTATCTGAGTTCACTCGAATGTCAGGGTTGGTCCCTAGCACCCCAAAGAGCACTATTTTTTTCTGCAATATTCCGGATCATATTAGGCTGGATATTTTGAACATTATGCCGTTCGTTGAGGGTTCTCTTCCTGTTAAGTATTTGGGTGTACCTCTCATTGCGTCTAGGCTTATATACAAGGATTGTAGAGTGCTTGTTGAAAAAAAGGAGGGTAGGATAACGAATTGGAAGAACAAAATGCTCTCGTTTGCAGGGAGATTGCAGCTTATTGGGTCAGTTTTATCCGCCTTGTATGTCTACTGGGCATCGGTTTTTATTTTACCCAAGAGGGTTATTGCGGATTTGGAAACAAAGATGCGAAGTTTCCTCTGGTCCCAAGGTTCGGGTTCACAAGGTAAAGCAAAGGTCTCTTGGAAGTCTATGTGTTTACCCAAGGCTGAAGGAGGCTTAGGCATTAGGCGAATTGGGGATATGAATAATGCCCTTATGACGAATCATATTTGGAGTATTCTTTCGAAACGAAAATCCCTTTGGGTTGATTGGATCTATTCGTATAGGCTGTCAACTTGCCACTTTTGGGAGTGTAACATACCCCAAAATTGCTGTTGGAGCTGGAGGAAAATTTTGATGCTTAGACCTTTGGTGCGACAATACTTTTGGTACAAATTGGGTAACGGATCGAATGTATCTGCATGGTCGGATAGATGGTGTGATATAGGGCCGTTATCCACTTTTATCTCCAGAAGAGCTATTTATCGAGCGGGGTTGTCTATTCAGGCAAAGGTGGCTGATTTTGTGACGGATGGGATATGGGTATGGCCTGATGCTTGGTATGATATCTATCCGCTTCTTATTAATACTCAGTATGTGGCTCTTAATCCTGATGCAAATGATAAACTATGTTGGAAGGATGGGGATGTATGGTTGAACTATGCCCCGGCTGTTGTATGGGAGTCTACTCGCCATAGACATATGGAGGTGTGTTGGGTGGATATAGTGTGGTTCTCACAATGTATTCCACGTCATGCGTTTTTACTTTGGCTAGTCTTTAAAGCAAAACTTCAAACGCAGGACAAAATACTGAGATGGAGGTCGATAAGGAATACCAACATGAATATGTTGTGTTGCGTCTTATGTTTCGCTAATATTGATTCTCATGGCCATCTGTTTTTTGAATGTAAATATTCTTCTGCGGTATGGGATCGAGTAAAGGATCGAGCAGGTATGCAGAGTGTTTCGGCTGAGTGGAGTGAGACAGTTACATGGTTATGCGACCATGCAAGATCCAAGACTATCTCAAGTGTTGTTAGCAAATTGTTGGTGGCAAGTTCAGTATATTACATATGGCAAGAGAGGTGCAATAGATTGTTTAACAATCATACGAGGCCGCCTGATATACTTACTGAAATCATATTTGATACGGTTCGACATAGACTGATGGGCCTAAGGGTAAAACAAACGGATCATATGAGACAAGTTTTTGCTGATTGGAACATTCACATGAGCATAGGAAGACCGGGTGAGGGCTAGAAGGAAGGAGGTTACAACTTCAGTAGCTAGATTGTAGTCTAGCATAGTAAACTTTGTTTTGGTTTTTCTTTTAGTTATCTTTGATTCTACATTCTGGGGAATGCCCCAAGAATGAACTAGTGTAGATGCCCTACACTACTTGTTTTATGTGTTTGTGAATATATAAATCGCCGGGTGAATCCCTTTACCCAAAAAAAAAAAGAACGTTAGTACGACAAGTTAAAGCACCATAATAAACCTAATGAATTCGTAAGAGTCCTTTGAACATCGTATGACAAGTTAGGACATCTTATGACTCTTTATGCCATATTACCAACTCGAAAAGAACGTTAGTATAATGTAGAACGCCATACAGCTCCTAAGTACACCTTACAATACCGTACGTAAACTTAATACACCATATAAAACCTAATGAATTCGTGCGAGTCCTTTGAACATCGTACGACAAGTTAGGACATCTTATGACTCCTTATGCCATATTAACACCTTGAAAAGCACATTAGTATAATGTAAGACGACTTACAGCACCTAACAACATCTTACAACACCGTACGAACCTTTAAAACTCCAAAACAAACCTAATTAATTTGTACGTGTCCTTTGAACATCGTACGACAAGTTAGGACATCTTACGACTCTTTATGCCACATTAGCAACTCGAAAAGAACTTTAGTATAATGTAGAACGCCATACAACTCCTAACACCTTACAATAGCGTATGTAAACTTAAAACTCCATAATAAACCTAATGAATTCGTACGAGTCCTTTGAACATCGTACGGCAAGTTAGGACATCTTATGACTCTTTATGCCATATTAGCACCTTGAAAAGCACATTAGTATAATGTAAGACGACTTACAACACCTAACAACATCTTACAACACCGTACGAACCTTTAAAACTCCAAAAAAATCTGAATTAATTCGTACGTGTCCTTTGAACATCGTACGACAAGTTAGGACATCTTACGACTCTTTATGCCACATTAGCAACTCGAAAAGAACGTTAGTATAATGTAGAACGCCATACAGCTTTAGTACACCTTACAATACCGTACGTAAACTTAAAACACCATAATAAACCTATTGAATTCGTACGAGTCCTTTGAACATCGTACGACAAGTTAGGACATCTTACGACCCTTTTTGCCACATTAGCAACTTGAAAAGAACGTTAGTACGAAGAGTTAAAGCTCCATAATAAACCTAATGAATTCGTAAGAGTCCTTTGAACATCGTACGACAAGTTAGGACATCTTATGACTCTTTATGTCATATTACCAACTCGAAAAGAACGTTAGTAAAATGTAGAACGCCATACAGCTCCTAAGTACACCTTACAATACCGTACGTAAACTTAATACACCATAATAAACCTAATGAATTCGTACGAGTCCTTTGAACATCGTACGACAAGTTAGGACATCTTATGACTCTTTATGCCATATTAGCACCTTGAAAAGCACATTAGTATAATGTAAGACGACTTACAGCACCTAACAACATCTTACAACACCGTACGAACCTTTAAAACTCCAAAACAAACCTAATTAATTTGTACGTGTCCTTTGAACATCGTACGACAAGTTAGGACATCTTACGACTCTTTATGCCACATTAGCAACTCGAAAAGAACTTTAGTATAATGTAGAACGCCATACAACTCCTAACACCTTACAATACCGTATGTAAACTTAAAACTCCATAATAAACCTAATGAATTCGTACGAGTCCTTTGAACATCGTACGGCAAGTTAGGACATCTTATGACTCTTTATGCCATATTAGCACCTTGAAAAGCACATTAGTATAATGTAAGACGACTTACAACACCTAACAACATCTTACAACACCGTACGAACCTTTAAAACTCCAAAAAAATCCGAATTAATTCGTACGTGTCCTTTGAACATCGTACGACAAGTTATGAACATCTTACGACTCTTTATGCCACATTAGCAACTCGAAAAGAACGTTAGTATAATGTAGAACGCCATACAGCTTTATTACACCTTACAATACCGTACGTAAACTTAAAACACCATAATAAACCTAATGAATTCGTACGAGTCCTTTGAACATCGTACGACAAGTTAGGACATCTTACGACCCTTTTTGCCACATTAGTAACTTGAAAAGAACGTTAGTACGACAAGTTAAAGCTCCATAATAAACCTAATGAATTCGTAAGAGTCCTTTGAACATCGTACGACAAGTTAGGACATCTTATGACTCTTTATGTCATATTACCAACTCGAAAAGAACGTTAGTATAATGTAGAACGCCATACAGCTCGTAAGTACACCTTACAATACCGTACGTAAACTTAATACACCATAATAAACCTAATGAATTCGTACGAGTCCTTTGAACATCGTACGACAAGTTAGGACATCTTATGACTCTTTATGCCATACTAGCACCTTGAAAAGCACATTAGTATAATGTAAGACGACTTACAACACCTAACAACATCTTACAACACCGTACGAACCTTTAAAACTCCAAAACAATCCTAATTAATTCGTACGTGTCCTTTGAACATCGTACGACAAGTTAGGACATCTTACGACTCTTTATGCCACATTAGCAACTCGAAAAGAACGTTAGTATAATGTAGAACGCTATACAGCTTTAGTACACCTTACAATACCGTACGTAAACTTAAAACACCATAATAAACCTAATGAATTCGTACGAGTCCTTTGAACATCGTACGACAAGTTAGGACATCTTATGACTCTTTATGTCATATTAGCACCTTGAAAAGCACATTAGTATAATGTAAGACGACTTACAACACCTAACAACATCTTACAACACCGTACGAACCTTTAAAACTCCAAAACAAACCTAATTAATTCGTACGTGTCCTTTGAACATCGTACGGCAAATTAGGAAATCTTACGACTCTTTATGCCACATTAGCAACTCGAAAAGAACTTTAGTATAATGTAGAACGCCATACAACTCCTAACACCTTACAATACCGAACGTAAACTTAAAACTCCATAACAAACCTAATGAATTCGTACGAGTCCTTTGAACATCGTACGACAAGTTAGGACATCTTACAACTCTTTATGCCACATTAGCAACTCGAAAAGAACGTTAGTATAATGTAGAACGCCATACAGCTCCTAAGTACACCTTACAATACCGTACGTAAACTTAAAACTCCAAAATAAACCTAATTAATTCGTACGAGTCCTTTGAACATCATACGACAAGTTAGGACATCTTACGACCCTTTTTGCCACATTAGCAACTTGAAAAGAACGTTAGTACGACAAGTTAAAGCTCCATAATAAACCTAATGAATTCGTAAGAGTCCTTTGAACATCGTACGACAAGTTAGGACATCTTATGACTCTTTATGCCATATTAGCAACTCGAAAAGAACGTTAGTATAATGTAGAACGCCATACAGCTCCTAAGTACACCTTACAATACCGTACGTAAACTTAAAACACCATAATAAACCTAATGAATTCGTACGAGTCCTTTGAACATCGTACGACAAGTTAGGACATCTTACGACTCTTTATGCCACATTAGCAACTCGAAAGGAACTTTAGTATAATGTAGAATGCCATACAACTCCTAACACCTTACAATACCGTACGTAAACTTAAAACTTCATAATAAACCTAAAGAATTCGTACGAGTCCTTTGAACATCGTACGACAAGTTAGAACATCTTACGACTCTTTATGCCACATTAGCAACTCGAAAAGAACGTTAGTACGACAAGTTAAAGCTCCATAATAAACCTAATGAATTCGTAAGAGTCCTTTGAACATCGTACGACAAGTTATGACATCTTATGACTCTTTATGCCATATTAGCACCTTGAAAAGCACATTAGTATAATGTAAGACGACTTACAACACCTAACAACATCTTACAACACCGTACGAACCTTTAAAACTCCAAAACAAACCTAATTAATTCGTACGTGTCCTTTGAACATCGTACGACAAGTTAGGACATCTTACGACTCTTTATGCCACATTAGCAACTCGAAAAGAACTTTAGTATAATGTAGAACGCCATACAACTCCTAACACCTTACAATACCGTACGTAAACTTAAAACTCCATAATAAACCTAATGAATTCGTACGAGTCCTTTGAACATCGTACGACAAGTTAGGACATCTTATGACTCTTTATGCCATATTTTTGGGTAAAGGGTTACCCCGGTGATTCTATATATTAACATCAACCATAAGAATAAGTAGCATGGCAGAATACCACACTAGTTCAAACATAGGACATGCCCCATGAATGTGTACAAAAAACAAAAAACACCAACAAAAGCAAAACTGCCTAGTAAACAAAGCAAAACAAGACACACACTAGTCATGCTAAATCAACATAAAAGAAAAACAAATAATCAGCCTGGATCTACCAAATCTTTTTCGCGATCAATCTTCCATTCCCTTAGAATAGTCCACACCCGAGTCGAGTTCTTAAACTTAAGGCCCAACAACTTGCAACGAACTGTATTGCGGATTTCTTCAGCTACCACTTCCGGGGGCCGTGTCTGGTTCTTGAACAACCGGTTATTTCTTTCCTGCCACACCAAATAGACAGCAGCCGCAATAGATAGTTTACCAACCACATGGCGCAATGACTTCGAATAAGCCGACCTTACCCAGTCAATAATATCCAATCTGTGGTTCGACAGATGCTGCAATCTAGCCACAGATTTTGTAAGATCCCAAACCCTAGTAGCAAAGGAACACTCAAAGAACAAATGGTCATGAGAATCAAAATTTCTGCAACAAAGCGGACAACACATCATATTCATATTCCCCCTTCTAACCAGATCCCATGACAGAATCTTGTCTTGGGTGAGTAATCTCTCCCTCATCACCAACCATAACAGAAAAGCATGCTTCGGAATACATTGAGAAAACCAAATATTAGCACCTTGAAAAGCACATTAGTATAATGTAAGACGACTTACAACACCTAACAACATCTTACAACACCGTACGAACGTTTAAAACTCCAAAACAAACCTAATTAATTCGTACGTGTCCTTTGAACATCGTTCGACAAATTAGGAAATCTTACGACTCTTTATGCCACATTAGCAACTCGAAAAGAACTTTAGTATAATGTAGAACGCCATACAACTCCTAACACCTTACAATACCGTACGTAAACTTAAAACTCCATAATAAACCTAATGAATTCATACGAGTCCTTTGAACATCGTACGACAAGTTAGGACATCTTACGACCCTTTTTGCCACATTAGCAACTTTAAAAGAACGTTAGTACGACAAGTTAAAGCTCCATAATAAACCTAATGAATTCGTAAGAGTCCTTTGAACATCGTACGAGAAGTTAGGACATCTTATGACTCTTTATGCCATATTACCAACTCGAAAAGAACGTTAGTATAATGTAGAACGCCATACAGCTCCTAAGTACACCTTACAATACCGTACGTAAACTTAATACACCATATAGAACCTAATGAATTCGTGCGAGTCCTTTGAACATCGTACGACAAGTTAGGACATCTTATGACTCTTTATGCCATATTAGCACCTTGAAAAGCACATTAGTATAATGTAAGACGACTTACAGCACCTAACAACATCTTACAACACCGTACGAACCTTTAAAACTCCAAAACAAACCTAATTAATTTGTACGTGTCCTTTGAACATCGTACGACAAGTTAGGACATCTTACGACTCTTTATGCCACATTAGCAACTCGAAAAGAACTTTAGTATAATGTAGAACGCCATACAACTCCTAACACCTTACAATAGCGTATGTAAACTTAAAACTCCATAATAAACCTAATGAATTCGTACGAGTCCTTTGAACATCGTACGGCAAGTTAGGACATCTTATGACTCTTTATGCCATATTAGCACCTTGAAAAGCACATTAGTATAATGTAAGACGACTTACAACACCTAACAACATCTTACAACACCGTACGAACGTTTAAAACTCCAAAACAAACCTAATTAATTCGTACGTGTCCTTTGAACATCGTTCGACAAATTAGGAAATCTTACGACTCTTTATGCCACATTAGCAACTCGAAAAGAACTTTAGTATAATGTAGAACGCCATACAACTCCTAACACCTTACAATACCGTACGTAAACTTAAAACTCCATAATAAACCTAATGAATTCGTACGAGTCCTTTGAACATCGTACGACAAGTTAGGACATCTTATGACTCTTTATGCCATATTTTTGGGTAAAGGGTTACCCCGGTGATTCTATATATTAACATCAACCATAAGAATAAGTAGCATGGCAGAATACCACACTAGTTCAAACATAGGACATGCCCCATGAATGTGTACAAAAAACAAAAAACACCAACAAAAGCAAAACTGCCTAGTAAACAAAGCAAAACAAGACACACACTAGTCATGCTAAATCAACATAAAAGAAAAACAAATAATCAGCCTGGATCTACCAAATCTTTTTCGCGATCAATCTTCCATTCCCTTAGAATAGTCCACACCCGAGTCGAGTTCTTAAACTTAAGGCCCAACAACTTGCAACGAACTGTATTGCGGATTTCTTCAGCTACCACTTCCGGGGGCCGTGTCTGGTTCTTGAACAACCGGTTATTTCTTTCCTGCCACACCAAATAGACAGCAGCCGCAATAGATAGTTTACCAACCACATGGCGCAATGACTTCGAATAAGCCGACCTTACCCAGTCAATAATATCCAATCTGTGGTTCGACAGATGCTGCAATCTAGCCACAGATTTTGTAAGATCCCAAACCCTAGTAGCAAAGGAACACTCAAAGAACAAATGGTCATGAGAATCAAAATTTCTGCAACAAAGCGGACAACACATCATATTCATATTCCCCCTTCTAACCAGATCCCATGACAGAATCTTGTCTTGGGTGAGTAATCTCTCCCTCATCACCAACCATAACAGAAAAGCATGCTTCGGAATACATTGAGAAAACCAAATATTAGCACCTTGAAAAGCACATTAGTATAATGTAAGACGACTTACAACACCTAACAACATCTTACAACACCGTACGAACGTTTAAAACTCCAAAACAAACCTAATTAATTCGTACGTGTCCTTTGAACATCGTTCGACAAATTAGGAAATCTTACGACTCTTTATGCCACATTAGCAACTCGAAAAGAACTTTAGTATAATGTAGAACGCCATACAACTCCTAACACCTTACAATACCGTACGTAAACTTAAAACTCCATAATAAACCTAATGAATTCATACGAGTCCTTTGAACATCGTACGACAAGTTAGGACATCTTACGACCCTTTTTGCCACATTAGCAACTTTAAAAGAACGTTAGTACGACAAGTTAAAGCTCCATAATAAACCTAATGAATTCGTAAGAGTCCTTTGAACATCGTACGAGAAGTTAGGACATCTTATGACTCTTTATGCCATATTACCAACTCGAAAAGAACGTTAGTATAATGTAGAACGCCATACAGCTCCTAAGTACACCTTACAATACCGTACGTAAACTTAATACACCATATAAAACCTAATGAATTCGTGCGAGTCCTTTGAACATCGTACGACAAGTTAGGACATCTTATGACTCTTTATGCCATATTAGCACCTTGAAAAGCACATTAGTATAATGTAAGACGACTTACAGCACCTAACAACATCTTACAACACCGTACGAACCTTTAAAACTCCAAAACAAACCTAATTAATTTGTACGTGTCCTTTGAACATCGTACGACAAGTTAGGACATCTTACGACTCTTTATGCCACATTAGCAACTCGAAAAGAACTTTAGTATAATGTAGAACGCCATACAACTCCTAACACCTTACAATAGCGTATGTAAACTTAAAACTCCATAATAAACCTAATGAATTCGTACGAGTCCTTTGAACATCGTACGGCAAGTTAGGACATCTTATGACTCTTTATGCCATATTAGCACCTTGAAAAGCACATTAGTATAATGTAAGACGACTTACAACACCTAACAACATCTTACAACACCGTACGAACGTTTAAAACTCCAAAACAAACCTAATTAATTCGTACGTGTCCTTTGAACATCGTTCGACAAATTAGGAAATCTTACGACTCTTTATGCCACATTAGCAACTCGAAAAGAACTTTAGTATAATGTAGAACGCCATACAACTCCTAACACCTTACAATACCGTACGTAAACTTAAAACTCCATAATAAACCTAATGAATTCGTACGAGTCCTTTGAACATCGTACGACAAGTTAGGACATCTTATGACTCTTTATGCCATATTTTTGGGTAAAGGGTTACCCCGGTGATTCTATATATTAACATCAACCATAAGAATAAGTAGCATGGCAGAATACCACACTAGTTCAAACATAGGACATGCCCCATGAATGTGTACAAAAAACAAAAAACACCAACAAAAGCAAAACTGCCTAGTAAACAAAGCAAAACAAGACACACACTAGTCATGCTAAATCAACATAAAAGAAAAACAAATAATCAGCCTGGATCTACCAAATCTTTTTCGCGATCAATCTTCCATTCCCTTAGAATAGTCCACACCCGAGTCGAGTTCTTAAACTTAAGGCCCAACAACTTGCAACGAACTGTATTGCGGATTTCTTCAGCTACCACTTCCGGGGGCCGTGTCTGGTTCTTGAACAACCGGTTATTTCTTTCCTGCCACACCAAATAGACAGCAGCCGCAATAGATAGTTTACCAACCACATGGCGCATTGACTTCGAATAAGCCGACCTTACCCAGTCAATAATATCCAATCTGTGGTTCGACAAATGCTGCAATCTAGCCACAGATTTTGTAAGATCCCAAACCCTAGTAGCAAAGGAACACTCAAAGAACAAATGGTCATGAGAATCAAAATTTCTGCAACAAAGCGGACAACACATCATATTCATATTCCCCCTTCTAACCAGATCCCATGATAGAATCTTGTCTTGGGTGAGTAATCTCTCCCTCATCACCAACCATAACAGAAAAGCATGCTTCGGAATACATTGAGAAAACCAAATATTAGCACCTTGAAAAGCACATTAGTATAATGTAAGACGACTTACAACACCTAACAACATCTTACAACACCGTACGAACGTTTAAAACTCCAAAACAAACCTAATTAATTCGTACGTGTCCTTTGAACATCGTACGACAAATTAGGAAATCTTACGACTCTTTATGCCACATTAGCAACTCGAAAAGAACTTTAGTATAATGTAGAACGCCATACAACTCCTAACACCTTACAATACCGTACGTAAACTTAAAACTCCATTATAAACTTAATGAATTCATACGAGTCCTTTGAACATCGTACGACAAGTTAGGACATCTTACGACCCTTTTTGCCACATTAGCAACTTCAAAAGAACGTTAGTACGACAAGTTAAAGCTCCATAATAAACCTAATGAATTCGTAAGAGTCCTTTAAACATCGTACGAGAAGTTAGGACATCTTATGACTCTATATGCCATATTACCAACTCGAAAAGAACGTTAGTATAATGTAGAACGCCATACAGCTCCTAAGTACACCTTACAATACCGTACGTAAACTTAATACACCATAATAAACCTAATGAATTCGTACGAGTCTTTTGAACATCGTACGACAGATTAGGACATCTTACGACTCTTTATGCCACATTAGCAACTCGAAAAGAACTTTAGTGTAATGTAGAACGCCATACAACTCCTAACACCTTACAATACCGTACGTAAACTTAAAACTCCATAATAAACCTAATGAATTCGTACGAGTCCTTTGAACATCGTACGACAAGTTAGGACATCTTACAACTCATTATGCCACATTAGCAACTCGAAAAGAACGTTAGTATAATGTAGAACGCCATACAGCTCCTAAGTACACCTTACAATAACGTACGTAAACTTAAAACTCCATAATAAACTTAATTAATTCGTACGAGTCCTTTGAACATCATACGACAAGTTAGGACATCTTACGACCCTTTTTGCCACATTAGCAACTTGAAAAGAATGTTAGTACGACAAGTTAAAGCTCCATAATAAACCTAATGAAGTCGTAAGAGTCCTTTGAACATCGTACGACAAGTTAGGACATCTTATGACTCTTTATGCCATATTAGCAACTCGAAAAGAACGTTAGTATATTGTAGAACGCCATACAGCTCCTAAGTACACCTTACAATACCGTACGTAAACTTAAAACACCATAATAAACCTAATGAATTCGTACGAGTCCTTTGAACATCGTACGACAAGTTAGGACATCTTACGACTCTTTATGCCACATTAGCAACTCGAAAAGAACTTTAGTATAATGTAGAATGCCATACAACTCCTAACACCTTACAATACCGTACGTAAACTTAAAACTCCATAATAAACCTAATGAATTCGTACGAGTCCTTTGAACATCGTACGACAAGTTAGGACATCTTACGACTCTTTATGCCACATTAGCAAATCGAAAAGAACGTTAGTACGACAAGTTAAAGCTCCATAATAAACCTAATGAATTCGTAAGAGTCCTTTGAACATCGTACGACAAGTTATGACATCTTATGACTCTTTATGCCATATTAGCACCTTGAAAAGCACATTAGTATAATGTAAGACGACTTACAACACCTAACAACATCTTACAACATTGTACGAACCTTTAAAACTCCAAAACAAACCTAATTAATTCGTATGTGTCCTTTGAACATCGTACGACAAGTTAGGACATCTTACGACTCTTTATGCCACATTAGCAACTCGAAAAGAACTTTAGTATAATGTAGAACGCCATACAACTCCTAACACCTTACAATACCGTACGTAAACTTAAAACTCCATAATAAACCTAATGAATTCGTACGAGTCCTTTGAACATCGTACGAAAAGTTAGGACATCTTATGACTCTTTATGCCATATTAGCACCTTGAAAAGCACATTAGTATAATGTAAGACGACTTACAACACCTAACAACATCTTACAACACCGTACGAGCCTTTAAAACTCCAAAACAAACCTAATTAATTCGTACGTGTCTATTGAACATCGTACAACAAGTTAGGACATCTTACGACTTTTTATGCCACATTAGCAACTCGAAAAGAACTTTAGTATAATGTAGAACGCCATACAACTCCTAACACCTTACAATACCGTACGTAAACTTAAAACTCCATAATAAACTTAATGAATTTGTACGAGTCCTTTGAACTCCGTACGACAAGTTAGGACATCTTATGACTCTTTAAGCCATATTAGCACCTTGAAAGCACATTAGTATAATGTAAGACGACTTACAACACCTAACAACATCTTACCACACCGTATGAACCTTTAAAACTCCAAAACAAACCTAATTAATTCGTACGTGTCCTTTGAACATCGTACGACAAGTTAGTAAATCTTACGACTCTTTATGCCACATTAGCAACTCGAAAAGAACTTTAGTATAATGTAGAACACCATACAACTCTTAACACCTTACAATACCGTACGTAAACTTAAAACTTCATAATAAACCTAATGAATTCGTACGAGTCCTTTGAACATCGTACGACAAGTTAGGACATCTTACGACCCTTTTTGCCACATTAGCAACTTGAAAAGAACGTTAGTACGACAAGTTAAAGCTCCATTATACCTAATGAATTCGTAAGAGTCCTTTGAACATCGTACGACAAGTTAGGACATCTTATGACTCTATATGCCATATTACCAACTCGAAAAGAACGTTAGTATAATGTAGAACGCCATACAGCTCCTAAGTACACCTTACAATACCGTACGTAAACTTAATACACCATAATAAACCTAATGAATTCGTACGAGTCCTTTGAACATCGTACGACAGATTAGGACATCTTACGACTCTTTATGCCACATTAGCAACTCGAAAAGAACTTTAGTGTAATGTAGAACGCCATACAACTCCTAACACCTTACAATACCGTACGTAAACTTAAAACTCCATAATAAACCTAATGAATTCGTACGAGTCCTTTGAACATCGTACGACAAGTTAGGACATCTTACAACTCATTATGCCACATTAGCAACTCGAAAAGAACGTTAGTATAATGTAGAACGCCATACAGCTCCTAAGTACACCTTACAATAACGTACGTAAACTTAAAACTCCATAATAAACTTAATTAATTCGTACGAGTCCTTTGAACATCATACGACAAGTTAGGACATCTTACGACCCTTTTTGCCACATTAGCAACTTGAAAAGAATGTTAGTACGACAAGTTAAAGCTCCATAATAAACCTAATGAAGTCGTAAGAGTCCTTTGAACATCGTACGACAAGTTAGGACATCTTATGACTCTTTATGCCATATTAGCAACTCGAAAAGAACGTTAGTATATTGTAGAACGCCATACAGCTCCTAAGTACACCTTACAATACCGTACGTAAACTTAAAACACCATAATAAACCTAATGAATTCGTACGAGTCCTTTGAACATCGTACGACAAGTTAGGACATCTTACGACTCTTTATGCCACATTAGCAACTCGAAAAGAACTTTAGTATAATGTAGAATGCCATACAACTCCTAACACCTTACAATACCGTACGTAAACTTAAAACTCCATAATAAACCTAATGAATTCGTACGAGTCCTTTGAACATCGTACGACAAGTTAGGACATCTTACGACTCTTTATGCCACATTAGCAAATCGAAAAGAACGTTAGTACGACAAGTTAAAGCTCCATAATAAACCTAATGAATTCGTAAGAGTCCTTTGAACATCGTACGACAAGTTATGACATCTTATGACTCTTTATGCCATATTAGCACCTTGAAAAGCACATTAGTATAATGTAAGACGACTTACAACACCTAACAACATCTTACAACATTGTACGAACCTTTAAAACTCCAAAACAAACCTAATTAATTCGTATGTGTCCTTTGAACATCGTACGACAAGTTAGGACATCTTACGACTCTTTATGCCACATTAGCAACTCGAAAAGAACTTTAGTATAATGTAGAACGCCATACAACTCCTAACACCTTACAATACCGTACGTAAACTTAAAACTCCATAATAAACCTAATGAATTCGTACGAGTCCTTTGAACATCGTACGAAAAGTTAGGACATCTTATGACTCTTTATGCCATATTAGCACCTTGAAAAGCACATTAGTATAATGTAAGACGACTTACAACACCTAACAACATCTTACAACACCGTACGAGCCTTTAAAACTCCAAAACAAACCTAATTAATTCGTACGTGTCTATTGAACATCGTACAACAAGTTAGGACATCTTACGACTTTTTATGCCACATTAGCAACTCGAAAAGAACTTTAGTATAATGTAGAACGCCATACAACTCCTAACACCTTACAATACCGTACGTAAACTTAAAACTCCATAATAAACTTAATGAATTTGTACGAGTCCTTTGAACTCCGTACGACAAGTTAGGACATCTTATGACTCTTTATGCCATATTAGCACCTTGAAAGCACATTAGTATAATGTAAGACGACTTACAACACCTAACAACATCTTACAACACCGTATGAACCTTTAAAACTCCAAAACAAACCTAATTAATTCGTACGTGTCCTTTGAACATCGTACGACAAGTTAGTAAATCTTACGACTCTTTATGCCACATTAGCAACTCGAAAAGAACTTTAGTATAATGTAGAACACCATACAACTCTTAACACCTTACAATACCGTACGTAAACTTAAAACTTCATAATAAACCTAATGAATTCGTACGAGTCCTTTGAACATCGTACGACAAGTTAGGACATCTTACGACCCTTTTTGCCACATTAGCAACTTGAAAAGAACGTTAGTACGAAAAGTTAAAGCTCCATTATACCTAATGAATTCGTAAGAGTCCTTTGAACATCGTACGACAAGTTAGGACATCTTATGACTCTTTATGCCATATTAGCAACTCGAAAAGAACGTTAGTATAATGTAGAACGCCATACAGCTCCTAAGTACACCTTACAATACCGTACGTAAACTTAATACACCATAATAAACCTAATGAATTCGTACGAGTCCTTTGAACATCGTACGACAAGTTAGGACATCTTATTACTCGTTATGCCATATTAGCACCTTGAAAAGCACATTAGTATAATGTAAGACGACTTACAACACCTAACAACATCTTACAACACCGTACGAACCTTTAAAACTCCAAAACAAACCTAATTAATTCGTTCGTGTCCTTTGAACATCGTACGACAAATTAGGAAATCTTATGACTCTTTATGCCATATTAGCAACTCGAAAAGAACTTTAGTATAATGTAGAACGCCATACAACTCCTAACACCTTACAATACCGTACGTAAACTTAAAACTCCATAATAAACCTAATGAATTCGTACGATTCCTTTGAACATCGTACGACAAGTTAGGACATCTTACGACCCTTTTTGCCACATTAGCAACTTGAAAAGAACGTTAGTACGACAAGTTAAAGCTCCATTATACCTAATGAATTCGTAAGAGTCCTTTGAACATCGTACAACAAGTTAGGACATCTTATGACTCTCTATGCCATATTAGCAACTCGAAAAGAACGTTATTATAATGTAGAACGCCATACAGCTCCTAAGTACACCTTACAATACCGTACGTAAACTTAATACACCATAATAAACCTAATGAATTCGTACGAGTCCTTTGAACATCGTACGACAAGTTAGGACATCTTATGACTCTTTATGCCATATTAGCACCTTGAAAAGCACATTAGTATAAGGGAATCTGCATAAGAAGGTGCAAGAGTTATGGAAGGAACTTGATATGGTTCAAACTAACATTAGTCTGAACCCGTCGGATATTGGTCTACGAAGATTAGAAGTTGACATTGTTTCTAGGTTTAAAGAGGTATTGACGAGGAACGATTCTTAAAGCAGAAATCTAAAGTTGAGTGGCTTGCTGAGGGTGATAACAATACGGCTTTTTTCCATAAGTCTCTGAAGTCTAGGAATCATCGATCTAGAATTAATATTATTATGGATGGAGGAGGGTGTATCTATGAAGGGAAAAATGTTCAAAAGGCGTTTGTTTCAAACTATGAAAACTTTCTTGGAGTCAAGGGTGACATATCCTTGACCCCAACTCCGGGTTTGTTACCAATAAAATACCCATAAAGAGTAAATGCAAGTTTGTCTTGCAAAAAAGAGGGGGAGATGGGCGATTTTGGTGATTTGGCTGATTGGGTTTGATCTTGATCCGTGTTCTTGTTTCTTGAATCTTGATTCTTGAATATTGGTTCTTGATCTTGGGTTGTTTTCTTGGTTTGTTGGGTTCGTTTCTTGTTATTAGGGTTATATCTAAACCATAATTCGTTTTTTTCTTTCATCTGAAATTTACGATCTAATCTGAATTCTATATTTGATCAGTTATTTGCGTCTTTTTCAGATTAGGGTTTGGGTGTTTCGATCATAATCAGATTAGGGTATTATCATCATCACTCGTGCGAACTGAATCCTTGTTTATTACCGTGTTTTGATTGATCTGATTCTTGGTCGTCGTTGTTTATAACCTTGTTTGATTCTTTGCATCACTTGTTGAGGGGTTCTTGATTCATCTTAAACGGCTGATTTGATTGCAAATTAGGGTTTGTGGAGGCTATAATTGTTTGAAACCTGATTCATTGCGAATTAGGGTTTTCAACTCAATTTACTAAACGCTAATCCTAGTAAATCAGCCATATGGAGACGGATATTAGTCCAAAACCTATCAGTGCTCGAAAAGTAAAATTTGTTGAGAATACAGAGCCAAAAATTGAGGGTATTGCTCGGAAGGTGGTGAATATTGATGGTGTTCGTCTTCCTCGTCGTGGTAAAATTATAAATCAAGTGGATGAAAACCAAGCTGTGATTTTACCTGATAAGGAGAATGAGAATGTCTCTAGTGACCAGATTATTGAGCCTAATGTGAATTCTTATGCGGCTACTCTACAATCTGGTACGTCCAAAAGTAGCATTAATTTTCGTTTTTTGGAATGTTTGGATACACCACAAGGTGTTGATGTGGTTCTTCCTAGGGAATCTGTTAAAAGTGTCCAAGATAAATTAGCGTTCACTCTATATGGGTATTTTCTAGGGGATAGAGTTGCATATCCGGTGGTTGAGTATTTTGTGAAAACAAATTGGAAGAAGTATGGTCTTCAAAAATGTATGATGAATGCAAATGGCTTTTTTTTCTTCAAATTTGTTGATAACAAGAGTATGCTTGATGTGCTTGAAGGGGGACCGTGGCTAATTCGCAATAAACCAATCGTTCTAAATACATGGTCTCCTACTACTGTCCTTAAAAAAGAAGACATTAGGAAAGTGGCGGTTTGGGTTAAATTGCATGATGTGCCTATTGCAGCTTATACGGATGATGGGTTAAGCATGCTTGCTTCAAAGATTGGCTCTCCAAGGTTACTAGATTCCTACACTGCTTCTATGTGTTCTGAAAGTTAGGGTAGAAGTAGTTACGCAAGGGCTCTTATTGAAATTTCAGCAGAGCACGAGTTTAAGGATGTGCTAACTATGGCTATTCCCGATGTGGATGGAGATAAATACGCTACTGAGTGTGTTGGTGTGGAGTATGAATGGACGCCCCCGAGATGTACGCAGTGTTGTGTGTTTGGACATCTAAATGATGAATGTCCTAAACAGGTTCGTCTTACATCTTACCCAGAACAAGTTGGGGCTAAACCTAATACTGCCCCTAAACCAAAGGTTAATAGGGATGGGTTTACTGAAGTTAAGGGGAGGAAAAAGGATAACAAAAGTGGGTTTCAAGTTAACAACCAGAAACCAAAATTTGAATATCGACCATTTGACTACAAGAAAATGATGAGAGCAAGACCCACTAATTTGGTTAGTAAAGGTAGAGATCCCATGAAGATCCAAGTTCAAAACTCCTTTAGTGTTCTAGATTCGGAGCATGTGAAGGATGGGGGCGTTGAAATCTATCAAAGCGAAGGATAAATTGGAGAGAGAGGTGCTGGAAGTCTTGGATGAGGAAGAGGTTGAAGATATTTTTGATGAAATAAGAGATATATCTAGAGATAAATTAGGGGAAAGCTCCTCTTCTCATGTGGTTTCCAATGGATAGTAATTTGCTCGGGTTTTGGTGGTGGATCTCCAAGGGTGGAGAGTTCGTATTTGATGATGGCGGATGATGGTTTGGTTGTTTGATTAGTATATTTCTATTAGGTCGTTTATATGTGGTAGACTAGTTTGTTTGGATTGTTTTGTTAGTTATCTATTTTGTTCACATATGTGGGGGTTTGTCCCACATATGAACTAGTGTGGAACACATCCTCACTACTTGTACTTCATTGACGGTTGTCTTTATAATAGAATCACCAGGGTAACCCTTTACCCAAAAAAAAAAACTCCGGGTTTGTTCCAGAAGAGGCTGGATTTGGGGACTGCGAACCGAATGATTAGTCCAATAACGGATGAGGAGGTTAGAAAGGCTATGTTTTCCATTGGGAGGAATAAGTCTCCGGGACCGGACGGGTATACATCTGCCTTTTATATTCATGCTTGGCCGATCATTGGTGCTGAAGTTACGGATGCGATTAAAGATTTTTTCAATAAGGGTAATCTTCTTCAAGAATGGAACCATACCCTCATTGTTCTTATCCCTAAGGTACATACTCCGTCATGTATTACAAATTATAGACCCATATCATGTTGTAATGTGTTATTCAAATGCATTAGTAAAATTGTTGCTAACCGGGTGAAGATTGGTTTAGATGGGATAGTGAGTATTAACCAATCAGCTTTTGTGCCGGGGAGAAGGATATCGGATAATATAATGTTAACCCAAGAGCTTATGCACAACTATCATAGGAAGAAGGGTCCACCTAGGTGTGCTCTTAAGGTGGATATCCAGAAAGCCTATGATACGGTTGACTGGAATTTTCTGGAATTGATTCTAAGGGGATTTGGGTTTCATCCAAGGATGGTTGGGTGGATTATGATGTGTGTCTCTTCTGTTTCATTTTCGTTGAGTGTTAATGGAAACACATATGGGTATTTTCGGGGAAAACGTGGTCTTAGGCAAGGAGATCCTTTATCCCCATATCTTTTCACGCTTGTTATGGAAATCCTTACGTTGATGCTGTATAGAGCATCGAGACTTGATAAATCTTTCAGATTTCATAACAAATGTGAAAAGCAGTGCATTATTAATCTTTGTTTTGCTGATGATCTGTTTATCTTCACTAGAGGGTGTGGTTCTTCGGTTCGTGTTATTATGAGAACTTTGATTGACTTTACTCGTATGTCTGGGTTGGCCCCGAGCACTCAGAAAAGCACTATTTTCTTTTGCAATGTTCCGGATCACACAAGGTTGGCTATTTTGAACATTATACCTTTTGTTGAGGGCTCTCTTCCAGTTAAATATTTGGGAGTCCCTCTTATAGCTTCCAGGCTTATTTACAAGGATTGCAAAGTGCTTGTTGAAAAAATGGAGGGAAGGATTACGAATTGGAAAAACAAATGGATTTCGTTTGCAGGTAGACTGCAACTTATAGGGTCTGTTTTATCCGCTTTGTATATATACTGGGCATCGGTGTTTATTTTACCTAAAAGGGTGGTTGCTGATTTGGAAGCTAAGATGCGACAGTTCTTGTGGTCCCAAGGTTCAGTTTCTCAAGGAAAAGCCAAAGTATCGTGGAAGTCTGTTTGCTTACCAAAGGCAGAAGGAGGGTTAGGAATTAGGCGCATAGGGGATATGAATACTGCTCTTATGTCCCATCATATTTGGAGTTTACTTTCGAAACGTAAATCCCTTTGGGTGGATTGGATTTATTCTTACAGATTATCTAATTGCCATTTTTGGGAGTGTAACATTCCTCAAAATTGTTGTTGGAGCTGGATGAAAATTTTGATGATCAGGCCTATGGTGCGCCGTTTTTTCTGGTACAAGGTGGGAAACGGAACCAATGCATCTGCATGGTCAGACAGATGGTGTGATATTGGGCCGTTATCTTCGTTTGTTAACAGAAGAGCTATATATCGTGCGGGATTATCTAGTGAGTCAAAGGTGGCTGATATTGTGAGGAATGGGAACTGGGTGTGGCCTGAGGCTTGGTATGATGTTTACCCGGTTCTGATTAATATTGAATGTATTACTCTTAATCCTGACGCCACTGATAAACTCTGTTGGAAGGATGGGGACAATTGCATGAACTACATGCCGAGTGTTGTTTGGGAGTCTATTCGCCATAGAAGTGAGGAGGTGGGTTGGATAGATATAGTGTGGTTTTCACAGTGTATTCCACGTCATGCGTTTCTGCTATGGTTAGTACTAAAAACTAAACTTCAAACGCCAGACAAAATCTTGAGATGGAGGTTGAGAAAGAATGACAATATGAATATGATGTGTTGTGCTTTATGCTTCGCTACATTTGATTCCCATGAGCACTTGTTCTTTGAATGTAACTATTCTTCTGCGGTATGGGATCGAGTAAAAGTCAGAGCTGGTATGCATAGTGTTGCGGCTGAGTGGAGAGAGATTCTTTCTTGGCTATGTGTTAATGCAAGATCCAAGACTATCTCTAGTATTGTGAGCAAACTAATAGTGGCCGGATCAGCATATTTTATATGGCAAGAGAGGTGTAATAGGTTGTTTAATAACCCTACAAGGCCACCTGTTGTTCTTGCTGATATCATCTTGGATACGGTTCGATATAGACTTATGGGCCTAAGGATAAAGCAAACGGAGCAATTGAAGCAATTGCTTGCTGGTTGGAACATTCATATAAGCATGGGAAGACCGAGCATTGGCTAGGAGAAAGGAAGTTAGGATCACTATAACTAGATGGTAGTCTAGTAAAGAAAACATTGTTTTTTTTTGTTTGATTTGATGTTCTCGTTTTTTTTCTTTGGTTTACATTCTGGGGTATGCCCCAAGAATGAACTATTGTAGACTCTCTACGCTACTTGTTTCTGTTTGCTTCTGAATATATAAATCGCCGGGTGAAACCCTTTACCCAAAAAAGCACATTAGTATAATGTAACATCGTACGATAGACGTGCACAAACCGGGTTTTTTTTTGGACCCGGAACCGGGTACAAACCGGGTACGGGGGGCCCAAACCCGATTGGAACCGGGTACACTGTGGAACCGGGTACGAACCGGGTCCGGGTAGGGTGGGGGTAAAACCCTACCCTGTGGAACCGGGTAGGGTCGGGTTCGTGTCCGGTTCCTACCCGGGTCGGGTCCAAACCGGGTACTACGTGTAATTTTTTTTTTTTTTTTTTTTTACTTTTTTTTTTTGGTTTTGCGTACAATATAAAGTTACTAAATAAATACGATTTATTTCAAGTGAAAAGAGTTAACCAAATACAAGATATTGAAGTTACGATGCAAAAAAACTACTATTTTTAAACAAAGTCAATATATATATTTTTGAAATCTAAGCTTCTTCATTTTTTTCCTCTTCTTTTTTCGTCTTCTTTGAGTTCTTCATCGGATATTCCGGTTGATAGTCCCTCCTCAACCTCTTCATCATGTATTTTTGCCTCCGGTTCGATGTCGTCTTCTAAGCTCGTTAGGTGTTGTTTGCGATCAATCGCGTCCAAGTGATCTTTGAGACAAATGCACATCTCCACAGCCTCCGGAGAAAGTCGGGTCCTCCGTAAAGATATTACCCTGCCACTAGTAGAAAAAGCCGATTCCGAAGCTACCGTAGAAGCTTGGGAGCTTAGTAAATCACGGGCCATGGCGGAAAGAACCGGAAATTCCATTTCCCTTCCTTTCCACCAAGCCAATATATCAAAACTCTCAATGTCATCGGCCGACATAGTGGAAGTATAATCCGCTCCACTATATCTACCGAGCTCGCTACTCGGAGCGGCACCCTTTTGTTTTTTTGCCACGGATTCCCGAACGACATTTAAAAAGTTTTTCTTCGGGTCCTTCATCGGCTTACTTGAGCTAGCCTCCGATTGTGAAAATGGTGTAACCGTTGTTGGCCCGTATCTTAAGTGATAAACATCAAAAAGTCTTTGAAAATCGTGATTAAATTTTGCTTTTGCTTCCGTTGCGTGATTTGGTTTATCCATATGGATATCCAAATTGTCAAAAATTTCTTGAATTAAACATTCGACTCCCGTAATATTATAAAACGGGTTTAAAGCGGCGGCACAAGTAAAAACCGAAGGGAGCTCTAAAAAATATTTTTTAAATTTTTCTTTCATCGCCGGTGTCATTTCTTTAAATTTTTTTTATTTTCATGAGTTTTAATATTAAGAGACATTAAATATAATTCGTAAAGCACCAAACTAGTAGTCGGGTAATAAACCCCCGATAAGTTTTTAGTTGAATTTTTAAAAACGGCAAGAAATTCAACAAATTTTGGTATAAATTTCCAACAATGTTCCGAAAACTCGTCGGCTAACCCGCCCGATACAAGACTACTATGAAAAACTTTCAACTCATCCCGTTGTTTCAAGGCACTCTCTAACATGTCGCATGTCGAGTTCCAACGGTGAGGTGTATCCCAATTCGCACCTAAATATATCGAATTCGTATCTCTACAAAATTGTTTATAATCTTGACAAATTTGCCTTTTAGCTTTAAAAACCGAATAAAGCATACATTTAAAGTTATATATATATATTTGGAACATAATTCGGACCCTAGCCCGTCTTTCATTACCAAATTAATAATATGTGCGACACATCGACTATGAAAAAAATCACCGTTGCAAATCGGTTTATATTTTACCATAAGTTTATCAACCGCATTAGTATTATTTGAAGCGTTGTCAAAAGCCATTGAAAATATTTTGTTTTGTAAACCATAAGTTTGTATTACGTTATCTAAAAGCTCAAACAAATCATCTCCGCTATGTGGAATCGGAAAAAGATCAAAAGCAATGGTACGTTTCATCATTTGCCACGAATCGGGATCCACCCAATGAGCGGTTACACAAAGATAAGACTCTATGCAACCGTGTGGAGCCGACCAAACATCGGTAGTTAAATTAACACCGGCTTGAGAAGAACCGGTTGCGGATTGTGATGCCATTTCGAGATTAACGATAATGAAAGAGATGAAAAGAGAGAGTTTTTTTTGCGTTTTTTGCTTGCGTTTTTTGCGTTTTCGAGTGTTGTAATCAACCCAAACATCAAACATATATTTATACTAGCTAAATGGGTGTTAGGGGGCAATAAAACACAAAAAAAACGGTCAAAAAGGACCAAAAAACGGTAATATTTACGTTGCCAACGGCTAGTTTCGAACCAGGGAAAAAGACAAAAAAAACGGTCCAAACCGGGTACAAACCGGTTCCAACCGGTTCCGGTTCTTGCCGGTTCCAAACCGGTTCCAGCGCCAAAATCAAAAACCGGTGCGGAACCGCCGGGTCTTAAACCGGGTTCACCGGGTACTGGGCCCACCGGGTACGAACCGGCGGGTCGGGTCCAAAACCGGTTTTTTTGTGCAAGTCTATCGTACGACAAGTTTGGACATCTTACGACTCTTTATGCCACATTAGCAACTCGAAAAGAATGTTAGTATAATGTAGAACGCCATACAGCTCCTAAGTACACCTTACATACCGTATGTAAACTTAAAACACCATAATAAACCTAATGAATTCGTACGAGTCGTTTGAACATTGTACGACAAGTTAGGACATCTTATGACTCTTTATGCCATATTAGCACCTTGAAAAGCACATTAGTTTAATGTAAGACGACTTACAACACCTAACAACATCTTACAACACCGTACGAACCTTTAAAAATCCAAAATAAACCTAATTAACTCGTACGTGTCCTTTGAACATCGTACGACAAGTAAGGACTTCTTATGACTCTTTATGCCATATTGGAACCTTGAAAAGCACTTTAGTAAAATGTAAGACGTCTTACAACACCTAACAACATCTTACAACACCGTACAAAACACTAAAACTCCATAATAAACCTAATGAATTCGTATGTGTCCTTTGAACATCGTACGACAAGTTAGGAGATCTTACGACTCTTTATGCCACATTAGCAACTTGAAAAGAACTTTAGTATAATGTAGAACGCCATACAGCTCCTAACACCTTACAATACCGTACGTAAACTTAAAACTCCATAATAAACCTAATGAATTCGTAGGAGTCCTTTGAACATCGTACGACAAGTTTGGACATCTTACGACTCTTTATGCCACATTAGCAACTCGAAAAGAATGTTAGTATAATTTAGAACGCCATACAACTCCTAAGTACACCTTACATACCGTACGTAAACTTAAAACACCATAATAAACCTAATGAATTTGTACGAGTCGTTTGAACATTGTACGACAAGTTAGAACATCTTATGACTCTTTATGCCATATTAGCACCTTAAAAAGCACATTAGTTTAATGTAAGACGACTTACAACATCTTACAACACCGTACGAACCTTTAAAACTCCAAAATAAACCTAATTAATTCGTACGTGTCCTTTGAACATCGTACGACAAGTTAGGACTTCTTATGACTCTTTATGCCATATTGGAACCTTGAAAAGCACTTTAGTAAAATGTAAGACGTCTTACAACACCGTACAAAACATTAAAACTCCATAATAAACCTAATGAATTCGTACGTGTCCTTTGAACATCGTACGACAAGTTAGGAGATCTTACGACTCTTTATGCCACATTAGCAACTCGAAAAGAACTTTAGTATAATGTAGAACGCCATACAGCTCCTAACACCTTACAATACCGTACGTAAACTTAAAACTCCATAATAAACCTAATGAATTCGTAGGAGTCCTTTGAACATCGTACGACAAGTTTGGACATCTTACGACTCTTTATGCCACATTAGCAACTCGAAAAGAATGTTAGTATAATGTAGAACGCCATACAGCTCCTAAGTACACCTTACATACCGTACGTAAACTTAAAACACCATAATAAACCTAATGAATTCGTACGAGTCGTTTGAACATTGTACGACAAGGTAGGACATCTTATGACTCTTTATGCCATATTAGCACCTTAAAAAGCACATTAGTTTAATGTAAGACGACTTACAACACCTAACAACATCTTACAACACCGTACGAACCTTTAAAACTCCAAAACAAACCTAATTAATTCGTACGTGTCCTTTGAACATCGTATGACAAGTTAGGACTTCTTATGACTCTTTATGCCATATTGGAACCTTGAAAAGCACTTTAGTAAAATGTAAGACGTCTTACAACACCTAACAACATCTTACAACACCGTACAAAACATTAAAACTCCATAATAAACCTAATGAATTCGTACGTGTCCTTTGAACATCGTACGACAAGTTAGGAGATCTTACGACTCTTTATGCCACATTAGCAACTCGAAAAGAACTTTAGTATAATGTAGAACGCCATACAGCTCCTAACACCTTACAATACCGTACGTAAACTTAAAACTCCATAATAAACCTAATGAATTCGTAGGAGTCCTTTGAACATCGTACGACAAGTTTGGACATCTTACGACTCTTTATGCCACATTAGCAACTCGAAAAGAATGTTAGTATAATGTAGAACGCCATACAGCTCCTAAGTACACCTTACATACCGTACGTAAACTTAAAACACCATAATAAACCTAATGAATTCGTACGAGTCGTTTGAACATTGTACGACAAGTTAGGACATCTTATGACTCTTTATGCCATATTAGCACCTTGAAAAGCACATTAGTATAATGTAAGACGACTTACAACACCTAACAACATCTTACAACACCGTACGAACCTTTAAAAATCCAAAATAAACCTAATTAACTCGTACGTGTCCTTGGAACATCGTACGACAAGTAAGGACTTCTTATGACTCTTTATGCCATATTGGAACCTTGAAAAGCACTTTAGTAAAATGTAAGACGTCTTACAACACCTAACAACATCTTACAACACCGTACAAAACACTAAAACTCCATAATAAACCTAATGAATTCGTATGTGTCCTTTGAACATCGTACGACAAGTTAGGAGATCTTACGACTCTTTATGCCACATTAGCAACTTGAAAAGAACTTTAGTATAATGTAGAACGCCATACAGCTCCTAACACCTTACAATACCGTACGTAAACTTAAAACTCCATAATAAACCTAATGAATTCGTAGGAGTCCTTTGAACATCGTACGACAAGTTTGGACATCTTACGACTCTTTATGCTACATTAGCAACTCGAAAAGAATGTTAGTATAATCTAGAACGCCATACAGCTCCTAAGTACACCTTACATACCGTACGTAAACTTAAAACACCATAATAAACCTAATGAATTCGTACGAGTCGTTTGAACATTGTACGACAAGTTAGGACATCTTATGACTCTTTATGCCATATTAGCACCTTGAAAAGCACATTAGTATAATGTAAGACGACTTACAACACCTAACAACATCTTACAACACCATACGAACCTTTAAAAATCCAAAATAAACCTAATTAATTCGTACGTGTCCTTTGAACATGGTACGACAAGTAAGGACTTCTTATGACTCTTTATGCCATATTGGAACCATGAAAAGCACTTTAGTAAAATGTAAGACGTTTTACAACACCTAACAACATCTTACAAAACCGTAAAAAACATTAAAACTCCATAATAAACCTAATGAATTCGTACGTGTCCTTTGAACATCGTACGACAAGTTAGGAGATCTTACGACTCTTTATGCCACATTAGCAACTCGAAAAGAACTTTAGTATAATGTAGAACGCCATACAGCTCCTAACACCTTACAATACCGTACGTAAACTTAAAACTCCATAATAAACCTAATGAATTCGTACGAGTCCTTTGAACATCGTACGACAAGTTTGGACATCTTACGACTCTTTATGCCACATTAGCAACTCGAAAAGAATGTTAGTATAATGTAGAACGCCATACAGCTCCTAAGTACACCTTACATACCGTACGTAAACTTAAAACACCATAATAAACCTAACGAATTCGTACGAGTCGTTTGAACATTGTACGACAAGTTAGGACATCTTATGACTCTTTATGCCATATTAGCACCTTGAAAAGCACATTAGTATAATGTAAGACGACTTACAACACCTAACAACATCTTACAACACCGTACGAACCTTTAAAAATCCAAAATAAACCTAATTAACTCGTACGTGTCCTTGGAACATCGTACGACAAGTAAGGACTTCTTATGACTCTTTATGCCATATTGGAACCTTGAAAAGCACTTTAGTAAAATGTAAGACGTCTTACAACACCTAACAACATCTTACAACACCGTACAAAACACTAAAACTCCATAATAAACCTAATGAATTCGTATGTGTCCTTTGAACATCGTACGACAAGTTAGGAGATCTTACGACTCTTTATGCCACATTAGCAACTTGAAAAGAACTTTAGTATAATGTAGAACGCCATACAGCTCCTAACACCTTACAATACCGTACGTAAACTTAAAACTCCATAATAAACCTAATGAATTCGTAGGAGTCCTTTGAACATCGTACGACAAGTTTGGACATCTTACGACTCTTTATGCTACATTAGCAACTCGAAAAGAATGTTAGTATAATCTAGAACGCCATACAGCTCCTAAGTACACCTTACATACCGTATGTAAACTTAAAACACCATAATAAACCTAATGAATTCGTACGAGTCGTTTGAACATTGTACGACAAGTTAGGACATCTTATGACTCTTTATGCCATATTAGCACCTTGAAAAGCACATTAGTATAATGTAAGACGACTTACAACACCTAACAACATCTTACAACACCATACGAACCTTTAAAAATCCAAAATAAACCTAATTAATTCGTACGTGTCCTTTGAACATGGTACGACAAGTAAGGACTTCTTATGACTCTTTATGCCATATTGGAACCATGAAAAGCACTTTAGTAAAATGTAAGACGTTTTACAACACCTAACAACATCTTACAAAACCGTAAAAAACATTAAAACTCCATAATAAACCTAATGAATTCGTACGTGTCCTTTGAACATCGTACGACAAGTTAGGAGATCTTACGACTCTTTATGCCACATTAGCAACTCGAAAAGAACTTTAGTATAATGTAGAACGCCATACAGCTCCTAACACCTTACAATACCGTACGTAAACTTAAACATCCATAATAAACCTAATGAATTCGTACGAGTCCTTTGAACATCGTACGACAAGTTTGGACATCTTACGACTCTTTATGCCACATTAGCAACTCGAAAAGAATGTTAGTATAATTTAGAACGCCATACAGCTCCTATGTACACCTTACATACCGTACGTAAACTTAAAACACCATAATAAACCTAATGAATTCGTACGAGTCGTTTGAACATTGTACGACAAGTTAGAACATCTTATGACTCTTTATGCCATATTAGCACCTTAAAAAGCACATTAGTTTAATGTAAGACGACTTACACCACCTAACAACATCTTACAACACCGTACGAACCTTTAAAACTCCAAAATAAACCTAATTAATTCGTACGTGTCCTTTGAACATCGTACGACAAGTTAGGACTTCTTATGACCCTTTATGCCATATTGGAACCTTGAAAAGCACTTTAGTAAAATGTAAGACGTCTTACAACACCTAACAACATCTTACAACACCGTACAAAACATTAAAACTCCATAATAAACCTAATGAATTCGTACGTGTCCTTTGAACATCGTACGACAAGTTAGGAGATCTTACGACTCTTTATTCCAGATTAGCAACTCGAAAAGAACTTTAGTATAATGTAGAACGCCATACAGCTCCTAACACCTTACAATACCGTACGTAAACTTAAAACTCCATAATAAACCTAATGAATTCGTACGATTTCTTTGAACATCGTACGACAAGTTTGGACATCTTACGACTCTTTATGCCACATTAGCAACTCGAAAAGAATGTTAGTATAATGTAGAACGCCATACAGCTCCTAAGTACACCTTACATACCGTACGTAAACTTAAAACACCATAATTAACCTAATGAATTCGTACGAGTCGTTTGAACATTGTACGCCTAGTTAGGACATCTTATGACTCTTTATGCCATATTAGCACCTTGAAAAGCACATTAGTATAATGTAAGACGACTTACAACACCTAACAACATCTTACAACACCGTACGAACCTTTAAAAATCCAAAATAAACCTAATTAATTCGTACGTGTCCTTTGAACATCGTACGACAAGTAAGGACTTCTTATGATTCTTTATGCCATATTGGAACCTTGAAAAGCACTTTAGTAAAATGTAAGACGTCTTACAACACCTAACAACATCTTACAACACCGTACAAAACACTAAAACTCCATAATAAACCTAATGAATTCGTATGTGTCCTTTGAACATCGTACGACAAGTTAGGAGATCTTACGACTCTTTATGCCACATTAGCAACTTGAAAAGAACTTTAGTATAATGTAGAACGCCATACAGCTCCTAACACCTTACAATACCGTACGTAAACTTAAAACTCCATAATAAACCTAATGAATTCGTAGGAGTCCTTTGAACATCGTACGACAAGTTTGGACATCTTACGACTCTTTATGCCACATTAGCAACTCGAAAAGAATGTTAGTATAATTTAGAACGCCATACAGCTCCTAAGTACACCTTACATACCGTACGTAAACTTAAAACACCATAATAAACCTAATGAATTCGTACGAGTCGTTTGAACATTGTACGACAAGTTAGAACATCTTATGACTCTTTATGCCATATTAGCACCTTAAAAAGCACATTAGTTTAATGTAAGACGACTTACACCACCTAACAACATCTTACAACACCGTACGAACCTTTAAAACTCCAAAATAAACCTAATTAATTCGTACGTGTCCTTTGAACATCGTACGACAAGTTAGGACTTCTTATGACCCTTTATGCCATATTGGAACCTTGAAAAGCACTTTAGTAAAATGTAAGACGTCTTACAACACCTAACAACATCTTACAACACCGTACAAAACATTAAAACTCCATAATAAACCTAATGAATTCGTACGTGTCCTTTGAACATCGTACGACAAGTTAGGAGATCTTACGACTCTTTATTCCAGATTAGCAACTCGAAAAGAACTTTAGTATAATGTAGAACGCCATACAGCTCCTAACACCTTACAATACCGTACGTAAACTTAAAACTCCATAATAAACCTAATGAATTCGTACGATTTCTTTGAACATCGTACGACAAGTTTGGACATCTTACGACTCTTTATGCCACATTAGCAACTCGAAAAGAATGTTAGTATAATGTAGAACGCCATACAGCTCCTAAGTACACCTTACATACCGTACGTAAACTTAAAACACCATAATTAACCTAATGAATTCGTACGAGTCGTTTGAACATTGTACGCCTAGTTAGGACATCTTATGACTCTTTATGCCATATTAGCACCTTGAAAAGCACATTAGTATAATGTAAGACGACTTACAACACCTAACAACATCTTACAACACCGTACGAACCTTTAAAAATCCAAAATAAACCTAATTAATTCGTACGTGTCCTTTGAACATCGTACGACAAGTAAGGACTTCTTATGATTCTTTATGCCATATTGGAACCTTGAAAAGCACTTTAGTAAAATGTAAGACGTCTTACAACACCTAACAACATCTTACAACACCGTACAAAACACTAAAACTCCATAATAAACCTAATGAATTCGTATGTGTCCTTTGAACATCGTACGACAAGTTAGGAGATCTTACGACTCTTTATGCCACATTAGCAACTTGAAAAGAACTTTAGTATAATGTAGAACGCCATACAGCTCCTAACACCTTACAATACCGTACGTAAACTTAAAACTCCATAATAAACCTAATGAATTCGTAGGAGTCCTTTGAACATCGTACGACAAGTTTGGACATCTTACGACTCTTTATGCCACATTAGCAACTCGAAAAGAATGTTAGTATAATTTAGAACGCCATACAGCTCCTAAGTACACCTTACATACCGTACGTAAACTTAAAACACCATAATAAACCTAATGAATTTGTACGAGTCGTTTGAACATTGTACGACAAGTTAGAACATCTTATGACTCTTTATGCCATATTAGCACCTTAAAAAGCACATTAGTTTAATGTAAGACGACTTACAACATCTTACAACACCGTACGAACCTTTAAAACTCCAAAATAAACCTAATTAATTCGTACGTGTCCTTTGAACATCGTACGACAAGTTAGGACTTCTTATGACTCTTTATGCCATATTGGAACCTTGAAAAGCACTTTAGTAAAATGTAAGACGTCTTACAACACCGTACAAAACATTAAAACTCCATAATAAACCTAATGAATTCGTACGTGTCCTTTGAACATCGTACGACAAGTTAGGAGATCTTACGACTCTTTATGCCACATTAGCAACTCGAAAAGAACTTTAGTATAATGTAGAACGCCATACAGCTCCTAACACCTTACAATACCGTACGTAAACTTAAAACTCCATAATAAACCTAATGAATTCGTAGGAGTCCTTTGAACATCGTACGACAAGTTTGGACATCTTACGACTCTTTATGCCACATTAGCAACTCGAAAAGAATGTTAGTATAATGTAGAACGCCATACAGCTCCTAAGTACACCTTATATACCGTACGTAAACTTAAAACACCATAATAAACCTAATGAATTCGTACGAGTCGTTTGGACATTGTACGACAAGGTAGGACATCTTATGACTCTTTATGCCATATTAGCACCTTAAAAAGCACATTAGTTTAATGTAAGACGACTTACAACACCTAACAACATCTTACAACACCGTACGAACCTTTAAAACTCCAAAACAAACCTAATTAATTCGTACGTGTCCTTTGAACATCGTATGACAAGTTAGGACTTCTTATGACTCTTTATGCCATATTGGAACCTTGAAAAGCACTTTAGTAAAATGTAAGACGTCTTACAACACCTAACAACATCTTACAACACCGTACAAAACATTAAAACTCCATAATAAACCTAATGAATTCGTACGTGTCCTTTGAACATCGTACGACAAGTTAGGAGATCTTACGACTCTTTATGCCACATTAGCAACTCGAAAAGAACTTTAGTATAATGTAGAACGCCATACAGCTCCTAACACCTTACAATACCGTACGTAAACTTAAAACTCCATAATAAACCTAATGAATTCGTAGGAGTCCTTTGAACATCGTACGACAAGTTTGGACATCTTACGACTCTTTATGCCACATTAGCAACTCGAAAAGAATGTTAGTATAATGTAGAACGCCATACAGCTCCTAAGTACACCTTACATACCGTACGTAAACTTAAAACACCATAATAAACCTAATGAATTCGTACGAGTCGTTTGAACATTGTACGACAAGTTAGGACATCTTATGACTCTTTATGCCATATTAGCACCTTGAAAAGCACATTAGTATAATGTAAGACGACTTACAACACCTAACAACATCTTACAACACCGTACGAACCTTTAAAAATCCAAAATAAACCTAATTAACTCGTACGTGTCCTTGGAACATCGTACGACAAGTAAGGACTTCTTATGACTCTTTATGCCATATTGGAACCTTGAAAAGCACTTTAGTAAAATGTAAGACGTCTTACAACACCTAACAACATCTTACAACACCGTACAAAACACTAAAACTCCATAATAAACCTAATGAATTCGTATGTGTCCTTTGAACATCGTACGACAAGTTAGGAGATCTTACGACTCTTTATGCCACATTAGCAACTTGAAAAGAACTTTAGTATAATGTAGAACGCCATACAGCTCCTAACACCTTACAATACCGTACGTAAACTTAAAACTCCATAATAAACCTAATGAATTCGTAGGAGTCCTTTGAACATCGTACGACAAGTTTGGACATCTTACGACTCTTTATGCTACATTAGCAACTCGAAAAGAATGTTAGTATAATCTAGAACGCCATACAGCTCCTAAGTACACCTTACATACCGTACGTAAACTTAAAACACCATAATAAACCTAATGAATTCGTACGAGTCGTTTGAACATTGTACGACAAGTTAGGACATCTTATGACTCTTTATGCCATATTAGCACCTTGAAAAGCACATTAGTATAATGTAAGACGACTTACAACACCTAACAACATCTTACAACACCATACGAACCTTTAAAAATCCAAAATAAACCTAATTAATTCGTACGTGTCCTTTGAACATGGTACGACAAGTAAGGACTTCTTATGACTCTTTATGCCATATTGGAACCATGAAAAGCACTTTAGTAAAATGTAAGACGTTTTACAACACCTAACAACATCTTACAAAACCGTAAAAAACATTAAAACTCCATAATAAACCTAATGAATTCGTACGTGTCCTTTGAACATCGTACGACAAGTTAGGAGATCTTACGACTCTTTATGCCACATTAGCAACTCGAAAAGAACTTTAGTATAATGTAGAACGCCATACAGCTCCTAACACCTTACAATACCGTACGTAAACTTAAACATCCATAATAAACCTAATGAATTCGTACGAGTCCTTTGAACATCGTACGACAAGTTTGGACATCTTACGACTCTTTATGCCACATTAGCAACTCGAAAAGAATGTTAGTATAATTTAGAACGCCATACAGCTCCTATGTACACCTTACATACCGTACGTAAACTTAAAACACCATAATAAACCTAATGAATTCGTACGAGTCGTTTGAACATTGTACGACAAGTTAGAACATCTTATGACTCTTTATGCCATATTAGCACCTTAAAAAGCACATTAGTTTAATGTAAGACGACTTACACCACCTAACAACATCTTACAACACCGTACGAACCTTTAAAACTCCAAAATAAACCTAATTAATTCGTACGTGTCCTTTGAACATCGTACGACAAGTTAGGACTTCTTATGACCCTTTATGCCATATTGGAACCTTGAAAAGCACTTTAGTAAAATGTAAGACGTCTTACAACACCTAACAACATCTTACAACACCGTACAAAACATTAAAACTCCATAATAAACCTAATGAATTCGTACGTGTCCTTTGAACATCGTACGACAAGTTAGGAGATCTTACGACTCTTTATTCCAGATTAGCAACTCGAAAAGAACTTTAGTATAATGTCGAACGCCATACAGCTCCTAACACCTTACAATACCGTACGTAAACTTAAAACTCCATAATAAACCTAATGAATTCGTACGATTTCTTTGAACATCGTACGACAAGTTTGGACATCTTACGACTCTTTATGCCACATTAGCAACTCGAAAAGAATGTTAGTATAATGTAGAACGCCATACAGCTCCTAAGTACACCTTACATACCGTACGTAAACTTAAAACACCATAATTAACCTAATGAATTCGTACGAGTCGTTTGAACATTGTACGCCTAGTTAGGACATCTTATGACTCTTTATGCCATATTAGCACCTTGAAAAGCACATTAGTATAATGTAAGACGACTTACAACACCTAACAACATCTTACAACACCGTACGAACCTTTAAAAATCCAAAATAAACCTAATTAATTCGTACGTGTCCTTTGAACATCGTACGACAAGTAAGGACTTCTTATGATTCTTTATGCCATATTTTTTTTTTTGGGTAAAGGGTTACCCCGGTGATTCTATTATAAAGACAACCGTCAATGAAGTACAAGTAGTGAGGATATGTTCCTCACTAGTTCATATGTGGGACAAACCCCCACATATGTAAACAAAAAAGATAACTAACCAATACAATCCAAACAAACTAGTCTACCACAGATAAACGATCTAATAGAAAGAAACTAACAAAACCAAAGCATCATCCGCCATCATCAAATATGAACGCTCCACCCTTGGAAATCCTACTCCAAAACCCGAGCAAACTATTATCCATTGGAAACCACATGAGAAGAGGAGCTTTCCCCTGATTTATCTCTAGATATATCTCTTATTTCATCAAAGATATCTTCAACCTCTTCCTCATCCAAGACCTCAAGCACCTCTCTTCCCAATTTATCCTTCGCTTTGATAGACTCCAACGCCCCCCCCATCCTTCGCATATTCTGAATCTAAAGCACTAAAGGAGTTTTGTACTTGGATCTTCAGGGGATCTCTACCTTTACCAGCCGAATTAGTGGGTCTTGGTCCCAACATTTTCTTGTAATCGAATGCTCGATATTCAAATTTTGGTTTCTGGTTGGTAACGTGGAACCCACTTTTGTTATCCTTTTTCCTCCCCTTTACTTCAGTAAACCCATCCCTATTAACCTTTAGTTTAGTGGCAGTATTAGGTTTAGCACTAACCTGTTCTGGTTTAGATGTAGGACGAACCTGTTTAGGACAATCATCATTTAGATGTCCAAACACACAACACTGCGAACACCTAGGGAGCGTCCATTCATACTCCACACCCACACTCTCAATAGCGTATTTATCTCCATCCACATCTGGAATAGCCATAGTTAGCACATCCTTAAACTCATGCTCTGCTGAAATTTCAATAAGAGCCCTTGCATAACTACTTCTACCCCAACTTTCAGAACACATAGTAGTAGTGTAGGAATCTAGTAACCTTGGAGAACCAATCTTTGAGGCAAGCATGCTTAATCCATCATCCGTATAAGCAGCAATAGGCACATCATGCAATTTAACCCAAACCGCCACTTTCCTAATGTCTTCTTTTTTAAGGACAGTCATAGGAGACCATGTATTTAGAACGATCGGTTTATTGCGAATTAGCCAAGGTCCCCCTTCAAGCACAGCAAGCATACTCTTGTTATCAACAAATTTGAAGAAAAAGAAGCCATTAGCATTCATCATACATTTTTGCAGCCCATACTTCTTCCAATTTGTTTTCACAAAATGCTCAACAACCGGATATGCAACTCTATCTCCTAGAAAATACCCATATAGAGTGAAAGCTAATTTATCTTGGACAATTTTAACCGATTCCCTAGGGAGAACCACATCAACACCTTGTTGTGTATCCAAAGACTCCAAAAAACGAAACTGAATGCTACTTTTTGACGTACCGGATTGTAGAGTAGCAGCATAAGAATTCACTTTAGGCTCAATAATCTGGTCACTAGTGGCAGCCTCATTTTCTTTGTCAGATAAAATTACAGCTTGTTTTTCACTTTGAACATCCTCTTGATTTATAATCTTACCACGACGAGGAAGACGAACACCATCAATATTCACCACCTTCCGAGCAATACCCTCAATTTTTGGCTCAGTATTCTCTACAAATCTTGCTTTTCCAGCACTGATAGGTTTGGGACTAATTTCCGTCTCCATATGGCTGATTATTGAGTCGAAACCCTAATTTCTTTATGCCATATTGGAACCTTGAAAAGCACTTTAGTAAAATGTAAGACGTTTTACAACACCTAACAACATCTTACAACACCGTACAAAACATTAAAACTCTATAATAAACCTAATGAATTCGTACGAGTCCTTTGAACATCGTACGACAAGTTAGGAGATCTTACAACTCTTTATGCCACATTAGCAACTCGAAAAGAACTTTAGTATAATGTAGAACGCCATACAGCTCCTAACACCTTACAATACCGTACGTAAACTTAAAACTCCATAATAAACCTAATGAATTCGTACGATTTCTTTGAACATCGTACGACAAGTTAGGACATCTTACCACTCTTTATGGCACATTAGCAACTCGAAAATAACGTTAGTATAATGTAGAACGCCATACAGCTCTTAAGTGCAACTTACAATACCGTACGTAAACTTAAAACACCATAATAAACCTAATGAATTCGTACGAGTCCTTTGAACATCGTACGACAAGTTAGGAGATCTTACGACTCTTTATGCCACATTAGCAACTCGAAAAGAACTTTAGTATAATGTAGAACGCCATACAGCTCCTAACACCTTACAATACCGTACGTAAACTTAAATCTCCATAATAAACCTAATGAATTCGTACGATTTCTTTGAACATCGTACGACAAGTTAGGACATCTTACCACTCTTTATGGCACATTAGCAACTCGAAAATAACGTTAGTATAATGTAGAACGCCATACAACTCTTAAGTACACCTTACAATACCGTATGTAAACTTAAAACTCCATAATAAACCTAATGAATTCGTACGTGTCCTTTGAACATCGTACGACAAGTTAGGAGATCTTACGACTCTTTATGCCACATTAGCAACTCGAAAAGAATTTAGTATAATGTAGAACGCCATACAGCTCCTAACATCTTACAATATCGTACGTAAACTTAAAACTCCATAACAAACCTAATGAATTCGTATGAGTCCTTTGAACATCGTACGACAAGTTTGGACATCTTACGACTCTTTATGCCACATTAGCAACTCGAAAAGAATGTTAGTATAATGTAGAACGCCATACAGCTCCTAAGTACACCTTACATACCGTACGTAAACTTAAAGCACCATAATAAACCTAATGAATTCGTACGAGTCGTTTGAACATTGTACGACAAGTTAGGACATCTTATGACTCTTTATGCCATATGAGCACCTTGAAAAGCACATTAGTTTAATGTAAGACGACTTACAACACCTAACAACATCTTACAACACCGTACGAACCTTTAAAACTCCAAAATAAACCTAATTAATTCGTACGTGTCCTTTGAACATCGTACGACAAGTTAGGACTTCTTATGACTCTTTATGCCATATTGGAACCTTGAAAAGCACTTTAGTAAAATGTAAGACGTCTTACAACACCTAACAACATCTTACAACACCGTACAAAACATTAAAACTCCATAATAAACCTAATGAATTCGTACGTGTCCTTTGAACATCGTACGACAAGTTAGGAGATCTTACGACTCTTTATGCCACATTAGCAACTCGAAAAGAACTTTAGTATAATGTAGAACGCCATACAGCTCCTAACACCTTACAATACCGTACGTAAACTTAAAACTCCATAATAAACCTAATGAATTCGTACGATTTCTTTGAATTTCTTTGAACATCGTACGACAAGTTTGGACATCTTACGACTCTTTATGCCACATTAGCAACTCGAAAAGAATGTTAGTATAATGTATAACGCCATACAGCTCCTAAGTACACTTTACATACCGTACGTAAACTTAAAACACCATAATAAACCTAATGAATTCGTACGAGTCGTTTGAACATTGTACGCCAAGTTAGGACATCTTATGACTCTTTATGCCATATTAGCACCTTGAAAAGCACATTAGTATAATGTAAGACGACTTACAACACCTAACAACATCTTACAACACCGTACGAACCTTAAAAACTCCAAAATAAACCTAATTAATTCGTACGTGTCCTTTGAACATCGTACGACAAGTTAGGACATCTTATGACTCTTTATGCCATATTGGAACCTTGAAAAACACTTTAGTAAAATGTAAGACGTCTTACAACACTGAAACATGTGCTAAGTTGAGTTTGTTAAAAATCCCCGAAGATTTGAAAGTTTTTGACTCCTTGAAAATGTTTTGCAACTAAGTGGAAAATGATAGAAAATTGGGACTTTGGTTTTTCAATTGGAAAAAATAATTTGGTTTAAAAAGCAAGAATGAGTCAAATGGTAATAAATTGGTGACTCAATTAGCTTTTAGGTTTTCTTTAAGTGTAATAATCGAACCTAATTAAATCAAAATATCTCGTGGGTTATCATCTTAGGAGAAACAGAAAGGCCTTAACTAAATAATAATTAGGCACCATTTTAGGCTATAGAACTTAAATAGGTTAAGGGTTAGTGCCATTTTGGGATTTATAGCACGCTTCTTGTGAAAAGAAGTGGCGCATCCGCAAAACAAATGTCCACAGGGTGTAGACTGAAAGCGCTCAAAGTAGCTGCTAAATAAAAGAGCTCAAAGTAGCCAAATTAAAAAAAAATGAAAAATGAAAACAAAAATAAAAATAAGGCAAGTGATCCAAGACCTCATGTGCTCTACCTCCGGGATATCGACTTGGATACGACACCCCTGGATGAGGTGATCTTGTTTTATGAAAAAAAAAAAATAAACAGTCTACGCCCATAAATTTCATCCATCCAATGTTCACCCTAATATGGCACTAGTCTTTAATTTAGTTAAGTTCTTTAGGTTATTTTGGTAGGTAAAATCTATATGATTTAGCCTATGCCTTGTCAAGTAACCAATTAATCAGGCTAAACTGTGGTTTTCTAAATGTGAGACCCTGTAGATAGATTGATATCACTTGAACTAAAGCAAACACTAAAGGAAAACGGATTGGCTAGTGTTAGGGTTGTACTGATTTTTACCATGACTTGTTGCTTGTTTGAAAAAATGCTTGTGTTATCTTTATATGCTTGTTGGAAGCTATTGTCTCGATTATGATTCCATTGCGTACTTTTTCAGGGACGAAAAAAGTTTTAAGTGTGGGGATATTTGATGTGGTCTAAATTATACATCATTTCTTATAAATATTTCCTATACTTTAAATAGCTTTGTGGTTAGTTTTTATTGAATATTACACCTAATTGGTTTATATTTAAACTTTATAAGTCGTATGAGTTGATGAGAAAAAAAAAGTATATATAATGAACTAATTCAATTTTAGATGTCTTGGTGTTTAATTATTATATAATGTTTATAAAAGTGAATTTAATGTGCAAGTTATTAAGTCTTCCACGTGGATTGTAGGCTAAATGGAATGAAAGAATTGAATGCATGGTCAAGCATATATATATATATGTGGACTTTGGAGCAATTGGATAAACGGCCTCAATATTAACTACCACGTAAACCTAGCTAATCATTGGAGGGCATATAAATAAATCATATTCACCATTTGTGTGGGGCACCTTTTGACGGCAACAATTACGAAAAGGAAGAATAATTTTTACGCACAACAGAAAAGGAAGAGGAGAGAACCAGATGGCAAAGAGGACGTACGACATATTCTTGACGCAAGCGAAGACAATTAATCGAAGTTGGAGCAATAAACCAGTTAGCGATCGTTTGATTTCTTGTTTTTAATTAGTTTTAACTTTGGTTTTGAAACTTGTTGAACATGAAAACTATTGCTCTTATTGGTTTTGGTTCGTTTTTAATAATTATGAGTAGCTAAATCTTCTAACTATCTAGACCGTAGGATGATTGTTGGATGATTTAACGGTTTTTTGGGTATTGGATTATTGATTGGTTAATATTCTTGTAAAGATTTGTTAGTTTTAATCTTGATATTATTGTTTATTGATTTGGATGATTGGTTATATTTACATATTCCACGTGTGCTTTGATTAATTAGTTGTGTGCTATTTGATTAAGGTTCCGCGTTTAGTCATTACTTAGTGTTTTGATTAGGTGGTGGTTGAATCTAGACTAGATCATCATAGGAATAGTTAAATTAATCTTTCTAAAATTGGTAATCTAATTAATCTTGAGACCGAGAGGTGATAGGTTATAGGGTAGTCTTGGTTATTACATTTTAGGGAGATAGTTCCACAAGAGTGAATTAACCCTAGTAATCTAATAATTCTTGTTACTCTAGTTGAGATTAGTATTAATAAGTTGTCACTTGCATCCCTTACACTCCCGGATGTATTGTGAATTGTGAGACCGAGAGGTAATTAGTTCTTTGGACACTTGAGTATTATTTTTAGGTAAAAGAGACCGAGAGGAGATTTAACCTACACACCCGGTGAGCTTCATACATGCCTTAGGATTCATTAGGTCGAGTTAATGAGACCGAGAGGAGATCTAGCAACGCTTAGTGTATTTCTATATCAAATGTATTTTTAGATCTGGCACCAGTCAGTTTTCTATAACCGAGAGCATTAAAATCGCCAACAGGATTCCAGGTCTAGATAGTTGCTTCGTCATTCTTGCTTGTTCGTGTTCCGTTTCCATTCCGTTTGTCTCCTATTTCCGTAATTTCATTAGTTTATTTTTTTAGTTTTAATTAGATAATAATTAGTTTCTTCTAATTTAATAAAAATTACAACTTTCAAAACCCGGCTAAAACTCGACAACTGTTTATTACTGAGAGCCGTCTAACGCGTCCTTAGGTTCGATACTCGGATTTACCTGGCTATACTGCGCACGACCAGTACACTTGCTGTTTGTGTGAAGTAAAGTTAGATATTTCTATTTTTAAAACCGAATTGTGAAATAACATTTTTATAATTAAAATAATATATATGTTTTCACACATCAGTTACAATCTCAAGGTTATATACAGAAAAATGTACTAACTTTTACTACACCATTGACTTTCTAACTAACTCACTTCAACCATCTAACTAACTACTTATTAGAATATTAGACTATATCTAATATGTATAATGTAATTAACACTATAAAATCTGCATTTTGACTTTGACTGTATATTTGACTTTGACTTTGGTAAAGTCAATACAAGCCTATAGTTATTCACTTCAAATGGTTTTGGGAAATGGTTGAGTAGCACCACACATTTGTCAACTTGTGACACTTGTTCTTTCAACTTGTCCACGTAGGCTGCTAACTTTTCTTGTCATAACAAGGCCGATCTATAAGTGGAAAACAAAATTTAACTGCACTTATTTTGTACTTTCTCATTGTCATCATCAACTACCAGTTTTTTGCTTGTGGTTATTATGCTCTAGGGCCTCGGTTCTTATTAATGGAGTGCCTACTCAAGAACTTTAATGCCAAAGGGGTCTCCGACAGGGGGATCGCCTATCACCATTCCTTTTCACCATCGCAATGGAGCCGCTTAGGTGCATGATTGCTAAGGCGGCTTCAGTGGGTATCTTTCAGGGTATACAGTGTCCAAATGGTGGCCCAAATTTAACACATTTGCTATATGCAGATGATGTTCTCATTATGGGCGCTTGGTCAAACGCAAACCGGTCCAATCTTATCCGAATTCTAAGATCATTCTACTTAATTTCTGGTCTCAAGGTTAATTTATTCAAGAGTCACATATATGGTATAAACATTGATTCAACGGAAGTTGCAATGGTGGCTGGATCTATTGGAATGCATCATGGAGTGGTTCCGTTCCAGTATCTCGGTCTCCCAATTGGCGCTAACATGTCACATTCCAAGAACTGGAAGCCAGTGGTTGAAATTTTTGAAAAGAAACTATCAAAATGGAAGGTCGATCCTTATCTATTGGAGGTAGGCTAACTCTCATAACTTCAGTGCTCTCTAGCCTACCACTTTATTACTTCTCCTTATTCCGGGCACCGGAGAAAGTTCTACACCAACTAGAAAAAATAAGAAGAAACTTTCTATGTTCCGGAAACAATGGGGAGAAAAAAATCAATTGGGTGGCTTGGCCAAAGGTGGTTCTACCTAAAGAAGAGGGGGGCCTTGGTATTGGCTCGTTGAAAGCGGCTAACATTGCATTACTTTCCAAGTGGTGGTGGAAACATAAGTCCCATCCGCATAAGCTATGGTATAAGGTCATCTCTTCAATCCATCATACTAGAACACAACCACATCATATGCCTTTAAGTGTGACACCCCGCCCGGCGGCGAAAAACACCGAGCACGTCAAGTGAATTGGATATCAATAGTACAAAGCACATGACACTAAACGCATATTTTAATATCATTAAAATAATAATGTCGTGACATAAATGAGAAATAAATAATCATAAAGCGGAAATAAAAGCCAACAATAATCGTAATTTATTATTCATTTATTCTAGGTCCAAAAGCATCCTATGTCTTGCAAAGCATAAAACACTCAAAACGCCACCTGAAATACGTGTAAAATAAGTTAGCTAAAGAATTAGCTAGTGAGTAAAAACACAGTTAATAGTACATAGTATGAAATCCGAGATCATTATAAATATGTTTCGCAATCTTATGTGTATAGCAATTGCATTATATATCTCAACCGTGACCATAGAAACACATAGAAACAAGTATCATAGACCCCGCAGGGTAACCTTTAGCAACAAGTCATGGGGAACCACTCATGTTACAAATACTGATAACTATCGTTTAACCGTCATTTAACCGTCTCGATATATAAATTATCAGTAAATGTTTAAGCATCGAAAGGGACATAGCGTCGTAGCAACAAGCATCACAAATAGTAACTAGAATCCAACCTATAGAATCAACAAAAGAATCGCCGGGTCTAATCACCTATCAGGCCATTAGTGTAGGTGGGCTTGTCAGGCCATTAGCGCTAATATCATACCGGTGGAAATTACAAGATAATATAAATACTAGTGTCTAACACATAATTTTGCATCATGTGGCCAAACAAGATTAACACATCTAATGATCTCATTTAGAAAAATAGAAACAATAGAAAAGAAACCGTAGTATCATAGGAACACGTATTTCAGCCCCAAAAACGTAAACAGTAAAAAGGGGTGTGAGTTTACTCACCTTGAAATACAATTATAATCGAACCGTTAGAAACATAGCTAGAGAGAACCGAAGGTTGCCCCAGTATTAGTACCACCTAATTAATTGAGAAACCTAATTTAGAAACGAAACAATAATATAGCAACAATAATTAAAATCAGAAAATCTAGGGTTTCGGATTTGGATTTTTACGGTTTTAAATTACAAATTGGAAATTACGGTTTTAAAATACTAATTGGGATTGTTGTACGAACCGTAATAGTATTTTCGAAATTGAATATATATATATTTTATAAATATTTCTTTTTATGTACTTTAGTTTAAATGTTTGTACAATTTCAAAACTCTTATAAATATGTAGCATTATAATTTGTATATATGTAATTAAAATTGGTGCTTTTAACATTTAGAAAATATGTTTAACTTAAAAGTGTTATTTAGGTTTTTAGAAAATATAGTTTTAATGCCTACAATAGTAAGAATGTAAAAATTAAGAAAAACAGGAGCAGAGGGACTCGAACCCGGGTCTTCACGCGCACAAACCAACTTGTTAACCACTGAACCAGTTCCTGTTTTTGTTAATGATCTGGATCTCTAATTATTTTATCATTTAATAGGGAACAAAACCCATATGAATACAAGCCCTATATTCAAAAAAACACCCAATTCGTTCGAACCAGTTAGTATAATCCCAATCCAATAGAGGGCTTTTGATCTACGCTGTAACACGAGAATTTTGATATATTAAACTTACTTGATGGTGTAGATTTGATATGGTTTCGAGTTGGAGAAAGATGCGACTGTTCTTGATGAAAATTCGCGATTCTGAGATGATATGAGATAAAACAGATGGATTAGGAAGGTTATAGATGACAGAGAGGATTAAAAAGAATCAAAAAGTACCTGATTTGGTGCTCGGAAGGTGAAAAACGATGGTGTCGCCGGAGAAATATTTTGTTCGCTTGATTTTGTAATTGTAGAGCATGAACAGGATGATTTGGTGTTAGTAATGTGTTAATCGGCTACGAGAGATGATTATGGAATGAATATCTCGTTGATTACGGGTTTAATTTTGGACATGAAATTTTGAAATAAAATCGAAGATTCGAATCGGTTTATTTGGAGCTAAGATTACGCGTTATTAGATGTGTAAAAGGTTCGAAATGAGCAAGGGATGATTTTCGGAAGGTTTCGGATGATTTAAATCGACCAAAACGTGTAGATGTTGGGTTGTCGGAGCATGCCGGAGTTCGGCCTTGGCCGGAAAAAAACTGCCGGCAAAGTGCCGGTTTTGCGGGGGTTAACAAGGGGGGGGGGTGTTTGGGTTTTAAACGATTTTACACAACAGCCCCCTGAGGTTTCTATTTGTTTATTAGATGAGTTATAAAGTTTAAATTCATGTTTTAAAACTTACAATTTTGACCCAAAATTAGTTTTAAACATTAAGTTAACAAACTAACTTAACTATTATTAATTTGTAACGTTATAAGATTGACGTTTTATATTTTAGTTCATTTATGCCGTTAAGAAACTATTGATAGGCTTAGAAGCGGTTTTTGTTTAAAATTTTTTATTTAATTTCTTTTATGAAGTATATCTACGTATTTTGAGATTTATTATTACAATAGTAGTTATTTAGTCCACGTAGTAATATTGCGACATAATAACGGTCGATTAATTGAGATAAGAATATCGTACAATCCAATGTATTTATTAATAATAACGAGTGTTACGTCTTTTTGAAATTTAATAGTATTACAATTAAAAGATAATTAATCTCGAGTTCGAGTCGGGCATTCGGGTTCGGGTTTGGGGCAGATGTCACATTAAGGGTGGGTATTGGTGGAGTTTGGAAGGCCATCTCAAGAATAAAGGATACGCCGCATCACTTCGGCTTTGACCTCATCAACGCCTTAAATGGAGAATTTGAGTCAAAGACAATAAAGTCTAAGGTGGATGATTACGCGTCTCATGTGAACAAACTTGCCTTTGAATGGAATAATTGGGTTCCAAAAAAGGTGAATATCATGAATTGGAGAGCAAGTGTAGATCGTCTGCCCACTAGAGTTGCACTCCAAAGCCGTGGGGTTCCATTGATTCCAATTCACTGTCCGATATGCCGGGAGGGGGATGAAACAACCGAACACTTACTCACTTCTTGCCCAACTGTAATAGAGGTTTGGAATTTAGTTGGCTCTTGGTGCAAAATTGGACCCATTTTTGCCTTCTCAACGCTTGATCTTCACCGACTTCAAACACACAAATCAGGATCCAAGGAATGGAAGAAGATTATCAATGCAATTGTCCTAATCACATGTTGGTGTTTTTGGCGTGCTAGAAATGATCGGATCCATAACAATGGCCCAGTTAATGCAACAAGAATTGTCAACGAGGTGAAGGTTCTATCATTCCTTTGGATTAGCAATCGGTCTACAAAGATCACAATGGATTGGGAAAGGTGGCGTTCGTTTTCGTTAACATTGTAATTTGTTTTACTGATGGTATGTTTGTATAACGATTCCTAGCTACTTGCTAGGTAGTTATAATGAAATTTCATCTTTGCCGTTAAAAAAAAAAAAGCTAACGTATGGGGAACAACATTTCGGTCACCTTTCCAACACGTATCTCTTTGCGAATACTTGACTTTTGACATCCTTAGCACACGAAAGATGTGTCTGCATAGTAACCCATATTGCTCGTACCTACCACATAAACATGTTAATTATAACCATGTCTTCGTCTTTAAAAAACCTAAATAAAGAAACAAAAAAAAGGCAAAGGTGTTTTAAAACAATACGCAAATAACACCATGGGTAGTATACAATAGCATAGAATGAAGCATGTAAATAATACGGAAAAAAACATGAAATAAATATACATTTACATCCATCCCATTTGATCCTACAAACACTAAATCCCTAACGGAAAACTTTAGAAAATCATTAACTTCTTCAATTTTCATACATGTGGTTTTGTGATCATCCAAATATACACATCGTTGAATATATTTCTAGTGTATATCTCATTAGCTTGTTTCTCTAAAACAAGAGTAATACTACTATTCGTAAACTGTCCAAAAAAATAATTCTCAATCTACGAACGAGATGTTGTTTGCATTAGGCCCGACATAAACTCAAGACGATAATAAGCAGAAATCCAACCGTTACTTAAACCAAATATGTCAGTCAACCATTTATTAGCACCTAAACTAAAATCTATTATTATTTCCTTCTACTTTGCGTCAAACTCTTTGGCTTCAAATGAATTTGTCCAAACGATGTCGAATATACGCGCGGTGTTTGAAAGACTTATCTGGCGTAAGTGTTTTTCCAACCTGTAAAATTTTATAGAAAATGAAGACAGTAAGACACCACAATTAACAATCTTTAAATAAAAGTTTGGTTGTTTACAAAGTAGCACATTCTTATAATTAATGCTCTTATGAAAATAGTAGAAGGCATTTGTTGAGAATAATAAAAGTTGTAAAAAGTACGTTGTAGAAATATAACATGTAGACATATATGAAAACCGAATGTAGATAGATGAGTATGACGACTAACCTTCGTAGCGAACTTTTTCATGATGTGCCACATACATAACATGTGCCTACTCACAAGCCAAACTAGTTGTATTGCCTTCCTAATGGCCGGTTGTATCTTGATCTATAACAACAACACGAGGCTCAACACCATGAGCTTTCTTGAATGAATTTAACAGCCATACGTAAGTATCAGATGTCTCATAACCCAATAAAGCCGCACCCAGGCGTACGTAAAACTGTAAAAGGGACAAAACTATGTCATATATGTCAATTTGCATAAATTTAAATTAAATAAAAATGAAAGAAAAGAAGCAAACTATTAGCAAAAAAAAAGATGTAACTATGAAAAGGTTGTAAATGTACTTGTTTGTACGAAATGTAGAATCAAATAAAATGGCATCGCCATAAACTATGTAGCTCTGTTTCATAGTTTGATCGGACCGAAACAACCCATTAACGCACCGTTATCCCCGGTTATGTAATAGCATGAAAAATCGGGTAAATACCGCTTCTTGTGAAGTAGCTGACGAATAACCATCTCAGAATCATATTTGCCAATGTAAACATTAATGTCTCTCTTAAAGTTCTTATAGTCATTAAATGCAGTACAAACCTCCTCGAACCCCATAATGTGTCCTCATTTTGGAGAAAGCTTTAACAGGACCGATATTCAACTTTGACATGTTTATAATGAACTATTTTTGGGGCACTGTCAACTTAGGAGCACAACGTAATAAATGATAGTCTCCCTCTTCAACAAGCGGGTGGTTATGTTCTTCCAAAAATGCATTAACTCTATACATGTTACCAACTACCTGAATTTTCAAACAGGCATGACAATATGTTCTTTTAGAACCTCTCATATGAGATTGTGACTCTTCGGAGTTTTCAAGGGTGCCTACTTTTTTTAATGTTTTTTTCCTTCTAACAAAATATTTCAATGTGAGTGAGTCTAGAGGTGGCAAAATGGATGGGATGGGATGGGATGGTAGATGGGTTAGGATGGGATTGGGTTAGGATGGGAATGGGTTAAGATGGGATTGGGTTAGGATGGGATATTTTTAAAAAAGGTTAGGATGGGTTTGGGTTAGGGTGAACTTGGATTAGGATGGGATATTTGTTATGGTCTGAATAGGATGGGTTTGGGTTAGGGTGAACTTTAAATGAGCTTATAAATCACAAATCCACACACACTTCAATTTTACTTATAAATATACATACTTATTTAAATGAGACTTTCAATTTGGTTTGGTTTTCGGGTTAAACCAAATAAACCGAATTAGCTAAAAAAAACTAAACATTAACATCTAGTTTCTAAAAACTAAACAAGTCACATTGGAATCAATCTGATGTAAATATATACAAGATATATGATCTACGAATTTTGAAGTTAATGCTTCCATATTCCTATAATAATATTTCAAATATAATACAATACTTTGAACTTGAACTTTTGAATTATTGATGCTTGTTCGATTGATCCATTTTTTTAATAAAACATAATAATTCAATTGAAAGTGAACTGATGAAAACGTGATTAGAGCAGCTTGATGACAACGTGATTTCAAACCTTGATGGAAGCGTGAACGGTTGAAAACGTGAACTGATGGAGTGATGGATGGATGCAGCCTGCAATTCGATTAGGGTGACTAGAGGAGTAGTTGAGTGATGAAACTTGAAAATTGAAAACGTGAAGTGATGAATGGATGTTTGTCTGAAGTGATGATCGATTAGGGTTTTTTTAGTTTGGGGCTTTGGGCTTTAAAGAAATTGGGCTTTTAAACTACAAGTCTACAAGACATAAGAGATATGGGTTATAAATCCTACTATTCTTTCGGTTTACTGCATACTTTAATCCCATCCCAACCCATGTACACAATAACAAAAGCCCATCCTATCCCATTTATAAAATTAAACCCAATAACAAAAACCCATCCTATCCCAATAGTAAAAAGAACTAGACCCATCTTGACCCACTTCAATTTTAAAAAAGCCCAAACTAACCCATAGTGGGATAGATGGGTTAGTTTTGACAGCCCTTGACAACCATGTCCGCATAAGACTTAAAAAATGAATAAGCAGCATCAATGGAGTTAAAACTAATGTCCACTCATGGCCGGTTTACTCAAAATAGTAACACAAATCTTTGATTGTTTATCCTACTTATTACTTATTTGTTGCAATATATGCATTTCTTTACAATTATTATCGCTAGTATCTACTCTTCTAATAAACTGTTAAGTCATTGTATCACATAACGTCACTTGTCGCAACCATAATGAATCTCATCAAAAATATGGATCCTTAGGTTCATCCATTTGAGATGTGGATCTTTTAATAAAGCTGGATCATGTTTGAAAATTTGTAAATAAAGATCTAAAATTTTTATCTTATTTCAATATAAAGTTATATAAATACTTTTTACCTTTCAACCTATGTGAACACGGGGGTGTTAAACTAGTTACTAATAATATCGTCTAAGTAAAATAATAATAAACCAAGCTTATTAAAATAAGTTCATGTATTACACACGAACGTGGAAAATCCCGAAATTCTACATATTCGTATATATTTTTTTCTTTTAAAAAGCAACACCTTGATTTTCAATGAGAAATACATCACAACCTGTGGTCAGTAGGACTAGAACCCCTAACCTAGTGCTTCTAACACAATTGTGTTACCAATAGGCCACTAACCCCATTGGCATATATTTGTATATAATACTGATATTCTGATAGTGTTTAAAACATAATTATCTAAGATGTTACTACTCTAACATGTACATTATTGTACAAGAAACTTGGATAAAACTCAATAATAATACTAAGAAAACCCCAAATTTTAACTAATATATACAAATAGCTCAACCGTATACGAATAATATCCTCATGCTAATATTATAAGTTATCTTTTATTTGTATAAATAGGGACTTAATTGATGAATGCCGACACATTGTGTGCATGTATGAGCTTTCAACATTAATATAAATACAGAAACTTGCTTTCAATTCTAATTATGGTGAGTTTCACGACCCGCTTTTACTTATATTTCTCGGGTGTAAGCATGTGTGTAAACCTATTTTGATTTTGTAATTAGTTTTATATCACGTGTGTACTTAATATACCAAAGTACTTACATTTCTTGAACCGTTAATATATGGGGTATACGAGGAAATTCTGGCAGTACTACAAGGTTTGACAATCCCCACCTTTGACTGAGAGCCTGACAGGTGTGAATTGTCCCTAATCACGGTGCCATTTTCCTAATCACCTATTGAAATAACTGTGTTTTACTTTATCTGAACTTTATGATTTTTATATTGATATTCAAACTTGTGAACTCACCTACCTAGTGTTAACAAATTTTAACATGTCTTTCTTAGGTTCTTAAGGTTAGCTGCACGGCTAAGGCATGCATCAGTGGGTCTACATGATTTCAAACAATGTTATTTATTTATTGCACATCATTGTATTATTTACATTTTAGGCACAAGATTTAAATGAAATTACATTTAACTAAATGTTTTGACATTCACTTGTCGTTACGCTTCCACAAAGTTTAAAACATTTACTCTATTTGGTATTCTCATTTAATGAGATACGTTGGTTCGTAAATTCATATAGTGTCATTCGATATAACTAATAGCCAAGATTCTGGTTTGTCACACTCTTAACGGAAAATACACTCTTAACGGAAAATACTCCGTTAGATGAATTTGGGGTGTGACATAAAAGTTCACAAATTTAAATTTTGATAAATTTAGAAAAGATCTATGGTGAACAGTTCTAATCGCAGATCTTCATTTCCATTCAAATATTCAAGCCATTTTTTATGTTTTGGTTCAAAATTTGTTCAAATCTAATCAAATAAAAGCATTTTGTAGCATGAAGTTCAACAAAATTCACTTTAAATTTTCACTTTTCTCTTAGATGTACAGTGAATAATACTCGCACATTTATTGTGATGTGCGGGTAACAGTTCTCGCACATCTTTCAACATTTAGACAAATTTTGATTTTTTATTGTTTTTCCTTTGCAACTTGCACAACACATGAATATGAATTAGATAATCATCATCAAGGTACCAATTGATCAATTTCAATTTTCACATTTGTTCATCACATATAAAAAAAGATATGTGGGTAAAAGTGTTCGCAGATCAAGATTTTTATCTTTTTCTAATATGCGGGTGTTGTTCTCCATACATCTATATAGATGTGCGTGTAACAGTATCTGTGCATCTTTTTCATAAAATCTCAAACACGTTGATTATCTTGATTTAATGATTTCTTTTATCAAATTATTTATATTAATCTCCAAATCAACTTATATGTTCAAATTTCATCAACTGTTTTATCTAATTTGCCCTTTAAGTTGTTATTTTCCCTTTGTCAATATCCAATGAAGGTTTTCACTTCAAACTTGTTTTTTTATCATCAAGGCAAGTGTGACTGTATCATGCAAATATCAAATTCCCATTAGAGATAAGTCGAATACAATCAATCTATACTTATAATACCATAAGTCCAGTCAACCATATTGACATTTATTTTCTTTGATTATTTTTCTGAGATTTTCTCCTACTAAAGTTATGATTTTCTAAATGAAAATTTGAATTACATTTATTCAGTCAATTATATAACCAAGCTAGAAAAATCATCTAAGAAGAAAAGAAAGAAAAGCTAACACATATATTATGAATCTTTCCCTCTAATGAGATCATACCAGTCAAATATATTCACACAAAATAAAAGAAAGTTTTGAATAAACATAGATATTTTTTCAAAGTGGATGATAGACATTTAACTCAAACAAACTTACTTTTTCGAACACTTGACAATATTTATCATGTTTTGGGTATTTTATGTATGTCAAGTATGTGACTCACACTCAAACATTACAAGCTCTACCTCCTTCAAAATATGTAAGAAAACACTTTAAGATCTTTAATACCAAGTTATTTACAATATATGTAGTGAAGCATATTGGGTTTTTTAAGAAAACCATAAATGGAAGTCTTAGGTGGTGTTCCTATTGCGAATCTTCTACTTTTGTTATATTCCTCATTGGGAATCTTTTGTGCATCAAGTAAGAAATCCAGGTCTGTAGATATTACAAAAAAGGTCCGTTGATACCACAACAATCATTAATGCTAGCTCAACACTAGTTTTATTGTATCATTATCCAGTGTTTGTAAGTAAATCACAAGCAGTCTATTAGAAAAGTGAACTGGTTGAACAATTCACCTACAATTTAAAATCAGTTTCATTACCTACAAATTTATTTTGTAAAACAATTCAACTCCTTATGTTATTGTGATATAATTCATAAAAAGATAAGTTAGGGAGAGAAATTTCATTAGTATGAAGTATGTACTTTGATGATTGTTTTGTTTTGAGTTCGATAGTATTTAGGTAACGATAACATTATCATATTTAACCTTACATGTGTGTTTTTCATAGCTATTTGTGTGTATTATGATAGATATTCTCAAGTTCATATGGCATCAACACTTCAAATGATGATTTTATTAAAGTGTTACATTCAAGAGAGTTAGTTTCATACTACTAAGGAAAAGTTTCAGATGAGTTGCGTCAATAGAAAGGTTCCCTAGTGGACTACTATCAACACTACTGTAACTGCATCAAATTTATAAAAACTGGATTTTATGTACCTTACTATAATATTCATATGATAAAATAGTAAGGTTCCCGCGCAATGCGGTGGAGCAACACCTTGCATTAAGGTTTCAATTATAAAGCAGATTTTCAGTGTTACACCAAGTTGTTAATATCATTTGTATCCCTAACTCATCCTGCTCTTGATCATGTACTTCAGACGATCATGATCTCAAGCTGAGCATTCAAAATTTCCATGTCTTGACAAACACAAACTAACTTTATAAGAAAGAGTTCATAATCCATCGATTTAACTAAATAGAGAGGGGAACTAAGTGAATTTTGATTGAAAAAAGTATATAAACGATGCCTAGTTACATACGGATTGTGAAATCAATTTAACCTAATAGAGATGGGGAACTTATGCAGTTTGACTTTTAGTTGAATAAGTTAAGAAAGTAAGCGAACAAAGTCATAAATAGGATAAAAATGCCACAAAATAAAGATTAACAATGGTTTGTCTAAATAACTCCACTTTATTAACCAAGTTGGTTAATAATAAAGTTTATTATCAAAAACTTGGTAATTACTTTGTTTTCAACAGCTTAATGGACCAATCAATATATTAATCGCATATTAGTATAACCATAATTTGCATCTGTTTATAGTAATAAAAACTTATTATTCAACGTATTCATGTTTTCCATGGTAATAATGAGCTACATCTTGAGTCTAAATCACATATATACATGAGTTAAATAAATGAAATATCTATAATACATTAATAATCTATAATACATAAACAAGTTCCTTAATTTTCAACACATATCCTACATGAAACCCTAAAGCAGTATTCAAAATCCAATTTCAAAACATCCCCTCCTTCACTCCTTCATACCGTTCCTACATCTTCTTCTTCACTGACGACCTCTTTCACAAGATTTACAAACCCTAAATCGCTTTTGATGATCGCGCCTACCTCTTCGGCTCTTCGTCACCTTCATCTGCCTCCTCATCGCCACTGATGTGTGAAAGTTGTATCTATTAAATTCAAACAAGTTTTAAAAATTGGAAAACCTACAAAACCACACACTAACGGCAAGTGCACCGGTCGCGGTGTAGCTAAGTAAATAAGTCTGGATTATCGAACCTTGGACACAGATCTAACGACTCTTGAAAATAAATCTCTATCGACTCCTAGCCTACTAAATTCATTTGATGAGAAAAAGGTTCTTAAATGCAACTAAATAAATAAATAACTAGAACAAAACGGCAAGTTCGAAAACTAGAGAATAAACTGAAACTTAAGTATGGATTGAAGTAGGTTACTTAGGCAAGAATCCCTAGACTCATGAATGAAATCCTAATTCTGGAATTGAATGAAGACCCTGTCTAATCCGATAAACCCCCGGAAGATAAACCGAATCTGACAGTAAGACAAGTGAAGAAGTGCTAAAATGGATTGACTCGAGTTATCGACCACCAAATCCCATAACTATCAGGTAAAAGATAATTTAAATACTAAAATCCTCAAGTTATGAAGCTGAATAAACTTAGAAAACCGAAACCCCAGGAAACTCTAGACACGAGTAAACAGGTGAACCCGAGTTATCGGCTACCCAAACTGTCAAACAACGTCTATTTAATAACCTAGCAATTCTAGATTAGATTTCTCACTTTCAAGAATTGATTGCACGCCTTGATTAATTGATTTTAATAATTATTATACTTGAATTAGATTTCTCACTTTCAAGGTCTAAACCGAAAACTAAAAGTTGACAACCTAGACTAATTCCCGAATCTAGAGTATATTTCTAAGTATCTAAATCAATGGAATCAACAAATATATTATCAAACCAACCAATTCCAACACACAAATAATAAGAATCCGATTCAAAGTCTAAACATATAAATCAGCACATTCATTCAAAACCAATAATTATTCATTCAAATAAAAAGTCTAGTTCATCAAACATAAGCAACCATAAAAAGTTTAGCTACTCATAATGTTTAAAACAGAAACAAAAACTGAAAAACAAAACAAGTTATCATTCATCGAAAACAAATAAAATTAATCAGCTACCTGCTTGCTTGCTTAAATTAATTGACGTGCCTGCCTGGTAGCTTAACTAATTCATTTGACTTTTTTTTATGTGCTAACCTGCTTGCTTCTTTTTTTTTCCTTCGAACGAAACACAGCAGCACACTTCGATTCTTCTTTCTTTTTTCTTTTTTGATCGACGGTAGCAATCCAAAAAATGCCTCTCCCTTTCTTTTAATCCTCTCCAATATATATTGTATCGATTAGGTTTATTTTCTTTTCCATCTCTCTCGCTTTGGGTCATTCGTACACATGGGCCTACAATTTAAATTAAAACAAACAAAATAAATTAGCTCCAATATATAATTTTTAGCCCATGGTCTCTTAAATTATTAAAACATGAATATGAATCGTATAAGAGGAGAAACCAACCAATAATGACCCAAAATTGGAAGGAATATTTGTATAAAATCATGTCATATTTAAACCACATCAGCCACCTTCATCTTCCTCCTCATCGTCGCCTTCATCTTCCTCTTCCGCCTCGCCGCCTTCATCTGCTAACTGGTATGTTGAAAACGATAGAGATTGTTTTGATTTTGGGTTTTATATCATGGTTTCAGTTTTTTACTCGATCCTTCTAAAACTGTTAATTGAGAATCATTTGCTTTGATTGAATTGGTTAGGTAGAAGGCTACCATTTGCTCCAAGTTTAGAAAGAAGGTTTGTTAATAGAGTTTTGGATCTCACTTGTCCAGTAAATGGTTTGAACAAATGGTATCAACAGGTTTGTTATTGTCCAGTAATTACCTTGTTTTTTTGCAAATTAGATTGAGATTATTGTTTTTGAAGAATACGATATTTGTGTAGGCTGATTTGTAAATTATTTTCTCACAAGTTCTTCATTTGGGTTTAAAGTTTAAGCTGAAGCAATGGTTTGTCTTATAGTGATTGTTACATGAGATTTTTCTTTAATTGATCACTTTTTCTTGTATCTTACATGAAAATGGTTTTATTTTTCTTACTGTTTCTTAATTTTAGTGATAAATACACTCATTTGATAGAAATATATGCACTTAATGATTTTTATTACTGAAACTATGTTATTGAAACTGCTGAAGATAGTATTTGAATATATTTATTTTGATACTTGATTTGACTGAGAAGCTAGCTGAATAAGAAGTAGATTATGCCTGAGAAGTGTGAGAAGTGCCTTAAATCACACCAAAACCGGGTCAAACGATTGTGTCGTCCTTAGAATGAGTTTAATCGGAGTTCATTTCACCTGTTTTTGTTGTGTCTAAATATCACGTCCCATTTGTAAGGGAACTATTCATATATGAGCTTTAGTACTGAAACTTTATTTTTGAAACTGTTGGAACTGATAATTGAATCTAGTGTTTGTTAAGATCTGTTATTGATTGATTCTGATATCAATGCACGTTGTCTTTGGTATTCTGTTTCAAAATCAGCCGAAGCAAATTCACGAGATCAAGGATTTTCTTCTGACTGCAAGGAGGAAGGATGCACGTTCGGTGAAGATCAAAAGGAGTAAGGATTTTTTAAGTTCAAGGTTAGGTGCTCGAAGTACCTCTACACATTGTGCGTCTTTGATGCTGAGAAGGCCAACAAGTTGAAACAATCTCTTCCACCAGGTTTGTTTGAAAAAGATAATTGTTTGTTGACTTGAATTGTGTTTGTTATACAATACTTATTGATTGTAAATAATGCAGGTTTGAGCGTATAAGATGTTTAAATGCTATCGCCTATTGTTAGCTGGCCGACTAAACTTTGTGGTCAGAGTTTTTGTTTGAGTAAAATGAATGTTATTTCTACATGGTAGTAGGATTTTGATGTGGCTAAAACGATCTATAAAAATAAAACTAAAATACTAACCTTGAATTGACCTAGACACTCGAGTTAAAATTCTAGACAACTCTAAACTTAAACCACACAACAGACAATTGTACCTGTCAATGCAATATAGCTCTAAGAAGTTCGGATATCGAACCCAAAGGACACTATTAATAACAAAGACTAGACTTAACCTAGGATTTACAATAATTTTATAAAATGAGGGAGTTTTAATTAAGAACTAGAAAATAAAAATGAAAACTAAATTTAATTAAACCAGTAACCAAAGAAATGAACTTAAAATGAAAAACTGAAGATTTCTAATTAATTGGAGGAACACTATCTAGATGAATCCTAGTTAAGGTATTTGAATAGATTGAATGATTACCATTGAGGATGGATCGGGTTTCTAAGGATACAAACCTAGAGAAAACTTAGTGGATCCCAGACCATTCACCAGGTGTAACCAAAATGAATTCTAAAAGAAAGTGTTAAGACTACCGATAGCTAAGTTACCTTCCAGTCAAACTAGCAATGCTAAAGTACTCAAGAGGTGTCAAACAACTTAGTCTAACATACCACAAACATGAAATGTAAGGAGTGACAGATTAATGGTTCAATTTGGATTTGATTAACAATGTAATTAAATAATCTAAGTGTTAACCTCTTTTAAGATAGTTAATTACCTAGACCTAATCACAAGGATTAATCAATTAACATTTATCTTCCAATATCCGGCTAAGATACACATTGATCTTTCATTTACTAAACATCCAATCCTAAAACTTCACTACGTCTAGTAAAATCCCTAGTAATCACAAACACAAAGTCACATGTTAGATATGACATGCTAATCACAATTGAAAGACATTCAATACGTATACTCATCCAATTGAATACCAAAAACTGTCGTTTACAATAGTACTAAACCATCCATTCAATCAAAACATTCAAACTATAAAACCTACAACTATTCAATCATCTAGATAGTGCATATGGATTTAGCTACTCATAATAGGTCCAAAACAAAAATTAAACTAAGAAAACATCAAACCAATCGTCATGTTCAAGTAAACAAATCAATATAGAAAACTACTCGAACCCGAAAACAAGTTTACGTGTGATCCAAGCTCCAATTGCTCCAGAATGCTCCAAATCGCCTCTTTTATTCGTCTTCAGCCGTCGGAACTCGTTAACCCCTCTTCTTTTGGTTAAAAACGACTTAAGTAGGGTTTAAACAAGTTTTTCACGTAAAAGAGGTCGTCGCGCCGCGCGGAGCAAAGCTTAAATCCCCTCGCGCAACGCTACATGTGTGAAAATCTGGTTTTTGACGCGGTGGCATTTTTGTAAATAAGTTGAAGTTTGAAAACCCTCGCGCTGCGCGAGGTAAAACCCATTTCCCCTCGTGCGGCGCTGTGGGGGTGTTTTTCCAGAAAGTTTTTTCTTCTTTGTTGACTCGTCTGTCACCCACAACGCATTCGGAATCCTAGTTTTCTTCAATTTAACACATTTAACAAAAAGATCATAAAGTTTTATCTAAGATGTCTATAATATTAAGTGTGTAAGATCAAAGAAATCGGTGAAAACAAAAGGACCACAAAGAATGCGCCTATATAAATTAACTATGAATAACCTTTGGCGGTGAAACATGTTTGAAAAGTTATGATTACACAAGGAAGTAATAAACACAACATGTTTGAAAATCATGCATTAAACTTGCAGTTCGATTCGTAACTGGAAGTAGTCAAGATCAAACACTGAGTTCAACGGTTTAACATATCAAATAGGAGGCTACTTGAAGTACAATTTGTAGTAAGCTTGAAAGTTGTATGTAAGATTTATGTACTTATGCATATCATGTTCTTTATGCTAAGAAAACAAAGAAAGACCTTTATGTACTTATGTATATCATGTTCTTTATGTAGTAAGCTTTAAAGTTGTATGTAAGCTTAAATATGTATGGATAGTTAGTTAAGTATTGCATTGTGTAAAAGTCCTATAAACTAACTTGTATGATGTCCAGATAATTGGTAAAATTCCTACAAACACACACAACACATTCAGGACACACACAACAATGCAGAAAGCACACACTCCAAGATCAAAAACAATCATGAAATGGTTTTAACGGGTCAAAAATACAAGTTTGAGATAAAAACCTTAACAAAAATGATTTTAGCCCCCCACCTAATATTCAGGACATACATACAATACTATAGAGAACAAACACTCCAATGTCAAAAACTGGTCAACATAAGATGGGCAAAAAACTTACGGGCAAAGGGATCAACCTATTTACTCGAGAAAGTCTCAGTTACTTGAATGCCAAGTCATCCACCAGCTGCAATACGGAATTACAAATCTTGAGATCAAACAAAACTTCATATTAACCTTTTGAGGTCAAATGAACAAACATTATACTATAGAAATTTATGTTATCTTTAAAACTGAAATAATGTATAGCTACAACCAGTTTCAACTTATTATATTTGTCTAACTATAACAATGTTGCTTAGTTCTAATTAGCAGTTGAAGAATAAGCGAAACCATTTTTCTCTATTTAACAGTTGAAGATAACCCATACCAACTAATAACACCGGCGTGTCAAAGGTAGAAGAATAAGCAAGTTAAAAAAAATGATGGGCCATTTTGACAGCAGTACAAGCATGAACGAATTATTATAAATTCAAGTTACAACAATCAGTACAAGCATGCATCAAAATACCTGGTTAAATGGTATCCAAACGCCTATTTTGACATATTTTTGTGTCAAGTTACAGCAGCAAAATGTTGTTGTTTTCACAGCCAAATGGAGCAGCGCACAACAAGAATATTTTGACATGTTTGTGTCAAGTTACAATAACAAAATTGTACCTAAACTAAGCAATACATTCATCTAAAAATTTAACCTAACTATTGTAAAACACAACATTTAAAATAAGTAGCACATTCATGTTAAACTATGAAGTTGGTCAAAATAGGAAATGACTTATATTGCAATGGGTCAATTGGGTAGCAGTCAAATAACAAACAGGTCAAATTGTAGTGTTTTGATACTTGATTTGAAGTAAAAGTGTCTAGCTGAAGTTCGTCACACAAATTGCACAACACAAAAAAGTTGTAATATTAGCCTAAATTTGTGGCCAAATATCGAACATGAAGATGTTGTGTTACAAAGGTGGATGAATTGATAATGAATATGGTGGTCTTGTGTTGGCTAGTCATCTTTCAAATGAATTCAATATATCAAATAACTACCATTATTCTAAAAAACAAAAGTGTATAAGTAAAAAATACATGCCTAAGGAGAAGACTTATTAATGGGTCAAACGGGCCAAAACACAAACTAAAGCATAGATTCATGAAGTATTAGGTACATACGCAAACACACATTTATGAAGTCTATAAACAGTAAACTATCATCAGAAATGTTGTAAAAACGCATTAAAATGAGCATCATATTCATGTAAAATACTGAACCTGAAGTGTTGTAAATGGGTCAAACTAATTCTCAATGAACATTCTTAATTTTTAGCTGAACTAAAATCACCAACAGCTGCAAATCCAAATGACATGTTTAATTAAACAAATATAAGGTGCAAATCATAAGCAAAAAGAAATCTCAATTAGTTTGACATGTTTCATTACATGAAAGACTTTGTAACAAATCACAAATATGAAACCTGACCAAAAATGTTAATGTAACCAAGTACTTTATTTGACCCCAAACATACTCTACACATGGTGCTGTTGTTGATTCATTCAAACAACAACTGATAATGTCATATAGCAGTTAATGTTACTGTTTCCCAACACACACACACACTAAAAACACACTACACATAGTATGAAAGCAACTTGGACAATAATGTAAAACAACGGTTGAAAGCAACCAGTATGAAAACATGAATTGTAAAAATGTGTTTATGCAAAGTTAAGCATGAACAACCGTTGAAATAAGCAATGTTTCATGTTCTGACCTAAAAAAACAAGCGAACCCGTTTCACACTTTGCACATCAGACCGAGTTCAGCCTATTTAGAAGCAAAAATCGCACACTCCAAGTGATGTGTAGCAGCAACATATGTTTTAAACATTCAAGATAAAAGGACAAAACATATGATTAATGGAATCACAAATCAAAAACACAATCAAACAACTTAAGCTACACTTTCTAAAACACACTAGGTCTTCGGTTCATGGCGGGTCTTAGCTGTTCTACTCCTAAAACAAAGAATAAAGATGCTAGATCCAATAAAGAACTCTAGGAAAAAGGTGAAAAAAACTGCAGATCTGGTGATGATGGTGTTGGTGGTTGCTCGGAGTTGGAAAGCGACCGGAGATGAGATGATTGAGTAATCGAAGATGAGAAAGCCATATGGGACACCAGTAGATCAAAACATGGAAGCGGTTGAATTGAATTTTGAACAGGGACTTAAGGAGGCGGTTGAAATGTAGAGAAACCCTAGAACATGGAAGCGGGTCTTTATAGTGTTGAAAATTAAGAAAAAAATGAAATTACATAAATGCCGATCCAAAATGCTTTATAATGTAGTATAGATAATATAACACATCTTTTGAGTTATAACCGCTATTCCAGATTATTCATGTACTTATAGCTGTGCGACCAAGACATCTTTGCCATAGAACATATTCATCTTTAGATGCTAAACAAGTTTCTTGAACTACTTCATATGTTGCACTCATATCCATCACATATATATTATTGCTTCTTGGTGCTTAATTTCATGAGTATCCACTCTTTTGAAATTGGGAATTCTGGCTTAAAGATGTAGTAAGGCTTGTTATCGACATAGTTTTGTAGGACTTGTCCGCTATTTGTGTAAAACTTAGTATATTTTAATGTAGTTGTCCATAATAGTTGACCTTATCAAAAATCAATGTTCCATTGCTGACTGTGCCTCCGCCAGTTATCTAACCTCCCATGTCACCAAATGCAATATAAGTACTTTTCTTTGCTCTGTATTTATTTAACAACTCTTGATTTCATGTCATGTGTCTCTAGCAGCCACTATCCATAAACTAACCTTAACTCTATTTAAATGGGCCTACACAAATCAGAAAATCAACTAGTTTTATCAACCCAAATATTAATGGTTTTGGGTAGTCCTTTCACATCAATGATAGTGTGTTATGTGTAATGTAAGCAAAATGTTGTCATCATATCAGACTTCAAATTTTCATATCCTTATTTTAAAGTTTCAAAATGAACATTTAAATCATTAGGTAAGTTCTTTGATAAAGATTTATGAGTATAAGGTTCTAAAATAGGTTTAGCTTTATGATATGTTGACTGCATTTGCCTAGACAAAAAATCATCAGAATAAACACAAGCATAAAAAAAAATTTAATCCAATTATCTTTGACATCATCAGTAGAATGAGGATATGAAGCAATTTTAGAAATGATTTCCATTGTAGAATATACAAAACGCTTGTGAGGAACATTTATGCAATGTTTATCTTCATGTTTCTTAGTTTCCAAGAATAATAAAAACCTTCATCATAATCAAATGATGCTAATTTTTTAGATTTCACATTCCTTGGATGTTGAGAACTTTCTTTTTAATAATATTCATCACTGTTATGTTTCACCCTATCACAAATTTCACATCATTTGTTAAAATAACAATCATTAGCACAATGGTTTTTTCATATCACTTATGTGTTAAACACATCTATTTTCTTGCACGTTTTGGTTGTTTTTAATTAGTAATTTAGTTGCGTTTAAGTTGTTTTTAGTTATTTATTAAAGTTTGTTTGTTTTATAGGTGTTCATGTGTAAAATGAGCTTAAAAAGAAAGAGACGAAGAAACGAACACATGGAACAAAAAGAAGAAAATAAATCAAGAAAGTTGAAATTTTGGATTTTGGGTTCTTAGAGACATGCGCATAACCTTTTAAGGGTTTGAATGACATGCGAAGATTTAATGTTTCGAGTAAAACCCTATTTTTCAATTAAAAACAACTTTAATGATTTTCATTCAAAAAATTTGACTTCCAGCCGTCCCATAGCACTCAAAATACGAATTTAGATATTTGAAATTGTAGAGAAGCGATAATTGAAGATTGCATCTTTATCAAGCCACGAATGTTTCTCGGTTTATGCTTTTGTCTTCAATTCGGGTTCATTAACTTTAAACTCATGTTTTGTTTGGTTTCTTTGACTTGTTTTTTGGATTATAATCATAATATGAGTAGCTAAATTATTTGTGCTATCTAGAATGATGAATAGTTGTTAACTTTGGTTTTGGTTAATTGAAAGTTTGATGGATTTGATTCGAGTATAAACTGCATATTGACCAAACGATAGATGTATGATGCTTATATAGTCATAGTTATTGATGATTACAGTATTCCATACGCGGATGTTGAATGTCTTTCATATAATTTCGCATATCTAGGTCGATTACTGTGTCTTTGACTAGTTGATGGTTTGCTAGACGTAGTAACCATAGGAATAAGTTTAAATTGGTTTGCTGGACTAAATGAGCTAATTAACTTGAGATATAGAGTAAAAGCTTTGTCAACTAGTTGATAGAGTACAAATTATACATAAATCCCGTGTTAAGTTTATTTACGTTTTCGAGTCGTTTGAGTCAGTTTTCTTTAGGTTTTGTTTACTAATGTTATTTTAATGTTTTGTAGGTCCCATGTTGATGAATTAATGAAAATATCTCTAGAAAAGAAGATCGTAGGCGAAAACGGGACGCAAAACGGAGTTACGAGCAAACCGTAGCGAGAAACGGAGCAAAACAGGACACGAAACGAAGTTGGGGATCAGAATTGGGGGTGTCACCACGTCACGCGGCCACCTATGGACCTCCTCACCGCGTGACGCGGCGTGAATCCAAAAGATCACATGTGATCTTGGTCGCGCCACGCGGCCACACCTCATTTTCTCACCGCGTGACGCGACGAGGCCTTTTCGACAGATTGTTTTTGCGTTTTTTGGCCCTGTTTGCTATATAAACTCATCATAACTTAACCCTAGCCTCCATGTAAGTTTTTGGGACGAATTAGAGCTGATTGGAGGTGATTTTGAGTACGAAACGAAGCCACGAGAAGCAAGACGAAGCACGGGTTCAAGAATCGTTATCTAACGATTCCGGGTTCTTCAGTTCTTTTGCTTCTCTTTCTTTTTGCTATGTTTATGCACTTTAAACTTGTGTTTATTTTTGTAATTATGGTTGTTGGCTAAGCTTCGTTAGACCACCTAGGCTAATGATGAACTAATGTTACGTTTTAAATGTTTGGTGATTTCGGTTTGAACTATGGATTGTTTATGATTTAGTAAAGGTTTGGTTTTCATTTAATTGATGCAATTGTGTATGTTTTGTTTGACTTGTTGATGATTATAAATTCCATGAGATCCTTGATGAGTGTCTATATCATATAATAGGGTTTCGTTAGGTCAACTTACTGTGTGTTCTTTGACTAGTTTATGAATTGGATATATACTTTTCATAGGAATTGTAATCTAATGCAAGTCGATATTAATGTGCATGCTAGCCTAGTAACTGTGAGGTGATAGGTTAATTGGTAAGTCTCATTGGTTAGGTCTCTAGTTTGGATATCTGTGAAGAGTCTAAATTAGGTTTGGTTTAATCGGTCTTGTTTGCTAATGTCAATTGGTGTTTTCGAACTACCTTAGATTTCCGTACTGTGAAGTAGGTAATCATAATAGGTACTAATTCATAACTATTAGACGATTGTGAAAGAGTCTAATTAACTGGTTAATTTAATAACTTGATAGAAAGCCATAAGTGTCTTCTCGAGAAGGGTCGAGGGTCTTATTCATGTTTGAGTCAAGTAAATATATTACGATCCCAGTCCATAGTCAAACTGATAATTACCAGACTAATAACTTAGCATTAGTGAGTCGGGTCTAGGTGGTTTATATCTTCTCATCTGGTTTCTAATTCGTCTTTCGTTCTAGTTTCCATTTTTAGTAACTTTCCAGTTTTAGTATCTTTCTATTTTTAGCAGGTTACTATTTTTAGCAGTACAAACCCCCATTTTCAAATAATCTTTTATTTAAGTCGTGTCTAGTCAGTCGAGTCTTTCTTAGTTAATTTAGCGTAGTATATAGAGTCTGTGGGTCGACACCCGGACTTACGTTTCACTGTACTGCATTCGACCGGTCCACTGCCGGTTGTGTGTAGTTTAGTAGTACGTCTAGGTTTTTATAAATATTAAAACTAGGTGTTTTTTAGTGTTTATTTTATATATATATTACACGCATCACTAGTCCTTGTGATTAAGCTTTTAAGGTTTGAACGGTCCGAGAGGAGGTTTTCCGAAATTACTTGATAACATTGTTATTGTGTCCATTGTTATCATCTATATGTTACCCACTTCATGATAATGTATTGTGTTAGTTTGATCAAGAGATTAACTACCAAACTGATAGTTTAACATGTGTCTTTAGGATTTATTTTGTTCACACCCGGAGAATGATCTAGGATCCTCTATGTTTCTTAGGGTTCGTATCTTTAGAAACTTGGTTTAATCAACGCCTTTGTATCAAACCAAATCCAATTATTGCAACTAGGATTCGCCTAGATAGTATCTTTCTCATTTATGAGTTTCTCAACGTTTTTAGTTCCTCTTAGTTTAATTAATTATTTAAAAGTAATTTCCAATTCCTTTGGCTAGAATCCCCCCGAACCAATTAATATTCCTTTACGTACTTAGTATAGTTTCGTTATTCGTAGTGTCTTTTAGGTTCGATATCCAGACTTCTTTCGTACTACATTCGATAGGTATACTTGCCTATCGTGTGGTCTAAGTTTAGGGTTGTACGGAATTTTAACTCAACTGTCTATATAGAGTCTAGGTTAGTATTTTAGGTTTATTTTCATAGATCGTTTTAGCCACATCATCACAAATGTGACATTATTTGAGAAGAAACCATCTTTGGTGTTGTGGTTTAATTTTTAACATTTTTAACACCGAAGTTTCATTGGTTGTTCATTTATTTTAGGAGCTTTGGTTTATGAAAATCTTATTTGAGATTTGGAAGCGTTCTTTGATTTTTTATTTGGTTTTGGTTTTTCATACACAAATCTTTTGTGATTGATTGACATTTGAACATAATTATTCTTCTTGTGACTTCTTTTTTTCTTCTTAAGTTTAGTTTTGGAAGTGGTATTTTTAGGATTTTGACTTGTTTTCATATCAGAGAATTGTTTGAACTCGGTATTCTTAGGATTTGGGTTGTTAAAACCTACACCTTCACTAGTTTCACCCTTGTCATTATTATATACCATTTATTTTTTTTCATTGTTACTTTGTGATTTGATTTTTTCAACTTTTTCAACAAAGGTACTTGGAAATGGATTTCCAACACTTGATGAATAATCATATTCAAGCTTAATAAAACCCTTGAATGTTCCTTTTTTCATCAGGTAATAAAATTTTGTTTTCTTGTTTTGTTTGGGTTCATAACTTGTGATTTTAACACGGTGACCATTTGTTATTTTCTCAACATCGTTTTCAACATATATTTCTATGTTCATTTTAAATGGATCAAAATCATTAAAGATTAGGAAGTTAGACTCATCTCCCTAATTCTTACTTCATTTTCTTGTGAATGTTCATTTGGATTTCTTCTGGAAGTGGATTTGTCATGGACTTTGATAATTTTTCATAGTTCATAGGAGGAGGTGCACAAGTGTATGCAATCTTAGAAAAACAACTCCATTACAATTTCTTGCATTTTCTTATTACTTATTCATTTTTCCATTTGAGCATTTGTGTACATGAGTTGTTCATATTTAAGCTGAGAAATGCAGATTGTTCAACGTTTGCCTTTGTTAGAAGTTTGGTGATTTTGTCAATTTGAGCTTTAAGAATTTGTTCTTCAAGTTTAGATGCCTTTAAGTCTTCAGTCAATGACATAATTGTGTTTTCAAACACTTTTATTCTTCTTTTGTTATCATGTGACTTTTAATTCAGCCTGAAGTTTGACATCTACCACAAAAAGAGTGATTCCTGTAGTGTTTTACCTCATTTAGTCATGCTTTAGTGTACACATTTTCTTTGGCATCTTCAAGAAAAGGAGGAGATTTGCTTTAACTGCTTTAAGCTTCTGACACTTTAACATTTTCTGCAATCTGTGCATTCACGGCAAAGCCTTTCTCCATTTAAATACCATATGCCCTCCAATCTACTTCACCAAAACACACAAATCTTGATCTGCTTTGTATTTAAAGTAGAAGCTTGAGGTTTAGTCGCCACATTGTGACTTTCAGTAGTTGTGCCCTGACTATTTTGACCTTGATTTGACTTAGCACTAGGATAGTTGCACTCTGTTAAGAAGTGTCCAAACAAGTTACACTATCTAACCTTAACTTATCAAAACCCATATTCTTTTCAAAACTTGGTTTGTTGAACTTTATGTTGTCTATTTGTTGACTCTGATTTCTATAAGCAACCATTACCATGTTTCACTGAATGTCCATCTCTTTTATATTATTTGGATTCATATTATTCAAATCTTGAAGCATTACTCCATCAATATTAATTGACTACCACTATAAGCTTGTAAACCTGTTGGGAATGCAGTATAAAATGCTTTATGCTCCCTAATTTTTTGTGAATAATGTAACATGATTCTCAGGTTGTGAAGTTTTTGTATTATCGAAAGAGAGAGTTTGAGAATTGGAATTAGAATTCACAAGAACGGCTGCATTAGGCGAGGATGAAAAGAAATCATTTCCCATGCTGTGTTCGTCTACTTCATCTGACTCCTTAATCTTAGTTGACACAAAAATATTAGCTTGAGGAATGATTTTATCTCCTTTGCGCACATATGATTCAATTTCCTTCATGTGCATTTGATTTCTTAATTATTCGTCCATCTCAAATGGCTCAATCTTTATCACAACATAATCAAGATCAAGTGCTTCTAGTGAGAGGTTTTATTGATTGTAGTGATTGTGTGCTTCCAACATTCTAGAAGTGAATACAAAAGCCTCAAATTTATATCTTCTTTTTCAATTGGATTTTCATTGCCTGCATCTCAGTGATTGAATGCACAAATCTGTTGAGATTCCTACTGATAGATTCACTAGGTAAAGATATGAACATTTGATGTGGCTAAAACGATCTATAAAAACAAATCTAATAATCTAACCTAGACTCGACCTAGACACTCGAGTTAAAATTCTGAACAACCTAAACTTAAACCACACAACAGGCAAGTGTACCTGTCAATGCAGTACAACTCTAAGAAGTCCAGATATCGAACCCTAAGGACACTATTAATAACAGAGACTAGACTTAAACTAGGATTAACAATAATTTTATAAAATGGGGGAGTTTTAATTAAGGTATATTGGTTTTTACTGGTCCCAACTATCACCTTTTGTCTTCTACCGGTCCCAACTTTTAAATTCGTTGTCAACGGTCCCAACTTTTATCAGTTTGGTAACCACTGGTCCCGTCGTTAAATTTTTTTAACGCCGTTAAGTTTTTTCCAAATTCAAGACCGATGTTTTAGACCTTTTGATCGGAAGGATAATACGTGTCGATTGATGTAAAAGTTTTCTCGAAAAGGCTCTCTGAACGATAATTTTGTGGCATTTGATTGAAGCACAGTTAGATTTAAACACCCGATTGAAGCACTATTTCGTTGTTTGGAGCGCCGTTTTGAGGTAACTTTTCCATCAATCAACTTATATTATCGTTCCGATCAAAACGCTTATAACGTCGGTATTGAATTTGGAAAAAACTTAACGGCGTTAAAAAAATTTAACGACGGGACCAGTGGTTACCAAGGTGATAATAGTTGGGACCGTTGGTAGCCAATTCAATAGTTGGGACCGGTAGAAGACAACATGTGATAGTTGGGACCAATAAAAACCAATATACCTTTAATTAAATACTAGAAAATGAAAACGAAAACTAAATTTAATTAAACTACTAACCAAAGAAATGAACTTACAGTGACAAACTGAAGATTTCTGATTTATTGGAAGGAACACTATCTAGATGAATCCTAGTTAATGTATTTAAATAGATTGAATGATTAAGATTGAGGATGGATCGGGTTTCTAAGGATACAAACCTAGAGAAAACCTAGTGGATCCCAGACCATTCACCGGGTGTGACCAAAATGAGTTCTAAAGGAAAGTGTTAAGACTACCGATCTCTAGGTTACCTTCCAGTCAACCTAGCAATGCTAAAGTACTCAAGAGGTGTCAAACAACTTAGTCTAACATACCACAAACATGAAACGTAAGGAGTGATAGATTAATGGTTCAAATTGGATTTGATTAACAATGTAATTAAATAATCTAAGTTTAACCACTTTTAAGATAGTTAATTTCCTAGACCTAATCACAAGGATTAACCAATTAACCTGTATCTTTCAATCTCCGGTTAAGATACACATTGATCTTTGATTTACTAGACATGCAATCCTAGAACTTCACTACGTCTAGTAAATTCCCTAGTATTCACAAACACAAAGTCACGTGCTAGATATGCTAATCACATTTGGAAGACATTCATAGATTAACACATAAGATTAACATGCATTCATAAACAAAGATCAATACATAATACTCATCCAATTGAATACCAAAAACTGTCGTTTACAATAGCACTAAACCATCCGTTCAATCAAAACATTCAAACAATCAAAACCTAAAACTATTCAATCATCTAGATAGTGCATATGAATTTAGCTACTCATAATAAGTCCAAGACAATGAATAAACTCAGAAAACATCAAACCAATAGTCATGTTCAAGTAAACAAATCAATAAAGAAAACTACTCGAACCCGAAAACAAGTTTACGTGTGATCCAAGCACCAAATCTTTGCTCCAATTGCTCCAGAATGCTCCAAATCGCCTCTTTCGTTCGTCTTTAGCCGCTGGAACTTGTTCTTTTCTTTTTGTTAAAAAAGACTTAAGTAGGGTTTAAACAAATTTTTCACGTAATAGGGGTCGTCGTGCCGCGCGGAGAAAAGCTTAAACCCCCTCGCGCAGCGCTACGTCGGTGAAAATCTGATTTCTGACGCGGTGGCATTTTTGTAAATAAGTTGAACTCTGAAACCCCTCGCGCTGCGCGAGACAAAACCCATTTCTCTTCGCACGGCGCCAGGGGGTATTTTTTCAGAAAGTTTTTCTTCATTGTTGACTTCTCTGTCACCGGCAGCGCATCCGGAATCATAGTTTTCTTCAATTTAGCACATTTCCACCTCCTTTTACTCACAAACCTACAAAAACACAAAACATTAAGTAATAAACCAAAATGATACGAAATCTAAACTAAACGACTCGAAAAACATATAAAATTTGCACCGAAAATCGATGTATTTTGCAATACATCAACATTTCCAACTGTCGTTTGAGTTTTTGCTTTTTAAGTTCTTGTCAGAAACGCCAACGGGACTGCCATTGTGACATCTGCCCCTAACCCGAACCCGAATGCCCGACTCGAACCTAGAATTATCCATCTTTAATGTATTCGTAATTATATATATCCTTTAAATGAAACGCTTCGTTATTAAAAACATATATATAAGTATATCGAGCCTAACTTCATTCTCGTCTTTAATGTATAGCGACAAAATTTTATTCAACGGTTACTAAATAAATACTAAAAACAATAATTAAACCTCCAAAATTTATTTATTGTAGTTTATAAAAGAGATTTTATAAAGATTCGTAAAGATAAATACTATTAATATCTCAAATAACCATTTAACGTCAAGAGCTAAGTAAAAATATAAAACAACGTCATCTTTATAAACGTTATGTGTTAACGTAGTTAAGTTAGTTGGTTAAAATAAAGTTTTAATTAACTTTGGGTTAAAAGTGTCAATTGTGAAACTTACCATAAAGTTATAATCCCAATTAATTAGCAAATCAAACTTCAGGGGCCGAAATGTAAATATTTTTTAAACCCAAACCCCCCCCCCTCTGCGCAAGGCCGTAATTCCGGCAGTTACTCCGGCCGCCGGCACCGGTTTCCGGCAACGCTCAAAACATGGGTTTTTGTCATTTTTAGCGCAGCTAAAACCCGGTAAAACCATCCTTATGAAAGACTCGATTACGTGATCGATTCTGATATGTTTTTAATGAGCTATTGAGCATGTTTAGTCCCAATTTGTAACATCCGGCGACTTTTCAAAAACCCATTTAATCTAAATGAACCAAGCATCCGTTTCAATCGAAACGAACCAACCGAGACCATTCATTCATTGATATGAAGCTTTCAAAACCATTTAATGGAGTTATTAACACCTAATTACTCGTCAATTGATTTTCTTTAATCGTTATGCAACTCAAACATGTTAAACCGTTTTAGAACAAGTTAACTCAAATCGTTTACTGGAAAATACTCCATCGACCTGTCTCTAACTCACTGCCGTACCAATGCTACCAAAATCATCTAAGAACCCTATGTTTGATTCCCTCTTTGGTTCGAACCTGCAACTCACAAATCGAGCAACAAATCGTTGGTATAAGTGGCAACAAACTTGGGGCTTTTACTCGGTGCATAAACAAGAGTGTTTCTGCAGAGTGAATTGAATCTTAATAGCTTGTAACTATCATTTTGATTCTAAAGCCGTCGCCTTCTTGTTCTTCATTGTTCTTCGTTAAATTCGTACGAAATCATGTAAGTTGTTTATGTTAAAATGATCCCTTTTATGCCATGATCGAAAACCATCAATCAATTTCTAATTCCAGAGATCAAATCTGATGTATTTTGCGATCCAATGATTCTAGGGTTCTTTGGAAATTTGGGGTTTTATTGGAAACATGTTAAAAACAATTCAGTTCCATTTTTAAACAAAATTCACAGCTAGCTCGTCTGGTTAAGAGCTGTGGTTCCGGACGTGAGGTCCCTGGTTCGAAACCAGGGACAAATGTATGTTTTTTTATCTGGTTTAAACAATATATTAATCATTTTATCATTTATCCTAAATATAATCTTAATACCATATTATGTATTTTATAAAAATGCTAAAATCTTACAAAAGATAGCAAACCCATGATTTTATATATAAACTTAATTATACAAAATCAATTATTACAAGTATTTTAATACTTTAAAAACACTACAAAAATGTATTTCAAATACATAGAGTTTTATAAATACTAGTTTACACAAATACGACTTTTATATGGATTTTTGTATACTTTAAAATTGTGTAAAATATTTTAGAGTATTTCTAATAAATATAACATATTCTTGACTTTATATAAATAATTGTAAAAATATTTATTAAGGTTCTATTGCTTATCAAAATATTTATTATTGCAATTGCTATTATTACGATTAAACGAGTTATATATATTTTTAGACGTTTAGCCGGGAACCCCAAAATTCCAATTCGAAACCCTAGAATCTCTATTTCATTAGACTCCTATTGTTCCAATTCTAGTTTCTATACAATTGTGTTTTACTAAGTTAGGATTGTCATTTAATTAGGTGATTCTAATATTTGGACGATCCACGGTTCTATTTAAATTGATTACTATTTGTTTCGTGCCCGAGTTCAAGGTGAGTAAACTCACTCCCCTTTTTCCATTTTACTATTTTGGGGGCTGAAATATGTCTTTTACTATATTGCGTTTTCTATTCGTTTTCTAAAAGAGATCATACAAATATGTTAATCTAGTTCGCGGCTTGATGCAATCTTATGTGTTAGTTAAAAGTAGTTTTATTGCTTTGTAATCCCACCGGTACAATGTTAGCGCTAATGGTTTGACAAACCCACCTGCTTGTACAACATCGATAGGTGATTTAAACCCGGCCTTTCTAATTCCATGTTTACTATGTCGAGATGCTATGTTGCTATACTATGTTGCTATGCTATGATGCTATACTATGCCATGTCCCTAGATTGCTAAATGATGACTTATATATCGAGACGGTAAACGACGGTTATTAAAAGTTATCATTATTTATTACATGAGTGGTTCTCATGACAAATGGCTAAACGAGATACTATGGTTTCTATTGTGGTTGGTGTGCTATTCTATTCTAGGGGTCCTGGTAGGGTGATATTACGAAATTACTATACATGTGGGATTGCGCAGCATATCTTGTTGATCTCGGTTTTCAATACTATTACTATTCAATTTGGGTTTTACTCACTAGCTTGTGTAGCTAACTTTATTTTCACATATTTCAGGTGATGCTTATGATTATTTTGCTGCTTTTGCCAAGACATAGGATTGCCTTGGACCTAGTTTAATTAATAAAGACGATTGCATTTACTGTTTCGGTTTTATTACTTTTGTCGTATCCATTTAAGACTGATGTTCTAAACTTACTATATCATTATTAAACGTAATAAATAAATACCATGTGCTTTGTTTACTATGGATATCCAATTCTATGACAGCCCGGTGTTTTCCGCCGCCGGGCGGGGTGTCACAGTTGGTATCAGAGCCATGGTTATAGGGAACTAGGATAGGGTATTAGAAACACACCGACCTAGACTATAACCTAAGAGTCCTTAGTACAAATAGTTTGTGCTTAGAAAACTCTCCTAGAACTTATTTCCTTATTCCTTTTTATGAACTTTTCTATGCCTTTTCTTTATCTTATTTCTTATCTGATTTCGCGAAGGAGCTACAAGAGACTCGTCTGTGTGATTAGGATCTTTCTCTTTGTGGAATCTCGTCATCGTCTTGAGTAAGTTTGAAACGTAGGAACGTGTGCAATCCGGAAGGGGGAACGCCTGTATCACGGACATCCTGTCTAAGGCAAAGCATTTCGTATAAATCTCTTGAAGAGATCTGTATGCTTACCTGGGGATGGACGAGATAAGTGTGACCCTATAGGCTAAAGCACGCCTTCCTGAATACGTTGAAAATAAACTTAACACTTTGATAAGTCTTAAGTGTCCAAAACCAAGACACATTCTTAAGCCTTCAAATTCTATTTATTTATGGATTCTATGATTATCATTTTCTATGGTTTCAAGTTATTTCAATGGTTTCTATATTATTTCAAATGTTATTCCAAGTTTGCTTATTTTCATTTCAACGATTTCCAAGTGATTACTATGTTATGGATTCGAAAACAATTCTACGAAATTCAAAGTACAATTATAATTTCTATTCAATCCAAAATTCCATTTCAACTTATGTTATCCAAAGTTTTCTTATGTCTCGTTCAATTCTTTTTCTATCTTATCATGTAGAATGACAAAAAGACGTCAACGACTCGCTAATACCACTACGACCCCGAATGTTCTTAATCAAAACTAAGATATTTGACTGAGGTATCAAAACTTCAAAACGAATACCAAATCTAAGGTTCTAATCTTAATTCAATTATCGAATCCCAAATTAAAGACTTAATTCATGATTCCTAAAATCTCGTAACAGATTTACTATTTTGACATGTCAACGCATTCGTTTGATTTAAGAATCGAACGTTTACCCCCAAAGTATCTCTACTTGATTTCAAATACTCAACTATTGTCTAAGGTAATCATCTAAACCATAAGATTCTAATCTAACTTCTAATCCCTTACTAAATGATGCTATATTGCTATTCATAAATTCGTTTCCAAACTTAACGGGAATTAACTCAATTACACAACTGTTCCTAAGCTCATTGAACTAAAACATTCCAATTGTATATATGATCACTAATGAAATTCTATAAACCTCGTTTTTATAAACTCATCCAAACCCAACTTGTCTTGCGTATAAACCTTCTACATAAAATACCATGTTTTATTTGCGGTTTTTGTAAAATTACCAACCAATAGTAAATTCTAATACAAAAAAAAAGATTTCCTTTTTTTAATAAATATATATATATATATGTATTAATAAAATAAAATAAAAATTCTTTTGGTTTTAGTATTTGTAAAATATATAAAATATATATATGTAATGATTTCTATAAGTAGGGATTGATTATTCTAAACGCTTGTTAAATATTTACATAACATTTTCATGTTTTCTCAAATGTGATACAAGCACTTGCAACAAACGTCGTGATTTATGTCTTCCAATATCGAATATTTAAAACTCAGACTGTGCTATTTATTTATCAATCCCTCTATAGATAGTAAATATTTAAAACTCTTAACTTTTTCTAAACTCATTATCTAATTACTTAGTTTTCTTTTAATCTGTACTATAGAAAAAAAAAAAAAAACAACATCACCTCATATAACATTGTTTACTTCCATAACCAATACACTTGGTTTACCTAAAGTTTTTGCTATATGAACTCAAACGTCGTAAGAAATGTATCTATTAGGAAATGAGGGATTTATTCATTTGAACTTTAAATTGGATTATTCTCATCATGAACTAACACTTATGAACTTGGCGATATTATGAACATATCTACATCTCACACATAAAGTTGTTTTTTTCAAAATCTTAAGTTACTACAATTTTTGTACCCGAATTTGAGTAGCTATGCCAGTTAACAAAACTATTTACAAGAGCAGTGATCATTTATTAACTCAATTTTCTCGAATCACCAATTTGCGTATCATTATTATCTTGATTTAGAAATTTTCGTGTACATTTGACTCACATGCGACCGAATGAACTGTGTGGTCCATGCAAAAACTAAGTAATTACGGGTGCACACGGAATTATGAAAGTTGGTGCATGGAAAACACAGCAAGTTTTGTCATGTGTTTGAGGGCAATGCGACAAATGTGGTATGACAAAAGCATGGTGGATACGCCGCTGGTACTTCCTATATATAAGTGTTTCTGTCATACTGTCAAATGAAGCGTTGTTTTGAATCGTGAATTTTCGTGTTGTTCTAAGTATCTATTCGTATAATCAAACCTATTGTACATAATCGAGTAAGATAAACTATATATATTCCAAGTTGATCTAAAATAACAAACCTATTACCATTTGAACCTATGTAGAAATCATAAGTCAATTCTTAACATTAAGAAATCAAAATTTAACAATTGTTTTTACATATTGCCATTAGTTATCATCACCGTCAAGTGCTTAAGTTGGTGTAACTAATTCAACTCCTTGATACTAACGTATTCTTGTTCAAATCTGAAGAGCTAAGTAACGTAAGTACATTTATCATGGAAAGCGTAATCTCATGGTCAACTTGTAGAGTTGGACCACATTTAATCATTCTATTTTCACTCGATTCATTTACTCATTTGACTGATTGCTTCTAATTCGTTTAACTATACGTACAATTACTTTATTCGTTCCTTCCGTTCTATTAGTCATGAGTAAGTATGATCTTCATTTAAATCAACCTAAATCTATTTACCTAAAACATTTAATTTGAATGGGGAATTTATTCCATTTCTTGAATGAGTAACAAATAATTTTTATTCGAATCTCCATACAATTCAGAAAGAGTTAAATAGACGACTCTCAATGATTCCAAAGCAAACTAAAAATAAATAACCTCTTAATCTCGATTATTTAAAATCATGCTTTAAACAAAACATTCATCTTCCATGGATGAAATTCTCTCATAGAAATAACTACAATGCCAGTAATATCTATGTGTCACTGTTCAAAGTTCTTAAAAAGATTGGGAACGTGAGGACCCAACGGAAGGCTAAATAATCTTATCCCTTCGTTTCATTTTCTGTTTCGATTTGAGTAAATTTCGGGACGAAATTTCTATAAGGAGGGGAGACTGTGACATCTGCCCCTAACCCGAACCCGAATGCCCGACTCGAACCTAGAATTATCCATCTTTAATGTATTCGTAATTATATATATCCTTTAAATGAAACGCTTCGTTATTAAAAACATATATATAAGTATGTCGAGCCTAACTTCATTCTCGTCTTTAATGTATAGCGACAAAATTTTATTCAACGGTTACTAAATAAATACTAAAAACAATAATTAAACCTCCAAAATTTATTTATTGTAGTTTATAAAAGAGATTTTATAAAGATTCGTAAAGATAAATACTATTAATATCTCAAATAACCATTTAACGTCAAGAGCTAAGTAAAAATATAAAACAACGTCATCTTTATAAACGTTATGTGTTAACGTAGTTAAGTTAGTTGGTTAAAATAAAGTTTTAATTAACTTTGGGTTAAAAGTGTCAATTGTGAAACTTACCATAAAGTTATAATCCCAATTAATTAGCAAATCAAACTTCAGGGGCCGAAATGTAAATATTTTTTAAACCCAAACCCCCCCCTCTGCGCAAGGCCGTAATTCCGGCAGTTACTCCGGCCGCCGGCACCGGTTTCCGGCAACGCTCAAAACATGGGTTTTTGTCATTTTTAGCGCAGCTAAAACCCGGTAAAACCATCCTTATGAAAGACTCGATTACGTGATCGATTCTGATATGTTTTTAATGAGCTATTGAGCATGTTTAGTCCCAATTTGTAACATCCGGCGACTTTTCAAAAACCCATTTAATCTAAATGAACCAAGCATCCGTTTCAATCGAAACGAACCAACCGAGACCATTCATTCATTGATATGAAGCTTTCAAAACCATTTAATGGAGTTATTAACACCTAATTACTCGTCAATTGATTTTCTTTAATCGTTATGCAACTCAAACATGTTAAACCGTTTTAGAACAAGTTAACTCAAATCGTTTACTGGAAAATACTCCATCGACCTGTCTCTAACTCACTGCCGTACCAATGCTACCAAAATCATCTAAGAACCCTATGTTTGATTCCCTCTTTGGTTCGAACCTGCAACTCACAAATCGAGCAACAAATCGTTGGTATAAGTGGCAACAAACTTGGGGCTTTTACTCGGTGCATAAACAAGAGTGTTTCTGCAGAGTGAATTGAATCTTAATAGCTTGTAACTATCATTTTGATTCTAAAGCCGTCGCCTTCTTGTTCTTCATTGTTCTTCGTTAAATTCGTACGAAATCATGTAAGTTGTTTATGTTAAAATGATCCCTTTTATGCCATGATCGAAAACCATCAATCAATTTCTAATTCCAGAGATCAAATCTGATGTATTTTGCGATCCAATGATTCTAGGGTTCTTTGGAAATTTGGGGTTTTATTGGAAACATGTTAAAAACAATTCAGTTCCATTTTTAAACAAAATTCACAGCTAGCTCGTCTGGTTAAGAGCTGTGGTTCCGGACGTGAGGTCCCTGGTTCGAAACCAGGGACAAATGTATGTTTTTTTATCTGGTTTAAACAATATATTAATCATTTTATCATTTATCCTAAATATAATCTTAATACCATATTATGTATTTTATAAAAATGCTAAAATCTTACAAAAGATAGCAAACCCATGATTTTATATATAAACTTAATTATACAAAATCAATTATTACAAGTATTTTAATACTTTAAAAACACTACAAAAATGTATTTCAAATACATAGAGTTTTATAAATACTAGTTTACACAAATACGACTTTTATATGGATTTTTGTATACTTTAAAATTGTGTAAAATATTTTAGAGTATTTCTAATAAATATAACATATTCTTGACTTTATATAAATAATTGTAAAAATATTTATTAAGGTTCTATTGCTTATCAAAATATTTATTATTGCAATTGCTATTATTACGATTAAACGAGTTATATATATTTTTAGACGTTTAGCCGGGAACCCCAAAATTCCAATTCGAAACCCTAGAATCTCTATTTCATTAGACTCCTATTGTTCCAATTCTAGTTTCTATACAATTGTGTTTTACTAAGTTAGGATTGTCATTTAATTAGGTGATTCTAATATTTGGACGATCCGCGGTTCTATTTAAATTGATTACTATTTGTTTCGTGCCCGAGTTCAAGGTGAGTAAACTCACTCCCCTTTTTCCATTTTACTATTTTGGGGGCTGAAATATGTCTTTTACTATATTGCGTTTTCTATTCGTTTTCTAAAAGAGATCATACAAATATGTTAATCTAGTTCGCGGCTTGATGCAATCTTATGTGTTAGTTAAAAGTAGTTTTATTGCTTTGTAATCCCACCGGTACAATGTTAGCGCTAATGGTTTGACAAACCCACCTGCTTGTACAACATCGATAGGTGATTTAAACCCGGCCTTTCTAATTCCATGTTTACTATGTCGAGATGCTATGTTGCTATACTATGTTGCTATGCTATGATGCTATACTATGCCATGTCCCTAGATTGCTAAATGATGACTTATATATCGAGACGGTAAACGACGGTTATTAAAAGTTATCATTATTTATTACATGAGTGGTTCTCATGACAAATGGCTAAACGAGATACTATGGTTTCTATTGTGGTTGGTGTGCTATTCTATTCTAGGGGTCCTGGTAGGGTGATATTACGAAATTACTATACATGTGGGATTGCGCAGCATATCTTCTTGATCTCGGATTTCAATACTATTACTATTCAATTTGGGTTTTACTCACTAGCTTGTGTAGCTAACTTTATTTTCACATATTTCAGGTGATGCTTATGATTATTTTGCTGCTTTTGCCAAGACATAGGATTGCCTTGGACCTAGTTTAATTAATAAAGACGATTGCATTTACTGTTTCGGTTTTATTACTTTTGTCGTATCCATTTAAGACTGATGTTCTAAACTTACTATATCATTATTAAACGTAATAAATAAATACCATGTGCTTTGTTTACTATGGATATCCAATTCTATGACAGCCCGGTGTTTTCCGCCGCCGGGCGGGGTGTCACAGCCATTGTGTGATAAGAATAGGCTTTTAAGATCAATTGCACATTTTCTAAGATCTTCTTTGAATACTTCTTCAATTTTCTCCATGGGAATTGCTTTCATTCCCTCCTTATAAGTTGTTATTTTTTACTTGTTAGGAGTTGATGATGGAACATGAATATTAGGTCCATTTGGAATAGATTTTCATAGATTATGATCAACATTATTTCAATGGTTTCTGATTCTAATTTCCCATGATTTGTAATCAGCTCTATTCTTAAGCAAATGAACTTCAGCAACATAATCTTCACCATTATAGGTATTATTACTTCATGTCATGATTTTAATCTTTGAAACTATCTTTTGATTTTACTAATTGAATATTCTATGTCCTCTATGTGACAAGTTCAAAATATCAAATAACAAAGGTAACTTCAAAGATGTACGAGGACTTTTTTTGTGATATTCAGATAACAGATCTTGAGATCTGTGGGTAACATAGTGATTTACATAGATATGGTAATTAAAAACTACTGAGATCTTCGAGTAACAATGTAAAAAAACAAAAGATATACGGATAACAGTAAAAGTTGTGAAAGATCTGCGGGTAACAGTGTCACTCAAAAAGATATGTGGATTTCGTTTATCACTAGAACTTGTGTGAAACAATTTTTTTAACACAAAATGATCTCGAACACACTTGAACACTAGATTTCAGCTTAGTTCTATGAAGAACAGTGATTTCTGAAAGATCTACGAATGAAAATAGATGTGTGGGTAATAGCAATTAGACAATATTTTTGGATTTTGTGATTGATGCGTGCTAATATATATGTAAATTAACTATTAAAAACACCTAAGTTTTAAATTTATAAAATTAGACTCGATTAACTATCCTAAACACACAACCGGCAGTATATCGATCGAATGTACTATAGCTAATGTAAGTCCGAGTAACGAACCCACAGACTCTATATATTACGCTTAATTAACTAATTAATACTCAACTAAAAGACACGACTATTTAAATTATTATTATATTAAAAAAAAGAGGGGGTTGCTAAAAACTAAATAAGAAAATAAATATAATAAAGTTAACTAGATAAGACGTGACTTGAAATCAAGAAACGAAGCTAACCCACCTAGGCCAGAATCCCTATCGTTTTGGTTCTCAGTTTAATGGACATATTCTAGTTATGGAACTGGAGGCTTGAAATGTTCACTTAATTGAAATTCAAATAAGACCCTCGACCATTTTCGAGAAGACACATATGGGTTTCTATTAAGTTTATACGCAAACCAATTTATAAGATTAAACTTCCTCACAGTTGTCTAACCTGATTATGATCAAGTACCACTAACTGCAATCTTACCTCACAGCACGAACAACAAAGGTAGTTCAATTAATTTGATTGACATCAATAGACTAGGTAAACAAACACAACATAAACACATTTCATAGCTAATTAGTCTAGGGATTTAATCCACCTATACCTACCAATTAAACTATCACCTCACAGATATTTAGCTCCGCTGCACACTTTTATTTTTTTTATTCAAAATAGTATTCCTATGGCTTTATTGCAAATCAACCATAAACTAGCCAAGAACACAAAGTAAGTGACCTAACGAAATCCTATTACATGAACGAGATTCACCAAGGATTAAGTGGAACAATAAATATATTATCAAATTAATCCAAGCATACAATATGTATCAACGAATGATTCAAACAATTTACTAAATCATAAAAACCATAACATTAAACATAGTCCAAAAAACGTCAAACCATCAACAAAAGTTAATCGTAAGCCTAGGTAGTCTATAAAGCCTAGCCAATAAACATGATCAAGAACTCAATTATTAACATATTTGAAATCAAAAGAAACTAAAAGATAGATTGCAAACCAAGCCGTTTAACATGAGTACACATTAACCGGATGTTAGTTCACGACCCGATTATGTTTGATGATTGCGGCTTGCTTGGGTGCTTTCTTCCTTTTCTTTTTTTCTTACGGCTAACCCTTTTCTCTGTCGTTACCCGATAATTCTCGTCGTCCCCCCTTACATGTCATCTGCTTCTCCCCTTTTAAAACAAAATCCTTCCAATCGTGTGCCCTAAGTTCGTTTAATTTACAACGTATGGGCCGGGCCCCTTGATATATTCTTGGACTTTGATTTAACCTTCACTCTTGGGCCATTGTTATACAAAAGCAAATAATTGGATGTAACATAGATAAAGTTCATCAGTCCACGTGAATAGCATTGAGATAAGTCTGCATAGGTTAGTCGTCACAAATCATATGTATATTTGAATTTAAAAAATAAGAATCTCACATTCTCATATATGTGATCGATTGAAATGTTAATCTCATGAAAGAACCATTAATCAAAATATGAATAACTATTTAAAAATATTAATTAATTAACTATAATATATAAATAAAACTAACATAAAAATTATTTAAACAGTAAGAGAATGTATAAATAATTTATGTATAATTTGGAGCACATCAAACATCCCTATACTTATACCTTTTCATGAAAAAACATGCAATGGAATCATAACTGTACTAAAGCTTTCATTAATATATTTAAAGATATTTCATGAAATACACAAACACACAAGCAATGAATCAAGGCAAACACTGGTCATATTTTTAATTAACAACCCTAACATTAGCTAATCAGGTCCCCTTTCGTGCTAGATTTTATTCAAGTGATATCTTAATCTACATCGTTTCACACGTAGGAAGCCTTAGTCCTGCTTAATTAGTTTGTTGCTTGACAAGGCACAGGTTAAACCATAAAGATTTTACCTATCAAGATAACCTAAAGAACTTAACCTAGTTAAGGAATATTGCCATATTAGGTTGATTATTCGATGGATGATACTTACGGGTATAGACTGTTTTATTTCTTTTTTTTTTCTAAAACAAGATCACCTAACCTAGAGGTGTCGGCTCAAAGTCGCTATCACAGAGGTAGAGCGCATGAGATCTTGGATCACTTATTTTATTTTCTCTTTTTTTTCTTTTTTTTCAAGTAGTTTCATTGAGCACTTTTTCAGTCTATACCATGTGAACTTTATATGGCGGAGCATCACTTATTTAAAAAGAAGCGTGCTATTAGAACCTATTATGACAATCACCTTTAACTAGTGTAAGTTCTAAAGCCTAAAATGGTGCCTAAGTTATTTAGTGAAGGTTTTCATATTTCTCCTAAGATGACTACCCACGAGATTTATTGATTTAGTTAGGTATGATTTTTACACTTAGGGAAACCATCCTAGCTAATTGAGTGACCAATTATCTACCTTTGACTCAATCTCGTTAAAAACCAACTTTTAATTTTTTTTCATTCGAAAGCCAAAACCCAATTTCCTATCATTTTCCATTTAATTGAACAAATTATTCAAAAACAATTCCTAATTTTTCAAAAAAAACTTTATTTTTTATGACTCTTTATGACTCAAAATCTATACTAAAAATAAGAGACTCAAACGACTGCTTCCCATCCCCACACTTAAACTTTACATTGACCTCAATGTAGAAACGGAAAACAATCAAGAATAATAAAAATGAAAAGCATAAATAAAAGATAAAAGGGCAAAATGGAAAGGATTTAGCTGGTTTTGCAGAACGCGTAAGCTCCATTGTCTTTAGTACATTCCATAGCTCCGATCGTATAGCATTTCAGTCGAGATCGAGCTTGACACCGACACTCTCGAGTTGCATCTTCACATTCACAAATCCAAACTCACCCGAATGGAGATTGATTAGGTGGTTATCATTTAAACCTGCAAAAACAAAACAAACATACCCAAGCGTAACACCGACTCGACAAAAAAAAAATTACCGACTCAATATAAACTCTACAAATAATATGAAACCTCCCCACACTTAAAGTTAATTAGGAGGTTTCTCTTTTATATGGACCTTATCTAACTCGTTCAATTACACCCGGTCCACAGAAATATTCAGAAAGTCAAAAGTAGAATTGAAAATAATTTTGAAAATAAATTAAAAAGCTCTAAACGGGCCAGACCACCAAAATTTGTACTTACCTGACATGAACCGAATGCATTGCTTGTATCGTGAAGACCGACCATGCTTAAACTTCAACGGCTTCTTCTTCCCTGTAGACCATCTTCTGACTGCAAAAGGTTGCAGTTCGCAGGCTCTTTCCCTGTTTTCTGTTGAGGTTTTCATGATTGTGAGGGTTGATCATCTATCATTTCCTCGGGACAACTATGGTGTATCTCTTCCGCCACCATTTCTTCTTCATTTGGTTCTTGATTTACCCCACACTTGGCATTTGATTGTATAATAAGTCCTCTAGCAGCTTTAAATCACCAAGTGGGTCAAATTCTCCTACATCAGAAATCGGCAGATCCACCAGTTCACCAACAAATTCATCCTCCCATGATGGAACTGGCCCCCTTTACATCCTCCTCCAACTTACATTCAGTTTTTAAACCCTGCACACCATCATCCTCAACAAACAAACATGAAAATTAAATGAACCCGATGACTCGAATTCATCCTCAATTAAGTCAACTGATGTAGAAATATCAAATTCGGAATGACTAGATTGGAGTTCAGAACCCTTTCCGGGCTCAGGATCATGATGCATATCTTCACAACTAAATTCTCATTCATCTTCATCATCATTAGAAGAAACATCTTGGCTGGAAAATGTGGCACCCCGTCCGGCAGCGGAAATAACGGGCTTGTAAAATGGATTGGATATCAATAGAACAAAGCACATGGCACACTAACAGACATGTTTTAATATTATTAAAGCATCAATGTCGTGACAAAATTGAGTAATAAATAGTCTTAAATCGGAAATAAAAGCCAACAATTAATAGTGTTTTATTCCCATTTATTCTAGGTCCAATAAGCATCCTAAATGTCTAGAAAGCATAAACGTTCAAACGCCACTTGAAATATGTGTAAAATAAGTTAGCTAAAGAATTATCTAGTGAGTAAAAGCACAGTTAATAGTACATAATATGAAATCCGAGATCATTATAAATATGTTTCGCAATCTTATGTGTATAGCAATTTCATCATATTACTCAACCATGACCAACGAAACGTACATAGAATCCAACAACCTTGAACCCCGTATGGTAACTTTAGCAACAAGTCATGAGAACCACTCATGTTACAAATACTGATAACTATCGTTTAACCGTCATTTAACCGTCTCGATATACAAGTTATCAATAAATGTTTAAGCATCTAAAGGGACATAGCAACAAGCATCACATTTAGTAACTAGTAACCAACATATCGAATCAACCAAAGAATCGCCAGGTTAAGATCACATATTTTGAAAGACATGTAGGTGGTTTTGTCAAACCATTAGAGCTAATATTGTATCGGTGGAAATTACAAGATAATACAACTACTATTGACTACCACATAAGATTGCTTCATGCTGTAGACAAGACTCACACATTTAATGATCTCATTTTGAAATAGAAACAACGAAACGAAAACCGTAGTATAATATCGAAATGCGTATTTCAGCCCCAAAAGCAAAACAGTAAAAAGGGGAGTGAGTTTACTCACCTTGAAAAGTAAATAAAATCGTAAAGCTAGAAACACAGCTATATAGAACCGAGGGTTGCCCAAATATTTTTACCACCTAATTAATTGGGAAAAACCCTAACTTAGAAACGAAAAAATAGTAACAAGAATAAAAAATCCAAGATATAGGATTTCGGAATTGGGATTTAGGGTTTTATATTATAAACTGGGAATTAAGGTTTTGAAATACAAATTGGGAATTTATACGAAACGTTATAGTATTTTTGCATTGTAAATATTTGATACGTATCCATTTTTAGTTTTTTTTTGAAATAATACTTATAACCATAAATATTATTATTTTTATATATATTACAAGTTTTTAAACCTTGAAAATATATTTAACATACAAGATGTCATTTAGGTTATTAGAGAGATATTGTTTAATGTTTAAAATGATTAAAAATATTAATTTCCAGCAAAACAGGCAAAGGGACTCGAACCCCCCCCCTCGACCATTGTGTTTACACCAGACTCACTCCACCGCTTGACCAGATGTTAGTTTTGTTAATTAGGTTGACTTTTAATAACTTTATTCATTATAAACCAACAATACCCAATTCCAAAACAAACCCTAGAAACAAGATCCATCCAATTCATTCAAATCTGTTAATCATATCCAACACGAACACATGGCTTTTAATCCTCATTGATTCACGATTATTTTGATATAAGAAACTTACTTATTAATGAGGATTTGATATGGATTCGGGAAGAAAAAGAACTCGACTGTTCTTGAGCAAATCAAACAAAATCTGGAATGGAAACGATTCAATTGATGAGTTGAGGAGTTATAACTGACAAAGAGGATTAAAACGACTCTGAAGAAATCCACAATACAGTTCGTTGCAAGTTGTTGGGCCTTAAGTTTAAGAACTCGACTCGGGTGTGGACTATTCTAAGGGAATGGAAGATTGATCGCGAAAAAGATTTGGTAGATCCAGGCTGATTATTTGTTTTTCTTTTATGTTAATTTAGCATGACTAGTGTGTGTCTTGTTTGCTTTGTTTACTAGGCAGTTTTGCTTTTGTTGGTGTTTTTGTTTTTTTGTACACATTCATGGGGCATGTCCTATGTTTGAACTAGTGTGGTATTTTGCCATGCTACTTATTCTTATGGTTGATGTGAATATATAGAATCACCGGGGTAACCCTTTACCCAAAAAGAGGATTAAAACGAGTTTAAAAATTACCAGAAAAGATGCCTTGAAGGTAGGCAACGCCTCACTCGTCGGAAAAATACTGATGTGCTAAAATGGTCTATAAAAATTAAGAAATAAAACCTAATTTAAACACTCTAATTTAATCCTAATTACCCTAAACTAGACCACACAAGGCAAGTATACCTGACGTGAGATAATATAGTTAATGGTAAACCAGGTATCGAACCCTAGAGACACAACTGAATAACAAAATTAACTAAATAAATAATTTGATTGAAAAGATTGGGGTTTTGTTTGTAAGAAAATAAAGTAAATGAAAATTAAATCTAAAGACTTTAATTAAAATTAACGAATTGAAAACGCAATTAAGACTTGATTCAGATTAGAGAAAAACGTTACCTAGGTTGTTACTAATGGTGAACGATTATTGATTAAACTTTAGACTTGGTTGTTAAAACGAAACTAGGATCATAAACTGCAACTCTACGAACTTCCTAAGGATCCTAGACCATTATCCGGGTGTGACCTTTTGGTTATCCGAAGTGTTGCTAAAGCCCACTAGTTAGTTAAATCGCCTCTCGGTTCCTTTAACAGTAATTAAATACCCTATGATCGACTCCCCTCTCAGTTTTACCGATCCAATATATCCTAAGACACAAGGGGTGGTTTAATAATTAATTCTATGACTCAAACGTACATGTTTATTTCGTTATTAGAAAAGTTCCTCTCGTACCCTATTTCTAACGACTAGACAAACAAGACACGTTGATAAATCCTCACTTCTCGGGTATTGGACTTAGTAGGACAAATAAATTTATTGGATTATTAATTAACCTCCTATGGTTCCTACGTCTAGAAAACCATTCAAAACACGAAAACAAGAGTTAACGATATTGATACGCAACCATACACAAAAGACATTTGCAAAGCTACGTAAGGCGATTTAACAAATAACACAATCCATTCATTCATTCAAAACACACCATAGAATATAAAAATCAAACTTTTATAAAATTACTAACTCGTTTTATCAAACAACCAAAAACTAAACTTCAATCAATAAATCATTACCAATAGCAATCAACCTAGGTAACTAATAAAATTAGTTCATAGTTAAAGTTAAAAACACAAAACAAGTCAAGGTTAATGTATTCATGAGTAATAACGATGAGAAATCAAGATAACGCATGTAAGACACAACTAGGTCGGATGAAAACTACCCGATCACGACCTCCAAGACTTGATTCCGTGCTTAAAACTGCAGCTTCCTTGCTCCAAATTCGTCTTTAGCAGCCTCCAAATTCGTATTTAGCAGCCTCCAAATTCGTATATCAAAAACCGTCCATCACGTCACCTTTTAAACTCGTTCAACTAGGTTAAACAAACCCTAGCCGTAACTCGCCTAGGTGGCGGTACCGCGGCGTGGAGAGCCATAGGTGGCGGTACCGCCACCTCCCCTATTTAACAGAAACTCTGTTGTTTCTTGCTCCTTTGTCGCGTCGTTTCTCCGATTCTCGACCCGTCTTTCACATATTGGTGTTTTTACCTGAAAAACATTCAAAACTAAGTGCCAAGCCTGTTCTAAAAACATTTAAACAAAATTAAACTAAAAATGACTAAAAATAAATAAAACCGACTCAAACAAAAAACAAAAACGACTTAAAACACAATGAAAACGAGATGTGTTTTACAACACATCAAACATCCCCACACTTGACACTTTTTCGTCCTCGAAAAATCTGCAATGGAATCAGAACTAAATCCTTGGGCCAACAAATAATAATGGTTATCTTATTAAAGTATAATCACGTATTCAACAAACGATTGAAGGTATTCTTATCCAGTTAAACCCAACCACCGACTTTTCAAGTTTCAATAAAATCATGCAATTAAGTTCACCTTCAAAGTGATAGCTCTTGCCAAGTTAGTTGTTTCCTTAGATTATATTCAGAATCACTAGTCTAAAGGTCTCACACTTAGTACTCATACATCCACCCGATTCAACTCATGCACTTCAAAGTAAAATTCTAGCCTAACCGTATGAATGTTAAAACATCAGTCTACAGATGAATTTAATGGAATGATGGTCTGGTCAATTTCGAGCATATTTAATTAATGATTGAGCTCATTGGCTTCTTTTGATCCAGATTTATACAGTAAGTTGAGCTTTGCTCTTAAAATGATTTATTCATCCTCATCCATATATTTCATTGGATTATTGGAATTTTGTCCAATTTATACAATGAATGCTCTTGATAATATACATGGGTGATGGATTGATGGAGCGCCACTAAAATCGACATTTACTCAGTAAACTAGATAAAAGTGTGCTATTAAGTAAATTAACATTCTAATACTCATACGGTTAAACGCTAAAACCTAACTTTTTCAACACTTGTCTCTTCAAGTTTCAACATTTTCCAAAGATGAGGACCCACAAAACCGTAATTATCTAAGTACATTTAAGATAATTTTGAAAACCTTATAGCCGGCTGGGCCTACCAACACATCCCAAATTGAATACGCTTTCTACCCATTTAAAATGTTATACATATAGTAATTTGAAAAACCCAAAAACTTAGCGTTTACTCATCATTTCCCATTTAACGCAGAAAATTCTAAGACTTTTTATATTTTTTATTTTTTTTTGTTTTTTATTTTTTATTTTTTTTAGACTCAAGACGACACATATTAAATAAACCAAAATAATATTTCCCATCCCCACACTTAAAACACACATTGTCCTCAATGTGGCTTTGAGAAATAAACTAAAAGACATAAATTAAAAACAAACTAATCAAGATAAAAGAAAATAATAAAAAAAATTAAACAAGGGAATGCAATTAGAACAAACTCGCCTGGTAATGATGATGTTCCCAGATACTTTCACCTCTGAATTAAAGCTTTCCTTGCGAACTTTGCCCACTCTTTCTTCTTCAACAGCAACCACCGGATATAACTCGTTTGCGCCCAAATGTACCATTCAATCATCCAACAATTTTTTAGCACGTGGTAACACTCAAACCAACATTCAACTAACAAAATAGGCAAGAAATTGTACCGACAAGTGTTTCACATTACAGAGTTAAATTACAGACCAGCATCGAAATAAAATAAATGGCAAAATAAAATAAAGTAAAATGAAAAAGAAAAAGAAAAAGAAAAAGAACCAGTGCTGCACTTCTCTCGTTCCTTCTGCCACCATCATCTGTCAATCATTCTGATCCATGTAGTATGGAGGTATCGGCACCCCCATACTCTCCATCATCGCCCTCATGGCCCTCCTATTCTCCCGCTCATTCGACTCGTAAGTCCGAAATCGTTGGTTGATATTTTCATTAACCTGTTGACCCATGGCCGTAAACCTCGAATCCATCTGCTGAGTAAACTGTTGGTTCATCGCAGTAAATCCCTGGTTTATTCGGTCATTCAACCCAGCAAAGTTCCTGTCCAAATTGTTACTGAATGTGGCGAAAGTTTGATCAATCATTGAGAACCTGTTCGCCATCTGGTGCTGAAGCATATCCATAGTGACTGGGCTAGTTGACTGATACGGAGGGATAGGATTCGGTTCGGGTTCTTGAACCGGTGATTGTCGTCGCCTCCTCCTATTAGACGGCCCAGCTGAACTAGACGCACCCGCGTCTCCATCCCCAACGCCATACTTCAACCGTGGGGGATTCGTTGATATCAAAATCTTCCCCTTCATCAAATCATCCAAACTAAGCCACCCGGCCCTAGGTCCCTGTGTCAAAAATCGTTCAGGAAAGTGGTCAAAAGCACCCACATGCCTCGCTATCCGTGTGATGTACGGGCCTAAGTCCAACCGAGCGTCTCTACCCCCACGGCGGGGACGCTTAGCAGATATACAGAAAACAGAAGCAAAATTTACCAAATCTTTATTGGACATGTGATAAAGACAAAAAATGTCTTACAGATTACATTTGTCGGCTCCTTCGCCGCGACCAATAAGAGTTGATGCTAAAATCCTTTGAAGGTATCGTAGGCATGGATCACGAATATTCTTAGCCTGACAATCTGTGTCGTAATCCCCTACCCCAATACCCGACCATGCTGATTTAACTTGCCCTTCAACCAAGCTACCCAAATATGCCTTCTTGTGAAAACCCCTAGTAGAATTACTAAACCAATCAGTGGCAATCTCCTCCTGGGTATAAAAACCCAATGCCACCCCGAGCTCGGGGACACTCATCGTACAAACCTGACCACCCAAGGAAAACGATACAGCATGACTGTTATCATAATCCTTTGGTGAATACCGGAATGTGCATAAGAACTCTAGAACAAACTCCTCGTATTGATCCTCATCCGGTGTGAGGACGGCTAACCATTTGTTTGGGAGATAGTCTCGCAAGTGTCCTTCCTCTCCCATACCCCCAAATAATTCAAAGTCAATGTTTCGGGGAGTTAGGAGTCTCGTGCCCACTAGTTTATCGAAGAGATTTCTCTCCTCGGTGTCTTCAGTAAATTGAAGGAGAGTGTGGGTACTAATATCACAGTCCTCAAGGGGTACTGGAATATCATCTTCTTGAGGAAAAATAACCGGTTCTCTGTCAATTTGTCGTCTGGGACGGGCTCGTATTGCTCTGGGCCTTCCAAACATTCTGCAGAAACAATTTATATAATAATTAGAACGGATGAACGAGAGAAGAGTACAAAATGGTAAACAAAATAAACAAATAATAAAAAAAAATTGCAGAAAAGAAATTGAACAAAGGAAAACTAAATGGTGACAAACGTATAGCATTTCATTCGCGTTTGACCCTTAAAACTAAAAGTGAAACTTGATAAAACCTGAAAATGTTGAGCTTAAACTAAAATGCATCTTTATCAAACCTCGTCCGAATGGAGATTGAGTACGGACAAGGTTGATTGAAAGCTTAAGTTTAAACTAAACATCTCCCAAAATAAACTTTGAAAAGTAAAAATAAAAACAAAAATCCTAGGACTTAAAACTAAAACGACCCTTATCTTAAACTAAGACTCAAAGTTACTCATTTGGCAATTACGACAATTCAAGATGCTAACTTAGTTCCCATTCACCTTTCTTAGCTCTTAATTCCACTAACCATCCCAAAAAGAAAATTCCTCCATGAACTAGTGGGATATGCCATTCCTATTCCATACTAAAAGTCCATTCATAATTGCATGTAAAACATAACACCCAACATCAACTAACATTATACCACACATCGAACATCAACCTAATTGCTAGTAGGGAAACCAAATCAACTCTTAAACCCATCATAATCACCAAACAACTAGAACACTTGCATAAAAATTAAAACTTTACAAAAATTTAAAAGACAAAAGTTAAAAGTTCATACCTTTGAAGCTTCTAAACGAGATTGCAACTAACAAAAAGTGGAAACCAAGCAAAATTAAGCAAAACCCCCAATTTTTATACCTCAATTCGCAAATGGGTCGGGTTGGGTGAATGTGGGTTGGGTTTGGTGGTTGAATGTGAAGAAAGATGAAAGAATTGATGGAATGTGGTAGTATGATGGATGGATTGCAAGAAAAAAGGGAAGAAATTGGTAAAAAGATGGTTGATTTGAAGGTTGGTAAGGTGATTTTCGGCTGGAAGAAAGAGGTAGGTGTGTGGGTGTGTGGTTAGGGCTGGTAGGAATAAGAACACAAACATAAAAACCCGTCGGCCACCTCCTCGCGGCGCCGCGACGCAGAACACATCAGACGGCGGTACCGCCTCCTCCTTCGCGGTACCGCGGCGTGCTTGAGAAGAGGTGGTGGTACCGCCACCTACTACTTTTAACAGAAGCTGTGCGTTTGTTATGGGCTGGAAATTTTTCTAAGTGTTGGAAACTTATTGTTTTGGTTAAAATTACTTACACTTAGTCAAATTTTCAACTCCCCATTACCCGAAACCTTAAAACTTACCTAGAAGCTTGCAAATCGTTGTTGTTCTCGCTTCGAAACCTACAAAAACTCACAAAAGAAGACACGAAAATAATATAAAAATAACGACTCAAAAGTAATTAAACTTACCTGAAGCGACTCGGAATTTTGTACAAACTCTACAATCGGGTAGCGACCCGATGTTCCACCCAAATTAATCCGTTTTGGTGGGTTCGAGGAGTTCCTCTTCCTCCTCCGTGGCGTTCGTCGGTCCTCCGATGTAAATCTTCAACCGATGGCCATTGACCTTCCATGATTCCCCATTCTCGTTCTCGATTTCAACCGTACCATAGGGAAATACCTCTTTCACCGTGTAGGGGCCGCTCCATTTGGATTTCAACTTTCCTGCAAACAATTTTAAACGTGAGTTAAAAACCAATACCTTATCCCCACACTTGAACTCTTTCACGTTCCTCAACCGGCTATCATGCAACGCTTTTGTCCGCTCCTTGTAGTTCCATGACCATGCATACGCTTCATCCCTCAACTCTTCCAATTCATGCAATTGATGAAAACGGTTTCTTGTTGCTTTGGGCAAATCAAGATGAACCGTCTTCAATGCCCAAAACGCTTTGTGTTCCAACTCCACCGGCAAATGACAAGCTTTACCATATACCATCCGGAACGGAGTTGTGCCTATAGAAGTTTTGTAGGCCGTCCGAAACGCCCACAATGCATTATCCAATTTATCCGACCAATCCTTCCTATTCTTTCCCACGGTCTTCTCCAAAATCCGCTTCACCCCACGATTTGCATTTTCCACTTGACCATTCGTTTGTGGGTGGTATGCGGTTGAAAGCCGGTGATTCACACCATACTTTGCCATAGCTTTTTCCATTTGTGAGTTGCAAAAGTGCGTCCCCCGATCACTAATCAACGCCTTAGGCGTTCCAAAACGAGAAAATAGCTTCTTTAGAAACGCGACCACCACTCTTGCATCATTTGTTGCTAACGCTTGTGCTTCGACCCACTTGGACACATAATCTATAGCCATCAAAATATACCGGTTTCCCTTAGATGAAGGAAAGGATCCCATAAAGTCGATCTCCCACACATCAAACACCTCACACACTTGGATGGGATTTTGAAGCATTTCATTCTTTGCCGAAATATTACCCGTCCTTTGGCACGCATCACACCTTCTTACGAAATCATGAGCATCTTTAAAGATCGTAGGCCAATAAAAACCCGAATCAAATACCTTCTTGGCCGTGTAAGATGATCCATGGTGGCCTCCCGTTAACCCCTCATGACAATGCCTAAGAATCTCAACCCCTTCTTCTCGACTAACACATCTTCTCAAGATTTGATCCGCCCCAACCCGGAATAGATAAGGCGAATCCCATATATAGTAGCTCACTTCCGCGAAGAACCTCTTTCGTTGTTGACTCGTCATTCCTTTTGCAACAACACCACTAGCTAGATAGTTTGCAATGTCCGAAAACCAAGGCAAACCTTGTTCTTCGGCTTTCATGTAGTTCACAAACTCTCCATCGGATTCAACTTCAATTCGCAACAACGATTCATGAGGAAATGTATCACCAATGGTATCCTCATTCATCGTTTCTCTATCCGGATCTTCCAAACGTGACAAGTGATCCGCCGCTAGATTCTCCGCCCCTTTCTTATCCTTTATTTCAATATCGAATTCGGAAAGGAGTAGAATCCATCTAATCAACCTCGGCTTTGCATCCTTCTTTGCAAACAAATATTTCAAAGCCGAGTGATCCGTGAAAACAACGGTTTTAGATAAAACCAAATAAGACCGGAACTTTTCGAATGCATAAACCACCGCTAAAAGTTCCTTTTCCGTTGTTGTATAATTCTCTTGGGCGTCATTCAACATTTTGCTTGCATAGTAGATCGGATGAAAGTGCTTATCCTTTCTTTGACCCAAAACAGCTCCTACCGCGTAATCGCTTGCATCACACATTAGTTCAAACGGTAGGTTCCAATCCGGAGCTACTAAAATGGGGGCCTCAACCAACTTCTCTTTAAGAAACTCAAATGATTTCAAACACTCATCATCAAATTCAAAAACTATATCTTTTTCAAGCAAACGGGTCATGGGTCGGGTTATTTTTGAAAAATCTTTGATAAACCTCCGATAGAAACCCGCATGACCCAAGAAACTACGTACCGACTTGACACTTGTAGGTGGTGGAAGCTTGCTAATCGTCTCAATCTTGGCCCGATCAACTTCAATACCACTCCTTGAGATTTTATGACCCAACACTATGCCTTCGGTGACCATGAAGTGACACTTCTCCCAATTTAACATCAACTTGGTTTCGATGCACCTCTTCATCATCCTATCCAAATTCCCCAAACAATGATCAAACGAATTTCCGAACACGGAAAAATCGTCCATGAATACCTCCATTGATCTCTCCATCATGTCTTGAAATATTGCGACCATACATCTTTGAAATGTGGCCGGTGCATTGCATAAACCAAATGGCATCCTTCGATAGGCAAATGTTCCTTGTGAACAAGTAAACGTCGTCTTCTCTTGATCTTCCGGTGCAATGGGTATTTGAAAATAACCTGAAAAACCATCAAGAAAACAGTAAAATTGTTGCCCGGATAACCTTTCAAGCATTTGATCAATAAAAGGTAAAGGGAAGTGGTCTTTTCGGGTGGCGTCATTTAATCTCCGGTAATCTATGCATACACGCCACCCTGTTACCGGTCGAGTAGGAATCAACTCGTCATTCTCGTTCTTCACCACCGTCATCCCTCCTTTCTTCGGAACTACTTGGACCGGGCTCACCCATGGTGAATCCGAAATCGGGTAGATCAAACCCGCATCTAGAAGCTTAAGCACCTCCTTCTTCACAACTTCCGCCACATTCGGATTTACTCTCCTTTGCGGTTGCACCACCGTCTTGTGATCTTCTTCCATGAGAATCCGATGTGTGAAAAACGACGGACTTATTCCTTTGATATCACTTACTTCCATGCTATTGCCTGTTTATTCTCCATCAAAACAGAAATCAACTTAGTCTTTTCACTAAGGGATAATTTAGAAGAAATTATAACCGGCAAACCTGCCACCCCATCTAGAAAAGCATATTCTAGATGAGATGGTAATTCCTTGAGCTCCAAGACCGGTGGTTCTTCAATGGATGGTTTTTCCTCTTCAACAAACCTGCAAGCATCAGAAATTTCCGGAATTTCCGGAATATTAGTAGTTAAATAATTTGGGAACGGGTCAACCCGTTCCTTACCCAATACTTGCGGTTCCACGCTTTCATTTACCATCCTGACTTCTCCCTCAAGTGCATCTTCGGGATCCTCTTCAATCATTCCCGGCTCATTCAGTAAATCCGTTCCACAAACATAACTGATGCAACGATCCATCTGAGAGAAAATGGTGTCGATGAAGTAGACCGCATCATCTTGACCATTTGAATTCTTCATTGACTTCATCACATCAAACGTGACACTCTCATCCCTGACACGAAGTGTAATCCGCCCTTCAAACACATGAATGATAGTCTTTGCCGTCCTTAGAAACGACCGACCCAGAATTAGCGGCACCCTCTCATCCGCTTCCATATCAAGAATCACAAAATCGGCCGGGAATACGAACTTATCAACCTTTACCAAAACATTCTCAACTATGCCCACCGGGTATTTAATTGACCTATCCGCTAAAGATATACTCATACGGGTCGGACTCATCTCCTTCAACCCAAGTTGCACAAACATGGAGTATGGCATCAAATTTATACTCGCACCAAGATCGGCTAAAGCATGTTTTACCGAAGACCCACCAAATAAGCACGGGATAGTGAAAATACCTGGGTCTTCAAGCTTTTCCGGCAAGTTATTCTGGACCACTGCCGAGCACCTTTCATTCAACTCCACATTAGACAAAGATTCAAGCCTCTTCCTATTCGACAAAAGATCCTTCAAAAACTTGGCGTACTTAGGCATGTGCTGAATCGCCTCTATGAATGGAAGGTTTATCTTTAACTGCTTGAACATCTCTAGAAAAGACCCGAACTCCTTAACATACTTGTCTTGCATAAGACGAGCAGGATATGGAACGTGTCTAAGATCAACTGGAGCTTTCTTCGTCTCTCCGTCCTTCTTACCTTGCACTTTCTCACCCGGAATCTCAGTAGTAGAATCTTTCTTTTCCTCAACCTTTCCCGGTGATTCCATTTCAATTTCCTCGTCCACCGGCTCTTCCTCTTCTACCGGTGGTCGTTCTTTCTCTCCCCCCTTGCCACTTCTAGTTGTCACAGCCTTAAGTGTAGCTTTAGGGTTCATTTCAGTACCACCAGAAAACGACCCCATAGGTCTCTCTTCCATCCTCCTTGCCATATCACCCACCACTCTTTGAAGATCCAGAAAAGCCGACTGTTGATTTTTCAAGATAGTGTCATGCTCCCTCAACCGATTCTGAGTCTCTTGATCCTTAGAGATAAGCTGAGTCAACAATTGAGTTTGATTGGCCAAGATATCTTTGATTTCCTTGGTATCATTACCACTCCCTGAAGCTTGACCCTGATTCTGTTCGGCTCGAGGTTGGAAACCAGGTGGGTTACCATTTCCGCCCGATCTCCACCCAAAGTTCGGGTGGTTCTTCCAGTTCGGATTATAAGTATTACCATACCCAGAGTTAGAGTTCCGATTCTGATTCATATTACCCACAAAGTCAACCTGCTCATGTTCCATGGTCGGACAAACTGAAGTATCATGGTTACCTCGACAGTACTCACATTTGGTCATACCCATCTTGATTTCCTTCATTTCCTTGGTCAAAGTAGCCAAGGCAGCAATAACCTGAGGATCCGAATTACCTTCAGAAGATTTAACATGATACATACCACGAGTACCCGTAGTATTTTGAGAAGTACTTCGAGCAGCAGAAGATGACTGTTGATCGGTTAACGCAAAACTCTGAAAAAGATCTTCACACTCCTCTCTAGTCTTCTTTTCCATCACATGTCCCCCGGCCGAAGTATTGAACATTTCCTGCTTAGCCGGTGTGAGCCCGTTAAAGAATTTCTCAACCAAGGCCCATTCAGTCAACCCATGGTTAGGACATTTAGCAAGCAAATTTTGGAACCTTTCATAAGCCATGTAATAGGCTTCATCGGGGTCCATCTTGAAAGAATGGATTTGATTCCTCAAACGTGCAGCTTTTGATGGTGGATAGTACTTGCTCAAAAACTTATCCGAAAGTTGTTCCCATGTAGTGATGGAGTCATGTGGCTGAGATTCAAACCAAGTAAGAGCACGACCCTGCAAAGTGAAAGGAAACAAACGCAAGTAAATAGCATTGACAGTAACATTAGCAATATTAAAAGTGTTACAGATGCGAGTAAACCGGGACAAGTGTGATTGAGCATCTTCATCTTCCAAACCATGAAACTGAGTGACGTTCGAGATGGTGCTCATCACATGTGAAGGGATCTGCCATGTGTTGGTGTTGGTCAAAGCTCCATGTGCAATGGGAGAACGTGCTCCAAAAACCCCCTCACTAGCTTGTTGGTGAATCGTGCGCCTTGGTGGATTAGCGGCGTTATCTCCCATCTCGAATTTACGAACCGGAGAAGTATCTCTAAGCCTTGAATTCAACACTGCCTTCAACCTTTCACGAAGGTTTTGCTTACGTTCGTGAAGCTCGAGCTCGGGATCTGTAAATGGTGAATACTCTTTTTCTCCTTGCGAGCGCGTGTGTGGCATAGACTATAAACTGAAACAAAAGAAAATATAAGTACTAAAAAAAACTAAAATTTAAGATTAAAACAACTAAGCAATAAAAGAAGAGATAAACAAACAAAAGATAATCTAAACAAACAAACTAAACTAATCAAAGTTAATTTTGCTATTGCCAAGTGTCCCCGGCAACGGCGCCAAAAACTTGATGTGCTAAAATGGTCTATAAAAATTAAGAAATAAAACCTAATTTAAACACTCTAATTTAATCCTAATTACCCTAAACTAGACCACACAAGGCAAGTATACCTGACGTGAGATAATATAGTTAATGGTAAACCAGGTATCGAACCCTAGAGACACAACTGAATAACAAAATTAACTAAATAAATAATTTGATTGAAAAGATTGGGGTTTTGTTTGTAAGAAAATAAAGTAAATGAAAATTAAATCTAAAGACTTTAATTAAAATTAACGAATTGAAAACGCAATTAAGACTTGATTCAGATTAGAGAAAAACGTTACCTAGGTTGTTACTAATGGTGAACGATTATTGATTAAACTTTAGACTTGGTTGTTAAAACGAAACTAGGATCATAAACTGCAACTCTACGAACTTCCTAAGGATCCTAGACCATTATCCGGGTGTGACCTTTTGGTTATCCGAAGTGTTGCTAAAGCCCACTAGTTAGTTAAATCGCCTCTCGGTTCCTTTAACAGTAATTAAATACCCTATGATCGACTCCCCTCTCAGTTTTACCGATCCAATATATCCTAAGACACAAGGGGTGGTTTAATAATTAATTCTATGACTCAAACGTACATGTTTATTTCGTTATTAGAAAAGTTCCTCTCGTACCCTATTTCTAACGACTAGACAAACAAGACACGTTGATAAATCCTCACTTCTCGGGTATTGGACTTAGTAGGACAAATAAATTTATTGGATTATTAATTAACCTCCTATGGTTCCTACGTCTAGAAAACCATTCAAAACACGAAAACAAGAGTTAACGATATTGATACGCAACCATACACAAAAGACATTTGCAAAGCTACGTAAGGCGATTTAACAAATAACACAATCCATTCATTCATTCAAAACACACCATAGAATATAAAAATCAAACTTTTATAAAATTACTAACTCGTTTTATCAAACAACCAAAAACTAAACTTCAATCAATAAATCATTACCAATAGCAATCAACCTAGGTAACTAATAAAATTAGTTCATAGTTAAAGTTAAAAACACAAAACAAGTCAAGGTTAATGTATTCATGAGTAATAACGATGAGAAATCAAGATAACGCATGTAAGACACAACTAGGTCGGATGAAAACTACCCGATCACGACCTCCAAGACTTGATTCCGTGCTTAAAACTGCAGCTTCCTTGCTCCAAATTCGTCTTTAGCAGCCTCCAAATTCGTATTTAGCAGCCTCCAAATTCGTATATCAAAAACCGTCCATCACGTCACCTTTTAAACTCGTTCAACTAGGTTAAACAAACCCTAGCCGTAACTCGCCTAGGTGGCGGTACCGCGGCGTGGAGAGCCATAGGTGGCGGTACCGCCACCTCCCCTATTTAACAGAAACTCTGTTGTTTCTTGCTCCTTTGTCGCGTCGTTTCTCCGATTCTCGATCCGTCTTTCACATATTGGTGTTTTTACCTGAAAAACATTCAAAACTAAGTGCCAAGCCTGTTCTAAAAACATTTAAACAAAATTAAACTAAAAATGACTAAAAATAAATAAAACCGACTCAAAGAAAAAACAAAAACGACTTAAAACACAATGAAAACGAGATGTGTTTTACAACACATCAAATACTTTGTTCGATTGTTTTGTTAATTTCAGAGAAAAATGAAGATGATTTGGTGATTGGGATAAGTCAGTCGGCTGTAAATGAAAGAAATGGTATGATTTAATTGTTGATTAGGTGCTTAATTACGGAATGGACGATATTGATTTTATCACACAATCAATCCGCTTAAATGTCGCTGTAAAACCGCGTATTTGACGAATAAGGGGTTCGAATCAGGTTGGAAATAGGTTAGGAATGATTTTAGGTGATTAAAATTGGTAAAAAAACGAGTAAATTGCGGTTGCCGGAGTCGCCAGAATCACGGGTAGTGGATTGGGGGGCTGGGCTGGGTTTTAATGTTTTACACAAACAACCCCTGATGATTTGAGTTTGTTTTATTTTTGGTTTATAACTTTTATTTCAAGTTTCAAATGTTATAGTTTTGACCCAAAGTTAATTTATTAATTGTACTAACTAACTTAACTACGTTGAAACGTAATGTCTATATAAGTGACGTTTTTGTATCTTTAGTTTGTTAATGTCATTGAATGACTATTCCAAGACTCGGAAATAATTACTATATATATATATAGTAATTATTTAATACCTGTAGATATTTTGCAAGATAAATACGATCGATTAAATAAGATAGGAATAATGTAAAATCCGATATATTTATTTATAATAATGATGACGAATGTTACCACTTAAAGAAATCAAATACGAATACAGATAAAAGTAGATAATCTCGAGTCCGAGTCAGGCATTCAGATTCAGGTTTTGGGCAGATGCCACAAAAAAATCATAGACTCTAACAGGTGGCAAATCCTCCATACTTTTGACATGATATCTCTCAAGAATTTCTGATTAAACAAGTGCAAATAATCAAAGAAATAAATAAATAAAATAATAATCAACTAAAACCGGCTTAATACAAACCCACAAAGATAAAACAAAACCTAAAAACTAACTAGAGTTAAAATCAAAAGACAATAAGAACTAGACCCCTATGACTCACAAATAGCACGTAATTAGCAATTAAGGTCTCAACAAAGTTAATTCAACGTAATTACCAAGAGTCCCTGGAAACGACGCCAAAAACTTGATGCATCCTAAACGATATATTAAATAATTAACTATTTAGACACCTAAGCTTTAAATTTATAAAACTAAGACTCGATTAAAACTAACCTAAACGCACAACCGACAGTATACCGGTCGAATGTAATCTAGCTTAAGTAAGTCCGAGATGGAACCCACAAACTCTATATATTACATTAATTAACTAATTAAGACTCAACTAAAAGACACGATTATCTAAATGATTATGTGTAAAGAGGGGGGGGCGGTTGCTTAAAAACTAAATTAAAAAAAAAATAAACAAAGTTAACTAAATAAAAGACGAGACTTGAATCAAGAAATGGAAGTAAACTACCTTGCCAGAATACCTATTGTTTTGGTTATCAATTTAATGGACATGTTCTAGTTGTGGAACTGGGAGCTTGAAATGTTAACTTAATTCAAACTCAAATAAGATTCTCGACCCTTTTCGAGAAGACACCTACGGGTTTCTATTAAGCTTATTAAGAAAACCAGTTTATGAGATTAGACTTCCTCACAGTCGTCTAATTGATTATGATATAGTACCTCTAATTGCAATCCTACCTCATAGCACGGACAACAAAGGTAATTCAATTAATTCAATTGACATTAATAGACGAGGTAAACAAACCAAACCTAGACATACATTCTACAGCTAATTAGTCTAGTGATTTAGTCCACCTAGACCTACCAATTAAACTATCACTTCACAAGTATTTATTTCAGCTGCACACTTTTATTAACTTGATTCAACCATAAACTAGCCAAGAACACAATGTAAGTGACCTAGCGAAACCCTATTACATGACCAACATTCACCAAGGGTTAAGTGGAACACTATCTATATATTATCAAATTAAACCAAACATACAATACGTATCAACGAATCAATCAAACACTTTACTAAATTATAAAAACCATAACATTAAACATAGTCGAAAAACCATCAAACCGTCAACAATAATTCATCGTAAGCCTGGGTAGTCTATAGTGCCTAGCCAATAACCATATATAAAGTAGAAACGAAAACCGAAACACGAATAGAGTTACCATTTATCGAAAGATAATAAATATAACTCAGCAGTCTGTCTGCTACCTTAAATTAATACAACTACCTGCTAGACCGGTTAAATTAATTCAATTGACGACCGTTTAACTTTTGTGACGTGGTAGGGTGCCTCCTTGATTTGCTTTCCTTTTCTTCTACCTTCGAATGGCTGACTTTTTTTTTCTTTTTTGTGTACGTTCTTTTCTTGCCCCCCCACCCCATTTCTCTTTTAATATATCTTTCCTTTTATTATTATACTAGGTTTAACATCCGTGTGTTACATAAAAATTAAATAATAATATTTATAAAGAAATTAGAATTATTATATTTAAAAATTTGTAATTTGTAAATCTATCTAATAAATTAAAGTTTTTAGGGGGCAATTTTTAGGGGGAAAACATAATTTGTTTTATAAAAGGAAGGTTGAGAAGGAAAATTGAGTAGGAAAGTTAATAAAGAAAAATTTTGTGATTAATAAACAAAATTATTTATAAATTTTTAAATATAATAGTTATAATTTTTTAAAATATTTTTATTCAACCCGTGTGTAACACACGGGTGTTAAACCTAGTATTTAATATTTAAGGAGCTCCATCAACCAACTTGTGGTCTAGTGGTAAGATGACTTGAGTTCTCCAAGGAGACTCAAGTTCTATCCCCACTAGTGACACTTTTGAGAGATATTGGCAATGAAGCTCGTCCCGGGTTACCACCCGGCTTCGTGTCTGAGCCTGAGGGTTTTACGTGGCATGGTTAAAGGTTCCTGCCCGGTTTTTCCCTGGAACAGTTGGTTGACGAGTTTCGACTCCGATCAACTTGGCCCGTAAGGAGGGTTGTGGTGAGCCTCCGCTGCGTTTGCAGTAATGGGGGAGCCCCAATGCCGACGAAAAACATCTATTGGTGTTAGAGGCGGGGTTTCGATCTCGGTCCTTGCACCTCTGAGTGCTTCGGTCATAGACCGTTGCACCAACCGCCGTTCTAAAAAAAAAAAAAACTCATTGCATGAAACTTAATATTTTTCCTCTTTAACTTTCTATTATGAATTAAAAAAATTTCCCTCCAAAAATTACCCCCTAAAAGTTTGATTTATTAGATAGATAACTAAATTAAACCCCATGTATTTCACGAGTGTCGGATGAAAACATAAAAAACACAATTGTAAAACTTTACGAATAAGTAACAGTTGAAAATAAACTACATATTACAAGAAAAATATATGAAAGTGTAAACACAAATTGCATTCAAACTCTAATTAAAACCTTGAACCAATAGATTTAAATACAAATACACCATTAGTATCAAACTAGATATTGACGTTTTTAAACTGAGTGTCTTATAAATTTTAACAATTAATTTAAAAAAGATTAAGAAAAGCAGACATACAAATAATCCAGATGATACATATCCGACAACAAATGCACGGTGACACTCATATGTACCGGGTCGAGCGTACGGTCAGCATGCATGGGTCTAGGTCGTAAATTGCGATGAGTTATTTGTTTAAGTTGTTTGTTTTCCGTTTTCATAGTGATTTCATGGATGTAAATAAGGTATATTAAAACGTTAAAAGATAAAATTATGGGTGATTTAAATATTTAATGTTATCGATTTCCTTCCATACATAGTTTAGACTAAAAGATTTTTAGTTTTAGCGGGGAAAATGCTCTAGCACCTTCTCTAGTGAATGACAAGTGTCTTCCAAAACCCTCTTTTATTAGAAGGTATAGATATAGATATAAATTTCTCATGCGCCACCACTAAATATATTAACGGGTTAATTCTTTATAATGGCCTGAGTTGAATTAATAGTTTGTAATCACAAAATCCACATATCCCATCATACTTCATCTTTAGCTTCATGTATACTCACGTGATAGGATTTAAACAAAACCCAGATATCACACAATTAATAATCAGTATATAAGAATATTACGTAAAATATCTACACTAATCAATTAATAACATTATAACAATGTGAATCAACTAAATGCATAATCAAATAAAATTAAACCAAAAACTATTTAAAAGTGTAGAAAATATTTATAGATATTATATATTGTTGACCGCATCGGTGATTTATGAATTTGAATAAAAACAGTAATCTAACATATCAAAATAAGCACAAACATAGATAACAATGAAGATCATGACTGGATAAGCAACAACTATAGGTTCAATCTCACAAAGCACTGTTATCTGCGAAACCGTGCTACAAAGAACGAAACGGTGTTTCAATCAGACGTACAAATTTTTCGTTCGGAGCACTCTTTCCAGGCAATTCTTAGATCAATCGACTCGACTCATTCACAACTATTAACAACTTTTATATTTCCTTATATATTTGTTTGTAAAGCCTATAAATTGTGACTCACCTCTATGTATAAAAACTTATCAAGTAAATGTTTTTCAATCTCTTTCCTCAATACTCGACTAGAGACGTCACCGGTCATTTCATTAAGTTAGGACCGTTGTCCACAAAAATATGAATAGTGAGATTGTTACATTTCATTAGTTATGACTGTCATTCATAAAAATATGATATGTGATATTGTTAAAGACTACTAAACCTAGAAAGATATAATATAACACATGTGTGATATGTGGACTATTTGAAATAATGCGGATCACAAAGTTACAAGGTGCATTCAACGAAAGTAAGTGGGCTAAAATTGACAACGGAAAAGACCATATGGAGATAATACATATGTGGACAACCTAACGGCCCCAATGTACAGTTGAAGAGGATAGGCCGACACAAAAATTGGAGGATTATTTTAGGACAGAAAAAAATACACTTAAGCACAGATTCAACTTGAAGTTAGAATATATTATTATCTTAGAGGCCAAGAGCGAAGATTGTAAGCATTTGGTTTTGTTGTTTTCCTTTTTAAACGTTATTATTGTGATTTCAATCTTATTTTTATTATGATTTTGGAATTAGATTTGAGGATTTTGTTTAGGAACATGAGTTGCTAACGAGTTATTATGATCTTGTTCATTAAAACTACTTTGTTGGAAAATAACACTAAAGACTTGTAAGAATGAGTGTAACACAAATAAAAAGTGCCACTAAATCATTTTAGTGCCACTTTTTTTATTCTCCCGCCAAACTAAATTTTTATTTTAGCTGCGGAATTGCCGATATTACTATAGAATGAAATTTGTGTAGCGATTTTAGCCCGTGGCTATTTTTACTATTGATTGATCCTTGCTTGTTACTTAGTTTTTGTGCTAGAAAACTACTCTTGTTTAAATACTAATTTAGACATAAATACTAATTTAGTGGCACATACTTTTTGCCTAATTAAATAAAATCACTCTTTATTAGAATGTCAAATAAAAACAAAAGTAAAATGTAGTTTTAGTCTCTGTATTTTGTTACCATTTATAAGTATTAGTTTCGCCTTAATAGTTTGGTGCTTGTCATTTGTGTTTTCTAACAGAAATAGTCCCGAACACTAATTCAATCGAATTTTTTATTATTTCTACCTTACATGCGAAGTAAAAATCTCATTTCTCCAAATTTTTTTGACATGCGTCCGAATAAAAATGTTAAGCCACATGATGATCTTGATAAAAGAGGAGGAGAAATGAAATTTTTACCCCTCAGATGTGAGGTACGAGAGAGAGATTTAATGAAAAAATGGATGGAGTTTATATTCGAAACCATTTCTGTTAGAAAATAAAATCACAAAGACCAAAACTTTTAAAAGAGACTAAAACTATTATTGATATCAAAACATAGGGACCAAAACTGGACCTTACTCTATAACAAACTATAAATTGTACAAATCATAATCTATACCTTATAATAAAATAAAGTTTTTGATGTCACATGACATGCAATGGATGACATCACTGTTCAATAATTTTGGCTCAAATGTTGTGTATGTTAAAAACTATAACCTAAAAAAAGAAAATTAGAAAAAAATTCTCGTCGTTAAAAAACATATATGTAACTAAAAAATATTTACAGCGAAAACCTATGTAATATGACGTAAATATTTTTTACTAACATATACGTTTTTTAACAATGAAAACTTTTTTTTATTTTCTTTTTTACATCTTCTAGTTAGTAATGTGCGCAACATTTGAGCAAAAAATATTAGATAATCGATTGGGAAGTAGGAGTTTTCAAAGTTCTTACAACTATAAGGTATTCACAAATTACCCTATATATAACTCCAATCTCCCAACCCATCTCCGACACCATGTCCTTCAACCACTACCACCACCATCTCCTCCCACCACATCCATTAGCATCTTCCTAATAAAGCTCAGCACCACCAACATCAACAACAACCACCACTCCGACACCATCTCCTTCAACCACCACCATCAACAACAAATCTAGTTTCAAAGAACCATCTCAAACTAATCATTAACATAATAAAACTCATATACCAGACCACAACCCGAACCAGCCCGTAACAGTGTCTACACAATTTTACCAGCCACATCTCCTCCCAATAACCCTATATGGTTCCTCCCTACACCCGCAAATCACCCGAATCCCACTACCAATTCGAAGCCTTAATCCGTCACCACCACCATTGTTATCACCATAATCCCAAATCGAAGCCCTAAGTTCGTCAAGTGCACCTCAATTTTGAAGATAACAGATGGATTAGTTAGATCTGTGGTAGTGATTTATGGTTGTGGTGGTTAGAAATTGGTGGTATCGAAGTGGGTTGTCTCGTCGGAACTGAGTAGGTGTATTAAGTGATGATGTTGATGGCGATGATGACAAGGTTGGTGGTGCTGGTGTGTTGTGCTGCAAAAAGAAGAGTGGGTTTGTGACTTTGGGCTGATTGATGGTGTGCTGGTTGGAGGAGGGTGGTTGCCGAAGGAGGCTGGTGGCGAGGTAGGGAAATAAAAAAGACTTTATTACCCTTGGATGAGAGTGTGACAACCCAAAAATTCAGGTTAGCACCGTTAACTGTCCTTTAACTATTCCGTTAAGTTTTATGTAAATTTAGGGGCCGTTTTGTAAATTACAAAAGATGAGATTAATTACTTTAGATGTCAATTAACTAAACGGAAAAGTAAAGGGAGCCTAAGTGAAAACAGTAATCAAATTAACCCAACCCAAGTCGACTTCTTCTTCCCCCCCCCCCCCCCCCCCTCCTTTAATATACATTCTTGTCTCTCTCTCTCTCTCTGCCGTTTGTTCTCGACACCAATCTCACTTCTCTCGTCTCCCTCGCTCGCCAAGCAGCCACACACCACCATCATTTCCATATCGCATCTGTTCCACCAACACTTTGTCGCAGTCCGATCTCGCCCCTACTGTAAGTTGTTGTGGCTGTTCGGAGGAACAATCAAAGCCGGTGAACCTGCAACTCCAACCATCCGGAATCGTATTGGTGGCTCTTTTGCTTCACTCGACAATCGGTGTGTGTTGATCATGCTACTCCTTGTTGTTTATCACGTTATGGTTTTGTAGTCGATCGCGTTTCGGGTTTCGGTTTAGTTTTCAGGTCGTTCCGTGTTTTAGTTTCGGTTGATCCAGTGCACGTACCATGAATATATGTATGCGTTTATGTAGCTGTGACCATCGATGTATGTTTGGATGTATTGTATGTTAATTGTGTATGCGTATGTGGGTAACAGTGTATAACGGCATATATATAAATATATAGTTCTTGTATGTATGCACGTAAAGAAATGTGTGCAAGCATGTACGCCGTATGAAATTTGTAATGTGAACATCAGCAACGTAGTGTATGTATACGTGTGTGTGTGTTTAGTATATGTATCTATGTATCATCGCATGTATGTATACATGTATATGCTCAGGTAAGTCTGGATCAGCAGCAACAATAGTTATATATATGTTGTAAACAACAACAAGAATGTGGAGTCATGTACGTATATAGTTCTGTATGTGTTGATAGTTTTGAAGGGTGTATACGTAGGTACACGTACCCTTCAAAATGTGTATGTTTAAGATTGCAGAAAGATGATTATGTATGTTTGAGGTATAAATGTGTATGTATGTATGTTCCGAAGGCTGTATGTATGTTGCGAAGGCTGTATGTATGCCCTGTTATGTAGGCATATGTGTAGGTATATGTATGATAGTAGGCAGGTATGCAAGCTGAATGTATGCAATATGTATATATGTATGCGTTATATGGTATATATGTGTGGTTAACAGAAACGAGATTTACGATATAGCAACAAGAATACTATGTATGTATTTTGTAAGTGTGGTTAATTGGTAGTGTAGGTAATGGGTACTCCATAGTATGGTATAAATATGAGTATGATTAAAAAGGTATGCATATGTAGATTGTATATAATACGTGATGTATGTGTACTAGCATGTGATGAGTCAGTTCGTAGACCTAACGATTGTAATACTATAACTGCATATATGTATTATTATAAGTGTTACCTGAGCCTAATATGTATAGTGGCTTATTATTCATCAGGTTATAGGACAAGTTAGGATATTTTGTGTACATATCTCGTGTTTTGATGTGCGCTTCAAATGTGAGTCTTTTTGTCCGCTTCTAAATCTTTTCGGGGAGAAATCATATAAAACTATTTTATACGGCCTTGGGCTGCGTTTTATGCTTTCAGGCAGGGCCTTTGGGCAACTATTTTTGATAAACGATTTTCTATTGTCTAATGGCTTATTTTACTAAGCATAAATGTTCAAAACTATAAAATCATTTCCTTTTAGTCAAGATTATTAATATACAATGGGTATAAGGGGGATATTTGAGACAAAATATTTAAACCATCAACACTCCATTCTGAAACAATACCGAAAAAATACCTTAAGACAAAAAAATTGAAACAAATATTTACCCACCTCATTATGGCAACGGATCAACATAGACCACACCTTAATGAACATGGTCTAACAACTGAACTGAATTATGCATGAAACCTCTTCATTATCGCATCATGTCTTGACTAAATAGGTTATGTTTTGTACTATAACATGTCGTCAGTGTGTGACCAATTACGTGATATAACATGCCACGTGTTCTCTAACAAACTATGTGCTATAACTTGTCACGTATTATGTGACCATTTACAATATTTTACATGTTATACCATGTCATAATGTGTGTCCAATTATGATCTATAACATGTTATCTATTTGCTTTTAAAATAATTTGTCTGATACTTACCATATGCCTGCATTATGATTATATTAGTCATACCTTGTACTCTTCTCATACTTATAGTATGGTTAACATATGCTTCCCCCATAAGCATCCCAATCTAATCATATACTTATAATATACATATCCGATAGTTACAACAAATTTGCTTTAGACATATTACAAACCTTTTAAGCTTTTCTTATACATATCCTATACTTGTAATAGGAAAATAAATGAGTAGAACAAGATAAGTATGATATGACAATACAAAATAATTAACGCACGCAACGGGAGATGTAAGGAGGATCATGTAAGGTAAATTTACGATTACGTGTGCGCAACGTAATGGTAAATTTACATGTACACGAGAATCCTGATAGAACCCTTATGTGTTGTACTAAATCCAAAACACAACAATTGTTGGATTTTATATGTCCGGACCCGATAAATTAACGTGGCTAACCGAGTTATGACCCGTAAGAGTTACACCAAGGGCAACGGACATAAAATCCACTTAACTCGTTTAATTGGTAATCACGAACGAAAGACGCATATAATTTATACTATTTATAAATTATATTTATTCATTTAACTTAATTAAATGAATAACAGGCATATGATTTTGTTGGGCTCAAACTAATCTAACCGGGCTTAGGGCTCGCTAGGTATGATTAGTATTAGGTTAAAAGCGATCATTAGGGATTAAACTAATCCCTTCACCCTACTATTGCCGTCGCTCAATATAAACAAAATCAACAGAAAATGAAAAGTGGATCACGTTTTCTTTTTTTGGATCGTCCACAACAGCACAAGAGGATTAAATCACTACCTTGTGATTTAATATTGAGCAAAGGGTTCCAAGCACGTGGGTATCTCAACCCTTCCTTGGACACAGATTATCAGGTGGTCGACGTCTCCGTTCGCTTAGTATTTAGCATCTCGTTCGTTGAACCTTGGTGTCTCAAACGGTTATTTATTAACCAAAGATATAATTCATCTCATCGGTAGATTAATTATTATTAACCATATTTGCATGTCTGTAACCGGATCCTGTCGGTTTCACTTTTGGTAAAGGTTTTAATGTTAACATTCCGCTGCATTAATAATTACTGGTTTAATTATTATATTTATCAAACCCGTTTTGATATAATTAAAATCTAAAGATACCACTGAAACCCAACAGTGGTATCAGAGCCTTGCTTACAACATGCAAATCGGTACCAGTCTCCTTTTAACCGGTTATAGATCACAAACTTAAAGTTTTTTAAGTTTCTGATTTATGTATAATATTGGGCAACAATATTGTGGTCAACAATTTTATTATTCTTGACCAATAGTTTGCCCGAATGATTATTGTGATTATGATAAAAATATGTAAATCTGGCCAGACCTTATGGTTTTGTTGTAATATAATTCAATTTTTGGTTTTATGGTTTTGGCCACTTTGATGGTTTAAAGTTGTAATAGATTAGGGTTCTTTTATTTTATATATTTTTTTGTAAAATTGTAACATTAGAGACCCGGAAGAAAGCCTGAAGACAACACAGATCTAGGAGCCAGTGGGAGATAGTCAAGACAACAAGATGCACTCAAGTCCATCATTGTTGTTGTTTATGTGTTGTGACCCCGTGACCTAGTTTGGTCTAGCTAAAAGGCTCTGGAAAGACCAAACAAATTTTTGGCCATAAAGATTTACATATTTATTTGTTTTTGCTATTGTGGTTGCTTTATTTTATAAGTGTTGTAACATACCAACCTAATACCAAACCATTTTTTTAAAAGAGTTTTAAAATAATTTCACAATCAGATAAAAACAAGTTCTAAACATATTTTTTTACAACATGTGAAAATTTTTATAAAATGACTAGTTTGCTTTATAATTAAAATAACCAGTAAGTTTTGGAAACTTAAACTAATTTGACTTTCTAAAACTTGTAACTTAATAGTTTAACTATTAACTTTTAATCGGTTAATTATGTCGCGACAGGACTTAGTTTTAATATGTTATTTAAACTAAGTGTCCTGAGAGATAAAAGGGTTCATCTAATTGTCACAAATTAATTTAGTAAAACTGGATCTTGACCCTATTCGGTAATTACTAAAATTGAAACCCATATTTAAAATCAATAGTCTATGCTATCCTATTATAAGGAACACTTGGAGCATATAGCGAAACATCAATGTTTGGAGCCACAACACCGCATTTGATGTGTAGTTGTATCCTTTCAAGGTGCAAGGGTTTCGTTGACACATCCGGACCTTTCCACACGTACCTAGTTCTAGGACGACTATTACTTTTCCTCTCTTGCTACATGCCCCAGCTGTCTAGAGAGTAAAAGTGAGCATAGATGAGGCTAAACGTATCAATGCATTGACAAAAGTTGTCACAACGGCCTCATATTAGAGAGTTGTGCATTTTTCACAATTGACAATTGTTGTCAGTCTGCCTACCCACTTGCTAATATTGTATGCCCCAGCTGCCATTAGCAATTGACATAGCTAGATTCTCATTCCTTATTCTTATTACTGTTAATGGATCATTAATTAAATAAGGAATTATACATCGATAATACTAACTATATTATTTTGCTTATTTGTCAGATGTCTTCCGAAAACAATCACTCCTTTGCTCTCAAATATGTACTTGAGAAAGAAAAACTTGATAACACCAACTTCATCGAATGACATCGAAACTTGAGAATAGTTCTCAAGTTTGAGAAATAGCTCTATGTCCTAGATAGCCCAGTCCCTGCCGAGCCCGATAGTACAACCATCGCTGCACACCAGGCCTGGGATAAGCATAACCAGGATTCCATTAAGGTAGCCTGTCTTATGCGAGCCACCATGTCTCCTTATCTCCAAAAGAAGATGGCGGACATATCTGCTTATGACATGGTTGAGCAACTTAAAGACATGTTTCAGAAACAACCTCGACAAGAAAGCTATAACACCTTTAAGCAGCTCATGAGCTGCAAAATGTAAGAGGGCTCGTCTGTTAGTGCTCATGTGCTTAAGATGAAAAACCATATTGACCAACTGCGTAATCTTGGTATCCCCATGCAAGATGCATTAGTATGCGACATCATCTTGAACTCCCTCCCTTGCTCCTATGACCAGTTCGTAGTGGACTACAATATGAATGCATGGGTAAAGCCTATTACTGAGCTACATGATACGCTCAAAATAGCCGAGATAAATATTCCAAAGCAAAACCAAGTTTTGATGGTCAAATCTGGTGGTGTTAAGAAGCCTAACCCCAAGAAAAGGGGTTATAACAGCAAAGGCAAGAATAAAGTTAATATTGCTGTCAATCGCGCCACCAACAATAACAAGGTTGTTGCGAATAGGGGTGTAAATGAGTCAAGCCGGCTCGTAAGCTACTCGAGATCGACTCGGTAAAAAGCTCGTTCGAGTCGAGCCTTAACGAGTTCGAGCTCGATTTCGAGCCTTAAATAATGTTCGTTTTGTTATCGAGCTCGAGCTTTGCATTCAAAACTCGTCGAGCCTTATCGAGCCTTAACGAGCTTTTTGTTTATATGATTATATTTAGTTTTATTAAATATATATTCATAAATATAACTAAAAATTATGATAAAAAAGATTAAATAATATGTATTTGTTATATATAAGATGTATGATTATAATTATATATAAATTTAAATATAAAAAGTTATATATTAAATACCTAAATACTAAACGAGCCAAGCCCAAGCCGAGCTCGAGCTTGAAAACTTTCTGACGAGCCGAGCTCGAGCTTTGGAATTAAAGCTCGAAACGAGTCGAGCTCGTGCTCGAGCTTTGTTAAAACTAAAACGAGTCGAGCTCGAGCCTTAACGGGCTCGGGCTCGGCTCGGCTCGTTTACACCCCTAGTTGCGAAACCAAAACCACCCCCTCCTGAAGAGCGTCTGTATTTTGAATGCAACAAGATAGGGCACTGGAAAAGAAACTGCCCTGAATATCTGGCTAAGCTAAGGAGAATGAAGGCCTCTGGAGAAGGCACTTCAGGTATTTCTATTTATGTTATTGAACTTTTTACTGTCTCTAGCAACACATGGGTATTTGATACTGGATGTGGTTACCACATTGTTAATGTCTTGCAGGAGCCTGAAAAGTGGAAGAAGCTGAAACAAGGCGACATGGAGCTCATCGTTGGTGATGGGAAAAGAGTATCAGTTCTTGCAACTGGAACATATCATGTTTCATGTCCTTCTGGCCTTGTAGTCATTTTGAATAATTGTTTGTTTGCACATGGTTTAACCAGAAACATTATTTCAGTTTCTTTATTGTTTGAACAAGGTTTTAAGTACGCTTTTAATGGGATTTCTATTTCTGCTTACTTGAATGATGTTTTTTATTTTGAGGCTAAACCTCGAAATGGTATTTACGAGGTAGATGTTCATACAAACAATAACATTTATAATCTTTCTAAACGTGCCAAATTTGGTACGAATGATACTTATCTATGGCATTGTAGACTTGGCCATATAAGCAAGGCATGTTTGAAAAGGCTTCAATCTGATGGAATTCTTGAATCCACTGGACCTGACTCCTTCGATGACTGCGAGTCTTGCTTAGCTGGCAAACTCACTAAACACCCCTTCACCCACGTAGGTGAACGGGCTAACGATCTGCTAGCACTCATACATACTGATGTATGTGGTCCTTTCAGAACGATGTCTATAAATCATGAAAGATACTTTGTTACATTCATCGACGATTACAATCGATATGCTTATGTCTATTTGACGAAACACAAGCATGAAACTTTTGAAAAGTTCAAAGAGTTTCAAAACGAAGTAAAAAACCAACTCGGCAAAACGATAAAAACACTTCGATCAGATAGAGGTGGTGAATATCTCAGTTCAGAATTCCTCAATCATATAAAGGAACGTGGAATAATTTCACAGCCCACTCCACATGGCACACCCCAGCTCAATGGCGTGTGCGAGAGGAGAAATCGAACTCTGCCACACATGGTCTGATCGATGATGTGTAGGAAAAACTTGCCTCACTCCTTATAGAGTTATGCTCTTATGACCGCCACTTGCATTATCAATCTAGTACCGACTAAAAAGGTAGACGAAACCCCATATGAGATATGGCATGGGCATAAACCCAATTTGTCTTACCTTAGAGTATGGGGATGTGATGCTTACGTCACAAGTGATTCTGATGACAAGCTGAAAAAGTTGTTTTTGTCAGATACTATAACAAAAGCGGAGTATATTTCTATCATCCTGATGCAAACATTATTTCCATCAAAAGGAGAGGACACCTCCTCGAGAAAGAAGCTCTTGATCGAGGAACAGGAAACAATGTTGTGGATCTCGAAGAAGTTCGAGAATCACCAACTACCGCTGATAAAGTCGGAAAGTCTGATGCACCTGAAATCAATTCAAATGAATCAGACGAGAACACGAGCATTCGCAGAAATAGCAGGACTCGTAAGGAACCTGAAAGATGTCTTGGGAATCTTGAGGATGCTGAAGTCCTGGTAGTAGCTGACTTTGATGACGCACCTGCTAACTATAAATCTGCTATCTCAGATCTAGAATCTAAGAAATGGCTAGAAGCCATGAATGCTGAGATGCAATCTATGCGTGACAATCAAGTCTGGGACTTGGTTGAGTTACCTCCCGACTCTCGGGCAATAGGAAGCAAATGGCTTTTCAAAAGAAAACCCGACATGCATGGAAAGGTACACACTTATAAAGCACGACTAGTTGCGAAAGGTTACACTCAAATTGAAGGTATTGATTATGAAGAAACCTTTTCGCCCGTTGCTATGATCAAGTCGATCAGGATATTACTTGCCATCGCTGCGTACTATGACTACGAGATATGGCAAATGGATGTCAAAACCGCTTTCCTTAATGGACATCTTTCTGAAGATGTCTATATGGTTCAGCCAGAAGGTTTTGTCGATCTAAAATATCCTAAAAGGGTGTGCAAGCTGAATAAGTCCATTTATGGACTTAAACAGGCATCTCATAGCTGGAATATTCGTTTTGACCAAAAAATCAAAGAGTTTGGTTTTGTCAAAAATGAAGATGAGCCTTGTGTTTACAGGAAAGCTAGTGGGAGCTCTATATCATTCCTCATCTTGTATGTAGATGATATACTGATCATTGGAAACAACATCCCTATGCTTAATGAAGTTAAACAATGGTTGGGATCTTGTTTTGCAATGAAAGATCTTTGAGAAGCAGCTTACATTCTAGGAATCAGGATCTACAGAAATAGATCCAAGCGGCTTCTATGGCTAAATCAAAGCACATACATTGACAAAATGATGACACGCTTTAAGATGAAAAATTCCAAGAAAGGAGGTGTTCCTATGACTAAAGGAACTATGCTGAACAAATCGCAATCTCCTTCTACGGACATTGAAAATAAGCGAATGGAAGCAGTTCCATACGCTTCGGCGATTGTTTCTATCATGTATGCAATGTTATGTACAAGACCTGACGTATCGTGTGCCTTAAGCATGACTAGTCGTTACCAGCAAAGTTCTAGCATGGCCCATTGGACTGCTGTCAAGAACATTCTTAAGTACTTGAGAAGAACTAAAGATATGTCCTTAATCTTTGGAGGAGTGGAAGAAGAGCTCACTGTAAGATGTTACACTGATACTAGTTTTCAAACTGACCAAGATGATACTCGCTCTCAATCAGGATTCGTGTTCACTCTAAATGGAGTAGCTGTTTCATGGAAAAGCTCCAAGCAGAGTGTTGTGGCAGATTCAACCACCGAATCTGAATATATTGTTGCCTCAGATGCTGCTAAGGAAGCAGTGTGGATGAAGAAATTCATAACCGAACTCGATGTGGTTCCGAGTATACGAAAACCAATCAATATATTTTGTGATAATACTGGTGCTATTGCCCAAGCCAAAGAGCCCAGATCTCATCAAAAGGCAAGGCACATTCACACGAAGTTCTACTTGATACGGGAAATTGTGGAACGTGGAGACATCATGATGATGCGTGCAATATATATATAATAAATTAATTACCTAAAAACACCTAAGTTTTAAATTTATAAAACCAAGACAAACCGACTAACTTACACACAACCGGCAGTGGACCGGTCGAATGCAATATAGCTTAAGTAAGTCCGGGTGTCGACCCACAGACTCTATATATTACGTTAAATTAACTGACTAAGACTCGACTTAACTAGACACGAACTTTAAATAAGAGATTGTTTAAAACGGGGGTTTAGTGTTAAAAATAGAAACTTACTAAAAATGGAAACTTTCTAAAAATAGTAAATTACTAAAACTAGAAACTGATGAATTAAAAGACGGATTTAAAACAGAGAAATGAAGACGAACCACCTAGGCTAGAATCATCGTTAACCTCAATTATCGCTCACGTTGGACTAATGGTTATGGAAACGGGATCTAAACTTATTCACTTAAAAGCATCCCTAATTAAGACCCTCGACCCTTTTCGAGAAGAAACCTAAAGGGTTACTATTAAGTTCTTAGTACACCGATTATGGGATTAAGTTTCCTCACAGTTACCTAATCATATTACACTTAATTGACCCACGCTAAAGATCTATCTCACGATACAATCCTTAAAGTCATTTAAACCCAACCATTTGATTCAACAAACAAAGTTAATAAATAATACTAAGCCGGAATTTTCATAAAAACCTAAACCTAGCAAATTAATCAACCAAGACTTGTTAATAACCTATCACCTCACGAATATCTAGGTTAGCTACACATCATTATCGATTTAATTAATATTATTAAACCTATGGTTTTATTGCAAATCAACCATAATTAATCACAACGCAAGTTAAAGACTAAAACAAATCCTATTACGTGACATAGACAATCACCAAGAATACGTGGATTAATAATAATAATTCAATCAACGCAAACATATATTATGCACCAAACAATCACAAAGATTCAAACTTTAATTAAATGTAAACCATAAACCGAATCAATCCAACGCAAGTTCAAAACAACGTTAGCGAATCATTAATAAGCCTAGGTGATTCTAAAAAGGTTTAGCCAATCATAATCATACCAACGAATGCAAATTCAAAAGTATTAATCATGATAAAAACAAATAAAATTGAAAGAACGAAGTAACCCGAGTGATCCAAGATGCAATCTTCAATCCCACGAGCTTCGGACATGTTGTTTCGCCTTCGTAACCTCCAAAAACGCCTCCAAGCTGCTATTTTTCCACTCCAATTCGTCCCCTCGGGTTTCTAGGAGACTAGGGTTTCATAAGGAGTGTTTATATAGCGAACCGGGCCAAGAAAAGCTCAAACTTTCTTCATTTTCTCGTACCGGCTCGCTCGTAACTCCGTTTCGCGCCCCGTTTTCGCCTACGGATTCGATTTTTCACGATCTTTCCATTTATTTATCAACATGGGACCTACGAAACATAAAAACATCAGTTGTGCCAAAATTGATATATAAACTTAACCGAAATGACACAAAATGTTAACAAATATAACACGAGATTTATGTATAATTTATCCTTTATCAAACATCCTCACACTTAACCTTTTTCGTCCCTGAAAAAGCATGCACATAGAATCATAACTAATTAAGACATTCAACATTTCGTTACAATTTTCAAACAAGAAATAAATCCAAATAAACAACGGTGCGTTTTATTTAAACACCTAACACTAGCCAATTAAATTTCCCTTTATGTTTAATTTAAATTTAATTAGATCATTTATCTACGAGGTCTCACACAGAGGAAAAATAAGTCAGCCCGATTAAGTGTTGCTTGACGAGGCACAAGATTAAAACACAAAGGTTTTCCTACCAAAATAACCTAAAGAACTTAACTAAGCTAAGAACTAGTGCCATATTAGGGTGGATTTTGATGGATGAATTTTATGGGTATAGACTGTTTATTCTTCTTCTTTTTTTTTTTTCATAAAACAAGATCACCTCACCCAGGGGTGTCGTATCCAAGTCGCTATCCCGGAGGTAGAGCACATGAGGTCTTGGATCACTTGCCTTATATTTTTCATTTTTTTTTTGAATTGGCTCTTTGAGCTCTTTTATTTAGCAGCTACTTTGTGAGTTTTTCAGTACTATACCCGGTGAACATTTTATTTGCGGATGTGCCACTTCTTTCACAAGAAGTGTGTTATAAATCCTAAAATGGCACTACCCCTTAACTTATTTAAGTTCTAAAGCCTAAAATGGTGCCTAATTGTATTTAGTTAAGGCCTTCCTATTCCTCCTAAGATGATGACCCACGAGATTCACGATAATTAACTTTCTATTATTACACTTAAGGAAACCATCTCAGCTAATTGGGTTACCAAAAGTTTATCCAAATTCATCTTTGTTTAAAAACCACAACTCATTTGAAAGCCAAAATTAATTTACTATCATTTTCTATTAAAGTGCACAACTTTAACAAAGACATTTTCAAATTTTTTCAATTTTTTTTGGATTTTTTTTATGACACTATATGACTCAAAATAGACAAACAGACAAACAAGACTCAGAAATGACTATTTCTCATCCCCACACTTAAGTTCTACATTGTCCTCAATGTAGAGATAGAAAACATCTAAAAAATAAAAACAAAAATGAAAAAATAAAAGATAGAAGGGTGAATTGGAAAAGACTTAGCTGGTTTTGTGAAACGCGTAAGCTCCAAGTCTTCGTTCCAATATTCAGCTTCGATCGTATAGCATTTCGGTCGCGATCGAGCTTCACCGACACTCTCGAGATCTTCCTTCGTCTTCACAAATACAAACTCACCCGAATGGAGATTGAGTACGGGTGAGAATGATTTAAACCTGCAAAAACAAAAACAAGAATACCCGAGCGTAACACTGACTCGACAAAAATAAAAATTTAAAAATAATTTTCGACTCAATATACAAACTCTATAAACTGATAAGAAACCTCCCCACACTTGAACTTAATCAGGAGGTTTCTCTTTGATCTGGACCCTATCTAACCCGTTCAATTCCATCCGCTTCACACAAATACTTATAGAATTAATAGTGAAATTGAAAATAGTTTTGATAATCAATTTAAAAACTCTAAACGGGTCAGACCACCAGCATTTGTACTTACCTGGCATGAACCGGATGCATGTCATGTATCGTGAAGACTTGTCATGCTTAATCTTCAATGGCTTCTTCTTCCCTGCAGACCATCTTCTGATTTGCAAAAGGCTTCGGCTCACAGGCTTCTTCCTTGCTTCCTCCCGAGGTTTTGAGGATTCCTCATCATTCACTTCTTCCTCAGGCCCGCTCGGTTCTCGACTCATCCCCACACTTGGCGTTTGATTGTATACTAAGCCTTCAAGAATCTTCAAATCGCCAAGTGGGTTAAACTCTCCATCATCATAAAAAGGCAGGTCTACCAGTTCAGCAGCAAACTCATCCTCCCAAGATGGAACTGGTACCTCCTTCACATCTTCCTCCTGTACCTCCTGCATCTCATCAAACTCACAAAACAATTGCGAAATATCAAAAGAATCCGAAGATTCAAATGTATCACATGAAGAGTCAAATAGTTCAGGAATATAAGAACAAATTGAAATTTGGTCAGAACACTTACCTGTTTCGGAAAGATCTTCTTCATTATCCAATTTGTCATCGGCATACTCCACTTTATGTTTCTCGTCATCAGTGGAGATATCCGGTTCTTGATCGGCTTCGCATGTTGTCATCCTTAGATTAGCCAGTTCATCCGTAAGCCTCCCATTTTCTGATAGATAATGTAATTACTCCGCCGAACTTAGTGAGGGCCATCGAGTGTTCATGACCTCCTGCACCTTCATTAGTTCTACTTTCACTCTTGAGCACTTGTTCATTTCTACTTTCTCTTCCTGACAAACTAGAGGTGGGACTGAAACGTCCATTTTCGTCTCCGGTTGTACTTGGAATTCCTGCAAAACACCGTTCTCACAAGACAAGTGTAAAATATCCTGTGGTTCAGTAATAATATGACAAGAATCAAAAGAGAAGGTAGAGAATGAGTTATTATTACCTGATTTCTTATGCAACTGCTCATGTTGAAACTCCTCTTCTTCATTCGACCTCCTCATGATATCCCTTAGAGCCTTATTAGTATCTTCCATCATCAACTGGCTCTGCAAGAAGTTATCATGTTCTACTAACACTCTCTAAGTGGTGGCTTTATTAGCAACTAACTGGGTCAACAACTCTTCCATCCTACTTGGAGCACTATCACTACCCCTAGTAGAGTTGCTATCAAAGAATTGACCACTATGATCTAACGGTGTAAAATATGGGTCAATTGGATACACCTGTGATGAATATGACTGCACATGCCCAAAAGAGTTAGCAAAATGAGGTGGTGCCGAGGACCTCGTATATTGTGGACATAGACAAGTAAAGTGAGGTCCTCCGCAAATTTCACACATACTTAAATAACAAGAAAGACTAAATGGGGAGAAAAAACAGAAAAATAAAAACTAATCCTACGACTCAAATAAAACAAATAAGACAAAGCACGTATGTAGCAGTTAAGACTCAACAAAGTTAATTAACGCAATTACCAAGAGTCCCCGGCAACGGCGCCAAAAACTTAATGCGTGCAATATATATATAAATTAATTACCTAAAAATACCTATGTTTTAAATTTATAAAACCAAGACAAACCGACTAACTTACACACAACCGGCAGTGGACCGGTCGAATGCAATATAACTTAAGTAAGTCCGGGTGTCGACCCACAGACTCTATATATTACGCTAAATTAACTGACTAAGACTCGACTTAACTAGACACGAACTTTAAATAAGAGATTGTTTAAAACGGGGGTTTAGTGTTAAAAATAGAAACTTACTAAAAATGGAAACTTTCTAAAAATAGTAAATTACTAAAACTAGAAACTGATGAATTAAAAGACGGATTTAAAACAGAGAAATGAAGACGAACCACCTAGGCTAGAATCATCGTTAACCTCAATTATCGCTCACGTTGGACTAATGGTTATGGAAACGGGATCTAAACTTATTCACTTAAAAGCATCCCTAATTAAGACCCTCGACCCTTTTCGAGAAGAAACCTAAAGGGTTACTATTAAGTTCTTAGTACAACGATTATGGGATTAAGTTTCCTCACAGTTACCTAATCATATTACACTTAATTGACACACGCTAAAGATCTATCTCACGATAAAATCCTTAAAGCCATTTAAACCCAACCATTTGATTCAACAAACAAAGTTAATAAATAATACTAAGCCGGAATTTTCATAAAAACCTAAACCTAGCAAATTAATCAACCAAGACTTGTTAATAACCTATCACCTCACAGATATCTAGGTTAGCTACACATCATTATCGATTTAATTAATATTATTAAACCTATGGTTTTATTGCAAATCAACCATAATTAATCACAACGTAAGTTAAAGACTAAAACGAATCCTATTACGTGACATAGACAATCACCAAGAATACGTGGATTAATAATAATAATTCAATCAACACAAACATATATTATGCACCAAACAATCACAAAGATTCAAACTTTAATTAAATGTAAACCATAAACCGAATCAATCCAACGCAAGTTCAAAACAACGTTAGCGAATCATTAATAAGCCTAGGTGATTCTAAAAAGGTTTAGCCAATCATAATCATACCAACGAATGCAAATTCAAAAGTATTAATCATGATAAAAACAAATAAAAACGAAAGAACGAAGTAACCCGAGTGATCCAAGATGCAATCTTCAATCCCACGAGCTTCCGACACGTTGTTTCGCCTTCGTAACCTCCAAAAACGCCTCCGAGCTGCTGTTTTTCCACTCCAATTCGTCCCCTCGGGTTTCTAGGAGGCTAGGGTTTCATAAGGAGTGTTTATATAGCGAACCGGACCAAGAAAAGCCCAAACTTTCTTGATTTTCTCGTATCGGCTCGCTCGTAACTCCGTTTCGTGCCCAGTTTTCGCCTACGGATTCGATTTTTCACGATCTTTCCGTTTCTTTATCAATATGGGACCTACGAAACATAAAAACGTTAGTTGTGCCAAAATTGATATATAAACGTAACCGAAACGACACAAAATGTTAACAAATATAACACTGGATTTATGTATAATTTATCCTTTATCACATGATAAGCAAAGTAAACACATATCAAAACTTAGCAGACCCATGATACAGGACAAACATGATGAGCATAGGAATGCCATCGGGCTTAGAGTAGCTAACTTTGAGTTTTGATTTAGTATTTGGATGTACGAACATTTTAACAGTTTCTGAATTCATTTGAATTTTCTTATTTTGAATTCTAAAGTTTATAACTGTGTTCGATTTTAATACGTTTAATCCATGAATATTGTATTCTAAATTATCCGTAGTCAATCAGACTCATGGGAATGATTCTTAATTAAGACTATTCTGAATTTGGGCTCAAGTAGTTGACATCCAAATTCACAGACCTCATTGTGAATGACGTTGGAAGTAACTCGTTTCAAATCATCTTCATGGATTGTCCGGTGGTTGACGTCTCCGTTCGCGTTAGTATTTAGCATCTCGTTCGTTGAACCTTGGTGTCTCAAACGGTTATTTATTAACCAAAGGTATAATTCATCTCATCGGTAGATTAATTATTATTAACCGTATTTGCATGTCTGTAACCGGATCCCGTCGGTTTCACTTTTGGTAAAGGTTTTAATGTTAACATTCCGCTGCGTTAATAATTACTGGTTTAATTATTATATTTATCAAACCCGTTTTGATATAATTAAAATCTAAAGATACCACTGAAACCCAACAACAATAACTAGCTAAACAACACAACTTCTATCAACAGAAAACTCATCTATGAATGACACATTAATATAAAGCCCACGTTTGGGTTACATATCTATAAAAATTCGTCATTGGACGACGTATAAATTACAATCACCCTAGTGTGATATTAAAATGAAAGTCCATCTATGATGGCATATAGTTAAGAGTATAAATTACAATCACCCTAGTGTGACATTATTAATAAAGTTTCATTACTACTACACTATGACCTCCAACAATAATGATCTCCCTAAAAACAAATCAAAACCCTTCAAAAGTCATTTTAAGACTCGTTTACAAATTTCACAAGCTTCTAATACATGCTCTCATTCCTCAAACTCTGCTCAAGAAGTTATGACCTCTTACTAGGCACCATTATATTTTCAAACAAACGTTACAACCTGATTCTAGAATTGTAAGGATTCTCAAGAAAAATCTTATAAATCAACAATATATGTCACTTTCTTCAACTATTTCACTCCATTAAATGTTTTAAACTATTCGACGTCTTCACTATTTCAAGTTATTAACAATTTCAAATCATTTAATGGTCTTCAGTTATTTTATACTATTATACGTTCCCAAAACCTTTGACCTTCTTTAACTATGTTCAACTAATAAAAGTTTCAAACCATTTGATGTTCTTCAACTACTTCAAAACTAGTAAACGTTTCAAACTATGATGTTCTTTAACTATTTCAAATTATTAAAAGTTTTCAAAGCACGTGACTAAGATACATCAATGAACCAATCATCGATCTGTACAGTGTTTGATCAACGGATTTGCCTTTTGGATCCGGCTGTATCTTGTAATTCACATCAGATGGCGTTCGAATATTCTGACAATCCTGCATCTTGAACTTTTTCAGCAACTTCTCAACAAACTTGATTGGTTGATAAAAATTCCTTCAGCTGACTGTTTGACTTGCAATCCAAGAAAGAAATTGATCTCTCCCATAGAACTCCTCTGAAATCTAGATTTCATAATCTCTTCAAACTCTTTGCACATGGACGGACTTGTTGATCCAAAGATGATATCATCCACATACACTTGAACACATAAAAGATCTTCATTTTCCCGCTTCATGAATAAAGTAGGATCAATCTGACCTCTTGTAAAACCATGTTCCAGCAAATGTTTAGATAATGTCTCGTACCAAATCCTTGGGGCTTGATGTAGACCATATAAAGCTTTACTCAATTTGTATACACGATGTGGATACTCAGGATCCTCAAAACCTGGAGGTTGTCTGACGTACACATCATCGGTAATAGGTCCATACAGAAAAGCGCCTTTTACATCCATTTGAAACACTTTGAACTTCATGAAAGAGGCATAAGCTAGAAAAACGCGAATAGCTTCAAGTCGAGCGACCAGAGCAAACACTTCTTCATAGTCGATACCTTCTTCTTGAGTGTAACCTTGTGCAATAAGTCTTGCTTTGTTTCGTACAACAATGCCACGTTCATCCGGCTTGTTCTTGTACAACCATCTTGTACCAATCGCATTTTCTCCTTCAGGTAAGTCCACTAATTTCCAAACCTCTTGTTTGCGAAATTGAAGTAACTCCTCTTGCATGGCTTCAATCCAACAATTATCTTGTAACGCTTCTGAAATGTTCTTCGGCACCACTTGAGAAAGAAAACATGAATAAAGACAAACGTTTGCGTGCTCAGTTTGACTTCTCATAGTTCGCTGATTCAAAGGACCTATAATCTGAGAGAGAGGATGATTCCTATGCACTCGGTGAGTTGGTATAACGTCACATTGTACTTGACTCTCCAGATTAGACTGATTCAGATTCGGTAAATCTTGTGGAATTGTATAAGCATGCGGAGTGAAATTAGGAACTTGTTCTGGTGAATTGATGAATTAGTCAAATGTTTCTGGAAGAACTTCAACATTTGGATCTGATGATGGTTGATTTTGAGCAGATCCACCATCATTAGGAGCATTTTGCGAATTCACGTCATCACCAAAATTGTTTGATTCTTGATCTTCTTGAGAACCAGATGGACCCAGAGCTTGATTGAATACCACATGATCAGGATTATGAAATGACATGAACGGATACTCAGAATTGAGATTACTGTCATCGTCATTATCAGAATCATCACTGAAACATCCCAAGTCTCCTGATTCTTTACTCGATTTTCCTGAAAAATCAAACAAGTTAGAATTGAAAGATTTTGATAACGAATCTAAATCAAACAGCCATTCGGGACCATGAGCCACTGACGGAAACAAATTTTCTAAAAACTTTACGTTAATAGTTTCAATAACAACGTTTGTTTTGCTATTAAAAACCCGATAAGCTTTTGAAACAGAAGAGTAACCAAGAAAAAATCCATCGTCAGATTTTGACTCAAATTTACCGAGATGATCACTTAAATTTAGAATCGATACAGGACAACCAAATGCTTTCAAATATGAAATATTCGGTTTTCTTCCAAACAATAACTCATAAGATGTTTTATGTTTATCCTGAACCAATAATGTCCTGTTCTGTACAAAGCAAGCAGTAGTAATAGCTTCATCCCAGAATGTGATAGGGATTTTGGCATCTGCGAGCATGGATCTTGCTGCTTCAATTAGTGTTCGATTTTTCCGTTCAGCCACACCGTTTTGTTGAGGCGTTCTTGGAGCTCTAAATTGACGCGCAATTCCTTTTTCTGCACAAAACAAATCGACATTAGAGTTTCTAAACTCGGTTCCATTATCACTTCTCAAGATTTTTACTTTACAATCCAACTGATTTTCAACTTTGATAATGAATTCTTTTAACAACTCAGCAGTTTCAGATTTAAGATGCAAGAAATAAACCCAAGAAAATCTAGTAAAATCATCAATGATGACAAAACAATAAGACTTCTTTCCGATGCTTTGAACATTTGTTGGTCCGAATATATCCATGTGTAGCATCTGTAAGGGTTTTGAGATGGAGTTTTCTGGCTTGGCCTTAAAAGACATTCGGTGCTGTTTTCCTTTCAAACATGTTGGACAGAGATCAGTTGTTGAGAATTTCTTTGACGGTATTCCCTCAGCATGATTTCCAGTCACCAATCGGTTCATGTTTCTGAAGTTTGAATGGCCCAGCCGTCTATGCCAAAGCTGACTCTCATCATTTGATGCATGCGTAATGAGACAAGTAGTTTCGGTTTCAGCATCAATCTGTGACATATCCAGCTTGTATACATCACGATCTCTTGGAGCTTTAACCACCACTCATTCATTATCAATCTTGAAACCTGGTTTGAGTACGTAACAAAAAGAATCATCAAACAATGTTGAATATGATTTATCACAAATTTGAGATACACTTAGCAAATTAAAGTTCAACTGTGCACAGTAGTTGACTTTATCAAAACTAATGATCCCATTTGATACGGTTCCTTCTCCAGTAAATTTTCCACCAGCATCTCCTCCAAATGCAACATGAGTACCATTCTTTAGCTTAAAATCTTGAAGCAAGGCATGGTTGCTTGTCATATGCCGGCTACACCCACTATCAACAAACCATGAGTTGATAGGTCTTCGAGGGCGTACCTGCATTTCAACATTTACTTAGTTAGTTTGGTCAACCCAGGCCCACATGGTCTTGGGTTTTTCGAATCTATCTGTAACAGTAACTTGTTGATAATGTAAATTTTGAAAATTTGTTTCATTTGAGAGATTTGGTTGAAAACTGTTTCGCCCAACGGCTTGATTTATTTGCTTTCTTCTTAAAGCAATGAACCTTTCCTCTAACTTAGGATCAAGGTTATTTTCAAATTTTTGATTTCTTACCATCAAAGCTCTCGGCTTAAAACTGTTAACCTGCACATTTCTAGATGAATGTTCATTAAAACCAGAATTGTTTCGTTTGAAAGTTCTCAAATCAGGAGAATGACTTTGATTTGATTTTAGAAAACCAAAAGATTGATTTCTTTGAAAATTTGGGAATGAAGTCACAAAATTTGTTACAGTTTTCAACCAAATCTCTGAAGAATGATTCCTTCTTTCACAGATCTCACAAAATTTGTTATAAAAACATTCTTCTGAAGAATGATTTCTTTTGCCACAGTAATTGCAGTACCTGTTAAAGAAACATTCAGCAGTAACATGATTATAACGATCACAAATCTTGTGACACCCCGCCCGGCGGCGAAAAACACCGGGCGCGTCAAGTGGATCGGATATCAAAGTACAAAGCACATGGCACACTAAAAGCATATTTTAATATTAATTAAGCAATAATGTCGTGACATAAAGAAACATTCAATAGTCATAAAAACCGTAATAGAAACCGACAATTAAATATTGCTTATTGTCTTTTTATTCTAGGTCCGAAGCATCCTAATGTCTTGAACCAAAAACTGTATCAAACTTCACCTGAAAAACGTGTAAAATAAGTTAGCTAAAGAATTAGCTAGTGAGTAAAACACGATTAGTAGTACATAGTATAAAATCCGAGATCATTATAGATTGTGTTTTGCAATCTCATGTGCATAGCAATTTCAGCATATTTCTCAACCATGACCATAGAAACACATAGAAACAAGTATCATAGACCCCGCAGGGTTACCTTTAGCAACAGGTCATGAGGAACCAACTCATGTTACATTTATTGATAACCATCGTTTAACCGTCATTTAACCGTCTCGATATGCAAGTTATCAAAAATGTTTAAGCATCTAAGGGACGTAGCAACGTAGCAACAAGCATCACATGTAGTAACTAGTAACATAGAATCAACCAAAGAATCGCCGGGTCAAATCACCTATCAGGCCATTAATGTAGGTGGGCTTGTCAAGCCATTAGCGCTAACATTGTACCGGTGGAAATTACAAGATAATATAACTAATATTGACTATCACACAATTTTGCTACATGCGGCCAAACACGATTAACACATCTAATGATCTCATTTTCGAAAATAGAAACATCAAAAGAAACCGTTGTATTATAGAAACACGTATTTCAGCCCCAAAAACGTAAACAGTAAAAAGGGGAGTGAGTTTACTTACCTTGAAATCCAAAGATAATAGTAACACTGGAATCGCAACTAGAGAGATTCGAAAATCGTCCAGATATTAGAATCACCTAATTAATCGGGAGAATCTAATTTAGAAATGAAGCAAGTAACGTAATAACTATAATCAAGAAAATAGAACTTCTAGGGTTTTGGATTTGGGGTTTTAGGGTTTCAGAATATAATTTGGAAAATTAGGGTTTTAACGTACCAATTGGGAATTAGGGCTTTAAAATACAATTTGGGGATTTAGGGTTTCAAATCCAACTTTAGGGTCTTAAAGTCCAATTTTGGGGATTTAGGGTTTCAAGAACCAATTTTTGATAAACGACGACGTTTTAAGTAATCTAAATATTTTAACGGGTTTTTATATAAACTGTCAAAATTTATAATAACTCTTATGTACCACTAGTTTCTTTTTATTAAAATGATATTTGTACAAACCTTAAGAAATATGACTTAACTTAGAAGTAAAGGGGTTAAAAGATAAAATTTAAATAAAAGTGATCAGAGGGTTTCGAACCCGTGACCATTGCGTATAAGCCAACCCACCTATCCACTCGACCAGACTAATTTTTTGTTAATTGTTTTGGTTTTAAATTGTTTTAACATTTATTCACCAACAACACATTTCACATTCAAGCCCTAGAAACAAGATCATCCAATTTCGTTTTATTCTGTTGATCTCATCCAAATTAAACATAAAGGTTTTATTCCTAATAGAATCTGGATCATTTTGATGTACAATACTTACTTGTTTGGAGACGAATTGGGTCAATAAGATGATGAACAACGAACACGACGGGTTGCAGATCGAACTGATATTTAGAGGCGTGAATAATGAAATTAGCCTTGCAGAGTCATTTCTCATGATTCGTAGAGTAAAAGCCCCAATGTAATCGGAAGTAAACATGCCCGGAATAAGACGAGCGACTCAAAGGATTTTCGAGACTAAAATCGGATCGATTGATGATGGTAAGAGTGTTAACCCGGAAATTGGTCGATTAATTACACATGACTAATGAAAATGAATGTTTTGGTAACATTAATTGACTCAGTTTCATCGAATCACCTAGCTATGCGTTTTGGGTTTTCAAAACCGATTATAAATGAGTTAATTGAGTTGTTAACTCTCTATTTAAGTCTAATTAATTCACCGTTATGAGTTCGAATCGACCTAATTAGCATTTTACCATGCTTTAATTTAGTAAAAAGTGACAAAAATGGCTCGCCGGAGATGGGTCTTTTGGCCGGAAAAACACGCCGGCGAAGTGGCCGGAAACACGGGGTCGCAGGGGTGGGGGCTGGGTTATACAGATTTTACACTTTAGTCCCTGGGCTTTCTGGTTATTGCATTTAGTTATTATAGGTTTTAAATAATAGTTTGTGAATTGACAGATTTAGCCCAAAGTTAAGTATGTATATATTTTAACTAACCAGCCTAACCGAGTTGAGACGTAACGGTTACATGAGTGACGTTTTTACGTTTTTGCTTCGTTCTTGACGTTAATGGTTATTTCAAGGTTTTGATAGTATTTATTTCTAATAATTTTTATAAAATTTCTTTTATAAAATACCATATATATATAATGTATATATACACTTTGAAGATTAAATAATTATTTTTAGTATTTAAGTTGGTAAACGTCGAATAATAATTTGGTCTTATATCTTAAAGACAAGAATGACGTTAGTCTCGACATATATATATATATATATATATATATATATATATATATATATATATATATATATATATATATATATATATATATATATATATATATATATATATATATATATATATATATATATATATATATATATATATATATATATGTTTTTACTAACGCAGCGTTACATTTTAAAGACATAAATACGATTACAATTTAAATATAACAACCTTCGGGTTCGAGCAGGGCATTCGGGTTCGGGTTTGGGGCAGATGTCAGAAATCTCACAATGTTTCTTGCTAATCTTAAAGAGCCGATTGTTAACTCTAGATGTTGAACCCACTTGTGATTCATTAACAAACATGTTCGGTTTTAAGTTAACTTGGTTCTTTTGTGGAGATTTTCATTGTGACTTTGATTGTTTGTGATCAAGTTTAGATTGTTTGGAAACTTGGTTCGATTTTAAACCACCTTGTTTGGTGACCTTCTTTGATTCAATCTTTTATCATTGACATCGGAAGTCTTAGGACCTGAACCTGAACCTGAACCTGTTTTCAGACCAGAGTTAGATTCAAATCTTTTAACCATTGTTTTACAACTTTTTACCTTTGTTAGTTCAACTTGTGTGACAGCATGAGCAACTTTTTCTTGTTCAAATTTTTTTGTCATTTCTTCAAGTTGTTTGGTTACTAGTTCCAGTTCTTTCAAGGTTTTGTTCCATGATTCTTTAAGTTACAATATCTTCTCATCAGCAATTTTGTGATCAATTTTAAGTTGTTCATGAATTTGTTCATGTTTGCTTAATTTGTCACCAATTTTAAAAGAATGAGTTCGATAATGTTCCACTTGTTTAATGCATTGTTCAGAACATAACCTACCTTTAACATCATCAGGCAAAGGAACATAATTAGGGGGTAGTTCGGTACTAACCTTTGGTTGCTCAACAGATGATGAAGACTCTTCAGATGTAGCCATAAGCGCAACTTCTGGTTCAGATTCTTCAACAGGATCTGACTTTGCACTCCAATCATACTCTTCAGAATCTTCACTGATAGCATTAGTCACTTGATCATCCCCTTCTTCAGACCAATCTTCTTCAATTTCACATACCAGTGCTAAACTTGATGTAAGATTAGATGTAAACTGTTCCGCATAAGCACTCCAGTCATATCCGTCTTTTACACTAACCACCAGTGCTTTGTTCTGATCTTCTGGTTTCTTGCCTTCATCTTTCAGTTCTGGCATGGGAAGACTTTGATATGGCTTTTGCATGAAACGTTGATTTCTGTTTTGATAGCTTGAAGACTGTTGCGAGTTCTGACTTTGACCATGATTTTGTCCACTTGAACTAGCTTGATCATTATAGTTCTGATTCTTAGGAGCTTTGCATTCCCTCGAAAAATGACCATAACAGTTACAGTTGAAACATCTGACCTTTGACTTGTCAAAACCAACTGTCTTGTTTGCATGTGGCTTGTAGCTTCGGTTCACATATGCATGTTTCTGAGTTCGATATGCGACCATAACCATTTGCCAATTTAAATCCATTTCTTCAACGTCATCTGGATCCATTTCAAACAAATCTTGTAGCACAACATCCATCTGAGACAAATGACTTCCTTGATAAGCTTGAAAGCTTGCCATGAATGCAGTAAATGCAGTTTTAGTCTCATCATCTTGTAACAAGATGTTCATCACATCTTTTACTTTAGCTTGAACTGTAGAACTTTGATTTTCCGATTGAGATTTCATAGACTGACTTTGAACTTGAGCTCTTGGTGGAGATTGAGGTTGAGAGTAAATTGGTGAGCTTGGTAGATACGATGAATCAGTATAAAAGCTAGCACCAACAAAAAAATCACACTCGTCATCAGTCTTAGCAGCATCTTGAGCTAGGAAAGCATTCTCCACTGTGTTAGCAGGATTTACCACAAATTTGTACTGAGCATGTGAACCTGATCTGTCTGAGTTTCTTGAACTTTCATCAATTTCCACTTCTTCAATCTTTGCAATAAGAAGATCTAAGTCCATTGGAAACTTTTCTGTATGCTTCAGTAGAGTCACTGTTTGTTTCCATGAAGATGGAAGAGCACACAACAATCTGTCATTCAGGTCTTGAAGATCTGATCTTTGCACCAACATTTGTCATCTCAGTAGTTAGATGAACAAATCTATTCATCATCTGGTGCACAGATTCTCCAGCAATATGCTCAAACAACTCCAGTTGTCTCTTTAATTTCTGCTTCTTGAGACTTCTCAATTGTTCTCCTCCTTCACAGATTGATTTCAATGTCTTGAACAATGTGTAGACAGTTTGATAAGCATCCAATCTTGACAACACTTGAAGTGGCAGCCCTTTACACATCAAAGAATAAGCCTTACTGTCATTCTTGACCTTTCGTAAGTCTTCTGCTGATAGATTATCTTCAGGATAAGGTTCAGTTGAATCTTTGGTGTAGGTGCTTGCACTATCAGGAGCAGTCTGAGTAGGAATGTGAGGACCTTTATCAATTGACTTCCATAGATCATTGTCAATAGAGCATAGATGATGCTTCAATCTGATTGTCCAGTTCTTGAAATCTGCACGATTAACCAATCTAGGAACACGGTTATCAGAATCATCATTAGGTGCCATTTTAAAGATTTTTAAAGAAAATACTTTTGGGTTTTTGTTGATTTTTGAAAAGAAACAGTTAAAATTTAAAAACTAGATGCAAGTAAATAATGACAAGATAAGATAACAAGGTTTGAAACAACTGAAAACAAGTCACACGGCTGAACAATGAGATTTTGTTCTTCACCCGGCTGAACAGTAAACTTTCTTCTTCACCCGGCTGAGAATTTTTCTTAACATGTCTGAACAGTCACACGGCTAAACAGTTGTACACTTCAATACTTGATATGTTCACCCGACAAGCAGAGTTACTCGGCTGAACAGTGACCCGGCAGAACAGTAAAAACTTAACACGGTTGAAACTTGACCCGGCTAGAAGACAGATATTCACCCGGCTTCACAGTTATCAACACTTCACCCGGCTGAGCTTGACACGGCTGAAAGAGTTAATGACCCGGCTGAATAGTTACAAGTTGATCCGGCTGTAATGTTGATCACCCGGCTGAACAGTGCTTTACCCGTCTGAAAAAGATCTTCACACGGCTAAACAGTACACTCACCCGGCACAACAGTACACACTTTTACTTGCAAATCTTCACCCGTCTAGAGAATTTTCCTTTACACGGCTGCACAGGACCTAGTTGTTCACAAATCTAAGTCCAAAAATATTGTCTAAGTCAAATTTTATCACCCGGCTAGTTCATCTTCAACCAGTTCATCATCTTCGTCATACGAATTTTTCTGGGTTTAACAAAAACTTGTCCAAATTCTCCAAAAATCACACCCAATCAGTGAATTATACAGATTATCAATCTCCAATCTCAATCAATCCAAAACATGATCAATTTCTGATGATTTTGAGCAGAAAATTGATCGAACAGTGAATTTTCAATTTCTTCTTAATTCCTCAGATCTGATGATAATCTGATGGAATTTGCACAAACGTTGTGAATTAGAGATGATTCCGATGATGAATCAAATCCAAAAACAGCAACAGATCATTCAGATCATGATTTGAGCAATATTGATGTGTATTTTGCTTGATGAATACCGAAGAACACACACAATACCAACAGCTCTGATACCAATTGATAGGTTCAATTGGATCGATATTGCTCGATGATCAGAATGATTCACGTACACAAAACAACAATTCAATCAACAACACAATTCATTACTAAATAATTCTCTGTATTGATGATCAAAGCAAACTGTTGCAGTACAATGGTGCAGGAGAATACAATCACACACACAATTCTCTCTCTAACAATGTGATCTAGACTCTCTCTCTTACACACACTAAGCAACATGCTTTATGCATCAACACTTTAGGGAAAATACAAAATTAACCCTAAACTATACAAACTGTATAAACAAAGTACAAAGTAAATCTTAAACAGAAATAAGCCCTAACATGGTGCCATGGAACGGGTTGGATGCAAGACTTGTGGAGATGTTATCAAATCACAGGGTCAACAATTGTGGGAATTCAAATGAAAAATGTTGTCTATATTGGTGCCTTAAGTTTTCAAAGTCAAGATATAGATAAGGATGAAGGTGAATTTTGCAAACTCTTCTCCATGTGTGAATTTTTCAAACTCTTGATACATATTTTGAGTTTGAGGATCAAAAGACTAGTGGGCAATTAAATGGAACTCGGCTAGTTGGTATAGAAAACAGTGGCACTAATCTTACTTTTAAACGTTTCCATGAAGAGATAGTAGGGGTCGTGACCACACTAGGACGGAGACGGTCCAATAATCCTTTTGATCCAGGTGGCTTTGTGTAGGAACCATTCGCACAAAAGTTAAAATATTTATATAGATTCAATTACAATACAAAGATTAAATAAAGCGGTAAATTACAATACGAGTATTACAACTGAAATAATGAAATAGCGAGTGCAATAGAAGAAAAGAAGGTGTCCGAGGCTTCTTGTATTAACACGGGTCCCTTAAAACGAAATCCGAGTCTCCCAAGAGAACTCGAATGTTTCCCAGGGTACAACGGCCAAAGCTGTATGTACAGCCGGGGAGGACTTTAGCACCCGAATGAACACTATGAGAAGAAGAGAGAAAGAACTTATGATTGCAAGGAAAGAATAAGATGAATGTGATGAATTCATAAATAAGTTGTGGTGTTGTTTTTTGTGTATCAAACATGTAGAAACTCCTTAGTATTTATACTAAGATTGAGTTGAAACAACCCTTCAAGATTCAAACAAAAAATTCAGAAAAAATTAAGATCAATCAATGTTATTAATGATCTTTATTGTGATGTTGAATTTGAGTTGAAACTCACAAGTCCACGTCAATTGCTGTTACGAACATGCAGATGGCTTGATCGAATGGCGTGGTTAAAAAATAGCTTTAAAAGGGAATTGGATAAACCATGAACACCCATAGCTAGTCAATTAATAACTCTTTCAACACTAGTTGTCATTGTTGATAAATCTCTTACATGTATACAACTCAAACTTGTGTCTACTCACCAATGTGGGACAAGTTTTCACCACTTTCCTACCAAATTTTCACAGCTCTTAACAGCATCAAACACCCAACTTTGAGCATTGATATCTCATTCATTTTAATTCGGTTTTGGACATGGTTTGGTTCGTAACGAAGCTCACACTTAATAGAACACAAACCCATAAAGAAATAAAATTGTTTCACATGTTTACATATATTTATTTATGTCCAAAGTTTGCAAAAATTCATTTTGTAATTTAGTGAGAAACTAATTTTTCACCTAGAATTCCAAAAATCCCCCACATAAATGGAGATCGATCCGCACTCTCTTAATATCAAAATGCACTTTTAACGATTTAATATTGACGGATAAGTAGTGGTTAGCTTTGAACCCTCCGTTGTGATGCATACTTAACCTCCTAGTGGTTTGGTAGACGCGATGTCTTTGAACCAACCATCATTTATGTAGGCAACAATACACATTACACAATATTATTCCTGGTCTGGTCCATCCCTCATTGCCTTGTCCATTATGGTCGTGGATCACTAGCCTGGTTTTATGAAAGCTCTAGGATTTGCGCTCCCCACAAATCCATTCGAAGCGACCTCACTTCTCTCTCACATAGTTGATTATCAAAAATCATTAAAAGCACTTAAGGTTATGATGATTTCACTAGATCAATAACCATATGGTATGCTTATCATCACGTCATGTCACTGGTCATTATAGGAATGGGCTAGGAAGTGTTAATGTTAACTCCCTTTAATGTATTTGGGGAACCCCCATAGTGACCGAAGTTTATGCAGTTAGGTTGTTCTATTGAACCTAGATATTGGGATCTCCAGTCACATAGGTTAGGTTTTCCTTTGCATTCACTTATTGCATGGGCTTTGGACCCATTCCCATTGACGACTTTAATACTAAATCTTTGCTTAAGCCTTTTGTGAGAGGGTCCGCAATGTTATCTTTTGACTTCACATAGTCAATTGTGATAACCCCTGTTGAGAGTAGTTGTCGTACCGTGTTATGTCTACATCGGATGTGCCTTGATTTGCCATTGTACATTAAGCTTTTAGCTCTACCAATTGATGCTTGACTGTCATAATGAATGCAAATAGCCGACAACGGCTTTGGCCATCTTGGAATGTCTTCCACAAATTTACGTAGCCATTCCGCCTCTTCTCCGGATGTATCCAAGGCGATGAACTCCGATTCCATCGTTGATCTTGCTATAACGGTTTGCTTAGATGATTTCCAAGCTATAGTCGCGCCTCCAAGTGTGAACACATATCCACTTGTTGATCGAGAGTCTTTTATATCAGATATCCAGTTAGCATCACTGTATCCTTCAATCACAGCTGGATGACAGTTATAATGTAATCCATAATTTCTAGTATACCTCAAGTACCTTAGTACCCTTGTTATACTTTTCCAATGCACAAAACTTGGATTGCTAGTATATCGGCTTAGACAACTCGCGGCGTAAGCCAAGTCGGGTCTAGTACATGTCATCAGGTACATTAGACTACAATTAATTCTTGCATATTCTAACTGAGAAACCGCCTCACCTCTATTTTTACTTAGATGTGTGGTCGTGTCAACCGGAGATTTAGCTATGCTCATGTCCTCCGGATTGAACTTTTCAATAATTTTATCCACATATTGGGATTGACTTATTATAAGTCCATTTTGGGTTCTAACAATCTTTATTTCAAGAATTATATCCGCAAGACTCATGTCTTTCATGTCAAATCTTGCTTTCAACATGTCTTTAGTAGATTTGATCATTTTATCATTACTTCCAATGATAAGCATATCATCTACATAAAGACATAATATCACATAACCTCCACTTGTGTCTTTCACATAGACACACTTATCGCACCCATTTATTTTGAATCTATTGTTAATTATGACATCATCAAACTTCTTGTGCCATTGTTTTGGAGCTTGCTTCAAGCCATACAAAGACTTGACTAATTTACATACTTTTCCCTCTTGACCGGGAGCGGAGAACCCCTCAGGTTGCTCCATGTAAATTTCTTCTTCTAAGTCTTCGTTTAGAAATGCGGTTTTTACATCCATTTGGTGAACTTCCAAATTTCTTAAAGCCGCTATTGCTAGCACCAACCTTATAGAGGTTATTCGTGTAACTGGCGAGTAAGTGTCAAAGTAATCTAGACCCTCTTTTTGTCTAAATCATTTAATCACTAATCTAGCCTTATATTTATCAATGGTACCATCAGCTTTAGGCTTCCTTTTGAACATCCAACGATATCCCAGTGATTTACAACCAGGAGGAAGATCTACGGGCTCCCAAGTGTGATTATGTAAAATGGAATCAACCTCGCTCTTGATAGCCTCTTTCCATTGAGGTGCCTCTGGAGAGGTAACCGCCTCACAATATGTATTAGGCGTACTCTCTACCATGTAAGTCATGAAGTCCGGACCATATGATTTCTCAATCCGTGGTCGTTTGCCTCGCCTTGGCTCAACCTCTTCATGTTCAGGTTGTGCATGTGTCTTATCATGACCACCATCATCAGCTCGTGTTGATGAGCTCGTGTGTTCTTGACTTAAACAAGGAAACACATTGTCAAAGAATGAAGCATTCGTTGATTCCATAAAAGTGTTTTTATGTATATCGGGATTTTTGGAATCTTGTACCAAGAAACGGTATGCAGTACTGTTATGAGCATAACCAATGAATATGCAATCTACAACTTTGGGTCCTATCCTTTGCACTTTTGGTGCAGGTATTAATACTTAGGCCAGGCTCCCTCACACTTTTAAGTATTTATATGATGGCTTCCTTCCCATCCACAGCTCATAAGGGGTTTCAGTTTTTTTTCTTAGAAGGTATCTTATTTAAAAGGTAGTTAGCCGAGAGAACGGCTTCCCCCCACATGTCCTGGCTTATCCCAGAACTAATCAACATGGCATTCATCATTTCTTTAGTGTACGGTTCTTTCGTTCCGCAATGCCATTTTGTTGTGGAGAATAAGGTGCGGTACACTCGTAGATAATTCCATTTTGTGCACATATATTCTCAAATGGTGAGGCATATTCACCTCCTCTATCACTACGCACAACTTTGATTTTTTATTCAGTTGATTTTAAACTCACTTTTATACAAGACAAACTTGTCTATTGCTTCATCTTTACTCTTTAGTAAATATACATATTTGGTACTGTCGTCAATAAATGTGATAAAGTATTTATTACCACCTCTTGTGGGCACCGCTTTTAAATCACACACATCGGTGTGAGTTGAATCGAGTAGTTCGGTTTTTCGTTCAACCATTTTAAAGGACTTTCTTGTAAATTTGGATTCAACGCACGTGGCGCATTTAGACTTTGAGTTGATATGGAATGTTGGTAAGCAATATTATACTCAAAGTAAAGAGAATAAAGGGCTTAGTTTTATGGTATAGTTTATTTTTAAAAAAAAATCATATAAAAATGTTATGTATATTTATAAAACACCGAGGTCTTTAATTTTATGTTATTATTAACTTTATCCATAAGTTTCATTTTTAAACCCTATCAAATATAAACCGACTCACGTACACACCTTGTAGTAAGGGTTAAAAATATAAATACTCTTAAATTTTTCAGAATTCTCCAAAATATTAAGGGACCAAAAATGTAATTAGTTTTATTATAATAAATTTTATATATATTTTTTAAATAAAAAAATCATTATTGTGAGATAATCTCTCAAATAATATCTCATAAGCTAAAAGTTATGAAAAGATGTCACATAGAATTTTTTTGTTTTGCTATATTATATAAGGATCTAATTTTTTAAAGTATATCATGTGTTTCGGTTTATCACGGTTTTGTCTCAAAATTCATGAATATCCTTAAAAGCATCACTTAAATGTTGCGTTCCCGAGCGTGGTACGAGCACTAAACTAGTATTTAATATATGAAACAATTTGATGATAAATGATTTGAAGTTTATAACAAGTTGTAAATTATAAGGAAATAATTTGATGAGTATAATGAAGTCAGGTTTTTTTATTCAGTTTTATAATTCTTTTTATAACTCTTTAAACTAAATATAGAATATACATATTCTAATAATTGACTTGCGGTATAAGATCCCATCTTGTTGTTGGTATTGCAGTGCCTTGATCATAATTTTTCTGGCCTCTTTCTTATCATCCGGCAATTCTCCTTTAGATAAAAACGTGATGATGGGTGTCATCCAATTGACTGTGGTGGCTTCTATGCTTCCTACTAGGATCGCTTCACCGGTAGGTACTGTTAATGTTTGTACACGCACTTCTTGCGCTAGGTGACTGAAAGCCAAAGATGCTAATTTACTCAAAGCGTCCGCCTTCTTATTTTTACTACGAGACACGTGAATGACTTTGCATGAAGAGAACTGCTGCATGTGCGCTTGAGTTATCTTGAGGTATTTTGCCATAGTGGAGTCCTTTGCTTCATAAGTACCGTTTATTTGATTCACAACTAGCAACGAGTCTACATGAGCCTGTATGTTTCTTGCCCCTAGTTCCTTGGCCTGCCTTAGTCCGGCTATTAATGCTTCGTACTCCGCCTTGTTATTAGTGGTGTCGAATTCCATTCGAAGAGCATAGGTAAACTCTACTCCATCTGGGCTTTTAAGAATCAGTCCAGCGCCCGATCCTTCTTCATTAGATGACCCATCTGTATATAGTCGAAGAACACACAAAATCAACAGCTCTGATACCAATTGATAGGTTCTATTGGATCGAAACTGCAACTTATAGGATTATCAATCACGGATCTAAGTAAAGTAACGATAATCAACACACGAATACTGATAATTTTCTTTGTATTGATGATATGAAGGTTACAATACAATAGGTGCAGAAAGGATGTATACAATAGTGCTTGTTCACTCTCCCTTTACCTAGCACCTACAACTTTTTATTTATACCATCAATACACATTTAGGGAAATAACGATTTACACCCTAATCAAAAACAACTGTACAAATAAAGACATAGTAAATCTTTCTAGACAAGTGTCCTAACATAATATGTATCAACTTATTTGTATAATGCGACAAGATTATAAGAACAATAGTATTTAAATAATGTTTCAAATAGATACACCAACTTGTTAGTTGTATATTTTGGCATTATTTATAATGCCTTTAACATTCATTTTGATCATATTTCATGCATTATTACACTAATTATCATTTATAAGAAGAAAATACAAGTTTTGATAGGATGAAATATACTTTGGTTATTTTGATTGTCTTGTAGGGACGGAACACGAGTGAATGCAGGAAGCTTTTGGACAAATAATCTTTGAGAAAGTTAAAGACATGAAAATACAATGGGAAGTTATTGTTCAAATGAGTTTTTTTATGTACTATTATTATTGTCGACTTAATGCTGATAATTTAATAATATTAGATTAAAAAAAATAATAACTAAGAATGAGAAAAGGGGGGAGGTGGTTTTGACGATGAGATTAAAAGGAAACAAAGTAATAAAAAGGAAAAAAAAAAGGAGAGCAGGAAGGATTTATCCTTTTTTGGCTTTTGGAGCAGATGACGACGACTATAGGAACGAAGAGCGGAGTTATACTACAAAGTTTAATTTTTCTAGAAAGTCTAAGAAGTCATGAGATGATGACATTTGACATTCTTTTAAAATTAGAAGGAAGTGTACAGATGGTAATGTCTCTATATTTTAAGTTTCACCTCATTTCTTTAAACGTCCATAACGTTTACATACGATACTATTTTTTTAAAAAAATTGCACCATAAAAACGAGCATTTTCTTATCTTTAAAACGCGTATAATATTCATATATAAAAAAAAAAAAAATTCACGTTTTTCGCTTGTTGTGTTATTTGTCAAGTCATTGTGTTATTTGTCAAGTCATTGTGTTATAACACACTAACCTAATGAAATAACATAATGATCTGAAATAACACAATAACCTAATGAAATAACACAATGATCTGAAATAACACAATAATCTGAAATAACACAATGACCTGATGAAAATATAACACAATGACCTGATGAAAATATAACACAATGACCTGATGAAAATATAACACAACGATCTGATGAAAATATAACACAACGGCCTGATGAAAATATAACACAACGGCCTGATGAAAATATAACACAACGACCTGATGAAAATATAACACAACGACCTGATGAAAATATAACACAACGACCAGATGAAATTATAACACAACGACCTAATGAAAATATAACACAACGACCTGATGAAAATATAACACAACGACCTGATGAAATTATAACACAACGACCTGATGAAAATATAACACAACGACCTGATGAAAATATAACACAATGACCTGACAAATATAACACAATCTGAAAAATATAACACAATGTCTTGACTAATATAACACAATGAGCTGAAAAATATAACACAATGACCTAACGAATATAACACAATGAGCTGAAACTTAAAAAAAAACATTTTTTATATATCAATATTATAAGCGTTTTGAAGATAAAAAAACGCTCGTTTTTTTGGTGTAATTTTTATTAAAAATATTGTCGTATGTAAAAGTTATGGACGTTTAAAAAAGAGGGTGGAACTTGAAAGTGAGACAAGACTAATATACTCTTGGACTCTCATTTAAGTTTTAACTATTTACCTTTATGCCACCTTGTGTTTATGAGCCATTGATCTTCATTTAATATTAGATCTAATGGTCCAAATTCCTTTTTAGACTTTTAGGAAAATTAGACTTTGTAGTGGAACCTAATTCTAGGAACGAAAGGGCAATATAATTCAAGTTTGTTCTATTTATTTTACTTAAGTTGTAGTTTATGTTTTGTTTCTTTTTCGTGTTGTTTAATCTAGTTATGTCTGGCTAGAAACTTATTAGTTTTGCCACTTTGGTAATTTTGTTGGTTTTGATTTGTAAACTTATGTGAAACGGTTGTGTTGATTTTATTATCTAGTGATTTCGTTTGAGTAATTTCTTAATCTTCAAAATCGGTTTCAATCCGAGGTCAAATTAAATAAACTTGATCAACTTATTAATTTTTCTAATAAAGGTCTTTAATTTTTGAAACTCTAATCAAGTTTTGATTTTTAATACAAGGGACAAATAGTGGTTCGCGTTTGTCTATGAACTCGAGTTCGTTATAGAAACTATTTAATGTGATTAAACACCCCGAACGGCATGAGTGTTTAATAATAATCGGTACTTTTATCACCGCAACTCGCACGCTAAGATCCGAACGGCGTGAACTTAGAGTAGCGGGTTGGCTCTAGTCAACGAACTGCGCTTGATTAGACATTAGATGAAGTGGACGCCCGAACGGCGTGGCGTCTAGTACCGATACATGTCACTTAATAAAAAGATTAATATATAGCAATCGTTAATGATCATAAGTCGAATCGAACTAAGGAATAACCCTTGTGTTGAAACTATTTTATAAACTTTGATTTTTCTTCACATTTTATAGTCATTTATAATTTTCTAAGTAAAAAAAAAAACTTTAATTTTTTGGACAGAACCTTAAAACAGCCGCGTCAGATTTCCTTTGCATTTTCAGCACGGCCGGCCGTGTCAACGTGCTGTTGAAATTTTTACATTTTTACAAGTTTTTCCAGTTTTAGTTTATAAACAAAATATCTCTCTTCTTTATTTAAAAATCAACCTAAGTGACTGTTCTTAAACGTTTTTGATATTAAAATTATTAATACGTATCTCTGATGACACGAATCCTACTTGCACTATACTAATAAGCTCAATTATTTAATTTATTTAGTGGATTTGATATCCATCACAAATGTACTTCTATAAATATGCACACCAAAACATAACACTTCGTACGTAGTATTTAAATCACTAATATGATATAAGTAGTATGTATTTTTAATAAAATACCGGTCTTAACATATATGATATGCATGCTTCAAACTAGGGGTGTATACGGTTCGATTTCAAACCGTGAAACCATCCAAACCGGTCATCGGTTTGGTTTTGCGGGTGGTTTATTTTTATACAAAAAATCGTTCGTAAAAAACCGGACCGGACCGTTATGAACGGTTTGGTTTACGGTTTTAACCAAAACAGTTTGTGAAAAACAGGACCGGATCGTACGCGCATATGTGTGTGTGTGTGTATATATTAGATCACATATATGAGTTCTTGTAACTAAAGTATTAAAGTATGTATTAGTTTGTTGATGCTAAAATATGTCATAACTAACATATAGATCATATATATATATATAATATCATTATATCTATCATTATATATATATTATATATATATAATATATAGGTATCTATCATTATGGATTTATGGGGAGGGTTCATTTGAGAAGACCAAATATTGCGAGAATCGTAAGAAATAGCTAAATTTTTCATTTTTTTCAACCAAAAACATTTTTAACATACAAAAAAAAATGATAAAATTGCAATATTTATTCATTAACTTTGATATTCAAAAAATAAAATTGAATAAATTTCGTTTATTTGATAAACCTACACATGTGGAAGTCATGTGTAGGTCACATAACCTACACATGTGTAGATAAATTTAAAACGCTAAAAATACATACGTAAAAAATATTCTAATGTTTTTTTTGTTTATACATTACACATTTGTATGTAGGAAGTGAATTTATTTAAAAACTAAACCATTGATAAGTTTTTTAGTGATTTAAGCTTTTTCTTTTTCTTCTTGCAATATATGAGTCTTCTCAAATGAACTTAATCTCTATCATTATAATGTTACAACACATGTAATCTTGCAATATTCAGATATACAATCAATTTTCAATGCCGGTACTTTTGAAAGTTTATAAGATTTTGACAAGATTTTGGGATTTTTTTAACCTCTTAAACTTGAACTATAAAGCTCAAACCGGAAACCAAACCGGACCAAACCGTTCGTATGGTTCGGTTTAGTTTTGGTTTTTTACTTTAAACGGTTTGGTTATCATCATCATCATCATCATCATCATCATCACCGTCTCTTCTGACTCTTTTTCAAATTCGATAAATGTTGGTTAATCGTATATTTCATTAGAGTTCTATGATTCAGAGTATCCTTTCTTATTTGATCCCTTTGAATTCCATATTCGAAGTTGCGATTGGATCTATTCATTAAAAAGAATCGATTCAATACATTTCTTATGTGCCTATGGGTGCTATGTTGGATTTGAATCAGATTTCGGATCCATCTATATTGATTGACTGCCTCCATTATGTTGTTGCTAGCAAATACCACTTTTTTTGGTTTTGGCTCTTCCAAATCATTCCCACAGGAGATCCGGACCCTTTTTTTTCTGATCCTTCGATAAAAAGATTCATTATCTTCATAAAAAATAGGAAATAGAACCAATAAAACCAATAAATATGTCGTTTTCCATTCATACCTGGAGTTGAATACCCCATTCAAGAATTGTTTTGGATCCAATCCATAAGAATCAATAGAAAAGGCAAATCTCTTATGATACACCAGATCGTCATCATCACCGTCATCATCACCGTCATCATCACCGTCATCATCACCGTCATCATCACCATCACCACCACCACCACCACCACCACCACCGTTAACTCCCACCACCACCATTAACTCCCACCAACATAAGCCTCTAACCACGTCATCCGACCATTTCTACCATCTCCGGTAACCTACTTACTAACAAACAAACCAAGACCTTACATCCCGAAATCACCATCAATCCCCCTCCTTTTCACTAGAAATTCATAAACAACCATACAATCATCATCATCAACTCGTATTTATCATTACTAGTTCAATATGAACCACTTACGTTCACCGCTACCAAAAACACCTACCACCACCGTTAACACCCACCAACATCAGCCTCTAACCACGTCATCCGACCATTTCTACCATCTCCGGTAGCCTACTTACTAACAAACAAACCAAGACCTTACATCCCGAAATCACCATCAATCCCCCTCCTTTTCACTAGAAATCCATAAACAACCATACAATCATGATCATCAACTCATATTTATCATTACTAGTTCCTAATCATTTAAGGAATCGATAACAACTATAAGATCTTACCACCATCAACGAGAAAACCCTTGTTACAGATCTTCCTCGTCAAAACCAATCATCCGAAACACCAAAAGCCTATGTCATCACTATCATCAATCATCTCCATTTCAATCGTCACTTACACAGGTCTCTACAACCACCATATCATCGCTTTCATCGGGAAGACAAGGAAGAAAAAGGGTAAAACCTTATCAGCCTCAATTGTCATCGGAGTTTATCATTAACACTGCTAGTAATAGGTCTCCGGTGATGTCGGTTAAAGGAGAACGTATTGTAGTGATTGTCACACTCAGACCGACGACGGAATCCTCGGGGCGGACGAAGTGAATGATTGTTCATAGCTCATGGAACTTAACATTAAAATAATATGAAATCTCCTTAATTAAATAAAAATAACAGTAATTGCATACAACGTTCTAACATAAACGGCAAACAAAGTCTTTTAATAACTTGGTTAGCTAGGTCCATGATCCTAGATAAATGGGTCTTGTAGTAAACGTCTAAACAACGTAAATGAAACATGGAAAAATATATGTCAGCTAATTAATTTAGCTTGTGAGCATTCATAGATAATTGACACATAATAGTATGGTTAAGATGAGCGAAAGCTGATTGAATTCACATATAGTATAAATACTATAATTGAAAAATGTTTAAACATATCTTGATAAATATAACACAATCAAACCTATGGATTGAAGCCACTTAATCACATAGATTAAGCCGTAATGAGTAAAAATGAGGACAAGCATATGAGTAAAAATGAGCCAAACCCGAACCGAATGCTTGACTCAAACCAGAATCCGCTGTTTTGTTTCTATTTATTTGTATTTAATCGTTGAAAGAGGTAACGTTTCGTTATTAACAAAAGTGAATAGTTCGGATTCTATATTTTCTCGTCATCAATAAAAGCGATTGAATTTACTACGAGCTAATATCTAAAGTATATCTATTTAATTACTATTTTTAAGGAATAATCTAAAAAATATTTAAATTTTAATTTATAAAAAGAAATTTTATTAGAATTATCAAATATTACTATTAAGTCAAAAAATAACCATTCAACGTCAAAAGCAATGTAAATATATAAAAACGTCAGCTTTAAATAAGTTATAAGTTAACTCGGTCTCTTTCTAGGGGACCTCACTGTTGGTCATACATAGCATAAAACATTTCACAAAAAATCTTCATTTAATAAAAATAACGACATCGGAAGTCTAAAAACATTACGTCATTACAGACCATAAAACGTTTAATATTTGTCTTTAAAATAAACATAATAAGTCTTCTTAAAAGGGAGGTCAGTCTTCACTTGCTGAGTAGCCTGCTATCCATGCCATTAATTTGATTCACCATTCCACCTGTCAAACTAATATGCATAAACAAGTCAGCTTCGTTGAGTGAGTTCTAGTTTTACTTTATCAAATAAAATTTCATAATCTTTGTCAAAATACTTTAGCTCTATCATGCAATCTAGTAGATTGGCAATACTTTATCATTAATTTATTTATTGCTTGGATTATACTTTTATCTTCTTTATCCGTCAATTCTCTTTCCGTCAATTCACAGTCTGCCAAAGGACCACACTCTGTGACACCTCACACGACGGTGGAAACACTAGGTTGTCATAGAAATTGGATATCAATAGTAACAAAGCACATGGCACACTAAAACACGTATTTTAATATTATTAAGCATAAATGTCAAGATATAAAAGGGAAATTAATAGCCTTAAATTCAGAAATAAAAGCCGCCAATCAATGAAGTTTATTGTCCGTTTATAATAGTATGTAATATAAAATTCGAGATCATTATAAATATTTTGCGCAAGCTTATGTGCATAGCAATTTCATCATATTACTCAACCATGACTATAGAAACATACAAAGAAACAACAACCATAAACCCCGCAGGGTAACCTTTAGCAACAAGTCATGAGGAACCACTCATGTTACAATTAGCGATAACTGTCATTTAACCGTCTCAATGTATAAGTTATCAATAATTGTTTTAGCATCTGAGAGACATAGCAACAAACAGCACAACTTAGCAACTAGTAACCAACGTATTGAATCAAACATATAGAATCACTGGTTTAAATCACCTATCGTTCCATAAAGTGTAGGTGTGTTTGTCAGACCATTATCACTAACATTGTACCCGTGGAAATTACATAATAATATAGCTACTATTGACTATCACATAATTTTGCATCAAGGGGCCAACAATACTAACATAGTTTATGATCTCATTTGAAATAAAATCAAAAAGAAAATGAAAAACCGTAGTATAGTATTGGAGCACATATTTCAGCCCTAAAAGCATAACAGTAAAAAGGAAGTGAGTTTACTTACCTTGTAATACAAAGATAATAGTAACACTAGAATCGCAATTAGAGAGAACCGAGGATTGCCTAAATATTAGAATCATCTAATTAATTGGAAAAACCTAGTTTAGAAACAAAACAAATAGTATAGCAACTAGAATCAAGAATAAGAAATCTAGGGTTTCGAATTTAGGAATTAGGATTTTAAATTGCAATTTGGGAATTAGGGTTTCAAATTACAAATTGGGGATTAGGGTTTTAAATAATAAGTTTGGGAATTTATACGAAATATTATTGTATTTTTATAATTGTATAATGTAGTTTATAGAAAGTTCTTTTCCAACATTCTACTTTAAATATTTGTACAATTTTAAAATACTTGTAAACATGTAACATCATTATTTGTGTATATATATATATATATATATATATATTAGAAATTGTATGTTTTTAAACCCTTAAAATATATTTAACAAAAAAGATGTTATTTAGGTTATTAAAAATATATAGTTTAATGTTTAAAATGGTGAAAAGATTAAAAAATTAAATAACAAGAGGCAATGGGACTCGAACCCATGGCCATCGAACGCACAACAGAAGCACACCCCCGTTGAACTAGATGCTAATTTTGTTAATCAACTCGACTGGAAATAATTTTATTCTTTATCAACCAACAATCCCCTTTTCAATACAAACCCTAGAAACAAGAATCATCAAATTGATATTGATTCCGTTAATCTAATCCCAATTGATCATAGGGCTTTTACTCAGGGCATGAAATTGATCATTTTAACATAAAGAACTTACTTTGATTCGATCGAATTGGAACGAAGAACAACGATGAACAAGGATGGCTGGAGATGAAATCAAAATGGTATGTAAAGGTTGTTAGAATTCAATTCTTCTTGTAAAAACAATCCTTGTGATGCAACAATGGAAAGCCCTAAAACAATTTTGAATTAAATTGATGTTTAGATGGTGATTGAAGATGGAATAGAGTCGAGTAAAAGGTGGATCACTTACAGATTATTGATAGATTTTGCTTGGAATTGAGATTGCAGAGAGCAAGAGCGTGTAATGAGAAGCGAGTAGGTCGATTGAATTGCGTTTTGGTAATCCGGAAGTAGTCGAATGAGTTAGAGGTTGCTTACGAATGAATTGAGTAATTGAATGATTAATATGATATGTTAAGTTCAATTGATTGGTACTCGTGAATTCAAAAGGCAGAGATGATTGTTGTAATTAATGAAATTTATTGATTTGGTGCGTTATGGATCGATTGAAAATGTGGGTTTTGGTTACGGTTCATAATCACGAAATTCATTGACCATTAGATGTTTAGGGACTGATTAGAGGTTCGAAACTCACTTAGAACAATGCTAGGTTGATTTGTATAAGTTCTATTGGTGAAAAAAATGGATAAAAACCGGTTTTGAGGCTCACCGAAAATCTGTGCCGCCGAGCTGCCGGAAAAATGAAAGGTGGCCGGAAATCTGTGCCGACAAGCTGCCAGAAAAACGGGCTTTGGGGAATGCGCAAGGGGGTTTGGGTAATTATTTAATTACAGAACCAGTCCTTCATGTTTTGGTTTTACATAAGTTGAATTATTAACTTTAAAACAAGTTTGAGGTTTGGCAGTTTTGACACAAAGTTAATAAATCATTTATTTTAACTAACTAGTTTAACTCTGTTAACTTGTAACATTTATAGGATTGACATTTTTATATCTTTAGCTCGTTTATGACGTTGAAAGATTATATCTAGACTTAAAAACAATTTTCTTTAGTAATTTGTATAAAATCTCTTTTATAAAATACGATTTATATATTTTTGAGATTTATGCAATATAAATAGTAATTATTTATTACACTAAGAGATATATTTCTCGACATAATTTGATTGCTTAATTAAGACGGGAATGACGTAGAATCCGACATATTTATTCATGTTAATAATAACGAAACGTTACATTTTCAAAAATTATATACGAATGAAATAAAAGATAGATAATTTCGGGTTTGAGTCGGCCATTTGGATTCGGTTTTGGGGCAGATGTCACAGACTAATATTTCCTCGTCTCAGATTCGCCAACATGCCGAACCCAATTGTAACATCCGGCCCCTCATACCACCAATATTGTCCGCTTTGCTACATTAGAGCTCACGGATTTGCTTTTGGTTAGGGCTGTAAACGAGCCGAGCTGAGCCGAACCAGTGCTGGCTCGAGTTCGAGTTCGAATGCTAACGAGCCAGCTCGGCTCGAGTTCGAAATTTCTGTCGAGCTCAAAAGTCGGGCTCGAGTTCGGCTCGTGAAATGTTCGAACATGTTCGTGGCTCGTCGAGCCGGCTCGAAAATAAAAAAAATTAATGTTTTTTTTTCTTTTTTTCCAAATTTTAGTGTGTATATATATATATAACAATACTAAAACTAATTCATATAGCATTAACACTCAAGTTCAAGAATACTAAAACAATACTAGGCGGCTAGAATTTGAGAATTGAGAGTGAGTCAGCGAGATGAATTGTTGAAGTGAACACAATTTGTTTCTGGTAACTAAGGTTATGAAGTATATATGTTCTATTTTTAAATAAATTAATAAACAAATAAATACTAATACATATGTAATTACTTATACATATATATTATTATCTTTGTATATTTATATATATCGAGCCTCGAACCGAGCCAACGAGCCGAGCCACGAGCGAACCCGAGCCGAACCTACCATGGCTCGAGTTCGGCTCGTTAAGAAATCGATCCGAGCCGAGCCGGCTCGTTTTTATACGAGCTTTTTTCGAGCCGAGCTTTTCCCGAGATTTTTTCGAGCGAGCCACGAGCCACGAATTTTTTAAACAGCCCTACTTTTGGTTGCCCGGGTGAAACCTTCCCAGGATGGTCTCAGGATGGTCACCCATCCTGAGATTGCTGTCATCCGAGCACGCTTAACTGTGGAGTTTTCCACTTATCCACTAACATTAAGCCCCAAAACGCGTTGTTGGTATTTGAGGTCGGACATCACTTATAAATCCCAGATCTCTCCTGCCCACGGCCGATGTGGGATTTGCCTAGGGTGTTACAAACACCCCCCCTTTTTGGACTCATCGTCCTCGATGAGGTTTGCCCCACCATCCCATTCTTGGATGTGAGATTTGCCTAAGGTGCCCCTCTGAACACCCCCGGGGACTCAACATCCTCGATGAGGTTTGCCCCACCATCCCGAACGACACAGGAGTTGCTCTGATACCACTTGTAACATCCGGCCCCTCATACCACCAATATTGTCTGCTTTGCTACATTAGAGCTCACGGATTTGCTTTTGGTTGCCCGGGTGAAACCTTCCCAAGATGGTCACCCATCCTAAGATTGCTGTCATCCGAGCACGCTTAACTGTGGAGTTTTCCACGTATCCACTAACATTAAGCCCCAAAACGCGTTGTTGGTATTTGAGGTCGGACATCCCTTATAAATCCCAAATCTCTCCTACCCACGGCCGATGTGAGATTTGCCTAGGGTGTTACAAGACAACCTGAAATTTTTTTTTCTTTCTTTTGTTCTATTTCGTTGCAGTCAACCAACGACATCACGCAATTTTCGGGACGAAAATTCTTTTAACAATGGGATGATGTGACACCCCGCAAATTCTGGTTAACACCGTCAACCACCCGTTAACTGTTTCGTTAAGTTTTATAACGTTTAGGTTTGCTTTGTAAATTAATAGAAGTTAATATTTAAGTTTTGGGATCTAAATAAATTACCTAAATAACTATAGGACTTAAATGCAATTACAAGAAATTAAAAAAAAAATTATAATATAAACCCACCCCCACCTCCACGTTCCCGTCTCCTTCTTTCTCACTCGACAAAACCCTATGCGTGGTTATATATATATATATATATATATATATATATATATATATATATATATATATATATATATATATATATATATATATATATATATATATATAGAGGGACACTCAAATGAGAACACCTCTTAACTTGAGTACAAAAAGTACAACTTTAACGAATCATAAAGTGAGTCAAACTATTGAATTTTTTGTAATATAAATTGACCAAAATGCTTATAATTCAACTAATTTTAACATCTATTTAAAAAAAATATGATTCGTGATGTCGTTTGTTAGAATGCATATATGCACCCACAATGTGTGTTTGTGTACAAGTAATGTGGGTGCATATATGCATTTTAACAAACGACTTCACAAATCATATATTTTTTAAATAAATGTTAAAATTAGGTTAATTATAAGCATTTTGGTCAATTTATATTATAAAAAATACAACAGTTAAAGCGGTTCCTAAGTTGTTCTCAAGTTAAAAGTGTTCTCATTTGAATGGATCCCTATATATATATATATATATATATATATATATATATATATATATATATATATATACTAGTTTAGTGCCCGCGCTACGCTCGGGAACACAACATTCAAGTGATGCTTTTAAGGATATTCATGAATGTTCCAATAAGTTTTGAACAAAACCGTGGTAAACCGAAACACGAAATATATTTTTAAAAATTAAGTTTTTAGTATAGCAATATTATATACTCAAATTAAAGAGAATAAAATGCTCAGTTTTATGGTGTAGTTTATTTTTTTTTAAATCCATATAAAAAAGTTATGTATATTTATAAAACACTGAGGTTTTTAATTGTATATTATTATTAATTTTATCCACAAGTTTCATTTTCACACCCTATCAAATATAAACCGACTCATGTACACCCCTTGTAGTAGAGGGTTAAAAGTATAAATACTTTTAAATTTTTCAGAATTCTCCAAAATATTAGGGGACAAAAAATGTAATTAATTTTATTATAATATATTTTATATACATATTTTAAATAAAAAAATCATTATTATGAGATAAACTCTCAAATGATGTCGCATAAGCTAGAAGCTTTAAAATTGTGCCACATAAGCTTTTTTGGTTTTGCTATATTATATAAAAATATATATATATATATATATATTGAAAGTAAGCGTATGTAATATGTGTAAATGTATGTACTGTAAATACATATGTATATCGTGTGTATGTAAAGCATATATATAACGTGTGTGCATGTAAAGCTTATATATCAAGTGTATGTAAAGCATGTATAAAATTGTGCGTAGGTTTGTGAACCAGAAACAACATTCATGTATGTATGTATGTATATATGTATGTATAGGTGCTGTTAGGAATATGTTGTTAATGAATATTAACTCATGAAACAAGAGTAGGGTATATATATATGCGATGAAGTGTAGGTATGTGTGGAAACTCGGGAAGAGGGACGGATCCAGCGTATTAGTGGTGGGTTCACGGGAACCCACGGCGCTCGAAAATTTTAGTAGAAATTATATAGAAATTTTTGAAGTGAACCCATAGAAAAATTTAGAGTGAACCCATATAATTATTCAAGTGTAAAGTTATCAACAAAGTTCTACCAGAGCAGTTGGTAAAATGCGTGTCTGTTGCTTAAAAGGTCACTGGTTCGATTCTTCCTGCCATCTTTTTAACGATTTTTTTTTTAGGGTTCATAATATCTGATCGACTAATCCTCTTTCATTCCAAACCTTTCACAGCCTCAAAAAACCCTCGCCCAGACCCAGTCGCATCTCCCTAGTCCCTTCGTCTCTGAATCTCTTCACAAATAGCTTTGGCCATTAGCCCATTGCCCACCACGCGGCCACGCCTGTCGCCTGACGCCACCACCGCTGACCTGCACCAGTGCACCACCAGTCCACCACTGCTGTCCGCGCATCTGTTAAAAAGAAGGTATTAGTATATCACTCTTTAATAGTTTAATTGTTTGATTGAATGTTTAATTGTTTGATTGAATGTTTAATTGTTTGATTGAATAAGCTTGGATGTTTGATTGTTAATTTGTTGTTTCAATATTTGAGATGTATCCGTATGATTTTACTTTTGATGAGAAAGACAAGCTTATCTATGAACTCGGCAACTACATTGTTAACGTGAAAGAAGATACTCGGTTTGCCAACTTGAATGGGGTAAGTGATCTTGCCAAAACCATGGTGGAAACAAGAAAACACATTGATTGTCCGTTGGTCTATCGTTTAGTTAAGTTATCGTTAGTTTTACCGGTTGCAACGGCAAGTGTTGAAAGATGTTTTTCTTCAATGAAGCATGTGAAGACGGAATTTTGTAACAGGATGGGTGATGGATACATGAACGATTCTTGCATTTGTTACATTGAAAGGGAGTTCTTACAACAAGTTTCGATCGAAGATGTAATGCAACGTTTTCAAAAGATGAAACCTCGCAAGGAACAACTTTAGGTAGTCTTTTTTCTTAATTTATATTATGTTTTTTTTATTTCTAAGGACGATGTTTCCTCCGTTTGACTTATTGTATCACATTGTTATTATATGATCCCTCCGTCACCCCAAATGAAAGGGGTGATCTCGTAGTTCTTGGTCTGTGAAGATGCGTTGTTAGGTGCTCCATTTTATTATAACCTATTAACCCGATCCGAACCGTCGAACCGACCCGAATATTTTTTATGTCCGGTTCTATTAAAACTGGAATGCCTAAAAATAGTGAACCCACCGATAAAAATTCCTGGATCCGTCACTGCTCGGCAACATGTTTATAAGTAGGTGTATATAATTATATATGCGTGTATGTGTATGACCATGTATTGGTATGGCAGTAAGTAAAATATATAAATAGTAGGCTACAAAAGAAATGGACAAATATGTTAGGTATTGCATGTGTGATTTAATGGTGTACCATGAACGTGTAGGGATACGTGGTTACATATATATATATATATATATATATATATATATATATATATATATATATATATATATATATATATATATATATATATATATATATATATATATATATATAGGGGAGGGTTCTTTTGAGAAGACCAAATATTGCAAGAAGTGTAAGAAATAGTTAAATTCTTCATTTTTTTCAACAAAAAACATTTTTAACATACAAAAGAATGATAGAAATGCAATATTTATTCATTAATTTTGATATTCAAAAAATAAAATTAAATAAATTTCGTTTATTTGTTAAACCTACACATGTGGAAATCATGTGTAGGTCCATAACCTACACATGTGTAGGTAAATTAAAAACACTAAAAATACATACGTAAAAAATATTGTAATGATTTTTTTTAGTTTATACATTACACATTTGTATGTAGGAAGTGAATTTATTTAAAAAATTAAACTATTGATAAGTTTTTTTAATGATTTAGGTTTCTTCTTTTTCTTCTTGCAATATATGAGTCTTCTCAAATGAACCTCCTCCTATATATATATATATATATATATATATATATATATATATATATATATATATATATATATATATATATATATATATATATATATATATATATTGAAAGTAAGCGTATGTGTTTATTTTATGTGGAATGTATTGTATATGAGTAATTATATATGTATGTCAGTATGTGGCATGATGATGTGAGTCATATATATATATATAGGCATGCATAATGTGTATATGTGTGGAGTATAGAATATGTATGGTAGAATGCGTGAATGGTGTTAGGTGGAGATGTGTGAATGTATATTTACTTGTATGAACACATGTATAGTTACAATAGTATGGATGCGTGGAAAAATATGTGTTGGTTATACGCGTGATTATATATATGTAAAAAGAAATAAGTTGAGTTCGTAGACAGTATTGAGTATTTAACTGTTAAGCAGGTCGTAGAACGACCTAAGATATCTGTGTTGCATATCTCATGTTTGTCGTGCGCTTTAAAGGTGAGTTCTTTGCCCGCTTTTAAATACTTTTTTTGGGGAGAAAACATACAAACATTTTTACAACGCCTTCGGGCAACTATGTTTACGGTGCCTTTGTGGCGGCTGCGTTTTACAGCACCTTCGGGTGGGCTGCGTTTTACAGCACCTTCGGGTGGGCTGCATTTACGGCACCTTTGTGGTGGCTGCATTTACGGCGCCTTTGTGGCGGCTGCGTTTTACAGCACCTTCGGGTGGGCTTCATTAACGGCGCCTTAGTGGCGGCTGCATTTACGGCGCCTTTGTGGCTGCTGCGTTTTACAGCACCTTCGGGTGGGCTGCATTTACGGCGCCTTTGTGGCGGCTGCGTTTTACAGCACCTTCGGGTGTGCTGCGTTTACGGCGCCTTTGTGGCGGCTGCGTTTTACAGCACCTTCGGGTGTGCTGTGTTTACGGCGCCTTTGTGGCGGCTGCGTTTTACAGCACCTTCGGGTGGGCTGCGTTTACGGCGCCTTTGTGGCGGCTGCGTTTTACAGCACCTTCGGGTGGGCTGCGTTTACGGCGCCTTTGTGGCGGCTGCGTTTTATACCTTCGGGTAGGGCCTTCGAGAAGATTCTATCGGCTTTCGAGCTGCACAAATGCTTTTGATAAATAAACTCATTGAACTCACCAACCTTTGTGTTGACACTTTTTAGTATGTTTTCTCAGGTAATTAAGGAGCACGAGCACAAGTAGGGCATGCATGCATCATTGGGTCTACATGTATTTTAAATTTGTTATTGAACATATTTGTATTAAATACTTTTAATGCATTTACTTTACTGAAAAAGGGTTTTTGACAATCACTTGTCGTTATGCTTCCGCAAACGTTTAAACAATTACTTTTAACAACTTTTCTCATCAATGAGATACGTATGTTTTAAATTCATATAGTGTCGTTTGGTGTAACTAATGACTTGGATCCTGGTTTTGTCACATGCCTAACGGATACCCTGTTTGTAGAAAATTGAGGGTGTGACACCAATGAAGTTTGTGGCCTTAAGCCCCCATTAGGTGAATAAATTTGTGGCTAGCTAAGATCCTATCAGTTTGACCAACTAATGCCCAATGCCCTTTCGCTTGATTTAGTATAGGGTCCCTCTATTTTTAGATGTAGCACCATTTTTAAGATGTAGCTCCTGAGAATGCAACAAATGCAATTCTCCCTATTTGCTTGCAAGGCTTTCTTTTAGATGTAACTCCTTTTTGGGCTCAATTATCATTTCTTTCTTTCACTTTTGTTTTTTAGTTTTACATAATATAAAGCATTTCAATGTAACTATATCAAACGTCTACTCATGAATCACACATAAATAGCCCAAACATTTCAATAAGGAAAACATGTCTTAAGTTCATATTTTAATATAAGTCTTTAAAGGAAAGTTCATTAGCAAATCTTCGTTTTCATAAAAGTCTGCCATAAAATCTTTATTTGAAATCTCATCATTTAGTATGCATATTGCCCAAAACAATTAAAAAGAGTACAAAGAGGGGATCTAGAACTCACCGGATACGAAAATTAACTTCAAGTCTAAGCAATCACACTATACCGCATGCATAAGGATCAACGTATAATTATGTCATTTTTTGCTAATTTTGCACCTAATTTCGCATGAGAGAAACTACAATTTCGCATGTAGTTTGTCATGCAGTTTCGCATGGCTCATTCCTAACTTTCATTGGGACTTATCCTAGTTTCTCAAGCACACTCAGACACACAACTTAAGATTTCAGACACATGAGAAACTATAGTTTCGTATAATGCGAAACTATAGTTTCGCTTGAAGAAACTACAGTTTCTCATGAAGAACACTAATTTCGCAAATCGTGGTTTCAGCTTGGTTTTTACCTAAAATCTTCATTTTTCACCTAAAATCCAACCTTTTAACATCCAAATCTTTGGTTTATCTCCCATAATACTAAAATTTTCTTTTTATAGCATTTAAAGGGTAAAAACGTGATCTTTTTATGATTTTGCTAACTTTTTCTAAAAACCCAAAAACCCTTGAATTGATCCAGATTTAAAGGGGTGTTTTCGAGTTGTTTCTTACCTGGATTTTGTTCTCTTTTCTTGATGATTTGATCCACAAACAATCAGACCTTGCTTCCTTAATCCAAAATCCACAAATCTTTAAATTTCTACTTTCTCTCATTACTCTCTCTCTCTATCTAAGATGGATGAAATGATGGACTAGTTGGAGGCTGACTAGGGTTTCTTAAGGGGAAATTATGGGCCCTTAACCCATAATTTAGGCCCATGGACTCCTCAAGTCCATATTATCTCTTTCTCTTTAACTATAAAACCCAAAACTAAAGCTCGTTTGTTTTAAATGCTCGATTCGACTTTTGGCGTGTTACAATGGTTAAAATAAATATTTATTAACTTTGGGTGAAAAATGTCAATTTCTAAACTTGTATTAAAGTTATAATAACAAAACAATAACAACATCAAATTTCAAGTACAAACCTTTGAATATCTTTTAAAAACCCAAACCAGTCGTTCCTCCCTCGTTTTTCCGGTGACTAATTCCAACCACGTTTGTCGGCATCCGGCGAAGTCCAAAAACACACTTTTAGACCTTTTTAACTCAATTAAAACCCGGTAAAACGTTCCTTATGCAAGACTTGACATGTTGACCACTTTAAATCTAATTTTAATGCACAAATGAAGCTTTTTTTAACTATTTTAAATCGTTCGGTTTCAATACAAAAACCCAGTTAACCAATTCCTTCAAATTGTGCGTTTTAATCAAAAGTAAATTGACAAAATTGTTCATAACATCGATTAGAAACTGTTTGCAACGTGTAATTGAGTTTATATCATCTTAATAATCATTGATTAATCCCAATTAATCTCAATTCAAACTCGAACGTGTACATGCTGAATTAACCCAATTCAATTATGGTAAAACACTCATAACTGATTACTCTAACTCCCTGATATCTCACTTGCAAACACAAACATAGAAAACTGGGTGTTTGATTCTCTCTTTGCTCGATCATGCAACTCATCAATCGAGCATCCAAACGTTTTTATTTTCTTCAATTAACTTAGGGCTTTCATTCCTCTTATCATCAAGATCAATACTGGATATTGAATTGAATTTTAACAGCCTCAAAGTACCAATTCGCTTCTCAAGCCGTTGCTTATTGTTATTCATTTGTCTTTGATCCAATTCATCAATAATCAAGTAAGCTATCTAAGATAAAATGCTCGTGGTAATCTCAAGCAGTTGCTTATTGGTATTTGATTATTGTAAAACAAAAGCAATTGAAATCCTTTTTAAACAAAATGAGCAAGGCAACACGTCTGGTTAAGTATTTAGTCCGTGAATGAGGTGACCCTGGGTTCGAAACCAGGACACTTAAATTGTTCTATTATTTATTGTATTACATTTTTACCTTTTTAACTAATTACCCTAATCTAAGTACTAATCTTTATATCATATATATTTTAAAATGTTAAAAAAACTTATCAAATATATATAAAACCATGATTTTCTATAAATCAAGTTTTATAAACTTAATTTTTACAAACACTTTTAAATTCCTTAAAAATACTATAAAATATATTTTAATAATTTTAAAATATATAAAGTTTTTATAAATAATAGTTTATAAACATAGACTTTTGTATAATGCATTTAAATACTTAAAAAATGTTGTAAATATTTTAAAATATTATTAGTGTATATAAATCTATTTTCGTCGCCAAATACTTAATTGGATAAATATATTATTTGAGCCAATACTATTATTATTATGATAAAAAAATCATTGTTATTATTATTACTATTATTTTTCGACGTAATTTTTAAATAAATTAATATATTGTAATCATTTACCCAAAACCCCCAAATCCCAATCAGAACCCTAGAATTCCCAATCAGATTCCTATAATTCTGATTCTAGTTTTCTATACTATACGTTTTGCTAAGTTAGAATTGTTTATTTACTTAGTTGATTCTACTATTTGGACATTCATCGATAGGGGTGTAAACGAGCCGAGCCGAGCCCGAGCTCGTTAAGGCTCGAGCTTGACTCGTTCTAGTTTTAACAAAGCTCGAGCTCGACTCGTTTCGAGCTTTAATTCCAAAGCTCGAGCTCGGCTCGTCAGAAAGTTTTCAAGCTCGAGCTCGGCTCGGGCTCGGCTCGTTTAGTATTTAAGTATTTAATATATAACTTTTTATATTTAAATTTATATATAATTATAATCATACATCTTATATATAACAAATACATATTATTTAATCTTTTTTTATCATAATTTTTAGTTATATTTATGAATATATATTTAAATAATATTTATAAAACTAAATATAAACATATAAACAAAAAGCTCGTTAAGGCTCGATAAGGCTCGACGAGTTTTGAATGCAAAGCTCGAGCTCGATAACAAAACGAACATTATTTTAGGCTTGAAATCGAGCTCGAACTCGTTAAGGCTCGACTCGAACGAGCTTTTTACCGAGTCGATCTCGAGTAGCTTGCGAGCCGGCTTGACTCATTTACACCCCTATTCATCAATTCTATCTAGTTGTTTTCAATTTATTTCATGCTCATGATTCAAGGTGCATAAATTCACTCCCTATTTTACTTCTACGTTTTGGGGCCAAAATAAGTGTTCTATACCATACTACATTTTTCTATTTTATTTTTCCAAAATAGATTATACAAATGTGTTAGTCTTGTCTGCAGCATGATGCAACCTTATGGGGTAGTATAAAGTAGTATTATTGCTTTGTAAACCCCCATGTACAATATTAGCACTAATAGTTTGACAAACCCACCTACTTAAACCTGGTCACTCTATTCTATGTTACTATATGCTATGCTATTATGATTTTTGCTATGTCATGTCCCTTAGTTTCTAAATAAATATTGGTAACTTACATATCGTGACGGTTAGCTAACGGTTACATGAAATGTTTTCTTTAATTAATACAGGAGTGCTTCCTCATGAAAATATGGCTAAAAGATATATTGTGCGGTTTCTAAATGATGGTGTTTTATGATATCCAAGGGGTCATGGTAGGGTAATACATACAAAAATGCTATACATATTGTAGGGTTTCTAAATGATGGTATTCTATGATATCCAATGTGACACCCCGCCCGGCGGCGGAAACACCGGGCTGTCATTGGAATTGGATATCAATAGTAAACAAAGCACATGGTATTTATTTATTAAGTTTAATAATGATGTAGTAAGTTTAGTACATGAGTCTTAAATGGATACGACAAAAGTAATAAAACTGAAACAGTAAATGCAATTGTCTGATTTATTATTCTAGGTCCAAGTCAATCCTATGTCTTGGCAAAAGCAGCAAAATAATCATAAGCATCACCTGAAACATGTGAAAATAAAGTTAGCTATTTAAAGCTAGTGAGTAAACCACAAGTTGATACATAATAATATAGAAAATCCGAGATCATCATAATATGCTGCGCAAGCTTACATGCATAGCTATTTCATATCATTCTCGACCATGACCCCTTGCACACACATTGTAAACCATAATTGTAACGTAACTTGTAGCCATTTATCATGAGGAACCAACTCATGTATTAATTAACGATAACTTTTAAGCAACCGTCTCGTAACTGTCTCGATATTTAAGTTATCATTAATTATTTAGCAACTTAGGGACATGGCATAGTAATAGCAACTTGTATCATCGTATAGCAACTTGTAACATCGAATAGCAACTCGTAAAATTGTAATTGTATGGACGGGTTTAAATCACCTATCGTTGTTGTACATGTAGGTGGGTTTGTCAGACCATTAGCGCTAACATTGTACCGCTGGGATTACAAAGTAATAATACTACTTTAAACTACCACATAAGTTTGCATCTTGACCGGAACAAGACTAACATATTTTATGATCTCTGTTAAAAAGTAAAATAGAAAAATGGAAAACATTGTATTGTAATAGAACACGTTTCAGCCCCAAAATGTAAAAGTAAAAAGGGGAGTGAATTTACTCACCTTGAACTCGGGCACGTAACAATTAGTAAATAGTCTAATTAGAACCGAGGATCGTCCAAATATTAGAATCACCTAATCAGATGACAATCCTAACTTAGTAAAACATGTTGTATAGAAACTAGCATTGGAAAAATAGAAGTCAAAGGAAATTGGAATTCTAGGGTTTTGGATCGGGATTTTGGGGGTTTCTCGTTAAACGACTAAAGTATATAAACTCATTTATTTATAACGGCAGAAAATAAGAGTAATGATAACGACAATATTTTTGATAGATAATAAAAATTAGTTTGAAGATAAATAAACCTCGTGATCCAATTTCATAAGAAGTTTATTAAGTTCATGACAAAATTTAAATTAAAATACATCTAGCGTTTTAAAAAAAGATTCATATATAGTAAGGCTAAATAATATATATTTGTACAATATATAAAACTATTTTATAACTTCCAACTATTTTCAAAAGTCACAACTTTATAGAAACTCAAATCTTTGAAATTCTAAAATGACTAGAATTAATTTTTAATACATTTTGTAATTTAGCAATTGGCCAAAATGACCCAAAAAAAAAAAAGAAATGTAGGAGACAGGGTTTGAACTCTTGTCTCTACACTCACAACATAACAGCCTAACCAGACGCGCTCAAGTGATTATTTGTGTTAATTTCGATTTAAAATAATTTTATCTTATAATACAATAACACCCCAAAACCTTATGAACCCTAGAAACTAAATCGATCCAATTGACTCGGATTTGGTAGCCAAACAACAATTGATCTTAGGGCTTATGATCTATACATGATAAAGATCATTTTAACATAAAACACTTACTAGATTGATGACAAATTGAATCGGTGAAGATGAAGAACAAAGGTGCGACGGGTTCGGATCAAACATCGAATTCTTGGATATTTCTGATTGAAATTGGAATATCAGGGAGTTCAATCGAGTTTGGGAGAGTGAATATGTCGATTGAATTGTGTTGGTTTGATCAGAAACTAAACGAATGCGTTTCGAGTTGATGGCGAGTAAAAAGTGGTTAATTGGGTGTTAATTCGATAATTAAAGCTCGATTAATTGTTATGAACGGATTCTAATTGATGGGATTATTGTTTTTGTTGCTTCAATTTATTGAATTTGACTGTTTTGAATCGATTGGTGTTTGTGGGTCTAGATAACGAAACCGAACATTGATGTTTTGGATTAAACAGGTCGTATAGCGATGAATAATCAAATTAATAGTTAGCCATGGGTTCGAAACAGGCAAATGAATGTTTTATATGAATTCAATTGGATTAAAAATGACCGAAAATGAGTTTTTAGGCGTCGCCGGAAGAATGGCTTGCGCCGGCGAGTTGGCCGGAGATAGAAATCACCGGAAATACGGGAGAAAAGAAAAAGTTGCGTGAATTGATTTTGATTTATAGTTATTTACACTTTGGTCCTTGATGTTTGAACTATTATTTATTAGAATAAGAAACTTTTTATTATAAGTTTTAAACTTTACATTTTTTACCCAAAGTTAATTAAATCTTTATTATAACTAACCGGCTTAACCAACACATCTCGTAACGTTTATCAAATTGACGTTTTCATATCTTTACACCGTTTTGACGTTAAATGGTTATTTTTAGAATTAATAGTAATTAACTTGGATAATACTTATAAAATATCTTTTATAAATTACAATTTATATCTTTTTGAGAATTTTCTTTTTTTTAATTATAAATAGTAATTAAGTAATAAACTTAAGTAATAGCTCATAATAATTTTGATCGTTTTATTAAAGACGGAAATAACATTAAATCCATCATATTCACTTAGATTAATAACAGAACGTTACGACTCGATGGATGTGAATACGAATTAAATGAAAGACGAACGGATCTGGGTTCGATTCGGTTATTTGGGTTCGGGTTTTGGTGCAGTTGTCACAGTCTCCCCTCCTTATATAAATTTCGTCCCGAAATTTGCTTAAACCGAAACAGAAGATGAATAAAAAAAAGTGCGGTTATTTTGCTTCCATTATAAATGTACTTACGTTATTTAGCACTTTTGATTTGAACAAGGATACATTAGTCTCGAGGAGATGAATTAGAATACACCAACTTGAGCACAAGGTGATGACAATAACAAATGGTAACTTGCGAGAACAATTATTAAAATTTGATCTATATGCGATAAGAAATGATTTATGATTTCTGCGTTGGTTCAAATGGTAGTTTGTTATTTTAGATCAACTTAGAATGTATAAAGTTTATCTTACTCGATGATGTACGATGGGTTTTATTATATGAATAAGATACTTAGGACAACACGAAAATTCACAAATCGAAACAATGCTTTATTTGATAGTATGACAAAAGCATTTATATATAGGAAGTGTCAGCGGCGTATCCACCATGCTCTTGTCATACCACATTTGTCGCATTGCCCTCAAACACATGACAAAACTTGATATGGTTTCCACGCACCAACTTTCATAATTCCGTGTGCACCCGTAATTACTTTAGTTTTTGCATGGACCACACAGTTCGTTTGATCACGCGCGAGTCAAAGGTACACAAAAGTCTCTTAGTTAAGGTGATGATACATACAAGCTCCAAAATCATACTCAATAGTAATTAATCTTGTTTATTAGTTTTTTTTTTGAAAATTTAGTTTCATGAATATTTGATGTTATTGGTCTATGATGCGGTTTTAAAAAAAATAAGGAAATAAATAACCAGTTAAGTAATAATTTTATAAGAGGTTGCCAGTTTTAATATTTACCCTAATTATGGGGGACTGAAAATAAATGACACAATCTAAGTTTCAAGTACCCGGTATTGGAAAACATATAACATGATGTTTTGTTGTAAATCTTTGTATCGTATTTGAGAAAACATGGAAATGTTGTGTAATCGTTAAATTAACCAATCCCTTTTTAAAAAAATCATTTATCATAATAATTTTTTTATAATATTATTATTTTTTTAAATAACGAAATCATTTTTTTTAATAGAATTAACTATTGGTTGGTAGTTTTACAATAACCGTAGGTAAAACATGGTATTTTAGGTAGAGAGTTTATGTAAGACACGTCAGGTTTTGATTAGTTTATAAAAACGAGATGTATAGAATTTCATTAGTGATCATTTATACAAATAAAGTATATTAGTTCAATAAACTTAGGAATAGTTGTACATCGAGTTTACATTAAGTTTTGGAAAACGAAACTATGAATAACATCATTTAATGGTGGATTAGAAGTTGGTTTAGAATCTTATGATTAGATGAGTAGTTTAGGCAACATTTGAGTATTGAGATTAAGTTGTGATACTTTGGAGGTAAACGTTCGATTCGTAAATCAAACGAATGTGTTGACATAACAAAATAGTAATCCGTTATGAGATTTCAGGAATCATGAATTAAGTCTTTAACTTAGGATTCGATAATTGAATTGAGATTAGAAATATGCCTTAGATTTGGTATTTGTTTTGAAGTTTTGATAATTTGATTGAGGTTAGTCAATATATCTTAGTTTTGATTTGGAACTTTCGGGTCGCGTTGGTATTAGCGAGTCGTAATTACTTGGAAATGATAGGATAGAAAAACAATTTCATGAGACTTAAGAAAATTTTGGATAACACAAGTTGAAATGGAATTTTGGATTGAATGGAAACGATAATTGTACTTGGAGTTTTCATAGAATCTTGAGAAACACATATCATAGTAATCACTTTGAAATCATTGAAATGTAAATTAGCAAACTTGAAATAACATTTGAAATAATATAGAAACCCATTGAAATAAATTTGAAATCATAGAAAATGATAATCATAAAATCGTTTAGATAGATAGAATTTGAAGGCTTAGGAATGTGTCTTGGTTTTGGACACTTAAGACTTATCAAAGTGCTAAGTTCGTTCTCAACGTATTCGAGAAGGCGTGCTTTAGCCTATAGGTTCACACTCATCTCGTACATCCCCAGGTAAGCATACAGGTCTCTTAAAGAGATTTATACGAAATGCTTGCCTTAGACAGGATGTACGTGATACAGGCGTTCCCCCTTCCAGATTGCACACGTTCCCACGTTTCAAACTTACTTAAGACGATGACGATATTCCACAAAGAGAAAGATCCTAATCACACATAAGAGTCTCTTGTAGTTCCTTCGCGAAATCAGATAAGAAATAAGATAAAGGAAAGACATAAAAATGTTCATAAAAAGAAATAAAGAGGTAAGTTCTAGGAGAGTTTTCTAAGCACAAACTATTTGCACTAAGGACTCTTAGGTTATAGTCTAGGTCGGTGTGTTTCTAATACCATATCCTAGTTCCCTATAACCATGGCTCTGATACCAAACTGTGACACCCCGCCCGGCGGCGGAAACACCAGGCTGTCATTGGAATTGGATATCAATAGTAAACAAAGCACATGGTATTTATTTATTAAGTTTAATAATGATGTAGTAAGTTTAGTACATGAGTCTTAAATGGATACGACAAAAGTAATAAAACTGAAACAGTAAATGCAATTGTCTGATTTATTATTCTAGGTCCAAGTCAATCCTATGTCTTGGCAAAAGCAGCAAAATAATCATAAGCATCACCTGAAACATGTGAAAATAAAGTTAGCTATTTAAAGCTAGTGAGTAAACCACAAGTTGATACATAATAATATAGAAAATCCGAGATCATCATAATATGCTGCGCAAGCTTACATGCATAGCTATTTCATATCATTCTCGACCATGACCCCTTGCACACACATTGTAAACCATAATTGTAACGTAACTTGTAGCCATTTATCATGAGGAACCAACTCATGTATTAATTAACGATAACTTTTAAGCAACCGTCTCGTAACTGTCTCGATATTTAAGTTATCATTAATTATTTAGCAACTTAGGGACATGGCATAGTAATAGCAACTTGTATCATCATATAGCAACTTGTAACATCGAATAGCAACTCGTAAAATTTTAATTGTATGGACGGGTTTAAATCACCTATCGTTGTTGTACATGTAGGTGGGTTTGTCAGACCATTAGCGCTAACATTGTACCGCTGGGATTACAAAGTAATAATACTACTTTAAACTACCACATAAGTTTGCATCTTGACCGGAACAAGACTAACATATTTTATGATCTCTGTTAAAAAGTAAAATAGAAAAATGGAAAACATTGTATTGTAATAGAACACGTTTCAGCCCCAAAATGTAAAAGTAAAAAGGGGAGTGAATTTACTCACCTTGAACTCGGGCACGTAACAATTAGTAAATAGTCTAATTAGAACCGAGGATCGTCCAAATATTAGAATCACCTAATCAGATGACAATCCTAACTTAGTAAAACATGTTGTATAGAAACTAGCATTGGAAAAATAGAAGTCAAAGGAAATTGGAATTCTAGGGTTTTGGATCGGGATTTTGGGGGTTTCTCGTTAAACGACTAAAGTATATAAACTCATTTATTTATAACGGCAGAAAATAAGAGTAATGATAACGACAATATTTTTGATAGATAATAAAAATTAGTTTGAAGATAAATAAACCTCGTGATCCAATTTCATAAGAAGTTTATTAAGTTCATGACAAAATTTAAATTAAAATACATCTAGCGTTTTAAAAAAAGATTCATATATAGTAAGGCTAAATAATATATATTTGTACAATATATAAAACTATTTTATAACTTCCAACTATTTTCAAAAGTCACAACTTTATAGAAACTCAAATCTTTGAAATTCTAAAATGACTAGAATTAATTTTTAATACATTTTGTAATTTAGCAATTGGCCAAAATGACCCAAAAAAAAAAGAAATGTAGGAGACAGGGTTTGAACTCTTGTCTCTACACTCACAACATAACAGCCTAACCAGACGCGCTCAAGTGATTATTTGTGTTAATTTCGATTTAAAATAATTTTATCTTATAATACAAGAACACCCCAAAACCTTATGAACCCTAGAAACTAAATCGATCCAATTGACTCGGATTTGGTAGCCAAACAACAATTGATCTTAGGGCTTATGATCTATACATGATAAAGATCATTTTAACATAAAACACTTACTAGATTGATGACAAATTGAATCGGTGAAGATGAAGAACAAAGGTGCGACGGGTTCGGATCAAACATCGAATTCTTGGATATTTCTGATTGAAATTGGAATATCAGGGAGTTCAATCGAGTTTGGGAGAGTGAATATGTCGATTGAATTGTGTTGGTTTGATCAGAAACTAAACGAATGCGTTTCGAGTTGATGGCGAGTAAAAAGTGGTTAATTGGGTGTTAATTCGATAATTAAAGCTCGATTAATTGTTATGAACGGATTCTAATTGATGGGATTATTGTTTTTGTTGCTTCAATTTATTGAATTTGACTGTTTTGAATCGATTGGTGTTTGTGGGTCTAGATAACGAAACCGAACATTGATGTTTTGGATTAAACAGGTCGTATAGCGATGAATAATCAAATTAATAGTTAGCCATGGGTTCGAAACAGGCAAATGAATGTTTTATATGAATTCAATTGGATTAAAAATGACCGAAAATGAGTTTTTAGGCGTCGCCGGAAGAATGGCTTGCGCCGGCGAGTTGGCCGGAGATAGAAATCACCGGAAATACGGGAGAAAAGAAAAAGTTGCGTGAATTGATTTTGATTTATAGTTATTTACACTTTGGTCCTTGATGTTTGAACTATTATTTATTAGAATAAGAAACTTTTTATTATAAGTTTTAAACTTTACATTTTTTACCCAAAGTTAATTAAATCTTTATTATAACTAACCGGCTTAACCAACACATCTCGTAACGTTTATCAAATTGACGTTTTCATATCTTTACACCGTTTTGACGTTAAATGGTTATTTTTAGAATTAATAGTAATTAACTTGGATAATACTTATAAAATATCTTTTATAAATTACAATTTATATCTTTTTGAGAATTTTCTTTTTTTTAATTATAAATAGTAATTAAGTAATAAACTTAAGTAATAGCTCATAATAATTTTGATCGTTTTATTAAAGACGGAAATAACATTAAATCCATCATATTCACTTAGATTAATAACAGAACGTTACGACTCGATGGATGTGAATACGAATTAAATGAAAGACGAACGGATCTGGGTTCGATTCGGTTATTTGGGTTCGGGTTTTGGTGCAGTTGTCACATCCAAGGTGTCATGGTAGGGTAATACATACGAAAATTCTATACATATAAGAGTGCGTAACATATTTATATCCACGACCGACCCGATAATTCCACCATCGGTTGGGGTGTCATAGTTTGGTATCAAAGCCATGGTTATAGGGAACTAGGATTGGGTATTAGAATATACACCGACCTAGACTATAACCTAAAAGTCCTTAGTGCAAATAGCTTGTACATAGAAAACTCTTCTAAAACTTATTTTTTATTCTTTCTACGAACCTTCTATACATTTTCTTGACCTTATTTCTTATACGATTTCACGAAGGATCTTCAAGAGACTCGTCTACGTGATTAGGAGCTTTTCTCTTTGTGGAATCTTGTCAAAGTCTTAAGTAAGTTTGAAATGTGGGGAACGCGTGCAATGTGGAAGGGGAAATGCTTGTATCACGGACATCCTGTCTAAGGCAAAGCATTTCTTATAAATCTTTTAAAGGGACCTGCATGCTTACCTTAGGATGGACGAGATGAGTGTGACCCTAATAGGCTAAAGCATGTCTCCTCGATACGTTAAAACAAGCCTAACACTTTGATATGTTATAAGTATCCAAAAACAAGACGCATTCCTAATCACTCAAATTCTATTTACTTCTCAATGATTCTATGATTATCATTTTTCTAATATTTCCAATTATTTCCATGTGATTTCTATACTACTTTAAATGGTTATAATAATTCCAAGTTGATTTATTCATATTTCCGTGATTTCTAATTAATTACCATGCTATATTTTCTTAAAAATTCCATGAAATTCTAAATAGAAGGAAGTGTTATCATCAATATGTTCCATTAGATCAAAGATTTTGTTACAAATCCTGTTATCCTACTTTACATCATATCAATTGTTTTTATGCTAAATTAATACTTATGTGATATACTTACTTCTTTATCCATATAACCCAATTACATCACTTTAAATCAAGTATCTAACACAACAATCTAAGAGCATTCACAGTGGAATTGTTATAATTATGTGAGTGGGTTTGGTAAAATTTTATGGAATGGTTTTGAGTGGTTGTGAGTGAAGGAGAGAGAAAATATATGGATGGAGGAGAGAGAAACGGTAAATTTAAGGAAATATATATGAGTAGAAGAGAGAGAAACGGTAAAATGTAATGATTAATGTATAAAAAGTATTATTTATTTGAAAGGAAAGAGGAAATGTAGTGTAAATGTAATGTTTTTACTGTAATTTTAAAGATAAGGAAAAAGATGCAGCTGTGAATGCTATTGCTTAATCTCAATTTAGTTATCCAATTTCAAATCAAAGGTTTATCTTGATTTCTGAATTCTAATCAAAGTCTAAGTTCCATAACTGAACGCGTACGATACTTGAAGTGTGGGTAACGATACTTTTGAGGTATTTATTCTAAGGCAAGTATTCGTATAAATCCAGATCTACTGTTGGATTAGTAACTTACGTTGGAACCCTTGAAAGTGAGTGTCCACTTTTAGGTTGTCACGTCTTTATAAAATTTAACCGATTTAGTACTTGATAAGTCAACATATTAGTTTGGTTTGTGAATCGAACATTTACCCTCAAAGTACCTAAAATTGATTTCAATACTCAAATGTTGTCGAGCTACTCATCTAATCATAAGATTTTCTTCCAATTCTGAATTCATCATTAAACTATAAATTCATCATCAAGTTATAAACTTATCATCAAAACATGTACTCATTAGTCAACTTTAGTATGCTATTCAAATTCATTGTCCAAAACTCAATATGAACTCATTACACAACTATTCCTAAGCTCGTTGAACTAAAATGCTTCACCTGTACAAATGGCCACTAATGGAATTCTATACATTTAATTTTCATATATAACTCATCCAAACCCAACGTGTTTCATTTATAAAATGATTTCCTTATTTTCTCAAATAATAAAGTTATTTTAATAAAATAACTTTTCGGTTGTTGTTATTTACAAGATTAAAAATTTTCATGAAAAATTATTTCTTAAAAAAAAGGAGATTGTCTATTCTAAACGTTTGTCTGATTTTTACACAACATACTCATATTTCCTCTAACAGTATACAAGGATTTACAACAAACACCATGTTTTATGTTTTCTAATACCGAATACTTAAAACTTAGACTGCGTCATTTATTTTCAAATCAATCCCTCCTACCTAGGATAGAGATTAAAACTTTTAACTTCTCATAAATTTATTATTTAATTATTTTAAAACCGCATCATAGACAAACAACATCACCCCTTATAACCTTGTTTACTTCCATCATCAATAAATCTGATATACCTGAAGTTGTTTGTCATATTGTAACACCCCGATTTTTATGATAAGTTATCTTTATGTGATTAAGTTTATATAGATGTGCATTTAAATGATTGTGATTAAAATGATGTATGACGCTTATGATATATGCTATGATTATGATAAATGTGATGATTATGAAAAGTATAATGAAGAACGAAAATGATTATAAATGTACGAGAATGTAAAACATGATGACTAATTACTTGGTAATTAGAAAAGGGAAGGATTAATGAAGAGGTTATGATGTAATTATGGCCATTAAGGGTGAAAGAATGAATTAGGCCCAAAATGGTAAGTGAGTTAGTTAAGGGGTTTTTCTAAAATAGTCTAATTACCTAATTAAGGCCAAAAGCCCACCTAAAACCCTACCCCATATGGAAACTTCACTATTTAAACAACATTCGAGTCACCATCCTCACTTCACCATCTTCACAACAACACACACAAACCCTAATCGATCTCTTTTGAAGAAAACTAAGGCAAGAAAGAGAAAAATCAAGAATTTTGTAAAACAAAGTGTAGATCTGAAGTTAGAGGGTGTTAAACAACAGGTAATAAAGGTAAAATCATTCCCTAAAACATGTTTTCATAACACAAAACGAATATGGCCATTAATGGAGTTTTTACGGTTTTCAAAGGTTTCAAAAAAAATTAATAAAGGTTGCATTTTTATGTTTAAAATCATGGAAAAAGCTTAGATTTAGTCATATAAATGATAAAACAAGGTTTTGGACGTAAAATGGTTGGATTTTAGGCGAAAAATGAAGATTTTGGGCAAAAACCAAGCTGAAACCCCATTTTGCGAAACTGTTGTTCATACTGTAATGTCACCTGGGTGACACTGTAGTGTCACCTATGCGACACTGTAGTGTCTCATGTGTCTGAGATCTGTAGTTGTGTGTCTGAGTGTGCATAAGTCCCAACGAAAGTTGGGCATGAGCCATGCGAAACTGCATGAGACACTAGATGCGACACTAGCTGAGGGTCCTTTGATGTAGAAACAGCTGAGGGTAAATTCATTAGAGTCGATCAAATGATAGAAGGTTGCACCATTACCCTTTTAGGACGTAGTTTCCCTACAAATCTGTGCATTATGACATTGGGTAGTTTCGACGTGATATTGGGAATGGATTGGTTGTCCAAATTCGACGCCAACATAGGTTGTCACGAGAGATTGGTTCGTTTAAAAGCTCCCGATGGAAGCCCCATAACTGTGTATGGCGACCAGGAAAGTAAGATTCCTCGTGTAATCTCGATGATGAAAGCAAACCGACTAATTCAACAGGGCTGCAACTCGTTTCTAGCATATGTTAAGGACGTAGAGGGGGAACCGAAGCAGTTGTCAAATGTGCCGATAGTTTGCAATTTCCCGGATGTATTTCCCGAAGATTTGCCCGGAATACCACCCGATAGAGAGATTGAATTTCAGATTGACTTAGTGCCGGGAGCACAGCCAATGGCAAAAGCACCATATCGTTTAGCCCCAAGTGAAATGAAGGAATTGATGACTCAACTGAAGGAGTTGTTAGATAAGGGCTTTATCCGACCAAGCACTTCTCCTTGGGGAGCACCAGTGCTGTTTGTTAAAAAGAAAGATGGAAGCATGAGAATGTGTATTGACTATAGGGAATTGAACAAGTTGACCGTGAAGAATCGTTACCCTTTGCCCAGAATAGATGACTTGTTTGACCAATTACAGGGTGCAAGCTGGTTTTCAAAGATAGATCTTCGTTCCGGTTATCATCAACTCAAGATTAGGGAGCAAGATATCCCAAGGACAGCATTCCGCACGAGATATGGACATTATGAGTTGTTGGTCATGTCCTTCGGACTGACTAACGCGCCAGCCGCGTTTATGGATTTGATGAATCGCGTGTGTAGACCAATGTTGGATAGATCTGTGATTGTATTTATCGACGACATTTTAATTTACTCTAAGAATGAGGGCGACCATGCGTGTCATTTGAAGGAAGTGTTAGAGATGCTGCAGAAGGAGAAGTTGTATGCTAAGTTCTCAAAGTGTGCTTTTTGGTTACGAGAAGTTCAGTTTTTGGGTCATGTCATAAACAGCGAGGGAATCATGGTCGACCCATTAAAGATCGAGGCAGTTATGAAGTGGGAAATTCCTAGGACGCCATCCGAAATCCGTAGTTTCTTGGGTTTGGCGGGTTACTATAGAAGATTCATCCAAGATTTCTCAAGGATAGCATCCCCGCTAACGAAGTTGACAAGAAAGAAGGTAGTATTTGATTGGGGAAAAGATCAACAAGAAGCGTTTAATAAGTTGAGAAAGAGGTTAACCGAAGCCCCTGTACTAACGCTACCCGAAGGGAATGATGATCTTGTGGTTTATTCCGATGCATCACGACAAGGTTTAGGATGCGTGCTTATGCAGCGAGGAAAAGTAATTGCCTACGCATCGAGGCAGTTGAAAGAGAATGAGGTGAACTACCCGACTCATGATCTTGAACTCGCGGCAGTTGTTTTCGCTTTAAAAATATGGAGACATTACTTGTATGGGACGAAATGTACACTGTACACCGATCATAAGAGTCTAAAGTATTTCTTTGAACAAAAGGATTTAAATATGAGGCAGAGAAGGTGGTTAGAGTTGATCAAGGATTACGATTATGAAATCCATTACCATCCAGGAAAGGCTAACGTGGTGGCCGATGCTTTGAGTAGGAAGGAGAAACATGAACCGATTCGGGTTAAACCTTGCCAGTTGATTATTACACCCGGGGTTATGGAAGAGATTAGAAGGGCTCAAGTAGAGGCCCTAAAAGGAGATCAGATTAAGGCAGAAAGAATGGTTGGGAAAGAGATAGAATTGACCGAAAACACTTATGGTGTGAAGACGATATACGGTAAATTATGGGTACCCCGATTCGGGGAGTTACGGAAAGGTATACTTGATGAAGCGCATAAGTCCCGATACTCGATCCATCCAGGAGGAACAAAGATGTACCAAGATTTGAAGAGGGATTACTGGTGGCCTGGTATGAAGAGGGAGGTTGAAGCGTATGTGAGTAAGTGCCTGACTTGCCTTCAAGTCAAGGCAGAACATCAAAAACCATATGGTAAGATTCAGCCACTGGAGATACCAGAGTGGAAGTGGGAGCACATCACCATGGATTTTATTACAAAGTTACCACGAACTCCTAAGGAGTATGATGCTATATGGGTGGTCGTAGACAGATTGACGAAAAGTGCTCACTTCCTACCAATTAAGGAAACGATAAGTTCAGAAAAATTAGCCGAAGTATTTATCAAGGAGGTTGTGACAAGGCATGGAATGCCGGTATCCATTGTGTCTGACAGGGACACCCGGTTTACATCAAGGTTCTGGAAGAAATTTCATGAGGAGATGGGAACAAGGCTCCATATCAGTTCAGCTTACCACCCACAGACTGACGGACAGTCTGAAAGAACGATCCAGACCCTGGAAGACATGCTTAGAGCCTGCGTGCTCGAATTTGGTGGTAGTTGGGACAGTCATCTGCATTTGGCGGAATTTTCCTACAATAACAGTTATCACGCTAGTATAAAAATGCCGCCGTATGAAATGTTATATGGGAGGAGGTGTAGGACCCCCATCTGTTGGGGCGAGATTGGCCAGAGAGAACTCGGAAGCTTGGAAATAGTCGAGGCCACAACTGAGAAGTTGGAAAGGATTAAAGAGTGTATGAAAGCGGCTAAAGACAGGCAAAAGTCTTATGCTGACAAAAGAAGGAAGGACATTGTGTTCCAAGTGGGGGATAAGGTCATGCTGAAAGTGTCACCCTGGAAGGGGATAATACGATTCAGGAAAAGAGGAAAGTTAAGCCCTAGGTATATCGGGCCATTTAGAATTGTTGCTCGCGTGGGAGATGTTGCTTATCGGTTAGATCTTCCTGAAGAGTTGAGTGGGATTCACCCCACCTTTCATGTGTCGCATTTGCGTAAATGTTTAGTTGATAAAAGTATGGCAGTGCCGTATGACGATCTGGAAATTGATGAACGGCTGAACTATGTAGAACAGCCCATAGCCATATTAGATGAAAAAGAAAAACGATTACGAAATAAGACTGTGAAGCAGGTGAAAGTTCAATGGAGACATAGGAAAGGTTCTGATGTTACGTGGGAGTTAGAGAGCGAAATGAGAAAGAATTACCCCGCGTTGTTTTCATGATTAGAAGGTTTCGGGGACGAAACCTATATAAGGAGGGGAGACTTGTAACATCCCGATTTTTATGGTAGGACTTCCTTACGTGCATATGATTATATGAATGCATATTTAAATGATTTTGATTTAAATAGTGTATGACATTTACGACATATGTTATGATTAACTATGTAATTATGGGCCATTAAGAGTAAAAGAATGAATTAGGCCCAAAATGGTATGTGGATTAGTTAAGAAATTTACCTAAAATAGCCTAATTATCTAATTAAAGCCCAAGCCCATCTAAAAACCCTACCCAATATGGAAAACCCTATTATTTAAACCACCATCTTCCAGCCACCATCACACTTCACCATCTTCACCACACTCACTCAAAACCCTAATCTCCATTTTTGAAAGAAAAGGCAAGAAAGAAGAGTAATCTAGACTTTTGCTAAATCCAAGTGTTAATCTGAAGAAAAAGGTGTTAAACTACTGGTAATCAAGGTAAGAATCATCCCCTAAAACACGTTTTCATAACACAAAACGAATCTAGCCATTAATGGAGTTTTTGAGTTTTTCAAAAGTTTCAAAAAAAATCAATAAAGGTTGCATTTTTATGTTTAAAATCATGGAAAAAGCTTAGATTTGGTCATATAAATGATTAAACAAGGTTTTGGATGTAAAAAGTTTGAGATTTGGTTGAAAAATGAAGATTTTGGGCAAAAACCGAGCTGAAACCCCGTTTTGCGAAATTGCTGTTCATCTTGCGACACTATAGTGTCACCTGGGTGACACTGTAGTGTCACCCATGCGACACTGTAGTGTCTCATGTGTCTGAAATCTGAAGTTGTGTGTCTGAGTGTGCATAAGTCCCAACGAAAGTTGGGCATGAGCCATGCGACACTGCATGAGACACTAGCTGCGACACTAGCTGCGACACTAGCTGTGACACTAGAGAAAAATAACTATTTTCCATAATAAATTAAATGCAGATCGTGTACCATTACCACTACCATAACCTTGTCCAAACAAGCAAGATCACCTAAGAATCAGGTGAGTTCTAGACCTCACTTCCGTTTCAAACACATTTTTGAGGCTAACATGCATACCGAGATGTTTCCTGGACTGTTGGACTTTATTATGTGATGTATGATGATAATGTAAGAACAAGAAATTAAATACTTGTATATATATATACATATATATATAATTATATAAACGAATGAATGCCTTAACGGAAGACAAGAATCCTACTGGGGATCATATAAAACCAGTCAAGCATCCTACTGGGGATCATATAAAACCAGTCAAGCATCCTACTGGGGATCATATAAAACCAGTCAAGCATCCTACTGGGGATCATATAAAACCAGTCAAGAATCCTACTGGGGATCATATAAAACCAGTTAAGACTGCAGAATGGGTCTCTTATGACCAAAGAGCATACGATGATGACTTACTAACAAATAAAGATATTATGATTGTGTGTCATACGAATGTGACGTACGGTATGATGAATGAAATTTTCGTGTATTACATGAATAATAATGGAATGTTTCTAATGATGTTATAAAACTAGAACTCACTCAGCGTAGCTGACTTTTGTATGCATGTTAGATTGATGTGCAGGATTGATGATTAAAGGAGCTGTTTGGCGAGAGCTAGGGGTTTACTGAAGACTGGCATTGAAGAAAATTTATTTACGATTAAACTTACGATTTGTAATGTTTGAATGATGCATTAAGACAATTATGACGATGTAATGATATTTTTAAAACAAGTATTCCGCTGCATTTATGATTTTATTTAAACTATGGTTGTTTTATGCTTATGAATGCCAACTGTGGTGCTCGCCGAAAGGCGGGTGTTACAAGTTGGTATCAGAGCCAAAGTTTAAGAGAAAACTGGTAAAATGTTTTCAAAGGAAAAACCTAATACTTAAACTGAAAATGGGACCAAAGTAAGAATGCCAGTCTGCTAGCTCCATGCCAAGAGGTAAGGGATGTACAGCAACAAGTAGCATATGATATGTTTATGCAATTGAGAATGAAAGAAGTCATGAATCGTGTATAAAATGAGATGCCTATAGAAAGTCTGGTGACATAAACAGATATTAGGAAATAGAAGAATAGGTTTAGTGCCTATACATGTTATTTGCATTATATGTGTTTAAATGTTCTTGAGTGCTCTACGTGAACTAGACTAGGTTTGAATACTGACGGGACTCAGGAGGGGTATGTTTAGAACGTGAGCAGTAAAGTAAGTAGTTAATAACAACTGGCCACTGTCATTAGGAACTTACAGTACTTATCACGTCCTGAATTACTCTGACTGATGAACGTGTGTGTTCGAATCTTATAAGAAGTAAGAAATGGCACCCAAGAGAATGACTAGAAGCTCTGCAAAAGCTACTGCTGCTAAGGCCACTCAGGCCCCTCAAGCAAAGCGTGGGAGGAAGCCCACAAAGAAGAATGTTGAGACGGAACCCGAAATCGAAATTGAGACTGCACCAACCTTTGGGCTTGAACAGGATTTGAAGGACGCTGTGGCACACGAGGTACACCAGGTCCTGACTAGTGTTATGCCAACAGTTCTGAAAGAGATGATGAAGGAGATGAAGAAAGCTGAAAAGAAGGGACCCGTTAAGAAGGGTGTTGAGGATGACGAAGAGGAAGAGAAATCTGAGAAGGTAGGGGGGACATCGAGTCGTCTGATGACTCGGACTTTGAGGATAAAGGGAAGGGGTGCAACTACAGTGCTTTTCAGAGGTGCCGACCCCCTACTTTTGATGGGAAAAAGGGGTCCGCTGCCACCCTAGAGTGGCTAAGTGAAATGGAGGCTGTGATTGATATCAGTGAATGTAGGACTGATCAGGCTGTGGAATTTGCTGCACACTCGTTTACTGGGGCTGCGATTTACTGGTGGACTACTGTGAAACAGTCCAAGGGAAGGAAGGCGATCAGGGAAATGGTATGGGAGGATCTGAAGGAATTGATGGTTAAAAGGTTTTTCCCGCAGTACGAAGTCGACCGGGTTGAGAGGGAATTCCTGAATCTGACTGCAGGAAGTATGAGCCACCTCGAGTACACCACAAAGTTCAATGAGATGGCACAGCTGGTGCCTTATTTGGTTGAAACCGAGCAGAGGAGGATTAAGTGTTATGTTCAAGGGTTGCCACCCAGGGTGCGCACGCACGTGAATGCCCACAGACCGGGTACTTTTGAGTCGGTTGTGGATCTGGCCGGGATAGTTTATGACAATGTGGCTGCTGAGGAAATAGTGGAGGTAAAAGCAAAGCATTGGGATAATTCCCGAAATCAGTCAAGAAAGAGGTTTAGGAATGATGGAAAGGGGTATGACAACAAAAAGGCAAGGGTTGAGGCGAATCAGGCGGTAGTTCGTGATCAAAATGGGGGAAAAGAATGTGGAAAATGTGGCAAACCCCACTCGGGGGAATGCAGGATGGGTTCAGGACTGTGTTATAAGTGTGGGAAGCCGGGCCATCGTGCCTTTGAATGCAGGGGAACTGTTAAATGCAACAGATGTGATAAACAGGGTCACATGAGTAGGGATTGTCGTGTGAATCTTGGAGACAACAAGGGGGAGGCTAAGACGAAGGCTGCTGCTAGGGCTTTCACTATGACCAGGAAGGAGGCAAGGAAAGAGCCAGAGGTCGTTTCAGGTACGTTTTTCGTCAACAACATCTGTGCATCTGTGTTATTTGATTCTGGTGCTAGAAGGAGCTTTGTGTCTGCTTTGTTTTATGCTGCCTTAAAAGTTCCCTCTAGAAAAGTAGAACGGTCCTTTGATGTAGAAACAGCTGAGGGTAAATTCATTAGAGTCGATCAAATGATAGAAGGTTGCACCATTACCCTTTTAGGACGTAGTTTCCCTACAAATCTGTGCATTATGACATTGGGTAGTTTCGACGTGATATTGGGAATGGATTGGTTGTCCAAATTCGACGCCAACATAGGTTGTCACGAGAGATTGGTTCGTTTAAAAGCTCCCGATGGAAGCCCCATAACTGTGTATGGCGACCAGGAAAGTAAGATTCCTCGTGTAATCTCGATGATGAAAGCAAACCGACTAATTCAACAGGGCTGCAACTCGTTTCTAGCATATGTTAAGGACGTAGAGGGGGAACCGAAGCAGTTGTCAAATGTGCCGATAGTTTGCAATTTCCCGGATGTATTTCCCGAAGATTTGCCCGGAATACCACCCGATAGAGAGATTGAATTTCAGATTGACTTAGTGCCGGGAGCACAGCCAATGGCAAAAGCACCATATCGTTTAGCCCCAAGTGAAATGAAGGAATTGATGACTCAACTGAAGGAGTTGTTAGATAAGGGCTTTATCCGACCAAGCACTTCTCCCTGGGGAGCACCAGTGCTGTTTGTTAAAAAGAAAGATGGAAGCATGAGAATGTGTATTGACTATAGGGAATTGAACAAGTTGACCGTGAAGAATCGTTACCCTTTGCCCAGAATAGATGACTTGTTTGACCAATTACAGGGTGCGAGCTGGTTTTCAAAGATAGATCTTCGTTCCGGTTATCATCAACTCAAGATTAGGGAGCAAGATATCCCAAGGACAGCATTCCGCACGAGATATGGACATTATGAGTTGTTGGTCATGTCCTTCGGACTGACTAACGCGCCAGCCGCGTTTATGGATTTGATGAATCGCGTGTGTAGACCAATGTTGGATAGATCTGTGATTGTATTTATCGACGACATTTTAATTTACTCTAAGAATGAGGGCGACCATGCGTGTCATTTGAAGGAAGTGTTAGAGATGCTGCAGAAGGAGAAGTTGTATGCTAAGTTCTCAAAGTGTGCTTTTTGGTTACGAGAAGTTCAGTTTTTGGGTCATGTCATAAACAGCGAGGGAATCATGGTCGACCCATCAAAGATCGAGGCAGTTATGAAGTGGGAAATTCCTAGGACGCCATCCGAAATCCGTAGTTTCTTGGGTTTGGCGGGTTACTATAGAAGATTCATCCAAGATTTCTCAAGGATAGCATCCCCGCTAACGAAGTTGACAAGAAAGAAGGTAGTATTTGATTGGGGAAAAGATCAACAAGAAGCGTTTAATAAGTTGAGAAAGAGGTTAACCGAAGCCCCTGTACTAACGCTACCCGAAGGGAATGATGATCTTGTGGTTTATTCCGATGCATCACGACAAGGTTTAGGATGCGTGCTTATGCAGCGAGGAAAAGTAATTGCCTACGCATCGAGGCAGTTGAAAGAGAATGAGGTGAACTACCCGACTCATGATCTTGAACTCGCGGCAGTTGTTTTCGCTTTAAAAATATGGAGACATTCCTTGTATGGGACGAAATGTACACTGTACACCGATCATAAGAGTCTAAAGTATTTCTTTGAACAGAAGGATTTAAATATGAGGAAGAGAAGGTGGTTAGAGTTGATCAAGGATTACGATTGTGAAATCCATTACCATCCAGGAAAGGCTAACGTGGTGGCCGATGCTTTTAGTAGGAAGGAGAAACATGAACCGATTCGGGTTAAACCTTGCCAGTTGATTATTACACCCGGGGTTATGGAAGAGATTAGAAGGGCTCAAGTAGAGGCCCTAAAAGGAGATCAGATTAAGGCAGAAAGAATGGTTGGGAAAGAGATAGAATTGACCGAAAACACTTATGGTGTGAAGACGATATACGGTAAATTATGGGTACCCCGATTCGGGGAGTTACGGAAAGGTATACTTGATGAAGCGCATAAGTCCCGATACTCGATCCATCCAGGAGGAACAAAGATGTACCAAGATTTGAAGAGGGATTACTGGTGGCCTGGTATGAAGAGGGAGGTTGAAGCGTATGTGAGTAAGTGCCTGACTTGCCTTCAAGTCAAGGCAGAACATCAAAAACCATATGGTAAGATTCAGCCACTGGAGATACCAGAGTGGAAGTGGGAGCACATCACCATGGATTTTATTACAAAGTTACCACGAACTCCTAAGGAGTATGATGCTATATGGGTGGTCGTAGACAGATTGACGAAAAGTGCTCACTTCCTACCAATTAAGGAAACGATAAGTTCAGAAAAATTAGCCGAAGTATTTATCAAGGAGGTTGTGACAAGGCATGGAATGCCGGTATCCATTGTGTCTGACAGGGACACCCGGTTTACATCAAGGTTCTGGAAGAAATTTCATGAGGAGATGGGAACAAGGCTCCATATCAGTTCAGCTTACCACCCACAGACTGACGGACAGTCTGAAAGAACGATCCAGACCCTGGAAGACATGCTTAGAGCCTGCGTGCTCGAATTTGGTGGTAGTTGGGACAGTCATCTGCATTTGGCGGAATTTTCCTACAATAACAGTTATCACGCTAGTATAAAAATGCCGCCGTATGAAATGTTATATGGGAGGAGGTGTAGGACCCCCATCTGTTGGGGCGAGATTGGCCAGAGAGAACTCGGAAGCTTGGAAATAGTCGAGGCCACAACTGAGAAGTTGGAAAGGATTAAAGAGTGTATGAAAGCGGCTAAAGACAGGCAAAAGTCTTATGCTGACAAAAGAAGGAAGGACATTGTGTTCCAAGTGGGGGATAAGGTCATGCTGAAAGTGTCACCCTGGAAGGGGATAATACGATTCAGGAAAAGAGGAAAGTTAAGCCCTAGGTATATCGGGCCATTTAGAATTGTTGCTCGCGTGGGAGATGTTGCTTATCGGTTAGATCTTCCTGAAGAGTTGAGTGGGATTCACCCCACCTTTCATGTGTCGCATTTGCGTAAATGTTTAGTTGATAAAAGTATGGCAGTGCCGTATGACGATCTGGAAATTGATGAACGGCTGAACTATGTAGAACAGCCCATAGCCATATTAGATGAAAAAGAAAAACGATTACGAAATAAGACTGTGAAGCAGGTGAAAGTTCAATGGAGACATAGGAAAGGTTCTGATGTTACGTGGGAGTTAGAGAGCGAAATGAGAAAGAATTACCCCGCGTTGTTTTCATGATTAGAAGGTTTCGGGGACGAAACCTATATAAGGAGGGGAGACTTGTAACATCCCGATTTTTATGGTAGGACTTCCTTACGTGCATATGATTATATGAATGCATATTTAAATGATTTTGATTTAAATAGTGTATGACATTTACGACATATGTTATGATTAACTATGTAATTATGGGCCATTAAGAGTAAAAGAATGAATTAGGCCCAAAATGGTATGTGGATTAGTTAAGAAATTTACCTAAAATAGCCTAATTATCTAATTAAAGCCCAAGCCCATCTAAAAACCCTACCCAATATGGAAAACCCTATTATTTAAACCACCATCTTCCAGCCACCATCACACTTCACCATCTTCACCACACTCACTCAAAACCCTAATCTCCATTTTTGAAAGAAAAGGCAAGAAAGAAGAGTAATCTAGACTTTTGCTAAATCCAAGTGTTAATCTGAAGAAAAAGGTGTTAAACTACTGGTAATCAAGGTAAGAATCATCCCCTAAAACACGTTTTCATAACACAAAACGAATCTAGCCATTAATGGAGTTTTTGAGTTTTTCAAAAGTTTCAAAAAAAATCAATAAAGGTTGCATTTTTATGTTTAAAATCATGGAAAAAGCTTAGATTTGGTCATATAAATGATTAAACAAGGTTTTGGATGTAAAAAGTTTGAGATTTGGTTGAAAAATGAAGATTTTGGGCAAAAACCGAGCTGAAACCCCGTTTTGCGAAATTGCTGTTCATCTTGCGACACTATAGTGTCACCTGGGTGACACTGTAGTGTCACCCATGCGACACTGTAGTGTCTCATGTGTCTGAAATCTGAAGTTGTGTGTCTGAGTGTGCATAAGTCCCAACGAAAGTTGGGCATGAGCCATGCGACACTGCATGAGACACTAGCTGCGACACTAGCTGCGACACTAGCTGTGACACTAGAGAAAAATAACTATTTTCCATAATAAATTAAATGCAGATCGTGTACCATTACCACTACCATAACCTTGTCCAAACAAGCAAGATCACCTAAGAATCAGGTGAGTTCTAGACCTCACTTCCGTTTCAAACACATTTTTGAGGTTAACATGCATACCGAGATGTTTCCTGGACTGTTGGACTTTATTATGTGATGTATGATGATAATGTAAGAACAAGAAATTAAATACTTGTATATATATATACATATATATATAATTATATAAACGAATGAATGCCTTAACGGAAGACAAGAATCCTACTGGGGATCATATAAAACCAGTCAAGCATCCTACTGGGGATCATATAAAACCAGTCAAGCATCCTACTGGGGATCATATAAAACCAGTCAAGCATCCTACTGGGGATCATATAAAACCAGTCAAGAATCCTACTGGGGATCATATAAAACCAGTTAAGACTGCAGAATGGGTCTCTTATGACCAAAGAGCATACGATGATGACTTACTAACAAATAAAGATATTATGATTGTGTGTCATACGAATGTGACGTACGGTATGATGAATGAAATTTTCGTGTATTACATGAATAATAATGGAATGTTTCTAATGATGTTATAAAACTATAACTCACTCAGCGTAGCTGACTTTTGTATGCATGTTAGATTGATGTGCAGGATTGATGATTAAAGGAGCTGTTTGGCGAGAGCTAGGGGTTTACTGAAGACTGGCATTGAAGAAAATTTATTTACGATTAAACTTACGATTTGTAATGTTTGAATGATGCATTAAGACAATTATGACGATGTAATGATATTTTTAAAACAAGTATTCCGCTGCATTTATGATTTTATTTAAACTATGGTTGTTTTATGCTTATGAATGCCAACTGTGGTGCTCGCCGAAAGGCGGGTGTTACAAGGTGCCCCTCTGAACACCCCCGGGGACTCACCATCCTCGATGAGGTTTGCCCCACCATCCCGAACGGTACAGGAGTTGCTCTGATACCACTTGTAACATCCGGCCCCTCATACCACCAATATTGTCCGCTTTGCTACATCAGATGTGACACCCCGCCCGGCGGCGGAAACACCGGGCTGTCATTGGAATTGGATATCAATAATGATATCATAAAGTCTAATAATGATATCATAAGGCGGAAACACCGTACGTCACATGGTATTTATTTATTAAAGTCTAATAATGATATCATAAGTTTTGGAACATGAATCTTAAATAGATACGACAAAAATAATAAAACCGAAACAGTAAATGCAAATGCCTTATTAATTAAACTAGGTCCAAGGCAATCCTATGTCTTGGCAAAAGCAGCAAAATAATCATAAGCATCACCTGAAATATGTAAAAATAAAGTTAGCTATTTAAAGCTAGTGAGTAAACCACAGTTGATAAATAATAGTATAGAAATCCGAGATCATCTTAATATGCTGCGCAATCTTACATGCATAGCTATTTCATCATATTACTCAACCCTTGACCATAGAACACATAGGAACAAGAATCATAGACCCCGCAGGGTAACCTTTAGCAACAAGTCATGAGAACCACTCATGTTACAATTAGTGATAACTGTCATTTAACCGTCATTTAACCTTCTCGATGTGTAAGTTATCAAAAATTGTTTTAGCATCGAAGGGACATAGTAGCATAGCAATAAGTATCACAGTATAGTAACTAGTAACCATTGTATAGAATCGCCGGGTTTAAATCACCTATCGATGTTGTAAAGTGTAGGTGGGTTTGTCAGACCATTAGCGCTAACATTGTACCGGTGGAAATTACAAGTAATATACTACTTTAAACTACCACATAAGGATTGCATCTTGTCGCGAGTCAAGACTAACATATTTTATGATCTCTTTTGGAAAACAAATAGAAAATTGAAAACATTGTATGGTAACTAGAAACGTATTTCAGCCCCAAAACGTAATAGTAAAAAGGGGAGTGAATTTACTCACCTTGAAACTCAGGCTCGAAACAAAATAGCAAACAGTGTAAATAGAACCAAGGATTTCTCAAATACTAGAATCACCTAAGTAAATGAGAATCCGAACTTAGTAAACATATTGTATAGAAAACTAGAATATGAACAATCGGAAACTAAGGAATTTGGAATTCTAGGGTTTCGGATTGGGATTTGAGGGTTTTCCGATAAACGACCAATATATATATATAAATCATTTATTCATAACGACAGCAATAGTAAGAATAATTATTTTGACAACGGTAGAAATTTTAAGGATATATTTTTAACAATCACTCATATAGTATTAAAAGTATTATATATGTATATATATATATATATATATTAGAAATACTTTTAATACTCTTAACACAATTTTAAAGTACGCAAGATCCATATAGAAGTCCAATTTGAAAAATTTATTAGTTATACAACCTTGAATATATTTTATAAGTATTTAAATTACATTTTTATAGTATTTTTATAGTGCTAAAATTATTTGTAATAAATAAATTTATAAAACTAAGCTAATAAAAATCATTGTTTTAATATCTTATTATAGGTTTTTAGCACTTTATAAATAGATGGTTTTGTATTTATATTTAGATTTAAGGTATTTGATAAAAAATGATTAGTATTATAGGTAGACAAAATAATAAAAATCAACATAAGACCTTGGTTTAGAACCCAGGTCTTCTAGTTCACCACAAACACCACAAACCAATAGGAAAACAGCTATGTTTTGACCAGATTTTAGAAACAAATAATTTTTAACACATTTGTAATCAAATCCCCAATTTCCTATAAACCCTAAAACACTAAATCACCAAATACTTTAAATTAGCACAACCAAATATGAAATTGATTGAGGGGTTTGAATCAACGCATGATATGAATCATTTTGACATAAAATACTTACTGGATAACTGCCGAATTGATGATGAAATAAAGAGTTGCAGGCGTCGAACAAAGACGACATCAATTGTCTAGTTTTTGAGATTGTTGCTTGAAATTGAATGATCAGGGAGCGAAATAGGGATCCAGAGAGTGAATTGGTTGTTGCAATTTGATCAGTTGCTATGGAAAAATACTTGAACGGTTTCAACCTTGATTTCGAATTATTTGGGTTAAATTGGTGATTAATTTGATATTTTTAATTTCAATTAATGATATGGACGGTTTCTAATCAATGCCAGAAACGTTTTGGATGCGTCGTTATGGATTGAAACGGGTTTTTCAATGATTTGGATTTTGGGTTTGAGCTTCGGTTTATAGAACCGACTTAACACCGATTAAGATGATTATATGACGTTTAATGTTGATAATGAGTTCGAAACTCTCTTGTGATCGTTTTAACATGATTAAATCGGACTGAAACGCGTTATTTACTTGTTTTAACGGTCGTCGGAGCTGCGGAAATTTCCGGCCAAAGTGGCCGGAATGTGATTCAACCGGAAACACGGGATTTAGTGGGAGGTGGGCTGGGTTTTGATTGATTTAATTTCGAATTTACACATTGCACCCCCAAGTTTAATTTGTTATTTATTTCAAGTTAAAACTTTAATGTAAGTTTTAAAACTTACATTTTTCACCCAGAAGTTAATTAAATCTTTATTTTAACTAACTAACTAACTTAACGACGTTAACTTGTAACGTTATATAAAGTTGACGTTTTTTAATGTTTAAGTTACGGTTTACGTTAAATTGTTATTCTCTTGTCTCGAAAGTTTTTATCTTTAGTAATATTTACAAAATCTCTTTATAAAATACATTTTTTTTATACTTTTGAGATTTAGTTATTGTATTTAGTAATTAATTAGTAAATGTTAGATATTATACGACATAATTAGATAGATTATTTAAGATGAAGAGAAACATAAAAATCGCCATATTTATTCATATTAATAATAACGGAACGTTACATTTTTACGGAAAACAAAACGAATACAATAAAGAGAGATAACTTCGGGTTCGAGTCGGGCATTCGGGTTCGGGTTTGGGGCAGATGTCACATCAGAGCTCACGGATTTGCTTTTGGTTACCCGGGTGAAACCTTCCCAGGATGGTCACCCATCCTAAGATTACTGTCATCCGAGCACGCTTAACTGTGGAGTTTTCCACTCATCCACTAGCGTTAAGCCCCAAAACGCGTTGTTGGTATTTGAGGTCGGACATCCCTTATAAATCCCAGATCTCTTCTGCCCATGGCCGATGTGGGATTTGCCTAGGGTGTTACATTTACTTTTAAAACTAGAACTCACTCAGCATAGCTGACTTTTGTATGCATGTTAGATTGATGTGCAGGTTTAAAGAATTAGAGAGCTGCTTGGCGAGGGCTAGAGATTGGTAGAAGACTAGCATTGAAGAAAATAGTTTTGAAAATCAAAATTTATATACTTGTAATGCTTTAAGTAGTTTCCAAGACAATTTAAGGATAATGTAAAAATGTTTTAAACAAATATTCCGCTGCTTTTGAAATTTAATTTGTTATATGGTTGTTTTTATGCTTGTGAATGCCAACTGCGATGCTTGTCGAAAGATGGGCGTTACACATATGAACTCAAATGCCCTAAAAATCGAATCCATTAGTAACTGAGTGATCTTGAACTATAAAATGAATTATCCACATTATCAAATATCCATGAAATTAATTTTTCAATAATCTTAATAAACTAGATTATTGCATGCACACTATCAACTAATGCTTATTAACTTGGCTATATAATGAACATTTGATATTGTAACACCCCGATTTTTATGGTAGAACATTTTTACGTGCTTATGCTTATATGGATGTGCATTTAAGTGATTATGATTAAAATGATGTATGACGCTTATGATATATGCTATGTTTATGATAAATGTGATGATTATAAATGTACGAGAATGTAAAATGTAATGACTAATTACTTGGTAATTAGAAAATGGATGGTTTAAGGAAGAGGTTATGATGTAATTATGGGTCATTAAGGGTAAAAGAATGAATTGGGCCTAAAATGATAAGTGGATTAGTTAAAAGACTTTCCTAAAATAGCCTAATTGCCTAATTAAGGCCCAAAGCTCACCTAAAACCCTATCCAATATGGAAATCCCCCTTATTTAAAAAACATTTCCAGCCACCATCCACACTTCACCTTCTTCACAACACACACTCAAACCCTAATCTCCATTTTTGAAGAAAACTAAGGCTAGAAAAAAGAAAAACCAAGATTTTTGTAAATCCAAGTGTTGATCTGAAGTAAAGGTGTTAAACAACAGATCGTGCACCAATACCACTACCTTAACCTTGACTGAACAAGCAAGATCACCTAAGAACCAGGTGAGTTCTAGACCTCACTTTCGTTTCGTTTTAAATACTTTTTGAGGCTAGCATGCATACCGAGATGTTTCCTGGACTGTTGGACTTTATTATGTGATGTATGATGATGATGTATGAACAAATGATTGAATACATATATATATATATATATATATATATATATATATATATATATATATATATATATATATATATATATATATATATATATATATATATATATATATATATATATATATATATATATATATATATATATATAATCATAAACGAACGTATGCCCTAGCGGAAGTCAAGAATCCTACTGGGGATCATATAAAACCAGTCAAGCATCCTACTGGGGATCATATAAAACCAGCCAAGAATCCTACTGTGGATCATATAAAACCAGTCAAGCATCCTACTGGGGATCATATAAAACCAGTCAAGCATCCTACTGGGGATCATATAAAACCAGCTAAGAATCCTACTGGGGATCACATAAAACCAGTTAAGAACCCCAGAATGGGTCTCTTATGACCAAAGAGGATACGATGATGACTTAATTCAAAGAAAAAGATATTATGTTACGTATTATACAAATGTGATGTAGAAATACGATGATGATGTTTACATGTATTACATGGATGTTATGGAAAGTTTCTAAAGATGTTTTAAAACTAGAACTCACTCAGCGTAGCTGACTTTTATATGCATGTTAGATTGATGTGCAGGTTAGGAGGTTTTGGAAGCTTCTTTGCGAGGGCTAGAGACTTGTTGAAGACTGGCATTAAAAAAAATACTTTTGGAAAGTTGATTTATATGTTATAATGCTTTAAGTAGTTTCTAAGACAAAATTTAAGGGTAATGTAATGATGTTTGAACTATTTTTCTGCTGCTTTTGAAATTTTATTTAATATATGGTTGTTTTTATGCTTATGAATGTCAACTGTGGTGCTTGCCGAAAGGCGGGTGTTACAGATATCTACATCTTACACACATGAAAGTTGGTTTTCACAACATTAAGTTGTTACAATTTTGTATGCGAACTTGACTATTTGTATCTGTGAGAAAACTATTTATACGAGCAATGGGTACCTAATATACTCATTTCTCTAGAATCATCAATTTATTTATCATCTTAAACTATACTTCCCAAGAAAAAATTACTATTGAGCATGAAATCGGAAGCTATGTGTATCATCACTTTGACTTAGAAACTTTTGTGTACCTTTAACCTGCATGTAATCGAATGAACAATGTGGTTCATGCAAAAACTAAAGTAATTACGGGTTCACACGGAATTATGAAAGTTGGTGCATGGTAACCATGGTAAGTTTTGTCATATGTTGAGGGCAATGCAAAAAATGTGCTATGATAAAGGTATGGTGGATGCACCGCTGTTTACGTCATATATATAAGTGTTTCTGTCATACTGTCAAATGATGCGTTGTCTGTGACCAATGTTGTGTTGTTCTGGTACTCTATCCATATAGTAATACATATCGTATATCATCGAGTAAGATAAACTATATTCTAATTTGATCTAAAATAACAACCAATTACTATTTAAACCTATGCAGAAATCAGAAATCATATCTTATCATATATAAATCAACATTTTACGATTGTGAATTCTTATTCAACTATTGAGATTTTCGTCTTATTTTCCGCATGACTCATTTAATAATTTAACTAATTGCATCAAATTCACTTTATTCATCTTTACTTAACTATACGTAAAGTTACTTTATTCATTATTCATTTCATCCGTTCTATTAATCATGTTTATTCCGTCATTTATTTAATTTACTCTAAATCCATTCACTTAAGCCATGTTAGTCGCAAGTTGGGACGTCAAAATATCCATTGAACATGTTAAATCTTATCTCATCCCGATCTTGAGTAGAAAACAATCCGTATTAGAATCTCCATTCAATTAATTCACCCGAACTCTTATAACTAGTAAAGAGTTAAATAGACGACTCTCTTATTAAAAACAAATCAAAAATAAATAAACTCTTAGCTGATTACCCCACTAAATTCAATCTCAGTACATCCTATCATCCTCAATCGGACGGTCAAACCGAGAGAACTATCCAAACTCCCGAAGATCTTTTAAGGGCTTTTGTAATTTCCAAGGTAAATCTGATGCTCATCTTCCATTGATCGAATTCTTGTATAATAACAGTTATCATTCCAGTATTGATATGGAACCTCTCAAGGCTCTCTATGGTCGCAAATGTCGTTCTCCTCTGTGTTGGACTAAGTTCGGTGACACGCAAATCACTAGACCTAAAATGATCCAAGAAACCACGTGAAAATCTTCTAGCTGCTCAAAATCGTCAAAAAGTACTATGCAATAAAAATCGAAAGCCTATGAAGTACGAAATTGATGATATGGTTTTACTCAAAGTGACTCAATAAAAGCGATCGAAATTACCACGAGTTAATATCAATGTTAGCGCTAATAGTTTGACAAACCCACCTACTTATACAACATCGATAGATGATTTTAACCTGGACACTCTATTCTATGTTAGTAGATGCTATGCTATGATGATTGTTGCCATGCCATGTCCCTTAGTTGCTAAATATATAAGTATTGATAACTTATATATCGAGACCGTTAGTTGATGATTACGTGAAAAGTTATCTTTAATTTATACATGAGTGGTTCCTCATGATAAACAGCTAAAAGATATATTATGGGGTTTCTAAATGATGGTATTCTATGCTATCCCAGGGGTCATGGTAGAATAATACATACAAAATTGCTACACATATAAGATTGCGCAACATATTTATATATCTTGGATTTCTATACTATTTACTATTAAATGTGGTTTACTCACTAGCTATTTATAGATAACTTTATTTTATGCATATTTTAGGAGGTGCCTGATGATTATTTATTGCTATTTTCAAGAAATGTAAACGCTTTGGACCTAGTATTAATAAACAATGAATTATTTCATTTATTTGTTTTCATTTATTGTTAGTTTCTTTTAGACATTATGTTCCAAAACTTATGATATGAAATTATTAGACTTAATAGATGGTGTACCATGTTCTTTGTTACTATTGATATCCATATCCATGTCGACCCGATGATTCCGCCATCGGGTATGGTGTTACAATAGATCTATCATTGTAACTGAGGTTTGTAATAAAATAATGATCATGCTCTCTTTATTCATCAAGTATGTATACTTAATTTGCAAGTAAAATACTAACATGTATGTTCTATTGAATTTGAAATGACATGAACTAGTTATGGTACCCGCGCTTTGCGGCGGGGCTGTATCGTCTTTATCTAATAATAGTTATTGTACATAAGTGTAACATACAGGGTTTAGAAAGTAAACCCAGCCATAATAGGCGGCGATGCAAAAGATGGGCTCAGAAACTTTTGTGAATCAAAGACCACATCGTGACAACATTGTGGCTGCAGCAGGGTTTCAATCATAAACCTAGTCATCCACCAAGTCTACCACAATAACAAAACGTCACTAATGGATTAACACAACTTCATCATAGCCCGTCCGCCGTAAATCTATTATGAAATTAAATGCTAACAATAATCGAAAACAAATCCGTCATGTGATGATTCAAGAATAAATAAGCATTTTCAAAACCCACCATTTTTCAATAAAAAGTTAGGGGCTCATGTGGTTATTTAAAAACAGATCTACCACCAAACTACAACCAACGCCACTATCCACCACAAACTAACACGGTGAAAGTGACTGAAGGGTCTGAACCCTCTGTACTTTCAAATCCGGCAATTATTAGCAAACAACAACCAATGCCTCCATCCACCGTGAATCTAACACGGTGAAGGCGACTGAAGGGTCAGAATCAACAAAGGGTTTAATCCCTTGCGACTGAAGGGTCGGAATCAACAAAGGGTTTAATCCCTTTACAAATCAGTGATGAATACAATAACATATCCAACCAGATCCAACAGACAACAACAATACCGAAGATTGATCATCCAACACAAACCATTGCCCATCTACAAATCTGCCCAAACCAGCACACAACAACGAACCGCCACAAGTATCAACAACCAAAAGACATTGGGGATGATGGATTGGTGGTGACGACGAGCCGGTGAGGATCACCGGTGAACCAATCACAGCCAAAAAATGGCAGCGAAAAAATGCAAACATCAATGATCGCGCGCAAAATAAAACCCCCAAAAGATTTAAACCTGAAACCCTAGATCTGGCGCTACGCGAAACGACCACAAATGGCGGCCGGTAACAACCTATTTTACGTTTTGTATAAAAACGATGGCGCTACGCGAAACGGCCACTAATGGCCGCCGACAACAACCTGATTTTTGCGTCGTATAAAAATGACATCATCGTCAACAATAGATGCCGACAAAGATGACAATCGGAGACGAAAACATGTCATCGGCTTTAGATAGAAAGAGAACGTTAGAGAGAGTTAGATGTAGAAATTTAGAAAGAGAGAGAGAGAGAGAGAGAGAGAGAGAGAGAGAGGATGTTGGATATATGAAAAGGAAGGAGACAGATAGATAATGCATGTCTAGATCTGTGAGCTGTCAACTTGGTGGCAAAAGGAAATAAGCAAACGTATCAAGCAAGATAAAGTTGCACCTTCATGCTTTAGGTACTTGTAAAACCCTGTTGACCACAATCTTAAATGTAAATATAATATAAATAAAATGAACCAAATGAATAAACAAATGAATAAATGATATTGCAATATGTCAAATGTTTCATCACAAAGTATAAAATATTGAAAAAATGTATGAGATACTCACATGAATTAAATAGATGAATGAGATTGATAACTCTAGACACCGAAAGCTCCTCGGATAATCAACCTAAAGATAGGTATCTAAAATTAGATAACTTTTATTAGAATATAAGATAATTTAGGTATTATGGTTTCTAGACGAGACTTGAAGATTGTTGAAATTTGACTTGGTAAAGTCATATAAAATGAGTTATGAATAATTACAATTATTAAAATGGATTTATTCAAATGGTAAGGATCATGTTGATGAAACACCGGTTAAACGGATAACATGGCTCTTAAACGTCAACTCGTGGATGTGTATGATGTCGAGGAAAATACAAGAATATCTTCAACAAGTGGTTCCAAAGAAGTGAAGCTTTTAATCCTAGAACTAGAAAGTGGTGATGTTACTTGCAAGAATTCATGGTTTGTTGTGTTAGTTTTGTTTGTAACATTTTCTTATTTCGTGCTTTTGGTGGATTTCGAATTTAATTCTCACGTTTTATTTACTCGGATATTTTTTTCTCCCTTTAACTTGATGTTGCATATATGATTATTGTCTTACAGTCGGATGTTTGTTCGTTATTTTTTTCTTGTAGAACGGAATTGTTATGTTCATTCTCCTATTTGTTGTTGAATGGAACGTATTGTTTTATTATTCTAGTTTTTTTTAATGGATTTGTTTGCAGAAATTTATGGTTTCCTATGTTGGTTTTGGTTTGATACATTTTTTTATTTTGTGCTTTGGATATTGTGTTCTTTTAAATTGATGTAAGTTTATGTCAAAAGATTGCAACTATTTTCACCTCTCATATGTTATTGTACATTGAACAATTATACGATGAAAGCATTGATGAGGATGATGAAACTATTTCACATCTCATCCTCCGCAATTCTTTTTATTTTATTTGAATGACTCTTTATTGTTTTCTTAAACTGCTAAATAATTCCTTAATGGAACCACAGTGTTGAACTTCAACTTAACTAATTATGTGTATCATGCGTTGAAAATTCCTATTTATTATATTGATAAAGGGTAGCAAAGAACTATAAATGAACAATAACTCCATAGGGGTATTTTCAGTTTTTAATCCGCAGAGGTATTTTAGTTATTTCGTGTTGTGTTATAAGTACCATTTTCTCTCCATGTGCTCTCATTTGAAGAACGGTTACAATTTTGCAACCCTCTCTATGTTCTTTCTCTACAAGTAGCCGCCTCTGTATATGGTATGTGATAGTAGCGATGGTAATGTTTTCTTTTGTTTTATTCAATGATGGTTGTTGAGCTTCGGATTTGTGCGACCTAGGGCTGTGTTGGTTTGTAGATCGATGGATCTGTGTTGTTTTTGCGTTTGCATGTAGTCGTTATCAGCATGGTGGTGGCTAATTGTTACATATGTTTTGTTATGTTATGTTATGTTGTGATTTGATTTTTTTTGTCCGGTTATAACTAATGTGGTTGTTGTGATGGTGGTGGTGATTAGGTGAAACCTTTTGTTTTATCCATTACTAGAATATGCATCTTTATTGACACGCGAACGTTGACACACACTAATTTTATGACTTGTAAATGCGCGTGTCGTTAAAATATTGTCATATTTACTAAAATGTGAAGGAAAACTTGACACATTTTTTTGTGTGTCATCCCTTAAGTATCATAAAAAAACACGGGTATTTTTTCACACCAAATCACCACTTCACCACATTTTTTGAACATTGTTATGAGACCTAAACACATCTCTCACTAGATCCCTAATTCAATCGCACCACCACCACCACAACACCGGCGAGCACAACCATAGCAAGTCCGACGACAAGTCAACTCATCAGATCTTCTCAATCGCTCGACTTTGATTTGGAGATCGATTTGTAACCTCCGATGCTCGAAATCGCGTAGAAATATACTAGCTACTGTACAACGACTTAATTACTTACATGAATCGATAGCTTATGTACAACAACTATTGATTTCTTCTTACATTCGTCTTCTTAACACAACTGTTTCAAGGTACGCCCTAAATACACTTTTTGTTGATTTTCAATATGTTTTAACGCAACGATTATTGCTGGATTTGAACTCAAACAGGTTGATTTGAATAATTGAAATTGAAAATTTGAACTCAATGATTATTACATTCGAGTGTTGTTTCCTGGTTGATGTAGTTCTCGTTGTTCGCTTTAGATACTTTTCTGTTGCTGTTGTTATAATTTTATATATGTTTCTGTTGTTTTGGTATGATTATTGCTCATATGATAAAAGAAAGGTTAGATAAGGATGTTGTGATTGAAGATAATACAAGTTGTGGAAGATGGAAGCCTCTTTTAGATAGCATACCTGAATTTAATTAATTAATGTTCATGGCTATACAACTTTATATATATATAGCTATAACATACAAATTAAAGAAGAATATTTCGTTAGACAGTAGCTAGCTAGGTAAGCTTGAAATTAATGATACTTAGTAAGCACAATTGTAATAACATGATGAAAGAAATATAAGATACTGATATTTAGTTTATGCAAAAAGAACTATCTTTTCATGTTTTTCGTATGATTGATTTGTGTAATATTCATATTTCGGATGACAAAAAATATATTGATTTGTAAATTTCATCTCATTTGAACTCAATATGATCGATTCCGAGAATTGAATCAAAAATATGGTTCTTGTTTGTTGGTAATCCGGAATATTTACATAAGAGGTTCTAGTTCTCATAATTGTTGAGGAGGAATGTCATTACTTGCAAGTTAGTGTTACATTCTGTTTTGTGATTTCCTTGATTGGTTATATAGAAGTAAATACATGGCATTGCAATATAGAATGTGTAAGTATGCATGTAGTTTGTATTTAAAATATGGGGATAAATAAATTGAGTTAACATGAGCAAGAAACATTTGATTAAGAAAACAAAACGTAACTAAGCAAACCGAAACATCTTACGTAATGGTAAATAAAAATAGTTAGTAATAAGAAACAGCAATATAAAAAGTCGAAATGTGTGATGTACAAAAATAAAAATATATGCTATGTATATATACAGCTAGTTATTGATGATTAGTTATAAAGATTAATAAGTAAGATTAGTATGTTTTAGAAGCCAACAGTTTCTTGAAGTTAATGAAATGTGTGATTCATAGCTTAAAATTTGTTAGATGCTTTATATAATCAAGTATAACAAGATTATTGAAGCATATAAAAGACCATCTTTAATGATCCAAATGCAAACAGTACAGTGACAAAAAAATACACCAATATTTACATAAAACTAATCCTTTTAGTGTACTGGAGTCTGAATGGTAGTATACAGTATACTCCTAGTTTACTTATCTCTCACTCTAGCTACCTCTAGAGACATATAAGCAAAAGCTATACAATGTTGTAGTAAGCAAGTTTATACTACAATATGTGTGCATTTTTAACTGATCACTTGAGAAAACAATTTCATTGACTAGGTCTTTTTTGCTTTATGAGCTTATTATGATCAACCAAACCATGTTAACCTTCTCAAGGGTATTCATAATGTCCATAGCACTACATCTATTAGTTATTGTATGATGTCACTTGTCAGTTCATTATTTCTTCATATACAAGTATGTGTACATCTTAATGGTGTGAATCTTCCAAAAAGATAAATATAAAACTTCTCTATGAAACTTTTTGAATCAAATTATTTTTGTGATCAGGCTCCTACAAGCGGATAATAAAACATAACTACTTAAATGGATCATTTACCCTAAACATGCATGACTGAATAAAGGGGTGACCAACTACACATTTAACAGTGTTCATTTTTAAGGGGGAAACGTCCTTTAGATACAATATAATGGAATACATACCAATCTTCACAATGTTTGTGTCAGTCATTAAGTTGAACTAGTCCTTGATTTTAATCCCTTTCTTGGTCAGGGTTACAAAACGGTTTGAGTTTTTTTGCGAGTTAGCTTCTTCAAACTGTTATTAAGGTATTCAGTGCAGATTTATTAATGCGAGAGATGTATATTGTTAATTCCAGCACAAAGAACCTGCACACATGATGAATGCAATCAATATGTAAAGTGAATCTCCTAATGCGGCGTCGGTCTCTTTATTCCAGCACAAAGAACCTGCACACATGATGTATATTGTAATAAACGGACAGTGTTATGAGAAAACTGCTGCCTCCTACGACTCTTATATTGAATCTCCTAATGCGGCGTAGGTCTCTTTATTCACGATACAATCACATGTTAAACAAACCAGAAATCTTAATTTGGTAGTAATATCTATATTACCAAATCTTAACTATAGGTAGCTTTGATTTCGTCAATAACAACATATCACTTTGTAGATGATAAATAAACAATTAACTAACTAAGCATAAATTTCTATCAGTCAAAAATAGGAACATCTTTTTCACCTGAATGTGACTTTGTTCACTTGTTTAATCGTGTACGTGAATAACATATAGGAAAAAAACACACACATAAGTTGTACTTGTACTCTCTTATAGTTAGTTGGCAGTTAAAGTTATATGATTAATTAAATGATTAACTTCAAGAGTCTTTTTATTTGGTCCATAGATTATCAAATGAGGGGTCATACATATTTATTTACTTCTTTTTTACATGATTTACTTTAGCTTTTGTTAGCTTTATGTATTTTAGTTGACAACCACAAAAATAGTCATGGATAAGTCATGGATTACGTATGATAGATTATCAAATACGTATGAAGGTGTGAGGGCTTTTTTAGAGTTTGCACAAAGTAACAATCAAAACTTAGATGTTATTCCATGTCCTTGCGTAAAGTGTATCAATCTGTGTCACCACTCAATTGACAACGTGCGTTTTCATTTATTTGCCAATGGTTTCAATGAAAACTATAAGGTATGGTCTTTCCATGGAGAAAAAAATTCCTAAGCTTGATTTTGAATGCCCAAATGAATCGAGACCTCCCGACTTTTATTGTACAAAGGAAATGCTACATGATGCCTTCACGTATGCAGAGAAAGAACCTGATTCCTTGAAATCACTTTTTGAAGAATGTGATAAACCACTTTACGTAGGGTCAAAGTATAATGCTCTTAGTGGATTATTGAAATTCCAACAATGAAAGGGTCAATTTGGTTGGTCTGATATTAGTTTTGATGCTTTGTTGGGTGACCTAAAAGATATCTTACCATTAGACAATACAATCCCTTGCTCGATATATGAGGCCAAGAAGTTGCTAAAAGGAGTAGATCTAAAGTATGAAAAGATTCATGCTTGTGAAAATGATTGTGTTCTATTTTGGAAAGAACATAAGGACGCTTCTCAGTGTCCAACTTGTGGTGCCTCTCGTTGGAAGACGAATACCAAAAACGTGCCTTCAAAAGTTTTGTGGTATTTTCCTCCCATCCCAAGGTTTAGGAGAATGTTTTCATTGCCAGAAACTGCACATGACCTACTTGGCATGCACAAGGCCGGGTTAATAATAGTAAGCTAGCTCATCCTCGTGATTCCCCCTCTTGGAAGCTTGTTGACAACACATGGAAAGATTTTGGTAAAGAAAGTAGAAATCTTATATTAGCCTTGTCTGCTGATGGTATCAATCCTCACAAGTCATTAAGTTCCAAACGTACGTGTTGGTCGGTTACCCTAATAACATATAATCTACCCTCTTATATGTGTATGTCAAGAAAATTCATGATGTTGACTCTATTGATATCAGGGTCGAACCAACCTGGTAACAATATTGATGTCTACTTGGCACCATTGATAGGAGATCTAAAACTCTTGTGGGAAAATGGTGTTAAGACATTTGATGCGTATAAGAAAGAATACTTCAATCTGAGAGCAGTACTACTTTGGACATAAATGACTTTCTTGCATATGGTAATCTTTCGGGGTGTGTTACCAAATGTTATTATGCATGTCCTGTATGTTCAGATAGTACAAGTTCACAATGGTTGCCAAAGTCCAAAAAAGTATGCTTCCTTGGGCATAGAAAGTTCCTCCCACTTGAACATCCTTTTCGTAAAAGAAAAAAAGATTTCAACAATCAGCAAGAGAAGAGTGTTATAAAAAAAACCATTATCTGGTGAAGAAATTTTCGACTATCCGGGGTAAGAAGAAAAGTTCAAAGAAGAAAAAAGAAAGTATTGATGAGAGAGCTAAATTGTGGCATAAAAAATCAATTTTTTTTAACTTGAATATTGGAAGAAGTTGCTTGTTCGTCATCAGTTAGATGTTATGCACATAGAGAAAAATGTGTGTGAGAGTGTTTATGGGACATTGTTAAATTTGCCTCACAAGACGAAGGATGGGTTAAAAGCACGACAAGATCTTGAGGAGCTAGGCATTAAGCATGAAATACACACTCAGCCAAGAGGAGATCGACTTTGGCTTCCGCCAGCATGCTACACGTTGAATACCTCGGAGAAACATTTATTTTATGGTACACTCTCTAACATAAAAGTACCTATCGGGTATTGCTCCAACTTCAAGAATCTCGTGTCTGATGAACCTTTAAGGATGAATGGTTTGAAGTCCAATGATTTTCATGTACTGATGCAACAACTTCTTCCTTTTGCAATCAAGGGGGTGTTAGAAGTGAAAGTGAGGAAAACAATCATAAGTTTGTGTCATTTCTTCAACGAGTTGTGTAGTAAAGTTATTGATGTTAGTAACCTACGCAAGTTGCAAAGTGACATCGTATTAACTTTTTTTTGATATCATGATTCATTTGATGGTTCATTTAGTTAGAGATGTGAGGTTATGTGGCCCTATTCATTTTAGGTGGATGTATCCGTTTGAGAGATACATGAAAACACTCAAAGGGTATGTACGAAATCATCATCGACCCGAGGGTTGCATTGTAGAATGTTATCTGGCAGAGGAAGCCTTAGAATTTTGCTCGGACTACTTAAAAGCATTAATTCAATTGGCAATCCTCATGAACGTTTTGATGAAAGAATCCACACTGGCAAGCCTTTATCGCAGGCTGCAATGGATGTTGTGGATACTAAGTTACTTGATCAAGCTCATCTTTATGTATTACGAAACACTGCTATTGTGGAGCCGTATATGGAGTAAGAGTTGCATAAACTGTATATTCTTTGTACTTTATCTAATACATTAAACTTTGTCTAAGTTCTACTATAATTCAGGCAACATATGTTGGAACTGAAGGATCTTAACCCTCGTGCCTCTCGAAATAGTACATGGTTGCAGAACCAGCACAGGCGGACATTTATTAGTTGGCTTAAGGAGGTTTATTTTTATATAAGTTTGTTACAATTATAGTAGTTTTTAATAATTTTGTCTGAATTACATTAATTCCTATTCCAATAGGTTGAAAAACGTTTGGCAAATGGGGAAGATATTTGTGACAATGTTCGTTGGTTAGCCAAAGGGCCTAGTGCTGCTGTTAATAAATATAGTGGTTTTGCCATAAATGAGTATCAATTCCATACCACATCTCATGATGAATCTAGAACAACTCAATGTAGTGGAGTATCTTTAGTTGCACATGCCATGCAGATTGCTAGTGCAAAAGACTCTAATCCTGTGTATGGTGCAGTTACTTACTTTGGTCGTATAAAGGAGATATGGGATCTTGATTATCGCATGTTTACTGTTCCTGTATTCATGTGTGATTGGGCTGACAGTCGTGGAGTAAAAAAGGATGATTTTGGATTCACAGTGGTTAACTTTGATAGGCTTGGTCACCAATCTGAACGCTTTATATTAGCTAGTCAAACCAAACAAGTTTTTTTTGTTCAAGATCAACAAGATGAGAATTTGTTTGTTGTTGGCTTCACACCGCATAAGATGTACAAGTATGGAGCAAATGGTGAAACTGATGATATGTTGGAATTCTATGCTATGTAGATCAACAAGATGAGAATTTTTTTTTTTTGTTCAGGCCAATTTTGTAGTTGACCCAAAGAGCCGGAAGCAAACTCTCCAATCAATTAGGAACAAGTGGAGAAACTTCAAACATACTCTATACAAGCGATATATTGAGAAACAAAAAAATGACCTTGTGGAGAGGAAGATACTTCTAACTTCAAATCCTCCTAAGAAGTATCCATACTTGAAAAAAGAAGATTGGAAACTTTTTGTAGCACAAAGACTTTCAAAAAATTGGGAGGTTTATTAAACTTGACTTTTTTTGCCAAACGAAAAACTTTTCTAGTTCATGTTATGATGGCTAAAAATGTAATAATAACAGTTTAACGTGTCTAATGCAAGAGAAGAGTAAGAAAGCTAAAAATGTTCGTGCACATAATAAATACAATCATCATTTGAGTAGGAAGTGATATGCCAAACTCATTATTGAGCTTGTATGGACTAAATTAATCAAATAATTTAATTGTATTTGTTTGTTTTAATTGACTTTTATTATTCTTGACAATTTAGATGCAACAAACTAGCAAGGCAGAAGAGGAGATCGATAGGGCGTTGTTATGGAAAAAAGCAAGAGTCTTAAAAACAGGAGGTTTTGACAAAGATGTTCAATTTATTGTTGATAAAATTGTAAGTTTTTTCATGTTAACAATCTATGATCTTGATTAGTCCTAGAAAATTTTGTTGTGGGCCATAACCCCTAAATAATAATATGTTGACATGCTTGGTCTATCACTTATAAGTTAACTTTATGTGATTCACATTATTGCTAAATTTGTACCCAATTATAGGATAAGCTACAAAAATCAGAAGGTTGTGGAGAGGTTACATGTGGAACAGATGATGTGCTTACGCAAGCATTGGGTACTAAGGAACAACATGGGCATGTACGTGGGATGGGTAAATTTGTGACGCCACACTAGTATTTTTACTTACCCCATACCGTTAAGCATTTCTTGGACACCGAGAAGAAGAAATATGATCAAAGGTTCAACAAACTTGAAGATGAGTTAGAGAAACTGAAAAGAGGCATGATTAATGCTTCCGAAGCCGAAAGTTGCCAAATGTGTGGTGACAATGAAGATTTTGAAGACGATCCAATTGAAGAATCATTTAAGTCTTCGGTAAAAAAAATTTCTTTTAAAATACTAATTTTCTATTTTATAAGAGTTCATTGCAAGTGTTGGCTACAAGTAACATCCTATATATACTTGTAGGATAATTCATGTTATCTTAGGGTTGGCGTTGCCTCAGATATAGTCGCCAAAGGATCCATAATGTCGGATATATGTGAAGAGGAGTTCATTGAAGTTACGATAGAAATATGCTTACAAGGAGAAGCTTTACTACCAATTCCATTTGAAGATGAGTTTATTGTGAAGGTCAAAGATGCAGTTGGGCACATTCTAAGTTGGCCGAAAGATCTAGTCGTTCGATGCTCTGACTTGGTAAAATTATTTACATAGATTTAATGCATATACATGAGATCTAATATAAAGAGTTTATTTAAATTTTTATAGGAAAAAGTGATGGCAAAACCAATGAGAAAATCCGCAAAAGAATTAGCATGTAAAAATGGAAAAAAACGTCTAAGGAAAAAGAAAAGGAGAATGGAAAAATGTTTGAAATCAAGAAAGAAAAGGAGAAGGAAAAAGAGATTGAGTTAGTGAATGAAGAAAGAATAAGGATGTCGAGAGAACAGAGGAGAAGACAAGAATAAGAATCGATAAAAGTGCAATTTTAAAGATGAGTGCACATGTGGTTGACGGAAAACTTTTAAAAAAGGTTCCATAAAAGTGCAATGTGAGAATGATCTTTTCGGGTATGAGAGTTTCACTTACCTAACTTGGAATGATTTTGAAGCGATTTATACATGTGATGAGCTGAGTGGTGTTATAAATACTTCTTATATGATGTAAGTGCTTAGTTATAGTTTAAATAATTGTATCTAAAACAAATTTAATTTTATTCACTTAGTTTATTTGTATGTTAACAGGTTTTTGTATGAGCAAATCAAGAATGGGCAAAAACAAGATCATGGAATTTGTTTTGTAAGCCCGACTGCAACATCGCCAAGTGAACGCAAATCAAAATCTAGACATGTCAATGATTCAAGTAAATGGGTTTAATTTTTCATTTAATTAAGTTTTCATAAAGAAATGACTATTATATTGACTTAATTTGGTTTTTGATTTTTGTAGTAGACATTGGGTGTTGGTCATAGTAGACATGAAAACAACTACATGTTACTATCTTGATTCGTTAAGACCTAGTAATGTCAATACACAGTTGCAGAAAATTATTAATGAGTAAGTATTACAAATTATTGAAACGTTATATAATCTTATTTTATAAATTTCACAACTTGTTTTGTAGGGCAATGGCCTTGTATTTTGCACAAACAACCAAGAAGAGAGTTAAAGTCAACTGGGTCAACACTTTGATGAGTAATGGTTTTGGTCTTTTGCTTATGTAATGGTTATGGTTATATTTGCATTAATTGTTAAATAAGAGCATTAATTAATGATAGACTTATTTGACCTTAGCTAGGCTTTAATTATAAGCGGGGCGATTGAGTTTGATCATTTGACTCATTTTAGGAGGGAATTTGTGATGACACAAAAGCTAATGAGGAAATTGTAAACGTTTTTTGGATCTTTTATGTTTCCGAGATATGGAAAAGATTTAGCATGTTCTTGATTGAAGCTTATGATTGATGTGAGTTAATTGAGAAATGTCCTTTGGCCGTTTGTAGGGATATTGTTGTTAATCTTACAGGAAATTGTAGTCTTATTTGGTTACAAGTCAATTGTTTGTTATAATTGGATGGATAGATGTTTGGAGGTTATGTTACAACATATTATCGGATTTAATTGGAATTTTAAACTGTGTAGGGTCTATGTCAGCCGGGAAGTACCGAATGTGGCTATTCTGTGATGAAGTTCATGAAAGAAATAGTTGATAAAGGAGTTGAAATACTCGTTGATGACAATGTAAGTATTATAATTTTTAGATACCCTTTTGTATTATTGACCATCTCATATGCAAGTGTCTTTGGTGTTATTGACCCATCTCATATGCGAGTGTCTTTTGTGTTATTGACCCGCGCGTCTCATATGTGAGTGTCTTTGTTGTGTTATTGACCCGTTTCATATGTGTCAATATGATTATTGTTGTAATATTTTGTTTGTTTTATTTTTTTAGGTTGGAGGAGGCAAAGATGAATACACGGATGCGGATATTGATGGAGTTCGGGAAGAATGTTCTAGTTTTGGAGCAACTATTATTTTTAGGTGATATAGATATATTGATAAACGAACACTTCAGGTGTCGAAAAATATATTGACAATGATTTGTGTTTTGATTATAAAATGAATGGTTTTAGTTTATATGAATTTTATTATGAAATGCATTTGTTTTTGCTATATTGTTTTGGTCATTATGCATCGAGGGTAACCTAGTAATTTGACAAAAAAAATTAAACAATTAAAACCATGACACGTAATAATGGATGTTGTAATTGTTTGTCGTAATTGTTTGTCATAATTGTATGTCATAAAAATATGACACACAAATGGATGTCATATTTATTTTATGACATTGGCTTCCTTGACACACTTTTGAGTGTCATGTATACCCTTTAATCACACGCGTTACGTATCATTAAAGGCTTTTTTTCTAGTAGTGATCCTACTGCTTTTTATGCGAGTTGGATGAAATCAATTGTCACATTGGTCTGACCGTGATAGATCCTTGGTAGATCTGATACATTCATTATGACGGTGGTGTAATTAAGGTGAAACCGGTAATGGGTGTTGTGATGTTGGTTTGGTAGTTATCGGAAAAAAACTGATGTTTTATGTTTTGGGGGTATTTGGGAGGTTTTTTGGTATAGTGAAACCTTATGGGCTATGATGAACCCAAGTAATTAAATGACGATATCGTTGGTGTGTGAGGGTTGATAGATGGCCGAGGGACATGTGCAACTCCTCTTTGAAGCCGCGATGTTATCACTGTGGAGTCATTGATTCTGAAATTATAAGCCCCATTTGTTTCACATCTATTAGTTTGGTTTATTTTATTTTGGATGTTTGTTTGGTATCACCCAAAAATTGGAAACATAAAAAGGGATGGTGATATACACATCGGGTGGGTTCTTTGTTGTTAATCTTTTTTATGGTAAAATGTTGTTGCGTTTTTACCAATGCTTTTCGTATTTGACATACGAGAATCTATACCTTCTAATAAAAGAGGGTTTTAAAGGACACTTTTCAATCATAGAAGCATTTAGAAAATCGTTTTCCCGCCTAATTTTTTTATAACGTTTTTATTAGGTGAAGATTTACATACCATAAGTAAATTAACTTTTAATTAATTTAAATTTAACAAGATAATCAAGTGAATTTTTTTTCCAAAAATATGTTATGAGTTTAAATTAATTACCTATTGTAAAAGTTAATTATTTAGGATTGAAACACCTTTTTAAAATTAAATTATGTAATTGAAATAAATAAAAAGATTGACTGACCCGACTAGAACAAAAATGAAACATAGTTATTTTTCACAACTATTTAAATTTATCTGTTTTTCATGTCTTTACCCGTGTAACATACGGGCATTAAACTAGTATACTACATATTGCAAAGTTTTTTGTTAAGGTTAATATCACATTTTTTATAATAAAAAGTTGTAATTTTAAATCCTTATAATCCAAGGCTCACTAACTTAGCTAATATTGTCTATTTTATTTTTAAAAATGGTGTCCGGCCCATAACTTATATCTTAGGTCAACTCTAGTACGTACGTTTAATTGCAGATCATAGATCTGGTCACTAATGAGTAATATTTAAAGTACTGGCAAAAGGCGTAAAACGTCACTAAATGATAGATAGATCTAGTACGTTTAAATGCTACATTTCTTATAGAGACACAAAAGTATTCTATCGTACGTTAAGAGTAAAATATAGTGACAGATAATAATCTATTATTAATTAATTTCGTTTTGTGATTAAAAATAGTATGTAAAATTTAACAAATAGCATACGTACGTATATAGAAAAATATGAATTAACCCATAGGAGTAAGTGGATAAATAAATATATATCATTCCAAAACAAAAATAGAATGAAGAAGAAAACAAATATAGTTCGTACTATGCGAAGCAAATTAACGTTTAATATACGCCCAGATGTTATTTTTTTCTCATCAATCCTACTAACAACGAGATCAGGTAAAGTCGAGATTTCGTGGGCTGATAACCTTTTTATGCGAAGCAAATTAACGTTTAATATACGCCCAAATATAGTTATGTTTTTTAGGGGCATTTACATATATCTCCTTCCTAAGTTCTTTTATTATATATTTACCCAACCTTAAAAATCAATTACATATTTTCCCTTCCTAAACCACATATATTACACATTTACCCATTTCTTTTAAATTAATTAATCGAATTACTATTTTACCCTTAATGAATTAATTACATGATAATTTACATATATCACCTTACAAAGTTGTAGATACATGTTATCAACTTCACATACCTTGACCAATATGACCCGTACTTCCCAATAGCAAGATCTAACCAACGTTTATAATTCCCACTGTAATGTACATCAGCTGCATTCTCAATATGGTGTTTTCTCAATATAAACTACTATATATATTTTTCATGACACCTTGTTCTAATACCCCACATAAACTATGTACACTATACTACACAAAAAAAATGCTATGTTGAACTGCGCGCAATGCAATTAAGTTATAACATCAAAGTCGCAAGAATTTATATCCTAAATTCTTATGGTATGTCATGTATATATAACCATAAGACTAACCAAAGTGCAAAGAATTTATTGAATCATATGGTTTTGATGCATAAAGTAACAATGTGTGTAATTAGTTTTTTACTTGTTAGGAAGAGATTTGAAGTCTGGACTGATCTTCTTTTCTTCACGGTTCCTTCTTACGTTCCTAAGGTTCACATGAATTTACAGGACCCTAAACCTAATTGTTGGTGGATGTACGTATATGAGTATGTGAATAGGCATTGGTAGAAAAAAGGGTAATTGTGTTAATTTTTTATGAAAGGGGAAATATGTAATAAAAACTTAGAGTTAGGGATATATGTAATTAAGATGCTTAAAAAGGGGAAATATGTAAAAATCCCTATTTTTTAAAATGGTGTCCGGCCCATAACTTATATCTTAGGTCAACTCTAGTACGTACGTTTAATTGCAGATCATAGATCTGGTCACTAATGAGTAATTAAAGTACTGGCAAAAGGCGTAAAACGTCACTAAATGATAGATAGATCTAGTACGTTTAAATGCTACATTTCTTATAGAGACACAAAAATATTGTATCGTACGTTAAGAGTAAAATATAGTGACAGATAATAATCTATCATTAATTAATTTCGTTTTGTGATTAAAAATAGTATGTAAAATTTAACAAATAGCATACGTACGTATATAGAAAAATATGAATTAACCCATAGGAGTAAGTGGATAAATAAATATATATCATTCCAAAACAAAAATAGAATGAAGAAGAAAACAAATATAGTTCGTACTATGCGAAGTAAATTAACGTTTAATATACGCCCAAATGTTATTTTTTTCTTATCAATCTTACTAACAACGAGATCAGGTAAAGTCGAGATTTCGTGGGCTGATAACCTTTTTATGAGAGATAGTCGGAGCAGGATTCGAACCTGAGACATTTACACTTACCATTACATTTGTGGCTTGCAAATTATAACAAAGCAAGGGAGCAATGCTTTAGGATTAAGCAAATAAAGTTCTTCAATATTTGAATAAATCCCAACTTTACCAGCCAATGAATCAAACCCTGATTGATTAGCAAGATCTTGAATGTTCTCCAATGGCTTATGAACTCTGCCAGCAATTACTCTACAAACTATTAAAGCCTTCCTCAACAAAGAACTATTATTGACACCAAGAGCATGGAATGCGCGCTGGCTCGTTGATGTAGTGAACACACCCGGAACCACATTTTGTTTGTTAATTTTCTTGATAGAAAACCCATGTCGTAGGACTTGACAGACGTTACAGTTACTCGATTGGCAAAGGCTAGATGATCCGTTTAAGCCGAGGTTGCATTCGACAAATGTCCCGTGGAACCTTAGTAACTCATTGCCATCAGCAAGACAACGAGGATGTTTTTTTTGGAGTTTGCTCGCTTTAACTTTAACGGTTTCACGGTGTTCTTCAAATTCAGATAGTGTTCTTTGCATATTATGGACCTTTAAGATCCTCTCTATTCCTCCGGAATTGGTGTGAGATTTTGACCAACTTGTTTTGTAGATTAGTTCCACAATTTTCCTAGACGAATCTCCTTCAAGAAGCTCAGTAACTGCCAAATCAACCGAAACAAAAGCAAGGAATCACGGTTAGATGGATTTGGTTCCATTCGTATAATAAAAGCATACACACAATATGTTGGTCTCTATGTATGTTATCAAACATAGTAACATATCCAATTTAATAAACTTAATTTCCTTATCTCGCCCTTCTCAGACCCTTCTCTGAGCAGGATCTTGATATTTTAGTGTTTGTTTGTTTAGATTTGAAGCAAAACAAAAAAAAATTAAATGGAAAAGAACAACATGAAGATCTTTGCTTAATTACCAGCATGTTTTGAGAGATGATGAAATTCAAGAGCTTCCCATTTCACAAATTGCTCACCACATTTATGGCAAGCTAAACTAAAAATCCCATTAATAGCAGCATCTCCATCAAATGAAGCTCTAGCCTTTGTAGGAATAATAGTACCTAATCCAGATCCTAATCCTAATCCTCTACCAACCCTTGAATTTCCATTATGATTTCTACGGTTGGTCATCGGTGATCTTGTTGGCATGCGATGATGATAATGTTGCGGTCCAGGTGTCCCGGGTTTAAGGGTACCTTCAAATCTTGATGACACACCTTCATCACCACCACCACCATTACTGATCCCATCTTGCAAAGAACCAAAACCTGTGATCTTGAGTTCACAATTTGAATTCGACAAAATGACTTCATGGGCAATTGGGTTCAAAAGTTCTGAACTTCCAATGGATCTTGGACTAGCATTTGTTGTTGTCGCAGTTGTTTCGAGTATAGATGGTTTTTCCTCCATGTGTCTCTTGCTTCCATGAATAACATCCTTAAGATTTGCTAAAGATCTTGAACATCCTGATTTTCCTCCTGATGATTTTCTTGTTTTTGTTACTATTTTGCTCAGATTTTTCACTTGAACATTTGGATCATGAACATCTGCTGGTCCTGATTGACACTGCAATGACTTCCTTAAAGCAAACCAAACTGCAGGCATTTCTATGAGAGTGTATGTGTTATTTCTTCTTGGATCTTGATCAACTTTTCAATCAATAATAAAACAAACCCAATGAAACCCATCTAGGATTAATGTTTTGGTATGATGTTTTAACATCCTTTTGAGATTGTGACATATAATAGTCAACTGTTTGACCTTGGAGTATAGAAGCAACCATATTTTTGAAAAAAGAAATCAAATGGTTGAAAACTTGAAGCTGTTATATATCTAATCACTTTGCTAAAAATGTATGAGCAGACTTTAACAGTGGAAGTGAAGATGATGGAGATGAAGGTAAGTTAATTGGATATGAATATTATATAAAAATAAAGTGTTTGATATATAGGTGCTCTTAGAGACCAACTTTAGGAGAAAACGTGAGTAAGCATTGTGTATGTTTGTCAACACCTTAAATAATAAGTACTTGTAGTTGAAGCTGCAGCATCAGCTTTTTAAGCTTTAACTCAAGTTTTACCTCTTCTTTTAGCTTTTGTAGAGATAAAACTACAACCTATCTGTTTTTTGTCTAACGACTTTTTATCAATTATCAGTCATCTCGCTAAACCGTCACTACCTTGCTAAAGATCAAAATGCGGTAAATTATCAAGTGACAAACTGTGTAGATTTTTCGAAGTGAAATTTGTATAAACTTGATTTTTCCCAATCACATGAAGCGAAAAAAATTCTACCTAAATAACTAATATCATCACTTTATTAGTATATTTTATTTTGACTTTGTTCATAAAATGTTAAAACTTCAATTTCATGAATGTCATAGAAACATAACCAAGTTTCAATTTTGTTCTAATTAGGTCACTCAAACATATTTTGCTTCAATTGGATGACTAAACCTTCAAATCGAGCAATTGTTGCATTTTGTTTGTGTTAAGAAAGGAATTGGAGATAGAATGTGGGGGTCGGAATATTTAATATATGTAATTATATTAAAAAATTAATAGATATGTTAATTATAATAAAAAATTAAAAAATAATCCTACAATTCACATTGCCGCTTCACATTAACATCAAAAAATGTAAAAAATAATTCCTAACTAAAACATAAAGAAAACATGTGAAAATAACATGTTAAAACCTTTAATTTGAATAAAATATGAAGATGAGTGACCTAATTGGAACAATTTTTAAACATGAGTGACTTAATTAGAACAAAATTGAAACTTTGTTATGTTTTTATAAAGTTACCCCTATATTATATATTAAATTTATCATACAAAGAAACACAATTATGTTGAAACATTCAGCCGTGCTAAAATATAAAATAAAAAGCGGTTAAAGTGAGAAATATAATTAATAATTAATCAACTACCCTTGGCATATATTCAGTTACCTTGTAAACTAGATTTAAGACCATGCCGCGTGTTGTAGCGGCCGGGTCACGCAGTCGGCTCTTGTATATTTGGCTTCGTCATATGTGTTGACAAAAAAGTCTCATGCCCTGTACATCACGACGCAAAAACGTAATGTGTCACATGTTAAAAAACGATGAAATATCAAAAGTTAGAGGTCAATACGATAACAATATTAAAGTCGTACTATATGTCAAAGTAGAGTAAGAGAGGAAAGTCGAAAACTTATCAGGGGCTAAAACGACAGTTAGTAAAAGTCGTACTATGTGTTAAAGTGGAGTAAGAGATCAAAGTCAAAAACTCATCAAGAGCTTAAATGACAGTTAGTAAAAGTCGGGGACTAAAATCATCAATGCGTTAAAAATCTGGGATTAAAACCGTTAATACGTTAAAGTAAGAAAAAGTTGAAACGCGACGTAGCGGGACGGGAGAGGTCGGTGCGACCTTCCCATTTAGTAGGTATATAAATACATTACCCTAATGTAGATATATTATAATATATAATTATACATTATATAAATTAAAAACTTAATTGTATCTGTGATTTATTCTCATGTTTTTAGCATGTATTTGTAAAATTAGTTTTGTCATTTGTGTGAATTGCATTGGTTTAGTCTCAAGAATGTGTCTTTCAACTTTTAAGCGTGATCATTTCAGTGTCTTTGTTGATATTCTTCTTAATAACTTGCTATAAAAATATCACCCAATGGCTTATTATTAATCCTTTATATATAACACATTAACATGTATGCACCGTAATGTTTAATTTTTCTTGAGTTCCATACCAAGTATCAATTAGTGAAACTGTACCAGAAGGTTTCAAAAGCTAACCTTTGACACGAAGCCAACAATTTAAGAGAGGAAAGAACAAAGATTTAGTTCTTGTGATGATAACTAGACATTTTTATTTCCTAATATTATGAGTGCCATTTTCTGGACCAAGATTTGTGCATTTATAAAAGAAGATGACCAGCAACTGAAGCCATGATTTTAGGTAACCAAGTGCCACAATAATTGACATGCCCATGTTAATGCTATGCTATGATAATTAGATCGTATGTGGAGCCTTTATTTATTGCAACCAGTACTCTTGACTAATTTATTTTTTTATTTCCGGACACATTTTATTGGAAAAAATCAAATGCCTAAAATGTTTTTATCCCTAGCTAAATAGATCGGAGGCAAATAATACAAATAATATATTATATAGGTTATTAGATTATAATAATTTAAATTTTGGTTTATTTGCTTAAATTAATCCTAAGTTAAAAAAAATTTATGTCATTTCTAGTTTGTAATTATTTTTCCAATAATGATCCGCTATTAAAGTTAACTTAATAAAAATAATTAAAAATTATTATTAATATTAGTCAATAAATCAAAATTCAAATTAATAAAATCTAATGTCTTTTTATTATACTGTCACAATCTTAAGTTGAAAATAATGAGTCTAGACTATTTAAATAATCAAGTTGGACATGTGAAGACATGTAATATGTTAATCATATAATTAAATATAAACAAAAGTTCATTCACACCAGATGTCAATCATATAATCTATCTAATAAATCAAACTTTTAGGGGACAATTTTTAAAGGGATTTATTTTTCTATAATAGGAAGTTTGGGAGGTAAAATTTAACTAAATTTTTCACCATGCAAGTTGATGGAGCCAACTCCTTAAATGTTATATATTTACAAATTGTTAAATATAATGTTATAATTTCTTTATAAATATTAATATTTAACCCGTGTGTAACACACGGGTATTAAACCTAGTCTATCTAATAAATTAGAGATTTTAGAGGACAATAATTTGGGGGAAAACATAATTTATTTTATAAAAGAAAGATTGAGATGGAAAATTAAGTAGGAGAGTTAATAAAGACAAAATTTTGTGATTAATAATAATTTACAAAATTATTTATAAATTTTTAAATATAATAGTTATAATTTTTTAAAAATATTTTTATTTAATCCGTGTGTAATACACGGGTGTTAAACCTAGTTAAATATAAACAAAAGTTCATTCACACTTTCAATTCCCGTATTACGGTATTAGTATATACTAGTTTATTTAGTGTTGTGTTACGTTTGAGAACATATACCTGGTCACATTATGTTTCAAAATATACATTCAGATCCAAATAGTAATTTAAGAATATTCATGTGACAAATGGTTATCATTTTTGAGACAATATATTACTATAGATACAATATAGAAATATATACATATTTTGAATATACAAATTTTAAGAAAATTGGATTATAAAAATCCCAACTTTCACTTGTTAACCAGAAAAAATTCCAACTGAGAAATTTTTTTTAGAGATCCCAACTTTCAGACATATTTTTTTAAAGAGCTTCAGCTAAAAAATACTTAACGTCGTTAAGTTTTTTTCGAATTTGAATATAATGTTTTAGGTTTTTGATCGGAAGTATGATACAAAAGGATTAATGTAAAATTCACCCTGAACCGATGCTCCAAACGATTAAACAGTTTGACGATACGTTTAATGTTACATCAATTGAAGTGTTATTTCATCATTTGGAGCACCCGTTCGAGGTAACTTTTACATCAATTGATTCGTACCTTCTTCTCGATCAAAATCCCTAAAACATTAGTTTCAAATTCGAAAAAAACATAACGACGTTAAATATTTTTAACTATGAGTCTTTAAAAAAACTATGTTTGAAAGTTGTGATCTCTAGAAAGAATTTTCTCAGTTAGAATTTTTTCCGGCCAACAGGGGAAAGTTGGGATTTTTAAAATCGAATTTTCCAAAATATTATTGTGAGAGAAACTCTTAAATGATGTCAAATAAGCAAAATTGATTTCCTATATTATAATAGAGATGCCATCTTGTAGTTTTGGAGATATACAATCATAGTTAGATGCACTTTTATCGTTCATAGAGCAAAAGCTTAAAATCAAAATGTTAAGAATCTACCTACACTAATATAAATGTAAATCTTTGTCACGTGTCAATTTCTCATGTATGACATATCATTGTCATATATGAGCTGCTTAGATGTCAATCTCACATTCAATTGATAATCATCTTGATTTCGTCTTAAACTCATGTTACATACAAAAGTTTTAACCACTCAAACCTGAGCTCTCTTTGGTTAATTATTTGAAACAAATAATATGTATTCATACATTTTTCGTTTTATTTGTTATTTTAATTTTAGTTTATTTCTACTAAATTATTTTTTTATTACATACCGTTTACATTTTTCAATTCGTGTAATACACATTATTAACCTAGTTCGTAATACACATACATCAAAATAATATTTTTACTTAGTTTTAACTTTTGGAATTAATAATTTTAAAATATTTTTAAAATGCACATTATAAATTGTGATTTACATGTGTATTGAAAAACTTATTATGATGAAATCACACTAGATGAACCAACACTGTTGAACTTTTCCCTATATGGTGCTGAATAACATTTTTTGTTTTCCTTAGTTCTCTGTCTTAGGTTTATCCGTCTAAGATTGTAGCCACTTCTTTGTAGGGGTTTACATTCATACGAATTGGGCAAATTGGACGATTCAAATTGGTTGAATTAGAACTTTTAAAAATTGTATTTGTATTCGATCCACATTCAAATAAAAATCTATGTATTCGATTCGATTAAGTTATTCGAAATCGAATCGAATTCGAGTCGAATGTATTTTGTGACATCCCACATCGGTTGGGAAGGAGAACAAAGCATTCCTTATAAGAGACGGAAACCTTCCCTTCCATGACGTGTTTTAAAAACGTGATGGGTGGATGCCTGAGCGTTTGTCATTGCCAAAGTGGACAATATCATGGTGTGGTTTCGCTGAGTTGTTACAAATTGTATCAGAGTCAGGGACCAAACTGATGAGCCAACGAGGAAGTTGAGCTCCTTAAGGGGGTGGATTGTGACATCTCACATTGGTTGGGAATGAGAAGAATTAAAGTTTGCTTTATAAGGAGGTGGAAACTTTCCCTTCCATGATGCGTTTTAAAACCAAGAGGAACAAACGCCTGAGGGCTTGTCATTGCCAAATCGGACAATATCATGGTGCGGTTTCGATGGGTTATTACATATTCGCTTTAAAAAATATAAATAAACAAACACATCAAATAACAATACGAATGTAGTTGCAACATAACATAAATCTAAAACATCACGCAAACAATGTGGAAAACATCACCCAAACAATATGCAAATATTATCACATCAACAAGTCTAAAACAGGTTCAAAAAGGACTGAAATTGCATAATCAAGCGCAAGAAAACTCTAAACATGTTCAAAATCAATAGAAACAACAAATAAGCAACAGCCACAACACAAAATCATGCCCATTTGCAGGAACAAACATCAACTAAGATTGGGTAATAAGTTAGGTTTTGGCATTTTTAACTTTACTTAAGCCCATTAAGCCATATCCATATATAGATAATTAGTTAGATATATTATAAATATATATCTATCTAATAAATCAAACTTTTAGGGGGCAATTTTTGGATGGATTTTTTTTCTATAATAAGAAGTTTGGGAGGTAAAATTTAGCTAAATTTTTCACCATGCAAGTTGATGGAGCCAACTCCTTAAATGTTATATATTTACAAATTGTTAAATATAATGATTATAATTTATTTATAAATATTACTATTTAACCCGTGTGTAACACATGGGTATTAAACCTAGTTAAAATATATATATAAATTTCTTATTTGAATTGGACAAATCAAATGTGAATACTGACAATCATATTCGTATTCGATCCACATTCGACAAAATTATTCGAATCGAATTCAAATGACCAAAAGTCGATTTCAAATGGCCTTAATCGAATTCGATTCGAATCGTATTTGAATAATAAACGTATGTACTTCCTTAGCAACCGTTTTTACAACATCCTAACTACTCATATGGGTTGTTCTTCATTTTAGCATTAGAGACAATGATTGATTTGTTGTTTCTACTTTGGCAAGAAGGTTGACTTTACGTAAGAGACATCTTTAATTTCCTACAATTAACATGATGCTTTTTGTCCTACGTATGTGTTTCAAAGCATTTCTTTTATTTATTACTTTTATTACAAGCTACTCCTATTACATATGAAACTAAATACTTTATCACAAGCTACTTCACATAGACACAATACTTTTATTTATTACAATACTATGTTATTTTATTTCTTTTTTCCTCACTTAAAAGAGAAATCATAATGGTAATTGAGGTTTCTCTTCTTCCTTATTTTATCTTTTATCTAAATTATGAGAGCACTCCTCAGGTTTTTCCTTTTGATAATTTTCTTTAATCATATGGTTATCTTCCAGAAGTTCGGCTATTGTTTCCTTGTACTCCATCGAAGTACTTGGAAATGAAACATGTTTATTATTAGTCATCTTAGTCAGTGGCCTTCTCCAACTCCCATTGAGTTCAAAGGGATGGGGTATGGTATACTAACATGAGGGAATAATGTTTCATATTAAGTATTAGAAGAAGCTTCAAAGGGATCGTCACCTCATAGGTTGCATATGGCTGTAGATTCGCTTGTTATATCTTTTGAGGGTTATAGTGTGATCCATGCTCATAGGAAAATGAGCTAGCAAAGTGGTTTGAAATATTAGGATTTGATTCAAGGGATTGAAGGTAATCCCGGACTACCATCATTAGAAGTACTAGCACGTTTGTTCAAGGTAAGGTAAGCGTCCATATTTAGTTTGAGATTATGTTTGATTTTGCTGACGTTTACCCTTGTGTTCTGAATTCTCACAGTCATAACATCTCTCATACCTTTTTGCTCCTTTTTAATGGGACTTTTAGATAACCCTGTAAATGGTGGGTTTTGCTCATGTTTGCATCATTCTTTTCTTTCATCATAGCATGTCATGAACATCACATCTCAAATTTCTTTGGGCAAGCTATGATGTGCAAAGTGTGGTCAAGCAAGAAAATTGAAATTGTAAGAATGCATTTTTTCAATTTTTAGAAAAGAAGAAAATAGAAACATACAAGGACATGTGTATCGCTTGACATGCCTCATGTTGTGACACCTGACATTTTCAAGTTAACATCGTTAACTCGACTCTTTTAAATCCTGTTAAGTCCGCTAATTTAATAATGTCTGTATTCATGCTACACGTTAATTATGTAATAAATAATACAAAATAATAATTTGGAGAATTATTTGAATGATAATGAGTAATGCTAAACGGATATTAATTCGGGGAATTATTGGTTTACACAACTCGCAAAAAGTATCGAGTGACTAACGGAATGTTTTCGGTAGATTATGTTTGTTATTTTAAAGTTTAGGGTTTAAATTGTAACTATTTAAAGTTCAATTGGTTAACTTTAGGAACAAGTTAAATAGTTAACTAAGTTAAGGGACCATTTTGTAACTTTGAAGTAAATTGAAATTATATAACCCAACCATTCCCATAATCCCGTTCACCGTCTTCATCTTTTACGATACACAAACCCTACCAACAACTATCGTGCACCAATCTGGCCGCCAGCGTTAAAGCCACTGTTTCCGTCGCTGTTGATCACCAACTTCCGCACACGCCACTAAATACACGTCCGCCACTACCGTTGCTCACCACCACAAGTGCTAGTTCCGTCGCTGCCGTTGTTCACCATCACCAAAAACCACCTGCGCCACCACAACTGCATTTACTCGGACACTGCCACCACCACCAATTAACTCCGGTGAACTCTATGAACATCGGCGAACATCGCGTAAGCTTTCCGGTTAGTTTCGATAACTCGTGTTATAGTTTCGGTTCGTTTCGGTTTCGTTACGGGTTACGGTTTGGGTACAACTCAGTTCGTGTACGTATATATATAGATACGGTGTGTGTGTGTAGCTTTGAATGTGTGTCGATGTCGATTCGAAATGTTTGTAGGTCTTAACAATAAACGTGTGTGTATATATATATATATATATATATATATATATATATATATATATATATATATATATATATATATATATATATATATTGTGTGTGTAGCGTTGTGTGTAGAAGCTTATATGCATGAGTATTATTAGAATATATATGTGTGCATGTGTTGTACGATATCTAAACATATATGTGTATGTGATTATGCAATGTACTTATTGCTGTGTTAATGTAAGTATGTATATGTATAGTGTCTTGAGTATATATATATAGGGGATGGCTAGAATGAAAACCCATGCATATTGAAAAAACCCTAGAAACCCAATTATAACCATTGATCTTGTAAGATCTATGGTTGTGATTGATTTTAGCTTTTGATCAAATATTTTAATTATATAAAGTACAAAAAGGGTATTTATGGAAATTACTTTTCTTTTTTTCTCTCTCTCAAGTACCACATCACTTCATCACTTTTCATATTCTCTCCCCTATTTTATAATTTCTCTCTCCTACTTTTTTTATTTCAATGACATTAGCTGATACGTTTGTTACACATTGTTACACTAGTTGATAGGTTTGTTACATCTTGTTACATATTAACAAAAATGAATGGACTACGTGTCACTCAAGACATGTTACGTTTGTTACATCATGTTGCACATGTTACAACGTGATACATATTATATAAAAACAAAACTCCATGGATTATGTTTGTTACATCATGTTACATATGTTACAACGTGATACATATTTTATTAAAAACTGAAAGATTACATTTGTTACATCGTGTTACATATATTTTAAAAAACAAAACTGTATAGATTACGTTTGTTACATTGTGTTACATAGTTTCAATCATGCTTCATACATGCTTCGTTTCTTGATAATCTCTTCATCTTTGATACAAAAGTTCCTTTACCTACAAAAAAAGACTAGATGGATTAAGTGTCAATCCGACAAGTTACATATGTTACATCGTTTTACATATTTTATTACATCGTGTTACATATTTGGATCTTTAAAAAAATCAAAGTTACATATGTTACATCGTATACATATTTGAATAAAAAAACAAAGTTACATATTGTTATATATTTAACTTAAATTTAAAAAAACAATAAAGCAAAATCACATAAGTTACATATTGTTACACATTTAACTAAAATTTGAACAATCTGTTGAAAACTAACCAGCACGTATGTCAAGCACTCGAACAGCAAAGACAAAACTAGATGGTTAAAAACACTTGAAAAAATAACTAGTACATGTGTTACATCGTGTTACATATTTTATTAAAAACAAAACTAGGCGCTTAAGCTTCTGTCAGACATGTTACATCGTGTTACATATTTTATTAAAAACTGGAAAACATTACTTGTCAATTCTGACATAGTATTGCATATGTTACATTGTGTTACATATTTTAGTTGGAACTATTTACTTATAGAAAGTTGTTATAAAATCCGATACATTAATAAAAAAATCAAAGTTACATATTGTTACATATTTAACTTAAATTTAGAAAAAGCAAAATTACATAAGTTACATATTGTTACATATTTAACTGAAATTTGAACAACATGTTGAAAACTAACGGGTACGTATTTCAATCACTCGAACAGTAAAAACAAAACTAGATGGTTAAAAACACTTGAAAAAATAACTAGTACATTTGTTACATTATGTTACATATTTTATTAAAAACAAAACTATATGGTTATGCGTCAGTCAGACATGTTACATCGTGTTACATATTTTATTAAAAACAAAACTAATTGGTACTTAAGTTACACCGTGTTACATAACTTATAAAAAATCAAAACTAGTTGGTTTAAGGGGCTAATGTAACATATATATGTTACATTGTGTTACATAACTTATAAAAAATCAAAACTGTACTCACATGTAATTTTTTCAGCTTTTATTTAAATATGTAACATATATATGTTACATTGTGTTACATATTTTCTTACATCGTATTACATAAGTTAAATATAAAAGAGTAAGAATTAACGTATATAACATATGTAACAAGATGTAACATATATAGCATTACGTTTGAATTAAGCCATGTTACATTGTATTACTGATTTGGATTAAAAAATTTAAATAACTAATAAAGCCATGTTACATCGTATTACTGATTTGGATTAAAAAATTTAGAGTTACATGAGACTACTCACGTACATACTTTTTTGTTTTCTAAATGTCTTCTTTCTTACTAAATCTTAAATCTCTCACAAATACAAAATACATTTATAAGGTACAAACAAATAAAAATAATGAACTAAACAATTCAATTTGAACCCACTTGTAAAACAACAATCTAAAATAAGGTGGATGAGGATTCAAAAAATTAAAATAATGTAATCAATGGGTCCCATGTAATAATCAATCAATTAGAGATAAACAAATAGAGGATCATAAAAAAAAGATTTCATGTAAAAATTCTAATTTCTTTTTCATTCTTCATTAGCAAACAAAAATAAAACTCATTTATTTATTGTATGACTAATTGAAAGGATGACAGCCTAACAAAAATAAAACAACTAAATGACAAACAATCATTTAATATATTCACACAAATTTGCGCTATAAATCTGAAATTCAAAACATGATTACACACAAAATAAGCAAACCATAAGTAAACAGCACATATATCAGCTAAATCTCAAATAAAAAGCACAAAACAGAAGAGTTTCATTCAACGAAAAAAGCTTACACAGTCTCTTGAAGAACGCCTTGATGATATATAAGCTGTCCAAATACCGACGACGCAAAATGCAAGCTCCAAAACACGGCGGAGACCGACGCCGTGTGCCTCCATCGGTGTCGTAAACTTGATCTCCGACGAAAATGAAGCGGTGAGGTTGATAGTGTGTTTATGAAGTGAAATAGTTTCAGATCTGAAGAAAAACCACCATTAATGAAGCTTTTTTGAGGTTTAGATCGATGTCATGGTGTGTGTGTTTTAGGTTGAAGATGAGGTTTGTTTGTTGTGTATAGAGAGAAGGTTTTGAAATTTGAAATGGTGTGAATAATTGTGAATGAATCAGATGGGTAGTGGATATGTAGGTGGGGTTAGAGTGGGTAATGATGATATGACTATATTACCCTCAGTGACTAAAAGACAAAAATGAAAAAAATCTAGACGTGGAACAATGACAACCACACAAATGGGTTTTCAGGGTTTTTCCAATAAAACCAAGTTTTCTTATTATACATCTCCTATATATATATATATGTATATATATGCAAGTAAGCAACTAGAAGATTGGAAATTAAGTTTTGTATTATTGGTGTGTGTTTTAATATATCTTGTTAGGGATATATGTTGTGTGTTAATATGAGTGTATTGAATGAAACAAGATATATATATATATATATATATATATATATATATATATATATATATATATATATATATATATATAAAAGCATGTGGATGCAAGGGCGGCTTGATGTGTTGGGGAAAAAGGCAAATGCCTTAGGCCACAAAAAATTTTAGGCCCCAAATTTTATGTTTTTTTATTTAGATATATATACATCCATCTCAAACTATAACCAAATGTTAGAATGGATGAAATGGTTTGGTATGTTTCCTTGTTTCCTTAAGCTCTTGAGTTCGAAACTTGTTAGCTATTAGGTTTTCATTAGTTTTTTTAAGTTATAAACAAATGTTAGTATGAATCAAGTTGACTCCACTTTTCTTTATACTTGACAAATATCACCACACTTTAATTAAAAATATCTAGTTAATTTTAAGGAAAAAACAATAGATAAACCAATTTGATTTAACTACTTGAGTTAAAATAGTAAATTTAAAGTTAAGGATTTACTTTTAAAATACTCTTTCACAACTTGAATTATAAAAGTGTTTAAAATATTTATAAATATCACAATATAAAGATAAATAAATATTTGTTGTTTACTCGTTATCTTAATAGGTTTATCATTTCAAATAAAATTCAACGAATTTTACTATTGATTGATTATTTGGCTTATTAGTTGCTTATTTGATACTTTATTACTTGTTTAGTTGATTGCATTGTTAGTGTCGTCCCAAAGCCCGGAATTTAAGAAAATGCCACAAAATATTTCTTTGCCTTAGGCCTTCAAAATGGTTGAGCCGCCCCTGTGTGAATGTGAACACAACCATGTAATAAGAAAATGAGTATAGATACTTGGATTAAGATAATTGAATGGGTGTGGTTATATGAAAATAGGTGGTGCTATGTGTAATATATGTCTAAGTTGGTTAATGTGAGAGTGTGTTCATATGTGTTCTGTGTACTTTCATGATACATGATATGATGTTGTTAATATCCATGATTTTTACACATTAGTAAGAAGGTATTAATTCAGAAAATAGTAACTTAATATTTACACTCTTGTCTACATAAGTGGTTCATGCGAGTTGGTGACTTTATAACATTTGAGTATTGGTACGAAACCGAAACTGGGAACACGAAACCGAACGTAAACTATATTAGAGTAATTTATATCTAATTAGTAGAACTCAAACAGGTTGTTGGTTGAACTTGGAAGTTATGTTTTTGCAAATTATTTGTAGCTGCGCAACGTAAGGTGAGTTTCACAGCCCCTTTTACTATTTTCCTGTTGGGGGAGAAATCATGCATTGAACTAAATTTTTGATAATTGTATTTACTTTATATCTCTTGATTATTAAGCGTAAACATAACAAGTTGTTAAAGTCCTCACTAAATCTTCGAGCCGTTAATATACGGGGTATAGCGAGGAAGTTCGGGTAGTACTACTGGGTTTGACAAACCCCACCCTCGGATGGGAGCCGGGTAGGTGTGAATTGTCCTATGTTGTTGGTCCATTGTTGTAGCAATGGTGTCGAGGCGCATATAAATCTCAGTCAGCTCGGTATCGAAACGCTTAAATAATAAGAAACTAGGTTCGCTACCCAACGATATAATTGTATTTTACATTATCGGCTGTTGTTGTAGTTTTACTTATCTAAACCTGTGAACTCACCAACCTAGTGTTGACACGATTTAGCATGTCTTTCTCAGGTACTGTGCACGGATTAAGAGCATGCTTTGGTTAAGTCTTAGTTGCATTCAAAACTCTTTTTATTTTATTATTATTAGACTTGGTTTTTGGAACGCGCGGTTTGCGCATTGAATTGTTTGGGATTTTTATTTATGCTTCTGCACTGAAACTTATTTTAAACTTGGATTTTTATAAATGTTGGTTTTTAAATTCATATAGAGGTCGTTCAATGTAACTAATGGCAATGAGATCCTGACATGTCACACCCCAAACGGTATAACTCCGTTAGTGGAAATTGAGGGTGTGACACATGTTCAGGGTCTTGCACATAAAACAAAAAATAGAAGTTAAGCCGATGACTTTAGTTTTCCTTTCTAGTATCCTGGCAATGACACAAAAAACTTGATGTGTAGTCATGATCTATATATAAATATATGTATGTATGTATGTATGTATTTATATATATGCATGTATGTATATATATTTATGTATATATATGTATATATGTATATATATATATATATGTATGTATGTATGTATATAGATGCATATATATTTATATTATAGTGATAGTTTAAGAATACAGCTTATGTTTAAAATTTATAAACTCGATAACGTACATTCACCAATATTACACACTATCCCAATTCACCTGGTTAAGAAGGCAATGGTAGTAGTCGTGGAGGGGTTGTCCAGTCCTAGAGCGATGTGGGAATAAATGTTTAGATGCATAAAAATGACTGGTTTCGGGTTAGGGATCCCAACTAACTCGACAATATTGGAAAACATCCCAACATAAGAGCCACCACAATGTTGGAATAAAGCACAAGTGCAATGCCATAAACAATGGAATTACAAACTCACACTTGAATTTTACCCGAACATGATTCCATCTTCCCAACGAAATGGAAGGAAGTGCTTGGTGTAACTTAATCCTCACACGTATGATTGTGTCACTCAATCATAAATGCAAGACAAAACCCCAACTGACATTTTAAATCCTAACCATAGTTAGGTGCATAAACACACGTCTATAAAGATATAGATAATGTGAATTTGAGAATAACCAGCATATGAAATTAAAACAACTTTCAAGATATTTGCTAAGATAACTTCAATCTAAAAAATTCATTAGTTAAATTCATTTAGACAACCAAAAGTGAAAGACCATACAAAGATAATCAAAGACATAACATATTCAGATTCTCACCCAAGCAAGTAATAGAATCTAGCCAAGCATGGTAAATAAAATAACGAAGATTAAACTTGCATATATGTAAAAGAAGACCATTAAAACATTCAAATGTTGTTCAACTAGTTCAAGCTACTTGGAAAGATCTAACATACTACCTACCGAGCTGAAAATAAAGGGAATAAAAATTTTTGGAGGCTCTAGAGGTTCTTTTTTAGCAAATGAGCCATGCTATTTATAGACTGTACAGGATGAGAAACGGGTAGTGTGATGCAAAGCACGGTCTCATGCCTACTAAATCTTGGTTGCACTACTTGCAGTGTACCTGATTTTGTCACTCATAGTGGCCACATGGCATGTCTAGCGAGACACGAGCCCTGAGATGCTTTAAAGCATGAGGGTGTGTCAAAACCAGTATGGGCGTGTGATGCTCAATACTCTTGAATCTTCATGTGTTTGAGATGGGCCATGTTCTTCAACACATAGAGTTTTTCGTTCTTCCCTCCTTGATTATTCTTTTCTTTATTGTCTTGTTAATCCTCCTTTTGTGATTCTTTGGTTCAGTTTGCCTAAAATACTAAATACGACAATTAAAGGCTTTAATCACATAAACACTAAAGAAATAGGTAGGGAATGAGATTGATTTGAAAGAAGTTCTAACTTAACTATTACGCATGACACGTTCAATAACCTGCTAAACTATCCTAAAGCACCACCAGATTGATAAGGATGTGTACCCTAAGTACCCTAGTAGCCTGACTATAGTACCAAAGTGGAACCGTAGATACCTTTAATAACGTTGGGCACATACCCTTTTTTTGGTGTGGGTGTGTGAATTAACTTAAAAAAAACTTTTAAATCATTAAACTCACTAACCAAATACTAATTATCCCTAGAGTGGTTACTTGACGAGTCTTCGACTCCGACCAACTTGACCCGAAAGGAGGATTGGGGTGAGCCTCCACTTTTGGAGAGTCCAATTTCGCCGCTTATAAGCGCCCATTATGGGAGTAGGCCGTGGATTCAAACTTGGTCATTTCACTGCACCTCTTGAGTGCAAAGGTCTTATCATTGCGTCAACTCTTATCCGTTTACCCAATTGTTATTCCCAAAAATTCGTGGATCTGTCACAAACGCTAACTAGTACAAGCTAATCGTACAAAATCTGATTAAAACATGATGAACAAAAAGAACACCGAATAAACGTGTATTATTTCTTCTCTGATTGATTAAAACCTCTAGAAAACCAACTGAAAGACATAACCCCTAAATAGAATAAGTGAACTAGCAACCTCAATATTCAACCCTTTATATATATAATAGTAGCAAGTACAATGTACTCACGTGATACACACAATCAATTCAGCTTGATCTCTATCCCGTAGACCGATGCAACAACTATTTTCTTCATCTTGAACCCTTATATGGCTTTTGGGTTTCTTCTCTGTAGACTTAAGAACTCTTGCAATTGTAGGGCATGGCATTGACCAGTATTTGTCTTTAAAACATGCAGTCATGAGACTCTTGTCTTCCTTGTCCTTCTAACTAGATCCAAAGTTAGATCATAGTCAGCATCCGCATCTTTTTCATGTTGGGAATTGGTTTGGAGATGAGGATTCTCAATTGGCTTGAACTTCTTGAGATTTTATTTCTTTCTCCAAATATCATGTATTTCCTTTCTTTGGAGATCGTTTTAAGTTACTTATTCTCCGTTGCTCTTACTTATCAAAGAATAAATCACAGAGAACGAACATGAAGAATCACTGAATAATACTATATGATTACTTCTCAGTCGATTACAGACTCTGGGAAAAACCAAACGGAACGACCGGCCCTTAAACCATTCAAGAGAACTAGAAGCCTTAATATGAAATCCATGTCCACTATATATACTACTAGAAAATACACACATGTGTACAAAGCACTCATATGATGCACACAGTTGGTTCAGTTCGATCTCTGTCTCGCTTATATGCCGGTCTAATCATTTAGGTCCTTACACCATTTATCTAATTTCTTTTAATCTCGATTGTTTGCTGAACATCTCTAGTATGTCTTCAAACACTTGAATAGCCCCCTAACAACCCTCTATTTAGTTACACAAGAAGCTCCGACAATGTTAAGATTATATTCAGGCATTTGCAAAGAAAAATAAACTTTGTCGTAAATGTTACGTAGTTTACGACATAAATAATTGTAACACAAAACATTCTATTTTCCAATTGTGAAGTCCAAAAACGAGTTATAATCCGCTTATACTAATAAATAGGTACATATCTTTCATGTGTCCTTCTATCAACACTAATCCTATGTGTTATACTAATAAATAGGTAAATATCTGTCACATGTCCTTCTATCAAGCTATTTAATGTTGTCTATCTTCCTCATCATTTTACATTTTTATTTTTTTCTATATAATGAAACTTAGTGTTTAATTTGGATCACTTATGTGACATCTGCCCCAAACCCGAACGCGAATGCACGACTCGGACCCGAAATTATCGATTTGTATTGTAATCGTATTTATATTCCTTTAAATGGGACGCTTCGTTATTAAAAATATATACTAAATATGTCGGACTTTTAAGCTATTTTCCGTCTTCAATAAATCGACTAAATTATTATCGAACGTTTACTAATTAAATACTAAATGCAAATATTAAACCTCCAAAGTGTGTAAATATATATATATATATATATATAAGTGTATTTTATAAAAGGAATTTTGTAAAGATTTAAATATAAAAACTATTAAAGTCTCAAAGTAGCCATCTAACGTCAAAAACGAAACAAAAACATAAAAACGTCACTTATATAATTGTTACGTCTCAACTAGGTTAAATTGGTTAGTTAAAATATATATTAATTAACCTTGGGCCATTTATGTAAACTTTAAAACTTAACTTAAAGTTCTAAATTAATAATAACAAGCAATTGAAACTTGAAGGGGCTTAAATGTAAATTTAAAATTACCCGAACCACCCTCTTCCCCCCTTCCTGTCCGCTTTTCCGGTGGTCACCTCCGGCCACCGGCGCCGTTTTCCGGCAAGCACCAAAAACATGTTTTTAACCACTTTCAACCAAATTAATACTATATAAAACCGTCCTAACATTGTTTCTAACACGCTTCGAACCTCTAATCGCTTCGAAATCAACCAAATCAATGTGCAATTCGGTTTCAAAACTCACCATTAAACCCATTTTCTCGATTCAATTAAAACAGTCGTTTTAATCAAAACGAAGCATTCAAAACAGTCACAGCATCGATTGGAATTGTTCTACAACGTTTAATTGAATTAAAATCATCCAATTAACACCTAATTAATCACATTTAACTTGACATTCAGGCTCAAACCCATTCGTATAGTTTCTGACCATATTAACCCAATTCATTTGACAAAAACAATCTCCTAAACTCGTTTTCACTCTCTGTAATTCCAATTGCAATCAAACTCATATAAATAACAGTACTTGATTCCTAACCCGTCGTCGTTGTTCTTCGTCTCAATCGATTCAATTCGTCACCAAACAGGTAAGTTTAATATACCAAAACGATCGTGATTCGATGTAGATCAAAAGCCCTAAGATATTTTGATGATATATTATCTGTATCAAGGCCAATTGGGTGGATGAAGTTTCTAGGGTTTATATGGATTTGGGGTGTTTTGATGTTTAATAATAAAAACGTTTATGATCTATTTCAAACAACCAAAGCAAGCTAGTGCGTCTGATTTGTACTCGTGCTGGTGAACAGGATGGCCCTGGGTTCGAACCCGGGCTTCCCATCCCATTTATTTTATTGATTTTAATGCATTTTACTAATTTTAACTAGTTTACATAATATAAATCCTACTCCTTTTTATATATAACTAGAATTTATATCGTCTCTCGCGCGTTGCGCGAGAGTTGTTATGGCTGCTCACAACATACAAAAAGTTATCATGTAGCATTACAAAAGTTTAGTTGCAGTAAAATACAAATTTTTCGACTACTAATTTTTTACCATACATACAAAATATACTGGCTATGCTAGCGACTTACCGGTTGTTTATATATCTAAAATATATTGCATTGTAGTTACAAAAAGCTGATGTAGTTAGACATTAGTGACCAAAATGCAAAATCCACCTAGTAAAGGATTCAAAATGTAAAAAATGCCTAAGATGCAAAACTCACAAAATCAATTGTGGCCAAAATAAAAACCCACAAAAAACATTATTTATGAAGTTTTGGTGGTCAAAATGTAAAACCCACAAAAGCAATTTTGGTGACAAAAATGCAAAACCCAACTAGAAAATGGTGTTCAAAATGCAAAACTACAAAAAACATGATGGCTAAATGCAAACCTACAAAACAGTTTTAGACTTTTAGTGACTAATATGCAAAATCCAACAAAACAAGTGTGGCTAGAATGTAAAATTTTAAAAATCACTATTCATGAACTTTCTAAATTATTAGTATATAATAATGTAACTTGTCAAAAATTTATAAGTTTTTATAAAACCACGATTTTGTATAAATTAAATTTATAAATTCAACTTTTGTAAATAGTAGATTATACAAATAAGGTTTTTGTATAGAATCTTATATATTTTAAAATTATATAAACGGTCTAAAGTATTTCTAATAAATATAACATATTTTTTTAACAATTAATTGTTAAAAATATATTATTAGAATTTCTATTGTTTATTAAAATAATTATTGTTACAATTGCTATCGTTCGAATAAACAAGTTTATATATTTTTACACGTTAACGAGAAACCCCCAAATCCCAATCCAAAACCTAGAATCCCAATTTCCTTAGACTCCTATTGTTCCAATTCTAGTTTTTATACAATATGTTTTACTAAGTTAGGATTGTCATTTAATTAGGTGATTCTAATACTTGGACGATCCTCGGTTCTATTTAAATTGTTTACTTTTTGTTTCGTGCCAGAGTTCAAGGTGAGTAAATTCACTTCCTTTTTTACTTTTACATTTTGAGGCTGAAATATGTTCTACTACAATACAATGTCTACCATTTTCTATTTTTTTTTTCCAAAAGAGATCATAAAATATTTTAGTCTTGTTCCAGGCAAGATGCAAACTTATGTGGTGTTTAAAGTAGTATTGTTACTTTGTAATCCCAGCGGTACAATGTTAGCGTTAATGGTCTGACAAACCCACCTATATGTATAACAACGATAGGTGATTTAAACCTGCCCATATATTTACAATTACAATGTTACAAGTTGCTATTCGATGTTACAAGTTGCTATACGATGATACAAGTTGCTATGTAACGCCCGTCTTTCGACAAGCACCACAGTTGGCATTCATAAGCATAAAACAATCATATATTAAATAAAATTTCAAAAGCAGCGGAATAATTGTTTAAAACATCATTACATTATCCTTAAATTGTCTTAGAAGCTACTTAAAGCATTACAAACGTGAAGATTTTAATTCCATAAGTATTTTTCTTCAATGCCAGTCTCCAACAAGTCTCTAGCTCTCGCCAAGCAGCTCTCTAAAGCTTCAAACCTGCACATCAATCTAACATGCATACAAAAGTCAGCTACGCTGAGTGAGTTCTAGGTTTAAAAGTAAAGTCATTCAGTACGCTTCATATCTTCATTGTATTACACGTATGTAATATCATTATCTAATACGTAACTACAACTCTTACAGAGTTTACCGATATAACGGTTCTTCACTGGTATTAAATTCACCAGTCGGATCATAACTCTTCGACTCCCATGGAGTCTACCGGTATTTATACAATATCTTCACTGGTATTATAACCCCCAGCCGGATCTTAGCTCTTCGACTCTTACAGAGTCTACCGATATTTTGGTTCTTCACTGGTTTTGTAAATCCCCAGCCGGATTGTAGTCTCTATTTCTATCATTTCTATACATACTCTTCATTTAGTCAACACGCATTCATTCACATACTCTTTATTTTGTCATCACGTAGTCAATCATATAGTCTTTGTTTAGTCAACGCGTAGGGTGATCATATAAGTACATCGGTATGCATGTGAGCCTCAAAAGTGTTTTAAAATGGAACGAAAGTGAGGTCTAGAACTCACCTGATTCTTAGGTGATCTTGCTTGTTTGGACAAGGTTATGGTAGTGGTAATGGTGCACGATCTGCATTTAAGTTATTATGGAAAATCGTCATTTTTTTATTAATGTCGCAGCTAGTATCGCATGGCTCATGCCCAACTTTCGTTGGGACTTATGCACACTCAGACACACAACTACAGATCTCAGACACATGAGACACTACAGTGTCGCATAGGTGACACTACAGTGTCGCAAGATGAACAGCAGTTTCGCAAAACGGGGTTTCAGCTAGTTTTTGCCCAAAATCTTCATTTTTCAACCAAATCTCAAACTTTTTACGTCCAAAACCTTGTTTTATCATTTATATGACCAAATCTAAGCTTTTTCCATGATTTTAAACATAAAAATGCAACCTTTATTGATTTTTTTGAAACCTTTGAAAACCTTAAAAACTCCATTAATGGCTAGATTCGTTTTGTGTTATGAAAACATGTTTTAGGGAATGATTTTACCTTGATTACCTGTTGTTTAACACCCTCTAACTTCAGATCTACACTTTGTTTTACAACATTCTTGATTTTTCTCTTTCTTGCCTTAGTTTTCTTCAAAAGAGATTAGGGTTTGTGTGTGTTGTTGTGAAGATGGTGAAGTGAGGATGGTGGCTGGAATGTTGTTAAATAGTCGAGTTTCCATATGGGGTAGGGTTTTAGGTGGGCTTTGGGCCTTAATTAGGTAATTTGGCTATTTTAGGAAAACCTCTTAACTAATCCACTTACCATTTTAGGCCTAATTCATTCTTTCACCCTTAATGGCCCATAATTACATCATAACCTCTTCATTAATCCTTCTTTTTTCTAATTACCAAGTAATTAGTCATCACGTTTTACATTCTCGTACATTTATAATCATTTTCGTTCTTCATTTTACTTTTCATAATCATCACATTTATCATAATCATAGCATATATCATAAGCGTTATACATCATTTTAATCATAATCATTTAAATGCACATCTGTATAAACTTAATCACATAAAGATAACTTACCATAAAATTCGGGGTGTTACAAGTCTCCCCTCCTTATATAGGTTTCGTCCCCGAAACCTTCTATTCGCGAAATAACGTGGGATGATTCTTTCTCATTTCGCTCTCTAACTCCCACGTAACATCTGAACCTCTCCCATGTCTCCATTGAACTTTTACCTGTTTCATGGTTTTATTTCGTAAGCGTTTTTCTTTTTCATCTAATATCGCTACAGGCTGTTCTACGTAGTTCAGCCGCTCATCAATTTCTAGATCATCATATGACACTGCTATACTTTCATCAGCTAAACATTTGCACAAATGCGACACATGAAAGGTGGGGGGTGAATCCCACTCAATTCTTCTGGGAGATTCAATCGATAAGCAATGTCTCTCACTCATGCAATAATTCTAAACGGCCCGATAAATCGAGGGCTTAACTTTCCACTCTTTCTGAATTGGATGATTCCCTTCCATGGGGACACTTTTAGCATGACTCTGTCCCCCACTTGGAACATAATATCCTTCCTTCTTTTGTCAGCGTAGGACTTTTGTCTATCGTTAGCTGCCTTCATACATTCTTTAATCCTTTCCGATTTCTCTGTCGTGGCCTCGACTATTTCTAAACTTATGAGTTCTCTCTGGCCAATCTCGCCCCAGCATATGGGAGTTCTACATCTCCTCCCATACAACATCTCATATGGCGGCATCTTTATACTAGCATGGTAACTGTTATTGTAAGAGAATTCCGCTAAAGGCAGGTGACTGTCCCAGCTACCACGAAATTCGAGCACGCAGGCTCTGAGAATATCTTCCAGCGTCTGAATCGTTCTTTTCGATTGTCCGTCGGTCTGTGGGTGGTAAGCTGAACTGATATGGAGCCTTGTCCCCATCTCCTCATGAAATTTCTTCCAGAAATCTGACGTAAACCGGGTGTCCCTATCGGATACAATGGATATCGGCATTCCATGCCTTGTCACAACCTCTTTGATAAATACTTCGGCTAATTTTTCTGAACTTACCGCTTCCTTGATTGGTAGGAAGTGAGCACTTTTCGTCAATCTGTCAACGACCACCCATATAGTGTCATACCCCTTAGGAGTTCGTGGTAACTTCGTAATAAAATCCATGGTGATGTGCTCCCACTTCACTCATGTATTTCCAACGGCTGGATCTTACCATAAGGTTTTTGATGTTCCGCCTTGACTTGAAGGCAAGTCAGGCACTTACTTACGTACGCTTCTACGTCTCTTTTCATACCAGGTCACCAATAATCCTTCTTCAAATCCTGGTACATCTTTGTCCCTCCTGGATGGATTGAGTATCGGGACTTATGTGCTTCATCAAGTATACCTTTTCGTATATCCTCGAATCGGGGTACCCATATTTTACCATATATCGTCTTCACACCGTAAGTGTTTTCGGTCAATTCTATCCCATTCCCAACCATTCTTTCTGCCTTAATTTGATTTTCTTTTAGGGCCTCTGCATGAGCCCTTCTAATCTCTTCCATAACTCCGGGTGTAATAATCAGCTGGCAAGCTTTAACCCGAATCGGTTCATGTTTCTCCTTTCTACTTAAAGCATCGGCCACCACGTTGGCCTTTCCTGGTGTGACACCCCGCCCGGCGGCGGAAACACCGGGCTATCATTGGAATTGGATATCAATAGTACAAAGCACATGGCACTAAATGCATATTTTAATATCATTAAAGTAATAATGTTGTGACATAAATGAAGCAATAACTAGTCTTAAAATCGTAATAAAAGCCGACAAATAAATGCGTTTAAATCCGATTTATTCTAGGTCCAATAAGCATCCTAAATGTCTTGAAGGTAATAAACGCTCAAACACCACCTGAAATATGTAAAAATAAAGTTAGCTAATTAAAGCTAGTGAGTAAACCACAATTGATACATAATAATATAGAAATCCGAGATCATCATAATATGTTGCGCAATCTTACATGCATAGCTATTTCATCATATTACTCAACCTTTAACCATAGAACACATGAACACATTGAACACACATTGAACACCATCATTGTATAGCAACTTGTAATCATTTGTCATGAGTAACCAACTCATGGTGCAATTAGTGATAACTGTCATTTAACCGTCATTTAACCGTGTCGAAAGTAAGTTATCAAAAATTGTTTAGCATCGAAGGGACATAGTAACATAGCAACAAGTATCACAGTATAGTAACTAGTAACCATTGAATAGAATCGCCGGGTTTAAATCACCTATCGATGTTATAAAGTGTAGGTGGGTTTGTCAGACCATTAGCGCTAACATTGTACCGGTGGAAATTACAAGTAATATACTACTTTAAACTACCACATAAGATTACATCAAGCCGCGAACTAGATTAACATATTAAATGATCTCATTTGAAAATAGAAACAAAGAAAACGAAAACCGAAAGCATTGTATAGTAATTGAACATATTTCAGCCCCAAAAAGTAAAAGTAAAAAGGGGAGTGAATTTACTCACCTTGAAATGTGAAAGTAACCGAAACAATAGAAACGCAACAATAACGAACCGAGGGTTGCCCAAATATTAGTATCACCTAATTAATTGGGAAAAACCCTAACTTAGAAACGAAACAATAATATAGCAACAAGAATCAAACCAGAAAAATCCGGGGTTTCGGATTTGGAATTTTAGTGTTTTAAATTACTAATTATGAATTAGGGTTTTGACGTACAAATTAGGATTTTATACGAAACGTTATAGTATTTTCGTATTGAATATACTTTACAAAAAAACCATTTTTATATTTAAAATATATTCGTATACATACTTATAACTATGAACATTATTTATATATATATGTATTTGAAATTATAACTTTTTAGGTTTTAAAAATATATTTAACTTAAATATGTTATTAGGTTATTTAGAAAATATAATTAAATGTTTAAAGTAGTTAAAACATAAAAATTAAATAAATGAGGACAGTGGGACTCGAACCCACGTCCTGTTCATTCAGATTCACAGCAAACACGCTTAACCGCTGAACCATTGTTGGTTTTTGTTATTTATTCTGATTTTAAATAAATTTAACCTTGAAGAACCGGCCAGTAGCACCCATTTCCCATTACAAGCCCTAGAACCAAAGATCTATCCAATTCGTTTTCAATCAGCAAATCTGATCCAAACCACCATAGGGCTTTTGAACTATAAGAAATCACGATCGTTTTGATATACAACACTTACTTGGATTGGGATGAAAAGGGACGAAGAACAATGGTGAAAGGATGCGACTGTTTATAGTGATTTTGTATGAATCTGTAATTAAAATGAGTTGCAATTGATGTATTAAATAGTTATAGATTATCGATTGGGTTGAAATGAGTAAATAAGTTACCAGATTTGATGCTCGGAAAGATGAAGAACACAAGCTTGCCGGAAAACATGATTTTGGTCGAACGAGTTGTTCAAAACAGTGAAGAACAGAGTGTTTTCGTGGTTTGGGTTTGTTAGTCGAGTAGTGTAGAATGTTTTGGAATGGTTTAATTGTTAATTGCGGGATTATCTACGGAAATGAAAATTTGAGTTGAAAACCCAAAATCATTCGAGTTAATTGTGTTGAAAATCACGCGTTAAAGGTAATTAGAAACGATCGAAGTTGCATAAGGAAGGTTTGGCGTGATTTTGGTTGATTTTGGAAAGGTTTAAACGCGTTAAAAGTGCTCGCCGGAGATGGGATTGCGCTTGCCGGAAAATGCGCCGGAGCAGTGCCGGAAACACGGGGGTGTTGCGAGGGTGGGGGCTGGGTTTTGTAGTTTTACATATCCAGTCCCTAAGGTTTGGAGTTGGTTTATTTTTAGATAATAGTTTTAGTTCAAGTTTCATAAGGTTACAGTTTTCACCCAAAGTTAATTTATAATTTTACACTAACTAACTCATTTAATTACGTTAACTTGAAACGTTATAGGATTGACGTTTTTGTATATTTAGCTCATCAGTGACGTTGAAGGATTATTTTTAGACTTAAAAGCGATTTCCTTTAGTAATTTGTATAAATCTCTTTTATAAAACCCAATATATATATATGTATATACTTTATATTTTATTATAACTAGGAAATTAAATTGGTAGTCATTGGATAATAACTTGGTCGATAAGATATTAAATACGAGAATAACGTAACGTTTATATAAGTGACGTTTTGTTATTATTAACTCGTTTTTTTTTATGTTAAAAGACTAGTTCAAGACTTAATAGTATTCTTCTTTACCAATCTTTATAAAATCTCTTTTAAATACTATTTATATATATTTTGGAGATTTAATTATTGTATTTAGTACTAGTTTAGTGAATGTTAGATAATAATTCGGTCGTTCCTATTAAAGACGGGAAAAGCATAAGGTCCGATATATTTATTCATAACGATAATGTCGAACGTTATTTTTTTTTTAAAGAAATGGATACGAATAAAGATGAACAACTTCGGGTTTGAGTCGGGCATTCGGGTTCGGGTTTGGGGCAGATGTCACACCTGGATGGTAAAAAATTTCACAATCGTAATCCTTGATTAACTCCAACCACCTTCTCTGTCTCATATTTAGATCTTTCTGTTAAAGAAATACTTCAAACTCTTATGATCGGTGTACAGTGTACACTTCGTCCCATACAAATAATGTCTCCATATCTTCAAAGCGAAAACAACTGCCGTGAGCTCAAGATCTTGGGTCGGGTAGTTCACCTTATTTTCCTTCAACTGTCTCGATGCATAGGCAATTACTTTTCCTCGCTGCATAAGCACACATCCTAAGCCTTGTCGTGATGCATCGGAATATACCACAAGATCATCGTTCCCTTCAGGTAACGTTAGTACGGGGGCTTCGGTTAACCTTTTTCTCAACTTATTAAACGCTTCTTGCTGATCTTTTCCCCAATCAAATACTACCTTCTTTCTTGTCAACTTTGTTAGCTGGGAGGCTATCCTTGAGAAATCTTGGATGAATCTTCTATAATAACCTGCCAAACCCAAGAAACTACGGATTTCGGATGGCGTCTTAGGAATTTCCCATTTCATAACTGCCTCAATCTTCGATGGGTCGACCATGATTCCTTCGTGGTTTATGACATGACCCAAAAACTGAACTTCTCGTAACCAACAAGCACACTTTGAGAACTTAGCATACAACTGCAGCATCTCTAACACTTCCTTCAAATGACACGCATGGTCGCCCTTGTTCTTATTGTAAATTAAAATGTCATCGATAAATACAATCACGGACCTGTCCAACATTGGTCTACACACGCGATTCATCAAATCCATAAACGCGGCTGGCGCGTTAGTAAGTCCGAAGGACATGACCAAGAACTCATAATGTCCGTATCTCGTGCGGAACGCTGTCTTCGGAATATCTTGCTCCCTAATCTTCAACTGATGGTAACCGGAACGAAGATCTATCTTTGAAAACCAACTCGCACCTTGCAACTGATCGAATAAGTCGTCTATCCTGGGCAAAGGGTAACGATTCTTTACAGTCAACTTGTTTAATTCCCTATAGTCGATACACATCCTCATGCTTCCATCTATCTTTTTAATGAACAATACTGGCGCTCCCTAGGGAGAAGTGCTTGGTCTGATAAAGCCCTTATCTAGCAAATCCTTCAGTTGCGTCATCAATTCCTTCATTTCACTTGGGGCTAAACGATATGGTGCTTTTGCCATTGGCTGTGCTCCCGGCACTAAGTCAATCTGAAATTCAATCTCTCTATCGGGTGGTACTCCGGGCAAATCTTCGGGAAATACATACGGGAAAATGCAAACTATCGGCACATTTGACAACTGCTTCGGTTCCCCCTCTACGTCCTTAACATATGCTAGAAACGAGTTGCAGCCCTGTTGAATCAGTCGGTTTGCTTTCATCATCGAGATTACACGAGGAATCTTACTTTCCTGGTCGCCATACACAGTTATGGGGCTTTCATCGGGAGCTTTTAAACGAACCAATCTCTCGCGACAACCTATGTTGGCATCGAACTTGGACAACCAATCCATCCCCAATATCACGTCGAAACTACCCAAGGTCATAATACATAAATCTGTAGGGAAACTATGCCCTAATAGAGTAATGGTACAACCTTCTATCATTTTATTAACTCTAATGAATTTACCCTCGGCGGTTTTTACATCAAAAGACTGTTCTACTCTTCTAGATGGCACTTTTAAGGCAGCATAAAACAAAGCAGACACAAAGCTCCTACTAGCACCAGAATCAAATAACACAGATGCACAGATGTTGTTGACAAAAAAACGTACCTAAAACGACCTCTAGCTCTTTCCTTGCCTCCTTCCTGGTCATAATGAAAGCCATAGCAGTAGTTTTTGGCTTGTCACCTCCCTTTCCTGCCCAGCAATCCTTGGCCACATGGCCCGTCTTCCTACATTTATCGCACTTAACCACCCTTCTTCACTCCATGGCACGATGGCCCTGCTTTCCACACTTATAGCAAACTCCTGTTCCCCATTTGCATTCCCCAAAGTGGGGTTTGCCACACTTTGCACAATTATCATTCCTATTCTGATTTCGCACCACTGCCTGCCTTGCTTCAACCTTGACCCGCTTGTTATCATACTTCCTACCATCATCTATGTACCTCTTCCCTGACTGATTTAGGGAATTATCCCAATGCTTAGGTTTCACATCCATCACCTCTTCAGCAGCCACGTTGTCATATACAATCCCAGCCAGGTCCACAACCGACTCAAAAGTACCCGGTCTGTGGGCATTCACATGCGTGCGCACTCTGGGTGGCAGCCCTTAGACATAGCACTTAATCCTTCTTTGCTCTGTTTCAACCAAATAAGGCACCACCTGTGCCATCTCATTGAACTTCGTGGTGTACTCCAGGTGGCTCTTGCTTCCTGCCGCCAAGTTCAGGAATTCCCTCTCAACTCGATCGACTTCATACTGCGGGCAAAACCTTTTGACCATTACTCGTCCCAGACGGGTTCTTCTAGTTCAGTTTCCTTCAATGTTGACGAGTGTTGTAGTGGTCCAATCAACTCAACTTTTCCCAATCCCGGGATAAGTTGTGGTAATCGTCTGACTTGCTCAACCTCACGATTGAACAAGCCTGAAGCACCTTTATCGTTGTCTCGCTTGGCGGTTCTACGATCAAGATACCCACTTCTACAACGAGCCATCTGATGCAGTTTCGCGTGCAATCAAATGGCTCAATACTTAAAGATTATTCAAAGTCTCCAAATAAACCAAAGGTTCTAATGAACCTCATTTATCGATAAATCATAAGTGAATACCAATCTACATCAATAAGTCTTTCTAGTGAACCTCATTCTATAGTCATTTATTGATAAATCATAAGTGACCGCTATTAATTTTCTTACATTTTTTTTAATAAATATAGTTTTATCATAATTAAACTCTACATTTTATGTATAGGTGAGGCTATAGTAAAAAAAGTAGGCAATTTAATAAAAGACTAAGAATGATTTTAAGTTTAACATGTATCATTTTATATTTTTTTAAGGGGAATTAGTTATGGTAACATATTTTTTTAGCTCGTTATGTTAAATATAACACAATATTATAACTTTTTTGAACTATGTTCTAAGTTCTATATAAGTTTGTGTTATATTGTCATTGTTTTTCATATATTAGATAATTAGTTGTTAATTAGGATTATATACCGCTCACGTAGTGCACGAGCCATTTGGATCCGCTAAATTTGTATTATCACATCCGTTAAAATTATACACGGGCTAAAATCAAGAAAAAAACTAATGTCCTTCAATTTCAAACAAACATAATGAAACAACTATACACAACATCGTCATAATGAAACTCATATAATCCGCTGCTGGCAACAACAAACATCATCTCTCTATGTAGAATCTCATAAAAAAGGACATCACTATATCATTCGCCACCATCCATCGTCAATTGCAGAATAAAGAAGACGACAAAGTCAAACAGAAAAGACTCTGGAAGCGACAGAACAACAATAGTCAAATGAGCCAGCAAGGTAGAGAGAAACAAAAATAAATATGCTTTGTTTTAATAATATATTAGACATATTAATATACAACTGTGTTAATTTAAAAATATGTTTTCGGAACTCATTTGCAAAACAAAATGACAAATATGAAACATATAATAACGTGTACTATTTTTATACTTTGCAGGATAACTTCACCTTTGTGTCAAATAATATTTTCTATTTGAATATGTAGTTCAAGAAATTATTATGTTATATTGTGTATTTTACTAAGAATAATTTTGTTTATGTGTTTGAATAGTTGTTGTAAACCCAAACTATATATTAATGTATATCTTACTAGATCATTGTACTATATTATGTGGTATTATACAATGAGCTGGAAAAAAAACATGCTATTACACAAGCTAAAATATAACACAATGACATGATAGTACACAAGAACAAAAATACATGAATTTTTTTTTGTTTTTTATATATCAATACTATACGCGTTTCGAAAATAAAAAACTCTTGTTTTTTATGTAATTTTTATTAACAAATAATGTCATATGTAAAAGTTATTAATGATTAAAAAAGTGAGGAAATTGACATGTGTCTTGCATACGAAGAGAAAGTCAATAAAAATGACTATGACAAAAATACACCTCCACCAACTTGATCTTAACCATTAAAAATAGATCTAATAACTTTTAATCTTTCTTATATTTTATACCAAAATCTTAATTTGTATATAAACCTCTTTCAACAAATAATGGTCAAATCATATCAATTTAACACGTCAAAACCACAAAACCAATTATGCAAAGAACTTTAAAAAATAACAATAATAGTTCGTAACTGTATTATATTTTGAGACATGATCTTACTGAAATTGCATATAAGTAACAACTTTAAGTAAAAAGCAATATTCTTTAAAATGAAAGAAAGATAATTATAACTTACAAATCTTCTCAAGACTTTTTTATATACAACATTTAATGTTAATCTAATCGTTCGTTTACCACTTTTATTTAATTAGTATATATATTTAGACTTTAGTAATTCTCTCCTTTTGAGTGTTTGTTAAAACAGATAGTCTATGTATAAAAACAAGGTGCTTAAACATTACCTTGGAAGGGCTTGTGCAAAAATGTTCAAATGATTTTTCTTGAAGAGTACTAAAAAGGAAAGAAATGTCTAAGATGGGTAGTCTCTAAAAGTATTAAATATAATTAAACTCCTAATTAGTGATTTGTTAGAAAAGACATGTACGTAATAACTTCACATATAAACAAATGAGGTCACATGTACATTGTGAGGTCATTTGATTAATATGTTTCCACTATTTTTTTTAATTCACATCTAATTAACTCTAATATCCGTATTATGAATTAATTCAACACATATGAGTTTACATGTTGTGTAGTGGCTCTTACTATTCCCTTTTGCCTATCCTTCACATGTGAACATATATATTAGCATTAAGCTTTTTCAAAAACTTAGAAGAGACCATGTGTAGTGGGGTATTTTTAATGCTTTTTGTCACTCAAAAGCGCCCCAAAGCGTCAAAAAAAACGCCTCATTACAGCCTAAAAAGCCCAAAAATGCCCATTCCCACTCCTTGTGACGTTTTGAGGCGTTTTTAAGGGCAAAATCATTCTAGACGTTGTATAGAACACACTCCATTTTATTAAATACTGATATGGACCTGCAATGAAGCTCTTTAAGAGCTCACACTACACATTAGTCTCATAACACAAAGTTAGTCATTAATGAGTTTTAATATTAATTACAAAAGATAAAATAATCCAATGAATGCATGATTCATCAAAGCATCTTTATGAAAAGAATTTGACAATACTAGTATATTTATGGTGAGTTATTAAATGGTATCTAGCTAACCCGGTGGTCACGGATGTCATTGATGACCACATGCTACTTAGCCAGGACCCAGTATATATGAACTTTGAATTGGAGATGTATACATTACAGTTATAGAGAGAGACAGGAAGAGAAGACTGGTTTTAATGCACTTCGACCAAAACACCACCAAAACCTAAACTAAATCATGGTTTGGTTTCATATACAAGCAGGCAGAAAATTCAATGCAACCAACCACCACCACCATCACCACCGCATAAGCTGATAATAATAGTTGATATATACAAGCGGATAAACTCGTGTTTGAGTTTTTGAATTAAAATTTAAAACAAAAGGGTAACTTGAAAGAGTATGTTAATAAATAAACGTGAAGTCCACCGGGACCGATATTGTTGGTGGTCATACTAAAATGTTATTAGGGTTGGTATGATGTTTCCTTTGTGTCTGTTTATGTATGTTTAAAGAATGAATATCCTTATATAATATACCAAAACAAAAAAATTTATGTGGTATTATTTAAGAGATTATCTCATAATAATGATTTTTTTATTTAAAATATGTATATAAAATTTATTATAATAAAACTAATTACATTTTTTGTCCCCTAATATTTTGAAGAATTCTGAAAAATTTAAGAGTATTTATATTTTTAACCCTTTACTACAAGAGGTGTACGTGAGTCGATTTATATTTGATAGGGTTTAAAAATAAAACTTATGGATAGAGTTAATAATAACAGTCGGTTTATATTTGATAGGGGTTTAAAAATGAAACTTATGGATAAAGTTAATAATAACATACAACTAAAGACCTCGGTGTTTTATAAATATACATAACATTTTTATATGATTTAAAAAAAAAATTAAACTACACCATAAAACTATGCACTTTATTCTCTTTAATTTGAGTATAATATTGATATACTAAAAATCTAATTTTTAAAAATATATCATGCATGTGTTCCGTTTTACCACGGTTTTGTCTCAAAACTAAATGGAACATTCATGAACATCGTTAAAAGCATCACTTGAATTGTGTTCCCGAGTGTAGTACGGGCACTAAACTAGTAAACAAATACACATAATTAAGTTTATATCTTTAGTTAGTGAACGAATATGAACAAGTGAACGTTGAAAAAATTCATGAAACAATTGTTTTCATTGATTATTAGATTTATATATGTTATATATGTTATTGTTTTCATTATATGTTATACGTAATTAATTATTTTTGTGTTCTACTACGTAAGAGTTATGTAAAAAAGCAAGTCATGTCCACAACAAAGCTAAAATAAACACGATCAATACAATCTAAGCGAGAACATTTTATAGAAAATTATTAAAACTTGTCTCCCGTTTGAATTGGTAGAAAACATGAAGGCAATATATACAAGTGGGAACCTTCTAAAGTCATGTGGTATGTGGCTTGAACAAGGGTGTGTTAGGCTTTTCGTGTAACATCCCTAGATCATTGGAGATATAAGAGAGCAAATCACATTTTTTATATTTAATACTAGATTATTACCTGTGTATTACACAGGTTGGTCATTAAAATATTAAATTAATAAATAGATTCAGTTGTTAACATGTAACTATAAAAAAATACATATAGTATTATCATTCAAGTTACAAGTAACAAATATTATAAACAGCAAACAACGTAAGAAACTAAGTTTGGTTTTAAAAAAAAAGCAAAGTATTTTGAATAGTTTATAAAAAAATGCAATTAAATTAGTAAAAACTTCCTTGTAAATGGCATTCGAGGCTATGTTTGTGTGTTTTACATATTTTTCTTATATATTTCACACAATGTATTGTTTTCACACAAGTGGCCGGGTGAAAACACAAGTTCTCTCAAACACTTTAAAACATGCTTATATAGCATTATAGCTCCAAATTTCAAAATCCAACTGGTATATCATGTTTTAATACACGTATACAACCATAGAGCATAAAAAACACAATGAAACTACAAACATATTGTAGACATATGTATGAGATTATACATTTTTAGGAGCTTCGGATGCTAATAACAATTTTTTTATAAAATATGATTAAAACTATGTATAATTAAAACTTTAAGTTATGTATAAAACAATTACTACGATGAGTAAAAATCTAACCTGATCATAATTAAAAAAAACTACCTAAAATCAAATTGTTTCGTGATTATCTTTTTATTTACAAATAAAAGTATTTAATGTTCCTAAATCATACAAATTAGAATATCTTTATTGTCGATTTCTTACCAAAAATAATGTAGAAAAATTTGGGCGGGAAAAACTATCCACAACATGTCTTAATGCGTGACACGTGGCACCAAAAACCTTCTTTTATTAATATGTATAGATGTATAGATTACATATTTTTTTTAATATTAATGAATTTAGTATTAAAAATAAAAAATCCATACCACTCCAACAATCTGATATTCATTAAGGTGTTGATCGGGTTTTTTAATCGGGTTTCGGGTTAATCGGGTTTTTTAATGTGGCATGTCAACCTAAATACCGACCCTAATAAATATCGGGTTAAATGGTAATCGGGTTTCAGTAATCGGGTTTATTCGGGTCGGTATATTCAGTAATCGAGTTGCTAAATGTGCTTCTAAAGTGTTCTATTTATTTTTATTTTGGTTGCAAATCGGGTATTGTAAACAAATAGGTTAAATCAAGATACACCAAATGATTTATAATCATCACTATAATATACATGCTACTAACTGAATTTGTTCAATTAGTTTGTTTATAGAGTGGGTTCGCAAATATAACATACATATTTATACAAAATATGTACATATATATATATATATCAATTAAAGAATCCATTGAGTTCCACCTCTACCGAAAACTAATAACCTAATACTAAATATATCGAACCTAAATGAAATTAGGATATGCTTTTGAAATATTAACTCTAAACGACATGAAATTGTGAAAATTAAATAATATATATATATATATCCCCTTTGTTGGGGTTAACCGGGTTGACCCGAATCTAAAAAATAATATCCAATTACCGACCCTAAAGAGTAAATCGGGTTCGGGTTTATCGGGTTATGTCTTAATCGTGTTCGGATTGATTCGGTTCGGGTTCGGTATTCGGGTTTGGGTAAAAATGACACTCCTAATATTCATATAGTATACCCTCTCATATGAAAGGGATGTGAATTTATCAGGGTATACGTACCCAGAACGCACTTCATTTACATCACACTTACTCATATAGGTACACCGGGGTGCCTAAATCTAGACCTGTAAATGAAGTGAATGTTCATAAACTTTTTGGTTGAAAGTTTGTTTCTGTTCATTTATTTATCTAAATGAACAAAATAAATTGTTCGTCTAATTAAGCGAACGAACATGAACATATGTTTTTTCGTAATTGTTTAAGTACGTTTGTTTATATGTGTTCATTTATGTTTATTCATTTATTTGCATTTGTTTTTCTAAATGAACTAAATAATTTTTTTGTCTAGTTAGGTGAATAGACATTAGCATATGTTTTGTTCGTTTATGTTTGTTTATCTGTGTTCATTTGTGTTTGCTATTTTAATTCCATTTATTTATGTTTGTTCGTTTAAATTTAACAAAATTACAGGAAATGTCATTTAGGTTTGTAAGAAGTTTCATCATTTATCTTAAAAAGTTGCATTGAACTTCCTTTACATATACTTTGTGTAAAATATTCCGTACTTTATACTACTTGACCTTAAGTTTTTCCATTAACTCAATGATAGTTTAGTCTTTTTATTTTCTAAATGATTATTTGTGTACTTTTAATCACTACTAGAAAAGTGAGTAGATTCCGACAAAGATTTTGGTCGGAAATAGGTCGCTAAAGGACATTTCCGACATATTTCCGACCAAAATTTAAAAATGCCTGTTGGAAACATTTTCTGACAACTTTCCGACAAACCTTTTCGACAATTTTACGACAAACTGTTATCCGACAACTTTACGACAAAAGTGTGACAGAATATAAACTCGATTTTTTTTTATTTTCTAAACTTTTTCGAACAACTTTCCGACAAAAAATATGCGACTCCTTTCCGACCAGTTTTTCAATTAATTATTGATTATATTTTTTAAACTTTTCCAATCAATTTCCGACAAAAAAGTTGTGACCACTTTCTGACCAAATATTAATTTAATTAATAAAATAAAATAAATTAAAAAAAACCAGATTTTTTGTTTCCTAAAATGCAGATTTTTTTTTGCCAAAACCTATGCACGGTTAAATTTAAATACCATCAATCCTTCATAATCCATTCCAAATACTATAAATCCATTCTAACAATATAAATCCATTACATAATCCATTGCAAATACCATTACAACTTCCAAAACTACTGCTATAAATAAAAGTAAACTATGGTAGAGCTAGGATTGCCGGAATCGTTACTAAATATATTTACTAACAATTCCATTTGTTGATGCATCTATTCCTGCATTTGTCGTTCCAAATCAATGACTTGCTGCTGCACCTGCTCATGTACTCGTCCTTCAAAGTTCAAACTACACATATAAATAAGATAACACTTATGAATTACTTTTCACAATATGCTTTATAACAGTAACAAAACTGAATCATTATATTGAAAGTTATGTACAATAGCTGCAATAATCTAACATATTGGGTGAACCTCAGCTTCGTTCACATATCCAACCATTTCCAATCATATACAAAACATATCATATTAGGAGTTTGGTTTTTTCATCATTACTACGTGAGTACTTATACTACTTGGAAGATATAAACGACTATTATTTTAAACAAAACTGTTTGTGTAACAGGTACATTTATATGCACATTTATATATTAACTAGAACGTACTATGTAGTTGGGGCTTATTTATGTCTATTCTGTTGGTACCCATGGGAATCAATATTAACATTACGTTTGTTCTTTTCTTATGTTGCTACTTTGGCACAAGATCTATAAGCAGAAACCATAAAACAGACAAATCGGGTCACTGAAACAAAAAACCCATACACATAATAAACTAAAATGAAAAAAATAACAATGCTAATAAAGTAATAATACCTCATGTTGGGATTGCTTAAACTCAGCATAAGATGCAATCTTTTCAGAAGAAGACTAAGATTTTCCAGTAACGACAAAAAGAGGATCCAAAGATCCTATCACAAAGTGCTTCCGACCATCCACAACTCTACACCAGCACACTTCAATGTCACTAAAAAAATGTTGAGTTAAATCAACCCCGTGTGTATCAGTCATCTTTTTACCAAAACTCTCCTACAAGTGTTACAACAACACGATTGTTATTATACTAAAAGCTTATATTTTATTACTTTTGTAAAGATAACTTACAAAAACTTCTTTCGAACGCTGAATACAAAAAGAGGATCCAAAGATCCTATCACAAAGTGCTTCCGACCATCCACAACTCTACACCAGCACACTTCAATGTCACTAAAAAAATGTTGAGTTAAATCAACCCCGTGTGTATCAGTCATCTTTTTACCAAAACTCTCCTACAAGTGTTACAACAACACGATTGTTATTATACTAAAAGCTTATATTTTATTACTTTTGTAAAGATAACTTACAAAAACTTCTTTCGAACGCTGAATACAAAATTCCATACTCTGTGGGCTCTCATCACAACATCCAGCCAAATTAAATAGAACAAAAATGATAAGATATATATAACTGAATTTAGAAACAATATGATAGCAAATAACATAAAGTAACATGCGAATTGATTATCACAAACAAATTAGAATGTAAAAAGTTAGTTTCATCATCATCATCATCATCAGCATCATCATCAAATTAGTTTACACCTTACAAGTTTTTTACACCTGCCACAACGATGAAAAAACAACACAACCAGTAACATAAAATTTATATGCCATAAACATAAACATTTAGACACATAAACATGCAAGTTGAGGAAGAAAATGGTTAAAGTAAAGATGGAGAACAGTAGTCGAGCAGTAGAGGTGGTGATTGGTAGCATAACATAACCATTAAGACACATAAACAAGAAAGTTAAAAAAAAAGTAAAAATGTTAGGGATCTACCTTAAAAAATCCACTTGCGGAAGAAATTGGTAAAAATAAGGGTGGACCTTAGAGATCCGGCGGTGACGGAGGCGTTCACTGACCCCGAGGGTACAACTCCGGCGAAGAAATCGACTGATTTGAACGGAGGCGGGTCTAGGGTTTCAGCGTTGTTCGTAATCTGGAAAGGGGGAAGAAACAAAGAAATGGAATTTTGGGGGGAGACGTTTCTTTTGAACCAATTTAAAGTGTTTTAAGTTTGGGAAAAATAAACTAGTGGTTGCATTTTTGTCGGAAATTTAAGGGTGGCCCTTTTGTCCAAACCAACTTAGTAGTATTTATATATATGTAATCAATAAACAATCGTAATATAATACTTAACAAATGTTTTATTATTGGTATAACTTTGTATAGACATATACATATTTTGGCCACCGTGTATTTTACATCTTTATAATATAATAAGATGCTTTTATTTGAGTATTTATATAAGTTATAAATATACGTATGTGTAATTAGTGATCAATCAGAATACAATACTTAACAAATGTTTTTCCCGTCCGTTTATATATATGTCAATGTGTTAATAAATACAAGGTATACATATAGAGGTGTATAAGATGATGAAATGAAAGTATTTTGTGTGTAATAAATTTGTAAAAAAGATGGAGTTCAAAAAATTATTTTTCGACGACAGGAAAGTTAAAATCGAAATATAGTGGTCGGAGATTGGTCGGAAATTTCCGACAAATTTATTTTATTTATGTTTTTTAAACATCAAAAGATAATTTTTTTGGTCCCCATCTATTTCACATCTTTATTAATATGATAAGAAGCTTTATTTGACTATTTATATAAGTTATAAATATACAAATGTGCGATAATTAATGAATCGGAATACAATACTCAACAAATATTTTCTCGTCCGTTTATGTATATGTAGATTTGTTATAAATACAAGGTATACATATATAGGTGTATAAGATGATGAAATGAAAGTATTAAATGTGTAATAAAGTTGTAAAAAAGTTGGAGTTCAAAAAATGTTTTTTCCATGACGAGAAAGCTAAAATCAAAATATAGTGGTCGGAGATTGGTCGGAAATTTGCGACCAATTTCCGACAAAGTTATTTTATTTATGTTTTTTAAACATCGAAAAATCATTTTTAGGCCTCATGTTTTTCACATATTTATTATGTGATAAGATACATTTGTTTTACTATTTATGTAAGTTATAAATATATGTATGCTAGATCACCCAATCGGAAAACAATACTCAACAAATATTTTTTTCTCGTTCGTTTATGTTTATGTCGATGTGTTTTTAATACAACGTATCCATATATAGGTGTATAAGATGGTGAAATAAAAGTACTTAGTGTGTAATGAAGTTGTTAAAAGGATGGAGTTAAAAAAATGATTTTTTGAAGTCCGGAAGCTAAAATCGATATATTGTGGTCGGAAATTTCCGACCAATTTCCGACTAAAATATTTTATTTTAGTATTTTCGACATGGAAAAATTATTTTTAGGCCCCATGTTTTTCACATATTTATTATGTGATAAGATACATTTGTTTTACTATTTATGTAAGTTATAAATATCCCAATCGAAAAACAATACTCAACAAATATTTTTTCTCTTCCGTTTATGTTTATGTCGATGTGATTTTAATACACTGTATCCACATATAGGTGTGTAATGAAGTTGTTAAAAGGATGGAGTTAAAAAAATGATTTTTTTAAGACGGGAAGCTAAAATCGAAATATTGTGGTCGGAAATTGGTCGGAAATTTCTGACCAATTTTCGACTAAAATATTTTATTTTAGTTTTTTTGACATTGAAATTTTTTTTTTTGGCCCCATGTTTTTAACGTATTTATTATATGATAAGATACATTTGTTTTACTAGTTATGTAAGTTATAAATATATGTATGTAAGATCACCCAATGGAAAGACAATACTTAAAAAATATTTTTTCTCGTCCGTTTATGTTTATGTCGATGTGCTTTTAATACACCGTATCCACATATAGGTGTATAAGATGGTGAAATAAAAGTACTTAGTGTGTAATGAAGTTGTTAAAAGGATGGAGTTAAAAAATGATTTTTTGAAGTCAGGAAGCTAAAATCGAAAATTATGGTCGGAAATTGGTCGGAAATTTCCGAATAATTTCCGACTAAATATTTTATTTTAGTTTTTTCAACATCGAAATATTATTTTTTGGCCCCATGTTTTTCACGTATTTATTATATCACTAGGTTTAATACCCGTGTGTTACACACGGGTTAAATAGTAATATTTATAAAGAAATTATAACCATTATATTTAACAATTTGTAAATATATAACATTTAAGGAGTTGGCTCCATCAACTTGCATGGTGAAAAATTTAGCTAAATTTTACCTCCCAAACTTCCTATTATAGAAAAAAAATCCCTCCAAAAATTACCCCTTAAAAGTTTGATTTATTAGATAGACTAGGTTTAACACCCGTGTGTTACACACGGGTTAAATAATAATATTTATAAAGAAATTAGAATTATTATGTTTAAAAATTTGTAATTTGTAAATATTTAATATTTAAGGAGCTCCATCAACTCATTGCATGAAACTTAATATTTTCCCTCTTAAACTTCCTATTACAGATTAAAAAAATTTCCCTCTAAAAATTGCCCCCTAAAAGTTTGATTTATTAGATAGATAAGATACATTTGTTTTACTACTTATGTAAGTTATAAATATATGTATGTAAGATCACCCAATGGAAAGACAATGCTTAAAAAATATTTTTCTCGTCCGTTTATGTTTATGTCGATGTATTTTATATAAGCAATACATAAACGTATGTGCGATCACCTTATCGGAAGACTATACTTAACAAATGTTTTTTTATTTCATATATTACAAGTAAATGTGTGTTTAAATACAACGTATTTATATATAAGTGTATAATATGATGAGATGAAAGTTTTTAGTGTATAACAAAATTGTTAAAAAGATGGAGCAAATAAATGATTTCCGTGGTGGTCGGAAATTGGTCGGAAATTTCCTATCAATTATTGACAAACTATAAAATATTATATTTATAATACTTTTTGACGGAATTTGGTCGGAAACCTGTCAGACATTTCCGACAATTTTGCTACAAAATGTTTTAGACGGAAAATGGACGCTAACTTGTCGAAAAGTTGATGAAAATTTGAGGGTCCACTTTTTGTGTGAAAGTTGTCGGAAATTTGTCGGTTTTTCCGACCAATTTAATTTTGTCGGAAATTTTTGTCGGAAAATAAGCTGTTTTCTAATAGTGAATTAAACTTAAAGGAAGTTTTTTGCAATGTTAGTATTTGTACTTTTATAAATTAGTTTATTTATGTATTTTTATAGCTTCTATGTCTATTATCTTTAAACTCAAATGTAGACAACTTTTATACATGCATATATTGTATATATTACATTTTAATATATTTTATTTATATAAAGTAGTGTGAGATTAAGAATTATATTTCAGTATACTTTTAGTATATTCTTTTCTATGTTTGTTTGATTATTTTCTATGTTTGATTGAATACTTTTATGATATGCAAATAATATTGTAAATTTTTTTTTTTGTAATCTATGAAAATCGTTTTTAGAACAATGAAGATTTTTTGGATTTCAAAAGGTTTAGAAACTTATTGGTGATTATGAAAACTTTTTGAACAACGTAAATCGTAAATAATATTTTAAGGTTTTTGCTGTTCATAAAAATGTATTAAAAAATGTAAAATGTTCACAATGTTCTTTGGCATCATAAAAAAATATGTAATCAAACACAAACCTAAATATACTATAAAACTAGATATATGAACCAGGCCGCGCGTTGTGGTTGTCGGGTCTCGTGTTTATAACTTTGTCTCACGCGTTGATAAAATAAAATTCATGTCTCGCATGTTATCGTGCAAAGTCATAATACGGGACATATTAAAAGACGGGTATATAACAACCGTCAATGTAAAAAATAAAACTAAGTTAAAACCGAATCGTCAATGCCAGAAATATGTCTAAGTAGAGTAGGAGGGTCGAAGTCGAAAAAAATAAACACATAAAAGTTTAGTCAAAAGACCAAAAGTATAAATGTGAAAAACAAAGAATAAAAAACAATTAAAAAAATTCTAAAAAAATGCTAATGGCAAGATTTGAACCCACGCCATTTAACGGTAACAATCACTTTTTACACACTTTAACCGCTCTGCCACAAGAGTTTTTGTTGTCTAAGGTCAAACAAAAACGTATATATCTACAAGAAAAGTCCGAAATAAAAATAAAAAAAGAAAACCAAAAAGTTAAACGGATCAAAAGAAAAATGCCACGTGATCGGTGGTGGTTGGTCGGTGCCACCACTGACCTTAACAAATAATAGGTATATGAATGAATATGAATATGAATTTTTAACTTTAATTCTTAACTTCACAATTTCTCACTAAGTAAAATAAATAAACAAACGTGTAATTAGTGAATAATACATTATATGTATTTATAAAAATTACCTACATTTTAATTAAAAGATAATATGCATAAAAATTGTAAAATACATAAATATATTAGTTTGATAGTTAAAAGATAATAAAGTTATAAAAAATATTTCTTTAAGTTTAACTAAAATTACACAAATAGTCTGTTAGGGGTCAAAAAAACTAAACTACCATTGAATTAACGAAAAAACTTAATGGCAGTTACTCTAAAGAACGAAATCTGTTACAATATACATAAAGAAAGTTCAGTGCAATTTTTAAAGATAAATAATGAAATCTGTAATTTCTTATAAACATAAGGACATGTTATGTAATTCTGTGTTTGAATTTTAAAATAAATCTTCATATACATATCAAAACAAAATTTCAATAACATAATTCCCATTTGAGATTTTGATTCTATTGCATTATTTCCGCGGTATCTTTTAAACAAAACTACAAAATTCATCTTTTATGTATACTATTAATTTCAGATGAGGTCCTTTATGTTTGTTAACTACATATGACATCCTTTTTTCTAAGTTTTGTAACAAAATCATCCTTTAAACAAATCATGGTTAATATTGTGAGTTAACTAGAAGGCTAATATTGTAAATCACTTTTTAAATCTAATTACAGATCCTTATTCTACTATATATATATTTCTAAACCTCAATTAAAAAAAAGTTAAGTAAATAAAATGTGTCTGAATGGCAAGGTACTTTTTTTGAATTGTTGGATGCTAATATTGCTAAGAGTTTCTCTTTAGATGGGTTGGCTTTGGTGATGCAAGGTACATCCGAGAGTATCTAATAAGGAGAATTGTTATATTGATTAAAAATATAAATGGTCCACTCACACCAAATGCAGGTACGTTGTTTGACATAATATATAAAAAAGATGCTGCAAAATGCAATGTAATTTAGAATGGAGATGATCAATATTAAGTTATCGGTCGATTTGGTAGTCAATATGAGGTTGATTTTACTAGAAAATTGTATACTTGTTGGCGACGTTAAATTGAATATTTAAATTAAAGAATCGTTTTTAAATTTAAACGATAACTTTTAAATTCAAACAATGATTTTTAAACAATGTGATAGGAAAATGCATAGAAAAAGTTAAACAATGATGTGTAAAATGATCGACCTTGTTTTGTGATGGGTTAAATGAGAGATTTGAAACCAATGATTTAAAAAATATATATTATAGAAAAGAGGATTATAAAGATATGTAGGAAATAATATTTGTAATTAGATTTAGAGAGTGAGTTTACAATATTAGCCTTTTAGTGAACTCATAATATCAACCATGATTTGTTTAAAGGATGATTTTGTTACAAAATTTTGAAAATAGGATGTTATATGTAGTTAACAAATATAAAGGACCTAATATGAAATTAGTAATATACATAAAGGATGAATTTTTTAGTTGTGTGTATCTTTTAATATCTTTTTTTGAATCATTATGGATATTTTGTATTATTGTTCAAGATGAATTATATACATTAGAACTTAATTTACATGTATGTTTTGGATTAATTATGATTTATTGAAGTTCTTCGTTTGTGTTCATTAATGTTTGTTTATACTTTTTTTTTACATTTATTCATTTTCCTTTTTAACGAAAGAACATGTTAGTAAGGGGCACACCATGGCATTTCAATGATGCATTTCACATCGTTGAGAGCCACCTTTGTATTTTAGAAGTTTTGATCGGTGCTCATAACTAAATGCTCCAGAGTTCGGGCTTAGTTGAGACTAAGTCTAGGTTGCTAGTTGATGTTGATTGTGTGTGATTGCTATTGCTTGTGTGGTGGAAAGGTTCCGATAGGTTGTCTAGAGTTACTGCTAAGTGAGCCGTTATGACTACTATGGTTGCTGCGTAAATTCTCATTACTCGAGGGTTGCAGTTTTAGTTCTTAGTGCTCACGACTTGTATGAGTGTGGTTCAGCTGTGACATCTGCCCCAAACCCGAACTCGAATGCCCGACTCGAACCCGAATGCTTGACTCAAACCCGAATCCGTCTATCCTTTATTTATTTGTATTTATCTTTATCAAAGATGTAACGTACGTTACGTTCGTGATTAATATGAACAAATATGTCGGATTACATGTTATTTTTATCTTTAATTAAAGCGATCGAACTCACTTCAAATATTATCTTAATGTACGCATTTTATTTCTACTATATTAAATAGATCTAAAAAAAATATAAATTGTAAGCGAGATTTATAAATAATGTCCAAGTTAATTACTATTAAGTCAACAAATAACCATTGGATGTCGAAAATGAAGTAAATACATGAAAACGTCATTTTCATAAACGTTAGAAGTTAACTCGGTTAAATTAATTAGTTAAAATAGATATTTAAATAACTATGGGTTAAAATTTGCTAAGTTTTAAACTTGAATTAAAACTATTTAGAACCAATTAATAAGTAATTAAACTTAAAGAGTGAAACTGTAAATTTTTATATAAAACCCAAACCAGCCCGCCAATGCCCGTTTTTCCGGGGACGCCACTCGCCGGCGAGTCTCCGGAAACCCCCAAAATGCCATTTTTGGATGTTTTTGACTCGTTTTAATCGCGCTAAAATGATCCTAGGCTAATATCGAACCCATTACCACCCTATAATCACCTAAACATCAACAGATTTCATGTTTTAATCGATTTATAAATCTGTTCAAAACCCAAAAATCTAATTTATTCGAAGAGACTATTTCAATACAAAACGAAACCACCAAAATCATTCATTGATCGATTAGAAACAGTCCATGTCGTTTAATTTCATTATCATAGCCGAAATAAACATCAATTAATCTCATTTAAACCATAGCAAGACAAAACGCATTAGTCTGTTTCTAAACTGAATTATTCCAATTCAATTCACTCAAACACTTCCACAATATCGAATTATCTAACTACAAAATCAATTTTAAACAAAAACAACCCAACTCATAGTTTGATTCCTCTTTTTGTTCAAACCTGCAACTCATCGATCGAGCATCAAAACATTGATAGTTTCTGAAATTGAATTGAGGCTTTTATTCGTCGCATCATCATGAGTGTTTCTGCAGATCGAATCGAATTTTAATGGCCTCTAACTATCAAATTGATTCTAAAGCCATCGGCTTTTGTTCTTCGTCCTTCTTCGATCCAATTCGATGTAATCAAGTAAGCCACTCTATGTTAAATACTTGTTTTTTTATGCTTATCAAAATCCCTCTTTCTTTTTATGCTTATCAAAATCCCTCTTTCTATTTTTCATTACGTTGAATCAATTGGAAGTATTTTCGGATTTAGGGTTTATGTTCTTGATGAATTTGAGGGTATTTGGTTATTTTAGAACAAAAGCAATTAAAATTCAAACTTAAGCAAATGGTTCATTAAGCGCGGCTGGTGGAGCTGATTTGGACTGAATGAGGAGACCAGAGTTTGAATTTGGTCTTTGACATTCTAATTTTTGGCCATTATTGACCTTATATACTACGACTATATTAAAAATCAAATTTAGTTACCTTGTAAATACAAATTATTTATAAAATTGATGTTCAAAGATGCTATTTTATAAAATTTTGCAAAGTTTGGTGAAGAGTTAGAAATATATAAAATAAATTGTTTTATATTTTAATTATATGAATACATACTTAACTAGCTATACAAAATATAAACCGTTTTCTAACGCTAGACGCGTTTCAACGTAATTTTTACCATGATTTTAATAAACTTCTTATAAATTTTTATATTTGGGAATTTATTTATTGACTAGCTATCATCATTTCATATTAGTAGCCAATTTTCAAATATGATCAAATTACTTGAAGCTAGTAATCAAATAAGTTATAAAAATATTAAATCATACACCATCAAATATTATTATCAAAACTATTGTTATTATCATTACTAATATTTCCGATGTTACTTTTAATTTAATTAATATAATTTTAACCATTTAACGAGAAATCCCAAAATCCCAATGTGTAATCCTAGAATTCCAAATTACCTTAGATTTCTATTGTTCATATTCTAGTTTTCTATACTATATGTTTTCTAAGTTAGGATTGTCATTTACTTATATAATTCTAGTATTTGGGCAATCCCCGGTTCTTTCTAAGTTGTTGCTATTGTTCCATGCCCGTGTTTCAAGGTGAGTAAATTCACTCCCCTCTTTACTTTTACGTTTTGGGTCTGAAATAATGTGTTCTATTACTATACTATGTTTTTCCAATTTTCAATTTGTTTTCTAAAAGAGATCATAAAATGTGTTAGTCTTGACACACGACAAGATGTAATCTTATATGATAGTTTAAAGTAGTTTATTGCTATGTAATTTCCACTAAGACAATGTTAACGCTGATGGTCTGACAAGCTCACATACACTTTATAACATCAATAGGTGATTTAAACTCGACGATTCTATATGTTGAATCTATATGTTGGTTGCTAGTTACTATATTGTGATGCTTGTTGCTATGCTGCTATGTCCCTTCGATGCTAAAACAATTTTTGATAACTTATACATCGAGATGGTTAAATAACGGTTAAATGACAGTTATCCCTAATTGTAACATGAGTGGTTCCTCATGACTTGCTGCTAAAGGTTACCCTGCAGGGTCTATGGTTGATGTTTCTATGTACGTTTCTTTGGTCATGGTTGAGTAATATGATGATCTCGGATTTCTATACTACTATTTATCAATTGTGGTTTACTTACGAGCTTTTATAGCTAACTTTATTTCATATATTTCAGGTGGTGTTGATGTTAGTTTGCTGCTTTTACCAAGACATAGGATTGCCTTGGACCTAGTTAAAATAATAAAGACAATTTGATTTACTATCTTGGTTTTATTACTTTGTCGTTTCTATGTAAGACTCATGTTTCAAACTTACTATATCATTATTAGACTTAATAAATAAATACAATGTGTTTTGTTTACTATTGATATTCAATTTCTATGACAGCCCGATGTTTTCACCACCGGATGGGATGTCACATCAGCTAGACAATTTCAACTAGTGTCATAATTGGAGTTCATAATTACATTTGACCACTTTAGTTTGTTTAAATGGGTTTTAACTTTGTTTATTACAAAGATAAATGAAGATATCGATTTTAACTTTGTGTGAGCACAAAATGAACTAGTAGGTTCATTTTTGTGGCCCGAAGGGGGACTAAAGTTTCTTGGGCTTGAAATATTTATTTTTTTTATACTATATATACATATATTAAATTGTATAGACTTTGGTTAAACCAACATCCACTTCGGTTATTAAGACACCCATCTCTATCTTTTTATATGTATATAGATACATATAGAGAGATAGAAAGGAAGGATATCCTAATAAACAAAGTGGGTGTTTTAAAAAAACATGTTTAAGAATTTAACTATTTTATTGACCTAATTGTTACACCACCTATTTGACCTATTGTTCCAACTAATATAAGTAATTCATTAACCCATTCATTGCTTAACCTAAAAAAACCCATTAACAAACAAAAAGGGCATGCTCATCATAAAATCGGGAATCATAATCACCTATTAGGACCAAAGAAATTGTTGCTAAATCGAAAATCTAGGTGTGCCTTACATTATAGGTGCCGCTTTTATTAATCTCGCCCAAGGATCTCGGGGAAGTCCTTGTACATTTTGCAGGATGACGAAACCGAATTTATACCCATTCACGCAAAATCAAGAAAAAATGAGTATCCTCTTTTTCATTCTATCAAAGTAGAAAGGAGTACTCTCTACTCATTTCACCGTTCTTCACCAACTTCATCTTTTCCCTAGAATACGATAAACACCAACAAAACATGTTTTTTCTCATATCCAAGAGGCACTTATAGCACTATACATTGTTCCAATTGTTATAACCTATGAAACAAACAGATCCTCTTTTTTTAACGACAATAATTTTATTTAAAAGCAAATTTAGCAAGAAGCTAGAAACAAGACAAAATTACCAATGATGCATAAAATTAAATTTTCTCCAATCAACCCACTCTAACCATCCTAGTTTGGCCCTATTTTTTTATCTAAGAAAACTTGTAATTTTGGTATCCTCTATTGTTCTGCTTGTGCATGGGTATGAACCTATCAAGATCATGTCATTTCTAGTTCTCCATATGAACCATAAAGCCACTTTAAAAACCGATTCCACCAATTTTAAGTTTTTATGGCCCATTTTTAAACCCAACTTGATTTACATCCATTAGTTCCTCAAGTGAGCTTGATGGTACAAATGGAACTTCATCCAATTTCTCATCCGAGACCAAATTTCTCGAGCAAATGCACAATATGCGTATATATGTTGTGTGTCTTCATCAAACATGTTGCATAGAGGGCATGTATGCAATCAGAACGCTGCTTTTGGTGAGTGGCACACAGGTCGGAATGCAGCTTAGAATCATCATCCATTGTAAGAAATTTGCCTTGACCGACAGCCACAAGTTATTTTCATAAAATCTATCCATCTGAGTGATCAACTTTCGATCAATAAAATCTCATAATGATGCAGATATGAAGCCTTTCTCTCTATTATGCACCCATTCCCCTTTATCCACTTCATTCGTGATGGAGATATTACTAATGAGTATTTTACACTCATTCGATTGATTTGTTTCTTCACTCGATTGTGGTGCATTTTTCCAGAAAATAAATAAATTGGTATACCTATAGAAAATATTTTTTTTAATAGTTAGTTTTTCACTTATACACTTTCATGTCAAGTAAGACTAGAATTCATAACACCAGAAAAACATGACCTTCACCCCATAAACAACTCACAAGGGTGTGAAACACAATTGTTAGTTTGGAAAATGTTTTAATCCATTCTAATGTTAACCTCTCATATATAATAAATAGGCAATTGAGGACAGCGCCGTCGATTAGATTCTGTATTCATATCTGGGTTTCAGAGGAATCGCTCAAAGAAGTCTTTTCGGATCTCTACACCCTCGTAACACATAAATCTGTTTGTGTGTTTGAGTGTTTTTCCTTACAGGATCAATCCATTCGCTGGCACTAAAGATGGAAGCGGCCTATTTTGCAACCAAATGAAAATCAACGGCCTATTTTACAACCAAATGAATAATAATATAAATAAAAATATGCATGTTTAAATCCTTAAGTATTTCAAACCTTATATTTGTTATTTAATATAATTGACATTGTGATCATTTTATCTTCATTCAAGGTATCTAAGTGAAAAACAATAAAAAAACCAACAAAAAATCATTGAAAAATAGCGAAAATTTGTGAAGAAAAGTGAATACCCGAGTTTTTCGAGTTAGACCAACTAGGTACGAGTTAGTTCAAGTTGGACCGAGTAGTTTTGAGTTTAAAAGAGTCCGGTTACCCTCCACCTAGTTGCACAAACGCGCCTCAAAACCCCTCCAAGTTCCGAATACTTGCAGATTCCAAGGCCGATGATGCCGACTTTTACAACACTGGTCACAACAACACCTTTGACCGCTAGATATGGTCTCCTGACCCAGGTAACTGCTTGTCGGAGAGATCCATAAAAAATATACTTCAAAAGCCAATCTCAAAACCTTTTCATCAAGCCTTCAAGTGGAAAAACTGGAAGCCGATCAAGACTAACTTTTTTTGTTGGAGAGCAGAGAAAGAAAGACTCCCAACAACAAAAAGCAATCATCAAAAAAGGTGGTCAGATTAATTCCCCTTCATGCTCCATGTGCGATCTCAATGATGAGATATGGATTATCTTTTAACCGGCTGTGAGAAAACTTATTAATTTGGATCTTGATTGCTGCATGGATAAAAATACCACCCATATATGCATTCTCCATTAAGGATTTACTTCAATCTCACAAGATGAGTGAAGATGACAAAAGCAGGAAGAAGATTATCAACGGTATCATCATCACAACTTCTTGATGCATATGAAAAGCAAGGAACGAGAAACTTATTGACAACCAACCTTGTGATATCATTAAGGTCCTGCACAACATAAAATCCTTCTCGTTTCTTTGGATAAAAAAAAGAATCAAGTATCGTTCTATAATATGGGGCGAGTGGTGTAGTTTTAGTTTTCTTCCATCTTGTAATTGTTGCTTTGCTAGTTACTAGCTAGCTTTTTTAATGAAATTATGTCGTTCAGGAAAAAAAAAAGTAACTCATGAATTTAACATCTTTTTAATTAGAGTCATACATTTTCATTACTAAACCAACGTTATATGTATCTAAATATATTTAGACCAAGCTTAGATGTATATATGATTGTTATTCATTTGGTTAAAATTAAACTAACATTTACAAAGAGTAAACTACACTTTTGGTCCGTATGTTTTGATATCATTAACAATTTCTGTCCCACCTAAACAGTTTTAGTCCTTGTGATTTTATTTTCTAACAGAAATGGTCACGAGCACTAACTCCATCGAATGTGAGACTGAAACTATTAATGGTATTAAAACACAAGGACCAAAATTGCACTTTACTCTTTTGCAAAGGGTCCTGCTAGAGACACAGGGCCCTTTTTCCTAAGTCACTTGACCTAAGTGTCAAGTTTAGGCCAAAGCGTGACACTTAGGTCAGATGTGATACAATATGGGACCAAGGTGTCACGCTTTGGCCTAAGGGTGACGCTTTGAGCTTTATAAGTGTGACACTTTTGCCAAAGAGTGATACTTTGTTTGGTCACCTAAGTTGCTTAATCGTCGTGACGTGAGTCTACAAATACCTAAACGAGAAACGACGTACATAAATACCAATATACCACACTATAAACATATTGATAACAAAACACATTCATATCCGTACATATAAACGTAACCATAGTATAACAACTTGTTTTCATATACCTCTATACAATTAAGAACGTATTTACGCAACCTCACATCATAAATATAATCACTAATTGTAATAAAAGTAAATAATAAAGATAATAAATAACAAATAACGATATGTAATACAACATAATTATATTAAAACATCAAAATAAATAGTAAAAACTTAAAATAGGAACCATGTGTCACTCTTTGATCTAAGAGTGACACTTTGGTTGAATAGGTTGTCACTCTTTTGTCACACCCCGACCGATGGCGGAATCACCGAGGCGGACGAAAGATGATGATTGCTCATAGCTCATGGTATTCAAAATGGTTTAAATATTATTAAAATTCAATTATCCGAAAAAGACTAAATGAACATCCAAACAAACAATCCCAAACAGAAACAAATAATAAGTCTATTTTAATTTATTTAACTACGTCCAAGTCCCTAGTCATTTAGCATCTAAGTCTCCTAACCTGTTTATCCTGAAATCATGTGAAAGTAAAAAGTCAGCTAACGAATTAGCCGGTGAGTAAACATAGGTTTAGAGATACGTAGTAGTACATGATAAAAAAATCCAATTCATATTGTTATGTCAAAACTTATATATGCAAAACATGAACACACACTACAACAAAATTGGGTTTTTAGTACGCCCAAAAGTGTCCTATAATGGTACTTTATAGGACCTTTCATTTAATAGGACCAATAGTAAAAGCGTTTCATGTAAAGGGGTTGTAATAAGTCCCGAAACTTAAAAAGCGTCCTAATATCGCAAATAAGATTATGAAACCAATTTTATGGTCGCATAATATGTCTATAAACAACTTAAAAAGCGTCCTAACAAAAACATATAAGGACACTTTTACAATGTTACAATATGTGGTTACTTACTTTTAATCTTATAATACACGTACAGGCGTCCTTAAAAATTAGTTTATAGGACCCTTATAATGTAACAGTATAGGTACTTTAGTACTAAGAAAAGGGTCCTAATATCCCAAATAAGATTATGAAACCAATTTTATGGTCGCATAATATGTCTATGAACAACTCAAAAAACGTCCTAATAAAAACATATAAGGACACTTTTAAAATGTTACAATATATGACTACTTACTTTCACTACAAAAAATCCGACCATTAGTGGCGACAGTTATCGCCGCTAAAAGACCCATAAGTCGCAGCTAAAGGTATTAGCGGTGACATATCGCCGCTATTGCTTTGTCACTAATGCTTGCCTTGTCGCCGCTAGTGCTAAAAAGTCGCCACTAAAGGTCCATGAACATTTTTCAATTATTTTTGCTGATAATTCCAGTAGTTTCATGTTTTTCTCAAAACAATATACAAACAACATATCAATCAAATACATACATATACAACAAATACCATAACCATTATATTATATTTAATTATATAAAAGTACATAATCGCTAACATATAGTCGTTGTCTAATTAAAGTCACAAACATAAAACTACTAGTTAAAAACACAAAACTAGTTCATAATCATCCAGGTCTCCGATGTCCGTATCATCTTAGTTGCCTTCATGATGTTTGAAAAACTTAATATTTGAAAACTCTTCACTCTTATGTTCGTTTAATCCTGCAAACACATACATATAAATTGAATAGTTTGAAAAACAAACACTATGATAAGTTTGATCTCACTTTGTATAATTTATGTACTATACCTTTTCCTTTCCGTTTTCAAATCCGCCCACATTCTTTGTCCAAGACCCGGTTTCTTCCACCCATACAAATATCAACTAAAACCTCCAAGAAACACCATTTATCTCCAACAATCACCGCCATCCATCATCGACCCCCATAGACCACCGTTGTAATACCCTAGTACCATCACCAACCACCACTTATCGCAACCATGAAACACCGAAACCTGCTGCTGTAACATAACCATCATCGTAGCACAACCCCAACACCACCACATTAAGAGCTTTAACCGTCACCACTACTGCTGCACTCTTTTACTGACCATAACTTTCAAACCATAGCGTTTAAGAAAATGCCTTTACCACCATTAGAATCGTCTCGTCGAGACCAAGAATTTGATATATAATATGTGTCATGTAAACTGCCGGAGAAGCTGGAAATCAACCGGAAACAAAGAACACATACAAGAAGAACCCTAGCCGCCGCATCATTCAAACAAAGATATCTTCTCAACGATTAAGAACTGGAGGAAACTACCACCACCATTAGATTCCTTGCATCGAGACGAAGAATATGATATATAATACTCGCTATGAACACGCCGACAAGTTGCCGGAAAAACGAAGAAGGAAGGGGTTAAACCCTAGCAGCCGCAATCTTCAAATGGCCATAACTTTTTCATCGTTATGAGTTAGATGACGTATTTACTATCATTGGAACCGTATCGTCGAGACGAAGATTTTGATATATAATAGGTCCCATGGGGATGTCGGAGCTGGCCGGAAAACGGCCGGAAAGGTGACGGCTGCAAGTTGTGTGGGATGATACTAGGGTTTTTGAAAAGATGAAATTGAGATGATAAAGTGATAAAGTGTATTTATAGGTAGGGTTTGGCTACTGGGCTTTTTAATTTAATAACGCGTATAACGCACTGCGTCTAGTATCGTTTCCCATATCAAATTTCTGTCAAAGCTTACATTTTTTTTTCACGATGTTCTAAATCGTTTTTAAGTATTATGTCCTTGATTGTAAATTGATGTATCTGAACGTGCTTAATAACTAAACTAACCTCGAGCTTTATTAGCTTGTTTATTTCTTTTTTTATTATGATATATTATAATAACACGACAATGAATAAGTGTTTTACAAAGGTTTAAGTTATAAAACCCAAGTGTCAAGTGTCCTATTAAGCTCTGTTATATTAAAACTCTAGCAAATAAGCGTCCTATAAAACTGATGTTTTATGACTCAAATATCGAGTGTCCTATTACGATGTGTTATTATAAAACCACAATGATTAAGCGTCCTATAAAGGTTAAAGTTATAATACTCAAATGTCAAGTGTCCTATTAACTCGTGTTCTAATATGACTTCAACTAGAAAGGGTCCTATAACACTGAACACTTAAGACTCAACTACAAAGTGTCCTATTAAGTAATGTTATAATAGGACCTCCTTTCATCCAGTGTCCTATTACATTACCACATAATGGGACACCAACAACTTAATGTCTTATAAATTACATTATTAGGATCTACATTTTAAGTGTCTTATTAAGTTATATGATAATAGGACCCCAAAAAGTCATCCATCCTATTAAATAATTTTTTAGGATACCGATTTAGTAGAGTATATTACCAAAGGACCCCAAAATTTCATTCGTCCTATTAAATAGTTTTTTAGGACCATCTTTTACAAGCGTCTCACACAAAAGGTCCTAAAAAGTCATTTTTGTTGTAGTGACACAAGATAACAACGCATAATCAAATCTTGAATAATAAAGGGGGGTCCACATGATAATGATACTCAGTTATAATCACCCAAGAATCAAGGGGTGGGTCCTTTCTACCAATAGATCTACCATGTCAAAACTTATATATGCAAAACATGAACACACAAGATAACAACGCATAATCAAACCTTGAATAATAAAGGGGGGTCCACATGATAATGATACTCAGTTATAATCACCCAAAAATCAGGGGGTGGGTCCTTTCGACCAATAGATCTACCACATGATAATGATACTCAGTTAAAATGGTGCAGATTTGGTTGAATTCGCGGTCGCCGGAGACGCTGCCGAATTCACGGGTAGGGGGTTGGTTTTTAAAAGTTATTTACAGTTTAGCCCCCTGTACTTTTATTTGTGTAAATTGGTTGTTTAAAGGTTTAAATTGTGTTTTATAAATTACACATTCAACCCTTAACTTTAACTTTAACTTCAACTAACCAACTAAAAATTTATATAAATTGTTTCTTGTTAAATTTAAGTACATTCATTTTATAACATAAAATTGGTAATTAAAATATTAATAAAGATTTTTTAAATAACGTAAACCTTTATTTCATAATAAACCCTAAGATTACATTATTATCCGACGGTTCGCACTACAACAAAAATGGCTTTTTAGGACCTTTTGTGTGAGACGCTTGTAAAATATGGTCCTAAAAAACTATTTAATAGGACGAATGAAATCTTGGGGTCCTTTTATAATATACTCTACTAAATCGGTGTCCTAAAAAATTATTTAATAGGATGGATGACTTTTTGGGTCCTATTATCATATAACTTAATAAGACACTTAGAATGTAGATTTTAATAATGTTATTTATAAGACATTAAGTTGTTGGTGTTCCATTATATGGTAATGTAATAGGACACTGGATGAAATGAGGTCCTATTATAACATTACTTAATAGGACACTTTGTAGTTGAGTCTTAAGTGTTCAGTGTTATAGGACCCTTTCTAGTTGAAGTCATATTAGAACACGAGTTAATAGTACACTTGACATTTGAGTATTATAACTTTAACCTTTATAGGACGCTTAATCATTGTGGTTTTATAATAACACATCGTAATAGGACACTCGATATTTGAGTCATAAAACATCAGTTTTATAGGACGCTTATTTGCTAGAGTTTTAATATAACATAGCTTAATAGGACACTTGACACTTGGGTTTTATAACTTAAACCTTTGTAAAACACTTATTCATTGTCGCGTTATTATAATATATCATGATAAAAAAAGAAATAAACAAGCTAATAAAGTTCGGGGTTAGTTTAGTTATTAAGCACGTTCAGATACATCAATTTACAATCAAGGAAATAATACTTAAAAACGGTTTGGAACATCGTGAAAAAAAAAATGTAAGCTTTGACGAAAATTTGATATGGGAAACGATACTAGACGCAGTGCGTTACACGCGTTATTAAATTAAAAGCCCAGTAGCCAAACCCTACCTATAAATACACTTTATCATCTCAATTTCATCTTTTCAAAAACCCTAATATCATCCCACACAACTTGCAGCCGTCACCTTTCCGGCCATTTTCCGGCCAGCTCCGACATCCCCACGAGACCTATTATATATCAAAATCTTGGTCTCGACGAGACGGTTCTAATGATAGTAAATGCGTCATCTAACTCGTAACAATGAAAAAGTTATGGCCATTTGAAGATTGCGGCTGTTAGGGTTTAACCTCTTCCTTCTTCGTTTTTACGGCAACTTGTCGGCGTGTTCATAGCGAGTATTATATATCATTTTCTTCGTCTCGACACAAGGAATCTAATGGTGGTGGTAGTTTCCTCCAGTTCTTAATCGTTGAGAAGCTATCTTTGTTTGAATGATGCGGCGGCTAGGGTTCTTCTTGTATGTGTTCTTTGTTTCCGGTTGATTTCCAGCTTCTCCGTCAGTTTCCATGACACATACTATATATCAAATTCTTCGTCTCGACGAGACGATTCTAATGGTGGTAATGGCATTTTCTTAAACGCTATGGTTTGAAAGTTATGGTCAGTAAAAGAGTGAAGCAGTAGTGGTGACGGTTAAAGCTCTTAATGTGGTGGTGTTGGGGTTGTGCTACGATGATGGTTATGTTACAGCAGCAGGTTTCGGTGTTTCATGGTTGCGATAAGTGGTGGTTGGTGATGGTACTAGGGTGTTACAACGGTGGTCTATGGGGATCGATGATGGATGACGGTGATTGTTGGCGATAAATGGTGTTTCTTGGAGATTTTAGTTGATATTTGTATGGGTGGAAGAAACCGGGTCTTGGACAAAGAATGTGGGCGGATTTGAAAACGGAAAGGAAAAGGTATAGTACATAAATTATACAAAGTGAGATCAAACTTATCATAGTGTTTGTTTTTCAAACTGTTCAATTTATATGTATGTGTTTGCAGGATTAAACGAACATAAGAGTGAAGAGTTCTCAAACATTAAGTTTTTCAAACATCATGAAGGAAACTAAGATAATACGGACATCGGAGACCTGGATGATTATGAACTAGTTTTGTGTTTTTAACTAGTAGTTTTATGTTTGTGACTTTAATTAGACAACGACTATATGTTAGCGATAATTACTTTTATATAATTATATATATATAATATAATGGTTCTGGTATTTGTTGCGTATGTATGTATTTAATTGATATGTTGTTTGTGTATTGTTTTTGGAAAAACATGAAACTGCTGGAATTATCAGCAAAAATAATTGAAAAATGTTCATGGACCTTTAGTACTGGCGACTAGCGGCGACAAGACAAGCATTAGTGACAAAGCAATAGCGGCGACTCATTAGCGGCGATATGTCACCGCTAATACCTTTAGCTGTGACTTATGGGTCTTTTAGCGGCGATAACTGTCGCCACTAATGGTCGGATTTTTTGTAGTGAAAGTAAGTAGTCATATATTGTAACATTGTAAAGTGTCCTTATATGTTTTTATTAGGACGTTTTTTGAGTTGTTCATAAACATATTATGCGACCATAAAATTGGTTTCATAATCTTATTTGGGATATTAGGACCCTTTTCTTAGTACTAAAGTACCTATACCGTTACATTATAAGGGTCCTATAAACTAATTTTTAAGGACGCTTGAACGTGTATCATAAGATTAAAAGTAAGTAACCACATATTGTAACATTGTAAATGTTGGTCCATAATGATCGTGATTTCAGTGCTTTGTTGACTTGTTTAACACAAATATGTCAAATACTTGAAGAACAAAGTGAATAAAGTCCAAATAACCCAATAACAAGATCTAACACACAATCGAGGTTAATAAGCTACAATGATAAGTAAAATAAGCTCCTAGCACCTCAATAGAACGATTACACAACACAAATCAGTGAGAAATAGTCTTGGTAAAAGATGTGCAAAAGTTGTATAAATGTGAAGATAAGGTTACAATATATAGTGATGTTAGGTTCGCTGATAGATTCGCTCTAGCGAATCTATCCAGCGAACCAACACAGGTTCGCTGGGCACATAGGTTCGCCCAGTCGACACCTAGATACAAAAGACATGTTGACCTGCGGGCGAATCTATAGATTCGCCCGTAGGTTCGCTAGAACTAATACAATTACAAGACAAACAATTACATACAAAAGTAGCACCGACAAGCCGGTGGGTCCAACCTATACATAGTGACTATCAATACTCCCCCTAGGTTGGACCTCACCTGGGGAAGTCTTCTGATTAGCTCCGTCTTGTTGGCTTCAAAGGTGTTCGATAAAAGCTCCTGCCCTTTCTTTGATCCCGGCCATTGGGTTTGTATAGTCTTCAGTTCCGGCCTCATCTTCACTTAGATTTAGCATTGAATCCACAAACTCTGTATCAGCGACCTCTGTGTCAGGCTCGAGATGAACTGTCGTTTCCGCCTGTATATCTGCAGTTGGCTCCTCGCTCATAACCTCCAAATCAATCACTTCAACTGGTTTCTCAAACCTCTGCTCTATAGTCCGATCAAGTTGTCTTGTCAAGTCATCCATCTCCATTTTCAGATCATCCGTCCTCCTCAATCTCTCATTTACAGCCTTCAGCTCAGCACGAATCCCCCGGGCTTTGTTAGCAACCTTCACAAACAGGTTTGCTTCAGCAGCAGTGTCATCTCCAGCCCCGTGCTTGATTCTGTTCTCACACAGCACCTTCAGATCCTCATCACAGAAGGAGAAGACCTCCATAGGATCAAATAGACGGATTTCCGGACGGTCTTCACCTTGTAATCTGATAACGGCCTCCCCCGAACTGTTGTCGTAGAACCATTTCAGGAAATTTTGCAGTCTCGGCGGCTGAGTTTCGGGGACCCTGACCCTTGTCATTACTTTAGGAGCAGCTATCTTCAAAACAATTTTCCCTTTCCACGACACCCAGTGTTTGTCCTGTTTCTGTCTCATTCTCCTCGGTTTTTGGTATCCAAACTCTACAAAATCCGACTTAGCAGCTTCTTGAATAGCAGCTTCGAACGCGCAAGCCCTGCCACTGTCTTCTTTCCCGAGTAGAGGTAGCTCAGCCAGTCTTCTCAAGTCCCAACGAGGAAAGGTGGCGAAATGTTTCCGGTTCTTGACATACGTAATGTCACCACCCCTCCTTTTAATCATGTATGCCTCCACCAAACAGTTGTATTTCCATGCAATGATCTGTCTATCTTGCTGTTTGGTGGTGGGTTCGTCTAGATGTTGGAATATTGGTACCTCAGGCACCACAGCTTCTTCCTTTCTAAACCATTCGGATTTGTCAAGCTCAGCGTGTTCAAATTGATAACTCATTCCCTTTTCTTCTACATTGTATATCTCCGGCTCGTCATCCAAATCTTCCTCGCTGTCAGCATCAATATCAGTATCAGGTTCATCCACCAAAGTATAATCCACACTAGTTCCACCTACTACTTCCTCTCCCTCAAACACATCCAAATTAATCCCCATTTCTTCATCGAACTCCTCCTCCACGGCTTTTCCCTTACTTTTGTCACCAAAGTCAACATCCATTAACGGATATCTTGTAATATCCGTCAAGGAGTTCAGTTCCGCTTCAGACATAGCCGGTTCAGTTCCAGCATTCACCTTCAATTCGTTTAGCTCTTTGAAGACCCTCACCAACAGGCACTGCTGATCTTTCATCATCCTTCCCATCTCGTATATCACCGTTGATTTCTCTGCATCCTGTTTCTCCAACTCTTCATGTTTACTTTTCAGCTCAGCCAGATCAGCCTTTAATTTCTCAACCTCATCCTTCAACACATTTCCAGACCCAGCAGATGTACTCTCGGTGTCATGCCTGGCTTTCTTTGATGTTTCAGGTTGAGTATCAGATCTTCTTTTCGTTCGAAGTTCTCTGCCCGCATCTATTTCAGCTTGTATCTCATCCACCTCTCTATCAAATGAATAATCTTTATCCTTCGCATAAGCCTTCCTTTTCTTTATCTTTTTCTCTACCTCCTCAATATTTTCACCGCCCCGTTTCTTTTCCGATTCAATCAACCTCTGAATATAGACCCATCTCTCGGCCGGATACATATTTTCCCACAAATAAGTAATCCTACCCACACAATCCGGCCTTGCCGATTTACAATCCTTGAAGATCCTGGAATGCATATCCCATACCTTCAGCTCAGCACCAACCACCGGTAGACCCGGCAATTTGTCATTCAGTACCATTTGAATGAATCTTGGATACATTAACCACTTGGTGCCTTTGGTAGCGTGAATGTTCTCGAGAATATAATTGAATATTAACTTCGCGAGATTGGCCTTTTGCCCCCGGCAAAATAGCACCATAGCCCTTGCCCAGTCAAGGTTCAGCCCGTCCGTGCCTCCCTTCCTATGATCCAGGCACATGATAAACACATGAGCGATGTACCTCCACTCCTGGATCAGGTAGGACTTGACAAACTCCATCTTCTTTTCGCCGGGCATCGGCCCCTCATACCCGGCAGTCCGAAGTGCCCCGTACACTTCCTCTGCGGTCATACTTACTTCCTCTCCTACATCCTCTTCCAGTCTAAGGATCCTGGCTAGATCAGCCTCTGTGAACACCAGATCATAACCACCGACCTTGGCACAAATGCGTGACGGCTGTACCGACACGTTCATAACAGCAGTTCCCCAAAAATCCCGAACATACGTCTCATATATAGTAGGAGAGTGAGAAATGGCATAATGTATATGAGATGATTTCAGCCATTTGATTGCGTCTCTATAGCTCACGGCTTTTTCATTGTTTTCGTCAAGTAAAGCACACATGTTATGCTTTTTCTCGAAGAATAACGTCGACATTGTGCCTGAAAAATAAACGGAGAATGATCAGAAATGAAGATTTTAAGAACAGAAAATAGATTCGCTGGATGTTAGGTTCGCTGGTATAGCGAACCTGAGATTTTGGCACAAGAACCTATAGATTCGCTGACATGAAAAATCAGTCATTGTTGTCGAGCGAATGTATAGGTTCGCTAGAAACAGTCGGGCGAATCTATGTTGTTGCGCGGGCAGCATAACGACATAGGTTCGCTCGAAGTCTTGAACTTTCGTTCAGATTCGCCAGACGAACACTTAGGTTCGCTGGAAACCCTAGTTTTTCAAAAACGGCCAGAATCTCAATCAATCAACCATTAACAAGCAAATAAAGCAACAACAGGTCAAAATAAACAGTAAACGAGGCTACTAAGAAGAAAGTCCCTAACATTTAACATCAAAACAGTCTTGGATTGACATACAATCACACAATAACAGATTTAAGCAGGTTTATGATGCGATTAAGGAGTCAAAACATTGATTAAGATGAAATCGAACACATACCGAACGCTTAAATGGTGTTTAATGTATGAAAAAGGCCGGAAATAGCAAGAATCGAACGTTGGTCGGTTTGAAATTGAAAAAGCGTGCTACAGTGGTTTGGACAGCGAATGTATGAAATATCCGCTGTCACTGTATATATATACACCCATAGATTCGCTGGCAGACAGACCAGCGAACCTTAGGTTCGCCGGAAGACCAAAAGACAAAGTCTCCGACTGGTTCGCTAGCAGGTTCGCTGACACATAAACAAGCATGTTTCATGTCAGCGAAACAAAGACATACCGGGCGAACCTTAGAGACCGAGCGAATCTGTAGGTTCGCCATAGATTCGCTAGACAATCAACAAAAAATATTTTTGGTTTTTCTTAAGATTTTTTTTTTTTTTTTTTAAAATCTTTGTAAAACCGTGAATACGTCCCACGACATCAACGCTCCAAAAATAAACATAAATACATATAATCCTAAAATTTTTAAAATTAAAATTAAAAATGAAAAAAAAAGAAATAAAAATTAAGATAAAATAGAATTAACAGGAGACGGTTTAAAACGCTAGAAAGGATATATATTCTTCATGACGTTTTGAGTAGAATCCGGAGAATCATCGATTGGCGGGATTGCAGATATGTTTGTCCTTTTAAACCCATGCCGTAGTCCTTTCAACAAGAGATCAGCAGCTTCTTTTATCATGTTTTCGGTTTGATTGAAGAAACTCAGACAACTCGGTCCCCACAGACATCTAGGTAAAAAGAACAAGTTCTGTCATCAGGGTATATCTGAGCAATACTATTGACTTTGCTTGAATTTCAATGATCAACTTTTGAATGTTGACCGATGCGTTTGTTTCTTTTGACACTTGTGCAATTTTTGCATCTTTTCTTTGTGAGTGGAGCTTGTCAGCAATTGATTCATTTTGAATACAATGCGACTTATTATTTGGGAAACTCAAATAGTCTAGAGCTCCAGGTCTATACTCACGTATAACAGAGGAGATAAACATTTGAGCATGCTCGGTGAATCTTCAGGTCAATACTTCCGTATAGCAGAGAAGATCCACCAACTCCAGGTCAATACTTTCGTATATCAAAGGAGTTAAGCACTTGACACAAGACATTCTGAGGAGTTAACGAGTAACTCACTCAGAGGCTTTTCCGAAGAGCATCACTAGCAGCTTTTTATATATATATATATATATATATATATATATATATATTTTTTTTTTTTTTTTTTTTTTTGTTTTGCATACTAGAAACTCGATTCGGGGATAGGGCGAGGGTGATTTGGGATTTTTTGGGAATTTGAGACAAAGATTTGAAGATCAAGACAAAGATTTGACGCTCTCAACCCATTTTTGACAGAACCATTATCTTTGTGCAATCCAATCATGTCAAGGGGATAATCCTTGTTGTCGAGATCTTGAGCGTTATGTTTGGCTGCACAATCACAGTTTACTTTGTTTTCGGGCTGAGCCTATCTGACATATCCCAAACGCAATGCTTCTGACCTCCTTCAACGACTCTTCAACATCAATCAAAACGGAGATCCTGAAATAGCAAAATTTGAAAAACTATAAATAGTTAATCTTTTTATATCTCCCCCAAAATTTCTATATAATAGCCGTCTAATAAGAAATTTTTGTTTTTCAGATTTTCTTAATATATATATATATATATATATTTAAAAGAAACATAAAAGAAGATGAAATAAAATAAGGTAACGGAGCAAGGAATCGAGTGACCCACAGATTTTTCAAAGAAGATAAAGACCAGATTATTTACAAAGACCAGATTATTTACATATTAACAAAAGGATTCTCACAGAAAAAGGTTTTTCAAAAAGATATAAGTCCAAGCATGGAGATCAATTCATAAAAACGTGGTTTGTCAAAAGTTTTTGTGAAAAGATCAGCTTTTTGCTTTCTAGTTTCGATAGGAATAATATCAATAAACCCCTTTTCCTGTGCATCCCTGATTGCATGAATTCTTGTTTCAATGTGCTTGGTTCGAGTGTGATGAATGGGATTCTTGGCGATTCCAACAGCAGCTTCATTGTCACAAAAGAGTGGCGTGTGAAGAAAGTTGATGCCATAATCCATCATCTGATGTTGAATCCACAGCACTTGGCAACAGCAACTTGACGCAGCAATGTATTCTGCTTCTCCTGTGGACAGGGAGACGGTTGTTTGCTTCTTGCTTTGCCATGAAACAAGACATTCTCCAAGGTATTGACATCCACCAGTGACTGATTTCCTGTTGATCCTGCAACCAGCATGATCACTATCAGAAAAGGCATGTAAATCAAAGTTCCCACCTTTTGGGTACCAAAGTCCCAAACGAGAGGAACCCTTAAGGTAACGGAAAATTCGTTTAACAGCTTTTTCATGCGATTCTTTTGGATTTGCTTGGAAGCGAGCACAGTAACACACGGCAAATGTAATATCCGGACGACTTGCAGTCAGATACATGAGAGATCCGATCATCGAGCGGTACCGATGAGCATCCACAGGATTCCCATTATCATCGGAAGTAAGGCATGTTTGAGCAGTAAAAGGAATTAGTTCAGGAGAAGAGTCATCCATGCCAAACTTCGTGAGGATTTCTTTGATATATTTCTCTTGGTGGATTAGAATCCCATCAGGCTTTTGCTCCACTTGCAGCCCCAAGAAGAAACACATCTCCCCCATTATAGTCATCTCAAAACGATCCATCATCACCTTCTCAAAGTCTCTACACAACCCTTCATTAGTCGAACCAAAAATGATATCATCAACATACACCTGAACGATCAGCAGCTCGCCATCCACCTCCTTCTTGAATAATGTCATATCTATAGCCCCACGTGAGAAACCTTTACTGAGGAGATACTGTGTCAGAGTTTCATACCAGATCCTTGGAGCTTGATGCAACCCATACAATGATTTGTCAAGCTTGTAAACCTTTGACGGGAAGTCAGGATCCTCGAAGCCTGGTGGTTGACATACGTAGATCTCCTCATCAATGTCTCCGTATAGAAATGCACATTTCACATCCATCTGATAAACCTTAAAGTTTTTGTTCGCAGCATGTGCAAGAAAGATTCTGATGGCTTCCAGGCGAGCGACTGGAGCAAAAACTTCGGTATAGTCAATTCCCTCCTCTTGGGCAAAACCTTGAACAACTAGTCTCGCTTTATTTCTAATTACAACACCACGATCATCTGGCTTGTTCCGAAAAACCCATTTAGTGCCGATTGGACACTTGTTAGGAGGAAGATCAACCAGTTCCCAAACTTTGAGCTTCCTGAATTGCTGTAGTTCCATCTGCATGGCATCCACCCAACTCGGATCTTCAAGTGCCTGTTTATAATTTTTTGGAACGACCTGAGACAGAAAGGCAGCATAAAGACATTCATTAATCAATCCGCTCTGACTCCGGGTTCGCACACCATCGGTAATAGATCCAATGATATAATCGTGAGGATGGTTTTTCAGGGTTTTGAAATCAGTGTTGAGTAGTAAAGGATTTTGGTCGGTTGAAGGTGTTTGATTTGATGGTTGTGGAGGTGTAGGTGATGGGATGGTAGTGGATGTGGATGGAATATCTGATGGAGAAGTTTGAACGGTTTCATGGGTTTGAGGTGGTGGAGGTGGTGGAATGTCAAATGAAGTGGGAGGAAGTTGTGTGGCTGATGTTGAAGGTTGTGAAGGTTGTGATTGTGATGGTGTAGGTGTATGATTGAAAATAGAAACCGATGTGTGTGGAATGATGTCATCATCGTCAGAGTCAGGAAGATTAAATGATTTGAAAATGGTGGTGGCATCATAAAACCAGGCCGGTTCACTACCAATACTTGTAGTGTTTGATTCTTGCCAATCAACATAGTAGGACTCTTGCACGATCCGCGTTCGCTTGTTGTAAACGCGATACGCCTTTTGCGTGTTAGAGTATCCCACAAAGAAGCATTCATCAGAGACAGCCCCAAACTTCGTCTTCTGGTCTTGAGTATTCAGAAGAGTGCAAGAACATCCAAAGGGGCGTAGAAAATCAATCAGCGGCTTAATCCCTCGAAACAGTTGGTATGACGTCTTCATCTTTTCCTTGACAATCAGTACCCTGTTAAGAACATAAGCTGCACAATTAACCGCTTCAGCCCAGAAAATAATTGGAAGTTTTGACTCGATCAGCATAGTTCTAGCGGCCTCCACAAGGGTTCGGTTCTTTCTTTCAGCAACACCATTTTGTTGTGGTGTTCGGGCAGCGCTAAACTGTCTGAGAATACCCCTTTGTTCACAGAAGGAGTTGAAGATGTGGTTTCTGAATTCAGTTCCGTTATCGCTTCTGATGGCTTGAACCTTCTTCTTTCCAAGAACCTCTATTAGAGGAATCAGCTTCATCAATTCTTCTGCAGTCTCACTCTTGTTCGCCATGAATCTTACCCAGGTGTACCTAGAGTAATCATCTGTGACAACCAAGCAATAAGACTTTTTAGCTATAGATTTGACACTTATTGGACCGAATAAATCAGTATGTAACAATTCGAGGGGTTCTGAGATAGTATTTGTAATTTTGAGTTTATGTGGCTTTTTGTGCTGTTTTCCTCTAGCACAAGCCATGCATTTCTCGACCACAGAAAAATCCTTTTGTGGTAAACCCCTAACCAAATTGTTCTTAACTAATTTATTCAGAATTTTAAAATTGATGTGTCCTAAACGTTTATGCCACAAAAATGATTCAAAGGATGATGCTTTAGACAGAAGACATGTCACGGTGGAGTTTGATTCTGTTGAACCCATATTCAGCATATAGGTGTCATTTCGTCTCGGAGCTCGCATGATCACCATATCTTCAGGAATGGTAAACTCTGGCTTCAAGAACAGGCATTCATTTTGAAGAAACATTACAGGAATATTTTTATCACAGATTTGTGATACACTCAGAAGATTGAATGCCAGCTCAGGAACATAGTTGACGTCTTCCAAAGTGAGTGAGCCATTTGAGACTTCTCCTTGACCAATCATCTTCCCACCCTTCTTATCTCCCGCAAAAGCAACATAACCTCCATTTATGATCCTATAGTTAGTAAGAAGATCCTTCAATCCTGTCATATGTCTGGAACATCCGCTGTCAATATGCCAATGACTATTTACAACGGCATTTGAATGTTCCTGACATTTATTAAAAAATAGAAAAGTTAGACCTTTGAAATAGGCACCCAAGTCTTTGTGTACTTGGGTGGTGAAACAGATGAAGTATTGCAAAAGAAACTATTTACAAAAGTGTTTAATCTTTTTCCCAAAGATTTTTGCTTGGTGCTATTTTGGATTAACTTAGGGCATTGCTTGACAGTGTGACCAGTATTTCCACATTTGAAACAGTGAGACTTCAAACCGGTTTTGGGAATTCTGTTGACAGGAATTTTATCCATTACAATTTCCTCATCACATTCAGACAGTTGTGAGTCACAGTCACTATAAGTGTCATAGAGTTCTTTTAACTTACTTGTTGTGACTTTAACTGTATCAGATTCAGGTTTTGGTTTAAGAATGTATGAAAAAGGTGATTCCTTCTCTTTTGGTTTTGAAATTCTCACTGGTGTGAAAGATGGAATTTGGTGAGTGAAGAACTTTTGAAAACAGTTCGTTTTGGTTTGACTTTCAGAGATGTGACCTGAAAGTTTGTCTTTGTCATTCACACACACATTTTCAGTCAAATCAACATCATTAAACACATTAGGGTTTGAAGTAGAACACCCTAAATTTCTATTAAACATGGAATTGTCTGAATATGTCACATTACTACAAACAGGATTATCTAAACAAATGTCTTCAAAAGACTTCTTGAAATCAGAACTACTGCAATCACTACTGCCAGAACACCCGAGCCCAACACTCGCACCATATGCGTACTCCTCTCTAACTTCCTTAAGATTTACTTCACTTAAACCTGCAATGGAACTGTCAGTATCTTTCTGCATAATCTCTTGAATTAACTCATTTGAGGGATGAGGAATAGGTGTAGGAGAATAACAGAAAGTACTCGGTGGAGGATAGGCATATGTTTCATTGTTACTAAGACCCAACCCTGTCTTAACTCTGGCCCCCCTTTGTTTCTTGCACAGTTCTTCCCTTTTCATACCCGATATGGTCCACTGCTGCAATTTGTTTTTAAGCTTTCTTGCTTCAAACTCAGCAAGTGTAACTTGCTCAGTCAAGTAGTTAATCTCACAGTTCTTTTCTAAAAGAGTTCTTTTTAAGTGTTCATTTTCTTTTAAAGCTTCTCTTAACTTAACAAAATATTTTGATTCACTTAATTTAAGCTCTTTGATGGTTCTTTTTAATTCGTTTTCGTTTGACATTAACAATTTATTTGCTTTGTATATGCCAATTAAACGAATTTTGCAAGCAGATGAACACATATCTTCTATAACATCATAAGGAAGACCGATTACCAGTTTTTCGGCGGCCAGAGCACGATCACATTGACAGTAGGGAGTGCTTCTTTTGAATTCATCAACAGCATCCAGCCTTGCCTTTTCAATCATTTCTTCCAAGCTAGCCTTAGACTCCTCCTCATGCTTTACTTCATTAACAGCGGCTTCACAAACTAACCCGGAATGATTCAGATGTCTTTGAGCAATAACACCTGATTGAACTTTAACAGCATCCTCCACTTTCTCTTCCTCTTCATTTCCAAAAAATTCTTTGAACGGATCAAAGAGATTTATTTCATTGTCATCAAACTCAGTAATTTCAGCAACAAGGGCATGGTTAATCTCCTCCTTGGTTTCTTCGATTTCTGCACTCCAGTCAAAGTTGGTGAGAAGTGCAGTTTCATTCTTTGACTTTGCTTCCTCAACTTTTTCTTGAATTGGAGCAGATCTTGGATTTGCAGAGTTAACTGGCTCAGTAACTATTGGTAATGGGCATTCTCTCTTGAAGTGGCCCAGTTGTTTGCAGTTATAGCATCGTAACTTTCCCTTGTCATATCCCAGCTTAGCATTCTGTCCTTGATTTCCAAAGTTTCTTCTGCCAGTTCTTTCCATGAATCGTCTGGCACGAAGAGTGAGCATAGCCATCTGCCATTGAATATCTGTTTCCTCCAGATCATCAGGGTCTACCTGATACATATCTTCTACTGTCATACCCTTCCCTTTCAACTCACCTGCAACAAGAGCTTCGTAACTGTGGACAAACATTCCAAATAATGCCATGGTGTCTGACGGAATCTGTGTGGTGACAGATGCATTTGAGCTTGAACCAGCGTTAGTAGATGCACCAGCAGACTTAGCAGACACATGACCTGAAGATCCTCTAGATGCTGCACTGTAAACATAAGAGTTTGCAGCGGATGAGATAAGTGCAGCATTTTGAGAGGGAATGTTTGGGACCATCATTGACTGATTATATTCTCTTCTTTTTACATCAAGGTCGAAAGACTTCAGCTTGTTGATGACGTCCATCAGTTTGTAATCAGGAAAGTTTCTCTCTTGTTTCAGCAGCTTGATTTGAAGGCTCCATTGAGGAGGAAGAGAATCTAGCAACTTTGCTACTTGTTCGTGATTGCCCAGCTTTTCATCATATTTCTTCAGATTACTTGACACCGATAGGAATCTATTTGTAATATCAGTCAAGTTCTCTTGTGAATACCCTACAAAAGAGTTGAATTCCTTTTCAGCCTGAGCTTTTCTATCCAGTTTCAGATCCTCATTGCCATCATAAAATTCACACAATGCATCATACAGACTTTTTGCAGTTGTGTGTTCTGCAAACCGGTTGAAGATGTCCTGATGTAAGCAAAGTATCAGTGCCCCTAATGCCTTCTTGTCACGATCCAGTAACTTGATATCTGTTTCAGTAAAAGTAGTTGGGTCTGTGTTTACTGAAGTGACGGTTCCTTCAACGGTTTTTGGCACGTGCGGGCCATTCACTATAGATTCCCATTGGTTGTAGTCCGTGTAGTAGAAGAACGCTTTTAAACATCTTTTCCAATCTTCAAAGTTTTCACCACTAACAAGCCTCGGTGGCCTGTTAGGTTGAACGCTGTCCAGATCATTCATGTTAAGTGTTGATGAAGTCATAACTTAGAACAGATAATAGATTCGCTGAAAAATGACAGATTCGCTGGCTAGTTTCGCTAGAAGAACACAGCAGATTCGCTGGCAAATTCGCTGGAAGCAGATTCGCTCGACAGTCAAACAGTTTCGCTGACGAGCAAGCACAGATTCGCTGGCCTGATTTTGGCAGCAGTTTCGCTTGCACAGTCAGTCAAACAGGTGAACTTTCGTTCGATGAAATCTCAGATTCGCTGGCCACAACACAATCCAAGCAGGACAAAAATTTGAATTAGGTTCGCTGGAAGAACACACAGTTTCGCTGGTAGAACAATTAGGTTCGCTGGTAGCTCAACCACTCTGAAACAGTACGGAAACAGCTCGAAAACCCTCAAAACTTGACCATTTGCCTACACGTTTGTTTTAAAAGCTTTGTATGTCCAAATACCACAAACCTTGACCAAAATACAACTCCAAAACACAAGAAACAAGCTTGAAACAGAATCAAAGTGTTTTGACCCAAAAACTTCGAAAATCAACACAAAAATCACTTGAATCAAACAATCAAGAGCACTAAGGCTCTGATACCATATTGTTGGTCCATAATGATCGTGATTTCAGTGCTTTGTTGACTTGTTTAACACAAATATGTCAAATACTTGAAGAACAAAGTGAATAAAGTCCAAATAACCCAATAACAAGATCTAACACACAATCGAGGTTAATAAGCTACAATGATAAGTAAAATAAGCTCCTAGCACCTCAATAGAACGATTACACAACACAAATCAGTGAGAAATAGTCTTGGTAAAAGATGTGCAAAAGTTGTATAAATGTGAAGATAAGGTTACAATATATAGTGATGTTAGGTTCGCTGATAGATTCGCTCTAGCGAATCTATCCAGCGAACCAACACAGGTTCGCTGGGCACATAGGTTCGCCCAGTCGACACCTAGATACAAAAGACATGTTGACCTGCGGGCGAATCTATAGATTCGCCCGTAGGTTCGCTAGAACTAATACAATTACAAGACAAACAATTACATACAAAAGTAGCACCGACAAGCCGGTGGGTCCAACCTATACATAGTGACTATCAGTAAAAGTGTCCTTATATATATTTGTTAGGACGCTTTTTAAGTTGTTCATAGACATATTATGCGACCAAATTGGTTTCATAATCTTATTTGCGATATTAGGACGCTTTTTAAGTTTCAGGACTTATTACAACCCTTTACATGAAACGCTTTTACTATTGGTCCTATTAAATGAAAGGTCCTATAAAGTACCATTATAGGACACTTTTGGGCGTACTAAAAACCCAATTTTGTTGTAGTGTCGGTTTACATAAAGAAAGAAAAAGAAAACTAATCGAGACGAATGTCACAGTCTCCCCTCCTTTAGGAAATTTCGTCCCGAAATTTAATTATGAAGAGGCTGCAACAAAAAGGTGCGGACACTTTTTCTTCATTTGGTCTTCACGCTCCCAAGTAAACTCTGCTCCAAGTTTAGACTCCCAACGAACTTTCACAATAGGTATCCGACTATGCTTAAGTTTCTTAACTTCCCGATCCATGATTTCAACTGGCTTCTCAATAAAATGCATAGATTCGTCGATTTGCACTTCATCAAGAGGTATGTGAAGATTTTCATCGGTTAAACACTTCTTTAGATTTGAAATGTGAAAAGTAGGATGGACATTACTGAGTTCCTCGGGCAGTTCGAGTTCGTAAGCTACTTTCCCGACACGCTTGAGTACTTTGAATGGACCAACATAACGAGGTGCTAGCTTCCATTTCTTTCCAAAGTGGACCACTCCCTTCCAAGGTGATACTTTAAGAAGTACGAGATCGCCGACTTTGTATTCCATGGGCTTCTGTTTCTTATCAGCATAATACTTTTGACGGTTTCTAGCAGCAAGTAAGTTGTCACGAATTTTATGAATTTTGTCGGTAGATAACTGAATAAACTCAAGACCAGGGATCTGAGCTTCCCCAATTTCAGTCCAACAAATAGGAGATCGACACTTCCGACCAAAAAGAGCTTCAAAAGGTGCCATGTCGATGCTTGAATGATAGCTGATATTTAAGAAAACTCGACCAACGCTAGATGAGATTCCCAATTACCGCCAAAATCTATGACATAAGCTCGAAGCATATCTTCAAGAGTTTGTATCGTTCTTTCGATTTGACCATCGGTTTGGGGATGATAAGCAGTGCTAATGTTAAGCTTAGTACCCAGAGACGATTGCATACTTTGCCAAAATCTTGACATGTATCAACTGTCACGACCAGAAATGATGTCTAATGGCACACCATGACGACTAACGATTTCATGAATATACATCTTAGCCAACTTACTAGCCGGATCGCTTTCACGAATAGCCAAGAAATGAGCGGATTTAGTCAAATGATCAACGATGACCCAGATGCTATCACAACCACTTGGAGTGCGAGGCAGTTTCGTGATGAAGTCCACAGATATACTTTCCCACTTCCAAACGGGAATTTCAGGCTGAACAAGTAAACCGGATGGACGCTGATGCTCGGCTTTGACCTTGGAACAAGTGAGACATTTGGCCATATACAAAGCTATGTCCTTTTTCATACCAGGCCACCAATACTGTTTACGAATGTCCATGTACATTTTGTCCGAACCAGGATGAATGGAATAACGAGATTTGTGAGCCTCGTTCAAAATGATGGTACGAAGATTATCACAATTCGGAATCCAAATACGGTCCATGAAATAAAGCAAATCATCCGACTTAGTTACCAATTGATTTTCGACACCGCAAGACATTTCGGTGTACATGTTTCCCGTTGTGACTGAAGTATGCTGAGCATTCAGAATAAGAGACTTGAGATTTGACTGGACTGTAGCACAATGAAGCACGACATGTTCCTTACGACTTAGGGCGTCGGCCACAACATTAGCTTTACCGGGATGGTAGCGAATCTCGCAGTCGTAGTCGTTAAGTAACTCGACCCAACGTCGCTGCCTCATATTGAGTTCTTTCTGATTAAGGATGTGCTGGAGACTCTTATGATCAGTGAATACGACACACTTGGTGCCATAGACATAGTGCCTCCAGATTTTTAGTGCAAAAACAACCGCACCCAATTCGAGATCATGAGTCGTATAATTCTTCTCGTGAATCTTGAGTTGTATTGAGGCATAAGCTATCACCTTGCCTCGTTGCATAAGAACACAACCAAGCCCACGATTCGAAGCGTCACAATAGACAACAAAATCATCGTTACCGTCAGGAAGAGTTAAAATCAGAGCATTGCATAATGCATGCTTAAGAGACTGAAACACTTGAACTTGCTCTGGACCCCAATTATAAGGTACACCCTTTTGAGTGAGGGTAGTAAGAGGCACCACAATCTTTGAAAAGTTAGTAATGAAACGACGGTAATACCCGGCTAAACCAAGAAATGAACGAATTTCAGTGGGAGTCTTTGGTTCTGCCCACTTTTGAATTGCCTCGATCTTTGACGGGTCTACATGAATCCCTTTGTCGTTGACGGTATGACCGAGAAATTGAACTTCTTTAAGCCAGAACTCGCACTTTGATAATTTAGCATACAACTTTTTCTCTTTCAAGAGCTCGATAATTAACCGAAGGTGTTGTTCATGCTCAGATTTGGACTTAGAATAAATTAGAATGTCATCAATGAACACGATTACAAATCTGTCCAAATATGGTCTACACACGTGGTTCATTAGATCCATGAAGACCGCGTGTGCATTGGTTAGTCCGAAAGGCATAATCATGAACTCGTAGTGACCATACCTAGTTCGAAAAGCAGTCTTGTAAATATCATCATCATGAACTCGGAGTTGATGATAACCAGAACGAAGATCAATTTTGGAGAAATGAGACGCTCCTTGAAGTTGGTAAAAAAGATCGTCGATTCTCGGTAACGGATATCGGTTTTTGACCGTGAGCTTATTAAGTTCACGATAGTCGATGCACATACGAAATGAGTTGTCTTTCTTTTTCACAAACAAAACTGGAGCTCCCCAAGGCGAGGAACTTGGACGAATAAAACCTTTATCCGAAAGGTCTTGAATTTGGCTTGCGAGCTCTTGCATTTCGGATGGAGCAAGTCGACATGGAGATTTAGCGACAGTAGTTGCTCCGGGCACAAGGTCGATACGGAATCAACTTGACGAACAGGAGGAAGGCCAGTTAAATCCTCGGGAAAAACCTCTGGAAAATCTCGAATGACGAAAATATTCTCGATCTTCTTCAGTTTCTCCTCGGATTTCACAATGTGAGCTAGAAAGGCCACATACTTCTTTCGTAGGTACTTTTGAGCTTTAACATATGACATGAGTTTTAACCCTTTCGAAGGTTTCTCCCCATAAACGTTAAGTACGTCCCCAGACAGGAGAGGAATCCGGATATATTTTTCAAAGCAAACGACCTCGGCATGGCACTTCGAGAGCCAGTCCATGCCTATAATGACGTCAAAGCTACCGAGTTGCATCGGAATTAGATCCACCGAGAATTCATGTTCACGAAGATAAAGAGTATAGTCGGGGATAACAGAATCAATTTCAACTGATTTTCCGTTAGCAGTTTCAACTACAAAAGATTCCTCTAATCTAGATCATGGTTTAGCAAGTAAAGGCTCAAATTTCATAGAAACAAACTCCTATCGGCCCCGGTATCAAATAAAACTGAAGCATAATGACCGTTAATTAGAAACGTACCATTCACCACATCATTGTTGGTTTGAGCCTGGAGGGCGTTGATATTGAAAGCAGGACCTCGAGCAACTGGAACCATATTGGTTAACTGAGGACACTGATTTTTGAAGTGATTCGAATCACCACATTGATAGCAAGCACGGGCTAGAGGATTACCAAGCACCTTACAATAGTTAACAGTGTGGCCAAAACGACCACATTTAGTGCAGTGGTGACATGGAGAGCTAGACAGATGATGATACTTGCAGTTGTTGCACAGAGGGAGAGTTCTAGTGTAGGGCTTTCTCTCTGGAGGTTGAAACGTAGGACCCGGTTGATGAACTGGAGCTTGTTGCTTGGCCGGTGCAGCAGGAGCAACAACAGCATAAGAAAGAGCTTTGTGCTTTCGCTTTTTACTCTTAGAAGAAGTTTCAGCATTAACCTCTTTCGCAGTTTCAGCTGTTGATTTCTTCTTACCATTTCTAACCAAAGTCCCGTTTTTCACGTGGTTATCAGTTAGCTGAGCGACAAGACGGATTGTGTCTTCCAGGGTAGTAGGGTTACTACCCCAAACAGTATCCTGGATTTGCATAGGTAGACCACTGATATATTTTTCGATGGCCTGAGACAATGGAGTGATCAAATGTGGTACCAGAAGACTCAGTTCATGGACACGGTTAGTGTAAGCCTGATTTTCCCCACTGTCCTGAGCCAGATCCCAAAACTCAGCTTCCAGTTTCTTAACCTCATTTCTAGGCCATAGCAGCATCGACTCCCCGTTTACGTCTTTCCCCGTACCACCACGTAAGAGCCTGATTTTGAAGAGCACTCGTCGCATGACGAACTTTGAGATTTTCTGGGCATTCACTATTCAGAAAAGTGTTTTCCATACTTTCAAACCATTGCAACAGAGCGATGGCTCCTTACGTTCCGCTGAACTTAGTCGGATTACAAGAGCTGAACTTTTTGAAGGAACACTCAGAATGAGGAGGGTTGGCAGCAGTGTGATTATTCAGATTAGTCATCAGAGTTGGAATGACTGTCGCCATTTCTTTAGCAACTATCGATGCGATCCTTCGTTCAGCCCTTGCAGAACCATAACGGGGTCCGTGTCTCGACATACTGAAATATTACCGAGGAAAATATTATTTAAATGATAAATCGTTGAGAAAATAAATAAGTACAAAATTTGATAAACATAAGTAAAGAGATCGAGTCATTGAAATCATGTTGAGATATTCTGAATATAAACTCTTAGTTTGCAAACCAAGACGAATACGTTGACTTATCAAAGTAATTTAGCCATCCACAACCTTAATGAAGACATGCTTACCTATAAGTGGATACTCATCCCGAGGGTTTCCAGGTAAGGTAACGGATCCATCGGTAGATTTGGATTTATATGAATACCGTTCCTAGATAGAACACCCGAGATACAGGCACCCACCCTTCCAGCATCGCACGTGTTCGATTATGGGACTATGACTTTGACGAGAATTGAAAAATCATGAAATCTTGAATTAAAATTTGAAAAAATTAAATATATAAATGATAAACTGATTTTTGATATTCGTCTTAAAATTGAAGTTCACGCGAATGATATCGAGATAATCGTGAGAAATAAGAAAGGGCATATAATGTAACATATATGGAATAAGCATACTCCTAAATAAAACACGAGAGGACTCATATTTGGGTTCTTAGTTATAGTGTAGGTCATTCCATTTCTAATAACCTAATTCCCTATAACCATGGCTCTGATACCAATCTGTCACACCCCGACCGATGGCGGAATCACCGAGGCAGACGAAAGATGATGATTGCTCATAGCTCATGGTATTCAAAATGGTTTAAATATTATTAAAATTCAATTATCCGAAAAAGACTAAATGAACATCCAAACAAACAATCCCAAACAGAAACAAATAATAAGTCTATTTTAATTTATTTAACTAGGTCCAAGCCCCTAGTCATTTAGCATCCAAGTCTCCTAACCTGTTTTTCCTGAAATCATGTGAAAAGTAAAAAGTCAGCTAACGAATTAGCCGGTGAGTAAACATAGGTTTAGAGATACGTAGTAGTACATGATAAAAAAATCCAATTCATATTGTTATGTCAAAACTTATATATGCAAAACATGAACACACAAGATAACAACGCATAATCAAACATTGAATGATAAAGGGGGTTCCACATGATAATGATACTCACTTATAATCACCCAAGAATCAGGGGTGGGTCCTTTTGACCAATAGATCTACCATTAGTAACTGTCGGTTTCTACAAATTAATGATTACACTTGCACAAAAATTGCTATCAGGCTATGAACACATATTTTGCAAGTAAAGACATAACATGAATTGTTTAAATGAAATAACTGATAAACTGAATCTGAAATCTGATTTAAATAGGTCACATGATATCACCCCTAATACGTAATATTAGTATACATATATTTAACTTTGATTTAACATGAAATATTGTGATTAAATTGTATGTGAATCTTGTCCCTTTACGAAAACGATTAAAATAGATGATCCGTTAAATGACACGACCGTTTTTTAAAAAACTGACTAATTAACTTATAAAAATATATTTACCATAGTTTTAAGTAAATAATCATGATTAAAATAAATCTCGAGAATAAAATCCATACGCAAATTTGTTTATTTAACTTTTATAAAATCCATGCGTATCATAGGTTTTAAACGTTTAAGACTTGAAACTCCGGTAAAAGAAATTGACGAACGTCACATATAAAAGAAATCTTACCTTTTATTTGTATTTTGGAAAAATATATATTTTTTCTTTACTTGTAAATCTTTTATGGCTAATCTTTTTATTAATTATAGGATAAGATGATTATAAAAAGGTTAATGTTAAAATAATAAGAGTTTAAGTCAAAAGATAATTAATATAAAATAGTGACACAGTCCAGGGTTCAAACCCTAGACCTCCTGTTTCACAACAATAACTCCCAACCACCCAGCCGGATCTGTTTTTGTTTGTATTATTAGAAACAAATAGTTTAACCAGTTCCATCCTTAAACCCAATTCCTTATTCAAACCATAAACCCTAATCGCCTAATTTGATCCAGAAATTAAATCTGTAAATGAAATCCACCATCACCACGATGATCAGCATATGAAATCGAACACTATGACCCTTTAATTACCTGAATTTGATTACGGATTGAAGAAAATGGAAGAAAAATGAAGAACACAGATTCAGATCAAATTGAAACTGCAATTGTTGATGATAATGAAATTAAAAACACAAATTTACTAAATGATAGATGAGGAACAAAAGCCTAAAGAATTTAAAGCTTGAAACATACCTGAAGTAGGTCGTTGATTAGGAGCAGAGAGGACGAAGAACAGAGAATTAAACCGACTGATGTGTGTGTTTAGAAGTGAAATTGGAGTTGCAGAAAGATAATGTGATGTTGAAAGAGTGTTTAGGGCTGTATATATAGAGCTGGTATGGGTTAAAACGATTAGATCAAAGCCGAGTGGGTCTCGGTGAAGATAAGTTCAATTCGAACGATTTGTTTTGATAATTGTTAAATAAACGCGTTCAATTCCTCTTAATCGGTTGTAGGAGTGTTTTGGATTAGCTTAATTTGGTTTTTATTGTCTGTTTTGGTTAATTAGCAATTGAAATCAGTCGGGTTTTGTGAGGTTTTGGTTTGGGTCAATAATAACTGTTAATACTCGATTATATGGTGATGTTAAGTTCGAATCTAGCTGATAAATTGATAAAGCCGGTTTAAACGAGTTAAAATGGTGCAGATTTGGTTGAATTCGCGGTCGCCGGAGACGCTGCCAGATTCACGGATGGGGGGTTGGTTTTTAAAAGTTATTTACAGTTTAACCCCCTGTACCTTTAGTTGTGTAAATTGGTTGTTTAAAGGTTTAAATTGTGTTTTATAAATTACATATTCAACCCTTAACTTTAACTTTAACTAACCAACTAACAATTTATATAAATTGTTTCTTGTTAAATTTAAGTACATTCATTTTATAACATAAAATTGGTAATTAAAATATTAATAAAGAGATTTAAAATAACGTAAACCTTTATTTCATAATAAACCCTAAGATTACATTATTATTCGACGGTTCGGTTTACATAAAGAAAGAAAAAGAAAACGAATCGAGACGACTGTCACATCTTTGGCGTAAAAGTGACACATTGGGCTTTCTAAGTGTGACACTTTGGCCAAAGAGTGACACTTTGTTTGGTCACCTAAGTCGTTTAATCGTCGTGACGTGCGTCTACAAATACCTAAAGGAGAAACCAAGTACGTAAATACCAACATACAATACTATAAACATATTGATAACAACACATTCATATCCGTACATATAAACGTAACCACAGTATAACAACTTGGTTTCATATACCTCTATACAGTTACAAACGTATTTACACAACCGTACTTCATCAATATAATCAGAAATAATAATAAAAGTAAATAAGTAAAGATAATAAATAACAAATAAGGATATGTAATATAAAATAATTATATTAAACATCAAAATAAATAGTAAAAACCTAAAAATAGGAATAATCTTTGATCTAAGAGTGACATTTTGGTTGAACAGGTTGTCACTCTTTGGCCTAAAAGTGACACATTGGCTTTCTAAGTTGACACTTTGGCCAAAGAGTGACACTTTGTTTGGTCACCTAAGCCGTTTAATCGTCGTGACGTGTGTCTACAAATATTTAAATGAGAAACCACGTACATAAATATCAACATACCACACTATAAACGTATTGCTAACAAAACACATTCATATCTGTACATATAAACATAACCATAGTAAAGAAACTTGTTTTCATATACCTCTATACAGTTACAAACGTATTTACACAACCGTACATCATCAATATAATCACAAATAATAATATAAGGAAATAAGTAAAGATAATAAATAACAAATATAAAATAATTATATTAAAACATCAAAATAAACAGTAAAAACTTAACAATAAAAACATTGTGTCACTCTTTGGCCTAAGAGTGACATTATAGTTGAACATGTTGTCAATCTTTGGCCTTAGAGAGACACATTTGATAAAAAAAGGTCAATAAATTATACAGATAAAATATTATATTTTTTTAAAACAAGAAAGGTGTCACGCTTAGGCCTAAGCGTGTCATCGTCCACATAAAAAAATCAACAAACCACAGATCCCGGTATTTCCGACATTCTTTTTGTCAGTCTGGGACCAAAGCGTCATACTAAAACAAAGCGTCACACTTAGACCAAGTCGGGACAAATTGATCCCATATTTTGACTTAAATTTCATGCTTTAACCTAAATGTAACACTTAAGTCATGTAACTCTCCTAAAGGTTTAGGAGTTGTTTGGCAAAATATGAATCGTTAAATGCTGAATGGTTAAGAGGTCTGAATCCTTAACGTGCTTATCAATGAGAGAAATGTTTAGGATCGAACTTTAGATGAAGGTAAATTTCGTATATGATCCAATCAGTTCCATTCAACATTTCTCTGTCTCTTAATCATTCAGCACTTAACTAAATCATTTAAATGAAATTGGTACAGGCCATCACTAACTGATACCGAAGCTCAAGATCTTCAAAACTGTGTGCAACTCTTGTCTTCTAAACAATGGTACAAAGATAAGAAGGACACATGAATTTGGGGTGATATTGTTGACGGGGAAAACATAGTACATTATATCAGAACGCATCTTGATCAGCATCAACCCGAAAAAATAATCCAATGGAATAATTGGGTGCCTCCAAAAGTCAATACCCTTGTATGGCGTGCAAACATGGATAGAATACCAACCCGTGAAGCCCTCTCCAAGTGGGGGGGTCCCTATCCAAAACCCTTTATGCCCAACCTGCAGTGATCAAATCGAATCATACGATCATGTCTTCACTTCATGTAGCTTCATCAGCCTTGTTTGGTCGTTCAAAAGTTCGTGGCTGAAAATCGCCCCTAAATTTGCATTTTCTTTTGATGACCTCCTAAAGATTCATGACCATGCATCAAAAGATAAATAAAAAAAGAAGATGATTCAAGCTATTGTCTACTCAACTATATGGTGTGTATAGAAACAAAGAAACGATCTAATCTTCAAAGGCTCCCAGCCCTCGGTCATTAACACAGTGGGGTGTATCAAAGCTATCTCGTTCTTATGGGTTAAAAATAGATTTAAGCGCCACAACATTGATTGGGAAAAATGGAGTGCCTTTAATTTTTAAATGACTGTATCTTCTTGATTTTAATCCTTTTTTCCTTGTATATGAGACTAGCCTCTTGCTAGAGTTTAATGAATCTCATCTTGCTGTTAAAAAAAAAAACTAAATCATTTAAATGCTATTTTTTTATGAAATCAATGCTATGATTGCTGAATACTGAATAAGTAATAAGCAAGCACTGAATTTTATTAATAAGCGGTCCAAATGCCCTTTAATGCATACCGAATTCCCCTTTACAAAATTAATTACATTCGTGATTTGTGCCGCCCATAAGATATGGAGATATTAAAACACATTATTATCTGTGCTGTTTTAGGAGCATTAAATTGTCTGATATAAGTCTGATGATTGGAAACAATTGTCTTTCAAGTCTTCCTATACATCGATCCATCAACTTAGCAGCTCTAACTCAAAATGTCGTTCTAAGAAGAAGAAAAAATAACAATATGTTTGTTTTATCTTTTAATAATTCAGTATAGTGTTTAACCTTTTAAATTTAGCATTTAAAGAGTTCGTTTTATAAAAAAAATGCATTTGAATTGTTCAGTTAAGTGCTGAATGGTTAAAAGACAAAAATATGTTAATTAAACATGTACCAAACTTACGCTTATCTGAAGTTTTACCCAACATTCATCCCATTTATAAATCATCTTAATGGTTCAGACCTATTAACCATTAAGCACTTGATAATTCAAAATTTGCCAAACAGCCACTAAACCTAGATAGTCAAAATGCAAACAAAATAATACATTCATAGCTACGGAAGGTTTGCTTTTCTTGAAGTTCCTCAATTTTAGTTTATACATAGATAAATTTAATGAAAATAGTTATAAACTATTATTGTTATAAAAAAACCAAACCCAACCTACTTTCAAATGGACCGTACTTGTGAACATAAAATTGGTATTTTTAAAATAAATTATGTATTTTATTTACAAACACATATATTCATTTTAGAATAAAACTAGATATAAGAACGGCCGCGTGTTGCGGCGTCTATGTCTCGTGTATGTGTTGTTGTCACACGCATTGATAATGTAAAGTAAAAGTGTAATATCTCGTACGTAGCTCATAGTGCGTAGAATCAAAGTTCGAAATATGTCAAAAGCATAGTAAAAGATTCAAAAATGTAACCATGTCGAAGTTGAGAGGCCAAAAGTGTAAAATTTTAAAGACAAAAGAAAAAAAATACTTGAGTTGAGAGGCCAAAAGTGTAAAGTGTTAAAAAAAAGAAAAAAAGAAATACATAATCATGCAGGTAACAGGTTTCGAACCCCGATGACAGCCATGTCGGACGCGTGCACATACCACTTGATATGGCATCCCTTTTGTTAGCTAAACTAAAACACACAATATATATATCCTAAACTAATGTCAGAATCTTAAAAAAAAAAGTAAAATCAACCAATCAGAACTTGACATGTGCCCAATAGTGGTTATCCGGTGTCACCACCGACATTACATTATAGAAGTATATATAATATGTTTTTTTTAATAAATGATCACAACACATACTAACCAACTTGTAATCATTTTAGAATAAAATATGTATTTTTTTCACAAACATTACCAATAACTAGGTTTTCTTGTTTTTAAAATTTATTACCAACGAAATAAAATATAAATTTATAAAAACTTTTAAACGACGAACATAAATGAACATGTCGTATGAACATAAATAAATATATTATCAAATATTTACAAACATAAATGACAGACACAATCTATGTTCATATTCGTTCGTTTAACTTAAAAAACAAAAATTCAGTTTGTTTTTTGTTTATTTCTTAAACGAATGAACATAAGCTGATAAGCGAACTTTCTCTCAAATGGCTCATAAATTGTTCACCGATTGTTTGCTTCGTTAATAGCTTATAGCCCAAAGTTAAAGACAATTTTAATTATTGAAATTTAACGAATATGTCGACTGAACATAAATAAAGATATTATCAAATATTTACAAACATAAATGACAGACACAATCTATGTTCATATTCGTTCGTTTAACTTAAAAAAAATAAATTTAGTTCGAAAATAAATTTAGTTCGTGTTTTGTTTATTTCTTAAACGAATAAACATAAGCTAATAAGCGAACTTTCTCTCAAATGACTCATAAATTGTTCACCAAATGTTCGCTTTGTTAATAGCTTATAGCCCAAAGTTAAAAGAATAAGTTTTAATTATTGAAATTTAACTTTGAGTCCAAAACTTGAAAGCCCAACGTTATAAAAAAGTGGGCAGTGATCCAATATAAAAAGGCCCAACACAGCATAATATGAATCTAAGAGAGTAAAAGAAGAATCAAAGAAACTAAAATATTTAGATGCCTGCTTAAAACCTATCCAACTTACTCATTTTAAATTCTAACATGCTAAATTAAGTGAATGGTGAATCTATGTGACAATATCGTTGAGATGAAATTGTTTAAGAACCACTCAACCACACAGGATCCATATAGCCTACTTCCACAATTTGATATTTAGTATTTCAGTAGCTTTAATACCCATGTGATATACACAGGGTAAATAATAATATTTATAACACATGTTAAATAATAATATTTATAAAAAAATCATAACTATTATGTTTAAAGATTTGTAACTATTTAACATTTAAAAATTTTGCTCCATCAATTCATGCATGGTGCAAAATTCCACTTAATTTTTTACATACAAAACTTCCTATTAATTACAGAACAAAAAAATTTCCCCCAAAAAATTGCCCCTAAAACTTTAAAATATTAAATAGATTTCAAATATTTCTTTTATCGTTTAGAATTGTGCATTAGTGAGTCATGTGCATAAATATAAGCGTTAACCTGATTAGTGACCTGAAAGAATATTTTATATACTATATATGTATATTATTATTAATATATATTAAAATAAGTTGATGATAACTTGCTGCTTTACTAAGTGACATATTTTAAACAAACATGTTTTTTTGTAACTTTCTTTATATTTGTAATTTTTTTATATATAAATGTTGATGAGCTAACTTAACAAGTGTATATTTAAAACAAAGTTAAATTAAAAAACATGATTGAACAAAGACCTATTAATTCAAATAAATGCTTTTGGAAAAAATTTAAAAAATTGTATTGGTTAATGTGAGTTTCACAAGTGGCAAATCTTATGTGATGATTATAAGCGAGGTTATAAAAAAAGTTTTTTTTCTATAAAATCTAAAAGTAATTTGAACCATTAGATCTTAGATTCAAAGACTATTAAAATTCGGTAGCATATTTGTTAATATTTGGAGATTTAAATGATAAAGAAAATGACATTTTATTCATATGTTCGTTTTTTCTCTCCAAAAGTCTATTTTTTAATAGAAAATCAAAGAAGTAATTTTGGTCGTTAGATCTTAGATCTAAAGATTATCAAAATTTGGTGGTATAATTGTAAATATTTGGATATTTAAATGACAGAGAAAATGTATTTTAGTCTTAGCTGTTTGTTTCATCCTCTTAATGATTCAGACTGTTTGTTTGCGAGTAGATGTCTGAATAGTTCAAACATTTGCCTCTGAATGGTTAAGTATTATACTGAGTTTAAATGTTTAAGACCTCTTTTCTAAATTGGCTAGACATTTGCCTTTGAATAGTTGAGCAATGTACTAGCTCTTAATTATTCATGCCTCTTACTAATTCAACACTTAATGATACAGACATCTTATTAGTTCAGCACTTAATCATTCAGAAGTTGTCAAACAGTCCCTTAATATCTTTCAAAGGAGTACTATTGTCGCTAATTAAAAAATATTTTAATTTTTTTTAGATCTTCATTGTGTCTTTTGTTCGTCATTATGTATTTCTGCTCATCATTGTGACTTTTGTTGGTTATTGTGTCTTTCTACACATCTTTGTGATTTTTTCTAGTTTAAACAAAGTCCATTACCTACTCATTCAAAGCCTCATATTTTTTTATTAAACTTGGTTAACTTTTATGGGTAGAACATGCGTCTCCTAGGTGATTTTCTCCTCCTTCGTAAACCCTGATCGTTCTCTTCTCATTCTGTGTATTTGATCACAGATCAAATCACATGTTGAATCATAAACAACCAAAAATCATTATATCATCATCAATTATCCATAATGCCTAAATAGTCATACTAAATCTAGCCAATCATCATCCCAATCATCAAATCAAACATAATAATCACTAGATCTAACAACATTATATATGGAAGATGAACAAAGATCAAAAGAGGAGAAATTTAGATACACCAACCACCAAAAACTCCTCCAATCTTCAAATCAATGCTTTATCTTCACCAAATTAGCTCTAGATCTTCAAATTCTTCCTTGATTCTTCACCCAACAGCAGCAAAACCTTCAATCCAAGCTTCAATCTTCAAGATCCATCTTCTAAACCCAAAGATCAAGCTTCAAATCTCTAAGTTTAGCCTCTAAATCCTTGAATCAAAGCTCAAATATGCTCACAAACCCTCAAAACCCTTGTATTCAGCCGTTTTGTGTGTTTGGGTGAAGAGATGATTCATGAAAAGTCCCCAAAATGTTGTTTAAATAGTGAGAATTTAGGTATTTTTCCGTCAGTATCGCTTGGCAGACCGCCAAGAAGTGCCAAAATATCATTGGCGGTCCTCCAAAAGTTCAGAAACCCACTGGTCAAAAAAGGTCAACACATTTTAATGGTGCAGTGTCGCGTGGCGGACCGCCAAGAATGTTATTACTAGCTTGGCGGTCCTCCAAGAGTGGCTGGTCAAGAAAAAATTCTTTAGCTTCACGTTTCCGACCCGTTTCATGCACCAAACTCACTCATTTTGAAGAAAACCTGTAAAATTTAGTGAAACCAACTAAGTACCTAAAAAAATATAAAATATTATAATAAAAAGAGAGATAAATGTGGTAAAATATATCAATAATCTCATGTGTTTAACAACACATCAAATATCCCCACACTTAACTTTTTGCTTGTCCCTAAGCAAAATATTTACAAACACATCCAACACAATTCTCAAACAAATACGCCTTCATCGATTAAAATCGAATCGAATCTCGAGATTCACAACTTTATTATTATGTTTATTATAACGATCAAAGGTAACCCAACTAGCACGGTGAAGCAATTTTAAAACCAAAGTCTACCCAATCAAGCTTTGTTCACCTTCAAGTATCAAACTATACATACTTGCACCCCTCACTCTCACTCAACCACTCGGGCTAGATATGAAATTTGGGAGTGAACTCTCAATGCCGATTAAAGTAGTGCAATATAAACATAAGCTTGTATGCCAATCATATCTCCACCTTTTGACAAGAAATTAACAAGAATCAAGAGGTCTTTATTCGGGTTGTAACGTGGCTAGGGCTAGGGGTAGGATAAATAAAGGAAAAACAAACGAAAAGTGCTAAAAACCCGGCTTTGTCAATATCTAAACAATCAAAACAACTAACTTGTAACCAAAAACCAAAACTTGGATCAAACTTGGATCCCAAACCTAATATACTATCAACTTAGGGTCAATTTTCTTACCCTTTTTCTTCTTTTCTCATTTTTCTCAACATCTTTTTTTTTCTTCTTTTTTTCTTCTTTTTTCTTTCTTTCTTTTTTTTTTCATAAACATTTATTCATACTTTCTGACTATATACAAACTTCTAAAAGCTTCTCGAAATTTCAAACTACTTAAAACAATAAAAAGCTTTGTTTAAACACTAACTTAGCCGGATTTTCAAACACTTGGGCCAAAGCAAAAAGGGTAAAAAATATACGAAAGGAAATGGCTAAATGGGTCAAACAAATAAAAAGGTTAAGGCTCAGACGTGGTAACTAGGGGAAGTATATAAAATGGACAGGTATAAACAGGTCGGAATAGGTGAATCCTAAATGCCTCAATCATATTTTTGTTTTAATTTCAAGTCTAAGATCTCAAAATGCATCAAAGCATACAAGTTCTATAATTGCAACTACAATAATGGTCAAACTCTCAACAAAAGAATAATGAGCATATATATAATCGAGTAAAGCTCAATAATCAGGCTCAAATCCTCACAAGACAAGGGGTATGGGATAATGATGCAAGCAATGTATAATTTTTAACTATCCGGTTCACTTCACTATCTTAGGCATCCAAAGATTTTATTTTTTATTTAAAAGGCTAGCTAGGAAGACTTTTCTCGTTTTATTTAGTTATATTATATATTAAAAGTCAAGAACCCGCAAATTCAAACCGACCCACCTTTTGTCAACGATTTACATTGAATGAGACGCGTCTTTTGTGTACAAGGTGACAAAAACGGGACAAGTCTTTTTAAAAGAAAATAACTTTTATTTTATTTTTGTATTTTTAAGGATTTTCTGTTTTTTTTTATAAAAAAAATGAACCGAACCACTCCCGAATGGAGATTGAGTACGGGAGTGGTTTGATAGAAAAAATAACAAATAAAAATCTAACTATAAAACCTATCCCCACACTTGAAACACACATTGTCCCTAATGTGTGAAACAAGTATAAAGATAGAGAAAAAGTAAAATGAAATAAAATAAAGAGAAAATAAAAACGAATACTCCCCTGTTATGTACGGGCCCATGGGGGCGTAGAAAAGAAAGAGAAGAAGACTCATGTAGAAAGATCTCTCGAGAAGAATATATAATGTGGACCCAATTCTTGCGCATGTCGTAGAGATTCATCCAACCACAGTCAAACAAAATAACATCAGAATCATGCAATAAAGATATAAAGACTGAAATAGAAAGATAGAATATATACAACCACACCCAAACCATAAACCCGTACAAATACCCCATGTATTAGTGATAAAAGAATATATACAACCAAATGTATCAAATCATAATAAACCAAAATAAACCAAGGATATCACAAGTATGGCTGGCATGGTAAATGTTGATGAAGTGGCTCTATCGGAGAGGTGGCGGTTGAGGAATCTGAAAATGTGCATAAATACCCTGAAATAAGGCCTCCATCCTCTGAATATCTGTCATATGCTCTGCTCTAAAGTCAACCAGCTCCTGATGAAGTCTGCTAAGTGTCATCTGACGAGGTGGGTGTGGCGGTGCATCAGTTGTAGGCTCAATAATGGCATGTTGACCCCTCTCATGTGCATGAGGCCTAATCCGTCTCGGCTGTAGTGGTGGAATAACAGGAACATCTCCCTCTTGCTCCTCCTGATTCACTCCCTCCTGAACCTGAGCCTCACCTGGCTCACGAATAGGACCAAATCGTCGAGGAAGGTCATAGGGGCAAAGGCCCATCTGTTGCATATCCTCAAATCGAAAGTGCACGACAACAGGTCCTTTAGTCAGTCTAACCTTAGGATAAATCTCAAAAACCCCCAAATTCTGCGCTAATCTAGCAATGTACTGCCCAAATGCAAGTTTCGGTCGCACACCCCTGCGAGGCCGGGCAATCGATGCTAAAAAGACGGTGGCATGATTGGCCGGGACCCTATGAACAATGCAATATAGAACCAAAAGGTCAGTTTTATTGACCTTCATAATCCCTGTGTGTCTTCCAACAATCGTACACGCAATGATGCGATGTATGAAACGAATCATCGGGTTAAGAATATGTGAAGCTGGGATACTCGGTCGATATGGAATGTCAGCAATCGTCGTCCACCACTGTCTCAATGTAGCCATAGTAACCCCCTGAGGTCCCTCATCCTCAGATACACCTCTCAAACTCTTAGTGAAACCTGGTAGTTGGACCTCGTCAGTAGTGTAAAAACCTAATCTAGTGGCGAACTCAGGCATAGACATAGAATGGATCCGTCGCCCTAAGCTAAACTCCACTGTTTCCCTATCCTCAAAACTACCCGTTTTGTGCACATATGTGGAAAGAAACTCAAGTGTAAGCTCCACAAACTGAGTATCCGCACAATCTAAGACACGTCTCCACTCCGGAGTGACCATCTCTCCTATCTTAGCGCTAACACCCATAGTCTCCATCAAATCCCAATCAATAGTGCGGGGCGTGAGATGCTCATAACCTATCAATTTCTGCAAACGGATATACTCTTTCGTCCGACGAGCAAAACGCAGTAGCGGGTGATCACAAAGTTGTGGGCGTTGACCTTCTGGTGGCTCAGGTGCTGGATCTGCATACTTAATCCGACGAGGCCCGTCCTCAACAATAGCTCGACAACGCTTCCGACGAGCACCAGCAGAAGAGGATTCAGCAGCCATGTCCTGCATTGAAAGTTAGTAACAAAGACCAAAATATGCGAGATAGGCGACTAAAAAAAAACTAATATTTACATGCCCATGGCTTATCAAACTAAATCAAACCACTCTCGAATGGTGATTGAGTACGAGGGTGGTTTGATTTTTAACTTTTAAGTACCCATGATCAATCAATCACATTAATGCAACTTAGCAAAAACTATTGAAATTGCTTAATATACTAAACTAAACTAAACTAACTAAATTGACTAAGTAAACTACGTAAGCGAAAATGTTTTTGTATTTTTGATTTTTAACTTTTTAAAACTAAAAGCTATTTACAAAAGATATGTAAAAAAAAAATATTTTTGTATTTTTATAATTTTTTTAAGAAAAAATGGACATGGGGGTTTTGTTTGTGCAATATACCATACCCGACCACCCTCGAATGGAGATTGAGTACGAGGGTGGTCCGGTCTATCATTTAACCATTAATATCAAACTAGCCAAAATCCCCAATTCCACCAAAATATGAACTCTTAAAAAGAAAACGATCAAAATAGCAAATGTAACTAAAATAGATCCTAATTAGCATATAAACTAAACATATATACAAGCGAAAATCACTAATTTCATCACCAACCATCAAATTTGACAAAAATTAACAATTTAAACTTCAAGAAAGCATTAACCTGATTATAAAAAACAACCAATTTGATTCAAAACAATCAGATTCATAAAACCCCCAAATTTCAAACTCAAGAACCCTAATTTTAAACTACTGTAATTTACTGCAATTAAACCTAAAATTAAACCTAATTAGCTAAAATCTATGTCTAAACTACTGTAATTCAGACACTAATTAACACAAATAAAAGAACTTAAACATGTATGGTGTTGAATGGTGAAGCAGAAGCGGGTTTAGGTGGGTGTGGATGCTGGTGCAGGGTGTGGTAATGGAGATGGTGGTTTGAGAGACGTGCGGTGGTGGTAGAGCAGCAGTGGTGGTGGATGTGGCTGATGTAACAGAAATGGTGGAGTGATTATGAGTGCTGTTGCAGGTCAAGGTGATGTAAATGGTGGAGATGACAGTGAATGGAGCAGCGGCAGGTGGTGGTGTGAGATGGTGACTGGTGGGTGCGGCGGTGCTGTGGTGAACAGGGGCGCTAGTATAGTGGTGGTTTGTGATTGCAGCGGCGGGTTGCGGGTGGTTGCTGTTGAGGGTTGCGATGGAGGGTAATGGTGATGGCAGTGAGCGGTGGTTAGTGGCGGGTGCGGTGATGGTGGAGGAGATGGTGGTGTGCGACTGTGGTGGTGCGGCGAGTACAGGTGGCTAGTGGGTGTGGTGAGATCGGTGGAGGGCGGAGGTGAAAAAAAATGGTGGTGGTGGAGAGGATGTGCAGGTGGTTGTGTTGTTAAATGAAGGTGAGGATGAAGGAGGGGGGGGGGGGTGAATGTAGGGTTTAATGGTGGTGAGGAGATGAAGATGATGATGAAGTAATGAAATGGAGGATGAACATTTTTTAAATCATTTTTAAACAAGTTTGAAATTGATCATTACCCATTTTTATCTATATAAACGTTAAAACGCACCACGAACTCACCACCATCTAATAACAATTAAAACTCTCGTGTTGTGAACACATCATCGCATCAGCCAAGAAACGTCACCATTCCTAGTTTAACCACAAATAAAATCTAAAAGATAACGAAACTTAAACTGACGACTTAAAGACACTCTAACTAAACTTTAAATGACCCTAACTCTTTTTTTTTTTAAAGCTAACTAAAGGAAACCGAACCACTCCTGAATGGAGATTGAGTACATAAGTGGTTAGATTTAAAACAAAATAAAATAATAAAAATAAAAATACTACTACTATGTACAACGGTAGGACCTCTCAAACACTCACGCATCAATCAAATCGAGGCGCAAGACCTCCCCTTGACCTTCGACACGCGTACCTCTCACGTACAACTTTAACCTATGACCGTTCACTTTCCATGCTCTCTCGTCATCCTCAATCTCAACAGTCCCGTATGGAAAAACCTCTCGAACTGTAAACGGACTGGACTATCGAGATTTCAACTTCCCGGGAAACAATCTCATCCGGGAGTTGAATAAAAGAACCTGATCCCCACACTTGAAGGTTTTCGTACCTTTCAAGTGTCGATCATGACGCGCCTTTGTCTTCATTTTATAAGCATAAGAGTGTGCGTACGCGTGATCCCTCAACTCCTCTAATTCGTGTATCTGATGGGATCGGTGATCTCTAGCACTCGATGTATCTAGGTTCACCGTCTGTAAAGCCCAAGATGCACGGTGCTCTAACTCAACAGGAAGATGACACGCTTTCCCGTAAATCAACCAAAACGGTGTAGAACCAGTCGGTGTCCGATAAGCTGTACGGAAAGCCCAGAGAGCGTCATCTAACTTGTCGGACCAATCCTTTCGATTGGCTCCGATCGTTTTCTCCAGAATACGCTTGATGCCCCGGTTACTCACTTCTACTTGCCCACTCGTCTGTGGGTGATAAGCTGTAGCAAGACGATGGGTCACCCCATATCTCTGCAATGCTCGATCCATCTGCGCGTTGCAGAAGTGAGTACCTCTATCACTGATAATTGCTTTGGGGACACCAAAACGTGCAAACAACTTCCTCAAAAATCGCACTACAACCCTGGCATCATTAGTGGGTAAGGCTTGAGCCTCAACCCACTTTGAAACATAGTCAACGGCCACCAGGATGTACTTGTTCCTATGTGAATTCGGGAACGGGCCCATGAAATCAATACCCCATATGTCAAAAACTTCAACCACCTGGCTAACGGTCTGGGGCATCTCATCACAAGATGAGATATTGCCAACCCTCTGGCAAGCATCACATGCTCTAATCATCTCCCGAGCATCATGATAAATGGAAGGCCAATAAAAGCCTGCATCAAATACTTTTCTCGCAGTCACACTCACACCATGATGACCACCAGTGGGTCCCTCATGGCAGTGTTTCAATACTGACCTCGCCTCATCTCCAAAAACACACCTACGGACTATCTGATCAGCGCCAATCCTAAACAGATAAGGATCATCCCATATATAATGCTTCACATCAGCAAAGAATTTCTTCTTTTGCTGATGCGTCAAACCATGAACCAGATATCCGTGTGATAGATAGTTTGCCAGATCAGCAAACCATGGTAAACCTTGCTCCTGTGTGCTCAACACCATCAACATCTCATGTGGAAACTGATCATCAATCAAATCAATACGTATCTCCTCACGCTCCGGATCCTCAAGTCGAGATAGATGATCAGCCGCGACATTCTCAGCTCCTTTCTTGTCACGTATCTCAATGTCAAACTCTTGTAGCAACAGAATCCAACGAATAAGTCTTGGTTTCGCATCCTGCTTGCTAAACAAAAAACGAAGGGCTGCATGATCAGTGTAAACGATGGTCTTTGAAAGAACTAAATAAGATCGGAATTTATCAAACGCAAAGACCACCGCAAGCAACTCCTTCTCTGTGGTTGTGTAATTCTCCTGAGCATCATTGAGCGTCTTGCTCGCGTAATAAATAGGATGGAAATGCTTGTCCCTACGCTGACCCAAGACCGCTCCAATGGCATAATCGCTCGCATCACACATGATCTCAAATGGTAAACTCCAATCGGGAGCTACCATGATTGGTGCATTAACAAGCTTCTCCTTCAAGAGCTCAAATGCACTCAAACAACCAGCATCAAACTCGAAAGGCACATCCTTTTCGAGTAGTCTAGTCATCGGACGGGAATTCTTGGAGAAATCCTTGATGAAACGGCGGTAGAAACCCGCATGTCCAAGGAAACTCCGAATAGATCTCACAAATGTGGGAGGTGGAAGCTTGCTAATAGTCTCAATCTTGGCTTTATCAACCTCGAGCTGCCTCCGAGACCTTGTGCCCTAGCACAATACCTTCACGAACCATAAAATGACACTTTTCCCAATTAAGCATCAGGTTCGTCTCCTCACAACGAGATAACATACGCTCCAGATTTGAAAGACATGAATCAAAGGAACTCCCGAATACAGAAAAATCATCCATGAAAACCTCCATGGAGTCCTCGATCATATCATGAAAGATGGCGACCATACATCGCTGGAAAGTGGCTGGAGCGTTACATAGTCCAAAAGGCATGCGTCGGTACGCAAATGTGCCATAAGGACATGTAAACGTTGTCTTTTCCTGATCCTCCGGTGCAATGGGGATCTGGAAATAACCTGAGAAACCATCAAGAAAACAGTAGAACTGTTTCCCAGATAAACGCTCCAGCATCTGATCAATAAAGGGCAACGGAAAGTGGTCCTTTCGAGTAGCATCATTGAGTTTGCGATAATCTATGCAAACTCGCCATCCAGTAACTGTACGAGTAGGAATTAACTCATTCTTCTCGTTTTGGACCACTGTCATCCCTCCCTTTTTGGGGACAACCTGAACAGGACTCACCCATTTAGAATCAGAAATAGGATAGATGAGTCCGGCATCCAACAACTTTATCACCTCCTTCTTCACAACCTCCTGCATATTGGGATTCAGTCGTCTCTGAGGTTGCCTCACAGTTTTGTAATCCTCCTCCATCAAGATGCTGTGAGTACAGAAGGAAGGGCTTATGCCCTTGATATCCATCAACTTCCAGGCAATCGCCTGCTTGTGAGCCTTTAGCACACTGATCAACCTCATCTTCTCACCCTCTGTCAAATCAGAAGAAATAATGACAGGCAATTGAGATCCCTCACCCAAGAATGCATACTCAAGATGAGAAGGTAAATCCTTAAGCTCTAAAGAAGGAGGAATCTCTACAGATGGCTTTTCAGCCGAATCATCACGAACAATCACCTCACATACATCAGCCTCTTGGGGAGGCTTACTAGCCAGAACTCGCAGATCACGCTCATGGGAATAAGCGGTCATCTCTATTTCCTGGTTCTCCCTAACCAAGATCTGAGTATCAGTGTGATCAGATGTCACCAAACTCTTGATAGTGCCTGAAACCTGTGACTAGAGCGTATCCATAAAGTATAATGTATCATCTTGCTCATGGGTGTGTCGCATGGAACGAGCAACATCAAATGTCACAGTCTCATCAGCCACTCTTAGAGTGAGCTTACCATCAGAAACATCAATCAATGCTCCAGCGGTAGCTAAGAATGGACGACCAAGAATCAATGGAACGCGGTCGTCCTCATCCATATCAAGAATTACGAAATCCACGGGGAAGACAAACTTGTCAACTTTCACCAACATATTCTCCACAATTCCCCGTGGATATTTGACTGATCGGTCAGCCAACTGAATGCTCATACGAGTGGGAAGAAGCTCACCTAGGTCTAGCTTTGCATAAACAGAGTATGGCATCAAATTGATGCTAGCACCTAGATCAGCAAGAGCATTGGTAACAGATAAGCTATCAATAAAACAAGGGATAGTGAAACTACCCGGATCAGTCATCTTCTGCGGTAACTTGTTCTGAACCGCTGTTGAGCACTCCTCACTCAAGGTCACTCTCGAGATTTGCTCTAACTTCTTCTTATTTGTAAGAAGATCCTTGAGGAACTTAGCATATTTCGGCATATGCTGGAGTGCTTCCACAAATGGTAAGTTCACCTTGAGTTGTTTAAAGATCTCAAGGAACTTCCCGTACTGCTCATCATAGCGGTGCTGAGCCACCCTACCAGGATATGGAAGTTTACTAATATCAATCGGTGGCTCATACCTCCTCCTAGACACTACTGGTCCCTCAGTAGCTCTCTCAACCACTTTCTCAGTCTCAACTATCTCAGGTCCTGCTGGTTGTGCTGTACTTGCTGGGCGGAGCCTAGAATGCACCGTACCAGCAGGAGCCTCCATCTCTATCTCCTCATCAACCTCATCATCAGTATACGGAACTGGGTTCTCAACCTCACCAAGTGTCCTACCACTTCTAGTAACAATCGCATTGGCCTGATGGTGAGCATTTGGGTTCTTTCCCGTGTGAGCCGGAAGAGAACCTGCCTGCCTCTCAGTCAAAGAACTCGCGATCTGACCCATAGTCCTTTCAAGGTTCTTCAATGCATTACCCTGACTATGGATCAATGTATCATACTCTCTAAACTTGGCGTTCGACTCTTGTTGATGCTGGGTCTGCTGCGTCATAAACTATGTCAATGCTTGAGCCTGCTGCGCCATCATCTCTTCCAACGAACTCTTTCTCTCACCCTGCATACCACTACTCGAACTACTACCCTGACCCTGATATGATCCCTGAGGACGCTGTTGGAATCCCGGTGGATTCTGATTTCTCCAACTAAATCCAGGATGATTCTTCCAGTTAGGATTGTAAGAATTGCCAAAAGCAGTATTCTGAAATCTCGTCTGACCATTGGAATAATCACCCTGACCATAAGAACCAATAGACTTGCCCCCTGCGTAATCAACGTGCTCAACATCATCGGTGGGGGCAATCGGACAATCAACAGTATCATGTGCACCTCTACAAATCTCACAAGTCTGCACCTTCTTCTGCTGTAAATCTTTCACCATCTTTGTCAACGCCTCGACCTGCGCTAACAGAGCTGTATTGGAATCAACCTGATGTACTCCACGTGGTGTGGAAGTAACTGGAGCTCGAGTATCCGGGTACTCAAAACTGCTCATGGCGAGATCCTCAAATAAATCATTGCACTCCTCAACAGTCTTCGTGGTCAACAGATTGCCACTGGCTGTGGTGTTTATGATGTTCCTAATCGCAGGAGTGACACCATTGTAGAATTTCTCAACTAACGACCAAGACTCGTTACCATGGTGGGGACAGCTATGCAACAACTCCTTGAAACGTTCCCACGTCTCATAAAAAGTCTCGTCCGGCCGCATCTGAAAAGACTCGATCAAGCACCTCAAACGTGCAGTCTTAGCAGGAGGGAAGTACTTTTTCAAGAACTTCTCCTGCATGTCATCCCAAGTGGTAATGGAACCTGGGGGGAGAGACTCTAGCCAACTATGGGCTCGATCAGTGAGGGAGAATGGAAAAAGACGCAACTTGCATGCGTTCTCAGTAACACCATTTACCTGGAAGGTGTCACAAATACACGCGAAACGTGAGAGATGAGAGTTCGGATCCTCCGATGGTAATCCGTGAAACTTAACAGTGTTCGTCACCATTGAAATGATTTGAGGTGGGATAGACCAATTGTTGGCCTGGATCGGTGGACAAGCAACGCTAGATCTAGCACCAGCCGCGGTCGGTCTGGCGTAGTCGGCAATGACTCGACGAACAGGTGGCCGATCACCCATGATGGTATCGGGAACAAAAACTGACTCGGAAGAAACTGACTCAGAATAAGAACCGCTTGCGTACTCGGTGTATCCGGAATGCTCAGAATCGTCGGTCTCTGTCTCAGTAACGTACTCGGGCTCCTCAGGAATGTCGATACGATGCTCGGGGCTAGGTAAAGAAACAAACTCGGGTGGGCCGGAAGATCGGGTGCGGCGCATAAACTAAGAAGAAGAGATAAAGAAGAGAAAAAAATGACACTAAAAAGAAGAAATAAAGAAGCGAGAAAATGACGAGTTAAGCTAAAACTACTAACTAACTAAACTAACTAAATTAACTACAATTAACTAAACTAACTAAAAGAACAAATAACAAGCAAAGGCACTAAAACTAGGGATTTCAAATAGCAAGTAGTGGAAACTAAACTAAAGAACTAAACTAAGCATAATAAAAACAAATAATTAACTAACAACTAACAAAAGTCGCCAAAAATACTCAAATCCCCGGCAACGGCGCCAACTAACAACTAACAAAAGGATGAAATCTACAAATCCTCACCTTCCGGTAACGAATCCGGCTAGCACATTGGCTCAAATCCACAAATCAATCTTAACTTATGAGTATCTATTCCTAGATCTACTCAAATGATGATTAAATCTAGTAGACTAACCACCAAAAATGTGAAATCTATTATCAAGTTATCAAATCAAGATAATATTATCCACAATCAAGTCAAGATCTCAACATGAATCATAAAGTCAACACACAAATTGCATACAAGATCATCATATCATCATCAATTATCCATAATGCCTAAATAGTCATACTAAATCTAGCCAATCATCATCCCAATCATCAAATCAAACATAATAATCACTAGATCTAACAACATTATATATGGAAGATGAACAAAGATCAAAAGAGGAGAAATTTAGATACACCAACCACCAAAAACTCCTCCAATCTTCAAATCAATGCTTTATCTTCACCAAATTAGCTCTAGATCTTCAAATTCTTCCTTGATTCTTCACCCAACAGCAGCAAAACCTTCAATCCAAGCTTCAATCTTCAAGATCCATCTAAAGATCAAGCTTCAAATCTCTAAGTTTAGCCTCTAAATCCTTGAATCAAAGCTCAAATATGCTCACAAACCCTCAAAACCCTTGTATTCAGCCGTTTTGTGTGTTTGGGTGAAGAGATGATTCATGAAAAGCCCCCAAAATGTTGTTTAAATAGTGAGAATTTAGGTCTTTTTCCGTCAGTATCGCTTGGCAGACCGCCAAGAAGTGCCAAAATATCATTGGCGGTCCTCCAAAAGTTCAGAAACCCACTGGTCAAAAAAGGTCAACACATTTTAATGGTGCAGTGTCGCGTGGCGGACCGCCAAGAATGTTATTACTAGCTTGGCGGTCCTCCAAGAGTGGTTGGTCAAGAAAAAATTCTTTAGCTTCACGTTTCCGACCCGTTTCATGCACCAAACTCACTCATTTTGAAGAAAACCTGTAAAATTTAGTGAAACCAACTAAGTACCTAAAAAAATATAAAATATTATAATAAAAAGAGAGATAAATGTGGTAAAATATATCAATAATCTCATGTGTTTAACAACACATCAAATCACGATCTGGATTTCAATTGTTTCTAGCCGTCTTAGTCTAGGATTAGGGTTTTCTTTTACGTTTTTTTCGGTGCGATATTGGTTTCTTGGATTTTGGCTACTTATTTTACGTCGTTTTGATTCTATTTTGATTTGAGAGAGAGGTAGACTTGCTGCTGGTTTTCTTCTATTTGGTGACTGGTACGTTGTTTGTCCAGTTTAACGAATTAGGGTTTGTGGCGGCTGCTTTCTATCCGATTCACTTGGTTTTGTATGTTGCATCGACGCCTTGCACAAATCTAGTTGTTTCTTTGATTCTCATACATTAGGGTTTGTGGTGATATTCCTGATCAAATCCGTTTTGTTCCTTGTTCAACCGAATTAGGGTTTGTGGCGGCTTAAATTGTGTCAAATTTGATTCTTTTTGGTTTGGGGTTTACAACACAAGAATTGAGTTAAGGTTAATTTTCGTGTTACTTGATTTAGGGTATTGCTTGTAAGGTGGTGAACATTGATGGAGTACGTCTGCCCCATCATTGTAAGATTATAAACTCTAACCCAGAATTTGTACCTCAAGCTTCTATTACAAGTGCAAAACAAGCTGTTGATAATGAGGCTATTGGAAAAACGAGTGAACATGTTTTTGATCCGGGTGTTGGTTCTTATGCTACTACTCTACAAACCTGTACGTCCAAAAATAAGATTAATTTTTGTTTTTTTTGGTGCCTTTGGATAAACAACAAGGTGTTGATGTGGTGCTTCCTAGGGACCCGGTTAAATTGTTCAAAACAAATTAGTTTTCACATTATATGGGTACATCATAAGGGATAGAGTTGCTTATTCTGTTGTTGAGTATTTTGTGCGAATGAATTGGAAGAAGTATGTGCTTCAAAAAGTTATGATGAATGCAAGTGGCTTCTTTTTCTTCAAGTTTGCTGATAATAAGGGTATGCATGATGTACTCGAAAGGGGACTCTAGCTGATTCGCAATAGACCCATTTTTTCCCTTAAAAAGAGGATATCAAGAAAGTGCGGTTTGGGTTAAATTGCATGATGTTCCTGTAGCAGCCTATACTTGCTTCAAAGATTGGTTTTCCTAAGTTACTTGATTCTTACACCACATCTATGTGCACTAACAACTAGGGAAGATGTAGCTATGATAGGGCACTTATTGAAATTTTAGCTGAGTATGAATTTAAAGAGGTTTTATCTATGGCTATTCCTAATTCGGATGGGGAAAAATATGTTACTAAGACTGTGGATGTGGAGTATGAGTGGAAACCACCGAGGTGTGCTCATTGTTGTGTGTTTTGGGCATGGTACTGATGCTTGCCCTGAACAGGTTTGTACTACATCTAACCCTCTCCTAAAGTAAATGGGGATGGTTTTACTGAAGTAAAGAGTAGAAAAACGGCTATGAAAAGTGGGTTTCAGGTTAACAACCAGAAACCAAAATTTTAAAATAGACCGTTGGATTACAAGAAAATGGTGGGAACTAGACCTTCACCTTCAGATGTGAAGAGTAGACATCCCTTAAAGAATCAGATTCAAAACTCCTTTAGTATTCTTAAATCGGAAAATGTGAACGATGGGGGGACTTTGGAATCTATTAAATGGAAGGGCAAATCGGATAGGGCTGTGATTGAAAATTTGGATGAGGAAATGGTTGAAGTTATTTATGATGAAAAAATAGATACAACTAGAGATAAAACAGGGGCTAGTTCTTCTTCTTCAATGGTTTCCAATGGATAGTCGATTATAAAGGTTTTTGAGGTGGCTTTCCATTGGTGGCAACTACATATTTGATGATGGTGGCTGATAGATTGGTTTTTCTTGTTAGGTTTTGGCTATTATGTTGATACTTTATGGTAGGCTAGTTTGTTTGGTTTGTTTTGGTTAGTTGTCTTTGTTTGTTCACATATATGGGGTTTCTACCATATATGAACTAGTGTGAAACTCATCCTCACTACTTGTACGTTAATGACCGTTGTCTTTATAATAGAATCACCGGGGTAACCCTTTACCCAAAAACATCAATGTGATTTTTCATCCTGTGTTACGTTCACTGTCATTGTTTATTATGTTCGTTGAGTTTTGTTCGGTTCATTGATATATGACATTCAGTTAATTTGAGAAAAAAATATTTTGTTCATTGTCTATTACGCTCATGTTATTGTGTAATATATATTCATAATTGTGTTTTACGTTTCAAGTCGGTCATTGTGTAATATGCATTCGCCATTGTAATTTACAGTAGTCATAGGGTTCACTATGATCGAGAGAACAAGGGTTATTATTAGAATAAAAGAATCATAGTTATATAAATTATTCCTAACTCCTTGGATGGTAATGTTTGTTGTCGTTAATAAGAGATATGGGGGGTTTGTGATAAGCTATATGGGGGGTTTGTGATAAGCTAAATGGGATCGAAATGTGACATCTGCCCCAAACCCGAACCCGAATGCCCGACACAAACTCGAATCCGCGTGCCTTTTTTTTCTTTCGTATTTAATTCTTTTAAATGTATCACTTCGTTTAAATAATAAAAAAATATAAATGCATATGTCGGATTCCATGTTTTCCTGTCTTTAATAAAACGATCGAATCCACTGTGAGTTATTATCTAAAGTATATATGTTAATACTTATAATAATGAAATCCTAAAAATATATAAGTTGTGTTTTATAAAAGAAAGTTTATAAATATTATTAAAGATAAATACTATTAAGGCTCAAAATAACCATTTAACATCCACCATAAGTTAAACACATAAAAACATCATTATTATACACGATACGAGATAACATGGTTATGTTAGTTGGTTGAATTAACGATTAAACTAAATTTGGGCCAAATATGTTAACTATAAAACTTATATCAAAGTTTTAGTTAAAAATGTACACCATTAAACAGTAAAGGACCATTACTGTAAATATTAATCCCAAACCACCCTCCCCTTGGATGCGCCCATATTTCCGGTTGATTGCTGCAGCGAAGGATTCCGCCATATCCAGGATTCCGATAAGCATTATGTAGGTCCTGGTTCTTCTCTTGGATTGATATCTCGGACGAACCGAATGCTTCTAGACGTGCTGAATCCGTCATGTAACACCTTGAAGCGTATAGACAAACACACAATCACCCAAACACAGAGAATACTTTCAAACCTAGTTATATTGATAAAAATGCTTATACACTCTCTGATGGACGATTAACCAAAATGGTTATCACCCATCACTATTTAAAGGCTTGTGATCACCATGAGACACCTAGGTGTCGCCCTTAGGTGTCATGACACACCTAGGTGTTGTGAGATACCAAGGTGATGCCTCTAGGTGTCGTGCGACACCTTGTACCCGACATCTAGGCGTGTCACAACCTCAAACGACCAATCCAACTATTTACGAAATAACTAAACTATTATAAGCTGTTGTCACAAAACTGATAGTCAACAAACTCCCCTTTGACATCAGCTTGGTAATCTTCTGTCTTTGATTATCCTTGTAGCAGCCTTCATATTGCTTTTAACCACACAAAGATCTTCTTCTTCTTGATCATTCTTTAAGAGTTCTTTAATATTCGACCCAAATTACCAGCAATTAACTTTTAGCATAGACTTCATCTTGCAAGATCGAGTTCTTGTGTGAGATCATAAGTTCCTTCTCTGATAGATTGATCAGATTCATCAGATCATATTTACAAACGATCTCCCACTAGAGACCCCTGGAGACCACCTTGATTACTTCATAAAAATCTACATGTTCATTAACAAGTTCCCCATAAACATTAGATTTATCCGCAAATGAAATGGAATGAAGTAGTTGTAGTAGCCGGATCAGCATAACTTGAATCTTCAACAAAGAACATCACCCTTTCAATTGAAGGACATGTACATTCTTTGTTATCGGATCTCTCTTCAGTTGGATCAAAAACTGTCTTGGTCATTAGCATCAACATACCTCCTCCTTTTGGAACCAAACACGAGAGGAGAAGCCCATGTTTGTTTCCTGTCCTCGAAAAACATTACCAAACACTTTCTAAAGAACACCCTGAAGTATTAAAATTTGTCAAACATGAAAGATAGATAACACAATATTTTTGGAGTTTTTCAAAACTTTATATTAAAACAAATATAAAATATTTTTGGTATTTTTGTATATTTAAAGAAAAATAAGTGAACGAAAATAAGAACTCAGCTAACGAAAATAATAAAACAACTAAGAATAACACATATTTTGTGATACCCATGTGCGAGAAAATCATATCAGTTTAATCATACCATCACATGTAGATTTCTTTATTTCAAAAACACACAAGCAGTTCAAAACGTTATTAATATTGTTTATCCACTTAAACTCAAACATACAAAGTTCAACTTACAATCCCGTGAGTATTTATCATGTTTTGGTTTATTTTTAAGACATCAAAGTATGGGGCCCACACGAAGTGTTAGTACTTTATCCATTCTCAAGGTATTTTGAGATTTCGAGCCATCACAACTTGACTTGGCCACCCACCATTGATTATAAACCATCATAAACCTAGATATAACTAGAAAAGCATAACTAGCACCGGATACTTATCTAGAATTAAGGTATTAGCAAGTTCAAGTGAACACATAAGATGATAACACAATAATCAAAGTTATAAGGATGAGGTACCTGCTTATATCCAACCCTATTCTATCCACTTTTACCACATTTGTCTCAATTATGTGGTTGACAATTTTACTGGCTTTGTTCATCTTATCAATCTCATACTTAAGTTCAACGATAAGTTGTTTAGCAAGATCAAGCTCCAACTTTACTTTATGATACTTTTCAATTGCATTTGTGAGTGGAGCACATAAATTTCCATTATCATCTTTTAGTTTGATAAAGTCCTTTTTATGTATCTCAATTTTCTCTTTATATGATTTTTCATTTTGTTTTAACTGATTTGTAGATGCAGTAAAATTTTTTGACAGGTTCAGTTGGATCGAAACTGCGTCTAATATGATTATCTAACACAGATCTAAGTAAAGCAACAACCAAATCAACACAAGATATACTGATAATTCTCTTTGTATTGATGATAAAAGATTGCAGTACAAATGGTGCAAAGAAAAGTTGTAACAATGGTACTTGTTCCCCCTTTTTAACCTATGATGTGGTTTAAATATGACATGATTTTATACAAATATTCCTTCCAATTTTGGGTCATTATTGGTTGGTTTCTCCTCTTATACGATTCATATTCATGTTTTAATATATTAAAAGACCATGGGCTAAAAATTATATATTGGAGCTAATTTATTTTGTTTGTTTTAATTTAAACTGTAGGCCCATGTGTATGAATGACCCAAAGCAAGAGAGATGGAAAAGAAAATAAACCTAATCGATACAATATATATTGGAGAGGATTAAAAGAAAGAGAGGGGAGTCGATTGGAGTTGGTGGCCGTGGAGATCAAGAGAAAAAGAAAAGAAAGAATCAATTGCGCTGCTGTGTGTGTCGTTAGAAGAAAAGAAAAAAAAGCAAGCAAGCTAGCACGTCAATAAGTCAATCGAATTAAGTAAGCTACTAGGCAGGCACGTCAATTAATTTAAGCAAGCAAGCAGGTAGCTGATTAATTTTATTTGTTTTCGATGAATGATAACTTGTTTTGTTTTTCAGTTTTTGTTTCTGTTTTGAACATTATGAGTAGCTAAACTTTCATGGTTGCTTAGGTTTGATGAACTAGACTTTTTATTTGAATGAATAATTATTGGTTTTGAATGAATGTGTTGATTTATATGTTTAGACTTTGAATCCGATTCTTATTATTTGTGTGTTGGAATTGGTTGGTTTGATAATATATTTGTTGATTCCGTTGATCTAGATACTTAGAAATATACTCTAGATTCGGGAATTAGTCTAGGTTGTCAACTTTTAGTTTTCGGTTTAGACCTTGAAAGTGAGAAATCTAATTCAAGTGTAATAATTATTAAAATCAATCAATCAAGGCGTGCAATCAATTCTTGAAAGTGAGAAATCTAATTTAGAATTGCTAGGTTGTTAAATAGACGTTGTTTGACAGTTTGGGTAGCCGATAACTCGGGTTCACCTGTTTACTCGCGTCTAGAGTTTCCTGGGATTTCGGTTTTCTAAGTTTATCCAGCTTCGTAACTTGAGGATTTTAGTATTTAAACTATCTTTTACCTGATAGTTATGGGATTTGGTGGTCGATAACTCGAGTCAATCCATTTTAGCACTTCTTCACTTGTCTTACTGTCAGGTTCGGTTTATCTTCCGGGGGTTTATCGGATTAGACAGGGTCTTCATTCAATTCCAGAATTAGGATTTCATTCATGAGTCTAGGGATTCTTGCCTAAGTAACCTACTTCAATCCATACTTAAGTTTCAGTTTATTCTCTAGTTTTCGAACTTGCCGTTCTGTTTTAGTTATTTATTTATTTAGTTGCAATTTAAGAACCTTTTTCTCATCAAATGAATTTAGTAGGCTAGGAGTCGATAGAGATTTATTTTCAAGAGTCGTTAGATCTGTGTCCAAGGTTCGATAATCCGGACTTATTTACTTAGCTACACCGCGACCGGTGCACTTGCCGTTAGTGTGTGGTTTTGTAGGTTTTTCCATTTTTAAAACTTGTTTGAATTTAATAGATACACTTTCACACATCAAGTTTTTGGCGCCGTTGCCGGGGACACAGTGCGCTTTTGAGAACGAACCGAGTCGGCGATCTAGCCATATTTTATTATTTTAGTTTAGTTTGCTTTGCTTGTTTTTATTATTGTTAGGATAGTTACATTTACTTGCCATCGTTGTTTTCTTTTATTTCTACTTTGTTTATTTATTTACTTTTATTATCTTAGTTTATGTCTCACCTTCTACTTTGAGCAAAAATGTATAGACATGATGAGTACAGGAATCCTTGGTGTACACTATGTCACAGATCCCATTGGGCATACGAGTGCTCTATGGTACAAGACTTCCAGTCGTTTCAGGTTGATAAAGAGCAGCATCAAAAGGATATCCAGAAAATGATCGCTGATATAGAATCAAAGCGTCAGAAACAACCTTGTGTAGTATATGATCTAATGGGGAACATTTTGGGTTACACAGATTCAAATGGTAATACGATAGAGCATAGCCCAGAACCAGTGACAATGATGGACGAAGGGGAGTATCTATGGAGCTGTGATTCAATTCCACGCTGTATGTCACATTTGTTTCATAAGGATGACATGATGCAAGGTTCACAAGTACATGACACACATAAGGATGAAGTGCAACACCAAAGCCAACAAACTATACCACAAGTCCCAACTTCAGGTAAGTATTCTGACCCTAGCGACGACCTTAATTTTTCATCTGATTTTATAAACGATCATAAGGTTCCTAGTGATTCTTTACACTTGTCTTGTGAGAGTGATATGATGAAGGAATTAATATTCAAGGATGAGGGAGAGAATGAGCATGTCCTATCATGGGAAGATGAGTTTAGTGAAGAGTTGTTGAATTTACCGACCACTCCTGAAGAAGAATATGTATTTGACCCGGTTGGTGATATTTTATATTTGGAGATGTTACTTATGGGAAAGCCGACCATGGAGATCAAAAGAGCAAACAAAGTAAAAGAAGTGGCACTAGAAGATGACAACCCCGTGAAAAAGCAACATGGTGGATCGCCACCCAAATCAACAAAGTCACGGGATAATGCAGGAAAGAGCTTCGATCAACAAATTTTGAGGATTAAAAGGTGGTGCATCCAGAAGCACGGAGCAGAACTAAAGTGCAGGAACATCCAATCTTCTCATTACATGCTTAGTATCAGGTTTGGTCCAGGTAACTTTAAATTTTGGTGGGTTGACCCGTTTATGTTTTGTAAAAATTGCTTTATTTCAATGTTAATTCATCTTAGACAATTTTGGCAAACCAAAAATAATGTTTTAATAAATAATGATCATCAAATGGAATTAAACGGGTTAGACCGGGGTTGGATAAAGTATAAGCCTCCTGATTTATAATAAGTGTGGGGAGGTTAGCATACTTGGGATTTAACCTGAGTTGTATAGTTAGTAGTTTAAGCCTATTTGAGTCAGTTTTCATTAAATGTTTATTAATTTTTATTTTTATGTTTATTTTTTTAGTCTGTATTATGCGTGCGTCTGTTTTTGTTTTTTATCTTGCAGGTTTAGTTGATCCGTTCGTACTCAATTTTCATTCGGACGGGGATTCTGAGCATTTATCTTTACATGCATAAGGCAAACCAACGCTACAGCCGCGAATGAAATGCTATACGGCTAAAGATGATGGACGGACATGACATGCTTTTGCACGCTTTCGGCATTTATACCAGGGGAGTCTGTTCCATTTTATTTATCGTATTTGTATTTTTTCTTATTTGACTTATAGTTTTTTAGTAGTTTCCTAACTCACATTGAGGACAATGTGACGTTTAAGTGTGAGGATGGGATACTATCGTCTAGCTTAGTTTAGATAGTTGAGTCGTGTCTAGTTTAGGTAATTTTGTTTTGAGTCCTATAATGTCTTAAAAATAAAAAAATATAAAAAATATAAAAAAATTGAAAAATTTGAAAAAATGTCTTTGTTTAAGTTGTGCACTTTAAATGGAAAATGATAGTAAATTAACTTTGGTTTTTCAGTAACAAAAATAAGTTGTTGGTTTTTTAGCAAGAATGAGTCAAAATGGTAAATCTTTGGTAACCCAATTGGCTAAGATGGTTTCCCCATGTGTATTAATTGAACCTTAATTGTCTTGAATCTTGTGGGTCATCATCTTAGGAGAAATAGGAAGGCCTTAACTAAAGAATCTTAGGCACCATTGTAAGCTTCAGAACTTAAATTAGTTAAGGGTTAGTGCCATAATAGGATCTTATAGCACGCTTCTCGTGAGAGAAGTGGCGCTCCGCAAACAATGTCCACAGGGTGTAGACTGAAAAGCGCTCAAAGTAGCTGCTAAAATAAAAGAGCTCAAAGTAGCCAAATCAAAAGAAAAAAAAAGAAAAAAAAAGAAAAAAAAAAGAAAATATAAGGCAAGTGATCCAAGACCTCATGTGCTCTACCTCCGGGATAGCGACTTGGATACGACACCCCTGGGTGAGGTGATCTTGTTTTATGAAAAAAAAAAGAATAAATAGTCTACATCCATAAGTATCATCCATCAAATATTCACCCTAATATGGCACTAATTCTTCACTAAGTTAAGTTATTTAGGTTATAATGGTAGGAGAATCTTTATGGTTTTACCCGTGCCTCGTCAAGCAATTAACTAAATGGGCTGACTTATGGCTTTCTAGGTGTGAGACCCTGTAGATGATTGATTCTATTTAACTAAATCAAACACATGGGAGACTTGATGAGCTAGTGTTAGGGTGTTTAATTAAACACACCATTGTTTACCTGATTCATTGCTTGTGGGTGATTGTGCATTGCAAATATTTATCTATGAAAATGATTGAAAGCCTTAGTTGATTATGATTCCATGTGCATGCTTTTTCGAGGACGAAAAAAGTTCAAGTGTGGGGATATTTGATGTGGTTTAAATATGACATGATTTTATACAAATATTCCTTCCAATTTTGGGTCATTATTGGTTGGTTTCTCCTCTTATACGATTCATATTCATGTTTTAATATATTAAAAGACCATGGGCTAAAAATTATATATTGGAGCTAATTTATTTTGTTTGTTTTAATTTAAATTGTAGGCCCATGTGTATGAATGACCCAAAGCAAGAGAGATGGAAAAGAAAATAAACCTAATCGATACAATATATATTGGAGAGGATTAAAAGAAAGAGAGGGGAGTCGATTGGAGTTGGTGGCCGTGGAGATCAAGAGAAAAAGAAAAGAAAGAATCAATTGCGCTGCTGTGTGTGTCGTTAGAAGAAAAGAAAAAAAAGCAAGCAAGCTAGCACGTCAATAAGTCAATCGAATTAAGTAAGCTACTAGGCAGGCACGTCAATTAATTTAAGCAAGCAAGCAGGTAGCTGATTAATTTTATTTGTTTTCGATAAATGATAACTTGTTTTGTTTTTCAGTTTTTGTTTCTGTTTTGAACATTATGAGTAGCTAAACTTTCATGGTTGCTTAGGTTTGATGAACTAGACTTTTTATTTGAATGAATAATTATTGGTTTTGAATGAATGTGTTGATTTATATGTTTAGACTTTGAATCCGATTCTTATTATTTGTGTGTTGGAATTGGTTGGTTTGATAATATATTTGTTGATTCCGTTGATCTAGATACTTAGAAATATACTCTAGATTCGGGAATTAGTCTAGGTTGTCAACTTTTAGTTTTCGGTTTAGACCTTGAAAGTGAGAAATCTAATTCAAGTGTAATAATTATTAAAATCAATCAATCAAGGCGTGCAATCAATTCTTGAAAGTGAGAAATCTAATTTAGAATTGCTAGGTTGTTAAATAGACGTTGTTTGACAGTTTGGGTAGCCGATAACTCGGGTTCACCTGTTTACTCGCGTCTAGAGTTTCCTGGGATTTCGGTTTTCTAAGTTTATCCAGCTTCGTAACTTGAGGATTTTAGTATTTAAACTATCTTTTACCTGATAGTTATGGGATTTGGTGGTCGATAACTCGAGTCAATCCATTTTAGCACTTCTTCACTTGTCTTACTGTCAGGTTCGGTTTATCTTCCGGGGGTTTATCGGATTAGACAGGGTCTTCATTCAATTCCAGAATTAGGATTTCATTCATGAGTCTAGGGATTCTTGCCTAAGTAACCTACTTCAATCCATACTTAAGTTTCAGTTTATTCTCTAGTTTTCGAACTTGCCGTTCTGTTTTAGTTATTTATTTATTTAGTTGCAATTTAAGAACCTTTTTCTCATCAAATGAATTTAGTAGGCTAGGAGTCGATAGAGATTTATTTTCAAGAGTCGTTAGATCTGTGTCCAAGGTTCGATAATCCGGACTTATTTACTTAGCTACACCGCGACCGGTGCACTTGCCGTTAGTGTGTGGTTTTGTAGGTTTTTCCATTTTTAAAACTTGTTTGAATTTAATAGATACACTTTCACACATCAACCTAGCACCTACAACTTCTATTTATATCACAATACAAGTTTAGGGAAATAATATTTTATACCCTAAACAAAACACTTTGTACAAACAAAAGACAAAGTAAATCTTTCTAGACAGGAGCCCTAACAGTACTCCCCCTAAGATTTATCTTTCGTCTTCAGTAAAAAACGTATTCTTCTTTGACACGAGCATTGAACACTGGTTTTTCTTTCATTTGCTTTTGATCTTCAATGGCTTTCCAGATTGCTTTTTCAAACTTTTTCTTCAACTCACGATGTGCTTTTTTGCTTTCATTGATGAGGATATTTATTTTGGACATTCTCTTCAAAGTATCATGCATACGCCAATCCTACAAAATCAATATTAGCATAAATGATATATGGTTCTTTGTGATATGAAGAAACCACTTCCAATGATCTTTTTGTAGTAATCTGCATATAAGATATGTTCTGAATATCCAAGCGTTCAAAGTTGGAAAATGCAAATGCCTTTGAAAATAAATTCGTTACATAGCAGCTGCCATCGCTTCAATGATGCCTACAAAATACTTTCTATCATTTTCGGACACTTTATCAACAACTTTATCCATCTTGTATCTCCTCATAAAATAAATGTAGCTTGGATGCACTAACTTCAGTTGAAACGCTCCAATAATCTCTATGGAATCTTCAGACATGTCTTCGAGATTTCGGATGAGCTTCAGTTCATGATGTCCTTCATGATAAAACATTTTTAGGATCGGTTTTGTTTCTTGAGTACCATCAAACACCTTCAGACCAGGTTTGGTAATCTTCTCAAAATATCTATCACTTAGTTCATCCAAATACACATCATCATCATTAACATCCGGCTTTTTCTTCTTCTTCTTTTCATAAAAGTAGATGCTGTCTTCTTGCTAACATCGAAACTCTAAGAAATTCTTTGATCGAGATACACCAACATCTAGCAACTGAGCAAGCCTTTCACCACGAGCTGAATTTGATGGATTTCTTTGTGGAAGCTTTGCCAATTATTTCAAATCTTGAACATGTAGTTGAAGAATGGAAGAATAGAAGTGATATACGTCACACAGTGCATTCACCTTCTTAATAAAAAAAATGTCAAAAACTTCATCACATTTTCATCCAACTGTCTTCACTTCTTTATCATTTGCATGCACAATCATTGCATCCAACAATTAAGAGGTTGATTGGCCTTTCTGCAGAACGCTTCTGACTAAATCACCGAAAGTTTGAGTTGTATTCTGGGTTTTTTCTATGTTCCTCAGTCACATCATATATACCAGAATGTGCTTCAGGAAACATCTGGATTAACTCTCTTCGTTTATCATGAACTTCTGGTTTAAGAGCCATATTGACTATCTCTGAGGTTTCAGCATCCTTGTGCGTTTAGTCAGTTTCAGATACTCAGGATTAGTCATATCAAGTGTCATCATCCTTTTCTGCCTCTTTTCTGTTGCTTGAAAAATTCTCAAAAGATTTTTCATAGTTTCAGCACCCAGAATACAAACTTTATTCCTTGGATAGTTTCGTGATAGCAACCAATCTTTGAGTTCAAAGAACCCCATTCTTTCAGGGTCTTTGTGATGTAACTCTTCCATAGGAATATAATCAACTATGATAGCTTCAGATGTAGGTTCCCATTCACCAAGTTCCACAGCAATTTCGGTTGGATCAGTGGGTAATGCCGTTGTGACATCTGCCCCAAACCCGAGCCCGAATGTCCGACTCGAACCCGATATTATCCATTTGTAACGTATTCGTATTTAATCTCCCTTTAAATGTAACGTTTCGTTATTAAAAATATACATATAAATATGTCGAACCTTTCGTCATTTCTCGTCCTTAATATATAACGACCGAATTATTATTTAACGTTTACTAAAATAACTACTAAAAACAAATATTTAATCTCCAAAGTATATATATATATATATATATATAAATATATATATATATATATATATATAAATATATAAAGTGTATTTTATAAAAGACTATTAATAAAGATTATTTGAAATAAATACTAGTAACGTCTCAAAATAGCCTTTTATCGTCAAGAACGAAATAAAAACATAAAAACATCACTTATATAATTGTTACGTTTCATCTCGGTTAAGTTAGTTGATTAATACAATTTACAATTTAACTTTGGGTTAAAAGTATCAAAATCGAAACTTATATTAAAGTTTAAATTGATCTCAATAATATAAAACAAACTACAAGGGCCAAAGTGTAACATTTTATTAAACCAGCCCCCCTCGTGATCCCGTGATTCCGGCAAAGCAGCCCGCCGGCGCCGGCGGTGTCTCTAGCGAAACTCCGGGAACGTTCAAAACGCCTATTTTGTCACTTTAAATTCAAACAAAAACCGTTAACATGTTCGTAGTCGCTAATCGAACCTGGTACCAGCTATAAAACCTTATTTAACGGATTCATGTTCCAATTCAGTTTCATAGATCGTAACTTAAACCCATTAAACTCGATTGACCAAAACGGTAATTTTAATCGACTTGAAACCTTTTGAAACGATCCTTGCAGCGATTTGAGCATGTGAATGACAATTAATCAAGCTTTAAACATCATATTAACACCCAATTTAACCATCATAACTCGTAATCAATTTTGAACCATTTGACTGTTTTTCTGAAACAACTAACCCAATTCAACCGATTAATTCTCTTCAATACTCTTCCTTTCACTCTCTAAGAATCCAGCCACAATCAAAATCATCAAAATCGCAATCGAATCTTTCGTAGCCGTCACTTTTGTTCTTCGTGGTTTCTAATCCAATTGGTTCGACATCAAGTAAGTTTTATACATCATTATGCTCGTTATCATGTATAGATCAATAACCCTCAATCGATTTCATGTTTGATTGTTCCAATTCAAGGTAATTTGGGATTTAGTTTCTAGGGTTTATATGAAATATGGGGTTTTTATTTAAAAATATGTTAAAACCTTTTTCTTTCAAAATTATAACACTAATGAGATTTAGTGTGGCTGGTTTGTATTGTTACTAAGACCAAAAAGGTCCCTGAAACGAGGGACAGACTTTTAGTTTTTATATATTTTGGTTTAATAGGTTTATTAACCATTTTTATCCTTGATCTTAAACCTAATATTAAGACTATGCTAAATACATTGTAAAATGTTAAAAACTTATGAAAATATCAAAAACCGTGATTTTATATAAGCTTAGTTTAATAATTCTAATTATTTCAAGTATTTTTTAATACTTTAAAAATGCTACAAAAATGTATTTTAATTCTTGTAAAATATATGCAAGGTTGTATAACTAATAGATTTTACAAGTAAGACTTTTGTATGGAATTTTGTATACTTTAAAATTATGTAAATGTTTTAAAGCATTTCTAATGAATATAACATATTTCTGACAGTATATTGTTAAAAATATATTATTAGAAGTTCTATTGTCTATCAGAATAATTACTACTACTATTGCTGTCGGTTCTAATAAAAGAGTTTATATATTTTATCCGTTTAACGAGAAATCCCCAAATCATAATTTAAAACCCTAGAGTTTCATTTCACTTAGATTCCTATTGTTTCTATTCTAGTTTTCTATACGATACATTTACTAAGTTACGATTCTCATTTACTAGGTGATTCTAGTATTTAGGAAATCCTCGGTCCAATTCATACTATTTACTATTTGTTTCGTGCCGGAGTTTCAAGGTGAGTAAATTCACTCCTCTTTTTACTTTTACTTTTTGGGGGCTGAAATGTGTTCAGTTACTATATAATGTTTTCAGTTTTCTATTTGTTTTTCAAATGAGATCATTAAATGTGTTAGTCTTGTTCCGCGGCAAGTTGCAATCCTTATGTGGTAGTTTAGTGTAGTATTGTTACTTTGTAATCCCAACGGTACAATGTTAGCGCTAATGGTTTAACAAACCCACCTACATGTACAACAACGATAGGTGATTTAAACCCGGCCATACAATGTTTCTAGTTACTATTCAATGTTACAAGTTTCTATACGATGATACTGGTTGCTATAAATTATTGATAACCTATATCGAGACGGTTACGTGACGGTTACTAAAAAAGGTTATCTTTAATTTACAACATGAGTTGGTTCCTCATGACAAATGGTTACAAGTTGCTATACAATGATGTTGTTCAATGTGTGCAAGGGGTCATGGTTGAGACTTGAGAATGATATGAAATAGCTATACATGTAAGATTGCGCAGCATATTATGATGATCTCGGATTTCTATACTATTATTTATCAACTGTGGTTTATGATAGTTCATGTATAGGTTGGACTCACCGGCATGTCGGTGTTATTTGTTTTGTATTTAATAGAATCTGTTCTAGCGAACCTACGGGCGAATCTATACCGAAAGCATAGATTAGTATGTCTTATAGATCAGTTTTGTCGACCGGGCGAATCTGTTTGTGCCCGGCGAAGTTATTAGTTCCGCTTGATAGATTCGCTGTCAGCGAATCTATCAGCGAACCTATAGCTGAACTATATATTGTAATGTTTTCTCATTTCAATACAACTTTTGCATATTTTATCAAACCCTAATTGTGTGTGTGGCGGCTGAGGTGCTAGGAGCTTATATTTACCATCTTTGTAGCTTGATTACCTCTGTTTGTGTTGTTTTGATCTTGTTATTGTGTGTTGGGTGATATTGGACTATGTTTGATTGAATCTTAGTGTGTTTTAGTTGTTTACAAATCATTATAGCACTGAAATCTCGATCTGATGGACCAACAGTTTACTCATTAGCTTTAAATAGCTAACTTTATTTTCACATATTTCAAGTGATGCTTATGATTATTTTGTTGCTTTTGCCAAGACATAGGATTGCCTTGGACCTAAAATAATAATAAAGACTTTGCATTTACTGTTTCGGTTTTTATTACTTTTGTCGTTTCCAATTAAGACTCAAGTTACAATGTTATTATATCAATATTAGAATTAATAAATAAATACCATGTGCTTTGTTTACTATTGATATCCAATTCCAATGACAGCCCGGTGTTTCTGCCGCTGAACGGGGTGTCACAGCCGTTTCAGCAGCTAAGCACTTGTCTTATTCTTCACATACTTGAGTCACAGTCAATCGATCTAAGAAAGCACGATTGTATTTCTTTTTCCTCAAATATTCAAACTTCTCTTCAATATCCAAATGAATGCCATCTATAGTTGGAACAGTATGTTCAGGCATTGATGGACCAGCTTCAGTAGTAAACTGTCCAGATTCAAAAAAAGATTCTCCAACAGTTAGAACCGGCTCCACCTGAGCTTCTACCTCGGTTCTTGCCTTTTTCTTTGGAATATCAGACTCGTTAATTTCAGGCACATCGTCCAGCTTTCGTTTTCCCTCGGCTTTATCAGATGTACTTTCAGTAATAGCTTCATCGGGAACAGGGATAAATAAGGGATCATATTCAATCACTGATTTTGAACGCCTTGATCTTGTATAATGAACTACGATTTCCCTGGGAGTCTCAGACACTCCAACGTCAACCTCTTTTTCTTCAGGCATGAACTCTTTGTCAGTTGGAATTTGCTTTGGGTTTGTCATATTTGATAACAGGAAGCTACAGAAACAAACGGATCTTAAATTGGTTGTGTTTTGAGGGTGTTTTGGTTGATTTTGGACAGAAACAGTTTTGGCCGTAAACAAGCGAATCTAAACATTCAACCAGCGAACCTACTGTTCATCCAGTGAATCTATTGTGCATTTGTGATTTGGAAAATTCTGTTTCTGATCAGCGAACCTGTCATATCTTTGAACGAAAGTTCAGCTGTTTGATTCTGTGTGCAAGCGAATTTGCGCAGAATCTAATATTGGGCACTAAAGTCTGTTCAGTCGAGCGAAGTTGTCCAGCGAATCTATGCCACTGCCGAGCGAATCTGTTCTACTGCCGAGCGAATCTGGTCAGCGAATCTGTCATCAACGAATCTAAAATCTGTTTGTGACTATGACTACATCAACCATAAACATAAATGATCTGGAGAGTGTTCAACCAAACAGGCCACCGAGGCTTGTAAGTCGTGAAAATTTTGAGGACTGGAAGAGGTGTTTGAAGGCGTTTTTCTACTATACTGATTATAATCAATGGGAGTCAATTGTTAATGGCCCTCACGTGCCAAAGAAGGTTGAAGGAACTGTTACTTCACCAAACAATGACCCAAGTACTTTCACTGAAGGTGATATCAAGTTGCTTGATCGTGATAAAAAGGCCCTTGGAGCTTTGATTCTCTGTTTACATCAAGATATTTACAACAGGTTTGCTGAACACACAACTGCAAAAAGTTTGTATGATGCGTTGTGTGAGTTCTATGATGGAAACGAGGATCTGAAGTTGGATAGAAAAGCTCAAGCTGAGAAAGAGTTTAATTCATTTGTGGGGTATAAGCAAGAAAGCCTGACTGATATAACCAACCGTTTTCTATCTGTGTCAAGCAATCTGAAAAAGTATGATGAGAAGCTGGGAAATTATGAGCAAGTCACAAAGCTGTTAGATTCACTTCCCCCTCAGTGGAGTCTTCAGATCAAATTGTTGAAGCAGGAGAGAAACTTCCATGACTTTAAACTAATGGACGTGATAAACAAGCTAATTAAAGTCATTTGATCTTGATGTGAAGAGAAGAGAATGTAACCAGTCCATGATGGTTCCAAACATCCCTCCTCAGAATGCTGCACTTATTACATCCGCTGCAAACTCACACATTTATGGTGCTGCATCTGGAGGATCATCAAGTTTTGGGTCTGTTAAATCTGATAGTGCTTCTATAAGTGTTGGTTCTGGCTTAAATGCATCTGTCACTACTCAGATTCCATCTGACACAATGGCTTTGTTTGGGATGTTTGTTCATAGTTATGAAGCTTTGGTTGCAGGAGAACTGAAAGGAAAAGGGATGACTGTTGAAGATATGTATCAGGTGGATACTGAAGATCTCGAAGAAACTGACATTCAATGGCAAATGGCAATGCTCACTCTTCGTGCTAGAAGATTTATTGAAAGAACAGGTTGGAAGAATTTTGGGAATCAGGGTCAGAACAACAAACTTGGGTATGATAAAGGAAAGTTGAGGTGTTACAATTGCAAGCAATTCGGACACTTCAAGAGGGAATGTCCTTTACCAATCGTTACTGAACTTGTTAATTCTGGAAATTCAAGAACTATTTCAATTCAAGAAAGAGCTGAGGGAGTTAAACCGAGAAATGCACTGCTCCCCAACTTTGATTGAAGTGCAGAGATTAAAGAAACAAAGGAAGAAATTAGTCATGCTTTGGTTGCTGAGATTGTTAAGGATGATGATAACTATATTAATTGCTTTGATCCTTTCAAAGAATTTTATGGTGAAAACGGTGAGAACTCTGATGAAGCTGCTGAGTCAAAGGTTTAATTGATTAAAGAAGAAAAAGGTTTGATTAAAGTTGCAAAGTATGAGGTTGATGAGTTGAAAGAGGCAAGGGATGAAGAAGTTCAAGATGGTATGGATTGTGAAGCTGGTTTTACAACTGAGGTTCAAACAGATGTTATTGTTCAAGGACATCTGGGTCAGGAAGAGATAGTTCACTCTGGGTTTGTGTGTGAAGCTGCTGTTAATGAGATGAAGAATGATGAGGAGTCAAAGCTGAACATGGAAGCTGTAATCGAAAAGGCCAAACTTGAAGCGGTGGATGAGTTCAAAAGGAGCACACCTTATTGCCGGTGTGATCGTGCTCTTGCAGCTGAAAAACTGGTAATTGGTCTTCCTTATGAAGTTATTGAAGATATGTGTTCATCTGCATGCAAAATTAATTTGATTGGCATATACAAAGCTAATAAATTATTAATGTCAAATGAAAACGAATTGAAGAAAATTAACAAAGAGCTTAATGTTAGGGCTCGTTTCTGTTAGAAGATTTACTTTGTACTTTGTTTATACAAGTTTGTATTGTTTAGGGTTAATTTTGTATTTTCCCTAAAGTGTTGATGCATAAAGCATGTTGCTAGTGAATGTTAGAGAGAGGGTCTAGATCACATCTTACACGTTAGAGAGAGAATTGTGTGTGTGATTGTATTCTCCTGCACCATTGTACTGCAACTATTGCTTTGATCATCAATACAAGAGAATTATTTAGTAATGGATTGTGTTGTTGATTGAACTGTTGTGTTTGTACCTTGATCGTTCTGATTTGAATCAATATCGATCCAATTGAACCTATCAATTGGTATCAGAGCTGTTGGTATTGTGTGTGTTCTTCGCTATTCATCAAGCAAAAACACACCAATATTGCTCAAATCATGATCTGAATGATCTGTTACTGTTTTTGGATTTGATTCATCATCGGAATCATTTCTAATTCACAACAATTGTGCAAATTCCATCAGATTATCATCAGATCTGAGGAATTAAGAAGAAACTGAAAGTTACTGTTCGATCAAATTTTTGCTCAAAATCATCAAAAATTGATCATGTTTTGGATTGATTGATATAGGAGATTGATAATCGGTATAACTCATTGCTTGTGTGTGATTTCTGGACAAATTGGACAAGTTTTGTTAAAATTCTGAAAAATCTGTATGAAGATGTTGATGAACTGGTTGAAGATTAACTAGCCGGGTGATAAAATTTGACTTAGAAAATATTTTTGGACTTAGCTTGACGAACAATTAGGTCCTGTGCAGCCGTGTAAGGGAAAATTTGTCTAGACGGGTGAAGTTTTTGCAAGTAAAAGTTGTGTAATGTTGTGCCGAGTGAAGTTACTGTGCAGCCGTGTGAAGTTACTATTCAGACGGGTGAAGCAATTGTTTAGCCGGGTGATCAACATTACAGCCGAATCAACTTGTTTACTGTTCAGCTGGGTCATTATCTCTTTTAGCCGTATCAAGTGTAGACAGGTGAAAGTTTTGATAACTATTGAGCCGGGTGACTGATTCTTTCAGCCGTGTCAAGTTTTTACCGTGTCAAGTTATATCTGTTCAGCCGTGTGACTATTCAGCCGGGTAACACTGTTTAGCCGGGTGAAGATATCAAGTGTTGAAGTTTTACAACTGTTTAGCCGTGTGACTGTTCAGACGGGTGAAGAAATTTTTTCAGCCGGGTGAAGAAGAAATTTCACTGTTTAGCCGGGTGAAGAACAAAATTTCACTGTTCAGCCGCGTGACTTTTTTTAGTTGTTTCAAACTTTATTATCTTACTTTGTTATTAACTTAGTTGCAATTATTTTTCAAATTTTAACTGTTTCTTTTCAAAAATCAACAAAAACACAAAAATATTTTCTTTAAACAATTGTTAAAATGGCACCTATTGATGATTCTGATAATCGTGTTCCTGGATTGGTTAATCGTGCAGATTTCAAGAACTGGACAATCAGATTGAAACACCATTTATGCTCTATTGACAATGATTTGTGGAAGTCTATTGATAAAAGTCCTCATATTCCTACTCAGACTGCTCCTGACAGTACAAGCACTTACACCAAAGATTCAACTGAACCTTATCCTGAAGATAATCTACAACCAGAAGACTTACGAAAGGTCAAGAATGATAGTAAGGCTTATTCTTTGATGTGTAAAGGGTTTCCACTTCAAGTGCTGTCAAGATTGGATGCTTATCAAACTGGCTACACATTGTTCAAGGCATTACAATCAATTTGTGAAGGAGGAGAACATTTAAGAAGTCTCAAGAAGCAGAAATTGAAGAGACAACTTGAACTGTTTGAACATATTGCTAGAGAATCTGTGCACCAGATGATGAACAGATTTGTGCATCTAACAACTTAGATGACAAATGTTGGTGCAAAGACAGATCTTCAAGATCTGAATGATAGATTACTGTGTGCTCTTCCATCTTCATGGAAACAAACAGTGACTCTACTGAAGCATACAGAAAAGTTTCCAATGGACTTAGATCTTCTTATTGCTAAGATTGAAGAAGTTGAAATTGATGAAAGTTCAAGAAACTCTAACAGATCTGGTTCACATGCTCAGTATAAGTTTGTGGTGAATCCTTCTAATACAGTTGAGAATGCTTTTCTAGTTCAAGATGCTGTTAAAACTGGTGATGAGGCTGACTTATTTGTTGGTGCTAGTTTTTATACAGATTCATCGTATTTGGCAAGCTCACCAATCTACTCTCAACCTCAATCTCCACCAAGAGTTCAAGTTCAAAGCCAGTCTGTGAAATCTCAAGCAGAAAATCAAAGTTCAAGTTCCAAAGTTCAAGCTAAAGTAAAAGATGTGATGAATATCTTGTTACAAGATGATGAGAATAAGAATGCTTTTACTGCATTCATGGCAAGCTTCCAAGCTTATCAAGGAAGTCATTTGACTCAATTGGATGTTGTTCTCCAAGATTTGTTTGAAATGGATCCTGATGACGTTGAAGAAATGGACTTAATTTGGCAAATGGTTATGGTTGCATATCGAACTCAGAAACATGCATATGTGAACCGAAGTTACAAGCCAAATGCTAACAAGCAGTTGGTTTTGACAAGTCAAAGGCCAGATGTTTCAACTGTAACTGCTATATATGGTCATTTTTCAAGGGAATGCAAAGCTCCTAAGAATCAGAACTATAATGATCAAGCTAGTTCAAGTGGACAGAATCATGGTCAAAATCAGAATTTACAACAGTCTTCAAGCTATCAGAATAGGAATCAACGTTTCACGCAAAAGCCATATATGAAAGTCTTCCCATGCCAGAACTGAAAGATGAAGGTAAAAAGCCAGAAGATCAGAACAAAGCACTTGTGGTTAGTGTGAAATATGGATATGACTGGAGTGCTTATGCAGAACAGTTCACAACTGATCTTACTTCTAGTTTGGCACTCGTTTGTGAAATAGAAGAAGAAGACTGGTCTGAAGAAGGGGATGATCAAGTGATTAAAAGTGTCAGTGAAGATACAAAAGATTATGACTGGAGTGCAAAGTCAGATCCAGTTGAAGAAAATGAATCAGAGATTGCTCTTATGGCTACATCTGAAGAGTCTTTCTCATCTGCCGAACAACCAAAGGTTAGTATCGAACTACCTCCTAACTACGTTCCTCTACCTGATGATGTGAAAGGTAGGTTATGTTCTGAACCATGCATTAAACAAGTGGAACATTATCGAACTCATTCGTTTAAAATTGGTGACAAATTAAGCAAACATGAACGAGTTCATGAACAACTTAAAATTGATCACAAAATTGCTGATGATAAGATACTGTCACTTAAAGAATCATGGAACAAAACCTTGAAAGAACTGGAACTTGTAACAAAACAACTTGAAGAAATGACAAAGAATTTTCAACAAGAAAAGGTTGCTCATGCAGTCACACAAGTTGAACTAACAAAAGTAAAAAGTTGTAAAACAATGGTTAAACAACTTGCGAGTGAAAGAGGAAACAAAAACAAATCAGGATTGGGTTTCACACATGAACCAATGCCTAAATCAATCACGAACACTTTACCAGAAAACTTCATTGAATTTGATCATTCACCTGAAAATGAACAAAGATTCTAAGAAATTCAAAGAAGCAAATCTGAATCCGAAGGGTTTGAAGTTTTACTCGAAAGCTTGAAAGAAGATGATAGTGTGACTGTTGAAGCGGATGATAAAGCAAGCAACAAATCTGATCCTATTCTGGTACAACTTGTTGAATATCCGGAACTGAATCCTAAACCAGAAAAAACGGTGAAGGATGAAGCAGAATTTTCGGGTTACAACGATCCAGAATACATCAAGTGGAAAAAGGAGCAGAAAGCTTATGTTGCTGATCAGATAAGCAAACAGGAAGCTGTGAAGAAGATTGAAGTTTCGAATGCAAAGATGAAAAAATCGAAAGTATCAAACAATCAATCTGAAACAAAACCGTCAAAAGGTAAAAATGTCATAACATCAAATGACAACACCAAAGCTCAAGCTGTTAAAACTAAAACTGTCAAACCTGTGACAAAGAAAGTGTCTAAAGTCAAAACAATCAAGTTTGTGTCTGCAGGAACGTTTGATACGAACTCATCTCATGGTAACCAAATAAATTCTAAGATCAAATCTAACTCTGGTCTGAAAACAGGTTCAGGTCCTAAGACTTCCGCTGTCAATGATAAAAGATTTGAATCAAAGAAGGTCACTAAGCAAGATGTTTCAAAATCGAACCAAGTTCCCAAAGAATCAAAGTCACAACCAAAATCTCCACAAAAGAACCAAGTTAACTTAAAACCGAACAAATCTGTTAATGAATCACGAGTGGGTTCAACATCTAGAGTTAACAATCGTCTCTTTAAGATTAGCAAGAAACATTGTGAGATTTGTGATCGTTATAATCATGTTACTACTGAGTGTTTCTTTAACAGGTACTGCGATTACTGTGACAAAAGAAATCATTCTTCAGAGGAATGTTTTTATAACAAGTTTTGTGAGATATGTGAAAGGAGAAATCATGACACTACAGATTGTTTCTTTCGGAAAACCTCATCAAGAGAAATGACTCCTTTTCCGAATTTTCAAAGAAATCAATCTTTTGGTTTTCAAAAATTTAATCAAAGTCATTCTCCTGATTTGAGACCTTTCAAAAGAATCAATTCTGATTTTAAGGAAATTTCGTCAAGAAATCAGCAGGTTAACAGTTTTAAGCCAAGAGCTTTGATGGTAAGAAATCAAAGATTTGAAAATAACCTTGATCCTAAGTTAGAGGAAAGGTTTTCAGCTTTAAGAAGAAAGCAAACAAATCAAGCCAGTGGCAGAAACAGTTTTCAACCAAATCTCTCGAATGAATCAAATTTTCAAAATCTACATTATCAGCAAGTTACTGTTACAGATAGATTCGGAAAACCCAAGACCATGTGGGCCTAGGTTGAGAAAACTAACTAAGTAAATGTTGAAATGCAGCTGCGCCCTCGAAGACCTATCAACTCATGGTTTGTTGATAGTGGGTGTAGCCGACATATGACAGGCAACCATGCCTTGCTTCAAGATTTTAAGCTAAAGAATTGTACACATGTTCCATTTGGAGGAGATGCTGGTGGAAAAATCACTGGAGAAGGAACTGTGTCAAATGGGATTATTAGCTTTAATAAAGTCAACTACTGTGCACAGTTGAACTTTAATTTCCTAAGTGTATCTCAAATTTGTGACTAATCATATTCAACATTGTTTGATGATTCTTTTTGTTACATACTTAAGCCAGGTTTTAAGATTGACAATGAATGGGTGGTGGTTAAAGCTCCAAGAGATCGAGACGTGTACAAGCTTGATATGTCTCAGATTGATTCTGAAACCGAAACCACGTGTCTCATTGCGCATGCATCGAATGATGAGAGTCAGCTTTGGCATAGACGGCTGAGCCATTCAAACTTCAGAAACATGAACTGACCGGTGACTGGAAATCATGCTGTGGGAATACCGTCAAAGAAATTCTCAACAACTGATCTCTGTCCAGCATGTTTGAAAGGAAAACAGCACCGAATGTCTTTTAAGTCCAAGCCAGAAAACTCCATTTCAAAACCCTTACAGATCCTACACATGGATCTTTTCGGACCAACAAATGTTCAAAGCATCGGAAAGAAGTCTTATTGTTTTGTCATCATTGATGATTTTACTAGATTTTCTTGGGTTTATTTCTTGCATGTTAAATCTGAAACTGCTGAGTTGTTAAAAAAATTCATTATGAAAGTTGAAAATCAGTTAGATTGTAAAGTAAAAATCTTGAGAAGTGACAATGGAACCGAGTTTAAAAACTCTAATATCGACTTGTTTTGTGCAGAAAAAGGAATTGCACGTCAAATTAGTGCTCCAAGAACTCCACAACAAAACGGAGTCGCAGAACGAAAAAATCGAACGCTAATTGAAGCTGCAAGATCCATGCTCGCAGATGCCAAAATCCCGATCACATTCTAGAACGAAGCTATTGCTACTGCCTGCTTTGTACAAAACAGGACATTATTGGTTCAGGATTAACATAAAACATCCTATGAGTTATTGTTTGGAAGAAAACCGAATATTTCATATTTGAAAGCATTTGGTTGTCCTGTGTCGATTCTAAATTTAAGTGATCATCTCGGTAAATTTGAGCCAAATCTGACGATGGATTTTTTCTTGGTTACTCTTCGGTTTCAAAAGCTTATCGGGTTTTTAATAGGAAAATGAATGTTGTAATTGAAACTATTAACGTAAAGTTTTTAGAAAATTCGTTTCCGTCAGTGGCTCATGGTCCTGAATGGTTATTTGATTTAGATTCGTTATCAAAATCTTTCAGTTATAACTTATTTGATTTTTCAGGAAAAACGAGTAAAGAATCAGGAGACTTGGGATGTTTCAGTGATGATTCAGATAATGACGAGGATAGTAATCTCAATTCTGAGTATCCGTTCATGTCATTTAATAATCCTGATAATGTGATATCAAACCAATCTCCGGGTCCATCTTGTTCTCAAGAAGATCAGGAATCAAACAATTTTGGTGATGATGTGAATCCGCAAACCTCTCCTAATAATGGTGGATCTGTTCAAAATCAACCATCATCAGATCCGAATGTTGAAGTTGTTCCAGAAACATTTGACTACTTCATCAATTCACTAGAACAAGTTCCTAATTTCACTCCGCATACTTCTACAATTCTACAAGATCTACCGAATCTGAATCAGTCTAATCTGGAGACTCAAGTACAAGGTGACACCATTCCAACTCACCGAGTTCATAGGAATCATCCTATCTCACAGATTATAGGTCCTTTGAATCATCGAACTATGAGAAGTCAAACTGAGCATGCAAACGTTTGTCTTTATTCATGTTTTCTTTCTCAAGTGGTACCGAAGAACATTTCAGAAGCGTTACAAGATAACAGTTGGATTGAAGCCATGCAAGAGGAATTACTTCAATTTCGCAAACAAGAAGTTTGGAAATTAGTGGACTTACCTGAAGGAGAAAATGCGATTGTTATAAGATGGTTGTACAAAAACAAGCCGGATGAACGTGGCATTGTTGTAAGAAATAAAGCAAGACTTATTGCACAAGGTTACACTCAAGAAGAAGGTATCGACTATGAAGAAGTGTTTGCTCTGGTCGCTCTACTTGAAGCTATTCGCGTTTTTCTAGCATATGCCTCTTTTCATGAAGTTCAAAGTGTTTCAAATGAATGTAAATGGCGTATTTTTATATGGACCAATTACCGATGATCTATATGTCAGACAACCTCCAGGTTTTGAGGATCCTGAGTATCCACATCGTGTATACAAATTGAGAAAAGCTTTGTATGGTCTACATCAAGCCCCAAGGATTTGGTACGAGACGTTATCTAAACATCTGCTGGAACATGGTTTTACAAGAGGTCAGATTGATCCTACTTTATTCATGAAGCGGGAAAATGAAGATCTTCTATGTGTTCAAGTGTATGTGGATGATATCATCTTTGGATCAACAAGTCCATCCATTTGCAAAGAGTTTGAAGAGATTATGAAATCCAGATTTCAGATGAGTTCGATGAGAGAGATTAATTTCTTTCTCGGATTGCAAGTAAAACAGTCTGCAGAAGGAATTTTTATCAACCAATCAAAGTTTGTTGAAAAGTTGCTGAAAAAGTTCAAGATGCAGGATTGTCAGAATATTCGAACTCCATCTGATGTGAACAGCAAGATCCAGCCGGATCCAAAAGGCAAATCCGTTGATCAAACACTTTACAGATCAATGATTGGTTCATTGATGTATCTTACTGCATCAAGACCAGACATCATGTATGCTGTATGTGTGTACGTGTGCCAGATATCAGTCTGATCCGAAAGAGTCGCACTTGGCTGCTGTTAAACGTATTTTCAGATACCTTAAAGGGAAGCCGAATCTCGGGTTATGTTATCCTTATGAAGGGAATTTTGAATTATATAGTTATTCGGATAGTGACTTTGGTGGGTGTGCTCTTGACAGGAAATTAACTACGGGTGGATGTCAATTTCTGGGTCCTCGACTTGTTTCATGACAATGCAAAAAGCAGACCAATGTTTCCGTATCCACCGCTGAAGCAGAGTATATCGCTGCATCTACAGGATGTTCTCAAGTTTTGTGGCTACAAAACCAATTACTTGACTACGGGTTTAACTTTTTAAAAACTCCTATTTACATAGACAATACTGCTGCTATGTTCATTACTGCTAATTCTGTTCAACACTCAAAAACCAAACATATCGAAATTCGATATCATTTTCTCAGAGACAACTCTGAAAAAGGTTTAACAATTTTCATTAAAGTTCATACCGACAAACAACTGGCAAATCTTTTCACAAAATCATTTTTGTTAGGACGGTTTGAATTCTTAATTCAATCCATAGGGTTAATCAATCATGATTAATTCTATTTTATGAAAATCAAAATACAAAATAAGAAAATATAAAAGCCAAAAATATAATAAGTCGATGTCAGGTATTGATTCCTTTGTCTTTTCATTTTTGCATTATGCGTGTGCATGAAAAAGAAAAAGCAAAACAAAAAGAAAAAGAAAAAGCAAAAAGAAAAGAAATATCATGTCATAAGAATCTACATTGCAAAAAGTGAGAAATGATAGTTACACTAGATATTATCTGTTTCATTTTTTTTATTAATAAAGACTGATGAATGTTAATTGATGTGCGAGACAGCTCAGACAATTAGACTGAAAAAGTAAGTTCATTGTTGACAAATCTAAAATTGATGATCTTTGTATCAAGTTCCTTTGTTATACATGTCTAAATATATATCTTTTGATGAACTTCTTGTGATGTTATTTAAACATAATCGGGTAATGATGCAATCTACTCAGTGTGATGAACCACATCGTGAGCTTCTTTGTTGTGGTATCCACAGACCTGAAGTCTCACATGAAGTCTCTTTTGAGCTTCATGGTGCAGCAAAAGATTCCCAAAGATGGAACGAAAAGAGTCCCAAATGTGGACCATCACCAAACAAATTTCAAAAAGGAATTCAGAAGATTCTCAAGGGGAACAATAGGAAATGAAAAATTCCAAAAAGGAATTAAAAAGAAGTCCCAAAGTGGACCAAATCCAAATAGAACTCAATTTCCACACTGTTTATGTTTGTAAGTGACCAGGTTTTTGTGCAATATGCATTCAAGTTGTTTTTGACGAGGAAATGTGTTGTCATATGTATACATGTGGGTCACATAAGTCATTCTAATCGAACCTTAATCTCATCATGATACTGAAAAAGTAAGTGTGTCAATTCGAGCTAATTGGTATGTTATCATATCATCACTCAATCAAACATAAGTCAAATGTTTATTCAAAACTTGCAAAACATGTTCAGATAATGTGTGGTATGATCTCACTGCAATATTTTGATTTATTGCATTGCATATGTTTTTACTTTAATGTGTGTGCTTTTGTGTGCAGACATATGGAGTCTTTATTGACACATCGACATCCTTTTTAATCTTAAAAGTTTCAAGAAATTTCAAGTTTAGGGGGAGAATAATTGAAAAAGAAAAATATTAACAAAAAGCCAAAAATATTTGAAATAAGTGTGTTGAATGAAAGGATCATGTGGTCAATGAAAGCAAATGTATTGGATGTGTTAACAAACCTGAGGTCTTGTGATTTGTTTTTGATTCAAGAAAAATGCTTCGGGATACAGAAATATTGGTTATGCAAAAATATTTTTTTGAGAAAAGTCAAAGAAAAATGAAAAAGGAAAAATTAATGAGGTTTTAAATGTTGAATTTGTTGCCCTAGATTTTGTTCTTCTGATTATTTAATTTGACAAACCCTAATAAGGATTGCAGGTGCAATAAATGTCGTTGAAAAGTCATCAGACAAAGAAAGTGGAGAAAAACTTGTTAAGTGTTGAAGCCGGGTGAAGGCATCAATTACTGTTCAGCCGGGTGACTGAATGAAAAGTAGCCGGGTGAAGGAAGGAAATGATGCCAGGTGACAAAATTGAATGTTACTATGCAACCGGGTAATGAAGTGATTGACACTGTGCAGCCGGGTAATAGAATGAAGTTTCTATACAACCGTGTAAGTGAAGTCACTATACAGCCGGGTAAGTGTGGCAACTGTACAGTCAGATGATGAAAGAAACTGTCACTGTGCAGCCGGGTAATGAACATAAAGTCACTATGCAGCCGGGTGATGAAAAGAAGGCTACTGTTCAGCCGGGTGATGGGTAAAACCAAAACAAAGGTGTAGTCGTTCAAAACTCTGTGACACGGCTATATCATGACCCGACCATGCGTGTACATGAAGAATGTTTAAATGTAATGACATTCTGACCCGTCCATGTTGTTGACTCGTCTCAACAGTATCTGACCCGTCTTAACAGTGTGTGACCCGTCTAAGTGTTTTACATGTTAAATGTTGACCCGTCCCAAAGTTGTGACCCGTCCCAAAGTTGTGACCCGTCCCAACAGTAACTTGACCCGTCCAAGGCTTTATGGGCCTAATTGTTTACCCGTTCAATATGTTGACCCGTCTCAATGTTTTGACCTAATTCTTGAGCCGGCTCATCAACATATAAATACCCGCCTTTTTCCAAAACACTTATCACTTTTCACAAATCATTTTCAAGCAAAATCCCCTGTATATCAATCGTCTCATATCATATTCAATCCTTGATTCTGTAACAAGTTTTAGTGATTGAATAAGGTATAATCTTCATGATCCGACCTCGTTAAACCCACTGTTGCTCATAAAATCGAAATGTGATGATGAACAGTAATTGGACTTTGAATCGACACTTTGATTGTGTGTGTTAAAACTGAAATCGAATGTTGTAATAGGTGTAATAACTGTTAATCACCATGTTTCATCCATTAATTTACATCAAATCACCTGTAATCGACTGAATCAAACGAAAAAGTTCAAATTCTGTCGAACCGCCATTGATGAACCATTGAACTGTTCATGTTTTTTATGTCAAATGATAAATCATCTGTGATTGATTGATTAACTGGTGTTAAACATGAACTGAAACATGTTTTACAACTTCATTTTGCAAATCACAAAGTTGTACTTAAGAATTTAAGTAGTTAAGTGTGTAAAATTACATAATCATTGATTCACAAAGTTTTTGCTAAACAAAACTGATGTTATCAAATTGTTGATTAACTTAGTTGATTAATGTCTATGTGATATGTTACATTGTCTCTTTGTGCTTATTTCTTGTGCAAATGTTGTTGGTTTGTTGAATGAAAATGTCTAACACATGTGCCTTGGTTTTTGTTAAACAGATGAATGATCTAAAGTTTGAGCCTAAGCATAATCTTGTGGCTGTTTTGGATGAATCTATGCCTGAAGCGGAAGGGTATAGAGATATGATCAGATTCTTAAGAAGAACTAAGTATGTGTATGCAATGTGTGCCAAACCCATTATGTATGCAATATGTGCCAAACCCATTGTGTATGCTAGACTGATTAAGAGTTTTTGGAGGACAGCAGAGGTTATTACAAATGAGGCAGGAATATCGGTTGTGAGAGGAAATATTACCAGACAGTTACAGATAACTGTGTCTGAAGAGTCCATCAGGACTGCATTAAGGTTAGATGAAGAAGAATTTGGTGCTGCTGATGAATACACAACTGCTGAATGCCAGGCATGCTTTATAAATATGGGACATCCTCCTATATTTCCCAAACAGCAGTTTGTGAGAGCCAGATTGGGAAAGCAATGGAAATTTCTTTGTTATGTCATTCAACAATGTATGTCCAGAAGAAGTGCTGGTTTTGACAACTTTCCATCAGATATTGCATCCCCAATAGTTGCAATAGCGATGAACAGACCATTCAGCATGTCAAAATGGATTATGAAGGGATTCATTTTCAATCTGGTGAAAGGAAAAAGATTCAAATTTCTGATGTATCCAAGATTCTTGCAATTGTTGATCAATATTGCTCATCCTGTGATACGTGAAGAAGGATTTGAGGGAGAAATTTTGTACACTAAAGACATGAATGCTCTATCTTACAGAAAGATGAGTATTGGGAATGTAGAAAATGTACAAATGTTTGACTATATGCGAGATATAGAAAACAATGAAGAAGATATTGGAGAAATTTATCATCATATTTCTCAAGGTGAAGTAGTGGAACCGTTAGATCTTGTGGATGATATTCCAGACAATTTACTTGATGATGATGAGTATTTGGCTAGACATCCAGAAGATGAAGAGGATAATGATGATGAGGAAAATAATAGTGATGAAGATGATAATAATGATGAAGACAATGATAGTAATGAAGATGATGATGTTGTTGTGAGAGATAAAGAGACTGAAACATAATCTGATAAAGCTGAAAAGGAAGCAGAGGCTGTTATACTTGAAGCTCCTAGGGACATCACAGTCCATTATTCTAGATCACGACGATCTAAGACTGTTGTTGAACCTATGATTGTAGAGGAGCCGATTGTATTTGAAGAAGTCAGTGTGCCTGAACAGATTGATGTTGTTCAGATTGCACAAGAAGTGGTTGCTGAAGTAGAGACTGTGGCACAGACAGTTGATGAAACTGAAGCTGTTGAGATTATCCCGGATCCAGTTGATATAGCCACATCGTCTATTCCTACAATTGAACATACTGAACCACCGAAGGAGTCTTCACCTAAGGTTGGTTTAGATGTTGATTTGAATGAAGAAGAAGGTGAAGTATTTCATTTAAAGAGGATGATAGCCACGCTATTGGATGAAAATGCAGAATTAAAGGCATCCATTGTGACATCTGCCCCAAACCCGAACCCGAATGCCGACTCGAACCCGAATTTATCCATGTTTAATGTATTAGTAATTATCTCCTTTAAACGTAAAGCTTCGTCATTAAGAATATATATAATAAATATGTCGAATCTTTAAGCTATTTTTCCGTCTTCAATAAATCGAACGTTTACTAATTAATTACTAAGTGCAAGTTTTAAACCTCTAAAGTATATATATACATATATGACATTTTATTAAAAACAATATATATATATATATACTATTATAAAGACTATCGAAAATAAATATTAGCAAAGTCTTAAATTTACTCTCCGACGTCAAAAACGAGCTAAAAATGTAAAAACGTCATTTCTAAACACGTTACAACGTTATCCGGTTAAGTTAGGTAGTTAATATAATTTGTAAATTAACTTTGGGTCAAAAATGTCCATTTTGAAACTTAAACTTAAAGTTTAACACAAAATAAAACAAATACAAACAACAAGGGCCAAACTGTAAATTATAAAATTTACCCAAACCACCCTCCCCCACCCCCGTGAATCCGGTCACATTCCGGTGCCATTTTCCGGCCAACAAACATTTCCGGCGACATCCAAAACTGAGTTTTATACCATTTTAAACCAGTTAAAAGGTACCGAAATGTTCGTATGCAAGATTCGAACCCATTACCATCTCCTAATCAGTGTATAATCGACCAATTCCACCCTTAAATCTCATTCCAAAACCGACGACTTAAACCCAACAATTCGAAACAGTCATTAACGTTCGAATCAGTAAATTGAATTGATGGAATTGATCAACACAGCGTTTTGAATCAATTGATAACAATTAATCGACTTTTAATCCACGAATTAAACAACCATTAATCCAAATTAACTCGTATACAACTTTAAACCTATTCGACTATCTCCGGTGCACTAAAACGAAATTCAATCGACCTTCACATTTCTCATTGCTTCCTCCTCCTCCCTGTAACATCAATTTCTTGATAAATCATTCAATAATCTGAAACTGAGTTCACCATCCGCGTCCCTGTTCATCATCGTTCACCGGTTCAATTCGTTGCCAAACCAGTAAGTTTTATATACCAAAATGTTCATTATCGTTCACTGAATCAAAGCCCTATGTTTTATTGTTGCATCTCGACCGAATTCGGGATCAATTTGATGGTTCTTTGTTCTAGGGTTTTATTGGAAATGGGTTTTGATAATTGCCATTTGTTAAAAGAATTTTGAATCAGATATTATTCAACAAAACAACATGGCGCGGCTGGTTAAGTCATCTTGTTACAACATAAAGGTCTTGGGTTCGAACTAGGGCCTGATCATATTTTTTTTAATCTTTTTCTACTTAATATTTTAACCAAATTACTAACCTAAAACTAATACTATATTATATATACTCTATATCAATGTTTAAGGTTTACAAATAATTTAAAACCATGATTCCATGTGGGTTTTATTTTATAAAAATTTAGCTATTACAAACCTTTTTAATACTTTTTAGAAATATATAAACAAGGACTTATAAATAATAATTTATAAATAATATGGTCTTTTTATGCTTTAAAAATTGTGATAAATGTTTTAAAATATTTTTGGGTAATTTATATATTTCCTTGACATCAAATATCTATTGTTAAAAATATATATATATTTCGAATTGCTATTATATATCATGACGATACGATTAAATAGTTTTATATACGTATATATATATATATATATATATTGTTTGAATTTCAAATACTTATTGTTAGAAATATTATTTATCTATCACGACGTTACGAATAAATAAATTATGTATTTTCGAAATCGTTTTACCTAAAACCCCAGATCCCAAACCGAAACCTAGAATCTAAATTATCTAATGTTTTATCTATTATTTCCCATTCTGGTTTTCTATCCTATTTGTTTGCTAAGTAGGATTCTCATTACTTAGGTAAATCTAGTATTTGGGAAGTCCTCGGTTCTATCTAAGTGTTTGCTATACTATTTCAGACTCGTATTTGAGGTGAGTAAACTCACTCCCCTTTTTACTTTTACGTTTTGGGGCTGAAATATGTGTTACGTTTACTATTTACTATTTTTCTAAAAAGAGATCATACAAATATGTTAATCTAGTTCGCGGCTTGATGCAATCTTATGTGGTAGTTTAAAGTATAGTTTATTGCTTTGTAATCCCACCGGTACAATGTTAGCGCTAACGGTTTGACAAACCCACCTGCCTGGACAACATCGATAGGTGATTTAACCCGGCCATTCTATTCTATGTTTACTATGGTTGCTATGCTATGACGGTTGTTGCTATACTATGATGCTAGTTGCTATGCCATGTCCCTAAGTTGCTAATTGATTACTGATAACTTACAAACGAGACGGTTAATTGACGGTTGGTAAAAAAGTTATCAGTAACACAAATACATGAGTTGGTTCCTCATGACAAAATGGCAAAATCAAGAAGTGTGGATTCTATGTGGTTGTGTTCTATTCTATTCTAGGGGTCATGGTCGAGTAATATTACGAAATGACTATACATGTAAGCTTGCGCAGCATATCTTGTTGATCTCGGATTTCAATACTAGTATTATCAAATTGTGTTTTTACTCACTAGCTTGTGTAGCTAACTGTGTCTTTTTCACATATTTCAGGTGGTGCGTGTTTATGAGATTTTACTTTTGCCAAGACATAGGATGCATTGGACTTAGTTAATAAAAATGATTTCATTGCCATTACTGTTTCGTTTATGACTTTTGTCGTTTTGCTATTTATGAATTATGTTCCAAACTTATAAGTACAATTATTAGTCATTAATAAAAATGATGCCATGAGCTTTGGTTACTAATGATATCCATTCCAATGACAGCCCGGTGTTTCCGCCGCCAGGCGGGGTGTCACAGTTTGGTATCAGAGCCATGGTTATAGGGAACTAGGATAGGGTATTTAGAAACACACCGACCTAGACTATAACCTAAGAGTCCCTAGTGCAAATATTAGTGCCTAGAAAACTCTTCTTGAACTGATTTCTTTTTCCTTCTATAAACCTTTCTACACCTCTTCTTTATCTTATTTCTTATCTGATTTCGCGAAGGAGCTACAAGAGACTCGTCTGCATGATTAGGATCTTTCTCTTTGTGGAATCTCGTCATCGTCTTAAGTAAGTTTGATACGTGGGAACGTGTGCAATCCGGAAGGGGGAACACCTGTATCACGGACATCCTGTCTAAGGCAAGCATTTCGTATAAATCTCTTTAAGAGACTTGTATGCTTACCTGGGGATGTACGAGATGAGTGTGAACCTATAGGCTAAAGCACACCTTTCTCGGATACGTTGAGAACGAACTTAACACTTTGATAAGTCATAAGTGTCCAAAACCAAGACACACTCTTAAGCCTTTAAAGTTCTATCTATCTATTTCCATAATGATTCCATGATTTTTATTTCTATGATTTCTAATTATTTCTATGAATTTTTATATTATTCATTTGTTACTCCAAAATTATTTACTAATGTTTCTAAGGTTTCTAAGTGATTTTTCCATGATATGTCTTCTAAAGAATTCCATGATGTTCTAAGTACTATTACAATCCTATTTAATCGAAATCTTGTCACAACTTATGTTATCCTAAATTTTAATCCATATCTCATGAAAATTCTTTTCTATCTTATCTTGTCAAATGACAACAAGACGTGAATGACTCGTTAATATCATCGTGACCCGAATGTTCTAAATCAAAACTAAGATATGTTGAATAACCTCAATCGAATTATCAGAACGTCAAAACAAATACCAAATACCAAATCTAAGACATATTCCTAATCTCATTTCAATTTTCGAATTCCAAATTAAAGACTTAATTCATGATTCCTGAAATCTCATAACGGATTACTATTTTGTTATGTCAACGCATTTGTTTGATTTATGAATCGAACGTTTATCTCCAAAGTATCTCAAATTGATCTCAATACTCAAGGGTTGTCTAAACTGTTCATTTAATCAAAAGATTCTAATCGAACTTCTAATCTATCATTAAAAGAGATTACTTATAAATTCGTCTCCCAAAACTTAACAGGAACTAACTACACAACTATTTCTAAGCTCATTTAACTAAAATATTTCATTTGTATGAATTATCAATAATGAAATTCCGTACATCTTGTTTCTATAAACTCATTCAAACCCAACGTGTCTTACGCATAAACATTTTACTTAAAACACCATATTTTATTTGCGGTTTTTGTAAAATTACCAACCAATAGTTAATTCTATTAAAAATGATTTACTTATTTTTCAAAATGAAAATATATATATTCATAAAAAAAAAAGAATTTCTGGTTTTAGTATTTGTAAATATATAAAATATATACATTTTAAGTAGGGATTTATTATTTTAAACGCTTGTTAAATATTTACATAACATTTCCATGTTTTCTCAAATGTGGTACAAACACTTGCAACAAACGTCATGATTCATGTTTTTCAATATCGAATTTTTAAAACTTAGACTGTGCTATTAAATTATTTTCAAATCAATCCATCTATAGATAGTAAATACTTAAAACTTTTAACTTTTTCTAAACTCATTATCTAATTACTCGGTTTTTCTTTTAAACTAACCTATAGAAAAATAACATCACCTCATATAACATTGTTAACCTCTATAACCAATATACTTGGTTTACCTAAAGTTTTGCTATATGAACTCAAACGTCGTAAGAATTGTATCTATTAAGAACCAAGCGATTTATTCATTGGAACTATAAATTGGATTATTCTTATCATGAATTAACGCTGAAGAACTTAGCAATACCTTAAACAATTGACATCTACATCACACACATATGAAGTCGGTTTTCAAAAACTTATGTTGTTACAATTTTAGTACTCGAACTTAACTCTTTGTATCTATGAATAAAACTATTATTAAGGGTAATGATTACCTAATAAACTAAATTCTTTCAAACCATCAATTTATGTATCATCTTAAACTATATTTTACAAGAACTAACTGCTATCGAATATAATTTCGGAACCTATGGGTATCATTATCGTAACTTAGAAATTTTTGTATACATTTGACTCGCACGTGATCGAATGAACTATGTGGTCCATGCAAAAACTAAAGTAATTACGGGTGCACACGGAATTATGAAAGTTGGTGCATGGAAACCATAGCGAGTTTTGTCACATGGTTGAAAGCAATGGTTTACACATATTTCCATTTGTCAATATCATCCAGTGCTTAAGTTGGTGTATTCCAATTCCACCCCTCGAGAGTAATGTACCCTTGTTCAAATCAAAAGAGCTAAATAACGCAAGTACATATAAAGGAAAACTAAATAATCGCATCTTTCGTTTCATCTTCTTCTTCGGTTTGAGCAAATTTCGGGACGAAATTTCTATAAGGAGGGGAGACTGTGACATCTGCCCCAAACCCGAACCCGAATGCCGACTCGAACCCGAATTTATCCATGTTTAATGTATTAGTAATTATCTCCTTTAAACGTAAAGCTTCGTCATTAAGAATATATATAATAAATATGTCGAATCTTTAAGCTATTTTTCCGTCTTCAATAAATCGAACGTTTACTAATTAATTACTAAGTGCAAGTTTTAAACCTCTAAAGTATATATATACATATATGACATTTTATTAAAAACAATATATATATATATATACTATTATAAAGACTATCGAAAATAAATATTAGCAAAGTCTTAAATTTACTCTCCGACGTCAAAAACGAGCTAAAAATGTAAAAACGTCATTTCTAAACACGTTACAACGTTATCCGGTTAAGTTAGGTAGTTAATATAATTTGTAAATTAACTTTGGGTCAAAAATGTCCATTTTGAAACTTAAACTTAAAGTTTAACACAAAATAAAACAAATACAAACAACAAGGGCCAAACTGTAAATTATAAAATTTACCCAAACCACCCTCCCCCACCCCCGTGAATCCGGTCACATTCCGGTGCCAATTTCCGGCCAACAAACATTTCCGGCGACATCCAAAACTGAGTTTTATACCATTATAAACCAGTTAAAAGGTACCGAAATGTTCGTATGCAAGATTCGAACCCATTACCATCTCCTAATCAGTGTATAATCGACCAATTCCACCCTTAAATCTCATTCCAAAACCGACGACTTAAACCCAACAATTCGAAACAGTCATTAACGTTCGAATCAGTAAATTGAATTGATGGAATTGATCAACACAGCGTTTTGAATCAATTGATAACAATTAATCGACTTTTAATCCACGAATTAAACAACCATTAATCCAAATTAACTCGTATACAACTTTAAACCTATTCGACTATCTCCGGTGCACTAAAACGAAATTCAATCGACCTTCACATTTCTCATTGCTTCCTCCTCCTCCCTGTAACATCAATTTCTTGATAAATCATTCAATAATCTGAAACTGAGTTCACCATCCGCGTCCCTGTTCATCATCGTTCACCGGTTCAATTCGTTGCCAAACCAGTAAGTTTTATATACCAAAATGTTCATTATCGTTCACTGAATCAAAGCCCTATGTTTTATTGTTGCATCTCGACCGAATTCGGGATCAATTTGATGGTTCTTTGTTCTAGGGTTTTATTGGAAATGGGTTTTGATAATTGCCATTTGTTAAAAGAATTTTGAATCAGATATTATTCAACAAAACAACATGGCGCGGCTGGTTAAGTCATCTTGTTACAACATAAAGGTCTTGGGTTCGAACCAGGGCCTGATCATATTTTTTTTAATCTTTTTCTACTTAATATTTTAACCAAATTACTAACCTAAAACTAATACTATATTATATATACTCTATATCAATGTTTAAGGTTTACAAATAATTTAAAACCATGATTCCATGTGGGTTTTATTTTATAAAAATTTAGCTATTACAAACCTTTTTAATACTTTTTAGAAATATATAAACAAGGACTTATAAATAATAATTTATAAATAATATGGTCTTTTTATGCTTTAAAAATTGTGATAAATGTTTTAAAATATTTTTGGGTAATTTATATATTTCCTTGACATCAAATATCTATTGTTAAAAATATATATATATTTCGAATTGCTATTATATATCATGACGATACGATTAAATAGTTTTATATACGTATATATATATATATATATATATTGTTTGAATTTCAAATACTTATTGTTAGAAATATTATTTATCTATCACGACGTTACGAATAAATAAATTATGTATTTTCGAAATCGTTTTACCTAAAACCCCAGATCCCAAACCGAAACCTAGAATCTAAATTATCTAATGTTTTATCTATTATTTCCCATTCTGGTTTTCTATCCTATTTGTTTGCTAAGTAGGATTCTCATTACTTAGGTAAATCTAGTATTTGGGAAGTCCTCGGTTCTATCTAAGTGTTTGCTATACTATTTCAGACTCGTATTTGAGGTGAGTAAACTCACTCCCCTTTTTTACTTTTACGTTTTGGGGCTGAAATATGTGTTACGTTTACTATTTACTATTTTTCTAAAAAGAGATCATACAAATATGTTAATCTAGTTCGCGGCTTGATGCAATCTTATGTGGTAGTTTAAAGTAGTTTATTGCTTTGTAATCCCACCGGTACAATGTTAGCGCTAACGGTTTGACAAACCCACCTGCCTGGACAACATCGATAGGTGATTTAACCCGGCCATTCTATTCTATGTTTACTATGGTTGCTATGCTATGACGGTTGTTGCTATACTATGATGCTAGTTGCTATGCCATGTCCCTAAGTTGCTAATTGATTACTGATAACTTACAAACGAGACGGTTAATTGACGGTTGGTAAAAAAGTTATCAGTAACACAAATACATGAGTTGGTTCCTCATGACAAAATGGCAAAATCAAGAAGTGTGGATTCTATGTGGTTGTGTTCTATTCTATTCTAGGGGTCATGGTCGAGTAATATTACGAAATGACTATACATGTAAGCTTGCGCAGCATATCTTGTTGATCTCGGATTTCAATACTAGTATTATCAAATTGTGTTTTTACTCACTAGCTTGTGTAGCTAACTGTGTCTTTTTCACATATTTCAGGTGGTGCGTGTTTATGAGATTTTACTTTTGCCAAGACATAGGATGCATTGGACTTAGTTAATAAAAATGATTTCATTGCCATTACTGTTTCGTTTATGACTTTTGTCGTTTTGCTATTTATGAATTATGTTCCAAACTTATAAGTACAATTATTAGTCATTAATAAAAATGATGCCATGAGCTTTGGTTACTAATGATATCCATTCCAATGACAGCCCGGTGTTTCCGCCGCCGGGCGGGGTGTCACATCCAATGAGCGAAAGAAGAAGAGATTAGCAGAGTTTTGGGCTATGCATCAAAAGAACTCAAAGATTTTCAAAGAGTTAGACGCTGAGTATGAAAAACTGAAGATTGACTATGAAGGAAGTGTTAGAAAACTGGTTGAAAGAGGAAGAAACTGAAAAATCTGAGTCTGATAAAGAGTTTGTTGCTGATGAAGACGTTGGAGTATCTGAAACTCCTAGGGACGTCACAGTTTATTACACTAGATCACGACAATCTAAAACTATGACAGAACCAATTGCCGAATCAGTCCCTATTCCCGATGATGCTGCTGCTAGTGTTACTTATGACAAAGCAGAGGGAAAACGTAAACTTGATGAAGTGACTGAGATTGTAAAAGAAGATGAGATTGTGAAGAAAGCTAGAACCGATGAATCAGTTCAGGTTGAGCCGGTTCAAGCTGAAATTGTTCCTACAACCGAAGTGATGAATATATCGGATGAAGTTGATTTCACTGACTCTGAACCAGAAGCAAATATTGGTGAAGACATACCGTTTGATTTGGATGAACGATTTGCTTATCTGGAAAAGGTGAAATATAATCCTGTTTATTTGAATGGACTCAAAGTCAGTCGAATAAACGAGGAATATGAAAAGTGTGTGAATGCTCAAGATAGGGTTGAAGGTGATGCAAAAGAATTTATTGTTGAGCCTGGTGAGTGGACGCCTCTACAGGAAAGTCTGAATATTGATGATCTTCCTCCGGAAGAATTATATCATCAAAATCCTGAAGAGACTTCTATAGATATGCGTCAGTGGTTAAGATCAGGAAACTATCCGTATAAGACGTTGAAGAGGTTGAAGAAGGAATCGTTGAAGAAGATCGTTGTGAGCTTTCAGAAGTCAGAAAAGATGCATAACCGTATGCTCTTTTGGATTACAACAATCCTCAATACTTTGAACTAACCAAACGGTTCAAAGTACTTGAACCAAAAGAGATTCCATTGATGGCTTTGCCCCAAGACGCTCACAAGAAGAGAAAAGAGTTAATTGATATGTTTCCAGCGAAATAAAAGCATATCACATTCCTATGGATGTACGCGAGTCATGGCACAAATCTGCCACAGTAGGTGATATCGTAAGATCACTGGTGAGTAAAGGTCAATCCGTTGCTGACTTATTAGACTCGATGATCGTACCGGAAAAATCCAAGGATGTGAAAATCATTGCATGGAAGTATGATGAGGTCTTTGATGCGTTTTTTATTAAAAGGGTGAATGGATTATGTGATGTCTATCACTATTATTCAAGTATTTTCAAGCTGCCGGTTCAAAACTTGAAAGAATTGCACAAGCTGAGGTTGATAAATCATATACGAGCTGAACGTGGTGATAAGTGTGCGATGTTATTGGATGCTAGAATTAGCCGCATGCCAAAGTTTTTGGAGTTTCGGGGACAGCAAGAAGACACCGCATATTTGAAGAGTAAGAAGAAGAAGCAGAAGAAGTTGATCCTTCAAGATATGTACTTGGATGAATTTTCAGACGAATATTTTTACAAAGTTACTAATCATGGCTTGAAAATATTCGATGGTTCGCAAACGACGAAGCCTATTCTGAAGTTCTTTTATCATGAAGAGACGTATGAGCTGAAGCTGGTTTGAAACTTGGATGATTGGGATCAAGACATGATCACCTTATTCAGTACGTTTGAGCTAAACTACTGCATCCATCTTACATTGATCATTTGCGAAATCACAAGATGGAAAAGATAAAGGATCCAGTTGCTGAAGCTGACAGGAGATTATTTGAGATTATGATTGAGGTAATCGGTGCTGCAACTGAGAAGATTCGATTAAGGAAAGCATTACTCAATGCTGACCTTGTGAAGATCAACATACCTGAGACTGATTTCATGAGGGTTACTTCAAAGGGTACCTTAGAAGTACGGGCCAAAGGAAAGAAAAGGCCGTACGAATTTTATGCTAACATTGATTTTGCAGGTATTACTTTGGAAACTTTGAAACGAATGGCGGCTTGTGACATTATCACAAATGAGTCTAAACCGAGACAAGCTGTGATTGCTGAGAAATTCAAATCATGCATTAAAGAAGCCATCAAAGAACAAGAAGAACATACAGGAAAACTGTTGCTGAAGGTCAAAGATGAACCTGAAGATTTTTGAATGAAGAATTAAAATTCAAGAGAGATTGAAGCTTAAAGCGAAAAGGTTGAAAGCTGAAGATTTTTTTATTAAAGTCCAAAGTTAAATCTTAGGGGGAGTACTGTTAGGGCTCGTTTCTGTTAGAAGATTAACTTTGTACTTTGTTTATACAAGTTTGTATTGTTTAGGGTTAATTTTGTATTTTCCCTAAAGTGTTGATGCATAAAGCATGTTGCTAGTGAATGTTAGAGAGATAGTCTAGATCACATCTTACACGTTAGAGAGAGAATTGTGTGTGTGATTGTATTCTCCTGCACCATTGTACTGCAACTATTGCTTTGATCATCAATACAAGAGAATTATTTAGTAATGGATTGTGTTGTTGATTGTACTGTTGTGTTTCTACCTTGATCGTTCTGATTTGAAGCAATATCGATCCAATTGAACCTATCACTTAAAGAGAACGAATCAAAATTTTTTGTTAAATTGAGAGAGGCTTTAAAAGAAAACGAACATTTGAAAAGATCTCTTTTGGAAAAGAACTGTGAAATAAACTATTTGACTGAGCAAGTCATTCTTGCTGAGTTTGAGACCAGAAAAGTCAAAAACAAACTGGAATAATGGACGATTTCAAGTATGAAAAGGGAGGATCTTTGTAAGAAACAACGAGGGGCCAGAATTAAGACCGGTTTGGGTTATAACAATGATGCACAATTGTATCCTCCACCTAGTACCTTCTGTTATTCTCCGACACCCATTCCTCATCCTTCGAATGAGTTGATACAAGAGATTATACAGAATGATACTAACAGCTCTATTGCAGGTTTAAGTGGAGTAAATCTTAAGGAGGTTCGTGAGGATTATGCTTATGGTGGGAGTAGTGGCCTTGGTTGTTCTGGCAGTACTAATTGTCCTATTTCTGATTCAAAGAAGTCTGTTGAAGATAGCAGATTAATTAATTTTGTTTCTAGTCGTGTGTTACATTCAGACAATTTTATTTGTAATAGTAATTTAGGATGCTCTACTTCAAACATTAATCTGTTGAATGATGAAGTGATTGAAAATGTTTGTGTGAATGACAAAAATGAACTTTCAGGTCATGTCTCTGAAAGTCAAACCAAAACAAATTGTTTTCAAAAGTTATTTTCTCATCAAATTCCATCTTTCACACTTGTGAAGATTTCAAAACCTAAAGAAAGGGAATCATCTTTCTCATCCATGAATCACATTGATAAACCTAAATCTGAATCTGAAAAAAGGTAAAAGTCACAGCAGGTAAATCAAAAGAGCCTTATGACTTTTAATGTGGAAATGATAGAATTCTTGTTTCTAAAGTTTCCAAAGTAGGTTTGAAATCTCATTGCTTTAAATGTGGAAATGATGATCATACTGTCAAGCAATGTCCTGAGTTAGTTACAAATTGTTCAAGGCAGAAATCTTTTGGAAAGAGATTGAATACATTTGTAAATAATTTTTTCTGTAAATCGTCTTCTGTTCAGCGACCTAAGTACACTAAGGCTTGGGTCCCAATTTCAAAAGTCTAATTTCTATTTTGAAATATGTCAGGAACATTCAAGCGCCGTTGTTGTTGGACCTGAATTGTAGTCTAATATTATCAACACAGTCAAAGTCAACAAAAGTCAACGTCCGGTCAAAGTCCACGTAAAAAGTCAAATGGCGCGTTAGAGACGAAGAACCGAGTCAAGACGTTGAAGTTGTTTTATGTCTAGGATCGTTAATGTAATAAATATATTTTGTGTCAACAAAATATATTTAATCTAGCTTTAGACATGTTTTAGCCTTTTAACTTGTTAATTTCTAATTAGTCAAAGTGTAGGGACTATTAGTGTAATTAGCATGTTAAGCACTCACTATAAATAGTAAAGTGCATATAGGGTTTTTGGGGGGCTTGAATGAGCATTTGATTGGGGTTTCCACTTTTGTAAATCTGATACAATCAATACAAGATCAAATCTGAGTTTTTCATTGTGTTCTTTATCTAGTTCATCATTATTTTACCATTTTGATTCAAAATCTTCACAAGTTACTGATTCAATAGTGTTTTGGGACTAACAATTGGTATCAGAGCCTAACTAAGATCCATTTTTGAATCATTTGTAGAAGATAGTTGCTGATTTTAAAGAATTGTGTAGAAGTTTTAGAGAGAGAAACCAGATCTGATGGGTTTTTAGTGAGAGAAATCAGATCTAGGTTTAAAATCATCAGATCTTCATCAACAATCATCAGATCTGTTGATTTCAGCAACATATTTCAGATCTAGAAGCTGAGATCTTCAAGAAAATATAAGAAAATTTCAGATCTGAAGTGTTTTCTCTCACACACAGTGTGTGTGTTCTTGGTGTTCTTCATATCTTTAAATCTGCAAAACCAGCGAATCTAGTTAATATCTGAACGAAAGTTCAAAATTTTGAGCGAATCTATACCAAGCATTTGTATAGATTCGCCTGTTGTTCTTAGCGAACCTATAAGTTCGCCCGGCACTTTGTAAGTCAGCGAATCTATAGGTTCTTGCAACACTACCTTGCTAAATTTTCCAGATCTGAGCGAACCTACCTTTTGTTGACTTATCTCCTGCATCAACAAGCAAAACCCAACACTTAAACAACCGAACATCAAACCATTTTTGTTCTATATCTTAACCATACCCACAAAACCAAACCAACAACCATAACCAAATCTTTACTAGATCTGTGATTTAATTTAAAAAAAAAAAGAAAAAACTCAAAACTCAAAACCAGATCTCAAAAACCCTACACGAATTTTCAACCTTAAACCATTTCCCACCATCCATCACTAAACCATAACCAAGACCCACCCGGTTTATACCATAAACCATAACCCACCACATCAACCATAAACCCATTTAAAAGCATCTACAACCACTCACTATAATACATCATTCAACCATACCCATAATCATTTTAGTTTTATTTAACCCAAACCTAAACCCATACCCCCACCATATCCATAACAGATCCATCAGCATAACCACCATACATACAACCACCACTCATATCATGTTTCTAAAGGAGATCTGAAAGAAAAAAGAAGAAGTAGAAGAGAGTCAGATCGAGTATTGTGGTTGTTTCAGAACAAGAAGAAGCAGCAGTTGTGCCGTGTTGTTGTTGTGTTAAACGAACCAGAAGATAGCGCACAAGATGCTGCTGCTGTGATGATTATGTTTGTGATGTCGTGTTGTTGAAGTACAAACAGTTTTAAACAAAGAAGAAGCATCAATCAAACCAGATCGATTGATGTCGTGATGTTATTGTGTGTTGTGGCTGTGTTCTTGTTTTCGTACAGAAGAAGGAACAAAGAAAAGTGGTGTGTCATTTTGGTTGCCGGCTTCGAACTGTTAACAAGAAGAAAACGAGCAGCAGCAAATATGTGTTTGTGTGTTGAAGCCAAGAGATAAACAAGGACTGCAGCAGATCGATTTGTTCATTTGTGTGTGTGTTTATGTTTATGTTTGGATAGAATAGAGAGAAAGTTGTGGGTGTGTTTGAAGTGAGTTAGGGGCTGTGTGTTGTGTGTGGTTGTTAATGATGTTAAGTTGTTTAAAAGGTTAGGGTTAGGGTTTGGGTTATTGTTAAAATTGTAGGTTTTGGGTTGTTTATTTGGGTTGGGTTATGATTCTTAATGGGCCAAGTTTAGTGTGTGTTTTGGACTTTTAATTTGGGCCGAAAATTAGGGTTGGGTTTGGTGGTTTTGGGCCGTGTTAGTGTTTGGTTCGTTTTATTTGTCGCCGGGCTTTTAAAGTTAAAATTTTATGGGCGTTTTCATTACACTCGTCATTAAATTTTGAAAAGTGACGTTGTTGGCCGGGTGTTAGTGTTTTAAATTTTGGGCCATTGTTGGTATTTTTTTTCGGCCGGGTCTTTCTAAAACTTTATTTTTAGGCCAAATTTTGAACGGGTTATCGATTTAAAAAAAATGGCTTATGCAGAACTTTTTAAATCTTTCGAATCTGATGATCTCACAATGGCACAAAGCCGGTTTGATAATTTTGCAGTTTTAAAGAATGAAAGGATGCCTGAGTTTCTCGATCGATTTGTGATGATAGCCAATAACCTAAAAAAACATGACCCAGAACTTGGAAATCATGAACGGGTTAAGAGATTGCTTGATTCCCTCCCACCAGAGTGGAGTTCACATGGAAAAACGATTAGAAGAGAAAGAGGATTTACTGATTACAAACTGGTGGAGGTGATGGACATACTAAAATCTTTTGATGATAAAGATGAGAAAAATGATGAAGGAAAGAAGGAAGCAGAGAATGAAGAGATGCTGAAAGCAAAGGAAGAAAGCAATCATGCTTTAATTGCTGAAATTGTTAAGGAGTCTGCTCATGATGATAACTATATTGATTGCTTCGATCCTTTCAAAGAATTCTATTGTGAAGATGGTGAAAATTCTGATGAGGTTGTTGATGAGTTGAAAGTGGTAAAAGATGAAGAAGTTCGAGATGGGTTGGTTTGTGAAGCTGATGACAAGAAAGAATTGAGGGTTTTTGCTACTGTTGATCATGAGAAGAAGAATGCTGAAGAACAAAAGCTTAACATGGAAGTTGTGATGAGAGCCAAGCTTGAAGCTGTGGATGAGTTCAAAAGGAGCACCCCTTATTGCCAATGTGACCGTGCTCTTGCAGCTGAGAAACTGGTAATTGGTCTTCCTTATGAAGTTATTCAAGATATGTGTTCATCTGCATGCAAAATTCGTTTAATTGGTATATACAAAGCCAATAAATTGTTAATCTCAAACGAAAACGAATTAAAGAGAACTAACAAAGAGCTTAAAGTGAATGAATCAAAATATTTTGTCAAATTAAGAGAAGCTTTAAAAGAAAATGAACATTTGAAAAGATCTCTTTTGGAAAAGAATTGTGAGATAAACTATTTAACTGAGCAAGTCACTCTTGCTGAATTTGAGACCAGAAAAGTTAAAAACAAACTGGAACAATGGACAATTTCCGGTATGAAAAGGGAGGAACTCTGTAAGAAACAACGGGGGGCCAGAGTTAAGACAGGTTTGGGTCATAACAATGATGCATATGCGTATCCCCCACCTAGTACCTTCTGTTATTCTCCAACACCAATTCCTCATCCATCAAACGAGTTGATTCAAGAGATTATACAGAATGAATTTAACAGTTTGCATGCAGGTCTAAAGGGAGTTAATTTGAAGGAGGTGCGAGATGATTATGATTCTTCGACTGGTATGGGATATAGTAAAACGGGTACTGACAGTCAAGCTAATGATTGCTCAGTTCCTGTTGTTTCTAATCCTGTAATGGTTGTTACTTCTAATTTCTTTGATAAGTTTAAAGCAGGTGAAATTCCTACGTTTGAGCCTGTCAGGAGTGAGAAGGAAGAGTTAATTCAGGAATCACCTAATCATCAAGCTCCGATCACATCAACACACTCAATTGCCATCAATCAAGATCCGCTGGAAGCAGAGGTACTTATTGAAGACTGGACAAGTTCAGATGATGAATTAAAGACAAAGGAGAGTCTCGGAGTTTCAAAGATCAAGATGTCATCTGTAACTGTCAAATCTGAAATGCTTCCAAAGCCTGAATCAAGACAAATCCGGATCTCAGTCCCAGCTGCAAAACAAGTCAGTCTTCCATCCAAAGCTCAAAAGAAGAAGCCTTCACCTATATCCATCATATCTCAAGTTTGTAAAAGACTTGAGAACAAGCAAGTGAAGATATCATCTCCCATCCAACAAAGCAAAACAAAAATCAGGCAACCACCCACAACTCGACAAAAGACGCTAAAAGCCTCTCAACAAGTTGCATCAAGCTCGAAGAAAGCCCCACCCCCAACTGCTCCACACGAGCCAATCAAGCATCAAAAGCCATTCAAGGCTTGTTTCAAGTGTGGAAAAGGTGATCACGTGCTCAAGAAATGCCCAAAAGGACATGCTTCGGACGGTAAAGGCAAACAAGTTTGCTTCTCCGGATCTGTGTCTAGAAAGAATCCTCCACGTGGTAAAAGTAAACAGGTTTGTTTATTTGAATTTCAAGTTAATAATCATACATCTTTGAATGGTCGGATGACGAACATTCCATCCCTACCGTCTCATGTGAAGCCGGTTTCACATAATTCAAAGATGAATGTGACAACATCACCAAAACAAAATTCTTTTTCCTCGGGACTTAAACAGAAAATGATTTCCAAATTTAATTCTTTCAAATCGAAAATATTTGAATCTAAACAAATTTGGCAAATTAAAAGAAAAGAGGAAAAGATAATTGATACAAGAACAGATTGTGCGCTTAAACAAGTGTTTTACACCAATGTAAATGGAACGCCCAGGACTACGATGACCTGGGTTCCCCTTTCTAACTAATATGTTAATGAGTGCAGGAACATTTCAGGAGGACTGTTAGTAATCCGGTTTACTGACAGAGAATGTTCCTTATTCAAATTTGAGGCGGAACAAACAGGTTACGGTTTTGGTATCTTATCCACATTCTGGATCTTTCTCTGATTTTCACAGCCACTGCATTTTTCTTGACAACTAATTTATCATCTTTTGATAGAGTAATATGGAAGGCATTTCTTTCGTAATTTCTATTTTATATATTGTAAATAGTTAAAAAAAAGGATTAAAAAAAAATTAAAATTAAAAGAAAAGGGGAGTCTAACATTTTTACTTGTATTTTTTATCAAGTTTTCTCATCCCTTTGAGGTCGCTCTTGAGTCTTCTGAAAATTTCAATTTTGTGCTGAAATAGAAATTTTGGGGGAGTAAAATCATCTCAAATGAAAATGAATATCTTTTATCCAAAATTCGTTCTGTGTAAATATTTTGTGTCTTTTGAAGGTTTCAGGTTTGTATGGAAAGCATCTGAAGGAGGATATTGATTTGTGTTATGATGTGTCAATAGGCTCAGCCCAAATACAATTAGACAGCAATTCTGTGATCAAACTAAGTTCAAGAACTCGGCAATGAGGATTATCTCCTTGACATGATTGGCCTGCACAAAGTTACAAGTCCTTGTCAAAAATGGGTTGAGAGCGTCAAATCTTTGCATTGATTTCCCTAAACATCCCAAATCACCCTCACCCTAGCCCTGAATCGAGTTTCTAGTTAGCAAAACAAAATAAAAAGCTGCTAGTGTTGCTCTTCAGAAAAACCTCTGAGTGAGTTACTTGTTAACTCCTCAGAATGTATTGAGTCAAAGTGCTTAACTCCTCTGCTATACGGAAGTATTGACCTGGAGTTGGTGGATCTTCTCTGCTATACGGAAGTATTGACCTGAAGATTCACCGAGCATGCTCAAATGTTTATCTCCTCTGTTATACGTCAGTATAGACCTGGAGCTCTAACCATTTGAGTTTCCCAAATAATAAGTCGCAATGTATTCAAAAGAATCATTGTTGACAAGCTCCACTCCCAAAAATGCAAAAATGCAGAAAGTCAAAAGTGGCTCATAAATTGATCAATATTCAAAAATTGATTCAAGAAATTCAAGCAAAGTCAATCATATTGCTCAATAAACCCTGATGATAGGACAAGTTCATTTTACCTAGATGTCTGTGGGGACCGAGTTGCCCGAGTTTCTTCAAATCGAACCAAAACATGATAAGATCGTCACAGGATTGTTTGTTGAAAGGAACAAGGCATGGGTTTAAATGGACAAACATATTGACAATCTTGCCAAGTCTATGTTTTTTTCGGATGGTCGCTCGAAACGCATTATCTGATATCCTTTAGTGAAGTTTTTATTTTATTTTATTTTAAGTTTGGGTTCTTGAGTCTTGTTCGTCATGTGTACCTTTTGGGATGTGTTTTCTTTTTCTAAAATATTTGTGATCTTGTCGGACTCGTCCTCTCGTTTTCGAATTTATTGGTTTTAAAATTAAAAAAAAAAAAACCAAAAAGATTTTCATTTCAAATTATTTTCAAGTCTTCCATATTATGCTATTAAAATGTTATCATTTTCTCATGCATTTCACGGGAAATTGCACACACAAACGAACACGGGTTCGCTTGTCTTCATACACAAATAAACCCGGGTTTATTTTGTTTTGATAAAATGATCTAATGAGAAATCTCGAGATTTTGTTTGTGATTGTGTTACAGATATTTGCTGCAAGTGATGGCCGATCATCAGTTGAGCAAAGCACCTTACCAGAGAACCTGTTACTCAAAGTTTGCAGAAGATACCGAGCTAGGAATCCTCATCCTACATCTTCTGAAGCACTCAAGAAAAGTTTGTTGGAAACCAGTTCCAGATTTTAAGAAATATGCATGCAAAATGGGGGAGCATACAATATAGGGGAGTTTGTGAGATAAAGGATCTTCAACAACAAAATTTGGCAAGCATTAGTCTTGGGGGAGTTTTGTTGGAGCTGAAATTAAGACTGAAGCTTACCAAATTGAAGATCCAACAGTATTGACTTATCGGTGCTGAACACGATGCAAGACGTTGATAATAATAGACTATGGGGGAGTATTGTTGGACCTGAATTGTAGTCTAATATTATCAACACAGTCAAAGTCAACAAAAGTCAACGTCCGGTCAAAGTCCACGTAAAAAGTCAAATGGCGCGTTAGAGACGAAGAACCGAGTCAAGACGTTGAAGTTGTTTTATGTCTAGGATCGTTAATGTAATAAATATATTTTGTGTCAACAAAATATATTTAATCTAGCTTTAGACATGTTTTAGCCTTTTAACTTGTTAATTTCTAATTAGTCAAAGTGTAGGGACTATTAGTGTAATTAGCATGTTAAGCACTCACTATAAATAGTAAAGTGCATATAGGGTTTTTGGGGGGCTTGAATGAGCATTTGATTGGGGTTTCCACTTTTGTAAATCTGATACAATCAATACAAGATCAAATCTGAGTTTTTCATTGTGTTCTTCATCTAGTTCATCATTATTTTACCATTTTGATTCAAAATCTTCACAAGTTACTGATTCAATAGTGTTTTGGGACTAACAGTTGTAAATAGTCATTGGCACATTGATAGTGGATGTTCCAGACATATGACTGGGTTGAAGGACCTGCTGACAAACTATCGGATTATTAATGGTGGATACGTTGCTTTTGCGGGAGATAAGAAAGGTGGTAAAATGATTGGTCAAGGAGAAGTCTCGAATGGTTCACTAACCTTGGAAGATGTTAACTATGTTCCTGAATTGGCATTCAATCTTCTTAGTGTATCACAAATCTGTGATAAAAATATCCCTGTGTTGTGTCTTCCAAACGAATGTCTGTTCTTGAAGCCAGAGTAACCCTATTCCCGAAGAACTCGTGATCATGCAAGCTCCAAGACGAAATGATACATATATGCTGAATATGGGATCAAAAGAATCAACTTCCACCGTGACTTGTCTTCTATTTAAAGCTTCATCTTTTGAATTTTCCAATGGCATAGACGTTTAGGGCACATTAATTTTAAAATACTAAATAAGTTGGTTAAGAACAATTTGGTCAGGGGTTTACCACTTAAAGACTTTTCTGTGGTAGAGAAATGCATGCTTGTGCTAAAGGAAAGCAGTACAAAAAGCCACATAAGCTAAAAATTGAAAATTCTATCTCACAACCCCTCGAATTGTTACATACTGACTTATTTGGTCCAATAAGTGTCAAATCTATTGCTAAGAAATCTTATTGCTTGGTTGTCACAGATGATTACTCTAGGTACACCTGGGTGAGATTCCTGGCAAACAAGAGTGAGACTGCTGAAGAGCTAATGAAACTGATTCCTCAAATTGAGGTTCTTGGAAAGCGAAAGGTTCAAGCCATCAGAAGCGACAATGGAATGGAATTCAGAAACCATATCTTTAATTCTTTCTGTGAACAGCAGGGTATTCTCAGACAGCTCAGCGCCGCACGAACGCCACAACAAAATGGTCTTGCTGAAAGGAAGAATCGAACTCTTGTGGAAGCTGCTAGAACTATGCTGATTGAGTCAAAGCTTCCAATTATCTTCTGGGCAGAGGCAGTCAATTGTGCAGCTTATGTTCTGAATCGGGTACTGATTGTCAAAGACAAGATGAAGCCGTTGATCGATTTTCTGCGCCCCTTTGGATGTTCTTGTACTCTATTGAATACTCAAGATCAGAAAACGAAGTTTGGTGCTGTTTTTGATGAATGCTTCTTTGTGGGATATTCGGACACACAAAAAGCGTATCGTGTTTACAACAAGCGAACGCGGATTGTGCAAGAGTCCTATTATGTTGATTGGCAAGAATCGAACTCCACAAGTATTGGTTGTGAGCCCGCATGGTTTTACGATACCACCACTGTTTTCAAATCATTTAATCTTCCAAACTCCGATGATGATGACATAATTCCTCATACTCCAGTTACAATTATTAACCATCAACCTCAACCACCTTCACCATCACAACCTTCGGTCACTCAATTACCTCCAACCTCATTTGACATTCCTCCACCTTCGCCACCTCAAACTAATTCCTTTCCTCCATCTTATATTCCTTCATCATCCACCTCCATCCCAATCTCTTCTAGTGATACATTCCTCCAACTTCAAATGTTCCATCCCAACCATCTAACCAAGCATCCTCATCACAATCCAACCCAATGCTTCTCAACACAAACTTCAAAACTTTGAAAGATCATCATCATGATTATATCATAGGATCAATCACTGATGGTGTGGGAACTCGGAGTCAGAGTGGTTTGATTAATGAGTGTCTCTATGCTGCTTTCTTATCACAAGTCATTCTGAAGAATTATAAACAAGCCCTTGAAGATCCTAGTTGGGTTGATACCATGCAAATGGAATTACAACAATTTAGGAAGCTGAAAGTTTGGGAACTTGTTGATCTTCCTCCTAATAAGTGCCCCATCGGCACTAAGTGGGTCTTCCGAAACAAGCCAGATGATCGCGGTGTTGTTATCAGAAACAAGGCGAGATTGGTTGTTCAAGGATTTGCTCAAGAGGAGGGGATTGACTACACTGAAGTTTTTGCCCCAGTTGCTCGTCTTGAAGCCATTAGAATCTGTCTTGCACATGGTGCTAACAAAGACTTTAAAGTCTATCAGATGGACGTTAAATGTGCATTTCTATATGGAGATATAGATGAGGAGATCTACGTGTGTCAACCACCGGGTTTCGAGGATCTAGATTTTCCTTCAAAGGTGTACAAGCTTGATAAATCCCTGTATGGGTTGCATCAAGCTCCAAGAATCTGGTACGAAACTCTAACACAGTATCTGCTCAGCAAAGGTTTCTCTCGTGGGACTATAGATATGACATTGTTCAAGAAGGAGGTTAATGGTGAGCTGCTGATTGTTCAAGTGTATGTGGATGATATCATCTTCGGTTCGACAAATGAGGGGCTGTGTAGAGAGTTTGAGAAAGTGATGATGGATCGTTTTGAAATGACCATCATAGGGGAGATGTGTTTCTTCTTGGGGCTGCAAGTGGAACAAAAGCCTGATGGAATCCTTATCCACCAAGTGGAACAAAGAAATTCTCACAAAGTTTGGCATGGACGATTCTTCTCCTGAACTTATTCCCTTCACCGCTCAAACGTGCCTTACTTCTGATGATAATGGGAATCCTGTGGATGCTCATCGGTACCGCTCGATGATCGGATCTCTCATGTATCTGACTACCAGCCGACCAGATATTACATTTGTTGTGTGCTACTGTGCTCGTTTCCAGGCCAACCCAAAAGAATCGCATGAGAAAGCTGTTAAACGCATTTTTCGTTACCTTAAGGGTTCCTCTCGTTTGGGACTTTGGTACCCAAAAGCTGGGAACTTTGATTTACATGCTTTTTTTGATAGTGATCATGCTGGTTGCAGGATAAACCGAAAATCAGTCACTGGTGGATGTCAATATCTCGATGAATGTCTTGTTTCTTGGCAAAGCAAGAAGAAAACAACTGTCTCCCTGTCCACATGAGAAGCTGAATACATTGCTGCTTCAAGCTGCTGTTGTCAAGTGCTCTGGATTCAGCATTAGATGATGGATTACGGCATCAACTTTCTTCATACACCACTCTTTTGTGACAATGAAGCTACTGTTGGAATTGCCAAGAATCCAATTCATCACACACACACCAAGCACATCGAAACAAGAATTCTCGCCATCCGAGACGTTCAGGAAAAGGGGTTCATTGATATTATTCCTATTGAAACACGAAAGCAAAAAGCAGATCTTTTCACAAAAACTTTTGACAAACCACATTTTTATGAACTGATTTCTATGCTGGGATTGATATCTATTTGAAAACCTTTATCTAAGTAAAATGGCTTTGTAAATATGTAAATATCTTTTTCATTTTCTTCCTTGAGAATCCGGTTGTCACATATTTCTTCGCTCCTTTCTTTTATTCCTTTTATTTTATTTTATTTCATTTATATTCTTTATTCAATATATATATTAAGAAATTCTGAAAAACAAAAATTTCTTATTAGATAGCTATAATTTAGAAATTTTGGGGGAAATATTAAAGATTAACTACTTATAGTTTTTCAAATTTTGCTATTTCAGGATCCCCGTTTAAAATGATGTTGTAGAGACGTTGAAGGAGGTCAGAAGTATTGTGTTTGGGATATGCAAGATAGGTTCAGCCCGAAAACAAAGTAAACAGTGATTGTGTAGCCAAACATAACGTTCAAGAACTTGGCAATGAGGATTATCTCCTTGACATGATTGGTCTGCACAAAGATACAAGTCCTGTCAAAAATGGGTTGAGTGTCAAATCTTTGCATTGATTTCCCTAAAAAAATCCCAAATCACCCACACCCTAGCCCTGAATTGAGTTTCTAGTTAGCAAAACAAAATAAAAAGCTGCTAGTGTTGCTATTCAGAAAAGCCTCTGAGTGAGTTACTTGTTAATTCCTCAGAATGTATTGAGTCAAAGTGCTTAACTCCTCTGCCATACGGAAGTATTGACTTGGAGTTGGTGGATCTTCTCTATTATACGTCGGTATAGACCTGAAGATTCACCGAGCATGCTCAAATGTTTATCTCCTCTGTTATATGTCGGTATAGACCTGGAGCTCTAACCATTTGAGTTTCCCAAATAATAAGTTGTAATGTGTTCAAAAGAATCATTGTTGACAAGCTCCACTCTAAAAAATGCAAAAATGCAGAATGTCAAAAGAGGCTCATGTGTTGATATTCAAGATTTGATCCAAGAAATTCAAGCAAAGTCAATCATATTGCTCTATAAACCCTGATGATAGGACAAGTTCTTTTTACCCAGATGTCTGTGGCGACCGAGTTGCCTGAGCTTCTTCAATCAAACCAAAACATGATAAACGAAGCTGCTGATCTCTTGTTGAAAGGACTAAGGCATGGGTTTAAATGGACAAACATATCTGCAATCCCGCCAATCTATGATTCTCCGGATTCTGCTCGAAAAACGTCAAGAAAAATTTATATATATCCTTCTTTAGTTTTAAATTCTAGTTTTTCTTTTTACTTTTCTTTTTATGTCTTTAATTTTCATTTAAGTTTTTGTTTTCGGAGCGTTGAAATCGTGGGGCGTTTTCATGGATTCGTAAAGGAGCTAAATCTAAAGAAAAACCAAAAATATTTTATTTTTTTAAATTTGCATCCCAGCGAAACTGCCAGCGAATCTACAGGTTTGCCCGGAACCTATTTAAGTCACCTGACTTCTCTTGACCTTAAGCTCCGAGCGAATCTGAAGTTCGCCAGGTTACATATCAGCGAACCTGTGTTTGTATATATTTGTGTTGTCTGTGAAACCTCGTCATAAGTTCGTTGTCACTGTTACCGGTCGTTTTCAAGCATTTTCAAGTTCGAATCTCATTCACTGATTTTCACTATCATTGAACCGTTTTTCTAGCCTGTTCAGCGAACCTGATATTCTCAGCGAATCTATAGACTGTTTCAAAATTTACGTCTCTGATCAACTTTCGTTTGTGTTTCAGGCATTATGTCTACGTTATTCTTCGATAAGAAGCATAACATGTGCGTATTACTAGACGAAAATCATGAGAAAGCCTCTGGGTACAGGGATTGTATTAGATGGTTGAAATTTTCTCAGATTCATTATGCTATATCTCACTCGCCGACCATATACGAGCTACACATCCGAGATTTTTGGAGGACCGCCGTGATGAATGTTTATGTACAGCCATCACGGATATGTGCCAAGGTTAATGGTCACGACATTGCCTTCACTGAAGCCGATCTGGCTAGGATTTTAAGGTTAGGGGGAGATGTTGGAGATGAAGTAAAACTGACTTCTGAGGAAGTATATGGTGCGTTATGGACTGCTGGTTATGAGGGTCCTATGCCGGGTGAAAAGAAGATGGAATTCGTTAAGTCCTATTTGATCAAGGAGTGGAGATACATTGCTCATGTTTTCATTATGTGCTTGGATCATAGGAAGGGAAGAACAGACGGGCTAAATCTTGATTGGGCTAGAGCTATGGTTTTATTCTGCAAGGGGTTAAAGGCAAATCTAGCTAAGTTGATCTTCAACTATATGCTAGAAAATATTCATGCTGCTAAAAGGGATAAGTGGTTATTGTATCCGAGGTTTGTGTGGATGATTCTTAACGACAAACAGCTTGATCTGACTGTTATGGGTGATACTATGAACATCTGGACGATGTATTCGAGGATATTCGGGGATTGCAAGTCAGTACGATCAGATTGTGTAGGAGAACTTCATATTTGTGGGAAAATATGTACCCAGCTGACAGATGGGTACATATACAGAGATTGATGGAGATTGAAAGGAAAAGAGGAGGTGAGAATGTGGAGGTTACTGAGAAGAAGTTTAGAAACAGAAAACAGTATGCTAAAGAAAAAGATTACTCGTTGGATCGGGAAATTGATGAGGTGCAGGCTGAGATAGATGCGGCTAGGGAGAAAAGGACTAAGAGAAAATCAGATGCACCTGCTGAAACTGAAAGGAAAACATAGCATGATGTTCCTTGTGGAACTTCTGAATCTATTACTGCGTTGAAGTCCGAGTTGGTGGATTTAAAAGAGAAATATGCTGAGTTAGAGGAGAAGGATAAAGAGAAAGAGATTGTTATTACTGAGATGGGAAGGATGATCAAAGACCAACAATGTCTAATTGTTCGGATCTTCAAAGAGTTGAACAGTTTGAAGGAGAAAGATAGGTCTGATCCGGCAATGACTGAACAGGAGCTGAATAGCTTAAAGGATGCTGCAAAGTATCCGTTAATGCAATATGGGTTTAGGGCCGAGACTGAAAAGAAAGCTGGTGAAGATGTATTTGATGAAGATATGGGGATTGATCTGGATGTGTTTACTGGGCCAGAAATTGTTGTTAGTTCTGAGAATGTTGAAGAAATTGATGATGATCCAGTGGATGAGCCTGCAAAGTATAATGTTGAAGATAGGGATGTCACTTATTTATTCGAGCACATCGATCTTGACAAATCCGAATGGTTCAAGAAAGATGTTGCTGTCATTCCCGAAGTCCCTATCTTTCTACACCTGGATGAGTCGAATACCTCATAGATGGACATGCAGGTGATTGCATGGAAATACAACAGTGAGGTCGATGCTTATATGATTAAAAGAAGAGGTGGTGATATAAGTTACATCAAGAATCGAAAGCATTTTGCTACTTTGCGAAGATGGGATTTGCGAAGGTTGGCTGAACTCCCTCTGCTGGGCAAGGAGGATAGTGGCAGAGCTTGCGCTTTTGAAGTTTCAATCAGAAAGGCTGCAGAAAACAACTTCATTGATTTTGGGTATCAAAAGCCGAAGAGAATGAGGCAGAAAAAAGACAAGCACTGGGTTTCGTGGAAGGGGAAGGTTGTGTTAAAGTTGGATGCTCCAAAGATCATGAATCGGGTCAGAGTTCCTGATACTCAGCCACCCAGATTACAAGACTTTCTGAAATGGTTTTATGATAATGGCACCAGAGAAGCTGTTATCAGATTGAAAGGGGAAGATCGTCCAGAAATCCGATTGTTTGACCCTATGGAGATCTTTTCCTTTTGTGATGAAGATTTGAAGATTTTATGTGAGAATGATATCAAGCACGGGGCAGGAGATGATACGAGAACTGAAGCCAACTTGTTCGTCAAAGTTGCCAATAAAGCCCAAGGAGTTCGTGCTGAGTTAAGGAAGGTGAATGAGAGTCTGAGAAGGACTGATGAGTAGAGAATGGATATGGATGATCTATCCAAACAGTTAGATAAATCAATTTTGAAAAGGTTTGAGAATCCGACAGAGGTTGAAGTGAATGAGATCGGTGAGGAGCAGACTGAAAATGTACAGGCAGAGACTATTGTTACTAATTTGCCTAGTACTGATGTCACCGAAGCAGAATTTGTTGAATCGTTTTTGGATTTAACTGAAAGTGAAGAGACTAATCCTTTGGCCGGAATCGAATCGAGGGCTGGATCATTCATTGAGTATTTGTAAAGCCGATAAAGACGGAGCTAAAACTGAAGACTTCCCCAGGTGAGGTCCAACCTAGGGGGAGTATTGATAGTTCATGTATAGGTTGGACTCACCGGCATGTCGGTGTTATTTGTTTTGTATTTAATAGAATCTGTTCTAGCGAACCTACGGGCGAATCTATAGATTCGCCAGGAAGCATAGATTAGTATGTCTTATAGATCAGTTTTGTCGACCGGGCGAATCTGTTTGTGCCCGGCGAAGCTATTAGTTCCGCTAGATCAGCGAACCTATAGCTGAACTATATATTGTAATGTTTTCTCATTTCAATATAACTTTGCATATTATCAAACCCTAATTGTGTGTGTGTGATGGCTGAGGTGCTAGGAGCTTATATTTACCATCTTTGTAGCTTGATTACCTCTGTTTGTGTTGTTTTGAACTTTTGATCTTGTTATTGTGTGTTGGGTGATATTGGACTATGTTTGATTGACTCCTAGTGTGTTTTAGTTGTTTACAAATCATTATGGCACTGAAATCTCGATCTGATGGACCAACAGTTTACTCATTAGCTTTAAATAGCTAACTTTATTTTCACATATTCCAAGTGATGCTTATGATTATTTTGCTGCTTTTGCCAAGACATAGGATTGCCTTGGACGTAGAATAATAATAAAGACTTTGCATTTACTGTTTCGGTTTTATTACTTTTGTCGTTTCTAATTAAGACTCAAGTTACAATGTTATTATATCAATATTAGAATTAATAAATAAATACCATGTGCTTTGTTTACTATTGATATCCAATTCCAATGACAGCCCGGTGTTTCCGCCGCCGGACGGGGTGTCACAGCCGTTTCAGCAGCTAAGCACTTGTCTTATTCTTCACATACTTGAGTCACAGTCAATCGATCTAAGAAAGCACGATTGTATTTCTTTTTCATCAATTATTCAAACTTCTCTTCAATATCCAAAGGAATGCCATCTATAGTTGGAACAATATGTTCAGGCATTGATGGACCAGCTTCAGTAATAAACTGTCCAGATTCAATAATAGATTCTCCAACAGTTAGAACCGGCTCCACCTGAGCTTCTACCTCGGTTCTTGCCTTTTTCTTTGGAATATCAGACTCGTTAATTTCAGGCACATCGTCCAGCTTTCGTTTTCCCTCGGCTTTATCAGATGTACTTTCAGTAATAGCTTCATCGGGAACATGGATAGATAAGGGATCATATTCAATCACTGATTTTGAACGCCTTGATCTTTTATAATGAACTATGATTTCCCTAGGAGTCTCAGACACTCCAACGTCAACCTCTTTTTCTTCAGGCATGAACTCTTTGTCAGATTCGGATGACACATCTTCTTTCTCATTGAGTTCTTTCATCAAAACTTCTTTTTCCGCCTTAAGAGTGTTGCATTCTGCTTCAAGTTCCTCATAATTTTCTTTCAACTTTTCATACTCTGAATTTAGCTAATTGAAAACCTCATTGTTCTTCAAATGTGTTTCCCAATGATGCTTTAACCTTTCTTTCTTTCTTTCTTTCATTCGAAGCCTTCAATTTTTCATTCTCATCAAGCAATTTGGCTACAATTCGTCTGAGATGTAGTATCTCATCCTCTTCTTCTTCTTCTTCTGATTCAATCATAACAGTTTAAACTTCTGCAACAACCTTAGGTGAAGACTCCCTCGGATGTTCAGAAAGTTTCACATCAGGAGATATGATGGTAGGAAGTTCAACTAAAACAGGATCAGGTATGATAACCTCAGTATCTTCATCTGCTTGTGCCTCAGATTCAACTTCATTACCTCCCTAGAAATTTCAAGAACATCCACTTGTTTAACATTCTTTTCTACAAGATCAGGCACTTTAACATCTTGGATAACATCCTCTTCCTCTTCATTTACATCAGAAACAACATCCATAGCATCATCCCAATGATTATCATTAGAATCATCAGACTCATCATTATCATCCCTTTGATCTTCATCATTATCACTATAATTTTCATCATCACTTTCATTCTCATTATCACCTTCATTCTCATTATCATCACTATCATCTTCCAAAAGAGTATCTGGAAGATCATCCACTATATCCAAAGGATCGAAAGGTTCGTCGTGAGATATATGGAAATAATCAACACCTACTTCTTCTTCGTTATTTGCTATATCTCTCATATAGTCAAATAAATCAACATTAGCAACACCACCCAAACTCATCTTCTTATAATATAGTGCATTCATATCTTCGGTCTCACAAATATCTCCAGGAACACCTTGCCCTTTAATAATAGGGTGTGCTTCATTGATGATTAATTGTAAAAACCTTGGATACATAAGGAATTTGAACCTTTTCCCTTTCTGCAAGTTGAAAATAAATACCTTCATGATCCGTCTTGCCATATTAAACCTTCTATTCATAACAATGACAACAATTGGTGCTGCAATATCTGATGGAAAAGTATCAAACCCAACACTTCTTCTTGATAAACAATGTTGGATAACATAACAAAGAAGTTTCCATTGTTTACTGAGTCTTGCCCTCACAAATTGTTGTTTAGGTAACACAGGAGGATGTCCCATGTTTATAAAACATTATTAGCATTCAGTAACTATGAATTCATCCAAGTCTCCTACTTCATTCTCTCTAAAAAACAGTGCAACTCTAATAGATTCTTCTGAAATTGTAACTTGCAACTGTTTGGTAATAAATCCTCTGACAATAGTATGACCATCATCATCTGTAATCACTTCAGCAGTCTTCCATAACCTTTTGATCAACCTCATGTATACTATGGGCTTAGCACACATGGCACAAACATACTTTGTTCTAAGAAGAAATTTGATCATCTGCTGATATCCTGTTGCTTCTGGAATAGAATCATCAAATAGAGCCACAATATTGTGCTTTGTCTCATGCTTTAGATTTTCCATTTGAAATCAGTTACAAATGTGTCAGTGGTCAAATACATGAATAAATGATCAAGTATCATGAAGAAAATTGTTAAAGTGTTGTTAGATATGATGAAACAATAGATAGAAGGCATTTGAAAACATTTGTTAAAGACCTTTTGATAGTATCAGACAGGTTAAACAAAGTTAACACATAACCCACACAAACTGTTATATCATTATCCTTATCAATCTGAATATTTAAACACGTGTTTGAAATGAAAGCTCTTAATTTTCTGATTTGAAATATAAGACCCAATTAAAAAACAAGATTTAGTATCAGATAATAGCACATTTAAACAATTTCATAAAATTATAACTTAAACACACTTCTCTGTTTTAAGTTCATCAATAACGGTTTTGATAATTCAAAATTTGTGATCGATAGGTCCAATTTTATGATCTAGTGATGATTAACCGGTGAAATTGATTAATTAACCTTCAAAGTTTAACTTTAAATCAACAAGATTTCAGTTTTGGTCATTTAATCAAAGTGATGGTTCAAGAATCAATTTACTGTTCATCGACAATCAACACTTTTAGGGTTTGTGACAGTGTAATGCGTGTAATATATATGAAATAAACAAACAAAACACCTAGTTTTAAATTTATAAAAACCTAGACGAACTACTAAATCACACACAACCGGCAGTGGACCGATCGGATGTAATATAGTGAAACGTAAGTCCGGGTATCGACCCACATACTCTATATATTACGTTTAATTAACTAAATGAAGACTCGCTAGCTAGACACGAACTTTAAATAAAAGATTATTTAGAATGGGGGTTTATTGCTAAAAATAGAAACTTACTAAAATTGGAAACTTTCTAAAATAAGTAAATTACTAAAAATGAAAACTTACGAAATTAAAAGACGGATTTAAAACAGAGAAGTGAAAGCAAACCACCTAGGCTAGAATCATCGTTAACTTCAATTATCGCTCATGTTGGACTAATGGTTATGGAACCGGGATCTAAACGTATTCACTTAAAAGTATCCCTAGTTAAGACCCTCGACCCTTTTCGAGAAGGAACCTAAAGGGTTACTATCAAGTTATTAGCACACCGATTATTGGATTAAGTTTCCTCACAGTTACCTAATCATATTACGCTTATTTGACTCACGCTAAAGCCCTATCTCACGATACAATCCTTAAAGCCATTTAAACCCAACCATTTGATAAAACAAACAAAGTTGATAATTAAATTTAATACTAAGCCAGAATTTTCACAAAAACCTAAACCTAGCAAATTAATCAACTAAGACTTGTTAATAACCTATCACCTCATGGATATCTAGGTTAGCTACACGTTATTACCGATTTAACTAGTATTATTAAACCTATGGTTTTATTGCAAATCAACCACAATTAATCACAACGCAAGTTAATGACTAAAACGGATCCTATTACGTGACATAGACAATCACCAAGAATACGTGGATTAGTAATAATAATTCTATCAATTCAAACATATATAACGCATCAAACAGTTATAAAGATTCAAACTTTAATTAAACATAATCCATAAACCAACAATCCAACATGAATTCAAATTAACATTAACAAATCATCACAACGCCTAGGTAGTTCTAAACGATTAGCCAACCATGTTCATAAAAAGAAAAACAAGATTCAAAGTATATGACATGATAGAATTAAAGAGAAAAACGAAAAAAATGATGAAACCCGAAATAATCACGATGAAGCCTTTGATCCTACGCGTTCCCATTCACTTTGTTTCGCCTTCCTAGCCGTCTGAGAGCTTCCGATCTGCTGAAAATCACCTCTAATTCGTGCCCAAGGGTTTTCTAGGAGGCTAGGGTTTCATAAGGAGTGTTTATATAGCGAACCGAGCCAAGAAAAGCCCAAACTTTCTTCGTTTTCGCGTACCGGCTCGCTCGTAACTCCGTTTTGCGCCCCGTTTTCGCCTACGGATTCGATTTTCCGTGCTCTTTCCATTTATTTATCAACATGGGACCTAAGAAACATAAAAACATCAGTTGTGTCGAAAATGATATAAAAACGTAACCGAAACGACACGAAATGTAAATAAATGCAACATGGGGTTTATGTATATTTTGCACGTTATCAAACATCCCCACACTTAACCTTTTTCGTTCCTAAAAAAGCATGCACATAGAATCACAACTAATTAAGGCTTCAACTTCATTACAGAATTAGATAAACAGTGGTGCGTTTAATTAAACACCCTAACACTAGCCAATTAAGTTTCCTTTTATGTTTAATTTATATTAATTTAATTTTATCATTTATCTACAAGGTCTCACACAAAGGAAAAATAAGTTAGCCCGATTAGTTGTTGCTTGACGAGACACAGGATTAAACCACAAATGTTTTCCTACCAGAATAACCTAAAGAACTTAACTAAATTAAAGACTAGTGCCATATTAGGGTGGATTTTGATGGATGAAATTTATGGGCGTAGACTGTTTATTTATTTATTTTTTTGTCATAAATCAAGATCACCTCACCCAGGGGTGTCGTATCCAAGTCGCTATCTCGGAGGTAGAGCACATGAGGTCTTGGATCACTTGCCTTATAATTTTTCATTTTCATTTTTTTTCATTTGATTTGGCTACTTTGAGCTCTTTTATTTAGCAGCTACTTTGAGTGCTTTCAGTTCTATACCCTGTGGACATTTGATTTGCGGAAGCGCCACTTCTTTTACAAGAAGCGTGCGATAAATCCCAAAATGGCACTACCCCTTAACCTATTTAAGTTCAAAAGCCTAAACTGGTGCTTAGTTTAATTTAGTGTAAGGCCTTCCTATTCCTCCTAAGATCACCCACGAGATTCACGACAATTATTTTTCAATTAAAAACACTTAGGGAAACTATCTCAGCTAATTGGGTTACCAAAAGTTTATCCAAATTCATCTTTGTTTTAGAAACCACAACTCATTTGAAAGCCAAAATCAGTTTACTATCATTTTCTATTTAAAGTGCACAACTTAAACAAAGATATTTTCAAATTTTTTGCAATTTTTTTGTATTTTTTATTTCACTGTATGACTCAAAACAAACAATTAAAGACTCAGAAATGATTATTTTCCATCCCGACACTTAAGTTAAAAACTAAAAGCAAAAATGCAAAAATAAAAGATAGAAAGGTGAATTGGAAAAGACTTAGCTGGTAATATGCAGAACGCGTATGCTCCAAGTCTTCATTCCAACTTCAGCTTCGATCGTATAGCATTTCGGTCGCGATCGAGCTTCACCGACACTCCCGAGATCTTTCTTTATCTTCATAAATACTAACTCACCCGAATGGAGATTGAGTACGGGTGAGCATGATTTTTAAACCTGCAAAAACAAACACAAGATACCCGAGCATAAAACTGACTCGAAAAAAATTAAAATTAATAAATTAAAAATAAAACTGAATCAATAGAGGAAAATTATACAAACTCTACAAACCAACCTCCAAATCAAACTACTCAACCTGCATCATCTATGGTATCCACAAACCTGCCAGGATCCCCACACTTAACACTAGCCCAGTATTCACTAAAAAACTCGCTACTGTCCCCTGCCTTTTCCCACCTATCCTCCCCATTAATTACTCGAACCCTATTATCCCAACACTTCGTTTCTATCAACTGATCAAGAATTTTGAAAACAGCGGTTTCGTCCCCTACTTGCAGAGTGATCTAACCGTTGAAGACTTCGATTAGAGCACGAGCCGTCCGCAAGAAGGGACGACCGAGGATAATGGGGACTTTGGCGTCAGCTTCCATGTCAAGCACAACGAAATACACGGGGGAAACAAACTTATCAACATTCACTAAAAGATTCTCCACAATTCCCCGTGGATAGATCACAGAACGATCTGCTAACGACAAAGACATGCGAGTGGGTGTAAGATCACCTAAGCCTAGCTTCTCGTATAAGGAATATGACATTACATTAATACTAGCGCCTAGGTCAGCTAAAGCAGTGCTCGCAGTGTTACTGCCGAAAAGACAAGGAATCGTGAAGACTCCTGGATCAGATAGCTTTTCGGGCAGTGTATTCGTGTCTACTGTCGAGCACTCGCCACTTAATGGGACAGAAGACAGTTCTCCAAGCTTCCATTTGTTCTTAAGGATGTCCTTCAAGAACTTAGCATATTTAGGCATATGCTGGAGAACTTCTATAAACTGCAGATTGATCTTCAGTTGCTTAAATAGATGTACGAAATGGCCATAATCCCGCGTGTACTTCTGCTGCTTCAAACGAGCGGGATATGGCACTCTAGCATGATCAATCAAAGGGGCGGGCCTAACATTCACCGGCTTCCTCCCCACACTTAAACCAAAACTAGGGTCACTATCGGGTTTTGGGTTTCTAAACTCCGCTTGATCACTACACGGACCCACTAGTATTTATTCATTAACTTTGATATTCAAAAAATAAAATTGAATAAATCTCGTTTATTTGTTAAACCTACACATGTGAAAATCATGTGTAGGTCACATAACCTACACATGTGTAGGTAAATTTAAAACGCTAAAAATACATACGTAAAAAATATTCTAATTGTTTTTTTTGGTTTATACATTACACATTTGTATGTAGGAAGTGAATTTATTTAAAAAATCAAACCATTGATAAGCTTTTTTAGTGATTTAAGTTTCTTCTTTTTCTTCTTGCAATATATGAGTCTTCTCAAATGAACCTAATCCTATATAAAATAAACAAACAAAAACACATAGTTTTAAATTTATAAAACCTAGACGAACTACTAAATCACATACAACCGGCAGTGGACCGATCGGATGTAATATAGTGAAACGTAATTCCGGGTCGACCCACAGACTCTATATATTACGTTTAATTAACTAAATTAAAACTTGCTAACTAGACACGGACTTTAAATAAAAAGTTATTTAGAAGGGGGGTTTATTGCTAAAAATAGAAACTTACTAAAAATGGAAACTTTCTAAAAATAGTAAATTACTAAAAATCGAAACTGAGGAAATTAAAAGATGGATTTAAAACAGAGAAGTGAAAGCAAACCACTTATGCTAGAATCATCGTTAACTTCAATTATCGCTCATGTTGGACTAATGGTTATGGAACCGGGATCTAAACGTTTTCACTTAAAAGTATCCCTAATTAAGACCCTCGACCCTTTTCGAGAAGAAACTTAAAGGGTTACAATAAAGTTATTAGCACACCGATTATTGGATTAAGTTTCCTCACAGTTACCTAATCATATTACGCTTTATTGACCCACGCTAAAGACCTATCTCACGATACAATCCTTAAAGCCATTTAAACCTAACCATTTGATTTAACAAACAAAGTTGATAATTAATACTAAGCCGGAATTTTCACAAAAACCTAAACCTAGCAAATTAATCAACCAAGACTTGTTAATAACCTATCACCTCACGGATATCTAGGTTAGCTACACGTTATTGCCGATTTAACTAGCATTATTAAACCTATGGTTTTATTGCAAATCAACCACAATTAATCACAACGCAAGTTAATGACTAAAACGGATCCTATTACGTGACATAGACAATCACCAAGAATATGTGGATTAGTAATAATAATTCTATCAATTCAAATATATATAACGTATCAATCAATTATAAAGATTCAAACTTTAATTAAACATAATCCATAAACCAACAATCCAACATGAATTCAAATTAACGTTAACAAATCATCACAACGCCTAGGTAGTTCTAAATGATTAGCCAACCATGTTCATAACAAGAAAAACAAGATTCAAAGTATATGACATGATATAATTAAAGAGAAAAACTAAAGAATGATGAAACCCGGAAGAATCACAATGAATCCTTTGATCCTACGCGTTCCCGTTCACTTCGTTTCGTCTTCCTAGCCGTCCGAGAGCTTCCGATCTGCTGAAAATCACCTCTAATTCGTGCCCAAGGGTTTTCTAGGAGGCTAGGGTTTCATAAGGAGAGTTTATATAGCGAACCGGGCCAAGAAAAGCCCAAACTTTCTTCGTTTTCGCGTACTGGCTCGCTCGTAACTCCGTTTCGCGCCCCATTTTCGCCTACGGATTTGATATTCCATACTCTTTCCATTTCTTTATCAACATAGGACCTACGAAACATAAAAACATCAGTTGTGTCGAAAATGATATAAAAACTTAACCGAAACGACACGAAACGTAAATAAATGCATCATGGGGTTTATGTATATTTTGTACGTTATCACAGTGAAATTAGGTGAAAATAATGATGAATCATTTTGCATATACCTCTATTAATCACAAAATCTTGATATAGAGCAAGTGATTAAAACAGGGGTATGCTCGGGTGAATGTGTGAAAGGTGTGGTCGGGTGAAGATTGAAGAAATGAGGTTAATTATGCGTGAAGATGGGTATTTATATGATTTGATTTGTTCATACGTCTGAAAATTAGGTTAAAAAATGAGACGGTTCAAATTTTTGAGACCGGTCAACACACATAAATCACATTTGGTCGGGTCATGTACTGTTCAGGCGGGTGAACATGTATGGTCGGGTCAACAGATAAATCATCAATAAATTCAACCCTAAAACACGTAGTCGTGTCAACCACTGTTGAGACGTGTCAAGTGTATCATACGACTGAAAATTAACACATGAAAGCATTGGTCGTGTCAACAACTATTGGGACGTGTCAACCACTGTTGAGACGTTTCAACATTGTTCAGACGACAAGATTCATCTATTGAAACCATGAGACGTGTAAAAAAACTAGGTTTTGTGAAACACTATTGGGACGGGTCATGTATTTCAGTCGTGTTAACACACTTGGTCGTGCCAACATTTGTGACCCAGGAGTATACATCACAAGTTGAGACGGATCATGCACTGTTGAGACGAGTCAACTATTGAGACGTGTCAACAAAACAAAAAGACAAGGTATGCATGACAATTCATTGTTGAAATGCATCAACTGTTTGGACGTGTCAACTGTTGAGACGGGTCAACAGTTTGGGCATGTCAACAGTTTGTAGGTGTCAACTGTTAAGACGTGTCATCATTTTGAGACGTGTCAACTGTTAGGACGTGTCAACTTAATGAACCAGCAATCACATATAACATGAAACGACTACACATTGACTTGATTTCTTAACCCGGATACACAGTAACACATGAGATGGTTCAACACTTAGCACATTTTCCATTTCCGCGATAGTTGACTTTTAGTCTTCTGCATTAATTGCACCTGTACACTTTAGATAAAAATTAATATGACAAGACATCCTTAATTAGGGTTTTGTAGTTAATTTTCCAGTCATGTTTTAGGGCAACAATATGCAATTAAATGCACACACATTTTTTTTTATATTTTCATTTTCTTTCCATTTCTTTTTTACTCGAAAAATATTGCACAACCAATTTTTCTATATTCCGAAGCATTTTTTCAAAAGATTTTAAAACATGAACTTGGGTTATTTTACGATAAACAACATGTATGCATCCATTAAAAAACTTGATCCTTTTCATCCAACAACATCTTTTTGACATTTTTCATTTTCTTTTTGGATTTGTGAGTCAAACTTATTCCTCACTTTATTTCTCCCCCTAAATTTTGAAATTTGTTTGAAATTTTTAAGTTTACAAGGATTGTCGAAAATTCATTAATGATTCTACATGCATGCACACACAAAGCACACATAAATTAAATACGAATGCCATACCAAGAGTAATATGAACATGTTTTAGAGTTTGAAATAGACATTTGACTTGTGTTTGGTTAAGTGATGATATGAAAACATACCAATTAGATCGAGTTGGCACACTTACTTTTACAATATCATGATGAGATTGAGGTTTGATTAGAATGACTTATTTGACCCACATGTATACATATATCAAGGTATTTCCTTTTCAAAACAAACCAGAATGCACTATAACAAAAACCTGGTTACTTACAACATAATCAGTGTGGAATGGGTTTTTCTATCTTACGGGATTTGGTCCACTTTGAGACTTCTTTTGGAATTCCTTTTTGGAATTATCTTTTGCTTATGTTCCCTTTGGGAATCTTTTGAAATTCCATTTTGGAATTTTGGTGATGGTCCACTTTGAGACTCTTTTCTGTTCCACATTGGGAATCTTTTGCTGCACCTTGAAGTGTTACTGGTCTGTAGATAACTACAACATAGGAGACTTCATGTGAGACTTCAGGTCTGTGGTCACCACAACAAAGAAGCTCATAGATGCGTTTCATCACACTGAATCATATTGCATCATTACCATGTATGTTAAAGTAACATAACTAGCAGGTCATCAAAAGAGATATCTTAGGACATGTATGACAATGGAACTTAACACAAAGACCATTAATATTTAGATTTGTCAACAATGAACCTACTTTTTTAGTTTAATTGCCTGAGCTGTCTAGCACGTCAATTAACACGTATCGGTCTTTATTAATGAAAATAATGTATCAGATAACACTTAGTGTACCTATCATTTCTCACAATGCAAGTCAGATTCTTATGAAATGATGCTTCTTTTCTGTTTTTCTTTTTCAATGCAAGCACACAAACACACATAACATAAGGAAAAAGACATGAGAATTAAAAATGAAATCGACTTATTTTATTTTTGGATTTTCAAGATTTTCTGATTTTATATTTTGTTTTTCTTTGAGACAAAGAATTAATCATGATTGATTAATCCTATGGATTGGACTAAAAATTCAAACGTCCTGACAAGAAAGATTTTGTAAACAAATATGCCAGTTGTTTGTTGGTATGAACTCTAATCAAAGTTATTAAACCTTTTTAAGAGTTATCTCTGAGAAAATGGTAACGAATTTCAGTATGTTTTGTTTTTGAATGTTGGACAGGATTAGCAGTAATGAACATTGCAGTAGTATTGTCTATGTAAATAGGAGTTTTGAAAAAATTAAACCCGTAGTCAAGAAATTGATTTTGAAGCCATAAAACTTGAGAACATCTTGCCGATCCAGCAATGTACTCTGCTTCTGCAGTGGATACTGAAACATTGGTCTGCTATTTCCATTGCCACGAGACTAGTCGAGGACCCAGAAACTGACATCCACATGTGGTTGATTTCCTGTCAAGAGCACAACAACCATAGTCACTATTAGAATAACTATATAATTCAAAATTTTCTTCATAAGGATACCATAAACCGAGATTAGGTTTCCCTTTGAGATATCGGAATATACGTTTGACGGAGATCAGGTGCGACTCTTTAGGATCAGACTGATATCTGGTACAAACACAAACAGCATGCATGATGTCTGGCCTTGATGCAGTAAGATACATCAGCAAACCGATCATTGACCTGTATAGTGTTTGATCAACAGATTTTCCTTTTGAATCAGGTTGGATCTTGCAGTTTACATCATATGGAATTCTAATAGTCTGGCAATCTTGCAACTTGAATTTCTTCAATAGTTTTTCAAAAAACTTTAACTGATTGATGAAAACTCCATCTGCAGACTGTTTAACCTGTACACCAAGGATGAAATTGATCTCCCCCATAGAACTCATCTGAAATTGGATTTCATGATTTCTTTGAACTTTTTGCACATGGACGGACTTGTTGAGCCAAAGATGATGTCATCCACATACACTTGAACACACAGTAGATCTTCATTTTCCCGCTTCGTGAATAAAGTTGGATCAATCTGACCTCTGGTAAAACCATGTTATAGAAGATGTTTTGATAACGTCTCGTACCAAATCCTTGGAGCTTGATGTAGACCTTATAAAGCTTTGTTCACTCCTGATCCTGGCCCATACTAGAAAAAGAGAGCCTGGAACTTCTCTGTTTTCTAATCATTGTATACACGATGCGGATACTCAGAGTCTTCAAATCCTAGAGGTTGCCTGACGTACACATCATCGGTAATAGGTCCATACAAAAATGTGCCTTTTACATCCACTTGATACACTTTAAACTTCATGAAAGAAGCATAAGCAACAAAACACGAATTGCTTCAAGTCGAGCGACTGGAGCAAACACTTCTTCATAGTCTATGCCCTCCTCCTGAGTGTACCCTTGTGCAATCAATCTTGCTTTGTTTCTGACAACAATGCCACGTTCATCTGGATTGTTCTTGTAAAACCATCTTGTGCCAATAGCATTGTTTCCTTTAGGTAAGTCCACTAATTTTCATACTTCTTGCTTTTGAACTGAAGTAACTCCTCTTGCATTGCTTCTATCCAGCTGTTATCTTGCAACGCTTCTGTAATGTTCTTCGGTACCACTTGAGAAAGAAACCATGAGTAGAGACAGATGTTGGCTTGTTCGGTCTGACTTCTCATCACTCTTTGATTCAAAGGACCTATAATACGTGAAGTTGGGATATCTTCACCTTGTATTTGTGTCTCCAGATTTGATTCATTCAGATTCGGTAGATCTTGCCGGATTGTAGAAGTGTGCGGAGTGAAATTACGAACTTGTTATCGCGATATGATGAAGTAATCGAGAGATTCCGGAGTAACTTCACCATTCGGATCTGATGATGGTTGTGTATGAACAGATCCACCATCATTAGGAGAATTTTTCTGATTCGGAATATCTGCTTCATTGTTTGATTCCTGATCTTCTTGAGAAACAGATGGACCTTGTGATTAATTGGAGGATTCAACATGCGGATCGAGAAAAGACATGAACGGATACTCAGAATTGAGATCATCGTCATCATCATTGTCTGAATCATCACTTAAAGATCCTAAGTCTCCTGGTTCTTTCTTTGTTTTTCCTGAAAAATCAAATAAGTTAGAGTTGAAAGATTTGGATAACGAATCTAAATCAAATAACCAATCGGGACCATGAGCCACTGATGGAAATGAGTTTTCTAAAAATTATATGTGTACAGATTCAAGGACAACATTAGTTCGTCTATTAAAGACACGATATGCTTTAGACATTGATGAATATCCAAGAAAGAATCCGTCATCAAATTTTCACTTAAATTTTCCGAGATGCTCACTTAAATTTAGAATCAGGATAGGACAACCAAAAGCTTTCAAGTAAGAAATATTTGGTTTCCTTCCAAATAATAACTCGTAAGGAGTTTTATGTTTATCCTGAACGAATAATGTCATGTTTTGTACAAAGCAGGCGGTAGCAATTGCTTCGTCCTAAAATGTGATAGGAATTTTGGCATCTGCTATCATCGATCTTGCAGCTTCAATTAGTGTTCGATTTTTCCGTTCAGCAACTCCATTTTGCTGAGGAGTCCGTGGACAACTAAACTGACGCGCAATCCCCATTATTGCACAAAAAGAGTCCACATTAGCATTTTTACACTCGGTTCCATTATCACTTCTCAAAATTTTAACTTTTGATTCCAATTGATTTTCAACTTTAATAATGAATTCTTTTAACAACTCAGCAGTTTTAGATTTTGTATTAAGAAAATAAACCCAAGAAAATCTTGTAAAATCATCAATGATGACTAAACAGTAAGATTTCTTTCCAATACTCTGGACATTTGTTGGTCCGAATAGATCCATATGAAGCATCTGTAGAGGTTTGGAAATTGTGTTTTCGAGCTTGGACTTAAAAGACATTCGATGCTGTTTTCCTTTCATGCATGTAGAAAATTTCTTTGTGGAAAATTTCTTTGTGGAAAAACATGATTTCCTGACACCAATTTGTTCATGTTTTTTAAATTGGAATGACCCAGCCATCTATGACATAGCTAACTTTCATCATTTGATGCATGAGCAATAAGACAAGTTGTTTCGGTTTCTGCATCGATCTGAGACATATCCAGTTTGTATACATCTCTATATCGTGGAGCTTTAACCACAACCCACTCATTTGCAGTTTTGAAACCTGTTTTGAGTATATAGCAAAAAGAATCATCAAATAAAGTCGAATATGATTTGTCACAAATTTGGGAAACACTTGGCAATTTAAAGTTCAACTGGGCACAATAGTTGACTTTATCAAAGCTAATTATCCCATTGGATACAGTTCCTTCTCCAGTTATTTTTCCACCAGCATCTCCCCCGAATGCAACATGCGTACCATTTTTATGCTTAAAATCTTGAAGCAAGGCATGATTGCCTGTCATATGCTAGTTACACCCAATATCTTTTGCTGATTTTGAACAACCATTATTAACGATCACATATCTCACAATATCTTTTTCTGATTTTGAATAACAGATTATCAACTTTAGATGACGAATCAACTTTGTTTGTTTTAAAGTTAACTTGGTTCTTCTTTGGAGATTGTGTTTGTGATTTATGTTTGTTTGACACAGATTGAGGTTTTGCATTTGAAACAGGTTTTGATTTTGAAACATCTTGCTTAGTGACCTTCTTAGATTCAAATCCTTTAACAGCGGAAGTCTTAGGACCTGTACCTATTTTCGGATCAGAGAGATATTTGATCTTAGAATTTTTTGGTTATTTTGAGATGAATTCATATCAAACGTTCCAGCTGACATAAACTTAACTGGTTTTAACAATGATGACACATTCTTTGGTACAGATTTTCTTAATTGAGCTTTGTTGGTTTTGGAATTGTCATTTGTTGATATGACATGTTTACCTATTTCTTGCTTTGTTTTTGATTGATTGATTAACTTCTTTGATTTATGTGATTTGGAATTAGAAGCACCATCATTCTTGATATTTGATCGTTGTTGAATTTTAACAACAACAAGTTCTTTTTGTTCCTTCTTCCATTTCAGAATTTCAGGATCATTGAATCCTAAGAATTCTTCATCATCCTTTACTACCTTCGGTGTTTCTGAAATCAACTCTTGATAAACAACAACTTTCTCTAGTAACGGACTTGATTTCTCACTAGCTTGATCATCAGCTTCTGTGAGCACAACTTCTTCCTTCACATTCTCCGTCAACATCTTTTCATCACCTTTATCTTCTGAGCTTCCAGATTCTGATTTGATTCTTTGAATTTCTTTAACCTTTTCTTCATTTTCAGTTGAGTGATCAAATTGATTAAAGTTCTCAGGTAAAGTGTTTGTTATTGAATTAGTCATTGGTTCATGAGTGAAATCCAACCCTGCTTTGTTATCTTTTCTTTCACTTACCAGTTTAGCCAAGATAGCTTTTGAACTTTTCATCTTTGTTAGATCAACTTGAGTTGCTTCATGAGCAATCTTTTTTAGATTCAAGTGCTTTGGTCATTTCTTCAAGTTGTTTTGTGGCAATTTCAAGTTCTTTAATAGTTTTCTTCCAAGAAGTTTGAAGTGAAATTATCTTATCATCTGAAATTTTGTGATCAATTTTAAGTTGTTCATGAAGTTTTTCATGTTTACTCAATTTATCACCAATTTTAAACGACTGATTTCGATAATGTTCCACCAGATCAATGCATTCTTTGGAACACAACCTGTTTTTCACATCTTCTAGAATTGGAATATAGTTTGGGGGTAATTCAGAACTATCCTTTGGTTGTTCGGTTCAGCAGATGAGAAAGTCACTTGGAATGTAGCCATAAGTGCAATTTCAGCTTCTGATTCTTCAGTCGGATCAGATTTTGCACTCCAATCATAATCTTCTGATTCATGACTATCATCATTAAGAACTTTGATATCACCTTCTTCAGACCAGTCTTCTTCTTCAATTTCACATACCAAAGCCAAATTACCAATAAGATCAGCAGTAAACTGTTCAGCATATGCATTCCAGTCATAACCATCTTTAAAATTGACTACAAGCGCCTTGTTCTGATCTTCTGGCTGTTTACCTTCATCCTTTAATTCTGGCATGGGAAGACTTTGATAAGGTTTCTGATGAAAACGTTGATTCCGATTCTGATAGCTTGAAGATTGTTGACTTGAACCTTGAAACTGATTCTGGCAGCTTGAACTTGCCTGACCATTATAAGTCTGGTTCTTTGGAGGTTTACATTCCTTAAAAAAATGGCCATAACCATTGCAATTGAAGCATCTCGCCTTCGTTTTGTCAAAACAAACCGTCCTATTAGCATTTGGTCTAAAATTATGATTGACATAAGCATGTTTCTATGTTCTATATGCAACCATAACCATTTGCCAATTTAGATCCATCTCTTCAACATCATCAGGATCCATTTCCAGAAGGTCTTGAAGTATAACATCCATTTGAGTTAGATGACTGCCTTGATAAGCTTGAAAACTTGCCATGAATGCAGTAAAAGCATTCTTTGTTTCATCATCTTGCAAGAGAATGTTCATGACATCTTTAACTTTGTATGGCATTATTGAACTTGAATTTTGAGATTCAGATTGAGATTTCATTGGTTGAGATTGAGCTTTTGGTGGAGATTGAGGTTGCATGTAGATTGGTGAGTTTGTATGATAACTAGAATCTGTATAAAACTAGCACCTACGAACAAATCACCCTTATCTTCTGATTTCAAACCATCTTGAACAAGAAAAGCATTCTCAACCGTATTTGAAGAACTCACAACAAATTTACACCGAGTATGAGAACCAGATCGGTCTGTGTTCCTTGAACTTTCATCAATTTCAACCTCTTCTATTTTTACAATGAGAAGATCTAAGTCCATTGGAAATTTCTCAGTATGTTTCAGAAAAGTAACTGTTTGTTTCCATGAAGATGGAAAAGCACATAATAATCTGTCATTTAAGTCTTGAAGATCTGTTTTTACTCCAGCATTTGTCATCTCAGTAGTTAGATGCACAAATCTATTCATCATCTGATGCACAGTCTCTCCATATATATGCTCAAACAGTTCTAATTGTCTCTTCAATTTCTGTTTCTTGAGACTTCTTATTTATTCTCCTCCTTCACATATTGCTTTCAGTGCCTTAAACAATGTACAGCTAGTCTGCTAAGCCCAGCCTTAACAACACTTGTAGTGGTAACCCTTTACACATTAAGGAATAAACCTTACTATCATTCTTGTAGATCATCCTTGTAGATCATCCTCTGGATATGGTTAAGTAGAGTCTTTGGTATAAGTGCTTGCACTATCAGGTGTAGTCTGAATAGGAATATGTGGACGTTTGTCAATCGACTTCCATAAATCATTGTCAATAGAGCACAAATGATGTTTCAATCTGATCGTCCAATTCTTAAAATCTGCACGGTTAATTAACCTTGGGACACGATTATCTGAATCATCATTAGGAGCCATTTTAATTTTTATAAAAGAAAATATTTTTTGTATTTTGTTAATTTTGAAAAAGATATGTAATTCGAAAATTAAAAATAATAATAAACTTGAGTGATTAAAAAGTTGATATGACTGAACAGTGATTCAGATAATGATGTTTGAAGATGATACGGCTAAACAGTCACACGGCTGAACAGTAAAACGTCTGAATAGTCACACGTCTGAACAGTAGATCACACGACTAAATAGTAGATTCTTGACCCGATTGAAAACTTGAAACGGCTCAACAGTTATTTACCCGTCTGAAAATCTTGACACCGCTAAATAGTGATACAACCAACAAATTAACTGATGACACGGCTGAATAGTTCACACAGCAATACTTGAAAAATCTTGAAAAAATGCTGACCCCGGCTCAACAGTACCCTTTAATTTTAAGAATTTTCAGTTTTAACCCGACTACAACTATAAGCCTTTACCCGACTAAACACTTAATTTTTGTCCAAAAACTAAGTCCTGAAACGTTTAAGTCATCAATTTCAGTCATACGACTAGAACATCTACATCATACTCATGAACATCATCATCCAATTTTTCAATAATTCTTAAAAACTTGTTGAATTTGCCCAGAAATCATACACAAGCTGTATAATCAACCGATTAACAACACTATGTATCAATCAATCTCAAACAACATCCTTAGATTATTTATTTTGATGAATTTTTGATCGAACAGTGTTTTGCTTCAATTTACTTAATTTTTCAGATCTGATCTTTTCTGAGTGAAATCAACACCTATGTTGTGAATTAGAAACGATTAGAGTGATAAATCGAATCAAATTTCAGTAACAGATCATGAAATCACAATTAGAGCAGTTTTTGAGTGTTTTTCCTTGGTGAATAGCGAAGAACACACAAAATCATCAGCTCTGATACCAATTGACAGGTTCATTTGGATCGAAACTACATCTAATATGATTATCTAACACAGATCTAAGGAAAGCAACAACCAAATCAACACAAGATATACTGATAATTCTCTTTGTATTGATGATAGAATATTATAGTACAATGGTGCAGAGAAAAGTTGTAACAATATACTCCTAGCTAACAATCAGAATCAAACTCAAGTCAAAGAGAATTGTATTTCATTAGATCCAAGAGTTGTCTACAAATGAAGCAAAAACAACAATATATAAAAACATCAGTTTCGGAAGTAGTTTCGCATAGTTGCGAAAGTAGTTGATCGCTGGGTCAAGGCTTGTTGCATGCGACACTATAGTTTTGCATGCAGTTTCGCATGACTCAGCTTACAACAAAGATAAACGAGAAAACAAACTAACCTATTACAATAAACGGAAATACAAACTAGTTTATTACAATAAAGGAACTACTAAAACTATAATGACAAGGTGAATGCCACCCTATATGTGATCATCAATACTTCCCCTAGCGGGGTTATTCACCTGCCGGGTCTTCTGGCTTAGCTCCGGCTTTTGCAATTTCAAATTGATGCGCCAATTCAAGACCTTCTGCCTAAACTTCTTCATGCTTTTTCACACTCTCAACGAGCTGCTTAACTTCAGAGCGAATCCCACGGGATCTGTTAGCCACCGTTTCAAACAGTCTGGCTTCCTTCTTTGTTTCAGCTCCAGCCACACTTTTAAATTGGTTTTCACATAAAACTTTCAAATCATCACCCGTGAAGGAGAACACCTCCATCGGGTCAAACAATCTGATTTCATCCCCTCCTTTTACCCTACCGACCGCTTCCCCCGTTTAATTATCATAAAACCATTTCTCGAACTCTTCTAGTCTTGACGGATTTGGATCAGGCACCCTCAGTTTTTGAACAACTTTGATTGATTTTAATCTTAACACAATCTTTCCTATCTTCGTCACCCAGTCCAGGTTTTTCTATGATCGTGTCCTTTCCGGCTTCAGATAACCAAATGATTCAAAATTATCTTTCAAACCTGCATGTATCTCCGCTTCCAGAAAATTTGCACGATCGCTCAGATCTGCATTAATCAGAGAAAACTCAGCCAACCGTCTCAAATCCCACTTAGGAAATGATTTGAAATGCTGCGGTTGCTGATGTAATTGATACTGACCCCTCTCCTCTTTACCATAAACATTTTCAGTTCTAAGTTAAACTTCCAACTGAAAATTTTATTGTCAGGCCCGAGGTCGGGGCTTCGACGGTCTGAAATAGTGGTGTAACGGATTCTGGTTCATCCACCTTGTTGAACCAATCAGATTTTTCGAGCTCAACCACATCTTCATCTGTATCGCTCCTCCTTGCCATATAAATCATTTCTTTTTCTTCATTCTCAAAAAATTCCGGTTCCGAATCGTAATCTACTAATTGCTCCTCCTCTTCTTCATCTACGAGTTTCAGGCCCTCGGATTTCTTCACACTAGCCCCTTCAGCTAACATTTCATCGCCGCCAAAATATTTTTCTATGTCAAAACACATCTCCTCCACAATCTCGTCTTCTTTACCACTTCCACCAGCACCATTAAAACCATCAAAGTCTCTGCGACTTGTTCCAGTTTGAAACATCTCTTTTAAAGTAAGTGATAGTCATGTATAGGTCGGACTCACCGGCATGTCGGTGTTATATGTTTTTGTTTTATACTTTGTAGTTTTCTGTCTAGCGAACCTACGGGCGAATCTATAGATTCGCCCGGAAGCATAGAATAGTTTGTTTATTATTCAGTTTTGGTCAACTAGGCGAACCTATTTGTGCCCGGTGAAGCTATTGGTTCGCTTGATAGATTCGCTGTCAGCGAATCTATAGCTGAACTATATATTGTAATGTTTTCTCATTGCAATACAACTTTTTGCATATTTTATCAAACCCTAAATTGTGTGTGTGACGGCTGAAGGTGCTAGGAGCTTATATTTACCAACTTTGTAGCTTGATTACCTCTGTTATTGTTAATTTGATCTTGTTATTGTGTATTGGGTTATATTGGACTATTGTTTGGTTGAATCAAGTGTGTTTTATTGTCTTACGGTATTGAAATGCTCTGGGCGATTTTGGGCGATTTAGGGTTTGCATGTTTGTGCATATCCTAAGTGGATTTTGATTGCTGATCGGTTCGTGTTGCTTGTGTGTTCTTTCCCATTCAATCTTGTTACTGAATCCTTGTGTAACAATCCTGATATACATTGGTTTACTACTGTATTCGAGCATTGTTAGCGAGTGATTGAGTGCTGATTGAATAGTGTTCGTTTGGTTTATGTGCGATCCAACAGCTTCTGATTCTGATTGCTTAATAAGTCTGTGATTAAGGGCGGCTATTGAATATAGTTAAGCTTCTTAATACGAATCCTATTAACCTTTTAAGAATTGGTTGTTGTTGATTTGCTATTCGGTTGGTGATGGGAGATTCAAATGTTGAGGCGTCCAATTTGGCCAGAAAAGTGATGAAGATTGATGGTAATCCAAAAGTGAATCTGCTACGAGGCTCATCCAAAGGGAATGATGCGTCAAAGACAAATTCCTCTTCGAGATATCCTGTAAGGGGGGCGGCATTTGATGTGAAGATGACGATAAACCCTAAGGTAAATGATCATAAGGATGATGTTAGTGTTTACCCGGCTGGAGTTGAGCCTCACCCGGCTAGTGGAAGTGTTGACCCGGCTAGGGTTGATGGTCACCCAACTACTGGCATTGTTCACCCGGCTACTACAAGTGTTCACCCGGCTACTGTTGTTCACCCTGCTAATGCTGATGTTCACCCGGCTACTGGTATTGTTCACCCGGCTACTGGTATTGTTCACCCGGCTACTACAAGTGTTCACCCGGCTACTGTTGTTCACCCGGCTAATGCTGATGTTCACCCGGCTACTACTAATGCTCACCCGGCTACTGGTATTGTTCACCCGGCTACTGGTATTGTTCACCCGGCTACTGGTATTGTTTACCCGGCTACTGGTGTACATAGTGGGCTTGGTGACACTCGCTACACAGCTGAAGGGGATATAAAGAGTGATGATATTACAAATGGGATTCATGAGAGTAATGCTGGTAACTCCTATGCGGATATGACTAGAAAATCCGGGTTGGATTCAGGTTCATTGGTAAAAAAACTTAACTTTAGGTATTTGATAAGTGATGAAGTGAAACATGGGTTTGATGTTGTTCTTCCAAGAGAGTCTGTTCGTGCGGTTTGAATTAACTAGAGTTTACGTTGTATGGTTACTTTTTAGGGGACAAGGTGGCATACCCAGTAGTTGAGTATTTTGTGCGTATGAATTGGAAGAAATATGGGCTTCAGAAGTCTATGATGAATGCGAATGGGTTTTTTTCCTTCAAGTTTAATGACAGGAAAGGTATGATGGATGTTCTGGAGGGTGGTCCTTGGATGATTAGAAATAAACCTATTATTCTGAATATTTGGTCGCCGTCTTCAAGGCTCCATAAGGATGATATCAAGAAGGTGCCTGTTTGGGTCAAGTTGCATGATGTCCCCCTAGTGGCCTACACGGATGTGGGTTTGAGCCTATTAGTCTCACAACTTGGTACTCCTAGGTTGTTGGACTCATTTACTACTTCAATGTGTACTAATACTTGGGGCAGAAGCAGTTTTGCTAGGGCTCTGGTTGAAATTTCAGCTGACACTAGGTTTAAGGATGAAATTACTATTGCAGTCCCTGAACTGGAGGGTGATGGTTTTGGGTCGGCTAAGGTGTCGGTGGAATATGAATGGAAACCTCCTAGATGTGGTCATTGTTGTGTTTTTGGTCATAATGAAGATGGTTGCTCGTTAATGGTGAAGCAAGAGATCAATAATGAGCCTACTGTTGATAATGATGGTTTCAAGGAGGTGAAGAATAAGAAGACTGCTAAAAGAAATGGGCTTCAAATTAAGAAACAAAAATTTGAATACCGTCCGGTGATTAAAAAAGATAGGAAAACCAATGATACAAAGGGGGATACTCGTAATGTAGGTGTAAGTAAATTAAAGGAAACTGTTGTAGAGAACGTCATATCTGCAAACCCTTTTGATGTCTTATCGATTGAGGTTAGAATAGTATGGGGAAGGATAGAAAGAAGGGTTTTGTGGATGATGGGATTAACCACTTGGATTCAGATTCAGAGGTTGATGAGGTTCTTGATATGGATAGTGGTATGGCGAAATTTGTGAACACCTTTAAAGGGGCAAGCACTCCTTCCACTTCAGGTCTAAATGGTTAGTATGGCTGCATGGAATATTAGGGGTTTGAACCAATCCCTAAAACAAAAGGAGGTTTGGCAGGTTGTTAGGGATAATAAGTTGAGTTTGTGTGCTATATTGGAGTCTCATGTGGAGTTGGATAGACTAATGGGGGTTTGTAATAGTGTGTTTCGAAAGTGGGATTGGACGTCAAATGGTAACATGTGCTCGAAGGGATCCAGGATTATCCTGGGATGGGATCCCCTGATTATGGATGTGATGGTTCTTGCCCAATCGGAACAGGTTATGCATCTTCAGATTTTTTTTAAGCTTGATAAGAGGAAGCTGTTTTGCTCTGTTGTATATGCTGCTAATTACTATGTCCATAGAAGGGAGTTGTGGGCTAGTTTATGCAGACATAGTCTGGTGGTTAAAGGGGAACCTTGGGTTATGATGGGGGATTTTAATTCGGCTCTATTCTCTCATGATTCATATACTGGGTCATCATCCTCTACTATTGGTATGAGAGAATTTATGGAGTGTGTTAACCAGATCAGGATGATTGATGTTAACAGATCTGGAATGCAATTTACCTGGAATCAAAAACCCAAACAGGGGAATGGGGTGTTCAAAAAGATTGATAGGGTCATGGCTAATGTTCGTTTTACTGATATCTATCCTACGGCTGGTGCTATTTTTCAACCGAATGGTATTTCTGACCATTCTCCCTGTATCCTTAAAATTCCGGAAGTGGAAAGGTCTAAACCGCCGCCGTTTAAATTTGCAAATTTCTTGACTCATAAACCGGAATTCAAGGAGATTGTGTCTGATATTTGGGGTAAGAAAATTGGTGGTCTGCACCAATTCAGAGTGGTTAAGAGGCTTAAACTCCTGAAGCCTCCCCTTAGAGGTTTATTATACAAGCAGGGCAACCTTCACTCTAAGGTTGCTACTTTTCGTAGCCAGTTAGATCAAACCCAATGTTTGATTGATGACGATCCAATGAATCAGCAGCTTATTGATCAAGAGTCTGAGCTTCTTGCTTCTTTTAGAGTGGCAAGCCTTGATGAAGAAAGATTCTTGAAGCAGAAATCGAAGGTGCATTGGCTTGCTGAGGGGGATGCCAATACAAAGTTTTTCCATAACACATTGAAGTGCAGAAATCATAGGGCCCGGATAGATGTCATTACTGATAGTAACGGTATTCTGCATGTGGGGAAGGAGGTTCCCAAGGCTTTTGTGGATCATTATGTGGGGTTTCTGGGGAGGGAGGAGGGTGTTATTATTCCTATTACTCAGGAGTTGTTTGAGGTTCGTATTGATCAGGCTATGTCAGTTGATATGATTCGAGAGGTTACATTCGATGAGATCAAAAGGACTATTTTTGCCTTTGCTGATGATAAAGCTCCTGGGCCTGATGGGTTTACTGCTGCGTTCTATAAGAAGGCTTGGGAGATTGTGGGTAATGATATTTGTCTTGCTGTTTAGGATTTTTTTCGAGAGGGGAAGTTACTGATTGAGTTAAACCATACGTTGATTGCTCTTATCCCCAAAGTTAGTACTCCCTCTTTGATTACGGATAATAGGCCGATTGCATGTTGTAATGTTCTATTTAAGTGCATCACTAAGATTCTTGCAATAGAATGAAAGTGGGCCTGCATACTATTATCAGTTCCAATCAATCTGCTTTTATCCAGGGTAGAAGAATATCAGACAATATTCTATTGACCCAAGAGCTCATGCACGGTTATCACCTTAATAGTGGACCTCCTAGATGTGCTTTTAAAGTTGATATCCAGAAAGCGTATGATACTGTACACTGGAAATTCTTGAAGATGGTTTTATTGGGGTTTGGTTTTCATCCTGAGATGGTTAATTGGATCATGATCTGTGTTACCACTGTTTCGTTTTCTATATTTGTCAATGGTAGTTTGCATGGCTATTTTAGGGGTAAACGTGGCCTCCGTCAGGAGGATCCTATGTCCCCGTATCTATTTACTATGGTTATGGAGATCCTTACTCTGGTGTTGAGAAGGGCGGTTTCAATGGATTCTTCTTTTAGATTCCATAACAGATGTGAGAAGCTCATGTTGATTAACCTGTGTTTTGCAGATGACCTGTTTTTATTTGCTAGAGGTGAGCTGAGTTCAGCGAAGGTTATTATGAACTCTTTGATTGAATTTGCTGGTATGTCTGGTTTGAGTCCGAGCAACCAGAAGAGTACTATATTTTTCTGTAATGTTCCTACGCAAACAAAGAACAATATTCTGAATATTATGCCTTTTGTGGAGGGTAAGTTGCCGGTTAGGTATTTGGGTGTTCCCCTTGTGGCGGCTAGAGTGAAGACCACGGATTGTCGGGTTCTTATTGAGAAGGTTGAAACTCGTATTGGTGACTGGAAGAATAAGATGCTTTCTTTTGCTGGTAGATGTCAACTGGTTAATTCTGTTATCTCTTCTCTGCATGTGTTTTGGTCTTCTGTGTTTATTCTTCCAATCCGGATTATGCATGATATTGAGGCTAAGATGAGGGACTTTTTATGGGCTCGGGGTCCTTTGAAGAGGAGTCGTGAAAGGGTTTCTTGGAAGGATGTTTGTAGGCCTAAAACTGAAGGTGGGCTGGGTATAAAACGCATTAGGGACATGAATAAAGCCCTGATGTCGTTTCATATTTGGAGCATCGTCTCTAAACGGCCTTCTGTTTGGGTGGATTGGATCCAGCAATATAGGTTGAAGGGGAGAAATATATGGAGTGTGGATGTCCCTAGAAATTGTTCCTGGGGTTGGCGAAAGATTCTGCAGCTTCGTCCTGTTATTCGTAAGTTTTTGTGGTCTAAAGTCGGGAATGGTTGTAATACTTCTGTCTGGTATGATATCTGGTTTGATGGGGGCCCTTTAATTGAGATACTTTCGAATAGGGACATCGGAAATGGGGGATTTTCGTTGGAGGACAAAGTGAGTAGTATGTATGTGAATGGTATTTGGAGATGGCCGAGTTCATGGTTAAATTCTTTTCCGGTGCTCAATCGGGTTACCCAGATGAGGTTATGTCCAGACGCTCTGGACCGGATTTTCTGGAGGTCAGGTTCGAATATATGCTCCTTCTCTACTCAAGTGGTATGGGACTGTATTAGAGTTCAAGGTACTGTTGTTGACTGGGCTAAAGGGGTTTGGTTCTCTCAGTGTATTCCGAAGCATGCTTTTCTTTTATGGTTAGTAATGAAGGAAAGATTACTCACACAAGACAAGATCATATCCTGGGATTCGGGTAGAAGGGGAAATATGAATATGATGTGTTGTCCTTTATGTTGCAGGAGCTATGATTCTCACGACCACCTTTTCTTTGAATGCTCATTTGCTACTAGAGTGTGGAATCCTATAAAATCTATGGCCAGATTACAACACTTATCAAATCGTAGATTGGATATTATTGCCTGGATAAGGCTGGCGAACACGAAGTCAGTGTTTCATGTGGTTGGTAAACTTTGTATTGCTGCTGCTGTTTATTTGATTTGGCAGGAACGGAACTCCCGGATATTCAAAAACCAGACTCGGCCGCCGGAAGTGATAGTGGAAGATATACGCAGTACGATTAGATGCAAGTTGTTGGGCCTGAATTTCAAGAATACAACGCGTGTATGGGCTACTCTGAGGGAGTGGAAGATCGACCGAGGAAGAGATTTGGTGGACACATGATGATTTGTTGATCGGGTTTGTTGATCTAGTTTGGGTTTCCCTAGGCTAGTGGTTTCTTTTGTTTTTTTTTTCTTTGGTTTTGTAATGTTTGCCTAGATTTGGGCTTGTTGGTCTGCTTTTGTTCACATCCATGGGGCATGTCCCAGGAATGAACTAGTTTGGTTTTCTGCCATGCTACTTGTACTTTCTTTTTGATGTTAATATATAGAATCACCGGGGTAACCCTTTACCCAAAAAAAAAATCATTATAGCACTGAAATCTCGATCAAGATGGCCCAACAATATGGTATCAGAGCCTTAGTGCTCTTGATTGTTTGATCTTAGAGATTTTTGTGAAGTTTTTGGGGTTTTTGTGTCAAAACACTGTTTGATTCATTTCTGGGCTGTTTTTATTGTGTTTCTGAGTTGGAATTTGCTTGGGGATTGTCATACTTGGTAATAAGAAGCTATAGAAACAAACGGATCTTCAATTGGTTGTGTTTTGAGGCTGTTCTGATTGATTTTGGACTGAAACAGTTTTGCCCGTAAGCCAGCGAAATTGTTTGTTCATCCAGCGAATCTGTGTGTTCTTCCAGCGAATCTACGGAAATCTTGTGTTCTGGTATTTACTGCTTTTGATTAGCGAACCTGAGATTTTATTGAACGAAAGTTCACCTGTTTGGGTCATTGTGCAAGCGAACTTGCTGCCAAACTCAATTTGGGCACAATTCTTTGTTCTGACCAGCGAATCTGTGTAGCGAATCTGTGTAGCGAAACTGTGTCTGCTGTCGAGCGAATCTGTCTGTCTGCCGAGCGAATCTAGCCAGTGAATCTAGTTTGGGTGAATCTAAAAATCAGTTTGTGATTATGACTACATCAACTTTGAACATGAATGATCTGGAGAGTGTTCAACCAAACAGGCCACCGAGGCTTGTTAGTGGTGAAAATTTTGAGGATTGGAAGCGATGTTTGAAGGCGTTTTTCTACTATACTGATTACAATCAATGGGAGTCAATTTTTAATGGTCCGCATGTGCCAAAGAAAGTTGAAGGAACCGTTACTTCACCTAACACTGATCCAAGTACTTTCACTAAGGGAGATATCAAGTTGCTTGATCGTGATAAAAAGGCCCTTGGAGCCTTGATACTTTGTTTGCATCAAGATATTTACAATAGGTTTGCTGAACACACAACTGCTAAAAGCTTGTATGATGCGTTGTGTGAGTTCTATGATGGTAATGAGGATTTGAAGTTGGACAGAAAAGCTCAAGCTGAGAAAGAGTTCAATTCATTCGTGGGGTATTCGCAAGAAAGTTTGACTGATATTACCAACCGTTTTTTGTCATTATCAAGCAATCTGAAAAAGTATGATGAGAAGCTGGGAAATTATGAGCAAGTCACAAAGTTTTTAGATTCACTTCCTCATCAGTGGAGTCTTCAGATCAAATTGTTGAAGAAAGAGAGAAACTTTCATGACTTCAAACTGATGGATTTTATAAACAAGCTGAAGTCATTTGATCTTGATGTGAAGAGAAGAGAGTACAATCAGTCTATGATGGTTCCAAATATCCCTCCTCAGAATGCTGCACTAATTACATCCGCTGCAAACTCTCCTATCTACGGTGCTGTATCTGGAGGATCATCAAGTCTTGGGTCTGTTAAATCTGTTGGAGCATCTACAAGTGTTGGTTCTGGTTCAAATGCATCTGTCACCACTCAGATTCCATCCGACACTATGACTTTATTTGGAATGTTCGTTCATAGCTACGAAGCTCTTGTTGCTGGTGAATTAAAGGGAAAGGGTATGACGGTTGAGGATATGTATCAGGTGGATCCTGATGACCTTGAAGAAACTGATATACAATGGCAAATGGCCATGCTTACTCTTCGTGCTAGACGGTTTATGGAAAGAACAGGTCGAAGAAGTTTTGGGAATCAGGCGCAGAACAACAAGCTTCGTTATGACAAAGGGAAGTTGAGATGTTACAACAGCAAGCAATTAGGTCACTTCAAGAGGGAATGTCCTTTACCAATCGTTACTGAACCTGTGAATTCTGGAAATTCTAGAACCGTTGCAATTCAGGATAGAGCTGAGGAAGTTAAGCCGAGAAAAGAAACTGCATTGTTCACCAACTTTGATTGGAGTGCAGAAATTGAAGAAGCAAAAGAAGAAATTAACCATGCTTTGGTTGCTAAGATTGTTGATACTGAGATTGTTGAAGAAGTTGCTCTTGCTGATGATAACTATATTAATTGCTTTGATCCTTTCAAAGAACTTTATGGTGAAGATAGTGAGAACTCTGATGAAGCTACTAAGTCAAAGGTTGAAGTGACTGAAAAAGAAAAGGTTGTGAATGAAGCTGATGAATTGAAAATGGTAGGGGATGAAGAAGTTCAAGATGATAAGGAATGTGAAGCTGGTGTTACAACTAAGGTTCAAACAGATGTTATTGCTCAAGGACATCTGGCTCAGGAAGAGACTGTTCATTTTGGATTTGTATGTGAAGCTGTTGTTAATGAGATGAAGAAAGATGAGGAGTCAAAGCTAAACTTGGAAGCTATGATCGAGAAGGCGAAGCTTGATGCTGTGGATGAATTCAAGAGGAACACCCCTTATTGCCAGTGTGATCGTGCTCTTGCTGCCAAAAACTGGTAATTGGTCTTCCTTATGATTGTGACATCTGCCCCAAACTCGAACCCGGGCGGGGTGTCACAATGATGTTATTGAAGATATGTGCTCATCTGCATGCAAAATTCGTTTAATTGGCATATACAAAGCTAATAAATTGTTAATGTCAAATGAAAACGAATTAAAGAGAATCAACAAAGAGCTTAAAGTTAATGAATCAAAATATTTTGTCAAATTAAGAGAAGCCTTAAAAGAAAATGAACATTTGAAAAGATCTCTTTTAGAAAAGAATTGTGAAGTAAACTATTTGACTGAGCAAGTCACTCTCGCTGAATTTGAAACAAGAAAGCTCAAAAATAAAATGGAACAATGGACTATTGCTAGTATGAAGAAGGAGGAGTTGTGGAAGAAACAAAGGGGGGGCTAGAATATAGATCGGGATGGGTTATAAAAATGATGCACAAGTATATCCTCCACCTAGTACTTTCTGTTATTCTCCTACACCAATTCCTCATCCATCAAATGAGTTGATCCAAGAGATTATACAGAATGATACTAACAGCTCTATTGCAGGTTTAAGTGAAGTGAATCTTAAAGAGTTGCGCGACGATTATGCTTATGGTGAAAGTAGTGGTCTTGGAAGTTCTAGTAGCCCTAGTGTTTATTCAAAGAAGTCTGTTGTAGACTATAGTTTAAATTGCTTTTATTTCAAGTCAAGTTTTGACTTCAGACGATATTATGTGTAATTTTAATTCTAAATGCTTTATTTCGAACTCAAGTGAATTGAATGATAATGTTATTGAGAATGTTTGTGTGAATGACAAAGGAAAAACTTTCAAGTCATGTCTCTGAAAGTCAAACCAAAACAAATTATTTTAAAAAATTCTTATCTCATCAAATTCCAACTTTCACACCAATCAGAATTTCAAAACCAAAAGAGGTCGAACCTGCAAAGGTAAAGGTCTCAACAGGTAAATCAAATGATTCTTATGACTCTTGCAGTGACTGTAACTCTCAATCAACTGATAGCAATGAAGAGACTTCTAAATGCTTAAAAAGAAGTTTAAAATCTCATTGCTTTCAGTGTGGAAATGACGATCATACTGTCAAGCAATGTCCTGAGTTAGTTACAAATAACTCAAGACAGAAATCATTTGGAAGAAGATTGAATTCGTTTGTAAATAATTTCTTCTGTAAATCATCTTCTGTTCCGCGACCTAAGTCCACAAAGGCTTGGGTACCAGTTTCAAAAGTCTGATTTCTATCTTTTAAACATGTCAGGAACATTCAAGCGCTGCTGTAAATAATCATTGGCACATTGATAGTGGATGTTCCAGGCATATGACTGGGTTGAAGGACCTGCTGACTAACTATCGGATTATTACGGATACGTTGCTTTTGCGGGAGACAAGAAAGGTGGTAAAATGATTGGTCAAGGAGAAGTCTTGAATGGTTCACTAACTTTGGAAGACATTAAATATGTTCCTGAACTGGCATTCAATCTTCTCAGTGTATCACAAATCTGTGATAAGAATATACTAGTGTTGTTTCTTCCAAATGAATGTTTGTTCTTGAAGCCAGAGTTTTCTATTCCTGAAGAATTGGTGATCATGCGAGCTCCAAGACGAAATGATACATATATGCTGAATATGGGATCAAAAGAATCAACTTCCACCGTGACCTGTCTTTTATCTAAAGCGTCATCTTTTGAATCTTTTCAATGGCATAGATGTTTAGGACACATTAAATTTAAAATACTAAATAAGTTGGTTAAGAACAATTTGGTCAGGGGTTTACCACTTAAAGACTTTTCTGTGGTAGAGAAATGCATGGCTTGTGCTAAAGGAAAACATCACAAAAAGCCACATAAACTTAAAATTGAAAATTCTATCTCACAACCCCTCGAATTGTTACATACTGACTTATTTGGTCCAATAAGTGTCAAATCTATTGCTAATAAATCTTATTGCTTGGTTGTCACAGATGATTACTCTAGGTACACCTGGGTGAGATTCCTAGCAAACAAGAGTGAGACTGCTGAAGAGCTAATGAAGCTGATTCCTCAAATTGAGGTTTTTGGAAAGCGAAAGGTTCAAGCCATCCGAAGCGACAATGGAACTGAATTCAGAAACCATATCTTCAATTCTTTCTGTGAACAACGGGGTATTCTCAGACAGTTTAGCGCCGCACGAACGCCACAACAAAATGGTCTTGCTGAAAGGAAGAATCGAACTCTTGTGGAGGTTGCTAGAACTATGCTGATTGAGTCAAAGCTTCCAATTATCTACTGGGCTGAGGCAGTTAATTGTGCAGCTTATGTTCTGAATCGGGTACTGATTGTCAAAGACAAGATGAAGACATCATACCAGCTGTTTCGTGGGATTAAGCCGTTGATCGATTTTCTGCGCCCCTTTGGATGCTCTTGTACTCTTCTGAATACTCAAGATCAGAAAACGAAGTTTGGTACTGTCTCAGATGAATGCTTCTTTATGGGATACTCGGGCACACAAAAAGCGTATCGTGTCTACAACAAACGAACGCGGATTGTGCAAGAGTCCTATTATGTTGACTGGAAAGAGTCGAACTCTACAAGTATTGGCTGTGAACCTGCATGGTTTGATTAATGAGTGTCTCTATGCTGCTTTCCTATCCCAAGTTGTTCCGAAGAATTATAAACAAGCTCTTGAAGACCCTAGCTGGGTTGATGCCATGCAAATGGAATTACAACAATTCAAGAAGCTGAAAGTTTGGGAACTTGTTGATCTTCCTCCTAATAAGTGTCCCATCGGCACTAAGTGGGTCTTCCGAAACAAGCTAGATGATTGAGGTGTTGTTATCAGAAAAAAGGCGAGATTGGTTGTTCAAGGATTTGCTCAAGAGGAGGGGATTGACTACACTGAAGTTTTTGCGCCAGTTGCTCGTCTCGAAGCCATTAGAATCTTTCTTGCACATGTAGCTCACAAGGACTTTAAAGTCTATCAGATGGATGTGAAATGTGCATTTCTGTACGTAGATATTGATGAAGAGATCTACGTATGTCAACCACCAGGTTTCGAGGACCCAGATTTTCTTTCAAAGGTGTACAAGCTTGATAAATCTCTTTATGGGTTGCATCAAGCTCCACGTATCTGGTATGAAACTCTGACACAGTATCTGCTCAGCAAAGGTTTCTCTCGTGGGACTATAGATATGACATTGTTTAACAAAGAAGTTAATGGTGAGATGTTGATTGTTCAAGTGTATGTTGATGATATAATCTTCGGTTCGACAAATGAGGGGCTGTGTAGAGAATTTGAGAAAGTCATGATGGATCGTTTTGAAATAACAATTATGGGGGAGATGTGCTTCTTCTTGGGGCTGCAAGTGGAACAAAAGCCCGAGGGAATCCTTATCCACCAAGAGAAGTATATCAAAGAAATTCTCACAAAGTTTGGCATGGACGATTCTTGTCCTGAACTGGTTCCCTTCACCGCTCAAACATGCCTTACTTCTGATGATAATGGGAATCCTATGGATGCTCATCGGTACCGCTCGATGATCGGATCTCTCATGTATCTGACTGCCAGCCGACCAGATATTATATTTGCTGTGTGCTACTGTGCTCGCTTCCAGGCCAATCCAAAAGAATCACATGAGAAAGCTGTTAAACGCATTTTTCGTTACCTTAAGGGTTCCTCTCGTTTGGGACTTTGGTACCCAAAAGGTGGGAACTTTGATTTACATGCTTTTTCTGAAAGTGATCATGCTGGTTGCAGGATAAACCGAAAATCAGTCACAGGTGGATGTCAATATCTTGTCGAATGTCTTGTTTCCTGGCAAAGCAAGAAGCAAACAACCGTCTCCCTGTCCACAGGAGAAGCTGAATACATTGCTGCTTCAAGCTGCTGTTGCCAAGTGCTCTGGATCCAGCATCAGATGATGGATTACGGCATCAACTTTCTTCATACACCACTCTTTTGTGACAATGAAGCTGCTGTTGGAATTGCCAAGAATCCAATTCATCACACACGCACCATGCACATTGAAACAAGAATTCATGCGATCCGAGACACTCAGGAAAAGGGGTTCATTGATATTATTCCTATTGAAACTAGAAAGCAAAAAGCTGTTCTTTTCACAAAAACTTTTGACAAACCATGTTTTTATGAACTGATCTCTATGCTGGGATTGATATCTTTTTGAAAACCTTTGTCTAAGTAAAATGGTTTTGTAAATATGTAAATATGTAAATATCTTTTTCATTTTCTTCCTTGAGAATCCGTGTGTCACACATTTCTTCGCTCTTTCACTTTAATTTTATTTCACTTCTTTTCTCTTCTTTATTCTGTATATATATATTAAAAAAATCCGAAAAACAAAAATTTCTTATTAGATAGCTATAATATAGAAATTTTTGGGGATATATTAAAGATTAACTACTTATAGTTTTTCAAATTTTGCTATTTCAGGATCCCCGCTTTGTTTGATATTGAAGAGACGTTGAAGGAGGTCAGAAGTATTGTGTTTGGGATATGTTAGATAGGCTTAGCCCAAAAACCAAGTAAACAATGATTGTGCAGCCAAACATAACGTTCAAGAACTCGGCAATGAGGATTATCTCCTTGACATGTTTGGCCTGCACAAAGTTACAAGTCCTTGTCAGAAATGGGTTGAGAGTGTCAAATCTTTGCTTTGATTTCCCTGAAAAATCCCAAATCACCCTCACCCTAGCCCTGAATTGAGTTTCTAGTTGGCAAAACAAAATAAAAAGCTGCTAGTGTTGCTCTTCAGAAAAGCCTCTGTGTGAGTTACTTGTTAATTCCTCAGAATGTATTGCGTCAAAGTGCTTAACTCCTCTGCTATACAGAAGTATTGACCTGGAGTTGGTGGATCTTCTCTGCTATACGGAAGTATTGACCTGAAGATTCACCGAGCATGCTCAAATGATTATCTCCTCTGTTATACGTCAGTATAGACCTGGAGCTCTAATCAGTTGAGTTTCCCAAATAATAAGTCGCAATGTGTTCAAAAGAATCATTGTTGACAAGCTCCACTCACAAAAAGATGCAAAAATTGCACAAATATCAAAAGATGTTCATGAATTGATCAATATTCTAGATTTGATCCAAGAAATTCAAGCAAAGTCAATCATATTGCTCAATAAACCCTGATGATAGGACATGTTCATTTTATCTCGATGTTTGTGGGGACCGAGTTGCCTGAGCTTCTTCTATCAAAACAAAACATGATAAATGAAGCTGCTGATCTCTTGTTGAAAGGAATAAGGCATGGGTTTAAATGGACAAACATATCTGCAATCCCGCCAATCTATGATTTTCCGGATTCTGCTCGAAAAGCGTCAAGAAAATTATATATATATATATATATATATATATATATATATATATATATATATATATATATATATATATATATATCCTTCTTTTGTTTTAAATTCTAGCTTTTGTTTTTGAGCGTTGAAATCGTGGGGCGTTTTCATGGATTCGTAAAGAAATTAAAAAATTTAAGAAAATCCAAAAAATATTTTAATTTTTACGTCCCAGCGAATCTACTAGCGAATCTACAGGTTCGCCCGGAACTTATACTTGTCGCCGTGTCTTCTCTTGACCATAAGTCCCGAGCGAATCTGAAGTTCGCTAGTTCACACTTCCAGCGAACCTGTGTTCATATATATATGTTCCATCTGCAAAATTTCTTTCACAAGTTCGATGTCACTGTTACTGTTGTCGTATCTCTTTCAAAATTTTCGCACGTTCGATTCTCACTCATTACCGTCTTTTTCATATTAAATCGTCTTTGTTTCACCTGGTATGTTATCGTCCCCAACTTTATCAATGTTTCATCTTATCAAACTGTGCTTTTAATGACATCTACCTCAATCGACCCGTTTTAAATTTGTGATTAATGTTTGAACTTTGTTAGTGTTAAATGTTAACATATTAATTGGCTCGTCTCTTGAATATATTGCTTGTTTGGTGCTTTGATTGTATACTTTATGGTTTTTCGACTGTGATTAGGGCCGATTTTCTGATTCTAGGGTTCCAGCGAACCTAATGTTCGTTCAGCGAACCTGAACGAAAGTTCAAAACATTCGAGCGAACCTATGCTGTTACGCCGCCCGTGCATCAGCATAGATTCGCCCGACTGTTTCTAGCGAACCTATACATTCGCTCGACCTAAATGACTGTTTTTCATGTCAGCAAATCTATAGGTTCCGGTATCTAATCTCAGGTTCGCCCTTGTAGTGAACCTGTTTATTCCAGCGAAACTATACACTGTTTCAAAAATTTTTTGTTTCTGATCAACTTCCGTTTGTGTTTCAGGCACGATGTCCACTTTATTCTTCGAAAAGAAGCACAATATGTGTGCTTTGTTGGACAAAACTCACGAGAAGGCTACTGGATACAAGGATTGTATCAGGTGGTTGAAGTCCTCTCACATTCATCACGACATTTCTCATTCACCGACTATATACGAGCTAGATGTTCGAGATTTTTGGAGAACAGCGGTAATGAACGTTTCTGTACAGCCATCACGTATATGTGCTAAAGTTAATGGGCATGATATAGAGTTTACTGAAGCCGATGTGGCAAGGGTGTTAAGGATTGAGGGCGATGTCGGAGATGAAGTTAGAATGACGGTTGAGGAGGTTTATGGTGTCTTTAGGACTGCTGGTTATGAGGGTCCAATGCCGGGGGAGAAAAAGATGGAGTTCGTTAAATCCTATCTAATCAAGGAATGGAGGTACATCGCACATTTGTTCATTATGTGCCTTGATCATACGAAGGGTGGAACTGATGGGTTGAACCTGGATTGGGCTCGTGCTATGGTTTTATTTTGTCGAGGGCAGAAGGCTAATCTCGCAAAGTTGATCTACAACTACATGCTTGAGAACATTCATGCTGCTAAGAGAGATAAGTGGTTGATGTATCCTCGATTCGTGCAAATGATACTAAATGACAAGAAGCCCGACCTACCTGTTATTGGTGACGTTATGAAGATCTGGTTGATGCATTCAAGGATCTTTGGTGACTGCAAATCGGTGCGATCAGATTGCGTTGGTAGAACCTCATTCTTATGGGAAAATATGTACCCAACTGATCGATGGGTACATATTCAGAGGTTGATGGACATCGAGAGAAAAAGGGGTGGTGAGAAAGTGGAGGTAGTTTAGAAGAAGTTGAGAAAGAGAAAACAGTATGCTAAAGACAAAGATTATTCTTTGGACCGAGAAATCGATGAGGTACAAGCTGAGATAGATGCTGGTATGAAAAGGGGGTCAAAGAGAAAAGCTGTTGCATCTGGTGAATCAGAAAGAAGAACAAAGCATAAACATGAAGTACCTGTTATATCTGCTAGATCTGTTACTAGGTTAAAGGCTGAGTTAGATGATTTGAAGGTGAAATATGATGATCTGGAGAAAAGAGATAAAGAAAAGGGAGATGTGATAAAGGGAATGGCCAGAATGATAAAGGACCAGCAGTGTTTATTGGTTCGGGTATTCAAGGAGCTGAATAGCTTAAAAGAAAAGGATGGGTCGTTTCCGGCAATGTCTGAACAAGAACTGAAAAACTTAACAATGTTGCAACACATCCGTTAAAGGATTATGGTATGAGAACTGAGACTGAAAAGAAGGTTGCTGAGAAAGTTTTTAATGAAGATATGGGCATCGATCTGGGTATATTTGAAGGAGCTGAGGTTGCTGGGGGTACAAGTGTAAATTTCAGTTTGATCGACGAACCGGATATTGTTGTGGATATAGATAGTGAGGAGGATTTGGAGAATGAGCCGGAAAAGTATAATGTTGAAGAAAAGGGTGTATCTTATCAATTTGAGCACATTGATTTAGATAAATCAAAGTGGTTTAAAAGGGATGAAGAGGTTATTCCCGAAGTGCCTATCTTTCAACATCTGGACGAACCGAATACCTCGCAATTGGATAGGCAGGTTATTGCGTGGAAATACAACTGTCAGGTGGACGCTTATATGATCAAAAGGAGAGGTGGGGATATTAGTTACATTCGAAATCGAAAGAATTTTGCTACCTTGCCTCGATGGGATTTGCGTAGGTTGGCTGAACTACCTCTGCTAGGCAAGGATGATAGTGGGAGAGCGTGTGCTTTTGAAGTTACGATTAGAAAGGCTGCTGAGAACAACTTTGTTGATTTTGGGTATCAAAAGCCTAAAAGGATGAGACAGAAAAAGGATAAACATTGGGTTTCTTGGAAGGGGAAGGTTGTATTAAAGATAGAAGCTCCGATTATGACTAGGGTGAGAGTTCCGGATACGCAGCCACCCAGATTACAGGATTTTCTCAAATGGTTTTATGACAATAGTACGGGTGAAGCAGTGATTAGACTAAAATGGGAAGATCGTCCGGAGATCCGATTATTTGACCCTATGGAGATCTTCTCCTTTTGTGATGAAGACTTGAAGATTTTATGTGAGGCTGATATAAAGCACGGGGCAGGAGACAACACGAGAACTGAAGCCAACTTGTTTGTGAAAGTTGCCAACAAAGCCCGAGGTGTACGTGCTGAGTTGAGGAAGGTGAATGAAAGGTTGAGGATGACTGATGAGCAAAGAATGGATATGGATGATCTATCCAAGCAGCTAGATAAATCGATCGAGAAAAGGTATGAGAAACCAACTGTGGTTGAATTGGATGTGATCGGTGAGGAGCAGATTGATGAAGTACAGGCGGCTACTACTGTTATTGATGTGCCTGATACTGATGTCACTGAAGCTGAGTTTGTTGAGACATTTTTGGTATTTAGTGAAGATGAAGAGGCAGGATCTTAAGACGTGACCAATCCTTTGGCCGGCATCAAATCAAGGGCAGGATCTTACATTGAGCATTTCTGAAGCCGATAAAAGACGGAGCTAAAACAGAAGACTTCCCCGGGTGAGGTCCAACCTAGGGGGAGTATTGATAGTATAGGTCGGACTCACCGGCATGTCGGTGTTATATGTTTTTGTTTTATACTTTGTAGTTTTCTGTCTAGCGAACCTACGATTCGCCCGGAAGCATAGAATAGTTTGTTTATGATTCAGTTTTGGTCGACCGGGCGAACCTATTTGTGCCCGGCGAAGCTATTGGTTCGCTTGATAGATTCGCTGTTAGCGAATCTATCAGCGAATCTATAGCTAAACTATATATTGTAATGTTTTCTCATTGCAATACATCTTTTTGCATATTTTATCAAACCCTAAATTGTGTGTGTGACGGCTGGAGGTGCTAGGATCTTATATTTACCATCTTTGTAGCTTGATTACCTCTGTTATTGTTAATATGATCTTGTTATTGTGTGTTGGGTTATATTGGACTATTGTTTGGTTGAATCAAGTGTGTTTTATTGTCTTACAAATCATTATAGTACTGAAATCTCGATCAAGATGGACCAACAGTAAGATATTTTAAGATATTAATCATCTCACTAATTTCAGCTTCGGTTTCTGTTTCTCCGATCTTTGTTTCCTTCTTTAATTCAGTCATAATTTTCTTGATTAAGCATTGTTGATCAAGCACTAGCTTTCTCATATCCTTCATTTCGGCTTCACGATGCCTTTCACGTTCTTCCAGATTCACTAACTTAGTCTTCACCATGCTTAATTCATTCGCGAGCGATGTATTCAAGCTATGAATTACGTCCTCATCCAACCCAGCGGCATCCATCCTTTTCTGCTTCTTCGACTTTATCTCTGGCTCAGACTCAGGAATCACCGGTTGTCTACCTTTTGACCTCCTTTCCTTAACACAGAGCCGGATTCAGTACGGGAAGTCGACCTGTCCTGAATCTTCCTTTTTTTCTTTCCTTTCTTCTTTGCCATCTCAGCCTCAATCTCGTCCAATTCAACCTCAAACGGGACATCCTTCTCTTTCACGTATTTCTTCCTCTTCTTTATCTCATCCTCTCTAATGTCTCTATGTTCAATAAATCTTCTTTCTTCAGCTTCTATTAATTTTTGTGTGTACTCCTATCTCACGTCGGAGTACATATTTCTGAACAGATAAGTAATTTTTTTAGAGAAATCGTGACGAGGCGCCGCACAATCAGCAAATATCCTCTCATTCATCGGAGTCAGAACCAGCACGTCTCCTAACTTTGGCAGATTCCGCTTCAGATGGTCAATAAAAATTTGCACAAATCTAGGATATAGCAGTCTGTTTTCCTTCCTTGATGCTCTGATATTCTCAATCATACACTCGAATATCAATTATGGAATATTGGCTTTATCTCCTCTACACAAATTCAGCATAGCCCTTTCCCACTCAAAATTTAAACCGTCGTATCCTTTTTTCCTGTGATCAACACAAAAAATAATCACGTGAGCAATGAACCTCCACTCCTTTGAAAGAAACGATTTTTTGATCTCCCTCCTCATCAAGAAGTCCGTTCTTTCGAATCTCATTTCAATGAAACCATTATGTACATCGATCTCATTCAATAGCACAAGGGAACCAACCTCACGCTCCATCTTTAATGCTTGAGCAACCGTTTCAGCAGTAATCACAATGCGCTCCCCCTGAACACTGGTGGTAGTCTCCCCTGGCTTCTTGTTCAAGTCATAATCAGCTGATTGCCAGAAGTCACGAATATGTTGCTGATCTATGACAGGAACATGTGAAATGGCATAAGGAATTAGAGACGCCTTGAGCCATGCAATAGCATCTCTATAGCCCACCGACTTTGGATCACGATCATTCAAATATGCCACAACATTCGAACGAGGTTTGAACTTGAGAGAAACAGCTGCCATGTCTTTCTGAAACACAAAACAGAAGTTGGTTAGATATCAAAATTAAAAAATTATGATAAAATATAAAAGAAAGTAAAAAATAAAAATAAAAATAATTTTGCATAACAGATTCACAAAACTACAACACTATAGTTCGCAAGTCATCGAAACAAAGTTTGAACGTCTATTGACACTATTGTTTGGCAAACATGTGCTTACTGACACTACAGGATGCACACAGGCAGCATTATATCGTAGTTTTACAAACACACGTTGAACTTTCGATCACTTTCGCAAAATGAGACATAGTTTCGCAAAAAAACTTAATGGAAACCAACAGACACAGAATCAAATATCAGATTAAACAACCAAAACAGTCGAATCATAGAACAAATGAAGGTTCGAAACATTGTAGATCACCAAACCTACCGATTAGATTTGACCCAAAACAACATAAATGATGGTTTTGTTAGATTTGAGAGGCAAAGGTTTATTTTACTGTTTTTGTTAGGATTTTCTTGACTGAAAACGATGAACGATTTGATACAGACATATATATATGACTTAGTTTCGCAAAATTTCAAAAATTTAGCAAAAAATTAAAGTTTCAAAAATTTGACGACGAATCTATTATTTTCAAATATATTTAAAACAAAAGAAAAGCGCATCCCACGAGAACCTCAAGACCAACAAGACTCAAAGACCTAAAGATAAAATAAAGATAAGATAATAAGAAAAAGACCACAAAAGGATATCAGATAATGCATTTCGAGCGTACATCCGGAGAATCATCGATTTGGGGAAATTGTCAATATGTTTGTTGATGTGCTAAAAACGGTCTATAAAAAGTAACTAACATAAGACTCTATCTAGACACCCGAGTTAAAAACCAATTAAACTTAAAGTAGACCTAGCAGACAGGCAAGTGTACCTATCGACTGGAGTATATTTTACGGAAGACCGGATATCGAACCCAAAGACGCTATGAATAACGAAAACTAAGCTGAAAAGGAATATTGATTGATTGGGGGGGTTATAATAACTTAAGGACAAGAAACTAACTTTTAACTAATAAATTAATTAAAGATGAATGCAACGAACGAAGACTTTAATTAACTAGCAAGATTGGAAAGAATACCACCTAGATGAATCCCGGTTGTGACTATAGGATTTTCTTTGGTTAATTCAAATGTGATAAAAATGAATTTTTAAAGATGCGAACCTTATTAGACCTAAAGGATCCCAGATCATTCTTCGTGTGTGACCGATAAGAATACTTAAAGCACAGATTAAACTATCGGTTGGGTTGAATCACCTCTCGATCTTTTCAACAATTCTAGCATACCCAAATGAGAACTAACATCTCGATCTAGTTGACACAATACATTATCATGCAATGGGTAACATGTAAATAAAATATTGAACACAATTAACATGATAATCACGTATTATGGAAACCTCCTTTCGGACCATTCAAACCCTAAGTATATAACTATCGAGATTAATTGTCCAACTCACTTTTTCAAGCAAAGTTAAGTAGTTCATTAAAGTTTCAATTCAAGTTTTACAAATCCTAATGATCACTACGTCTAGCAATTCATTACACAAATCAATAACACAAGGTCAATGACTTAGCTACGAGAATCTATATGATAAGATTAACCACTCAATTTAAGCAAGAACTTGGTAAAACAATAAGAATCAATACGTTAACAATCATATACATTCAACATATCAAGAACATGCAATTTATGCTAGAATTCAAAACATCACATAAAAACAACCAAAACCAATTCCACAATCAATAATCGTTCATCATCTAGGTAGTACGAGTTTAGCTACTCATGATCATAAAGAACACACCAAAACATTATGAGTTTAAAACAAACATGATCAAAAGTTGATTAAAACAAGAGTTCATAAAGATTAAAAACCCGGAACAATGATCGGTAAAGGTCTTGATGATCCAAGCTTCAACCACTTGCTTCCAATCTCTCCGTCCTTCTTTTGCTCAACTTCATTTGTTTAACTTATTTGCACTTCATTAAGCACAAAAACACCTTCTTAACAAACATGTAATTAAGATCAATCTCTCATTCAATAAACATTATTAAAACTACGTAAAACAAATGAATTTAACCCGAAAATTAAGCTAAAACTATTAACTAAAGCATGATGTGTTAGCCACACATCAAAATACCCACGCTTAACCTTTTTTCGTCCTCGAAAAAGTATGCAAATAGAATCACAATCAGGAATTTAGCTTTCAACACATAATAAAACATTTGAAGCATTTCTCAAACAAGCAACAAGTCACAGTAATCATCGATATTGTTTCCGATTAACCCTAACATTAGCTAATCGGGTCTCTCCTTGTGTTTTCTTTAGTTTAAGTGATATCAATCTATCTATAGGGTCTGACACTTAGGAAGCCACAGTTTAGCTTGTTAATGTTTTCTTTACGAGGCACAGATTAAACCAAATAGGTTTTCCTACCAAAATAACCTAAAGAACTTGACCTAGTTAAGAATTATTGCCCTATTAGGGTGATTATTTGATGGATGATACTTACGGGAGTTGTAATTTATAGGAGTTGTAATTTGATGTTAAACAAATACTGTTCATGTTTAGAATGCAAAAGGTATGTTGGTGGTAATGTATGCGATCGAATAGTCAGAGAAGTAAGATTCTACATATGAGACCATTTTCATTGTTATCACTACATAGAAGCCAGCCTTCTCTTCTATGTAATCAACAAATGCTCTTACTGTTGTAAACCTCAAAACCCATTGTCACAAAGACGTTTAGCTCTTATTTGTATTCTAATGCTAAAAGCCTAAAAAGGTAATATAACTGGTGTTGTTTATGATGTAATTTTGTACAAATATGATATGATTCTCACATAATATTTTATTATGTTTTTTTGTAGTTGTGTGGTTAAAATTTTTTGTTGATAGTAATGTATAAGAATAATTAGAAAATAAAAACAATACATATGAGACCCATGGTAGGCCGTTGATAACATGTCGAAACCCGGCCTCTGGACGGGTATAAAACTAATTGACATTGCTAGCAATAACTTGGTTCACGTTATGTGATGTGGTATGAATATGTGCAGCATGAGCCTATCATAATACCAATTATATGAGTCATGTTATGTTAATCTGTTATTTGGAATTGCGAAGCCAAATTGAGTTACGATCGATTTTTAAAGGGCGGATAATATTTTACTAAAATGAATGACGATTAATGGATAAATGGAAAGATGAAATTATGATCTAAGAGGAGAAGACTGAGTCGTCCATTAACATTGAATAAAGATCAATGAGTTAAGTTTTCTAATAAAAAAATTTAAGTTTATTTATCAAAGCTACGTAATTTTAATGGTTTTACGTGTAACTTAGGTGCATAACATCACCATATTCACTATACCCTTTTAAATTTTATAGTATTGCATATATGCAGTATCGTATACTATATATATGCAATATTGATTCATTGCTATCTTATAGTTTGAATTTTAAGTTTTTTTTTTTACTTTTTATGATATTTATCATTGGTTTATTAGTTTATTATTATCTTTATGTTTAGACATAGTATAAGTATTGGTTTTTTTTCATTTGCCATAAGTTTTTTAATATGAAATCTTATGAACTTTGTTATTGGTTATTTGAGATCATATGTACACTTTAAATAATTATTAGACTCTTGAGTCATTTGGTCACTTAATAAATGCATCAAGTACATTGATACTACATATATGTAGTATCAAAAAAACCAAAATGTGATTTTTAAAATTATTTAATGTAAATAACGTATGAAAAAGTTAGTAACGTTTAAAGAAAAATATAATCAAATACAATATCGCAATACTACATTTATGTAGTATGAAATTTAAAAAAACCAGAAAAAAAATATTTTTTATAATGTTATTTATACTCAAATGAAAGATAATGAAATTCTTGATCTAATGGTGCAATTTTTATAAAATAATATTAACGTATGCAAAAGATAGAAATGTTTAAAGATTTATATATTTAAAGTTCCAATTTTACCCTTCCTCTTTAAAATTCTATCCCTTGTATTTTTGGTAGTTCTATAGTTCTCAACTTAAAATGAGTTCTCTCTTGAACCCTACCCTATATATATATCTATACTACATTATAAAACATCTTGGATGGGCAAAATAGTAAATTAACATTTTCCTTAATGTTGAAATCTTAATCATGTGTATTGTCAACAGCCTTAAAATGCAGGGACCAAACTTTTCATTTGAGAATGTTTAATGTACAGGGTCTTAACCCTTGTTGAACACAGCAGCTACAAACAAAAATCTGCAACAAAGTAGATCTGCAACACCAACACACAAACGCAGAGCAACAAAGAAGAGGAAAGATTCCACGATGCTTTTGCTCCTGTTCTATCAATCAGTACACGGTTATGGAAAAATAGGCGGTAAAGTGAACATTCAAATCTCGCCTGCATCTTGCTATATATTGGTTCATTACTCGCCTGCTTTAGATGCTTGCCATTCAATTCGGTTCATTACTCCATATCTCAGGTTTTTTACTCATGCTCCTGCTCTAATAATTTTTTTTATCAAACTTATAATTTCTGTTCACTCCAAGGGTTTGGGTTTCATTGAATACAGTTTTGGGTTTATGGTTTGTGTTTTGTTACTCATGTTGCAGGTTGTGTTTGTGGATCAATCTTCAATACGAGGTATGTAGTGTTTTGTTGTATTTGTGTTCTCTTGTGTTGTATTTGGGTTTATGGCTCTGTAAAAAGACCATTTTGTCAGCAACAGCAAATTTCAACAGCAACAGCACTTAGTGTTTTAAAATATAATCTTTTTGGGCCATTTTTGCTTATAAAACTTTATATTTTGAAACAGCAGCAACACATGTGTGTGTGTTTGAAACAGCAGCTTCAACACACTTAAAATATATGTGTATGCGTGTGTGTATGTGTGTGTTTGGGCCATTTAACCTGCTGCTGTCTAATCTGCTACTGTTTGAATCTGAATGTGTGTGTTAGTATGATAAAGACTTCAAAAAACACACACAGTTTCACCTGTGTGTATGTGTATGAAACTTGTTGTTGCTGCTGTGTTGTGTATATGTGTGTGTGTGTGTGTGTGTGTGTGTTTGAAACAGCAAAAACTTGTTGTTGCTGTGTTGTATGTATGAAAGCATGTATAAAACTTTGAGTTTTTGAAACAGCAGCAACACATATGTGTGTGTGTGTGTTTGTTTGAAACAGCAACTTCAACACACTTAAAATGTGTGTGTGTGTGTGTGTGTTTAGGCCATTTAACCTGCTGTTGTTTGACCTGCTGCTGTTTGAATCTGAATGTGTTTGTTTGTATGATAAAGACTTCAAAAAACACACACCTCCATACAATAAATAGTAGCTTCACCTATCTGTATGTGTATGAAACTTGTTGTTGCTTCTGTGTTGTGTATATGTGTGTGTGTGTGTGTGTGTTTGAAACAGCAAAAACTTGTTGATGCTGCTGTGTTGTATGTATGAATGTATGTTGTTGCTTATGAATGTTTATATGTTGTTGCGTATGAATGTATGTATGAACTTGCTTATGCTTATCAATGTGTTTAGGTTGTGTTGTGTGTATAAACAATGAAAGCATGTATAAACTATGTGTGTGGAGGGGGGGTTAAACAATTGTTGTTGTTTATATAAAGTTGTTGTGTTGTGAGTGATAATGAATTCCCAAAAATACAAAAGAAAGTTGCTGCTGCTGTTTAATATTTTTTTAAAAACAGGTGATGTTTGAATATGTTGCTGTTTAATCTACTGTTGTGTTGTGTATATATTTTTTTTATTTTTCGGTTTTGTGTGTATTTTAGATTTGGGGGTAGGGTGGTTGGGGAGCTAAAATATGTTTGTATCGGTTGACGATGAAGCTGGTTTGATATTAAATGTGTTTCTTTGTAGTTTTGCGTATAATACTTTGAGTTTTTGAAACAGCAGCAACATATATGTGTGTGTGTGTATGTGTGTTTGGGCCATTTAACCTGCTGTTGTTTAACCTGCTGCTATTTAAAATATGTGTGTGTTTGGAACAGCAGCTTCAACATTAGGAGGTTTACGAGTTTAAAGAGGGGGGGTCTGTTTGGGCTGCAAATAGCCTAATAACAGCACCAAAAGTTGTTTTCAGACTCTGCTTGACTACTGTTGTTTATAGCAGCCCAACAACAGCATACTATTGTTGTTAGCCGCTGATATGGCTTCTTAATGATTTGGCTGCATACTCCACTGTCTAAACTGCATGTTCAAAGGTTTAATTTGAAGTTAAAAAGTTGATTAAATGGGTAAAATTGGCTACTATACTTTGTTGATGTTGTTGCTGTTTATGTTGTTTAAAGAACATTTTAAACAGAATGTGTGTATCAACAGCAGCTGCACATTTCAATTCAAAATCTTTCATTTATAATTGAATGTGTGTTTTTTGAACCGAGGGGGTCGGGTTAACCATAAATTTATATAAGTGTGTGTTGTATGAATGTGTTGTGTGTTGAGATGAGTGTGTGTGTGTGTGTGTGTGTGTGTAACAGCAGCAGCTGTTTATATGTTGATGCTGTTGATTATATGTTGTTGCTTATGGTTCCAAACAGGCTAGAATAAAAGCTAAATTAATTATGGGTCAAAATGGGTTACATGTATGAATGTATGTATGAACTTGCTTATTGTTTTCATGAAAGCATGTGTGAATGTATTTTGTTGCTTATGAATGTTTATATGTTGTTTCTTATGAATGTATGAATGAATGTATGTATGAACTTGCAACTTGAATGTGTGTGTGTGGGGGAGAGGGGGGTTGGGTTAAACAGTTACTGCTGCTGCACATGGAATATAAAACAGAATGTGGCATTGGGTGGGGGGATTAAACCTGCAGCTGCACATTGATGATAAAGCAACAGCACACACAACTGCTGTTGGTGATTATGGTTTAAACCTGCGGCTGCACATTAGGGTTTATCACGCGCTTGGTATATAACCAAAAATCATGTTGGTTGGGTTTTGAATGGTGTAAGGAGACTGATGTAGATATGATAGGTTGAGTTAATTGATTGTGCGACTCTAATGATTTAATTTTGCAGATAAATTAAGGACCAAAGTGTGCAAAGATTATGGTTGCAACTATATTTGGGCATCAGAGCATGATACAATTGATGGTGGTGATTATGATATGATGCTCATAGCTTTCTAAAGTGTGCAAGGATCATGGTTGTAACAAATTCAAGTAAGCATTTTTAGCCTTTTTAGCATTTTTAGGATCCAAACATGCTTATCATCTTTATGTCTTTACCTCATGGCATCATATGTGATTTTACCAACATACTTTAATATAGGTGCGTAATTGACATCAAATTACCCTTTACTTCCACGTTTAGCAACCAAACATGCTGTTTTTTTGGTCGATTTTTAAAAAAATGAAGACTTGACATGGATGGAGATTTGATATTAGCTCAATGGCACCTTAACCTCTTCAATTTATGTTATATTATTGTTATTTTACGGATGCGATGTAATAGTGAGGTTTGGGTTGTTATGGTGGTCTTACACCATTTGTTCTTTAAATTTAATGACAATATATATTGAGTGAATATCATCTTGAAAGTATAATGTGAATACTATCTTGAAAGTATTTTTTTTTTTATATAAATACAATCCTGAAAGTATTTTTTTTAACCTTGATATAGATTCAATATATAATGTGCTTACTATCCCAAATCATACTAAATTTTATATTATATAGTAATTACCGTTTACAAAATGATTGTAAAGCCAAATACAATGTGTTTTAGTATTTTTTTTTTCTAATGTGTAAGGTATGTGTACTAATGTATTATTTGTTTTATGTAGGCTCTATAACCAAAACTCTGATTATTGATGACAAGTTGACAACGGTATAAGATGTGAGTGAAGCAAAGTGGAATGACCATGTGTTATTTTGTATGTGGAAATCGCAAGGAAAGATTGGATTTGGGAAAGATGGTGATATATGGAAGGTTTTAGGTAAGAGTTGTTCGATGTTATGAGTTGGGCCAAGATAAAAAGTTCAACTTTATTCCATTATTGCATATTTGATTTGATTCGTGCGGGTTAATTTGCCGAGCTACATGTGTGTCAAGTCAATCACCAAGACATGCGTAGTCTATGTTGTGTACATGACAAAACAAGATGTCATATCCGAGCATAATATTGTAAATTGTCGTCGCCGCTGCATCGCGCGGGTACTTTACTAGTATATATATATATATATATATATATATATATATATATATATATATATATATATATATATATATATATATATATATATATAGGGACACTATTAAGTTGGTGACAAAAAATACAAGGCTTTTGTCTAATCACATTATTTCTAGGTTATTAATTAAATATAAAATAATAAAATTAAGAACATGTATGCAGTTATTTAAAAAAAGGTATTTTGGTAATTCAATTTATTTGATGCAGTTGCCGTTTATCATGAAATTTAGGGGATTTTATTTTGAAATTTTAAAACTCTCTTCATCATTTACAACTACTTATCATCTGATCAAGAAATCAGAAATAAAATGAAACCCTAATTTCTACAAAAAGCTGCGATTCAATCGATTGAAGTTGAAAAAATCTCAAGCATCAAAAGGTAACGTATTCGACCTAATTTATTGATGCAAAAGTTTAATATCGATTACGAAATATCTGGTAATAGTGTTTCAGTTTTCGTATTGATGAAAATGTTAGAATCGATTTGAGATATCTGCTATTACCTAGTGTATATTGGTAGTAGATTGTAATCTCAACATAGTAAGCATCTTTGATTGTATACATCGACATATATATGTGAATTTAGGATTATAATATGAACTTGAAATATAACAGATTCATTAATGCATGTCATTAGTTAAATTAAGAAATTGGGTATTAACATTGAGGGTTTAACTATTCTGTAGTTTAGGTTAGCAATGGTGAACTTAAAATATGGTTTGAAGTCATTAAGTTTTAGGTTTGCAATGTTGAAATAAAATATGCATTCAGATTTAACTGATGGATATACGCATTCATACTAATCTGATGTATATTTGCATTATCCTATTATTAAGATTCATAGTAACTTGAGTAAAATAGTTATTTAGTCTTGCAGTGTTAAAGTAAAATATGGGATAAATGATGTTTATGAAATCATAGTGCATATATGCATTTAAAGAAATGTGCACTGTTAGTATAATTTTAGATCATGTAAGTATATATATATATATATATATATATATATATATATTCTATCAATGATGATTTTTTTCCTTTTATTATAAACGGGTTTGAAGTCAAAATAGTTAACCATAAGCATATTTAGTAATTTTAGAGCGTGTCATTATTCACATGTATTCTGTCATCGTATATATGCATTATGATATTGTTTAGATTCATTATTTAATTTTATTGTTTAAATGCAGATATGGGAAAAGAAGCAAAAGATAAGGAAACAAACTATGGTAAGGATACTATATTATATTTGATTAACAATATTAAACACAATGAAGTTTTGATAATTAAATATGTTTATAATTTAAATTCAAACAGAAAGGAGAAGTGTTCGGATATCAAGCAAGTTGAGAACAGTGACGAGATCCAAGACCAAAACATCTAGAGATAAAATGGTTAAATCAATTTGTGTTGGTTGGGAATATAGTGTGAAAATTGTTATTGTGAACTTCCAAGATAAAAGAGTGCATGCATTGCACGTTATAGTTTTTTAATAATTAAATATTATTGAGCCTGATTTTATTCGTTATGCAATTTTTATCCCAATCATCATCAATCTTGAATCTAAACAAATATCCTCCTACATTAGGAAGGGCACCCCATTCACAATGGAAGTTTAAGAAGTTTTCTTGATTATGATGATGTGTTGCTTAGCTTCCATGGCTGAAGCAGAGTATGTAAAACACAAATACCCCAATCAATGATATTGGAAAAATGACCCAATTTGTTAGATCAGTTGCACAAAAAAGAAGACATTAAGTACATTGGTACAATTGAAAATACACATTAAATCTCAAACAACAAAGAAAGTGATTGCCCACTAAAAAAATGCATACGTGTGTTGTTCATACGTGTAAAAGGTCTTATGTGCATATATGCATTATTAAAAAGTGCATACATGCATTTATGAAAAGTACATATATGATCAAGATTCAACAATTGATATGAATCATACCAACTTGTAATATATGAAAGACAAGTAATGAATACTTGAAATGGCTTACTTAATTAGTTTCTATTCATAATTGTATACTAAACTACTATTATTGTTCGTTGTTCTTTAAAATTGAAAATCGAACTACAACTTCATCACCATGCTCCACTTTTTACATCCTCGATGCCACAATTACCATCTACCATCTTTGTTGCTTCTTTATGGTTACCATCAAAACAGAAGCTTCTAAATATTCGTGCAGGAACCACACCTAGTAATCAAGAGAAACTGCATATGTGCATAAATACATATATGTATTATTAAACTAGGGCGTTGCTCAAGATGTGATGCTGTTAACAAAAAAAATGCTAAATGCAATACTAAATAACTAAATGAGTTAATTTAACATTTGTTTGCATGCAAGTATAGTTTCGGAAAAAGATAATAACAATGGCTTGAGAGCAACTACAAATGTTGGGTGCACTTGATTTTTGCAAAAACCCCAATTATACCATTTCATGACTATTGTAATTCCCAGTATGGGTTTTTTCACACCCCCAAATTCCACTAACGGAGTTTTGCCGTTAGGAGGGTGACAAACCAGGATCCAAGTCATTAATTACACAAACGACTCTAAATGAGTTTAAAAATAACATGTCTCAGTAAATGAGAAAACCAAAAGTAGGAGTTTAACCATTTAAAACAATGCGGAAGCGTAAAGTAAAGTAAAACATATGCGCAAAACACGCGCCCCAAAGTATAGAATTTAAAATGCAATAATTATAAACAAATGTTTGAAACTATGCAGACCCATGATGCATGTCCTATTTTGATGTTCAGCTAACCTTGGCCACCTGAGAAAAACATGCTAAAAAGTGTCAACGCTAGGTTGGTGAGTTCACAGGTTTTAAACAACAGTTCAATAACAAGTTTTCCAGATAATGTAAATCACAAATATATCAGTAGGTAGCTAACCCAAGTTTTCTTGTTACTCAAACGTTTCGAATCCGAGCTGACAGTCTATGTTGTGCCTTGTTACCATTGTTAACATTCAATGGCCCATGAGATTAGGACAATTCACACCTACCCGGCTCCCAGCCGAGGGTGGGGTTTGCAAACCCAGTAGTACTACCCAAACTTCCTCGCTATACCCCGTATATTAACGGTTCGAGAGAATTGAAAGGACTTTCGTATGTTAAGTTTAACGTTTAGTATCCATGATGATATATAACTAAATACAAAATCAAAAGTGTTTCGTGCGTGCTTTCTCCCCCAACAGGAAAATAGTAAAAGGGGTCATGAAACTCACCTTAGGTTGCGCAGCTACAAATGATTTGCAAAAATTAGAAAGCCTAGGTAGTCTCACTACCTAATCATGATCACTAATTAGCCACTAGTGATTAAAAGGAAACTTAGACGGTTTCTCGTCTTCGATTCGGTTTCGCATCTAAGACCCAATTATAGAAATCAAAAATATAAATTAGATTTTTTATGTAGGACTCGACTAAAAATAGTTAGATTTATCACATAAAACTCCAGTCAAATACAACCAATACTCATGCATAGAATTAACATAAAAATTAACATCTATTTATACATATTATTATCATGCACTAACACACATCATAAAGTCAATGACACAAATACATTATCCTCTCATCATACTATCTTTACTATCTATAGTCATCACACAACTACCATTAAATCAACAAACTATAGTTTATTAGTTATCTACCCATACCACTTTTCTATTATCAAAATTATAAACCATAATAATATACGTATCCATGTTATGCAATTAATTAACTAACGCCAAGCTTACTTACACCCAAACAAATTGTTATAAAATCCCTACTTAAATACACAATTCCCATATATGCAATTTATAAACACTTACTGCTCCACCTAATTAAATAAATGAAGAAACTTATATAAGACATTCATGCATACACATAGATCGATATACATACTATTCAATCTCATACCAAACCTCTTTGTATCGTTATCTTATATATATATATATATATATATATATATATATATATATATATATATATATATATATACAACACCCATAAATTTACCCATACCTCCACTTATTAAACATATATTTGTATATAGTTTCAACACATACATACATACACTTTCACATATATAAACACATACATATACACTTTCACATATATAAACATGTATATGCAGGTTCCTTGCTTCCATCTCCCCATAACCTTTACCCTTATATACACAGTCCACACACACTTATATACGTATACGATGGCTAACAGACCTATACATACTGCTCCGATTAAAACAGAACCCGTAACTGCGAAACCGAAATCGTAACGGAATCGAAACCGTGAAACTATAAAGAAAACTAATCAACGAACATGTTATTGAAATACTTGTGCATACCGAAACCGATAAGAGGTATGAGAGGAAGCTTCGTTGGTGGGTTAGAAATCAGCGGCAATGAAGAAGACGTCCGGAACTGCCGAGATAGTTGTGACGGACAGGGGCTGCGACGATGGCTGCGGGTAACTCCGAAGCTAGCGGTGACTGGCGACGATGGAGGGCGGAAGATGGTGGCGATCAGAAGCGGTGACGGAGCTGCGTTCGGCTATGGTTTCTGTATTAGGGTTATGTCGTTTGTTATGCGTAAATTTGAAGGAGACGGGTATTGGGGGTGGGTTGGGTTATATAAGATTTGATTTATTTAAATGTTACATAATGGCCCTTCAAGTAATTAAAATGTTTAACTTGCTACCAAAGTTAATTAATTGAACTTTTAACTAATTATATTTTGAACACTAAACTTTAACTAACAAGTATAATTTACGGAATACATTACGTTAACACTCGGTAAATTTTGCAAGTAGTGTAAACTAGTAATTCCCCGAATTACTATCCGTTTAGCGTTACTCGTTATAATTCAAATAATTTTGCGAATTATTATCATGTATTTGTTATTAATAATTAATAATTTCAATCAAATGTGGCGCATATAATTTAATTTGCGGACTTATCATGATTTAAAAGAGTCGAGTTAACGGTGTTAACCTGAAAATACCGGGTCTCACATCATCCCCTTGTTGAAAGAATTTTCGTCCCGAAAATTAAGTAAGGTTTGTAACCATTTCATGTTACCTAGAAGAATAAAAACTGAAATTTTTGGGTTGTCACATCATCCCCTTGTTGAAAGAATTTTGTCCCGAAATTTAGTAACGACAGACCACTTCTACTTAATTCATAGAAAACTAGTACTTGATGAGAGTTGGTTTAATTAGATTATCGCGAGTTAACTTAACAGAATACTTAGGTTCTATCAGAGTTTGTTTTATATTCATTGATTTTTCAGATTGGGACAACAAATAATTTCTATCAGTTCAAGTATTGAAAGAAAGCATAGAAGTAATTTAGAAGGAGAGCTTACTAGTTAGCGTGGTCGAGTTAATCCTGGAATCCTGATCCAATCACAAATGCTCTTCCTCTCGCGACATTTCCATCATTGTTTCCATCATTGTTGTTATTACCATTCTCATTCCTATTTAATTGCGGACAATCCCTTTTTAAGTGCCCCTCCTTTCCACCTTCAAAACATCCTCTAGTTTTACCTTGATGCTGGTTTTGTCGCCTATCCATTAGTTCACCCCTACAATCTTTGGCTGCATGCCCATATTTACCACAACGTTCACATTTGCTTTTACCACATGATCCATAATGATGACGATTACATTTATCACACTTTGGGCTATTTCTTGCATATCCACCCTGGTTATTATGAGTTGATGAAGAGGGGGTGTAGTTTCGAGAGTTTTCAAACTTCTTGGACTGTTGGTACGGCTGTGAAGCTGAGGAGGATTGTTTGTTGCTAGAGTTTTCCCACTTCCTTTTATTACTATCAGTAACAGGTGCAGTAGTTGCAGATCCACGAGGCGGTAATCTGCCTTGCTCAACCGCCTGATCAGTAAGCTTACGCGCCATGCGAATTGCAGCTTGAATTGTGGCTGGACTTGCTGATGTGACGTTACTCTGAATCTCAGGCGAAAGTCCCTTAATGTAGAACTCAATTCTCTTATGAGCTGGTCATCCATTTGAGGACACAGGTTTGCCAACTCACTTGACCTGGTGGTGTATGCCTCAATCTCTAAACCAACCATTTTAAGTTCCCATAGCTCGGTTTCTAGTTTATGGACTTCGTCTCTCGAGCAGTATTCCTCAGTCATAATTTCTTTGAACTCTTGCCAAGGTGTTGCGTTTGCTGTCTCAAGGCCCATCAATTGAATCTGGCCTTTCCACACTGTTAAAGCTGGACCTTCCAATGTGCCAGTAGCAAACTTCACTCTATTTCCCTGAGGACAGTTACACATCTCGAATACTGATTCTAGCTTATCAAACCATCTTAGGAGACCCGTGGCTCCTTCAGCACCGCTAAAGGTATGCGGTTTGAAATCCATGAAGTCAGAAAACGTGCAGGCTGGGTTTATAAATATAGGATTTAGAATTGTGAGGATAGAATATATTTGAATAGTAATAAAATCAATCATTATAGTTCATGAGTAAATCACGAGGAGGATTTTGGTTCTGAGCACCCATGGCTGCTCCAATAGCAGTAACGACATGCTGGTTCATCATTGCGGTGAGCTGTTCTTGAGTAAGAGTGATGCCACCACGTCCATGACCACGTCCAGCCATTGAATTGAATCTACAATATACCGTAATGAGAAAAATATATCGAATATTTAACATCATACGAGTACAGCAAATAAGGATCCACACAATCTCAACATTTAGTTTCAAATAATAATCCTGATAAAAACACACTGTAATTCGTTCACAATGTATTCAAATCAAACATCAAAATTTAATTCATGTTGTTGTAGGAAAATAATCCTTCATGGCCCGGTTAATTCGGAAATAAGAAAAGAAAGAAATTCGAAATAAGAATATTATTCATTCTCCATTGGTGGCTCTTCCTCTGTAGGTTCTTTACTCAACATCATATGTGGTTTCTTAAGTTGTGATCTTCTACTCGAAAGGAAACAAATCGTAGCGCTAGAGAATTTAGCAGGTCAGTGAACAGTTGGAACGACTCAAACCTCGAACGAATTATGCGCCGCTTGGACTGGGTAGTGTAAAGGGATTAGTAGATCGGTGTGTGTATTGTGTAACTATCTAGAACTAGAGTCACAATTATATCACTTAATAGGCCACAATTTATTTCAAATAATAATTCGCAAGTAGTTCAAGTAATGGGCAACAAATATTTCATGTTATTGTAACTAATCATGGTGTAACTAATGAAATGCAGTTATAGTCTAGAATGCCATGCAATGCAACCTAGTTCGCTATAACTAATGGCTCTGATACCAATCTGTCACACCCCCAAATTCCACTAACGGAGTTTTGCCGTTAGGAGGGTGACAAACCAGGATCCAAGTCATTAATTACACAAACGACTCTAAATGAGTTTAAAAATAACGTGTCTCAGTAAATGAGAAAACCAAACGTCAAAGTTTAACCATTTAAAACAATGCGGAAGCGTAAAGTAAGTAAAACATATGCGCAAAACACGCACCCCAAAGTATAGAATTTAAAATGCAATAATTATAAACAAAATGTTTGAAACTATGCAGACCCATGATGCATGTCCTATTGTGATGTTTAGCTAACCTTGGCCACCTGAGAAAAACACGCTAAAAAGTGTCAACGCTAGGTTGGTGAGTTCACAGGTTTTAAACAACAGTTCAATAACAAGTTTTCCAGATAATGTAAATCACAAATATATCAGTAGGTAGCTAACCCAAGTTTTCATGTTACTCAAACGTTTCGAATCCGAGCTGACAGTTTATGTTGTGCCTTGTTACCATTGTTAACATTCAATGGCCCATGAGATTAGGACAATTCACACCTACCCGGCTCCCAGCCGAGGGTGGGGTTTGTCAAACCCAGTAGTACTACCCGAACTTCCTCGCTATACCCCGTATATTAACGGTTCGAGAGAATTGAAAGGACTTTCGTATGTTAAGTTTAACGTTTAGTATCCATGATGATATATAAGTAAATACAAAATCAAAAGTGTTTCGTGCGTGCTTTCTCCCCCAACAGGAAAATAGTAAAAGGGGCCGTGAAACTCACCTTAGGTTGCGCAGCTACAAATGATTTGCAAAAATTAGAAAGCCTAGGTAGTCTCACTACCTAATCATGATCACTAATTAGCCACTAGTGATTAAAAGGAAACTTAGACGGTTTCTCGTCTTCGATTCGGTTTCGCATCTAAGACCCAATTATAGAAATCAAAAATATAAATTAGATTTTTGATGTAGGACTTGACTAAAAATAGTTAGATTTATCACATAAAACTCCAGTCAAATACAACCAATACTCATGCATAGAATTAACATAAAAATTAACATCTATTTATACATATTATTATCATGCACTAACACACATCATAAAGTCAATGACACAAATACATTATCCTCTCATCATACTATCTTTACTATCTATAGTCATCACACAACTACCATTAAATCAACAAACTATAGTTTATTAGTTATCTACCCATACCACTTTTCTATTATCAAAATCATAAACCATAATAATATACGTATCCATGTTATGCAATTAATTAACTAACGCCAAGCTTACTTACACCCAAACAAATTGTTATAAAATCCCTACTTAAATACACAATTCCCATATATGCAATTTATAAACACTTACTGCTCCACCTAATTAAATAAATGAAGAAACTTATATAAGACATTCATGCATACACATAGATCGATATACATACTATTTAATCTCATACCAAACTGTTGGATCTGAAATTAAGACTGAAGTTTACCAAATTGTAGATTCAACTGTATTGACTTATCGGTGCTGAACACGATGCAAGACGTTGATAATAATAGACTATGGGGGAGTATTGTTGGACCTGAATTGTAGTCTAATATTATCAACACAGTCAAAGTCAACAAAAGTCAACGTCCGGTCAAAGTCCACGTAAAAAGTCAAATGGCGCGTTAGAGACGAAGAACCGAGTCAAGACGTTGAAGTTGTTTTATGTCTAGGATCGTTAATGTAATAAATATATTTTGTGTCAACAAAATATATTTAATCAAGTTTTAGACATGTTTTAGCCTTTTAACTTGTTATTTTCTAATTAGTCTAAGTGTAGAGACTATTAGTGTAATTAGCATGTTAAGCACTCACTATATATAGTAAAGTGCAAATAGGGTTTGAGGAGAGCTTGAATGAGCTAGTGATTGGGGTCTTTCCATGTAAACATCATTTGCAATCCATTTTATAGATCAAATCAGTATTTTATTTGTGTTCTTCAAGTGTTCATCTCATGTTCATCAATATTTTATGACTTTGATCCAAAATCTTCAACAAATTTCTGATTCACTAGTGTTTTGGGACCAACAATTGGTATCAGAGCCTAAGAGAGATCCAATTCAGTCATATTTTTGAAGATTAGTTACTGATTTTGAAGATTTGTGAAGAAATTTTAGTGAGAGAGTTGGGTTTTAAGAGAGAGAAAGTAGATCTGAGTTTGAATCTTCATATTTTCATCAGATCTGTTGTTTTTAGCTACATATTCATCATCTCCAATCAGATCTATACAAGAAAAGAAGAAGAAATCATCAGATCTGAAGTGTTTCTCTCACACACAGTGTGTGTGTGTTCTTGGTGTTCTTCGAATCTTAAAATCTGCAAAAACCAGCGAATCTAGTTAAAATCTGAACGAAAGTTCAAAATTTTGAGCGAATCTATACCAAGCTTTTGCATAGATTCGCCCGTTGTTCTTAGCGAACCTATAAGTTCGCCCGACACTTTGTAGGCCGGCGAACCTATACGTTCTTGCACACTACCTTGCTAAACTTTCCTGATCTGAGCGAATCTACCTTTTTCTTGACTTATTTCTTACACAAACATTCAAAACCACAAACACTACACAAGATCTAGAATTTTTTTTAAATCATCAAACACAACCATAACCAAAACCATCAGATCTATACCTAAATCAAAACCCTAACCCGATCCCCCACCCAAATCTAAGATCCATACCCGAAACCCTAAGCTTAACCCGACCCATAAAACGATTACTGCCATTTCAGCTTAAACTTAGACCAAAAACACAACCATATTCATTGGATCTACAACCAAACCCATACCCAACCATACAACCGCCATATCCATAAACTTGACACAAACCCATTTCGGTCCAACATAACCACAACATTCACCTCCATTTTTCTAGAACCGAAAGAAGAAACAAAACAAGTGTGTTGTTGCAAGTGTTGTTGTGCTACTGTTGTTGTTTCAAACCAGAAAAAGACCAAGCTGCAGCAGATCTACGTTGTTGTTTGAGCTGCTGCTGTTAGAACGAGAGAGAGAGAAACAGTTCATCTTGTTTGTGTGTCTTCGGTTCTTGAAAGAAAACGAGCAGCTGCTGCCATTGTTAAAAAAGAAACAGCAGCAGCAAGACTAAGAGCAGCAGCAAGATGAAGAGCTGATTTGTGTGTGTGCGTTCAGACGAAAGAGAGAAGAGCAGATGTTTAAGCTGCTGTGATGTTCTTGTTTGTGTGTGTGTTTGGTTGTTACGCAGAGAGAGAGAATAAGAGAGAGTGAACGAGTTTGTGTGTGTGTTGGTGTTGTATGTAGGTTGTTGTGTTGAAGTTGAGAGAAAGAGCAGCAGCAGCTAAGAGATTTGTGTTTGTGTTGTGTTGATGTTGAAGTGTGTTATTGAAGTGTGATATTGTGGTTTCATTTTTAACGGCAGCAATTTAAAAAAAAAAAAAAATTAGGGTTGGATTAGGTTTAGTGTTGGGCTTTATATTAAAAAAAACGGGCTGGCCCATTTACACATTGTTTACTTGGACTGTGTATTGCAATTTGGGCTGCGTTTTTAGGTTAAGAAATTAGGCTCGGGTTTGGGGCTTTGGGCCGAGCGTTTTGACAAAACGGGATGAAATTTCGTGATGAATTTTAAAATTTTGGCTTGTGTTGTAGTTGGTTTATTATGATCGCCGGGTTTTAAAGTTAAAATTTTATGGGCGTTTTTTCTTAAAGTCGTCATTAACATTTGAAAAGGTGACGTCTTTGGCCGGGAGTTCGAGTTTTAAAATTTTGGGCCGTGTTGGATTTCGTTTGTTTTATTTGGGCCGGTTATTATTTTTATCTTTTGGGCCTAATTTTAAACTACACTAGTTGTTTTTGGCCGGGTTATTATTATTGTTATTATTTGGGTCAAAATTTTGTTGATTGAGTAGAAAATATTTTGTCAGTGGCCGGGAGTTAGTGATTTAACTATTGGGTCATAATTGTTGGATTTGGTTTCGTATTTTAATTGGCCGGGACTTTCTAAAATTTATTTTTAGGCCAAATTTTGAACGGGTTATCGATTAAAAAAAATGGCTTATGCAGAACTTTTCAAATCCTTCGAATCTGATGATCTCACAATGGCACAAAGCCGGTTTGATAATTTTGCAGTTTTAAAGAATGAAAGGATGCCTGAGTTTCTCGATCGATTTGTGATGGTGGCAAATAACCTGAAGAAGCATGATCCAGAACTCGGAAATCATGAACGGGTTAAGAGATTGATTGATTCTCTCCCACCAAAGTGGAGTTCACATGGAAAATCGATTAGAAGAGAAAGAGGGTTTACTGATTACAAACTGGTGGAGGTGATGGACAAACTAAAAGAAATGGAGTTGGATATCAAACGTCGTGAGTACGATGAAGCGATGTCTCTGAATTCAAAGATCACCTCAATCTCCGAAGAGAAACCAGAAGAGATATCAGTTTCTACCTCCAATTTCAAAGGTTTACCGAAACCTGAAATTGAAAAGGTACAAGGGGAGATTAAGCAGACATCAGTGGGTAAAGATGGAGCAGAATTAAATGATAAAGCTTGTGATGCTAAGAAGGAGGAGGAACAAAAGACAAATACCAGAGTCTGCAACTGCGAGAAGGCTCTTGCTTCTGAACAAATCATCATGGAGCTTCCATACGAGACAGTTCAGGATATGTGTTCTTCTGATTGCAGAACTCGTTTATTGGGTATTTATGAAGCTAACAAATTGTTAATCGAAAATGAAAAATATTTGACTCAGGTAAATAAAGAACTTAAACTTAATGAGTCAAAATATTTTGTCAAACTAAGAGAAGCTTTGAAAGAAAATGAACATTTGAAAACGAGTCTTTTGAAAAGAAATGTGGAAGTCAATATGCTAACTGAACGTGTCGCCCTGGCTGAGTTTGAAACCAGTAAGTTGCAAACGAAACTCGAAAAATGGACAATTTCGGGGATGAAACTTGAGGATTTAATCAAAAGCCAGCGGGGAGCTCGTATTAAGACTGGGTTGGGTCATGAAGATAAGACTTTTGTATATCCTCCTCCCAGCACTTACTGTTACTCTCCTACACCAACTCCACACCCGACCAATGAGTTAATTCATGAAATAATTCAGAAAGATACTGATAGTTTGTATGCAGGATTGGAGAATGTGAATCTTAAAGAGGTGCGAGATGATTATGAGTCCTCGACTGGTATTGGATATAGTAAACCGGATGCTGACAGTCAAGCCAATGATTGTTCAGTTTCCGGTGTTAGTAAATCTGTACAATCTGTTTCTTCTAACTTCTTTGACAAGTTTAAAGCAGGTGAAATTCCTACTTTTGAGCCTGTCCTGATTGCGAAGGAAGAGATAAAGTCGGATTCACGTAATCATCAAGCCATAAATCAAGATCCGTTGGAAGCAGAGGTACTTATTGAAGACTGGATAAGTTCAGATGATGAATCAAAGACAAACGAGTGTCATGGAGATTCAAAGATCAAAATGTCATCTGCAACTGTCAAATCTGAAATGCTTCCAAAACCCAAATCAAGACAAATCCGGATCTCAGTTCCAGCTGCAAAACAAGTCAGTCTTCCATCAAAAGCTCAAAAGAAAAAGCCTTCACCTCCATCCATCATATCTCAAGTTTGTAAAAGACTTGAGAACAAGCAAGTGAAGATCTCATCTCCCATCCGACAAACCACAACTCAACAAAAGAAGCCACAAGTTTGTTCCTCTTTCACTGCTCAACATAAGAAGCCACAAGTCTTCCAACAAGTTGCATCAAGTTCAAAGAAAGCCCCACCCCCAGCTGCTCCATACGAACCAGTCAAGCCTCAAAAGCCATTCAAGGCTTGCTTCAAGTGTGGAAAGGGTGATCATGTGCTCAAGAAATGCCCCAAAGGACATGCTTCGGACGGTAAAGGCAAACAGGTTTGCTTCTTCGGATCAGTGTCTAGAAAGAATCCTTCACTTGGTAAAGGTAAACAGGTTTGTTTCTTTGATTTTCAAGTTAATAATCATACATCTTTGAATGGTCGGATGACGAACATTCCATCCCCACCTTCTCATGTGAAGCCGGTTTCACATGATTCAAAGATGAATGTGACCACATCATCAAAACCAAAACCTTTATCCTCGGGACTTAAACAGAAAATGATTTCCAAATTTAATTCTTTCAAATCGAAAATATTTGAATCTAAACAAATTTGGCAAATTAAAAGAAAAGAGGAAAAGATAATTGATACAAGAACAGATTGTGCGCTTAAACAAGTGTTTTACACCAATGTAAATGGAACGCCCAGGACTACGATGGCCTGGGTTCCCCTTTCTAACTAATCTGTTATTGAGTGCAGGAACATTTCAGGAGGACTATTAGTAATCCGGTTTACTGACAGAGAATGTTCCTTATTCAAATTTGAGGCGGAACAAACAGGTTACGGTTTTGGTATCTTATCCACATTCTGGATCTTTCTCTGATTTTCACAGCCACTGCATTTTTCTTGACAACTCATTTATCATCTTTTGATAGAGTAATATGGAAGGCATTTCTTTCGTAATTTCTATTTTATATATTGTAAATAGTTAAAAAAAAATGATTAAAAAAATTATTAAAAAAAAATTAAAAGAAAAGGGTTGTCTAACATTTTTACTTGTATTTTTTATCAAGTTTTCTCATCCCTTTGAGGTCGCTCTTGAGTCTTCTGAAAATTTCAATTTTGTGCTGAAATAGAAATTTTGGGGGAGTAAAATCTCAAATGAAAATGAATATCTTTATCTTTTGTCCAAAATTCCTCTTTGTGTAAATATTTTGTGTCTTTTGAAGGTTTCAGGTTTGTGTGGAAAGCACCTAAAGGAGGACGTTGACTTTTGTTGACTTTGACTGTGTTGATAATATTAGACTACAATTCAGGTCCAACACAAACCTCTTTGTATCGTTATCTTCTATATATATACAACACCCATAAATTTACCCATACCTCCACTTATTAAACATATATTTGTATATAGTTTCAACACATACATACATACACTTTCACATATATAAACACATACATATACACTTTCACATATATAAACATGTATATGCAGGTTCCTTGCTTCCATCTCCCCATAACCTTTACCCTTATATACACAGTCCACACACACTTATATACGTATACGATGGCTAACAAACCTATACATACTGCTCCGATTAAAACACAACCCGTAACTGCGAAACCGAAATCGTAACGGAATCGAAACCGTGAAACTATAAAGAAAACTAATCAACGAACATGTTATTGAAATACTTGTGCATACCGAAACCGATAAGAGGTATGAGAGGAAGCTTCGTTGGTGGGTTAGAAATCAGCGGCAATGAAGAAGACGACCGGAACTGCCGAGATAGTTGTGACGGACAGGGGCTGCGACGATGGCTGCGAGTAACTCCGAAGCTAGCGGTGACTGGCGACGATGGAGGGCGGAAGATGGTGGCGATCAGAAGCGGTGACGGAGCTGCGTTCGGCTATGGTTTCTGTATTAGGATAATGTCGTTTGTTATGCGTAAATTTGAAGGAGACGGGTATTGGGGGTGGGTTGGGTTATATAAGATTTGATTTAATTTTAATGTTACATAATGGCCCTTCAAGTAATTAAAATGTTTAACTTGCTACCAAAGTTAATTAATTTAACTTTTAACTAATTATATTTTGAACACTAAACTTTAACTAACAAGTATAATTTACGGAATACATTACGTTAACACTCGGTAAATTTTGCGAGTAGTGTAAACTAGTAATTCCCCGAATTACTATCCGTTTAGCGGTACTCGTTATAATTCAAATAATTCCGCGAATTATTATCGTGTATTTATTAGTACATAATTAATAATTTCAATCAAATGTGGCGCATATAATTTAATTTGCCGACTTATCATGATTTAAAAGAGTCGAGTTAACTATGTTAACCTGAAAATACCGGGTCTCACAGGTTTCTTCATTGATGCATACGATCTTTTTGTTATTCCTTTGGTCATCAGATTGGTAGGTCGTATTTACTATCACAAACACAGTGCACCGAAGCCTGGAACCCACCGCCCGGTGTCGCGTCAATATAGAAGCTTCCAATCGTTCTTTACCGGTTTGACCACGTTGGTGATACGAGTGACTGGCATGCCACATCTTGTAGATCTATAAATTAGACGCATGAAAAGAATCATCAACATCAATAGCTTGCTCATTACTATCGAAATCATACACCATCGGACCTTTGCCCTTATCAACAAAAATTTGAGAATCCCCTGTTAATAAACTAGAGTATGTGCTGCGTATTCCATCCGCCTCTTGACCCAAGACCAAAGCATTGCCTTGTTTATCAGCTATATTGTCAGTTTCGGGATCAAAATCGATTACAACATTATGATCGACATCGTCTAAATGATTGACGTTGTCTGTGATATTGACATTCGATTGATTATCCTTGTATGTATTATGATCCATGACTACAATTGGGAAATCGGATGATTGAATGTATGATAAATAATTGTATAACAATGAATTATATATATGAAAGAATATAGAATTTGAATTGGATCGGTGTTGAAAACCAAATTGATCCGATAAATATGAAAAGCAAATTTGAATATATTATGGTTATGATCTAGTTTCAAAACATGTGTAAGATGAAATTACACAAAAACCCTTGATAACAATTATACTACAAATAAAATTAATAAATAAAACAAAAAAATTGATTGGTTAATAGTTGTACTTTTTGTTCAAGATGGAACCGACACTCATCCATGCCCTCATCATGCTTACCTTCACCTTGTATATCCTGTATCATATCATCCTCACAGAACAAGTGTGAATTGTCACAGAAACTCAAAAGCTCAAATTCACCACTTGAAGAGTTAAACGGTTCAGGAATATCATAATCAGAAAAAATGAACTTGGTTCAGAATACTTACCTGTTTCGGAGACAACCTCTTCATAATGGACCTCTGTATAAGCATTCTCCACTATCTCATCCTCATCATCACTATTGTTTCTGGTATCTGAGCGGCTTCGTCCCTTGTCATCCTTAGACTTGCTAATTCATTTGTAAGCCTCCCATTTTCTTCTAGATAGTGGAGTTGCTCATCCATAGTTAAAAGGTGCCAATGAGTACTCATTCTTCTTGCACTTTCAGTTGCTCTTCCTTAATTACTTCTTCATATCATGATTCCTTCACTTGATCAATCTTACAAGACAAGTGTGAAGGGCAACTAGAAGCCTGATAATCATCCATAGAATCACATGAGAAATCAATGATATGACTAGTGTTAGAAGACTTACCTGGAGGTGGGACTTGAGCTGCATATTCTTGCATTGGAAATTGCACTTCGTCCATTATCATCTTCGGCTCTGGGTCTTCTACAATGCAGACCGTATTCTCTCAATTTTTCAAACTTTGTGCTTTTATGCGAGCAATGATTGCTTGGATTTCATTCTCGTACTGCTCAACACCATACGTTAATCTTGGACATTCATATGACTAGTGAGACTCTTCCCAACACAGTCGACAAGAAGGAGTAACCTGTTGACTATACATATTCTCAAAGCAGCTGGTCAGATATAAATAACATAACCATAAAATGAAATGAGAAACTAAGAAAATAAACTAGACACAAAAGAGAATAATTAAGTAAAGCAAAACAATTAACTAATGGACTCGACACACTATGACAAACCAAAAAGAAAACAAAACCTAACGGCCTACTAAATCCTAACCTAAGCTAGTTTTGCCATTGCTAAGTGTCCCCGAAAACGGCGCCAAAAACTTGATGTACTAAAATAGGTCTACAAAACAGAACTAACCTAAGACAATATCTAGACACTCGAGTTAAAAACCAATTAACCCTGAACTAAACCTAGCAGACAGGCAAGTGTACCTATCGATTGGAGCATAGTCTACGGAAGACCGGATATCAAACCCAAAGACACTATGAATAACGAAAACTAAACTGAAAAGGAATATTGATTGATTGGGGGGGGTTCTAATAACCTAAGGACAAGAAAATAACTCTTAACTAATAATTAAAGATGAACGCAACGAATGAAGACTTTGATTAACTAGAAAGATTGGAAAGAATATCACCTAGATGAATCCCGGTTGTGACTTATTGATTTGGTTTGGTTAATTCAAATGTGATGAAACCGAATTTTAAAGATGCGAACATTAGTAGACCTAAAGGATCCCAGATCATTCTCCGAGTGTGACCGATAAGAATACTTAAAGCACGGATTAAACTATCGGTTGGGTTGAATCACCTCTCGATCTTTTCAATTATTCTAGCATACCGAAATGACAACTAACCTCTCGATGTGGCTGACACAATACATTATCATGCAAAGGGTAACATGTACATAAAATATTGAACACATTTAACACGATAATCACGTATTAGGCAAACCTCCTCTCGGACCATTCAAACCCTAAGTATATAACTATCGAGATTAATTGTCCAACTCACTTTTTCAAGCAAAGTTAAGTAGTTCATTAAAGTTTCAGTTCAAGTTTTACCAATCTTAATGATCTCTACGTCTAGCAATTCATTACACAATCAATAACACAAGGTCATTAATGACTTAGCTACGAGAATCTATATGATAGATCAACCACTCAATTCAAGTAACAACTTGGTAAAACAATAAGAATCTATACGTTAACAATCATATGCATTCAACATATCAAGAACATGCAATTTATGCTAGAAATCAAAACATCACATAAAAACAACTAAAACCAATTCCATAATCAATAACCGTTCATCATCTAGGTAGTACTACGAGTTTAGCTACTCATGATCATAAAGAACACACCAATACATTCTGAGTTTAAAACAAACATGATCAAAAGTTGACTAAAAGAAGAGTTCATAAAGATTAAAAACCTGAAACAATGATCGGTAAGCGTCTTGAGGATCCAAGCTTCAACCTCTTGCTTCCAATCTCTCCGAATCACGTATGAGGTGCGAATATTTTATAAACATTTATGAATAAACAATTTCTTTTTTTAAAGAAATCATTTGTTATAAAACTTTGTAAATTTGCTAGTTATTGAAACTTAACATCAATCAGTCATATGTTAAGGACTTATAAAACTTGAAAGTTATTGAAACCTAAAGGTTAGGTTTGAAAACTTAAAGAAATTATTCTCAATGAAATTAATCGTCGGTTAGAAAATTATTTTTTTTTTAAAATTTTTTTTTATTACAAAAACTCAGTAGTAGGTTGATAAATAACCACAGTGGATTTGAATGCGTTTATGAAAAACGAAGTGTATTTAGTTCGATTAGTGAATGTGAGTAGAACATGATAGGCTTTGTAATCAAGTTTATGTACAAATCAACTTTAGGTTTTTTTTAGGGATTAAACACACCGAAGTTAGTTAATGAGTTCATCATTTGATGGCAAACTTTTGATACGATTATGAATGTAATTCATTTTCAAGTTTAGGTTATGATGATGACTTTCTTGATTTGATAACCAGTTTATTATTTGATTAGGAGGTTATTATTTGATAGTGAAATCACATCTTGATGAAAAGTTTGAAAACATTTGAGGTAATAAGATCGTGTAAAGACACTTTGAGTGTAAACGTTCGATTAGCAAATCAAACGGTTACAGTGACTTATCAAAGTAGTAAGTCCGTTAACTGTTATGAAGACGTGACTACCTATAAGTCGATACTCACTTTTGAGAGTTCCCAGGTAAGTAACAGATCCAGCGGTAGGTTTGGATTTATACGAATACTTGCCTTAGACAGAACATCTCAAAAGTACAGGTATCCACCCTTCCAGTATTGCACGAGTTCAGTTTTAGAACTTAGACTTTGACGAGAGTTCGAAAACCATGAACAAAATTTGATTTGAAATTCGATGATTAAATTGAAGTTTGATTAGAAATTTGACGATTCATTTAGGGTTAAGGATCAGGCCTTAGCACTTGATATGGAATTGTGATTCACATTAGTATAATTAAGATGTATGATTAAATAGATGAGTATAAAACATAAGTAATGTAGCACATTATGAAGTGTTCAAAGCTAACAAATAATAACATGAGAGGACTCATGTTTATATTATGAATGCTAAAAGTTGATGAATACTAACATGAGAGGACTCATGTTTATATTATGAAATACTAAAAAGATAATAAATAATAACATGAAATGAATCATGTTTAGGGTGCTTAGTTATAGACTAGGTCATCCATTTCTAATAACCTAATTCCCTATAACCATGGCTCTGATACCAATCTGTCACACCCCGACCGATGGCGGAATCATCGAGGCGGACGAAAGTGCATGATTGCTCATAGCTCATGGTACTCGAAATAGTTTAAATATTATTAAAATATAATTATCCATACAAGCCGAAATGATAATCCAAACAGAAACAACTGAAAAGAAGTCTACTTAATTTAATTTAATTAACTAGGTCCAAGTCCCTAGTCGTGTGGCATCCAAAGTTCCTAACTCGCTTTTCCTGAAATCATGTGAAAAATAGTATTTGTCAGCTAACGAATTAGCTGGTGAGTAAACATAGGTTTGAAATACATATAGATACACTGATAAAAAGTCAATTCATGTTGTTATGTCAAAACTTATAAATGCAAAACATGTACATACAAGATAACAACGCATAATCAAACCTTGAACAATGATAAGGGGGGGTCTACTTGATAATGATACTCAGTTATAATCACCCAAGAATCAGGGGGTGGGTCCTTTCGACCAATAGATCTACCATTAGTAAATGTCGGTTTCTACAAATTAATGATTACGCTTGCACAAAAATTGCTATCAGGCTATGAACACATAATTTGCAAGTAAAGACATAACATGAATTGTTTAAATGTAATAACTGATCAAAATGAATAACTGAACAATGAAATCTGATAACTGAAATCTGAAATCTGATTTAAATAGATCACATGATATCACCCCAAATTGAAAACCAGAAAAGGGGTTATGAATACTCACTTGATAATTGTTGATCGACTGAAAATGAATAAAAACTTGAAACGGCACCGGATATTCCTTAAGGATCACCTAAAGGATTTTATCCTATGTTAGAACGATAACTGAAACTAATTAGGAAACTAGGGTTCTAATTTGGAATTTGGGTTTAAGTGAATAAATGTTAAAATTGAAAATATGTAATAGTGTAATAGTAATTAATGTTTAATATTGATTAAATTGTATATGAAGTTTAGCACTTTTCAAAAATAATAAAATTTACTATTTCATTAAATAAAATGACCGTTATGATAAAAGTGTCTAATTATTGTCGTAAGTAAACCAAAACGTGACTTATATGTTACATAATTTAAATGTTTAAAACTCGGAACCTCGTGTAAAAGAAACTTATAAACGTAACTATTTATATATAAATCTCGTCTTGTAATTATATGTTTTGGAAAATATATATATATATATATATATATGTATTTTTTTTTACTTAATAAAACTTTTATAAATAGTTCTATAATTAATGTCATAATAATATTAAAGTATATATAGGAAGTTAATGAAGAAATTAAATTGTAAAACTTGAAAATAAAAAGAAAAGACAAAAGTCCCAACCAGACTCGAACCCGGGACCTTAATCTTGTTTCTTTTATTTAAATCAACCAAACCATTCAACCAAATCCGTTCTTTTGTTTAAAACCTGAAAAGAAACTATTATAACCAGTTAATACCTTAAACCCAATTCTTTATTCAACCCATAAACCCTAATCGCCTAATTTGAGCCTGAAATTAAATATGTAAATGAAATCTACCATCACCACGATAACCAGCATATGAAATCGAACACTATGACCCCTTTAATTACCTGATTTGGTTACGAATTGAAGAAAATGGAAGAAAAATGAAGAACACAGGTTTGGATCAAATGGAATCTGAAATTGTTGATGATAATCAAATTAAACACACAGAAATACTTAATGATAGGTGAGGAATAAAGCCCTATGATTTTAAGGGTTGAAACCAACCTGAAGTTCGTCGTCGATTAGGAGCAGAGTCCCGATGAACAGCAGATTAAATCGGCTGTTGTGTGTGTTTAGGAGTGGAATTGAAGTTGTAGAAAGATTATGTGATGTCGAATGAATGTATTGGGCGATATATATAGAGCTGGAAAAGGTTTAGTGGATCGAATTGAAACCGAGTTGATTTCGGATGGAGTTAAGTTCAATTTGAACAATTTTCATATGATAACTGTTAAATAACGCGTAAAATTCACCTTAATCGGTTGTATGAGTGTTTTAGATAGGCTTAACTTGATTTCTATCGACAATTTTGGTTGAATTGGATTTGAATTCGGCCGGAATATGTGGGTTTTGGTTTGGGTCAATGTTATCAGTCGTTTAATGGATTAAATGGTGATGTTAGGTTCGAAACTCGTAGATAAAATGATAAGGACGGTTGACACGAGTCGAAACGGTGAAGATTGGATCGAATTTGAAGTTGCCGGAGTCGCCGGAGCTCTGCCGGAGAGGCTGCCAGATGTACGGGTGGGGGGATTGGGTTTTAAATAATTTTCAGTTTTGCCCCCTTGTGTTTTGAGTTATGTTAAATGTTGTTTAAATGTTTTAGTAGTTGAATTATGTTTTATAAATTACAAAATCAACCCCTTAACTTTAACTTTAACTTTAACAATCCACTAACCAACTAACATTTGTTATTAACATTTATAAAGATTATTTCTTGTTAATTTAAATACATTTTATAAACATTCATTTTATAACATTTATTTGGTATTTAAATGATTAACATAAAGAAATTATAATAATAATGTAAACCTTTATTTCATTAAAAAAACATAAGATTACAATATAATTTGACGGTTTGGTTTACATAACGAACGAAAGAAAAGAAAAACGAATCGGGACGGATGTCACACTTCATAACTTAGAACTTTATTGTTTTTAGAATTTATCATTATAATGATTCAGTAATTTGTTTAGATAATAACTTGAGAATAATAAACTAGGTTATTTCATTGATAATAGGAATATGGGTAATCCGTACGGTCCGGGTTTGGGTTCTTGGTTTTGAGTCAGGTTTGAATCGGGCAAATGTTACATGTGAGCACCACAACAAAGAAATTCACAGATGTTTTACTCAACACTGATTTTATTGCGTCATTACCCGATGTTCAAGTGAGATCACTAGCAGTCTATCAGAAGAGAGAATACTTAGCACGTGACCTAAGATAGATCTTAACACAGCTTGCATATAAGTATTTAGTTTATCACCAGAGGGTTTACTTTTCAGATTTACTGTTTTTTAGTTTACCCACACAACGCATAAAAATCATTCAATCTTTATTTAGATACAAAAAAGTACTCTCAACCCTTGTTTTGTCAAAACTTATTACTTTATGCAGGCCAAAAGATCGTGAAAATGATCCTTATTGTCAAGCTCTTTGAATTTTAATTTGATCACTAACATTGAAGTTTAGTTTGTCTTCCAACTAAGCCTATTGACATATCTCCATAAAAACCAAAATCCTCCTTCGATGCTTTTCAAACATACCTGAAACCTAAAAGAACATGAAATATTTACACAAGACAAGAGAAGATAGAATTTTGGTTTTGATATACAAGATTTTTTCATTTATATCATTTCTCCCCCAAATTTCTATTTTGTAACATAAAAAAATTGAAATTTTCAAAATTAAAAGACTCAAAACGTCAAGAAGAGATATGGGACATGAAATCTTTGATAAAAATATAACTGAAAATGATAGACCCCCCCCCCCCTTTTTTTGTTTTTTTAAATTATAATTAATTTTTTTTAATAAATTAAAACAAAAGAAATATTTACAAACCATGGATTTGATCAGAATGATATAAGACCCAGCATGTTGATTTGTTCATAAAAACGTGGTTTATCGAATGTTTTTATGAAAAGATGTGCCTTTTGATTTTTTGTGTCAATGGAAATTATATCAATAAAACCCTTCTCCTAAGCCTCACGGATGGCGTAGATTCGAGTTTCGATGTGCTTTGTTCGCCTGTGATGAACAAGATTCTTTGCAATTCTGATGGCCGCTTCATTGTCACAGAATAAAGGCAGCTGTGTTAGAGGTAGCTGTGTATTTCGCTTCACCGGTAGATAATGAGACAGTAGTTTGCTTCTTGCTATGCCATGATACCAAACATTCCCCCAGATATTGACAACCTCCTGTCATGGATTTACGATAAAGCTTACAACCACCGTAATCACTGCCAGAATAAGATTGAATATCAAAGTTTCATCCCTTTAGATACCATAATCCCAACTGAGGTGTGCCTTTACGATAGCGAAAGATCCTCTTCACTGTTTTTTCATGTGACTCCTTCGGATTAGCTTGATATCTTGAGCAGTAACCAATGGCAAATGCAATATCAGGTCGGTTTGCCGTAAGATACATCAATGACCCAATCATTGATTGGTATTGATGTGCGTCAACAGATTTACTGGATTCATCAGGTGTAAGACAAGTCTGAGTGGTGAAAGGAGACAATTCAGGAGAACAATCATCTATTTTGTATTTCTTCAAGATTTCTTGAATATATTTCTCATGATGGATGAGTATACCTTCAAGTTTCTGCACAACTTGTAATCCAAGGAAGAAACACATTTCTCCCATCATGCTCATTTCGAACCTTTCTTTCATCACTTCCTCAAATTCTCGGCATAGCTTCTCATTTGATGAGCCGAAGATAATGTCATCAACATAGACTTGCACCATCAACACGTCATCACCAATCACTTTCTTGAAAAGTGTCATATCGATTATCCCTCGGATAAATCCTTTGCTCAACAAGTATTGAGTGAACGTCTCGTACAAGATAAAGGAGCCTGATGCAACCCATAAAGAATAGAAAAAGTACAACTTGCATCTCCCCCAAAAGAGTAAGTAAAAGTAAAAGGATCAGTGAAACTCACCTTAGAGTGTCCAGCTACTAATACCAGCAAACAAAATAGAAAATCATAAGTTGACCAACGACCTGCTTATGTTTTTCCAGTCGAATACTAATTTATCTAACATGATTTCTTTCAGTTTCACGTTCCTAGTTCGGCTTTATAAAAATAATAATCCTTCACACAAGATTACACATATTTTGCACGTTATAAGTATATACTTATACAAGTTTTGAGAATTTGAAAGGACCGACTCATTTAGATTTGAGTTCAAATGAGCTTAGTTCCATTTAGTCCATGTTTCATACAAAGTATATAACGTATTAAAATTTTCATATATCATATTTACACATTTTAATTATTGCACAAATTCAAAAAACCATACACTCTACAATTATTGTTCATGTGTCGTATATTTATATTCACATCTACACACATATTGATCATATATATACAGGCATGCGCCGCTTTATGTTATCACATTCTTCCACGTGCCATCACTTTAGTTTCATACCTAACTAGATATATGCAAGCTCTCACGTGTTGCGCAGAGTGTTTTAAGCGCAAGTTTTTACTTAATAAGAACTTTTATATAACGCATTAGCTAGGGTTATCGTGATCTTGTTCTACCCGTCATTGGCTTCTATACAAAAGACTAACATTTTCGAAAACATACACAGATTATGTTGCATCAAGAGTGGTTTTTAAGCTAACAAACGTATCTGCAAAAGATTAACATGTTCAAAAACATATATTATTCGATGCTTACCAGTATTAGTATAGTATCTGCAAAAGATTAACTTTTTTTTCTAACATTAAATTAGAAGGTCGATTATAAAAAAGTAATAATATCAACATTCAATCAACCAAAAGGATTTAATCAATTAAGCAAGCGCCGTTATACTCGCCCTCGTACAACGTCTTTGGCGAGTCAGTCGGCGAGTCAGTCGACGTCCTAATCGCATTACATTTGCTGGATGCTTTCTCCATCACTCAAACTAAACTCAAATGAGCATCAATCCAAGCTCTAACATCTGAAAAGATATTTAAGGCAACATTAAGTTTTTTTTTTTAAATTCATTGAAAACTAATTATACCACAGTTTCTTAAAAGCCAACACTCACACATAGTATATGAAGTTATGAGCTACACTAATTTGAAGCCCTTAAAATATGTACCTTTCCTCTGTTCTTCTGTGACAAAATTCCATCAAATCTAAAAAACCTAATATTTTTTCTTTTTAATGGGATCTCCAAAAGATCCAAAATAAGTCCACTGACTAAAACAATACTTTTCTTTTCACAAACCCAAACATCAAAATACCGAATTCCAAACAACGGCCAAATCACTCTTTTGGTGACTGCCATGGCAATGTAGCACTAAAAGCATTTCTGGTAGAACACAACAAAATTTTCACTTTTTAACTGGTAGACTAAACACATACATCACATATGATCAATGTGCATAGCAACCACATAAAGAACTGTTTAATTATAGACTGTGTTCCCAAAACCAGTCCACCATTTCTGTTTAATTCATGAACCAAACCCCAATCCCATTTATGATAATAAGCAATAAACTCAACAATCAAAGTAATCATTGAAATTGCAATAAATACTCTTATGAATCTGTAGATCAATTTTTTATACTGAACCTCATCTCTCCCATTATCTGCTAAACCAATTCGCTTTTTAACAGAAATTAAAATCTTTGAAAACTTCAGATTATTTAGTGTTGTGAAAACATGAAACTTCTACACATTGCAATCCCCAAGAAACTACAATAAACATGTGACATAAACTCACAAAGATCACATCCAACCCAAAATTCGTTTAAATTTAGTAAGAACTAAACAAACTTTCAGGCTCAGAGGGTGTGAATGGATAATATCACAATGGCTACAATGAATGCCACACCAAAGTGATATCTACACCCCGTCATCACAGCCTTGTTAGGGTTTCATCACAACATCCATAAATACCTAATCGAAAACATGGCTCACATGCAACAGCATCATCAAACAAAACTTAGACATCAACTTAGGGTTTCAAAAGAATAACCCAAATAGAAACCAAAGGCAGGATTTCGTAAGAATCAAAATCAAACATCATGGATCTAGTCATCCATAACATGCACAACAGTACAATTTTGGTCATCAACAACATCAACCAGGTTACACGTCACAACACCCAACACCATTTAAAACAGGTAAAAAATAACCGACGGTCACCGGTAAACTGAAAGCTACACAGATCCAAGGATCGGCAACCATTGCCGGCTTCAAAAGCCAGAAACAAACGCATACAGGTCGATGGTCACACGGATCCAAGAATCCGCAATTATTTGAGGAAAAACCAAGCTCTAACATCTGAAAAGATATTTAAGGCAACATTAAGTTTTTTTTTTTAAATTCATTGAAAACTAATTATACCACAGTTTCTTAAAAGCCAACACTCACACATAGTATATGAAGTTATGAGCTACACTAATTTGAAGCCCTTAAAATATGTACCTTTCCTCTGTTCTTCTGTGACAAAATTCCATCAAATCTAAAAAACCTAATATTTTTTCTTTTTAATGGGATCTCCAAAAGATCCAAAATAAGTCCACTGACTAAAACAATACTTTTCTTTTCACAAACCCAAACATCAAAATACCGAATTCCAAACAACGGCCAAATCACTCTTTTGGTGACTGCCATGGCAATGTAGCACTAAAAGCATTTCTGGTAGAACACAACAAAATTTTCACTTTTTAACTGGTAGACTAAACACATACATCACATATGATCAATGTGCATAGCAACCACATAAAGAACTGTTTAATTATAGACTGTGTTCCCAAAACCAGTCCACCATTTCTGTTTAATTCATGAACCAAACCCCAATCCCATTTATGATAATAAGCAATAAACTCAACAATCAAAGTAATCATTGAAATTGCAATAAATACTCTTATGAATCTGTAGATCAATTTTTTATACTGAACCTCATCTCTCTCATTATCTGCTAAACCAATTCGCTTTTTAACAGAAATTAAAATCTTTGAAAACTTCAGATTATTTAGTGTTGTGAAAACATGAAACTTCTACACATTGCAATCCCCAAGAAACTACAATAAACATGTGACATAAACTCACAAAGATCACATCCAACCCAAAATTCGTTTAAATTTAGTAAGAACTAAACAAACTTTCAGGCTCAGAGGGTGTGAATGGATAATATCACAATGGCTACAATGAATGCCACACCAAAGTGATATCTACACCCCGTCATCACAGCCTTGTTAGGGTTTCATCACAACATCCATAAATACCTAATCGAAAACATGGCTCACATGCAACAGCATCATCAAACAAAACTTAGACATCAACTTAGGGTTTCAAAAGAATAACCCAAATAGAAACCAAAGGCAGGATTTCGTAAGAATCAAAATCAAACATCATGGATCTAGTCATCCATAACATGCACAACAGTACAATTTTGGTCATCAACAACATCAACCAGGTTACACGTCACAACACCCAACACCATTTAAAACAGGTAAAAAATAACCGACGGTCACCGGTAAACTGAAAGCTACACAGATCCAAGGATCGGCAACCATTGCCGGCTTCAAAAGCCAGAAACAAACGCATACAGGTCGATGGTCACACGGATCCAAGAATCCGCAATTATTTGAGGAAAAACCCAAAAAAGGTGTCACTGCCATCATCAAAGTCCACAAACACCATTAACGCTTTAATACTCAAAAGGTGTGTGTGAAACAACAGAGATGACAATCAAGAGAGAGAGAACACGCTTTAATACTCAAAATATAAAAAAGTGAAACACCAAAAATACCTTTAAAATATTGTTCATCACGTTTTCAAATTATAAATGTATGATTTCACATACCTACTACACATGCATACACACATTACTCTACAATATATAAATAACCATACATACACACATTCATGCATATGTAGTCTTGTTAAACTCTAACACACACAAATATATACTGACACATAGAGCCAATCCCAAACCCATGCTTGCTTATATATATATATATATATATATATATATATATATATATATATATATATATATATATATATATATATATATATATATATATATATATATATATATATATATATATATATATATATATATAGGGGATATTCTAAAAAGGCTTAAAACTCTAAGAAGTGTAGAAAGCATTCACAAACAAACATGAGTCCATGAGGGGGAAAAAACACGGAGGGGCGTTATCGTCATTTTACGCGTTGACGCTAAATGAGATCTGTTCTTCTGAATCATGGTGTTTTTAACATTGCGTTATCGTCATCTTATGGTGTTTTTTTTACGTTTATTAATTTTGAATCCATAATCATTCATCTGGCGAATATCGAAAGCGATGATGTTTTTGTTTGTTTTTGACGTTTTCGTTTACTAATTACGAACCTCCAATCAATGTTCTGTTCTTCTGAATCATTGTGTTTTTAACATTCTGAGTCATGGTGTTTTTAGTGATCAGTTCAAATGTTAAAAACGCCATGATCAGAAGACATAGATCCCATTAGATATTGCTAAGAAACACCATGAGAAAAGTTAGTAACGCCATGAAAAGATGTGTGAAAATAAAACACCAAACGTGTCAACTGTTCTTACTGTGATCAGTTCAAGCGTAAAAAACACCATGATTCAGCAGACACGGATCTAAGAAACACCATGGCGTTAGAATTGTGGTGTTAAAAACGCACAATGACAAATATACCCCCAAATCCATCTCTCGCGTAACCAAAACATCATAATATTTACAAAACTGCCACCGCGTTCATCTGGACCGTTAACACCATAATCCGACGCCCCAGATTCCTTCTTATATATATATATAAGAGGGAGGATTTTCTACAAATGGCAAAAACTCTAAAAAGGCTAAGAAACAATCTGGGGCGTTAGATTTAGGGTGTTTACGGTCAAGATTAACGTGGTAGCAATATTGTAAATATTATGATGTTTTTAAAGACGCGCGATAAAGTTCCAGGGTATATTAGTCATTATGCGTTTTCAACATGCATATAAAAAACACCATGCATAAAACTAGCTCTATAAAATAACACCACGCAGATGAAAAAAATAACTAATAAAAACCTTCATAACTTACCTGCAATAGAGTAAACACCGAAGTCGAATGAAAACGTCATAACAATGATTAATACGTCAAAAACACGCTATACATGACCGGATGTTCGTAATTAATAAACGAAAACGTCAAAAACATTGATTGAACGCTCGTAATTAGTAAACGAAAACGTCAAAAACAAACAAAAACATCATCGCTTTTAGTATTCGCCATAGATGAATTATTATGGATTCAAAAATAAAAACGAAAAACGTCAAAAACACGCCATACATGATCGGATGTTCGTAATTAATAAACGTAAAAAAAACGTCATAACTACACATCGAGAGTGATAACCACGATTAATAAACTTAAAAAAATGCCATCACTGAACATAAGAAACACCATGAGAACAGATCTCAATGTCACAGCGTCATAAAACGTGTAAAATGACGATAACGCCCCTCCGTGTTTTTTCCCCCTCATGGACACGTGTTTGTTTGTGAATGTTTCTTACACTCCTTAGAGTTTTGACCCTTTTTAGAAAATTCTCAATCTATATATATATATATATATATATATATAGATTGAGAATTTTCTAAAAAGGGTCAAAACTCTAAGGAGTGTAAGAAACATTCACAAACAAACACGTGTCCATGAAGGAGAAAAAACACGGAGGGGCAGCGACGTCTTTATACATATGACGTTGATTTGGGGATCCCGGTCATCACTCTCGATGTTCATCTATGGCGTTTTTTTGACGTCTATTAATCCGATCATGTATGGCGTGTTTTTGACGTTTTCGTTTTTAATTTTGAATCCATAACTTTTCATCTATGGCGAATACTGTAATCTATGGCGTTTTTTTGACATGGAGTGTTCTTGACGTTTTCGTTTTTAATTTTGAATCCATAATCTTTCGTCTATGGTGAATACTGAAAGCATTGATGTTTATGTTTGTTTTTGACGTTTTCGTTTACTAATTACAAACGTCCGATCAATGTTTTTGACGTTTTCGTTTATTAATTACGAAAATCTGATCATGTATGGCGTGTTTTTGACGTATTAATCATTGTTATGACGTTTTCGTTCGACTTCAGTGTTTACTCATTTCATGTAAGTTATGACGTTTTTTATTAGTTAATTTTTTCATCAGAATGGTGTTCTTTTATAGAGTCAGTTTATTCATGGTGTTTTTTTATGCACGACGGTGAATGACTAATATATCCCGGAACTATAAGTCGCGTCAGCAAGAACATCATAATATTTACAAAAACGCCACCGCGTTAATCTGGGCCGTTGGCATCCAGATCCGACGCCCCAAAATCCTTCTTAGCGTTTTTAGAGTTTTTAGCCTTTTTAGAAAATCCCTCCTATATATATATATGTAGGGAAGGGGTAATTTGAGAACACCCTCTAGTTATGAGAACTCGTGAGAACCTTACTTCCTTAGTTTTTTTATAGTATTTTTTTGGCCCAAATGTTGCGTATATTAAAAACTAGAACCTGGAAAAAAGTAAATTTAAAAAAAATATTTCCGTCGTTAAAAAAGGTATATGTTAGTAAAAAAATTTACGTCATATTACATAGGTGTAATAAACTACACCAGTGTTTTTTCGCTGTAAATATTTTTTAATTACATATACGTTTTTTAACGATGAAAACTTTATTTTTTATTTCCTTTTTTCAAGGTTCTAGTTTTTAATATACGCAACATTTGAGAAAAAAAAATTATAAAAAAACGCGGGAAGTAAGGTTCTCACGAGTTCTCAAAACTAGAGGGTGTTCTCAAAATATCTCATTTCTATATATGTATATATATATATGTATATATATATATATACTTGTTTATGCACACATCAAACCATCACCCATCAAGAACACACCTACATTATGTGAATACATGTTACGACACACACACACACACACACACACACACACACACACACATATATATATATATATATATATATATATATATATATATATATATATATATATATATATATATATATATATATATATATATATATATATATATATATATATATATATATATATATATATATATGGGTGAGATCCATTGAAAACAAGATTATATTTAAAAACACTAAAATAAAAAAAAAATCATTATATTTGGTGGTTACATCAAAAAGAGAAAGTTTTAATTAAAAGGGTATATTTGTCAAACCAAAATACAATCCACTAACTTCCCATATTTTTTTCTCTCTCTTATTTATTTCCCCCCTTCTCTCCTCCGCTAATTCAAAATGAGAATGTTTTTAATGTATTACGTATACATATATGAATTTCAATTGTTTATATATGTAACTCATAAACACATGTATGTAACTGTTAAAAACACAAGACTTATGATTTGCTAAAAAAACACTAAGAAATACATAACTCATCTATTTCTAAGAATCAATAAATACATGACATGAGATAGTTATGTGAACGTAAGGGCAATGTTACGTATACGTTAACAACAGAGGTACGTATACGTAAAAACAGTGTTACGTATACGTAATAACTGTGTTTACTCCATCGTCACCATCATCTTTGAGTTCATCTTCTTCAATCCAATATCATCATCATTATCATCATTGAGTTCATCATCTTCAAACTATCATCATCTTTTATAAAGCTTGAGAATTAGTAATCTATCAAAAGATTGATGAAAACACAAATTATTAATTTTTAGTTGGAACTAGAGCCATCAAATTAAAGGTCAAATGCAGGGCCACTGTTTGAAATAAAAACATATTGCATTGGTTTGCAAAGAAACACATTGATTCATTTTTTATATTGATAATACTAATTAATATATAATAATATAATAAGTTTATTATAAAACTATTAACAAAAGTGATAAGTGGCTTATTTTCTTCTTCGTCACTAAATTCCACATATGATTTCTAGGTTGCATCACATGAAATGTCACCAAACATATAAGAATATAATAGGCAAACATTAGTACGTGTGTGTAACCAAAATGTTTTACGTATACGTATCACCCGTGTTACGTATATTTAGCACCCGTGTTACGTATACGTAGCACCTGAGTTTAACATCATTATCATCTGAGTTCATCTTCTTTATCTTCTTTGTCATGTCATCATTATCATCAACATCTTTGAATTGATCAACATCATCTTCACCTTCTTTACTTTCAACTCACTACAATAATGTTAAATAAACAAATACTCAACAATCTATAACTTTTTTAGAAACAAACCAAAGACAATTTAAACCTTAAGTTTGCGTAGAAAAACAAAATAAAAAACGATAATTGGGGTTAGAACGAAACCTGTTTATGAGCCAATTTATAAAAAAACATGTATGTTAGCATATGTTAATAATTATATGGGTTTATAACGAAACCTGTTTCGAAAGTGTCGGCTGAAGCGGCTGTGACACCCCGCCCGGTGGCGGAAAACACCGGGCTGTCATAGAATTGGATATCCATAGTAAACAAAGCACATGGTATGTATTTATTACGTTTAATAATGATATAGTAAGTTTAGAACATCAGTCTTAAATGGATACGACAAAAGTAATAAAACCGAAACAGTAAATGCAATCGTCTTTATTAATTAAACTAGGTCCAAGGCAATCCTATGTCTTGGCAAAAGCAGCAAAATAATCATAAGCATCACCTGAGATATGTGAAAATAAAGTTAGCTACACAAGCTAGTGAGTAAAACCCAAATTGAATAGTAATAGTATTGAAATCCGAGATCAACAAGATATGCTGCGCAATCCCACATGTATAGTAATTTCGTAATATCACCCTACCAGGACCCCTAGAATAGAATAGCACACCAACCACAATAGAAACCATAGTATCTCGTTTAGCCATTTGTCATGAGAACCACTCATGTAATAAATAATGATAACTTTTAATAACCGTCGTTTACCGTCTCGATATATAAGTCATCATTTAGCAATTTAGGGACATGGCATAGTATAGCATCATAGCATAGCAACATAGTATAGCAACATAGCATCTCGACATAGTAAACATGGAATTAGAAAGGCCGGGTTTAAATCACCTATCGATGTTGTACAAGCAGGTGGGTTTGTCAAACCATTAGCGCTAACATTGTACCGGTGGGATTACAAAGCAATAAAACTACTTTTAACTAACACATAAGATTGCATCAAGCGGCCAAACTAGATTAACATATTTGTATGATCTCTTTTAGAAAACGAATAGAAAACGCAATATAGTAAAAGACATATTTCAGCCCCAAAATAGTAAAATGGAAAAAGGGGAGTGAGTTTACTCACCTTGAAAAGTAATTACAATCGAATCATTAGAAACGCATCTAAAAAGCACCGAGGGTTGCCCAAACATTAGTATCACCTAATTTATTGGGAAAAACCCTAACTTAGAAACGAAACAATAGTAACAAGAATCAAAAGTCCGAATTCTAGGGTTTCGTATTTAGGGGTTTAGGGTTTCAAAATATAATTTGGGAAATTAGGGTTTTAAAGTACCAATTGAAAATTAGGGTTTCAAAATATAATTTGGGAAATCAGAGTTTTAAAGTACCAATTTGAGAAATAGGGTTTTGAAATACAATTTGGGGATTAGGGTTTTATACGAAACGTTGTAGTATTTTGTATTAAATATATTTTATACGAAACCATTTTTAGTTTTCTTGAAATATCATTTGTAACCATGAAACATTATTATTTGTATATATATGTATTTGGAATTGTAAGTCTTTAAGCTTTAAAAAAATATATTTAACTTAAAGAATATTATTTAGGTTATTAGAAAAATATGATTTAATATTTAAAAAGTGAAATGTAAAAAATTAAGAAAGTGCAGGCAGTGGGTTTAGAACCCACGACCTATCCATCCATAACAACAGTGCTTTTCCACAAGACCAGAAAGTATTTTGTTGATTTAATTCGTTGTTAAATTGTTTTAACTTTTGATAACCATCAACACTCATTTCCCAATCAAGCCCTAGAACAAGAATCAATCCAATTCGTTTAATCCAGTTAACAAGATCCAAATTAAACATAGGGCTTTTAATCCCTATTGAATGAGGATCATTTTGATATACCATACTTACTTGATTTTGCACGAAAAGGATCGATGAAGACGAAGAACACAACCGGCGGGTTTGAAAATCAATTGATAGATTCAGGCTGTTAGATTGCAATTAAGCTTCCAGGTTGTTTCTTGATGTGATGATGAATGAATCCAAAAGATCAATTTCAGAAAACTGAGACGAATTGAAACGGAACCAGGGAGTTGCAGGTTATGAGCAAAGGAGGAATCAACCTCATGATTTTGATATTATTTTGTTACAATTGAGATGTTAGGAAGAGAAAACGAGTTGAGGGGAGTGTTTTAGGTGATTCAGTTTTGTTAATTACCTTGCAAAATCAGTCGAACGGGTTCGAGATTGATTACGTGATAAATTGGTTTAATTGGTGGTTAATTTGACAATTAAAACTAAATTGAACATTGTAGACAGTTTCTGATCATCGAGGGAAACGATTTGGTTGATTCAGCTTCGATTAAAACGCACAATTGAATGATTTAGTTAAATGGGTTTTGAGTTAGTAACCGAACCATGTGAAACGAGATCAATATTGCACTAAAATCAGTTTTTACAGGCTTGGTAGGTTCGAAATTGGTAGGGAAGCTTTTTACCGTGCTTAAATTTTGTTAAAATTGTGCGATTTGGGTTCGCCGGAGATGGGTTGCTTGGCCGGAATGTCGCCGGCGACATTGGAGCCGGAAACACGGGCTCGAGGGGGGCTGGGTTGTTTTAATCCGAATTTACAGTTCTGGTCCCTCAATTTTCAATTTGTTTTAAATAGTCATTATAAGTTTTACTTAATAGTTTGTAATTTGACAGATTTAGCCCAAAGTTAAGTAAATAAATATTTTAACTAACTAACTTAACTAAATTGAAACATAACCATTATATACGTGACGTTTTTATAGTTTTAGTTCGTTTAAGCCATTAAGAGATAATTTCGAGACTTAGAAGCGTTTTGTTTAACGTTTTCAATAATTTTCTTTTACGAACTATATATATATTTATTTATATATATATTTTGAGTTTTATTGTCACGAATAATAATTATTTGATACGCATGAATGTTTTGCGACATAAATACGATTATATAATTGAGACGGGTATAACGTAGAATCAATGCGTTTATACACAACAATAATAACAAGCGTTACATCTTGAAGAAAAATAAATACGATTTCAATTGAAAGGATAACAACTTCGGGTTCGAGTTGGGCATTCGGGTTCGGGTTTGGGGCAGATGTCACAGTCTCCCCTCCTTATAGAAATTTCGTCCCGAAATTTGCTCAAACCGAAGTAGAAGAGGATGAAGCCAAAAGGTGCGGATACTTAAACTTCATTTGATCTTAAATTTACGTTCACATTTTGAGTTTTAACAATCATTAACGATTGGTATCTGATTACGCTCGAGTTGTTTGACTTCACGGTCCATAATTCTAATGGCCGTTCAATAAATTGCATTGATTTATTATTGATATGCACAAAGAGATTTTCATCGGATGAGTACATTCTTCATATTAGAAACATGGAACACGGGATGAACACTGCCCACTTTCGTAGAGAGTTTCATCTCGCAAGAAACTCTTGAGAACTCGATCAATGAAAAAGTGAGCATTTTGATTGAGACACGATTTTAAATAACGAGATTAACAAGTTATTTATCTTTAATTTGTTTTGTCTCATTGAGAATTGTGTATTTAACTCTTTTCACTTATAAGAGTTCGGTTGAACTATTTGTATGTGGATTCGAATAAATTTTATTTGCTACTCAATATAGGAATAGAATAGGTAACCATCTTGCAAATGAAATATTTTAAGTACATGGATTTAGAAATTTTTTTTTTGAAATGATCATTGAGAATAGTCGTGATTAATAGAATGTTTAAAACGAATTAGGTAAGCTTACACATAATTAAGTGGCTTATATGCAATTAGTAAAATGAGTAAACAAGTCAAGTGAAAATAAGATGATTAAATATGGCCCAACTACACAAGACAAAACTTACTATGGTTCCCATGCACCAACTTTCATAATTCTGTGTGCACCCGTAATTACTTCAGTTCTTTGCATGGACTCCACAGTTCATTCGATCACGTGCGAGTCAGAAATACACAACAATTTTAGGTTAAAATGATGATACGTATAGATATTGATATTGGTAGAAATAGTACTTGGGAAAATCATATTAAGATGATAAGTAGATTGATGATTCAGAAGAAACTAACATCCATTAGGTAGATATTGCTTAAATAACTTTATTCAATGATATAGATAGTCAAATTCGAGTACTAGGATAGTAACACTTAAGTTTGTGAAAATCGACTGTATGTGTGTAAGATGTAATTCTCTAGGTTTTCTGATATTGACCAGTTCATAAGCATTAGTTGATGGTGTATATGTAATAATATAGTTTACTGGGATCTTTAGAAAAATTAGTTTCAAGAAAATTTGATAATACGGATAATCCAATTTATAGTTCGAATGAATAGATCACTTAGTTCCAATTGGATTTAACTTTTAAGGTGTTTGTATTTATATGACGATAACTTCAGGTGTACCAGATGTAGGGGGTAAATAGTTTATAAGAGATGATACCGGTTTTTTTTTTTATATAATGGAGTTTTAAAAGCTAACTAAAAAGTTAAAAGTTTTGGTCTTTACCATAGATAAAAGGATTGATTTAAAAATAAACGGCACAATTTAAGTTATAAGTACTTGCTATCGAAAGAAAACAGAAGACATGGTGTTTGTTGCAAGTCTTCGTGTCATATCTGAGGAAACGGGAAATGTTTGTGTAAATATTTGACCGACGTTAGAATCACCAATCACTTTTTAAAGAAATCATTTATCACGAAATTTATACGTACATGTTTATATATATCTATATTTTTTTCTTACAAGATACTATGACCAAAAGGTTATTAGAATTCTGTTTTTTTTTTTATAATATATATATGTATATATATTTGATTGGGAAAATAAGAAAATTATTTTAATAGAATCGAATACCGTTAGTTTTACAAAGTCCATTGGTTACACGTTGTGTTAGGGCAACGAGTTTATAAATGAAACACATTGGGTTTGGATTAGTTCATGAAGACTGGTTGCGTAGAATTTCGTTGGTGGTCATACGTATAGATGAAACATTTAGTTAAATGAGTTCAAGAATAGTTGTGTAGTAAGTTCTCGTTAGGCTTGGATAACGAATTCATGGATAGCATCGTCTAGTTGATTAACGAGTACTTGTTTTGATGGTTAGTTCATAATTTTGATAGTAGATTTATAGTTGTAATGATAGATTAGAAATTGGATTAGAATCTTATAGTTAAATGAGTAGTTATGAAACTATTTGAGTATAGAAATCAAGTTGAAATATTTTGAGGGTAAACGTTCGATTCAAATGCATTAGCTTATAAGAATAGCAAAATCCGTTAACTTTTATTTAGTTGTGGAATTTAGCCTTGACTATAATTTAGAAATCATAATGAACCTTTGATTGGAGAGTCGATAACTGATTTAGGATTAGAAGTACGACTTAGATTCGGTAATCGATATATGCATTATCTGAAGTTTTGGATAATTCGATTGATATATGTCTTAATTTTGATTTGAAATGTTCGGTTTACAACGGTGTAATTGTGTTATATGGATAAGCTAGCGAGTATATCGCATAAGTATTATTATAGCTTAGAAACAAATGGAGTGATGAATCGTAGAATAACACGGTTTTATAACGACACATTTGACCGATAGAAACATCCGATGTAATAATAGCACCTCGTTCCTCTTAGGATATCATAAAATCTTTTGAAACATACCATAGAAAATCACATAGAAACTTTAGAAATTTCGATTAAATGAAATAGTGATAGTACTTAGAACATCATAGAATCCTTTGAACATATCATAGAAATCACTTAGAAACTTTAGAAACATTAGTAAATGAAGTTGGAATATTATTTGAATCACTATAAAAATTCATAGAAATAATTATAAATCGTGGGAATGAAAATCATAGAATCCAAGAAAATGAAATTTCAATGGCTTAGGAGTGTGTCTTGGTTTTGGACACTAATGACTTATCAAAGTGTTAAGTTCGTTTTCAACGTATTCGAGAAAGCGTGCTTTAGCCTATAGGTTCACACTCATCTCGTACATCCCCAGGTAAGCATACAGGTCTCTTAAAGAGATTTATACGAAATGCTTTGCCTTAGACAGGATGTCCGTGATACAGGCGTTCCCCCTTCCGGATTGCACACGTTCCCACGTTTCAAACTTACTTAAGACGATGACGAGATTCCACAAAGAGAAAGATCCTAATCATACCGACGAGTCTCTTGTAGCTCCTTCGCGAAATCGGATAAGAAATAAGATAAAGAAACAGCATAGAGAAAATTATAAAAAAAATAAAGAAATAAGTTCTAGAAGAGTTTTCTAAGCACAAGCTATTTGTACTAAGGACTCTTAGGTTATAGTCTAGGTCGGTGTGTTACTAATACCCTATCCTAGTTCCCTATAACCATGACTCTGATACCAACTGTGACACCCCGCCCGGTGGCGGAAAACACCGGGCTGTCATAGAATTGGATATCCATAGTAAACAAAGCACATGGTATGTATTTATTACGTTTAATAATGATATAGTAAGTTTAGAACATCAGTCTTAAATGGATACGACAAAAGTAATAAAACCGAAACAGTAAATGCAATCGTCTTTATTAATTAAACTAGGTCCAAGGCAATCCTATGTCTTGGCAAAAGCAGCAAAATAATCATAAGCATCACCTGAGATATGTGAAAATAAAGTTAGCTACACAAGCTAGTGAGTAAAACCCAAATTGAATAGTAATAGTATTGAAATCCGAGATCAACAAGATATGCTGCGCAATCCCACATGTATAGTAATTTCGTAATATCACCCTACCAGGACCCCTAGAATAGAATAGCACACCAACCACAATAGAAACCATAGTATCTCGTTTAGCCATTTGTCATGAGAACCACTCATGTAATAAATAATGATAACTTTTAATAACCGTCGTTTACCGTCTCGATATATAAGTCATCATTTAGCAATTTAGGGACATGGCATAGTATAGCATCATAGCATAGCAACATAGTATAGCAACATAGCATCTCGACATAGTAAACATTGAATTAGAAAGGCCGGGTTTAAATCACCTATCGATGTTGTACAAGCAGGTGGGTTTGTCAAACCATTAGCGCTAACATTGTACCGGTGGGATTACAAAGCAATAAAACTACTTTTAACTAACACATAAGATTGCATCAAGCGGCCAAACTAGATTAACATATTTTTATGATCTCTTTTAGAAAACGAATAGAAAACGCAATATAGTAAAAGACATATTTCAGCCCCAAAATAGTAAAATGGAAAAAGGGGAGTGAGTTTACTCACCTTGAAAAGTAATTACAATCGAATCATTAGAAACGCAGCTAAAAAGCACCGAGGGTTGCCCAAACATTAGTATCACCTAATTTATTGGGAAAAACCCTAACTTAGAAACGAAACAATAGTAACAAGAATCAAAAGTCCGAATTCTAGGGTTTCGTATTTAGGGGTTTAGGGTTTCAAAATATAATTTGGGAAATTAGGGTTTTAAAGTACCAATTGAAAATTAGGGTTTCAAAATATAATTTGGGAAATCAGAGTTTTAAAGTACCAATTTGAGAAATAGGGTTTTGAAATACAATTTGGGGATTAGGGTTTTATACGAAACGTTGTAGTATTTTGTATTAAATATATTTTATACGAAACCATTTTTAGTTTTCTTGAAATATCATTTGTAACCATGAAACATTATTATTTGTATATATATGTATTTGGAATTGTAAGTCTTTAAGCTTTAAAAAAATATATTTAACTTAAAGAATATTATTTAGGTTATTAGAAAAATATGATTTAATATTTAAAAAGTGAAATGTAAAAAATTAAGAAAGTGCAGGCAGTGGGTTTAGAACCCACGACCTATCCATCCATAACAACAGTGCTTTTCCACAAGACCAGAAAGTATTTTGTTGATTTAATTCGTTGTTAAATTGTTTTAACTTTTGATAACCATCAACACTCATTTCCCAATCAAGCCCTAGAACAAGAATCAATCCAATTCGTTTAATCCAGTTAACAAGATCCAAATTAAACATAGGGCTTTTAATCCCTATAGAATGAGGATCATTTTGATATACCATACTTACTTGATTTTGCACGAAAAGGATCGATGAAGACGAAGAACACAACCGGCGGGTTTGAAAATCAATTGATAGATTCAGGCTGTTAGATTGCAATTAAGCTTCCAGGTTGTTTCCTGATGTGATGATGAATGAATCCAAAAGATCAATTTCAGAAAACTGAGACGAATTGAAACGGAACCAAAGAGTTGCAGGTTATGAGCAAAGGAGGAATCAACCTCATGATTTTGATATTATTTTGTTACAATTGAGATGTTAGGAAGAGAAAACGAGTTGAGGGGAGTGTTTTAGGTGATTCAGTTTTGTTAATTACCTTGCAAAATCAGTCGAACGGGTTCGAGATTGATTACGTGATAAATTGGTTTAATTGGTGGTTAATTTGACAATTAAAACTAAATTGAACATTGTAGACAGTTTCTGATCATCGAGGGAAACGATTTGGTTGATTCAGCTTCGATTAAAACGCACAATTGAATGATTTAGTTAAATGGGTTTTGAGTTAGTAACCGAACCATGTGAAACGAGATCAATATTGCACTAAAATCAGTTTTTACAGGCTTGGTAGGTTCGAAATTGGTAGGGAAGCTTTTTACCGTGCTTAAATTTTGTTAAAATTGTGCGATTTGGGTTCGCCGGAGATGGGTTGCTTGGCCGGAATGTCGCCGGCGACATTGGAGCCGGAAACACGGGCTCGAGGGGGGCTGGGTTGGTTTAATCCGAATTTACAGTTCTGGTCCCTCAATTTTCAATTTGTTTTAAATAGTCATTATAAGTTTTACTTAATAGTTTGTAATTTGACAGATTTAGCCCAAAGTTAAGTAAATAAATATTTTAACTAACTAACTTAACTAAATTGAAACATAACCATTATATGCGTGACGTTTTTATAGTTTTAGTTCGTTTAAGCCATTAAGAGATAATTTCGAGACTTAGAAGCGTTTTGTTTAACGTTTTCAATAATTTTCTTTTACGAACTATATATATATTTATTTATATATATATTTTGAGTTTTATTGTCACGAATAATAATTATTTGATACGCATGAATGTTTTGCGACATAAATACGATTATATAATTGAGACGGGTATAACGTAGAATCAATGCGTTTATACACAACAATAATAACAAGCGTTACATCTTGAAGAAAAATAAATACGATTTCAATTGAAAGGATAACAACTTCGGGTTCGAGTTGGGCATTCGGGTTCGGGTTTGGGGCAGATGTCACAGCGGCGAATCAGGTGGTGCTCTTCAATGGTGGACGTGGATAGTAGGTCTAAGCAAGTGGTGATGTTCGATAGTGGGTGTGGTCATGTGGGTAGTGAACTCGCTTGGTTAAGCCGACAATGATGGATGACGTCTGGATGGGGGCAGTGATAAGGAAAGGAAGACATGGGAGGTTGTGGTTGGTGGAATCAGATCATGATGTGATCAATTATAGATTTGAAGATTGAAATTTGAATATTTAATGAAAATTTCAAATTGTAACTTAAAGATCCGTATGAAACGGTTTTTAACTTTTTAATGTTCCTAAACTAGCCTTTTGCCTTTTGTAAAATAAGAAATTAAGTGAAATATATATATATATATATATATATATATATATATATATATATATATATATATATATATATATATATATGGGAGGGATCAAGAGAGAACTCCATATTAAGTTGAGAACTAGAGAACTAAAAAAAATGTATGGATGGAATTTTTAAAAGAGGGGTAAAATTGGAACTTTAAATATGTAAATCTTTAAACATTTCTATCTTTTGCATACATTAAGTTTTTAAAAAAGTTTTAGCACCATTAGATCAAGAATTTCATTATCTTTCATTTGAGTATAAATAACATTATAAAAAAAATAATTTTTTCACGTTTTTTTTACTTTCAATACTGCATATATGTAATATACGATACCGTATGTTTTTAAATTGTGGAAATCAATACGGTGTTGTTATGAACCTAAATTACCCAAGAAACCATCAAAATTACATACTTTGATAAAATACAAAAGTTCAAGGGCATTGATTTCGATGACGTTATCACAAAAAAACAACATCATCATGCCTCAATTCCAATTTTGGATTTTCTCATATGATCGTATTATATATTATATTGCTCCCGGTGAGTGTAACCACCCGGGAGATTTGATCTCGACCGTCAATCAAGGCTGAAACAAGATCCTGACCATATAAACCTTGCGGTTGAGTTTTTTTCGGTCAATTACATAGCAGTTTTTTCTTCCTCTTTTCACTCCCCCCATGTTCGGCAGTTTTTTTTTGCAGTTGTTTTTAGTAAGACTTCCTCTTTTCACTCCCCCCATGTTCGGCAGTTTTTTTTTGCAGTTGATTTTAGTGAGACTTCGTCTTTCATTTCCCCCATGTACACCCGTTACCTCCACAACTTTCGGCCCTTTCACTGTATATAAATACCACTTAAAAATTAGATTGAAAGAATCACAATCACGCTATTTATTTTCATGAACAGAGGTACCTGCAAACTATTCTCCTTCGTTTCTGTTTGTTTTAAGCTCATTTTCAATTGCTAACTTATCTTTATTTGATTCAGCAGCTTGTACAACAAATCAAAAGGCCATGGATCCTGCAAAGACACAAAAACTGTATGAAAATGAACTATCTGCTGAAAAGGTAAAACTTTTAACTTTTAAACTTGTACTAGGCTATTAACAAGAAACATATCTTTATTTAACATGTTCTGTTTTTCAGGTTTAAAATGTGGAGGAAGAAATACAAAATGACTTTAAACTGGTTAATGTGCTTCAACATTTTTTATATAATTTCTGTCTTTTGTTATCATTTGTTGACTTTTGCAATATATAGAAAGAGGATGAAGATGTTGCGATCATCGAATGGAGGTATCATTGTCTCACAAAAAATCGTAAAAGGACTCGTGCACTTAAGAATTGGAAATGGGATGAGGTTATAGACATTAGCAGTTCAGAGGATGATGAGGATTTGGACGCTGATGCTGAGACTGTCATTGAAGAGACGGGATTAGCTCTTCCAACAACCCATAAACGTGCTAGACATTGATCAATTAGATCTTTACTTCCAGTTTCTAGGATTCAAAGATGCTTTTAATTTTTGGTATTTAGTTGTTTTTAGTTAGGTGTTGGAATCTTCATATCAGTTTTGTATATGTTTCAAATTAACTTAACTTTGGCTTATGTTTTATTTCTCTGTTGCTTGCATTTATCCTTTTGTCATTACTCAGTTATTATGTTTATTAAGCATTACACAAAACTGAAAACTTACACAAAAATGAAAACATATAGTCACCAAATAAACAAAATCAATGGCAGTCGGATTGTTTAAACATGAAACAAATAGTTATTTACCATCCAGAATAGCTAGCCGGTTATAAAATTAAGAATATCCTCACCCACCATGACACCATCATTAATCGTTCAAATATTAAAACTTTATATCAAGACCTATACATTTTGTTTGATGGGTTGTTTACCTTCCAGAATAGCTAGGCGGTTGTTAAAAGTCAAGATGTGCCCCAACCTATCAAGAGCTTCACCAAACGCCATCGTCAATGTTGTAGTTGTTGATGAGGCTTTGAGGAAGAAACCGATAACATGGATGCAGTAGCCGCAACATAACTGCCATGATTGATTCTTCTTTATTGTTGATGAAGAAGAGCAAGAAACTGTTCATAAGATCAATTGTGTCCACAAAATGTTTAAAACCAGCAAATCGTTTGATGAGGAGGCGGCAGACTATGGAAAATTAGGTTTAGGAGAAAAGGGAAAATTAGGGTTAGGAGATATCTAGGTTGTTAACGGCATTGGTAAATATATATTGATGTGTTTTTATTAAATTACTAAATATCCTCACCTACCATGCCACCATCATTAATTGTTTAAATATAATATTATTGTTTAATGACTTTATTAAAACATTATATCAAGACCTATAGATTTGTTTGATGGGTTATTTTTAGATCATGAGATTGTATTATATATATATTTATTTATTTTTATATGTATATATACTATTAAATATAATTATGTATAGTCAAGCATAGATGTATTATAACCTCAAGTGTTTCACCATTGCACAACACCATCAAATAGTTGATGATAAGGATGATCATGAGTATAAGAAACAAAATAAGAAAAGTTCTATAAGGTTTAAGAAAAATAATCCTAGCTCGAACCTCAAGATTGTGATTTACCAAACTTTATTTACAATAAAACATACTTATGTAATCATTTTCCGAATAATATTAGTCTCGATGATGCTCGGTTTTGCGTTAAAATGGGTATTCTTTATTGTTTAAGTGTTTACAAGCATATAATCGAGAATAATGATAACGTCATACAGAAACAATAATTCAACTATGATTAAGTCTTGACATTACAAAGAATAAATAAAGAGTAAGATTAAATTTGAAAAAAAAATTAAAAATAAAGGACAATACATTTTTCATTATATATATATTTTTTAATTATAATGGTAGGTATTGTTTTTTTGTTATATTTTATGTAACTACCCTTAATACTAATCGATTCTTATTTTAATGTAGTTATTTCTATGTACGATTGCATGTAATTAGGTTCTTATCTTAGACTTTGAGTATGATAATAGTAAGATTATTTATTATAATTGTAAAAATGTGACCCTTAATACTAATCGATTCTTATTTTAATGTAGATAAACCTTTTTGTGCTTCAAGTATTTTAAACATTCATTTGTATCTCTACTTTCAACATCTTAAACATCGATATCTTTTTCAATCTCAATATGGATTGTGTTTAACATACATTCTGTAACAAAAACTATGAAGTAATTTTTTCAAAAACACATTACTATAGCTAAGTTGTTGGTAGCATAAACACATTATCAGACTTAACTTGATGCTTATAACAGGTCCTTAAATATTATATAAAAACTGTTGTTTCCATTCTATTATACATGTACTCCCTCATTTGGATTAAAATGTCTTTTTCAAATAAATTGCAAGTGAAAATGCTCACCCATATACCTATTTTGTTAGTTTATATCAATTATTTTAATTTACATGTTTACTTCAAAATTTTACTCACATACTTGAAACTGCTGCAATTTTTATGTGTTCTTTGTAGTTTACCCGTTGTTAATTTCATTACTTTGTGGTTTTTATAATAAAGTTTGATTTTTTTCATCTCATAATTTATAGGAGTTGTAATTTGATGTTAAACAAATTCTGTTCATGTTTAGAATGCAAAAGGTATGTTGGTGGTAATGTATGCGATTGAATAGTCAGAGAAGTAAGACGTTACATATGAGACCATTTTCATTGTTATCACTACATAGAAGCCAGCCTTCTCTTCTGTGTAATCAACAAATGCTCTTACTGTTGTAAACCTCAAAACCCATTGTCACAAAGACGTTTAGCTCTTATTTATATTCTAATGCTAAAAGCCTAAAAAGGTAATATAACTAGTGTTGTTTATGATGTAATTTTGTACAAATATGATATGATTCTCACATAATATTTTATTATGTTTTTTTGTAGTTGTGTGGTTAAAAATTTTTGTTGATAGTAATCTATAAGAATAATTAGAAAATTAAAACAATACATATGAGACCCATGGTAGGCCGTTGATAACATGTCGAAACCCGGCCTCTGGACGGGTATAAAACTAAGTGACATTGCTAGCAATAACTTGTTCACGTTATGTGATGTGGTATGAATATGTGCAGCATGCGCATATCATAATACCAATTATATGAGTCATGTTATATTAATCTGTTATTTGGAATTGAGAAGCCAAATTGAGTTACGATCGATTTTTAAAGGGCGAATAATATTTTACTAAAATGAATGACGATTATTGGATAAATGAGAAAGAGAAAAATTATGATCTAAGAGGAGAAGACCGAGTCGTCCATTAACATTGAATAAAGATCAATGAGTTAAGTTTTCTAATAAAAAAATTTAAGTTAATTTATCAAGGCTACGTATTTTTAATTGTTTTACGTGTAACTTAGGTGCATAACATCACCATATTCACTATCCCCTTTTAAATTTTATAGTATTGCATATATGCAGTATCGTATACTACTATATGTAGTATCAAAGTACTACATATATAGAGTATATGCAATATTGATGCATTGCTATCTTATAGTTTGAATTTCAATTTTTTTACTTTTTATGATATTTATCATTGGTTTATTAGTTTATTATCTTTATGTTTAGACATAGTATAAGTATTGTTTTTGTTTTCATTTGCCATAAGTTTTTTAATATGAAATCTTATGAACTTTGTTATTGGTTATTTGAGATCATATGTACACTTTAAATAATTATTAGACTCTTGAGTCATTTGGTCACTTAATAAATGCATCAAGTACATTGATACTACATATATGTAGTATCAAAAAAACCAAAATGTGATTTTTAAAATTATTTAATGTAAATAACGTATGAAAAAGTTAGTAACATTTAAAAAAAAATATAATCAAATACAATATCGCAATACTACATATATGTAGTATGAAATTTAAAAAAACGAGAAAAAAAATATTTTTTATAACGTTATTTATACTCAAATGAAAGATAATGAAATTCTTGATCTAATGGTGCAATTTTTTTAAAATAATATTAATGTATGCAAAAGATAGAAATGTTTAAAGATTTATATATTTAAAGTTCCAATTTTAAAGATAGAAATGTTTTATAATGTAGTATATATATATATATATATATATATACTACATTATAAAACATCTTGGATGGGCAAAATAGTAAATTAACATTTTCCTTAATGTTGAAATCTTAATCATGTGTATTGTCAACAACCTTAAAATGCAGGGACCAAACTTGTCATTTGAGAATGTTTAATGTACAAGGTCTTAACCCTTGTTGAACACAGCGGCTGCAAACAAAAATCTGCAACAAAGCAGATCTGCAACACCAACACACAAACGCAGAGCAACAAAGAAGAGGAAAGATTCCACGATGTTTTTTCTCCTGTTCTATCAATCAGTACACGGTTATGGAAAAATAGGTGGTAAAGTGAACATTCAAATCTCGCCTGCATCTTGCTATATATTGGTTCATTACTCGCCTGCTTTAGATGCTTGCCATTCAATTCGGTTCATTACTCCATATCTCAGGTTTGTTACTCATGCTCCTGCTCTAATAATTTTTTTATCAAACTTATAATTTCTGTTCAATCCAAGGGTTTGGGTTTCATTGAATACGGTTTTGGGTTTATGGTTTGTGTTTTGTTACTCATGTTGCATGTTGTGTTTGTGGATCAATCTTCAATACAAGGTATGTTGTGTTTTGTTGTATTTGTGGTCTATTGTGTTGTATTTAGGTTTATGGCTCAATAAAAACGACCATTTTGTCAGCAGCAGCAAATTTCAACAGCAACAGCACTTAGTGTTTTAAAATATAATCTTTTTGGGCCATTTTTGCTTATAAAACTTTAGATTTTGAAACATCAGCAACACATGTGTATGTGTGTGTTTGAAATAGCAGCTTCAACACACTTAAAATATGTGTGTATGCGTGTGTGTATGTGTGTGTGTTTGGGCCATTTAACCTGCTGCTGTTTAATCTGCTACTGTTTGAATCTGAATGTGTGTGTTAGTACGATAAAGACTTCAAAAAACACACACCTTCATACAATAAACAACAGCTTCACCTGTGTGTATGTGTATGAAACTTGTTGTTGCTGCTGTGTTATGTATATGTGTGTGTGTGTGTGTGTGTGTTTGAAACAACAAAAACTTGTTGCTGTTGTGTTGTGTCACACCCTCAATTTTCCACAAACGGGGTATCCGTTAGGAGTGTGACATACCAGGATCTCAAGCCATTAGTTACAGCAAACACTGACTCAACGTTTTAAACGAAAGTTCCTTATTAAAGTGTTAAACCGAAACCCTGGGTTTAAAATGAAAAGTTCCAAAGTTTAGCGGAAGCATTAGAAAACCCGTACTAAAATCCAAGTACGTAATAGTAAAGATTAAACCAACCAAAGTTACGAAACCCGTGCATAAAGTTAGCACGACCCAAACAACCGTTTTCAAAAACCAATAACAGTATTAAATAATGAAATATAGTAGTTTCAAGACCAATGCATGCAAGTGTCCTACTCGTGCGCCTTCCTAGTTCCCTAAGAAAAACATACTAAAACGAGTCAACAAATAATGTTGGTGAGTTCAATGAGTTTAAATAAATAAATAAATAAAATATAAGTTTCCTGGATAAATCAATATATATTGCTGGTTTGCAAGACCTCCTTGCTTACTACACGAGCACGTCGAGATTAAACTGAACGTTACTTGACTTGCCTTGTCGCCATCACTACGGATGACCAAATGTTTAAAGGACAATTTGCACCAACTAGCTCCCCGCTAGTGGTGGGGTCTGCCGGACCCGTAGTACTACTCAAATTTCCCCGTTATGCCGAAGTTGGCATATAAATAATCTCGACTAAAGAAAAGGACTTTATAAGTATGCTAATGCTCGGTAAAATAAGCCCTTAACAATAATATTATTTATCCCCAAAGATTGCCCAAGTTGGCAATGAAAGTTTTGCCCGAAGGCCCCACCTGAAGGTGTAAAACGTAGCCGTAGTTGGCCCCGCCCGAAGGCAATAAGTTTTGCCCGAAGGCCCCATCCGAAGGTGTAAAACGTAGCCTTAGTTGGCTCTGCCCGAAGGCATAAAGTTTTGCCCGAAGGCCCTGCCCGAAGGCATAAAAATGTAGTCCGCCCGAAGGCGCTGTAAAATAGTTGCCCGAAGGCGTGTAAAAACATTTGTATGTTTTCTCCCCGAAAAAAAATATTTAAAAGCGGGCAAAGAACTCACCTTTGAAGCGCACAGCAAATAACAGCAAAGATGCAACAAAAGAACCTAGACCGTCTTACGACTTGCTTTAATAATTATTTACTAATTATCAACTAAGAACAAGTAATATATATAACTTGGTATTCGATAGGGTTTCGCGTGTTCGGTTCGATTTCCATACAGTACCAATATTACATAAGTTTGCACGTATTAAACATGTCATGATTGAGTATCTACTTTCATGCAAATACTCTCACCTATAAGATAACATCCACATGATCAATACCCTTTTTACGTATGCCTTTGCCTTTTGATTTTTACGCTCGCAACATGTAATACACACATATTTATCCATACACAAGCAATACATACGACATATATACACATGATCATTGCACACATACCTACTCTGCAGTTACCTACCTACATACGTCCATTATTGAACTACTCTTACATATATCAATTTCTAAAACTAAACATATATCCAACACATCCCTATATATCTTGCTGCTTTGTTGTTGTGTTATCGTGCACATATACATATAGTATAGTAATACATGCTACATCCATATACCCACATAAACATACATTGCATACAATGTCGACACACACATTGCATACATCTAATATACTGTTAATCTGCTGCTTTAAATGCATACAAAATATTTTATGAATCTATTGTCGATCAGTCTACACCTATGCATAACTCATCTCATTTACCTACATATTAATGTCGAACCTGTACAACAATCACAAATATATCTTCATCTTGTTTACATGCCCTGATCACATACCATATACATTCATATTATATCTACTCACTTCCTATTGTTTTAATAACCTACACATATACCAATATACAACACATCGACACAGCAAATATACCATACCTGTACACACACACACATATATATATATATATACATACTTACACAGGTTGTTGTACATGCATGATCATACATAGATACGACATTATACTTACAACACATACTGTTACATACACCAAAATATACATACAAATCATACGCACACATATATATGTATTGACCTGCTGGATCGAACCAAGAACAAAACCCGTAACGAAACCGAAACGACCCGAAAACTAAACCGTACTCATATCTAACGCCAACGGAAAGCGATGAATGAAACGACACGTACCAGCGGGCAAGAAGTTGCAGGATACCGGAGTTGCAGGTTCGCCGGCGATGCGCGGTTTCGACTGCCGTTTCTTTTGCGATTTTGATTTTCAGCACCGGTGAATAGGAGAAACGAGGGAGGAGCTGCTGCGTCTGCTCTTTGCGGCTGCTGTAGGAACGAAGACGATGATGATCGGAAGTGAAGAGCAGCGGCGAAGTTAGAATTAGGGTTGTGTGTGTGTTTGTACGATGTCGCAGGCGAGGGGGAAAAGGGACGGGGGGGTTGGTTTTATAATTACTAAAGTTTTGTGGATTTGCAATATGGTCCTTCTAGTTTATTAGGTTAGTTATATTAGTTAGGTTAATAAGATTTAACTTTCATAATTCACAAAACGAACCCCAAACTTATATCTGAAACATAACGGAATAAGTTGAGAATAGCTAACGGTGTTAACCTAAAATGACAGGGTGTCACATGTTGTATGTATGAAAGCATGTATAAAACTTTGAGTTTTTGAAACAGCAGCAACACATATGTGTGTGTGTGTGTGTTTGAAACATCAACTTCAACACACTTAAAATATGTGTGTGTGTGTGTGTGTTTGGGCCATTTAACCTGCTGCTGTTTAACCTGCTGCTGTTTGAATTTGAATGTGTTTGTTAGTATGATAAAGACTTCAAAAAACACACACCTTCATACAATAAATAGCAGCTTCACCTGTCTATATGTGTATGAAACTTGTTACTGCCGCTATGTTGTGTATATGTGTGTGTGTGTGTGTTTGAAACAGCAAAAACTTGTTGATGCTGCTGGGTTGTATGTATGAATGTATGTTGTTGCTTATGAATGTTTATATGTTGTTGCTTATGAATGTATATATGAACTTGCTTATGCTTATGACTGTGTTTGGGTTGTGTTGTGTGTATAAACAATAAAAGCATGTATAAACTATGTGTGTGTGGGGGGGGGGGGTTAAACAATTGTTGTTGTTTATATAAAGTTGTTGTGTTGTGAGTGATAATGAATTCCCAAAAATACAAAAGAAAGTTGCTGCTGCTGTTTAACTTTTTTTTAAAACAGATGATGTTTGAATATGCTGCTGTTTGAATCTGCTGCTGTGTTGTGTATTTTTTTTTACTTTTGGGAATTCACAAAACCGAAAAAAAAAAAAATATACACAACACAGCAGCAGATTCAAACAGCAGCATATTCAAACATCATCTGTTTTAAAAAAAAGTTAAACAGCAGCAGCAACTTTCTTTTGTATTTTTGGGAATTCATTATCACTCACAACACAACAACTTTATATAAACAACAACAATTGTTTAACCCCCCCCCCCCCACACACACACACACATAGTTTATACATGCTTTTATTGTTTATACACACAACAGAACCCAAACACCCTACCCCCAAATCTAAAATACACACAAAACCAAAAAAAAAATATACACAACACAGCAGCAGATTCGAACAACAGCATATTCAAACATCATCTGTTTTAAAAAAAAAATTAAACAGCAGCAGCAACTTTCTTTTGTATATTTGGGAATTCATTATCACTCACAACACAACAACTTTATATAAACAACAACAATTGTTTAACCCCCCCCCCACACACACATAGTTTATACATGCTTTTATTGTTTATACACACAACACAACCCAAACACATTCATAAGCATAAGCAAGTTCATATATACATTCATACGCAACAACATATAAACATTCATAAGCAACAACATACATTCATACATACAACACAGTAGCATCAACAAGTTTTTGCTGTTTCAAACACACACACACACATATACACAACACAGCAGCAGTAACAAGTTTCATACACATATAGACAGGTGAAGCTGCTATTTATTGTATGAAGGTGTGTGTTTTTTGAAGTCTTTATCATACTAACAAACACATTCAAATTCAAACAGCAGCAGGTTAAATGGCCCAAACACACACACACACACACATATTTTAAGTGTGTTGAAGTTGATGTTTCAAACACACACACACACACACATATGTGTTGCTGCTGTTTTAAAAACTCAAAGTTTTATACATGCTTTCATACATACAACACAACAGCAACAAGTTGAAAGTATTTTTTTTATGTAAATACAATCCTGAAAGTATTTTTTTAACCTTGATAAAGATTCAATATATAATGTGCTTACTATCCAAAATCATACTAAATTTTATATTATATAGTAATTACCTTTTACAAAATGATTGTAAAGCCAAATACAATGTGTTTTAGTATTTTTTTTCTAATGTGTAAGGTATGTGTACTAATGTATTATTTGTTTTGTGTAGGCTCTATAACCAAAACTCTGATTATTGATGACAAGTTGACAACGGTATAAGATGTGAGTGAAGCAAAGTGGAATGAGCATGTGTTATTTTGTATGTGGAAATCGCAAGGAAAGACTGGATTTGGGAAAGATGGTGATATATGGAAGGTTTTATGTAAAAGTTGTTCGATATTATGAGTTGGGCCAAGATAAAAAGTTCAACGTTATTCTATTATTGCATATTTGATTTGATTCGTGCGGTTTAATTTGCCGAGCTACATGTGTGCCAACCAAGACATGCGTAGTTTATGTTGTGTACATGACAAAACAAGATGTCATATCCGAGAATAATGTTGTAAATTGTCGTCGCCGCTGCATCGCGCGGGTACTTTACTAGTATATATATATATATATAGGGTAGGGTTCAAGAGAGAACTCATTTTAAGTTGAGAACTAGAGAACTACCAAAATGATAAGGGATGGAATTTTAAATAGGAGGGGTAAAATTGGTACTTTAAATATAAAAATCTTAAAATATTTCTATCTTTTGCATACGTTAATATTATTTAAAAAAAATTGCACCATTAGATCAAGAATTTCTTTATCTTTCATTTGAGTATAAATAACGTTATAAAAATATATTTTTTTCTCGTTTTTTTAATTTCCATACTGCATATATGTAATATTGCGAATTTGTACTTGATTATATTTTTCTTTAAACGTTACTAACTTTTCCATACCTTATTTATATTAAAAAAATTTAAAAATCACATTTTCGTTTTTTCGATACTACATATATGTAGTATCACTATACTTGATGCATTTTTTGAAGCGGCCAAATAGCTCGGGAGTTTAATAATTATTTAAATTGTACATACGATCTCAAATGACCAGTAACAAAGTTCATAATATTCCATATAAAAAAACTTATTACAAATGAAAACAAAACCAATACTTATACTATGTCTAAACATAAAAATAATAATAAACTAATAAATTAAAGATAATAATAATAACAAAATAAAATACACCTGAAATTCAAACTATAAGATAACAATGCATCAATTGCATATACTACATATATGTAGTAGTATGATACTACATATATGTAGTATACGATACTACATATATGCAATACTATAAACTTTAAAGAAGGATAGTCAATACAGTGATGTTATGCACATAAGTCACACGTAAAACCATTAAAACTACCTAACTTTGATAAAATAAGTTAAATTATTTTTTATTAGAAAACTAACTCATTGATCTTTATTCTATTTAATGGACGAACTGGTCTTCTCCACTTAGATCATAGTTTTCTCTTTCCCATTTACTCAATAATCGTCATTCATTTTAATAAAAAATCACTTGTCCTTTAAAATTCGATTGTACACCAATTTGGCTTTCCAATTCCAACAAACAGATTAACATAACATGACTCTTATAATTTGTATTGTTATATGCTCATGCTGCACACATTCATACCACATCACATAACGTGGACCAAGTATTTGTTAGCAATGTGAATACGATCATATGAGAAAAATTCAAATTTAGAATTAATGCATGACGGTGTTGTTTTTTGTTATGGTATCATCGAAATCAATATCAGGGAACTTTTGTTATTTTATCAAAGTACGTAGTTTTGATGGTTTGTCATGTAATTTAGATGCATAACAACAACATATTCACTTTCCCCAATTTAAAAACATATAATATCGTATACTACATATATGAAGTATTGAAATTAAAAAAACGAGAAATTTTTATTTTTTTATAACGTTATTTATACTCAAATGAAAGATACTAAAATTCTTGATCCAATGGTGCGAAAAAAAATTTAAAAACTTAACGTATGCAAAAGATAGAAATGTTTAAAGATTTATATATTTAAAATTCCAAATTTGCCCCTCCACTTTAAAATTTCATCCCTTGTCTTTTGGGAGTTCTCTAGTTCTCAACTTAATATGGAGTTCTCTCTTGATCCCTCCCATATATATATATATATATATATATATATATATATATATATATATATATATATATATATATATATATATATATATATATATATATATATATATATATATATATATATATATATATATATATGGAGGCCTTCAAATAGGGACACTATTAAGTTGAGGACAAAAAGTACAAGGCTTTTGTCCAATCACATTATTTCTAGGTTATTAATTAAATATAAAACAATAAAAATAAGAACATTTAAGCAGTTATTTAAAAAAAGGTATTTTGTAATTCAATTTATTTGATGCAGTTGCCGTTTATCATGAAATTTAGGTGATTTTAGTTTGAAATTTTAAAACTCTCTTCATCTTTTACAACTACTTATCATCTGATCAAGAAATCAGAAATAAAATGAAACCCTAATTTCTACAAAAAGCTGCGATTCAATCGATTGAAGTTGAAACAATCTCAAACATCAAAAGATAATGTATTCGACCTAATTTATTGTTGCAAAAGTTTAATATCGATTACGAAATATCTGGTAATAGTGTTTCAGTTTTCGTATTGATGAAAATGTTAGAATCGATTTGAGATATCTGCTATTACCTAGTGTATATTGGTAGTAGATTGTAATCTCAACATAGTAAGCATCTTTGATTGTATACATCGACATATATATGTGAATTTAGGATTATAATATGAACTTGAAATATAACAGATTCATTAATGCATGTCATTAGTTAAATTAAGAAATTGGGTATTAACATTGAGGGTTTAACTATTCTGTAGTTTAGGTTAGCAATGATGAACTCAAAATATGGTTTGAAGTCATTAAGTTTTAGGTTTGAAATGTTGAATTAAAATATGCATTCAGATTTAACTGATGGATATACGCATTCATACTAATCTGATGTATATTTGCATTATCCTATTGTTAAGATTCATAGTAACTTAATGTGTAGAATGGTTATTTAGGATTGCACTGTTGAAGTAAAAAATGGGATAAATGAAGTAATTTAGGATTTTTATATAATGTTATTTAGTCTTGTAATGTTGAAGTAAAATATGTTTTAAACTGAAAATAGTTAACAGTTTGTAATGCCGAATCTGATGCACATATGCATTGAGATTCAACTGATGCACATATGCATTCATAGACATCTGCTACATATATGCAGTCTTACTAATCTGATGTATACTTTCATTATGCTATTTTTAAGATTAACAATAATCTAATGAGTAAAATGGTTATTTAGTCTTACAATGTTGAAGTAAAATATGGGATAAATGATGTTTATGAAATCATAGTGCATATATGCATTTAAAGAAATGTGCACTGTTGTATAATTTTAGATCATGTAAGTATATATATATATATATATATATATATATATATATATATATATATATATATATATATATATATATATATATTCTATCAATGATGATGTTTTTTCCTTTTATTATAAACGGGTTTGAAGTCAAAATAGTTAATCATAAGCATATTTAGTAATTTTAGAGCATGTCATTATTCACATGTATTCTGTCATCGTATATATGCATTATGATATTGTTTAGATTCATTATTTAACTAGGTCTAATACCCGTGTGTTACACACGGGTTAATTATAATATTTTTAAAGAAAATTATAACTATTATGTTTATGGATTTATAAATATTAATATTTAAGTTAGCTCATCAACTCATGCATGGTTAAAACACTTAATTTTCCCTCCAAAGTTTTCTGTTATATAACAAAAAAATTTCCCCCCAAAAATGGCCCCCTAAAACCTTGATTTATTAGGTAGATTTTATTGTTTAAATGCATATATGGGAAAAGAAGCAAAAGATAAGGAAACAAACTATGGTAAGGATACTATATTATATTTGATTAACAATATTAAACACAATGAAGTTTTGATAATTAAATATGTTTATAATTTAAATTCAAACAGAAAGGAGAAGTGTTCGGATATCAAGCAAGTTGAGAACAGTGACGAGATCCAAGACCAAAACATCTATAGATAAAATGGTTAAATCAATTTGTGTTGGTTGGGAATATAGTGTGAAAATTGTTATTGTGAACTTCCAAGATAAAAGAGTGCATGCATGCAATGCACGTTATAGTTTTTTAATAAATAAATATTATTGAGCCTGATTTTATTCGTTATGCAGTTTTTTATCCCAATCATCATCAATCTTGAATCTAAACAAATATCCTCCTACATTAGGAAGGGCACCCCATTCACAATGGAATTTTAAGAAGTTTTCTTGATTATGATGATGGGTTGCTTAGCTTCCATGGCTGAAGCAGAGTATGTAAAACACAAATACCCCAATCAATGATATTGGAAAAATGACCCAATTTGTTAGATCAGTTGCACAAAAAAGAAGACATTAAGTACATTGGTACAATTGAAAATACACATTAAATCTCAAACAACAAAGAAAGTGATTGCCCACTAAAAAAATGCATACGTGCGTTGTTCATACGTGTAAAAGGGCTTATGTGCATATTTGCATTATTAAAAAGTGCATAAATGCATTTATGAAAAGTACCTATATGATCAAGATTCAACAATTGATATGAATCATAGCAACTTGAAATATATGAAAGACAAGTAATGAATACTTGAAATGGCTTACTTAATTAGTTTCTTTTCATAATTGTATACTAAACTACTATTATTGTTCGTTGTTCTTTAAAATTGAAAAATCGAACTACAACTTCATCACTATACTCCACTTTTTACATCCTCGATGCCACAATTACCATCTACCATCTTTGTTGCTTCTTTATGGTTACCATCAAAACAGAAGCTTCTAAATATTCGTGCAGGAACCACACCCGATAATATAGAGAAACTGCATATGTGCATAAATACATATATGTATTATTAAACTAGGGCGATGCTCAAGATGTGATGTTGTTAACAAAAAAAATGCTAAATGCAATACCAAAAAAACTAAATGAGTTAATTTAACATTTGTTTGCATGCAAGTATAGTTTCGAAAAAAGATAATAACAATGACTTGAGAGCAACTACAAATGTTGGGTGCACTTGATTTTTGCAAAAAACCCAATTATACCATTTCACGACTATTGTAATTCCCGGTATGGGTTTCTTCATTGATGCATAAGATCTTTTTGTTATTCCTTTGGTCATCAGATTGGTAGGTCGTATTTACTATCACAAACACAGTGCACCAAAGCCTCGAACCCTGTAACACCTCGATTATTATGATAGGACTTCTTTATGTGCTTATGCTTATATGAATGTACATTTAAAGGATTATGATTAAAATGATGTATGACGTTTACGATATATGTTATTTTTATGATAAATATGCTGATTACGATATATACGATGGAGCATGAAAATGATTATAAATATACGAGAATGTAAAACGTAATGACTAATTACTCGGTAATTAGAAAAGGGAAGGATTAACGAAGAGGTTATGATGTAATTATGTGTCATTAAGGGTAAAAGAATGAATTAGGCCCAAAATAGTAAGTGGATTAGTTAAGAGGCTTTCCTAAAATAGCCTAATTACCTATTTAAGGCCTAAAGCCCACCTAAAACCCTACCCCAAACATGGAAACCCTACTATTTAAACAACATTCCAGCCACCATCCTCACTTCACCATCTTCACAACAACACACACAAAGCCTAATCTCTTTTGAAGCAAACTAAGGCAAGAAAGAGAAAAATCAAGAATTTTGTAAAACAAAGTGTAGATCTGAAGTTAGAGGGTGTTAAACAACAGGTAATCAAGATCGTGCACCATTACCACTACCATAACCTTGTCCAAACAAGCAAGATCATCTAAGAATCAGGTGAGTTCTAGACCTCACTTTCGTTTCGTTTTAAATACTTTTTGAGGCTAACATGCATACCGATATACTTATATGATTACCCTATGGGTTGACTAAATGAAGACTATACGATTGAATACGTGTTGACTAAATGAAAACTATACGATTGAATACGTGTTGACTAAATGAAGACTATACGATTGAATACGTGTTGACTAAATGAAGACTATACAACTGAATACGTGTTGACTAAATGAAAACTATACGATTGAATACGTGTTGACTAAATAAAGAGTATGTGAATGAATGCGTGTTGACTAAATGAAGAATATGCATAGTAATGTTAGAAATAGAGACAATAATCCGGCTGGGGATTTAAAATACCAGTGAAGAACCGATATATCGGTAGACTCCGTAAGGGTCGAAGAACTATAATCCGGCTGGGGATTTACAATACTAGTGAAGAACTGAAATATCGGTAGACTCCGTAAGGGTCGAAGAACTATAATCCGGCTGGGGATTTACAATACCAGTGAAGAACCGATATATCGGTAGACTCCGTAAGGGTCGAAGAACTATGATCCGGCTGGGGGTTATAATACCAGTTAAGATATTATGTAAATACAGGTTGACTCCATGGGGGTCAAAGAGTTATGACCCGACTGGGGGACACGATACCAGTGAAGAACCAAAATATCGGTAGACTCTGTAAGAGTTGTAGATACGTATTAGATAACGATATTACATCTGTGTGATACTTGACCCTGTGTATGAAAAGATAAACATGAAACGATGAACGATATGATGACATTACCTATGTGCAATATAGGAATGACCAAAGGATGTGTGATGATGTTACTTAAATGTAATACGACTATAAATACAGATATGAAATGTACTTAATGACATTTTAAAACTAGAACTCACTCAGCGTAGCTGACTTTTGTATGCATGTTAGATTAATGTGCAGGTTAGAAGAATATGAGAGCTGCTTGGCATGGGCTAGGGCCAGAGGCTTTGTTGAAGACTGACATTGAAAGAAAAAGAAGTTTTAAGATTAAACGCATATTTCACAATGTTTTAAGATGTTTTGAGCTAATTAAGACAAATGTTAAATTATGTAATGATGTTTCTAATAATTATTTCCGCTGTAATGAAGTTTTGTTAAATGTATGATTGTTTTATGCTTATGTATGCCAAGTGTGATGCTTGCCGAAAGGCGGGCGTTACAAACCCACCGCCCGGTGTCGCGTCAATATAGAAGCTTCCAATCGTTCTTTACCGGTTTGACCACGTTGGTGATACGAGTGACTGGCATGCCACATCTTGTATATCTATAAACTAGACGCATGAAAAGAATCATCAACATCAATAGCTTGCTCATTACTATCGAAATCATACACCATCGGACCTTTGCCCTTATCAACAAAAATTTGAGAATTCCTTGTTAATAAACTAGAGTATGTGCTGCGTATTCCATCCGCCTCTTGACCCAAGAACAAAGAATTGCCTTGTTTATTAGCTATATTGTCAGTTTCGGGATCAAAATCGATAACAACATTATGATCGACATCGTCTAAATGATTGACGTTGTCTGTGATATTGACATTCGATTGATTATCCTTGTATGTATTATGATCCATGACTACAATTGGGAAATCGGATGATTGAATGTATGAAAAATAATTGTATAACAATGGATTATATATATGAAAGAATATAGAATTTGAATTGGATCGGTGTTGAAAACCAAATTGATCCGATAAATATGAAAAGCAAGTTTGAATATATTATGGCTATGATCTAGTTTCAAAACGTGTGTAAGATGAAATTACACAAAAACTCTTGATAACAATTATACTACAAATAAAATTAATAAATAAAACAAAAAAAATTGATTGGTTAATAGTTGTACTTTTTGTCCTCAACTTATAAATGTCCTCATTTGAGAGTCTATATATATATATATATATATATATATATATATATATATATATATATATATATATATATATATATATATAGAGAGAGAGAGAGAGAGAGAGAGAGGGAGGTTCACCTACACAGTATTAGAAATCTCAGAGGCTAAGAAGCAATAAGAGATTGACATGGCATCTAGGAAAATTAGAAGAGGGGGTATTTTAGTAATGCCTACTTTTTTAAATATTCTCTCTCCACATGCAAGTCACATGTCAATTCCCCCACTTTTTTTAAACGTTTATAACTTTCACATACGACATTATTTTTTAAACAAATTACACCATAAAAACGAGCATTTTTTTCTCTTTAAAACGCGTATAATATTTTTCAGCTCATTGTGTCTTCCGTCAGGTCATTGTGTCTTTCGTCTGGTCATTGTGTGATTGTGTCATCCGAAGGGTCGTTGTGTTGTTCATCGGGTCATTGTGTAATCTTATTTGACAAGTATTATACAGTGATCTAATAATAATTACACAATAACACAAAAAGTATTTTAAAGATCTTGCTCTGATAGGTTCAATTGGATCGATATTGCTGCAAATCAGAATGATCTTAGTACAAACACAACAATTCAATCAACAACACAATCCATTACTAAATAATTCTCTTGTATTGATGATCAAAGCAATAAAGTTGCAGTACAATGTGCAGGAGAATACAATCACACACACAATTCTCTCTCTAGCGTGTAATTTGTGATCTAGACTCTCTCTCTAACATTCTCTAGCAACATGCTTTATGCATCAACACTTTAGGGAAAATACAAAATTAACCCTAAACTATACAAACTTGTATAAACAAAGTACAAAGTAAATCTTCTAACAGGAACGAGCCCTAACAGTACTCCCCCTAAGATTTAACTTTGGACTTTTAATCAAAAAATTCTTCAGTTTTCAACTCTTCGCTTTTCGGCTTCAATCTCTCAAAAATCTTCAGGTTCTTCTTTGACCTTCAGCAACAGTTTTCCTTTATGTTCTTCTTGTTCTTTCAAAGCTTCTTCAATGCACGACTTGAACTTCTCAGCGATCACAGCTTGTCTCGGTTTAGACTCGTTTGTGATGATGTCACAAGTCGCCATTCTTTTAGAGTGTCCAAAGTAATACCTGCAAAATCAATATTAGCATAAAACTCGAATTGTCTTTTCTTTCCTTTGACTTTTACTTCTAAGGTACCCTTTGAAGTCACCCTCATATATTCAATCTCAGGCATGTCAATCTTCACAAGGTCAGCATTAAGTAATGCTTTCCTTAATCGAATCTTTTCAGTGGCAGCGCCTATCACTTCAATCATGATCTCAAATAATCTTCTGTCAGCTTCAGCAACAGGATCTTTTATCTTTTCCATCTTGTGGTTGCGCAAATGATCAATGTACGATGGATGTAGCAGTTTGAGCTCGAATGTGCTGAACAACGTGATCATATCTTGATTCCAATCTTCCAAATTGCGAACCAACTTCAGCTCATACGTCTCTTCATGATAGAAATACTTCAGAATAGGCTTTGTCGTTTGCGAACCATCAATAACCTTCAAACCAGGATTGGTCACCTTGTCAAAATATTCATCAGAAAACTCATCTAAATACATATCATGTAGGATCAACTTCTTTTGCTTCCTCTTCTCATTCTTCAAGTATGCAGTATCTTCTTGTTGTCCCCGAAACTCCAAGAACTTTGGCATGCGGCTGATCCCAGCATCCAATAACATTGCACACTTATCTCCACGTTCTGCTTGAGTTTGATTGATCAACCTTAGCTTATGCAGTTCTTTCAAGTCTTGAACCGACAACTTGAAAATACTCGAGTAATATTGATAAACATCACATAATCCATTCACTCTCTTGATCAGAAACGCATCGAAGATATCATCGTACTTCCACGCAATGATTTTCACATCCTTGGATTTTTCTGGTACGATCATCGAGTCCAATAAGTCAGCAACGGACTGACCTTTGCTAAGCAGAGATCTAACGATATCACCTGCTGTGGTAGATTTGTGCCATGACGCGCGTACGCCCATAGGAATGTGATATGACTTCATCTCGCTAGGAAACATATCAATCAACTCTTTCCTCTTCTTATGAGCATCTTCGGGCAGCGCCATCAATGGAATCTCCTTGGGCTCAAGTACTTTGAACCCTTTGGTTAATTCAAAGTATTGTGGATTATTATAATCTAAAAAGAGCATACGGTTATGCATCTTTTCAGATTTCTGAAAGCTTATCACAATCTTCTTCAAGGATTCTCTTTTCAACCTCTTTAACGTCTTATACGGATAATTTCTCGAACTCAACCACTGACGCATACTTGTAGTCGTCATCTCTTCAGGATTTTGATGATATAATTCTTCTGGAGGAAGATCATCAATGTTCAGACTTTCTTGAAGAGGCGTCCACTCACCAGGTTCAACAACAAACTCATTCACATCGCCTTCAACCCTATCCTGAGCATACATACACTTTTCGTATTCCTCATTTATTTGACTGACGGCTAGTCCATTCAAATAAACAGGATTATACTTCACCTTCTCCAGATATGCAAACCGTTCTTCCAAGTCATATGGTATATCTTCACCAATGTTTGCCTCAGGTTCAGAACCTGAGAAATCAACTTCATCTAAATCATCTAATACTTCGATTGTAGGTTCAGTTTCAGCTTGAACCGGCTCAAGCTGAACTGTTTCATCAATTATAGCTTTCTTCACAAACTCATCTTCTTTAACAATTTCAGGCACTTCAGTTGCTAGTACAGCTTCAGTTTGAATCGGCTCAACCTGAACTGTTTCTTCAATTCTAGCTTTCTTTACATGCTCATCTTCTTTCACTATCTCCGATACTTCATCTAGTTTACGTTTTCCCTCCGCTTTGTCATGAATGACGATATCAGCAGCATCATCGGGAATGGGAATTGGTACTTCGATCTTTTCACCCACAGCCTTAGATCCTCGTGATCTAGTATAGTAAACTTTTATCTCCTTTGAAGGCCCAGATACTTCCATCACTTCATCCGAAAAGTCTTTATCAGAAGGAGATCCTGATTTCTTCGGTTCAGCTTCCTCTAACTATTTTTCCAACATCTCTTTTTCGACATTCAAAGTATTACATTCAGCATAAAGCTCTTTGTAATCTTCCTATAGTTTCTCATACTCAGAATCAAGTTCTTTGAAGACCTTCATATTCTTCATATTGGTTTCTCTGAACTCATTCAGTCTAACCTTCTTTCGCTCATTTGAAGCCTTTAACAACTCATTTTCCTTCATCAGATCTTCTACCAACTTATTCAGACGTTCAATCTCTTTGTCTTTTTCCCTCAAAATGTCAACTGAAACAACTTTTGCTGAAGACTTCATAGGTTGTTCAATTTGTGTAGTTGAAGGAGATGAAGTTGTGGGAAAATCTACTGGTTCAGAACGACTGACACCAGCATCAGCACCATCAACTGCCTGTGCCACAGTCTCCACCTCAGCCATCACTTCTTGTGCAATCTGAACAATATCAATCTGTTCAGGTACACTGGCTTCTTCAAAGACATTTGGCTCCTCAACAATCATAGGGTCAATCACAGTCTTAGATCGTCGTGATCTAGAGTAATGAACTGTGATGTCCCTTGGAGCTTCAACCATAGCAACTTCTACTTCTTTTTCAACTTCTACAGGTTCAAAAACCTCAACATTTTCAATCATAATTGGTTCAACAACCTCAACATGCAGTTCTACTTCTTCATGTTCTGCCTCCTCAGAAACTGATTCAACACTAGTATCAGCAATAACGTCATCATTTCCATCATCATCATCAGATACTTCATCTTCTTCTGACTCAGAACCACTATCTTTTTCCCTTTCAGATTCAGACTTGAGTGCATCAGGCAAATCATCTATGACATCTTCTGGATTCACAACTTCTCCTTGAGAAATATGATGATACACTTCTTCAATATCTTCTTCATTGTTTGCTATATCTCGCATATAGACAAACATTTGTACATCTGCAACATTCCCAATACTCATCTTTCTGTAAGATAGAGCATTCATATCTTCAGTTATCAGTAAATCACCATTCACACCCTTTTCACGAATAGCTGGATGTGCAATGTTGATCATCAGTTGCAGGAATCTTGGATACATCAGAAACTTGAATCTTTTACCTTTCACCAGATTGAAGATAAATCCCTTCATAATCCACTTTGACATATTGAATGGTCTATTCATCGCTATTGCAACTATTGGGGATGCAATATCCGATGGAAAGTTGTCAAAGCCAGCACTTCTTCTAGACATACACTGTTGTACAACATAACACAGCAACTTCCATTTCTTTCCTAATCTGGCTCTAAAAAACTGCTGCTTTGGAAATACAGAAGGATGTCCCATATTAATGATGCATGTCTGACATTCAGCAGTTATTAGTTCATCTGGAGCACCAACATCTTCTTCATCAATCCTCAATGCAGTCCGGATGGACTCTTCAAACACAGTTAACTGTAACTGTCTGGTAATGTTTCCTCTAACCACAGATACACCAGCTTCATCAGTGATCACCTCTGCAGTCCTCCAGAAACTCTTAATAAGTCTGGCATACACAATGGGTTTGGCACACATTGCATACACATACTTTGTTCTTCTCAAGAATCTGATCATATCTCTATACCCTTCAGCTTCTGGTATAGATTCATCTAACATAGCAACAAGATTGTGCTTGGGCTCAAACTTAAGATCATTCATCTGTTTTGACTAAACAAGACACATGTGTTAGACTTTTTCATTCACAAATAACAAATTTTGCATAGGAATTTAAACATAAAGAGACAATGTAACAACTCACACAAACATTTATCACCTAAGTTAATTCAAACAATCTGATAATCATCATTTTGTCCAACAAAAACTTTTGTGTATCAATGATCATGTAACACCATACACTTAATTGCTTAAAACCTTAAGCATAAATTAGTAACTTGCACAATGAAGTTGTGTGACATGTTTCAGTTTATTTTTCACATCAGTTAAACAATCAATAACAGATGATTCATCTTTTAAGATCAAAACATGAACAGCTTAATGGTTCATTAATGGCGGTTCGACAGAGTTTGAAAATTTTCATTTGATTTCGTCGATTTCAGGTGATTTGATGTAAATTAATGGATGAAAATTGATAATTAACAGTTATTACACCTATTACAACACTCGATTTAAGTTTTAACACACATAATCAAAGTGTCGATTCAAAGTCCAAATACTGTTCATCATCAACATTTCGTTTTTAAGAGCAATCAGTGGGTTTAACATTGTCGAAGCATGTAGAATATACCTTATTCAATCACTAAAACTTGTTATGGAATCAACGATTGAATATGATATTGGACGATTAAAGTACAGGGGATTTGCTTGAAAGTGTTTGTGAAAAGTGATAAGTGTTTGAGAAAAGGCGGGTATATATATGTTGTTCAGCCGGCTCAAGAATTAGGTCAAAATTAAAGAGACGGGTCAACATATTGGACGGATCATGTACTGTTGAGACGCGTCAAGTACTGTTGGGACGGGTCACAACCTTTGGACGGGTCAACATTTAACATGTAAAACACTTAGACGGATCAAGCACAGTAGAGACGGGTCAAGTACTGTAGAGACGGGTCAGAGTTAGGAACAACTACACCTTTGTTTTGGTTTTACCCATCACCCGGCTGTACAGTTGACTCCTTATCATCACCCGGCAACACAATGACTTCATGTTCATTACCCGGCTGCACAGTGATAATGTCTCTCATCACCCGGCTGTACAGTTGCCATACTCACCCGACTGCACAGTGTCTTCACTTACACGGCTGTATAGAAACTTCATTCTATTACCCGTCTGTATAGTGTCTTCACTTCATCACCCGGCTGTATAGTAACTTACAACTTTTGTCACCCGGCATCATTTCCTTCTTTCACCCGGCTACTTATCATTCAGTCACCCGGCTAAACATTGATGCCTTCACCCGGCAACTTTCCATTCAGTCACCCGGCTACAACACTTAACAGATTTTTCACAACTTTTCTTTGTCTGTTGACTTTTCAACTGAATTTATTGCACCTGCAAACATTCTCGACATATTAATTAGACAAGACATCCTTATTAGGGTTTGTCAAATTAAACAATCAAAAATAGAATTTTAGGGCAACAAATTCTTTCTTTTTCATTTTCTTTGATTTTTCTCACAAAAATGTTTTTGCACAACCAATATTTCTATATCCCGAAGCAATTTTCTTTAATCAAAAACAAATTACAAGACCTTAGGTTTGTTTTTAACATATCCAATACATTTGCTTTCATTGACCACATAATCCTTACATTCAACACACTTATTTCAAATATTTTTGACTTTTTGTAAATATTTTTCTTCTTCAATTATTCTCCCCCTAAACTTGAAATTTCTTGAAATTTTTAAGTTTAAAAAGGATGTCGATGTGTCAATAAAGATTCCATATGCCTGCACACACAAAGCACACACATTAAAATAAATACATATGCAATGCAATGAATCAATATATCGCAGTGAGATCATACCACACATTATCTGAACATGTTTTGCAAATTTGAATAGACATTTGACTTATGTTAGATTGAGTGATGATATGATAACATACCAATTAGCTCGAATTGACACACATACTTTTTCAGTATCATGATGAAATTAAGGTTCGATTAAAATGACTTATGTGACCCTCATGAATACATATGTCAACATATGTCCTCATCAGCCATCACTTGAATGCATATTGCACAAAAACCTGGTCACTTACAATCATAAACAGTGTGGAATCGGGTTCTATTTGGATTTGGTCCACTTTGGGACTTCTTTTGAATTCCTTTTTGGAAATTTTCATTTCCTAACGTTCCCCTTGGGAATCTTTTGAATTCCTTTTTGGAATTTTGTTTGGTGATGGTCCACATTTGGGACTCTTTTTGTTCCATCTTTGGGAATCTTTTGCTGCACCTTGAAGCTCAAAAGAGACTTCATGTGAGACTTCAGGTCTGTGGATACCACAACAAAGAAGCTCACGATGCGGTTCATCACACTGAATAGATTGCATCGTTACCCGATTATGAACAACTATCATCACAAGCAAGGCATCCAAAGATATATATTTAGACATGTATAGCAAAGGAACTTAACACAAAGATCATTAAGTTTAGATTTGTCAACAATGAACTTACTTTTTCAGTCTAATTGTCTGAGCTGTCTCACACATCAATTAACATTCATCAGTCTTTATTATAAAAATGATGAAACAAATAATGTCTAGAGTAACTATCATTTCTCACTTTTTGCAATATAGATTCTTATGACATGAATTTTATTTATTTTTATTTTTTTTTTGTGTTTTGTTTTTTTTTCTTTTCATGCACACTCACAATGCAATAAAATAAAAAGACAAAAGAATCAATACTTGACATCGACCTATCATATTTTTGGCTTTTATATTTTCTGATTTTGTATTGATTTTTGTAAAAATAGAATTAATCATGGTTGATTAACCCTATCGATTGAATTAAGAATTCAAACCGTCGTGACAAGAAAGGTTTTGTGAAAAGATCTGTCAGTTGTTTGTCGGTATGAACCTTAATCAAAATTATTAAACCTTTTTCGGAGTTGTCACTGAGAAAGTGATATCGAATTTCGATATGTTTGGTTTTTGAGTGTTGAACAGGATTAGCAGTGATGAACATAGCAGCAGTATTGTCTATGTAAATAGGAGTTTTGAGAAAGTTAAACCCGTAGTCAAGCAATTGGTTTTGTAGCCACAAAACTTGAGAACATCCTGCAGATGCAGCAATATACTCTGCTTCAGCTGTGGATACAGAAACGTTGGTCTGCTTTTTGCATTGTCAAGAAACAAGTATAGGACCCAGAAATTGACATCCACCCGTAGTCGATTTCCTGTCAAGAGCACACCCACCAAAGTCACTATCAGAATAACTATATAATTCAAAATTGCCTTCATAAGGATACCATAACCCGAGATTCGGCTTCCCTTTAAGGTATCTGAAAATACGTTTGACAGCAACCAGATGCGACTCTTTCGGATTGGACTGATATCTGGCACACACACATACAGCATACATGATGTCTGGTCTTGATGCAGTAAGATACATCAATGAACCAATCATTGATCTATACAGTGTTTGATCAACGGATTTGCCTTTTGGATCCGGCTGTATCTTGCAATTCACATCAGATGGCGTTCGAATATTCTGACAATCCTACATCTTGAACTTTTTCAGCAACTTTTCAACAAACTTTGATTGATTGATAAAAATTCCTTCAGCTGACTGTTTGACTTGCAATCCGAGAAAGAAATTAATCTCTCCCATCGAACTCATCTGAAATCTGGATTTCATAATCTCCTCAAACTCTTTGCACATCGATGGACTTGTTGATCCAAAGATGATACCATCCACATACACTTGAACACACAGAAGATCCTCATTTTCCCGCTTCATAAGTAAAGTAGGATCAATCTGACCTCTTGTAAAACCATGTTCCAGCAGATGTTTAGATAACTTCTCGTACCAAATCCTTGGAGCTTGATGTAGACCATACAAAGCTTTGCTCAATTTGTATACACGATGTGGATACTCAGGATCCTCAAAACCTGGAGGTTGCCTGACATATACATCATCGGTAATTGGTCCATACAAAAATGCACCTTTTACATCCATTTGAAACACTTTGAACTTCATGAAAGAGGCATATGCTAGAAAGACGCGAATAGCTTCAAGTCGAGCGACCGGAGCAAACACTTCTTCATAGTCGATACCTTCTTCTTGAGTGTAACCTTGTGCAATAAGTCTGACTTTGTTTAGTACAACAATACCACGTTCATCCGGCTTGTTTTTGTACAACCATCTTGTACCAATCGCATTTTCTCCTTCAGGTAAGTCCACTAATTTCCAAACTTCTTGTTTGCGAAATTGAAGTAACCCCTCTTGCATGGCTTCAATCCAACTATTATCTTGTAACGCTTCTGAAATGTTCTTCGGAACCACTTGAGAAAGAAAACATGAATAAAGACAAACGTTTGCATGTTCAGTCTGACTTCTCATAGTTCGCTGATTCAAAGGTCCTATAATCTGAGAAAGAGGATGATTCCTGTGAACTCGGTGAGTTAGAATTGAATCACCTTGTACTTGCGTCTCTAGATTAGACTGATTCAGATTCGGTAGATCTTGTAAAATTGTCGAAGCATGCGGAGTAAAATTAGGAACTTGTTCTGGTGAGTTGATGAAGTAGTCAAATGTTTCTGGAACAACTTAAACATTCGGATCTGATGATGGTTGAGTTTGAGCAGATCCACCATCATTAGGAGAAACTTGCAGATTCACATCATCACCAAAATTGTTTGATTCTTGATCTTCTTGAGAACCAGATGGATCCGGAGCTTGATTGGATACACCATTATCAAGATTGTGAAATGACATAAACGGATACTCAGAATTGAGATTACTATCATCGTCATTATCAGAATCATCACTGAAACATCCCAAGTCTCCTGATTCTTTATTCGATTTTCCTGAAAAGTCAAACAAGTTAGAATTGAAAGATTTTGATAACGAATCTAAATCAAACAACCATTCGGGACCATGAGCCACTGACGGAAATGAATTTTCTAAAAACTTTACGTTAATAGTTTCAATAACAACGTTTGTTTTTCTATTAAAAACCCGATAAGCTTTTGAAACCGAAGAGTAACCAAGAAAAAATCCATCGTCAGATTTTGACTCAAATTTACCGAGATGATCACTTAAATTTAGAATCGATACAGGACAACCAAATGCTTTCAAATATGAAATATTTGGTTTTCTTCCAAACAATAACTCATATGACGTTTTATGTTTATCCTGAACCAATAATGTCCTGTTTTGTACAAAGCAAGCAGTAGCAATAGCTTCGTCCCAGAATGTGATAGGGATTTTGGCATCTGCTAGCATGGATCTTGCTGCTTCAATTAGTGTTCGATTTTTCCGTTCTGCCACACCGTTTTGTTGAGGCGTTCTTGGAGCACTAAATTGACGCGCAATTCCTTTTTCTGCACAAAACAAATCGACATTAGAGTTTTTAAACTCAGTTCCATTGTCACTTCTCAAGATTTTTACTTTACAATCCAACTGATTTTCAACTTTAATAATGAATTCTTTTAACAACTCAGCTGTTTCAGATTTAACATTCAAGAAATAAACCCAAGAAAATCTAGTAAAATCATCAATGATGACAAAACAATAAGACTTCTTTCCGATGCTTTGAACATTTGTTGGTCCGAATATATCCATGTGTAGCATCTGTAAGGGCTTTGAAATGGAGTTTTCTGGCTTGGACTTAAAAGACATTCGGTGCTGTTTTCCTTTCAAACATGCTGGACAGAGATTAGTTGTTGAGAATTTCTTTGACGGTATTCCCACAGCATGATTTCCAGTCACCAGTCGTTTCATGTTTCTGAAGTTTGAATGGCCCAGCCGTCTATGCCAAAGCTGACTCTCATCATTTGATGCATGCGCAATGAGACATGTGGTTTCGGTTTCAGCATCAATCTGAGACATATCAAGCTTGTATACATCACGATCTCTTGGAGCTTTAACCACCACCCACTCATTGTCAATCCTAAAACCTGGCTTGAGTATGTAACAAAAAGAATCATCAAACAATGTTGAATATGATTTGTCACAAATTTGAGATACACTTAGCAAATTAAAGTTCAATTGGGCACAGTAGTTGACTTTATCAAAGCTAATAACCCCATTTGATACGGTTCCTTCTCCAGTTATTTTTCCACCAACATCTCCTCCAAATGCAACATGTGTACCATTCGTTAGCTTAAAATCTTGAAGCAAGGCATGGTTGCCTGTCATATGCCGGCTACACCCACTATCAACAAACCATGAGTTGATAGGTCTTCGAGGGCGTACCTGCAATTCAACATTTACTTAGTTAGTTTGGTCAACCCAGGGCCACATGGTCTTGGGTTTTCCGAATCTATCTGTAACAGTAACTTGTTGATAATGTAGATTTTGAAAATTTGATTCATTTGATAGATTTGGTTGGAAATTGTTTCGCCCAATGGCTTGATTTGTTTGCTTTCTTCTTAAAGCAGTAAACCTTTCCTTTAACTTAGGATCAAAGTTATTTTCAAATTTCTGATTTCTCACCATTAAAGCTCTCGGCTTAAAACTGTTAACTTGCACATTTCTGGATGAATGTTCTTTAAAACCAGAATTGTTTCGTTTGAAAGTTCTCAAATCAGAGAATGACTTTGGTTAAATTTTTGAAAACCAAAAGATTGATTTCTTTGAAAATTCGGAAAAGGAGTCATTTCTCTTGATGAGTTTTTCCGAAAGAAACAATCTGTAGTATCATGATTTCTCATTTCACAAATGTCACAAAACTTATTATAAAAACATTCCTCTGAAGAATGATTTCTTTTGTCACAGTAATCGCAGTACCTGTTAAAGAAACATTCAGCAGTAACATGATTATAACGATCACAAATCTCACAATGTTTCTTGCTAATCTTAAAGAGCCGATTGTTAACTCTAGATATCGAACCCACTCATGATTTATTAACAGACATGTTCGGTTTTAAGTTAACTTGGTTCTTTTGTGGAGATTTTGATTGTGACTTTGATTGTTTGTGTTCAAGTTTTGGTTGTTTGGAAACTTGGTTCGATTTTGAAACATCTTGCTTAGTGACCTTCTTTGATTCAAATCTTTTATCATTGACAGCGGAAGTCTTAGGACCTGAACCTGTTTTCAGACCAGAGTTAGATTTGATCTTAGAATTTAATTGGTTATCATGAGATGAGTTCATATCAAATGTTCCTGCAGACACAAACTTGATCGTTTTAACTTTAGACACTTTCTTTGTCACAGGTTTGACCTTGTCAGTTTTAACAATTTGAGCTTTGGTGTTGTCATTTGATGTTATGACCCTTTTTTCCTTTTGACTGTTTTGTTTCAGATTGATTGTTTGACGGTTTTGATTTTTGCATCTTTGCATCAAAAACTTCAGTCTTCTTCACTGTTTTCTTCTTGATCAGTTGATCAGCAGCAATCACTTTCTGTTCTTTCTTCCACTTGATGTATTCTGGATCATTGTATCCCGAAAATTCTGCTTCATCCTTCACCGTTTCTGCTGGTTTCGGATTCAGTTCCGGGTATTCAACAAGTTGCACCAGAATAGGATCAGATTTGTTGCTTGCTTCATCATCAGCGTCAACTATCACACTGTCATCTTCTTTCAAGCTTTCGAGTAAAACTTCAGATCCTTCGGATTCAGATTTACTTCTTTGAATTTCTTTGAATCTTTGTTCATTTTCAGGTGAATGATCAAATTCATTGAAGTTTTCAGGTAAGGTATTCGTGATTGATTTAGGCATTGGTTCATGTGTGAAACCCAATCCTAGTTTGTTTTTGTTTCCTCTTTCACTTATAAGTTGTTTAACCATTGTTTTACAACTTTTTACCTTTGTTAGTTCGACTTGTGTGACAGCATGAGCAACCTTTTCTTGTTCAAAATTCTTTGTCATTTCTTCAAGTTGTTTGGTTACGAGTTCCAGTTCTTTCAAGGTTTTGTTCCATGATTCTTTAAGTGACAATATCTTCTCATCAGAAATTTTGTGATCAATTTTAAGTTGTTCATGAATTCGTTCATGTTTGCTTAATTTGTCACCAATTTTAAAAGAATGAGTTCGATAATGTTCCACTTGTTAAATGCATTGTTTAGAACATAACCTACTATTCACATCATCAGGTAAAGGAACATAGTTAGGGGGTAGTTCGGTGCTAACCTTTGGTTGCTCAACAGATGATGAAGACTCTTCAGATGTAGCCATAAGAGCAATTTCTGGTTCAGATTCTTCAACAGGATCTGACTTTGCACTCAAGTCATAATCTTCAGACTCTTCACTAACTGCTTTCAATCCATGATCATCCCCTTCTTCAGACCAATCTTCTTCCTCAATTTCACAGACCAGTGCCAAACTAGAAGTAAGATCAGATGTAAACTATTCCGCATACGCACTCCAGTCATATCCGTCTTTCACACTAACCACCAGTGCTTTGTTCTGATCTTCTGGTTTCTTTCCTTCACCTTTTAGTTCTGGCATGGGAAGACTTTGATATGGCTTTTGCATGAAACGTTGATTCCTGTTTTGATAACTTGAAGACTGTTGCGAGTTCTGACTTTGACCATGATTCTGTCCACGTGAACTAGCTTGATCATTATAGTTCTGATTCTTAGGAGCTTTGCATTCCCTTGAAAAGTGACCATAGCAGTTGCAGTTGAAACATCTGGCCTTTGATTTGTCAAAACCAACTGTCTTGTTTGCATTTGGCTTGTAGCTTCGGTTCACATATGCATGTTTCTGAGTTCGATATGCAACCATAACCATTTGCCAATTTAAGTCCATTTCTTCAACATCATCAGGATCCATTTCAAACAAATCTTGGAGAACAACATCCAGTTGAGTCAAATGACTTCCTTGATAAGCTTGAAAGCTTGCCATGAATGCAGTAAAAGCATTCTTAGTTTCATCATTTTGTAACAAGATGTTCATCACATCTTTTACTTTGGCTTGAACTGTGGAACTTTAACTTTGGTTTTCTGATTGAGATTTCACAGACTGGCTTTGAACTTGAGCTCTTGGTGGGGATTGAGGTTGAGAGTAAATTGGTGAGATTGGTAGATACGATGAATCAGTGTAAAAACTAGCACCAACAAACAAATCACCCTCATCATCAGGCTTAGCAGTATCCTGAGCAAGAAATGCATTCTCCACTGAGTTAGAAGGATTCACCACAAACTTATACTGAGCATGTGAACCTGATTTGTCAGAGTTTCTTGAACTTTCATCAATTTCTACTTCTTCAATCTTTGCAATAAGAAGATCTAAGTCCATTGGAAACTTTTTTGTATGCTTCAGTAGAGTCACTGTTTGTTTCCATGAAGATGGAAGAGCACACAATAATCTGTCATTCAGGTCTTGAAGATTTGTCTTTGCACCAACATTTGTCATCTCAGTAGTTAGATGCACAAATCTATTCATCATCTGGTGCACAGATTCTCCAGCAATATGCTCAAACAATTCCAGTTGTCTCTTCAATTTCTGCTTCTTGAGATTTCTCAACTGTTCTCCTCCTTCACAGATTGATTTTAATGCTTTGAACAATGTGTAGCCAGTTTGATAAGCATCCAATCGTGACAACACTTGAAGTGGCAGCCCTTTACACATCAAAGAGTAAGCCTTACTGTCATTCTTGACCTTTCGTAAGTCTTCTGCTGATAGATTATCTTCAGGATAAGGTTCAGTTGAATCTTTGGTGTAGGTGCTTGCACTATCAGGAGCAGTCTGAGTAGGAATATGAGGACCTTTATCAATTGACTTCCATAGATCATTGTCAATAGAGCATAAGTGGTGTTTCAACCTGATTGTCTAGTTCTTGAAATCTGCACGATTAACCAATCTAGGAACACGGTTATCAGAATCATCATTAGGTGCCATTTTGAAAATTTTAAAGAAAATATATATATATTTTTTAGTTTTTGTTAATTTTTGAAAAGAAATAGTTAAAAATGTTAAACTAAATGCAACTAAATAGTAACAAATTAAGATAACAAGTTTAAAACAACTGAAACAATGTCACACGGCTGAACAGTGAAATGTTGTTCTTCACCCGGCTGAACAGTGTAGTTTCTTCTTCACCCGGCTGAGAAAAACTTCTTCACCCGTCTGAACAGTGACACGGCTAAACAGTTGTAAACTTCACACTTGATATCTTCACCCGGCTAAACAGTGTTACCCGGCTGAACAATTACACGGCTGAACAGATATAACTTCACACGGCTAAGAAAAACTTGACACGGCTGAACACTCTATCACTCGGCTAAACAGTTATCAACACTTTCACCCGGCAGTACTTGACACGGCTGAAAGAGTTAATGACCCGGCTGAACAGTAACAAGTTGATACGGCTGTAAAGTTGATGACCCGGCTGAACAGTTCTTTACCCGTCTGAATAGTAACTTCACACGGCTAAACAGGAACCTCACCCGGCACAACAGTACACAACTATTACTTGCAAATCTTCACCCGTCTAGACAAATATCCTTTACACGGCTGCACAGGACCTATTTGTTCACAAATCTAAGTCCAAAAATATTGTCTAAGTCAAATTTTATCACCTGGCTAGTTAATCTTCAACCATTTCATCATGTTCATCATCTTCGTCAAACAGATTTTTCAGGATTTTAGCAAAACTTGTCCAATTTGTTCAAAAATCACACCAATCAGTGTTTGATACCGATTAACAATCTCCTATATCAATCAATCCAAAACATGGTCAAATTTCGATGAATTTGAGTGAAAAATTCGATCGAACAGTAACTTCAATTTCTTCTTAATTCCTTAGATCTGATGATAATCTGATGGAATTTGCACGATTGTTGTGAATTAGAGATGATTTTGACGATGAATCAAATCCAAAAACAGTAACAGATCATTCAGATCATGATTTGAGCAATATTGATGTGTTTTTGCTTGATGAATAGCGAAGAACACACGCAATACCAACATCTCTGATACCAATTGATAGGTTCAATTGGATCGATATTGCTGCAAATCAGAATGATCTTAGCACAAACACAACAATTCAATCAACAACACAATCCATTACTAAATAATTCTCTTGTATTGATGATCAAAGCAATAAAGTTGCAGTACAATGTGCAGGAGAATACAATCACACACACAATTCTCTCTCTAGCGTGTAATTTGTGATCTAGACTCTCTCTCTAACATTCTCTAGCAACATACTTTATGCATCAACACTTTAGGGAAAATACAAAATTAACCCTAAACTATACAAACTTGTATAAACAAAGTACAAAGTAAATCTTCTAACAGGAACGAGCCCTAACATGCTCCCACAACATCCTCCTTCAAAAATAAATAAACAAAACTTAAAAAAACTATTATTTTCTCATTGTGTCTTTTTTCATTGTGTCTAATTTAAAAAATAAAAAACGGTAATTTTTTTAATTTTTTTTAATTTTTAGTTTATTTATTTTTTTAAAGATGAATACATGGGGAACAAGGTCTCCGAACCAATTTATTAAAATTTGATTTATATTGTGAGTTAGAATTTTTTTTAAAATGTCATTGTGTCTTTGTTTACCATTGTGTCATTCTCACATTTTGTAACAAAAAATGACTTTGTCTTTGAACATTTCTCAAACACATATTAACAATTTGTGACATGGTGATAATTTCTAAACACATAAGATGACACGTACAACAAATATTTAAAATATGATGATATTACATAATGACTTAAGAATGAACCGATAAAAGTAATATTTCACTAGTTATAATATAACACAATCACATGATATTACACAAGGACTAGACAAGTGCCGAATTTTTTTTTATTTTTTATATATCAATATTATACGCGTTTTAAAGATAACCAAACGCTTGTTTTTTTGGTGTAATTTTATTAAAAAATAATATCGTATCCAAAAGTTATGAACGTTTTAAAAAAAGTGGGGGAATTGACATGTGCTTTGCATGTGGAGAGAGAAAGTAAAAAAAAGTGGCTATGACTAATGTATCCTTCCATCAAAGTTTTCCCTACAAATTGATCTCAACCATTAAAAGAGAGATCTAAAGGTTATAAATCCTCTTTAGCCTTCTTAGATTTCCAACCCTATGTAGGATAACTCTCCTATATATATATATATATATATATATATATATATATATATATATATATATATATATATATATATATATAATTGTAGAATCTACAAAATTGCAAGTATTTAGAGATGTCATTACATAATTACATTAGTTATAGACAAAGGGCTGAAGGCCTTGGACAGTCTCATAATACTTTTTATCCCCATTAGCTTAAGTTTTAATCTAATACGCTTTATTATTTTACAAGATATTTTGGCGATCCCAGTCTCTAGCGTGGCTTCCGAGCAAGCCTTTAGTACGGGAGGACGAGTTGTGGATGATTATAGAACTTCGCTGTCCCCAACTGTAGTCGAAGCACTGCTATGCTCACAAGACTGGATTCGTAAGTCAAGGAAGATAATAAATGAAGACTTGACTGACTTTGATGACATAGGAAAAGGTAATATGTAATATTAATTAGTCATATATGTGTCGTTTATATATGTTAATTTATATGATTCTTTCACATGTTTTTTTTTTTTGTAGAAATTTGTGATAAGCTAGAACCAGGTCCGGAAGTTGATTAGGGGGTGATTCGTTTGCACGTTTTGCACTTGTTTAGTAATCAGATGAAATGTGCTTTCATTGTTATAAAACTTGTTAAGTCATTACTTTTTGTGTACTTTTTTTGGACCTACTTAGCTTTGATGGCACTCAGTATTTTGGCTACTTGACAAGTTGTCACAAACAAATATTTATTTTTGTATTGGTTACTTATTGTGTACTTGGTTATTGTTGATGTTTAGTCAAAATATTGCTACAGATCATAATTCTCCAAGGTTATTTCTTTTGGGCTTTGGCAATAAAGGATAGTTTCACTTTTTAGCATTATTCAGTATGACATTTGGTTAAAAATGCTAAAATATGAATATATGATGTAGTCAGAGTCGGGATCGGGATTTCCCGATTCCCGAAATCGTCCCACCCGAACTATTCCCGAATCCCGATTGCTTAGTTTCGGACGGGAATCGGTCAGCATTCTTCATAAATTTCGGGATCGGGATCGGGTACGGGATTCCCGATTTGCTCAGCCCTAATATATATATATATATATATATATATATATATATATATATAGGGGAGGGTTCAATGGGGAACCCTTTTTTTACCGGGGAACTAGGGAACAATTCTGGGCCATTGGATCATCTAAGGGTGGGGAACACCTACACCCTCCAATCATATGCTATGCACCTTACAAAAAAAAGAAAAAATCGCGCGCTCAAAGGAATCGAACATGTGACCATGCGAACGACTTTCACGAGACTTACCGCTACGCTATAACAGATCTTTGATATTTATCTCGCTTTTTATTAACTTAACGTTATTAGCGCAGTTTTTTTTATTTGTTTGTTTTTTATTATATATATTACTTATTATTCTTTAAATATTTAAGGGTTAATTTTAAGATTAGATTTATCTATATTAGTTATTTAGATTGTCATTAAAAAAAGATTGGTATTTAGATTATTTTTACTTAACGTTTTTGTCGTAACTTTTTTATATTTTTAAATATAATTAAACTCATTTGATTCAAGTTTTAACGAGCTCGAACCCGAGCCTAAAAACATGTTCGTTTTGTTATTGAGCTCGAGCTTTTCATTTAAAATACGTCGAGCCTTAACGAGCTTTTTGTTTATTTTTTAATTTAGTTTTATAAATATTTATTTCTAAATACAATTAAAAATATTTATAAAAATATGATAAAAAAGATTAAATAATTTGTATTTGTTATATATTAGATGTATGTTATAAATATATATAAATTTAACATAAAAAAACTAAATATAAAATAGAGTAAACTATAGTTTTGGTCCATGTGTTTTGATATCATTAACAGTTTCAGTCTCACCTTAACAGTTTTGGTCCATGTGATTTTATTTCTAACAAAATTGGTCATGAACACTAACTCCATCTAATTTTTCATTAAATATCTCACACGCACCCCGCATCTGAGGGGTAAAAATGTCATATCTCCCCCTTAAAAATCACATGTGCTAAATCTCAAATCACAATTTCTAAAACTAGAACCACATGAGCTAAACCTCAAGTCACGTGTGCTAAAACTATAATCACATGTGCTAAACCTCAAATCATGTGTGCTAAACTTCCAACCAAAAACAATTAACATGTTTACAAAACCTCAAATAACATGTTTTAAAAAAAATATAAAATCACATGTTCTAAAAATAGAATCACATATGCTACACTTCAAATTACATGTGCTAAAACCATAATCACATGTGCCATACTTTCAACCACGGCAATAAACAAGTTTATAAACCCTTGTTAAAATTTAAAAAACACATGTGGTAAAACTAGAATCACATGTGCTAAACCTTAAATCACATGTGCTAAAACTAGAATTATATGTGCTAACCTCAAATCACATTTGCTAAAACTAGAATTACATGTGCTAAAACTAGAATAACATGTGCTAAACCTCAAATCACATGTGCTAAACTAGAATCACATGTTCTAAAGCTCAAATCACCTGTGCTAAAACTCAAATCACTTGTGGTAAAACTAGAATCATAATTGCTAAAACTAGAATCACATGTGCTAAACCTAAAACTAAAACTAGAATCATATGCTAACACTTAAATCACATGTGCTAAAAGCCTAAAACTAGAATCACATGTGCTAAAACTAAAATAAAATGTGCTAACACCAGAATCACATATGCAAAACCTCAAATCACATGTGCTAAAACTAAAATCACATGTGCTAAACCTAAAATCATATGTGCTAAACTTCTAAATAAAGACAATTAACAAGTTTACAAAACTTCAAATTAATGGGCTAAAAATTAAAAATCGCATGTGGTAAACCTCAAATCACATGTGCTAAACTTCAAGAGAGAACTAATATGTTTACAAAACCTCAAACAAATGTGATAAACCTCCAATCACATGTGGTAAACCACAAATAACATGTGTTACACCAAAAATCACTTGTGCTAAACCATATATCATATGTGATAAAACTAGAATCACATGTAGTAAAACTAGAATCACATGTGCAAAACATCAAATCACATGCGCTAAAACTAGAATCACATGTGTTAAATCTCAAATCACATGTGCTAAACTTCCAACCAAAAACATATAACATGTTTACAAAACTTCAAATAAATGTGCTAAATCTCAAATCACATGTGGTAACCATAAATCACATGTGCTAAACCACAAATCACATGTGCTACAACTAGAATCACATGTGCTAAAACTAGAATCACATGTGACAAACATCAATCACATGTGCTAAACTAGAATCACATGTGCTAAACCTCAAATCAAATGTGTTAAACTTCCAACCAAAGACATTTAACGAGTTTACAAAACCTCAAACAAATGTGCTAAAAGTTAAAAATTACATTTGTTTAAACTAGAATCACATATGCTAAATATCAAATCACAAGTGCTAAACTTCCAACCAAAGAAGATTAGTACATTTACAAAACCTTAAATAAATGTGCTAAACCTCAAATCACGCATGGTAAACCACAAATTACATATGCTAAAATTAGAATCACATGTGCTAAACCTAGAATTATATATGCTAAACCTCAAATCACATGTGCTAAAAGCCTAAAACTAGAATCAGGTGTGCTAAACTAGAATCATGTGTGCTAAAACTAGAATCACATGTGTTAAACCTCAAATCACATATGGTTCTAGTTTTTCGACATATGATTTGTGCTTTAGCACATGTGATTTGTGGTTTACCACATGTGATTTTAGGTTTAGCACAAGTGATTTGTAGTTTACCACATGTAGTTTTGTAAACGTATTAGTTTTGATTATTTTTTAGCACATTTATTTGAGGTTTTATAAACTTGTTAAATGCCTTTGGTTGGAAGTTTAGCACATGTTATTAGAGGTTTAGCACATGTGATTTGAGGTTTAGCACATGTGATTCGAGTCTTAGCACATGTGATTTGTGGTTTAGCACATGCAATTCTAGCTAGTTTTAGCAAATGTGATTTTAGTTTTAGCACATGTGATTCTAATTTTAGTACATGTGATTATAGTTTTAGAACGTTTTATTTTAGGTTTAGCACATGTGATTCGAGTTTTAGCACATGTGATTTGAGGTTGAGCACATGTGATTCTAGTTTTGGCACATGTGATTCCAGTTTTAGCACAAGGGATTCTAGTTTTGGCACATGTTATTCTAGTTTTATAAAATGTGATAATAGTTTTAACACATGTGATTTGTGGTTTAGCACATGTAATTCTAGTTTTAGGCTTTTATCACATGTGATTTGAGGTTTAACACATGCGATTCTAGTTTTAGCACATGTGATTTGTGGTTTAGCACATGCGATTCTAGCTAGTTTTAGCAAATGTGATTCTAGTTTTAGCACAGCTGATTCTAATTTTAGTACATGTGATTATAGTTTTAGCACATTTTATTTGAGGTTTAGCACATGTGATTTGAGGTTTAGCACATGTGATTCGAGTTTTAGCACATGTGATTTGAGGTTGAGCACATGTGATTCTAGTTTTGGTACATGTGATTCTAGTTTTAGCACAAGGGATTCTAGTTTTGGCACATGTGATTCTAGTTTTAGCACATGTGATAATAGTTTTAACACATGTGATTTGTGGTTTGGCACATGTAATTCTAGTTTTAGGCTTTTATCACATGTGATTTAAGGTTTAACACATGTGATTCTAGTTTTAGCACATGTGATTCTAGATTTAGCATATTTGATTCTAGTTTTAGCACATGTGATTTGATTTTTATCACATGTGATTTGAGGTTTAACACATGTGATTCTAGTTTTAGCACTTGTGATAATAGTTTTAACACATGTGATTTGTGGTTTAGCACATGTGATTCTAGTTTTAGGCTTTTATCACATGTGATTTTAGGTTTAACACATGTGATTCTAGTTTTAGCACATGTGATTTAAGGGTTAGCACATGTGATTCTAGATTTAGCATATGTGATTCTAGTTTTAGCACATGTGATTTGATTTTTAGCACATGTGATTTGAGGTTTAACACATGTGATTCTAGTTTTAGCACATGTGATAATAGTTTTAACACATGTGATTTGTGGTTTAGCACATGTAATTCTAGTTTTAGGCTTTTATCACATGTGATTTGAGGTTTAACACATGTGATTCTAGTTTTAGCACATTTGATTTGTGGTTTAGCACATGCGATTCTAGCTAGTTTTAGCAACTGTGATTCTAGTTTTAGCACATGTGATTCTAATTTTAGTATATGTGATTATAGTTTTAGCATATTTTATTTGAGGTTTAGCACATGTGATTTGAGGTTTAGCACATGTGATTCGAGTTTTAGCACATGTGATTTGAGGTTGAGCACATGTGATTCTAGTTTAACTTTAAGGTATTGTTTTTTGGCATAGTTTATGGCTAAGTTTTTTAGGTTAAGTTTTTGGTTTGGGTAGGGTGTAAACAAGACGAGTCGAACCCGATCTCGGCTCGCTTCAACTTAATAAGGCTCGATCTCGTCACAAAATTTCAAGCTCGAGCTCGATCGGCTATGACTCGACCCGTTTGGTATTTTGTTATTTTATTTTTATTATTTTAACTTTAATTTTACATGAATTTTAATTATATATAATAGAATGCATATTATATATATATTTAAAATATATCATAATTTATTTATATATTTTAACAATTAATAAGAATATATATTTATAAAATAAATAAATAACTATATAAAAGGCTCGTGAGCCGCTCGAGCTCGATATGTAAATTCATTTTCCCATTAAAATTTTAAACCTTTACATTTTCAAAGCTAAGTATTTATATATTTTACGTTTGCTATACTTGAATGTGATCTGAATAACGTGCTTTATGATATTAATCTCAGTAAGTATATAGTTTATTATAACATTTTTTTAATTAAAACCAATATACTTAGTTGTCATACGTAAACCCACATATTAAGTATGTTATATTTAACTGACTTACACAGCAACCAACTTACAACCCTTAAATTATTTGATTCATTTTGATAAATGGGTTAAATGAGTCATATCACACATGCTAAGTTTCCACCCAAAACAATTAATAAGTTTACTAACTTCAAATACATGTGCTAAAAATTAAAAATCACATGTGCAAAAACTAGAATCACATGTGCTAAACCTCAAATCAAATGTGCTAAAGTTTCAACCAAAGACAATTAATACGTTTATAAAACCTCAAATAAGTGTGCTAAACTTCAAATTACATATGCTAAACGACAAATCACTTGTGCTACAACTTAAATCACATGTGCTAAAATTAGAATCACATGTGATAAATCTCAAATCACATGTGCTAAACTAGAATCACATGTGCTTAACCTCAAACTACATGTGCTAAAACTAGAATCTCGTTTGCAAAACCTCAAATCACACGTGCTAAACTTTCAACCAAAGACAATTAACAAAACTTCAAATAAATGTGCTAAAAATAAAAAATCACATGTGCTAAAACTAGAATCGCATGTGCTAAACCTCAAATCACATGTGCTAAAACTAGAATCGCGTGTGGTAGCATCAAATACATGTGCTAATAACAAAAAAAATTACATGTGCTAAACTAGAATCACATTTGCTAAAATTAGAATCACATTTGCTAAACCTCAAATCACATGTGCTAAAACTAGAATCACATGTGCTAAACCGCAAATCACATGTGCTAAAACTATAATCACATGTGCTAAATCTCAAATCACATTTGCTAAAACTAGAATCACATGTGTTAAAACTAAAATCACATGTGCTAAAACTAAAATCACATGTGCTAAAACTAGAATCACATGTGCTAAACATCATATCACATGTGCTAAAACTCAAATCACATGTACTAAAACTAGAATCACATGTGCTAAACCTAAAATCACATGTGCTAGAACTAGAATCACATGTGCTAAACCTAGAAGCACATGTGCTAAAACTCAAATCACCTGTGCTAAATGCCTAAAACTAGTATCACATGTGCTAAAACCAGAATAACATATGTTAAACCTCAAATCACATATGCTAAAACTAGAATCACATGTGCTAAACTTTCAACCAAAGACAATTAACAAGTTTACAAAACTTCAAATTAATGTGCTAAAAATCAAAATCACATGTTCTAAACCTCAAATCACATGTGCTAAAACTAGAATCGCATGTGCTAAACCTCAAATCACATGTGCTGAAACTCAAATCATATGTGCTAAAACTAGAATCACATGTGATAAACCTCAAATCGCATGTGCTAAAACTAGAATCACATGTGCTAAACCTCAAATCACATGTGTGCTAAAAGCCTAGAACTAGATCACATGTACTAAAACTAGAATCACATATGTTAAACCTCAAATCACATGTGTTAAAACTAGAATTACATGTGATAAACCTACAATCACATGTGCAAAACCTCAAATCACATGTGCTAAACCTCAAATCACATGTGCTAGAACTAGAATCACATGTGATTTTAGTTTTATCACATGTGATTTAAGGTTTAGCACATGTGATTTGAGGTTTAACACATGCGATTTTAGTTTGAGCACATGTATTTGAGGTTTAGCACATATGATTATGGTTTTAACACATGTGATTTGAGGTTTAGTACATTTGATTATAGTTTTAACACATGTGATTTGAGGTTTAACAAATGCGATTCTAGTTTGGCTCATTTTTTTAACCTCTAAAAGGTAAAACGTAAAATTGATAAAAAAATCCAGCAAGTAAAAAACAATTAATAATAATCAGTGAAACTAATAGTAATAATATTAATGAATCGGAAATAATAACAAGTTAATGTTATAGCGCGCAATGGTTTAAGCATTTTTTTGTGAGTCGTGCACCCAGCGTCACGAGTTCGAATCCACACTTAGCTCGTTAAGGCTCGAGTTTGGCTCATTTTAGTTTAACAAAGCTCGAGCTAAAGCTCGGCTCATTTCGAACTTTGTTTTCAAAGCTCGAGCTCGGCTCGTCGAAATTTTTTAAAGCTCAGGCTCGGCTTGGCTCTAGCTCGGCTCGTTTAGTTTTAATTTACTTATATATAACTTTTTATATTTAAATTTATATCTATTTTTGATCATATATCGTATATATAACAAATACATATTATTTAATCTTTTTATCATAATTTAATAAATATTTTTAATTTTATTTATGAATATATATTTATAAAATAAGATAAAAAATATAAACAAAAAACTCATTTAAGCTCGATGAGTTTTGAATGCAAAGCTCGAGCTTGATACAAAACAAATATTTTTTACGCTTGAGATCCGGCTCGAGCTCATTAAGGTTTGGATTAAAGGAGTTTTTTTACCGGAGTCGATCTTGAGTAGCTTGCGAGCCGGCTTGACTTATTTATAGCTGTAGGTAAGATATAAATCATAAAATCTAAACCCAAAACTAACCCTTAAAGCTAAACAATAATAGGTAAGACAAAAAACAATAAAATTAAAACAAAATCATTAAGAAAAGTTACGACAAAAACGTTAAGTAAAAAATAAATTTAATGCCGATCTAGATAAAATATAAATCTTAAAATCTAAATTTAATACTAAACCTTAAAGCTAAACAATAATAGATAAGACAAAAAATAATAAAATTAAAAAAAGATCATTAAAAAAAGTTACTATAAAAATGTTAAGTAAAAAATAAATTAATATCAATCTAGAAAAAATATAAATCTTAAAATATAATCATAAAACTAACCTTTAAATTTAAATAATATCAGTTATGTAATAAAAAAAAATAAAAATAACCTTTAAATTTAAATAATAACTAGCTTTGTGTGTGGGCCGCGCGTTGCAGCGACAGCTCTCGTGTATGTGACTTCATTATATGCGTTAATAAAAAAAATTGCATGCCTCGCATGTTACGGTGCAAAGTCATATTGCGTAACATATTAAAAGGCTGGTATATCACAAACGTAAATGCCAAAATTAAAACTAAGTCAAAACCGGATTGTCAATGTCAGAAATTTGTCAAAGTAGAATAGTATATGGTCAAAGTTGTAAACACGTAAAAAAAATTCATGTCTCGTACGTTACAGTGTAAAGTCGCATATTAAAAGACAGAGAAATACGCAAACTTAGATGTCAAAGTCGAGAAGCAAAGCCGTAAATATGTCAAAGTAAAGTAACGGTTCAAAGTTGTAAAGTGACAAATCAAAGGCGATGGTCAAAAACGTAAATATGTTAAAGTCAGAGGTCAAAACCATAAACATATAAAAGCCAAGAGATCAAAATCATAAATATGTAAAAGTTTAAAATCAAAAAATAAGTCGACGAATCGGTTGGTGACACGTGTCGGGGTGTCACCGATTTTTATCTGAAGATGATATAGTTCAATTTTACCATCATGGTATGATTGATTATATGGAATTCAGATTAAACAGCGAAACTGAACGATTACTTAATCGTCTGGGGAGAAGTTTATAATAACAACAGGAAACATTGCTACACATATTTTCCCACCTACTATAGGTTGTAAAATTTTCGCCTCTTTTCCACACGCAGACTCCCATACCTACAGGCCATATATATATATATATATATATATATATATATATATATATATATATATATATATATATATATATATATATATATATATATATATATATATATATATATATATATATATATATATATATATATATATATATATATATATATATATATATATATATATATATATATATATATATATATATATATATATATATATATATATAGGGTCAGGATCATTTCAGAACAGCTTTTTATCGCGAGAACAAAAAGAACAATTATGAGCCATAAATTTAAAAATTATTTATTTTATACATTTTAAAAATAAAGGTTAAATATGTCATTTATCAATTCCATGATTTTCAATATCCCTAATTTCTATCCTTCTAATTAGGAAACAATCAACAATTCAATTATAATTTCTAAGCAATATCACGATCAAATCAAAATTTGAAGTCAATAAAATTGCACACCATTGCACAAATCAAATAAAAAATTCATATCTTCTGGCAACGTATACTTCTCATAGTAATGTCGCCACCTAAACAACGTCGTGCGAGAACATCACTGCCCACACCAACCACCACCGTTATGGCTTAATATCTTCCACCTCCATTGTTATAGATGTAAGCAGTAATACATTAGAAACTGGAGACGAAGAATACGGCATGAACCTTCAGATATAGTTCAGTTTACCTACATATGGAGATTTACAAAGAGTTGAAGAGCATAGAAAAATAGTGAAAATGAAAACCGTAGCAATTATGAAGAAGAAGATGAGGAAGATGATGGATCTGAGAGGGAGTCGAAGTTCACGGTTATGTCTGGTTCAAGCGGTGATAGTACGGTTGATGTGAACGTTGCAGGCTCTCAATCCGATGACTTGAAACCGATGAAGGAGGTGCCGGTATTACATTGTTCGTTTCGATGAACGATGCTTTAATTTGCCGATCTACCACCGACGGTGAACTTTCAGCCGTTATTGGCGGACAAGAAACCCAATGTGTTGAGGTTTATTAATTAAGAAAGCCGATGACATCTGTTGGGTCCTCTTGAAGATAATGCATACCAAAACTTTAAGTTGCTCTCTATACTCGCCACATGAAGATTTAAGCTGATATGTCAGATTTGTAAAGTGTCATCTTAGGGGGAGTACTGTTGGGGTTATTTGAAGATGTCACTTTCCAACAATAAGCGAGTGAAGATATCGAGCATCATCACGAGCAAGCACGGGTGAAGACGTTCATTAATTGTATTTGTCTTAGAATATTTGTGTAATCGTTTCGTGCTTAAATGTGCGTTTGTGCTGAACTGCACGTGGTTAGGTTGAAATGTAAGGTGAATGGTATGGACTATAAATACCATCACCTAGGTCATTTGTTAAGAGAGTTGCCTACATTTCATTCCATATCCCTTGTAACCTCTCCATTGATCTAATACAATTACCTATTCATATTATCATCATCTTCATCATACCTTGCATTGATATTCATGAACATTCAAGCATCAATTAGTGATTAGTGAGATTCCGCATCACTGATGGCAAACAACATCCCCAAACAATCTCAGATCTAGATCCAAGCTCGGTTCGTCTAGATGAAGATACAATTTGTTTGAATAAGAAATATAGTCAACAAAACAGTCCATGAAAGAAGATGAAGATACAAATTACATTGTGTCATCAAAACCACCACCTGAAGGTACTCCTTGCACTTATGAGAATCTCTCATATGTTGATGAATTTGGACAACCCAAAACCGAAATGGTTTGGGTCATTACCTCTAACTGATTTGTTAGTGTGTTAGGGACAGTTATGGAGGCCGGTCAAACAAAGAAAAGAAGACCGTGGCTGATCCCTTATCATGACAAGATACCGAATCTTGTTCATGATGCTTTCGATGCAACTGACGCCAAATGGAGTTGGAAACAAAAAGGAATCATTGAAGGAAATTTAAAAACATTTTCAAAAATCAAACAATGATGGCAGTGCAAGAAACAACCAATGTTTCATTTCGTCTGTTTAGATTAATTAAGTATATTGCATGCACTCTTCATACGTTCATAACATATCTGCCATTTTCTTTTGTTTAAACTTTCAATTTTCGTAGAAATTTAAAAGTTTAGGTGGAGAAATCATTATTAAAAAAAACATGATAAAACCAAAAAAATCCAAAAATATGTTGAATCTACTTGCACGTACATGAGAAATGATAGCTACACTAGGTTTATTCGACGCATCATTTTAAACAATAAAGACTGAAGCGTGAAAATTAATGTGCGAGACAGCTCAGACAAGTATACTGAACAAGTACATTTTTTTGATGATTTAACTAAATTCTAATGAGTTTTTGTGGTTGAAACGTCTAGTGCATGTGAAACGTTTATACAAATCAAATAGATATCTTGTGACGCAACGATATACATCGGGTAATGCAATCTATTCAGTGTGATGAACCGCATCGTGAGCTTCTTTGTTGTGGTACCCACAGAACTGAAGTCTCACACGAAGTCTCTTTTGAGCTTCAAGATGCAGCAAAAGATTCTAAAATGGAACAAAAAGAGTCCCAAATATGGACTGTTACCAAACAAATTCCAAAATGGAATTCAGAAGATTCCCAAGGGGAACATAGGCAAAAAGAAAAATTCCAAAAAGGAATTCAAAAGAAGTCCCAAAGTGGACCAAATCCAAATAGAACCCAAATTCCACACTGTTTATGATTGTAAGTGACCTGACGTGTTGAGTTGTTCTCGGTTATTTAGATGAAGTGTATAACTTTCTAATGTGCCAGGTATGGGTCACTCAAAACTTATTCTTAATCAACCTAATTGATCATCAAGAATAGAAAAAGTAAGTGTGTCACTTCGAGCTAATTGATTTGTTCAACAATTCATCACTCAATTACTTCACAATTCAAATGTCTATTCTCAAAACTGCAAAACATGTGTTGGATAAATTGCTAGTATGATCTCATTGCAGGTAAAAGATTCATAAATGTAAAGAGAAAATTCCAAAAATATCAAAAACATTGAAAAATTAAAAAAAACACCAAAAAGATTGTCATTTTAATCTTTTTCTTTTGTTTTGGCAGTTTAACTTGTGTTATTGATGTAGGAGTTATTCATCGAGCAATATCTCATCCGATTGAGAACTTAATCTTTACATTGATGATAAATGCACATTATTGCCTGAGTTTTAACGTTTTTCTTTGAGTTGCAGGAACAGTTTCCAATGCAGAGCTTCCACGCGACTTGAAGATGTTCCTGTTCAAGCCTGATTCCAGTCCAAAGATCTCCAAGTCAGATTGTTGAGTGTTAAGAATCCTCCTCTTAATATCTCATACACAGATCCCGTTAACCTCTAAAGCAAAAGTTGAGGGGGAGTATTCTAATTCAAAGAAGTCTTCGCATTCTACTTCAACCGTTGAAGAAGATCCCGTTGCTGATATATAGATTCACCGGAATCTACTCTCTGCTTATTTCTTTCCATAGCCTCTGATGTTACTCAAAAGGGAGAGAAGGATGCAGATTGCTTGTCGAAAGACAGAGTTTTGATAGCATCATCTTAGGGGGAGTACTGTTGGGTCCTCTTGAAGATAATGCATACCAAAACTTTAAGTTGCTCTCTATACTCGCCACATGAAGATTTAAGCTGATATGTCAGATTTGTAAAGTGTCATCTTAGGGGAGTACTGTTGGGGTTATTTGAAGATGTCACTTTCCAAATATAAGCGAGTGAAGATATCGAGCATCATCACGAGCAAGCGCGGGTGAAGACGTTCATTAATTGTATTTGTCTTAGAATATTTGTGTAATCGTTTCGTGCTTAAATGCGCGTTTGTGCTGAACTGCACGTGGTTAGGTTGAAATGTAAGGTGAATGGTATGGACTATAAATACCATCACCTAGGTCATTTGTTAAGAGAGTTGCCTACATTTCATTCCATATCCCTTGTAACCTCTCCATTGATCTAATACAATTCACCTATTCATATTATCATCATCTTCATCATACCTTGCATTGATCTTCATGAACATTCAAGCATCAATTCGTGATTAGTGAGATTCCGCATCACTGATGGCAAACAACATCCCCAAACAATCTCAGATCTAGATCCAAGCTCGGTTCGTCTAGAACTATCAACATCTTTGTTCTACAATTAGTTCAAGACTTCAAGGTTTATTATTTAAAACCGATTCTACTTGATTGATTTTGTAACATGAATTTTGAATACAACTTTCTGGATGTTGTTTGTATATTTTCCTAGCTAATTGAAGTAGGATTGTTTGAATGAAAATCAAGTTTCAAGAAATTGTTCATATTGAGTTTACATATATATGTGTATTTACATAAGTGTATACATATTATGTACACCAATTTACATATATGTATATTTTCAAGTGAACATTTACATATATGTACATCTTATATATTTTCAAGTAGACTAATAGATGTATATACTCAAGTGAAGATTAACATATATGTATATTTTATATATTTTCAAAAAAAATCAATTTACATATATGTATATTTTAAAGTTTTTATTTATATTGTTCATCATTATCAGTCGGCACTTTCTGGATTTTTCATCGCAAAATATGTTCATCCACAACATTATTTTTATTTCATTGATTAAATATTTATTTTTTCTAATTTTTTACCCATTTTTATTTCATTGATTAAATATTTATTTTTATTTCATTAATTAAATGTTCATCCACAACACCCGATCCGAATCACATTTAACATTACACTTTAACACCTTAACAACTCTATTACTTTTAAACAAGAGTAAAGTTCGTTTTACCTCCTTGAGGTTTACCTAAAATAACAGTTTGCATACAATAGTTTCAAATTTGCATTTTGCCTCCCTGAGGTTTATCTAAAATAACGGTTTGCATGCAGTAGTTTCAAAATTGCGTTTTGCATCCCTAAACTTACCAATTTGTCACCATTTGCTACATTCGAAATAATTGTGTCAAAAGTAAACGTTAGTCAGTCCACGTGCCTCTCACGTGATGGCACTTTTGTCATTTTCAAGCCAAAACTCATTTAAGCAAGAAGAAAAAGAAAAGGTACTTGAGGGGCACATTGGACTGACTAACGTTTGATTTTGATGAAGTTAATCCAGATGTAGCAAACGGTGACAAATTGATAAGTTTGGGGAGGCAAAACGAAAATTTGAAACCATTGTATGTAAACCGTTATTTTATGTAAACCTCAGGGAGGCAAAATGCAATTTTAAAACTATTGTATGCAAACCGTTATTTTAGATAAACCCCAGGGAGGCAAAACGAAGTTTACTCTTTAAACAAATATCACCTGAAACACATTAATTGAATTTACATTTATGTAAATTGTAAAATGCATTGAGATTTATGTAAATTGCTTGCGGCTTTCTGAAGCATTTGTTATATTCTAAGAACCCATTCTTGCAACACTACTAAAATACAAAATGAATTAAAAAAAGAAAAAAAAAAACGTATCCCTTTAAACTAGGGTTTAGATTCCCATTGATTTGTTCCTAATTTAAATCCATATGTATTTCTACCATAGTACCTTTATTTTACATTAAACACCCCTTTAAAGACATGTATATTTACAGTTTTTACCCTATCTAATCTAAGTCATTAATCACTAATATCAATGGTTAAAAGCAGTTCTTTTTGTTTAGTAATTAAAAGGTGTTCTGTACGGATCCTAACCCTATATATATATATATATATATATATATATATATATATATATATATATATATATATATATATCTACCTATTCTAATAATTGAGTAACACATCCACATGTCACCATTTTAACTACTCCACATAGGATTTTGCTTAGGTGTCATGTTCTAATTAATTTGATAGAAAATGTTTAGGCGGGTCATGGTATGCTCCATATTCGAAATAACCCGATATGTTTAAATTAAAAATTCACAAATTATCATCAATTATCTCCTAACCCAATATGTTCAAATACAAAATTTACCAATTATCATGATCTATATATTAATCTGATATGTACCAAGTATCATGAATTATCTTCTAACCTGATATGTTCAAATAAAAAACTTATCAATTATTATGATTTATCCTAACCCGATATGTTCAAATTAAAGTTTTACCAATTATCATTAATAATCTCATAACTCGATATGTTCAAATAAAAAAATTTACAATTATCATGAATTATCTCTAACCCGATATGTTCCAATAAAAATTTACCAACTCTTATAAATCATATGTAACATATGATTTTTTATATGAATATATTTGTAAATATCCAAATTGATTTAATAAGAGATATGTTAAAAATAAATTTGATATGTAAATTGAGTTAAAACCTATAAAACTAAAATCTGTGTAGTACACCTGTACTAATCTAGTTCAATAGTAAACCATTTTTTGCACATGTGAGTTGATGTTTAGCACATGTGATTCTAGTTTTAGAACATGTGATTCTAGTTTTCACATGTGATTTTCACTTTTTTGCAACATTTTATAAACTTGTTAATTGTCATTGTTTGGAAGTTTAGCACAGGTGATTCTAGTTTTAGCACATGTTATTTGAGGTTTAGCACATGTGATTTGAGTTTTAGTACATGTGATTCTAGTTTTAGCACATGTGATTTTTAATTTTCTAGCACATTTAGTTGAAGTTTAGTAAACATGTTAATTGTCTATGGTTGTAAGTTTGGCACATGTAATTCTAGTTTTAAAACATGTGATTTGAGGTTTAGCACATTTGATTCTAGTTGTACCACATGTGATTCTAGTTTTAACACATGTGATTCTAGCTTTAGCACTTGTGATTTTTAAATTTTAACAAGGTTTTATAAACTTGTTAATTGTCATAGTTGAAAGTTTAGCAAATGTGACTTGAGGTTTAGCACATGTGATTCTAGCTTTAACACATGCTATTTGACGTTTAGCACATGTGATTCTAGTTTTAGCATATATGATTTTTAATGTTTAGCAGATTTATTTGAAGTTTTGTAATTGTGTTAATTGTCTTTGATTGGAAGTTTAGCACATGTGATTCTAGTTGTAGCACATGTGATTTGAGGTTTTAACACATGTGATTTTAGTTTTAGCACATGTGCTAAAAATACGTGCTAAACCTCAAATCACATGTGCTAAAAATGGAATCACATATGCTAAACTTTAAATCAGATGTGCTAAACTCAAATCATATGTGCTACAATTAAAATCACATGTAGTAAAAATTCAACCAAAGACAGTAACAATTTAACAAATTCTCAAATAAATATGCTAAAATTAATAATCACATGTGCTAAACCTCAAATCACATGTGCAAAACTCAAATCACATGTGCTAAAACTAGAATCACATGTGTTAAAACTAGAATCACATGTGCTAAAACTAGAATCACATGTGCTAAACCTCAAATCACATTTGCTAAAAGCCTGAAACTAGAATCATATGTGCTAAACCATAAATCATGTGTGCTAAAACTGATATAACATGTGTTACATACCTCAAATCACATGTGCTATAACTAGAATCACATGTGCTAAGCCTCAAATCACATGTGCTAAAACTAGAATCAAATGTGCTAAAACTAGAATCACATGTGCTAAATCTCAAATCACATGTGCTAAAACTCACATATGGTAAAACTAGAATGACATGTTGTAACATCCGGCCCCTCATACCACCAATATTGTCCGCTTTGCTACATTAGTGCTCATGGATTTGCTTTTGGTTGGTCGGGTGAAATCTTCCCAGGATGGTCACCCATCCTAAGATTGCTATCATCCGAGCACGCTTAAATGTGGAGTTCTCCACTCATCCACTTACATTAAGCCCCAAAACGCGTTGTTGGTATTTGAGGTCGGACATCACTTATAAATCCCAGATCTCTCCTGCCCGGCCTAGGGTGTTACAAACACCCCCCCTTTTTGGACTCATCGTCCTCGATGAGGTTTGCCCCACCATCCATCTTGGATGTGGGATTTGCCTAAGGTGTCCCTCTGAACACCCCCGGGGACTCACCATCCTCGATGAGGTTTGCCCCACCATCCCAAACGGCACAGGAGTTGCTCTGATACCACTTGTAACATCCGGCCCCTCATACCACCAATATTTTCCGCTTTGCTACATTAGTGCTCACGGATTTGCTTTTGGTTGCTCGGGTGAAATCTTCTTAGGATGGTCACCCAACCTAAGATTGCGATCATTTGTAACACCCGCCTTTCGGCAAGCATCACAGTTGGCATACATAAGCATAAAACAATCATGCATTTAATAAATACCTCATTGCAGCGGAATTAATTATCAAAACATCATTACATAAATAAAGATTTGTCTTTAATTAACTCAAAACATCTTAAACATTGCAAAATATGAGTTTGATCTTAAAACTTCGTTTTCCTTCAATGCCAGTCTTCTACAAGCCTCAAGCTTTAGCCCATGCCAAGCAGCTCTCTTATTCTTCTGTCCTGCACATCAATCTAACATCCATACAAAAGTCAGCTATGCTGAGTGAGTCCTAGTTTTAAAACGTCTTTAAATACTTTCCATGTCTTGCACAAACGTAATATCTTTCCTATTAGTAAGCAGTCATGCTTTCTTTAATCACACAAAACCCACTTAGTGGTTCTTAACTGGTTTTATATGATCCCAAGTAGGATTCTTAGCTGGTATTATCAGATCCCCAGTAGGATTCTTGGCTGGTATTATTAGATCCCCAGTAGGATGCTTGGCTGGTATTATCAGATCCCTAGTAGGATGCTTGGCTGGTATTATCAGATCCCCAGTAGGATGCTTGACTGGTATTATCAGATCCCCAGTAGGATGCTTGACTGGTATTATCAGATCCCCAGTAGGATTCTTAGTTTCGTTAACGCATACATTCGTCTATACATATATATATATATATATATATAACTATATAAGTATATAGTTACTTATTCTCATATCATCATCATACTTCACGTATTATCACCTAACAGTCCATGAAACATCTCGGTATGCAAGTTAGCCTCAAAAACGTATTTAAACGAAACGGAAGTGAGGTCTAGAACTCACCTGATTCTTAAGTGATCTTGCTTGTTTGGACAAGGTTAAGGTAGTGGTATCGGTGCACGATCTGCATTTAATTTATTATGGAAAATAGTTATTTTTCTCTAGTGTCACAGCTAGTGTCGCAGCTAGTGTCTCATGCAGTTTCGCATGGCTCATGCCCAACTTTCGTTGGGACTTATGCACACTCAGACACACAACTTCAGATTTCAAATAGGTGACACTACAGTGTCGCATAGGTGACACTACAGTGTCGCAAGATGAACAGCAGTTTCGCAAAATGGGTTTCAGCTCGGTTTTTGCCCAAAATCTTCATTTTTCGCCTAAAATCCAACCTTTTTACGTCCAAAACCTTGTTTTATCATTTATATGACCAAATCTGAGCTTTTTCCATGATTTTAAACATAAAAATGCAACCTTTATTGATTTTTTTGAAACCTTTGAAAACCTTAAAAACTCCATTAATGGCCAGATTCTTTTTGTGTTATGAAAACATGTTTAGGGAATGATTTTACCTTGATTAACTGTTGTTTAACACCTTTTACTTCAGATCAACACTTGGATTTACAAAAATCTTGGTTTTTCTTCCTTCTAGCCTTAGTTTTCTTCAAAAATGTGCTAAAACTAGAATCACATGTGCTAAAACTCACATATGGTAAAACTAGAATGACATGTTGTAACATCCGGCCCCTCATACCACCAATATTGTCCGCTTTGCTACATTAGTGCTCATGGATTTGCTTTTGGTTGGTCGGGTGAAATCTTCCCAGGATGGTCACCCATCCTAAGATTGCTATCATCCGAGCACGCTTAAATGTGGAGTTCTCCACTCATCCACTTACATTAAGCCCCAAAACGCGTTGTTGGTATTTGAGGTCGGACATCACTTATAAATCCCAGATCTCTCCTGCCCGGCCTAGGGTGTTACAAACACCCCCCCCCCCTTTTTGGACTCATCGTCCTCGATGAGGTTTGCCCCACCATCCATCTTGGATGTGGGATTTGCCTAAGGTGTCCCTCTGAACACCCCCGGGAACTCACCATCCTCGATGAGGTTTGCCCCACCATCCCAAACGGCACAGGAGTTGCTCTGATACCACTTGTAACATCCGGCCCCTCATACCACCAATATTTTCCGCTTTGCTACATTAGTGCTCACGGATTTGCTTTTGGTTGCTCGGGTGAAATCTTCCTAGGATGGTCACCCAACCTAAGATTGCGATCATTTGTAACACCCGCCTTTCGGCAAGCATCACAGTTGGCATACATAAGCATAAAACAATCATGCATTTAATAAATACCTCATTGCAGCGGAATTAATTATCAAAACATCATTACATAAATAAAGATTTGTCTTTAATTAACTCAAAACATCTTAAACATTGCAAAATATGAGTTTGATCTTAAAACTTCGTTTTCCTTCAATGCCAGTCTTCTACAAGCCTCAAGCTTTAGCCCATGCCAAGCAGCTCTCTTATTCTTCTGTCCTGCACATCAATCTAACATCCATACAAAAGTCAGCTATGCTGAGTGAGTCCTAGTTGTAAAACGTCTTTAAATACTTTCCATGTCTTTCATGTAATACACGTAAGTGATATCATCACATCATACTTCATAATTATGTATTGCACAAACGTAATATCTTTCCTATTAGTAAGCTGTCATGCTTTCTTTAATCACACAAAACCCACTTAGTGGTTCTTAACTGGTTTTATATGATCCCCAGTAGGATTCTTAGCTAGTATTATCAGATCCCCAGTAGGATTCTTGGCTGGTATTATTAGATCCCCAGTAGGATGTTTGGCTGGTATTATCAGATCCCTAGTAGGATGCTTGGCTGGTATTATCAGATCCCCAGTAGGATGCTTGACTGGTATTATCAGATCCCCAGTAGGATGCTTGACTGGTATTATCAGATCCCCAGTAGGATTCTTAGTTTCGTTAACTCATACATTCGTCTATACATATATATATATATAACTATATAAGTATATAGTTACTTATTCTCATATCATCATCATACTTCACGTATTATCACCTAACAGTCCATGAAACATCTCGGTATGCAAGTTAGCCTAAAAAACGTATTTAAACGAAACGGAAGTGAGGTCTAGAACTCACCTGATTCTTAAGTGATCTTGCTTGTTTGGACAAGGTTAAGGTAGTGGTATCGGTGCACGATCTGCATTTAATTTATTATGGAAAATAGTTATTTTTCTCTAGTGTCACAGCTAGTGTCGCAGCTAGTGTCTCATGCAGTTTCGCATGGCTCATGCCCAACTTTCGTTGGGACTTATGCACACTCAGACACACAACTTCAGATTTCAAATAGGTGACACTACAGTGTCGCATAGGTGACACTACAGTGTCGCAAGATGAACAGCAGTTTCGCAAACTGGGTTTCAGCTCGGTTTTTGCCCAAAATCTTCATTTTTCGCCTAAAATCCAACCTTTTAACGTCCAAAACCTTGTTTTATCATTTATATGACCAAATCTGAGCTTTTTCCATGATTTTAAACATAAAAATGCAACCTTTATTGATTTTTTTGAAACCTTTGAAAACCTTAAAAACTCCATTAATGGCCAGATTCTTTTTGTGTTATGAAAACATGTTTAGGGAATGATTTTACCTTGATTAACTGTTGTTTAACACCTTTTACTTCAGATCAACACTTGGATTTACAAAAATCTTGGTTTTTCTTCCTTCTAGCCTTAGTTTTCTTCAAAAATGTGCTAAAACTAGAATCACATGTGCTAAAACTCACATATGGTAAAACTAGAATGACATGTTGTAACATCCGGCCCCTCATACCACCAATATTGTCCGCTTTGCTACATTAGTGCTCATGGATTTGCTTTTGGTTGGTCGGGTGAAATCTTCCCAGGATGGTCACCCATCCTAAGATTGCTATCATCCGAGCACGCTTAAATGTGGAGTTCTCCACTCATCCACTTACATTAAGCCCCAAAACGCGTTGTTGGTATTTGAGGTCGGACATCACTTATAAATCCCAGATCTCTCCTGCCCGGCCTAGGGTGTTACAAACACCCCCCCCCCTTTTTGGACTCATCGTCCTCGATGAGGTTTGCCCCACCATCCATCTTGGATGTGGGATTTGCCTAAGGTGTCCCTCTGAACACCCCCGGGAACTCACCATCCTCGATGAGGTTTGCCCCACCATCCCGAACGGCACAGGAGTTGCTCTGATACCACTTGTAACATCCGGCCCCTCATACCACCAATATTTTCCGCTTTGCTACATTAGTGCTCACGGATTTGCTTTTGGTTGCTCGGGTGAAATCTTCCTAGGATGGTCACCCAACCTAAGATTGCGATCATTTGTAACACCCGCCTTTCGGCAAGCATCACAGTTGGCATACATAAGCATAAAACAATCATGCATTTAATAAATACCTCATTGCAGCGGAATTAATTATCAAAACATCATTACATAAATAAAGATTTGTCTTTAATTAACTCAAAACATCTTAAACATTGCAAAATATGAGTTTGATCTTAAAACTTCGTTTTCCTTCAATGCCAGTCTTCTACAAGCCTCAAGCTTTAGCCCATGCCAAGCAGCTCTCTTATTCTTCTGTCCTGCACATCAATCTAACATCCATACAAAAGTCAGCTATGCTGAGTGAGTCCTAGTTGTAAAACGTCTTTAAATACTTTCCATGTCTTTCATGTAATACACGTAAGTGATATCATCACATCATACTTCATAATTATGTATTGCACAAACGTAATATCTTTCCTATTAGTAAGCTGTCATGCTTTCTTTAATCACACAAAACCCACTTAGTGGTTCTTAACTGGTTTTATATGATCCCCAGTAGGATTCTTAGCTAGTATTATCAGATCCCCAGTAGGATTCTTGGCTGGTATTATTAGATCCCCAGTAGGATGTTTGGCTGGTATTATCAGATCCCTAGTAGGATGCTTGGCTGGTATTATCAGATCCCCAGTAGGATGCTTGACTGGTATTATCAGATCCCCAGTAGGATGCTTGACTGGTATTATCAGATCCCCAGTAGGATTCTTAGTTTCGTTAACTCATACATTCGTCTATACATATATATATATATAACTATATAAGTATATAGTTACTTATTCTCATATCATCATCATACTTCACGTATTATCACCTAACAGTCCATGAAACATCTCGGTATGCAAGTTAGCCTAAAAAACGTATTTAAACGAAACGGAAGTGAGGTCTAGAACTCACCTGATTCTTAAGTGATCTTGCTTGTTTGGACAAGGTTAAGGTAGTGGTATCGGTGCACGATCTGCATTTAATTTATTATGGAAAATAGTTATTTTTCTCTAGTGTCACAGCTAGTGTCGCAGCTAGTGTCTCATGCAGTTTCGCATGGCTCATGCCCAACTTTCGTTGGGACTTATGCACACTCAGACACACAACTTCAGATTTCAAATAGGTGACACTACAGTGTCGCATAGGTGACACTACAGTGTCGCAAGATGAACAGCAGTTTCGCAAACTGGGTTTCAGCTCGGTTTTTGCCCAAAATCTTCATTTTTCGCCTAAAATCCAACCTTTTTACGTCCAAAACCTTGTTTTATCATTTATATGACCAAATCTGAGCTTTTTCCATGATTTTAAACATAAAAATGCAACCTTTATTGATTTTTTTGAAACCTTTGAAAACCTTAAAAACTCCATTAATGGCCAGATTCTTTTTGTGTTATGAAAACATGTTTAGGAAATGATTTTACCTTGATTAACTGTTGTTTAACACCTTTTACTTCAGATCAACACTTGGATTTACAAAAATCTTGGTTTTTCTTCCTTCTAGCCTTAGTTTTCTTCAAAAATGGAGATTAGGGTTTGAGTGTGTGTTGTGAAGAAGGTGAAGTGTGGATGGTGGCTGGAAATGTTGTTTAAATAAGGGGGATTTCTATATTGGAGAGGGTTTTAGGTGGGCTTTGGGCCTTAATTAGGCAATTAGGCTATCTTAGGAAATTTTTAACTAATCCACTTACCATTTTGGGCCTAATTCATTCTTTTACCCTTAATTGCCCATAATTACATCAAAACCTCTTCCTTAAACCTTCCATTTTCTAATTACTAAGTAAATAGTCATTACATTTTACATTCTTGTACATTTATAATCATCACATTTATCATAAACATAGCATATATCATAAGCGTCATACATCATTTTATTCATAATCACTTAAATGCACATCCACATAAGCATAAGCACGTAAATAAGTCCTACCATAAAAATTGGGGTGTTACAAGTCTCCCCTCCTTATATAGGTTTCGTCCCCGAAACCTCTAAATCAAGAAAATAATGTGGGGTAATTCTTTCTCATTTCGCTCTCTAGCTCCCATGTAACATCCGAACCTCTCCTATGTGTCCACTGAACTTTACCTGTTTCACAGTCTTGTTCCGTAATCGTTTTTCCTTTTTATCTAATATGGCTACGGGTTGCTCTACGTAGTTCAGCCGCTCATCAATTTCTAGATCATCATACGGTACTACCATACTTTCATTGGCTAAACATTTACGCAAATGCGACACGTGGAAGGTGGGGTGAATCCCACTCAACTCTACTGAGAGATCCAATCGGTATGAAACATCTCCCACACGATCAACAATTCTAAATGGCCTGATATACCTAGGGCTTAGCTTTCCCCTCCTTTTGAATCGAATTATTCCCTTCCATGGGGACACTTTCAGCATGACGCTATCCCCTACTTGGAACTCAATGTCCTTCCTTCTTCTATCGGCATAAGACTTTTGTCTGTCTTTAGCCACCGTCATACACTCCTTGATCCTTTCTAATTTCTTCGTCGCGGCCTCGACTATTTACAAACTTCTGAGTTCTCTCTGGCCTATCTCGCCCCAATAGATGGGAGTCCTACATCTCCTCCCATACAACATTCCATACGGTGGCATTTTTATACTAGCATGATAACTGTTATTGTAGGAGAATTCTGCCAAGTGCAGACGACTGTCTCAAATACCACCAAATTCGAGAACATGGGCTCTAAGAATATCTTCCAAGGTCTGGATCGAGTATCGGGACTAATGCGCTTCATCAAGTACACCTTTCCATATCTCCCCGAATCGGGGTACCCATATTTTACCATATATTGTCTTCACACCGTAAGTGTTTTCGGTCAATTCTATCCCTTTCCCAACCATTCTTTCTGTCTTAATTTGATCTTTCTGTTCAAAGAAATACTTCAAACTAATATGATCGATGTACAGTGTACACTTCGTCCCATACAAATAGTGCCTCTATATCTTCAAAGCGAAAACAACTGCCGCGAGCTCAAGATCATGAGTCGGGTAGTTACCTCATTTTCCTTCAACTACCTCGATGCGTAGGCAATTACTTTTCCTCGCTGCATAAGCACGCATCCTAAGGCTTGTCGTGATACATCAGAATATACCACAAGATCATTATTCCTTTCAGGTAACGTTAGTACGGGGGCTTCGGTTAACCTTTTTCTCAACTTATTAAACGCTTCTTGTTGGTCTTTTCCCCAATCAAATACTACCTTCTTTCTTGTCAACTTCGTTAGCGGGGAGGCTATCCTTGAGAAATCTTGGATGAACCTTCTATAATAACCTGCCAAAGCCAAGAAACTACGGATTTCGGATGGTGTTTTGGGAATTTCCCACTTCATAACTGCCTCAATCTTCGATGGGTCGACCATGATTCCCTCATGGTTTATGACATGACCCAAGAACTGAACTTCTCGTAACCAAAAGGCATACTTCGAGAACTTGGCGTACAATTTCTCGTTCCGCAGCATCTCCAGCACTTCCCTCAAATGGCACGCATGGTCGCCTTCGTTCTTAGAGTAAATCAATATGTCGTCGATAAATACAATCACGGACCTATCCAACATTGGTCTACATACGCGATTCATCAAATCCATAAACGCGGCTGGCGAGTTAGTCAGTCCGAAGGACATGACCAAGAACTCGTAATGTCTGTATCTCGTGCGGAACGCTGTTCTTGGAATATCTTGCTCTCTAATCTTCAGTTCATGATAACCAGAACGAAGATCTATCTTTGAAAACCAGCTTGCACCTTGCAGCTGATCAAATAGGTCGTCTATCCCTATAGTCGATAGTCGATACACATTCCCTATAGTCGATACACATTCTCATGCTTCCATCTTTCTTTTTAAGAAACAGTAATGGCGCTCCCTAGGGAGAAGTGCTTGGTCCGATAAAGCCCTTGTTCTAGCAACTCCTTTAGTTGCGTCATTAATTCCTTCATTTCACTTGGGGCTAAACGATATGGTGTTTTTGCCACCGGTTGTGCTCCCGGCACTAGGTCAATTTGAAATTCAATCTCTCTGTCGGGTGGTGTTCCGGGCAAATCTTCGGGAAATTCATCAGGGAAATTGCAAACTATCGGCACATCTGAAAACTACTTCAGTCCTTCCTGTACATTCTTAACGTACGCTAGAGACGAGTTGCAGCCTTGTTGAATAAGTCGGTTTTCTTTCATCATCGAGATCACACGAGGAATCTTACTCTCTTGGTCACCATACACAGTTACGGGGCTTCCATCGGGAGCTTTCAAACGAACCAATCTCTCACGACAACCTTATGTTGGCATCAAACTTGGACAACCAATCCATTCCCAATATCACGTCGAAACTCCCCAAGGTCATAATGCATCAATTTGTAGGGAAACTACGCCCTAAAAGAGTAATGGTGCAACCTTCTACCATTTGATCGACCCTAATGAATTTACCCTCGGCCGTTTCTACATCAAAAGACCGTTCTACTTTTCTAAAGGAAACTTTTAAGGTCGTATAAAATAAAGAAGATACAACACTCCTACTAGCACCAGAATCAAATAACACGGATGCACAAATGTTGTTGTCGATAAACGTACCTGAAACGAACTCTGGCTCCTTCCTTGCCTCCTTCCTGGTCATAGTAAAAGCCCTAGCTGCAGCCTTCAGCTTATCTTCCCCTTTGTTGTCCCCAATGTTCACACGAAAATCCCTACTTATATGACCCTGCTTACCGCACCGGCTGTATTTAACAGCTGCCCTACATTCAAAGGCACGATGGCCCGGCTTCCCACACTTGTAGCAAATCCCTGTCCCCCATTTGCATTCCCCGGAGTGGGGTTTGCCATACTTCGCACAATTGTCGTTCCCATTCTGGTCACGTACCAATGCCTGCTTTGCTTCAACCTTGACCCGTTTGTTATCATACCTCCTACCATCACCATCATCAACACCCTTCTTAGCGAGTTTCTTCTTTTCAGTTTCCTTCATTTCTTTCATCATTTCCTTCAGAATAGTAGGCATAACATCAATCAGGTCCTGGTGCACCTCGTGTGCAATAGCTTCCTTCAAATTTTGTCCAAGTTCGGAGGCAGGTACAACCTCAACTTCAATCTCAGGGTCAATCTCATCATTCTTTCTTGTGGGCTTTCTCCTGCGCTTCCCCTCAAGAGCTTTCTGTCACGGACTTATCTTCTCCAAGTCGCGTGCGGCACTTAGATGCGTTCTAAGTCAGCCTTTATGTCTTGTTGAGATGGTTTACACAGCGGAAGTCTTGTAAAGGGAACGTTGGATTGGTAGGACACAAGTAGAGTGTGCTTGTCATGCTTGATTACAACACAAGAAAGGTGCTTGTATTACACAAGAGTACAAGTGAAAGTTGAAGTATGCTAGGTGTATTATAAATGATGCCACTAACACCTATTTATACTAGTTGGATTATCTAGATTGTTCCCAATCTAGACTAATCTATGCATAATATCTAAGATATTATCTACCTAAATATCTTGCTAATCTAGATAGATCTTTGGTGATATTTTGATTGATCATTCAAGCATTTTCTAGATCCTTTCATGGCCTTTCAAGGCTGATTTTCGTAGGTCTTTCTAGAGCCCTCATTTCAGCCTTGTTCCGAACACTTTCTTGAGCTTTCTAGATCGTTCCGGGGCTGTACTTGATGTCCGCATTGATGCTGTGATTTCCAGCCCTTTCCGGCAGCTTCTAAGGCTTGTGTGGGCTGATTTAAGACCCCTCAAATGTGTCGTGTCCTTCCCGAAAGTTGTAGGCTGATTCGGAGTCTTCCGGGCAGCCCTTGACACTTCCAAATGTTGCAGGAACCTTCCGGATTGCGAGAATTTTGATTTGAAATTAGGCGGGTCGTGACATTCTCCCCCACCTAATGCCATGACGTCCTCATCGTGTCTGTGGAATGCCCCACGAGATCCCCCTCATGATAATAGAAACAGACTTGCCTCGTCGCCTTGTGTCTGGCTCCATGGTAGCTGTGTGCACTTGGTCGCCTTTGATGATGTACATTGTATTAAGGAACGATACTGGGCAGGTTTTGGCTTTTCGGAAGAATTCCATACCCAGTATGATGTTGTAGTCGTCTAGAGGAACGACTGAGAAATTTAACTTGCTTGTCCAGGTGCCAATCTTGACTCTGACGCCCCATGCAGCCCCTCTATTGGTGCTGGTTTCCCTTTAGCAGCCTTGATTGACCCTTCTTGCGTGGTGATCCTTAAGCCAAGCCTCCTTGCTTCACCTGGTGTGATGAAGTTGTGAGTTGCACCTATGTCGACCAACGCTTTGACATTTTGTCCCTTTATCTCCAAGTTCACAAGTCGTAGTCCTTGTGAGTCGGTCTTTGAGTTGCCCGTGACCGAAACCGGGTTATGTTTGTTTGCCATCACCAAAGGTTTGCCTTCAACTGCTGTTAATGTGTTTAACAATTGAAGTTGCATCGCCCCTAAACGAGCCTCCTCTTGGTCGTTGGGTTCGTCATCAGCTTGAATTAAGGCCGTCAACCTGGCCTTCTTTGGGCAGTCACGAGCGTTGTGTGGCCCATCGCAGAGGAAACACCCTCTGTTGTTGTAGTTGTTGCCTTCTCTTGGCGGTTTCCGGGTATCGTCCTTCCGGAATTGATTTTGATTTTGGTTGTTGGTGGGTCTCGCTCCCCCACCTTTTTCGTCATTAGCCTCCACGATAGGAGATTTTTGTGATCGCCTTTCACTGTGGTCGATCAATCCTTCAGCAACAGCGATGGCAGTTGACAAATCTTGGACATTCCGACGTTCCAATTCGGTCTTTGCCCAAGTTTGCAAGCCATCGATGAAGTATATGAGAGAGTCCTTGGGTGACAGATCCGGAATTTCGAGCACAAGGGTAGTGAAATCTTTGATATAATCTTTGATGTTACCCTTATGTTTTAGATTACGAAGCCTAATCTTTGCTTCGTGTTCAGCATTTTCCGGATAAAATTGTTTCTTGATTTCTTTTATGAAATCAGCCCAAGACTTTATGATGCACGTACCTTGGTCCATCTCCTTGTGTTTGCGTCGCCACCATAAAGCTGCGGTGTCTTTTAGATAAAGAGTCACCGTTTTGATCTTCTTGGCGTCGTCAACTATGTCAACTGCCTCGAAGTATTGTTCCATCTCCCAAAGAAAGTCATCAACAGCCCTTGCCTCTCGCTTGCCTATAAACGAAGATGGCTTGGGAACGTCGACCTTCGATGGGGTATGGATGATGTTGTCGCCCCCGGATGCCAAGGCACGCTTGCAAATGTTTAACTCAGTTTGCAAGTCCTTGATCTCTCTCTCGTATTGGTCTCTCATGTGACCTAGCTCCTTCATGAAAGCCTCTTCAATCTATGTCTTCATGACAGAGAGAGCGAGTCTCAAGTCTTTCCTCATGTCGAGGAAGTCATTGCCTAACGCATCCACTTGTTGCAGTGAATCGTAGGTGTGAGTTTTGAAGATGTCGAACTCGGCTCTGAACTCTTCCATCCCGTTGTTGAATTCAGCCATCGACATTTCAACACCTTCAATTCGTTTGTCCAGACTAGACATCAAGTCTTTGGACATACCTCGTGTCTTCTTGTCGGCTTTACGAGTGTCATCCAGACCACGGTTCTCGTCGCCGCCGACGCTTGTGCCTCCAAGCTTTCCCGTCTTTGATGCCATCCCAATGAATCGTCGCTCTGATACCACTTGTCACGGACTTATCTTCTCCAAGTCGCGTGCGGCACTTAGATGCGTTCTAAGTCAGCCTTTATGTCTTGTTGAGATGGTTTACATAGCGGAAGTCTTGTAAAGGGAACGTTGGATTGGTAGGACACAAGTAGAGTGTGCTTGTGATGCTTGATTAAAACACAAGAAAGGTGCTTGTATTACACAAGAGTACAAGTGAAAGTTGAAGTATGCTAGGTGTATTACAAATGATGCCACTAACACCTATTTATACTAGTTGGATTATCTAGATTGTTCCTAATCTAGACTAATCTATGCATAATATCTAAGATATTATTGATATGGTCTCAATAATACATATTATTATTCAAATATTAGCTACATTTTTATTGTTACTTTTGGTCAAATTATGCTCTAATTGGTTTATATTTATATTATTCGTAGAATTTTAAGAGAGCATTGGTTTTATTAATTATTTTGTTAAGTTACAAGACTTTAAACATGTTACGCATTTAAACGAAAATTTGGTTTAAAGGCTTTTGCTTTAAGTTTGTGAATTGTCTTGTTTGAAATTAACGTAGGTACATTAAATGGAAGCATGACTTACAAAAAAGGCATATATTAAAGTCAAGAGCAGCTCACGTGAGTCTTGAAGTGGATCGATCGAATGGTATGTGCAAGAATAAAAGGTTTTGGAGATAGATATTGATGAGGGCCCATTCACAAAATATATCAAATTTTGACGGTTTGACTTGGAGTGGGAACCAAGATATTTAACCTAGTTTTCTCATCATTGAACGGGGGGATATATATAAATTATAAAGAGGACGGCTGAAAAAAAAAGAGAAAAGGAAGAAGGACGTACGCAGAGAGAAATAAAAAAAAAAGGAGGCTTGACTAGAGGACGAACTCAAGCAGTTTTGAAGTGTTTTTGAGCTTAGCAAGACGGAAACAAAGTGCTAGAAGCCGGTTGGATCGTTGATTGCTTCTTGGTTTCATCGGGTTTCATTGTTTCTTCACTTTTGTCTTAAATACTATCATGTTTGCTTCTTTTAAACTTGCGTTTTTATTAGTGAATATGATTGTTGGCTAGGCTCGTTGAGCCGCCTAGGCCAATGATTAACTAGTTGCTTTGTTTTTATGTTTGTTGGATTGTTTATGAGGTTGGTTTATTTTATGATTTAGTAAATTATTACTTTTGGTTGGTTAATGCATTATTACATATTTGGTTTGGTTTGAGTTAGTTTATTTATTCCACTTAGTTCTTGATGAATGTCTTTCATATAATAGAATTAAGTTAGGTCGCGGACTGTGTGTTAGTGACTAGTTTATGGTTTAGGTGCACTAAAACCATAGGAATAACTAATTGGATCAAACTAATAAGAATGTGTAGCTAAACTAGTATCCGTGAGGTGATAGTTTAACTAGTAAGTCTATGTGATTAAATAACTAGGTTCATATCTGTGAAGAGTGGTCTAGGTTTAGTTTAATTACATTGTTTACTTGTGTTAATCAAATCAGAGAAATTACCTTAGTTTATTGTACTGTGAGGTAGATAAACAATCTAGGTACTAAGTCATAGAATTTTAGACGACTGTGAGGAAGTCTAACAACTAAACTGGTTTAATTATTAACTTGATAAAAAACCCATAGGTGTCTTCTCGAAAAGGGTCGAGGGTCTTATCGGTGTTTGGGTCAAGCGAGTATCTTACGATCCCAGTCCAATGTCTAAACGTTTTCCAACAAACTAATAAAGCGAGTAACTAGGGAATCGGGTATAGGTGGTTTATCTCTTCTCATCTGATTTCAATCCGTCTTTCGTGCTAGTTTCTATTTTTAGTTAGTTTCCAAATTTAGAAAGTTTCTATTTTTAGCAGGTTACTATTTTTAGCAATAAACCCCCCATTCAAATAATCTTTTATTTAAAGTTCGTGTCTAGTTAAGTAAGGTCTTGTTTAGTTAGTTTAACGTAATATATAGAGTCTGTGGGTCGACACCCGGACTTACGTACGCTATATTACATCCGACCGGTCCACTGCCGGTTGTGTGTGATTTAGTAGTTTGTCTAGGTTTTATAAATATTAAAACTAGGTGTTTTTAGGTAGTTAATTTATATATATATATATTACACGCATCAATTATCTACCTAAATATCTAGCTAATCTAGATAGATCTTTGGTGATATTTTGATTGATCATTCAAGCATTTTCTAGATCCTTTCATGGCCTTTCAAGGCTGATTTTCGTAGGTCTTTCTAGAGCCCTCATTTCAGCCTTGTTCCGGACACTTTCTTGAGCTTTCTAGATCGTTCCGGGGCTGTAGTTGATGTCCACATTGATGCTGTGTTTTCCAGCCCTTTCCGGCAGCTTCTAAGGCTTGTGTGGGCTTGATTTAAGACCCCTCAAATGTGCCGTGTCCTTCCCGAAAGTTGTAGGCTGATTCGGAGTCTTCCGGGCAGCCCTTGACACTTCCAAATGTTGCAGGAACCTTCCGGATTGCGAGAATTTTTATTTGAAATTAGGCGGGTCGTGACATTTCGTTGCCTTAGCATCCACTTGTAACATCCGGCCCCTCATACCACCAATATTGTCCGCTTTGCTACATTAGTGCTCACGGATTTGCTTTTGGTGGCTCGGGTGAAAACTTCCCAGGATGGTCACCCATCCTAAGATTTCTATCATCCGAGCACGCTTAACTGTGGAGTTCTCCACTCATCCACTAACATTAAGCCCTAAAACGCGTTGTTGGTATTTGAGGTCGGACATCACTTATAAATCCCAGATCTCTTCTGCCCACGGCCGATGTGGGATTTGCCTAGGTGTTACAAACACCCCCCCCCTTTTTTAGACTCATCGGCCTCGATGAGGTTTGCCCCACCATCCATTCTTGAATATGGGATTTGCTTAAGGTGTCCCTCTGAACACCCCCGGGGACTCACCATCCTCGATGAGGTTTGCCCCACCATCCCGAACGGCACAGGAGTTGCTCTGATACCACTTGTAACATCCGGCCCCTCATACCATCAATATTGTCCGCTTTGCTACATTAGTGCTCACGGGTTTGCTTTTGTTTGCTCGGGTGAAATCTTCCCAGGATGGTCACCCATCCTAAGATTGCTATCATACGAGCACGCTTAACTGTGGAGTTCTCCACTCATCCACTAACATTAAGCCCTAAAACGCGTTGTTGGTATTTGAGGTCGGATATCACTTATACATCCCAGATCTCTCCTGCCCACGACCAATGTGGGATTTGCCTAGGGTGTTACACATGTGCTAAACCTCAAATCACATGTGATAAAACTAAAATGACATGTGCTAAACCTCAAATCACATGTGATAAAACTAGAATCACATGTGCTCAACTAAAATCACATGTGCTAAACTTCTAACCAAAGACAATTAACAAGATTACAAAACTTCAAAATAATGTGCTAAAAATAAAGAATCACATGTGCTAAATCTCAAATCACATGTGCTAAAACTATAATTTCATGTGCTAAAACTAGAATCACATGTGCTAAACTCAAATCACATGTGGTAAAACTAGAATCACATCTGCTAAACCTCAAATCACATGAGCTAAAACTAGAATCACATGTGCTACACCTCAAAAACTATACCCTAAAGTTAAACTCTAAGAGGTAAAACATAAAACTAGTGAAAAAAAGCATGTAAAAACAACTAATTAATATAAGTGAAAGTAATTGTAATAATATTAATTCTTTAGAAATAATAACAAGTTAATTCTGTAATGCGGTGGTTTGAGCATTTTGTTTGTGAGGCGCACACCTAGCGTCACGAGTTCAAATATCACACTCGGCCTGCCACTTACAAAATGCTTGAGTTCAGTTTGATTTAATTTAACAGAGCTCGAGCATGGCTCGTTTCGAGCTTTATTACCAAAGCACGAGCTCGGCTCATCAGAAAATTTTCAAGCTCGAGGTCGGCTCGGCTTGGGCTCAGCTGGTTTAGTATTTATTTATTTTATATACAAATTTTTTATTTTAATTTTTACATATTTATAATCTTACATCTAATGTATAACAAATACATATTTTTTAATCTTTTTTATCATAACTTTATAAAAAAATTTAATTACATTTATTATGAGTAATATATAGTTATAAAACTAAATAACAAATATAAACGAAAAAACTGTTAAGGCTCGACGAGTTTTGAATTGAAATTTTGAGCTTGATAACAAAATGAACATTATTTTAGGCTGTAGATCGGGCTTGAGCTCATTAAGGTTTCTTAACACCCTTGATTTTTTTTTGTTATTAAAATGATATTTTTCATTAAAAACGGTCCCATATTAATATTTATTCGTTTAATTTCTTTATTCAGCGAAAGTCCTTTTGTAAATGAGATATAAAATAGAAACATCATTAGATAAAAATGATTCACTTTATTTGTCTATATGATAAGTTGAGTAAGTTTACAACATAAGAAACATAACTCATACTTAATACATTCAAAATTGGGTTATAACATAACGTTCGATATATTTCCCCACCGAGGCTCGATCTAATCTTTCTACTCTTGAACTGGAGCTTTACCTGGAAAACATTTGTTTTATAAAAAGTTAGCCAACGCTAAATGAGTTCATATATTTTACTGTTTTCCAGACCATATTAAATTTCTTCACCATTTTGCAAAATATGACAATTTATAAATAACTATAACTTTTTAACAACTGCTCACCCGAAGGTGAATATACAACTGACACCCGAAGGTGATTTCCTGGTCATCCGACGATGACTTACAGTTGTTCACCCGACGGTGATCTACAACCGACACCCGACAGTGATTTCCTGATCACTTGACAGTGACTACCACTTGATCACCCAACGGTGAATAGACGGTTGACACCCGAAAGTGATTTCCTCTTATCACCTAGAGGTGATTTTCCAGCTTTTCACTTCAATCTCTTTATAACACATTTATTTCGTCATTTTATAATTCTCACAATGTGTAAATAAGTAGTTAATTTACATAGGTCATGTAACAAATATACAAATCTATATAAAATGATGTTTTAATAACATGTGTAATAACTCAAATAAATATTTCTCAAACATATCTTCGCCCAAATATAATAAGAAGGACGAAAACTAGAACTCACTAGGACGTCTAGAGTATTTCTCTGGTGAATCTTTTGTCAGTATCTTTTTATCTCCTCCTGGTGTTGATAGCTCGATTACCCAAAGCCCACGTTAACTAACCGATAATCACCACCATAAACACTGTATATAGATCATTGCTTTCTTCTTTTTATTCAGTGATATTTATTTCACTCAGTCACTCTAATTTGCAACTGTCGTCTTTGGAAAATACATCATATACTTAAACTATGTATTCTCTTTTCTTCTTCTTAATAAACTATCTATTCTAAATGAGTCGGTTTGTTTTACAGGTGTCAAACTAAAGGTATGCGTGGAAAATACATATAAAACATGGCATCTAAATGTTTCTTTGAGAGCTTTAATGCTCCACGTCAAAGGATATATATAACCATTTTTTTATAGTAATATGTATTCTATAATTTATTATTTCAAGATACATATAGTATAATCTTGAAGACACATATTTTTAATTAACTTTTCATCTCATACATGTGTCATGCATGCATACATTATATGTTTATATATATATATATGTATATATATATTACTCATATAATTATACATCATTTAAATTACTAACTTAACATTCATGATGTATATATATTTTAATGTTTATGATATCATATGTAGAATCAACCACTATAGCATATGTAGGCAACTGATCGAACATATCTATATATAACTATATGATGTCTGAAACATAACAAAAGGATAATTATAAACATCTTTTAAACACCTCACGTAACATCTCATATGGTCGTTTCACCAGTTAACCATACTCAATAAACTTGAAATATAAACACAAAAGTTTATGTATCTTTAAAAAAAACGGGATGTTACAGGTTTGGCTCAAACGAGTTTTTTACTGAGTCGATATCGAGTAGCTAGCGAGTCGACTTGACTCATTTACAACCTTAGTTAAAATCTAAATCTTAAAATTTAAACCCAAAAGTAACTTTTAAAGCAAAACAATAATACGTAATATAAAAATAATAAAATAAAATAAAATTATGACAAAAACGCTAAATAAAAATTAAATTAAAAACCAATCTAGAAAAAAATAAATGTTAAAACTAATATCAAAATTAACCATTATTAAACAATAGTACGTAAGAAGAAAACTAATAATAAAACAAAATAAAAAAATAAAAAATAATAGCTAAACCAACATTAAGGAAAATACAATCTACATAAATGACAAAGTAGTCTTGTAGTGTACTTGAATTTTTTTTCTTTTTTAAAATGGGTGTAATGCATAGGATTGGAGGGTGTAGGTATTTCCTATCCAAAATTAAATCAAGATGATCCAATGATCCAGAATTGTTCTCTGGTTCCCTCGTAAAAAAAGGTTCTCCATTGAACTCTCCCCTATATATAGGGTGAGGATCATTACAGAACCACTTTTTATTTACAGACTTATAGAACCACTGATTTACATATATATATATATATATATTTACAGAACTATAGAACCACTGATTTACATATATATATATATATATATATATATATATATATATATATATATATATATATATATATATATATATGAGAGTTATCCTACAAAGGGTTGGAAATCTAAGAAGGCTAAGAAGGATTTATGACATTTAGATCTCTCTTTTAATGGTTGAGATCAATTTGTATGAAAAAAAATTGGTGGAAGGGTACATTAGTCATTGTCACTTTTGTTGACTTTCTCTCTCCACATGCAAGGCACATGTCAATTCCCCCACTTTTTTTAAAATGGTCATAACTTTTGGATACGATATTATTTTTTTAAAAACAATTACACCAAAAAAACAAGTGTTTTGTTATCTTTAAAACGCGTATAATATTGATATATAAAAAGTAAAAAAAAATCGGCACTTGTCTAGTCCTTGTGTAATATCATGTGATTGTGTTATATTATAACTAGTGAAATATCACTTTTATCGGTTCATTCTTAAGTCATTATGTAATATCATCTTATTTTAAATATTTATTGTGTCATCTTATGTGTTTAGAAATTATCACCGTGTCACAAATTGTTAATATGTGTTTGAGAAATGTTCAAAGACAAAGTCATTTTTTGTTACAAAGTGTGAGAATGACACAATGGTAAATAAGGACACAATGACACTTTTAAAAAAAATTCTAACTCACAATATAAATCAAATTTTAAAAAAGTAGTTTTTTCAAGTTTTGTTTATTTATTTTTGAAGGAGGATTGATAGGTTCAATTGGATCGATATTGCTCGATGATCAGAATGATTCACGTACACAAAACAACAATTCAATCAACAACACAATTCATTACTAAATAATTCTCTTGTATTGATGATCAAAGCAAAATCGTTGTAGTACAATGTGCAGGAGAATACAATCACACACAATTCTCTCTCTTACTATGTGATCTAGACTCTCTCTCTCTCTTACACACACTAAGCAACATGCTTTATGCATCAACACTTTAGGGAAAATACAAAATTAACCCTAAACTATACAAACTGTATAAACAAAGTACAAAGTAAATCTTAAACAGAAATAAGCCCTAACAGTACTCCCCCTAAGATTTATCTTTGGACTTCAGAAATCTTGTTCAGCTTTCAACTCTTTATCTTCTCTCAAAAGTCTTCTGGTTCATCTTTAACCATCAGCAATTCTTTTCCTTTGTGTTCGTCTTGTTCTTTCAAAGCTTCTTCGATACAAGACTTGAACTTTTCAGCAATCTTCGCTTGTCTTGGTTTTGATTCATTTGTAATGATGTCACAAGCCTTCATGTGCTTCAGAGTATGGAGAGTTATACCTGCAAAATCAATGTTAGCAAAAAATTCGTACGGCCTTTTCTTCCCTTTGGCCCGTACTTCTAATGTACCCTTCGAAGTCACACACATGAACTCGATCTCTAGAATATCAATCCTCACAAGGTCAGCATTGAGTAATGCCTTCCTTAATCGGATTTTCTCGGTTGCAGCACCAATCACTTCGACCATTATCTCAAATAACCTTCGGTCGGATTCAGCAACCGGATCTTTACACTTTTCCATCTTATGATTTCGCAGATAATCAATGTAAGATGGGTGAAGTAGCTTCAGCTCAAACGTACTGAACAGTGTGATCATATCTACATCCCAGTCATCCAAATTCAGTACCAGTTTCAACTTATAAGTTTCGGAATTGTAAAAATGTCTCAGAATCGGTTTAGTGACTTGTGAACCATCAATCACTTTCAATCCCGGATTTGTCACCTTATCAAAATATTCATCCGAAAACTCTTCTAAATACATGTCACGCACAACCAACTTCTTTTGCTTCTTTTTCTTCTTGTTTTCAACATAAATCTTATCTTCTTGTTGGCCACGAAACTCTAAAAACTTGGGCATCCGACTAATTCCAGCATCCAATAGCATCACACATTTGTCTCCACGTTCAGCCCGAGAATGATTTATCAATCTTAACTTGTGCAATTCTTTCAGATCTTGAACCGGCAACTTGAATATGCTTGAATAATAATGATAAACATCACAAAGCCCATTCACCCTTTTGACCAAAAACGCATCAAATATCTCATCATACTTCCAAGCTATAATCTTCACATCCTTAGACTTTTCAGGCACGATCATTGAGTCTAGTAATTCAGCAACTGACTGACCCTTACTTAGCAGTGATCTAACAATATCACCTGCTGTGGCAGACTTGTGCCATGACTCTCGTACTTCCATAGGAATGTGATATGCTTTTACCTCGCTAGGAAACATATCAATTAGCTCTTTCCTCTTCTTATAGGCATCTTCCGGCAATACCATCAACGGAATCTCATTAGGCTCCAGAACTTTGAACCGTTTGGTCAATTCAAAGTATTGTGGGTTATTATAATCTAAAAAGAGCATACGGTTATGCATCTTCTCAGGTTTTTGAAAACTAACCACAATTTTCTTCAAGGACTCTTTCTTCAGCCTTTTCAGAGTTTTGTACGGATAATTCCTTGATTGCAACCACTGACGCATGTCTGTGGACGTCATCTCTTCTGGGTTTTGATGATATAGTTCTTCCGGGGGAAGATCATCAATGTTTAAGCTTTCCTGAAGAGGATTCCACTCACCCATTTCAACAACAAACTCTTTATCATCACCCACAACTTTGTCTTGCGCATTTATACACTTTTCATACTCCTCGTTTATTTGACTGACAGTGAGTCCATTCAAATAAACAGGGTTATATTTCATTTTCTCCAAATATGCAAACCTTTCACCAAGATCAATGGGTATGTCATCATCAGGATTCGCTTCCAGTTCAGATTATGTAAAATCTATGTCATCCAAATCATCCAACGCTTCTATCATTGGTGCAGTTTCAGTTTGAACCGACTCAAACTGAAATGCTTCTTCTACAGTTGTTTCCTTCACATTCTCATCTTCTTTACCAACTTCGGATACTTCAGCTATCTGTACAAATTCAATTTGAATCGGCTCAGACTGATCTGTTTCTTCAATTCTAGCTTTCTTTACATTCTCAACTTCTTTAACTATCTTCGTCACTTCATCCAGTTTACGTTTTCCCTCGGCTTTGTCAGGAATGACAATATCAGCAGCTTCATCGGGAATAGGGACAGATTCAACAATCGGTGTTGTCTCAGTTTTAGATCGGCGAGATCTAGTATAATAGACTGAGACTTCCCTAGGAGTATTAGACACTCCAACGTCCTCTTTAACAACAAAATCTTTGTCTGATTCAGAATTGACCGACTCCTTTTCTTTTATCCAACTTTCCAATACCTCCTTTTCAGCATGTAAAGTGTTGCACTCTGCTTGCAACTCTTCATAATCGGCTTTTAGTTTCTCATAGTCAGCATCCAGTTCTTTAAATGTTTCAAGATTCTTATGATGAATAGCCCAAAACTCTTCCAACCTCTTTTTCTTCCTTTCATTAGATGCTTTCAATAACGCATTACATCTAAGAGTTTGGCTATCATCCTTTCCAAATGAAAAACTTCATCTTCTTCTTCATTCAAATTAACACTTGATTCAACTTTTGCTGAAGACCCCATCGGTTGATCAATGTTTTCAGTTGCTTTGGAGGATGTCACAATATCGGCTGGTTCAGGAACAATAAACACATCATCAGTATCATCGACCGTCTGTGCCACAGTCTCCACTTCAGCAACTACATCATGGGCTATTTGAACCACATCAACAGTTTCTTCTTCAATAACCGGTTCTATCACTTGCACATTCTCAATAGTAACCTCTTCTTCTATAACCGGTTCCATCACAACATTTTCAACTTCGACTGGTTCATTAACAATTATTTGTTCTTCAACATGTTCTGCCTCCTCATCAACTGATTCAACACTATCTTCTTCAATAACATCATCGTTTCCACCATCACCCCTATCATTACTATCATCATCACCACTATCAACATCATCATTATCATCACTATCAGCATCATCTTTTCCATCTTCATTATTTCCATCCTCCTCTTCTGGATGTCGAGCAAAATACTCATCATCATCCAGACGGTTATCGGGCATTTCATCAATGAGATCTAATGGATTCAGTACCTCTTCTTGAGTAATATGGTAATATACTCCTCCAAGATCCTCTTCTCGGTTTGCTATATCCCTCATATAATCAAACATCTCAACACCTTCAACACCTCCAATGCTCATCTTCCGATAAGATAAAGCCTTCATATCTTCGGTGTATAAGATTCCTCCTTCAAAACCTTCTTCTCTAATCATGGGATGGGCAATATTTATCAACATTTGCAAAAACCGTGGGTACATGAGAAACTTAAACCTCTTCCCTTTAACAAGATTGAAAATAAAACCCTTCATAATCCATTTTGACATGTTAAATGGCCGGTTCTCAGCAATAGCAACGATTGGGGATGCAATCTCTGAGGGAAAGTTATCAAACCCGGCACTCCTCCTTGACATGCACTATTGAACAACATAACACAATAATTTCCATGTTTTTCCCAATCTTGCCCTGACAAACTGCTGTTTGGGAAATATGGGAGGATGTCCCATATTTATAAAGCAAGTCTGGCATTCAGCAGTTGTAATTTCATCAGGTGCATCAGCCTCAGCATTATCCAACCTCAAAGCAGTCCGGATGGACTCTTCAGACACAGTTAACACTAACTGTCTGGTAATGAACCCTCTCACCACAGATGTACCATCCTCATTGCTAACAACTTCTGCTGTTTTCCAAAATTTCTTTATCAATCTTGCATAGATAACAGGCTTAGAACACATAGCATACACATACTTTGTTCTTCTCAGAAACCGGATCATCTCTTCATATCCTTCAGCTTCTGGCAAAGATTCATCTAGCACAGCAACTAGATTATGCTTGGGCTCAAACTTAAGATTCTCCATCTGTTAACAAAACAAGACATATGTGTTAGTGATCATTCATTCAAATGAATAACAACAATTGTTCAAAGATAAGCACAAATTCATAATGTAACATCTTAACATTTTACACTCAAATTGATTTAAACTTATGAAACAAATCAGTTTGTTTAACACTTAGTGTATCAATGTTTTGAATATTACTTAACAAATTTACTGCTTGTACACTTAAGATCAATGATTGTCATTTGTAAAATGAAATATTAACACTTGTTCATTTCAGGTTTAGTATCAATTTGTCCATTTGTTAACACTTAAAATTTATGTTCAATGTTCATCTTTAACAATGGCGGTTCAAACAGGGTTTTAAATTTTTCCTTTTGATTCACACAATTGATGATGATTCAATGTTGTTTTCTGATTAAACAAAGATGATTAACAGTTATTAAACTTATTTCCACCCTCGATTTTGATTTTAACAACTAGAAATCAAAGTGTCGATTCAGTTCTGATTACTGTTCATCAACAGTGTTTTCGATTTTAAGAACAATGGTGGGTTTGTGATGATCGATCATGATGATTATACCTTAACCAATCTCAAACACTTGATATAGAATCAGGGATTGAATATGGTAAGGTCGATCGATGTTCAGGGGATGTTGCTTCAAAACAATTTTGAAAAAATGATAAGTGTTTGTGAAAAAGCGGTATTTATATGTGAATCAGCCGGCTCAAAATTAGGTCAAAATTTTGGGACGGGTCAAAATTTGGGACGGGTCATGTTTTGGTTTGGACGGGTCAAGTGTTTTGGATGGGTCAACATTTTTTAAGACAGGTCAACACTTTGAGACGGGTCAAGTGAGTATATAGTTGTGTCATAAGATTTGAAACAACTACACCTGGTTTTCTTCATCACCCGGCTCTACAGTTGAGCATTTGTCCATCACCCGGCTGTACAGTTGTACATTTGTTCATCACCCGGCTGAATTAGTAACACTTTGTTCATCACCCGGCTGAATAATGACACTTAACATCATCACCCGGCTGCACACATACTTTACTTCTTTACCCGGCTACACAGTGACATATTTGTTCATCACCCGGCAACACAGTTGCACTTACTTGCATCACCCGGCTTAAGAGAAAACAATTTCCACATTACCCGGCCGCATAGTAACATTCAGTTACCCGACTGATAACAAACATCACTTCATTGCTCGGCTAAACAGTGACATATCCATTACCCGGCTGATAAGTGAATGACACTTCATTACCCGGCTGAATAGAAACATCTTCATTATCCGGCTGATAACAATCATCACTTCATTGCCCGGCAGAATAGTAACATCTTCGTTACCCGGCTGATAAGTGAAACCACTTACACGGCTGAATAGCAACAGATTGACTTTGTCACCCGGCAAGGTTTGTTACCCGGTTAAACATACATTCATGTAATCACCCGGCTTAACAGTAATACTTCACCCGGCAGCAATACTTAGTCAATATTCCTTCTGTTTCTTTGTCTGTTGACTTTTTCAACGGCATTTATTGCACCTGCAAACATTCTCGACATATTAATTAGACAAGACATCCTTATTAGGGTTTGTCACATTAAATAATCAAAAATGGAAATTAGGGCAACAAATTTAATACACATTAAATTCCTTTTTCATTTTCTTTATTTTTCACAAAAAAATGTTTTTGCACAACCAATATTTCTATATCCCGAAGCAATTTTCTAAAAACACATCACAAGACCTTAGGTTTGTTTTTAACATATCCAATACATTTGCTTTCATTAACCACATGATTCATACATTCAACACACTTATTTTAAAAATATTTTTGGCTTTTTGTAACATTTTTTTTCTTCTTCAATTATTCTCCCCCTAAACTTGAAATTTCTTGAAATTTTTAAGTTTAACAAGGATGTCGATGTGTCAATAAAGATTCCATATGCCTGCACACACAAAGCATACACATTAAAATAAATACATATGCAATGCAATGAATCAAAATATCACAGTGAGATCATACCACACATTATCTGAACATGTTTTGCAAGTTTTGAATAGACATTTGACTAATGTTAGATTGAGTGATGATATGAAAACATACCAATTAGCTCGAATTGACACACTTACTTTTTCAGTATCATGATGAGATTAAGGTTCGATTAAAATGTCTTATGCGACCCACATGTATACATATGTCAACACATTTCCTCATTAACCGCCACTTGAATGCATATTGCACAAAAATCAGGTCACTTACAATCATAAACAGTGTGGAATATAGGTTCTATTCGGATTTGGTCCACTTTGGGTCTTCTTTTGAATTCCTTTTTGGAATTTTTCATTTCCTATCGTTTCCCTTGGGAATCTTCTGAATTCCTTTTTGGAAATTTGTTTGGTGATGGTCCACATTTGGGACTCTTTTTGTTCCAACATTAGGAATCTTTTGCTGCACCTTGAAGCTCAAAAGAGACTTCGTGTGAGGCTTCAGGTCTGTGGGTACCACAACAAAGAAGCTCACGATGCGGTTCATCACACTGAATAGATTGCATCATTACCCAATTATGTTGAACTATCATCACAAGCAGAGCATCAAAAGATATATATTTAGACATGTATAACAAAGGAACTTAACACAAAGATCATTGAATTTAGATTTGTAAACAATGAACTTACTTTTTCAGTCTAATTGCCTGAGCTGTCTCGCACATCAATTAACATTCATCAGTCTTTATTATAAAAATGATGAAACAAATAATGTCTAGTGTACTATCATTTCTCACTTTTTGCAATATAGATTCTTATGACATGATATTTTCTTTTCTTTTTGCTTTTTCTTTTCTTTTTGTTTGCTTTTTGTTTTTCATGCACACTCACAATGCAAAAGTAAAATAAAAAGACAAAGGAATCAATACTTGACATCGACTTATTATATTTTTGGCTTTTATATTTTCTGATTTTGTATTGATTTTTTTAAAAACAAAATAGAATTAATCATGGTTGATTAACCCTATGAATTGAATTAAGAATTCAAACCGTCCTGACAAAAATGGTTTTGTGAAAAGATCTGCCAGTTGTTTGTCGGTATGAACCTTAATCAAAATTATTAAACCTTTTTCAGAGTTGTCTTTGAGAAAGTGATATCGAATTTCGATATGTTTGGTTTTTGAGTGTTGAACATGATTAGCAGTAATGAACATAGCAGCAGTATTGTCTATGTAAATAGGAGTTTTGAGAAAGTTAAACCCGTAGTCAAGCAATTGGTTTTGTAGCCACAAAACTTGAGAACATCCTGCAGATGCAGCGATATACTCTGCTTCAGCTGTGGATACAGAAACATTGGTCTGCTTTTTGCATTGCCAAGAAACAAGTCTAGGACCCAGGAATTGACATCCACCCGTAGTCGATTTCCTGTCAAGAGCACACCCACCAAAGTCATTATCAGAATAACTATATAATTCAAAATTGCCTTCATAAGGATACCATAACCTGAGATTCGGCTTCCCTTTAAGGTATTTCGAAAATACGTTTAACAGCAACAAGGTGCGACTCCTTTGGATCAGACTGATATCTTGCACACACACATACAGCATACATAATGTCTGGTCTTGATGCAGTAAGATACATCAATGAACCAATCATCGATCTGCACAGTGTTTGATCAACGGATTTGCCTTTTGGATCCGGTTGTATCTTGCAATTCACATCAGATGGCATTCGAATATTCTGACAATCCTGCATCTTGAACTTTTTCAGCAACTTCTCAACAAACTTTGATTGGTTGATAAAAATTCCTTCAGCTGACTGTTTGACTTGCAATCCGAGAAAGAAATTGATCTCTCCCATCAAACTCATCTGAAATCTTGATTTCATAATCTCCTCAAACTCTTTGCACATGGACGGACTTGTTGATCCAAAGATGATATCATCCACATACACTTGAACACATAAAAGATCTTCATTTTCCCGCTTCATAAATAAAGTAGGATCAATCTGACCTCTTGTAAAACCATGTTCCAACAAATGTTTAGATAACGTCTCGTACCAAATCCTTGGAGCTTGATGTAGACCATATAAAGCTTTGCTAAATTTGTATACACGATGTGGATACTCAGGATCCTCAAAACCTGGAGGTTGTCTGACGTACACATCATCGGTAATTGGTCCATACAAAAATGCGCCTTTCACATCCATTTGAAACACTTTGAACTTCATGTAAGAGGCATATGCTAGAAAAACGCGAATAGCTTCAAGTCGAGCGACCGGAGCAAACACTTCTTCATAGTCAATACCTTCTTCTTGAGTGTAACCTTGTGCAATAAGTCTTGCTTTGTTTCTGACCACAATGCCACGTTCATCTGGCTTGTTCTTGTACAACCATCTTGTACCAATCTCATTTTCTCCTTCAGGTAAGTCCACTAATTTCCAAACCTCTTGTTTGCGAAATTGAAGTAACTCCTCTTGCATGGCATCAATCCAACTATTATCTTGTAATGCTTCTGAAATGTTCTTCGGTACCACTTGAGAAAGAAAACATGAATAAAGACAAATGTTTGCGTGCTCAGTTTGACTTCTCATAGTTCGCTGATTCAAAGGACCTATAATCTGAGAGAGAGGATGATTCCTATGCACTCGGTGAGTTAGTATAGTGTCACCTTGTACTTGACTCTCCAGATTAGACTGATTCAGATTCGGTAAATCTTGTAGAATTGTAGAAGCATGCAGAGTGAAATTAGGAACTTATTCTGGTGAATTGATGAAGTAATCAAATGTTTCTGGAACAACTTCAACATTTGGATCTAATGATGGTTGATTTTGATTAGATCCACCATCATTAGGAGAAATTTGCGGATTCACGTCATCACCAAAATTGTTTGATTCTTGATCTTCTTGAGAACCAGATGGACCCGGAACTTGATTGGACACCACATGATCAGGATTATGAAATGACATGAACGGATACTCAGAATTGAGATTACTGTCATCGTCATTATCAAAATCATCACTGAAACATCCTAAATCTCCTGATTCTTTTCTCGATTTTTCTGAAAAATCAAATAAGTTAGAATTGAAAGATTTTGATAACGAATCCAAATCAAACAACCATTCGGGACCATGAGCCACTGACGGAAACGAATTTTCTAAAAACTTTACGTTAATAGTTTCAATAACAATGTTTGTTTTGCTATTAAAAACCCGATAAGCTTTTGAAACAGAAGAGTAACCAAGAAAAAATCCATCGTCAGATTTGGACTCAAATTTACCGAGATGATCACTTAAATTTAGAATCGACACAGGACAACCAAATGCTTTCAAATATGAAATATTCGGTTTTCTTCCAAACAATAACTCATAAGACGTTTTATGTTTATTCTGAACCAATAATGTCCTGTTCTGTACAAAGCAAGCAGTAGCAATAGCTTCATCCCAGAATGTGATAGGGATTTTGGCATCTGCGAGCATGGATCTTGCTGCTTCAATTAGTGTTAGATTTTTCCGTTCAGCCACACCGTTTTGTTGAGGCGTTCTTGGAGCACTAAATTGACGCGCAATTCCTTTTTCTGCACAAAACAAATCGACATTAGAGTTTTTAAACTCGGTTCCATTATCACTTCTCAAGATTTTTACTTTACAATCCAACTGATTTTCAACTTTGATAATGAATTCTTTTAACAACTCAGCAGTTTCAGATTTAACATGCAAGAAATAAACCCAAGAAAATCTAGTAAAATCATCAATGATGACAAAACAATAAGACTTCTTTCCGATGCTTTGAACATTTGTTGGTCCGAATAGATCCATGTGTAGCATCTGTAAGGGCTTTGAGATAGGGTGTTCTTGCTTGGACTTAAAAGACATTCGGTGCTGTTTTCCTTTCAAACATGCTGGACAGAGATCAGTTGTTGAGAATTTCTTTGACGGTATTCCCACAGCATGATTTCCGGTCACCAGTCGGTTCATGTTTCTGAAGTTTGAATGGCCCAGCCGTCTATTCCAAAGCTGACTCTCATCATTTGATGCATGTGCAATGAGACAAGTAGTTTCGGTTTCAGCATCAATCTGTGACATATCCAGCTTGTATACATCACGATCTCTTGGAGCTTTAACCACCACCCATTCATTGTCAATCTTGAAACCTGGTTTGAGTATGTAACAAAAAGAATCATCAAACAATGTTGAATAAGATTTGTCACAAATTTGAGATACACTTAGCAAATTAAAGTTCAACTGTGCACAGTAGTTGACTTTATCAAAACTAATGACCCCATTTGACACGGTTCCTTCTCCAGTAATTTTTCCACCAGCATCTCCTCCAAATGCAACATGAGTACCATTCTTTAGCTTAAAATCTTGAAGCAAGGCATGATTGCCTGTCATATGCCGGCTACACCCACTATCAACAAACCATGAGTTGATAGGTCTTCGATGGCGTACCTACATTTCAACATTTACCTAGTTAGTTTGGTCAAACCAGGCACACATGGTCTTGGGTTTTCCGAATCTATCTGTAACAGTAACTTGTTGATAATGTAGATTTTGAAAATTTGTTTCATTTGAGAGATTTGGTTGAAAACTGTTTCGCCCAACAGCTTAATTTGTTTGCTTTCTTCTTAAAGCAATGAACCTTTCCTCTAACTTAGGATCAAGGTTATTTTCAAATTTCTGATTTCTTACCATCAAAGCTCTCGGCTTAAAACTGTTAACCTGCACATTTCTGGATGAATGTTCATTAAAACCAGAATTGTTTCGTTTGAAAGTTCTCAAATCAGGAGAATGACTTTGGTTAAATTTTTGAAAACTAAAAGATTCATTTTATTGAAAATTTGGGAATGAAGTCATTTCTCTTGATGAGGTTTTTCGAAAGAAACAATCTGCAGTGTCATGATTCCTTCTTTCACAGATCTCACAAAATTTGTTATAAAAACATTCTTCTGAAGAGTGATTTCTTTTATCACAGTAATTGCAGTAACTGTTAAAGAAACATTCAGCAGTAACATGATTATAACGATCACAAATCTCACAATGTTTCTTGCTAATCTTAAAGAGCCGATTGTTAACTCTAGATGTTGAACCCACTTGTGATTCATTAACAAACATGTTCGGTTTTAAGTTAACTTGGTTCTTTTGTGGAGATTTTGATTGTGACTTTGATTGTTTGTGATCAAGTTTAGATTGTTTGGGAACTTGGTTCGATTTTAAACCACCTTGTTTGGTGACCTTCTTTGATTCAAATCTTTTATCATTGACAGCGGAAGTCTTAGGACCTGAACCTGTTTTCAGACCAAAGTTAGATTTAATTGAAAAATTGATTTGGTTACCATAAGATGCGTTCTTATCAAAGGTTCCTGCAGACACAAACTTGATTGTTTTACCTTTTGACACTTTCTTTGTCACAGGTTTCACAGAGTTAGATTAAGCCGTTTGAGCTTTGTTGTTGTCATTTGATGATATGATCAGTTCACATAAAATAATGGCACAAGCTGTTATTGAATGATTAGTATCAATATATCAACATCACAAACAACAACATGATCATGATACAATTAATCAAAACAGCACATGTATTGAATGAAATGATTAGTAAAGGAGCTGAAAATTGGGGTATATTTTTTTAAAACCCGATTGATCATATGCTATTTTTAGGGGGCTGTGAATTAAAAGATACTATGGTGTGTTCGGTTAAATGGTGAGACAATACTGGTCGAAGCAACGCGCTAATTATGTTTTGCAAGAAACACGCTGCAGCAGAAGCTTTTATATTCTTATTTGCATCTCGTCATTAGGTAAACATGTTTTGTAAGACTTTTAGGTACTGGAGCTGTAGGTCATCCCAGAACACACACTTAATATAAACGCAACACAAGACACACAACAAGCAACACACAAGAAAAGACTTGTTAATGGGTCAAACAGGCTGATGAAGTCTATTTTAGGTGCATACAAAAACACACATTCATGAAGTCTAATAACAATAAATTATAAACATTGTTGGAAAAATGCATCAAAATGAGCAGCAGAATGAGGTCAAAACAGAACCTAAAGTGCTGTAAACGGGTCAAAATAACAGCAAGATACAACAGCAAATTTCATCGGATTTATGCCCCCCTCCCCCCCCCCCCCCCAAATCAAAGAACACACATGGTAATTAACTTATATTTATGTTTTTTTGTAAAGATTATGATATGGGCAGGTGACACATGTTTGTTATGGTGATGGGTCAACCTGGTTACACTTTGTTGTCAAAAAGCACACATTCCTGGTGTATTTAGAGCACACACATTCAGGTAGTTAGAACAGATGCAGCAGCTGATCTGCAATAATAAGTGAAGGCGTTGATTAAAGTGGGAAGGCAGGTTTCAGTATGTAAATATGTTGTTAGCAGATGTCAACTCACCAATGATATACAATGAACACACTACACAAGGCACCTAAAAACACTGCACTTAAAAACACATTGCACACACTGCATTATTTCAATACACCTGCACTAAAAACGCACCACATTAGTTTAATACAAACTGATCATGTTGGGTGGTGAAAACACACTATATTATTTCAATACACATGCACTAAACACACTGCACTTAAAAACACACTACACATAACAAAGACAGTTAATAGAAGTTATCATGGAAACGATCCAGAAACTCATCAAACCATACAACAAAGACAGTTAATAGAAGTTATCATCAACGCCATCATAGCAAACCCTACTTTTTACCATACCCACCAAACTTCATGACTTGCTGCAAATTAAGCCATCAAACTATGTAAGAACACTGAGCCATTATACATCTATACTGTGATCTTAAGACTATATCAACCAGTCTTCTATTTAATAAACGACATAATTGGAATCATTCCACAAATTAGGTTACATTTCTTATTATGTAGTAAATACTGTATAAAGTAAGCTTTAGAAACCTTTTCCAGAATCAAATAACTTTGAAGTCAATATTTTTCCAATTAGACTACGAATATAGACCAATAAAGGGACTGCTTTAATGTCCAAAAAGACAATGCCCTTAATTTGCTACCAAACAATCTAAAAATGGTGCTGATATAGTACAGTGAAACTGCCTCAAGAACTGTAAATTTGTTGCAGCATAACAAGCTAAAAAATGCAGTTTTGTTGCATAACATTAGCCTTAAACAGCATACATTTTGAGACTCTTTTGAGGTGCACAAAGTCAACTTTAAAATGCACATTTCGAGACTGTTTTGAGCTGCTCAAACTTGCTACTTTAAAATACACAACTGATACATGCCATTTTTCTACTTTAAAATATTATGCAAAACACACGAAGCACGTGTATAAAATGACATGCGTATGTACATAGTTCATCGAATTTACCTGTTATGTGTGCAGTTTTGGCATGGATAGAACATGAACAACGTCAGCCTTTTAACATAACAGAAACATCAACAACTTGGTAACATAACAGAAACAGCGGCAGCAACAGCATATCAACCAGCTCAACTATGTAACAGTTGCACATCAGCAACCTTGTAACAGAAGTGAAAACGCATCAGCCTTGTAATAACCTAGAAACAACAGCAGAAGTGCGTGAGAATTTACTCGAGATGAGCAATGTGTGCACTGTTTTAAATGGAGTTAGAGTTTTCAGATCTATCCACCCCCATGCCACATTTAGGACCCATATCGATCAATAAGTTAAAAGGGTCACACATTAAAAAGAAACATTTTTATAACACGTGTATGTACATAGTTCATCGGATAATCTGTTATGCGTGCAGTTTTGGCATCGATAGAACAGAAATAGAAGCACAAGCTTGTAACATAACAAAAGCATCAGCAACCTTGTATAAGAACATAAACAGCAGCATCATATCAACTAAATCTGCTATGTAACAAAAAAAGAACAAAAACAACATCAGCACAACCTTAGTTATGTTTTATGCAGTCCAAACAAAAAAAGAACTTCATACAGAAACAGTCATACACATAAATACAACATGAAACCTTACCGTCACGCGAAAGATTGATTGGAGTGGAGGCTTGCCCTGATGTTAAAGCTTGATTATCAAATGTTCATGTAAGCCCTAAACCAAATCAATATATGCTCCTACATTAACTAACAAATCGAACGATAATGTCTGATATCTTATACAAAACTGATGTAAATATATACATAAAATCAATAGAGACTGAGATTTTTGGCATCTAAGTAGCTGTTACCTGATCTCGTGTGTATTCGACATGCTACTAAACTAAACACTGCTCTCTGCCTTTATAACTGTTGTCGTTGCAACCCTTTTAAGTAGCCGTACCTGCGTTTCAAAAGACCAAATTCAAATCAAACCTGGAGAACCCTAGATTTGACTGGAAAACCAGAATCAAATCACGTTAAGTAGACAACTAAAGAAGATGCCTGCTGAAAAGATCTACACCGCCCCTCAAGTATCCATGTCCCCCTTTTGTTCTAGATCTAATTCATGGCGTCATAGCTTTAGGTTATTAAGGTCGTCGAGGAGGCCGTGGTTGCCAGTGGTGACCCCTCGTCGTCACAACACCACCAAAATACACAACAACAATCTTATGCCACCGGAGTTGCAGCAACCATCCTGGTGAAGAAGTATCTTGGAGAGTGGTTGAGCAGGCGGTGAAAGAAATGGTTTCTAGGGTTAGGGTTTGTATGGATAAATGATGTGTTGAATTTTTAAAGAATTTGTCAAATTACTATTTTGCCCATCCAATCTGTATATTAATGTAGTATAGATATAGATATAGTTAGGTTCAATTAAAAACACTAAAAACCAAAGGAAACTAATTTCTTTTAATTTTTATTTAGTAAAATAGAAAAGGCTAGTATTGGAACATTAATGTTTTTGAAATCTAATTCCATGAAAACCGATATTTGACTTTTCATTTGAAAATTCCATTTAATATTCCAATTCTACATGTATAATATAACTGTTCTCATCTCTTTTTTCTTATTGGACTAAATCATTGCCGCTAATCACCACCTCCATATGCCTATGTTTCCTTCTTGCCGGAGAAAAGCACAAACCATTTGTTCGCCTGTCACCCCCATCCAAACGACGTCCAGCGCACACTACCGGCATCCACCATCGTGCATCACCACTTGCTTGGACCTACGTCCCCCATCTAATAGGTGAATTAATGAAAATGTGATACTCATTATTTTAAATGTAACTACCTTATTTTTAAATATTAGAAAAGAAAAAGAATTAAATTGATTGGTTGAGATTGTGTACTTTTTGTTCTCAAATTAATTTGGGTTCTCAATTGAATGGATCCCTATATATATATATCCTCTCTTCTAATAAATCGCTAACCCATTGAACCAGAGAGCGCCACTTGTCAACACCACAGCCTCTTTCAACCGGTTCGCGGATCCCCCAGTCGACCCGTGGATTTAACCCGTTTTAAGTCGGATCCATATATAAACCTTTTCTAACCCTAAAACACTCACGGTTATCTCTTCCAGCCGCTCTCCAACCAAATTCTCTCTCCACTTCATCTATCACCATCGCTGGATATGCTGGACTTCAATTGTTGTTCTATCGATCCATGTTTTCCTTATTGTAACACCGATTGATTCTTCACATACCGAAGGGGAAACCACCGATTGAATCTTCATCAATTTAATCTCCAGGTTTGTGTCTCTATTGATATTATTACGATTTGTGTTCATCGATTTGTGTTTTGACATATATTAACTACATATGAATCATCATTCTACAGATACACTGATCTCGATTTTGAATTTACTCATATAAGTTTTTGATTTTTCTGTGGAAGAGATGCATTTCGAGGTACAAGAATTAGAATGATGGTTCAGATGTGCTCGTGGCCATATCCCTAATCGTAAGCATTTCATTTTTAGGATTGATTACTTGCTGGATTTGTAAAGATGTTACATTTTTTTAATGTTTGTTTGATTATTATATTGTTCACCTATCGATCATCATTCATATCTGCTCTCCTGGTAATGTATTTGGTTATTTGTTAGTTTTTCAGTTGGTTGGATGATTTAAGATACTAATTTGAACAATTGTTGTTGTACTTAACATCACCGATCAATTACTTGTAATCTTGCTTGCAGACTATGGCAGGGCCTGTTCTATTAGCAATCAATCCTTTTAAAGATGCCTTTATTTTTGGAAGTGGTGTTATCAGGGCTTACAGAGAGAAGATATTAGACAGCCCGCATGTATATGGCATTGCTGATACTGCCTATAATGATATGATGAGAGGTGAGTTTCACAAATTTGTCAAACACAACAATTGATTATATGATGATTATAACTTCAAACAACAGAAGCACATCCAAACACTATCTGTTGTTGCTGATTATTGATTCTTATTATTTATATAATCACGTTTAAAACACACATCCAAACACACCCCTTTATATCTATATATATTCACTCTACCTAAGTTTGATCTCACTTTCATGATGATACTCGCAGATGGTCAAAATCAGTATATCATTATCTGGTTAGTTGATTTGAATTAATTTCAATGCAGTCGTAGCTCATTCATTGCTTTATCGTAAGTGGTATCCTTTTTCTAAAACATTTTTTCTGTTTTGTTTTTGTTTTTCCGATGTAGCGGGGAAAGTGGATCTGGAAAGAGCGTAACGACAAAATTAGCTAGAGTATTTGGTCGAAGTTGGAAGTGACAATAGTGAGATAGCATGCAAAATACGTGAATCTGGCTTTATACTGGAAGCTTTTGGGAATGCTAAAACATCCAGGAATAAAAATTCTAACCGATTTGTGGGTTATGATTTTTTTTACTAGATAAACGTGTTTAATATTCTTGCACCAGGTGTCTGACTTGGATTTTACCGTGGTGCAGGGCAAATTAGTTGATATTAATTATAGTGCAAAGGGGGTACTTCAAGGGGCTTGTGTCCATACAAGTATATTTACTTTTAAAAAGTTGTTATATATCAAGGGAAAATTAGTTCATTCAAGCTTAACTAACCAATTTAAAATGCTCATGGTAAACATCTAACACGTGTAATATTGTGAATAGTTCTTCCAGAAAAGGTACTTCAGTTTTGCATTATTGTCATTTACTTTTTAGGTTTAATTGTCTCATTTAAGAACGACATAGGTTGAAGTGATTTTGCTGTTCTGAGCAGTCCAGAATATCTCATCTCAGTCGAAGTGAAAGGTCATACCATGTCTTTTATCAAATGTGTGCTGGGGCACCCTCTGACCTGAGAGGTTTGTTATATTTATGTGTGTATTAGTTGCAGGCTTGACAGAACTTATTTGCTTAAATTTATGTGTTTCTTTATCACAGATAAACTGAATCTAAGAATGGCGAGCGAGTACAAGTTCCTCAATTAGAGTGGATGCTTGAAAATCCACGATGTTGATGATGCCCACAATTTCCAAAAACTGATGGTAAATTTTCAGTTGGTTGGATGTATTATGCATTGCACTAACAAAATTAGGATGTATTTTCTTTTAACTAGGAGAGTATGTTCTTATAAGTTAAATTTATTAATTAGTCATCTCTAAAATGCTATATATCTTTTGTAATTGGTTATTTGGTTTTCAGTTATACTATGTTTTGGTTTAAAAAATTATGACTTCTATGCTGTAGAATATTGGCATAAGTTTTCAAGCATAATTTTAACAAAGTCACTGAAGTACTTAAAGAAGGATTTTGTTAACAAAGTAATCAGCACAACTTATAGGCAAACACCTACTGTTGTTTAAAAGGGTTATCTTCTTAATCGTACCAGTTGTCATTTTCTAAAGCCAAATTAGTGGGTTGATTAAAATCATGTTCTATAGATTGGCTTATTTGCAACCTTACACATATATGTTTAATAGATTGCTGTAAATTTGTACTTATTTACAACATTTTGAATGTAATAATACTATTTAGTAATGTTAATATTCTCATTGTTTTCACTATTTTCATGTTAGCATATTGTTTTTCTAATTTTTTCATATTCGCATACTTTCCGTCACCTTGTCTAGGTTAATTATATTTTGAATAGTAGAACAAATAATTACATTTTATCGTTTCGTCTCGTGGGTATCCATGGGTTCTAACCTAGTATATATATATATCGATAAAATTTTGTTATTCATCATACACATCCCATCCCATTCATACGGAACCAGACAAAACCGAAACGTAACGCGAAACCGAAACGTTAGTCGAAACCCGGAACGAAAGAAACTAGTTAAACGAGTTATAATACTGATTTTGCTTACCGGTACAACAAGGAAAGGTGATATGAGTGATCGGAAGTGAGCAATGGTGACTGAGGGTGGTTAGGCAACGCAGGAACAGTGCAACAACATTGTTCCTTTTCTTAACTCAACTGTTACGGTGGGTGAGCGACGGGGTTGTGGGGTGCAGTGGTGGTGATTACAAGCGTTGGAAGTGGCAACTAGTGGCTTTGGGCGAAGTCTCAGCAGCTGCTAGGGTTAAGAGGAGGAAGACATGAGTGAACGGGGGATGGGTGGGTTGTTTTTATTAAGATTTCAACTTTATAAAACTGCAATTTAGTCCCTAAAGTTAGTTAGGTTATTTATTTAGTTATCAGGTTTAACAAAATTAAATTTTATTAATTACGAAACGAACCCAAACTTCGATAACTTATGTTTTATGAAGAGACAAAACCGAAAGAACGGAACAAGGAAAATAACGAGTGTCTCTCGGTTAATCCATGAGATACATAAAATAATAATTATTCGGTTTATTATTTAGTTACTAGAAATTACTTTCACCAATAAATGTACCATTATTTACTATAAAACCAATGAGAACTAACGGAACGAGTTAACGACGTTAACTCAAAAATGTTGGGTGTCACATGGTCAAATTCACTTTCTAGTTAAGTCTGAACTAGATCATTTGGATCAATATAGTGAGCCTCATCAACATTCACCTCACCATTAGCCACATCCTTTATGTAATCAAATAACGAGATATTAACTTCACTGGTAATCACTATGAGCCTCTGGTATACTGACTCATTCAACTCGGGTTGAATAGAGATCCGGTCGATCACAGTCCAATGAATTGGTCTCATTGGATCCCCCTTAAAATTAGAGCTTTCGTATGAAAGGTAAGGCTAAATAAAATTCCAAGCAAGGTGGCTTTGAGCAATCGTGGTGTGTCAGTGGGTTTTACGGAGTGTTCAAATTGTTTTGGAAATGATGAAACAACTAACCATCCACTTTTATTATGCCATTTTGCTTCTGCAGTTTCGGAGTTGGTTTCAAAGTGGTGTAACCATAACATTCCTATTAATGGGTCAACTAGAGAATGCATATACTATCATTTGGGCATGAGTGGGACCATGCTGTTAAAGGACAAATTGGAGGTGATCTTAATGACTACCGTTTGGCATGTTTGGCTTGCCAGAAACGGTTTGATTTTCAACTCGATTGCCCTCTCTATAGAGACGGTAGTAGAGAAGATTAAAGTTTACTTGTTTTTGTGGTTAAAACATAGGGCAAATCAGAGCCCGGCCCATGGGGTGTGCGGGGTAGTCGACCGCACAGGGCACTCGTTTGACGGGGCACGAAATTTAAAAAAAAAATTTATATAATTTTAATTTTCACTAATTCAAATACTTTGATTTTCTTATGTTTAGTTATCAAACGTTTGTTTTTTGGTTAAAAATTTAGTTTATATAATTTAGTACGTTGATGCTTCGGGTTAGGAGGCCTTTTTTTCTTGTCTCGCACAGGGCACCCGATTCCTCGGGACCGGCCCTGGGGCAAATAGAGTAGATGTGGAGTGGCATAATTGGTGTAATGACCCTTTTTCATAGGTTTTTGTAGTCTTGTATGGTGTTTGTATGCTAAGTTCCTAGCGTCTTGCTAGTGGCTTTTTTCGTGTTTATAATAAAATTGCTGTTCCAAAAAAAAAATACTGACTCATTCATATCTTCAAGAATAAGCATTTCTCATTCCAAACCATATGCCACAATGTCAGGATTTTCTTTATTAATCATTAACTGCAAGAATCTCTGATACATAAGAAACTTGTTCTTGATACCCTTTGTCAAAATGAAGATAAAACCATTCAGAATCCACTTGGACATGTTGAATGGTTGAATTGTAAGCAATGCAACAATCGGAGAAGCTAACTCAAATGAGAAATAGTTAAAATCAGCACTTCTCTTCGATAAACAGTGATCCCGTACTCTGTCTCTAAAGAATTGTTGCTTTAGGAAGTTATTAGGATGACCCATTGTCATAAACCTCCTCGCACTCATTCTTTGACAAATGATCAAGATCTTGTGGATCATTGTCTCCTAATCTTAAGGCACTTCTGATTGAATCCTTTGAGAATTAAATCATCCTCATGTTAGAAATGAAACCTCTGATCACTTTCTTCCCATTTTCATCATCTTCTACCTTAGTAGTCCTTTAAAATCTTCTGATTAGGCTTTTGTAGATGATGGGCTTTACAACATGGCATAGACATATTTGGTCCTTAATAAGAATTTGATGACCTCTTGATAACCAACAACTTCTAAGCAATGTTCATTCAAGAATGTTGTTACATAATGTTTAGGTTCCAACTTCATTTCAGCCATTTAAGCAACACATAAAAAGTGTCCGAGTTTACGTATTTAAGGACAGAACAGTGTTAGGGTAAAACGCCTTAAAATTTCATGAAACGACTAGGTCAAAATAAGTCAAATATGAGTTTGAATATAATTTTAGATCTTGATTTTACCTTTTGATTGATCGAAGATGTGTCTTAGATCAAACAAGATCAAAATTATGTTATAGGGTTTTGAAGAAGATAGCAAACAAGTATTTTCAATCGAACAAATAAAATGATTGAAAATGATAAGTCTTGTGGTATTTACACAAAACGCCTAAAAGTTATCCGTATGGAAACTGTTTAGCCGTATGACATGAAGACTTAGAAAAATTCACATAAATTTCTAGGGGTATGGGAATTGTTCAGCCTTTTGGGGTTACAAAAAGTCCATATAGTATGACACTGCTTTTCAAAACTTAGAATAATTTCATCTATTTTGGCCATATGAGCATTGTTTGGCGTTTTGAGTGTTGTAAAATGTCCAGACGTCAACATTTAGAATAATTTAAAGAAAGTTCAGACATATGGCAACTTTTGTCCGTTTAGGTACTGTTTGGCCGTTTGATGACCATAATACGTTTGAGACTTAGAAATTTCTTCATTCTTTTGGACGTATGGTCACTGTTTGTCCGTTTGGCCTGTTGACTTTGCATACTTTCCATCAACTTTTTACAATGTGAAAAGTCAACTTTTGACCTTATTAAATTCACCTAATTTAACACCCGAAATCATTAAAAACGAAACATGTTAGCAACAAATTGGATGTTTATCAATCAAACAACATTTATGACATTAAATTCGTCATATTTAAATGTTTTCACATTTAAATCATTGAATTTTCAATTTTTGACGATTTTTATCAAATTAAAAACATATCATCTTTCAACATGCACAAAGCCTTTCCAAGTTCATTTTCTTAAAATGTCTTCAAGCTATATCTAACACTTATACTTAGATCATTTTAGCATCATCTGGATCATCTGAACCACATTCTTTATTTTTAATCACTTTCGAGATATTCTTTGTTTTTCTTTTCTTGATTTTTGATATTTTCTTTATTTCTCCCCCTAAACTTTTAAATTTCAAGAAATTTATATGTTTTAAGAAGACAAAAAAAAATCAATGATTCCACATGCATGCACACATAAACACACAAAAATTAAAATATCTATATTTATATTAATGCAATGCAACGAATCTTTAATGACGACAGTAAGATCATACTAGAAATTTATCCGAACATATTTGTTTTTAATTTTAAGAATAGACAATTGACTTGTGCTTTAATTGAGTGATGAAATGTTTACAAATCAATTAGCTCAAGTTGGCTCACTTACTTTTTCTATTCAAGATGATCAATTAAGGTAATGTTAAGATGAACTTATGTGACCCACACTTAGAATAGTAGCAAGTTCTACTATCATTAAAACAACAAGAAAGCACTTTAAAATCTTTAATACCAAGTCATTTATAATATAACCAGTGAAGTTTTTTGGGGTTTAAACAAATCCATGAATGGAATTCTTAGGTGGTGTTCCCTTGGGGAACCTTCTTTATATTCCGCTTTGTAATTTTTTGGCTATGTTCCGCATTAGGAATCTTTTGTACATCTTGAGGTGTTCCAGGTCTGTAGCTCACTACAACAAAGAAGACCACGTGTGAAACTTCAGGTATGTGGGCACGAGAAGTTCACAAATGTTTTGCTTAAAACTGATGTTATTGCGTCATTACCTGGTGTGTGTTAATGACAAGAAGTTTATCTAAAAAGCGAATACTTAACACATGTACTAAGATGGTTCTTAACACAAAGATCATGATTATTTAGTTAAAGCATCATTGAATGTACTTGTTCGTCTAATTGTCTGAGTTCTCTCGCACATCAACTAACACGTATCAGTTTTTATTGATTGAAAATGATGTTTCAGATAAATCTAGTGTATCTATTATTTCTTACCTTTTAGCACGTCAGATTCTTTTACTCTATTTTTTATTTTTCTTTTTAATGCAAACACACACATGCCTTCATACATATAACTAAGGCATACAAATCAGAAAGGAATTCAATTATTCTATTTTTGTATTTTCTGATTTTATATATTTTTTTATTTTTCTCAATAAAAGACATGATTTAACCAGGAATGACTAAACCAATAGATTGAACTAAAAATTCAAACCGACTTGGCAGAAATGATTTGTGAAAAGATCTATCACTTGATTATCAGTATGAAATTTTATCAATATGATTAAGCCTTTTTCATAATTGTCTCTAAGAAAATGATATCAAAATTCGATATGTTTGGTTTTCGAATGTTGAACCAGATTAGCAGTAATGAACATAGCCGCAATATTATCTATGTAAATTGGTGTTTTTAGAAAATTGAACCCATAGTCCAGTAGTTATTTCTTTAACCAAAGAAATTGAGAACATCCTATAGATGCAGCTATGTACTCGGCTTTTGCTGTTGACACGGATACATTCGTCTGTTTCTTGCATTACCATGACAAAAGTCTTGGTCCTAAAAATTGACATCCACCCATAGTAGATTTATAATCTAAAGCACAACCACTATAATCACTGTATGAATAACCGTGTAGCTCAAAGTTTCCTTCATATGGATACAAAAGTCCGAGAGTTGGTTTTCCATTGAGATAACGAAAAATCCGTTTGACAACAATTACATGTGAATCTTTTGGGTCTAATTGATATCAAGCATAGACACAAACAACATACATAATGTCAGGCCTTAATGTAGTCAAATACATCAGTGAAATTATAATTGAAAGATACAATGTTTGGTCAACAGATTTCCCTTTTGGATCAGGCTCGATCTTTGAATTGAAATCAGAAGGAGTACTGATTGATTGACAGTCTTGAATTTTGAATTTCTTCAATAGTTTGTCGACGAATTTCTCTTGATTGATAAAAATCCTGCCTTCAGACTGTTTCACTTGTAATCCGAGAAAGAAGTTGATCTCTCCCATCGAACTAATCTGAAATCTTGATTTCTTAATCTCTTTGAACTCCTTGCACATTTCAGGACTTGTTGATCCGAAGATATTGTCGTCAACATACACTTGTACACACAAAAGATCTTTTCCAGCCTTCGTGATAAATAAGGTAGGATTGATTTGACCTCTTGAGTATCCATGTTCAATTAAATGCTTCGACAATGTCTCGTACCAAATCCTTGGAGCTTGATGAAGTCAATATAATGCTTTACTTAGCTTATACACCGGATGTGGATAGTCAGGATCCTCGAAACCAGGGGTTGTTTGACGTATACTTCTTCAGTGATTAGCCCATATAAGAAAGAACCTTTGACGTCCATCTGGAATACCTTAAACTTCAAATAAGATGCATATGCAAGGAAAACTCGAATGGATTCAAGTATTGCTACCAGGAAAAATACCTCTTCATAATATATTCCTTCCTCTTGAGTGTATCCATGTGCAAATAGTCTTGCTTTACTTCGGATGACAATACCTAGTTTGTTAGGCTTGTTCTTAAATAACCACTTTGTTCCCATGGCTGATTTTCCTTCAGGTAATTCAACAAGATTCCACACCTTCTGCTTTCTCAACTACAGCAACTCTTCTTGCATGGCCTCAATCCAGATATTTTCCTTTAAAGGTTTTTGATATTCTTTGGGACAACTTGAGACAAGAAACATGAGTACAAAAAGATGTTTGCTTGTTCTGATTGGCTTCGCGTAGTTCTCTTGTTCAATGGATCAATGATCTGAGACTATGGATGATTCTTGTGAATGTGTCATGTTGGAATAGCTTCAATTCGAATATTCACATCTATATTTGATTGATTCGACTCAGATTAATCTTGCAATAGACACTATGCTTGAGGGAAATTAGGTACTTGTGATGGCGAGTTGATGAAATAATCCAAACTATCATTAACTTCTTCACCATCAGAATCTGATGAACACTCTTACTCTTGTTGAATAATCTTAGAACCATCATTTGGAATGCTATTTTGAACATCAAGTACATGATTTTCATTTACTTGATTCTTCAAAGCTTGAGGAACTTGATCTTGAACTTGTGGTTGATTTGAACTTCAGTCGAATCACCAAATGATAAGAATGAGTAGACTTGACTTGAGTCATTCATATCATCATCTGAATCATCACTAAAAGATCCTAGATCACCATCTTGCTTCTTTGTAGTACCTGTAATTTGAAACATATTAGAATCTAATGATTTTGAAAGCAAATCTAAATCAAACAACCATGTTGGCCCGTTTGCAACAGATGAGAATGAGTTTTCATGAAATTTGATATTGATGTTTTAATTGAAATATTAGTTCTTGAGTTATGCACTCGAAAAGCTTTTGATACTGATGAGTATCCCGAGAAAAATCCACAATCTGCTTTGGCATCTTATTTGCCAAGCGGGTCACTTGAATTTAAAATCGTAACGGGACAATCAAAAGATTTAAGGAATTCAATGTGCGGTTTTGACCAAAATTAACTCATTAGGAGCTTTATGTTTATCCTACACAAGAAGTGTTCTTTTTGTACAAAACACGCCATGGAAATTGCTCTGCCCTAAAAAGTAATTAGAATTTTAGCATCCGCAAGCATGGATTTTGCAGCTTCAATTAAAGTGTGATTCTTCTTTTCAGCAACTCCATTGTGTTGAGGAGTCCGAGGAGCACTAAATTTTCTAGAAATACCTTTCACTACACAAAAACAATCAACATTAGAATTCTTAAACTCGGTTTCATTATCTCTTCTGATTATTTTCACTTTGTGATCTAATTGGTTTTCAAGTTTTATAATAAATTCTTTACGATTTCACCAGTGATGACAAAACAATACGATTTCTTCCCGACACTTTGCAGGTTCGTTGGTCCGAATAGATCCATGTGTAAACAACCCGTAATTCCAAGTTAACACCGTTAACTAATTTATATTTATTCCGTTAAGTTTATATAAGTTTAGGGTCCGTTTTATAATTCACAAAAGATAACAATAATTACTTTGGATGTAAATTAATTAACTTAAAAGTGCAGGGACCATATGTGTAAAAATGGTGACAAATTTACCCAACCCTAATCAACCCCCACCCCATCTTCGTCTTGGACTTCTGCTGAAACAGCCGCATCCACACACACATCAAACAATCTCTTCACCCCTGTCCATCTCGTTAAGTGCAGTCGCCGGAAACTTGAATACGCATCAGCAGCCGATATCTTCATCATCATCGTTTGTTCTCTCTAGACTGGTTGAAAACGCAGCAGCCGCCCCCTTTCACTGTCGTTTTTTTTCCTCGCCGACTGTTTCCAAGAAATAATACGCACACACATCTCGGCTGCATCATCTCCCATCCATTTCGTTCGTTTTCTTCATCGCTGGTTGCCGGATCTGAAGCACTGGCAGCAGCAACCGTCATCGTTCTCCTATTCCGAACATCTTCTTCGTCTCCTTATTTAGTCCGGTGAGTTTCCTAAGTTCTTTCCGTTTAATCTCTGCGGTAATGATGCGATAATAGATTGATATATAAGTATGAAATAACATGGTTATAATGCATGATCTGTTGTATATATAACAGCAGCATGAGTAATATATAGGGGTGTTTAAAAAAACCGAAATCCGAAAAAATCCGAAAACCGAATCGTATCCAAAACCGAAAGCAACCGATCCGATTCCTTATTCGGTTGTTCGGTTCCAACCGTATCCGAATTCCTTATTCGGATTTTCGGTTCGGATTCGGATGTTAAAAATTAAAAAAGTCGGGTTATTCGGTTTATTCGGTTAACCGTTTAAATCGAATAAAAATTAACCCATTATACAACTAATGAACCAATCCCTTATGTTTTGAGCCCACTTAAGTTTAGCCCACTTATAGTCTTATAATCCTAAACCACTTTACAATTTACCAATTACCAGTACATGACTAGTTCACTTTATCAAACCCTAGATTACTTTAAGGCTCTAATCGAGCAGCCGCACACCAGGGAAGAAGAGCAACAATCTTTGAATTGAGGAGCAGACAACCATCAGTTCATCACGTGAACATTAGTTATACACCGAAAAAAGTATGCTTTTGAAAATACTCGGCTATTATTGTTCGTTGTTTGTATACGTTTTTTGGATTTTGTTGTGAATGGTTTCTTGTAAAGTGTGAATTTAACAAATAGATGAGTAGATTTAGCTTAAACTTTGAAGTTTGAAGTATTGATTATTGAACACTGCACAAATGGGGTAGCATAATGTCAAAAAGAAGTTGGTTTGATAAAAAAATTGGTAGAAAGTAGAAACACATTATGTTTAAAAAATGAATTCGGTTGAAATTCGGGTTATTCGGTTAATTTCGGTTAGACCCGAATCTCATCCGAATTGAATTCGGTTGAGATTCGGTTCGGTTAAGAATATGACCAATTCGGTTCGGTTCGGATTTGGATATGAAACTGCAAATTTCAAATCCGAATAAACCGATCCGAATAACCCGAATAAACCGTAAACCGAACCGATGAACAGCCCTAGTAATATATATATATATACACATATGTATGTGTACAATTATATGTCGAATCAGCATGTATACATATAGATGTATGCGATTGTGTATGTGTGTACTCTGCTGTGTAAGTATGTATATCGTTGTGTGGGTGTATGTATCATGTAAATGATGTATGTATAAAAATAAATGAATTTTTGTGTACATATTCATTTGTATGCATATAATTATGATTGCGTACAATGTTGTGTGTAGGTGGTATGCTTGTATGTATCCAACATGATCGATCAACAACAGGAATGTATATTACAGCATGTACACGTGTAGGTGATGGTATGTATGGTTGTATATTGTAGCATATATTTGTGTGTGATGGGATTGCTTGAAAATAAATTGAATGTATGTACATTTTGATTTCAGCAATAGATATGTATATAATCACACATAGTGCATGCATCGGTATTATATATGTAAGGATTGCGAAACTTCAAATCGAATATAATAGTGTAAGTATGTTTTGGACGGCAAGTATGATGATGAATGTGTATGAAATCCATTGTGTATATGTGTGTACGGTCACATTCATATGAATGTATGTACTTAACAGCAGCAAGCAGTTATATATATGTGAACTAGGGTGTGCGTACTATATGTTGAACCGTAGCAGTTGTGGATGGAAGGTATATGTATTGTGTACGAAGTATTGATTGTATAGATGGTTAGACGTGTAAAGGTGGTTGTGCTTATGTGAATACATGACATGAAATGCAAATATAAAAAGTATATGAGTCACGTAATGATAATGTGAGTCGGGTCAAATTAGTGATAGGGGGTATGAAACATGCTACATGAGTATGTGTATATAAATATATGTATTTATAACATAAATAACTAATAATTAACAATTAACTATTAAGCAGGTCGTAAGACGGTTTAAGTTCTCTTGTTGCATTTTTGCTGTTTATTTGCCGTGCGCTTCAAAGGTGAGTTCACTGAACCGTACTTTTCTATTCTACCCTTTTATGGGCTGAACACGGACGATTACTTTTACGGATTTACAAATTTTGTATGTCGCATGTCTGGATTAGAGCAACTTTTATTTTGTTCATGAAAGACCTCATGGATACCTAGTTGACCGTTAGTATTTGTGAAATAGCGGGGAAATTTTGAGTAGTACTACTGGGTTTGACAAACCCCACCTGGGCTAGTCGCGCTAGCACGACAGAAGGACCTGTCGAACGGGTGTTGAATGACCTAACATACTTACAGTGCATCCTGTTGGGATGTACGAACGGGCAAAATGCACTTAATGTGTACATACGTCAGCTTCGGTCAGATACATACTCTTCTAAGGACATGTGCTGTAGACTAGCTACCTACAATGACATACTTAATTTATATTTCTGCTTACAACTGAACTACTTGATTTCCTACTTACTATGTGAACTCACCAACCGTCATGTTGACACTTGTTAGCATTTCACTTTTACAGGTCATTGAGGTTCAACGCACTTAGGACATGGCATGGAGTCACAACATTTCATTTCAACACTTTCTTGCATGTAAAAACTATGTTGGTTTTAACAAATATTTAAACTATGTTTCTTATGTTGGGCGCGTGTTTGCGCATTTAGTTCCATTTAATATTTTGACATTACATTTCGATTACGCTTCCGCAATATTTTAAAACATTAACTTTGTATTAGATTTTCTCATTTAATGAGACACGTATATTTTAAATTCATATAGTGTCGTTTGGTGTAACTAATGACGGAGATCCTGGTTTGTCACACACTTAACGGTAAAACTCCGTTAGTGGACTTTGGGGGTGTGACATGTAGTGGCTTGAAGTTTGAGTTTATCAGCATGGAATTAAAAGACGCTAGATGTTGCTTTCCCTTTAAAGATGTCGAGAAGAGATCATTTGTAGCAAACTTCTTCATTAGAATTCCCTCCACATGATTTCCCGCTACTAGCTTGTTCATGTTTGTAAAATTAGAGTGTCCGAGCCGCCTATGCCACAACTGGCTTTCATCATTTACAGCATGCGCTTTCAAGCAATTGTTTCAACTTTCGGATCCACTTGAGACATATCCAGTTTGTATACATCTCGATCATGTTCTGCCTTCATAACTACCCATTCTTCACTAATTTGGAAACCTAGTTTCAAATATAACAATAAGAGTCATCAAAGAAAGTTAAGAATGATTTATCACAAATTTGACATACGCTTAGCAGGTTAAAGTTCAACTGGGCACAGTAGTTGACTTTATCAAAGCTAATAATCCCATTTAATATTGTTCATTCTCCAGTAATCTTTCCTCCTACATCTTCTATAAACGCAACGTGTGTACCATCTTTCCGCAAGGCATGATTGTCTGTCATATGCCGGCTACACCTACTATCTGCATACCATGTGTTGATAGGTTTTCTTGGGTGTACATGCATTTCAAACACGATTAGTTTGAGAGATCAACCTAAAACGATATGGCCTCGGGCTTGTCATATTTATCAATAATCGTAAACTGTTTGTAAGGCAATTTACTTATATCATCTCTTTTGTTTTCTTAAAACATGAAATCGTTCTTCCAATTAGAATCTAAGTGATTTCGCTTTTCATTTTTCACTCGTTTGCTCAAATTAACTAACATTGGAACAAATCTTTCATTTTGATAATGCTTGTTCGCCAAATTAAATGAATCATCACACTCAGAATTTTTCTTTCTGAAAGATCTCGAACCAAAAAACGGTTGAACATTTAAGTTTTGAAATCCAATTCTTTGATTCTTTGATATTGACCGTATCTTGGTGTGCTCTTTCGGAAATAAAAATCCGAAGTATATTATGATTTCTCTCATCACATATAGCAATAAATTTATTGAAATAGCAATCATCGGTTGAATGGTTTCTCATGTTACAAATATGACAATATTTGTTAAAAAATCATTCAGAGGTTTGATGGTTATACATGTCACATATTTCAAAATACCTTTGATGTGCTTTGAACAAGTGACAAATAACCTTTGAATTCGATTCAAATTTAGAATTTGATCTTTGTTCAATTTTATGGGATTTCAGGTTAACGTTTTGTTTCAGATCGATTCGGTGATTTGTTCACTTGAGATTTATTGACTGTTTTTTATTGAGACAAGTTTGTTATAGACACCCTCTTAGATTCAAACTTTTTATTAACAACGGATGACTTTGGACCTGAACCTGTTTTCAGATCAGAGATTGGTTTGATCTTTGAGTTAAGTTGGTAATCTTCAGACTTGTTCATATCAAATTTACTACCAGACACAAACTTTACAAGTTTTAACAACTTGTCAATTTGATTGTTTTGAGTTTGATTCTGCATTGATTTGGAAAACTTTGATTTCGGCTTCAACTTTGTTTTTCATGCTGAGTTTCTTCACTGCGAAGAACTCTCATTGATCGGGCTTAGTATTTGCGCCTTTGCTTTTCGCCTTTGCATCTCTTTCTGCCACGTGACGAAATCAGGATTGTTGAACCCATAATTTGATGAGTCATCACTTGTTGAATCACTGAGCTTTGACTTGCCATTCTTGCTTGAGCTAACTTTGTCAAAAACTTGCAATCCTTTAGCACTATAAACCTGCTTCATCATATTCCTCGGCTGATAAAACTTTATCTTCACCGGATGACCATTCTGAATTTTGACTTTGTGAGTTTCCACAAACACTTCAACATCAACTTTGTATTCAGAACTTTCATAATCAGATTTCATCTTGAGAAATTCCTTCAACTTCGATTCATTCTCATGTGAATGATCATTTATATTAAAGTTTTCTGGTAAGGTGTTTGAGATTGACTCTAGCATTGGTTCATGTGTGAATCCAATCCGTGTTTTGTTCTTGTTTCCTCTCTCACTCATCATTTGTTTAGCATTGTTTTACAACATTTAATTTTTGCCAATTCCACTTGAGCTGATGCATGAGCAACTTTCTCAAGCTCCAGATTCTTTGTCAGTTCAGTGAGTTGATGTTTTAACATATTAATTTCCGCAAGTGACTTCTTCCATGAATCTTGTAGAGACAAGATCTTTTCATCTCAGATCTTATGATATTCTTTAAGTTTCTTGTGCTTTTTCTCTTCTTTGTTCAGTTTGTCACAAATTTTGAATGACTAAGTTCGGTAATGTTCAATTTGTTCCAAACATTCAACAGAACACAACTTTACTCTCACTACTTCTAGCAATGAAACATCAATAGATGGTTTTTCAGTGTCAGATGATGAGGAATCAACCTTTGGTTGTTCCGATTGAGCCATTAGCTACTTCTTCAGATTGAGCCACTTCTTCAGATTGTACACCATCTTCAAATTGAGCGACTTCATCAGCTTGAGCGACATCAATTTCTTGAATTTTAGTTTCAATAGGATATTGTCACTCCAATCATAAGAATCATCATCTTTTTCATCATCAAGCATTGGATCATTCTCTTTTGACCAATCGTCTTCATTGATTTCAGCAACAAGAGCAAGGTTCGATGTTAGATTAGCAGTTAACTATTTTGCATATGCACTCCAGTCATATCCAACCTTCATACTAACTACAAGCGCTTTATTAAGATCTTCAACAAACTTCGCTTATTCTTTTAGTCTTCAGTCTTGGCATAGGAAGACAATGATATGGTCGCTATAAAGATCTTTGAGGCCTTGATTAAAATCCATAATTGCTCGAACTTTCTTGATGTGATTGAGTGTTTGAACTTGATTGTCCACCAGTTGAAACATCTGTATTTTGAATTTTCAAACCCGACTGACTTGTTTTCCTCGGCTTATAGTTCTTGTTCACATAAGCATGTTAGTGCGTCCTTTAAGCAACCATGACCATCTGCCAGTTCAAGTCCATTTCTTCAACGTCATCAGAATCCATTTTGAATAAATCCTGCAAAATTAATTCAAGATTAGTTAGATGACTTCCCTGATATGCTTAAAAGCTTGCCATGAATGTTGTGAAAGCAGTTTTAGTTTCCTCATCCTGCAAAAGAATATTAATCACATCATTAACTTTGCATGGGTTTACAGAATTAGGAATTGAGTTATCAATTTGAGCTTTGGTTTGATGTACTTTGGAAGTAGACTGAGTTTGTGAAGATGAATGCATAGGAGTTCCTGTTGAATATAATGACTCAACGAAAAATCTAGCTCCTACAAATAAATCCCATTCTTCTTCTTCATCCTTTTCTTCTTTCTAAACCAAAAATGTATCATCAACTGTACTTGCTGGTGATGCAACAAACTTATACTGAGATGATGAAACAGCATGATAATTATTTCTTAAACTTTCGTCAATTTCAACTGATTCAATCTTGGTAAAAAGCATGTCCATGTCCATAGGAAATTTCTCCGAACAGAGTAATAGTATGTTTCCAGTTAAAAGGCGGTGCATTCAATAATAGATCATTCAAATCTTTCAAGTATTTCTTAATTCCAGTAGTAGATATTACTTCGCTAAGCTGCATGAATCTATTCATCATTTTATGCATAGATTCTCTAGATGAATATTCAAATAACTCAAGTTGTCTTTTGGTTTCTGCTTCTTCAAGGTTTTCAATTCCTTCCATCCATCACAAATTACCTTTAAGGCTTTCTACAATGTATATCCAGTCTGATAATTCTCCAAACGGTTTAAAACTTGAAGTGGTAAGCCTTTGCACATGAGTGAGTAAGCTTTGATATCATTCTTCACCAGTGCTTGGAATGGTTACATAAAAAGTGAGGTACTAAGTTATTAAGGAGTGGAGTTTTCAATTCAACAAGGATTACACTTCCTATAGTTATAATTGAATACATGTGTCTGGGAAGGGGGGGTTGATGCGTGCTAAACTATATATAAATTAACTACTATTTAGACACCAAAATTTTAATATTTATAAACTTAGACTCGATTAAACTATCCTAAACACACAATCGATGGTGTACCGGTCGAATGTACTAGAGTATCGAACTCACAGACTCTATATATTACGATTAATTAACTACATAAAATACTTAACTAAAAGACACCGACTATAAATATTGTTATTTGTGAAAAGGGGGTTTTTGCGTAAACTCTAAATTAAACACAAATAAACAAAGTTCACTAAATAGAAGACTATATTTGAAATAAGAAAACTGAAGTTAACCACCAAGACCCAAATTCATGTTCTTTTAGTTATCACATAATTGGAAGTTTTTGCTATAGGCTGGAATCTTATAATATTTACTTAAAGACACCAATAAATAGGACCCTTGACCATTTTGGAGGAGATACATGCGCGTTTCTATTAAGTTACTACCAACACCAGTTAAATTAGTTAAATGCCTTCACAATTGTTTACCATATATATGATTAAATGACTCTAAATGAATTCCTACCTCATAGCATAAAATCCAAAGCTAGTTTAGAAACATTCATTTGATATGATAAGTAGATTTGATAATTAAATCTAGATGGACTTCTCACGAATATCTTAACCTAGCAAATTAACCAAACAAGACTTATCAATTGATCTAATCCCTTCATGATTACTTAGAAAAGCTGCACATTTTCATTAGATTAACTAATATTATCATTTCTATGGTTTTATTGAAAATAAACTATAAATATTCATAATACACAGTCGATGAGTTAAACTAAATCATATTCTATGAAAGACATTCAACAAGGATCTAGTGAAATGATAATAATAACTAACCCAATTCCAATACACAATCAAGCATCAAACGAATAAAAATCCAACCTTTACTTAAAGAATATAATCCATAGTCAAAACATAACCAAAATACGTTTCAAACATCAACAACTGTTCATCAATAATCTAGGTAGTCTACAAAGACTAGCCAAGTACCATAATCATGAAAATAAATGCAAATTCAAAGTCAATAAACATGGTAGAAGAAAATAAAAACAAAGGAATTATAGAACCCACTCGTTGACGTTAACCGACGAGTCTTGATCCTCTACTTCTATTTTATATTCTTGTCTTCACTCTAGCTCCAAAATCACCTCTTTCAGCCTATTTTCCCTCTCTAATTTGTAACCCCTCTAGGGTTTGAGTTTAGAGGTGTTTAAATAGTAAACAGGTTAAAAATTGTCGAAACTTTTTGGAAAAAGGCTTTGTCGCGTCGCGCGACGAGGAATAAGCTAGTCGTGTAGCACCGCATGCTCAAACACCACCACCACCTGCTAACCACACCACGTCACGTGGCTAGGTGCATGTGGTTGTTTGCATGGCGTGACCAGCTCCTTGACTCCCGTTTCGTGCTCGGTTTCACATCCTGGTTCGTTTCGTGTCTCGTTTTTTATTCGTTAGACTTCGTTTCTTCATTCTTTCACTATTATTTAGCTTTGAGACCTATGAAACGTCACATATATTAAAAGTAAATAAAACTTAAATAAAAAACTAATAAAAGTGACTAAAAACGTATACTAACTCAACACGGAGAATTAGTATTGTTTACACCATATCAAATATCTCCACACTTACCCTTTTTCGTTCTTGAAAAATTACACAATGGAATTATAATGGGGCAAAAAATATGCAATGGAATCAAATATCTTTCAATAATTTATTTAAAGATATCACATGAAATTCACAAACACACAAGCAATGAATCAAGGCAAACACCGATTATGTTTTCAATTAACAACCCTAAGACTAGCCAATCAGGCTCACCTTCGTATTTGATTTAATTTAAGTGATATCAATTTATCTACAGGGTCTCATAATTAGGAAGCCATAGTCCAGCCTAATTTATTTGTTACTTAGAAGGCACATGTTAAACCATTTAGATTTTACCTACAAAAATAACTAAAAGAACTTAACCTAGCTGAGAGCTATTGCCATATTATGATGATTATCTGACGGATGTTACTTACGGGTATAGACAGGTTTATTCTCTCTGTTTTTAAACAAGATCACCTCACCCACGGATGTTACTTACGGGTATAGTCTTGTTTTATTTTCTCATTTTTTTTTTCATTTTCTTCAAGTTACTACATTGAGCACTTTTTCCGTCTATACCATGTGGACTTTATTTAGCGGAGCGCCACTTCTTTCAAAAGAAGTGTGCATCCTATTATGGCAATTACCCTTAACTAGTGTAAGTTATAAAGCCTACACTAGTGCCTAAATTTCTTAGTTAAGGCCTTCATATTTCTCCTAAGATGACAACCCACAAGATATTTTAATTTAATTAGGTTTGATTATTACTATTAGGGAAACCATCCTAGTCAATTGGGTTACCAGTTATCTACTTTTTGACTCATTCTTGTTTTGAAACCAACTTATTCTTTTTCATTTGAAAGCCAAAACCTAATTTCCTATTATTTTCCATTTAATTGCACAACTTATACAAAAAAGTTTTCTGATTTTTCAATTTTTTTGGTATGTAAACTTAAAATAAAAACTTAAACGAATATTACTCATCCCCACACTTAAACTCAACATTGCCCTCAGTGTAGAAATGGAAAACAGCCTAAAATTAAAGCAGAAACAAACGATACAAGGGCAAACTGAAAAGGACTTAGCTGGTATTGTGAAACGCGAAAGCTTAGTCTTCATCCAATCCACAGCTCCAATCGTATAAGATTTGGTCGTGATAAAGCTTAAAACCGACACTCTCGAACTTCATCTTTATCTTTACAAATCAAAATGCACACGAATGGAGCGGGTGCTATTTGTCCAAACGTGCAAAAAAAATACTCCAGCGTAACACTAACTCGACACAAATAAAAATAAAAACTAAAATAAGACAGAAATTAAGATTAAATGACTCAATATAAAAGGAAATGATTCAACTAAATTATACAAACTCTTCAAACCAACTACTCAACCTAATTTAACATGTTCCACTTGGGTATCCTCAAACCTGCTAAGATTCTCACAACTAGCTTTCACCATCTCCTTAACACTAGCCCAATACTCACCTCCATCTAATCATTTCTCCTCAGTATCTATCACTTGTACTCTACTATCCCAACACTTAGTTTCTCTAACTAGATCAGTGATCTTAAAAACTGCACTATCTTCCTCTACTTGAAAAGTTATCTTACCAGCAAACATATCAAATAACGCACGAGATTTATGCAAGAAGGGATGACCAAGAATGATAGGGACCTTTTCATCGGCCTCCATATCAATAACTACAAAATCCACATGGAAAACTAATTTGTCGACTTTAACGAGCAGGTTTTCCACTATTCCCTGTGGATACTTAACAGAACGGCCGACTACACATAACGACATACAAATGGGAGATAATTCACCTAGGTCTAGTTTTTCATACAAAAAATATGACATGAAGTTTACACTAGCTCCAAGGTCTGCTAAAGCTTGACTCTCAATGTTACTACCAAAAAGATACGGAATCATCAAGAATCCTAGATCACTAAGTTTCTCAGGTAGTTTATTGTTACCACTATAGAGTATTCACCACTTAGAGGATCTGATGAGTTTTCTCCAAGCTTATTTTTGTTTTTTAAAAGATCCTTAAAAAACTTAGCATGTTTTTGCATATGCTGGAGAACCTCAATGAACGACAGATTGATCTTAATATGCTTAAATAGATCTAAGAAATGCCATACTCCCGCGTATATTTTTACTGCTTAAGGAGAGCCGGATATGTGGCATGAGCATGATCAATCAACGAGGATGGCCTAACATCTACATGCTTCCTCCCTACACTTACTACTAACTCAAGATCACTAATGGATGTTGTGATTGTTGGATTATTTTAGTTTGCACACTACCCGGACCTTCGAACTCAACTTCCTCGTCCACTAACTCCTCTTATCTCTCCTCAACTACTCTCTTACCTACCATGGGCTTTGAAAAAGGCTCTAGAACTCTACCACTATGGGTTGAGATTGCTTTCAACTTGGCTGATGGGTTCGTTTGGGTTGAACTTAGGAACTGGCCATGTAACCTTTGATCTAGACGCTTTGCAATGTCACCTACAATTCTTTGGATATCTAGGATAGCAGAATGATGAATGATTGTTCTTCAGAAAGAGGGCATGTTCTGCTGGGGTTTTCTCATTAGCTTGCCCCTTAGCAAATGACTAGGTCATCATATGTTCAATTCTTTCAAAACTACCTATAGACCCATGCCCACTACTATTCTCATGACCACTACCATTAAACAACTTACCCATTTCCTGATTAGAATTAAAACTCGATTGAAAACCATGTGGGGCACCTTAGGAACGCTAGTTAGAGTTGTTGTTAAAGTTTGAGTTTTTGTAGCTGTTTTAATTAGAATTAAAACTATAAGCATTTTGGAACCCACTCTGGCTGCCTACATCAATCTGCTCCCGACTACTCATTAACGGACACAACTCACATTTATCCACCTTAGACTTAAGCTCTTTCATCTCACGAGTTAAGTTCTTGAGAGTAGCAGCCACACTAGTATCCTTGCTAATATGTGCACACCTCTAGTGAAAGAAGGTGCGCTAGTGGCAGGGATGGAATTCCTGTTAGTGGACTGGTGCTTAAATTCTTCTTGGGAAAAACTGTCAAACATCTCGTTACACCCAACGACGTTTTTCTTATAGAGTAAGTGACTCCCTGTTGACGTGTCAAACCTAGCCCTAACGTCATAAGTTAAGACATTATAAACTTTTTCAACGAGGGTGCAATAAGTGAGCCCATGCTGGAAGTAGCGAGAAAGCTAGTTTTGAAAGTTCTCTCACGCTTGGTAGTGGGGCTCATCTGGTTACATGCGGAACGAGTGAATCTGGTCACAAAGGCGAGAAGCCTTAGCAGGTGGGAAGTACTCGTTCAAGAATGAAGTACGAAGAGCCTCCCAAGTAGGGGTGTTCAAAAATATCCGCATCCGAAAACCCGATCCGAAAATCCGATTTTCCGAACACAATTTATCCGAAATTTCGGATACCCGAAAGTTCGGATATCCTAATTTTGGATACCCGAAGATTCGGGTTTGGATTCGGATAGTGATTTTCATATTTTTCGGATGTTTCGGATACCCGACTATCCGAACTATTTATTTTTATTTTAAAATATATACACACATATACGTTTATATAAATAGAAAACCCTAATCAATCATCAGATCTCCTCTGCCTCTACATCTTCGTCTCTGCTCTCCTCTGCTCCACGACCTCTCTATCTCCGACTTCATCTTCTCCGATCTCTAGCAAAAGAAGCCCAATAAGATTTAAATCATATTTTATCTTTAATCAACGTCATCAGAGGACATCATCTTCTCCGATCAGACGAGTGATGACTTCATCTTCTCGGATCTCGACAACCGCCTCATCTTCTCCGTCAGTTATCAATTAGTCACATGATTAACTGTTCTTGTTTGGTGATTGTTCTTGTTTTAGATGGACATGTATCAATTTTGTTTGTTAAATTCAGTTGCAATGGACAACATGATGTAAATTCAAACAACTCTTATTGTGAATGTAGATTGAAGAGTTGGAGGATGATGATTTGATTATTGGATTGCTTTAAATTTTGAAGACTTTGGATTGAAATTTGATTTGAAGATTTGGTCATCGTAATGTTTAAATACTTTTGGTTAAATTGATGTATTAGAACTTTGTTTTTTTGTTAGTGTTGGATTTGAACATTAGCGTTTTGAGTTGTTATCAGAAATATTTTGGTAAGTAACTTGACATTTGGTTAAGCTTTGGATTGAATATAATGCAAAATACACTTTTTTCTTTTTCAAAAAATTCGGATAGTTGGTAACTATCCGAATCTGTATCCGAACTTTCGGATACCCGAAGTTCGGATATGGATTCGGATAGTGAAATCCACTATCCGAAATTCGGGTATCCGAAAATCCGGATACCCGACTTTGAACACCCCTACTCCCAAGTGGTGAACTGATAATGTGTAAAATATACATAAATCCCGTGTTAAGTTTATTTACGTTTTCGAGTCGTTTTTATCACATTTTAAATACAATTAATGTTTTTGTGTTTCGTAGGTCCCATGTTAATAAAGAAAAGGAAAGCTCGCGGAAAATCGAATCTATATGCAAGGCGCGAAACGGAGTTACGAGTGAGCCGGTACGCGAAAACAAAGAAACCGAAGCACGAAACGAGTCGGTACCCCCTCACCACGTCATGCGACCAAGGGGGTAGCCTGGCTACGCGTCGTGGCGTTTCCATAGTGGGCTGGTGGCGTGGTGACTCACCCCACACGTCCACAACACCCTTTTGTCAACGCTCGACGCGGTGACACGATTTTTTGGGAGAAAGTTTCGACGTTTTTTGGCCCAATTTACTATATAAACAAGTTTTCTTAAACCCTAGCCTCTCATGCAACTTTGGGGATGAATAGAAGTCTAGAAACAGCAGAAAAGAGGCATTTTTTAGGTCAAGGGGACGGAATTAAAGGCAACGAAAGCTCGTGGGATTAAAGATTGCATCGTGGCTCTTCTTGGGTTTCATTGTTCTTTCATTTTCTTTGGTTTTAATCATATTGAATACTTATGAATTTGCGTTTGTTAGTATGATTGTGATTGGCTAAACTTATAAAACCATCTATGCTTAGGATGAAACGTTGATTTACATTAAGCTCACGTTTGATTATTATTGATTATGGATGATTGTGTTTGAGTAAAGTTTTATTTAGTCTTTTTATCAATTGATGCATGTTTGTGTGATGGAATTGGTTTGATTAGTTTAATTATTCCACTTTAGCCTTGATGATTGTCTATGTCATAGAATAAGTTATTGTTTAAATCATTGACTGCGTTATATGATTGTTATGGTTAAACTGTAGTAAAAATCATATGAATAGTTCTAGTGATTAAGCTGGTAAAAATTGCATAGCTAACTTAGATATCCTTGAGGTGATAAGTTATTTTAAATCTTGTTTAATTAACGTGCTAGGTCTAAGTCTTTGTGAGAAGACCATCTTAGTGTCCATTGTTAACCCTGTTTATTGAATCATATGATTAGATTGAAATGGCTTAGAATGCTTAACTGTGAGGTAGGTTTTCTAGCCAAGTCACTTAAACATAATTCAATTGGGTAACTGTGAGGAAACCTAATGTCATAACTGGTATGCATATTAACTCAATAGAAACTCGAAGGTGTCTTCTCGAAAAGGGTCGAGGGTCCTATCTAGCGGTATCTTGGAGTGAATAAGTTAAGATCCTAGGTCCATACCAATTAAAACCAAACTTGAGTAAAATCTGAAGTCAACGTGGATTCTACCCTAGGTGGTTTGCTTTGATTCATTTGTTCTCGTTTCTCATCTTTTGTTAGTTACTATTTTTAGTAAGTTTCCATTTTTAGAAGGTTACTATTTTTAGTAAACCCCCCCTTCAAGTACATTTTCATTAAAAGTTCGTGTTTTGTCTGTCGAGTCTTAATTAGTTAATTTAGTTGCATTATATAGAGTCTGTGGGTTCACACCCGGACTTACGTACACTATATTACATCTGACCGGTCCACTGTCGGTTGTTTGTCATTTAGTAGGTTTGTCTAGGTTTTATAAATATTAAAACTAGGTGCTTTTGTTTAGTTATTTTATATATACATTTGCATGCATCATGAACGTGCCAGCAGGTTGCGAATCGAGCCAAGTCACAGCCCGACCCGCGAGGGAAAATGGAAACAAATGAAGGAAAATCGCATCATCAGAAAAAAACGGGTCAGGCGCGAGATATGCGCGGCTACGTCTTCATCATCCCGCCCATGGAATAGACAACTAGTAGAGATGGCGGTCATGGTGGAAGCTGGGATTCACAAAGACTTCTGGTTATTAATTTCAAGGACAGTAATGGTTGAATGGTTTCCGGTGAAACCATCGACTGCCTACCGGTGAATGGTTCTATTATCGGCCATTGGGATGTTAATGGTTTGCCTAGAGCTACTAGGTGTAGAACTTTGCAGTGAATGGTGTGGTGACGGGTGCGGTGTAAAGTCAAAAGCTAAAGGCTTGTTCTCTAGACTAGGAAAATCCGAATCTAATGAGGTACTAAATTCAACCTTTGACGAAGTAGTTCCAACCTCAGGTCTTGAATGAGCAGTTCTAGCCGGACCCATCAATGGTCCTTGCGAGCACAGGGTGACATAAAACTGCAAATGACAAACAAATTAAATAGGTTTAAACAAAGAAATAAAAAAAGCAATGGAATAAGACTAACTAGAGTAATAATAATTAGCAACTTCTATGACACAAATAAACTAGCAAAAGCACATGTATAACAATTAAGTTTTCAAAAAATAAATCAACGCAATTACCAAGAGTCCTAGCAACGGAGCCAAAACTTTATGCGTGCTAAACTACATATAAATTAACTACTATTTAGACACCTAAGTTTAAATATTTATAAATATAGACTCGATTAAACTATCCTAAACATACAACCAGCAATGTACCAGTTTAATGTACTATAGCTAAAGTAAGTTCTAGTATCAAACCCACAGACTCCATCTATTACGATTAGTTAACTAAATGAAAGACTTAACTAAACACATGGACTTTAAATATTGTTATTTGTGAAAAGGGAGATTTTGCTTAAAAACTAAATTAAACAAACCAATAAACAATGTTAACTAAATAGAAGACTAGATTTGAAATCAGAGAATTGAATTAAACCACCTAGATCCGAATCCCCGTTGTTTTAGTTATGACATAAATGGAAGTGTTCACTATGGACTAGAATATTATAATAATTACTTAAATACACCACTAAATAGGACCGTCGACCCCTTTCAAGGAGACAACTACGTGTTTCTATTAAGTTACTACTAACACAAGTTAAATTAGTTAATCGCCCTCATAGTTGCTTACCCTAAATGTGATTAAGTGACTCTAAATGAATTACTACATCAGAGTAAAAAATCCAAAGCCAGTTTGCAAGCATTCATTTGATTTGAAAAGAATATTTGATAATTAAGTCTAGATGAACTTCTCACGAATATATTAACCTACCAAATTAACCAAACAAGACTTATCAATTGATCTAACCCCTTACGGTTACTTAGAAAAGCTGCACATTTTCATTAGATTAACTAATATTATCATTCCTATGGTTTTATTTCAAATAAACCATAAGTATTCATAACAAACAGTCAATGAAATAAACTAAATCTTACTTTATGAAAAACATTCAACAAGGATCTAATGAAATGATAATAATAACTAACCCCATTCTAGTACACAATCAAGCATCAAATGAATAAAAATCCATCATTTACTTAAATCATATAATCCATAGTCAAAACACAACCAAAATACGTTTCAAACATCAACAACTGTTCATCAATAGTCTAGGTAGCCTATAAAGCCTAGCCAACTACGATATTTATGAGAATAAATGCAAATTCAAAGTCACTAAACATGGTAGAAGAAAGTGAAAACCAAGGAATTTAAAAAACCGTTGATATTAACCGACGAGTCTTGATCCTATGCTTCCGTTTGATCTTCTTGGCTTCACTCTAGCTCCAAAACCACCTCTGTCAGCGTATTTTTCGTCTCTAATTTGTAACTTCTTCTAGGTTTTTAGTTTAGAGGTGTTTAAATAGAAAACAGGCCAAAAAACGTCAAAACTTTCTGGAAAAAATGCCTCGTAGCGTTGTGCGGCGAGTAATTAGAAGTTAGTTGAGTAGCACTGCGTGCTCAAACACCACCACCACCTACTGGAAACACCACTTCACGCAGCCAGTTGCATGGGGTCGGTCAGGTGGCGTGGCCAGCTCCTTGGCTTGCGTGCTCGGTTTCGCGTCCTGGTTCGTTTCGTATCTCGTTTGTTATCTATTCGAATTTGTTTCTTCATTTTGTCACCATTGTTTAGATCCAAGACCTACGAAACACCTCATATATTTAAAGTAAATAAAGCATAAATAAAAAACTAATAAAACTGACAAAGAACATATACAAACTCAACACGGGAAATTAGTAAAGTTTACACCATATTAGGGGCATAAAATACGCAAAGTGTTCTCTTAAAGAGGAATGTTTTAGAAATCTTAGCTATTGATGCTTGTTGGAGATCAATCAATTTTCTAGATCTTTTAAAGAGTTTTTAGTGGGAGTCCAGTTTAATATAGATGGTTTTGGTTCACAATTGGTTCATATAGGGGTTCAAGGTTCAAAATAAAAAAGAATTCTAGTAGCATGATTTCACCGGGTAGTAGTGTTTGGATTTGTCATGGAAGTGGTTAAAAGATTATAAGGGGTAACACTCCAGTTTAGGTTTAGAATTATAGGTTCACAAAGGGGTCAGATAAGGATAAAATGTTATAACATTACTTGCGTCACGTAACTTTAATAGTTTTACCAAGTGTGTAGTTTTTTTCTATCGAAGTAATCATAGTTTGAACTACTCGATGACAAGGTATGCATAGTAACTTAAATAACTCGACCAATAAAACTAAACTTGTACAAGATAGGAGGTCTTGAACTAGATTGAGCCTCTAAGAAGGGAAGTCTACATTTAGAGCATCCAATAACAAGGAAGGCATTATTTATTAAGCTTCTTAGTGAGTATGAAAATATAAAAATGAAAACTAAATGGATAGTGATTATCAAAATCTATAATGGTAATGAGTGGTTTATTAATGACAATAGTATTCATCAATGTGGATACATTGAAAGGCGAAACGTACTTGTAATTTGGATTTAGATACATTACTCAAGTATAATATCTATTGGCTTTTTATTATCCCCGTGACATTGAAAGGCGGAACGTATTTATAATTTGGATTTAGATACATTACTCAAGTATAAGATCTATTGGCTTTTTAATACCCATGTGTTAAATGAGTACATGAAAGTCATAAATTTCTAGGGCATATAGTAGTTTAGCCTTTAAATGATGGCCTAGTTTTGGGTCCCGCATTCAGTGTACCGTTAGTGTTTATTTATAAGGTATACCGCAACTAACCCACCACATCACCGACACCTTGAATGTGTGCCGGTCACCAACCAAAGTGTACCTACATTCCTAAGCCCTTTGGAGGAAATGATAAGAGAGGTATTATGGTTGTAGCATTACTGAAGAATTAGGATTCTGTGCGATTTGAATGTGATTGATTATTGACTCGAGACATTAATGATGTTTAAACAAGGTTACAGTTACGCGAATAATCTAGGAGAAGATTCAGAATATATAACTAGATAAACTGAATGTAGATAATGTCTATGAGTTTAATTTATCACACTATTATGTTATGCATGTTTAAGGATGAGCTTACCATGCATATCATATAATGAAACCTTAATTTTTAGTTTTTTATAGAAAAGATTTTAAGTGATCTATACATCCACATCAGATACTATTATTTCTCACACATAGAAAGTTATGCATATCAAACAAGTATATCAAAAGAATACACTATCATTTATCAATAATCTCAATTCTAGTTGTCAATTTTAATCATTTTTCTATATAGTCCCCCTAAATTTTAATATATGTGCACTCCCCTTTTTTAATACCATGATTGTTCCATCTGAGAATTAAAGGAGGAACAATCTTTGTTAGTCCCCCTAAATTTTAGTTTATGTGCATATAACATCCCAAAATTCGAACCAAGTCATTAGTAAAATGGGCCTTACAAATAGCATTTTAATTAAGAGAATAAGAGAGATTATGGACTTAAGGAGTCCATGGGCCTAAAATTATGGTTTTAAGGGTCCATAAACCTTCCATAAGCAACCCCCGTAATCAGCCACTATCTCCATCATTTCCGTCTAATTCACCTCCACCTTAGAGAGAGAAAGTAGAGTGAGAAAGTGAAGAATTTGAAGATTTGTGGATTTTGGAATTGAAGAAGCAAGATCTTGTTGTTTGGAGATCAAATCATCAAGAAAAGAGCATGGAATCCGGGTAAGAATCATCTCCAAAGCATCTCTTTAGATCTGAATCAATTCTAGGGTTTTTGGTTTTTAGAAAAAGTGAGCAAAATCACAAAAAGGTCACATTTTTACGTTTGTAATTGTATAAAAATGATAGATTTAGTGTTCTGGATGATAAACCAAAGATTTGGACGTGAAAAGATTGGATTTTAAGCGAAAAACGAAGTTTTAGGGTAAAAACCGAGTTGAAACCCCGTTTTGTGAAACTGCAGATTCATGATGCGAATCTATTGTTCTTTTTGCGAAACTGTAATTTCGCAAGCCATGCCGAAACAGCATGCGACACCGATGTTTCGCAAATGCGAAACTAATTGCGAAACTAGCTGCGAAACTAGCTAGTAATGACCAAGTGGTATGTTAATCCATATGCATGCGGTGTAGTGTAATTTGCTTAGACTTGAGGTTAACTAACTATCGTATCAGGTGAGTTCTAGATCCCCTACTTCTTACTATTTTAAATTGTTTTCGGGCAATATGCATACCGAATGACAAGATTTTTATAAGGATTTTTATTTCGAATTTATAAGAAAATGAAGATTTTTTCCAATGATTTTCCCTTTTGGGGCAACGCGACCCCAGCCAAGGGCTGCCGCCCCTTGGACCCCACTATCTCTTTGGACTTAAAAAACTTTCCTAGAATTATGTTAAGTTGTCCGTGTTTGCATGGTATCTTGGGTCATATGAAATATAATATATGTAAAACCTAAAGATAACAATGAAACTAAAGAATGATAATTGGGCCCAAAAGTGGAGTTACATCTAAAAGAAAGTCTTGCAAGCAAATGGGGAGAATTGCATTCGTTGCATTCTCGTGAGCTACATCTTAAAAGTGGTGCTACATCTAAAAAGACGGATCCTGTACTAAAGCCGGCTAATGGGCTATTGAGCATTAGTGGGTCAAACTATCAGGGGCCTTGCTAGACATAGATTTATCTACTTGATAGGGGCTTAAGGCCACGGTAATGATCGAGTTCGGCCCATTGACGAATTTAAAAAGAATAAAGATTAGTCTGGTCCTTTGGCAGACTTTGAATTGACGGATAAAATGAAGATGAACCCTAATTCAATGAACTAATGAATTAGAAAGAAAGTGTGGTGAATGAAGTGTAAATATGGGATTTGTTATTCATACATATATATAAATATATATACACATAGCTTTGTTTATGAGATTGTGTATTAGTTATAAAACTAGAACTCACTCAGCGAAGCTGACTTTTGTATGCATATTAGTTTGACAGGTGAGGTGATGAAGTTGTGGATGGAATGAAGTGCAAGCTAATTGGTGTGTGAATGCTGGCATTCGTTTGTGAAGATCATTAACAAAACTATCTTTTTATTATTATTTGTTTTAAAAGACAAATGTTGAATGTTTAATTGTTTGCAATGACTTACTTATCTTTTATGACTAATTTTGCTGCAATGTTTTGAGATAAATGTTTTAAAACTTATTTTCATGATGTGTATGACCAATTTTGAGGTCTCCTAGGATCAGAGGCCTTACAGTGCACCCCCTTTTTGATACCATGATTGTTCCATCCTAAATGTGATATGATACCATAACAATAACATGATTGTTCCATCCAAAATTTGGAGGAGGAACAATCTTTGCTAGCAAACTAGATTACCAATATGCCTTCAAATTTGTACCTACATTCATTAACATATTAGTAAAAAATGGAAACCAGACCATCGTAGTCCTTGGTGTATCATTCACATCAGTGTAAAAAGTTGTACATATATCTGACATGTGATTAAGCCGGTTTCACATAAGAAATATATTTTTTTTTTGAACGGCGATATTATTGCAAAAATAAAAAGCAAACAACACTAGCAAGATGCTAGGGACATACATACAACAAGAAAGAAAATTACAAGGATGGTATGTTGCACCAATTTTGCCAAACGACATCGACGCACTTAGATCGATATTTCACCCAAAGAAACGAGTTCACCTTAATCTTCTCCAACACCCTATAAGTGGATAAGGACGCAGAGTTAAAAATACACTCGTTTCTAGCTAACCAAATGAACCATGAAGTAGCCATCATAATCATAGAAGCCAAATTTCTTTTCTCTTCTGAGCCCGGCCACGTCATGGGCCAATCCAACATTTCCCTAACCTGATTGGTTGTCGGTCTGGCCCAACCGCCCCATTCGAAAACCATATCCCAAACAACAGTAGCAAAATTGCATGTTAGCAGAACATGGTTAGTGGTTTCCTGGTTGCCAAAACAAAGAGAGCATTCATCTGATTGTAAGCCCACTCCCCTCACACACAACGCTTCTTTGCAAGGGATACGATTTAACCTAGCTTTCCAACAAAAACCCTTGATCTTAAGAGCAACCCATTTGGACCAATAAATAGGATTTAAATCAATGGGAACACGATTTAACTCAAGCATACGCCGGAGACTTTTTACTGTAAACGTCCCGTTCTCCTCTTCTTCCCAGACCCATTTATCTTCAGTTTGCACCAAGAGGACACCTTGAACTAACCGGGTTAAATCATGAAGTTGACTCAGTTCTGCTACCGATCTAGGCATCTGTTTCCATTCCCATAAACACCCCGCCTCGAAACTATTTCCCATGGATTTGCTAGCAATAGAACATCCTTTTTGATTTTCTAAAGCATACAAATCTGGAAAAAGAGCTTTGAAGGTATCATTTCCAACCCACCTATCTAACCAAAAAGATACAGCATCACCTTTACCCACTTTAGCCACCATAAATTTATTTAAATCTATGTTTTCTTTGATTAAATCTTCCTCTGCACTTAAAATGCATTTCCATGAACCTGTAAAATGCATTTCACATAAGAAATATAGGATAGAATATCTTTATCCAAGCATTCAAAGAAGTGTACCCTTTACCTTTTAAATGCACTCCCTCATTGTTTTAAATTCATCATTAATAGAACAATCTTTCCTTTTAAAAATCAGGGAGCAGTAACTGAATTATTTAGTTGACTAATCTTTCATAAAACAAATAATGAAACATAATGATCTCCAACGAAAGCAACACAACCTCAATTATATGATGTACTGTCAAGTAAATTAGAAGTGTCATCACCTATGTGCTTGGAACAACCCTATCAACACGCCATAGATTGTTAACATTCTTCCAGGGCAGTTCTTGTTTTGGTTTGGTTTGGTAATCGTCTTAACCAGCTTTTGTTTTGGTTTAGTAGCAGGAATAGTCACCTTAGGCATAGGTTTTGCATTAGGATTTGAGACAGGATTGACCTTCTTTGGTATTAATGATTTTGTTTTGCTTGAACTAGCTGAATTTACCATTTTGGTGAGTTTTCTTGGACTTTTAATGAGTGAGTTGATTTTTTCACTAAAAATAAGGTTTGTAGTTATTGTGATACTATTGTCGACCTGATTTAGAGTTTAACCATTATACATCCCTACGTTTTGCATCCTTGGATAGGGAGCAAAATTCCAGTGATATCCCTGTGAATTTTGTGAATATGACATGCTATTATCATACAAAAAGTTGGGTTCATGTGCTAGTCACCATCAAGTCGTGAAAACTGTTGTGGTGTTCCATTGGGTGTTGCATCGCTAGAATATACGCATTGTCTTTCAGATATGATTCAGGAATAAAGCTCGATTTTAAAAGTGAAGCAAAATTTGAAGAGTCCGTTACTGATTCAGCAGGTTGTGTCAACTTCTCTTATTGTCTATTTTGAAAGAAGTCGTTGTTCTCTTGCCTTGGATACTCCCTAACAGCCGAACAACTTGATTTAACAAACTTAGCCTTAAGATCTTTGACTGCTATAGTACTACCGCCATCTGAAAAATCATTAGTTTTGAAACCCAAACCAATGTAATAATCACACATCCCATTTATCGTAATCAAACGAAATGTGAGAATGACGTAGTGTCATTATTTCCGTCATAATTATCCTCCAAGCCCCGCATCTTTAAATTTTCTACAATTTAAGTAGTCCGGTTAGCAAAGTTCACAGATTTAACCTATGGCCTAGTTGTTTCAGTCTTTGATACTTTAGTTGTGTATGAAGAAACAAGTTTCCATTAGTTAAGGCTTTCTCCTTCTCAATTTCTTTTAGTGTGAGTGGCAAAATAAGGGAATTATGGTTCAAAGGAGGAAGGATTTCAACATGTTTCCCGGTATGTGGACTAAATCTTTTCCTTTCTATAAATTAGGTTGTAATTTTTCCATAGTGTGAGGCAAATTAAAAAAATCTAAATGAGGAGCAACATTATTTTTTGTCTTTAATGTGCAAAGCTTTTTCTATGTAACCCAACTAGTTACTAGTTATACTCACAGTTCGCACGTTGCGCGAGTTATATTTACGCTAAGGTACTTGTATTTTTAACTCGTGCATTTTAACTTCATGTGTTAGTGTTTGGATTTAGTGAAACTATTACACATTTAGGCTAAAAGTAACATATCACTATCATGATTGTAAAAATCGCCATAGACGACAATTAATTGCAAATCCTCAGTTGACCGAGTTTCCAACTACGCCGTTTTGGCGAGTATTTGGCGAGTCATCCCCGATTATTTCCTAATACTCGCAACTCACCACTCGACCGAGTAGACAATGCCTACTGAATTTTGCAACATTTATAACTATACAACATCTAGTTTAGAGGTAAACAATAAAATGATACTTCCCAGACACAAAATTGTATTACTTTTGACATTATAAGTCTGGTTCATCTAAAACCATAAAAAAGTTTTGTAGGCAAGCTTTAACATACCAAACTTATTTTGGTCATTACAGGTACGTCTCGTTGGAAACCAAAAAGTGAAGTATAACTTCAAAAATGCAACCAAAAAAAGCAAAATACAAAGTGTTAAACTCGAGCCCGAATCAGCAAGTCAAAAGCAATAACACCAACCCACCAAGCCAACTTCACATACATAAAAAAGGATCCAAATAACATGTATGCAAACTTTTAAATCGCAGCAAGCAAAAAGAAAACAAAAGGCAACAAACACAACCCGTCAACCAGCACACGCCATATAGCCCACCAAAATGTTACTGTTTAATTACAAGGCTTTTTCAATAAAAGGATGTATACCCTTTTGTATTTCCCTGGAAGTTGAGTATTTAACATTACCTTAGCTATATATTTGGAGCCACTAAACCTTTCTACATTGATTCTAGCTATGGATAGCTCATTCGGTGTAGAGCTTAACAAAGGAGCAAGTTATTTTATCCTCTTATTTGCATCTATGTATGAACATTCTTTATAACTTAGTAAAGTTTTGAGTTTAGAAACATCTTCGTTTACAACTTGGATTTTAAATTTGTAAATCTTTTCATTCTTTAAATACTTTGATTTTCCGCATTTAAGTTCATAAATTCCTTTTGTTAAATCAACAAGTTTCTTATAGCTCTTAACTTTAGGGATAAGTTCATTTGAGAATACTCATATATTGCGAGAAGAAAAAATGAAGCCTAAATCACTAAAAAAACTTATCAATGGTTTAGTTTTGTAAAAAAAATTCACTTCCTGCATACAAATGTGTATGGTATATATTGAAAAAAATCATTAAAATTTTTTTTACGTATGTATTTTTAGCGTTTTAAATTGACCTACGCATGTGTAGGTTATGTGTAAGTAAAATAACCTACACATGACTTTCACATGTGTAAGTTTAACAAATAAACGAAATATATTCAATTTTGCTTTTTGAATATCAAAGTTGATGAATAATATTTGCATTTCTATCATTAGTTTGTATGTTAAAAAAAATTTTAGTTGAAAAAATGAAGAATTTAACTATTTCTTTTTCTTCTCGTAATATTTAGTCTTCTCAAATGAACTCACCCCTTAACTTTATCCATCAAATAAAATGTTAAAAAGAGTTTCCTGTTCATCTTAAACTAGTTAAGGTAAGTAAGGTTGTCGAAACACGTGGAATTAGCGGTAAGTGTATAGAAAATTGATATACTTCTTATTTGACAAGGTCGGTGTTTTGCACCGGCCAGTCACGTGACACCATGTGACGTTTCAACTTTTTTTACTTTAACGTATTATTTATGGTTCAATCACCGACTTTTGACAATTTCCGGTTTTAATCCCTTACCTTTAGTAATTATCATTTTAATCCTGATGAGTTTTTGACTTTAATCTCTTATATTGTTGGCAATAATGGTATGATTGAAATTACAAGGACTTGATAGAAAACAAAATTTAATAATATTCACGAAATTGATTTGTGCTGGTACATCAAAACAAAGAAATAATGCCCATATTTATAAGGCTCAACAATCCTAATTTGACTAAAACTCAACTTACGAATTAACTAGAAAACAATTAAAAGAAAACTAACATGATAATTATAAACTTTAACCAACTAACAACTAGATAAATTTGTGACAAGATAGTTATCGTCGAACTTATCTTCAAACTTTGTATTTTATTCTCCTTCATCAAAATTAGATCAACATTCTCCCCTCTAATTTGGATCCCGATCCGGTTGACCCTGTTTTTCCAATTCCAAGAAGATCACATAATTCTCGGGTTATCTTTTCAAGTCCATCTTCATACTCATTTGAACCATTCAAGCTTGAGTTTTCTGGCCACATATCAAAATTTGTTTCATAACCATGTTCACTTTCTGTTCCATCAGCAAAGCTTCTCACATAACCAAATTCCCTATCTTGTGGTCCTTCCTCTATGCACCTGGTTAAGAACAAAGCAGGTTCATCATCATCACTATGAGTTAAGAGTGCCTTTTTCTCCTTTTGTTCCCAGTTAGGACACTCATTCGCATAGTGTCCGTATTCTTCACAATCAAAACACACAACACGCGACCTATTCCTGGTTCGATGCTACTCCCCTTGATCACCAACTGTGTTGTTTTGGTCCCCCTAGCTCTATCATTCCCAAGACCTCGTCCCCGACCAGTCCGTCGATCGTCAGAACTCGTGCCACATGTCCGTCGGTTGCGATTTCGGTCACCTGATTGAGCAAACAACAGTCTTCCTTGATCTTCTCTTAGCTTCTCCTTTCTTCGAATCCTCTCTTCTTGTGCCTTTAACCTCCCAATTACTTCATCAAATGATACAATGTCTATGTCAGAATATTGCTCGATTGAAGTCACAATTTGCATAAACTTATCTGGCATAGAATCCAACAATTTTAATACTAACGTCGCATCTTCAATGGTTGAACCAAGGCTCCTCGCCTTCGATGCCAACCCGTTCAGTTTTCCGACAATATCATCAACCAAGTCTTCATCTTTCATATGAAGTCCTTCAAACTGCATCCTTAGTGTTCGAAGACGAGCCTTCTTTACCCGATCAACCCCTGTATATTAGGTCTTAAGAGCATCCCAAACTCCCTTGGCATCTTTATGTTTAGAAAGTTGTAAAACAATCTCTTCTGGTATCGTTTGAAACAAATAAGCTCGAGCCCTCTTATTTTTCTTTGCATCAATTACAGCATCTGCGGTCGGCTCTATAGCCTCCCACAGCTCATCAGCCTCCATAATAGATTGAATCTTGACTGCCCATATTGGGTAGTTTATTGAAGTCAATATTGGGCATGAAAACGTGATACCTCTTGATTCTTTGACCGGTACAATAGCTCCTGCCATATTCCTAACCTTGGTCTTTTTCTTCAACACACAGTACACAAGCCTTGATTGTCTTCCTCGCTCTGATACCAATTGTTGGCAATAATGGTATGATTGTAATTGCAAGGACTTGATATAAAACAAAATTTAATAATATTCACGAAATTGATTTGTGCCGGTACATCAAAACAAAGAAATAATGCCCATATTTATAAGGCTCAACAATCCTAATTTGACTAAAACTCAACTTACGAATTAACTAAAAAACAATTAAAAGAAAACTAACATGATAATTATAAACTTTAACCAACTAACAACTAGATAGAATTGTGACAAGATAGTTATCGTTGAACTTATCTTCAAACTTTGATTTTTATTCTCCTTCATCCAAATTAGATCAACATTATATATCTACTTTCACATATAGTACGACTTCAATATTGTTATCGTTTTGACCTCTAACTTTTGATATTTCACCGCTTCCAATGTGTCACATTACGGTTTTGTGCCTGACGTACGGACTTTTTTTATTAACACATGCGACGAAATTACATACGCAAGACCTGTCTGCGTGACCCAGCCACTGCAACGCGGCCCGATCTGAAATCTAGTTATCATTCTAAACTTAGAAGTGATTAAAACTAAGCTATTATCTGTTGTCACTTGTTGAAAAGATTTATGTTTAAGTAAAACAAATAACTATTGCATGAGAAAACTCATTTTTAGAAAAACAAAAGAACAACAATCTACTCCGGGATCAAAGCTTGGTAAGATAGTAATTATTTAGTTTAGCATAGTGGGTAATCATTAACGGTGAATATGTGAATGATTTAATCACGTAACCATTGTAATTTAGAAGTTAAAGGATCCTAATTATACAATCACCAATTAAATCAAGCAAACTCTAGTCTCAAAAACCAAATAACTATTGACTCTAGAAGTAAACCATATGACATTAGATTAAAAATCAACCGCAATCAAATCTTTACGTAGTCAAACCCCAAGCTAAATCAAACACAACTTAAGTGGTTCCAATATCAATCCCAAAACCTTGGTCAAACAAAACAAACACTACGTACACAAACCTTTTACCCGTACGTAGTAGACTACAAATAATTAGCTGCTCATGATCGTGGTCGAATCTTCAATCAACATCAAATAATCAAAAGTCATGAAAGATTGATGAAGAAAAGGTGTTTCGGTGCCAATAATCATCCTTGGGGCTGGAGAACAAGTAAGGGTCGCAAAATATGAATAAAACCCTTAAATGTTGTTTCCTGAAGTTTTGAATATCTAATGCTTTAGGGGCGAATGTTGTGGCTATGACTGATGTGTTGGAACTATTTTGGTAGAATAACAAATAATTATTATTATGTGAAAAAACAAAATAAGAAATTGAATTGTTGGTTATTTCACTTTAAATTCAAAAGAATGTTACAACATTGAATTCATTTAGGTGTTTCAATTTTGTATTCAATGTGGTGTTTCATCTTTTGAGTAAAGATGAACTTTGGTTTCACTATAAATACTAGGTTGAACGTAGTTGTGAAAGACACTTGAACACACACAAAAATCATCTACATGATCTCTCACTTTCTCCATTTGTTTAAGAACTTTCTCTTCTTCTCAAAGTGCATTTTCAGGTGCTAGAGTCCTCCCAAGATGTACACACAGCTTCGGCCGTTGTACCTTGGGAAACATTGTAGTTCTCTTGGGAGACTCGGAATTTGTTTTAAGGGACCCGTGTCAATACACGAAGCCTCGGCCACCTTGTTCTTTTTCTTCTATCGTATTAATCATTTTCTTTATTTTTGTTGTAATTCTCGTATTGTAATTTACTGCTTTATTTGATTTTTGCATTGTAATAGAATCAATATAAGTATTTTTTTATTTTTTGTGCGAACGGCTCCTACAATCTTAAAACAAATTTTTTTTAAATCACCATTCGTATTTATAGAAAAAAAACCAATATGTCATTGTTCGTCTCTTAAAGTTGGACTTAGAGAACTTACACTTGACTTTATTCTAGAACCGGATTTTATTTACAAAGAAAGTGGTTCATATATACCATTTGTTGGTTTTAATTGAGTGTAATTTTTGTTTATGTTTAAAATTAGTAGTTTTTATTTATTAATGGTGATTTAATTTCTTTTCTAACTTTGAGTTTGTTTAAAAGTTTTGAAACCTTCGATTGGTATTTATAAGTCAAAAGTGGTTTTACATTGATTAAAAACTTTGCGTGGTTTTATTAAGTTGGTGAAATAAATTAATTTATTTAATTACTTCGATCATGTAACTGTTTGTTTTCTTTGATGTATTCAAACTAAAAAGGAAACATAACATTAAACCATTCGAAATCTTCCGTAGGTTTCAAGAATATTTTCTTGCTATTTGACTCATAATTTTCATGATTCAAAAAGAGTTTTAGTTTCTCTTAAGTTCATAATTAATTGTGATTAATACAACTTTAGATATGGAGTTGTGTCATATTAGTTATGACTAATAAAGATTAAGTTATGAAGTTGTGTCTTCTTTTCTTGTGAATGAAATATGAACTTTAAGATTTATTATTATTAAGTTGTGTATATAGATCAAACTTTGGAAAAGAGAGGAAACGTTTTTTGTAATCGTTTATGTCGAGAATCAATTAGCAAACGTTTAGTTTTCATAAACAAACAAAACATTAGAATGATTTTTGTAATCATTTATGTCTAACAAATGTGTTAGAAAATGTTTATATTATACAAAACTTTATAATGATTTTTGTAATCATTTATGTCTAACAAATGTGTTAGAAACATGTTTATTTTATATAAAAAAACACTTTAAAATGATATTGTAGTCATTTATGTGTTTGGAAAATTGGAAGGAAATTGGTTATTTATAATCAAACTAAATTTCATTAAGTATGAAAATAAATTAAAACTCATTAAGTATGAGATTAACTTGATTGTTTATTTTATAAACACATAAGGCTTAAAAATGGTTTTTGTAACCATTTCTATCTAACGTTCATGTTAGAAATAATTTATTGTCTAACAATATGAAGCTTAAACACGATTTTAAGCAATGCTTAATTTCTAACAAGCGTGTTAGACCCGATTTATTTTACATAAATCATTCGGATGTTATCTAATAACTCGAAAACGTGGGGGAAGGTCATACATGCGGCCATTTATCTTTTAAATAAGATACCTTACAAGAAAAATGGATGAAAACCCTTATGAGATATGGATGGAAAGAAAAACCATCATACAAATACTTGAAAGTATGAGGGTGTCTAGCAAAGGTATGTATACCGGAGCCCAAGGTTCAAAATATAAGACCTAAAATAGTTACGTAAACAAACTAAGGTACGACAAGTACTCTCAACGGGGTTATTACAATTGACTAAGTGAAGTCAAAATGTAACATTACGAACCCACTTATAAAAGGCTTAAGTAGAGAGTGAGTACTCAAGTCGTCAATTAGAATGTGGCTAAAGCCCATGAGATAAGTGAATGCGAAGGAAAACCTAACCTATATGACTGGAGATCCCAAAATCTAGGTTTAATAGGACAACCTAATTGCATAAACTACGGTTACTGTGGGGGTTCCCCAAACACAATAAAGGGAGTTAACATTAAGACTTCCTAGCCCATTCCAATAATGACCAGTGACATGATGTGAGGATAAGTATAACAAATGGTTATTGATCTAGTGAAATCATTATAACCTTAATGCTTTTAATGAGTTTTGATAATCACCTATGTGAGAGAGAAGTGGGGTCGCTTCGAATGGATTTGTGGGGAGCGCAAATCCTAGAGCTCTCGCAGAACCATGCTAGTGATCCACGACCATACTGGACACGAAAATGAGGGGTTGACCAGACCAGGAATAGTATTGTGTAATACGTATTGTCGTCTACATTAATGGTGGTTGGTTCAAAGACATCGCGTCTACCAAACCACTAGGAGACTAAGTATGCATCACAACGGAAGGTTCAAAGCTAACCACTACCTATCCGGCAATATTAAGCTGCTGAAATTGTATGTTGATATTAAGATCATGAGAGTATGGATTGTTGGAGAAATATGTGAAAATATGTTTTTCACATTAGCAAAATGAAATTTGTTTTTTCATGTGGGGGATTGTTGGAACTATTGTGTTAGAATAACAAATAATTATTATTTTATGTGAAAAAACATAAGAAATTGAATTGTTGGTTGTTTCACTTTAAATTCAAAAGAATGTTACAACATTGAATTCATTTAGGTGTTTCAACTTTGTATTCAATGTGACGTTTCATCTTTTGAGTAAAGATGAACTTTTTGGTTTTACTATAAATACTAGGGGGAACCTAGTTGTGAAAGACACTTGAACACATACAAAAATCATCTACATAATCTCTCACTTTCTCCATTTGTTTAAGAACTTTCTTGTCACACCCTCAATTTTCCACAAACGGGGTATCCGTTAGGCGTGTGACATACCAAGATCTCAAGCCATTAGTTATAGTGACACTGACTCAATAAATTTTAACAAAGTTTTACTTAGTCATTAACCAAAAACTCAGGGTATAAAATGTAGGTTTTCAAAGTTTAGCGGAAGCTTTTAAACAAACCCATTATTTAATAAACTTGTGCTCAACAGTTTAGCACAAAACCAATAAAACTTGTGCTCAATAGTCTAGCACGATACAAGTATAAAACATGTGCTCAATAGTCTAGCACAATACCAAGTTAAAACATGTGCTCAATAGTCTAGCACAAAACTACTAAATGTTTTCAATAAAACCAACAAGGTAATAAAAGTTCAATACAAAGTAAAACGACTCATGCATGATATGTCCTACGTGCACAGCTCCTAGCCACCTGAGAAAACATACTGAAAATGGTCAACACATGGTTGGTGAGCTCAATGAGATATTTAACAAAAGTTTATAAATATCAAAACAGTTTAACCGATAAAGTTCATTTGCTATTGCTGGTTTGCAAGACCACCTCGCTTACTACATGAGCACGTTGAGATTAAACTGAACGTTGTGTTGTGCCTTACTGCCATCAAACTAGATGACCAAAAGTTCCAAGGACAATTTGCACCACCTGGATCCCTACCAGCGTGATGGGGTCTGCCGAACCCGGTAGTACTACTCAAATTTCCCCGTTATACCCACTGTATATTAATAATCTCAACTAAAGGAAAGGACTTTTGTTGGAACGTTTATGCTCAAGTAAAATAAGCCATTAGACAATAGAAATTAGTTTATCAAAACAGGTGCCCGAAGGCCCTGCCCGAAGGCATAAAACGCAGCCCAAGGCCGTATAGAATCTTGCCCGAAGGCCCTACCCGAAGGTATAAAAATGCAGCCCGCCCGAAGGCGCTGTAAAACAGTTACCCGAAGGCGTTGTAAAAACGTTTGTATGTTTTCTCCCCGAAAAAGGTTTAAAAGCGGGCAAAGAGACTCACCTTTGAAGCGCACCGCAAAAGATAAAATATGCAACACAGATTTCCTAGATCGTCATATGACCTGCTAAATAATTAACCTCTATTTAATAAATAAGAACTTGTATATACATATATAGTATCCACTAAGGTTTCGCGTGTTCGGTTCGGTTTCACATAATAGTTCTCGCACCACTTATACTTATACCACATATCACAATCACTTGCAGTTAAATAGTCTTCCACACAACATAAATCATACATCTTTTCATTAACTCATACCCGACACACATTATCCCCACATAAATCAATAAGTTTCACTATTAGTTGCAAATCATCTATATAATAATCGGTCTCGTTACGCTGCATACGTTTCTTTTATTACTTACCCAAATTCATCCATTACGCCACATATACTGTTTACATTACACAATTATACACTTTAACCTACATACATATACATACATAAACTGAAATCATGCATTCATTCATATATCATTCATGTGTAATAATTACAAACATATATACTATTTACATACATCGACCTACATATATATATCCACACACACAAAAAGATATACATGTATATTTACTACACTGCTGCTACTTCACATACGCTCACATGCTTGGCATCATGTTCATACATTTATACACTTACATACACAACACATACCATCTAATACATACATAAAATACATTATATACAACAACTACAAACATCTCCATCCCACACAACAACGTTGTTACGACCAGAACCACCGTACACAACATATCCATTACCATCACCTATAGTATAATCATCATCAACACAGTTAAAAACACTTGAGCACATAACAACCATATTCCCGAACCGAAACGAAACCCGAGATGAACCAATCAATAACACAACAACGAACTGAACGTACCGAAGGTTATGATGATTGACATGATGGAGATAGCAATGGTGAAGACGATTGCGGTGGTTGGAGTTTTATTGCGGGTCGCCGGAAATGCAGCAGCGGCTGCTGCTACTTCTTTGGCAGAGAGACGAGAGGGAGATGGAGAGCCTGATGTTGTGTGTGTGCGCCTAGAAGACAATGACAACGAGGGGGTTTGCTTGCTGATCGATCGATAGGGAGAAGAGAGATCGAGTAGGGGATTGAATGAGGTGTGTGTGTGTTTTGTTCCAGCCAAGAACAAGGAGACGACAGGGATGGGTTATTTAGGGTTGGGTGAACTATTAACAATTTCACACTTTGCACCCTAGTATTTCTTAGTTTATTTAATTCATTTCAGAACTAGTTGTTAAACTAGATTTTGTTATCTACAAAACAAACCCTACACTTTATATAATTTAACTAACAAAAACAAGCTAGTAAAATAATAATAGGAAATTAGTATGAATGAGCGAGATTAATTAAGCTAACCGTTTTAACTTATATTTACGGGTTGTCACATCATCCCCTTGTTAAAAGAATTTTCGTCCCGAAAATTACGTCGCGTAATTAATTGTCTGAAACGGAACGGAACAAAGAAAAGAAAAATTTTCAGGTTGTCACATCATCCCCTTGTTAAAAGAATTTTCGTCCCAAAAATTACGTCGCGTAATTAATTGTCTGCAATGGAACGGAACAAAGAAAAGAAAAATTTTCAGGTTGTCACATCACTCCCTTGTTAAAAGAATTTTCATCCCGAAAATTAAATCATGCCTTGTATTGCCTGCAACTATTTAGAATAGACACCTGACCCTTGAAGTTGGTCGAGAAAATTGTTTGTTTATCTCTTTTTATTTAACTGAAGTGAGTCTATACGGTGCTCGAGCTATAAAAGATACGTCTGGCACCAACCCATTAGTTACAGAGGACCAATGGCGTATCATGTTGCCAATAGTAATGTACTCTTATTAGGTATCTGTATCCAATCTTCATATTTGTTTCGTTGAAATTACGTCGTGTATTGGTGTTAGACGTTGTTACTTTAATAGCTAAGAATGATTGTATTTGTGTTTCATTAGGTAGCCGCTTCATTAGTTTTAAACCATCTAGAGTAATCATTCGCGGGATTTCCACTGGTCTAATGTATCGTGGGTTTGAAGAGATTCAAAAGTTTCTTTGGGACTCACTCTTAAGATTTATAAACAACGATTTGTATGCAGAATGTTTCAGAAACGTTAGATCATGGAGCTTCGAGTTGTTATTCAGATTTTCAAGGATTAAGACTTAACTAATTAGTATATATTAAAGAAGCGTTGTTATTCGAGTTGTTTAGAGATCATTAAATTGAGTCAACCGTGTGTAGGTACTCGACTTTATTAAAGAAGCGATAACGCGGTCTCAAGGATGTCATTGACATTAAAAAAAAAACATATGAGGAATAAATCTCGATACTATTTATATGTTTGGAAGTACATGTTTTAAGTAAGAATGATCAAGAAATTTAATAAGTATTCGTTGTGATCGATAGAACAAATGGTTGTACAAGATAAGATAATATGTTATGAAGGTTCACGTACTAAAGTAGTGTTAAGACAAAGAGTTGGTGTTACATGAGTTGTTCAAAGTCCTTTGAAATAGAATATGTTTTCTCACCAATGGAATCTGAGTGTTTATGCCACAAACTGGCATGAGGGGGGGGGTTCAGTTAAAAAAATTACTTGGTTTTTTTTTTTTTTTTTTTTTTTTTGTTATAAGTGTCTAGGTGTATAGCGGATTACCTTTTGAATGATTGATACGGTAGTGTTCTTAGGACTCATGTGTTCGAAAAAAAAACACTCGAATGTGATCTATTGTCAACTCACGACATCGATAAAACTTAGGCCAGATTTCTGTTACGTGAATAGTCTTGCAGAGAGATCTAAATATAATTTTCAATGTGTTGATTATAGATAATGTCTATGAATTAAAATGTTCTTGATTGTTAAAAAAAAGTTTAGACCCAAAACGTGTTTTATAACGGTGGAGATGCAAATAACGACTGACATACCATTTGTCGAAGATATTCTTATGTGACTTAGTGTCAAGGACAACTTAAAGTGTTGTTTATCTTGAAGTACTATGAATAGAGTACGATTTAAGTAGAGTAACTCTAGAGGGAAACGAAGCTGATATATTATGTGGCAATGTTCAAGTGATACGGATTTACTTCACAGGGAGTGATCATGGTTGTGAAAGACTTATATGGTTGGTTTGTCATACCAAAAAGAGTTAATTTCCGAATGAGTTATTTACTTCATGAGACCCCTCCAAGGAATCTGTATGATTGTAATATTTTGTATAAAGCTCACTTGATAAAACTATGATGTTAAGTTATTACTGGTGTTGAGGAGGAGGCCATAACGCGCTGACCAGAATATAAAACGTCTCATCTAATATCATAAGCTTGTGACTTCAATGAGTCAACAATTTAATTTGGAGTGTTTAGCTCCATCATGCTGGAAGGGTTAAATCATTAGCATTAGGGTTAAGGTTTAGAAATGATATCTTATTAAGTTTGTCAAAATAGATCCTTAATATTGTTATTGGGTCATTATAGGTGGACTCCATTATTAGTTGAATGTACATAGTAATTTAGATGTTAGGTATTGTGTACATATCTGAGTTCCTATTGTTTCTCATCCGTAACTGTATTGTAAGTGTTTACCATCCCTAAATGTGTCTTATGAGCGTCAATCAAGGATAAACTTGATATTAGTAGTGTGTTATTTAGAGATGAATTTTCATTATAGATAAACTGTTGTTCGGATGGATATGTTGATTTATCATTCACCTTTATATTTCTTGGGATAACCGACACGAAAGGTTTTGCCAGGATCATCGTGTACCTGTAAATTCACCATTACGTTGCGCACCCGTAATCGTCAATTCACCTTACACAATTACCCTAGTTTGTCTCGCATCATGTGCTTTAATCTTAAGTGTTATTATGCTATTTATAAGATAACTTATATTATTCCGAATATAGGATGTATAAGAGAGGTGTGGTATTCAATAATACTTGCTTATTTACAAACTGTAGGTTGTGTTTGTGTTAGTATTCAAATGTAGTGTTTGTGTAGAACGGGAATACCATCAGTATCAATCTCCACGAGATGCCACTTCGAGTCAATAGTTTTCATGAGTGCAACAAGCGCCGAATTGACAAAATAAGGTAAGCGTGACAATATGGAGAAGGTTTAAAAGTTTAAATCACAGATTAAGCACCAACAGAGCAACCGGGGGGCGGGGGGTAGCATATGCCCTTGATTCATCATTCTTTAAACACCCAAAGAATACAGAGTCTGATTGTTCAGATAAGGACGGCTTGATCATGGCCCACCGGGTAGCGATAAACTTCAAACGACGCTCTCGGATCCCGAAAATTAATCCATAATAAGATGGGAATGAGAATCAAAATCAAGATTAGCAATCAGGTCTACGGGTAAGGCATACTAAAATAGTATAAGGAAATCTGCCTAAGGAAACAAGTATAAGGAATCATTTATAAGGTAGCACGTATAAGAACACGTATAAGTCCAATCTAATGTAACTAATGTGCAGTGTGAGTGTAACTAATGCAATGCCTAGCTATAGACTATATGCAACGAAATGTTAGTTCCCTATAACTTACGGCTCTGATACCAATCTGTCACACCCTCAATTTTTCACAAACGGGGTATCCGTTAGGCGTGTGACATACCAAGATCTCAAGCCATTAGTTACAGTGACACTGACTCAATAAATTTTAACAAAGTTTTACTTAGTCATTAACCAAAAACTCAGGGTATAAAATGTAGGTTTTCAAAGTTTAGCGGAAGCTTTTAAACAAACCCATTATTTAATAAACTTGTGCTCAACAGTTTAGCACAAAACCAATAAAACTTGTGCTCAATAGTCTAGCACGATACAAGTATAAAACATGTGCTCAATAGTCTAGCACAATACCAAGTTAAAACCTGTGCTCAATAGTCTAGCACAAAACTACTAAATGTTTTTCAATAAAACCAACAAGGTAATAAAAGTTCAAAACAAAGTAAAACGACTCATGCATGATATGTCCTACGTGCACAGCTCCTAGCCACCTGAGAAAACATACTGAAAATGGTCAACACATGGTTGGTGAGCTCAATGAGATATTTAACAAAAGTTTATAAATATCAAAACAGTTTAACCGATAAAGTTCATTTGCTATTGCTGGTTTGCAAGACCACCTCGCTTACTACATGAGCACGTTGAGATTAAACTGAACGTTGTGTTGTGCCTTACTGCCATCAAACTAGATGACCAAAAGTTCCAAGGACAATTTGCACCACCTGGATCCCTACTAGCGTGATGGGGTCTGCCGAACCCGGTAGTACTACTCAAATTTCCCCGTTATACCCACTGTATATTAATAATCTCAACTAAAGGAAAGGACTTTTGTTGGAACGTTTATGCTCAAGTAAAATAAGCCATTAGACAATAGAAATTAGTTTATCAAAACAGTTGCCCGAAGGCCCTGCCCGAAGGCATAAAACGCAGCCCAAGGCCGTATAGAATCTTGCCCGAAGGCCCTACCCGAAGGTATAAAAATGCAGCCCGCCCGAAGGCGCTGTAAAACAGTTACCCGAAGGCGTTGTAAAAACGTTTGTATGTTTTCTCCCCGAAAAAGGTTTAAAAGCGGGCAAAGAGACTCACCTTTGAAGCGCACCGCAAAAGATAAAATATGCAACACAGATTTCCTAGATCGTCATATGACCTGCTAAATAATTAACCTCTATTTAATAATTAAGAACTTGTATATACATATATAGTATCCACTAAGGTTTCGCGTGTTCGGTTCGGTTTCACATAATAGTTCTCGCACCACTTATACTTATACCACATATCACAATCACTTGCAGTTAAATAGTCTTCCACACAACATAAATCATACATCTTTTCATTAACTCATACCCGACACACATTATCCCCACATAAATCAATAAGTTTCACTATTAGTTGCAAATCATCTATATAATAATCGGTCTCGTTACGCTGCATACGTTTCTTTTATTACTTACCCAAATTCATCCATTACGCCACATATACTGTTTACATTACACAATTATACACTTTAACCTACATACATATACATACATAAACTGAAATCATGCATTCATTCATATATCATTCATGTGTAATAATTACAAACATATATACTATTTACATACATCGACCTACATATATATATCCACACACACAAAAAGATATACATGTATATTTACTACACTGCTGCTACTTCACATACGCTCACATGCTTGGCATCATGTTCATACATTTATACACTTACATACACAACACATACCATCTAATACATACATAAAATACATTATATACAACAACTACAAACATCTCCATCCCACACAACAACGTTGTTACGACCAGAACCACCGTACACAACATATCCATTACCATCACCTATAGTATAATCATCATCAACACAGTTAAAAACACTTGAGCACATAACAACCATATTCCCGAACCGAAACGAAACCCGAGATGAACCAATCAATAACACAACAACGAACTGAACGTACCGAAGGTTATGATGATTGACATGATGGAGATAGCAATGGTGAAGACGATTGCGGTGGTTGGAGTTTTATTGCGGGTCGCCGGAAATGCAGCAGCGGCTGCTGCTACTTCTTTGGCAGAGAGACGAGAGGGAGATGGAGAGCCTGATGTTGTGTGTGTGCGCCTAGAAGACAATGACAACGAGGGGGTTTGCTTGTTGATCGATCGATAGGGAGAAGAGAGATCGAGTAGGGGATTGACTGAGGTGTGTGTGTGTTTTGTTCCAGCCAAGAACAAGGAGACGGCAGGGATGGGTTATTTAGGGTTGGGTGAACTATTAACAATTTCACACTTTGCACCCTAGTATTTCTTAGTTTATTTAATTCATTTCAGAACTAGTTGTTAAACTAGATTTTGTTATCTACAAAACAAACCCTACACTTAATATAATTTAACTAACAAAAACAAGCGAGTAAAATAATAATAGGAAATTAGTATGAATGAGCGAGATTAATTAAGCTAACCGTTTTAACTTATATTTACGGGTTGTCACATCATCCCCTTGTTAAAAGAATTTTCGTCCCGAAAATTACGTCGCGTAATTAATTGTCTGCAACGGAACGGAACAAAGAAAAGAAAAATTTTCAGGTTGTCACATTTCTCTTCTTCTCAAAGTGCATTTCCGGGTCCTAGAGTCCTCCCCGACTATACACACAGCTTCGGCCGTTGTACCCTGGGAAACATTCGAGTTCTCTTGGGAGACTCGGAATTTCTTTTGATAGGTTCAATTGGATCGTGAATATCGCTCAATGATCAGAATAACACAAACACAGTTTAATCATTAACACAATTCATACTAATAATTCTCTTTGTATATTGATGATCAAAGCAGTATTGTGATACAAGGTGCAGGAGAAAATAAATCACACACACAAGTTCTCTCTCTTACGTGAAATTATGATCTAGCCTCTCTCCTCACACTCTCTCACTACATGCTTTAAAGCAAACAAATACAAGTTTAAGGAATATAACAAAATAGACCCTAAACTATATACAAACATATAAACAAAATACAAAGTAAATCTTAACTAGGAAATAACCCTAACAGTACTCCCCCTAAGATTTATCTTTGAATCTTCAGCAAAATCTTTTATCTTTTTCATCTTTGTTCAGCATCAATCTCTGTCTACCAATCTTCTGGTTCGTCTTTGACATTCAGCAGCTCTCTTCCTTTAAACTCTTCTTGTTCTTTCAGCGCTTCTTCTATGCACGACTTGAACTTTTCCGCAATCTTGGCTTGTCGAGGTTTGGACTCATTTGTCAGAATTGGGCAGGCATTCATGCGTCTTAGTGAATCCAGATTTAAACCTGCAAAGTCAATATTAGCATAAAATTCAAACGGCAGCTCCTGTCCTTTGACTTGCACTTCTAAAGTACCCTTCCTACTAATCCTCATATATTCTATCTCTGGTATGTCAACCCTCACGAGATTAGAATTCAGCAGTGCCTTTCTCACTCGGATCTTTTCAGTTGCAGCAGCAATCACCTCTATCATCACCACAAACAGTTTTCTGTCAGCTTCAGCAAGTTTATCTTTACACTTCTCCATTCTGTAGCTTCTCAAAAAATCTATGTAGGATGGATGTAGCAGCTTCAACTCAAAGGTACTAAACAGAGTAATCATGTCTTTGTCCCAATCTTCCAAATTTCGAACAAGCTTTAACTCAAAAGTTTCTTGATTGTAGAAAACTTTAAGTATCGGCTTTGTCATTTGCGAACCATCAATCACCTTTAATCCTGGATTCGTCACTTTGTCAAAGTACTCATCCGAAAATTCTTCCAGATACATATCTTCACTCACAACCAATCGTTTCTTCTTTCTTTCTTTCTTTGCTTGCACATAAGCTGTATCTTCCTGTTGGCCTCTGAAATCAAGATACTTTGGTGGTCTGGCTATCCCGGCATCAAGAAGCATTACACATTTATCACCACGCTCAGCATGCGTGTGATTTATCAACCTGAGTTTGTGCAGCTCTTTCAAATCCTGAACTTCCAACTTGAAAATGCTCGAGTAATAATGGTATACGTCACATAAACCATTTACTCTTTTTATCATAAAAGCATCAAACACTTCATCGTATTTCCATGCAATTATCTTCACCTTCTTATTCTTCTCTGGCACAATCATTGAATCAAGCAACTCAGCAATGGACTGACCCTTGCTCAGCAGTGACCTCACCACGTCACCTGCTGTGGCTGATTTATGCCATGATTCCCGAACATCCATCGGTATGTTATAAGATTTAACTTCGCTTGGAAACATATCTATCAATTCGTGCCTTTTCTTGTGAGCATTTTCAGGTAAAGCCATCACCGGAAGTTCTTTAGGTCCAAGAACTTTGTATCTCTTTGTCAGCTCGAAGTATTGAGGATTGTTGTAGTCCAAATAAAACATACGATTGTACATTTTTTCGGTCTTCATAAAGCTAGTAACAATCTTCCTCAGTGACTCAGATTTCAACCTCTTCAAAGTCCTATACGGATAATTTCTCGAGCTCAGCCAACTTCGCATATCAGTACTTGACATTTCTTCCGGATTTTGATGATAAAGTTCAGTTGGAGGCAAGTCTTCTATATTCAGACTTTCTTGCATTGGAGTCCATTCACCCATCTCAATGATAAATTCCTTTTTATCAGCTTCAGCTTTGTCTTGAGCAATCATACATTTTTCATATTCTTCATTTATTTGGCTCACAGTCAAACCATTCAAAAACACAGCATTATACTTCATTTTCTCGAGATAAGCAAATCTTTGGTCTAAATCATCTGGAATTTCTTCAACAACATTAGTTTCTGGCCTAGCTTCATCTTCAGATTCAGTAAAGTCTATATCATCCAAATCATCTAATGCCTCAATCATCGGTGCATTGTCAGTTTGAATCGGCTCAAACTGACTTGCGTTTTCTGGTACAGTTTCAGGCATATCCACAGCTTCAGATTGAATCGGCTCAATCTGAACTGTTTCTTCATAACCAACTTCCTTTTCACTATCTGTGACCTCAACTACTTCAGTGTCAGCTACAGATTCAGATTGAATCGGCTCAATCTGAACTGTTTTGGCAGTTTCAGCTTCATTCATAGTCTCATCATCATCCTTAGCTCTCTCAGCCATTTCAACTACAGCTACAGACTGAATCGGCTTAATCTGCATTGTTTCATCAATCTTTGCCTTCTTCGTATTTCTTTCATCACCCATAATCTCTGGAATAGCATCTAACTTCCTTTTTCCCTCAGCTTTGTCAGAGATGACAGTTTCAGCAACAACTTCATCGGGAATGATGATTGGAGATTCCACTCTTATGCCAACATTCGTAGTACCTCTTGCTCTGGTCAGATAAACTTTTGGAACTTGATTTGCTTCAGTCGTTTCAACCACTTCATCTGAAAAATCTTTATCAGATGATGAGCCAGATTTCTTCGGTTGAGCTTCTTCCAGCCATTTCTCCAACATTTCCTTTTCTGCATCTAGTGTATTACATTCAGCTTTCAAATCTGTATAATCGAACTTCAAAGTCTCATGTTCTTCCTTCAATTTTTCATACTCATCCTTCAACTTGTCATGATCAATCTTCAACTTAAGATGATCTGCATCCAACTCTTTGAAAGTTTTCAGGTTCTGATTGTGAATGTCCCAAAATTCTTCAAATCTTTTCTTTTTCCTTTCATTAGAAGCTTTCAACAAGTCATTTGCTTCTATCAGCTTTGCCACCATATCCTCTAACTCAGCAATTCTTTTCTCATTCTCATTTTCATCAACTCTTGACACAAAATTTGGTGAAGACTCCAAACTTTGTTCGATGTTTTGTGCAACGGGGGATGATGTGGTGGGTATATCAACAGAAATAGGATCAGTAACGCCAGCATCAGCTTCCTCAACTATCTGTGCAATAGTTTCAGCTTCGGCCATTACCTCCTGAGCTATCTGAATTACATCAATCTCTTCAGTCTCAATCACATTCGGTTCCTCTACAATCACAGACTCTATTACAGGTTTCGATCTTTTTCTTCTAACATATTGAACAGAAATATCTTTTGGGATTTCAGCAACTACTTCTTCTTCTACAGAAGCAACCTCAACAGGTTCTTCTATCACAACATTCTCAGTCTCTACTTCCATTGGTTCAGTTGTTTCAACAATCTCTGCCTCCTCTGAATTAGATTCAGATTCAGCATCATCATTACCACCATCATCATTATCATCATCTTGATCATCATCACTATCATTGTCTCCATTTTCACCATCATCACTATTATCTCCTTCTTCATTCTCAGGCACATTTTCATCCTCTGGATGACGAGCAAAGTACTCATCATCATCTAACAAATCATCAGGCACCTCATCCACTAGGTCCTGTGGATTAACTATCTCACCATGAGAAATATGATGATAAACACCTTCAACATCTTCTTCATTGTTGGCTATATCTCTCATATAGTCAAACAACTCCACATTAGGCACATTCCCGATACTCATCTTTCTGTAAGATAGATCGTTCATGTCCTCAGTATATAACATACCTCCAGTATAACCTTCAGTTCTGATGACAGGATAGGCAATATTGATCATCAGTTGTAAGAATCTCGGGTACATGAGAAACTTAAACCTCTTGCCCTTAACCAAATTGAACACAAATCCATTCATTATCCATCTTGACATGTTGAATGGTTTATTCTCTGCTATGGCAACAATCGGAGATGCTATGTCTGATGGGAAATTGTCAAAACCTGCACTCCTCCTGGACATGCACTGTTGGACAACATAGCACAACAACTTATACTTCTTTCCCAATTTTGCCCTATAAAACTGTGACTTTGGAAATATAGGTGGATGACCCATATTTACAAAACACGATTGACACTCTGCCATAGTCAACTCATCATTCATACCAACTTCATCTTCATCTATTCTCAGGGCATTTCTGATAGCTTCTTCAGAAACTGTCAAAACCATGTCTCTAGTTATGTTGCCTCGAACAACAGTAACACCATTCTCTTCTCTAATGACCTCTGCTGTCCTCCAAAAACTTTTAATCAACCTTGCATATATGACCGGTTTGGCACACACAGCATACACATATTTGGTCCTCTTGATAAACTTGATCATATCTCTGTAACCATCTGTTTCAGGGATAGATTCATCTAGACATGCCACCAAATTGTGTTTAGGTTCAAACTTTAGATTCTCCATCTGTCAAAACAAACATAAAACATGAACAAGACAAATGTGTTAGATTCTTCATTAATACATATCAAAATTTTCATAAGTGTTTGAACAAAAGTTAGAACGAAAAAAAAACATTCACATAATCATCTTAACCCTAAATTGATCTAACAAACTGATTTTCATCACTTTGATTAACACAACTTTGAATTTTTAATGATTATACAACATTTTTCATTTTAACAGTTAATCGCTTAAGGCATAATTTTGACAATCATAAGATGAAGTTGTTCAACATGTTTTAGTTCAGTTTTATCATGGATTTGTCACTTTTAACACATATTTCATCATTTTGAAGTGTAACAATTAAAAACTTTCAAAGTTCATCAATGGCGATTTTAACTGTTATGGCAATTTTGATTGATTCAGTTGGTGTTAAGGTGTTTTGGTGCAAATGAGTGATTGATCGTTGATGATCGACAGATTTTATACATAAAGCAACATTCGATTTAGGTTTTAACACACACAATCAAAGTGTCGATTCAATGGTCAAAAACACTGTTCATCATCGTTTTTCATTTTATCGGTCGATTTGCAGGTTTATCAAGAACAAATCATAAGAACAATACCTTATTCAGTCGATTACACTAGTTACAGAACAATGACTGAATATGATAATCAAAACGAATTTAGGTACAGGGGATTTGCTTGAAAGTGAATGTGAAAAGTGATAAGTGTTTGTGAAGAGGCGGGTTTTTATATCGTCAAAAACTTAGGTCAAACATGAGGTGCCGGGTCAACAAAATGAGACGGGCAAGCTTAAAAAGCCCAATAAGCCTTGCCGGGTCAAGCACTGTTGATCCGTGTCATGCACTGTTGTGACGGGTCATGTATTGTTGGGACAAGTCACAACATGTGAAACACACTTGACGGGTCAAACACTGTAGAGACGGGTAAGTCACTGTAGTGACGGGTAAAGGTTAGGAACAACTACACCTGATGGGTTTTATTCATCACCCGGCAGAATAGCAGTCTTCAAAGCATCACCCGGCAACCTTTCTTCATCACCCGGCAACACAGTTGCTTTTAACTTTCATCCGGTTTGCTTTCTTCATCACCCGGCATGCCTTCTTCACACGGCAGCATTCTTCTTCATTACCCGGCAACACAGTTGCTTTTACCCGGCAACACAGTGTTATACATTCACACGGCAAGATAAGATTTCTTTTACCCGGCTGTATAATGACAACATATCTTCACCCGGCTATATAGTAACAAACTGTCACCCGGCAGATATCTATGACCTTCACCCGGATGTATTTGACATGTTCATTGCCCGGCTACACAGTAGTCATAATATCTTCACCTTTTTCTCAATCACCCGGCTTGTATCAAACTCACAACATTACCCGGCTGAACAGTATGTTCATTACCCGGCAGAACAGTTGTGTCTGATATCTTTGCCCGGCTACAACCTTGAACGATTTTCTTCACTTTTTCTCATCTGTTGACTTTTTCAACGGCATTTATTGCACCTGCAAACATTTTCGACACATTAATTAGACAAGATATCCTTAAAAAGAATTTGTCACATTAATTATCAACAACATTTTTAGGGCAACAAATTTAACACAGATTAAATTCATTTTTCTTTTTCTTTTTCAAAAATGTTTTTGCACAACCAATTTTTCTATATCCCGAAGCAATTTCTTAAAAAACAATTCACAAGACCTTGGATTTGTTTTTAACACATCCAATACCTTTGCTTTTCATACCACATAATCTTGTTCATTGTTCATTCAAAACACACTTATTCACAATATTTTTGGATTTTTTGTAAATATTTTTCTTTTTCAATTTATTCTCCCCCTAAACTTGAAATTTCTTGAAATTTCTTGAAATTTTTAAGTTTAACAAGGATGTCGATGTGTCAATAAAGATTCCAAATGCCTGCACACACAAAGCACACACATTAAATTAAAGACATATGCAATGCAATGAATCAAAATATCGCAGTGAGATCATACCACACATTATCTGAACATGTTTTGCAAGTTTTGAATAGACATTTGACTTATGCTTGATTGAGTGATGATATGAAAACATACCAATTAGCTCGAGTTGACACACTTACTTTTTCAGTATCATGATGATATTTAAGGTTCGATTAGAATGACTTATGTGACCCACATGTATACATATGTCAACATATTTCCTTATCAATCACTACCTGAATGCATATTGCACAAAAGCTGGTCACTTACAGTCATACACAGTGTGGAAACTGGGTTCTATTCGGATTTGGTCCACTTTGGGACTTCTTTTTAATTCCATCTTTGGGAATTTTTCTTTCCTATTGTTCCCCTTGGGAATCTTCTGAATTCCTTTTTGGAATTTTTGTTTGGTGTTGGTCCACATTTGGGACTCTTTTTGTTCCATTTTGGAATCTTTTGCTGCATCTTGAAGCTCAAAAGAGACTTCGTGTGAGACTTCAGGTCTGTGGGTACCACAACAAAGAAGCTCACGATGCGGTTCATCACACTGAATAGACTACATCGTTACCCGATCATGCACAACTATCATCACAAGCAATGTATCAAAAGATATATATCTAGACATGTATATCAATTGAACTTAACACAAATATCATTAAGTTTATGTTTGTCAACAATCAACTTACTTTTTCAGTCTAATTGCCTGAGCTGTCTAGCACATCAATTAACATTCATCAGTCTTTATTTAAAAATGATGTAACAAATAATGTCTAGTGTAACTATCATTTCTCACTTTGTGCAATATAGATTCTTATGACATGATATTTTCTTTTCTTTTTGCTTTTATATTTTGTTTTTGCTTTTCTATTTTCTATTTCATGCACACACACAATGCAAAACATAAAATAAAAGACAACGGAATCAATATATGACATCAACTTATTATCTTTTTGGCTTTTATATTTTTCTGATTTTTGTTTTGTTATTGAAAAATAGAATCAATCATGATTGATTAATCCTATGGATTGAATTAAGAATTCAAACCGGCCTGACAAAAAGGATTTTGTAAAAAGATCTGCCAGTTGTTTGTCGGTATGAACCTTAATCAAAATTATTAAACCCTTTTCAGAGTTGTCTCTTAAAAAGTGATATCGAATTTCGATATGTTTGGTTTTTGAGTGTAGAACAGGATTAGCAGTAATGAACATAGCAGCAGTATTGTCTATGTAAATAGGTGTTTTTAGAAAGTTAAACCCGTAGTCATGCAACTGATTTTGTAACCATAAAACCTGAGAACATCCTGCAGATGCAGCGATATACTCTGCTTCAGCTGTGGATACAGAAACATTGGTCTGCTTCTTGCATTGCCAAGAGACAAGCCTAGGACCCAGAAATTGACATCCACCAGTTGTCGATTTCCTGTCAAGAGCACAACCACCAAAATCACTGTCAGAATAGCTATATAATTCAAAATTTCCTTCATAAGGATACCATAACCCAAGATTTGGTTTCCCTTTAAGATATCTGAATATACGCTTCACAGCAACAAGGTGCGACTCTTTCGGATCAGACTGATATCTGGCGCACACACAAACAGCGTACATGATGTCTGGTCTTGATGCAGTAAGATACATCAGAGAACCGATCATTGATCTGTATAGTGTTTGATCAACTGCTTTGCCCTTTGGATCCGGTTGAATCTTGCAGTTCACATCAGATGGAGTTCGAATTGTCTGACAATCTTGCATCTTGAATTTCTTTAACAACTTCTCAACAAATTTTGATTGATTGATGAAAATTCCGTCAGCTGATTGTTTCACTTGTAATCCAAGAAAGAAGTTAATCTCTCCCATTGAACTCATCTGGAATCTAGACTTCATAATTTCTTCAAATTCTTTGCACATTGACGCACTGGTTGATCCGAAGATAATATCGTCCACATAAACTTGAACACACAATAAATCATCATTCTCCCTCTTCATAAACAAAGTTGGATCAATCTGACCTCTTGTAAATCCATGTTCTAGTAAATGCTTGGATAATGTCTCATACCAGATTCTTGGAGCTTGGTGTAGACCATATAGAGCTTTACTCAACTTGTATACACGATGAGGATAGTCAGGATCTTCAAAACCCGGAGGTTGTCTGACATATACGTCATCTGTAATTGGTCCATACAGGAAAGCACCTTTAACGTCTATTTGGAATACTTTAAACTTCATGAAAGAAGCATATGCAAGAAAAACGCGTATGGCTTCAAGTCTTGCGACTGGAGCAAACACTTCTTCATAATCAATGCCTTCTTCCTGAGTATATCCCTGTGCAATGAGTCTCGCTTTGTTTCTCACAACAATGCCACGTTCGTCTGGCTTGTTTTTGTACAACCATCTTGTACCTATCGCATTCTCTACTTCAGGTAAGTCCACTAGTTTCCAAACTTCTTGTTTGCGAAACTGAAGTAATTCCTCTTGCATGGCTTCAATCCAACTGTTATCTTGCAACGCCTCTGAAATGTTCTTTGGCACCACTTGAGATAGAAAACACGAATAAAGACAGACATTTGCTTGCTCAGTCTGACTTCTTGTAGTTCTCTGATTCAACGGCCCAATAATCTGAGAGACAGGATGTTTCTTGTGAATTCGATGAATTGGTATGTCACCTCCTTGCACTTGACTCTCCAGATTAGAAGTATTCAGATTTGGTAGATCTTGTAGAATGGTTGAAGTATGCGGAGTGAAATTCGGGACTTGATCCGGTGAATTGATGAAGTAATCAAAAGATTCTGGAACAACTTCAACATTCGGATCGGATGATGGTTGATTCTGAACAGATCCACCATCATTAGGAGAAACTTGCGGATTCACATCTTCTTCAAGATTGTTTGACTCTTGATCTTCATGAGAACCAGAAGGACCCGGATCTTGACTGGATTTGACATGATCAGGATTGTGAAAAGACATGAATGGATATTCAGAACTGAGATTTCCATCATCGTCATTATCAGAATCGTCACTAAAGCATCCCAAGTCGCCTGATTCTTTGGTTGTTTTTCCTGAAAAATCAAATAAGTTAGAATTGAAAGATTTCGATAACGAATCTAAATCAAATAACCATTCGGGACCATGAGCCACTAACGGAAACGAATTTTCTAAAAACTTGACGTTAATAGTTTCAATAACAGTATTTGTTTTGCTATTAAAAACCCGATAAGCTTTAGAAACAGACGAATAACCTAGGAAAAATCCATCGTCAGATTTTGACTCAAACTTCCCGAGATGATCATTCAAATTTAAAATCGAAACAGGACAACCAAATGCTTTCAAGTAAGAAATATTTGGTTTTCTTCCAAATAACAACTCATAAGAAGTTTTCTGTTTATCTTGAACCAATAATGTTCTATTTTGTACAAAACACGCAGTAGCAATAGCTTCATCCCAAAAAGTGATAGGGATTTTGGCATCTGCGAGCATGGATCTTGCTGCTTCAATTAGTGTCCGGTTTTTCCGTTCCGCAACCCCGTTTTGTTGAGGTGTTCTTGGAGCACTAAATTGTCTAGCAATCCCCTTTTCTGCACAAAATAAATCAACATTAGCGTTCTTAAATTCAGTTCCATTATCACTTCTTAAAACTTTAACTTTGCATTCCAATTGATTTTCAACTTTGATGATAAATTCTTTTAATAATTCAGCTGTTTCAGATTTAGCATGCAAAAAATAAACCCAAGAAAATCTAGTGAAATCGTCAATAATGACAAAACAGTAAGACTTCTTTCCGATGCTTTGCACATTTGTTGGTCCAAAAAGATCCATATGTAGCATCTGCAAGGGTTTTGAAATGGAGTTTTCTTGCTTGGACTTAAAAGACATGCGATGCTGTTTTCCCTTCAAACACGCTGGACAGAGATCAGTTGTGGAGAATTTCTTTGACGGGATTCCCACAGCATGATTTCCGGTAACCAGACGGTTCATGTTTCTGAAATTTGAATGGCCCAGTCGTCTATGCCAAAGCTGACTCTCATCATTTGAAGCATGTGCAATGAGACAGGTTGTTTCGGTTTCAGCATCAATCTGTGACATATCCAATTTGTATACATCACGATCTCTTGGAGCTTTAACCACTACCCACTCATTGTCAATCTTGAAACCTGGTTTAAGAATATAACAGAAAGAATCATCAAAAAGAGTTGAATAAGATTTATCACAGATTTGAGATACACTTAGTAAATTAAAGTTCAACTGTGCACAGTAGTTGACTTTATCAAAACTAATGACCCCATTTGAAACAGTTCCTTCTCCTGTGATTTTACCACCATCATCACCTCCAAATGCCACGTGTGTACCATTTTTCAGCTTGAAATCCTGAAGCAAGGCATGGTTGCCTGTCATGTGCCGGCTACACCCACTATCAACGAACCATGAGTTGATAGGTCTTCTTGGGCGTACCTGCAATTCAACAATCACTTAGTTAGTTTGGTCAACCCAGGCCCACACGGTCTTGGGTTTTCCGAATCTATCTGCAATAGTAACTTGTTGATATTGAACGTTTTGAAAATTTGTTTCATTTAAGAGATTTTGATGCTGAAAACTGTTATTTCGCCCATTGGCGTTCATTGACTGCTTTCTCCTCAAAGCACTAAACCTTTCCTCTAACTTAGGATCAAGGTTATTTTCAAACTTTTGATTTCTAACCATCAAAGCTCTTGGCTTAAAACTGTTAACCTGCACATTTCTTGATGAAAAGTTAGAAACAGAATTGTTTTGATTAAAATTTCTCAAAACCGGAGAATGACTTTGACTCATATTTTGAAAACCAAATGAATGATTTCTTTGAAAATTTGAAAACGGAGTCATTTCTCTTGTTGAGTTTGATCGAAAGAAACAATCCTTTGTGTCATGGTTTCTTCTTTCACAAATATCACAAAATTTGTTATAAAAACATTCTTCTGAAGAATGATTTCTTTTATCACAGAAACTGCAGTACCTGTTAAAAAAACATTCAGCAGTTGTATGGTTATAACGATCACATATCTCACAGTGTCTCTTGCTAATCCTAAAGAGCCGATTATTAACTTTTGATGTTGAACTCATTCGAGATTCATTATCAGTTTTGTTCGGTTTTAGATTAACTTGATTCTTTTGTAGAGACATTGTTTGTGATTTTGCTTGCATGGGACTTTGGTTCGATTTTAAACTGTTCTGTTTGGTTACCTTTTGGTTTTCAATTCTCTTATCATTGACAGCGGAAGACTTAGGACCTGAACCTGTTTTCAGACCAGAGTTAGATTTGATTTGAGCATTGACTTGGTTACCATAAGAACCGTTCATGTCGAAAGTACCTGCAGACACAAACTTGATTGTCTTACCTTTTGACACTTTCTTCTTAACAGTTTTATCATTCTGAGCTTTGGTGTTGTCATTCAATTTTATGACACTTTTACCTTTCACTTCTTTTGTTTCAGATTGATTTGACATTACTTTCGATTTCTGCTTCTTTGCATTTGAAACTTCATCCTTCTTCACTGCATTCTTCTTGAGCAGTTGAGCAGCAACTTTTGCCTTTTCTTCATTCTTCTTCCATTTGATGTAATTAGGATCATTGAATCCTGAAAATTCACCTTCTTCCTTCACCGTTTGTTTTGGTTCGGGATTAAGCTTTGGATATTCAACCAGTTGAATAAGAACAGGCTCCGGTTTGTTCTCGGATTTGTTGCTTGCTTCATCATCTGCTTCAGTTGTCACGTCATCTTCATCTTTCAAGCTTTCAATCAACACCTCTGATCCTTCGGACTCGGATTTACTTCTTTGAATTTCTTTGAATTTACGTTCATTTTCAGGTGAATGATCAAATTCATTAAAGTTTTCCGGTAAGGTTTGAGTGATTGATTTAGGCATCGGTTCATGAGTAAAACCCAACCCGGTTTTATTTTTGTTGCCTCTTTCATTAACAAGTTGTTCGACCATTGTTTTACAACTTTTAACTTTCTTTAATTCAACTTGAGTGACTGCATGTGCAACTTTTTCTTGTTCAAAGTTCTTTGTCATTTCTTCAAGTTGTTTGGTAACAAGTTCCAATTCTTTCAAAGTTTTGTTCCATGATTCGGTTAGTGACAAAATCTTCTCATCAGAAATTTTGTGATCAATTTTAAGTTGTTCATGAATTTTCTCATGTTTGCTTAATTTATCACCAATTTTAAATGAATGAGTTCGATAATGTTCTACTTGTTGAATACATTGTTCAGAACATAACCTTTCCTTCACATCAGCAGGTAATGGAACATAGTTAGGGGGTAAGTCATTACTAACCTTTGGTTGTTCAGTAGAAGATGAAGACTCATTAGCAGTAGCCATCAACGCAACTTCAGACTCTGATTCTTCAACAGGATCAGACTTTGCACTCCAGTCATAATCTTCAGAATCTTCACTAACATCCTCAATCATCTTTCCATCCCCTTTTTCAGACCGACTATTCTTCAATTTCACATACCAGCGCCAAACTTGATGTAAGATCAGAAGTAAATTGTTCTGCATAAGCGCTCCAATCATATCCGTCTTTTACACTGACCACCAGTGCCTTAGTTTGATCTTCTGGTTTCTTTCCTTCATCCTTCAGTTCCGGCATAGGAAGACTTTGGTATGGTTTCTGAAAGAAACGTTGATTTCTGCTTTGGTAGCTTGAAGACTGTTGTGAGCTTTGACCTTGACCTTGATTGCTTGAACTTGCTTGGTCGTTGAAATTCTTAGGAGCTTTGCATTCCCTTGAAAAATGACCATACTGGTTACAGTTAAAGCATCTGGCCTTTGATTTTTCAAAACCAACCGTCTTGTTTGCATGTGGCTTGTAACTTCGGTTAACATATGCATGCTTCTGCGTTCTATATGCAACCATTACCATTTGCCAGTTTAAATCCATTTCCTCAACGTCAACTGGATCCATCTCAAATAAGTCTTGAAGGACAACGTCCATTTGACTTAAGTGACTTCCTTGATATGCCTGGAAACTTGCCATAAAAGCTGTGAAGGCAGTTTTGGTTTCGTCATCTTGTAACAGAATGTTCATTACATCTTTCACCTTGGCTTGAACATTTGAACTTTGACTGTCTACTTGATTCTTCAGATTCTGACTTTGAACTTGAACTCTTGGTGGAGATTGAGGTTGAGAATAAGTTGGTGAATTTGGAAAGTATGCTGAATCAGTATAAAAACTCGCACCAACGAATAAATCACCCTCTTCTTCAAACTTCATTGCATCTTGTGCAAGAAAAGCATTCTCCACAGTATTGGCAGGATTTACCACATACTTATACTGAGTTTGTGAGCTTGATCTATCAGTATTTCTTGATCCTTCATCAATCTCAACTTCTTCAATCTTTCCAATAAGCAAATCTAATTCCATTGGAAATTTCTCAGTATGTTTCAACAAAGTAACAGTTTGCTTCCATGATGATGGTAAAGCACATAACAAACGATCATTCAAGTCTTGAAGTTCAGTTTTAACTCCGAGGTTTGACATCTCAGTAGTTAAATGAACAAACCTGTTCATCATCTGGTGCACTGTTTCTCCATTAATATGCTCGAACAACTCCAATTGCCTTTTTAACTTTGATTTCTTCAAACTTCTCAATTGTTCTCCTCCTTCACATATCGACTTAAGTGCCTTGAAACATGTATAACCAGTCTGATATGCATCCAATCTCGACAGAACTTGTAGTGGCAGTCCCTTGCACATTAAAGAATAAGCCTTGCTATCATTCTTTACTTTCCTCAAATCTTCTGCTGACAGATTATCTTCTGGATAAGGTTCAGTAGAGTCTTTGGTGTAGGTACTTGCACTATCTGGAGCAGTCTGAGTTGGAATATGAGGACCTTTTTCAATGGACTTCCATAAATCATTGTCAATAGAACACAAATGATGTCTCAACCTGATTGTCCAGTTCTTGAAATCTGCACGATTAACAAGTCTAGGAACACGGTTATCAGAATCATCAGTAGGAGCCATTTTTAACAATTTTTTAAAGAAAATATTTTTGGTTTTTGTTAATTTTTGAAAAGAAATGATTAAAATACTAAAATAAAGACAAGTAATTAAAGACAAGATAAGAAAAAACAAGAATTAAAACAACTAAAATGAGTCACACGGCTGAACAGTGAAAATCCTTCTTCACCCGGCTAAACAGTGGCTTTTGTTCTTCACCCGGCAGAGAAAAAGTCTTTACACGGCTAAACAGTTACACGGCTCAACAGTTGTAAAATTTTTTGTTCTTGACCCGGCTGAACAGTTACCCGGCTGAACAGTTGCACGGCAACAAGAAATAACTTCACACGGCACTAACTTGACCCGGCTTGAATCTTGACACGGCAAAAGGCTTTACCCGGCTGAACAGTTCTCGATCACACGGCAGTTGTTAATCACCCGGCTACACAGTTGATGATTACCCGGCTGAAATCTCTTAATCACACGGCGTAACAGTGTATCACCCGGCACTACAGTGTTTGATCCGGCTGAACAGTAACACTTTTTCTCGTCAAATTCTTTACCCGTCTAGAACAAATTCCCTTACACGGCTGCACAGGACCTAATTGTTCTTCAATCTAAGTCCAAGGAAAATTGTCTAAGTCAAATTAATCACCCGGCAAGTTAATCTTCAACCAAGTTCATACTGTTCATCATCTTCTCCATGAGAATTTTTCAGGGTTTTGTCAAAACTTGTCCAATTCGTTCAAAATTCACACACAAGCTGTGAAATGGTCCGATTATCAATCCCTAATCTCAATCAATCCAAAACATGATCAAATTTGAGCAAAATTTGATTGAACAGTAAATTTTTCTTTCTTCTTAATTCCTCAGATCTGATGATAATCTGTTGGAATCTGCACAATCGTTGAGAATTAGAAGTGATTGCGATGATAAATCACAACTAAAAACAGCAACAATTCATTCAGATCATGATTTTTGAGCAATATTGATGTGTTATGCTTAAGAACAGCGAAGAACACAATACCGAAAGCTCTGATACCAATTGATAGGTTCAATTGGATCGTGAATATCGCTCAATGATCAGAATAACACAAACACAAACACAGTTTAATCATTAACACAATTCATACTAATAATTCTCTTTGTATATTGATGATCAAAGCAGTATTGTGATACAAGGTGCAGGAGAAAATAAATCACACACACAAGTTCTCTCTCTTACGTGAAATTGTGATCTAGCCTCTCTCCTCACACTCTCTCACTACATGCTTTAAAGCAAACAAATACAAGTTTAAGGAATATAACAAAATAGACCCTAAACTATATACAAACATATAAACAAAATACAAAGTAAATCTTAACTAGGAAATAACCCTAACATCTTTATTTTTGTTGTAATTCTCGTATTGTAATTTACTGCTTTATTTGATTTTTGCATTGTAATAGAATCAATATAAGTATTTTTTATTTTTTATGCGAACGGCTCCTACATGATGTTTTACCCACTTTACTTCTACTTTACGCTCCATTGTACGCCCCACTCAACTCTAACTTGGCGCAAGGTGTCGGCCTTGTTGGACCAGGGTGCGGTCTTATCGGAGAGGGGTGCCCCCTTTAGACTTTTGCCCAATTTTTTTTTTTTTTTGAACTATATCCAACCACGTGCGGGTTTGATTATCTTCATTTAAGCTTTCAAAGCCTACAAAACAAACATAGCACAAAGTAAATATGTTCGATATATAATTAAGTTAAAATCATAAAGTTAGCAACTTAAAGCACATTTAGCGACTCAAGATTAGGATAATGTGTTTTAGTGGTGTATCACCATGTGATAAAACATAACGACCATCCATGATCTTCTTCATATTATAGACCCGTGGTTAGTCTCAAAAAAATATAAAGACTTATTATATGCGATAATTGTATCAGGAATCTTCTATATAATATAGGAAAATGGATTTTGCTTATGTGTCAACCATTTAGGTTTGTTTTGCTTACTTGACATTTGAGAGTTTCTCTCATAATAATAACTTTATTATTAAAATATGCATACATAATATATAATAACATATAATAATAAACATGAATTACATTTTGACCCCCTAATATTTAGGAGAAACTTGAAAAACTTAAGAGTAATTATATTTTCAACCCTCTTTTATTTGTTAATTATAAATGAAACTTAAGAATAAATTAGTAATCTACTTATTCTAATAATTGAGTAACTTATCCACATGTCACCATTTTAGTTACTCCACATTGAATTTTGCTTAGGTGTCATGTTCAAAATTAATTTGATGGAGAAATTTTAGACGGGTCATGGTATGTTCCATATTCGAAATAACCCTCGAAATAACCCGATATGTTTAATTAAAAAATTCACAAATTATCATCAATTATCTTCTAACCTAATATGTTTAAATACAAAATTACTAATTATCATGATTTATATCTTAACCCGATATGTTCAAATTAAAAATTTACCAATTATAATGAATTATCTCCTAACCCGATATGTTCAAATAAAAGATTTATCAACTATTATGATCTATCCTAACCCCATATGTTCAAATTAAAATTTTACCAATTATTATTAATTATCTCCTAACATAATATGTTCAAATAAAAAAATTAACAATTATCATGAATTATCTTCTAACCCGATATGTTCAAATAAAAATTTACCAACTATTATAAATCATATCCTTTATTTTAACACTAGTTTAGTCTCCGCACTACGCTCGGGATCACAAACTCAAATGATGATTTTAATGATATTCATGACGATTTCAATCAGTTTGAGACAAAACCGTGGTAAACAGAAACAAAAGATTTATTTTTAAAAAATTGTTAATTAGTATAGCAATATTAAACTCAAATTAAAAAAATTAAGAGTTCAGTTTTATTTGATGGTGTAGTTTGCTTTTTAAAATGTTTGTATAAAAAAAGTATGCATGTTTGTAAAATACTGAGGTGTTTAATTGTATGTTATTACTAACTTTATCTCTAAGTTATACAAACAGACTCATGTACACCCTGGTAGCAGATGGTTAAAAATGTAATTACCCTTAAATTTTTTAAAATCCTCTTAAATATTAGGGGATCAAAATGTAATTAGTGTTATTATAATATATTTTATGGACATAGTTTAAATAAAAAATATTATTGTGAGAGAAACTCTCAAATGATAATGTAATTTCCCTTAAATTTTTCAAAATTCTCTTACATATTAGGGGATTAAAATGTAATTAAGGTTATTATAATATATTTTATATACATAATTTAAATAAAAAAATCTTTATTGTGAGAAAAACTCTCAAATGATGCCACATAAGCCAGAAGCTTTGAAAATATGCCACATAAGCTTTTTACGTTTTACTTTATTATATTAGAGTTAAGTTATTGTTCCAACTATCGTCATGATAAAGCAGATCTGTGATTTCCTATAAATCCTAACCGTAATTTGTGGTAACGTTGTTTTTTTTTACACCAGGCATGTTCATTATTATGTGATTTTAATACAAATCCTAAAATGCCTATAACGGTTTATTAACCCTTAAGATATTATTTTTAATCTTGAATGGTTGCATCTTCCTGTTGCATCGATTTTTCTATTAACACCAAATTGAAGTTCTATATTCGAAATAGTTAGTTACCGATTCAATATGCTTATTCTTGTTTTTTTCATTTAGGTTTTTGTGAATTTTCATACTTTTACATAGTTGAAGAATATAACTAAATTAGGAGATCTTGCCTGGTATTCTTGGTGTAATTTTTCATTTCAAAAGTTCCCATCATAATGTGGGGTTGTTGGGATGGTCTTTTTTTAGTCATAGCATCTTGCTAGTGGCTTTTCTTGAATAAAATTTGTTGTTCAAAAAAAAAAAGATTCATTATATTGTAATAACTTGAAAGAAGATGAAAAAAGACGATGAGCAGATAATTGATGTAACTACATATTTGGTTGACAATTGCTTTGATTATTATACTAATTTTAAATCTTTTATCATGTTTATATTATCTAGGTTGGAATGTTGGAAAATTGTTATGTTAACGAATGGTGATTGAGATTATTTTTTTCTAATCCACCTGATATATCATATTTGTGATGTTATTAAATTGATGAATTGTTTTTGTACATTAGATTTGTGATGTGTTTTAATAATAATTATATGTTGCGGACCGGGATGTGTTTTGGTACACTCTTCTTAAAGAATATTTAAAAAGGTATTCATGCTATTATTATTTCGTAATTCATGGCAAATTTCTGATAGAACTTAAAGCTTTACAGGGGTGTAACATTAGTCGGGGATGATACTTATGTTATTTGAGTTAGGTTTAATAAACTTTCAGTGTTATCAAATGAAAGGGATGAAGTAAAATGGTTATAATCAAAGAATAATGCATCTTTGACCTCTTAATCAACTTAGCATTATTACTCTTTCATATGTAAATCGTTATTAGTGTGACATTAACTATGCAAATCATTTTCATTATCTGAGTTCTTGAACAAGTATTGACTAGATTAAATTTTGTTTTTTTCTCGAGGGTGATGCAATTGGTTTTGCCATTAAAGGAGATAACCTTTCTATATCCACTTGGGTTGACACTTCTTCATATGAGTTTTTCATGGGTGCTTTGTTTTGTACTCACTAAAGTTCTCAAGGTAATAAAATGCTTAAGTTATATGTATACCTTTTTAACTATGTAATAAAAGTTTTCATTACTTGCAGATTTTCAAAGTTGAAGAAGGAATGGCACTTGAAATGTAAGCATTAAGGTTGTTTTTTTTGCCTATATGATATATGAAGCCAATGATATCCATTACTAGGGGTGTTTTGTGTTCTGATGTGCGTTTGAAATTTGTTATGTGATGATGAATAATCAGAACGCGATAAAGATTGAAATAATACATGCAAGAGAATAAGAGATGGTGTTGAATGTGCTTCTGTTTGTATGAAGTTCTAATAAATAGATTATAAGCAAGAAAATTTTAATTCTCTAAGAATTGAGTTTAGAAACGAGATCGAGTTCCTTTCAAAATTTGAGCATCAGAATTTGGCCCACAATGCTTAGTTATGTTAAAAGATGTGCTAAAAGCGGTCTATAAAAAATAACTAACCTAAGACTCTATCTAGACACTCGAGTTAAAAACCAATTAACCCTAAACTAGACCTAGCAGACATGCAAGTGTACCTATCGACTGGAGTATAATCTACGGAAGACCGGATATCAAACACAAAGACACTATGAATAACGAAAACCAAACTGAAAAGGAATATTGATTGATTGGGGGTTATCTAATAACCTAAGGACAAGAAAATAAATATTATCTAATAAATTAAATAAAGATGAATGCAACAAACGAAGACTTTGAATAACTAGCAAGATTAGAAAGAATACCACCTAGATGAATCCCAGTTGTGAATTATGTATTTGGTTTGGTTAATTCAAATGTGATGAAACCGAATTTCCTAAAAAGCGAACCTTAATAGACCTAAAGGATCCCAGATCATTCTCCGGGTGTCACCGATAAGAATACGTAAAGCACATATTAAACTATCAGTTGGGTTGAATCACCTCTCGATCTTTTCAACAATTCTAGCATACCCAAATGACAACTAACCTCTCGATCTAGTTGACACAATACATTATCATGCAAGGGGTAACATGTTAATAAAATATTGAATGCAATTAGCACGATAATCACATATTAGGCAAACCTCCTCTCGGACAGTTCAAACCCTAAGTATATAAATATCGAGATTAATTGTCCAACTCACTTTTTTCAAGCAAAGTTAAATAGTTCATTAAAGTTTCAATTCAAGTTTTACCAATCCTAATGATCACTACGTCTAGCAATTCATTACACAAATCAATAACACAAGGTCAGTGACTTAGCTACGTTAACAATAAGAATCAATACGTTAACAATCATATACATTCAACATATCAAGAACATGGAATCTATGCTAGAATTCAAAACATCACATAAAAACAACCAAAACCAATTCCATAATCAATAATTGTTCATCATCTAAGTAGTACTACGAGTTTAGCTACTCATGATCATAAAGAACACACCAAAACATTCTGAGTTTAAAACAAACATGATCAAAAGTTGATGAAAAGAAGAGTACATAAAGATTAAAAACCTGGAACAATGATCGGTAAGCGTCTTGATGATCCAAGCTTCAACCTCTTGCTTCCAATCTCTCCGAATCACCAAATTCGTCCTTCTTTATGCTCTAAAACGGCTGGAAGGAACTCTCCTCCTACTAGGGTTTGTAATGTGTTTAAATAGCAAAAACTAAAAAAACTTGCATAGCCACCCGCCGCGATACGCGCACGAGGAGGGCTCTCCCGCATGTACCTCCTAGGAGGCCTTCGACCAGAAACTTGTGTTTTGCTTCTTGGCTTCTAACTCCAAGTCTTATCTTGTGCTCCACTTCATTTTTTTAACTCATTTACACTTCTTTAAGAACTAAGACCTTCATAAGAAACATGTAACTAAGATCTATCTCTCATTCAATAAATATTATAAAGCTACGTAAAACACATGCATTAAAACCGAAAATTAAGCGAAAACTAATAACTAAAACATGATGTGTTAGCCACACATCAAAATACCCACACTTAACCTTTTTTCCGTCCTCGAAAAAGTATGCAAATGGAACCACAATCAGGAATATAGCTTTCAACACATAATAAAACACTTCAAGCATTTCATAAACAAGCAACAAGTTAGAGTAATCATTGATATTGTTTCCAATTAACCCTAACATTAGCTAATTAGGTCTCTCCTTGTGTTTGCTTTAGTTTAAGTGTTATCAATCTCTACAGGGTCTCATACTTAGGAAGCACAGTTCAGGGTGATTAAATTGTTACTTGACAATGCACATGTTAAACCATATATGTTTTTCTACCAAAATAACCTAAAGAACTTAACCTAGTTAAGAAATATTGTCATATTAGGGTGTTTATTTTATGGATGATGGTTACGGGTATAGATTGTTTTAATTCTTTTTTTTCTAAAACAAGATCACCTCACCAAGGGGTGTCAGCTCCAAGTCACTATCCCAGAGGTAGAGCATATGACGTCTTGGATCACTAGCTTGTTTTATTTTGCTTTTTTTTCTATTGGCTACATTGAGCTCTTTTATTCAATTTACTACTTTGAGCACTTTCATCTAACCCTGTGGACATTGTATGTGGAGCACCACTTCTTTCACAAGAACCGTGCTATAAATCCTATTATGGCAATTATCCTTAACTAGTGTAAGTTCTAAAGCCTATAATGGTGCCTCATTTCTTAGTTAAGGCAATTCTATTTCTTCTAAGATGATAACCCACGAGATTTCTTGATTGAATTAGGTAATCATTTATAACACTTAGAGAAAAACCTGTCAAAGCTAATTGGGTCACCATTGATTACATTTGACTAATCACTTGTTTTCAAACCATTTTTTTTCTTTGAAGACCAATTCACAATTCTACTATCATTTTCCATTTAATTGCAACACTTTTTTCAAAACTATTTTCAAATTTTTAAACTTTTTTGTATTTTTCTTACACTTTTTGACTCAACTAACTAGACTAGACAATAGTCTACCATACCCACACTTAAACGACACATTTTCCCTAATGTGGCCCGAAAGACGACTCAAAATAAAAACAGAAAAATGAACTAGAATACTAAAAACTAAAAGTAGAAAGTAAAATGAACAGACTCCCCTAATAATAATATAGCTTTGCCTTAGTAGTCTCGTTCCCGACGATCGTATAGCATTTCATTCGCGATCGTCCTTTAACATCGATTAGCTTGAGATGCCCTTTACAATCTTCCAAATAAGTTTCAGATCATCCTCGTCCAAATGGAGATTGAGTACTAACGGATAGATCCAAACCTGCAAAATAAACATACAAACATACCCAAGCAGACACCACAGTGTAAAATAAAACACTCAAAACGTGAAGAACTAACTCAACACAAAAGGACTCAAATAAAAGTAAATAAAAACCATGCAAGGAACTATACAAACTATACACTCAGGATCTCACCTGAGACTCCTGACCCTCGACATCCTATCCTCATTCCTTTGGAGCATCCAACTCCTTGCTAGGATACCCACACTTATTCCTTAGCACCTGATTTGACTTGACCACATACAACTCATCATCCCACTTATTCGTTTCTCTCATTGGATCAAGGATCCTAAAAGTAGCATTTTCATCTCCAACCTGAAATGTAATCTTACCTGCAAACACATCTATTAAAGCAGGAGTCGTACGCAAAAGTGGGAGACCTAAAATAATCAGAACTCTATGGTCTGCCTCCATATCTAAAATGACAAAGTCCACGGGGAAAACAAACTTATTAATATTAATCAAGACATTTTCCACTACTCTTCGTGCCTTCTTAACTGAACGATCAGCTAAAGATATGGTCATGTGTGTAGGAAGGAGATCTCCTAGGCCTAGTTGTTTGTACAATGAATAAGGCATTAAGTTCACACTGGCACCTAGATTAGCTAAAGCATGATGAACTGAGGAACTACCAAACATACATGGGAGTGTGAAAACACCTAGATCAGACAGTTTCTCTAGTAATTTGTTATGCACTACAGTAGAACATTCCTCGTTCAAAACGATATTGGGGAGGTCCTCAAGTTTCTTCTTATTCGAAAGAAGATTCTTAAGAAACTTAGCATATTTAGGCATATGCTGGAGTACCTTAACGAACGGGAGATTGACTTTGAGTTGTTTAAAAAACTCCAAGAAATGACCATACTCTCTAAGATAGTTTTGTCAAATTAAACGCTCAGGGTATGTGCTAAAAACGGTCTATAAAAAATAAATAACTTAAGACTCTATCTAGACACTTGAGTTAAAAACCAGTTAACCCTAAACTAGACCTAGCAGACATGCAAGTATACCTATTGACTGGAGTATAGTCTATGGATATCGAACCCAAAGACACTATGAATAACGAAAACTAAAGTGAAAAGGAATATTGATTGATTGGGGGGGTTTCGAATAACCTAAGGATAAGAAAATAACTTTTAACTAATAAATTAATTAAAGATGAATGAAATGAACGAATACTTCGATTAACTAGCAAGATTGGAAAGAATACCACCTAAATGAATCCTGGTTGTGACTTATGGATTTGGTTTGGTTAATTCAAATATGATGAAACCGAATTTCTAAAGATGCGAACCTTGGTAGACCTAAAGGATCTCAGATCATTCTCCGGGTGTGACCGATAAGAATACTTAAAGAACGAAATATCGATTGGGTTAAATCACCTCTCGATCTTTTCAACAGTTCTAGCATACCCAAATGACAACTAACCTCTCGATCTAGTTGGCACAATACATTATCATGCAAGGGGTAACATGCTAATAAAATATTGAACACAATTAACATGATAATCACGTATTAGGCAAACCTCCTCTCGGACTGTTCAAACCCTAAGTATATAACTATCGAGATTAATTGTCCAACTCACTTTTTTCAAGCAAAGTTAAGTAGTTCATTAAAGTTTCAATTCAAGTTTTACCAATCCTAATTATCACTACGTCTAGCAATTCATTACGCAAATTAATAACACAAGGTCAATGACTTAGCTACGAGAATCTATATGATAAGATCAACCACTCAATTCAAGTAAGAACATGGTAAAACAATAAGAATCAATACGTTAACAATCATATACATTCAACATATCATTAACATGCAATTTATGCTAGAATTCAAAACATCACATAAAAACAACCAAAACCAATTCCACAATCAATAACCGTTCATCATCTAGGTAGTACTACGAGTTTAGCTACTCATGATCATAAGGAACACACCAAAGCATTCTGAATTTAAAACAAACATGATCAAAAGTTGATTAAAATAAGAGTTCATAAAGATTAAAAACCCGGAACAATGATCGTTAAGCGTCTTGATGATCCAAGCTTCAAACTCTTGCTTCCACTCTCTCTGAATCACCAAAATCGTCCTTCTTTATGCTCTAAAACGGCTGGAACGAACTCTCCTCCGACTAGGGTTTGTAATGTGTTTAAATAGTAAAAACTAAAAAAAACCCGTATAGCCACCCAACGCGATACGCGCACGAGGAGGGCTCTCCCGCGCGTACCTTCTACGAGGCCTTCGACCAGAAACTTGTGTTTTGCTTCTTGGCTTCCAACTCCAAGTCTTTTCTTTTGCTCCACTTCATTTGTTTAACTCATTTGCACTTCTTTAAGCACCAAAACACCTTCATAATAAACATGTAGTTAAGATCCATCTCTCATTCAATAAACATTATAAAAACTACGCAAAACACATACATTAAACCCGAAAATTAAGCGAAAACGAATAACTAAAACATGATGTTTTAGCCGCACATCATTAATAAAGGAAACGAATCTCTTATTATTATCGAGCATGTGCCCAATGGTGCATATTGTTGGATATTTTGTTTAAATGAGAGGTCAACTCTCAAGTAGTTGGTTGGTAACCCGAATACAGCTCCGAAACTCGAGGCTGGCGTTGTTGTAACCCGACCCGGTTTTGAGACATCTAGAAGAGACTGTTGGAATATCCAACCTTTGAGTTGCTGAGCTTATGACAATTCAATTGTCATTAGTTGCTAAGTTTTATGACAATTCAATTGTCATTAGTTGCAAGACTTTTTGCAATCTTTTTATTCATAAAGATAACAACCAAAAGCTTAGCAACTAGTTGTTTTTGAATTAACACCTGAAACCGAAGAACATGGAGTGCTAGAATCAGCACCATGCAACACAACGGCAATATCGATCATCTCATTTGCAACATCTTCTCCGGTTTCTTTTCAGGCAAGTGATCAAGTCCGGCAGTACGCTGCTTTCGTCCGGTGTACCCTGGGAACAGACGACGAATCTGTTTAAGGGAATTGTGTCAAACACAAGCCCAGATCTTTCTTTCTAATATCTGTTTTGCAGGATCATCAATCTCGTTGTAGTTACCGTCATGAACGTTGTTATCTCATTGAAGTTTTACTAACCAGTACGGTTTGTATCATTTGTAAATTGTTCTTTACATGTATTTCTGATTTGGTTTTGTACACGGTAATGTACTAGTGTATTTCCCATGTATAACGAGAGAATCGTTATAATATTTAGTTAATTATTTTCATAAAAGTGAACTTATTTCCAACAAACTTAAACAGATTTTATGAAATTGTTTGATACAATTTTAAAACCTTTAAAAAGGATTTGGGTTCACAAAAGATTAAAATATAAAACTATTTGAGATTTTAGTTAAAATCCGTTAATATATTTTATTGGGAAATGATGTGTATTCGTACAAATTTTTGTTTGGATTCGATATAGATTGGAGGAATTATGTTCAAATACAAAGTCTAAATTTTCTAGAAAGTCTAAGAAGGAATTTGGACCATTAGATCTAATATTAAATAAAGATCAATGGCTCGTAAACACAAGGTGACATAATGGTAAATAGTTAGAACTTTAAATGGTAGGCCAAGGGTATATTAGTCTTGTCTCATTTTCAAATTCCACCCTCTTTTTTAAACGTCCATAACTTTTACATACGACAATATTTTTTAATAAAATTACTGTTAGGGCTATTTCCAGTTTAAGATTTACTTTGTACTTGTTTTATACATTTTGTATAGTTTAGGGTTATTTTTGTTATTTTCCCTAATGTATTGTTGCATAAAGCATGTAGTAAGAGAATGTTAGAGAGGGAGTCTAGATCACATATTCACGTTAGAGAGAGAGAACTAAGTGTGTGTGATTACATTCTCCTGCATTTTGTACTACAATATTTGCTTTGATCATCAATACAAAGAGAATTATTTAGTAATGAATTGTGTTGCTGATTGAACTGTGTTTGTTTGTACTTATTATTCTGATCATTTGAGCGATATCGATCCAATTGAACCTATCAATTGGTATCAGAGCTGTTGGTATTGTGTTCTTCGCTATTCATCAAGCAAAACACTACAATATTGCTCAAAAATCATGATCTGAATGAATTGTTGTTGTTTTTAGTTGTGATTTATCATCACAATCACTCCTAATTCACAACGATTGTGCAAATCCCATCAGATTATCATCAGATCTGAGGAATTAAGAAGATAGAAAAAGTTACTGTTCGATCGAAATTTTGCTTAATTTCATCAAAATTTGATCATGTTTTGGATTGATTGAGATTAGGGATTGATAATCGGTGTATTTCGCTGCTTGTGTGTGAATTTTGAAAGAATTGGACAAGTTTTTGATAAACCCTGAAAAATTCTCATGATGAAGATGATGAACAGTATGAACTGGTTGAAGATTAACTAGCCGGGTGATAATTTTGACTTAGACAATTTCCTTTGGACTTAGATTTGTGAACAAATTAGGTCCTGTGCAGGCGTGTAAAGGATTTTGTGCTAGACGGGTAAAGAATTTGCAAGAAAAAGGTTGTACTGTTCAGCTGGATCAAGAACTATTCGGCCGGGTGATAAACTGTTCAGCCGGGTGATTAACATTCTAGCCGGGTGATTTACTACTGTTCAGACAGGTGATCAACTGTTCAGTCGGGTAAACAACTTTGCTGCCGTGAGATCGACAACTGTTCAGCCGGGTAAAGCCTTCTTGCCGTGTCAAGTTCTTGCCGGGTCAAGTTTGTTGCTGTGTCAAGTTATTTCTGTTAGCCGGGTAACTGTTCTGCCGGGTAAAGATTTCAAGTTTAAAGACTTACAACTGTTGAGCCGTGTGACTGTTTAGACGGGTGAAGACTTTTCTCTGCCGGGTGAAGATCATAAATTCACTGTTCAGCCGTGTGAAGAAGAATTTTTCACTGTTCAGCCGTGTGACTCAATTTTAGTTGTTTTAAACCTTGTTATCTTGTCTTGTCAATATTTACTTGTCTTTATTTCAGTATTTGAACTGTTTCTTTTCAAAAATCAACAAAAACCAAAAATATTTTCTTTAAAATCTTTTAAAATGGCACCTAATGATGATTCTGATAACCGTGTTCCTAGACTTGTTAACCGTGCAGATTTCAAGAATTGGACAATCAGATTAAAGCATCATCTTTGCTCGATAGACAATGATCTTTGGAAGTCGATTGATAAGGGTCCTCACATACCTACACAAACTGCTCCTGATAGTGCAAGTACCTACACCAAAGGCTCTACTGAACCTTATCCAGAAGATAATCTATCAGCTGAAGACTTAAGAAAAGTGAAGAATGATAGCAAAGCCTATTCTTTGATGTGTAAAGGATTGCCACTACAAGTTTTGTCAAGGTTGGATACTTATCAGACGGGTTATACATTGTTCAAAGCCTTGAAGTCAATCTGTGAAGGAGGTGAACAACTCAGGAGTCTCAAGAAACAAAAGCTGAAGAGACAATTGGAGTTATTTGAACACATTGCTGGAGAATCTGTGCACCAGATGATGAATAGATTCGTTCATCTAACTACTGAGATGACGAATGTGGGTGCTAAGACAGATCTTCAAGATTTGAATGACAGATTGTTATGTGCTCTTTCATCATCATGGAAACAGATTGTGACATTACTGAAACATACTGAGAAGTTTCCGATGGATTTGGATCTGCTCATTGCAAAGATAGAGGAAGTAGAAATTGATGAAAGGTCGAGAAATACTGATAGAACTGGTTCACATGCTCAGTACAAGTACATTGTGAATCCTGTTAACACTGTGGAGAATGCCTTTCTTGCACAAGATGCAACTAAGTTTGAAGATGAGGGTGATTTATTTGTTGGTGCAAGTTTTTATACTGATTCGTCATACATTCGAAATTCACCAACTTATTCTCAACCTCAATCTCCACCAAGAGCTCAAGTTCAAAGTCAGAATCTGAAGAATCAAGCAGAAAGTTCAAGTTCGAATGTTCAAGCAAAAGTAAAAGATGTGATGAACATCTTGTTACATGATGACGAGACAAAAACTGCTTTTACTGCTTTCATGGCAAGCTTTCAAGCTTATCAAGGAAGTCATTTGTCTCAAATGGATGTTGTTCTTCAAGATCTTTTTGAAATGGATCCTGATGACGTTGAGGAAATGGATTTGAATTGGCAAATGGTAATGGTTGCATATCGGACGCAGAAACATGCATATGTTAACCGAAGTTTCAAGCCACATGCAAACAAGACAGTTGGTTTTGACAAATCGAAGGCCAGATGTTTCAACTGTAGCTGTTATGATCATTTTTCTCGGGAATGCAAAGCTCCTAAGAATCAGAACTACAATGATCAAGCGAATTCAAGTGGACAAAATCAAGGTCAAGGTCAAAGCTCGCAACAGTCTTCAAGCTATCAACAGAGGAATCAACGTTTCATGCAGAAGCCATATCAAAGTCTTCCCATGCCAAAACTGGAAGATGAAGGCAAGAAGCCAGAAGATCAGACAAAAGCACTGGTGGTCAGTGTAAAGGATGGATATGACTGGAGCGCTTATGCAGAACAGTTTACATCTGATCTTAGATCCAGCTTGGCATTAGTATGTGAAATCGAGGAAGATTGGTCTGAAGAAGGGGATGTTAAAGTGTCGGATGCTGTGAGTGAAGATTCTGAAGAATATGACTAGAGTGCAAAATCAGACCCTGTTGAAGAATCTGAATCAGAAATTGCGCTGATGGCTACATCCAGTGAGTCTTCATCATCCACTGAACAACCAAAGGTTAGTACTGATTTACCCCCTAGTTATGTTCCTTTGCCTATTGATGTTAAAGAAAGGTTATGTTCTGACCAATGCATTCAACAAGTAGAACATTATCGAACTCATTCTTTTAAAATTGGTGATAAATTAAGTAAACATGAGAAAATTCATGAACAACTTAAAATTGATCACAAAATTGCTGATGAGAAGATATTGTCACTAAAAGAATCATGGAACAAAACCTTAAAGGATCTAGAACTTGTGACCAAACAACTTGAAGAAATGACAAAGAACTTTGAACAAGAAAAAGTTGCTCATGCTGTCACACAAGTTGAATTAACAAAAGTAAAAAGTTGTAAAACAATGGTGAAACAACTTATAAGTGAAAGAGGTAACAAAAACAAAACAGGGTTGGGTTTCACTCATGAACCAATGCCTAAATCAATCACACAAACTTTACCTGAAAACTTCAATGAATTTGATCATTCACCTGAAAATGAACGAAAATTCAAAGAAATTCAAAGAAGTAAATCCGAATCCGAAGGATCTGAAGTGTTGATTGAAAGTTTGAAAGAAGAAGAAGGTGTGACGACTGAAGCTGATGATGAAGCTAGCAACAAATCCGAGCCCGTTCTGATTCAACTTGTTGATTATCCTGAACTGAATCCCAAGCAGGAAGAAAAAGTGAAGGATGAAGGTGAATTTTCAGGATACAATGATCCTGAATACATCAGGTGGAAGAATGAACAAAAGGCGCAAGTTGCTGATCAACTGATCAAGAAGCAAGAAGTGAAAAAGACTGAAGTTTCGAATGCAAAAATGCAGAAATTAAAAACGAAAGTCAATCAATCTGAAACGAAACAGTCAAAAGGTAAAAGTGTCATAAAATCGAATGACAACACCAAAGCTCAAACTGTTAAAACTGAAAATGTTAAACCTGTCAAGAAGAAAGTGACAAAAGGTAAAACAATTAAGTTTGTGTCTGCAGGAACTTTTGATTTGAACGGATCTTATGGTAAACCAATCAATTCTTCAATAATAGGTTCAGGTCCTAAGTCTTCCGCTGTCAATGATAAAAGAATTGAATCAAAAAAGGTAACCAAACAAGACAGTTTAAAATCGAACCAAGTTCCAAAGCAAGCAAAATCACAATCAAAATCTCCACAAAAGAATCAACTTAATCTAAAACCGACCAAAACTGATAATGAATCACGAGTGGGTTCAACATCAAAACTTAACAATCGGCTCTTTAGGATTAGCAAGAAACATTGTGAAATTTGTGATCGTTATAATCATGTTACTGCTGAATGTTTCTTTAACAGGTACTGCAGTTACTGTGACAAAAGAAATCATTCTTCAGAAGAATGTTTTTATAACAAATTTTGTGATATTTGTGAAAGGGGAAACCATGACACAAAGGATTGTTTCTTTCGAAAAACCTTAACAAGAGAAATGACTCCGTTTCCAAATTTTCAAAGAAATCAATCTTTTGGTTTACAAAATGTTAATCAAAGTCATTCTCCTGTTTTGAGAAATTTCAATCGAAACAATTCTGGTTTAAATAACTTTGCATCAAGAAATGTGCAGGTTAACAGTTTTAAACCAAGAGCTTTGATGGTAAGAAATCAAAAATTTGAAAACAACCTTGATCCTAAGTTAGAGGAAAGGTTCATTGCTTTAAGAAGAAAGCAATCGATTCAAGCCAATGGGCGAAACAGTTTTCAACCAAATCTCTCAAATGAAACAAGTTTTCAAAATCTTCATTATCAACAAGTTACTGTTACAGATAAATTCGGAAAACCCAAGACCATGTGGGCCTGGGTTGACCAAACTAACTAAGTGATTGTTGAAATGCAGGTGAAGACCTATTAACTCATGGTTTGTTGATAGTGGGTGTAGCCGGCATATGACAGGCAACCATGCCTTGCTTCAAGATTTTAAGCTAAAGAATGGTACACATGTTGCATTTGGAGGAGATGCTGGTGGTAAAATAACTGGAGAAGGAACCGTGTCAAATGGGGTCATTAGCTTTGATAAAGTCAACTACTGTGCACAGTTGAACTTTAATTTGCTAAGTGTATCTCAAATTTGTGATAAATCTTATTCAACTTTATTTGATGATTCTTTCTGTTATATACTCAAACCAGGTTTCAAGATTGACAATGAATGGGTGGTGGTTAAAGCTCCAAGAGATCGTGATGTATACAAGCTTGATATGTCGCAGATTGATGCTGAAACCGAAACTACTTGTCTCATTGCTCATGCATCAAATGATGAGAGTCAGCTTTGGCATAGACGGCTGGGCCATTCAAACTTCAGAAACATGAATCGACTGGTGACTGGAAATCATGCTGTGGGAATACCGTCAAAGAAATTCTCTACAACTGATCTCTGTCCAGCATGTTTGAAAGGAAAACAGCATCGAATGTCTTTTAAGTCCAAGCAAGAAAACTCCATTTCAAAACCCTTGCAGATGCTACATATGGATCTTTTCGGACCAACAAATGTTCAAAGCATCGGAAAGAAGTCTTACTGTTTTGTCATTATTGACGATTTCACTAGATTTTCTTGGGTTTATTTTTTGCATGTTAAATCTGAAACTGTTGAGTTGTTAAAAGAATTTATTGTCAAAGTTGAAAATCAAATGGATTGTAAAGTAAAAATCTTAAGAAGTGATAATGGAACTGAGTTTAAGAACGCTAATGTTGATTTGTTTTGTGCAGAAAAAGGAATTGCTAGACAATTTAGTGCTCCAAGAACGCCTCAACAAAACGGGGTTGCGGAACGGAAAAATCGGACACTGATTGAAGCAGCAAGATCCATGCTCGCAGTTGCCAAAATCCCAATCACTTTCTGGGAAGAAGCTATTGCTACTGCGTGTTTTGTACAAAACAGGACATTATTGGTTCAGGATAAACAGAAAACATCTTATGAGTTGTTATTTGGAAGAAAACCGAATATTTCTTACTTGAAAGCATTTGGTTGTCCTGTATTGATTCTAAATCTAAGTGATCATCTCGGGAAATTTGAGTCAAAATCTGACGATGGATTTTTTCTTGGTTACTCATCTGTTTCAAAAGCTTATCGAGTTTTTAATAGCAAAACTAACACTGTTATTGAAACTATTAACGTTAAGTTTTTAGAAAATTCATTTCCGTTAGTGGCTCATGGTCCTGAATGGTTATTTGATTTAGATTCGTTATCAAAATCTTTCAATTCTAACTTATTTGATTTTCAGGAAAAACGAGTAAAGAATCAGGCGACTTGGGATGTTTTAGTGACGATTCTGATAATGACGATGATAGTAATCTCAATTCTGAGTATCCATTCATGTCATTTCACAATCCTGATCATGTCAAATCTAGTCAAGCTCCGGGTCCTTCTGGTTCTCAAGAAGATCAAGAATCAAACATTCTTGGTGATGATGTTAATCCGCAAAATTCTCCTAATGATGGTGGATCTGTTCAGAATCAACCATCATCAGATCCGAATGGTGAAGCTGTTCCAGAATCGTTTGACTACTTCATCAATTCACCGGATCAAGTTCCTAATTTCACTCTGCATACTTCTACCATTCTACAAGATCTACCGAATCTGAATCAGTCAAATCTGGAGACGCAAGTTCAAGGTGACGTTATACCAACTCATCGAGTTCACAGGAATCATCCTGTCTCTCAGATCATTGGGCCTTTGAATCAGCGAACTATGAGAAGTCAGACTGAACATGCAAACGTTTGTCTTTATTCATGTTTTCTTTCTCAAGTGGTGCCAAAGAACATTTCAGAAGCGTTACAAGATAATAGTTGGATTGAAGCCATGCAAGAGGAGTTACTTCAATTTCGCAAGCAAGAAGTTTGGAAATTAGTGGACTTACCTGAAGGAGAAAATGCGATTGGTACAAGATGGTTGTACAAGAACAAGCCAGACGAACGTGGTATTGTTGTGAGAAATAAAGCCAGACTTATTGCACAAGGTTACACTCAAGAAGAAGGTATTGATTATGAAGAAGTGTTTGCTCCGGTCGCTCGACTTGAAGCTATTCGCGTTTTTCTAGCTTATGCCTCTTTTATGAAGTTTAAAGTGTTTCAAATGGACGTTAAAGGCGCTTTTCTGTATGGACCAATTACCGATGATGTATATGCCAGACAACCTGCTGGTTTTGAAGATCCTGATTATCCACATCGTGTATACAAATTGAGCAAAGCTTTATATGGTCTACATCAAGCTCCAAGGATCTGGTACGAGACGTTATCTAAACATTTGCTAGAACATGGGTTTACAAGAGGTCAGATTGATCCAACTTTGTTTATGAAGCGGGAAAATGAAGATCTTTTATGTGTTCAAGTGTATGTGGATGATATCATCTTTGGATCAACCAGTGCGTCCATGTGCAAAGAGTTTGAAGAAATCATGAAGTCAAGATTTCAGATGAATTCGATGGGGGAGATTAATTTCTTTCTCGGATTGCAAGTAAAACAATCAGCAGACGGAATTTTTATCAACCAATCAAAGTTTGTTGAGAAGTTGCTGAAAAAGTTCAAGATGCAGGATTGTCAGACTATTCGAACGCCATCTGATGTGAATTGCAAGATACAACCGGATCCGAAAGGCAAATCCGTTGATCAAACACTGTACAGATCAATGATTGGTTCACTGATGTACCTTACTGCATCAAGGCCAGACATCATGTATGTTGTATGTGTGTGCGCAAGATATCAGTCTGATCCAAAAGAGTCGCACCTGGTTGCTGTTAAACGTATTTTCAGATACCTTAAAGGGAAACCGAATCTCGGGTTATGGTATCCTTATGAAGGCAATTTTGAATTATATAGTTATTCTGACAGTGATTTTGGTGGGTGTGCTCTTGACAGGAAATCGACTATGGGTGGATGTCAATTTCTGGGTCCTAGACTTGTTTCTTGGCAATGCAAAAAGCAGACCAACGTTTCTGTATCTACAGCTGAAGCAGAGTATATCGCTGCATCTGCAGGATGTTCTCAAGTTTTGTGGCTACAAAACCAATTGCTTGACTACGGGTTTAACTTTCACAAAACTCCTATTTACATAGACAATACTGCTGCTATGTTCATTACTGCTAATCCTGTTCAACACTCAAAAACCAAACATATCGAAATTCGATATCACTTTCTCAGAGACAACTCTGAAAAAGGTTTAATAATTTTGATTAAAGTTCATACCGACAAACAACTGCAGATCTTTTCACAAAATATTTTTTGTCAGGGCGGTTTGAATTCTTAATTCAATCCATAGGCTTAATCAACCATGATTAATTCTAATTTTTGAAAATCAAACAAAAATCAGAAAATATAAAAGCCAAAAATATAATAAGTCGATGTCAAGTATTGATTCCTTTGTCTTTTATTTTTTGTCGTTTTGCATTGTGTGTGTGCATGAAAAAGAAAAGCTAAAACAAAATATAAAAGCAAAAAGAAAAGAAAATATCATGTCATAAGAATCTATATTGCAAAAAGTGAGAAATGATAGTTACACTAGACATTATTTGTTACATCATTTTTAAATAAAGACTGATGAATGTTAATTGATGTGCGAGACAGCTCAGGCAATTAGACTGAAAAAGTAAGTTCATTGTTGACAAATCTAAAATCAATGATCTTTGTGTTAAGTCCTATTGCTATACATGTCTAGATATATATCTTTTGATGCATTGCTTGTGATGATAGTTGTGCATGATCGGGTAACGATGCAGTCTATTCAGTGTGATGAACCGCATCGTGAGCTTCTTTGTTGTGGTATCCACAGACCTGAAGTCTCACACGAAGTCTCTTTTGAGCTTCAAGGTGCAGCAAAAGATTCCCAAAGTTGGAACAAAAAGAGTCCCAAATGTGGACAATCACCAAACAAAAATTCCAAAAAGGAATTCAGAAGATTCCCAAGGGGAACAATAGGAAATTAAATTCCAAAATGGAATCAAAAGAAGTCCCAAAGTGGACCAAATCCGAATAGAACCTAGATTCCACACTGTTTATGATTGTAGGTGACCAGGTTTTTGTGCAATATGCATTCAGGTAGTGATTGATAAGGAAATATGTTGACATATGTATACATGTGGGTCACATAAGTCATTTTAATCGAACCTTAATATCATCATGATACTGAAAAAGTAAGTGTGTCAACTCGAGCTAATTGGTATGTTTTCATATCATCACTCAATCAAACATAAGTCAAATGTCTATTCAAAACTTGCAAAACATGTTCAGATAATGTGTGGTATGATCTCACTGCGATATTTTGATTCATTGCATTGCATATGTCTTTATTTTAATGTGTGTGCTTTGTGTGTGCAGGCATATGGAATCTTTATTGACACATCGACATCCTTGTTAAACTTAAAAATTTCAAGAAATTTCAAGTTTAGGGGGAGAATAAGTGAAGAAGAAAAATATTTACAAAAATCCAAAAATATTTTGAATAAGTGTGTTTTGAATGAACAAGATTATGTGGTATGAAAAACAAAGGTATTGGATGTGTTAAAAACAAACCCAAGGTCTTGTGATGTGTTTTTAAGAAATTGCTTCGGGATATAGAAATTTTGGTTGTGCAAAAACATTTTTACAAGAAAAATGACAAAGGGAATTTATTTGAAATTTATTTGAATTAATTTTGTTGCCCTAAAATGTTGTTGATTAATTAATGTGACAAACCCTAATAAGGATGTCTTGTCTAATTAATATGTCGAGAATGTTTGCAGGTGCAATAAATGCAGTTGAAAAGTCAACAGACGAGAAAATTAAGAAAAATTGCTCAAGTGTTATCGTCGGGTAAAGATATCAGAAACAACTGTTCAGCCGGGTAATGAAGATACTATTCAGCCGGATAAAGTTGTTGTGTCTTATATGAGCCGGGTGATTGTGTGAAAAGAAGTGAAGCCGGGCAAAGATATAATGACTACTGTGAGGCCGGGTAAAGAAGTGATGAGTTACCAGCCGGGTAATGAACAAGTCACTATTGTGCCGGGTGAAGGAGTCATTGATATCTGCCGGGTGACAAGTTGTGTTACTATACAGCCGGGTAATGAAGTGTTGACACTGTACAGCAGGGTAAAAGAAAGAAGTCTCTTATCTTGCCGTGTAAGTGATGAACATTGTGTAGCCGGGTGAAAGTATAACAACTGTGTTGCCGGATGATGAAGTAAAGCAAGCAGGGTGATGAAGAAGATCACTGTGTTGCCGGGTGATGAAGGAAAGCAAGCCGGGTGATAAAGTAGATCACTATGTAACCGGGTAATGAACAATAAGTCATTATGCAAGCCGGGTGATGAAGAAGACTACTATGTAGCCGGGTGATGAGTAAAATCAAAACAGGTGTAGTTGTTCCTAACCTTTACGCGTCTCTATATAGTGACTTACCCGTCTCTACAGTGATTGACCCGTCAAGTGTTTTTTACATGTTTTTGTGTTGACCCGTCTCATGTTGTGACCCGTCCCAACAGTGACTGACGCGGCTCAACAGTGCATGACCCGTCAAGGCTTATTGGGCTCTTATGCTTACCCGTCCCAAATTGTTGACCCGGCTCTTTAAGTTTGACCTAATTTTTCAATCATATATAAAACCCGCCTCTTCACAAACACTTATCATTTTTTTCACTCACACTTTCAAGGAAATCCCCTGCACATAAATCGTTGATTATCATATTCAATCGTTTGATCTGTAACAAGTTTGATTGATTGAATAAGGTATATTTTATGTGATTCGACCTTGATGAACCTGCAAATCGCTCGTTAAAACGAAAAATGATGATGAACAGTACTTTGATCACTGAATCGACACTTTGATTTTGTGTGTTATAACTGAAATCGAATGTTGTTTTAAGTGTAAAAACTGTCGATTATCAACAATCAATCCTTAATTTGCATCAAAATTTCTTAAAATCAACAGAATCAACCAAAAATGTTCATAACTGTCAAACCGCCATTGATGACTTGTTGAATGTCCTTAAGTTTTTAACTTCAAAATGATAAAATGTGTGTTAAAAATGACAAATCATTGTTAAAACTGAACTAAAACATGTTAAACAACTTCATCATACAACTTTCAGATTCATGTTCTTAAGTGTGTAAACTGTTAAGTGTAATGTATTGTATAATCATTGATTCACAAAGGTTTTTGTTAAACAAAATGATGAAAATCGGATTGTTAGATCAACTTAGGTGTTAAAATGATTATGTAATTGTTTTACATTATAACATTTCGTTCAAACACTTATGTAAATTTGAAATTTATGAAGAATCTAACTCACTTGTCTTGTTTTGTGTCTTAAACAGATGGAGAATCTCAAGTTTGAGCCCAAGCATAATTTGGTTGCTTGTTTGGATGAATCTATACCTGAAACTGAGGGGTATAGAGATATGATGAGATTTATCAAGAGAACAAAGTATGTCTATGCTATGTGTGCAAAGCCTGTCATATATGCAAGACTAATCAAGAGTTTTTGGAGGACGGCTGAGGTTGTAACTGGTGAAGATGGAGTTTCTGTGGTTAGAGGGAATATTACAAGAGATTTACAGTTGACTGTTTCTGAAGAGTCTATCAGAACAGCATTGAGGATTGATGATGATGAGATAGGAGCCAATGATGAACTGACTACTGCTGAGTGTCAGGCGTGCTTTGTGAATATGGGTCATCCTCCCGTATTTCCAAAGTCGCAATTTGTTAGAGCTCGGTTGGGAAAGAAGTGGAAGTTATTGTGCTATGTAATACAACAATGCATGTCAAGAAGGAGTGCTGGTTTTGACAATTTTCCTTCTGACATAGCATCCCCCATTGTTGCTATTGCAGAGAACAAACCATTCAATATTTCAAAGTGGATTATGAATGGATTTGTGTTCAATTTGGTAAAAGGCAAAAGATTCAAGTTTCTCATGTATCCGAGATTCTTGCAGTTGATGATCAATGTTGCATATCCTATCATCAGAGAAGAAGGTGTTGCTGGAGGGATATTATATACTGAGGATATGAATGATCTATCATATCGAAAGATGAGTATAGGGAATGTTCCAAGTGTTGTGTTATTTGACTATATGCGGGATATAGCAAATAATGTGGAGGATATTGAAATCGTATATCATCACATATCTAATGGAGAGATTGTGAATCCACAGGACCTAGTTGATGAGGTGCCTGATAACTTATTTGATGATGACGAGTACTTTGCTCGACATCCAGAAGAAGAAGATGATAGTGATGATGGTAATGGTGATGATAGTGACAGAAATGATGGTGGTGATGACGAAGATGGTAATGATGGTGCTGAATCAGTTTCTGAGGAGGCAGAGAATGTTGAGGATGATGAACCAGTGGAAATAGAAACAGAAAATGTTGAAGTTATTGAATCACCTGTGATTGAGGAACCTGTCGAGGTTGTTAAAGTTGCAGAAGAAGGTGTTATTGAAGTTCCTAAGGCTATCACAGTGCAGTATGTTAGATCACGAAGATCGAAACCTGTGATTGATCCTATTGTTGAGGAGGAATCGAATGTTATTGAAGGTGTTGATGTACCTGAACAGATAAACATGGTTCAGATTGCACAGGAAGTAATGGCCGAAGTAGAGACTACTGCACAGGTAGTTGATGATACTGATGCTGGCATTACTGTTTCTGTTCCAGTTGACATACCCACCACATCATCTCCAGCAGCTGAAAACATTGAACAACCTTTGGAGTCTTCACCAAAAATTGTTTCAAGTGTTGATGTGAATGAAGATAAACAGAAAATTGCTGAGTTAGAAGAGATGGTAGCAAAACTCTTGGATGCTAATGAACAGTTGAAAGCATCAAATGAAAGAAAGAAGAAAAGATTAGAAGAGTTTTGGGTCACTCATAATCAGAATCTTGAAACATTCAAAGCATTCGATGCTGATCATGTGAAGTTGAAGGCTAAGCATGAAAAGTTGAAGGATGAGCATGAAAATTTGAAAGATGACTATAAAGAATTAAAAGCGGAATGCAATACTCTTGATGCTGAGAAGGAGATGTTAGAAAAATGGCTAGAAGAAACCAGATCAAAGAAATCGGGTTCGACATCAGATAGAGATTTTTCGGATGATGTAATGGAAGTGACTGAGCCTACTCAAGAAGTCAAAACTTATTATACTAGAGCACGTGGTACGAAGAATGTGGGCATAAGGATTGAGTCACCAATTACTATTCCCGATGAAGCTGCTGATTTTGTCAATCCTGACAAAGCTGAGGGAAAAAGGAAGTTAGATGCTGTGCCTGATATTACTGGTGAAGAAAGTTGTACTAAAAAGGCAAGAATGGAAGAAACAGTTCAGATTGAGCCGATTCAATCTGAATCTGTAACTGAAACTGAGTTGGCTGAAATGGCGAAGGTGGATGAAAATGTGAAAGAAGCTGAAATTGATAAAACAGTTCAGATTGAGCCGATTCAATTTGAATCTGTAGTAGTAACTGAAGTGCCTGAAGTGGTTGAGAATGCGCCAGAAACTGTGACTGAAGAAGCATTTCAGTTTGAGCCGGTTCAAACTGAAACTGCACCAATGATTGAGGCACTTGATGATCTGGATGATATAGATTTCACAGAGTCTGAACCTGAGGTTGAGCCTGAACCTAATCCTGATCATGAGATACCAGCTGATTTGCCTGAACGTTTTGCTTATCTTGAAAGAATGAAGTATAATCCAGTATATCTGAATGGGCTTACTGTGAGTCAAATCAATGAAGAGTATGAGAAGTGTTTGACTGCTCAAGAAAAGGCAACTGCGGATGAGAAAGAGTTTGTTGTGGAGATGGGTGAATGGACACCACTCCAAGAAAGCCTGAATATTGATGATTTACCTCCAACGGAGCTTTATCATCAAAATCCAGAAGAAATGTCTAGCAGAAACATGCGTGAATGGTTGAGTTCGAGGAGCTATCCATATAGGACTTTGAAGAAACTGAAACATGAATCGCTGAAGAAGATTATTGTAAGTTTTATGAAGACTGAGAGAATGTACAACCGCATGTTTTATCTGGATTACAACAACCCGCAATATTATGAGCTGACAAAGAGATACAAAATGCTCGAACCCAAAGAAATAACGGTGATGGCTTTACCAGAGGATGCGCACAAAAAGAGAAAAGAGTTTATCGATATGTTTCCAAGTGAAGTCAAGTCATACAATATTCCTATGGACGTACGAGAATCATGGCATAAATCTGCCACAGCAGGAGATGTGGTTAGATCTCTGCTGAGCAAAGGACAGTCTGTTGCTGAACTGCTTGATTCTATGATCGTACCGGAAAAGTCCAAGAAGGTGAAAATCATTGCATGGAAATATGACGAAGTATTCGATGCATTTTTGATAAAGAGAATTAATGGTTTATGCGATGTTTACCATTATTACTCTAGTATTTTCAAGTTGGAAGTGCAAGATTTGAAGGAGTTGCACAAACTTAGATTGATCAATCACACGCATGCTGAGCGTGGTGATAAGTGTGCGATGCTACTTGATGCTGGGATAAGCCGTTTACCAAAATATTTGGAGTTTAGAGGACAACAAGAAGATAGTGCTTATGTTCAATCAAAGAAAAAGAGGAAACAAAAGAAGTTGGTGGTGCGTGACATGTATTTAGAAGAGTTTTCCGATGAATACTTTGATAAAGTGACTGATCCGGGATTGAAAGTGATCGATGGTACACAAGCGACAAAGCCAATTCTGAAGTTTTTCTACAATCAGGAAACTTTTGAGCTGAAATTGGTTCGAAATTTGGATGACTGGGATAAGGATATGATTACATTATTTAGCACGTTCGAGCTGAAATTGTTACATTCTTCCTACATCGATCATTTGAGAAGCTATACAATGGAGAAGTGCAAAGATAAAGTGGCCGAAGCTGATCGAAATTTGTTTATGGTGATGATTGAGGTGATTGCAGCTGCATCAGAGAAAATTCGACTAAGGAAGGCATTACTCAATGCTAACCTTGTGAAGGTTGATATTCCAGAGATAGAGTTTATATGTGTGACTGCGAAGGGTACCTTAGAAGTGCAAGTCAAAGGGCGAGAACTGCCTTATGAATTTTATGCTAATATTGATTTTGCAGGTTTAACTCTTGATAGTCTGAAACGCATGAATGCCTGTGACATCCTTACAAACGAGTCAAAGCCAAGACAAGCAAAGATCGCGGAAAAGTTCAAGTCATGCATCGAGGAAGCACTAAAAGAACAAGAAGAATACAAAAGAAAAGAGTTGCTGAATGTTAAAGAAGAATCTGAAGATTGGTAAGAGATTGGAGCTGAAAAAGCTGAAGATGAAAACTGTTTTGAAGATTTTTGAAGTCCAAAGATAAATCTTAGGGGGAGTACTGTTAGGGCTATTTCCAGTTTAAGATTTACTTTGTACTTGTTTTATACATTTTGTATAGTTTAGGGTTAATTTTGTTATTTTCCCTAATGTATTGTTGCATAAAGCATGTAGTAAGAGAATGTTAGAGAGGGAGTCTAGATCACATATTCACGTTAGAGAGAGAACTAAGTGTGTGTGATTACATTCTCCTGCATTTTGTACTACAATATTTGCTTTGATCATCAATACAAAGAGAATTATTTAGTAATGAATTGTGTTGCTGATTTAACTGTGTTTGTTTGTACTTATTATTCTGATCATTTGAGCGATATCGATCCAATTGAACCTATCAATTACACCAAAAAAACAAGCGTTTTTTTATCTTCAAAACGCATATAATATTGATATATAAAAAATGAATTTTTTTTAAGTTTCAGCTCATTGTGTTATATTCGTTAGGTCATTGTGTTATATTTTTCAGCTCATTGTGTTATATTAGTCAAGACATTGTGTTATATTTTTCAGCTCATTGTGTTATATTAGTCAAGACATTGTGTTATATTTTTCAGATTGTGTTATATTTTCATTAGGTCGTTGTGTTATATTTTCATCAGGTCGTTGTGTTATATTTTCATCAGGTCGTTGTGTTATATTTTCATCAGGTCGTTGTGTTAAATTTTCATCAGGTTGTTGTGTTATATTTTCATCAGGTCGTTGTGTTATATTTTCATCAGGTCCTTGTGTTATATTTTCCTCAGGTCGTTGTGTTATATTTTCGTCAGGTCGTTGTGTTATATTTTCATCAGGTCTTTGTGTTATATTTTCATCAGGTCGTTGTGTTAAATTTTCATCAGGTCGTTGTGTTATATTTTCATCAGGTCGTTGTATTATATTTTCGTCAGGTCGTTGTGTTATATTTTCGTCTGGTCGTTGTGTTATATTTTCATCAGGTCGTTGTGTTAAATTTTCATCAGGTCGTTGTGTTATATTTTCATCAGGTCGTTGTGTTATATTTTCATCAGGTCGTTGTGTTATATTTTCGTCAGGTCGTTGTGTTATATTTTCATCAGGTCTTTGTGTTATATTTTCATCAGGTCATTGTGTTATTTCAGATCATTGTGTTATTTCATTAGGTTATTGTGTTATAACACAATGACATGAATAAATAACACAATGACTTGACAAATAACACAATGAGCTGAAAAACGTGAATTTTTTTTTGTTTTTTATATATGAATATTATACGCGTTTTAAAGATAAGAAAATGCTCGTTTTTATGGTGCAATTTTTTTTAAAATAATATCGTATGTAAAAGTTATGGACGTTTAAAAAAATGGGGTGAAACTTAAAATATAGAGACATTACCATCTTTACCCTTCCTTTTAATTTTAAGGGAGTGCCACATGTCATCATCTCATGGCTTCTTAGACTTTTTAGGAAAATTAGACTTTGTAGTATAACTCCACTCAGTAGATTGGAGTACAATCAAAAATCCAAACTTTGGTAGTACAATTCAAATGGTTCAATTCAATTAGCTTGAAAAAAAATGACTGCTAATTGTGTATTTTCTAACAAGAGTGTTAGAATGGGTTTAACTAATAAACCATACGACAAAAACGTTTCGGTAAACGTTTGATGTTCTAACAAAAGTGTTAGAATTGGTTTAGTTAAGAAACCATATGACAAAAACGTTTCGATAGACGTTTGGTTATCTAACAATAGTGTTGGAATCGGTTTAGTGTATAAACCACATGACATTAACGTTTGGTATAAACGTCTAATTATCTAACGTGTGCGTTAGAACCCAATTGATTATCTAGCATGAATGTTGGATATTATTATTGTAATGGTTAAAAACATTTTGTGTAAACGTCGTTTTCTTACCTAACAAATGTTTTAGTGATTACTAATTATATAAAACAATATGTGTTTTATAAATAATGTTATGTGTAAAAGTTTACCATCTAGCATTTATGTTAGAGATGGTTTGTATTTTCTTTAACCATTTAGAAATTATGACTCTTAATAATTTTGTATTTGCTTTAACCATTTAGAAATTATGACTCTTAATAATTATGAATGACATGAATAATACTTTTAGTCATTAACATGAAGAGATGGTTCATGTTTCTATAACCATTTAGATATAATGAGTTTTAATGGTTATGAATGTCATGAATAATGATTTAAAGAATTTACATCTAAGAGATGGTTCATGTCTCTAACCATTTAGATATAATTGGTTTTATGATGCCATGAATAATGTTTTGAGCAATTGATATGTGAGGGGTGGTTTTTATTATATAAACCGGAAAGTTCAACAATTATGTTTTAATCGTTTATCTTCTAACATGTGTGTTAGAAATGGTATGTTGCGATGATCAACATATATAAAACGATTATGTAATCGTTATTATTTAGTAAATGTGTTAGACTGCATTTATTGGTATTCGCAATATGTTTTATGTAAAAGTGTAGTTTCTAACGTGCTCGTTATATCTTGTTTAATTATCTAACAAGAGTGTTAGATATGATTGAACTAATATGGTTATAAATGTTTTATGTTAACATTTGGTTTAAGATTGTGAGATAATTATGTTTATAAAATAATTACATATTTGGATGATGTTTGTGTAAACATTGCATTTCTAACATGAGGGTTAGAAATAATGTCATAAACTCAAGTTGTTATTACGTTTTATGTAAACGTATAGCTTCAGATCAATATGTTAAACCATTGACTTGTGGAAAGTTGGAAAAATATATATATATATATATATATATAAAGTTGGAGTTTGACACCTTGATTTTTTGGAATCAAATGATAAATAAAAGTAGTATAAACTATGTAATTATATATTTTGCAAATCCTTAGAAGGAAATATGTTTTGGATTATGTTATTACAATAGTTTTGCATAAAATATTAACACAGTTTGTTTTAAAGAAAAAAATAATAATCTCTAACAACTTTGTGTTGTTGTTATATATATTTTGTATTGTTCAAATACTGTTACTTGAGATTAGTAAAGAGTTACACAACATATTGTTATCCGGACAGTTGAGTGACTGTTCAAGAGTATAGTTTCAAAAATGAAACGAAAATATGACGACATGAGATTTTACTGAGGGAGTACCTCTAGAAAATCAAATAAATATGCCATTGGATTTATTCCAAGAATTTATTAAATGACATGGATTATTGCGTGTCGTGGATAGTTATTATTTCAACAGCTCTCGTGCTATTGGAATCATAGTCGATGGGACTAAAATCGACTAACTATAATGGAGTATATGTCACTAAAGGTGATCATCATATAAGATGATGAAAGTGTTGAAGATTGCAACACAATATGATTTTATTTGTTAGAAATCATTTATATATCCAATTAAATTATGATGAATAAATTCTTGTTTGGTCGGATCAATTTGTTCGATGTTGTATAATTGATGTGTTCAATATCTTAGGATAACACATGCAGTTAATACAATGAAGTAAATCGAAACATGTGTGCCATGCATAATAAGTTGATGTCCTTTTAAACGGATAGTGCAAGAAGCACAACCGCAACATGTGAGTTGTTATCATGACTAATGATGTAGTAATAAGTGAGATATCAAATATGAAGACAAATATTTTATCGTGGAAATTTACTTGGTGTAAATTGTAACGCATGATAAATATATATATATATATATATATATACATACTAGGTTATGTGCCCGTGTTATACGCGGGCGGTGTGTAAAAAATCTTACTAAAACATCTTAATAATAGCATAATAATTTCAAATTACAATGTAATTAATTATCAATCTTTAAAAACTTCTTTGTCAATAACATTAGAATAATCAATTACAAATCTATAAAAACTTCTTTGTCTACAACATTAAAATAATCAATTACAAATCTAAAAACTTCTTTATATACAACATTTGAAGTTTTATTTGAAACATTACCATTAGTATCTAGTATAACTATTTTTAGGCCGTCACGTCTTGTAACTCTTGATAATGCTACATATAGCTGACCATGAGAGAATATTGTGTTGCGTGATTTGAAAAACAAAGTGGGTATTTATAACCGTGGATGTTAGAAGAAAAAATAGAAGGAATTTAATTTAGGAAACCAGGAATTACGAAGTTGATGTCATTAGTATTAGTAAGAGAGTTTCTTATATAGTTAGTGAAAGAGTCTCTATTAGGCATTAAAAGAGGAAAAAGACAGTTAATTTTATGTAGGTTGAAAGTCAAAAATAGGATAGTTCATGTTAGATAGAAAGTATTATACATTGTTTTGGAAAAAAATGTCAGCTGAAACAATGTTACATTTTGTCATCTTAGTTGACATTTCTAAAGCTTCAGACCCGATTTACAATGTGTAAAGCAAAAACTGCTTTTCAAGATCAAAACTTACTTCAAAAAGGTAGAACATGTCTGATTTACGTTAAAGATACTCTGAAAATGATCAAAATGTTGACCAATGAGTAATTTGAAAAGATTTGAATTATGGCTTAGAAAGTTATAAAAGTGAGAAAGATTAGTAGAAACTTGGCTATATAGCTTTTTACTAATTAAAGAATAACATAAAAGTAACCTTGAATAGGTGTTATAAATTCATGTTATTTAGTTATGATTAGTTGGCAAACTTAATTTTACAGTCAAGCAGGTCAAAATGTTCAAGCCACTTCAAAGTAGTAGGTAGAAAAGACACTTTCAATCCTATGCATTCATCTTCAAACTCAACCTTTACAACACTATCCACCTTTAGGCAATAAAAGACTGAAATGTGTTAGTTATGTGCTTTGGAAAAATAAAACAATTATTAGATCAGTTATTAAAAAAACCAAAATGAAAGATCAAAATAAAGCAAGATTTTACAAAATAGGTTTCAAGATTATGTTTGAATGAGTAAATATTGTTTTTTTTAATATGAAAAAGTAAAACTTTTAAAAACAATACAGCTAAAAACAACTTTTGTTGTAACAGATCTCTGAACACAATATTTCACCAATAATTTGTCTTCTTTAGTTGACACTTAAAACATTAGACCCGGTTTACAATGTGTAAAGCAAAAACTGATTTCCAAGATCAAAAGTTACTTCAAAAAGGTAGGGCAAGTCTGATTTAAGTTAAAAATACTATGAAAATAGTCAAAATTTTATAAATTGTCAAATAACATTTAAACTATTAAGAAAACACAGTTACGATAAGTGATTTGAAAAGATTAGGTGTTATTAAATTCATGCTATTTAGTTATGAATAGTTGGTAAACTTAATTTAACAGTCAAACATCTCAAAATGTTTAAACCATTTCAAAGTAAAATTTGACAAAAATGATCCAATCAATAATTGATTTAATGAATCTATCTTTATCAAAATTGCTTTGGTTGATATAGTTTAAAAGTTTTTTTTTTAAATATGAAATGTTAGAAATAAAGAAAGTAACTTAACTGGATTACTAAACCGTTGCAAAGAAAACTAACAAAAGCATTTGCTAAGACTAAAACCTGGCAAACAAACAAAGAAATTAGAATTAGAAAGATTATTAAACATTTAGCTTAAACTGAATAAGTAAAGGATTAGTGAGTTAGGTTTGATGAAAGGAATAAAACTCCAATTTAAGTAACCACCTTGAACATTTGACTTCTTATTAACCTGCACAAATTATAAAAATTTAAAGTAAATGTTGAGGTTTTAAAAAAGATGTTATAAATAAAGAATGCGAGTTAGCTCAGATATTAAATGTTGTAAAAGAATGCTAACAGCATCAGTTGCAAAAGTTGACTTAGAATCAAATTTACTTTGTTATTAATTCAAGCATAACAAAAAAATAAGCCTTGAAAATTTGTTAATAATTCAATCTATTTACTTATGATTACGTTGATTGAGGTTGGCAAACTTAATTTAATGGTCAAACAGGTTTAGGATAACATCACATATTTTCAGCTTACGACTCAGATCTTCATTCTGAGTTTTCAATGCATTGTTCTCCTGGAATTATCAATAAAAAGTATTATTTACAACAATGGCATTTTTGACCTAACTGGTATGAAGGAGTGATTCTATCTAATCTTACCTTTATTTTGGTATGATGGTGAATTCATTGTTGAAGATTTTTCTGGACAGATAACTTGTTTAATTCTGTTTCAAGCTCCATGGACATCTTCTTGTTATTAGCAATTTTAGTCTAAAAATACAAATAGCAAGTTATCAGAAGTAAGCCGAAATGAATGTATGGCACCAAGATTGATTTAAAAAAAAGTCAAAAAAAATATCCAATCAATTATGCACTTATGTATGTCCACTTACGTATTTACTTGAAGGGTAATGAAAGATCTAGAAAAAATAAACAAAAACATCAACATAAGTTAGGGTTTAAACAGATCTGAAACAAAGAACAATGGAGATATTCACAGATCTGAAACAAAAACTAACAGATCTAAACATATGAACCTATAAAAATAAAATGCGTTCTTACAAATAACAAATCTGTAAATAAACATGAAAAATGAAAAAAAAAAGAAAAAAAAAAAGAATCTAACCTTTGAATAGGGATTTTTCCTTGCATCTGGGTTAGTAAAACACAAATCAACAACTGTAAAACACTTGAAGAGAAACAAAAAAACTAAAAAATTAGGGATTTAGAAAATGTTGGAAAGATTTGAAAGAGAAAAAACATGAAAAACATCAAAAAGGAAGAATCTAACCTTGCATAACCTTAGATCGGTGAAGAAAAGGGGCAATCGTTCATGGATTCAGTCGTCTTCAAAGATGATAGAGTACCAGAAAGTTTGAAAGAAGAAAAAAGGGAAGAGAGAGAGAGAGAGAGAGAGAGAGAGAGAGAGAGGAAATGAAGGGTTTGAAAGAAAATTAAGGGTTTTGTTACTTGGATGTAGAAAACGGGTCAAGCAGATGAATCGGGTTTAACCCGCGTGTGAACTCCAAGTCGTGGCCACCTTATCTTTTGAACACATCACCCAATTTAACCAGCAGCTGCCACGTGGATTTTGACACCCTATATGTTTGACACATCAGATTTTTTGATTCTCTTTTATTATATATGATATATATATATACATATATGTATATATATTTGTTGTCATAAATTGAAACGGACCCATGAGTGACGTGTAATACGTGATTTATCATGAGAAATGAAGTACATGTAGATGTGATCTTCAATGTTGATTTAACTATGTAGAAGATGTGATCTTCATGATGAATACTATACTAAGTATATATATTTTCAAATCAGCAATGAACATTGCGTATGAGAATCTGTGAATTCCAAGTTATGGTTATCAGTCTAGTATGATGATAAGTTATTTGCCAAGGCGACTCTAAATAAGACTTTGTTAAAATCTTTATGAGTTAGTAGTGAAGCGCTGGATATCAAGCGCATAGATGTCATATTCCTAAATGAATAATGAAGTTTTGTATGTTTGAGTAACATAAATATGAGACATTCTCAAATACTGCAGATTTGAGATGATGATTTGTCTAAACCGTGAAATGAAACTCTTGTTGGAATGTATATGATGTTGGTTCCTAGGGGTGTGAAACATCAGAATGATGCATCTTCTGTTCACATGCTAGAGTATTGTAGTTTAAAGCATGCTAGACTAATACTAATTAATTATGGTGCTCTATGGAGACTAATTATTGTGAAACATTCACATACATATCACAAGAACTAGTTGCGGAAACAAATCAAATAATGACTTTCATTCAATATAAGGAAATGATATAACTTGAGGAGAACTCAAGTCTCTAGGTTTATCCTAGATGAGAAACTTAGATTTAAGTTTCAGACGGTTAATGAAAAAAATTATGGCCCAACTATAAAGTTCATGACTAGGGCATGTGTTGCTACAGTTAACTCAAAAGCTCATCTAAAGCTTTGTAGTTTGCTTTACTTAACTCAAAAGCCCATCTAAGATTTGTAGTTAATAATTAAGCATTCATGAACTTAGTGATACAATGACATGGTCTTGATCAAGTCATGATTGTCAGCTTGGTGCCATAAGTAAAGTCACAAAACTTTATCAAATGGCAAGAAATGTGGGGGAGAAGCCATTTAAGAAACAATCATTTCAGGATATGTGAAAAATGGTAATTAATTCGAAAGTTTGTTGATGTTATCCAATACCACTTAAATGTGGGGGTTACTTGCATTTGATATATGAATGTGGAATGTTTAGCAATATGGATTTTATAATCCAAGTTAATATTGCAAATATATGAATGTCAATTGATTAGTTTAATGATCTAGTGACCAAAGGCATATTGAAGATCTATTCACTTAAATTGCATATTGGTGGTCATTAAAATTGCCTATTGGCAGAGTGAAGACGTGTTCACTTAAATTGCATATTGTATTTTCAAAACCAAAGACTAAAACTAATGGCCTAAAGTTATAGTCTTTAAAAGTGACAATATGCAAGGTTAACTTAAGAGTTAAACCACAGACGGACAACCAATCTCGATTGTAAACTATTATGACTTGACGAAATCAAATAAAATAGCTTGGATCCAAGAACCTGAGGGTTAATGCGAGATTGAGTTGTGGAAGGAGACTAAAGCCCGTGAAAAGCTAAGTTTATATGAAGGAAACCTAACTCGGTTGACTGGAGATCCCAAGATCCGAGTTCAATAGGAAAACCTACTTGTATGAACTGGTAAGATCACTGTGGGGGGTTAACTAAGAAAGAAGGGCTAACTGATAAAACGTCCACGTCTTTTAAAAGGGAGTCTACTACAAGGATTTAGTAATCTTCCTAGTCCATTCCTAAAAGTGACATGTATGAGGCTAAGCCTATGGCTTTTAATGATTCGACTAATGTAGTCGCGTGTGATGAATCACCTATGTTAGAGAGAAGTGGGGTCGCTTCGAATGGAATTGGAGGGCACAATTCCTAGAGCACTCGCAGAACCAGGAAAATGTTCATGACCATAACGAACATAACTATGAAGACTTGACTTTGTCAGGGAGAGTCATGTGTGAAGCTTATTGTTGCCTACACAAACGGCAGACGAGTTCAAAGACATCGCGTTCTACTCAGAGCCAGTAAACTAAGTGCGTTTCATGAGCGAAGGTTCAAAGGGTAACACCTACCTATCGTATACAAGATTCAACTGCTAAAATTTAATCAGATTGATGTTTGTATTTTGAGATCGACCTTTATTTATGTGGGGGATTTTTGGATATTTTGTTTAAATGAGAGGTCAACTCTCAAGTAGTCGGTTGGTAACCCGAATACAGCTCCAAAACTCGAGGCTGGCGTTGTTGTAACCCGACCCGGTTTTGAGACATCTAGAAGAGACTGTTGGAATTTCCAACCTTTGAGTTGCTGAGTTTTATGACAATTCAATTGTCATTAGTTGCTAAGTTTTATGACAATTCAATTGTCATTAGTTGCAAGAGTTTTTGCAATCTTTTTATTCATAAAGATAACAACCAAAAGCTTAGCAACTAGTTGTTTTTGAATCAACACCTGAAACCGAAGAAACATGGAGAGCTTGAATCAGCACCATGAAACACAACAGCAATATCGATCATCTCATTTGCAACATCTTCTCCGGTTTCTTTTCAGGCAAATGATCAAGTCCGACAGTACGCTGCTTTCGTCCGGTGTACCCTGGGAATAGACGACGAATCTGTTTAAGGGAATTGTGTCAAACACAAGCCCGGATCTTTCTTTCTAATATCTGTTTTGCAGGATCATCAATCTCGTTGTTGTTACCGTCATGTATGTTGCTATCTAATTTAAGTTTTACTAACCAGTACGGTTTGTATCATTTGTAAATTGTTCTTTACATGTATTTCTGATTTGATTTTGTACACGAAAATGTACTAGTGTATTTCTCATGTATAACGAGAGAATCGTTATAATAATTAGTTAATTATTATATATATTATTGATAGGAAAATGTAATGAATAGTTGTTGTGTTAAAGTCACCCATGGTTACTCACAGTCCAATAAGAGTGAGACATGTATCTGATATATGCCAGCAAAAGGCTCTGTAGAGTGACATGTGCAAATGCAGCTCATATTGACACGTATGAGCCGTTCGTTTTAGCCAACGCTAGCCACCGCCTCCCACTGCTGCGTGTATGAGAGAGAAATATGTCTTAATAAAATCACCTCCACATTTCTTCTCTTTGACCCTCTTTCAGTCTTTCATCTGAACCCACCGTCGCCTAGAAAGCCTTAATTCCGGCCGTTATTTTTGGGTGTTCACTGGAAAGGAGAAGAACATATTGTGTTGTTCTCTGTCTTTGCGATTTCATGAGGTTCGTATGTGTTTTTGTCGTTGATTTGTGTCTTCGAGAAAAAGGTTCATCATTTTGGGTGTATTTTTTACCGGGTTAGGGTTTTTTATTTGCTTAATTTATTGTTACTCGCAACTTCGATTTTGCGTCTTTGTTTTGCCTTTTGATTGAGGTTTGTTTGTTCTTATTGCAGGTTTGTGTTTATTTGTAGAGCAATTTCGTGGTTCCAGTTGCCATTGTTGACGTTGCTAATGAACTGTACATCTTCTTCTTCAAGGTTCTCATAAGATGCTTATTTTTGTTTTTCTCATTATTGATTCTTATAATGTTGCTGTTTGTTTTATAATCGTTTCAGTGTCCTGTTGGTCTGTGTCTTCGCCTTTAAGTTTCTGCATTTGCAGTATATTTGTTGCATCTATTATGTTGTAGGCATGCAATTGATATTTGTTCTACAGCTCTATCACAACAGCACCCTCCTATTCATTTGTGGTATGTGAAATCATAATTTACCTTTAAAGTTGCACCATGCCATATGGATGCGTGATATTAATGTTATGTTATATTGTTAGAAAAGTGTTTATATATTAAAGTTATCACAATAATAGTCAAAATAAGTTTTAGTTGCGGCCAAATCTAATAAATCAAGAGTAAGTTGTTGTAGTTTTTTAATATTGGAAGGATCATAGAACCAATTTTTTTGACATGTGGGGAATAATTAATTGGTACTCCACATGTTTCAGTTGTGGAATTTGTTCCATATTTTCTTATATATTTTCAGTTTTCTTGATTATATACTGGTTACCCTAATTTAAGTGTAGTTTTTCTATAACAATTTTGTAATCAGTTAGAAGTTACCTATTAATGCTAAAGTTGTATAAAGGAGAATTGCATATTTTGCTGAATTCTTATGCTCCAGGTAAAACTATATGACTAACAACCAAATGATTGAGGTTGCCATCTGGGAGGAAATAAAAAGAGCACCCCACATATTTGAGCGAGCAACCATAGAAATCGCCATTCACTCGGGCCCCAGTAGTGACAATAACAACAGCCAAAGTGAAACTAATTATGAGTAACTTAACTTTTCTCATTATTTGTTTTTTGTCCGTTTGCATATAACACCTCCATATGCATGCTAAATTGCCTAAATAGGTGAGCTGCAACTATGGTCAACCATGGTTTCATGTTTATACCTCAACCCAAAGACAACAGATGCAGAAATACTTATTGACAGGTAAACATAGAATCCTATTATACTAAGGCTATAACTTATGCTTACCACCTGCTTGAAACAACTAATACCAATCGGCACCATCCATTACAGTTTTAATAGAGGACAAGCTGAACATGAAGACTAAAGAACTCAAGATAGCATGTGAAACAAAGCAATTGAAGTCATCAAAGAAATCACCTCAAACATCAACACCTTCATCAAGAAAGACGCCAAAGAGCTTGCGGTAATAAGCATCTCACACTCAAACCCATAAAAGAAACGTAGACTAACGCACCTTCACTAACCAATGCAGGGTCAGGTACATCATCAACGACTCACCGGGACATATTGCAACACATAAAAAACGGTGCAATAGCATGTGCTAAAAATGTGCCAATCCATTATTCAAAAGATGAAACGAACTGTAACCTCATGTATGCCAAAAAAATGCTATCTAACTACATTAATAAACTACTCTAATAATCCTACCATTTGTTTTAGAGATCGTACAGCTCTGCTGTCGTTGCTGTTGAACCAACTGAAGATGGATATATATGTCCAGAGGATGTGGAAGAAGATGAAGTTAAACCTACTGTTGGAGATTTGGTATGGCGGAACACAAACAACATTGTTTTGAGTTGTTGGTTTTTGTATTTAGATAGGTTTAAAGCTGGAAGCAGGTTTTTGAGTAGTCGTGATGTGTCGTATGCGATTGAGCCTTTGTTAATGGAGCTTAGGAAGGAGAGGTTTAGGAATGTTGTGAATAATTGGACATACTCGGTGTGTTCGGTGGTTGAAGGTTTGTTGGATGTTGGGAATGTTTCGGTTGTGTTTTTCTCAGCTGATGCTTTAGGGTTTCATTCAGCTCAGGTGGTTTCACTGGACAACAACAAAAGGTGTTTAACCCAATCTGAGTTGAATTAAGCTTTGATTTTATGCATGTATTGGACTTGCTAATTTGACGAAATGTTGCTAAATAATCTCTTGAATTGGTTGTTTGGAATGGAATTCCAGATGTTGATTTCAATGGATGATTGTGTTGGTCAGTTTGATTATTGTATTGATTTTTGTTTCTGTTTCAATTGTCGTTGTTCTAAAGGTGTGTTGCTGTTGTCTTTTTTTAAAGGTTTGTGTTTTGCAGTCACCTTTTATATGGTATGCATGTGAACTTTTATATCTATTGAATTCTCCTTTGTATGGTTTGCATCTGAACTTCTATAGAAACATGTATCAAATATATGTTCATCAACGGTTCATAAAAAATAGCTCGCGCAACGAGCGAGCTTCACGCATAAAACTAGTTTTAATAAAAGTGAACTTATTTCCAACACATTTAGATGGTAAGAGCAATACATATATTTAAATTTTAAATAACACTTACATTCATTTACGATTGTTATATTAATGATTATATTTTGGTTTTTTTATATTTTCACAAGAGTTATTGGAAGGAGTTATTGGAAGTTGCCGAGATTTCGGTCAACGGCTTGGTTGTGATATTATTAGGTTGTTGCATTTTGGAAATGTATCAATACTTCTAGAGGAGATGATGAAGAGGCATATGATCCTGGTACTTTAGTAGCTGCTGGTTGTTTATGTGTCATTACTACAATTCTCGAATCTATAAGTAGTAATGTAGCAAACTTGTATCATACATGACTTTTTACTCAACATTTTAGCAGCTACTCAGTTTAATACTTTTTCAATGTTTCATGACTCATCAACTTCATGCTCGGATGCATAATTTTATGAATATGTTGACATGTTAGAATGATGATTAATTGCAGGGAGATATATCCTACGACTGTAAGTAATTCAATCAAATAACGTTCTTTGATTAGTCTGGCCTTTTGTTCATTCAGTTTGTCAAACAAGCACTACTTCAGTTGTCATTAGAATCCCAATACATCATTGAGAGTTTTTGATATGCACATTGCTTTTATTTTACCAAATTTTATTTTATATTTTATATTTTAAATTGAGATCATTGATAACGTACTGTTGAATTTTTATTTTGTATGTTTAATATATTTTTTCTGTTTTTATATGTCTTCAATTCAATAGGCATGTTTAAGTGCAGCTTCACATTTGTTTTGTGCATTTACATATCGCAATAGTGTGTTTAGCTCCAAGTTAAACCAATGCTTATGTTCTGCTTTGTTTTATTACTGTTCAGATAAACCCGAAGCAATACTTGAGTAAAAGTGTATATGTTTCGTTCAATAACACAAATATTGTTGATTTAGAACGTTTAGGATGTCAATACTAAGGAAATTACATGTTACCTACTCAAATGGTTAATCATTTCATCGGTTTTGTAAGTTTTTTTTGTTCATTTGTACTATTTTCAGCATATCATTATAATTATAATCTATGTAGGTTGTCAGCACCTTTAAGACACATTCAAATTAAATGCCTTATAGTATATAATTTATATGTACACCAGCAAATGATGAGTTTTTTTTACCATACTAATATTTGAAGTTGAAGGAGGTCATTCATTAACTTGAATGTTTGTTTCATGTTCATTTAATACACTTCAAGTTGAAGCAGGTCGCTCATTAGTATTGCGTGGACTGAATTAGCCGATAATTGTTTTTGGTATGTTTGATAATTGTATTTTCTAAAAATAACTTTTACGTGGCCTTGAACCATTTGACCCGTTTTTTTTTTTTTGCAAAATTTGTTCCTCAAAATCTTTCGAAAGTGTGGCGTGATCTTCATTCTTTTTTTGTTATTGCCCGTTGATTTTATACTTTAGAAGCTGAAATTGTCCAGTTGACATGTTTCTTTGCTAAAGCTTTTACTAAAAACCTTTCGGAAGTGTGGCATGATCTTCATACTTTTTTAGTTGGAATTGTCCATTAATCTTCATACTTTAGAGCTGAAACTGTCCATTTATTATATATAAAAAGAATAACTAATTGCAGATTATGTAGTTTGTCTTTTAATCATCAAAGGTTGTTATTTTCAATTTCGTTAGCCAGTTCATTTGTTGTATGCATAATGTTTTAGGTCGTTTAATACATTTAAATTTGAAGCATGTCACTCATTAGCGTGAATGTTTGTTTGATGTCCGTTTAATACATTTCAAGTTGAAGCATGTCACTCATTAGATATGTCAGACCTGTTCAGATTTGTTCAGTTTTATGCATATATAGATATGTCAAAACTGATCAGATTTGTGTAGTTTATTGCTCTCAAATTAATGCAGTTTTTATGCATCAGTTGTCAAAATGGTTCAGATTTCTGGAGTTTATTTATGTCAAATAGTTCAATTTTTATGCATATAGAACTGTCAAAAGTGTGCAAATTTGTGTAGTTTAATGCTATCAGTTAGTGCAGTTTTTAGGCATATTGAGCTATCAAACTGTGCAGATTTGATAGGTTCGAGACGAACCGAGCTTGGATCTAGATCTGAGATCGTTTGGGGATGTTGTTTGTGATCAGTGATGCGGAAACTCACTGATCACGTATTGATGCTTGAATGTTCATGAAGATCAATGCAAAGTATGATGAAGATGATAATAATATGAATAGGTGAATTGTATAAGATCAAATATGAAGGTTACAAAGGATATGGAATGAAATGTAGGCAACTCCCTTAACAAATGACCTAGGTGATGTTATTTATAGTCTATACCATTCACCTTACAATGTAACCTAACCACGTGCAGTTAAGCACAAACGCGCATTTAAGCACGTAACGATTACACAAATATTCTAAGACAAATACAAATTATGAACGTCTTCACCCGCGCTTGCTCGTGATGATGCTCGATATCTTCACTCGCTTATATTTGGAAAGTGACATCTTCAAATAACCCCAACAGTACTCCCCCTAAGATGACACTTTACAAATCTGACATATTAGCTTAAATCTTCATGTGGCGAGTATAGAGAGCAACTTAAAGTTTTGGTATGCATTATCTTCAAGAGGACCCAACAATACTCCCCTTAAGATGATGCTGCCAAAACTCTGTCTTTCAACAAGCAATCTGCATCCTTCTATCCCTTTTTAGAGTAACATAAGAGGCTATGGAAAGAAACAAGCAGAGAGTAGATTCCGATGAATCTATATATCAGCAATGAGATCTTCTTCAATGGTTGAAGTAGAATGCAAAGACTTCTTTGACTTAGAATACTCCCCCTCAACTTTTGCTTTAGAGGTTAACGGGATCTGTGTATGAGATATTAAGAGGATGATTTTTAACACTCAGCAATCTGACTTAGAGATCTTTGGACTGGAATCAGGTTTGAACATGAACATCTTCAAGTCGCGAGGAAGCTTGTTCTGCATTGGAAACTGTTCCTGCAACTCAAAGAAAAACATTAAAACTCAGGCAATAATGTGCATTTATCATCAATGTAAAGATTAAGTTCTCAATCGGATGAGATATTGCTTAATGAACAACTTCTACATCAATAACATATGTTAATCTGCCAACACAAAAGAAAAAGATTAAAATGACAATCTTTTTGGTGTTTTTGAATTTTTTTAATGTTTTTGATATTTTTGTAACTTTCTATTTACATATATGAATCTTTAACCTGCAATGAGATCATACCAGCAATTTATCCAACACATGTTTTGCAGTTTTGAGAATAGACATTTGAATTGTGAAGTAATTGAGTGATAAATTGTTAAACAAATCAATTAGCTCGAAGCGACACACTTACTTTTTCTATTCTTGATGATCAATTAGGTTGATTAAGAATAAGTTTTGAGTGACCCATACCTTGCACATTAGAAAGTTATACAATTCATCTAAATATCCTGAGAACATCTCAACACGTCAGGTCACTTAAGGGATCAGCCACGGTCTTCTTTTCTTTGTTTGACCGGCCTCCGTAACTGTCCCTAACACACTAACAAATCAGTTAGAGGTAATGACCCAAACCATTTCGGTTTTGGGTCGTCCAAATTCATCAACATAAGAGATATTCTCATAAGTGCAAGGAATACCTTCAGGTGGTGGTTCTGATGATACAATGTAATTTGTACCTTCATCTTCTTTCATGGATTGTTTGTCAAAAGAGAAATTATAGTCATTTTCAAACAGATTATGAATTTCTTTTAAAAACAGGTTTTGTTGACTATATTTCTTATTCAAAGATTGATTCACTATTGGAATCATTTTATCATTTAAATCATGATTTTCCTCTTTGTTTTTGACAAACTTTGGTGTCCATGAATCATTGACATGTTGATTTTCATCAAAAGAATGTCTATGATGAGATCTTTTAAAGTTAGAAACGTACCTGGAAGGGTATGCACGTGATGAACTTCTTTGGACTGACCTTCTTGGCTTGTAGTAGCACTCGGATGTGTTGTGATTTACCATGTCACAGAAAGAACAGTACTTGTTGTAGTAACATTCCATTGTGTCGTGGTTGTACATCTGACAGTTGGTGCAGTACTTGTTGTAGTAGCATTCCGTTGTCGTGTGATTGTACATTTCACATATCTCGCAGTACTTCTGATGAGCCTTGAAGGGAGATTTCTTTCTTTGCTGTTGAGAAGCTTTTGCAGTTGAACCTTTTTCTTGATGAGGAGCTTTGACCTCTGAATCTTGTTGAAGCTTGCTTGAAGAAGCTGGAGTCTTGAACATTTTTGCTTTTGAACCATATGGAAAGACACCTTGACTGTAGATACAATCAGAGATATGATGAGTTTCAGAGTCACAGATTAAACAGTAGACGTCACTGTTTGAATCACTCGGGGATTCGAAATCTTGAGACTTTGGAATAGGAGTCTGTGGTGTATAATCAGATGAAGCGGCCTTTGTCTTGTTCTTCTTGGCTTTGCTCTTCTTTCTTCTAACCTTCTTCTTCTTCTTCGACTGAAACTCTTGTGTCTTTTCTTCTTCAGAAGATAGTGATCCAACAATTCCGGTTGGCACTAATCCTTCTCTTTCTTGTTCGGATGACTTTGCTTTTTCAGCTTCTTCTTTGATAAGCACAAGATCAGATTGTGATCTGTTCAGTTTGTCAGTAAGCTCCATGAGTTGTACATTCAAATTATGCTTTTCGATAAGCATTGAATCAACATTATGTGTAAGAGATTTGAATCTGTCTTCACACAGTTTGTGATCTTCATGAAGACTTTTGAATTTCTCTTGTTCTTCTTGAAGCTTGGTTTTCAGACTGTTGTTTTCTGAATTAACCATTTCAGAGAGTTTCTTCAACGTTGTAATCTCTTCTTGCAAATCTTTGATCACACTGGATGAGTGTGCATTTGATTTTGCAGCTTCATTCTTGACAGTTGTAACTTCTTGTTCACTTTTCTTGAGTGACTCTTGGAGAGATGTGATTCTGTGCTCCGATGCCTTGTGTTGTTCTTGGAGATTCTTGTGCATGGTTTCTTCTTTCTTGAGTTTATCACAAATCTTGAATGAATATACTATGTAGTGTTCAACTTGTGTGAAACACTCTTTCGTGCACATCTTTTCTCTGACGTGAATTGGCATTTCAACATAAGAACTGTTCTCATCTTTCTTGATTTCCTTTTCAGACATCAATTTCTCCATTTCTGATTTCAATTGAGCAATTGTCTCATCTTGCTTTGCAATGATTTCTGACAAGTTGCTAATTTCTTTATCTTTCTTTTCAATCTCTTGAATGGAAACAACATCATTGTTTTCACTCCAATCATATTCTTCTTCATCTTCCTGATTGTCATGAGAATTTGCTTGACTCACAAGCGCAAGTTTTGTGTGTTCATGAAAGTCTCTTCTCTTTTGATCACAAGCTTTGACAACTTGAAGATATGTTGTTTCAAACATGTAATTGAATTCTGTAATAAATTCATTGATATCTTCTCTTTTATTTTCTTCTCCGATCACGGGTAACATGCCCGTTGACATTTTTCTTGAATTTTCAAAGTCATTTTGATAATTGTTCTGGGAAGTCATGGTGGCTAAATATGACTAATTTGAAATTTTGGAAAAATGAATTTTTCGTTTTTCCAGACTTTTTTTTTTGTCACTGTTGGGACGGGTCAACAATTGAGACGGGTCAACAATTGAGACGGTTGAACAGTTGAGACGGCTGAACAGTTGAGACATGTGACAATTGAGACGGGTCACTGTTTGGTCGTGTCAACAACTTGGGACGGCTGAACAGTGTCTTCACCCGGCTGAACAGTTTCTTCACCCGGCTGAACAGTGTTTTCACCGGCTGACAGGTTCACACGGCTGAACAGTGATTTCCTTCTATCACCCGGCTGAACAGTGAATTTTTCTTCTTCACCCGGCTGAACAGTATCTGTTTTTCTTCACCTGGCTGAACAGTGAATTTTTCTTCTTCACTCGGCTGAACAGTGAATTTTTCTTCTTTCTTCACACGGCTGAACAGTAAATGACAATGTTTGGACGTGTGAGACAATATTTGGACGTTTCAAGCACCTTTCAGACGGGTCAACTTAGTTGTTTCAACACTTAGAAAAATTTTCTTGAATCAATCACTCAATTCTTCAATTCTTCTTCAGATTATGATGCTTTTCTGGGCAAATATCAATCAATTCTTCAAATCTTCATATCAGATTGACTTTTCAAAGACAAAATTGTGATGAACATAAGATCAATTCTTCAATTTTTGTGGTTTTTTGTTCATTTCAATACTTGTATTAGCTTAGGAATGATGTTTCTAACAATCCTTCAAAGTATTACACCTTGAAACAAGCTAAATCTCATTCAGATCTGGATTTTTGATGAAGAACACAACAAGTGGGTTTTGAGACAATTGGACAAAATATGGATCGAAATCAACAAATCAGTGATGTTTGATCATGAACGAAGCTTAGGATAGTGATTTCTAACATATCTCAATCAACAATTTCTCAATATCAACAACAAATTCCAGATTTCAAATTTGAGCAGTGAATATGACGAATTTGAACAATTTCTTCAAAAACACAGTCAAATCTTCACCAATTGATCTCAAACTTTGCAGTTCTTTACACAAACATGAATCAAAGCTAATGGTAGCTAAAATTCCATCAATAACAACAACAATCAAAGATCACCCAATGGCTCTGATACCAATTGATAGGTTCGAGACGAACCGAGCTTGGATCTAGATCTGAGATCGTTTGGGGATGTTGTTTGTGATCAGTGATGCGGAAACTCACTGATCACGTATTGATGCTTGAATGTTCATGAAGATCAATGCAAAGTATGATGAAGATGATAATAATATGAATAGGTGAATTGTATTAGATCAAATATGAAGGTTACAAAGGATATGGAATGAAATGTAGGCAACTCCCTTAACAAATGACCTAGGTGATGGTATTTATAGTCTATACCATTCACCTTACAATGTAACCTAACCACGTGCAGTTAAGCACAAACGCGCATTTAAGCACGTAACGATTACACAAATATTCTAAGACAAATACAAATTATGAACGTCTTCACCCGCGCTTGCTCGTGATGATGCTCGATATCTTCACTCGCTTATATTTGGAAAGTGACATCTTCAAATAACCCCAACAAGATTTATGCAATTCATTTATGTCAATTTAGTACAGTTATTATGCATCATATAATTGCCAAAATAATGCTGCTATAAGCAGTGGGTTATCAATCTAATTGTGCAATTTTTATGCATTTTAAAGTTATTAAAACAGTGCAGTTTGTTGGTGTCAAATTAATTCAATATTATACATTTAAAAGCTTCCTAAACAAGGCATTATATGTTAGTACTATTAGTATAAGAGATGTGTATTATCTTCGAGTATGATAATGCAAATTTTCATGTTTCTCATCATTTGCAGTGCAAACTTTAAATTTCAAAGGTTTTAGATACGTCAACAGGTGGCAAGACACTGATTTTTAGCTATTCTCATACTAGATTTTTAGCTATCTAATTTGAAATATTTAGTCGTCTAATTTGGAATTTTTAGCTATCCCTTTAATTTATGTTACTTCATCGTGACAATGTAAAGCTTTTCATTACATGATGTTATATTTTTTGGATTCATAAAATGTTAAACTAAAACATATTAATTTTTGACACTATATTCACCCTTGCTTTTACGTTTGGTTGGAGATTCTATCTTATGCTTAGTGCCAATTTTAAAAGTAGTTGTTGATACTCATTTTGATGCACCAGTCAAGATATGTAAAAACAATTTCCAGTTATTGTATGCTGTGTAATAACGATCAACGTACAAAAGCCAATGTTAATATCTTGTTCGTGTAGGTTTGTATCTCTCATGACTCGTTTTCAGCCACAGACAGTTGTATGTAATTATTTCCAAAGTCAAAAACAAGTAAGGATTAAAGATTTTGATTTGTAATCAAGAAAAAGATATAGAAACTCAACAACTAATGTAGTTTTTAAAAAAGTTTTATAATGTTTATAAAATATTAGATTTTGCTAAAATAAAGTTGAAAATTTATATGATAGTATATAGACAACCCGTATACACGGGTCTAATACCCGGTACTAATGTATGTATGATGGTGTGGTGGATAGATGAGGGATAATGTTTAAGAGATGAAAAAAGACAAAAGTAATTTGGTTGGTGATGTGCAGCCGTACAAGACTCTCAACGCCCGCCAACGATCCCCCCTCTATATATATAAAAAAAATGACATCCATTCCTTCACGCCAATTTCACATCTCTCTCACCATTTCAAAACTACTATTTCCACAACATATACATATAATGATTGCTCCGGATGAAGAAGATGATCATAATTCAAATTGTTTCTTTGATTTCACCTTCATCGATCAGATGCCGGATGAACTCCAACATTTGGATCTCTTCACCGATCTAAGGTTAATTCTCTTCTCTTTTACTTTAATTCATGATCTCGTCAATTCTCTGCTTTCATCCTATATCTTCATATGTTTAGGTTTTTATAATCTATTTGTTTATCATACTTGCAGCACAGGGTTCTTGGTAGGGGTGTGCAGAAAACCGAATTAACCGATCGGTTACCGAATTAACCGATTAAACCGAACCGAAATAACCGAACCGAATTATTTACCGAACCGAAATAACCGAACCGAACGACTAACCGACTTTTTGGGTTCGGTTCGGTTAGTCATTTTAATAGCACCGAAAAATACCGACCCGACCCGAAGAATTATGTCGTTCTTTTTTTTTACCAAGCAATACTAATTTACTAATAAGAATTATGTTGTTCCTTTTTTTTTAGCTAAACCTTGATCCCAATAAAGACTCTTGACGTTCCCTCTTCTCCCCCTATTTGAGTTTTTCCCGCTCACCTTCTCCTCCATTGATGACGCAGCCTCACAATTCTGGGTCTAGATATGCTACCTCAAATGTGGTATTTATTGAGCTTTCTAAATTGCATTCTAGTATAACAACTATGTCTTTAAGTGATGTTCAGAAGGAGAAGGACATGGCGGTGTCTATGAAACAAAAGCTTGCAAAATATTGGGATAACATTGACAACATTAATCTTCTGTTGTATGTGGCTCTAATTCTAGACCCACGAAATAAGATGTCTTATCTTGGGTATAGTTTAAGTTTGGTATATGGTTCAGATGCCATCGAGAAGATCAAGGCTGTTGCAGCACTAGCGAAAGGAGCATTGAAGGAGTTGTATAATGCTTATAAATCAAAAATAGACAAAACACAAGAGCCACATAGTACATCGGTTTCAACAAGTAATGGTGACTTAGAAGAAGGTTACTTAAAGTATTTAGAGAAAGAAGGTGAACTTGGGGTAGATAATAATGAAGTAGAAATCTATTTGCGTGATGGGAAGGAAAATAGGGCTGATGATACATTTGATGTATTAGGTTGGTGGAAGATAAACTCTATGAAATTCCCTATTCTCTCTAAAGTCGCTAGACATGTTTTGGCAATGCCGATCTCGACGGTTGCGTCGGAGTCAGCTTTTAGTACTGGTGGTAGGGTGATTGATAAATATAGGAGCTCTCTTACTCCTAAGACCGCAGAAGCTTTGATTTGTGGACAAGATTGGTTGCGATCTTCACCATCGCATTTACAAGATTCTGACATGCTTGGTCAACAACTACAAGACATAATTGAAAATTTGGAGAACATTGAAGATGGTAATAATATTATTTTATTTTTTATGTAAGTAATAAATTTCTCTTATTACTTAAAGATTAACATATATATGTTATTTTTAGATATGTTAAGCGGGAGCAAAACACGCAAAGACTCTACAGTTGGAGGTGATGAAAATTGGGAGTAGATGAACATATTATGTAACAGGTTTAACTATTTTTTTTAAACTTGATTTATTAACTTGTTTAGGTTCACTCATCAAACAGATTATTTCTTAGTAGATAAGGTGTATGTAATGCAAATGTTTAATTTTGTAACAGATTTTGCTTGGAATCAAGCTACTTGGTGGGAGCGTGGCAATGTTTTTTAATATTAGTTAATGAATTTATTAGTTTCTTGCCATATTACTTGTGTTTTTGGTTTGTTTGAGACAAATTTTTATCTTGAGATGTAATGAACTTAAGTGAACTATGTAAGCACGTTTTATGTTTGTGATTTTGTTTATCTTCATGTTTAATTACTATGTTGTATGTTTGTCATGGTTATTGGTTAATATTGCTTGATAGAAACTCTTTACATGCAGGTCTTTGAAAGAAAAAGGGAAAAAAAATGTAGCATTACATACATGCCCTTTAGAGAGGAGGAGGAAAAAAAAAACGGGTTTACCGACTAACCGACCCGAAAACCACCGAAACCCGACTACCCGACTACCCGATTACCCGACCTACCATACGGTAAAAAAAAATGGTTTACCGATTACTTCGGGTTCGGTTCGGTGGGGGGTAATACCCGACCCGAACCGACCCGTGCACACCCCTAGTTCTTGGACTCCTCTTGTTGCAAGGAACTTGGATCAAGAAAGAGGTACGTTTTACAAATGGGAAAATGCCATAGATAATAGTTTTGATTTTATTTTCTTGTTTCAAATTTTTGTTATGTTATCATACTTTACAAATTTTTGTTGTTAGTATTTTGCTTTTAACATCTTGTCTTGTTTCAAGTAAACTTTAATTTTAATTTTAGTACATGTGTTTTGATATCATTAATAATAGTTTTGATTTCATTTTAGGTAACTTTGTAAAAACATAACCAAGTTTCAATTTTGTTCTAATTAAGTCACTCAAGTTTAAAAATTGTTCCAATTAGGTCACTCATTTTAATAGGTTTTGGTGCTTGTGATTTTATTTTCTAACAGAAAGGTCTCAAACACCAACTACATCCAGTATTTCTGTTAAATCTCGCTCACGCGCCCTGCATCTGAGAGATTAAAAATGTCATTTCTCCTCTTCTTTTATCCAGACATTATGTAGGTTAACATTTTTATTTAATCACATTTAAAAAAGAGTGAGAGAAATGATATTTTTACTCTTCGTGTGATGGAGACTTACCGAAAAATTGGATGAAGTTAGTGTTCGAAACTATTTTTGTTAGAAAATAACATAACAAGGACCAAAACTGTTAAGGTGTGGTGGGACGGTAACTGTTAATGGTATTAAAAATTGCAGTTTACTCTCTTGTTTTTACACAACAATTTTTAGATTTTCTAGGATAAATATATCCCAACCTGTCCGATCTGTCCGTGCTAGATCACTAAACCATCAATATGTCAGATGTTATTTTTTTCTCTTTAACATCTGAAAATGTTTTCTTTAGGATGAATTCGGCATCATGCTCTGTTACTGGTTCAAAAGCATGCAGAGAGAAGAAGAGGAGAGATAGGATAAATGAACGGTATGCTTATTTATTTTTAAGTGAAATCTTTTGTTAGACTAAAAGGGTAGGTGCTTAACTGTTTTAACTGCAAATTTTGAAAAGGTTTCAAGAGCTAAATGAAATACTTGACCCAGGAAGACCACACAAGACAGATAAAACAGTTATTCTGAGCGATGCGATTCGAAAGGTGATTCAGTTGAGAGAAGAAGCCGTGAAGCTTAAGGCGTCTACTCAAGATTTGCAGGCCAAAATCAGCGAACTAAAGGTGACCCTTTTAACTGATAATTACATGGCTGTTTGAGAGATGAAATTTGGACATTGTAAAGAAACAGTTACGGGTAATATTTAGTATGGTTGGACACTAAGAAATTTTGAGATTATAGGCATTAAATACAGCTACAAGATGATATGTGGAGCACTACAAGACTAGCAATATCTTGTTTTATATAATTTTTCATGGCATTAAGGAATTTAGGAGATTGTAGGCGTTAAATACAAACCAATTTCTTGTTATCTGCTTGTATGCATTTGGCAGTTTCACCTACTAGTGATAAGACATGGTCCAAATCCACCTAATCATATGCAAATGCTTTAAAACTGACATGGCATTTAGTTTCACATAATCACATGGTTGACCATTAAAGTTAGCTAGTTCAATCTTTTTGTTTGTTCGTAGGCTGAAAGGAACGAGCTAAGAGACGAAAAACAGAAAGAATTTAGGAGATTGTGGGCATTAATACAAACCAATTTTCTTGTTATCTGCTTGTATGTGTTTGGCAGTTTCACCTGTTAGTGATAAGACATGGCCCAAATCACCCTAATCATATGCAAATGTTTTAAAACTGCCATGTCTTTTAGTTTCGCATGGTTGGCCATTAAAGTCAGCTAGTTCAATCTTTTTGTTTGTTCGTAGGCTGAAAAGAACGAACTAAGAGACGAGAAACAGAAACTGAAAGCAGAGAAAGAAAGATTAGAGCAACAAGTTAAAGCCTTTAGTAGACCACCTGCCACACCAGCATTTTTCCCATATTCTCATATCCCAAATGTTGATGGGAAGTTTGTACCAGTCATGGGATACCATGGAGTTCCAATGTGGCCATTCGCATCTCTCCCTGCCGTTGATACCTCAGAAGATCATATTCATCGTTCGCCTCTAGCTTAGAAAAATCACAAATCACAATTGACCATTTTTACATTGTTTAACACGGGTTTTCATATATATCGAACAATCTTTATATGGTGATCCTTTGGTTTCTTACTGATAAAGAAAAGTTAATTGTAATCAGTTTTATCTTAAAATACCTCACCAGTTGATGTCGACTGGAAGATGAAATATATTAGTTTGACTTTAAAAGTCAAATGTCCACATCTTTAAATGATTTGATATTTTTTTCTTTTGGCTTTTGGGTTTTGTCGGTGATTTTAGTGTTATCAACTCATTTTTGTTGGTTAGATTTACTTAAGAAGAAAGTGAAGAATAAACGGGCCTTGATACGGGTTAGAAAGGGTAGGATGATAGATTACATGCTTGTTGGAGACTAATTTGATTTTTGGCATTGTCGTCGTCTGTTCCATGTGGGGTTCTAAGAGGTCTCGGCCCCTTGTCGGGTTCAAGGGGCTGAACAACAAGGTGGGGCTTCGATGGTTTGATTATTTTTTTTAGAATAACGGTTGGTGCCACGGCTTATGACCGAGGCACTTAAAGGTGCAAGTATATTTAGAAATTAGTTATTTAGTTATGACATGGTTTGATTACTTTTTTAGAATAATGATCGGTGTAAAGGCCTATGACTGATGTACTCAGAAGTGCAAGTACCGTGATCGAAACCCCGCTTCTAACACCAATATGTGTTCTTCATCGGCATTGGGACTCCACCATTACTGCGAACGCATTGGATGCTGACCACAACTCTTCTTACGGGCCAAGTTGATCGGATTCAAAAATTGTCAACCATCTGTTTCTTGGAAAAACTAGACATGAACCTTTATCCATGTTATGTAAAACCATTAGGCTCAGACACAAAGCCAAGTGATATCCCGGACGAGCTTTATTGCCATAATTCAAATAACACCAGTAAAAATTGAACTTAAGTCTACATAAGTCATCTTATCTTATTACTAATAGACCACAAGTAAGATTACGTGGTTTGATTAGTAAGTTCTCAATAATAACATATTAAACTTTGATAGGAATTGGTCATAATAGAAAGTGGCACCTATGATCATTAACAAAACTCTCTTAAGAGTAATACCAACAATAATTGTAATATATAATAAAATATCACGTGTCACACGTTAGATAATAAATCCGTAAACACAAATTTAAAAATTAAATTAAAAAAACCTCAAGAAAAAGTCGAACAAAAAAGACAGAGAAAAAAAAACGTGACCATGAATTAAAGAGAACGGCCCTACCGAGACCAAATACTTTTTCTAAACAACACAAATGTAACTATTTAAAACATGAGTTAAAAGAAGTATATATATATATATATATACACATATATATATATATATACTAGTCGAATACCCGCGCGATGCTGCTGTGACGATAATATAGAACACGATACTCTTTTTTTAGTTCATAAAGACTCTCGTGATATCTTTAAGTTATTGAGTTAATAGTATTAGTGTGATCTATTTATGTATGTCAAAAGTATGTTGCGTTTATTCTTTCATTTGTATAGTATCATCGTGATTGAGAAGTTTTAACTCTAGTGCAAAGTGTAAGCAATTACATATTAACCTTTTGAACTCAAAAATCATCATACGTTTTGTGAACGCTTTTACTTTTCAGGTCAAATCTTAGTACTTTTCAAATGTGAAGTCTCAATATTAAAGATAATATATACGTTTGATATTACCAAGTTTGATGCTTTTCTAAAGTTGAATATAGTGGCAAAGTAGCTGGAAAATGTTAATTTTGGAGCATGACAATTTGAAAGATTAGATTTTTAAGGCATAAGTGCTAATGCAAAATTCATTAGGCAAATCAAAAACCAATGTGTGTTTATGTTTAGTGCTCCTTAAATTTTACCAATCCATGCATCAGAGCCCTTAATGACGTAATTATTTAATTTTCTATTCTAAACAAAGTTAGCATCTATCTAAAATCTAAGTAAAATAATATGCAACTTGTGCTAAGAGTCATACAACCTCAAAATAGCCATGAAACCTGTGAATTCATTTAAACATACATCCAAAACCTCATCAACAAACCTTCAAACTTTAACCGATTCCACGTTTCAGTTATTCACAAGTTTCATGAATATTCTACCTCAATCTTCAACGTGTTCACAACTTGTTTAATGCATACAATTAAAAAAGTCGTAGATGTCTTACAATAATGCGTACATAAAATTTCAAACTTTTTGCCTAGTTATTAACACATTTACTGAAATGGCAACTTAAAAAAGTACGAAAAGGAGAATTAAGCAATCTATATACATTCGGTTAAAGCTACCAGCATAGTTGCACAGATCTCCTATGTTAGGACTCAAACTCAATGCACATAGATTAGAACTCACCATAGTCAACCTTCATTACAAATCAACTAAATTAGTGAATCTATATTCAAGTATGGTAACTTTTGTTGGGTTATTTGAAGATGTCACTTTCCAAATATAAGCGAGTGAAGATATCGAGCATCATCACGAGTAAGCACGGGTGAAGACGTTCATTAATTGTATTTGTCTTAGAATATTTGTGTAATCGGTTCGTGCTTAAATGCGCGTTTGTGCTTAACTGCACGTGGTTAGGTTACATTGTAAGGTGAATGGTATAGACTATAAATACCATCACCTAGGTCATTTGTTAAGAGTTGCCTACATTTCATTCCATATCCTTTGTAACCTCTATATTGATCTAATACAATTCACCTATTCATATTATCGTCATCTTCATCATACCTTGCATTGATCTTCATGAACATTCAAGCATCAATACGTGATCAGTGAGTTTCCGCATCACTGATCGCAAACAACATCACCAAACAATCTCAGATCTAGATCCAAGCTCGGTTCGTATAGAACTATCAATTGGTATCAGAGCTGTTGGGTGATCTTTGATTGTTGTTGTTATTGATGGAATTTTAGCTACCATTAGCTTTGATTCATGTTTGTGTAAAGAACAGCAAAGTTTGAGATCAATTGGTGAAGATTTGATTGAGTTTTTGAAGAAATTGTTCATGTTCGTCATTTCACTGCTCAAAATTGAAATCCGGAATTTGTTGTTGATATTGAGAAATTGTTGATTGAGATATGCTAGAAATCATAATCCTAAGCTTCGTTCATGATCAAACATCACTGATTTGTTGATTTCGATCCATATTTTGTCAATTTTTGTCAAAACCCACTAGTTGTGTTCATCACAAAAAATCCGGATCTGAGTGAGATTTAGCTTGATTCAAGGTAGAAAAACTTTGAAGGAGTGTTAGAAACATCATTCCTAAGCTAATACAAGTATTTAATTGAACAACAACAACAAAAATTGAAGAATTGATCTATTGTTCATCATAATTTTGACTTTGAAAAGTCAACCTGATATGAAGATTTGAAGAATTGATTGATATTTGCCCAGAAAAGTATCATAATCTGAAGAAGAATTGAAGAATTGAGTGGTTGATTGAAGGAAATTTTCCTAAGTGTTGCTACAACAAAGGCTGACCCGTCTCTACAGTACATGACCCGTCTCCACAGTACTTGACACTGTTCAGCCGGGTGAAAGAAGAAAAACACTGTTCAGCCGGGTGAAGGAACTGTTCAGCCGGGTGAAGTACTGTTCAGCAGGGTAAAGACACTGTTCAGCAGGGTAAAGACACTGTTCAGCCGGGTGAAACACTGTTCAGCCGGGTGAAGTAGAAGAAATCACTGTTCAGTCGGGTGAAAACACTGTTCAGCCGGGTGAAGGCACTGTTCAGCTGGGTGAAGCACTGTTCTGCCGGGTGAAGCACTGTTCTGCCGGGTGAAGCACTGTTCAGCCGTCCCAAGTTGTTTACCCGTCCCAACAGTGACCCGTCTCTAAAAAAAAAAAAAAAAAAAAAATCTGGAAAATCGAAATATTCATTTTTCCAAAATTTCAAATTAGTCATTTTTAGCCACCATGACTTCCCAGAAAAAGTATCAAAATGACTTTGAAAATTCAAGAAAAATGTCAACGGGCATGTTTACCGTGATCCGAGAAGAAAATAAAAGAGAAGATATCAATGAATTTATTACAGAATTCAATCACATGTTTGAAACAACTTATCTTCAAGTTGCCAAAGCTTGTGATCAAAAGAGAAGAGACTTTCATGAACACACAAAACTTGTTCTTGTGAGTCAAGCAGATTCTCATGAATATCATGATGAAGAAGAAGAATATGATTGGAGTGAAAACAATGATGTTGTTTCCATTCAAGAGATTGAAAAGAAAGATAAAGAAATCAGCAACTTGTCTGAAACCATTGCAAAGCAAGATGAGACAATTGCTCAACTGAATTCAGAAATAAAGAGATTGATGTCAGAAAAAGAAAACGAGAAAGATGTTCAGAGTTCTTATGTTGAAATGCCAATTGAAGTCAGAGAAAAGATGTGCACCAAAGAATGTTTTCAACAAGTTGAACACTACAGAATATACTCTTTCAAGATTTGTGATAAACTCAAGAAGGAAGAGCAAATGCACAAGAATCTGAAAGAACAGCACGAAATATCTGATCAAAGAATCACATCTCTCGAAGAGACACTCAAGAAAAGTGAAAGAGAAGCAACGAATGTCAAGAATGAAGCTGCAAAATCAAACACACACTCATCCAGTGTGATCAAAGATTTGCAAGAAGAGATTACAACGTTGAAGAAACTCTCTGAAATGGTTAATTCAGAAAACAGCAGTCTGAAAACCAAGCTTCAAGAAGAACAAGAGAAATTCAAAAGTCTTCAAGAAGATCACAAACTGTGTGAAGACAGATTCAAATCTCTTACACAGAATGTTGATTCAATGCTTTCTGAAAAACATAATCTGAATGTACAACTCATGGAGCTCACTGACAAATTGAATAGATCACAATCTGATCTTGTGAAAATCAAAGAAGAAGTTGAAAAAGGAAAGTCATACGAACAAGAAAACGAAGGATTAGTGCCAACCGGAATTGTTGGATCACTATCTTCTCAAGAAGAAGAAGAAAAGACACAAGAGGTTCAGTCAAAGAAGAAGAAGAAGAAGGTTAGAAGAAAGAAAAGCAAAGCCAAGAAGAACAAGACAAAGGCCGCTTCATCTGATTCTACACCACAGATTCCTTCTACTTCAAAGTCTCAAGATTCCGAATCCCCGAGTGATTCAAACAGTGACGTCTACTGTTTAATCTGTGACTCTGAAACTCATCATATCTCTGATTGTATCTACAGTCAAGGTGTCTTTCCTTTTGGGTCAAAAGGTGACAAGTTCAAGACTCCAGCTCCTTCAAGAAAGATTCAACAAGATGCAGAGGTCAAAGCTTCTCAGAAACAACAATCTTCAACAGCAAAGACTTCTCAGAAGAAAGGAAAGAAGTCTCCCTTCAAGGCTCATCAGAAGTACTGCGAGATTTGTGAGATGTACAATCACAAGACGTCAGAGTGCTACTACAACAAGTACTGCACCAACTGTCAGATGTACAACCACGACACAATGGAATGTTACTACAACAAGTATTGCTCTATTTGTGACATGGTCAATCACAACACATCCGAGTGCTACTACAAGCCGAGAAGGTCCGTCCAAAGAAGTTCATCATGTGCATACCCTTCCAGGTACGTTTCTAACTTTAAAAGATCTAATCATAGACATTCGTTTGATGTAAATCAACATGTCAATGATTCATGGATACCAAAGTTTGTCAAAAAGAAAAAGAGAAATTATGATTTAAATGATAAAATGATTCCAATAGTGAATAAATCTTTGAATAAGAAATATAGTCAACAAAACCTGTTTTTAAATGAAATTCACAATTTGTTTGAAAATGACTATAATTACTCTTTTGACAAACAATCCATGAAAGAAGATGAAGGTACAAATTACATTGTATCATCAGAACCACCACCTGAAGGTATTCCTTGCACTTATGAGAATATCTCTTATGTTGATGAATTTGGACGACCCAAAACCGAAATGGTTTGGGTCATTACCTCTAACTGATTTGTTAGTGTGTTAGGGACAGTTATGGAGGCCGGTCAAACAAAGCAAAGAAGACCGTGGCTGATCCCTTATCATGACAAGATACCGAATCTTGTTCATGATGCCTTCGATGCAACTGACGCCAAATGGAGTTGGAAACAAAAAGGAATCATTGCAGGAATTTTAAAAACATTTTCAAAAAATCAAACAATGATGGCAGTGCAAGAAACAACCGATGTTTCATTTCGTCTGTTTAGATTAAGTATATTGCATGCACTCTTCATACGTTGATAACATATCTGTCATTTTCTTTTCATTAAACTTTCAATTTTCTTAGAAATTTAAAAGTTTAGGGGGGAGAAATCATTATTAAAAAAAAATCATTATTAAAAAAAAATGATAAAATCAGAAAAATCCAAAAAAAAATATATGTTGAATCTACTTGCACGTACATGAGAAATGATAGTACACTAGAGTTATTCGACACATCATTTTTAAACAATAAAGACTGAAGCGTGAAAATTGATGTGCGAGACGGCTCAGACAATTATACTGAACAAGTATATTCTTTGATGATTTAACTAAATTCTAATGAGTTTTTGTGGTTGAAACGTCTTAGTGCATGTGAAACGTTTATACAAATCAAATAGATATCTTGTGACGCAACGAAATACATCGGGTAATGATGCAATCTATTCAGTGTGATGAACCGCATCGTGAGCTTCTTTGTTGTGGTATCCACAGACCTAAAGTCTCACACGAAGTCTCTTTTGAGCTTCAAGATGCAGCAAAAGATTCCAAAATGGAACAAAAAGAGTCCCAAATGCGGACCGTCACCAATCAAATTCCAAAATGGAATTCAGAAGATTCCCAAGGGGAACAATAGGAAATGAAAAATTCTAAAAAGGAATTCAAAAGAAGTCCCAAAGTGGACCAAATCCAAATAGAACCCAAATTCCACACTGTTTATGATTGTAAGTGACCTGACGTGTTGAGTTGTTCTCAGGATATTTAGAATGTACAACCACGACACAGTGTATAACTTTCTAATGTGCAAGGTATGGGTCACTCAAAACTTATTCTTAATCAACCTAATTAATCATCAAGAATAGAAAAAGTAACTGTGTCACTTCGAGCTAATTGATTTGTTCAACAATTCATCACTCAATTACTTCACAATTCAAATGTCTATTCTTAAAACTGCAAAACATGTGTTGGATTAATTGCTGGTATGATCTCATTGCAGGTTAAAGATTTAGAATGTAAAGAGAAAATTCCAAAAATATCAAAAGCATTGAAAAATTCAAAACACCAAAAATATTGTCATTTTAATCTTTTTCTTTTGTGTTGGCAGTTTAACTTGTGTTATTGATGTAGGAGTTGTTCATTAAGCAATATCTCATCCGATTGAGAACTTAATCTTTACATTGATGATAAATGCACATTATTGCCTGAGTTTTAATGTTTTTCTTTGAGTTGCAGGAACAGTTTCCATTGCAGAACAAGCTTCCACACGATTTGAAGATGTTCCTGTTCAAGCCTGATTCCAGTCCAAAGATCTCCAAGTCAGATTGCTGAGTGTTAAGAATCCTCCTCTTAATATCTCATACACAGATCCCGTTAACCTCTAAAGCAAAAGTTGAGGGGGAGTATTCTAAGTCAAAGAAGTCTTCGCATTCTACTTCAACCGTTGAATAAGATCTCGTTGCTGATATATAGATTCACCGGAATCTACTCTCTGCATATTTCTTTCCATAGCCTCTGATGTTACTCAAAAGGGAGAGAAGGATACAGATTGCTTGTTGCAAGACAGAGTTTTGGCAGCATCATCTTAGGGGGAGTACTGTTGGGTCCTCTTGAAGATAATGCATATCAAAACTTTAAGTTGCTCTCTATGCTCGTCACATGAAGATTTAAGCTAATATGTCAGATTTGTAAAGTGTCATCTTAGGGGGAGTACTGTTGGGGTTATTTGAAGATGTCACTTTCCAAATATAAGCGAGTGAAGATATCGAGCATCATCACGAGCAAGCACGGGTGAAGACGTTCATTAATTGTATTTGTCTTAGAATATTTGTGTAATCGGTTCGTGCTTAAATGCGCGTTTGTGCTTAACTGCACGTGGTTACGTTACATTGTAAGGTGAATGGTATAGACTATAAATACCATCACCTAGGTCATTTGTTAAGAGTTGCCTACATTTCATTCCATATCCTTTGTAACCTCTATATTGATCTAATACAATTCACCTATTCATATTATCATCATCTTCATCATACCTTGCATTGATCTTCATGAACATTCAAGCATCAATACGTGATCAGTGAGTTTCCGCATCACTGATCGCAAACAACATCACCAAACAATCTCAGATCTAGATCCAAGCTCGGTTCGTATAGAACTATCAACTTTGGTGAGCCCACTACAATTATATTCCCATAATCTTGATTGAATTAAATTCCCTACATCACCAAAAAAAAAGATCAAGGTTAAATAATTCATAAAAATTTCGGTTTTAATTCAAATAATGTCGGGTTCTGAATGCCTTTTATTGATATTATTTGCTATATAAAAGAAAACCATCTCTATGAATTTTTGCGCTCTTCCAACAACAATATGTGTTCAAAAGAATTCAGTATGACGTTCAGATAATGCAAAAAGGAAATTAGTCAACAACCAAGCTACAAACTTGGATATGAAATCTCCCCAAAATAAACAACTTACTCAACCAAGCTGCAAACTTTTTAAACATGTTGTATTACATCCGTCTTTTCATTCGTCATGATGCGTTTGTTTTTGCGAAGAACATTTGATTCGAGTCTAACCATGCTAATGACCAAACCAAATAGTTTTTTAAATTGGGCACCTGCAAAGAGTAATGACCAAACCAAATTAAGGACTATAAATTTATATTTGGGAACCAAATATTGCTAAAGAAAATATGAAAAGTATTTGTAAAAGCATACATGTTGATACGGTTGTGACATCTGCCCCGAACCTGAACCCGGACACCCGACTCGAACCCGAAGTTTTATCTCTTTTAAAATTGTAATCATTTTTATTTCTTCAAATGTAACGTTCGTTATGGTTATGAATAAATATGATGCAATTTACGTTATTCCCATCTCAATTAAATAATTGTATTTATATTCTCGTGTGCCATATGATTTTAATTGAAATGACGAATCTCAAAATATACATTAATATATATGTGTATGGCTCGTAAAAGAAAACTATTAAAAACGTTAAACAAAACCGCCTTTAAATCTTGTAAAAGTCTCTTAATGTCGTGAACGAACTAAAACTACAAAAACGTCAATCCTATAAACATTACAAATTTAATTAGTTAAGTTAGTTAATTAATATAACTATAAAACTAACTTTGGGCCAATATTGTAAACTTTAAAAACTATATTTAAAAGTTATCAACCTAAAATGAACAAAACACAAAGCCCAGGGACTGATTTTGTAAAATTGTTTTAAACCCAAACCACCCCCCTGCGCATTCCTTTCCTCACGCGTTTCCGGCGAGCTGCACCGGCCAAGTTTCCGGCCAAACCTGCATTTTCCGGCGACCCTTGTTTCACACGTTTAAACTTTCCATGATTAGCCGAAAATCATCCCAAAGACTTTCCTTTTCTCGTACGAATCTTAACCCTCAATATTTCGCGTAAATTACAACTAACTTGGTCGATTGATTAGAGATTCAAAATCAAACCCAAAATCTCCTTACCTTAATTAGGTCTCGAATCAACGATTTATTTAACTCACATCCTTCCAAAAGCTCGACTAACATAACACAATTACCAAAATCATCTCAATTCTTCAACACAATCACCGAACCCACAAATCTAATACCAAAACCCAATTTCCGGCGACTTCAGTCGTTTTCAACGCTCCGGTCACCAATTCAGGTATATTTTGTACTCGTTTTAATCCTCTTAATCTTCTACAACTATCTAACACATCGATTTGATCTCATATCGTTTCCAGATTCGTTGAAAATCATCAAAGCAGTCGACTTTCTTCTTAAACACGAACCCATATCAAACGTTCATCCACAGGTATGTTTTATACATCAAAATTCTCGTAAGATCATGGGGATTAAAAGCCCTATGATTGTTTGGTCATGGGTTAACTGATTCGGAAGAATTGGAATGATTTCGTTCTAGGGCTTGAATGCTTATGGGTGTTCTTGGTTAATAGAAGATAAAATAATTTTAAAACAGACTAATTAAACAAAAAAACGAGTCTGGTGTAGCGGTTGGCATTGCTTGTTCACTACGGCGAGGTCGTGGGTTCGATCCCCACTGCAAACTCTTCTGGTTATTTTTATTTTTAGTCCTTTCTACATATTTGTTAATAATAAATTGTAATGGTTTCTTTTTACGATGCTATGGTTTCTTTTTGTTTCTTGTTTCTTTTTCAAAATGAGATCATATAATATGTTAATCTAGTTTGGCCGCTTGATGCAATCTTATGTGTTAGGAATAGAAATTATATTATTTGTAATTTCTACATGTGCTTATTACGATGCTATGGTTTCTTTTTGTTTCTTGTTTCTTTTTCAAAATGAGATCATATAATATGTTAATCTAGTTTGGCCGCTTGATGCAATCTTATGTGTTAGGAATAGAAATTATATTATTTGTAATTTCCACCGGTACGATATTAGCGCTAATGGCTTGACAAGCCCACCTACACTAATGGCCTGATAGGTGATTAGACCCGGCGATTCTTTTGTTGATTCTATAGGTTAGATTATGTTGCTAAACGAGATGCTTGTTACTACGTTGCTATGTCCCTTGAGATGCTAAAAATATTTATTGATAACTTATACAACGAGATGGTTCAATGACGGTTCAATAAATGTTATCAATAAATGTAACACGGTTGATTCTATGTTGATTCTATGTTGATTCTATGGTCATGGTTGAATGATATAATGATATTGCTATACACATAAACTTGCGTGACATATTCATATTGATCTCGGATTTCATATTACGTATTAGCAAATGTGTTTTTACTCACTAGCTAATTCTTTAGCTAACTTATTTTACACATGTTTCAGGTGGCGTTTGATTTGTTTATGCTTTACAAGACACGTAGGATTGCTTTTGGACCTAGATTAAAAGTTACTTAAATAGTTTTAATTATTGGTTTTTGCTTTCGTATTTAAGACTATTTACTTTTTCCTTGTCATGACATTGATGCTTAATTAAATATTAAAATATGCTTTTAGTGTGCCATGTGCTTTGTACTAATGATATCCAATTCACTTGACAACCCGGTGTTTTCCGCCACCGGGCGGGGTGTCACAGTTTGGTATCAGAGCCATGGTTATAGGGAACTAGGATAGGGTATTAGAAACACACCGACCTAGACTATAACCTAAGAGTCCTTAGTGCAAATAGATGTACTTAGGAATTCTTTTAGACTTAATTGTTTTCCTTCTACGAACCTTTCTATGCTTTTCTTTACCTCATTTCTTATCCGATTTCGCGAAGGAGCTACAAGAGACTCGTCTGTGTGATAGGATCTTTCTCTTTGTGGAATCTCGTCATCGTCTTAAGTGAGTTTGAAACGTGAGGACGCGTGCAATCTGGAAGGGGGAACGCCTGTATCACGGACATCCTGTCTAAGGCAAGCATTTCGTATAAATCTCTTTAAGAGACCTGTATGCTTACCTGGGGATGTTCGAGATGAGTGTGAACCTATAGGCTAAAGCACGCCTTCTCGAATACGTGGAAAAACGAACTTAGCACTTTGATAAGTCTTACGTGTCAAAACCCAGACACATTCCTAAGCCTTCAAATTTTATTTTTGTTAATGATTCTATGATTTTCTTTACAACGATTTACGATTATTTCTATGAATTCTTTTATTAATTCAAACGTTATTCCAAATTCATTTATTAATGTTTCTATAAAGTTTCTAAGTGATTTCTATGACGTGTTTCTAAGGATTCTATGATGCTACCAGTACTATTACTATTTCATTTAATCAAAATTTTGTCACAACTTATGTTATCATAATTTTGATCTATGTCTCACGAAAATTTTTCGATCTTATCTTGTAGAATGTCAACGAGAAGCGAGCGACTTGCTAACACGATCGCAACTCACATGGCCAACATGTTACCTGATCTCGTGAACGAACTTAACGCTGCTAACCAAAACAAAGAACCTAAGACTCCCCACTGTACTCTTAAGTACTTTAACTCGTGTGGTCCCACTAAATTCTTTGGTACTGAAGGGGCTACGGGTCTTCTCCAATGGTATGAGAGCATGGAGAGTACCTTCGTGAACTGCGAATGCCCTGACCATCTCAAGGTCCGTTATGCCACGAGTGTCCTACAAAAGGGTGCTTTAACGTGGTGGAACGATGAGAAACGTAGACGCGGCGAGGATGAAATCTCCGAGATGACTTGGGATGAGTTCAAAACCGCAATGACCAATAAGTATTGTCCTCCCAGTGAAATTAGAAAGCTCGAGGGTGAATTTTGGGGTCTCAAACAAGAAAGTGGTGAGAACGTGGCCTACAACGATCGTTTTTCTCAGCTCAGCACTCTATGCCCCAACATGGTAACTCCCGAATCTCGTGGTATTGAACAATACATCGGGGGTTTACCGATGACTATTCAAGATGCTGTTTGGGGCAGTAAGCCCGATACTGTGGGAGAGGCAATGACCTTAGCGAGCCGCCTTACTGAAAATCATGTGCGGGCCGGTACTTTGACCCGAAAGGGTAATAAGAAGCTCAAGGGTTCTTCTGATGATTCTAAGCCTTCGGATGGAGGTTCTTACAAGGGTTATAAGCCCGAATCTTCTTCTAATCCCAAAAAGCGTAAGAACGGCGGTACCAATTATGCTATTACTGCTCCCAATCCTCCTGTGGCGCCGCAAGGGGGTAATGTGAACCGAAAGCCGTATACGGGGAACTTGCCCAAGTGTACTAAATGTCCCTTCCATCATTCTCCTGAAACTCCTTGTCGAAGGTGTAACATGTGTCAACGTGTTGGGCATTTGGCTAAGGATTGCTACAACAATCCTAATAACAACAAGGCTACTCCGGGCCGGGCTTGTTATAACTGCGGTGACCCAACTCATTACCGTAACAACTGCCCACAGCCCATTAATGTGAATGTGAACACCAATGCAAATGCTAACCAAGCGGGCCGGGCTAGGGCTTTCAACATCAATCCTAATCAAGCCCAAGCAAACAACGATGTGGTGAACGGTATGTTTCTTATTAATGATCGCTATGCTTCTATTCTATTTGATTCGGGTGCCGATAGGAGTTTTGTTTCCCTAGAGTTTGCTTCTTCTTTTGCTGTTAGTTGTATGGGCCTTGATAGACCTTATGTGGTAGAGGTAGCAAATGGGAAGTGTGTTACTATTAGTTCATACTTTAAGGGGTGTAGGCTTAATCTTTTGGGCCATGTTTTCTGTATCGATCTTTTACCTATGACTCTCGGTAGTTTTGATGTTATTATCGGTATGGACTGGTTGTCCGCTACCGGTGCGGAAATTCTGTGTCGGGAAAAGGTTGTTCGAGTTCCTCTTCCATCGGGTCAAACTTTGAATATCTCGGGGGAGAAATCTTCCGTCGGTTTGAAACTCATGTCTTGTGTCGAAGCTCAAAAGTATTTGCGTAAGGGCTATGCTGCGTTTTTGGCTCGTGTCGAACTTAAGAAGACGGAAGAGAAGAAGCTCGAAGATATTCCAGTTGTGCGGGACTTTGCTGAGGTTTTTCCCGAGGACGTAACCGGTCTTCCACCCGCACGACAAGTTGAGTTCCGTATCGATCTCGTGCCCGGTGCTACTCCTGTTGCAAAAGCTCCTTATCGTCTCGCACCTTCCGAACTCCAAGAGTTGGCCAGTCAACTCCAAGAGTTATCCGATAAAGGTTTCATTCGTCCGAGTTCCTCTCCATGGGGTGCTCCCATCTTGTTTGTCAAAAAGAAAGATGGCTCGTTCCGTATGTGTATCGATTATCGCGAGCTTAATAAACTCACCATCAAAAATCGTTATCCATTGCCGCGTATCGATGACCTTTTTGATCAACTCCAAGGTGCAACTTGCTTTTCTAAGATTGATCTTCGTTCTGGTTATCATCAGTTGCGTGTTCACGAAGATGACATACTGAAAACTGCGTTTCGTACGCGGTATGGTCACTTTGAGTTCACGGTCATGCCTTTTGGCTTAACTAATGCACCTGCTGTTTTCATGGACTTGATGAACCGTGTTTGTCGACCGTTTTTGGACAAATTCGTTATCGTGTTTATTGATGATATTTTGATCTATTCCAAATCCAAATCCGATCATGAGCAACATCTTCGTACCATTCTTCAAATGCTTAAGCAAGAGCAACTCTATGCTAAGTTTTCCAAGTGTGAATTCTGGCTCAAGGAGTTTCAGTTTCTGGGTCACGTTGTTAACGAAAACGGGGTTCAGGTGGATCCCGCGAAAATCGAAACCGTCAAGAATTGGTCAGCACCTACCACTCCCACCGAAATCCGTTCTTTTCTTGGTCTAGCGGGTTACTATCGTCGGTTCATCGCCAATTTTTCTAAGATTGTTGTTCCTCTCACGTCCTTAACTTGTAAGAATGTACCTTTTGTGTGGGGTCCCGAGCAACAAAAAGCGTTTGATATTCTTAAAGACAAATTGTGTAACGCTCCGATTCTTACTCTTCTCGACGGCCACGAAGATCTTGTTGTTTATTGTGATGCTTCGAAACAGGGTCTTGGTTGTGTTCTTATGCAACGGGGTAAAGTCATAGCTTATGCCTCAAGGCAACTCAAAATTCATGAAAAGAACTACGCCACTCACGACCTTGAACTGGGTGCTGTGGTTTTTGCTTTCAAAATCTGGAGACATTACCTCTATGGTACCAAATGTCTCGTCTATACCGATCATAAGAGTCTGCAACATATTCTAAATCAGAAAGAGCTTAATATGAGGCAAAGACGTTGGGTTGAATTGCTAAACGGTTATGATTACGAAATCCGTTATCACCCCGGCAAAGCCAATGTCGTCGCCGATGCTCTTAGTCGTAAGGAACACGTCATGCTTTCTTGTGTTTCTCTCCGTGTCGATCTTAAGTCTCAAATTCTTGAAGCTCAGCGTGCCGTTGTTTCTGAGGGTACCTTTCGTGATGAGATGACCATCGGTACGGATTTGCAGTTGGAAACTAAAACCGATGGTCTACTCTATTTTATGAACCGTATTTGGGTGCCTTCTCGGGGTTGTGTTCGTACTCTTATCTTAGATGAGGGTCACAAGAGTCGTCATTCTATTCATCCCGGTGCGGACAAAATGTATATGAGCCTTCGACCTCATTATTGGTGGCCTGGGATGAAGAAAGATATTGCCGTGTATGTTTCTAAGTGTTTGACTTGTTCAAGGGTCAAAGCCGAACATCAGCGTCCTTCCGGTCTCCTCGAACAACCGGAAATTCCTGTTTGGAAATGGGAAAGTATCGCCATGGATTTTATTACCAAGCTTCATCCTTCTAATGGTTATGATAGCATCTGGGTTATTGTGGATCGGTTAACGAAGTCTGCTCATTTTCTTCCTATCAAGGAAACTTACTCGGCTGAAAAACGTGCTCAACTCTATGTGAAAGAGATTGTTTGTCGTCATGGGGTGCCACTTGATATTATTTCCGACCGTGATGGTCGTTTCATGTCTCGTTTCTGGAAGGGTCTTCAAGAGGCTATGGGTACTAAACTTAATCTCAGCACAGCTTATCATCCTCAAACGGATGGTCAAAGCGAGAGAACTATTCAAACTCTCGAAGATTTGCTTCGGTCTTGTGTGATTGATTTCAAGGGTAATTGGGATACTCATCTTCCGTTGATTGAATTCTCGTATAACAACAGTTATCATTCTAGCATTGATATGGCACCGTTCGAAGCTCTTTATGGTCGTAAATGTCGTTCTCCTTTGTGTTGGACCGAAGTCGGTGATTCTCAAATTACTGGACCCGAAATGATTCAAGAGACCACCGATAAGATTCGAAAGATCCGTGAAAATCTTCTTGCAGCTCGAAATCGCCAAAAGTATTATGCCGATAAAAAGCGAAAGCCCATGGAGTATGAAATTGGTGATATGGTTTTGCTCAAAGTGTCTCCATGGAAGGGAGTTTTCCGTTTTGGTAAGAAGGGAAAACTAGCTCCTCGATATGTGGGACCGTTCAAAGTTCTTAAGAGGATCGGTAAAGTTTCTTATGAGTTGGAGCTACCCGAGGAATTAGGTGGTGTTCATCCTGTGTTTCATGTTTCTAATCTGAAGAAATGTTTATCCGATGATAATCTTATTGTGCCTATCGATGATATCCAAATTGATGAGTCGATGCAATTTATCGAACGACCTTTGGAGATTATGGACCGTGAAGTCAAACAACTCAAGCGTAGCCGGATACCGATAGTCAAAGTTCGTTGGGAATCAAGGCGCGGACCTGAGTTTACTTGGGAACGTGAAGATCAGATGAAAGCCAAGTATCCGCATCTTTTTGCTTCATCTTCTACTTCGGTTTGAGCAAATTTCGGGACGAAATTTCTATAAGGAGGGGAGACTGTGACATCTGCCCCGAACCTGAATCCGGACACCCGACTCGAACCCGAAGTTTTATCTCTTTTAAAATTGTAATCATTTTTATTTCTTCAAATGTAACGTTCATTATGGTTATGAATAAATATGACGCAATTTACGTTATTCCCATCTCAATTAAATAATTGTATTTATATTCTCGTGTGCCATATGATTTTAATTGAAATGACGAATCTCAAAATATACATTAATATATATATGTGTATGGCTCGTAAAAGAAAACTATTAAAAACGTTAAACAAAACCGCCTTTAAATCTTGTAAAAGTCTCTTAATGTCGTGAACGAACTAAAACTACAAAAACGTCAATCCTATAAACATTACAAATTTAATTAGTTAAGTTAGTTAATTAATATAACTATAAAACTAACTTTGGGCCAATATTGTAAACTTTAAAAACTATATTTAAAAGTTATCAACCTAAAATGAACAAAACACAAAGCCCAGGGACTGATTTTGTAAAATTGTTTTAAACCCAAACCACCCCCCTGCGCATTCCTTTCCTCACGCGTTTCCGGCGAGCTGCACCGGCCAAGTTTCCGGCCAAACCTGCATTTTCCGACGACCCTTGTTTCACACGTTTAAACTTTCCATGATTAGCCGAAAATCATCCCAAAGACTTTCCTTTTCTCGTACGAATCTTAACCCTCAATATTTCGCGTAAATTACAACTAATTTGGTCGATTGATTAGAGATTCAAAATCAAACCCAAAATCTCCTTACCTTAATTAGGACTCGAATCAACGATTTATTTAACTCACATCCTTCCAAAAGCTCGACTAACATAACACAATTACCAAAATCATCTCAATTCTTCAACACAATCACCGAACCCACAAATCTAATACCAAAACCCAATTTCCGGCGACTTCAGTCGTTTTCAACGCTCCGGTCACCAATTCAGGTATATTTTGTACTCGTTTTAATCCTCTTAATCTTCTACAACTATCTAACACATCGATTTGATCTCATATCGTTTCCAGATTCGTTGAAAATCATCAAAGCAGTCGACTTTCTTCTTAAACACGAACCCATATCAAACGTTCATCCACAGGTATGTTTTATACATCAAAATTCTCGTAAGATCATGGGGATTAAAAGCCCTATGATTGTTTGGTCATGGGTTAACTGATTCGGAAGAATTGGAATGATTTCGTTCTAGGGCTTGAATGCTTATGGGTGTTCTTGGTTAATAGAAGATAAAATAATTTTAAAACAGACTAATTAAACAAAAAAACGAGTCTGGTGTAGCGGTTGGCATTGCTTGTTCACTACGGCGAGGTCGTGGGTTCGATCCTCACTGCAAACTCTTCTGGTTATTTTTATTTTTAGTCCTTTCTACATATTTGTTAATAATAAATTGTAATTACAAATAAACTAATAAATAACGTTTTTTTTATTTAACAACATTTTAATAAAACTTATAATTCTGAGATTCAAATAACAATATACTTTTTATAAGTATTTAATTTATACAAATATTTAAAGCAAAATACAAAAATATTTATACAATATATATATTTATCTAAATATGAAAATACGACTACGTTTCGTATCAAAAAATCACAACTCGTAATTCAAACCCTAATTTCCTAAATTATAATTTAAGACCCTAATTCCCACTTTTAATCTAAACCCTAAATTCCAAATCCCAAATCCGAAACCCTAGATCTCGGATTTGTGATTCTTGTTTCTGTTTGTTCGTTTCTAAGTTAGGGTTTTTCCCAATTAATTAGGTGGTAATATTTGGGAGATTCTCGGTTCGTCATAGACATTTCCTTTTTCCGGTTATCTTTGCTTATTAAGGTGAGTAAACTCACTTTCCCCTTTTTCCGTTTTACTTTTTGGGGCTGAGACATGTGCTTATTACGATGCTATGGTTTCTTTTTGTTTCTTGTTTCTTTTTCAAAATGAGATCATATAATATGTTAATCTAGTTTGGCCGCTTGATGCAATCTTATGTGTTAGGAATAGAAATTATATTATTTGTAATTTCCACCGGTACGATATTAGCGCTAATGGCTTGACAAGCCCACCTACACTAATGGCCTGATAGGTGATTAGACCCGGCGATTCTTTTGTTGATTCTATAGGTTAGATTATGTTGCTAAACGAGATGCTTGTTACTACGTTGCTATGTCCCTTGAGATGCTAAAAATATTTATTGATAACTTATACAACGAGATGGTTCAATGACGGTTACTTGACGGTTCAATAAATGTTATCAATAAATGTAACACGGTTGATTCTATGTTGATTCTATGGTCATGGTTGAATGATATAATGATATTGCTATACACATAAACTTGCGTGACATATTCATATTGATCTCGGATTTCATATTACGTATTAGCAAATGTGTTTTTACTCACTAGCTAATTCTTTAGCTAACTTATTTTACACATGTTTCAGGTGGCGTTTGATTTGTTTATGCTTTACAAGACACGTAGGATTGCTTTTGGACCTAGATTAAAAGTTACTTAAATAGTTTTAATTATTGGTTTTTGCTTTCGTATTTAAGACTATTTACTTTTTCCTTGTCATGACATTGATGCTTAATTAAATATTAAAATATGCTTTTAGTGTGCCATGTGCTTTGTACTAATGATATCCAATTCACTTGACAACCCGGTGTTTTCCGCCACCGGGCGGGGTGTCACAACGGTGGTAAGTAAAACCTACATATTAGGTGACCAACTGGCCGCAACTTTCTGGTCTCATTTTAAGATAAAACTAAGCACTAACTCATTGTTCAAAATACAAAACAAATCCGATTAGCCCCTTTCTCCAGCTTGAAATGGGACTGGCCATATAAAGCTAGAAAAATGCAGCAAATTTAAGTATAAAAAATCCGCAAAACATATTTTCTATAGCTATAAAATGCAGGGAATTACTCACTTTAACATCAATAAACTACACTATTGGCAGCGTTAGAATGCATAAAACAATACTTAAAATTCAGCAAGTTGAAGTTAAAAAAAGTTGCACTATGACAACCCCATTCTCAACACAAACACTAATTGCATTTTATGTTTTTCCAATAGTTCAATCTCTTAAAGCTGCCAAAATTTAAAGGAAACATATCATATCCACGTTATTATCATGCAACTTAGTTGTTGGTAAAAGTGAAAGAATTTACAACATTATACTCGTTTTATGTTAACTAATCAATCATGTCAAGTATGGTGAGAACATCACGTTAAATAATTAAAGAAACCTAATCACATGAACCAAATGTTCCAACCATTATACAAACAAAGATTTCTAACCATTGTATTCAATGAAGAAATATCGCTTATAATAGTTGTTCTCAACTTCAAAACTTCTCAAAATCATAGTGATGTGTATAAATTTGAGTTAGTCATCATATAATAGAGACTACCTGTCAATATGATTAATCTTTATACCATCATACATACAGCACCTTCGGATTAAAAACTGTAGTATTTTAAAAAGAAATAGGTCAAACGGATTAAAAATTGCAGAAACAGACTAAAAAAACATGGTTTTTGCAGCCAAAAAATCCGGCCAGAATTGTAGCCAAACTGTAGAAAAAAATGCAGCCAAATTAGCAGTAATAAAAGTCAAAATGCTGTCAAAATCACAACAAAAAATGCAGTCAAAGCTGCTGCAGAAAAAAGTCAATATGCAGCCACTATGAACTAAAAAAACCTAGTTTTTTGAAGCCATATTCAAGCCAAAATGCAGTCAAAACTACAAGCGAAGTTGCAGAAAACATGTAGCCAAAATTGCACCAATAAAAAAGCAAAATGCAGCAAAAAAAAGTCAAAATGCAACTATAAAATAGACAAAATTGCAACAATAAAAAGTTCAAAATTGCAGTCAAACTACAGCAACAAAAATTCAAAATTGCAGCTAAAAAATAGTCAAGCTACAGCCAAATTACAATCGATTCCATACATGGATTCAACCAAAACATATTTTAGCCAAATATATGCATTCAACCATATATATATTCCGCCATTGCACTAAAAAGATGGATAATTCGATTCAACCAAAAAGATAGATAGTTCCATTAAAAAAAGCAATTGCTAAAAGTTTAACAAAATTACATATAGGTTAACAAATATACACATATCCAAAATTTTCTCATAACTACATTAAGCATGTTTGGTTCTTTTTAACCAGTTAGAATTAAAAATGAACTAATAAAACTATATTACGCATCTTTGGGTCGCTTTGACCCATTAGACTTATAAATCGACTAATATAACTTCAATAAATCTTTGGGTCTTCTTAACGGGTCATAACATGTTCGGTCACATACATATCGACCTAAAAAAAGGGGTCAGAATGGGTTTGGGCCAATACGGGTTCTAATAAAAAAACATGGTAAGTTTAGCAATCTCGACATGAAGTTAAAGGCTCCCACTTTCGAAACATTTGACACACATTAGCAAAGCATACTCATTTTGGTTTAACTTAGATGTTACTAATCTGAAGATGAAGACATGAGAACTTGGATTCCATCTTCTTTGACATTGTCAAGGCTTTTGCAGCCGCTACCATTTCCAATCTGCTTTGACCTCCTCTAATCCTCTCACACAACTCACCCACATGTTGATTAGGCTCACTTCGTGATCTGGGATTTAGAAGACAAAAGTCTAGCTCACCTTGCATACGAATCAAATTGCTGTCAAAACTGACCAGACAGAAATTAATGACAACTGTGTATATGTTATCAAGATTGTTTTTCATATATCTATTATCATATATGACCTTCTCAATAGTACCCCTGATCCTATCATTTATGTCAACTGTTAAACAACATGCACACACTCAAACACGCTGCGTAACACACACTTAACAGATACATATAAGTTTTCAACAATGCACCAGGTACACAAACAGACACACACACACTGCACAACAAACATGCAGAACTGGAACACACACAACACCAAACACATACTTCAACACACAAAACACATACACAAAAACACATTCAATTTTCTTGGTTAATATTGATTTAAAGGCTGCACAAACACAATTAGTATCACACTACACACATAAGATTAACTTTTAACCCAATTTGATCTTGTACATTCTTTTAGATCACAATCTTTTCCATCTACATCAACCAACCTACAACAAAATAAAAATTAATAGTTTTCTCTGTTTTGAACTACACATTTACTATGTCTCTTTCGGTTTTTAACCACTTACCTGTTAAACTCATAATATGACATGTTTCTTTTTATGCTAAGTTTCTTTTTACCCGTTAAACTCATAATATGACATGTTTCTTTTTATGCTAAGTGTCTTTAACATATTGGACAATATGGAGGTAAGATATAATCCAACATCAGGTATGATTAGTTGCAATTACTAACTTCAATATGACCCATTTTGCAATCACAATTGCACCAAACTGCAGCTATAAGCTGGTGTCATAAGGCTTTGGTAAGCACACACAAGCCACTTTTGCTTTACTTAAACCTATAATCTTAAAGCTAATAATGTCTACTTTGTTCTCGACATTTACCTTAGGAGCTTTGCATTCCCTTGAAAAATGACCATAACAGTTACAATTGAAACATCTGGCCTTTGATTTGTCAAATCCAACCGTCTTGTTTGCATGTGGCTTGAAACTTCGGTTAACATATGCATGCTTCTGCGATCTATATGCAACCATCACCATCTGCCAGTTTAAATCCATTTCCTCAACGTCATCAGGATCCATCTCAAATAAGTCTTGAAGAACAACGTCCATTTGACTTAAGTGACTTCCTTGGTATGCTTGAAAACTTGCCATAAAAGCTGTAAAGGCAGTTTTGGTCTCGTCATCTTGTAACAAGATGTTCATCACATCTTTTACCTTTGCTTGAAAACATTCGAACTTTGACTTTCTGCTTGATTCTTCAGATTCTGACTTTGAACTTGAGCTCTTGGTGGAGATTGAGGTTGAGAATAAGTTGGTGAATTTGGAATGTAAGACGAATCAGTGTAGAAACTTGCACCAACAAATAAATCACCCTCATCTTCAAACTTAGTTGCATCTTGTGCAAGAAATGCGTTCTCCACTGAGTTGGCAGGATTCACAATGTACTTGTACTGAGTATTTGAACCAGTTCTATCAGTGTTTCTCGAGCTTTCATCTATCTCAACTTCTTCTATCTTTGCAATGAGCAGATCCAGATCCATCGGAAACTTCTCAGTATGTTTCAGTAAAGTCACAGTCTGTTTCCAAGATGATGGAAGAGCACATAATAATCTGTCATTCAAGTCTTGAAGATCTGTCTTTGCACCCACATTTGTCATCTCAATAGTTAGATGAACAAATCTATTCATCATCTGATGCACAGATTCTCCAGCAATATGTTCAAATAACTCCAGTTGTCTCTTCAGCTTTTGTTTCTTAAGACTTCTGAGTTGTTCACCTCCTTCACAGATAGACTTCAAAGCTTTGAACATTGTATAACCCGTCTGATAAGCATCCAACCTCGACAATACTTGTAGTGGCAGTCCTTTACACATCAACGAATAGGCTTTGCTATCATTCTTCACTTTCCTTAAGTCTTCAGCAGATAAATTATCTTCTGGATAAGGTTCAGTAGAATCTTTGGTGTAAGTACTTGCACTATCCGGAGCAGTTTGTGTAGGTATGTGAGGACCCTTGTCAATTTACTTCCAAAGATCATTGTCTATTGAGCAAAGATGATGCTTGAGTCTAATCGTCCAATTCTTGAAATCTGCACGATTGACAAGTCTAGGAACACGGTTATCAGAATCATCATTAGATGCCATTTTAAAAGATTTTAAAGAAAATATTTTTGGTTTTTGTTAATTTTGAAAAGAAATAGTTAAACTACTAAAATAAAGACAAGTAATTAATGACAAGATAAGAAAACAAGGATTAAAACAACTAAAAATGAGTCACACGGCTGAACAGTGAAAAATCCTTCTTCACCCGGCTGAACAGTAGCTTTTGTTCTTCACCCGGCAGAGAGAAAGTCTTCACCCGTCTAAACAGTCACACGGCCCAAAAAGTTGTAAGTCTTGGATTCTTTACCCGGCTGAACAGTTACACGGCAAGTAGAAATAACTTCACACGGCAGATAACTTGACCCGGCTTGAATTTTGACACGGCAAAAAGCTATACCCGGCTGAACAGTTCTCGATCACACGGCAAAGTTGTCTACCCGGCTACACAGTTTTTGATCACCCGGCTGAAATTGTTTATCACTCGGCGTAACAGTGTATTACCCGTCACAACAGTACTTGATCCGGCTGAACAGTAACACTTTTTCCTCGTCAAATTCTTTACCCGTCTAGCATAAAATCCTTTACACGGCTGCACAGGACCTAATTGTTCACAAATCTAAGTCCAAGGAAATTGTCTAAGTCAAATTTTATCACCCGGCAAGTTAATCTTCAACCAAGTTCATACTGTTCATCATCTTCTCCATGAGAATTTTTCAAGGTTTATCAAAAACTTGTCCAATTCGTTCAAAATTCACACACAAGCAGTAAAATAGTCCGATTATCAATCCCTAATCTCAATCAATCCAAAACATGATCAAATTTAGATGAAATTTGAGCAAAATTCGATCGAACAGTAACTTTTTCTATCTTCTTAATTCCTCAGATCTGATGATAATCTGATGGAATTTGCACAATCGTTGTGAATTAGGAGTGATTGCGATGATAAATCACAACTAAAACCAGCAACAATTCATTCAGATCATGATTTTTGAGCAATATTGTAGTGTTTTGCTTGATGAATAGCGAAGAACACAATACCAACATCTCTGATACCAATTGATAGGTTCAATTGGATCGTAATATCACTCACAAGATCAGAATGATTTGCACACAAACACAGTTCAATCACAAACACAATTCATTACTAATAATTCTCTTTGTATATTGATGATCAAAGCAGATTTTGTAGTACAAATGCAGGAGAAAATAAATCACACACACTTAGTTCTCTCTCTAACGTGAATAGTGATCTAGCCTCCGCCCTCACACTCTCTCACTACATGCTTTAAGAAACAAAATACATTTTAGGGAAAATAACAAAATAGACCCTAAACTATACATAAATTTATAAACAAATACAAAGTAAATCTTAACTAGGAAATAGCCCTAACAGTAACATAGGGTGTTCTGTCAATTTTCTTTTTTAAATTTGGTCACTTTTCATTTCATAATTAGAATTTTGAACTGTCAAAAGATTACTATTTTTAGTAGGTTTTGATTAACAATAGTCATACCTTCATTGATAGTAATCTATTTCTGTTTCAACAAATGTTCATGAATTTTAATCCTAACATAGGCCTTTAGAAATTTATAGATTTAGTAAAGCTTTGATAACAAATTTATGCCCATGTTGTTACTGTTATTTTGTTTCAACAAAAGTTCATCGTCTCTTTAAGCAACTTATGAGTAAAAATGCAAAGTCAACAACATAATTAGAGAGGTTCAATTCCTAATTTGTTGTAAACTATATTTAAAGAGTTTTCTACCAAGTACATAGTAATCTAGTAATAAAAATATACACAATGCAGCAATATTGAGCTTACAAAATTGAGCTTGTCTTATGAAATTTGCAGCATGCAATCTTTGTTCCAGCCTTACAAGTGTTAGATTATGATTTGTCCACAACTCCAATGTAGCAAATCTTCAACATCTTCTGTTGTAACTGTAAGATAAGATTAAATCTAAATAAGCATCGAGTCACTTGGTACGTAAAAAATCAACATAAAAAAGGCCCATGGATGTGTGAATGAGTTCTTGTGCGAATGAGTTGTTGTGCAAATGAGTTCTTGAAGGAGAAGCAACGAATAGGATATGAACCTGAAAAAAATCTAAATCTGAAATCAAAACCAATATAGAGCAAATCTTGTATCTGAAATCAGAACAGTTGTACAAATACTAAGATTCAATCTTGAATCTGAAATCAAAATGGCTGTCAAAACCAATATACTTCTTTATCGCTCTTTGTACAACAGATTTTGAATCTTCATTTTAATGATGACCCTTACATTTTCAGGTTCTAAGCATGATCAATACGTTATAATTTCTTATTACAAAATTTTTGTTAATAAGGATGATGAGGAATGCTACCAAATACATAAAACTACAAAAAGCAAAAAGGTATTACCTTCAAAATTTATAAGAAATCGCTCGATCCTTAGACTTCAGATACTATTTGCCCAAACAATTAAAGTGCCATAGTTACAAAAGATTCCCACATCCACATCCTGCAAATCAATATATATTTTCAAAAACATTAATAAACTACACAAAAACATTTATATAAAATGTGAATGGAATTACTTACAACTCATACCTTGATTGATGGCCAAGAATTTAAGGATATGATTGCTTCCAAGATTAAGCACATTTAAATAAATTGCAAACAATCATAAAATAATACAATTACTTAACAGAACTTATTTGATAATCAAATCAGTTATCCACTAAATCAATATTGCAGCAATCTAACTGATGATCACATGGCCCCAACTATAATATGATTAAAAAGGGAGAAGCAATTGCTAATGAGACGTTCTTTACTAAAAATTCTCGCGTTCCATATAACGAAACATAAGAAAGAGCCTTATGAAATCAAAGAATGTGAACACCCTGGTTATGGTTTATCACTCTTGATGCACATGATTGCTTAGCATACTTCGGAAATAACAACACACGATCATGCTATAGCTTAAAAGATGTCGTTATATGAAAATTAGCATGTCATATCCATGTATGTGGTTCTCATGTTCAGTTGCATCATCAAGTAAAATTTACAACACTCAATTTACAAAACTCGATAAAATTGGAACATAGATTAATTTGAAGTGTAAACAAAGAATGCCAATCAACAACTTGTTCATACACAAAAGAAAACTATGAAACTGCCCATGCTATATCAACAAACTGAAACACTAAACTCAAAAACCAAGAACCATGTTAAATAGATTAACAAAACAACACTATACAACTTACAACGATAAATCGTTAACCCTAATTACACAAATTACTTTACCCCATCATTTTTACCTAACTCTCATGATACCCATTATACCATTCTTGAGAAGAAAAGTACATTTATTTCAAGTAACGAAATGAACCGGCGACGATCATTGAGAAGAGGGCTAAGAATCCAAACAAACGAACAATTATTGAAGCAAAGCAAACTAACCTCTTCCATTGAAATGAAGAACACAACTTATTTGCGAATAAAGAAAAATAGGTTATGAAAAGTGAGATTAGTATAAAATCTAAAATCTGAAACCATAGCGAAATCATAAATACTAATGCTTACCTTCGCAAGCAAAAGTCGAAGATTGTAGTTTCAATCGTACTAAGCAATCGAGACTTTAAAGCAAAACCGAAAATAGTAATTGAATCGTTACCAAAAGTTCAACATTAAAAGATGGAAACTTCCGATCGTCTCTTCAATCACCGCTTGAGGGGTTTATGTTTCCCAGGTTTGTGATAATAGTGATCAAGAACTATCAAGTGTTCATATATGCATCATGAATTCGATCTGATGGATTGTTTAAGAGAGGGGAGGCTGCAAATGATCATAGAGGAAGATGGAGGCGTCACACACAGAGATTTAGGGTTTGTGAAGAAAAAATAAAGTGGAATGGGTTTGTAGGAGATTATATTGGATCCGATAATTGTATGAATATAGGTCGGTTTCTAAATGGGTTATATGAGGGTCCGTTTTAATGGGGAGGGTGATTGTGGGAGTGCCAAGTGGCAATGTGTGGGGATTTGGCTTAGCCAATTATTAGAAGAGGGGATGAATATGGTCCACAAATTAAAGTAATCAAAATATAACTTGTGGACTAAAATTAGTTTTTTGGTTAACATTTTAAGGGTTGGTTTACAAAATACATGTCTCATATATATATATATATATATATATATATATATATATATATATATATATATATATACATATATATATATATATATATAAATGGGATAGTTTAAGAACACACTCTAGTTTTGAGAACTCGTGAGAACCTTACTTCCCGAGTTTCTTTATAGAATTTTTTTGCTCAAATGTTGTGTATATTAAAAACTTGAACCTGGAAAAAAAGGAAATTAAAAAAAAAACATTTTTTGTCGTTAAAAAACGTATATGTAACTAAAAAATATTTACAGCGAAAAAACGCTGGTGTAATTTATTACACCTATGTAATATGACGTATAATATTTTTTTTACTAACATATACGTTTTTTTAACGACGAAATTTTTTTTTATAAATTTTCTTTTTTCCAGGTTCTAGTTTTGAACATACACAACAATATTTGAGCCAAAAATATTACGAAGAAGCTCGGGAAGTAAGGTTCTCATGAGTTCTCACAACGAGAGGGTATTCTCAATTTACCCTCTCCATATATATATATACATATATATATATATACATAGGTGGAGGTTCATTTGAGAAGACTCATATATTGCGAGAAGAAAAAGAAGAAACCTAAATCACTAAAAAAACTTTTCATTTGTTTAATTTTTTTAAATAAATTCACTTCCTACATACAAATGTTTAAGGTATAAACTAAAAAAAATCATTAAAATATTTTTTACGTATGTATATTTAACGTTTTAAATTTACCTACACACGTGTAGGTTATGTGTAAGTAACCTAACATACACATGACTTCCACATGTGTAGGTTTAACAAATAAAGGAAATTTATTAAGTTTTATTTATTGAATATCAAAGTTAATGAATAAATGTTGCATTTCTATCATTGTTTTGTAAGTTAAAAACGTTTTTGGTTGAAAAAATGAAGAATTTAGCAATTTCTTTTTCTTCTCGCAATATTTGTTTTTCTCAAATGAACTCTCCCCTATATACATATATATATATATATATATATATATATATATATATATATATATATATATATATATATATATATATATATATATATATATATATATATATATATATATATATATATATATATATATATATATATATATATATATATATATACAGGGAGGCATTCAAATAAGAACACTTTTAAGTTGATTACAAAAAGTACTACTTATCTACCAATCATATAATTTCTTTTTATTAATTTAATTAACAAATGATTTTAATAAATCAAAACAAACGGTTATTTAAAAACTAATCCAATACCATTAAAAAGGGTATATATGTAAAATCTCATCTCAAACAAAACACACCAGCTTATTGCCCCTGATTTCAAATCACAAATATTTCCAATTCAACCCTTTTTTCATCTTCGTCATCTTCTTCTCCATTGATAATTAATGACATTCAAACTAATACGTCATTAGACATCAAAACAAAATTAAAGGTTGTGATCACTCGTGTAAATCAGATTTTGAAGGTGGTATCATCTTCATAGTCAATCAAGAGATACTGAACTTGAAGCATGATTTCTAAAAAAAATTATGGCATTGTCTGTTCATTTTATACAAAAGAAACTAAATATGTGCATATATGCATCTTGAGTATGTGTGTAATGCATATATGCATACATCCATAGATGCATATATGCATCTTGCGTATATACGCCGTAGAAGAATGACGAGAGGGGGATGGTGTCGTCGTGTTGGTTTCTTTGTCCACTTGTTACGATCGAAGTGTGTGACTGTGTCCACCTTCTCCGTTGATCATATTTCTTGGTTGAAACTGCACTTTAGTTGGCATCGGTTCCATATATGATCGATGTCGGAAGTAATATTGACATTCGAATGATTGTCGATATGGGTATTATGATCCATATCTATAATTGAGGAATCAGCTGAAGAAATTTATGACAGTTTGCCATTGAACAAAGGAATGAATATATCGACTAGATATAGATTTTGAATTGAATTGAGATGTCGAAGTGAATTGCTTATGAAACAAAGGATTGAATATATCTACTAGCTACAGAGTTTGAATTGAATGAATAAATTGAATTGAATTGATTATGATACAGGATCATATGCATCGACTATAGACTGTTTGAATTAAATGAATAAATTGAATTGAATTGATTATGATACAGGATCATATGCATTGACTATAGATCTGAATTTTGAAAAACCAATTAGTTAGTGGTTATGAAGAAAAACGTGGGTTTACTCCATCTCCATGATCTTTTTGTAATTGTAAATTACATAATTACCCTAAATTAGAATTATAAAAAAAAATTAAAACTTTAAAATACAAAAAAATCTAATTGGTTAATAAGTGTACTTTTTTTACTCAAGTTGAGAGGTGTTCTCATTTGAGAGTCTCTCTCTCTATATATATATATATATATATCTCTCTCTTATAATAAATTGCTAACCCATTGCACCACAATCTGCCACTTGTCAGCACCACAATGCTCCATAGGAATCACGCGGATCCTAACCGGGTTAGGGTTCACCCATTTGTTTCGTTCGGATCTAATATAATGTTCCTTAAACTATTTTCTTCACTTCTCACACACAAACCCTATTTCTCTCTGTTTCATCTGCCTCCATCTTCCAGTTGAAACCATCATGTTTGATTCAAGCCTCTAACGATATTCATCATGTTATTCCGGTATGTTTATGTTTATGTTCATCATGTTTGATTCAAGCTTCTAACAAACACTTTCGTTCGTATTTCAGTCCGCCGCTCCTCCGATCTGCACCTTCGATCAAAAGCTTTCAATCCGCCGCTCCCCATCTTTGATTTTCCTTTTCAAGGTTTGTTCCTTTTTCATCATATCTGCGATTCAATCTGTCTTTCTCATCTTTGATTTCTGGTTCCAGGTTTGGTCGCTTTTCCATGTTCCTTCTTCATCTGTATAATCAATGAAGAATGTCTGGATGCTTACATCAATTTTGAAGTTTTTTTGTTTTCGTTTCTCATGTGCTGATTCGATTACGAGTTTTCGATTCATAAGGTTTATCAATACGTTATTTGTCTATTTGTTTGTTTTAATCTTATGATCGAACCTGCGGTTTGATGTTGAAGTTGAGTTCTTTAGATGTGGAAAATGTGTATCTTTTCACTTTCCATGTAATTCTGAAGCTGTGGTAAATGTGCTCTTAACCTTTTTACTTCGAGTCGTTTATTATTTCTCAGTTTGATTAGTAACTATGTTCCTACTGCTTTCTTTTATTTTATGGTTGACAAAGAGCATATATTGTAGCAAGTACCAGTCATTAATTCTATTGAAGAATTTGGGTAAAAATATGTTGCCCTATGATGTGTATTGATACAATGATACTTCTAGACCTGGGATTATGAGGTAGTTTACAATTTTTGTAACACTTATATATTAAGTGGTACTTGTCTTCTTTTCACTATTGAGATTTTTTTCAGTGTCATTCTTAGGCATGCCTTAAGTCAATAATGCATTGAGTGGTTCCATAAATTTCCTATCGACATTTCCATTAGTCAACGGTGTTACTAGATAATTTTTATTGCTAATGCAAGTACATGTTGAGCTGGTTTTATTTCAGGTTATGGTAAGGAAATGTGATCTTTGATTACAAGTACTACAACAATATGTTGCAGAAGACTTAAGGTATCGTGTTCTTTAATTTCCCTTTAAATTGTGTTTACACTTCTTTGTAGGCTGATTGATTGTTGAAATTGCAGATTGAGAATACACCTTTTTCTGCATTCTCAGTAGATTTTGACATCAAGAGTAAGGTTAGTTTGGTATTTTACACAATATAGATTTATGTTCAATATATTGTTTTAAATATATGTGTTTGCATGCTTTTCATTCATATTTTGTGAAAAAAACGTATTTTGAAACCTTCAAAATCTTCTATAGAAAAAAATAGCTATATCCATCCAAGACAAACACGGTTTGAAGTAAGTTCAAATTTCACGATAAGTTTTTTCATACTAAAAATATTTGAGATAATAATATAGTGGATGCGTAATGGATAACAACTTAAATAATTTGTTAAAAAAGATATGAATCAAGTGGGTTTAACATGTGATTGAATTCTCATCAATTCACCATGGAAATTGAATTTACTGTTGAATTACTTCACCTTGGTTTCTATTCAGGTATGATTTGTCTATCATCATTGTTATGGAATGGGTTATTAGTAGTTGTCAGATCAAAATTTGTATCGATGTTCAACCTGTTTTTGAGTTGAAGTTTGTTATATAAAGGTGATGATCGATGAGCTTGGGTACAATTGGTTATCGGTTTGATTATTTGAGCCTTTGGATATGTTTGATTAAAGTGGATCTGGATGTCATTTTTACAAGATGGAACATGGTTAATCGCCATCAATATATCGGCTTATTTTTTAAATCTAAATGCATGATTTTAAAGTTTTATGCTATACCCATAAATGTACTTATTGCATGTAGTTTTATCAACCGAGAAGGAATCAATTTCTTTGACGTTCAAAGTATGCAAGCTGTTCATGTATGCCATATGCTTGCTAAATATGTCACGAGATCTATAATTGTTAAATGTTTTCACTTAGTGATAAACTTTATGTTGTCTTTAGGAGTGGGATTTGGCAGAAAATTTGCAAGGAGTTTTTAGATATCAGACAAGGTGTGACTTATGTCTATCTAAGTTATAAACATGCGATTTAGAAATCTTATCTTATGTGCTTTTTTTTATCTATTTTCCTTATAATCTACCAGTATTTTTATGATGACACTTTCTAATGCATGTTGATCTATGTGTTGTACCAGAAACTATAGGTTTCAAGGTGTTGGAAATCTAACATTACATGTAACACCCCGGTTTTATGGTAGGACTTATTTACGTGTTTATGCTGATATGAATGTGCATTTAAGTGATTATGATTAAATTTATGCATGACGTTTACGATATATGATATGTTAATGATAGATATGACGATTACAATATATAAGAAGGAGCAAGAAAATGACTATAAGAATACGAGGATGTAAAACGTAATGACTAATTACTTGGTAATTAGAAAAGGGAAGGATTAATGAAGAGGTTATGATGTAATTATGGGCCATTAAGGGTGAAAGATTGAATTAGGCCCAAAATGGTAAGTGGATTAGATGAGAAATTTACCTAAAATAGCCTAATTAACTAATTAAGGCCCAAAGCCCATCTAAAACCCTACCCTAATATGGAAAAACCCTACTACTTAAACACTATTTCCAGCCACCATCCTCCATTTTTCACCATCACCACAACAACACACACACAAACCCTAATCTTTGAAAGAAAAGGCAAGAAAGAAGATTTTGTGAATCAAAGGCTTGATTTGAAGTTTAAAAGGTGTTAAACAACAGGTAATCAAGGTAAGATCGTCCCCTAAAACTTGCTTTCCTAACACAAAACAAATCTGACCATTAATGGAGTTTTTAAGTTTTTTTTTTAAAGTTTCAAAAGAATCAATAAAGGTTGCATTTTTATGGATAAAATCGTGGGAAAAGCTTAGATTTAGTCATATAAATGATAAACCAAGGTTTTGGACGTAAAAAGTTTGAGTTGCCAGCTGATTATTACACCCGGAGTTATGGAAGAGATCAGAAGGGCCCAAGTAGAGGCCCTAAAAGAAGATCAGATTAAGGCAGAAAGAATAGTTGGGAAAGAAACAGAATTGACCGAAAACACTTACGGTGTGAAGACAATGTATGGTAAAATATGGGTACCTCGATTCGGGGAGATACGGAAAGGCGTACTTGATGAAGCGCATAAGTCCCGATACTCGATCCATCCAGGAGGGACAAAAATGTACCAGGATTTGAAAAGGGATTACTGGTGGCCTGGTATGAAAAGGGAGGTTGAAGCGTATGTGAGTAAGTGCCTAACTTGCCTCCAAGTCAAGGCAGAACATCAAAAACCTTATGGAAAGATTCAGCCACTGGAAATACCAGAATGGAAGTGGGAGCACATCACCATGGATTTTATTACAAAGTTACCACGAACTCCTAAGGGATATGACTCTATATGGGTAGTCGTTGATAGATTGACGAAAAGTGCTCACTTTCTACCAATCAGGGAAGCGATCAGTTCGGAGATATTGGCCGAAGTATTTATCAAAGAGGTCGTGGCGAGGCATGGAATGTCGATATCTATTGTGTGTGACAGGGACACCCGGTTTACGTCAAAATTCTGGAAGTAATTTCATGAAGAGATAGGAGCGAAGCTCCATATCAGTTCAGCTTACCACCCACAGACTGACGGACAGTCTGAAAGAACGATCCAGACCCTGGAAGATATGCTTAGAGCATGTGTGCTCGAATTTGGTGGTAGTTGGGACAGTCATTTGTCCTTGGCAGAATTCTCCTACAATAACAGTTATCATGCTAGTATAAAAATGCCGCCGTATGAAATGTTGTATGGGAGGAGGTGTAGAACTCCCATCTATTGGGGCGAGATTGGCCAGAGGGAACTCGGAAGTTTGGAAATAGTCGAGGCCACGACTGAGAAGTTAGAGAAGATTAAGGAGTGTATGAAAGCGGCTAAGGATAGGCAAAAGTCTTATGCTGATAAAAGAAGGAAGGACATTGTGTTCCAAGTGGGGATAGAGTCATGCTGAAGTGTCCCCATGGAAGGGAGTAATTCGATTCAGAAAAAGAGGAAAGTTAAGCCATAGGTATATCGGGCCGTTTAACATTGTTGCACGAGTGGGAGATGTTGCTTATCGATTAGATCTCCCAGAAGAGTTGAGTGGGATTCACCCCACCTTTCATGTATCGCATTTGCGTAAATGTTTAGCCGATGAAAGTATGGCAGTGCCGTATGATGATCTGGAAATTGATGAGCGACTGAACTATGTAGAGCAGCCTGTTGCCATATTAGATGAAAAGGAGAAACGATTACGGAATAAGACCGTGAAGCAGGTAAAGGTTCAGTGGAGGCATAGGAGAGGTTCGGATGTTACGTGGGAGCTAGAGAGCGAAATGAGAAAGAATTACCCCACGTTATTTTCATGATCTAGAGGTTTCGGGGACGAAATCTATATAAGGAGGGGAGACTTGTAACACCCCGGTTTTATGGTAGGACTTATTTACGTGTTTATGCTGATATGAATGTGCATTTAAGTGATTATGATTAAATTTATGCATGACGTTTACGATATATGATATGTTAATGATAGATATGACGATTACAATATATAAGAAGGAGCAAGAAAATGACTATAAGAATACGAGGATGTAAAACGTAATGACTAATTACTTGGTAATTAGAAAAGGGAAGGATTAATGAAGAGGTTATGATGTAATTATGGGCCATTAAGGGTGAAAGATTGAATTAGGCCCAAAATGGTAAGTGGATTAGATGAGAAATTTACCTAAAATAGCCTAATTAACTAATTAAGGCCCAAAGCCCATCTAAAACCCTACCCTAATATGGAAAAACCCTACTACTTAAACACTATTTCCAGCCACCATCCTCCATTTTTCACCATCACCACAACAACACACACACAAACACTAATCTTTGAAAGAAAAGGCAAGAAAGAAGATTTTGTGAATCAAAGGCTTGATTTGAAGTTTAAAAGGTGTTAAACAACAGGTAATCAAGGTAAGATCATCCCCTAAAACTTGCTTTCCTAACACAAAACAAATCTGACCATTAAGGGAGATTTTAAGTTTTTTTAAAAGTTTCAAAAGAATCAATAAATGTTGCATTTTTATGGATAAAATCATGGGAAAAGCTTAGATTTAGTCATATAAATGATAAACCAAGGTTTTGGACGTAAAAAGTTTGAGATTTGGTTGAAAAACAAGGACTTTGGGTTTGAAAACGAGCTGTAACAGCGTCTTGCGACACTGGTGTTCTTGATGCGACACTAGTGTTCATCTTGCGACACTATGGAGACTTGAATTTTGGGTGTATGTCGGGTGTGTTTGCGACAATAGTTTAAGTCCCAACGAAAGTTGGGCAAGAGCCTTGCGACACTGCAAGTGGAGGTGCTGCTGAAGCAGCATGCGACACTGTGGTTCGCCTATGCGAGACTACTTGCGACACTACCTGCGACACTGCGTGCGACATTACTTGCGACATTAAGGTAAAAATGACGATTTTCCATAATAACTTAAATGCAGATTGTGAACTAAAATCACTACCTTAACCTGGTCAAAACAAGCAAAGATCACTTAAGAATCAGGTGAGTTCTAGACCTCACTTTCGTTTCGTTTTAAATACTTTTGAGGCTAGCATGCATACCGAGATGTTTCCTGCACTGTTGGACTTTATTATGTGATGTATGATGATGATGTATGAACGAATGATTGAAAACTTGTATATATATATAGAAATACATAAACAAACGTATGCCCTAGCGGAAGTCAAGAATCCTACTGGGGATCATATAAAACCAGTCAAGCATCCTACTGGGGATCATATAAAACCAGCCAAGAATCCTACTGGGGATCATATAAAACCAGTCAAGCATCCTACTGGGGATCATATAAAACCAGTCAAGCATCCTACTGGGGATCATATAAAACCAGTCAAGCATCCTACTGGGGATCATATAAAACCAGCTAAGAATCCTACTGGGGATCATATAAAACCAGTTAAGAACCGCAGAATGGGTCTCTTATGACCAAAGGGGACACGATGATGACTAAACTCAAGGACAAAGATATTTTGTTACGTATTATACGAATGTGATACCTATTACGATGATGCTGTTTACATGTATTACATGGATGTTATGGAAAGTTTCTATAGATGTTTTAAAACTAGAACTCACTCAGCGTAGCTGACTTTTGTATGCATGTTAGAATGATGTGCAGGTTAGGAGGTTTAGGGAGCTGCTTGGCGAGGGCTAGAGACTTGATGAAGACTGGCATCGAAGAAAAATACTTTTGAAAAGTTGATTTATATGTTTGTAATGCTTTAAGCAGTTTCTAAGACAAATTTAAGGGTAATGTAATGAGGTTTGAACAATTATTCCGCTGCTTTTCAAATATTATTTAATATATGGTTGTTTTTATGCTATTGAATGCCAACTGTAGTGCTTGTCGAAAGACGGGTGTTACATTACATTTTCCTGATGACTATGGTGGTGATACATCTACAATACAATACATTGGGGCTAAAAGGTGAAGCAACTCGGGTAAGTTCATTTTTGAAATTAGTTTCTTTTATTTTCTTTCATTTCTTGTGTTTTCCTTTCTTATTTTATGTGATACATTGCGATTCTTCATTGCAAATGTGGTCACAACTCAACCTTTTATAAAAGGTTTGCAGTAAAGGCATTTTTAATGGGGTACAAATAAGGTTGACCTTTGAAAGTCAATTTATTCATGATATTAATGTGTTTGCTATATGCATATAGGCTAACTTATACAGATGAACAACGACTATTTTGAGCAATATGCAAATATGATGGCAGAAAAGGCACTTCAAGGATTAATACAACAATGCTCATGCGTAGAGCTATTAAAGTTCCTCTTAATACGTCTGAGTTAAAAGTTCAAAATTTTTTAAATTCTATATTACTCATTTTGATATAAAAATGTATAAATACTTTTACCGTTCAACCCCATGGGTACCCACCGGTACTAACCTAGTATATATATGTATATAGATTGGGGATTTTCTAAAAATGCTTAATACTCTAAGAAGTGTAGGAAGCATTCACAAACAAACACGTGTCCATGAGGGGGAAAAACACGGAGGGGCGTTATCGTCATTTTACGTGTTGACGCTAAATGAGATCTGTTCTTCTGAATCATGGTGTTTTTAACACTGCGTTATCGTCATCTTATGGTGTTTTTTGGACGTTTATTAATTTTGAATCCATAATCATTCATCTATGGCGAATACTGAAAGCGATGATGTTTTTGTTTGTTTTGACGTTTCGTTTACTAATTACGAACCTCTAATCAATGTTCTGTTCTTCTGAATCATTGTGTTTTTAACATTCTGAGTCATGGTGTTTTTAGTGATCAGTTCAAATGTTAAAAACGCCATGATCAGAAGACATAGATCCCATTTGATAGTGCTAAGAAACACCATGAGAAAAGTTAGAAACGCCATGAAAAGATGTGTGAAAATAAAACACCAAACATGTCAACTGTTTTTACTGTGATCAGTTCAAGCGTAAAAAACACCATGATTCAGAAGACATGGATCTAAGAAACACCATGGCGTTAGAATTATTGTGTTAAAAACGCACAATGACAAATATACACCCAAATCCATCTCGCGCGTAACGAAAACATCATAATATTTACAAAACTGCCACCACGTTCATCTGGACCGTAAACACCATAATCTGACGCCCTAGATTCCTTCTTAGCCTTTTTAGAGTTTTGGCCCTTTGTAGAAAATCCCTCCCCTATATATATATATATATATATATATATATATATATATATATATATATATATATATATATATATATATATATATATATATATATATATATATATATATATATATATATATATATATATATATATATATATATATATATATATATATATATTTCAAGGTTTTAGGGGAGACAATTTTTTGGATGATAATTTTTTTTGTTTTATAATAAGAAATTTAAGAGGGAAATTTAATGCAATTGTTTCACCATGCATATATAAGTTGATGAAGCCAATTTATTTAATACTAGGTCTAATACCCGTGTGTTACACACAGGTTATTATAATATTTTTAAAGAAGTTATAACATTTATGTTTTTGGATTTATAAATATTAATATTTAAGTTAGCTCATCAACTCATGCATGGTTACAATTTCACTTAATTTTCCTTCCAAAGCTTCCTATTATAGAACAAAAAATTTCCCCCAGATATGACCCCCTAAAACCTTGATTTATTAGATAATTATAATTAAATAATTATAATATTTTAAACATAATGGTTATATTTTTTTTAAATATTATTATTTAACCCGTGTGTAACACACAAGTATTAAACCTAGTATCTATCTAATAAATTAGAGTTTTTAGGGGGCAATTTTTTGGGGGGAAAACATAATTTATTTTATAAAAGGAAGGTTGAGAGGGAAATTGAGTAGGAGAGTTAATAAAAACAAAATTTTGTGATTAATAATAATTTACAAAATTATTTATAAATTTTTAAATATAACAGTTATAATTTTTTAAAAATATTTTTATTGGGTGTTAAACGTAGTCTACCTAATAAATCAGGGTTTTGAGGGGTAAATTTAGGCGGGAAAATGAGAGGGAATATTTTGGGGGCAAACATTTTTAAAACAAAAGTAAATTTAGAAACAATGAAAAATCAATTTCTCTTTAACAAATACTTTGAATCCTAATAGTTTTAAATATTCATTTTTATTATAATAATTTAGAATGTTGCATCCAATTTTAAGTCGCAATTTTTCCATTCATTGGATTATTTGTTTTATTCAACCTGTGTGTCTACACGGGTATTAAACCTAATGTATATAATATTTCAACGTTTTAGGGGAGACAATTTTTGGGGGAAATTTTTTTTGTTTTATAATAGGAAATTTAAAAGGGAAATTTAATACAATTGTTTCACCATGCATATATAAGTTGATAAAGCCAATTTATTTAATATTAAATAATTATAATTTTTTAAACATAATGGTTATATTTTTTATAAATATTATTCTTTAACCCGTGTGTAACACACGAGTATTAAACCTAGTATATTTATATACACTATATATATATAGAGGAGGGATTTTCTACAAAGGGCCAAAACTCTAAAAAGGCTAAGAAGGAATCCGAGGAGTCGGATTATGGTGTTTACGGCCCAGATTGACGCGGTGGCAGTTTTGTAAATATTATGATGTTTTTAATGACGCAATTTTTGGTTCCGGGGTATATTAGTCATTGTGCGTTTTCACCGTCGTGCATATAAAAAACACCATGCATAAACTGGCTCTAAAAAATAACACCACTCTGATGAAAACACGCCATACATGATCGGATGTTTGTAATTAATTAAACGAAAACGTCAAAAACATTGATCGGGACGTTCGTAAATAGTAAACAAAAACGTCAAAAACAAACAAAAACATCATCGCTAAGAAACACAATGATTCGTGATGAGAAAAGTTAGAAACACCAAGAAAAGATATGTGAAAAATAAAACACCAAAAACGTCAATTGTTGTTTTCTGTGATCAGTTCAAATGTAAAAAACACCATGATCCGATAGTGCTAACAAAACACCATGATTCAGTGCAGAAAAAGTTAGAAACCCAAAAAAAAAATAGTGTGCCAAATAAAACACCATGTTGTTTTCTGTAACTAGTTCAAATGTTAAAAACACCATGATTCAGAAGATAACGCCGGTCTTTCAAATGTAATCGATAACGCAACATGTAAATTTACGATAATGCCCCTCCGCCTGTTTTTAACCTCATGGACACGTGTTTGATTGTTATTGATTCCTACACTTCTTAGAGTTTTAAGCCTTTTTAGAAAATCCCCAATATATATATATATATATATATATATATATATATATATATATATATATATATATTTATATATATAGGGGAGGTTCATTTAAGAAATACAAATATTGTAAGAAGAAAAAGAATTAATCTTAACCTTACATCTAATAATCCTATGATTATGATTTATAGGTGTATTTATGTAAGGTTATTTAAAAATACAAATCTCAAAGTTACACTAGAAACTAAACATGAACTGAAACTAAATATAATGTTTATATTATTGAACTTTTAATCTAAAACTATTTTATATTTGTGTAGGTAAAATCATGTTTATGTTAGACTATAATGCCTCATGTGTAGGTAAAATATTAATGTGTAGGGTTGTGATTTGTCGATAAAATCTAAAACTGAAGCATATCTTATATGACATACGTAAGCACCTACACATTATGCTTATACTAGATATATCTTATAGGATATACATAAACACTTACACATGATAAAATACAACCGTACACATTAATATTTTCCTACATATATATAAAAGCGACCTACATATGAGTGATATATAGAACCACCTACATTTTAAGCAAAATAAAAAACTGTATACCGTATATGAATTTATATATTTGTAGGAATTTCACATATGTGTAATTACAATGTTTATATATAAGACTTTTAAACCCTTATGTAATTAATATAGATTGGTTGGTTTTTGTGTAGGACTTTCATCCATATGCTAAAATTTCGATCATAGTTTTAAAATAATATTAACATGGATGATACGGCATTCAAAAACTATGTGTTTCTTATTTCAAAATTTCAAATTAACAAATCAATGAATTTACTTGATATTACCTAATATATGAGTTACACAATTAATTAATATGCTATGTAAATTACAAATGTGACCTCTAATTAAAAATAAATATAAAAGTAAAAGGAATTACATGATTGGTTGAGAATTCTTCTTTTTCTTCTTGCAAAATTTAGTTCTTCTTAATTGAACCTCACACTATATATATATATATATAGAGGAGGGTTCAATGGGGAACCTTTCTTCTTAATTGAACCTCACACTATATATATATATATATATATATATATATATATAGAGGATATATATATATAGAGGAGGGTTCAATAAGGAACCTCTTTTTTATTGAGGAACTAGGGAACACTTTTGAGCCATTGGATCATCCAAGTTGGGGAACACACCCTAATAATCCTCTACATCTCACCTTTTAAAAAAGAGAAAAAAAAACTAATTCGGATTTAGGGGAATCGAACCCGCGACCTCGTCGTGCGACTTAAAACCATTTCCTAGCAAGCTACCAACTACGAATTTGTGTTATATCGATTTCGTTAATACTTAACGTATTATTCTCTGTTTATTTTTCTCATATTTTTGTTTTTTATTTTGTTTTTTATTTAATTGTTTTTTAGCTTTAAATAAAGGTGATTATGTTATAAAGGGTGTTTTATTTTGATTTTAGTTTTTTAATTCTTTTTATCACTAAACTTTACTTGTCGGAAATATTTTTTATTTTCTGAACTTTAACAATTTACAATTTTGGCTTGGATTTTTACTTATTATCATTTTAACTAGTGGTGACTTATAAATTTACAACTGTCACTGTTTACTCTACTTTTTTTTATCGCCAAATTTTACTCGTCAGACAACTTTTTTTATTTTTTTTAAACTTTAACATATTTATGATTTTAACCATCGATTTTGATTTATTATTATTTTGACTTCTAAGGACTTAGTGGATTTACAATTTTAACCCATTAGTCTACTATTTTGTAGAACCAAACTTTACTCGCCAAACAATTTTTTTGTTTTTAAAACTTAACATATTTACGATTTTGACCCTCGACTATGACTTTTTAACATTTTGACAACCAATGACTTAGCGAATTTACAACTTTGACACCTTGATCTACTTTTTTTAGCACCAAACTTTACTCACCAACCAACTTTTTTATTTTCTTAAACTTAAAATAATTCCTATTGTGACCCCCGAGTTATTATCATTTTGACTACTAATGATTTAGTGGATTTACAACTTTGACCCCTTACTCTACTTTGACGTATTTACGACTTTGACCCTCAAGTTTTGACTTGGTTTTTTATTTTGACCTCCAAGTTTAGATATTTATTCATGTTATTGTATGAGACGCATTAAGACTTTACACCGGTAATGTACGAGACATGAAACGTTTTTTATCAACGTTTGTGACGAACACACATATGCGAGATCCAACCATGTGACTCAACCGCATCGCACGATCCAGTAGTAATGTAACATTTGCCCCGATCCATACCCGATCCAAATTCAAACCCGAACCCAATCGGATATCAATGAAATTTTTCGTCATATCATAAAATAAAAGTAATTATATCATATTGATTTAATCAAGTTATTACATTAAATTATATAATTAAATCATTAATTAAGTTGATCAAACAATTTGGAGGCCTCGTGAACACAATTAACATTCTTATCCCGACTTTTCTTATCATCCAAGTTTATTATATAATCCTTAGGATATTGTGTAAAGGATAACAAGCAAGAAGCTCTACATGTTGGATTCTTAGTTTTGACATAAGGCGACTTTCGGGTGATTATTTTGCCAATCTTTCTCCATTCTTGGGCTATCACTTTGTATTATTCAAAGCTCTTAGACATACTTGGTATTCTAGGGAGTAAGTAGGTTCATTCGGCGAATCAAATCGAGCCCAAACAAAATAGAAATCACAAACAAAAGTTTGAGAACGTAACCCTTGACCCGCACCAAGATCCAAGGTTTAAACTCAATTTTCGACATCATGAATGCTGTATTACTCTCTTTCATATGATAGTACTCTGAAAAATATGAACATAGGCGAAAACCACGCGTGAAACGGAGTTATAACGAAGCGGGAATCACGAAAACAAGTTTGGTGTTTGTTGTTAATTAACAAGACGCGATTTTCTACTTTGAAAGCATCCCACATCGCCCCAAAGACATCTTTTTCCTCTATTTCACACCTATAAATACCCTTACTTGGTTCCTTAAAGCCTACAACTCCTAGTTTTAGTCTAAACAAGTAGAATAGCCAAATTTTGGTGGTTCTGCAAGTGCAATACCTTTTTTAGTGTTGTGCGTAGTTTTTTTATTCTTTCCAAGAGGAATTGCTGCCCTACGAACTCGTCTCGGTTGCAAATCTTTTTTCGAGGTATTCTTTTTCTTTTTCTTTTGTTAGTTGTTCATTTTTCGTTTTCTTAGTTTTATTAGTTTAATTTAGGTTGTTAGTTAAGAAGCATTGCCTTTAGGCTTGGTGTAGTTTTGTAGAGGCTCAACAAGCACAACCTATCATGTGCGTTCTTTTGACTATTTGATAAGCATCCAGTGTTGACAACACTTGAAGTGATAGTCCTTTACACATCAAGGAATAAGCCTTACTGTCATTCTTGACCTTTCGTAAATCTTCACCTTGAAGATTATCTTCAGGATAAGGTTCAGATGAATCTTTTGTGTAAGTGCTTGCACTATCAGGAGCATTCTGAGTAGGAATATGAGGACCTTTATTGTTGGTCCCAATAACAGTAATGAATCAATATTTGATGAAGATTTTGGATCAAAAGGGCATAAAATATAAGAACAATGGATGAACAATGAAGAACACACTAAAAACCCTCAATTTGAACTTTGAATCTGGATTGCAAAAGATGTTACAATGGAAAGACCCCCAATCACTAGCTCATTCAAGCCCCCCCTAAAACCCTAATTGCACTTTACTATTTATAGTAAGTGCTTAACATGCTAATTACACTAATAGTCCCTACACTTAGACTAATTAGAAAATAACAAGTTAAAAGGCTAAAACATGTCTAAAACTAGATTAAATATATTTTGTTGACACAAAATATATTTATTACATTAACGATCCTAGACATATAACAACTTCAACGTCTTGACTCGGTTCTTCGTCTCTAACGCGCCATTTGACTTTTTACGTGGACTTTGACCGTTGACGTTGACTTTTGTTGACTTTGACTGTGTTGATAATATTAGACTATAATTCAGGTCCAACAATACTCCCCTATAGTCTATTATTATCAACGTCTTGCATCGTGTTCAGCACCGATAAGTCAACACAGTTAAATCTTTAATTTGGTAAGCTTCAGTCTTAATTTCTGCTCCAACAAAACTCCCCCAAGACTGATGCTAGCCAAATTTTGTTGCTAAAGATCCTTAATCTCACAAGCTCCCCCATATTGCGTGCTCCCCCATTTAATGTGCTCCTCCATTTTCTGTGCTTCCTTTCGTAAAATCTGGAACGACTTTCCAACTATCTTTTCTTGAGTGCTTCAGAAGATGTAGGAGGAGGCTTCCTAGCTCGGTATCTTCTGAAAAACTTTGAGGAACAGGTTCTCTGGTCAGGTGCTTTGCTCAACTGATGATCGGCCATCACTTGCAGCAAATATCTGTAACATAGTCACAAAATAAATCTCGAGATTTCTCATTAGATCATTTCATTAAACAAAATAAACCCGTGTTTATTTGTGTATGAGACCAAGCGAACCCGTGTCCGTTTGTGTGTGCAATTTCCCGTGAAATGCATGTTAAAATGATAGCATATTAATAGCATAATATGGAAGACTTGAAAATAATTTGAAATGAAAATCTTTTTGGATTTTTTTTAATTAAAATTAAAGATTCGAAAATGAGAGGAAGAGTCCGACAAGATCACAAATATTTTTGACAAAGAGAACACATCCCATAAGGTACACACGACCAACAAGACTCAAGAACCCAAACATAAAATAAGGATAATAAAAGAAATTTTCATGAAGGATATCAGATAATGCGTTTCGAGCGACCATCCGGAGAAACAAAGACTTGGCTAGATTGTCAATATGTTTGTCCATTTAAACCCATGCCTTGTTCCTTTCAACAAACAACCCTGTGATGATCTTATCATGTTTTGGTTCGATTTGAAGAAACTCAAGCGACTTGGTTTTCACAGACATTCAGCAAAGTAACTTGTATTTTTGATCAAGTTTTCTCATCCTTTGAAGTCGCTCTTGAGTCTTTTGAAAATTTCAATTTTGTGCCTAAATAGAAATTTTGGGGGAGTAAAATCTCAAATGAAAATGAACTGAATATCTTTTGTCCAAAATTCGTTCTGTGTAAATATTTTGTGTCTTTTGAAGGTTTCAGGTTTGTGTGGAAAGCACCTAAAGGAGGACGTTGATTTGTGTTATGATGTGTCAATAGGCTCAGCCGAATACAATTAGACAGCAATTCTGTTATCAAACTAAGTTCAAGAACTCGACAATAAGGATTATCTCCTTGACATGATTGGCCTGCACAAAGTTACAAATCCTTGTCAGAAATGAGTTGAGAGTGTCAATTCTTTGCTTTGGTTTTCCCAAAACATCCCAAATCACCCACACCCAAGCCCTGAATTGAGTTTCTAGTTAGCAAAACAAATAAAAAGCTGCTAGTGTTACTCTTCAGAAAAACCTCTGAGTGAGTTACTTGTTAACTCCTCAGAATGTATTGAGTCAAAAGTGTTTAACTCCTCTGCTATACGGAAGTATTGACCTGGAGTTGGTGGATCTTCTCTGCTATACGAAAGTATTGACCTGAAGATTCACCGAGCATGCTCAAATGTTTATCTCCTCTGTTATACGTCGGTATAGACCTGGAGCTCTGAACTATTTGAGTCTCCCAAATAATAAGTCGCATTGTGTTCAAAAGAATCAATTGCTGACAAGCTCCACTCACAAAAAGATGCAAAAATTGCACAGTGTCAACAGAAGCTAATGCATCGATCAATATTCAAAATTTGATCCTCGAAATTCAAGCAAAGTCAATCGTATTGCTCAGATATATCCTGATGACAGAACTTGTTCTTTTTACCTAGATGTCTATGGGGACCGAGTTGTCTGAGCTTCTTCAATTAAACCAAAAACATGATAAAAGAAGCTGCTAATCTCTTGTTGAAAGGACTAAGGCGTGGGTTTAAATGGAAAAACATATCTGCAATCCCGCCAATCAATGATTCTCCGGATTCTGCTTAAAACGTCATGAAAAATATATATATCCTTCTTTAGCTTTTACTTCTTGCTTTTTCTTTCCTTTTATTTTATTTTATTTTTCTCTTGTTATTTTTATTATTTAGGTTAATGTGCTTATTTTCGGAGCGTTGAAATTGTGGGACGTTTTCGTGAATTTACAAAGAATTTAAAATTTGAGAAAAACCAAAAACATTTTTAATTTCTCTTGTTTTGTGTCCCAGCGAATCTACTAGCGAACCTACAGGTTCGCCCGGAACCTCTTTACATCGCCGCCGTGGTTTCTCTTGACCTTTGGTGTTCGGGCGAATCTGAAGTTCGCTAGTGTTTTGGTCAGCGAACCTGTGACTGTATATATATGTAGTGACAGCGAAACCTTTCACAAGTTCGCTGTCACTATTACTGTAGCCGTAACTTTTTCAATTTTTTTTCAAACGTTCGATTCTCACTCTCAACACTCACTACCGTTTGAACCGTTCCTTTTCACCATCTCTGGTATGTTTTATCTTCGTTTTAATCATCACTTTATCCTTTAATCTGCTGTTAATCGCTAAATAATCCAAACGACCCATTTTGATTCTGTGATTACGATTAAAAACAACTGATTGTGTACTTTAATGTCTATCAATATGTGCTTGTTTCATGATACATGCCTGATTGTTGTTTTGATTGGTTGATTATGATGTTTTGACTGAGATTTTGGCCGTTTTTCAAAACTAGGGTTTCCAGCGAACCTATGTGTTCGTCTGGCGAATCTGAACGAAAGTTCAAAACTTCGAGCAAACCTATGCCGTTATGCCGCCCGTGCATCAGCATAGATTCGCCCGAGTGTTTCTAGCGAACCTATACATTCGCTCGACCAAATGACTGATTTTTCATGTCAGCGAATCTATAGGTTCTGGTGCCAAATCTCAGGTTCGCCCGTGCAGCGAACCTAACTATGTCAGCGAATCTATTAACTGTTTCAAAAATTTTATGTCTGATCAATTTTCGTTTATTTTTCAGGCACGATGTCTACTTTATTTTTTGAAAGAAAGCACAATATGTGTGCTTTACTGGACGAAAATCATGAAAAGGCGGGTGGCTATCGAGACTGTATCAGATGGTTGAAGTCTTCACACATTCATCACGCTATCTCCCATTCTCCAACCATCTATGAGCTGCACATTAGGGATTTCTGGAGAACTGCTGTGATGAATGTGTCTGTGCAGCCATCACGGATTTGTGCCAAAGTTAGTGGTTTTGATTTGGAGTTTACTGAAGCCGATCTGGCTAGGATTTTAAGGTTAGAAGATGATGTTGGTGATGAAGTTAGAATGACGGCAGAAGAAGTATATGGTGCTCTTCGGACCGCTGGTTATGAGGGTCCAATGCCCGGTGAGAAGAAGATGGAGTTTGTGAAATCCTACTTGATCAAGGAATGGAGATATATTGCACATGTTTTTATTATGTGCCTTGATCATAGGAAGGGTGGTACTGACGGGCTGAATCTTGATTGGGCTAGAGCAATGGTTTTGTATTGTAAAGGGCAGAATGCGAATTTAGTAAAGCTCATATACAACTACATGCTAGAGAACATTCATGCTACGAAGAGAGATAAGTGGCTGATGTATCCCAGATTCTTGCAGATGATTCTCAATGACAAGCTGCCCAATCTGCCGGTTGCTGGGGATGTGCTGAAAATATGGGAGATGCATTCGAGGATCTTTGGAGATTGCAAGTCGGTTCGAGCTGATTGTGTTGGTAGGACTTTGTTTTTATGGGAAAACATGTACCATGCTGATAGATGGGTACAAATACAGAGGTTAATGGAGACTGAGAGGAAATAGGGTGGTGAGAGCGTTGAGGTTGTTGAGAAAAGGTTGAAGAAAAGGAAGCCATACGCTAAGGAAAAGGACTATTCTTTTGATAGAGAGGTTGATGAGATTCAGGCTGAGATTGATCAGGGGAGAGAGAAAAGGACCAAAAGGAAATCGGATCCTCAGACTGAAGCTGCAAAGAAAGCGAAGCATGATATTCCGGGTACATCTACTGAATCCGTTAGTGGGCTAAGGGGAGAGATTGATAGTCTGAAGGCTGAATTGGTGGATCTGAAGAGTAAATATGCTGATTTGGAGACGCAGGATGCTGAGAAATCAACGGTTATATTTGAAATGGGGAGGATGATGAAGGATCAACAGTGCCTGATGGTTAGGATATTCAAGGAGCTGAATAGCTTGAAAGAAAAGGATGGATCAGATCCAGCTATGTCTGAGGCAGAACTGAAAAACTTAACAGATGCTGCAAAGTATCCGTTAATGGACTGTGAGTTTGGGGATAAGGATAAAGGCAAAGGGAAATCTGCTGAGGAGTTGTTTGATGAGGATATGGGGATAAATCTGGATGCGTTTACTGGGCCTGAAGTGGTTGTTAGTGCTGAATCGGAAGTTGATGAAAATGCTGATAGTGAAGAAGATTTAGAGAATGAGCCGGATAGGTATAAAGTCGAAGAAAAGGGGGTGAGTTATCAGTTCGAGCACATTGACTTAGATAAATCGGAGTGGTTTAGAAAGGATGAAGAGGTTGTTCCTGAAGTGCCAATATTTCAGAATATTGATGAGCCAAACACCTCCCAACTGGATAGACAAGTGATCGCATGGAAACACAACTCTGTTGTCGATGCTTATATGATCAAGCGAAGAGGTGGGGACATTTGCTACATCAGAAACAGGAAGCATTTCGCCACACTGCCAAGGTGGGATTTGCGCAGGTTAGCTGAACTCCCCCTGATAGGAAAGGAAGATAGTGGAAGGGCGTGTGCGTTTGAGGTCACGATCAGAGAAGCTGCTAAGAATAATTTCAGTGATTTTGGGTACCAGAAACCAAAGAGGATGAGACAGAAGAAGGATAGGCACTGGGTTTCGTGGAAGGGAAAGGTAGTATTGAAGATCGAAGCCCCAAAGACTATGACTAGGGTTAGAGTTCCGGATTCGCAGCCACCCAGACTATAGGATTTTCACAAGTGGTTCTATGATAATAGTACGGGTGAGGCAATTATCAGACTCAAAGGAGATGACCGTCCAGAGATTCGACTGTTTGATCCAATGGAGGTCTTCTCATTCTGCGATGAAGATTTGAAGGTATTATGTGAGAATCGTATCAAGCACGGGGCAGGAGACGATACGCGGACTGAAGCGAACTTGTTCGTGAAAGTCGCTAACAAAGCCCGAGGAATACGTGCTGAGCTGAGGAGTGTCAATGAAAGGTTGAGAGTGACTGATGATCAGCAAATGGATATGGACGACTTGTCTAAACAGCTTGATCAAACTATCGAGAAGAGGTTCGAGAAACCAGTAGAGGTTGTTGATTTGGATGTGGGCGGTGAGGAGCATACTGAAGACATTCAGACGGAAACGATTGTTATTGATATGCCTGATACTGATGTCGCCGAAGCTGAGTTTGTAGAGTCGATGCTGGTATTTAGTGAAGATGAAGAGGCCGAATCTGAAGATGTTACAAATCCACTGGCCGGGATTGAATCGAGGGCAGGAGCATACGTTGAAAATATTTGAAGCCGAAAAATACGGAGCTTAACTGAAGACTTCCCCGGGTGAGGTCCAACCTAGGGGGAGTATTGATAGTCAAGTATAGGTCGGACTCACCGGTATGTCGGTGTTATATCTTTTGTATGTATTTTGTATTGTTTTGTATTAGCGAACCTACGGGTGAATCTATAGATTCGCCCGTAGCACAGTATAGTTTTTGTTGTGTTAGTATCGACCGGGCGAACCTGATTGTGCCCGGCGAATCTATATGGTTCGCTAGATAGATTCGCTGTCAGCGAATCTATCAGCGAACCTAAAGCTGTTATATATTGTAACCTTATCTTCATGGAATGCAACTTTGACAAAAAATCTTATCCAAACTCTTGTATCGTGTGTGTGTTTCCAGGAGGTGCTAGGAGCTTATATTAACTATCTTTGTAGCTAAATTACCTCTTGTTGTGTGGTTTTAATCTTGTTCTTGGTTGTTGGGTTATATGAGACTTTGTTTGTTTGTGTCAAGAGTGTTTTGTTGTAATACAAGTCATTATAGCACTGAAATCACGATCTTTATGGACCAACATTTATCAATAGACTTCACAAATCATTATCAATAGAGCATAGATGGTGTTTCAATCTGATTGTCCAGTTCTTGAAATCTGCACGATTAACCAATCTTGGTACATGCTTATCAGAATCATCAATAGGTGCCATTTTAAATTTTAAAGGAAATATTTTTGTGTTTTTGTTGATTTTTTGAAAAGAACAATTAAAATTTTAAAAATAAAAACTATTTTTAAGTAAAGAAAAGAGTTGATGCGACTAAATAGTAACGAAATAAGATAACAAAGTTTGAAACAACTGAAGTAAGTCACACGGCTGAACAGTGAATTTTCTTCTTCACCCGGCTGAACAGTGAATTTTCTTTTTCACCTGGCTGAACAGTGAATTTTCTTCTTCACCCGGCTGAATAGTCACACGGCTTGATCAGTTGCAAATCTTCAAACAATAAAATCTTCACACGGCTGAACTATATCACCCGGTTAAATAGTCACACGTCTTGATGACAATCACACAGGTGAATAGTAAAAAACTTGACACGGCAGAACTTGACATGGCTGAACCAAAAAGGTATTGCACTTGCAGAACCACCAAAATTTGGCTATTCTACTTGTTTAGACTAAAACTAAGAGTTGTAGGCTTTAAGCAACCAAGTAAGGGTATTTATAGGTGTGAAATAGAGGAAAAAGATGTCTTTGGGGCGATGTGGGATGCTTTCAAAGTAGAAAATCGCGTCTTGTTAATTAACAACAAACACCAGACTTGTTTTCGCGATTCCCGCTTCGTTATAACTTCGTTTCACGCGTGGTTTTCGCCTACGTTCATATTTTTCAGAGTACTATCATATGAAAGAGAGTAATACAGCATTCATGATGTCGAAAATTGAGTTTAAACCTTGGATCTTGGTGCGGGTCAAGGGTTACGTTCTCAAACTTTTGTTTGTGATTTCTGTTTTGTTTGGGCTCGATTTGATTCGCCGAATGAACCTACTTACTCCCTAGAATACCAAGTATGTCTAAGAGCTTTGAATGATACAAAGTGATAGCCCAAGAATGGAGAAAGATTTGCAAAATAATCACCCGAAAGTCGCATTATGCCAAAACTAAGAATCCAACATGTAGAGCTTCTTGCTTGTTATCCCTTACACAATATCCTAAGGATTATATAATAAACTTGGATGATAAGAAAAGTCGGGATAAGAATGTTAATTATGTTCACGAGGCCTCCAAACTGTTTGATCAACTTAATTAATGATTTAATTATATAATTTAATGTAATAACTTGATTAAATCAATATGATATAATTACTTTTATTTTATGATACGACGAAAAATTTCATTGATATCCGATTGGGTTCGGGTTTGAATTTGGATCGGGGCAAATGTTACATTACTACTGGATCGTGCGATGCGGTTGAGTCACATGATTGGATCTCGCATATGTGTGTTCGTCACAAACGTTGATAAAAAACATTTCATGTCTCGTACATTACCGGTGTAAAGTCTTAATGTGTCTCATACAATAACAAGAATAAATATCTAAACTTGGAGGTCAAAATAAAAAACCAAGTCAAAACTTGAGGGTCAAAGTCGTAAATACATCAAAGTAGAGTAAGGGGTCAAAGTTGTAAATCCACTAAATCATTAGTAGTCAAAATGATAATAACTCGGGGGTCACAATAGGAATTATTTTAAGTTTTAGAAAATAAAAAAGTTGGTTGGTGAGTAAAGTTTGGTGCTAAAAAAAGTAGATCAAGGTGTCAAAGTTGTAAATTCGCTAAGTCATTGGTTGTCAAAATGTTAAAAAGTCATAGTCGAGGGTCAAAATCGTAAATATGTTAAGTTTTAAAAAAAAAAAAATTGTTTGGCGAGTAAAGTTTGGTTCTACAAAATAGTAGACTAATGGGTTAAAATTGTAAATCCACTAAGTCCTTAGAAGTCAAAATAATAATAAATCAAAGTCGATGGTTAAAATCGTAAATATGTTAAAGTTTAAAAAAAAATAAAAAAGTTGTCTGACGAGTAAAATTTGGTGATAAAAAAAAGTAGAGTAAGCAGTGACAGTTGTAAATCTATAAGTCACCACTAGTTAAAATGATAATAAGTAAAAAGCCGGGCCAAAATTGTAAATTGTTAAAGTTCAGAAAATAAAAAATATTTCCGACAAGTAAAGTTTAGTGATAAAAAGAATTAAAAAACTAAAATCAAAATAAAACACCCTTTATAACATAATCACCTTTATTTAAAGCTAAAAACAATTAAATAAAAAACAAAATAAAAAACAAAAATATGAGAAAAATAAACAGAGAATAATACGTTAAGTATTAACGAAATCGATATAACACAAATTCGTAGTTGGTAGCTTGCTAGGAAGTGGTTTTAAGTCGCACGACGAGGTCGCGGGTTCGATTCCCCTAAATCCGAATTAGTTTTTTTTTTCTCTTTTTTAAAAGGTGAGATGTAGAGGATTATTAGGGTGTAGGTGTTCCCCAACTTGGATGATCCAATGGCTCAAAAGTGTTGCCTAGTTCCTCAATAAAAAAGAGGTTCCTCATTGAACCCTCCTCTCTCTCTCTCTCTCTCTCTATATATATATATATATATATATATATATATATATATATATATATATATATATATATATATATACTAGTAGGGACCCGTGCGATGCAGCGGGGTCAGTAGTACTCGTTTGTAAGTGTTTTAGTTGATTTCGTTTTTTTTATTTAAAGTGTATTATGTTTGTTTTTCTAAAAAATTTTAGGTTAGTACTCTAATAGTGGTGGACCTAGGTGATAGGCGTTACACTGTCAAGTTACTAAAAATTCAATACGCAAAATCAGAGACGATAATATTCCACTAAAAATTCATACTCAAAACATAGAGACCAAAGCCTTACCACAAATTGCATTGCTAACTCCATAGCTTAATGGGTACTCTTTGAAATAAATACCTATAAACATAACAATCTCAACCACATTTCAAAAATACCATAACTAATATATACAAAAATAAGATACTATTCTATGTGGACTCAATGTAGTCACAATACTAAGAATGAGAGGCTGCAAGAAGTGCAACCCCAAGGCCTGACTCGTCATTCGATAGCTTGATGATGATGTGTTTAGAAGTTTCTTCACCTAACAATTCATCCATGGTGTTCTGTATTGAGTTTCTGAATTTAGTGTTGTGTTCAAACAGTACGTCCATCATCGCTATTACCGATTTCTGGTTTTCTTCTCCTTCCTTAATACTATTCCTTCTTGTTTTTTTAGGGTCCCTGCAACCGAAAGGCGAGCTCCATGTGTTGCTACAATTTCACATAGCTCCACACTCACTTTTCTCATTTTAGAGAAGTCTTAGATATATGCAGTCAAGTAACCATGAAAATGCGATATAAGCTGAAATACAATTGAGTAATTTTATTTTAAGTCATAAATATACATAAAGCACGACTAATCATGTTAAATGGTACGTCAACTAATAGATGCAAAACAGAGGGCAAACCTTGAAAATATTTACCTCAAGTATGTCTTTCAACTTGATTACAACCACTTTTAGGTCGAGAGTCGGATCATGGTGCATTGCAAACATATCTGGGGTCCTAAATCCTCATACCAAACATTATATGAACAATTTAGAAGAGTAAACTAATAATACATAAAACAAGTGGATTATTTGAAACAAAATTGTACCTTAATATGAAAGGCTTTTCAAGTTTAGATGTCACAATATCTAAAAAAACTCAGCTTCTACAAGATAACATTTCAAAATCATCTTCTCATATTCTGTTTGAAAAAAATAACAATCCATATGAAATATGTTGCATTCAAATGAAAGATGCATTTTTTCCTTAGAAATTTTGACATGTAGATTAAAGTAAGTTGCCTTTTATTTTTAGGGGATGATTTTACCTTGATTTTAATAATTAAATAGTTGCATTTGATCACTTTTTTTTAAACAAATGGCTTCTAGCACAATATGATAAAAGAAGTTGATGGTAACCATCTTAAACACTAAGTGTTAATTCTCGCGAGTGGGCAGCAAATTTCACCGCTTGATCAACCATGCACTCACTGATATCAATCACAACCTCCATCTCACTTAGTCACTCTAGGGTGGCGGCTGAACCTTTCTTCCCATCAAAAATAGGAGGCCTGCACCTCTGAAAGACACCATAATTGCACCCCTTCCCATTATCCTCAAAATCCGAGTCATCAGACGACTCGACCTTTCTTTCCACCTTCTCAGACTTTTCTTCCTCATCATCACTGTCAGCACCCTTCTTAGCGAGTTTCTTCTTTTCAGCTTTCTTCATTTCTTTCATCATTTCCTTCAGGACCGTAGACATCACGTCAGTCAGGACCTGGTGCACTTCGTGTGTTTTGATACCCAGTAAATATTTAAAAAATCCTAGTAGGGACCCGCACAATGCAGCGGGATAATATTGTCAGTGGTACTTGTTTCTGAGTGTTTTGATATCCCATAGTTTTTTACTAAGTGTGTTACGTGTGTTCCTCTGAAACTTTTTAAGTTAGTATCATCATGTGGTGAGCATAGGTAAAGGGCGCTACAACTAACTTCTTTGATGCGGCGGGAAATACAATACCAACAATATGTATGGGAACTGGGAAGGTTTAGATTTGTTTCAAGACAAAACAAAACAAAATATTTCAGTTCGGTTTTAAAACAATCTAATGATTATAAATAATGGCCTACTAACCGAGGAAAAATGTTGTTGTGGTTGCCTTGTCTTTCCAATTTTGTATTTTTCGAGATAATTTTGAGGTTAACAATCACTTAAAAGAAAGTTTAAAATTGCATGAACTATTAAAAATCAAACATCAAAAATATTAATTAACGTTAAAACTCATTTTTAAAATTATATTTCTTACTAAGTGTTAGTAACAAACAATAAATAATGTGTTGTTATTGTAAGGGTGCTATTTTTTATAAAACTGTCTTAAAGGGGAAAAAACATCCATACCTATTTCTTACGCATAATCACGATCATTAGACTTAAGCCTAGCGATATAATTATGCATGTTGCTTCTAGCTCATTGGTAAAATGGTGCTATTCTTGTATTTGTTATTAATTTTAATAATTAATTAGTTGCATTTGATCACTCTTAACCCAAGCCGTAAGACATAAGATATCTCGACTCCTCACATGCGATCTATGGCACGCGAGTTTTTTAAACAAATGGCTTCTAGCACAATGATAAAAGAAGTTGATGATAACCATCTTAAACACTAAGTTTTAATTCTCGCCATCGGCATATGGAATGTAAATTTCATGTTTATAAAGAATAAAACATTATATCATGGTAATGTAAACCTAAACTTTGACATTGTTCGAATTTATTGATATGCAAGAAGTTGAGGTTTAGGGTTTACCTGAATACCTCTTGATGAAAACTTACCTTTAATGATTTGGGAACATGAATGGATTTTGTCTTATACATTGCATTCAACCCCAAATCCTCACCCTTAAAATCTCTGGTCTAATACACATAGACCTTAGTCCAGTTAGTAGAAACTTACCTTAAAAGGTATATGAACAAAATGTCGTTAGGGAAAGTATGCACAAAGTATAATCCTTACGCAAGACACATATGGAAACACCAAAATAGGAGATCATGACATGGGTTGTTAAAAAGAACTTGTGGTCTTAACAGAGAAAAAAACATTAGTATTGTATCAGCTTGCAAGATTTATACAACCACCATCAATGGGATATATCTTGTTATTTGAGTTGCTTTTACTTCTTTTAGAATCCATTCACATACCAGATCTGTACTCAAAGTTGCCACGGAAAAAAACAAAACTTTAGATGATTACAAGTCATTTTCACATTTTTACAAAACTTTTACAACAAATGTAGACTGATTATGAATAAGCAAGTCTGAAACTGATTATTTAACCCACATATGATAATAAGCTGCCCGATCCAAACCCAAAAAAAAAAATAAATACAAACCTGTTAACACGTCATGTGATATAATCAATTGTCAATTCCTTGCTCTAGTTTATCATGCACACACACATGTATATGGGTTGCAATTTCTATCTGTGTCAATACAAAGGCCAAACAGCAGCAAATTATGCAGCAAAACAACTGGTTTTTGTGCAAAAAATATGTTGCAAAATCAGATATAGAACAATAGTAAAACAATCTTAAATCAATAACGTATCTACAATTGGAAAAAGTGCAACAAAACTAATAAAACTTGATGCAAAACAACAGAATAAATTGATACCAAAACATGCTGTAATACTGCATCTATGTAGCAATACTTAAGTGGAAAAGCAATATCAAAGAACATTTTTTTAAATTCAGTGTAAAGAGCGCCACCACACACACAACTCCATTATATTCAAAGTTGTCTGTTTGAATCAGCAGTTGCCCTAAATTGCCTTGCGATAACTACAAACCCAACTCATTACTTAAACTTTTCACAAACAGAAAAAATTTTAGTCAAAATAACTTACCAGCAACTAAGTCGTTCAAGCTTGTAATAATCCAAACAGAAATGAAAGAGCCTGGAAACAACAACAAACTTAAACATGTAAGAACCCAAAAGAGAGAAAACAACAAGCTGCTAAATTACCCAATGATATACATGTCTGATATCCAGGTCCTCTGGTTGAAGTTCAACACCAACATTCCAAGTATGAGTAGGAGGTCTAACAAACATCCAAGGAAACACTAAACAACATCGAAAGTAATAGTCAATAAGAACTTATTGTACCTGATACAATGTAAATCAAGAGCTTCATGAATATTTCAATGCTAAAACCTAAACCGAAAAGTGGGCAAAATTCTCCAGCAATCATATGACCAAGTGAAGATAAAGACATTGAAGGATAAGAAAAATTTTAAATAACAAAATGAGTGCTCTTTGTTTGAATAGAAAGAACAAAATGAACATGATAGAGTTTTTAAATACTAAAATAATTGGTTGAACTTTCTTCATACTTTCAAGCTGTTAAAATTGAGTGCTCTTTCTATGTGTTTAATCATGCACCTAAAACAGCGACACCTTGTGCCAGCTGAAAACATGAAAACCTATGTTGGCCAAGATTTACACAATCTATTTTGGCCAGGATTGACACAAACTACACAAACATATGTTGAGACGCAAGTAGTACATATATATATATATATTAAAATAAAAGGCATGAATAGCAATCAAATTAAAGCGAGGAAGAGTTGACATGATCTGATAAAACATACCCAAAATCTTAAGCGGTTGTTAAGCAACATTAGCTTGTGAACGACCTTTAACTAAACTTGAACAACTTGTCCTAGGAGTGCATTCAATAAAGCTCAAAACATACCCATAATCAACAGGTCACAAAACTCAGTCCTTTTACTGCCTTTTTATGCCTTAGTTTCACCTCTTTTTGATAAAAAAAACTTGAATTTGATGCAAGGATTACAAATATTGTATTTTGATTTATAAAAGCAACCTCAAAGTTTCATTCTAAATCTATGAAATACATGAATGATTCGAATCTAAAACTAAATAAAAAAATGGATAACTTACAGCTGATTTTAGTCACATGAATATGAATCTGTTTGGATTTATACCACTTATAATTAAAATCACTTGATGCTTAAATAGTTTCTATTTGTATTCCATGTACGCGAGAGGGTAATCACACAAACATCAAGCTTTGCTGAAACTTGCAAGGAACACAACAAACTTGATAAATGTAATAAATGTCAAATAACAATAGGTATCAAATTTACAGCTTACTTTACCAAGCGCAAAATAGCAATTGTTACCTGTAGCTCATCACTTAGCGCGAGTATTTGGTTTGTCCTAATTCAAAAGAATTTTGCCAATAGTAAATCGTCACATTTTAAACTTTTGCTCTCGTTTCTTTTAAACTTCTTTCTATATCGGTCTTTTGTCATGCTATAAGTGGTGTCAACATGGCATGATATATAAAACTTGTTCCTTGAAACATTCGTAAAACACCCATAAAGTTTCAATTTTTAGGAACAAAAAATGGTAACATTTCATGAACTACATATGGGCATCTTTTACCTTAGTTTTAGGATACCATATAAGTAGATGATAAGGGATAGCTACATTTCTCCACACATTGGTACCTTAAGAAACATTTTCAACAACAACTGATGATGAATTATCAAATGAAAACATGCATACATACATTACATCATCGGTAAGCAATTAGCAGATAGTTTTTTATTCATACCATGAAATGAATATATCACATGTTCTTCCAAAAACTGTAAGAACAACAATGATGATCCTGCAAAAACATAACCAATGAAAACTAAAACCCCATCATGGCATAAAGATGTCACATTCAATAATGAGAACAAAATGGGTTTGATCTAATACTAAAAAGATAGTTTACCAAACATTCAAATGGTCATGCTTAAGTAAACACTAATACATGTACTCCATTATTTACCTGGTAAAAAAAATCAAACAATCAAATAAACCACATGAGACACCAAGCTAGAAACAAAGTATGAAAATGAATGTGAATTCAGACCTTTGCTGAGCGATCGTACAGTGGAGCTTAAACTTTTCCAATCTAATCTTTAAAATTCACTAAATAACAAATACTCAAAACTCAATAAAAAGCAATACGAATTGAAGAAAGGAAATTTTAAAAAATAAGTAATTGACTTTATATTTGAGAACAAATCATACCCACGAAAGTATTAAACCGAGCTTCATCATCATGATACACTCCTCAAGTTGCAGAAGATCCTATTTGCTTTTAAAAGAACAAAATGCTAACGACTGGCCTCACATAAACGATTACGTTTCACCCTCTCCGTCTCCTCACCACCATCAACCACTGAAGCCCTTGTCTAACAAAATCAGATCGAACCACCATCGCTACCTTATGTAACGATCTCTACCATCGTTGCCCTCCAACCACATCGCTGCCACTCGACTCAATTTATGCATCTTGCGGTTACCAGAGTAAAAGAGTGGGCAATGGGGATTAAAAGAAATCAGTTGCAATGAATGAGATAATTTAGGTTTTTTTGAGAGAGATGCATGAATAAGTCTTTGAATAGTTTCTTGTTTTGACCTGATCATTAAAATATAAAATAAATAGTTTTTTTAAAAAAGGATTTAATTGAAAAATATGTTAAAAAGACTTAATTACCCTTAAAAAAGGTTGTACAATGTGCATCATTTAGAAGTACATTGTGCATGAAATAGTTGTACGTGGTTGATAAATTGGTCACCCTTCCAATCTGCATTATAGATAGTATATATATATATATATATATATATATATATATATATATATATATATATATATATATATATAGTGTGAGGTTCAATTAAGAAGAAAGGTTCCCCATTGAACCCTCCTCTATATATATATATATATATAGTGTGAGGTTCAATTAAGAAGAACTAAATTTTGCAAGAAGAAAAAGAAGAATTCTCAATCAATCATGTAATTCCTTTTACTTTTATATTTATTTTTAATTAGAGGTCACATTTGTAATTTACATAGCATATTAATTAATTGTGTAACTCTTATATATTAGGTAATATCAAGTAAATTCATTGATTTGTTAATTTGAAATTTTGAAATAAGAAACACATAGTTTTTGAATGCCGTATCATCCATATTAATATTATTTTAAAACTATTATCGAAATTTTAGCATATGGATGAAAGTCCTACATAAAAACCAACCAATCTATATTAATTACATAAGGGTTTAAAAGTCTAATATATAAACATTGTAATTACACATATGTGAAATTCCTACAAATATATAAATTCATATACGGTATGGTATACAGTTTTTTATTTTGCATAAAATGTAGGTGGTTCTATATATCACTCATATGTAGGTCGCTTTTATATATATGTAGGAAAATATTAATGTGTACGGTTGTATTTTATCATGTGTAAGTGTTTATGTATATCCTATAAGATATATCTAGTATAAGCATAATGTGTAGGTGCTTACGTATGTCATATAAGATATGCTCCAGTTTTAGATTTTATCGACAAATCACAACCCTACACATTAATATTTTACCTACACATGAGGCATTATAGTCTAACATAAACATGATTTTACCTACACAAATATAAAATAGTTTTAGATTAAGAGTTCAATAATATAAACATTATATTTAGTTACCTGTGTTGAAGCAGAAAAATAAAGCATATGAAAAAACTTACAAAAATGAGTTACGTTTAACTGAAACTTGCTAAATCAGTTACTTGCTTCGAATTTATAAAGACACGTAAACGTGAATTACGGATTTTAAAAAAATTAAAAAAGACAAACGAAAAGCACACGAAATAAACATATAAAGACCTGTGACCCAAAAACGCTAAAACCTCTCACCCTAACCCTACCTAAAAATTAAACCAAAAAACCTAACCGTAAAAGCTAAACTTTCGTAACCGAAGAAAAAACGTAATTAAAACTAAATTGAATTCCTAAAACTAAACGCCAATCGTAAATAAACATAAAAAAACAATATTATTGTTAAAATAAAAAAATACACATACAGCAGCATTGATTAGATTTAAGTTTTTAACTATGCATTTGATATGTAAATCAATAACTAAAATAGACATCAAAGTAGGAGCAGCTTAAATGGTTAAGCATTACAAAATCAAATCGTGAGGTCATGGGTTAAAATCTATCCTTCGACGCGTTTTTCTAATTTTTTTAAAATGCAATGTAGAGGATTTAATGGTGAGGTGTTCTCCACCCAAAATTGATGAAATAATCTAACGGTCTAGAATTATTCCTAGTTCCCCGGTAAAAAAAGGGTTCCCCAAATTAAAAATTAAACAATAAATAAAAGACGATAAATAAATTAAAGCTAAAAATAATGTAACATAGACGGGAAAAGTTACAACGTAAAACGTAAAAATTTACGGTAAAATTAAAATGGAAATAGAAATATAAAGAGGATACTTACTTAAGGTATTTGCACAAGGATTGTAGATGATATGCACAAATGTCTCAAAGGTTGAGCGGAAGGTAATAAAAGGTAAAAAAACTTTTTTTTAATATGGGGATATAATATGAAGCACAAGGGATACAATTGAAGGATTAAAAGGTTATGCTAAGGAGTGGCGGAGAGGGTTTTAGTGTGCCATTTTAGAGGATATGAATACAAGAGTTTTGTTGAATACTCTAGGTGTTAGGGCTCGTTCCTGTTAGAAGATTTACTTTGTTCTTTGTTTATACAAGTTTGTATAGTGTAGGGTTAATTTTGTATTATCCCTAAGTGTTGATGCATAAAGCATGTTGCTAGTGAATGTTAGAGGGAGAGTCTAGATCACCAATACACGTTAGAGAGGGAAACTGTGTGTGTGATTGTATTCTCCTGCATCATTGTACTGCAACTATTGCTTTGATCATCAATACAAAAGAATTATTAAGTAATGAATTGTGTTGATGATTGAATTGTCGTCTTTATACGTTGATCATTCTGATTTGTAGCAGTATCGATCCAATTGAACCTATCAATTGGTATCAGAGCTGTTGGTACTGTGTGTTCTTCGCTATTCATCAAGCAAAAACACATCAATATTGCTCAAATCATGATCTGAATGATCTGTTGATGTTTTTAGATCTGATTCATCATCGGAATCATTTCTAATTCACAACAATTGTACAAATTCCATCAGATTTCATCAGATCTGAGGAATTAAGAAGATATTGAAAATTACTGTTCGATCGATTTTTGCTCAAAATTCATCGAAAATTGATCATGTTTTGGATTGATTGATATAGGAGATTGATAATCGGTATAAATCACTGCTTGTGTGTGATTTTTAGACGAATTGGACAAGTTTTGTTAAAATTCAGAAAAATTTGTATGAAGATGTTGATGAAGATGATGAACAGGTTGAAGATGAACTAGACGGGTGATAAGTTTAACTTAGACAAATCTTTGGACTTAGTTTTTGAACAAAATTAGCTTCCTGTGCAGACGGGTGAAGTAATTTGTCCAGACGGGTGAAGAAATATCAAGTAAAAGTTGTGTACTGTTGTGTCAGGTGAAGCAACTGTTCAGCCGGGTGATCAACTCTACAGTCGGATCAACTTGTTACTGTTCAGCCGGGTCATTATCTGTTTCAGCCAGGTCAAATGTTGCCGGGTGATAATTTTGACAACTGTTCAGCCGGGTGATTCACTTTTTCAGCCATGTCAAGTTCTGCAGTGTCAAGTTTTTTACTATTCACCCGTGTGATTGTCATCAAGACGTGTGACTATTTAGCCGGGTGATATAGTTCAGCCGTGGGAAGATTTTATTGTTTGAAGATTTGCAACTGATCAAGCCGTGTGACTATTCAGCCGGGTGAAGAAGAAAATTCACTGTTCAGCCGGGTGAAAAAGAAAATTCACTGTTCAGCCGAGTGAAGAAGAAAATTCACTGTTCAGCCGTGTGACTTACTTCAGTTGTTTCAAACTTTGTTATCTTATTTCGTTACTATTTAGTCGCATCAACTCTTTTCTTTACTTAAAAATAGTTTTTATTTTTAAAATTTTAATTGTTCTTTTCAAAAAATCAACAAAAAAACAAAAATATTTCCTTTAAAATTTAAAATGGCACCTATTGATGATTCTGATAATCATGTACCAAGATTGGTTAATCGTGCAGATTTCAAGAACTGGACAATCAGATTGAAACACCATCTATGCTCTATTGATAATGATTTGTGGAAGTCTATTGATAAAGGTCCTCATATTCCTACTCAGACTACTCCTGATAGTGCAAGCACTTACATAAAAGATTCATCTGAACCTTATCCTGAAGATAATCTACAAGGTGAAGATTTACGAAAGGTCAAGAATGACAGTAAGGCTTATTCCTTGATGTGTAAAGGGCTGTCACTTCAAGTGTTGTCAACACTGGATGCTTATCAAACTGGCTACACATTATTCATGGCATTAAAATCAATTTGTGAAGGAGGAGAACAGTTAAGAAGTCTCAAGAAACAGAAACTGAAGAGACAATTAGAACTGTTTGAGCATATTGCTGGAGAATCTGTACACCAGATAATGAACAGATTTGTGCATCTAACAACTGAGATGACAAATGTTGGTGCAAATACAGATCTTCAAGACCTGAATGATAGACTATTGTGTGCTCTTCGATCCTCATGGAAACAAACAGTGACTTTGCTGAAGCATACATAAAAGTTTCCAATGGACTTAGATCTTCTTATCGCAAAGATTGAAGAAGTCAAAATTCACGAAAGTTCAAGAAACACTGACCGATCAGGTTCTCATACTCAATATAAGTTCGTGGTGAATCCTTCTAATACAGTTGAGAATGCTTTTCTTGCTCAATATGTTGTTAAAACTGATGATGAGGGTGATTTGTTTGTTGGTGCTAGCTTTTACACTGAATCGTCATATCAATCAAGTTCACCAATTTACTCTCAACCTCAATCTCCACCAAGAGTTCAAGTTCAGTCTGTGAAATCTGAAATAGAAAATCAAAGTTCAAGCAAAAGTAAAAGATGTGATGAACATCTTGTTACATGATGATGAGACTAAGAATGCATTTACTGCATTCATGGCAAGCTTCTAAGCTTATCAGGGAAGTCATTTGAATCAATTAGATGTTGTTCTTCAAGACCTATTTGAAATGGATCCTGATGACGTTGAAGAGATGGACTTAAACTGGCAAATGGTTATGGTTGCATATCGAACTCAGAAACATGCGTATGTGAATCATAGTTACAAACTAATGCAAACAAGACAGTTGGTTTTGACAAGTCAAAGGTCAGATGTTTCAACTGTAGCTGCTATGGTCATTTTTCGAGGGAATGTAAAGCTCCTAAGAATCTGAATTATAATGGTCAAGCTAGTTCAATTGGACAAAATCAGCATCAAGGTCAAAGTCAGAATTCGCAACAGTCTTCGAGCTATCAGAACAAAAATCAATGTTTCATCCAAAAGTCATATCAAAGTCTTCCAATGCCAGAACTGAAAGATGAAGGTAAAGAGCCTGAAGATCAGAACAAAGCACTTGTAGTTAGTGTCAAAGATGGATACGACTGGAGTGCTTATGCGGAACAGTTTACAGCTGATCTTACTTCTAGTTTGGCACTTGTATGTGAAATTGAGGAAGAAGACTGGTCTGAAGAAGGAGATTATCAAATGGTTAATGATGTCAGTGAAGATTCAAAAGAGTATGATTGGAGTGCAAAGTCAGATCCAACTGAAGAATCTGAATCAGAAATTGCTCTTATGGCTACATCTGAAGAGTCTTTCTCATCTGCTGAAACAAATCAACCAAAGGTTAGTATCGAATTACCCCCTAACTATGTTCCTTTACATGATGATGTGAAAGGTAGGTTATGTTCTGAACAATGCATTAAACAAGTGAAACATTATCGAACTCATTCATTTAAAACTGGTGATAAATTAAGTAAACATGAACAAGTTCATGAACAACTTAAAATTGATCACAAAATTGCTAATGAGAAGATATTGTCACTTAAAGAATCATGGAACAAAACCTTGAAGGAACTGCAACTTTCAAATAAACAATTGGAAGAAATGACCAAGAACTTTGAACTAGAAAAGATTGCTCATGCAACAACTCAAGTTGAATTGACCAAAATGAAAAGTTCAAAAGCAATTCTAGCAAAGTTGATAAGTGACAGAAAAGAAAACAGAACAGGATTGGGTTTCACACATGCAAATGCCTAAATCAATCACTAACATTTTACCAGAAAACTTTAATGAATTTGATCATTCACCTGAAAATGAACAAAGATTCAAAGAAATTCAAAGAAGCAAATCTGAATCCGAAGGGTCTGAAGTGTTAATCGAAAGTTTGAAAGAAGATGATAGTGTGACTGTTGAAGCTGATGATGAAGCAAGTAACAAATCTGATCCTATTCTGGTGCAACTTGTTGAATATCCGGAACTGAATTCAAAACCAGCAGAAACGGTGAAGGATGAAGCAGAATTCTCGGGTTACAACGATCGAGACTACATCAAGTGGAAAAACGAGCAGAAAGATAGTGTTGCTGATCAGCTGGTCAAACATGAAACAGTGAAGAAGACTGAAGCTTCAAAAGCCAAGGTGCAGAAACCGAAAATGTTGACCAATCAATCTGAAATGAAACAGTCAAAAGGTAAAAAGGTCATAACATCAAATGACAACACCCAAGCTCAAGTTGTTAAAACTGAAACTGTAAAACTTGTGACAAAGAAAGTGTCTAAAATCAAACCAATCAAGTTTGTGTCAGCAGGAACATTTGATATGAATTCATCTCATGGTAACCAAATAAATTCTAAGATCAAATCTAACTCTGGTCTGAAACCAGGTTCAGGTCCTAAGACTTCCGCTGTCAATGATAAAAGATTTGAATCAAAGAAGGTAACTAAGCAAGATGTTTCACAATCGAATTAAGTTCCCAAACAACCAAAATCCAATAACAAGAAATCAAAGTCACAACCACAATCTCCACAAAAGAACCAAGTTAACTTAAAAACGAACAAGTTTGTTAATGAATCACGTATTGGTTCAACATCTAAAGTTAACAGTCGGCTCTTTAAGATCAGTAAGAAACACTGTGAGATTTGTGATCGTTATAACCATGCTACTGCTGAGTGTTTCTTTAACAGGTACTGCGATTACTGTGATAAAAGAAATCATTCTTCAGAAAAATGTTTTTATAACAAGTTTTGTGAGATATGTGAAATGAGAAATCATGACACTGCAGATTGTTTCTTTCGGAAACACTCATAAAGAGAAATGACTCATTTTCCGAATTTTCAAAGAAATCAATCTTTTCATTTTCAAAAATCAAACCAAAGTCATTCTCCTGATTTGAGACCTTTCAAAAGAATAAATTCTGGATTTAAGGAAATGTCATCAAGAAATCAGCAGGATAACAGTTTTACGCCAAGAGCCTTGATGGTACGAAATCAAAGATTTGAAAACAACCTTGATCTTAAGTTAGAGGAAAGGTTTTCAGCTTTAAGAAGAAAGCAAACAAATCAAGCCAGTGGCAGAAAAAATTTTCAACCAAATCTCTCAAATGAATCAAATTTTAAAAACTTACATTATCAACAAGTTACTGTTACAGATAGATTCGGAAAACCCAAGACCATGTGGGCCTAGGTTGACCAAACTAACTAAGTAAGTGTTGAATAGCAGGTGCGCCCTCGAAGACCTATCAACTCAAGGTTTGTTGATAGTGGGTGCAGCCAGCATATGACAGGCAACCATGCCTTGCTTCAAGATTTTAAGCAAAAGAATGGTACACATGTTGCGTTTGGAGGAGATGCTGGTGGAAAAATCACTAATGAAATAACTGTGTCAAATGAGATTATTAGCTTTGATAAAGTCAACTACTGTGCTCAGTTGAACTTTAATTTGCTAAGTGTATCTCAAATTTATGACAAATCATATTTAACTTTATTTGATGATTCTTTTTGTTACATACTCAAACCAGGTTTTAAGATAGACAATGAATGAGTGATAGTTAAAGCTCCAAGAGATCGAGACGTGTACAAGCTTGATATGTCTCAGATTGACGTTGAAACCAAAACCACATGTCTCATTGCTCATGCATCAAATGATGAGAGTCAGCTTTGGCATAGACGGCTGGGCCATTCAAATTTCAGAAACATGAACAGACTGGTGACTGGAAATCATGTTGTGGGAATACCTTCAAAGAAATTCTCAACAACTGATCTCTGTCCAGCATGTTTGAAAGGAAAACAACACCGAATGTCTTTTAAGTCCAAGCTAGAAAACTCAATTTCAAAGCCCTTACAGATCCTACATATGGATCTTTTCGGACCAACAAATGTTCAAAGCATCGGAAAGAAGTCTTATTGTTTCGTCATCATTGATGATTTTACTAGATTTTCTTGGGTTTATTTCTTGCATGTTAAATCTGAAACTGCTGAGTCGTTAAAAGAATTCATTATCAAAATTGAAAATCAGTTAGATAGCAAAGTAAAAATCTTGAGAAGTGATAATGGAACCGAGTTTAAAAATTCTAATGTGGACTCGTTTTGTGCAGAAAAAGGAACGCATCAATTTAGTGCTCCAAGAACTCCTCAACAGAACAGAGTCGCAGAACGGAAAAATCAGACACTAATTGAAGCAGCAAGATCCATGCTCGTAGATGCCAAAATCCCTATCACATTAAGGGACGAAGCTATTGCTACTGCCTGCTTTGTACAAAACAGGACATTATTGGTTAAGGATAAACATAAAACGTCTTATGAGCTATTGTTTGGGAGAAAACAGAGTATTTCATACTTGAAAGCATTTGGTTGTCATGTGTCGATTCAGAAATTTAAGTGATCATCTCGGTAAATTTGAGTCAAAATCTGATGATGGCTTTTTCTTAGGATATTCATCAGTTTCAAAAGCTTATCGGTTTTTAACAGCAAAACGAATGTTGTTATTGAAACTATCAACGTTAAGTTTTTAGAAAATTCGTTTCCGTCAGTGGCTCATGGTCCCGAATGGTTATTTGATTTAGATTCGTTATCCAAGTCTTTCAACTCTAACTTATTTGATTTTTCAGGAAAAACGAAGAAGGAATCAGGAGACTTAGGATGTTTCAGTGATGATTTAGATAATGACGATGATAATGATCTCAATTCTGAGTATCCTTTCATGTCATTTCACTATCCTGATAACGTTGTATCAAATCAAGCTCCGGGTCCATCTAGTTCTCAAGAAGATCAGGAATCAAACAATCTTGAAAATGATGTGAATCAACAAAATTCTCCTAATGATGGTGGATCTGTTCATACTCAACCATCATCAGATCCGATTGTTGAAGTTGTTCTAGAAACATTTGACTACTTCATCATTCACCAGAACAAGTTCCTAATTTCACTTCGCATACTTCTACAATTTTACAAGATCTACCGAATCTGAATCAGTCTAATCTGGATACTCAAGTACAAGGTGACGAAATCCCAACTCACCGAGTTCATAGGAATCATCCTATCTCTCAGATTATAGGTCCTTTGAATCAGAGAACCATGAGAAGTCAGACTGAGCATGCAAACGTTTGTCTTTATTCATGTTTTCTTTCTCAAGTGGTACCGAAGAACATTTCAGAAGCGTTGCAAGATAACAGTTGGATTGAAGCCATGCAAGAGGAGTTACTTCAGTTCAGAAAACAAGAAGTTTGGAAATTAGTGGACTTACCTGAAGGAGAAAATGCTATTGGTACAAGATGGTTGTACAAAAACAAGCCAGATGAACGTGGCATTGTGGTCAGAAATAAAGCCAGACTAATTGCACAAGGTTACACTAAAGAAGAAGGTATCGACTACGAAGAAGTGTTTGCTCCGGTCGCTGGACTTGAAGCTATTAGCGTTTTTCTAGCATATGCCTCTTTCATGAAGTTCAAAGTGTTTCAAATGGATGTTAAAGGCGCATTTTTGTATGGACCAATTACCGATGATGTGTACATCAGACAACCTCCAGGTTTCGAAGATCCTGAGTATCCACATCGTGCATACAAATTGAGCAAAGCTTTATATGGTCTACATCAAACCCCAAGAATTTGGTACGAGACGTTATCTAAACATTTGCTGGAACATGGTTTTTCAAGAGGTCAGATTGATCCTACTTTATTCATGAAGCGGGAAAATGAAGATCTACTATGTGTGCAATTGTACGTGGATGATATCATCTTTGGATCAACAAGTCCATCCATATGCAAAGAGTTTGAAGAGATTATGAAATCCAGATTTCAGATGAGTTCTATGGGGGAGATTAATTTCTTTCTCGGAATGCAAGTAAAACAGTCAGCAGACGGAATTTTTATCAACCAATCAAAGTTTGTTGAAAAGTTGCTGAAGAAGTTCAAGATGCAAGATTGTCAGACTATTCGAACTCCATCTGATGTTAACTGCAAAATCCAACCTGATCCAAAAGGCAAATCTGTTGATCAAACACTTTACAGATCAATGATCGGTTCACTGATGTATCTTACTACATAAAGACCAGACATCATGTATGATGTATGTGTATGTGCCAGATATCAGTCCGATCCTAAAGAGTCACACCTGATTGCTGTCAAACGTATATTCAGATACCTTAAAGGGAAACCGAATCTCGGGTTATGGTATCCTTATGAAGGAAATTTTGAATTATATTGTTATTCTGATAGTGACTTTGGTGGTTGTGCTCTTGACAGGAAATCGACCACAGGTGGATGTCAGTTTCTGGGTCCTCGCCTTGTCTCATGGCAATGCAAAAAGCAGACCAATGTCTCCGTATCCACTGCTGAAGCAGAGTACATTGCTGCATCTGTAGGATGTTCTCAAGTTTTGTGGTTACAAAACCAATTACTTGACAACGGGTTTAACTTTCTCAAAACTCCTATTTACATAGACAATACTGCTGCTATGTTCATTACTGCTAATCTTGTTCAACACTTAAAAACAAAACATATCGAAATTCGATATCACTTTCTCAGAGACAACTCTGAAAAAGGTTTAATAATTTTGATTAAAGTTCATACCGACAAACAACTGGCAGATTATTTCACAAAACCATTCTTGTCAGGACGGTTTGAATTCTTAATTCAATCCATAGGGTTAATCAACCATGATTAATTCTATTATATGAAAATCAAAATACAAAATCAGAAAATATAAAATTAAAAAATATAATAAGTCGATGTTAAGTATTGATTCCTATGTCTTTTTATTCTTGCATTGTGAGTGTGCATGAAAAAGAAAAAGAAAACAAAAAGAAAGAAAAAGCAAAAAGAAAAGAAAAATCATATCATAAGAATCTACATTGCAAAAAGTGAGAAATGATAGTTACACTAGACATTATCTGTTTCATCATTTTTAATAATAAAGACTAATAAGTGTTAATTGATGTGCGAGACATCTCAGGCAATTAGACTGAAAAGTAAGTTCATTGTTGAGAAATCTAAACTTAATGATCCTTGTGTTAAGTTCCTTTGTTATACATGTCTAAATATATATCTTTTGATGAACTTCTTGTGATGTTATTTGAGCATAATCGGGTAACGATGCAACCTATTCAGTGTGAAGAACCGCATCGTGAGCTTCTTTGTTGTGGTACCCACAGACCTGAAGTCTCACATGAAGTCTCTTTTGAGCTTCAAGGTGAAACAAAAGATTCCCAAAGTTGGAACAAAAAGAGTCCTAAATGTGGACCATCACCAAATCAAAATTCCAAAATGGAATTCAGAAAATTCCCAAGGGGAACAATAGGAAATGAAAAATTCCAAAATGGAATTCAAAAGAAGTCCCAAAGTGGACAAATTCAATTAGAACCCAAATTCCACACTGTTTATGTTTGTAAGTAACCAGGTTTTTGTGCAACATGCATTCGAGTTGTTGCTGATGAGGAAATATGTTGACATATGTATACATGTGGGTCACATAAGTCATTTTAATCGAACCTTAATCTCATCATGATACTGAAAAAGTAAGTGTGTCAATCCGAGCTAATTGGTATGTTTTCATATCATCACTCAATCAAACATAAGTCAAATATCTATTCAAAATTTGCAAAACATGTTCAGATGATGTATGGTATGATCTCACTGCAATATTTTGATTCATTGCATTGCATATGTATTTACTTTAATGTGTGTGCTTTGTGTGTGCAGGCATATGGAGTCTTTGTTGACATTATGACACTCTTGTTAAACTTAAAAATTTCTAGGAAATTTCAAGTTTAGGGGGATAAATAATTGAAGAAAAAGTACAAAAATATTTTCAAAAGCCAAAAATATCAAGAAATAAGTGTGTTGAATGTAAGGATCAAGTGGTTAATGAAAGCAAATGTATTGGATATGATAAAAACAAACCTGAAGTCTTGTGATTTGTTTTTGATTGAAGAAAAATGCTTCGGGATATAGAAATATTGGTAATGCAAAAATGTTTGCATAATGTCTTTTTGAGGAAAATAAAAGAAAAATGAAAAAGGAAAATTTTTTAATTGAATTTAATGTGTGAAAATTGTTGCCCTAGATTATGATTGATATTTAATTACACAAACCCTAATAAGGATGTCTTGGCTAATTAATGTGTCGAGAATGATTGCAGGTGCAATAAATGCAGTTGAAAAGTCAACAGACAAAGAAAGTGAAGAAAAAATCGTCTAAGTGTTGAAGCCGGGTGATGATATCATTTATCACTTTATAGTCGGGTGATTGAATGATAAGTAGCCGGCCGGGTAATGAAGTTGTTTCTATGCAGCCGGGTAATTGCTGTCACTATACAGCCGGGTGATGAAAGAAAATGCTACTGTTCAGCCGGGTGATGGGTAAAACAAAACAAAGGTGTAGTCGTTCCAAACTTTGTGACACGGCTATATCATGACCCGACTCATGTCTACATGGTGAACTTATGTTAAACAAGTGTTGACCAGTCTCAACTGATGTTGACGCGACTCAACAGTTGTATGACCCGACCAAGCTTTTACATGAAGAAAATTTAATGTGCAGACAGTCTGACCCGTCCCAATAGTGTGTGACCCGACTAAGTGTTTTACATGTTAAAATTGTATGATTCACTTGTTGACTCGTCCCAAAGGTTTGACCATTCCCGACAGTAACATGACCCGTCCAAGGCTATTGGGCCTAAATGTTGACCCGTCTGAAATGTTGACCCGTCCCAAAGTTTTTGGCCTAATTTTGAGCCGGCTCATCTACGTATAAATACCCGTCTCTTCTCAAACACTTATCATTTTTCACATCACTTTCAAGCAAATACTCTGTTTATCAAATCACCCTATATCATATTCAATCACCGATTCTGTAACAAGTGTTAGAGATTGAATAAGGTATAATTATCATGATCAAACTTCATCGACACTACTGTTGTTCTTAAAATCGAAATGTTGATGATGAACAGTAACTGGACTTGAATCGACAATTTGATTATTTGTGTAAAAACTGAAATCGATTGTTGTAACAGGTTGTAGTAACTATTAATCACCAATATTCATCCATTGATCAACATCAAAACATCTGAAATCGACTGAATCAAAGGAAAATTTAAAAATTCTGTCGAAACCGCTATTGATGAACATTGAACTTGTTCATGATCTTGATCACAAATGATACATAATCTAAGTCTAATTGATCAATTGATGCTAAAACTGATCTAAATCATGTGATAAACCTTCATTAAACAAATGACAAATTTATGACTTAAGTGTCTAAGAAGATTAAGTCTGTTAACCATTGACAATGAATATTGTGTCATAAAGGTTTTTGAACAAGATGATATTCTCAAACTGTTGATTAACTTATGTGATAAATGTTAATGTTGATTCGTTATACTATGTCTTTATGCTTGGATCTTGCACAAATGTTGTTTGTTTATCAGTTTTTGATAACTAACACACATGTCTTTGTTTGTTATCAGATGAATGACCTCAAATTTGAACCAAAGCACAATCTTGTGGCTTTGTTGGATGCATCTATACCAGAAGTTGATGGCTATAGAGATATGATTCGATTTTTGAGAAGAACCAAATATGTATATGCAATGTGTGCCAAACCCATTGTATATGCAAGATTGATCAAATCTTTCTAGAGAACAGCAGAGGTAATTACTGATGAGGCTGGTGTATTTGTGGTAAGAGGAAATATTACCAGATAGTTACAAATAACTGTGTCTGAAGAGTCAATCAGGACTGCACTAAGAATAAATGAAGATGAAGTAGGTGCACTTGATGAATATACGACTGCTGAATGCCAAGAGTGTTTTATCAATATGGGACACCCTCCTGTATTTCCTAAGCAGCAGTTCGTAAGAGCTAGATTGGGAAAGCAATGGAAGTTACTCTGCTATGTGATTCAGCAGTGTTTATCCAGAAGAAGTGCTGGATTCGATAACTTTCCTTCAGATATTGCATCCCCAATTGTTGCAATAGCTACAAATAGACCTTTCAACATGTCAAGATGGATCATGAAGGGATTTATTTTTAACTTGGTAAAAGGGAAGAGATTCAAATTCTTGATGTATCCTAGATTTTTACAGTTATTTATCAACATTGCACATCCTGTGATCCGTGAAGAAGGTGTGAATGTTGACTTGCTCATGACTGAAGACATGAATGCTTTATCTTATCGAAAGATGAGCATTGGGAATGTTGCTGAAGTGCAAATGTTTGTCTATATGCGAGATATAGCAAACAATGTGGAAGATATTGGAGGAATATATCATCATATTTCTCAAGGTGAAGTGATTAATCCTCTGGATCTTGTAGATGATATTCCTGATGCCCTTAAGACTGATTCGAGTGATACGGATGAAAATGAGTCTGAGAATGAAGAATCTAGTAGCACTGAAACAGAAAATGGTGATGATGATGATAACAATGAGGATGATACGGATGATGAAATTAGTGATAATGGTGATGAGAACATTGAAGTTGGATCAAAATCTGATCAAGCAGAAGAAGTAGAATTGATTAATCCTGAAGTGGGATCAACAAATGAAGAGAATGTTATCTTATTTGAAGAAGTGAGTGTGCCTGAACATATCAATGTGGTTCAGATTGCACAAGAGGTTGTTGCTGAAGTAGAGGCTGTGGCACAGACAGTTGATGAAACTGAAGCTGATAAGTCTTTTCCTGATCCTATTGATATTGCCACATCATCTGCTCCTGCAACTAAACATACTGAACAACCAAAGGGGTCTTCACCTAAGTTTGATTTAGATATTATTATGAACGAAGAAGAAGGTGAAGTCTTTCACTTAAAGTGGATGATAGCCAAGCTATTGGATGAAAATGCTGAATTAAAGGCATCCAATGAGCGAAAGAAGAAGAGTTTAGCAGAATTCTGGGCTATGCATCAAAAGAACTCAAAGATTTTCAAAGAGTTAGATGTTGAATATGAAAATCTGAAGATCGATTATGAAGAATTTCATGCAGAATGTAATACTTTGCGTGCTGAAAAAGAAGTTTTTGAAAAGTGGTTGAAAGAGAAGGAAACTAAATGTGAAAGATGAACCTGAAGAGATAGAATGAAGAACTGTGATTCAAGAGAGATTGAAGATTTAAAGAAAGAAAAGATTAAAGCTGAAGATTTTTGATTTTGAAGACCAAAGATAAATCTTAGGGGGAGTACTGTTAGGGCTCGTTCCTGTTAGAAGATTTACTTTTTTCTTTCTTTATACAAGTTTGTATAGTGTAGGGTTAATTTTGTATTATCCCTAAGTGTTGATGCATAAAGCATGTTGCTAGTGAATGTTAGAGGGAGAGTCTAGATCACCAATACACGTTAGAGAGAGAAACTGTGTGTGTGATTGTATTCTCCTGCACCATTGTACTGCAACTATTACTTTGATCATAAATACAAGAGAATTATTAAGTAATGAATTGTGTTGTTGATTGAATTGTTGTCTTTGTACGTTGATCATTCTGATTTGTAGCAGTATCAATCCAATCACTAGGGTGTGTTTTTACAATGAAAGGGATGCCCTCTATTTATAGGGCTGATACACCTAAAACTAATTATAAAAGTAAAAATAAAATACAAATGAATGGTTCAAATAAAAAGAAGTTACATTATTATTTACAGAAAATGAATCTTGTCAGAGATTTCTAAAAACAATGACGCAAGCAATGATGACACAACACACCCATTCGAGATAAGGCAATAATCTACAGACAGACGCTCTTGACAAGATTCATTTTCTGTAAATAATAATGTAGCTTCTTTTTATTTGAACCATTCATTTGTATTTTTATTTTTACTTTTATAATTAGTTTTAGTTGTATCAGCCCTATAAATAGAGGGCATCCCTTTCATTGTATAAACACACCCCAGAGTATTCAATAAAACTCTTGTATTCATATCCTCTCACATGGCACACTAAAACCCTCTTCGCCACTCCTTAGCATAACCTTTTAATCCTTCAATTGTATCCCTTGTGCTTCATATTATATCCCCATATTAAAAAAAAAGTCTTTTTACCTTTTATTACCTTCCGCTCAACCTCTGAGATATTTGTGCATATCATCTACAATCCTTGTGCAAATACCTAAGTAAGTATCCTCTTTATATTTCTATATTTCCATTTTAATTTTACCATAAATTTTTACTTTTTACGTTGTAATTTTTACCGTTTATGTTACATTATTTTTAGCTTTAATTTATTTATCGTCTTTTATTTATCGTTTAATAATTCTCGTTTGATTTTTAACTAGTTTAATTTTTCATTTGGTATCAGAGCAAAGGCTTTCTTAAAATCTAAAAGACTGAGACAAGCTCCTCATATTTAGAGGCTTTGTATGCCCTAGTTGTATTGGAGAACTCTCTCAGGTGAAGATTATGAGAAAACAATTGCTTTGATAAATAATATTAGGAAAATCATATATTAATGTGAATATAAAAATATTTTATGAGGGAACTAAGGATAAAATGTTAATGCTAAGGAGTCGGAATTCGTCAATCATAGATTTACCACAAACAAACTCGCAAACAAAAAATTTAGAACTTCTAAATCTAGAGTTTTCTGAAAAACCCAGTATTAGAAATATTACTACTGAAAATTATAGTCTTTTTTGTAGAATAAAAGATAATTGTAAACATAGTCTGCATACAGATAATCCACATCTAAACACTTTAACAGATTTAGTTTTAAATTTAGGAGTAAATTTATAGAGAGAATCAATATATAATAAACAAATTCTAGAAAAAATCTCAGCATATACAGAAGAGGTTAATAAATATACAAAAAATCTAGATTATATAAAAGAACAAAATAACCAAATAATTAAAGAAAAAAAAACGGTTTAGAAAAGAAAACAAAAAACATACAAGCATTGGCAATAAATAAACTAAATATTGAAGATATAAAAATAGGAAAAAGACCAACACCATATAAGCATTGGCAACCTAGAAAATGAATAATAATTTCTTAGGAAGAAGTAGAACAATACAAGAAGCTAAAAACTCAACAAGTAATATACATGATATAGTCACATCTAACACATTTTTAAATAAAATAATGAGAAGATGATCAGGATCTAATAGTTCTAGCCATACTATACAAATAGAAGAAGAAATAGACGTAGATAGAAATATCTCTAATATAATATAGGAAAACAAAAAAAACTTAAGTGTCATCTTTTTAAAGCTTCTAGATTATGTGGCATCATTTGAGAATTTTTTTCACAATAATTATTTTTTATTTAACACTAGTTTAGTGCCTGCGCTATGCTCAGGAACATAATAACCAGATGATTTTAACGATATTCTTGGGTTGTGGAAGGTTCAAATCAATTTTTAGATAAAACCGTTATAAAACCGAAACATAAGATTTATTTAAAAACTGATTTTTTTATATATCAATATTATACTCAAATTAAAGAGAATTAAATGCTTAGTTTTATGGTGTAAATTAAAAAATAATAATAATATCGACCCATGCACACCCTAGTAAAAAGGGTTAAAAATGGGTTAAAAAAAATACTAAGGTATTTAATTATAGCATATTATTAATTTATTCTTAACTTACCTTTATATACTTTATTAAATATAAACCGACCCATGCACACCCTAGTAAAAAGGGTTAAAAATGTAACTATTCTTAAGTTTTTATAGTTTCTCCTAAATATTAGGGGTTTTAAATGTAATTCGTTTTATTATAATATATTATTATATATTAGGTATACATATGTAATTATAAAATTATTATTATGAGATTATAAAATTATTATTATGAGAGAAAGTCTCAAATAATGCCAACTAAACAAAACAACCCTAAATGGTTGACACGTAAGCAAAACTCATTTTTCTTTATTATATAGAAGATATGTACATAAAATATATTATAATAACACTAATTACATTTTGGTCCCCTAATATTTAGGAGAATTTTAAAAATTTAAAAGTAATTACATTTTCAACCCTCTACTACTAGGGATATATATACATGAGTCTGTTTTTATTTGATAGGGTATAAAAATTCTCACAATAATGGTTTTTTATTCATAACTAGTTTAGAGCCCGTGCTACGCTCGGGTTTGTTTTTAGTGGTTATTTTAACGATATTCATGACGTTTCCAATAAATTTTGAGACAAAATCGTGGTTAACCGTAACACAAGATGTAACGCAAGGAGTTACCCGGATTCAAATACAGACATGATTTGGTTAGGGATGTCCTATGTGATATCCTTAAGCGAGCAGACATTTCTGCTAAAAAGGAGGCCCCTGGGAACTTTCTGACAGATCCGCTTGAGGAGAGGTCTACTTTAAGACCAGCTGATATTCTAGTCTTTGGTTGGACGGGGGGCAAACACGCTTGTGTGGACCTTACGGGAGTATCCCCCTTGGTTGCACTTCGGAGCAATGGATTTGTTGCAGGCAGGCAACGTCAAGGGCGGAATCATGCAAGATTGCTAAACATGAGAAAGCCTGCCTTGACAATCAGCATGTTTTTATTCCATTAGCCTTTAATACATTTGGTTTCATAGCAACGGGGGCGGTGAACTTCTTGACCAGGGTTCAACGGGTCATTCACAGCAATGTGTCGACCCCTAAAGGCCAAGGGTTTGTTTTCAGTAGGATAGGGTTTGCTATTCAAAAGGGGGTTGCGGCGCAACTTGTTGCTCGTTTACCTACCACGCTATTGTAAATTCCAATGGATTGTTTAAATGAATTATCTAGCTAAGGGCTGGTTCCATTTAAAAAAAAATGTAATTCCAAATTAAAAGTAACAAATTTTAAATTGTTTTTAGTATAACAATATTATACTCAAATTAAAGATAACTAAATGCTCGTTTTATTGGTGTAGTTTATTTTTTAAAATAATTTCGTATGAAAAGGTTATGTATGTTTCTAAAACACTGAGGTCTTTAATTGTATGTTATTATCAAGTTTATTCCTAAATTTTATTTTTATACCCTATCAAATACAAACCAACTTATGTACACCCCTAGTAGGAGGGGTTGAAAATGTTGTTTTTATGGTGTAGTTTACTTTTTAAAATAATTTTGTATAAAAATGTTATGTATGTTTCTAAAACACTGAGATTTTAATTGTATGTTATTATCAAGTTTATCCTTAAGTTTAATTTTTATATCCTATCAAATACAAACCGACTTGTGTACACCCCTAGTAGGAGGGGTTCAAAATGTAACTACTCTTAAATTTTTTAAAATTATCCTACATATTAGGAGACCAAAATGTAATTAGTGTTATTATAATATATTTTTTATATATTTTTTAAATAAAATAACATATTGTGAGAAAAACTCTCAAGTGATGACACATAAGCGAAGAGTCTTTAAAAAGATGACACATAAGCTTTTTTGATTTTCCTATATTATATAAAGATATGTATATAAAATATATTATAATAACAACACTAATTACATTTTGGTCCCTTAATATCTAGGAGAACTTTAAAAAATTTAAAAGTAATTACATTATCAACCCTCTCCTACTAGGAATATACATGAGTGTGTTTTTATTTGATAGGGTATAAAAATAAATGTTAAAAATAAATTTGGTAATAATATATACAATTAAAGACCTAAGTGTTTTCTAAACATACATAAAATTTATATACAAACAATTTTTAAAATAAACTCCACCATAAAACTAAACATTTAATTCTCTTTAATTTGAGTATAATATTGCTATACTAACTAATAATTTTTAAAAAATAAAACTGTTGGTCCATAAAGATCGTGATTTCAGTGCTATATTGACTTGTTTAACAGTAAAACACACAAGCCTTGAACAACAAAGTGTATAATAACCAAACAAACCCAATAACAAGATTACACCACACAACTGAGGTATATAAGCTACAAAGATAAGTAGAATATGCTCCTAGCACCTCAGGTGAACAATTACACGACACAATCAGTAGATAAGAGTTTTGGTTAAAGGTGTGCAAAAGTTTTATTAAGATGAAGATAAGGTTACAATATATATCAGTGTTAGGTTCGCTGATAGATTCGCTGTAGCGAATCTATCTGGCGAACCACACAGGTTCGCTGGGCACATACAGGTTCGCCCAGTCGACACCTTAGACAAAAGCTAACATGAACTACGGGCGAATCTATAGATTCGCCCGTAGGTTCGCTAGAACAACTACAAACAAAAGTCATACAAATACATACAAAAGTAACACCGACAAGCCGGTGAGTCCAACCTATACATGTGACTATCAATACTCCCCCTAGGTTGGACCTCACCTGGGGAAGTCTTCTGATTTAGCTCCGTCTTTATCTCTGCTTCAAAGGTTCTCGATAAAAGCTCCTGCCCTATCTTCAATACCAGCCAAAGGATTGGTAACGTCTTCAGATCCGGCCTCATCTTCACTGAACACTAGCATTGATTCCACAAACTCTGCATTTGCGACCTCAGTATCAGGCATTTGTTGAACTGTCGTTTCCGCCTGTATCTCTGCAGTATCCTCCTCGCCCATCACATCCAAATCTATAACCTCAGTTGGTTTCTCGAACCTCCTCTCAATAGATTGATCCAGCTGTCTAGATAGATCGTCCATGTCCATTCGCTGATCATCAGACTTCCTCAATCTCTCATTCACTGATCTCAACTCAGCACGGATTCCACGGGCTTTGTTTGCGACCTTCACAAACAGGTTCGCCTCAGCTCTTGTATCATCTCCGGCCCCGTGCTTGATCCTATTCTCACACAACACCTTCAGATCCTCGTCACAAAAAGAGAAAACCTCCATTGGATCAAATAAACGGATTTCTGGACGGTCATCTCCTTTCATTCTGATAACTGCCTCACCCGAGCTGTTGTCATAGGACCATTTGAGGAAATCCTGCAGTCTCGGTGGCTGTGTATCCGGAACCCTGACCCTGGTCATTACTTTCGGCGCTTCGATCTTCAAAACAATCTTTCCTTTCCACGAGATCCAATGCCTATCCCTTTTCTGCCTCATTCTTCTCGGCTTCTGGTATCCAAAATCAGCAAAATTTGTCTTTGCAGCATCCCTGATAGTAACCTCGAACGCACAAGCCCTTCCGCTATCTTCTTTACCCAGTAACGGTAGCTCTGCCAGCCTACGCAAATCCCACCTTGGTAGAGTGGCGAAATGCTTTCTATTCTTGATGTAACTGATGTCCCCACCCCTACGTTTAACCATATAAGCGTCAATAGCAGAATTGTATTTCCACGCGATCACCTGTCTGTCTAGCTGTTTGGTGTTGGGTTCATCTAGGTGTTGAAATATCGGCACTTCGGGAACCACTTCTTCTTCCTTCCTAAACCACTCTGATTTGTCTAAGTCTACGTGCTCGAACTGATAACTCACCCCCTTTTCTTCCACCTTATACATTTCTGGCTCATCATCCAGATCCTCCTCACTATCAGCGTTTACGTCTAACTCTGGTTCATCTATCAATGTGAAATTCACGCCAGATCCTCCGACCACTTCATCTCCTTCAAAAACATCCAAATCAATCCCCATTTCCTCGTCAAACTCCTCCTCAACTGCTTTGCCCTTTCCTTTGTCTCCAAAAACAACATCCATTAACGGATACCTTGCAGCATCCGTTAAGGAGTTCAGTTCGGCTTCAGTCATAGAAGGTTCAGTCCCCTCCTTTTCCTTCAAACTGTTCAGTTCTTTGAAGATTCTGACCATCAAACACTGCTGATCCTTCATCATTCTTCCCATTTCATAAATGACGGTCGACTTCTCAGCATCCTGTGTCTCCAACTCTTCATACTTACCTTTCAATTCAACCAATTCTACCCTCAAACGCTCAACTTCACCCTTCAATTCATTTCCAGATTTGGCAGATGTACCCCCAGTATCGTGCCTTGCTTTCTTTGACCCTTCAGCTTGTGCATCAGATTTCTTCTTGGTTCGATGTTCCCTACCAGCATCGATTTCTGCCTGTATCTCATCAACCTCTCGTTCAAACGAATAATCTTTCTCTTTTGCGTACGCCTTCCTCTTCTTTATTCTCTTCTCAACCTCCTCAATATTCTCACCACCACGTTTTCTCTCAGACTCCATTAACCTCTGTATCTGTACCCATCTATCTGCCGGGTACATGTTTTCCCATAAAAACGCCGGCCTCCCCACACAATCAGCCTTTACCGATTTGCAATCACGGAATATCCTCGGATGCATCTCCCAAATCTTCAGTACGTCTCCAACTACCGGCAGATTCGGCAGTTTGTCATTCAGCACCATCTGAATGAATCTCGGATACATCAACCACTTAGCGGCTTTGGTAGCATGGATGTTCTCGAGAATGTAATTGAAGATCAGCTTCGAAAGATTTGCTTTCTGCCCTCGGCAGAACAGCATCATAGCCCGTGCCCAGTCCAAATTCAGTCCGTCTGTTCTCCCTTTCCTATGATCCAGGCACATAATAAATACGTGTGCAATGTACCTCCATTCCTGGATCAGATAGGACTTCACAAACTCCATCTTCTTTTCACCGGGCATCGGTCCCTCATAACCCGCAGTCCGGAATGCCCCATACACTTCTTCAGCAGTCATACTGACCTCCTCACCCACATCCTCTTCCAACCTCAAGATTCTAGCCAGATCGGCTTCAGTAAACTCCAAATCATAGCCACCGACTTTGGCACATATACGTGATGGCTGTGTAGACACATTCATCACCGCAGTTCGCCAGAAATCCCGAACATGCAGCTCGTATATGGTAGGTGAGTGAGAAATGGCATAATGTATGTGAGATGACTTCAGCCACTTGATACAGTCTCTATAGCCGCCGGCCTTATCGTGATTCTCATCAAGCAAAGCACACATATTGTGCTTTCTTTCGAAGAATAAAGTCGACATTGTGCCTGAAAAATAAACGGAGATTGATCAGAAACTAAGTTTTGAAAAACAGTTAATAGATTCGCTGGAAATTAGGTTCGCTGAAAGAGCGAACCTGAGATTTTGGCACCAGAACCTATAGATTCGCTGACATGAAAAATCGGTCATTTTGGTCGAGCGAATGTATAGGTTCGCTAGAAACAGTCGGGCGAATCTATGTTGTTGCGCGGGCAGCATAACGACATAGGTTCGCTCGAAGTTTTGAACTTTCGTTCAGATTCGCCAGACGAACACATAGGTTCGCTGGAAACCCTAGTTTTTGAAAAACGGCCAGAATCACAGACAATACATCATTATCAAGCATACAAGGCAACAAACAAGTAATATAAGCATTAAACGAGGCTATTATGAAGTAAATCCCTAACAACAAACACCGAATCAGTCATTTAATCAACACACAATCATAGATCGACAGATTTAACAGGTTTATGGTGCGATTAAGGGTTTAAAACAGAGATTAGGATGTAGGCGATGACATACCAGACCAAAAAGAAGTGTTAAAGTGTGAAAGACCGGTGAAATAGTGAGAATCGAACGTGCGGCTGTTGGATTTTGAAAAACTTGCTACAGTAGTGACAGCGAATGTGTGAAAAATTTCGCTGTCACAACCTATATATACAGACACAGGTTCGCTGGCAGACAGACCAGCGAACTTCAGATTCGCCCGTATCCCCAAAGGTCAAGACAGCCTACGGCGGCGGTGCAAAGAGGTTGCGGGCGAACCTGAGGTTCGGGCGAACCTGTAGGTTCGCTAGCAGGTTCGCTAGCACACAAATTAAAATATTTTTGGTTTTTCTCAAATTTTAACTTCTTTGTAAAACCATGAAAACGTCCCACGATATCAACGCTCCAAAAATAAACATATTATCCTAAAATTCCTAAAAAATACAAATAAAAACAAGATAGAATTTAAAAAAAATAAAATGAAATAAAAGGACAAGAAATTTTTAAACGCTAAAGAAGGATATATATTTATCATGATGTTTTGAGCAGAATCCGGAGAATCATCGATTGGCGGGATTGCAGATATGTTTGTCCATTTAAACCCATGCCTTAGTCCTTTCAACAAGAGATCAGCAGCTTCTTTTATCATGTTTTTGGTTTGATTGAAGAAGCTCAGACAACTCGGTCCCCACAGACATCTAGGTAAAAAGAACAAGTTCTGTCATCAGGGTATATCTGAGCAATACGATTGACTTTGCTTGAATTTCAATGATCAACTTTTGAATGTTGATCGATGCATTTGCTTCTTTTGACACTTGTGCAATTTTTGCATCTTTTCTTGTGAGTGGAGCTTGTCAGCAATTGATTCTTTTGAACACAATGCGACTTATTATTTGGGAAACTCAAATAGTTCAGAGCTCCAGGTCTATACCGACGTATAACAGAGGAGATAAACATTTGAGCATGCTCGGTGAATCTTCAGGTCAATACTTCCGTATAGCATAGAAGATTCACCAACTCCAGGTCAATACTTCCGTATAGCAGAGGAGTTAAGCACTTTGACTCAATACGTTCTGAGGAGTTAACGAGTAACTCACTCAGAGGCTTTTCCGAAGAGCATCACTAGCAGCTTTTTATTTTATTTGTTTTGCATACTAGAAACTCGATTCGGGGATAGGGCGAGGGTGATTTGGGATGTTTAGGGAAATCAAGGCAAAGATTTGACGCTCTCAACCCATTTTTTACAGAACCCTTATCTTTGTGCAATCCGATCATGTCAAGGAGATAATCCTTGTTGTCGAGATCTTGAACGTTATGTTTGGCTGCACAATCACTGTTTACTTTGTTTTCGGGCTGAGCCTATCTGACATATCCCAAACGCAATGCTTCTGACCTCCTTCAACGTCCCTTCAACATCAATCAAAACGGAGATCCTGAAATAGCAAAATTTGAAAAACTATAAATAGTTAATCTTTTAAATCTCCTCCAAAATTTATATATTGTAGCTATCAAATAAGAAATTTTTGTTTTTCAGATTTTCTTAATATATATATATATATATATATATATATATATATATATATATATATATATATATATATATATATATATATATATATACAGAATAAAAGAAAGATGGAAGGAAATAAAAGAAAATAAAGATAAAATAAGGAAACGGAGCGATGAATCGAGTGACCCACGAAATTTTCAAAGAAGAAAAGAAAAAGTTATTTACATATTTACAAATTGATTCTCACAGAAAAAGGTTTTCAAAAAGATATAAGTCCCAGCATGGAGATCAGTTCATAAAAACGTGGTTTGTCAAAAGTTTTTGTGAAAAGATCAGCTTTTTGCTTTCGAGTTTCAATAGGAATAATATCAATGAACCCCTTTTCCTGTGCATCCCTGATTGCGTGAATTCTTGTTTCAATGTGCTTGGTGCGAGTGTGATGAATAGGATTCTTGGCAATTCCAACAGCAGCTTCATTATCACAAAATAGTGGCGTATGAAGAAAGTTGATGCCATAATCCATCATCTGATGCTGAATCCAGAGCACTTGGCAACAACAACTTGAGGCAGCAATGTATTCTGCTTCTCCTGTGGACAGAGAGATGGTTGTTTGCTTCTTGCTTTGCCAGGAAACAAGACATTCTCCAAGGTATTGACATCCGCCAGTGACTGATTTTCTGTTAATCCTGCAACCAGCATGATCACTATCAGAAAAGGCATGTAAATCAAAGTTCCCACCTTTTGGGTACCAAAGTCCCAAACGAGAGGAACCCTTAAGGTAGCGAAAAATGCGTTTAACAGCTTTTTCATGTGATTCTTTTGGATTGGCTTGGAAACGAGCACAGTAACACACAGCAAATGTAATATCTGGTCGGCTTGCAGTCAGATACATGAGAGATCCGATCATCGAGCGGTACCGATGAGCATCCACAGGATTCCCATTATCATCGGAAGTAAGGCATGTTTGAGCTGTAAAAGGAATCAATTCAGGAGAAGAATCATCCATGCCAAACTTCGTGAGGATCTCTTTGATATATTTCTCTTGGTGGATCAGAATTCCATCAGGCTTTTGTTCAACTTGCAGCCCCAAGAAGAAACACATCTCCCCCATTATCGTCATTTCAAAGCGATCCATCATCACCTTCTCAAATTCTCTACACAGCCCTTCATTAGTCGAATTAAAAATGATATCATCAACATACACTTGAACGATCAGCAGCTCACCATTCACCTCCTTCTTGAACAATGTCATATCTATAGTCCCACGAGAGAAACCTTTGCTGAGAAGATACTGTGTCAGAGTTTCATACCAGATACGTGGAGCTTGATGCAGCCCATACAAGGATTTATCAAGCTTGTAAACCTTTGACGGGAAATCTGGATCCTCGAAACCCGGTGGTTGACATACGTAGATCTCCTCATCGATATCTCCATATAGAAATGCACATTTCACATCCATCTGATAAACTTTAAAGTTTTTATTCGCAGCATGAGCAAGAAAGATTCTGATGGCTTCAAGGCGAGCGACTGGAGCAAAAACTTCGGTGTAGTCAATCCCCTCCTCTTGAGCAAATCCTTGAACAACCAGTCTCGCCTTGTTTCTGATTACCACACCGCGATCATCTGGCTTGTTTCGGAAGACCCATTTAGTGCCGATTGGACACTTATTAGGAGGAAGATCAACCAGTTCCCAAACTTTAAGCTTCCTAAATTGCTGCAGTTCCATTTGCATGGCATCCACCCAACTTGGATCTTCAAGTGCTTGTTTATAATTCTTTGGCACAACTTGAGACAGAAAGGCAGCATAAAGACATTCATTTATCAAACCACTCTGACTCCGAGTTCGCACACCATCAGTAATAGATCCTATGATATAATCGTGAGGATGGTTTTTCAAGGTTTTGAAGTCAGTGTTGAGGAGCAAAGGATTGGTTTCGGTTGAGGGTGTTTGATTAGATGGTTGTGAAGGTGTATGTGAAGTTGAAGGAATTGTATTAGTGGTAGTTGATTGAATGGTAGTGGATGAGGATGGAATATCTGATGGAGAAGTTGGAACAGTTTGAGGTGGTGGAGGTGGTGGAATGTCAAATGAAGTGGGAGGTAGTTGTGTAGTTGAAGGTTGTGGTTGTGGTTGAGGTGGATGGTTAAAGATAGAAACTGATGTGTGTGGAATGATGTCATCATCGTCAGAGTCAGGAAGATTAAATGATTTGAAAATAGTGGTGGAATCATAAAACCATGCCGGTTCACTGCCAATGCTAGTAGTGTTTGACTCTTGCCAGTCAACATAGTAGGACTCTTGCACAATCCGCGTTCGCTTGTTGTAAACACGATACGCCTTTTGTGTGTTCGAGTAACCTACAAAGAAGCATTCATCAGAAACAGCACCAAACTTCGTCTTCTAATCTTGAGTATTCAAAAGAGTACAAGAACATCCAAAGGGGCGCAGAAAGTCAATCAGCGGCTTAATCCCTCGAAACAGCTGATATGAAGTCTTCATCTTTTCTTTGACAATCAGTACCCTGTTCAGAACATAAGCTGCACAATTAACTGCCTCTGCCCAGAAAATAATTGGAAGCTTTGACTCAATCAGCATAGTTCTAGCAGCCTCCACAAGGGTTCGATTCTTCCTTTCAGCAACACCATTTTGTTGTGGTGTTCGTGCGGCGCTAAACTGTCTGAGAATACCCCTTTGTTCATAGAAAGAGTTGAAGATGTGGTTTCTGAATTCAGTTCCGTTATCGCTTCTGATGGCTTGAACCTTTCTCTTTCCAAGAACCTCGATTTGAGGGATCAGCGTCATCAACTCTTCAGCAGTCTCACTCTTGTATGCCATGAATCTCACCCAGGTGTACCTGGAGTAATCATCTGTGACAACCAAGCAATAAGACTTTTTAGCAATAGATTTGACACTTATTGGACCAAATAAATCAGTATGTAACAATTCGAGGGGTTCTGAGATGGTATTTGTAATTTTAAGTTTATGTGGCTTTTTGTGTTGTTTTCCTTTAGCACAAGCCATGCATTTCTCAACCACTGAAAAATCTTTGAGTGGTAAACCCCTAACCAAATTGTTCTTAACCAATTTATTCAGAATTTTAAAATTAATGTGCCCTAAACGTCTATGCCACTGAAACGATTCAAAAGATGAAGCTTTAGACAGGAGACAGGTCACGGTGGAATTTGATTCCTTTGATCCCATATTCAGCATATAGGTATCATTTCGTCTCGGTGCTCGCATGATCACCATTTCTTCAGGAACAGTAAACTCTGGCTTCAAGAACAAACATTCATTTGGAAGAAACATCACTGGAATATTCTTATCACAGATTTGTGATACACTGAGAAGATTGAATGCCAGTTCTGGAACATAGTTCACGTCTTCCAAAGTAAGTGAACCATTTGAGACTTCTCCTTGACCAATCATCTTGCCACCTTTCTTGTCTCCCGCAAAAGCAACATATCCGCCATTTATGATCCTATAGTTAGTCAGTAGGTCCTTAAACCCTGTCATATGTCTGGAACATCCGCTGTCAATATGCCAATGACTATTTACAACGGCATTTGAATGTTCCTGACATTTATTAAAAAAAATAGAAAGTTAGACCTTTGAAATGGGCACCCAAGCCTTTGTGTGCTTGGGTGGTGAAGCAGATGAAGAATTACAAAAGAAATTATTTACAAAAGTGTTTAATCTTTCTCCGAAAGATTTTTGCTTTGAGCTGTTTTGGATTAATTTAGGGCATTGCTTAACAGTATGACCAGTATTCCCACATTTAAAACAATGAGACTTCAAACCAGTTTTGGAAATTCTGTTAACAGGAATCTTATCCATCTCAATTTCCTCATCACACTCAGACAGTTGAGAGTTGCAGTCACTGTAAGAGTCATAAGGTTCTTTTAACTTAACTGTTGTGACTTTTACCTTTTTAGGTTCAGATTTAGGTTTAAGAATGTATGAAAAAGATGATTCCTTGTCTTTTGGTTTTGAAATTCTCACTGGTGTGAAGGATGGAATTTGATGAGTGAAGAACTTTTGAAAACAGTTTGTTTTGGTTTGACTTTCAGAGACATGACCTGAAAGTTTGTCTTTGCCATTCTCACACACATTTTCAAACAAAACATCATTCAACATATTAGAGTTTGAAGTGGAGCACCCTAAATTACTATTAAACATGGAATTGTCTGAATATGACACATTACTACAAACAGAATTAATTAAGCTAATGTCTTCAAAAGACTTCTTGGAATAAGAACTAGAGCAATCACTACTGCTAGAACAACCGAGCCCAACACTCCCACCATATGCGTAATCCTCTCTAACCTCCTTAAGATTTACTTCACTTAAACCTGCAATGGAACTGTCAGTATCATTCTGTATAATCTCTTGAATTAACTCATTTGAGGGATGAGGAATAGGTGTAGGAGAGTAACAGAAGGTAAGTGGTGGAGGATATGCATATGTTTCATTGTTACTAAGGCCCAAACCTGTCTTAACTCTGGCCCCCCTTTGTTTCTTGCAGAGTTCCTCCCTTTTCATACTAGATATTGTCCACTGCTGCAATTTGTTTTTAAGTTTTCTTGCTTCAAATTCAGCAAGTGTAACTTGCTCAGTCAAGTAGTTTATTTCACAGTTCTTTTCCAAAAGAGTTCTTTTTAAGTGTTCATTTTCTTTTAAAGCTTCTCTTAATTTGACAAAATATTTTGATTCACTTAATTTAAGCTCTTTGATGGTTCTTTTTAATTCGTTTTCGTTTGACATTAACAATTTATTAGCTTTGTATATGCCAATTAAACGAATTTTGCAAGCAGATGAACACATATCTTCAATAACATCCTAAGGAAGACCAATTACCAGTTTTTCGGCAGCAAGAGCACGATCACACTGGCAGTAGGGAGTGCTTCTTTTGAATTCATCAACTGCATCAATCCTTGCCTTCTCAATCATTGCTTCCAAGTTGAGTTTTGATTCCTCCTCATTCTTCACTTCATTAACAGCAGCTTCACAAACCAATCCAGAATGATTCAGATGCCCTTGAACAATAGCATCTGATTGATCTTTATCAACATTCTCCACTTTCTCTTCCTCATCTTTACCATAAAATTCTTTGAACGGATCAAAGCAATTTATATCGTTGTCATCAATCTCAACAATCTCAGCAACAAGGGCATGATTAATCTCCTCCTTGGTTTCTTCAATTTCTGCACTCCAATCAAAGTTGGTGAGCAGTGCAGTTTCATTCTTTGATTTGGCTTCCTCAATCCTTTCTTGATTTGGAGCAGATCTTGGATTTGCAGAGTTTACTGGTTCAGTAACAATTGGTAAAGGACATTCCCTTTTGAAGTGACTCAATTGTTTGCAGTTATAACACCTCAGCTTTCCCTTATCATACCCCAGCTTGCTATTCTGTCCCTGATTTCCAAAGTTTCTTCTTCCTGTTCTTTCCATAAATCGTCTGGCACGAAGAGTAAGCATGGCCATTTGCCATTGGATGTCGGTTTCTTCCAGATCATCAGGATCCACCTGATACATATCTTCTACAGTCATCCCCTTTCCCTTCAACTCACCAGCAACAAGAGCTTCATAGCTATGAACAAACATTCCAAATAAAGCCATAGTGTCAGATGGAATCTGAGTGGTGACAGATGCATTTGAGCTTGAACCAACATTTGTAGATGCACTAACAGATTTAGCAGACACATGACTTGATGATCCTCTAGGTGCAGCACTGTAGATATAAGAGTTTGCAGCGGATGAAATAAGTGCAGCATTCTGAGAAGGAATGTTTGGAACCATCATAGACTGATTGTATTCTCTTCTCTTCACATCAAGGTCGAAAGACTTCAGCTTGTTTATGACATCCATCAGCTTATAGTCAGGAAAGTTTCTTTCTTGTTTCAACAACTTGATTTGAAGACTCCACTGAGGAGGAAGAGAATCTAACAGTTTTGAGACTTGTTCATGATTGCCCAGCTTATCATCATACTTCTTCAGATTACTTGATACAGATAGGAATCGATTTGTAATATCAGTCAAGTTCTCTTGCGAATACCCCACGAAAGAGTTGAACTCTTTTTCAGCTTGAGCTTTTCTATCCAGTTTCAGATCCTCATTACCATCATAGAACTCACACAATGCATCATACAAGCTTTTTGCAGTTGTGTGTTCAGCAAACCTGTTGAAGATGTCCTGATGCAAGCAAAGTATCAATGCCCCGAGTGCCTTTTTGTCACGATCAAGTAACTTGGTATCTGCTTCAGTAAAAGTACTTGGATCTGTGTTTATTGAAGTGACAGTTCCTTCAACTGTCGTTGGCACGTGCGGACCATTTACAATAGATTCCCATTGGTTGTAGTCCGTGTAGTAGAAAAAGGCTTTCAAACATCTTTTCCAGTCTTCAAAGTTTTCACCACTAACAAGTCTCGGTGGCCTGTTAGGTTGAACACTATCCAGATCATTCATATTCAGTGTTGATGAAGTCATAATTTTGAACAGATTACAGATTCGCTGAATACAAATAGATTCGCTGGCTAGATTCGCTCAAAGAACATGCAGATTCGCTGGTAGATTCGCTGAAGACAAATTCGCTAGGCAAGCAAAACAGATTCGCTGACAAGCAAGCACAGTTTCGCTCGTCTGATTTTGGCAGCAGTTTCGCTTGCACAATGAGCCAAACAAGTGAACTTTCGTTCGATGAAATGTCAGATTCGCTAGCCACAACACAAACCAACAGTACAAAAATTTGAAATAGATTCGCTGGATGAACAGCTAGATTCGCTGGAAGAACAGATAGTTTCGCTGGGTTACGAACCAACCTGTAACAGTACGAAAACAACCCGAACACCTTCAAAACTTGACCATTTGCAAACACGTTTGTTTCAAAAGCTTCCTATGACCAAATAACACAATACTTGAGCAAAATACAACTCCAAAACACCAAAACAAGCCCAGAACAGAATCAAATAGTGTTTCGACCCAAAAACCCCAAAATCAACACAAAAATCACTTGAATCAAACAATCAAGAGCACTAAGGCTCTGATACCATATTGTTGGTCCATAAAGATCGTGATTTCAGTGCTATATTGACTTGTTTAACAGTAAAACACACAAGACTTGAACAACAAAGTGTATAATAACCAAACAAACCCAATAACAAGATTACACCACACAACTGAGGTATATAAGCTACAAAGATAAGTAGAATATGCTCCTAGCACCTCAGGTGAACAATTACACGACACAATCAGTAGATAAGAGTTTTGGTTAAAGGTGTGCAAAAGTTTTATTAAGATGAAGATAAGGTTACAATATATATCATTGTTAGGTTCGCTGATAGATTCGCTGTAGCGAATCTATCTGGCGAACCACACAGGTTCGTTGGGCACATACAGGTTCGCCCAGTCGACACCTTAGACAAAAGCTAACATGAACTACGGGCGAATCTATAGATTCGCCCGTAGGTTCGCTAGAACAACTACAAACAAAAGTCATACAAATACATACAAAAGTAACACCGACAAGCTGGTGAGTCCAACCTATACATGTGACTATCAAAAACTTTTGTTCTGGTTTACCATAGTTTTATCTCAAAACTTATTGGAATCGTAATAAATATCCTTAAAATCACCACTTAAGTTTGTGTTCCCGAGCGTAGCGCGGGCACTAAACTAGTATTAAATAAAGAATGTAAAATCTATATCTATACATTCTAATAAAAGAGCGTTTTATGGGACATGTGGCATTCATTGAAGAGGGCGTTGAAACATTTTCCCGCTCAAAACTAAGAATCTTCTTTTATAAGTTATGTATGGAAAGAAATCAATAACATTAAATCACCCATAATTTTTTCTTCCAAAATTTCAACCTACCTTATTTATATCTCTAAAATCATTGTGTAAACGGAAAACCAACAACTTAAACAAATAACACATTGTAATTTACGACCTAGACCCATGTATGCGGTCCGTATGCTCGACACGGTACTTATGAGTGTCACTGTGAATTATGCTGGATATCTATCATCTGGATTATTTGTATGTCTACTTTTTCTTTATTTTTTTTAAAAATTAATTAGTAGAATTTATAATACACCCGTATAAAAGCTTCGATATCTAATTTGGTATTAATAGTGTATTTGTATTTTAAATCTGTTTGTTTAAGCCTCAAATTAGAGTTTGAATGTAATTTGTGTTTCGATTCATATATATATATATATATATATCTATATATATATATATATATTTCATGAAATATATAGTTTATTTTTAAATGTTACAATTTCGTAAAGTTTTAGATTTATGTTTTTTATGTTTCCACCCGTGTAACACACACGGGGTTTAATCTAGTAAATCTATATAACCAACACCAATTAGACATATTAAATCCTAGAATATTATACCAAACAGGATTATTCAATGTAAACACCACATTAATAAGAAGTACTAGAGAAGAAAGCCTTAGAGTAATAGATAAAACTGTAACAGTAGATCTATTATCACCAGATACAATACAAAGGATTAAACAATCTAGAAAGCATTTTGTACACACAGGACTAATAGTAATAGGAATAAAAGCATTAGGAAGAAAGAATTTAGGAACAAAATTATTAGCACTAATATTAGATAAAAGCTGAAAAACAGAAATGAAAAAGACAATAATTTCAGGAATGGAAGTAGATTTAAGCCAAAACACAACGTTATTTTATTGTACACCAGGAATATTAAAGAATATTAAAGATCTAGAAAACATTAAAATAGCATTACAAACTAAAGGTTATGACAGTTATGAAGGAAATAACATAGTTATAAGTGTAGGAGTACTAGGAAAGGCTAGTAATAGTTCAGGAATGAAATATAAAGTAAATATAGATGAAATTGTAAAAACTGTAGCCTCTAAATTCATACAAATGATAGACCCGATAAAAATTGACCCTGAACAATTAACAGGATTAGAATGGAATATAGATGATCTACAGGAAAATGAGAGTAGTATGTTAATACCAAAAAAGAGCTTTATATACGAAGGAATAAATGGAAAACAAAGCTTAAGATTTACAGATTTCAAAGAAACTACGAGTGAAGAAAATAATGAGAAAAATATGGAATACAACTTTATGAATTTAGAACCATTAGAAGAAGAGGAAGATGAAACAGAGCCATACTATGATATAGATACTGATTTCTAGAATTTGTTTATTATATATATATATATATATATATATATATATATATATATATATATATATATATATATATATATATATATATATATATATATATATATAGGAGAGTAATCCTACAAAAAATTTTAATCTAAGAAAGGCTAAGAAGTATTCATGACCTTTAAATCTTCTTTTAATGGTTGAGATCAATTTGTCGGAAAACAATTTGGTGGAATGGTAGTTTAGTCAGAGCCACTTTTGTTGACTTTTTCTCTCCACATGCAAGACACATGTCAATTCCCCCACTTTTTTAAAACGTTCATAACTTTTGGATACGATATTATTTTTTAAAAAAAATTACACCAAAAAAACAAGTGTTTTATTATCTTGAAAACGCGTATAATATTGATATATAAAAAAAGTTTTTTTTTCATCACTTTTCAAGTCATTGTGTAATATCATGTCATTGTGTTATATTATAACTAGTGAAATATATCTTTTATCGGTTCATTCTTAAGTTATTATGTAATATCATCTTATTGTAAAGATTTGTTGTGTCATCTTATGTGTTTAAAAATTATCACTGTGTCACAAATTGTTAATATGTGTATGAGAAATGTTCAAAAACAAAGTCAATTTTTGTTACAAAGTGTGAGAATGACACAATAGTAAACAAAGACACAATGACACTTTTAAAAAAATTATAACTCACAATATAAATTAAATTTTAAAAAAGTGGTTCGGAGATCTTGTTCCCCATTTATTCCTCTTTCAAAAAATAAATAAACGAAAAATTAAAAAAATTACCTTTTTTTTTTAATTTTTAAATTAGACACAATAAAAAAAAGACACAATGAAAAAAGACACAATGAGAAAATAGTAGTTTTTTTAAGTTTCGTTTATTTATTTTTGAAGGAGGATGATGTGATAGCAAGATCTTCGAAATATTTTTTTTGTAATTGTGTAATTATTATTAGATCATTGTGTAATCCTTGTCAAATAAGATTACACAATGACCCGATGAATGACACAACAACCCTACGGATGATACATGACGGAAGACACAATGACCTGATGGAAGACACAATGACCTGACGGAAGACGCAATGAGCTGAAAAATTTTGAAAAAAAATTCGTTTCTTATATATCAATATTATACGCGTTTTAAAGAGAAAAAATGCTCGTTTTTATGGTGTAGTTTGTTTAAAAAAATAATTTCGTATGTAAAAGTTATATACGTTTAAAAAAAGTGAGGGAATTGACATGTGCCTTGCATTGGAGAGAGAAAATAAAAAAAAATTGGGTATGACAAAAATATCATTTCTCCTAATTTAAGTAGATGCCACATGTCAATATCTTATTTTTTCTTAGGCTTCTTAGATTAAAAGTATTTGTAGGTGAACCTCAATATATATATATATATATATATATTCTGTTACTAAGACAATAAATTACATATGTACTCGGCCTAAAATTTGTTTACATATTTTCTTTTTCAATACTAAAGTATCCAATTACCCTTGTTCAATTTAGATATATATTTCCCCTTCACTAAAACCAATTTTTACCCGCCCATGTAAAAAAAACTCAAACGGCGATATGTTCTAAAAAAAAACTCAAATTGCATATTTATCTCTATAAACACCCCCTAATTGCATATTTTCTCAACTAAAAAAATCAATTGCATATATACCCAATGTTAACTAAATGACCTTATTAAAAATGTGTATATTTGCAAATTAAAGTTGTTTATAGGGGGAAATATGCAATTGATATTTTGGCTGGGTAAATATGCATTTAAAGTGTTTTGGAGGAGGAAATATGCATTTAGCCCAATTTTAGTGATAGTGACCAAGACTTTTATTGACGGCGACCAAAATTCTCATCGATCGTTCATATTCGATTGTTTGATTGAGGAGTAGAGTCTTTTTTAGTTGTATTTCCATGCAAAATTCACATCAACGCCCCATTTCAGCTTTAGACACAGTTCGATTGTTTTTTTCATTGATGTTTATCACTTCACATAAACCAAGCAAAGTTCATATGTTAACCCCATTTCGTTTTTTTCATTAGTTCACTTTTTTCTACTCTTCAAGTTAGTTTGTAATAATGACACTAATGAAACAAATTACAATAATGGTAAAAAAAATTCAAATAATTGGAATAGTATTGGAAAATAAAGGAAACTTACATTTATGTAATTTGGCTGTATTAGAAATGAAAAATATAAATAGTTATTATATAAGTTCATTAAAGGTAAAATAATCAATAAGTTTAATTTTAGTGAAATTGGGATATATGTAATATATATGATTTAAGAAGGGGAAATATGTAATTGATTTTAAAGGTTGATCGAGTATATATGTAATAAATGAACTTAGTAGGGGGATGTATGTAAATGCTCTTTTATATAATACTAAAACTATGAGTGGAGTTATACTAGAAAGTCCAAATTTGTTCAAAGTTTTAAAAAGTCATATGAAATGATGACACTTGACACTTTATTAAAATTAGAATGAAAAGTAAAATTGGTAATAGTCTTTATACTAGGTTAGAGACCCGTTTTTAACACGGGATTTGGTAAGAATAAGAATCATTAACAATATCATATTTGTTGATAAGATAAACAAAAGAAACTCATGAAGAATCACAATAGATTAAACAAAATATTTCTTAAACAAAGATTGATGAAACATAAAATAATTTACATTAGGTTAACAGATAAACAATCGGTTTTTATCTATACCTGCTCCAACTTTTTGTGTTATGTACTACCTTTAAGTCAATGTAGAAGAAAAAAACATCAAATTTTTAACAACAGAAAACATCCGTAAACTGTTAACTTAACATTGAATAATAATTGCAGCCATTATTATTTTATCTTATTGAATTGAAGTGGATTATGGATATACTACAATATCAACGTCACATGCATAATATGGACTCGAAAGCAATATAAAATGACTCTGAGTTGATGTTATTATTAATCTAAATAATAATGATTCACTGCTTAATTGTCAGATTCTGTATTGATAATTTAAACTAATAATAAACTTTGCTTATATATGATTAATGTAAGGCTTCTTATCATCTTAAAAAAAAGGCAAAGATCTTATTATATCTCAAGAAATGAGTCGACCATAATGTGTGTTCAGTGAATTCATGTATACATAAATACTGTAACAGGAATCTTATTCACATTCAAGGTCTTTTCACTGAGTCTAACTCAAAAAGAGAACAAATACATCACATATTAAAATAAACTGACTTAACTCAATGTAATATTCTAATCTGACATCCATGTTTGGTTAAATAGTAATCTAAGAAGATGACATATCTTATAGGTTATGAATATTTTTTTGTGAGAATGAGAAAAAAAAAAGTCTAGGTAAGGATTATATAGTGATAGATTAGAAAAATAAAAAAGTTAAAGTAGGAAACAATATTTTTAAAACTTTATGAAAAATAAAAGAGTTAAATTAAGAAATAATATTTTAAAAACTTTTATATAATATTAATTTTGAAATGAAGCAATGATATATGAGTTTTACTTGAAAGATGTTTGAAAGTAAATCATTCAAATTTGATTTGAATTAGCTTTTAAAAAAAGAAATGTCAACAATTTTGACATTGATATTTAATTGTAAAATTTGATTAGTCTATTTTTGCCTTTTTATTTTCAATTATATTTTGAAATTTGATTAGGCTTTTGAAAAATTATAACAGATTCATGATTGTTGAAATGAATTAATTATTCTGTTTATTTGAATACATAAATATCATTCAAATGAATTTGATTTGAAATCCGTCATTTGAAATAATTTTGAAAATTGAATAACCTTTTATAGATTGAAAAATTATAACAGATTTGTGACATTCAAAAAATATCAAAATATAATTGGACCATTTAAAAAAGATAGAATTTTTTACACAAATTTACTTAATTGTATTTTGCAAATAAATATTATCTTTTGTAGTCTGCAATACAAAGATTTACATTCTTAAAAAAATGATCCACCATGTCTTCCGATACATGTTCTAAGCTCGGTGGTTACCACTGTAAAGTAAAGAAAGCAAAAGGCTAAGTTCATATTACCCATGTTTTTTGCATTCAATAACAAAGGGGCAATTGTATATTCAATTATTCATGTCAAAACACCCAAATATCAATTGAACATTTTAAACAAAGAAGGGGTAAAGCGAACAACAACAACATAGCGAACGTTTGGTACCTTTGGTGCAAAATCTTTATCCACCATTCTTAAGTTGACACCCTGTTAGATAAAAACACCATCTCCATGAGCAGATGAACAATTGATGATAACCAATATTAAGGGTGGGAGGAGTGGTCAACGAGTTCGCCGTCGAGGAAGACGAGCTCGTGAGGTCATCGCTGCTTGCAAAAGGAGGAAGTAAAACGAGATCAGGGACGAGGAGGAAGAATTGAACGTTGAAAATGAGTGTTCCTTGTTGGGAACCTTGGGAGGACCATTCCCACCCCAAAGAGGTGCAAAGAGGTGAGAATGAGTGTAGTAGTATGCTATATTCTGATTGGTTAAAAAGGTTCCTTGTGGGAACCTTGTGAGGACCACTCCCTCCTCCCTAAAGAAGGTCCGAGGTTACTGAAAAGTTTTTTTGGAATTTTTTAATGATTTGTTAACCTTTTTGTTAATATGATTCGTTTGAGGCAAAACATAATTCAAATAGGCACAATTAGAAGTCATGGGCTGAAATTGCCACTTTACCAACTCTAATTAATATACCTCACAAAAGTCATTGAATATCGGGCATGAATTTGCTCGTGACGTCATCCGAAATTCACGAATTAGGCATTGATCAAGTGTCTAAAACCGCCCTACTCGTATCTGAATATAAAATTAAAAGAATTTCAATTAATAAAATTAAAACCTAGCTGAGGAAACTATCTTGAAAGAGACTTACTGATCTCAAGGAATCGCACCATTTGTGATTAGTTTTTGCAGCTTCACTTTCCTGTTTGTTTTTCAGGTTCATGATCATTAGAAAAAATTTCAAAAAAGACCATTAAAAACTGAGACGTCAAGTGTATGAAGTTTAAATTTTACCACGGCACCAATGATTTCCTCAACACTATCATGGCTGAAACATCTATCAACCATTTCCATCCTAACCATATGAACATAAATCATCAGCTAACGCCAAGGTTTTCACAATAATTACATCAAACCCTACAAGTCAAAACTGAAAATGCATTTGAAGAAATAGTTATAAACATAAAAGTTCACCTCTTAAGAACACTGTTATTATCTGGATAATGAAAGTCACTGTACTTTTCAAGAGATGTTTCAATGATAGAAGGATCATCAGTTATCAGATTCTTTAGACATTCTTCAATTTCGCGAACATTCTGCAGGTGAATTTATCAAACTACTCATGAAACCAAACCATCCAAGATAGCCACCTAAAAATGAAATTAAAATAATAGGTCTACTTTATGACCCAAAATCATTGATGTTTATAGTTGCGCATCAACAACTGTTTATTAGTGCTTACATTTGGTTTTAAATATGTATGTAGAAGGTATGCAAAACCATACACTCTCCTAAATACTTCTTTGCTTCCTTCAATATCGCCTGCACATATGAAGTTGAGTTTTAAAGAAACTGAAACTGTTAGGGCTCGTTTCTAGTTAAAGATTTAATTTGTACTTTGTTTATACATTTTGTATAGTTTAGGGTTTATTTTGTATTTTCCCTAATATGTTGGTGTATAAAGCATGTAGTGTGAGAACATGTGAGGAGAGAGACTAGATCACAATTACACGTTAGAGAGAGAGTTAACTGTGTGTGATTTACATTCTCCTGCACTTTTTGTACTACAATTTGCTTTGATCATCAATACAAAGAAAATTATTAAGTAATGAATTGTGTTGCTGATTAAACTGTTTGTTTGTGTACTTGAATCATTCTGATCATTGAGCGATATCGATCCAATTGAACCTATCAATTGGTATCAGAGCTGTTGGTATTGTGTTCTTCGTTATTCATCAAGCAAAAACACATCAATATTGCTCAAAATCATGATCTGAATGATCTGTTGCTGTTTTTAGTTGTGATTCATCATCACAATCACTTCTAATTCACAACAATTGTGCAAATTCCATCAGATTATCATTAGATCTGAGGAATTAAGAAGAAAGTGAAAATTACTGTTCGATCAAAATTTGCTCAATTTCATCAAAATTTGATCATGTTTGGGATTGATTGAGATTAGAGATTGTTAATCGGTGTATTTCGGTGCTTGTGTGTGATTTTTGAAGGAATTGGACAAGTTTTTGTTAAACCCAGAAAATTTCGTTTGAACAAGATGATGAACAGGATGAACAGGTTGAAGATTAACTAGCCGGGTGATAAAATTTGACTTAGACAATTTTTGGACTTAGATTTGTGAACAATTAGGTCCTGTGCAGCCGTGTGAAGGCAATTTTTGTCTAGACGGGTGAAGAATTGCAAGTAAAAATCTGTGTACTGTTGAGCCGGGTAAGTGTACTATTTAGCCGTGTGAAGAACTGTTCAGACGGGTAAAGTACTGTTCAGCCGGGTGATCAACATAACAACCGGATCAACTTGTTACTATTTAGCCGGGTGATTATCACTTTCAGCCGTGTCAAGATCTGCCGGGTGAAGTGTTGATAACTGTTCAGCCGGGTGAATATCTGTCTTCTTGCCGGGTCAAGTTTGTGCAGACGTGTCAAGTTATTTCTGTTAGCCGTTTAACTGTTTAGCTGGGTAACTTTCTTGCCGGGTGAAGATTTCAAGTTTGAAGATTGACAACTGTTTAGCCGTGTGACTGTTCAGACGGGGGAAGAACAATTCTCAACCGGGTCAAAAGAATTTTCACTGTTCAGCCGGGTGAAGATCAAAATCCACTGTTCAGCCGGGTGAAAGTCAAATTCTCACTGTTCAGCCGCGTGACGCATTTTCAATTGTTTCAAACCTTGTTATCTTATCTTGTCATTATTTACTTGTTTTTAGTTTTATATTTTAATTGTTTTTTTTCAAAAATCAACAAAAATCAAAAATATTTTCTTTAAAATCCTTTAAAATGGCACCTAATGATGATTCTGATAACCGTGTTCCTAGATTGGTTAATCGTGCAGATTTCAAGAACTGGACAATCAGATTGAAGCATCATCTATGCTCTATTGACAATGATCTTTGGAAGTCAATTGATAAGGGTCCTCACATTCCTACTCAGACTGCTCCTGATAGTGCAAGTACCTACACCAAAGACTCTACTGAACCTTATCCAGAAGATAATCTATCAGCTGAAGACTTACGAAAGGTCAAGAATGACAGTAAGGCTTACTCTTTGATGTGTAAGGGACTGCCACTTCAAGTGTTGTCGAGATTGGATACCTATCAAACTGGCTACACATTGTTCAAAGCATTGAAATCAATCTGTGAAGGAGGAGAACATTTGAGAAGTCTCAAGAAGCAAAAACTGAAGAGGCAATTGAAGTTATTTGAACATATTGCTGGAGAATCTGTGCACCAAATGATGAATAGGTTTGTTCATCTGACTACTGAAATGACAAATGTTGGTGCAAAGACAGATCTTCAAGATTTGAATGACAGATTGTTGTGTGCTCTTCCATCTTCATGGAAACAGACTGTGACTCTACTGAAGCATACTGAAAAGTTCCCAATGGACTTAGATCTGCTCATTGCAAAGATCGAGGAAGTAGAGATTGATGAAAGTTCGAGAAATACTGACAGATCAGGTTCACATGCTCAGTACAAGTTTGTTGTGAATCCTGCTAATACAGTGGATAATGCTTTTCTTGCACAAGATGCTGCAAAAACTGATAAAGAGGGTGATTTATTTGTTGGTGCAAGCTTTTATACTGACTCGTCATACATTCCAACCTCACCAACTTATTCTCAACCTCAATCACCAAGAGCTCAAGTTCAAACGCAATCAGAAAATCAAAGTTCGACTGTTCAAGCAAAAGTAAAGGATGTGATGAACATCTTGTTACAAGATGATGAAACCAAGACTGCATTTACTGCTTTCATGGCAAGCTTTCAAGCATATCAAGGAAGTCATTTGACTCAAATGGATGTCGTTCTTCAAGACTTATTTGAAATGGATCCTAATGACGTTGAGGAAATGGACTTAAATTGGCAAATGGTGATGGTTGCATATCGAACTCAGAAACATGCATATGTGAACCGAAGCTACAAGCCACATGCAAACAAGACGGTTGGTTTTGACAAATCAAAGGCCAGATGTTTCAACTTTAACTGCTATGGTCACTTTTCAAGGGAATGCAAGGCTCCTAAGAATCAGAACTATAACGATCAAGCCAGTTCAAGTGGACAGAATCAAGGTCAAGGTCAAAGCTCGCAACTGTCTTCAAGCTATCAACATAGGAATCAACGTTTCATGTAGAAACCATATCAAAGTCTTCCAATGCCAGAACTGAAAGATGATGGCAAGAAGCCAGAAGATCAGACCAAAGCACTGGTGGTTAGTGTGAAAGATGGATACGACTGGAGTGCTTATGAGGAACAGTTTACATCTGATCTTACATCCAGTTTGGCGTTAGTTTGTGAAATTGAGGAAGATTGGTCTGAAGAAGGGGATGGTAAAGTGTCTGATACTGTGAGTGAAGATTCTGAGGAATATGATTGGAGTGCAAAGGCAGATCCTGTTGAAGAATCTGAACCAGAAATTGCGCTGATGGCTACATCCAATGAGTCTTCATCATCTGCTGAACAACCGAAGGTTAGTACTGAATTACCCCCTAACTATGTTCCTTTGCCTGATGATGTTAGAGGTAGGTTATGTTCTGAACAATGCATTCAACAAGTAGAACATTATCGTACTCATTCTTTTAAAACTGGTGATAAATTAAGCAAACATGAAAAAATTCATGAACAGCTTAAAATTGATCACAAAATTTCTGATGAGAAGATATTGTCACTTAAAGAATCATGGAACAAAACCTTAAAAGATTTGGAACTAGTAACAAAACAACTTGAAGAAATGACAAAGAACTTTGAACAAGAAAAAGTTGCTCATGCTGTCACACAAGTTGAATTAACAAAGGTGAAAAGTTGTAAAACTATGGTTAAACAACTTATAAGTGAAAGAGGTAACAAAAGCAAACTAGGATTGGGTTTCACTCATGAACCAATGCCTAAATCAATCACACAAACTTTACCTGAAAACTTCAATGAATTTGATCATTCACCTGAAAATGAACGAAAATTCAAAGAAATTCAAAGAAGTAAATCCGAATCCGAAGGATCTGAAGTGTTGATTGAAAGTTTGAAAGAAGTGATGCTGTGACGACTGAAGCTGATGATGAAGCTAGCAACAAATCTGAGCCTGTTTTGATTCAACTTGTTGAATATCCTGAACTGAATCCCAAGCCAGAAGAAAAGGTGAAAGATGAAGCTGAATTTTCAGGATACAATGATCCTGAATACATCAAGTGGAAGAATGAACAGAAGGCGAAAGTTGCTGATCAATTGATCAAGAAGAAGGAAATGAAACAGGCTGAAGTTTCAAAAGGAAAGGTGCAGAAATCGAAATTAACAGTCAATCAATCTGAAACAAAACAGTCAAAAGGTAAAAGTGTCATAAAATCGAATGACAACACCAAAGCTCAAACTGTTAAAACTGACAATGTCAAACCTGTCAAGAAGAAAGTGTCAAAAGGTAAAACAATTAAGTTTGTATCTGCAGGAACTTTCGATATGAACGGATCTTATGGTAACCAAATCAATTCTTCAATCAAATCTAACTCTGGTCTGAAAACAGGTTCAGGTCCTAAGTCTTCCGCTGTCAATGATAAAAGAATTGAACCAAAGAAGGTAATCAAACAAGATGGTTTAAAATCGAACCAAGTTCCCAAGCAAGCAAAATCACAATCAAAATCTCCACAAAAGAATCAAGTTAATCTAAAACCGAACAAAACTGATAATGAATCACGAGTGGGTTCAACATCAAAAGTTAACAATCGGCTCTTTAGGATTAGCAAGAAACATTGTGAGATTTGTGATCGTTATAATCATGTTACTACTGAATGTTTCTTTAACAGGTACTGCAGTTACTGTGACAAAAGAAATCATTCTTCAGAGGAATGTTTTTATAACAAATTTTGTGATATTTGTGAAAGAAGAAACCATGACACAAAAGATTGTTTCTTTCGGACAAACTCATCAAGAGAAATTACTCCGTTTCCAAATTTTCAAAGAAATCAATCATTTGGTTTTCGAAAACTTAATCAAAGTCATTCTCCTGATTTGAGAACTTTCAAACGAAACAATTCTGGTTTTAATGACTTTTCACCAAGAAATGTGCTGGTTAACAGTTTTAAGCCGAGAGCTTTGATGGTGGGAAATCAGAAATTTGAAAACCTCCGGGTTTTGAAGATCCTGAGTATGGACCAATTACCGATGATGTGTACGTCAGACAACCTCCGGGTTTTGAAGATCCTGAGTATCCACATCGTGTATACAAATTGAGCAAAGCTTTGTATGGTCTACATCAAGCTCCCATGATTTGGTACGAGACGTTATCGAAACATTTGCTGGAACATTGTTTTACGAGAGGTCAGATTGATCCTACTTTATTTATGAAGCGGGAAAATGAAGATCTTTTATGTGTTCAAGTGTATGTGGATGATATCATCTTTGGATCAACAAGTTCGTCCATGTGCAAAGAGTTTGAAGAAATCATGAAATCAAGATTTCAGATGAGTTCGATGGGGGAGATTAATTTCTTTCTCGGATTGCAAGTAAAACAGTCAGCAGACGGAATTTTTATCAACCAATCAAAGTTTGTTGAAAAGTTGCTGAAAAAGTTCAAGATGCAAGATTGTCAGACTATTCGAACGCCATCTGATGTGAATTGCAAGATACAGCCAGATTCAAAAGCGTTGATGAAACACTGTACAGATCGATGATTGGTTCGCTGATGTATCTTACTGCATCAAGACCAGACATTATGTATGCTGTATGTGTATGTGCAAGATATCAGTCTGATCCGAAAGAGTGGCACCTGGTTGCTGTTAAACGTATTTTCAGATACCTTAAAGGGAAACCGAATCTCGGGTTATGGTATCCTTATGAAGGCAATTTTGAATTATATAGTTATTCTGATAGTGACTTTGGTGGGTGTGCTCTTGACAGGAAATCGACTACGGGTGGATGTCAATTTCTGGGTCCTAGACTTGTTTCTTGGCAATGCAAAAAGCAGACCAACGTTTCTGTATCCACAGCTGAAGCAGAGTATATGGCTGCATCTGCAGGATGTTCTCAAGTTTTGTGGCTACAAAATCAATTGCTTGACTACGGGTTTAACTTTCTCAAAACTCCTATTTACATAGACAATACTGTTGCTATGTTCATTACTGCTAATCCTGTTCAACACTCAAAAACCAAACATATCGAAATTCGATATCATTTTCTCAGAGACAACTCTGAAAAAGGTTTAATAATTTTGATTAAAGTTCATACCGACAAACAACTGGTAGATCTTTTCACAAAATCTTTTTTGTCAGGGCGGTTTGAATTCTTAATTCAATCCATAGGATTAATCAATCATGATTGATTCTATTTTTGCAAAAACTAAATACAAAATCAGAAAATATAAAAGTCAAAAATATAATAAGTCGATGTCAAATATTGATTCCTTTGTCTTTTAATTTTATTGTCTTGCATTGTGTGTGTGTGCATGAAAAATAAAAAGCAAACAAAAAGAATATAAAAAGCAAAAAGAAAAGAAAATTTCATGTCATAAGAATCTATATTGCAAAAGTGAGAAATGATAGTACACTAGACATTATTTGTTTCATCATTTTATATAATAAAGACTGATGAATGTTAATTGATGTGCGAGACAGCTCAGGCAATAAGACTGAAAAAGTAAGTTCATTGTTGACAAATCTAAATTCAATGATCTTTGTGTTACGTTCCTTTGTTATACATGTCTAGATATATATCTTTTGATACATTGCTTGTGATGATAGTTGTTCATGATCGGGTAACGATGCAGTCTATTCAGTGTGATGAACCGCATCGTGAGCTTCTTTGTTGTGGTACCCACAGACCTGAAGTCTCACACGAAGTCTCTTTGAGCTTCAAGGTGCAGCAAAAGATTCCCAAAGTTGGAACAAAAAGAGTCTGTGGACCATCACCAAACAAAAAATTCAAAAAAGGAATTCAGAAGATTCCCAAGGGGAACGATAGGAAATTAAAATTCCAAAATGGAATCAAAAGAAGTCCCAAAGTGGACCAAATTCGAATAGAACCCATATTCCACACTGTTTATGATTGTAAGTGACCAGGTTTTGTGAAATATGTATTCAAGTAGTGGTTGATGAGGAAATATGTTAACATATGTATGCATGAGGGTCACATAAGTCATTTTAATCGAACCTTAATCTCATCATGATACTGAAAAAGTAAGTGTGTCAACTCGAGCTAATTGGTATGTTTTCATATCATCACTCAATCAAGCATAAGTCAAATGTCTATTCAAAACTTGCAAAACATGTTCAGATAATGTGTGGTATGATCTCACTGCGATATTTTGATTCATTGCATTGCATATGTCTTTATTTTAATGTGTGTGCTTTGTGTGTGCAGGCATATGGAATCTTTATTGACACATCGACATCCTTGTTAAACTTAAAAATTTCAAGAAATTTCAAGTTTAGGGGGAGAATAATTGAAGAAAAGTATCTACAAAAAAATCCAAAAAATATTTTTGAATAAGTGTGTTTTGAATGAACATGATTATGTGGTTTGAAAAGCAAATGTATTGGATATGTTAAAAACAAACCTAAGGTCTTGTGATGTGTTTTTAAGAAATTGCTTCGAGATATAGAAATATTGGTTGTGCAAAAACATTTTTTTTCAAGAAAAAGAAAAAGGATTTTATGGGAATTAAATTTGTTGCCTAGATTAATATTTTTGATTATTAATATGACAAACCCTAATAAGGATGTCTTGTCTAATTAATATGTCGAGAATGTTTGCAGGTGCAATAAATGCAGTTGAAAAGTCAACAGACGAAGAAAAATGAAAAAGTGTCAAAGTGTTGTTCGCCGGGTGAAGATATCAGAAGACTATTTAGCCGGGTAATGAAGTTGCTATTTAGCCGGGTAAGAGTGTTGATTGATATCAGCCGGGTGATTGGAAGAGATGATAGCCGGGTGAAGATATTATGACTACTGTGTTGCCAGGTAATGAAGTGATGTGTTACCAGCCGGGTAATGAACAAGTCACTATTTTGCCGGGTAAAGAAGTCATATTGATATCAGCCGGATGAGAAGTTGTATGTTACTATACAGCCGGGTGAAGAAGTGTTGACACTATACAGCCGGGTAATAGAATGAAGATTCTATGTAGCCGTGTAAATGAAGAACACTATGCAGCCGGGTAAGTATATCAACTGTGTAGTCGGGTGATGAAGAAAAGTTCTTCACAACAGCCGGGTGATGAAGAGTATCACTATGCAGCCGGGTAATGAACAAAAGTCATTGTGCAAGCCGGGTGATGTTTAGATGATTACTATGCAGCCGGGTGATGGGTAAAACCAAACAGGTGTAGTTGTTCCTAACTCTTACCCGTCTCTACAGTGTCTGACCCGTCCAAAAGTTTTCATGTTTTATTTTGACCCGTCCCAATGTTGTGACCCGTCTCATGACTGTGACCCGTCCCAACAGTACCTAACGCGGCTCAACAGTGCATGACCCGTCCAAGCTTATTGGGCTTAAACGTTTACCCGTCCCAAATTGTTGACCCGTCCCAACAAGTTTGACCTAATTTTTCAATCATATAAATACCCGCCTCTTCACAACACTTACCATTTTCACCAAGTTTTTCAAGCAAAAATCCCCTGTACCTCAAATCGTCATTATCATATTCAACCAATTGTTCTGTAACAAGTTATATTGATTGAATAAGGTATACTTATCATGATTCGACCTTGATAAACCTGCAAAATGATCGTTAAAACGAAAAATGATGATGAACAGTGATTAGATCATTGAATCGACACTTTGATTTTGGGTGTTAAAACTTAAATCGAATGTTGTACTAGGTGTAAAAACTGTCGATCATCAACAATCATTCATTAATTTGCATCAAATTGCTTAAAATCAACTGAATCAACTAAAATTTCTTCATACCTGTTGAACCGTCATTGATGACATTCTGAATGTTCTTAAGTTTAACATCAAACTGATGATGTATGTGTTATTAAGTGACAAATTGATGTTAAAACTGAACTAAAATATGTTAAACAACTTCATCATACAAATTTCAGATTTGTGTTGTTAAGCGATTAAACTGTTAAGTGTAAACTATTGTATGATCATTGATTCACAAAGGTTTTTGTTAAACAAAATGATGAAAATCATATTGTTAGATCAACTTAGGTGTTAAAATGATTGTGTGATTGTTTTACATTGTAACTTTTTGTTCAAATACTTATGCAAATTCTGTTATTTATGAATGAAAAGTCTAATACATGTGTCTTGTTTTTGTCAAAACAGATGGAGAATCTTAAGTTTGAGCCTAAGCACAATCTGGTTGCATGTTTGGATGAATCTATACCAGAAACAGAGGGGTATAGAGACATGATCAGATTCATTAGAAGAACCAAGTATGTTTATGCTATGTGTGCAAAGCCAGTTATATATGCAAGACTCATCAAGAGTTTCTGGAGAACGGCTAAGGTTGTTACTAATGAAGATGGTGTAACAATGGTTAGAGGAAATATCACCAGACAGTTGCAATTAACTGTGTCTGAAGAATCTATTAGAACAGCCTTGAGGATTGATAATGATGAGGTTGGTGCCACTGATGAGCTGACAACTGCTGAGTGCCAAGCATGTTTCATTAATATGGGTCATCCTCCCATATTTCCCAAACAGCAGTTTGTTAGAGCTCGATTAGGGAAGAAATGGAAGTTGCTTTGTTATGTGATACAACAATGCATGTCTAGAAGGAGTGCTGGTTTTGACAATTTCCCTTTTGACATTGCATCCCCCATTGTTGCTATTGCAGAGAACAAACCTTTTAACATGTCGAAGTGGATAATGAAAGGTTTTGTTTTCAATCTTGTGAACGGGAAGAGGTTCAAGTTTCTCATGTATCCGAGATTCTTGCAACTTATGATCAATGTTGCTTATCCTATCATCAGAGAAGAAGGTTTTGAAGGAGGGATACTGTACACTGAAGAGATGAATGATCTATCATATAGAAAAATGAGTATTGGAGGTGTAGAAAGTGTTGAAATGTTTGACTATATGCGAGATATAGCAAACAACGATGAGGATATTGGCGTGGTTTATCATCACATATCACATGGTGAGATTGTAAACCATTAGACTTAGTTGATGAGGTGCCTGACAATTTATTGGATGATGATGAGTACTTTGCTCGTCATCCGGAAGATGAAGATGAGGATGAGAATGAATCTGGAAGTAGTGAGGATGATAGTGAAAGTGATGATGATAGTGATGAAGATAGTGGTAATGATGGAAATGATGATGTTGCTGAATCAGTTTCTGAGGAGGCAATACAAGAAGATGAAGAAATAAATGTTGAAGTTGTAGAACCGATGGTGTCTGATGAACTTGTTGAGGTTGTTAAAGCTGTAGAAGATGTTGTTGTGGATGCTCCTAGGGATATCACAGTGCAGTATGTCAGATCACGAAGATCAAAAACTGTGATTAATCCTATTGTTGTGGAGAAACCAAGTGTAGTTGAAGATGTTATGATTGATATAGTTGAGATTGCAAAAGAAGCTGCAGCAGAAGTGGAGACTGTGGCACAGACAGTTGATGATACTGATGATTGTATGATTGTGTCTGTTCCAGTAGAAGTTGCCACATCCTCCAAAGCTGCTGAACATGTTGAACAACTAAAGGAGTCTTCACCTAAGGTTGGTTCAAGTGTTAATCCGAATGAAGAAGAAGATAAAGTGTTTCACTTAGAAAGGATGATAGCCAAACTCTTAGATGCTAATGCACAATTGAAAGCATCTAATGAAAGGAAGAAGAAGAGATTAGAAGAGTTTTGGGCTACTCATCAAACGAATTTAGAAACTTTTAAAACATTAGACGTTGATTATGAAAAGCTGAAAGCTGATCATGAGAAATTGAAGGTTGATTATGAAGAGTTACAAGCAGAGTGCAATACTCTTCGAGCTGAAAAAGAAGTTCTTAAAAAGTGGTTAAAAGAAAAAGAGTCTGAAAGTTCTGAGTCAGACAAGGATTTTGATATTGAAGAGAACGTTGGAGTGTCTGAGACTCCTAGGGACGTCACAGTCTATCAAACCAGATCACAACGATCTAAGGCTGTGACAGAACGAATTGTAGAATCTGTCCCTATTCCCGATGAAGCTGCTGATCTTGTCAATGTTGACAAAGCCGAGGGAAAACGTAAATTGGATGATGTGCCTGAAATTGTCAGAGAAGATGAAACTGCTAAGAAAGCAAGAACTGAAGAAACAGTTCAGATTGAGCCGATTCAATCTGAGTCTGTAATGGCAGCTGAAGTGCCTGAAGTGATCAAAGTGGATGAGAATGTGAAAGAAGTTGAAACAGAAGCATTTCAGTTTGAGCCGGTTCAAACTGAAACTGCACCGATGATTGAGGCACTTGATGATTTAGATGATATAGACTTTACTGATTCTGAACCTGAGGCTAATCCTGACGATGAGATACCTGCTGATCTTCCTGAACGATTTGCTTATTTAGAGATGATGAAGTATAATCCAGTTTATTTGAATGGACTTACTGTCAGTCAAATAAATGAGGAATATGAGAAGTGTCTGAATGCGCAAGATAAGGTGAGGGCTGATGAAAAGGAATTTGTGTAGAAATGGGTGAGTGGACGCCATTGCAAGAAAGCTTAAACATTGATGATCTTCCTCCAGAAGAACTTTATCATCAAAATCCAGAAGAGATGACATCTAGAAACATGCGTGAATGGTTAAGTTCGAGGAACTATCCATACAAGACTTTGAAGAGACTGAAACATGAATCGCTGAAAAAGATTGTGGTAAGTTTTATGAAGACTGAGAAAATGCATAACCGGATGTTTTTCTTGGATTACAATAATCCACAGTATTATGAGTTGACGAAGAGATATAGAGTGCTTGAACCCAAAGAAATACCTTTGATGGCATTACCGATTGATGCGCATAAGAAGAGGAAGGAGCTTATTGACATGTTTCCGAGCGAGATGAAGTCATACAACATTCCAATGGATGTACGAGAATCATGGCATAAATCTGCCACAGCAGGTGATGTTGTTAGATCATTGCTGAGTAAGGGCCAGTCTGTTGCTGAACTACTTGATTCTATGATCGTGCCGGTAAAATCCAAGGATGTGAAGATCATCGCATGGAAATATGATGAGATTTTTGACGCATTTCTGATCAAGAGGGTGAATGGGTTATGCGATGTCTATCATTACTATTCGAGTATATTCAAGTTGCATGTGCAAGATCTGAAAGAGTTACATAAGTTGAGATTGATTAATCACACGCGAGCAGAGCGTGGTGATAAATGTGCTATGCTATTGGATGCCGGGATCAGCCGCATGCCAAAGTATCTGGAGTTCAGAGGGCAGCAAGAAGATAAAATCTATTTGGATTCGAAGAAGAAGAAACAAAAGAAGTTGATCATGCGTGATATGTACTTGGAAGAGTTTTCGGATGAATACTTTGATAAAGTGACGAATCCGGGTTTGAAGGTGATTAATGGATCGCAAGCAACAAAGCCAATTCTGAAGTTTTTCTACAATCAGGAAACTTATGAGCTGAAATTGGTACGTAATTTGGATGACTGGGATCAGGACATGATCACATTATTTAGCACGTTTGAGCTGAAGCTGCTACATCCATCTTACATTGATCATCTGCGAAATCACACGATGGAGAAGTGCAAAGATCCAATTGCTGAAGCCGACCGAAACTTTTTTGAGATAATGTTTGAAGTGATTGGTGCTGCAACAGAGAAAATCCGACTAAGGAAGGCATTACTCAATGCTAACCTTGTGAGAGTTGATATTCCAGAGATCAAGTTTATGCGTGTGACTGCGAAGGGTACATTAGAAGTGCAAGCTAAAGGGCAAGAAATGCCATGTGAATTTTATGCTAACATTGATTTTGCAGGTCTAACTCTTGATACTCTGAAACGAATGAATGCCTGTGCCATCATTACAAATGAATCAAAGCCGAGACAAGCAAAGATTGCAGAAAAATTCAAGTCGTGCATAGAAGAAGCTTTAAAAGAACAGGAAGAATACAAAGGAAAGCAGTTGCTGGATGTTAAAGAAGAGACTGAAGATTGGTGAGAGATTGAAGCTGAAAAACAAAAGTTCAAAACTGTTGAAGATTTTTGAAGTCCAAGTTAAATCTTAGGGGGAGTATTGTTAGGGCTCGTTTCTAGTTAAAGATTTAATTTGTACTTTGTTTATACATTTTGTATAGTTTAGGTTTTATTTTGTATTTTCCCTAATATGTTGGTGTATAAAGCATGTAGTGTGAGAACATGTGAGGAGAGAGTCTATATCACAATTAAACGTTAGAGAGAGAGTTAACTATGTGTGATTTACATTCTCCTGCACTTTTTGTACTACAATTTGCTTTGATCATCAATACAAAGAGAATTATTAAGTAATGAATTGTGTTGCTGATTGAACTGTTTGTTTGTGTACTTGAATCATTCTGATCATTGAGCGATATCGATCCAATTGAACCAATCAATTAACCACATACACACAAAAATAAAGTGTTCCTTTTTGCACCTTATTTTTATCATATCACGAATGGAGACAGTATGCACCAGCACAAAAAGCATTGCCCTTACACTACAATCATACCGCACAAACTATGAAGAAGTTCTGCATATTCTAAATCAAGAAAACTTTGACGTACTGAAACGACTCACCTTCATTACCACAAAACCTACATCTGGGTTGTCTTCCCAACTTTCATATAGTTTGTGCAACCTGCTCATCTGCAGAATTTTATCGCATTCGAACGCTTTTGATTTGTTAAAAATTTGCTAAGGTTATAGATAACAAGTTTTTAGGTCCTGAAGTTGGGAATAAATGGTTTAGATCATGAAGTTGTAAAATGATTCTACAACAACATTCCACTGATATGTTTGATTTACAACCTTAATGTTATATCCAAAGGTTTCAATTCTTAACATATTTTTTTTGTGGTCTCATATATTGTATCCAATTCAAAAGTAAATCATCAATATACATAGGGAAGTGATCAAACCTAACAGAGTGTTGAGTGCATTAAGGACGGATGGTCTGTTGAGAACTACGGTTCTAGAACTTGCACTGCCTTCCACCAACACCTACAAAATCATCAAATTTCACTAAAACCTCATCATCTTCAACAAAAACTCATCATTTTAACCAAAATCTAATCTTTTTCTTACAAATCTCATCATTTACACCAAAATCTCATCATTTTCTTCAAAATCTCAGAAAATATTCTTTAAGAATCTATTGAAGAATCAATCAAAATAAGTTGGCAATCTCAACCAGCTTCATTCGCAAATTAAGAATCAGTAAACACGAATTCGAAGAATCAATCAAAATAAGCCTAAAATTGGGGCATTACCTGGGCGACAAATGACGTAATCAATAAGCAAATCCAACAACGGCGATGATAATTAGTAAGAAGAAGAAAAATCCAATTACGGTTTCTGAAAAAACAAACGAAAATCAATTTCATATAAAAGAAGGAAAATCAAATCTACTATTTTCGATGTCATCTTCTTCGGCAATTGAAAACTCAAGACCACCGTTGTGTAAATCTTGGAATGTGACAAACTGGTTCCAAATCTAGTAACCGGATTTTATAATAATCCGTTTGGTAAAAGATGAAGGATGATCAACAATGGCAGCAAGTTGCAAAATTGATCATAGAGGTAAAAGATGATAATGATTACATAATGGATTTGGTATTTTCCCTAAGATGTGTGGCTGGAATGAAGTTCATACTAACCAAACCCTAACAGTTGTAAACATTAATCATAGCATGACAAGTCAGCAAAACTTTAATAATATCATGCCAAGTAAGCAATTAGGGGGTAGATATGCTAAGATATTGCCACTTGGCAAGAATATGTTTGGTTTATTATATTTTATAGATTTCATATCTCAACCAATTTTTTAAATGTTCATAACATTAACATACGACATTATTTTTTTATACAAATTGCACCATAAAAACAAGCATATTCTTATCTTTAAAACGCGTATAATATTCATATATAAATAAACAATTTTTTTTAATGGCATTGTGTTATTTATCAATGGCATTGTGTTATTTCGTCAGGTCATTGTGTTATTTGTCTGGTTATTGTGTTATATTGTGTCATATTGTTATAACACAGACCTGATGAAATAACACAGTGATCTGAAATAACACAATGACCTGACGAATAACACAATGAAGTGAATAACAAGTTATAATATATTTGAGATTTTATACAAATAAACAAGTAACGAATTTGAGATGTTTTGTTATGGCATATTACTATGTCAACAATGAAAACAAGTTATAAGATTTGACATATTGTGTTATTATGTATGTTTTATTTGTATTCGAAAACAAGTTATAGTATAACACAATTACCTGACAAATAACACAATGACATGACTAAATAACACAATGACCTGACAATAACACAATAAGTTGAAAGATGAAAAACAAGTTATATTATATTTGAGATGTTACCCAAATATAACAAGTAATGAATTTGATATGTTATTTTATGAAATATGACTATGTCAACAACGAAAACACGTTATAAGATTTGACATATTGTGTTATTATGTATGTTTTATTTGTATTAAAAAACAAGTTATAATATAACACAATGACCGAACAAATAACACAATGAGCTAATTAAATAACTCAATGACCTGACGAATAACACAATGAGTTGAAAGATGAAAAACAAGTTATAATATATTTGAGATGTTACACAAATAAAACAAGTAATGGAATTGAGATGTTATGTTATGACATATGGCTATGTCAACAATGAAAATAAGTTATAAGATTTGACATGTTGTGTTATTATGTATGTTTTAGTTTGTATTCGAAAACAAGTTATAATATAACACAACGACCTAATGAAAAAACACAATGACCTGATGAAATAACAAAATGATATGAAATACCATAATAACCTGACGAATAACACAATGAGTTAAAACATGAAAAACAAATTATAATATATTTGAAATGTTACATAAATAAAACAAGTAATGGATTTGAGATTTTATGTTATGGCACTTGTTTATGTCAACAATGAAAACAATTTATAAGATTTGACATATTGTGTTATTATGTATGTTCTAAAAAACAAGATATAATAACACAATGACCTAACTAAATAACACAATTGTGACATCTGCCCTAAACCCGAACCCAAATGCCCGACTCAAACCCGAATCCATTGTTTTGTTTCTATTTATTAGTCTTTAATCGCTTGAAAATGTAATGTTTGTTATTAATGAATAGTTCGGTTTCCACGTCTTTCACATCTTTAATAAAGCGACCGAATTTATACGTGTTAGATATATAAGTTTACTATATAATTACTACTGATAAGGCATGATTTAGATCTACAATCCGCAACAAACGTTATGATCAACACGAGACAATTCCACAACACATAAATATGATTCGATCTAACACAAGCATAAAATACTCATAAATTCTCTTTGTATTGATCAAATAGCGATTACAATTGTGAAGGAAAAGCTCTCTTTTAAAGAGATACAAGCACTATTTATAGACCAATACAAACTAGCTGGAAACAATTACATAAACAGTCCCTAGACTATATACAAAAGACGAAATACAAAGATAAACTAAAAATGCTAATCTATATGTTCTAACAATACTCCCCCTTAGATTTGCATTTAAGTTGATCTTCAAAATTCTTTAGGTTGATTTGCATTTAAGTTGATCTTCAAAATTCTTCAGGTTTGTCTTTAATATCAAATAGTGGCTTCTTATCATGTGATTCTTGATCTTTTATCGCTCTGAGAATGCATGACTTGAGCTTTTCAGTTGTCCTAACTTGAGCTGGATTTGATTCGTTCACCAAAATGGTTATCTCAGCCATTTTTTTTCAAAGTATCTAAACAGATACCTGCAAGGTCTACGTTAATATAAAACATATAGGGCTTTTTGACTCCTTTCGCCCTGACCTCCAGTGTTCCTTTCGAAGTTATCCTCATGAAATCAATGTCCTTGATCTCAATCTTAACAAGATTGGCATAAAGTAGTGCTTTCCTCAATATTATCTTTTCAGTAGCAGCACCTATAACTTCGAACATTATCTCGAATAACTTTTTATCAGCATCAGCAAGCTCAGACTTCCATTTCTCTAAGTTTTGACTTCGAAGATAGTCAATATAGCTTGGATGCAGAAGTTTCAGCTCAAATGTTCCAAAGATGGTAATCATGTCGTTATCTCAGTCATCAAGATCTTGTACCAACTTTAGCTCATATGTTTCTTCATAATAAAATTCCTTCAGAATTGGCTTTGAGCTTTGATATCCGTCAAAAACTTTTACACCTGGAACTGTGACTTTGTCAAAATACTTGTTACTGAACTCATCCAAATAAATATCTCGACTAGGCACTTTCTTCTTTTTCTTTTTCTTTTTCTTCTGATCAAGATAAGCATTATCTTCTTGTTGCCTTCTTGTTTGTAGAAATTATGGCATTCTACTTATACCAGCATCAAGTAGCATCACCAATCTTTGACCTCTGTCTGCCTTCGAATGATTAATTAAAGGAAGCTTGTGTAGATCTTTCAAGTCTTCGACTGGCAGCTTAAAAATACTTGTATAGTAATGATATACATCACAAATTCTATTCACTCTCTTGATAAAAAATGTATCAAAGATCTCATCATACTTCCAAGTGATTATCTTCACATCCGTTGTTTTGTCTGGCACAATCATAGCATCTAACAGTTTAGCAACCGATTGCCCTTTGTTTAGCAGTGATCTAACAATGTCCCCGGCAGTACTTGCTTTATTCCATAACTCTCGTGTATCCAACGGCACATTGTAGACTTTCTTTTCACTGGGAAACATCTCTATCAGATCTTTTCTTTTCTTGTGCGCATACTCAGGTTTTGACAATAAAGGAATTTCATATGGCTCCAGCACTCTGAATCTCTTTGTTATCTCCAAGTATTGAGGATTATGATAATCTAGAATGAACTTTATGTTGTGTAATCTTTCAGATGCTTGGAAACTTTTCACTAATTTCCTTAGAGATTCTGATTTCAATAGCTTCAAGCTTCAGTAAGGATAGTTTCTTGATTGCAACCATGACCTCATGTCACTGGCTGACATCTGTTCTGGATCAAGATGATGCGATTTCTTTGAAATTTAGCGTAACTTGGTGAGCTCTTTTAGAAATAGCAATCCGAAGTATTTTGATTTCTTTCATTACTATAGCACAATAACGATTGAAGTAACATTCATCTGTTGAATGATTTCTCATGTCACAAACATGAAAATATTTGTTAAATAAATACTCAGCTGTTTGATGGTTTTACATGTCAGATATCTCACAATACATGTGCTTTATGTTGAACAACTGACGATTAACCTGTGACTTTGATACAAACTTTTTGTTGGTCCCAAAACACTATTGAATTGTGACACTCGGCAAAATTCCAAATTAATATCCGTACTAGAATAAAAACTAAATTATATGTTATGGCATTATTAGTAGTAAATTTTATGTCATTTGAGTCTAGCCAAGCCCAAGTAATAAATGCTATTGCAGTTAAAAATATCAAGAAAATACTGTCTGGAGTCACAGTGTAGTACTGAGACGAACGTTGGTGATGACCCGGGAAAACTTTAAAAATCCTAGAATGGATTTTATGCTATATTAGCATGTGTAAAAGTATTACAAAGGAAAACAAAGGTAAAAATCTAAAAATATTAGTTTACGATTTGTACTACTGACAAGCGCGTACATTTCAGATTTTGCCTGTTTTCAGAAAAATATAATTTTGAGTAGTTCATAATTATAATATGAACATAAGAAACTCATAAAAATAAGTTGTAAGTATTATGACTAATACTAAGGAGTACAACTTTTAAATCCATGGGATTTGGACAAAGAGTTTTTATAAAAATAGGATACTAGGTATCCTACTAGTTAAAACTCAATAAATATTACTTTCACTAGAAACTTACCCATTAATCATCTTAATGATTAATGCCTACAAACTACAAAATTACACACCAAATGTAATACCACTCAACCAAATAAATACCACACTACAATCCTAAGACCCTACATAATCAAAAATCACGACCAAACCATCACCATTGTCACAAATATTATTTGTGATACTACCCAAAATACTTACAAAGATTTTTAACACAAACCAATTAACACTACACATTAATATTATACCACCTTACACTCAAATTACTACCCAATACCACAAATTAAAAATAAAACTTACATGAGTCATCCCATATGTTGCCTACAAAGAACAAGAACTTGACAACATATATGCCTTGTCATCATGAAATTTATATTAAAGTAACCACAACTCATTAACTCACTCATAACTCACCATCAAACTCACAACTCAATTCATCTTTCTCTCTCTCTCTCTCATTTTAACGGCAACATACATACACACACAAAAACCATTCTCTTTCATCATAAAAACTCCATAACTCATCTTAAACACATCCATAATCAAGAGCATACAAGATGAAACAAGCAAAATTGAAGATATAGAAGTGAAATTGAAGGTGATTTGGACATGAACAAGTAAAGAAATCAAAGAATTATATACTTGCAAACTAGAGTTCATCAAGGTATAAACTCAAATATTGATTTCTTGTTTTAAAAGAATGATTCATCCTTGAATCATAAAGTTGTTCATCAAATCAAACACTTCTAACAATCAAAAGAATCAAATGAGAAATGTGTGTGTATACATATATACGTACGTATATATATGTGGGTGTGTCAAAATGTATTTTTGATAAATAAAAGTTATGGGTTTGATGTTAAGATGATGTAAAAATATGAAATTTGTGATTTGATCATACATATAAGATGTTATTTCATGATCAAATGAATGTGTGAATGTGTATACTTATGAAGTATATATATGTGTATGAAAATGTATATGATGATGATGAGTGTATGTTGATGAGTATGATAATGTTAAAATGTGGGATATGTGATATAGGAGTCTTGGTAAATTTGACTAATATGATGGTAAAATGTGGTAATAAGTCAATATGTAGTAATCTATGATTTATTTCTTGCAAATGGTAATTTTGACTTTAAAAAGTCAACATATGTATATGCATGAATATGAGTGGAGAAAGTATTAAAAATACTAGCATCAATTGTCATGTGAGCATGAACCAATTGTAGAAAATTAATACAATCTCAGGCTCTAAGATGGTTGAATTAAATTATGGACATTTGATGATATTAGTCATGTTATGAGAATGATATAATGTGTATTATGTATGTGGAAAATGGAAATAGATAGTGGAAGAATGATATAATAAAACTAGGCGTTTTATTAGTAAAAATATGTCGTTTTTGACTCGAAAATGAGTATAAACTTGAGAATAAGATTTTCACAGATTTTACATGCTTATTTATGTGAAAATATATGTGTAATCATTACATGATGAAATTTGGTGGTTTAAGCATTGTTTGGTAACAAACTATGTACGAAATAACGGTAAAACCGACTATTTCGGCTTAAACCGTAAGCATGTGTAAAATAGTTTTTAGACCAGCAACTTTTGATGTATAATCAGTGTGTATGAGCATGATTATGTGTGTCTAAAGAGGTATGAATGAAAAGGGTAGTTATACGAATAACTAGTTATGAAAAATGCTTCGGTTATGACCGAAATTACGTGTTCTATGTGAACGGGTTTGAATCAAGTTACAAGAGTTAAAAAGTGAACTTGAATCAGTGTTTTGACTTTAAAATAAGTATGAAATTAGATACTTAAAGTTATACAAGCAAAACACTAAGAACGACTAAAAATAAAGTTAGTCGGTTGCTTAAAAATTCGTATTTTCACTCGGTCTCGAAGTGAATGGATAAAGAGTTAATCCTATGGGTTTTCATTCAAGATATTGTTTTTAAGAAACTTAACACGTTAAGAAAAATAATATTTATTTTATATAAATATTAAAAGTGTGAATTTTATGAAAGCGAAACCAAGAATTATATATGATAAATCATATATGTAAAGTTTTGCAAATGTTTAAAGACCAATGATTGTCTTTAAGATATATTTATATGAAAAGATCACTCATATAAATATTGTTTGAAATATATTTATATAAAGAGATGACTTATATAAATATTATTTGGAAACGGGTCATAAGCAAAGTCACCAACGTGTCGTTAGATCGAAATGATAAATCATTTCATAAAAAGTGTCTAGAGGTGATGAACAACTTGGATGACCATTGTACGACTATTAACGGGAACCCTTGGATATATATAGGGTGTTAGTAGATCGGGAAAGTATAAATTTTGGGCTCGTAAGTGCTAGCAAAAACTTGACGGAAATCAAATGTGAGTTTCACGGCCCCATTTTCAATATGTTTTGATTTCAAACTTGGGGGAAAAACATGTGAAATATAAATGATTATGACTTAAAGTAAAAGATGGAAAATATTTTGATTTATATGAAAAACCATAAGTTTACAAGATGTTCTCGCAGGAAAAACCCTTAAAAATAACGTAATCATTAGCCTCGGTGACAGGGGTCCTTGGATTATATTGGTAGATCTATCGGGTGTACTGACAGCCCACTCCCGTACCGGTAGCTCCGGTCAATGACGACGGGAGATTATATAATTGCAATGTCGGAGGGTAAATGTCATGGATTGATTATGGGTTTATGGTTGTTTCATATGACTTAAACTTTGCAACTTTAAGTCAACAAGATTGGATAAATATTGTCTCTTATTAGTACAATCATAATTGGTTTTGTTATGGACTACGTATCCTAAACCTGTGAACTCACCAGTCTTGTACTGATAAAAGTTTTTAACATGTTTTTCAGGTGATTAAAGCACTTGTTGTGTGCTATGGAATGGAATGGTTTTGGTGTCAAACGCCATGCTACGGAAATGTTGTTTTGGGACCGTCTTTTAAATAATCACTTTTATAAAGTGGAAAACTATGTCATAAAGAGGATCTTTACAACAATGTTTGTAATAAAGTTATGACGTTTTAACTTTCCGTAACTTTTGAAATGGTTGTTTGACTATAATTCGATGGTAACCAACTTCCGTTCCCACCGACCCCATTAGTTATACTAATTCGCTGCGTAAAACGGGGTGTGACATGAATCATGTAATTTGGTGAAGATTTGGATCAAATTGATATAAAATGGATGAATAAATGATGAACACAATGAAAACCCTCAATTTTATCTTTAATTTGATTGCATCAGATGTAACAAAGTGGAAACCCCAATCAATGGCTCATTCAAGCCTCAAACCCTAATTGCCATTTACTATTTATAGCCTAATGACATTTTGGACTAATGACAATTAGGACCCTATACTTAGACTAAAACATGACAAATGGAAATTAATACAAATAAACCACTAATGTTTAGTCTAATATATATTTTGTCATAAGACAAAATATATATTACATAAAATACTAAAATGACGAAAATGATTAAATATATTTTGTTGACACAAAATATATTTATTAACAATAAAACTCTGTCGCCTTCAACGTCTTGTCTCTAATCTTCGTCCCGAACGCGTCGTCTTGACTTTTGCGTTGACCTTGACCGTTGACGTTGACTTTTGTTGACTTTGACTGTGTTGATAATATTAGACTACAATTCAGGTCCAACAATACTCCCCATAGTCTATTATTATCAACGTCTTGCATCGTGTTTAGCACCGACAAGTCAATACTGTTGGATCTTCAATTTGGTAAGCTTTAGTCTTAACTTCATCTCCAACAAAACTCCCCCAAGACTGATGCTAGCCAAATTTTGTTGCTGAAGATTGTTAATCTCACAAGCTCCCCCATATTGTATGCTCCCCCATTTTGCGTGCATCCTTTCTTAAAATCTGGAACGGCTTTCCAACTATCTTTTCTTGAGTGCTTCAGAAGATGTAGGAGGAGGCTTCCTAGCTCGGTATCTTCTGAAAAAACTTTGAGGAACAGGTTCTCTGGTCAGGTGCTTTGCTCAACTGATGATCGGCCATCATTTGCAGCAAATATCTATAACACAACAATCACAGACAAAATCTCGAGATTTCTCATTAGATCATTTCATTAAACAAAATAAACCCGTGTTTATTTGTGTATGAAGACAAGCGAACCCGTGTTCGTTTGCGTGTGCAATTTCCCGTGAAATGCATGTGAAAATGATAGCATATTAATAACATAATATATATATATATATTTAACTTTAAACAAATAAATTCGAAAACAAGAGGACGAGTCCGACAAGATCACAAATATTTTAGACAAAGAGAACACATCCCAAAAGGTACACACGACCAACAAGACTCAAGAACCCAAACACAAAATAAAATAAAATAAAAACTTCACGAAAAGATATCAGATAATGCGTTTCGACCAACCATCCAGAGAAACAAAGACTTGTCTAGATTGTCAATATGTTTGTCCATTTAAACACATGCCTTGTTCCTTACAACAGACAATCTGTGATGATCTATCATGTTTTAGGTTCGATTTGAAGAAACTCAGGCAACTTGGTTTCCACAGACATTCAGCAAAGTAACTCGTTTTGACCTCATGACTTATTGAGTTTAGATGTTTCAGCAAGATTTTGTAGTTTGGTTGGGCACGGACCAAGATCAACAAATGATCAGGGAGAGTGTACTTGAGAGTGAACTGGAGTTAGGTTATATGTATGAAGCGTCAAACAATGATCTTGATGTAGAAACATTGTGAGCTTAGCTTTACATTTGAGCATTTTTTTTATGTATGATGCGTCAAACAATGAACTTGATGTAGAAACATTGTGAGCATAGCTTTACATTCGGGTTACAAATGATGAGCGCTCCAGGTCTATACCGACGTATAACAGAGGAGATGATCATCTGAGCGTGCTGATGAGAGCTTCATGTCTATATTTACATATAACAGAGAAGATCATCACTCCAAGTCAATACTTCCGTATAGCAGAGGAGATAAGCACGAAAATAAAATTCTGAAGAGCTAACGAGAAGCGTCATTCAGGGCTACGGCTAAAGGGTTTGGATTTGGGAAAAATCAAACACGAAACAAATACTCTCAGCCCCTTTTTGTCAAAACTTATTACTTTGTGCAGGCCAAATGTCTGTGAAAGTACTCCTCATGACTGAGCTCTTAATGAATTTAGTTTGATCACAGAATTGCTGTTTAAATGTATTCGGGCTGAGCCTATTGACACATCATTGCACAAATCAACGTCCATCTTTAGGTGCTTTCCACACATATCTGAAACCTGTAAAAGGGCACAAAATATTTACACAAAATTTTGAGCAATGATATTCAGTACATTCATTTGAGATATTACTCCCCGAAAATTTCTATTTCAGTACAAAATTGAAATTTTCAAAAGACACAAGAGCGACCTCAAAGAGATGTGAAAACTTGATCAAAAATATAAGTAAAAATGTTAGGCTCCCCCACCTTTGTTTTGTGTTTTTTTTTTAATTTTTTTTATACTATCTACTGTATATAAAATAGAAATTACCATTGAAACGCCTTCCATATTACCCTATCAGAAGATGATAAATGAGTTATTAAGAAAAATGCAGTGGCTGTGAAAATCAAAGAAAGATCCAGAATGTGGATAAGATACCAGAACCATAACCTGTTTGTTCCGCCTCAAAATTGAATAAGGAACATTTTCTGTCAGTAAACCGGATTACTAACAGTCCTCCTGAAATGTTCCTGCACTCATTAACAGATTAGTTTGAAAGGGGAACCCAGGCCATCGTAGTCCTGGGCGTTCCATTTTCATTGGTGTAAAACACTTGTTTAGGAGCACAATCAGTTCTTGTATCTATTCTCATTTTCTCTTTTCTTTTAATTTGCCAAATTTGTTTAGATTCAAACATTTTCGATCTAAAAGAATCAAATTTGGAAATCAATTTTTGTTTAAGCCCCGAGGAAAAAGATTTTGGTTTTGATGATTTTGTCATATTCATCTTTGAATCATGTGAAACCGGCTTCACATGAGAAGGTGGGGATGGAATGTTCGTCATCCCACCATTCAAAGATGTATGATTTTTTACCTTGAGATTTGGAGAAACAAACCTGTTTACCTTTAACATGTGGAGGATTTCTCAAAGACTCTGATCCGGAAAAGTAAACCTGTTTGCCTTTACCGTCCGAAGCATGTCCTTTTGGGCATTTCTTGAGCACATGATCATCCTTTCCACACTTGAAGCAAGCCTTGAATGGCTTTTGATGCTTGACTGGTTCGTATGGAGCAGTTGGGGGTGGGGCTTTCTTCGAGCTTGATGCAACTTGTTGAGAGACTTGTGACTTCTTTTGTTGAGTTGTGGGCGGTTGCCTGATTTTTGTTTTGCTTTGTTGGATGGGAGACGAGATCTTCACTTGCTTGTTCTCAAGTCTTTTACAAACTTGAGATATGATAGACAGAGGTGAAGGCTTCTTCTTTTGAGCTTTTGATGGATGGCTTGCCTGTTTTGCTGCTGGGACAGAGATTCAGATTTGTTTTGATTCAGGTTTAGAAAGCATTTCATATTTGACAGTTGTAGATGACATCTTGATCTTTGAATCTCCGAGATTCTCCTTTGTCTTTGATTCATCATCTGAACTTGTCCAGTCTTCAATAAGTACCTCTGCTTCCAACGGATCTTGATTGATGGCTTGATGATTACGTGAATCCGGCTTTATCTCTTCCTTCGCAATCAGGACAGGCTCAAAAGTACGAATTTCACCTGCTTTAAACTTGTCAAAGAAGTTAGAAGAAACAGATTGTATAGATTTACTAACACCGTTAACTAAACAATCATTGTCTTGAGTGACAGCATCCGGTTTACTGTATCCAATACCAGTCGGGGACTCATAATCATCTCGCACCTCTTTAAGATTCATATTCTCCAATCCTGCATACAAATTATCAGTGTCTTTCTGAATTATCTCATGAACCAACTCATTGGTCGGGTGTGGAGTTGGTGTAGGAGAGTCACAGTAAGTGCTAGAGGGAGGATATACAAAAGCCTTATCTTCATGACCCAACCCAGTCTTAATACGAGCCCCCAGTTGGCTTTTGATTAAATCCTCAAGTTTCATCCCTGAAATTGTCCATTTTTCGAGTTTCGTTTGCAACTTACTAGTTTCAAACTCAGCCAGGGCGACACGTTCAGTTAGCATATTAACTTCCACATTTCTTTTCAAAAGACTCGTTTTCAAATGTTCATTTTCTTTCAAAGCTTCTCTTAATTTGACAAAATATTTTGACTCGTTAAGTTTAAGTTCATGATTTACCCGAGTCAAATATTTTTCATTTTCGATTAACAATTTGTTAGCTTTATAAATACCAAATAAACTAGTTCTGCAATCAGAAGAACACATATCCTGAACTCTCTCGTATGGAAGATCCATGATGATTTGTTCAGAAGCAAGAGCCTTCTCGCAGTTGCAGACTCAGGTATTTGTCTTTTGTTCCTCCTCCTTCTCAGCATCACAAGCTTTATCATTTAATTCTGCTCCATCTTTACCCACTAGTGTCTGCTTAATCTCCCCTTGTACCTTTTCAATTTCAGGTTTCGGTAAACCTTTGAAATTGGAGACAGAAACTGATATCTCTTCTGGTTTCTCTTTGGAGATTGAGGTGATCTTTGAATTTAGAGACATCGCTTCATCGTACTCACGACGTTTGATATCCAACTCCATTTCTTTTAGTTTGTTCATCACCTCCACCAGTTTGTTATCAGTAAATCCTCTTTCTCTTCTAATCGATTTTCCATGTGAACTCCACTCTCGTGGGAGAGAATCAAGCAATCTCTGAACCTGTTCATGATTTCCGAGTCCTGGATCATGCTTCTTCAGGTTATTTGCCACCATCACAAATCGATCGAGAAACACGGGCATCCTTTCATTCTTTAAAACTGCAAACTAATCAAACCGGCTTTGTGCCATTGTGAGATCATCAGATTCGAAGGATTTAAAAAGTTCTGCATAAGCCATATTTTTAATTGATAACCCCTTTAAAATTTGGCCTAAAAATAAATTTTAGAAAGTCCCGACCACTAACAAAAATATTTCAACTTAACTGACAAAATTTTGGCCCAAAGAATAAAAACAAAAATACCCGGCCACTGATAAAAAATATTTCAACTTAATTAAACAAAATTTTGGCCCAAAGAATAACAACAAAAATACCCGGCCAAAATGACGTCACTTTTCAAAATTTAATGATGAGTTTAACGAAAACGCCCATAAAATTTTAACTTTAATACCTGGCGGAAATTTAAAAACATTAATTCTCAAACTTTAAAACGTTTTGTCTAAACACACAACCCATTGTGTAGACCTCTTAACCAATATGACGGACCAATTTTACAACCCAAGCCCGAGCCTAATTTCTCAACCTTAAACCGCAACCCAATTTGCAATTTGCAGACCAAGTAAACAGACCCACTTTACAGCCCAAATGGCATGCCCAAAACCAACCAAATTTTCGGCCCAATGACAAAAAAAAAATTCAGCCCGTTTTTTTTTAATAGTAGTGTTGGCCCAACCCTAACCTAAATGACTGGTCTAATTGTATAGCCTAAAACCGAGCAATCTTTCATAGCCCAACCCAAAATCACAGCCCACTTACCAAGTGAACAAAACTTTAACCCTAATCTTGGCCCATTACCACCATAACAAGTCAGCCTCTACTTAACCTCACTTAACAACACAAACAAGACTCAACACTCTTTCTCGATCCCTCTGCACTCAATATCACTTTCTCTATTCAAATTTAAACTCACACACACACAAACCCAATAAAAAAATCTGATCTTGTTCTTTCTCTCTCTCTTCAAATTCTTTCTCTCTCTATTCTATCCATAACACACACACAGTCACAACCTTATCTCCAAACTCACTCTTCTAACTCTCTCTCACGATCTCTCTCTCTAACTCACTCTCTCTTTTCTCTTGTTCAAACACACACCCACATGAACATCACTTCATCTCTCTCTCTTGAACACACACATACAAAACTCTCTCTATCTCACACTCACTCAAACACATGAACAACAACAACAACAAACACAAGCACAACAAAGACTGATCTCTTGTTCTAGTTCACCTTCAACACAAACAAGCAACAACATCATCTCACTCCTCTCTTTCTCTATTTCTTGGTTTCTTCCTGGTTCAAAACAACAACAACAACAACACACACGAACAACAACTCTCTCTCTCTCTCTCTTCGGTTCTCTCGTTAACAGCAGCTAGCAACATATCTTAACATCACGATCTGCTGTTGTTTTGTTCTTATTTACTCCACAACCAACAACAAAAACCGATCTTTACAATCTTTCTTGTTTGTTCACGGTTCAAACAACACACACACGAACACTTGTTGCTGCTGCTATAACAACATACAACAACATCAACGAACTTCAAGATCTGCTGCTTCTTGCTCTCTTTTTCTTCTTCTCCTTTTTTTTAATTCTGGATCTGTTATGTTATGGTGGTGGTTGACGGATCTGTTATGATGGTGGATCGAGACGGTGGTATGGTTGTATGGCAGCGTGGTTCGTTCGAGATGATGATTACGGTGGTGGAATGAGTATGGAGGTGGGTTGGAGACGTGATGGTTATGGAATGGGTGGTTTGGTTTTGGTTGGTTGATGGGTTGATGGTGTGGATTTGGTAGTGGGTAGGGTTACAAGTCAAATGAGTGTGGTTTGGTTTTGGTTTGAGTGTTAAAATTTTTTAAAAACAATTAATAGATCTGTGGTAGAAATGATTTTGTTTGAGTTTATAAAATTTGGTGCAAGAAAGTGTAAAAAAATGGTAGGTTCGCTAGGTAGTGGCACAAGAACCTATAGGTTCGCCGGCTTACAAAGTGTCGGGTGAACTTATAGGTTCGCTAACAACAACGGGCGAATCTATGCAAATGCTTGGCATAGATTCGCTCAAAATTTTGAACTTTCGTTCAGATATTAACTAGTTTCGCTAATCTTGCAGATTTGAAGATTTGAAGAACACCAAGAACACACACACACTATGTGAGAGAAAATTTCAGATCTGAGATTTTTCTTTTGATTTCTTGTAAATTTTGATGTGGAGATAACGTTTTTGATGGAAACAAGAGTAGATCTACAACAGATTGTTGTAGATCTGAAGATTTAGATGAAGATTTAAATTTCAGATCTGGTTTCTCTTTCTAGAAACCATCATATCTACTTTCTCTCTCTACAATTTTCTTCACAAATCTTCAAAATCAGTAACTAATCTTCATAAACATGATTCAATTGGATCTTTGTTTGGCTCTGATACCAATTGTTGGTCCCAAAACACTATTGAATCATGTAATTTGGTGAATATTTGGATCAAATTGACATAAAATGGATGAATAAATGATGAACACAATGAAAACCCTCAATTTGATCTTTAATTTGATTGCATCAGATGTAACAAAGTGAAAACCCCAATCAATGGCTCATTCAAGCCTCAAACCCTAATTGCCATTTATTATTTATAGCCTAATGACATTTTGGACTAATGACAATTAGGACCCTATATTTAGACTAAAACATGACAAATGGAAATTAATACAAATAAACCCCTAATGTTTAGTCTAATATATATTTTGTCATAAGACAAAATATATATATTACATAAAATACTAAAATGACGAAAACGATTAAATATATTTTGTTGACACAAAATATATTTATTAACAATAAAACTCCGTCGCCTTCAACGTCTTGTCTCTAATCTTCGTCCCGAATGCGTCGTCTTGACTTTTGCATTGACTTTGGCCGTTGACGTTGACTTTTGTTTACTTTGACTGTGTTGATAATATTAGACTACAATTCAGGTCCAACACTTTTGGTTTGATCTTGGTTCATATTTAGGGGATTTTAGGTTAACTTTTTGTTTCACATTTGGTGACTTGTTCACTTGGGTTGTGTTGACTGTTTTTTATTTGGACAAATTTGGTTTAGACACCCATTTAGATTCAAACTTTTTAGATACAACGGAAGTCTACGGTCCTGAACCTGCTTTCGGACTAGAGATTGGTTTGATCTTTGAGTCAAATTGGTTATCTTCATATTTGTTCAAGTCAAATTTACCATCAGACACAAACTTCACAGGTTTTAGCCTTCTGTTAACTTAATTTGTTTGAATTTGATTCTGCATTGGTTTTGTTTCATTTGATTTTGCTTTCGACTTCGCTTTTCTTGACGAATTCCTTACTGCAAAGAACTTTGATTGCTTGGGATTTGAATTTGAGCTTTTGCCTTTTGCCTTTGCATTTCGCTCTGCCATTTGGTGAAGCCAGGATTATATAATCCATAGTTTGACGAATAATGACTTGTTAAATCATTGAGCTTTGACTTCCTATTCTTGCTTGAGCTAATTTCTTCAACCCCTTTCGATCCTTTAGCAACATAAACCTCTTCATTCTATTATTCAGTTGATACGACTTAATCTTCACCGGATGACCATTATGAATTTTCTCTTTGTCGGTTTCCACAAAAACTTCAACTTTGACTTTCTCATTAAAACTTTCAGATTCAGATTTCTTCTTTTGAAATCCTTTAATTCAACTTGATTTCTAGTGAATGATCATTTGTATTAAAGTTTTCTCGTAAAGTATTTGAAATGGATTCAGACATTGGTTCATGAGTGAATCCAAGTCCTGCTTTATTCTTGCATCCTCTCTCATTTAACAACTAATTGCCTATAAATTTTGAACTCTTCAATTTTCTAGTTCAATTTGAGTAGCTACAATAACTATTTTTTCAGCTACAAGACTTTTGGTCATTTATTCAAGTTGAATTTTAATTGATTCAAATTCAGAGAGAGTTTTACTCCATGAAGATGGTAAGGATAAGATCTTGTAATCTAAAACTATGTGATCTTCTTTAAGTTTCTTGTGCTTTTTCTCTTCTTTGTTAAGTTTGTCACAAATTTTGAAAGAATATGTTCGATATTGTTCAATTTGTTCCAAACATTCAGCAGAGCACAATTCTTCTCTCACTTCATCTGGTAATGGAACATAATTCAGTGGTTTATCAGAATTAAAAGATGAGGAATCAACCTTTGGTTGTTCTGATTGTTCCATTGGAGCCACTTCTTCAGACTGAGTCGCTTCATCAGATTGAAAAACTTCTTCAAATTGAGATAATTCTTTAGATTCATCTACTTCTTGAGTTTCAAGTTCCACAGGATCCGACTTGTTCATCTAATCATAAGTATCGTCTTCTTATTCTCCATCAATCCTTGGATCATTCTCCTCTGACCGACTAAGTTTTCTTCATTAATTTTAGCAACAAGAGCAAGATTTGATGTAAGATCAGCAGTGAACTGTTCTGCATATGCACTCCAGTTGTATCCATCCTTGATACTAACTACTAATTCTTTGTTCAGATCTTCAATAAAATTTGTTTCTTCCTTGAGTTCAGGAATTGGAAGACTTTGATATGGTCTTTGGAAAGATCTGTGAGATCTTGACTGAAAACCTGTGTTTCTTGAACTTGCTTGATGTGGTTGAGAGTTTGAACTTGATTGACCTTTACATTGTTGTTGTTTCGATGATTTACCCTCTCTTGAAAATTGTCCATAACTATTGCAGTTGAAACATCTGGATTTGGACTTGTCAAACCTTACAGCCTTGTTAGCACTTGCCTTGAAATTTATGTTCACGTACACATGCTTCTATGTTCGGTAAACAACCATCACCATTTACCAATTTAAGTCCATTTCTTCAACATCAGCAAGGTCCATTTCAAATAAGTCCTGCAAAATTAATTCAAGATTAGTAAGATGACTACCTTGGTATGCTTGAAAACTAGCAATGAATGATGTAAATGCATTTTTAGTATCCTCATCTTGCAAAGGAAATTAATAACATCGTTAACTTTGCATGTTCTAACAGAATTATGAGATGAATTATCAGATTGAGATTTGACTTGTTGCACTTTTTAGTAGACTGAGATTTGATTTGTTGCACTTTTTAGTCGACTGAGATTGGGAAGCTGACTGTGTAGAAATTCGAGTAGAATATAATGATTTTGCAAAGAAACCAGCCCCAACAAATGGATCTCCTTCTTCTTCAGACTTTTCTACTTTCTGATCAACAAATGCATTATCAACTATACTTGCAGGTGATGAAACAAAATTATACTGCGAAGATGAACCAGCATGGTCATTATTTCTCGAACTTTCATCAATTTCAACTAATTCAATCTTGGTGATAAGTGAGTCCATGCCCATTGGAAATTTCTTAGTATGTTTGAGCAAAGTGATAGTATGTTTCAATTTGAAAGGTAATGCATTTAGTAAACGATCATTCAAGTCCTTCAGAGCATTCTTAATTCCTACAGTTGACATCTCTTGAGTAAGCTCAAATAACTCAAGCTGCACAGATTCTCTAGGTATATGCTCAAATAACTCAAGCCGCCTTTTGAGTTTTTGTTTCTTTAACGTTTGCAATTCCTCCCCACCATCACAAATAACCTTCAAGGCTTTGTATAGTGTGTATCAGTCTGATAGTTCTCCAAGCGAGTTAACACATGCAATGGTAAGCCTTTGCACATGAGCGAATAGGCTTTAATATCATTCATTACCTTTTTCAAATCATCTCCTTCTAAATCATCCTCGGGATAAGGTTCGGTTGAAGATTTGGTATAAGCAATTCCATTTCGATCTGGACCATCTTATGAATGGGAATGAAAGGACCTTTTTCAATGGATTACCAATTATCTGAGTCAATGGAATTTAAATGCAATTTTAGTCTAATTGCCCAGTTCTTGAAATCTGATCGATTTTTCAGCCTTGGGACACTTTTCTTAAAATCATCAGGTGTCATGTTAAATTTGAATTAAGAAAATATTTTTGGTATTTTTGATAATTGAGAAATAGAATGAAAATAAAACTTGTTTTAGGATTTTTAAAAATGTTTAAGAAAAACTGGTAAAAATTTCTAAGTTAACTAAGAAAATGGCTAAATAGTTCCAAAATGCACGATTTTGACAAAACGCCTAAGACTTTGAGAAATGGTGCTGAAATGGGTGAACAGTGCAACAACGTCCAACACTTAGAATAGTTCTTGAGAAAAACTTGTGAAACGGCTTAACAGAAGTAAAACGACTGAATACTAAGAAGAATTCTTCAAAACGTCCACACAGTATTCAAACAGCTACTTAAGTCCACTAAATTTCACCAAGTCCAATTGTTATACGGATGAACAGTTCTCAAACGTCCAAGTCTAAAATGTCCAAACAGTAGCAAAACGCCTAAACAGTATCAATACAAGTGAGACTTAGGCAATGTTTCCACTATTTAAATATTTATTCATACTTTCTGACTATATACAAACTTCTCGAAATTTCAAACTACTTAAAACAATAAAAAACTTTGTTTAAACACTAACTTAGCCGGATTTTCAAACACTTGGGCCAAAGCAAAAAGGTTAAAATATATACGAAAGGAAATCGCTAAATGGGTCAAACAAAAAAAAAGGCTAAGGCTCAGATGGGGTAACTAGGGGAAATATTTAAAATGGGCAGGTATAAACAAGTCGGAATAGGTGAATCCTAAATGCCTCAATCATATTTTTGTTTTTATTTCAAGTCTAAGGTCTGAAAATGCATCAAAGCATACAAGTTCTATAACTGCAACTACAATAATGGTCAAACTCTCAGAAAATTAATAATGAGCATATATATAATCAAGTAAAGCTCAATAATCAGGCTCAAATCCTCACAAGACAAGGGGTATGGGATAATGATGCAAGCAATGTATAATTTTTAACTGTCCGGTTCTCTCCACTATCCTAGGCATCCAAAGATTTTATTTTTATTCAAAAGGCTAGTTAGGAAAACTTTTTTCGTTTTATTTAGTTATATTATATATAAAAGTTAAGAACCCGCAAATTCAAACCGACCCACCTTTTGTCAACGATTTACATTGAATGAGACGCGTCTTTTGTGTAAAAGGTGACAAACACGGGACAAGTCTTTTAGAAGAAATAACTTTTATTCTATTTTTTTATTTTTTAGATTTTTTAGATTTTTTTTAAATAAGAAAAAGTGAACCGAACCACTCCTGAATGGAGATTGAGTACGGGAGTAGTTTGATAGAAAAAATAACAAATAAAAATCTAACTATAAAATCCATCCTCACACTTGAAACACATATTGTCCCCAATGTGTGAAACCAAGATAGAAATGAAAAAAAATAAAAATGAAGATAAAAAGATAACAGATACTCCCCTGATATGTACGGGCCCACGGGGGCGACAGAATATATATAACCCACGGGGCGTAGAAAAAGAAAGAGAAGAAGACCAGTGCAGAAAGATCTCTCGAGAATATGGTATATAAATCCAACTCGCAAGCGTCGTAGAGAATCATTCAAGCATAGCCAAACAAAATAACATCAGATATATATACAATAAAGAAAAACATAAAGAACTGAAATAAAAGTATATAGATGAGTACAAGAGGAACACTCCTTATTGCCAGTGTGATCGTGCCCTTGCTGCTGAAAAACTGGTAATTGGTCTTCCTTATGAAGTTATAGAAGATATGTGTTCATCTGCATGCAAAATTCGTTTGATTGGCATATATAAAGCTAATAAATTATTAATGTCAAATGAAAACGAAATAAAGAAAATTAACTTAATTAATTTTGTGGGAGTAGTGGCCTTGGTTGTTCTAGCAGTTCTAATTGTCCTAATTCTGATTCAAAGAAGTCTGTTGAAGACAGTAACTTAATTAATTTTGTTTCTAGTCATGTGTTACATTCAGACAATTTTATTTGTAATAGTAATTTAGGATGCTCTACTTTGAACAATGGTCTTTTGAATGATGATGTGATTGAAGATGTTTGTGTGAATGACAAAGATGAACTTTCAGGTCATGTCTCTGAAAGTCAAACCAAAACAAACTGTTTTCAAAAATTCTTTTCTCATCAAATTCCATCTTTCACACCTGTAAGAATTTCAAAACCTAAAGACAAGGAATCATCATTCTCATCCATGAATCACATCGATAAATCTAAATCAGAATCTGAAAAGGTAAACGTCACAGCCGGTAAATCAAAAGAGCCTTATGACTCTTACAGTGATTGTAATTCTTAATTATCTGATTGTGATGAAGAGATAGAAATAGATAGAATTCCTGTTTCTAAAGTCTCCAAAGTAGGTTTGAAATCTCATTGCTTTAAATGTGGAAATGATGATCATACTGTCAAGCAATGTCCTAAGTTAGTTGCAAATAGTTCAGGGCAGAAATCTTTGGGAAGAAGATTGAATACGTTTGTTAATAATTTTTTCTGTAAATCTTCTTCACTTCAAAGACCTAAGTACACTAAGGCTTGGGTCCCAATTTCAAAAGTCTAATTCCTATTTGAAATATGTCAGGAACATTCCGGCGCCGTTGTAAATAGTCACTTGCAAATTGATAGTGGATGTTCCAGACATATGACTAGGTTGAAGGACCTGCTGACAAATTATCGGATTATTAATGGTGGATATGTTGCTTTTGCGGGAGATAAGAAGGGTGGAAGGATGATTGGTCAAGGAGAAGTCTTGTATGGTTCACTAACCTTGGAAGACGTTAACTATGTTCCCGAATTGGCGTTCAATCTTCTTAGTGCATCACAAATCTGTGATAAAAACATTCATGTGTTGTTCCTTCCGAACGAATGTCTGTTCTTGAAGCCAGCGTTTACTATTCCTGAAGAATTGGTGATCATGCGAGCGCCAAGACGAAATGATACATATATGCTGAATATGGGATCAAAAGAATCAACTTCCACCGTGACCTGTCTTCTATCTAAAGCTTCATCTTTTGAATCTTTCCAATGGCATAGACGTTTAGGACATATTAATTTCAAAATACTAAATAAGTTGGTTAAGAACAATTTGGTCAGGGGTTTACCACTTAAAGACTTTTATGTGGTAGAGAAATGCATGGCTTGTGCTAAAGGAAAGCAGCACAAGAAGCCACATAAACTAAAAATTGAAAATTCTATCTCACACCCTCTCGAATTGTTACATACTGACTCATTTGGTCCAATAAGTGTCAAATCTATTGCTAAGAAATCTTATTGTTTGGTTGTCACAGACGATTACTCAAGATACACTTGGGTGAGATTCCTGTCAAACAAGAGTGAGACTGTTGAAGAATTAATGAAGTTGATTCCCCTGATTGAAGTTCTTGGAAAGCGGAAGGCTCAAGCCATCAGAAGCGACAATGGAACTGAATTCAGAAACCATATCTTCAATTCATTTTGTGAACAACGGGGTATTCTCAGACAATTCAGCGCTGCACGTACGCCACAACAAAACGGTCTTGCTGAAAGGAAGAATCGAACTCTTGTGGAAGCCGCTAGAACTATGTTGATTGAGTCAAAGCTTCCTATTATCTTATGGGTAGAAGCAGTCAATTGTGCAGCTTATGTCCTGAATCGGGTACTGATTGTCAAAGACAAAATGAAGACATCGTATCAACTGTTTCGTGGGATTAAGCCATTGATCGATTTTCTGCGCCCCTTTGGATGCTCTTGTACTCTTTTGAATACTCAAGATCAGAAAACGAAGTTTGGTGCTGTTTCAGATGAATGTTTCTTTGTGGGATACTCTGACACACAAAAATCGTATCGTGTGTACAAAAAGCGAACGCGGATTGTGCAAGAGTCCTATTATGTTGATTGGCAAGAATCAAACTCTACAAGTATTGGTTGTGAGCCCGCATGGTTTTACGATACCACCACTGTTTTCAAATCATTCAACCTCCCAACTCTAACGATGATGACATCATTCTTCATACTCCAGTTACAATTACTAACCATCAATCTTAACCACCATCACAACCACAACCTTCTGTCACTCAATTACCTCCAACCACATTTGACATTCCTCCACCACCACCACCTCCAACTAATTCCATTCCTCCATTAGATATTCCATCAACATCCACCTCCATCCCAACCTCTCCTACCGATGCAATTCCTCCAATTTCAAACGTTCCATCTCAACCATCTAATCATGCATTCTCATCACAATCTAACCAAATGTTTCTTAACACAAACTTCAAAACCTTAAAATATCATCCTCATGATTATATCATTGGATCAATTACTGACGGTGTGAGGACTCGGAGTCATAGTGGTTTGATAAATGAGTGTCTCTATGTTGCTTTCTTGTCCCAAGTCGTTCCGAAGAACTATAAACAAGCACTTGAAGATCCTAGTTGGGTTGATGCCATGCAAATTGAATTACAACAAGTTAGGAAGCTAAAAGTTTGGGAACTTGTTGATCTTCCTCCTAATAACTGCCCCATCGGCACTAAGTGGGTCTTCCGAAACAAGCCAGATGATCGCGGTGTTGTTATCAGAAACAAGGCCAGATTGGTTGTTTAAGGATTCGCTCAAGAGGAGGGGATTGACTACACTGAAGTTTTTGCCCCAGTCGCTCGTCTCGAAGCCATTAGAATCTTTCTTGCACATGCTGCTAACAAAGACTTTAAAGTCTATCAGATGGATGTTAAATGTGCATTTCTGTATGAAGATATCGATGAGGAGATCTACGTATGTCAACCACCGGGTTTATAGGATCCAGATTTTCATTCAATGGTGTACAAGCTTGATAAATCCCTGTATGGGTTGCATCAAGCCCCACGAATCTGGTACGAAACTCTGACACAGTATCTGCTCAGCAAAGGTTTCTCTCGTGGGACTATAGATATGACATTGTTCAAAAAGGAGGTTAATGGTGAGTTGCTGATTGTTCAAGTGTATGTCGATGATATTATCTTTGGATCAACAAATGAAGGGCTGTGTAGAGAGTTTGAGAAAGTGATGATGGATCGATTTGAAATGACAATTATGGGTGAAATGTGCTTCTTCTTGTGGCTGCAAGTGGAACAGAAGCCTGATGGAATCCTTATCCACCAAGAAAAGTACATCAAAGAAATCCTTACAAAGTTTGGCATGGACGATTCTTCTCCTGAACTGATTCCCTTCACTACTCAAACATGCCTAACTTCTGATGATAATGGGAATCTTGTGGATGCTCATCGGTACCGCTAGATGATCGGATCTCTCATGTATCTGACTGTAAGCCGACCAGATATTACATTTGTTGTGTGCTACTGTGCTAGTTTCTAGGCCAACCCTAAAGAATCGCATGAAAAAGCTGTTAAACGCATTTTTCGTTACCTTAAGGGTTCCTCTCGTTTGGGACTTTGGTACCCAAAAGGTGGGAACTTTGATTTACACGCTTTTTCTGATAGTGATCATGCTGGTTGCAGGATAAACAGAAAATCAGTATCTGGTGGATGCCAATATCACGGTGAATGTCTTGTTTCTTGGCAAAGCAAAAAAGCAAACAACAGTCTCCTTGTCCACAGGAGAAGCTTAATACATTATTGCGTCAAGTTGCTGCTGCCAAGTGCTCTATATTCAGCACCAGATGATGGATTACGGCATCAACTTCCTTCATACACCACTTTTTTGTGACAATGAAGCTGCTGTTGGAATTGCCAAAAATCCAGTTCATCACACACGAACCAAGCACATTGAAACAAGGATTCATGCCATACGTGACGCATAAGAAAAAGGGTTTATTAATATCATTCCTATCGACACCAGAAAGCAAAAAGCAGATCTTTTCACAAAAACATTTGACAAACCACGTTTTTATGAACTGATCTCCACGTTGGGATTGATATCTTTTTGAAAAACCTTTGTCTAAGAAAAATGGCTTTGTAAATATGTAAATATTCTTTTTCATTTTCTTTTTCTTCCTTGAGAATCCGAGAGTCACATATTTCTTCGCTCCTTCCTTTTATTTTACTTTCTTTTTACTTTGTTTTTACTTTATTTTTTCTCTTTCTTTGTATATATATTAAGAAAATCTGAAAAGCAAAAATTTCTTATTAGATAGCTATCTTATAGAAAATTTGGGGGAGATATTAAAGATTAACTACTCATAGTTTTTCAAATTTTGCTATTTCAGGATCCCTGTTAAAATTGATGTTGAAGAGACGTTGAAGGAGGTCAGAAATATTTTGTTTGGGATATGTTAGATAGGCTCAGCCCGAAAACAAAGTAAACAGTGATTGTGTAGCCAAACATAAAGTTCAAGAACTCGGCAATGAGGATTATCTCCTTGACATGATTGGTCTGCACAAAGTTACAAGTCCTGTCAAAAATGGGTTGAGAGCGTCAAATCTTGTTGGTCCCATAACACTTTTGAATCAGTAATTTGTTGAAGATTTGGATCAAATTGACATAGAACGGATGAATATATGATGAACACTTAAGAACACAATGAAAACCCTCAATTTCATCTATAATTTGATTGCATCAGATATTACAAAGTGAAAACCCCAATCAATGACTCATTCAAGCCCCTAAAACCCTAATTGCCATTTACTATTTATAGCCTAATGACACTTTGGACTAATGACAATTAGGACCCTAGACTTAGACTAAAACATGACAATTAGAAATAATACAAATATGTTTAGTCTAATATATATTTTGTCATTAAGACAAAATATATATATTACATAAAATACTTAAAATGACGAAACTGATTAAATATATTTTGTTGACACAAAATATATTTATTAACTATAAAACTCCATCGCCTTCAACGTCTTGTCTCTAATCTTCGTCCCGAACGCGTCGTCTTGACTTTTGCGTTGACTTTGACCGTTGACGTTGACTTTTGTTGACTTTGACTGTGTTGATAATATTAGACTACAATTCAAGTCCAACAAATCTTTGCCTTGATTTCCCTGAAATATCCCAAATCACCCACACCCTAGCCCTGAATTGAGTTTCTAGTTAGCAAAACAAAATAAAAAGCTACTAGTGTTGCTCTTCAGAAAAGCCTCTGAGTGAGTTACTTGTTAGCTCCTCAGAATGTATTGAGTCAAAGTGCTTAACTCCTCTGCTTTGTGTGAACAATGACCTGGAGTTGGTGAATCTTCTCTGTTATACGTCGGTATAGACCTGAAGTTTCACCGAGCATGCTCAAATGTTTATCTCCTCTGTTATACGTCTGTATAGACATGGAGCTCTAACCATTTGAGTTTCCCAAATAATAAAGTCGCAATGTGTTCAAAAGAATCATTGTCGAAAAGCTCCACTCCCAAAAATGCAAAATTGCAGAAAGTCAAAAGAGGTTCATGAATTGATCAATATTCAAGATTTGATCCAAAGAAATTCAAGCAAAGTCAATCATATTGCTCTATAAACCCTGATGATAGGACAAGTTCTTTTACCAAGATGTCTGTGGGGACCGAGTTGCCTGAGCTTCTTCAATCAAACCAAAACATGATAAATGAAGCTGCAGATCTCTTGTTGAAAGGAATAAGGCATGGGTTTAAATGGACAAACATATCTACAATCCCACCAATCTATGATTCTCCGGATTCTGCTCAAAAACGTCAAGAAAAATATACATATATCCTTCTTTTGTTTTTATTTTAGTTCTATTTCTTTTTACCTTTTTATTATTTTTTTCCTTTTAGTCTATCTTTTTCATTCAATTTTTGTCTTTGGGCGTTGAAATTGTGGGGCGTTTTCATGGATTCTTAAAGGATATCTATCTTAAGAAAAACCAAAAATATTTTTATTTTTTTTACTTTCAAACCAGCGAATCTGACTGCGAACCTAGAGGTTCGCCCGGAAATGATTTAAGTCGCTTGACTTCTTAACTCCGAGCGAATATGAGGTTCGCCTGGTTGCAATATCAGCGAATCTATGGTTGTATATATATGTGTTTTCTGCGAAACCATTTCACAAATTCGCTGCTACTGTTACCGGTCGTTTGAAAAGATTTCAAGTTCGATTCTTGCTCACTGCTTTTCTTTATGAATTAAACCGTTTTCATTCTTCAAGGTATGTTGTCGAATGCACCTTAATCCATATCACCTTGTTTTAATCATGTTCTGATCTATATCAATCCATTCAAACCCACCAAATCATGTCACTGATCGTTTGAATCTTAATTGAGTTGATTGTTTGATGCATACTGTTCTAGTTTGTTCGTTTTTTGTGATTAAATGTATGAATGTGCGTTCTTATTGGTTTCTGTTAGTGATTCTGCCCGTTTTTCAAATTCTAGGGTTCCAGCGAACCTAGTGTTCGTCTGGCGAATCTGAACGATAGTTCAAGACTTTTGAGCGAACCTATGCCGATACGCCGCCCGTGCATCAGCATAGATTCGCCCGAATGTTTCTAACGAACCTATACATTCGCCCGAGACTTTGTGTTAGACTTTTTATGTCGGCGAATCTATAGGTTCTGGGGTCTAATTATAGGTTCGCTTGCTCAGCGAATCTGATACTTCAGCGAATCTATCAACTGTTTCAAATTTATGTTTCTGATCAACTTCCGTTTCCGTTTTAGGTATCATGTCTACATTATTTTTTGAAAAGAAGCATAATATGTGCGTGTTGCTGGACGAGAACTATGAAAAAGCCACCGGGTACAAGGATTGTATCAGATGGCTGAAAACGTCTCAGATTCATTACGCCATATCACATTCACCGACTGTGTACGATTTACACATTCGCGATTTCTGGAGGAATGCCGTATTGAATGTTGCTGGACAGCTATCGAGGATATGTTCAAAGGTCGAAGGTCATGACGTTGAGTTTACTGAAGTTGATCTGGCCAGAATTTTGAAACTTGAAGAAGATGTCGGAGATGAGGTAAAGATGTCTGCTGAGGAGGTGTATGGTGCATTGAGGACTGCTGGTTATGAGGGTCTGATGCTTGGTGAAAAGAAAATGGAGTTCGTAAAGTCATATTTGATCAAGGAATGGAGATATATAGCACACTTATTTATCATGTGTTTGGATCACAGAAAAGGGGGCACAGATGGTCTGAATCTATATTGGGCCAGGCGATGGTGCTGTTTTGCAAAGGGCAAAAGACAAACCTGGCCAAGCTTATATTTAATTACATGATCGAGAATATACATGCTGCAAAAAGGGATAAATGGCTGTTGTATCCGCGATTTGTGCAAATGATCCCAAACGACTAGAAGCCTGATCTGCCAGTTGTGGGTGATACTCTGAAAATATGGCCGATGCATTCGAGAATCTTCGGCGACTGCAAATCTGTACGATCGAACTGCATAAGAAGAATATCATATTTATGGGAAAATATGTACCATGTTGACAGATGGGTACACATTCAGAGACTGAATGAAATAGAGAAAAAGAGAGTGTGTGAAATGTTGAGGTTGTACAAAAGAAGCTGAAAAAGAGAAAACAATATGCAAAGGAAAAAGATTACTCGTTGGATAGAGAGATTGATGAGGTGCAGGCTGAATTAGATGCTGAAAGGGTGAGAAAGACAAAGAGAAAATCTGATGCATCTGGTGAATCTGAAAGGAGAACGAAGCAAAGACATGAGGTTCCGGTGACAGCTGCTGAAACGGTTACTAAGCTTAAAACTGAATTGGAGGATTTAAAAGGTAAATATGCTGAGTTGGAAAAGAGGGATAAGGAAAAAGGGGATGTGATTAAAGGAATGGCCAGGATGGTAAAGGACCAACAATGTTTATTGGTTCGGGTATTCAAAGAATTAAATAGTCTGAAAGAAAAGGATGGGTCTTATCCGGCGATGTCTGAGCAAGAACTGATGAACTTAAAGAATGCTGCAAAGTATAAGTTAATGCGTTATGGCGTTGAGGCTGAAACAGAAAAGAAAATTGATGAAGATGTGTTTGATGAAGATATGGGATTGGATTTTGATGCATTCACTGGCCCCGAGGTTGTTGTTGGTTCGAAGGTTAACGTTGAAAGTGAAGATGAGATTGAGGATGATCCGGAAGATGAGCCCGAGATGTATAATATTGAAGATAGGGTTGTGACATACTTATTCGAGCACATCGATCTTGACAAATCCGAATGGTTCAAGAAAGATGTTGCAGTCATCCCAGAAGTCCCTATCTTTCAACACTTGGACGAGCCGAATACCATGCAGATGGACCGACAGGTAATTGCATGGAAATACAACACTGAGATCGATGCGTATATGATTAAGAGAAGAGGGGGGAGACATATGCTATATCAAGAATAGAAAGCACTTTGCTACACTGCCCAGATGGGATCTGAGGAGATTGGCTGAACTCCCTCTGCTTGGCAAGGAGGAAAGTGGCAGAGCTAGTGCGTTTGAGATTGCTATCAGAAGGGCTGCTGAAAACAACTTTGTAGAATTTGGGTACCAAAAACCAAAAAGGATGAGGTCAAAGAAAGATAGACACTAGGTGTCGTGGAAAGGAAAGGTAGTGCTGAAACTGACTGCTCCAAAGATAATGAACCGAGTCAATGTCCCAGATACTCAGCCACCGAGATTGAGTGAATTTTTGAAGTGGTTCTACGATAACAGTACTGGTGAAGCGATAATCAGGTTAAAGGTGAAGATCGTCCGGAAATCAGATTGTTCGATCCTATGGAGATCTTCTCCTTCTGTGATGAAAATCTGAAGGTTTTGTGTGAGAATGAGATCAAGCACGGGGCTGGAGATGATACTAGAACTGAAGCCAACTTATTTGTGAAAGTTGCCAATAAAGCTCGGGGAGTTCGTGCTGAATTGAAAAGGGTAAACGAAAGACTTAGAAAGACTGATGATCTGAATATGGATATGGATGACCTATCTAAATAGTTAGATAAGTCAATTGAGAAAAGGTTTGAGAAGCCCTCTGAAGTTGAATTAAATGTGATCGGTGAGGAGCAGACTGCAGATATTCAGGAGGAGACTAATGTTGCTGATTTGCCTGATATTGTTGTCACCGATGCACAATTTGTCGAATCGTTTTTGGATTTGAGTGATAGTGATGAAGCCGGATCGGAAGACGTTACTAATCCTTTAGCTGGAATTGAAGCGAGGGCTGGAGAATACATTGAGAATCTTTGAAGCCGAAAAAGACGGAGCTTAACCAGAAGACTTCCCCAGATGAGGTCCAACCTAGGGGGAGTATTGATAGTACATGTATAGGTTGGACTCACCGACATGTCGGTGTTACTTTTGTTTTGTTATGTATTTAGTTGTTTTTGTTCTAGCGAACCTACGGGCGAATCTATAGATTCGCCCGGAAGTCTAGATTAGTATAGTCTTTTGTTTAGATCAGCCGCCGGGCGAATCTGTGTTGTGCCCGGCGAAGCTGATAGGTTGGCATGACAGAATCGCTGTCAGCGAATCTGTCAGCAAAACCTATGACTGCACTACATATTGTAATGTTTTCTCATTTCAATAGAAGTTTTGCAAGTTTATCAAACCCTAATTGTGTGTGTGACTGCTGAGGTGCTAGGAGCTTATTATTATCATCTTTGTAGCTTGTTTACCTCTGTTTGTGTTGATTTGATCCTTGTTATAATGTGTTGAGTGTATTTGGACAATGTTTCATTGAATCTTAGTGTGTTTTTGTTGTTTATTAATCATCATAACACTGAAATCTCGATCTGATGGACCAACAAATCTAGTTTCCAAAACGGCAACTTCATCATCTCACAGAATTTCTGATTTCATGATTTTGTTGATAGGTTTGATAGTTTTTCTTCTGAATTGATGAATAATAAAGCTACTAACAATCTTTAATCAAAACTTCCAACAATTATCATCATATGATCAGTTTTTGGTCAATTTTTCAGTCCGAAAACTTTTTGAACACAAAATCAACTTTGTGACAACTCGTAATTTCAAGTTAACACCACTAAAACGTTCTCGTTAAATACAATCAAATTGTGTCAAATGATGGCTCGTTTCACAAATTAAAGTCATAAAAGTTTCGGCTCCGTTTTGTAATACATAAAAGTCAAATCTTGTCTGCGTAAATTAATTGTATGTATGTGTGTGATTCTGAAAATGTGTACATAGTTAGTAGCGTGCGTAGTTGCGATCATACTCATGCGTATATGTATAAAGGGATTACAGCAGGTCTACAAGTATAGGTATAACGTATGATAATGACAAACTGTATGAAAGAACATGTAGGTGTAAAGAGGTTAGCTCCTCTATAGAGCAAAAACTGACCTTATTGTTCTCCAATCCTTTTAACACATAAGAGACCCCCTCAATTTGGAACTGCATAGTCATATTACCAAAGTTCCATACAATATCACCCAAGTGAGATAGCCATTGAACCCCCCCCCCCCTAATACCATATCATAATTCTCTAGAGCTATAGCTAAGACGTCTGCCTTAAACCACACCCCTTGCATCATCCAACTGAAGTCTTTACACATATTAGCACAGCTTACCTGATTGCTATTAGCCACAGTGACTTTCATTGGTTTCACAATGGTTAAAGGACAATTTAACTTCTTAACAAGGTCTTCATCAATGGAATTATGTGTAGAACCAGAATCAACCAGAATGTGCAGGGTTCTAGTGCCCATAGAACCGGATATTTGCATTGTTGAATAGGAAGGAATGCATGTTTAAGCATGTATGGAAATGTGAGGTTCAAGCACTTCTTCCTCTGGTGAGTCAATACACACCTCAACTGAAGGTTCCTCTTCATCAGCCAGCTCAATGATATATAATTGTCTATTCTTACACTTATGTGAGGGGGTGAATTTCTCCGTACATCAAAAACACTCCCCCTACTTCTTTTCTCTTCCACTTCCTTAGATGTCAACCTCCTAGTCAATTTAGTACTAGTCGGAGGTGTAGGCAATAATGGTAGCTTATTAGCATTCATCGGACCAATGATTCTTCCCACGGTTGTTCCCCTAAAACCTGATCTAGAAGATTAACTATATGTCACAATACACTTCCTGCCTCCAAAAGTACTAAACAAAGTACTATTAGCCACCTCTTGTTGTTTAGCAAAAGCATAAGCCTCTCTCAAATTCTTAGGATTAAACATTTTCACCATACATCGTAATTCATGTTTTAATCCACCAACAAATAGGCTAACATCATATTTTTCTGAAAATACTATGTCTAAACATAAAGATAATAATAAACTAATAAACTAGTTATAAATATCATAAAAAAGTAAAAAAAAATTGAAATTCAAACTATAAGATAACAATGCATCAATATTGCATATACTGCATATATGTAGTACTTTGATACTACATATATGTAGTATACGATACTGCACATATGCAATACTATAAAATTTAAAAGAGATAGTGAATATGGTGATGTTATGCACCTAAGTTACACATAAAACCATTAAAATTACGTAGCTTTGATAAATTAACTTAAATTTTTTTATTAGAAAACTTAACTCATTGATCTTTATTCAATGTTAATGGACGACTCAGTCTTCTCCTCTTAGATCATAATTTTTCTCTTTCTCATTTACTCAATAATCGTCATTCATTTTAGTAAAATATTATCCGCCCTTTAAAAATCTATCGTAACTCAATTTGGCTTCTCAATTCCAACTAACAGATTAATATAACATGACTCATATAATTGGTATTATGATATGTGCATGCTGCACATATTCATACCACATCACATAACGTGAACCAAGTTATTGCTAGCAATGTCAATACGATCATTTGAGAAAATCCAAATTTGGAATTGAGGCATGATGATGTTGTTTTTTTGTGATAACGTCATCGAAATCAATGGCCTTGAACTTTTGATATTTTTATCGAAGTATGTAGTTTTGATGGTTTCTCGGGTAATTTAGGTTCATAACAACACCGTAATCATTTTCCCAATTTAAAAACATACGGTATTATATATTACATATATGCAGTATTGAAAGTAAAAAACAAAACGAGAAAAAATTATTTTTTATAACGTTATTTATACTCAAAAGAAAGATAATGAAATTCTTGATCTAATGGTGCAAAAAAAATTTTAAAAACTTAACGTATGCAAAAGATAAAAATGTTTAAAGATATATTTAAAGTTCCAATTTTACCCCCCCCCCCTTTAAAAATTTCATCCATACCTTTTTTTTAGTTCTCTAGTTCTCAACTTAATACGGAGTTCTCTCTTGATCTCTCCCTTATATATATATATATATACTAGTAAGATACCCGCACGATGCGGCGAAGACGACAATGCACTGGCAACTAACAATATATAACATAATACTCGATTGTTTTCTATTGGTTAATTAATACCTCCTAACCATTCAAAAAAATTAATATATCCTGGCTTTTTTATGTCACTAATCTTACAACTCTCAAAAATAATAACAAACACACAAATAAGAACATATCAGCCACAAACATATTAATTTAAAAAGTGAATCTTACATAGTAATATAAATATCAATCATAACACATAAATTAGAAAAAATATCAGTCTGAACAAACGATGACCTCATCACCATGTGTTACAAACATGTTGAAAACGCTTTAGTACAAACATGTTTGAAAAATAGGGACGCAAACCTTATGTTTCCATTTTCCAGCATTGACTTCTAAAATTCAAACTGCTATCCATCCGATGCATACATTTTCTAAGATTACATTTTATAAGTTGACTTATAAAAGTCAACATGCTTACAATTAAGTGCACATATTGATTTATATACATCTTGTGCTTAAGTTGATAAATACCTTGTTAAGATGTATTTTTTGGTATTTTCGTAAAAATTCATCAAAATGAACAGCATATTCATGTCAAAACAACACTAAAAGTAATGTAAAATCACCAACTACAAATCCAAATGACATTTTCATTAATTAAGTTCAATAGCTATGTTCAAAATGTCACTACATACTTGATTATTTTCAACTAACATTATTATTATATATTCAACTAACATAACTTTTCAATACATACTTGATTGATGGCTTGGTAATTGGTATAACTAAGGGCATCAAAAAGCTTGCGCTAAATGGCACAAACTACACACAACAAAAAACTCCAAGATCAAAACAATAATGAAACGGGTCAAACAGGTGAATAACGCTCTTAAAGGGTCACAAACTGTACAATAACTACACATAAACAAAAGAAACATTTTTATAACCTGTGTATGTACATAGTTTATCAGATTTACCCCCCACCCTCAGCACATTCAGGATACAAGCCATGTAGACTTTCATAACAAACCATGTAGATTTAGTAAATCTTTATAAATATCTTTGTTGGGGGGTTAATGTTCATGTGAAAGTGGGATAATTTGTGTTATTCACTTCAAGATAACAACAGCAGTGTGAAACTGTAACCTGTAACAAAACAAAAACAGCAGCAGCGTGACACGTGGAAGTGCTCTATGTGCAGTTTTGGATCGAACGGAAACAGTAGCACTATTGTATCAAAACAGATGCAACAGATCTACTATGTACACCTGCATATTAGCAGACCTGTAAAAGGATAAAAACCGAAGCATCCTTGTAACATAACAAAAACCGCAACAGGCTAGTAATAGAATAGAAACAGCATCAGACATACGAGTGAATTCACTGGAGATGTGCAATGTAAGCATTGTATTAAATGGAGTTAAAGTTTTTAGAAGATGGACAATGGATGGATGGATGGATGGATCTATAGAAACAGCATATCTGATTGATTTACTTATTGTTGTGATAGTTCTAGAAGATGGACAAGATGTTTATGTTTGTGATTATTGTAATGATAACATAGAAAGAACAGAAGTAGTAGATCACACGATGTGCGTGTAACAGTAGCAGACCTGCAACATACACAATCAACAACATATTAATATAGATCATGATCTTGAACAATAGCATATCTACAACAGTAACATAAATAAACTGCTACAGGTATTGTCATGGTTGTGCGGCTGTAGCATCCGCAAGTATAGATCAGCAACAACATCGCAACAAATTATATGATAGATATGCAAATGAAGAAATCGGTAATAAGCTATTGAGATGCACATCAAATCAATCACAATATGATGCATATCAAACAAATCATTAAATCAAGGTGTTGTAGATCAGATTTGTAGATCAGATTTAATAGCATTTTTAGTGAGGTTGAAAAGCAAAATGTGTAAGAGATAAACCATTTGTTGATAAACCATATAACCATTTGTCCATAAAGCTACCAAAACAAAACCAGATTCTAATCTAATTGAAATCTACTTCCCATTTCCTAAAATTAAAGCATCAATATTAGATATAGCTATACCCAATTTACAAAAAGATTGGTGAAAAGCAACACCTCTAATCCGTATTTAAGTTGTTAAGCATGTGTAAGAGATAAACCATATAGCATTAGATTATATAACATGTTAAGATTAGATTACATGGATAGCAGCAACAACTTGACAACAAAATGCAGATTGGATTATGAACAAGATACAACAATAGCGTGTAGAATCATTACATCAGATGTTGATATGCTTAGAGATGTGTAAGAGATAATATGTGAGATGTGCTAGAGATAATATGATGAACATGTGCAGGTCATGATCAGCTCACATATAATCATGGCACAAGTTAACGTTAAATGATTAGATCAACATATCAACATCACAAACAACAACATGCTAATGATACATGTAATTAAAAAATCAGATATATTGAATGAAATGATTAGTATATGAGCTGAAATTTTGGTTATTATTTTTTCTTGGAAACCCGAATGATCATGTTATTTTCAGGGGCTGTGATTTAAAAGATACTATGGTTTGTTCGGTTACCTGGTGAGACATTACTGGTGGAAGAAATGCGCTAGTTATGTTCAGCAAGCAACACGTTAATTATTTTCAGCAAGCAACGCGCTGCAACTAAAGCTGTTATATTCTTATTTGAATCTCCTCATTAGGTAAACATGTTTTGTAAACTTTTTAGGTACTTGAGCTGTTAGTTCATCCTAGAACACACACTTAATATACGCGCAACACATGACACACAACAATGAACACAAATAAAGACTTATTAAGGGGTCAAACATGTGAAAACACAAACTAAAAGCCCTCATGAAGTCTATATCAGGTATAGACAACAACACACATTCATGAAGTCTAATAAGAATAAACTATAAACATAAAAAATAAAATATGCAGCACATTGAGGTCAAAACATAACCTAAAGTGTTGTAAACGGGTCAAATTAATTGCTCAATGAACATACCTGGTTTTTAGCAGAGATAAAATCACCAACAGCAAGTATATATATGGCATCAGATTATGAACAAGATACAACAGCAGAGTTCTTGTTCATCAGATTCCCCCCCCCCCCCCCAACACAATCAAAGAACACACACATAGAAATTAACTTATATTTTGTAAAGATTATGGAAATTGGCAGGTCACATTTTTTGTTATGGTAATGGGGCAACCTGGTTACAGTTTGTTGTCAAAAAGCACACATTCACACAAATTATGATTATCTACACACATAAAAAGCACAAAAATTACACACACACATTCAGGTATAGTGGGAACAGAAACAATAGTTGATATGCAATAATAAGTGAAAACATTGAATCAAGGAGGGAAGGAAGATTCCAATATGTAAATATGTTGTTAGTAAATGTCAACTCACCAATGATATACAATGAACACACTACACAAAGCACTTATAACACATTTTGCTTAAAAACACACTGTACATAAACACACTTCACTTAAAAACGCATTGCACCTAAAGACACTGCATTAAATCACACTACATTATTTCAATACACCCGCACTAAAAACACACTACACTTTCTTCAAACGCACTGCACTTAAAAACACAGTACACATAAAAAAACTGTTGTTAGAGGGAGTTTGTAAAGGAAACAAAAACTGCATATTAAAATACACGTACAATGAGATTAAGAAATTTATAAAAACCTTATTATTAGAAAACAGATTTCTTACAACCTAAATAAGAGGATATCAAACCTTGGCACCACATCCCCCATCCCCCCGCACAACAAGTCAAAATACGAAACTTGAATTCACTTCCAAAATTCAAAATACACACAACAAAACCACATTCTGTTATGGTTTATTGATTAAAACATCAAATATGAAGTAAAAAAGTTGTGGCTAATTTCAGTTCCAAACATCACAACACATACAACTGCACAAATCAATTCAATACATAAAACATCATAAGGCATACTTATATACTGTCTTTAAGAAAAGGAAACTGATTTTTGAAAGAAAAAAAGTTATCATAAACAAATTCACACATTCATACAACACACATGTCAAAACATCATAAGGATACAACACACATTCACTCAATAACATGCAATTTTATGTCAAACTTTCAATTTTTGATCATAAATTTCAAGGATAAAATCATGTCAAAATTTTAACTTTTGATCAGAAATTTTAAAATTCAGTGTTTTCAAATCTCAAAATCAATGAATAACATTTCAGTTATCAAATAGACACCAATTAATATATTATAATTCATTGTTGTAGCTAATAAATTGATCATATAAATTGGCTAATAAAAATGGGTTATATTAGTTTCTTGGGTTTCTACAATAAACTAAATCAAGGAAATTTGGGTTCTTTGAAAGCTTTCTCACTATAAAATAGCACCCTTTCATAAGCCCTATAATGAAAAATTTGCTGAAAACTATAAAACTTGAAAATGAAAAGAAGCATAGCAACAGCAGGAGCATATATTCACCATTTCTTTTAAAACAAATTCAATATGAATATTTTATATGTTTATGTACACCACACAACAAAACAAAACACAATATTTAGAGCAGGTGTGTGTTGATGTTTTTATCATCTTGTGAAGCAGGAAGTTTAACCCCCCCCCCCCCACCCAACGCCACATTCTGATTAACCCGCCCCCCTCAGTTCAAAAAACACACATTCAATTAAAATTACAGATTTTCAAATAAAAGCTCACTTGAGTTTGACGCTTTTTGCAAAAATTGCCGAAAAAACACAAATTCACGCAACACATAACACAACACCACAATACTAAACACAACACAAAACAGCACAATATTTAGAATAGTTACAGCAGCAGTAATAACAACTGTTTTTTTTTCATTTTCTGAAGTATTTATCATTCACAACATATACAACACCCCACACAACATTCATACACACACATGCAACACACATTCATACAACACAACACACACATACACTTTTTGTTTCAAAAATCACAACACACACTTTTGTTTCAAAATCTAAACACACACATTTATGCAAAACTTATCAAAAAAACACAAATTCACATAACACACAACACAACACAACACAACACCACACAACAAAACACACTTATCTTTACACACACAACGTACAAAACGGGTCAAAATAACGAGGAACGACAAAAGGTCAAAACAATACACACACAATGACACAATTGCACACACAATTACACAAACAAACAACTGCTAATAATGGTCATAACAACAATACACATAGAACTTCACATACACTATTGGATTCTATCTCAACACAAAAATTGCACAAACTGCACACATTGGGCTGCACAAACTGCACACATTAGGCTGCACAAACTTCACACATTAGGCTGTACAAACTACACACAACAAACACTCCAAGATAATGAAATGGGTCAAAATAAAAAACTTGACCCAAAGTCTTAGTGATAGCTAGTTAAAGAAAACAAATATAAAACGTCATTAAATGACAGTTTGTAATCGATGCCATTTCAACCTAGATCTAAACATCATAAACAACAAAATTTCGCTAGTTGGTGATGATGCAAGTTCACCATCAACAAAAGCAAAAAGGCATGTATTGCTCATACGTACTCTAGTTAAAACACCTCGAAATCAAACTGATTTAATGGTTTTAAATCAAACAATCACAAAAGAGAAAAAAAATTCTTAAATTATCACAAAAACTTTATTAGATTCTAAGTATGGTTTTTAAATGATAAGAATTCGAGTAAAAGAACTAACCCAGTTTTCAGTTCAGGGATAGTAGGAAACTGCATCTTTAAGAAAATACATGCAAATTACCAACACTACCACCATTAAAAGGAATGACAATGCAAATGCAAAAAACCCTTTTTTCGTTAGATCAAAATGTAGAACAACTGTCATTTAAATTCTCAGTTTATGATTTAATTAATTTACCTTGTTTGTAGAACATTGAGAACAAATGGTCTACTGAGAACTAAAATTCTCAAACTTGCATTCCCTTCCACGTGACATTCAGATTCAGATTACCCCCCACCCCCCCAACACACACACAGTCAATGATACCGGCAAGAATCCAGAAAACAACAAAAGTTACTTGAACACCAGCGGCCGAACAAAGACAGAAAAACCAACTTGTGTAACCCTTAAAGCACCTTCAACAACAACAACAGTCAAAGAACAAAAAAAGACAAACAAACACAAGACACAAAAAGGCAAAACCCAGATTGCATGTCGCCTAAACCAATCGTAGCAGCAATAAAACTCAGGTACATCGCAAACCAAACATCATAAAGGTCAACGAATTGTACTAATTAAGGCACAACAAGAGCAACATACCTTTACACCTGACAACGTAACATGCAAAAGCAAACTGACCAACCAAATCACCTGCCAGCATACATAAACAACAACATATCGCACAAAATCAGAAATATGGATAATGCACAACACAAAATTGTCTTTATGAAACTAAATTCAGAAACTGAATAATAAAAACCCATTTCATTTCAACACACTAAGCTATCTTGAGTTTCTACACGCACTACACATATACAAAACTGCATACAAAAAAGCAACTCAAATATGGTTACCATTGTTTGTGCACTGTTAACCATTTGACCGAAATCAAAACTGCACTACACACACTCACAACACTACATACACTACACATCATTCTGCACAAACTGAACAAACGTATTTTTTTAGTTCCATTCAACACACACAAAACATAATGAGTCAAATGGGTAATCTCAATAATATTGCAGTGAATCAAGTAAACATAATGTAAGAAACACAAACCTTCTAAGCTTCTTTATTCAGTAACTCAACTGAATAACTCAATCTAGTCATAACACATAAGTGTGCAGATTATTGCTAAAGAAAATATGGATCAGCCTTGATATTAAGGGAATAAACAGCACCCATGTGTTAAAGTTGCAAAAGTACCATGCAATAACAATCCAACAAACTAATAAGAAAATTCTTGATTCAGCATACAAAAAGCACCATCCTGACATGTTTATGAAATCGACCATATCAGACCTGTTTTGTGGGTTATAATCATATGATATTGTTTTATAATCATAATTAATATAGTAATGGTTTATAAATTATAAATAAAATTAAGAAATAGAAATAATAAAAGTGCTAACAGGTTAACACGTCATGCCCGTTTCCACCAGCATGTTAATAATCTTGTAGTATTTTTGAAAAAAAGTGTGGGTATACCTTTTGACTTCAGCTGCTAACACATGAAGAACTGCCTTTTTGTTTCGTATGCTGATGGGTGTTCGTGACCTAGGTAATTAAAATGTGTATTTGTTTAGCTAAATCAAGCCAACCTATTCCACCAGTAGTTACAAACAAAGGATGTGCAACAAAGTTTTATTGAAGATTTTTATTATATGACTGAAACATAGTGAACATAAACTTGATAATGGTTAAAATGTTACATCATCCTTGATTCAAAAAATGTTTACATGAAACAACCCCATAGTAGCATTTAATTCACAACCTCTTGAAAATAACATATGGTTCTAACATAAAAACATACCTTTACAAAAAAAATTACAAAACTCAAACGCCGAACATAGATTACAAACGAAAATGTCCATTGTGAACACAACTCCAATCTCTATGAGACAATGCACACACAACACAAACAAACACTACACATACACAAACACATATACAGATACAGATACAAAAAAACACACTACACAGAACTTATTTCATTCAGAATCTCTATCCCTAGAAGCCTGGATAGCCTTTTTATTTTGTCCATTTAAGTTTTGACCCAATTCAGTTTGACATGTAACATAAATACCTATTTTACTACATCTAGTGATTACAATTAATCAGAATTTGAACTACATCATGGTCCTGCGTTGGATAATACAAAAGTCATACATTTGAATATAACCATATCCTTACACATATAACCCTAAATTTATAATGTTTTTCAAAAGTCATACTAAGTTTTTCAAATGCACGCAGACATTCATATAATCCATTAAGAGATTCAATTAAACCCATAACAACACCTACACAACAACAAACATCATAAAATAATCCCACTATGGCAACAAAAAACTACAATAAACATAAAAGTCAAAACTTGATTGAACTTTATGGGTGCAGGTCATAAAAGCTAAATCAAAAATCCAATTGAAATTAATACAAGCATGAGAGATTACATGCCACTCAAATCGATTTCTACATTTATATGCTTTACAAACTACATTTTAAAAAGTTTTACCTTGAGGACGAAGTAAGTATAGGCATGATAGATTACATGCCGCTCATACCTGTGACATCTGCATCCAAACCAAAAAACCAAAAATTAAAACTGATTGATATACATGTTACCTGGATTAAAGATAAAGATTTAAGGAATGGATAAACTGTTGCCTGGATGAAATATTATAATCCGATTGAGATTTGAAGAACATTGGAATCGCAGTGAAACCCAAAATCTATCACTGAGAGTGAAATTTTCCTTTTAGTTGAATCACAAATGAATCTCATATTTAAGCCAATGCCAATTCAGGAACCTAGAACAACGCAAGAGATAAAGTAATAATCAAACAAATAACGATTTGAGCTTTAGATGTAAAAATTTTTGAGCAGAGATCGATAAAAATAACACAAGTTTCGTACCTGCGCGCGAAAAAATGTGTAGCAACGATGATATTCAAGCATCGAGCGAGCAAAGAAGAAGACGATGAAGATGCAAGACTGATGTGAAGGAGGCGGATGCTAAGAAGAAGTGCATATTTGAGATTGCTTATTATAACCTCCTTAAAAAATAGTGTTTGGATACTCAATTAAAAATGAGTTTTAAGGCTTAAAAAATGAGAAAAGGAGAAGTTGATGGTGAGTGACTTTTTCAAATAGAAAAAAAGGTGATGAAAAAGAAGAAAAGGAAAAGCACTCCCAAACATGCTTGAAGATGTGGGGCTGATGTGAAGGAGACGGATGTTTTGATTTAGGGTTGTTTTGATTTCATACTTGCTCAGCCTCCTTCACCTTACCTTTAGGGTTGTGTTCAAAATTAAGGAATTTGTAAATGACTATTTTGTTCATGTAATTTGCTTATTAATGTGTGTGTATATATATATATATATATATATATATATATATATATAATCAATGTCAAATGTAAACCAACTCTTATAATGTTAACCAAAAAACCAAATCTCAGCCACTTATTTATTTTCATCTTTTATGATTTAATTTTTTTTCTAATGGCAAATAAGTTATTTAACATTTATGTCACATTTTTGTACTTTTGTACTTTTAGTATTTTTATAAACTAGAATCTGTAAAATTTTGAAATCCCTCCATTAGATTTTGGTGGGCTTTTCTAAAATTCAAACCATTTGAAAAAGTAAATATATATAAATCTTGCAAGCTTATGTGAACATAAAAAACAGTGACTCAAATAGTCAAATGTATATATATATATAACCTCCATTCTCACATGCTTATGATTTGAAAAACGAAGATGTTTATAAACAAATTCACGTCGTAAAACCGAATACTTCAACAATATCATCCACCCATGTTCAATCGATTTCGATTTCAAGATTTAGCTTAGGATTTGGAAAACGGAGATGTTTTTACTCCGATGTGTTTGTTTGCTTGTTTTCAAGTTTGTAGAAATACAAAAGACAAATTGTATACTTCACTGATCCAACAGGTATGTTTCTTCATAATTTCATTCAATTTGATTATCTTACTTTTAATTTGTTTGTAACAATATTTTTCTAGATCTGGAAACGTTTTTTATTTTTTTAGTATGAAATATTTGTTGAGGATTGTAAGTGAAGATTGGCATATCATAATAGAGTTTGAAAACAAAGTCGAATTAAAATATTGCTTAGATAAATGTTAACTGACGGTGGTGTATAGTAAAAAGCTAATGAGATAACTACTAATGTACTATGTATAGAAGTTATTTGTTTGTAGGATGTTTGATGCATTTGTAGTTTGGTTATTTTTTACATATATGTTTACATTTTATATTTATCGGGATGAATATAGAAAGAAGAGGGTTGTTGCAAATAAAATGATGAAAAAACATTTGAAATTTGAAAAAAGCAAAGATTGTTGAGATAAAAAAACAGTTTGTGTAAAAGGTATGTTTTTTAAGTTATGTTGCAATGTAGTTCGCTAAGGAGCAAAACATAGAAAAAAAGAAACTACAAGGTGTATGTAAAATGGTTTTTCAATATACACATGTGTAACTATGTTTTGTACATATGTGTTACTCTTTATTTTTGCTTTTAAGTTATACTAAGTGTATAAATAGTTGTATCTAAATTGGTCCTTGAATATATATATGTATAATTGAGTTGTACACATGTGTTGTGACACCCCGCCCGGCGGCGGAAACACCGGGCTGTCATTGGAATTGGATATCAATAGTAAACAAAGCACATGGTATTTACTTATTAAAGTCTAATTATGATAACATAAGTATTGGAACATGAGTCTTAAATAGCAACGACAAAAGTAATAAACCAAAACAGTAAATTCAATTGTCTTTTTATTATTCTAGGTCCAAGGCAATCCTATGTCTTGGCAAAAGCAGCAAAACAATATCAAAGCATCACCTGAAATATGTGAAAATAAAGTTAGCTAATTAAAGCTAGTGAGTAAACCACAGTTGATAAATAATATAATAGAAAATCCGAGATCATCATAATATGCTGCGCAATCTTACATGTATAGCTATTTCATATCATTCTCGACCATGACACCTTGAACACATTGAACACATTGTAATATGACTTGTAGTCATTTATCATGAGGAACCAACTCATGTATTAATTAAGGATAACTTATTTAGCAACCGTCATCTAACCGTCTCGATATTTAAGTTATCCATAATTATTTAGCAACTTAGGGACATGGCATAGCAACATAGTATAGCAACTTGTAACATTGAATAGCAACTTGTAACATAGTAACCTTGAAATTGAATGGCCGGGTTTAAATCACCTGTTTTGAAATACATGCAGGTGGGTTTGTCAAACCATTAGCGCTAACATTGTACCGGTGGGATTACTAAGTAACAATACTACTTTAAACTACCACATAAGGATTGCATCTTGTCGCGAGTCAAGACTAACATATTTAATGATCTCATTTGAAAAACAAATAGAAAATTGAAAACATTGTATAGTAATTAAACATATTTCAGCCCCAAAATGTAAAAGTAAAAAGGGGAGTGATTTTACTCACCTTGAAACTCGTGCACGAAACAAATAGTAAATAGTCTGAATTGAAACGAGGATCGTCAAAATATTAGGATCACCTAATTAAATGAGAATCCTAGCTTAGCAAAACGTATTGTATAGAAACTGGAATTGAAACAATAGGAGTCTAACGAAATTGGAATTCTAAGGTTTCGAACTGGGATGTGGGGGTTTCTCGTTAAACGACTAAGAAATATATATAACTATAGCAATAGTGATAGTAATTACTATCTTAAACGATAGAAGCACCAAAAAAAGTATATCTTTAACAATAACTTATATTATGCCAAAATGTGTTATATATATTAGAAATACTTTAACACAATTTTTAAAGTATAAAGTCCATACATAAATCTCATGTCCATAAACCATTATTTATAAAACTTTGTATTTATTTTATAAGTAGTAAAATACATTTTATAGTAATTTTAAAGTATTAAAACTATTTGTAAAATTTAATTTCTTAAAACTAGACTTTTATAAAATCATGGTTTTATATATATTGTAATACTCCTATGGTTTTGATAATATAAGAAAATCATGTTTTATATAACTTATAGCATTTTCTTTTAGATTTTAACAATCTATATGATGTAGTAAAGGATTAGATTAGATTATTTGGTAAAAATAGTTGATAATATAGTTTTTTTTTAAAAAATGTGTCCCTAGATTCGAACCCAAGACCATTACAAGACAACCAATGGCTTTAACCAAACGCACCGCATGAAGTTTTTGTTCAGAATTGGATCGGAAATAGATTTAATTTGAACCACGCAAACACCCCAAATTCCAATCAAGAACCCTAGAACTAATTTCACCAAATTGCTTATGAAACTGATAACGATCCAACAACCAACCTTAGGGCTTTTAATCAATGAAAGAAGACGAGTTCAAAGAACATGAACACTTACTTGATTGATGACATTTGGATTAAGAAAATGAGTAAGATAGAAAGCGGCTTCTATGAAATCTGATTGCACAGTTGGAAATGTTATATTCAAATTAAAGTTCCAGATCGCTTCTTGGTAACATGGTGAATGAAAGCCCTTCTTCAATTTCAGATAAACAGAACAAATTGTATGTGAAAGATGGAGTTGCAGGTCATGACATGAAACGGCTCGATTAGAGTAATGTGGACAGTTATGACCCGAATTTACCACTCGCAGAGTCAGAGGGATGTCGATGAAGTGTCATACAGAAACTGAATTGATTGATTGGGTCTAGAAGTTGTCGAATGGTTCGAAGCTTGAATGACGAGCAAAAAGGATTAATTGGATGTTTAATTAGGTGTTTAATCTCAATTGAATGCTATAGATCGTTTCTAAACAACGGAAGAATCGTTTTGGTTAATCAATTTATTGGATTGATGCGTTTTTTGGTCGTTACAAGTAAATGGGTTTTGTAACCGGTTTTTGATTCGCAATTAACAAGGATTCGAGTGTGTTAATCGACGATTTGAAAGTGTCATGGGGTGCGAATCTTGCCTAAGAAGATTTCTATGGTTTTAATTTGATTTTAGGCGTTAAAATTGAGCGGAAACGACATCGCCGGAATCGGCATATTCCGGCCACTTGGCCGGAACTATACATCACCGGAAATGCGGGCAAGGGGGAAGGAGAAAGGGCTGGGTTATAAAACTTTTACATTATAGCCCCTGAACTTTGTCTTGTTTTATTAAATGTGTTTAAAACTTTAATATAAGTTTCGAATTTGGCAGTTTTAACCCAAAGTTAATTAAATTATTATTTTAACCAACTAACTTGACCGAGTTAACACGTAACGTTTATCTGGTTGACGTTTTCGAAAGTTCAAATTGTGGTTGACGTTAAATGATTATTTGGAGACTTATTAGTATTTATTTTTAATAATCTTTTAAAACCAATCTCTTTTATGAAATATGGTTTGTATATATATATATATATATATATACTTTGGAGATTAATATTTGCACTTAGTATTTAACTAGTAAACGTTGAATAATAACACTTCGTGTTATTGAAACGATAAACATTAATTCTGGCATATTTAAATATATTAGTAATGACGAAGCGTTACATATAAAGAAAGATAAATACGAAGACATAAAGAGAGACAGCTTCGGTTCGAGTCGGGCATTCGGGTTCGGGTTTGGGGCAGATGTCACATGTGTTACTCTTTGTTTTTGCTTTTGTATATTAAGTGTATAAACAGTTGTATCTAACTATATATATGTGTAAACTACACTTTTTACTGGTTTTTTTCCTAACTGTATAAACAATTGATATATTTATGTGGTTATTCAAATGCACCAAAATACACATGTGTTAGATTTACTAACTCGTTCACTAACACATATAACTAAATGGTTAAATGTACAGATTCTCATACATTATTTATGATATGTCATTTTTAATGTTCATTTTGTTGATCGACTAAAAAACAAATGTGTAACTTACACATGTGTTACTTTTTGTTTTTGCTTTTGAATGGTTGTACCAAATGCATAAAAATTTGTACATAAATTTGTTGTTGAATATACACATGCGTAAACTAAGTTTAAACACATGTGTAAACTGAAAACACATGTGTTAACCTTGTTATATAGTTTTTAATTCATGTTTATCTTGTTTCTTTTTCAGAACATGTTGAACGATCCAGATTTGTGACGCGAACAATGGAGAATCAAGAGAAGCTATTTAAGACAAGAGATACAAAGTTGTACCTAAAGTAGTTTTTTCATAACAAATGTGTTAACCTAGTTAAATTTGTGTAAAGAGAATAAACAAATGTGTTAACCTAGTTAAATTTGTGTTTCTTGGATTTTTGTTTCCTTGCAATAACAAATATGTATTTTGGTTATACACATGTGTATTTTCTTTTACGTAGTTGTAGACTGTGTATAAAAAGTTGTACATATATTGATTTTTAAATATACACATGTGTAATCTATGTTAATTCTTCTTATTTTTTCAGAACACGTTGAACAACCCAGATTATAATATGAACATCGAAGAATGAAGAAAATAGCATTTAAATTTTTTTAGGTTTTTTTCATGTAAAGTTTTTTTGATTAAAGAGTAAAATGTATAAAGATAAAAAAGTTTTGTTTTACTTTTAATCAAAGAAAAAAGAGAAAGATGGAAAAAAAGAAAGAGAGAGAAAAAAAAATATGTAAAATTACTTGTTTACCCTTGCATTATTCTTGTCCACATGTTTAGTAATAAAATAAAATAAAAACACAACAATGAATATGGTCCACATATTAAAGTAATCAAAAAATAACTTGTGGCCTACAATTGGTTTAATGGTTAACATTTTAAGGGTTGGTTTACAAAATACATGTCATATATATATATATATATATATATATATATATAGAGTGAGGTTCACCTACATAGTGTTATAAATCTAAGAATGCTAAGAAGCAATAAGAGATTGACATGTGGCATGTAGAAAAATTAGGAGAGGGGTATTTTAGTCATGCCCACTTTTTTAAATATTCTCTCTCCACATGCAAGTCACATGTCAATTCCCCCACTTTTTTAAAACGTTTATAACTTTTACATACGACATTATTTTTTTAAACAAATTACACCATAAAAACGAGAATTTTTTTCTCTTTAAAACGCGTATAATATTGATATATAAAAAACGAACTTTTTTTTCACAATTTTTCAGCTCATTGTGTCTAACGTCAGGTCATTGTGTCTTCCGTCAGGTCATTGTGTCTTTCGTCAGGTCATTGTGTGATTGTGTCATCCGTAAGGTTGTTGTGTCATTCATCGGGTCATTGTGTAATCTTATTTGACAAGTATTACACAATGATCTAATAATAATTACACAATAACACAAAAAGTATTTCAAAGATCTTGCTCTCACATCATCCTCCTTAAAAAATAAATAAACAAAACTTAAAAAAACTACTATTTTCTCATTGTTTCTTTTTTCATTGTGTCTAATTTAAAAAATAAAAAAACGGTAATTTTTTTAATTTTTTTAATTTTTCGTTTATTTATTTTCTGAAAGAGGAATACATGGGGAACAAGGTCTCCGAACCACTTTTTTCAAATTTGATTTATATTGTGAGTTATAATTTTTTTAAAACTGTCATTGTGTCTTTGTTTACCATTGTCTCTTTGTTTACCATTGTGTCATTCTCACACTTTGTAACAAAAAATGACGTTGTCTTTGAACATTTCTCAAACACATATTAACAATTTGTGACACGGTGATAATTTCTAAACACATAATATGACACAACAAATATTTAAAATAAGATGATATTATATAATGACTTAACAATGAACCGATAAAAGTGATATTTCACTAGTTATAATATAACACAATCACATGATATTACACAAGGACTAGACAAGTGCCGAAAAAAAAATTTATTTTTTATATATCAATATTATACGCGTTTTAAAGATAACAAAACGCTTGTTTTTTTGGTGTAATTTTTTTAAAAAAATAATATCGTATCCAAAAGTTATGAAAGTTTTAAAAAAAGTGGGGGAATTGGCATGTGCCTTGCATGTGGAGAGCGAAAGTCAACAAAAGTGGCTATGACTAATGTACCCTTCCATCAATATCTTTTCCTACAAATTGATCTCAACCATTAAAAGAGAGATCTAAAGGTCATAAATCCTTCTTAGCCTTCTTAGATTTCCAACACTATGTAGGATAACTCTCCTCTATATATATATATATATATATATATATATATATATATATATATATATATAGAGTGAGGTTCACATACATAGTGTTATAAATCTAAGAAGGCTAAAAAGCAATAAGAGATTGACATGTGGCATCTAGAAAAATTAAGAGATGTGGTATTTTAGTCATGCCTACTTTTTTAAATATTCTCTCTCCACATGCAAGTCACATGTCAATTCCCCCACTTTTTTTAAACGTTTATAACTTTCACATACGACATTATTTTTTTAAACAAATTACACCATAAAAACGAGCATTTTTCTCTTTAAAACGCGTATAATATTGATATATAAAAAACGAACTTTTTTCACATTTTTTCAGCTCATTGTGTCTAACGTCAGGTCATTGTGTCTTCCGTCAGGTCATTGTGTCTTTCGTCTGGTCATTGTGTGATTGTGTCATCCGTAGGGTTGTTGTGTCGTTCATCGGGTCATTGTGTAATCTTATTTGACAAGTATTACACAATGATCTAATAATAATTACACAATAACACAAAAAGTATTTCAAAGATCTTGCTCCCACAATATCCTCCTTCAAAAATAAATAAACAAAACTTTAAAAAACTACTATTTTCTTATTGTGTCTTTTTTCATTGTGTCTAATTTAAAAAATAAAAAAAACGGTAATTTTTTTAATTTTTTTTAATTTTTCGTTTGTTTATTTTTTGAAAGAGGAATACACGGGGAACAAGGTCTCCGAACCACTTTTTTAAAATTTGATTTATATTGTGAGTTAGAATTTTTTTAAAAGTGTCATTGTGTCTTTGTTTACCATTGTGCCATTCTCACACTTTGTAACAAAAAATGACTTTGTCTTTGAACATTTCTCAAACACATATTAACAATTTGTGACATGGTGATAATTTCTAAACACATAAGATAACACAACAAATATTTAAAATAAGATGATATTACATAATGACTTAAGAATGAACGGATAAAAGTGATATTTCACTAGTTATAATATAACACAATCACATGATAATACACAAGGACTAGACAAGTGCCGAATTTTTTTATTTATTTTTTATATATCAATATTATACGCGTTTTAAAGATAACAAAACGCTTGTTTTTTTGGTGTAATTTTTTTAAAAAAATAATATCGTATCCAAAAGTTATGAACGTTTTAAAAAAAGTAGGGAAATTGACATGTGCTTTGCATGTGGAGAGAGAAAGTCAACAAAAGTTGCTATGACTAATGTACCCTTCCACCATTTTTTTCCCTACAAATTGATTTCAACCATTAAAAGAGAGATCTAAAGGTCATAAATCCTTCTTAGCCTTCTTAGATTTTTAACCCTATGTAGGATAACCCTATTAAAAAAATTACCGTTTTTTTTTATTTTTTAAATTAGACACAATGAAAAAAGACACAATGAGAAAATAATAGTTTTTTTATGTTTTGTTTATTTATTTTTGAAGGAGGATGTTGTGGGAGCAAGATCTTTGAAATACTTTTTGTGTTATTGTGTAATTATTATTAGATCATTGTGTAATACTTGTCAAATAAGATTACACAATGACCCGATGAACGACACAACAACTCTACGGATGACACAATCACACAATGACCAGACGAAAGACACAATGACCTGACGGAAGACACAATGACCTGACGTTAGACACAATGAGCTGAAAAAAAAGTTCGTTTTTTATATATCAATATTATACGCGTTTTAAAGAGAAAAAAATGCTCGTTTTTATGGTGTAATTTGTTTAAAAATATAATGTCGTATATGAAAGTTATAAACGTTTAAAAAAAGTGGGGGAATTGACATTTGACTTGCATTTGGAGAGAGAATATTTAAAAAAGTAGGCATGACTAAAATAGCTCCTCTCCTAATTTTTCTAGATGTCACATGTCAATCTCTTATTGCTTCTTAGTCTTCTTAGACTTCTAATACTATGTAGGTGAACCTCTCTATATATATATATATATATATATATAGAAATGGGATATTTTGAGAACACCCTCTAGCTTTGAGAACTCGTGAGAACCTTACTTCCCGAGTTTTTTTATATAATTTTTTTTGCTCAAATGTTGCGTATATTAAAAATTAGAACTTGGAAAAAAGGAAATTAAAAAAAAACGTTTTCGTCGTTAAAAAACATATATGTAACTAAAAAATATTTACAGCGAAAAAACGCTGGTGTAACTTATTACACCCATGTAATATGACGTAAATATTTCTTATTAACATATACGTTTTTTAACGACGAAAAAGTTTATTTTTAATTTCCTTTTTCCCAGGTTCTAGTTTTTAATATACGCAACATTTGAGCAAAAAAAATACTATGAAAAAACTCGGGAAGTAAGGTTCTCACGAGTTCTCAAAACTAGAGGGTGTTCTCAAATTACCCCTTTCCTATATATATATATATATATATATATATATATATATATATATATATATATATATATATATATATATATATATATATATATATATATATATATATATATATATATATATATATATATATATATATACGGGGTAGGGTTCAAGAGAGAACTCATTTTAAGTTGATAACTAGAGAACTACCAAAAAATCAAAGGATGGAATTTTAAAGATGATGGATAAAATTGGAACTTTAAATATAAAAATCTTTAAATATTTCTATCTTTTGCATACGTTAATATTATTTAAAAAAAATTGCACCATTGGATCAAGAATTTTCATATCTTTCATTTGAGTATAATTAACGTTATAAAAAGTATTTTCTTTCTCGTTTTTTTAATTTTCATACTGCATATATGTAGTATTGTAATATTACATTTGATTATATTTTTCTTTAAACGTTAATAACTTTTTCATACGTTATTTATATTAAAAAATTTAAAAATCACGTTTTGGTTTTTTTTTATACTACATATATGTAGTATCATTGTACTTGATGCATTTTTTGAAGCGGCCAAATGACTTAAGAGTCTAATAATTATTTAAAGTGTACATACGATCTCAAATGATCAATAACAAAGTTCATAATATTTCATATTAAAAAAACTTGTAACAAATGAAAACAAAACCAATACTTATACCATGTCTAAACATAGAGATAATAATAACCTAATAAACAAACGATAAATACCATAACAAAATAAAATAAACATGAAATTCAAACTATAAGATAACAATGCATCAATACTGCATATAATGTTAGGGCTTATTTCTGTTTAAGATTTACTTTGTACTTTGTTTATACATTTTGTATAGTTTAGGGTTAATTTTGTATTTTCCCTAATGTATTGTTGCATAAAGCATGTAGTAAGAGAATGTTAGAGAGAGAGGCTAGATCACAATTACACGTTAGAGAGAGAGTTAACTGTGTGTGATTTACATTCTCCTGCACTTTTTGTACTACAATTTGCTTTGATCATCAATACAAAGAGAATTATTAAGTAATGAATTGTGTTGCTGATTGAACTGTTTTGTTTGTGTACTTGTATCGTTCTGATCATCGAGCGATATCGATCCAATTGAACCTATCAATTGGTATCAGAGCTGTTGGTATTGTGTTCTTTGCTATTCATCAAGCAAAAACACATCAATATTGCTCAAAATCATGATCTGAATGATCTGTTGCTGTTTTTAGTTGTGATTCATCATCGCAATCACTTCTAATTCACAACAATTGTGCAAATTCCATCAGATTATCATCAGATCTGAGGAATTAGGAAGGAAGAAAAATTCACTGTTCGATCAAAATTTTGCTCAAATTCATCAAAATTTGATCATGGTTGGGATTGATTGAGATTAGAGATTGTTAATCGGTGTATTTCGGTGCTTGTGTGTGATTTTTGAAGGAATTGGACAAGTTTTTGTTAAACTCAGAAAAATTCGTTTGATGAAGATGATGAACAGGATGAACTGGTTGAAGATTAACTTGCCGGGTGATAAAAATTGGAGTAAACTGCAGTTTTGGTCCCTGTGTTTTGATGTCATTAACAGTTTTAGTCCCACCTTAACAGTTTTGGTCCTTGTGTTTTTATTTTCTAACAGAATTGGTCCCAAACACTAACTCTATCCAATTTTTCGTTAAGTCTCTCGCACACGTCCCACATCTAAAGGGTAAAAATGGCATTTCTCCATCTCTTTTATCTAAGTCATCATGTAGGTTAACATTTTTATTTAGGCGTTTGTCAAAAAGAGCGAGAGAAATGACATTTTTACTCCGCATGTGAGAGAGACTTAACGGAAAATTTGATGGAGTTAGTGTTCGGGACCAAAACTGTTAAAAAATAAAAACACAGGGACCAAAACTGTTAAGGTGGGACTAAAACTGTTAATGGTATCAAAACACAGGGACCAAAACTGCAGTTTACTCTAAAAATTGACTTAGACAAAATTTTTGGACTTAGAATTGTGAACGATTAGGTCCTGTGCAGCCGTGTGAAGGCAATTTTGTCTAGTCGGGTAAAAAATTTGCGAAGAAAAAGGTTGTACTGTTCAGTCGGGTGATTGATATTTCAACCGGGTGGGGGTACTGTTTAGCCGTGTGAAGAATCTTTCAGACGGGTAAGACAACTGTTCAGCCGGGTGATCAACTATTCAGCCGGGTAAACAACTTTGCTGCCGTGTGATAAACAACTGTTCAGCTGGGTCAACCATTTCTGCCGTGTCAAGTTCTAGCCGGGTCAAGTTTTTCAGCCGTGTGAAGTTTACTGTTTAGCCGTGTAACTGTTCAGCTGGGTAACTCAACTTGCCGGGTGAAGATTACAGGTGTTGAAGATTGACAACTGTTGAGCCGTGTGACTGTTTAGACGGGTGAAGAACATTCTCAGCCGGGTGAAGAAGAAAAGCTACTGTTCAGCCGGGTGAAGAAGAAATTTTCACTGTTCAGCCGTGTGACTCAATTTCAGTTGTTTCAAACCTTGTTATCTTATCTTGTCTTTATTTACTTGTTTTTAGTTTAAATTTTAATTGTTTTCTTTTCAAAAAATCATTAAAAAAAATATATTTTCTATAAAAATTGTTAAAATGGCACCTAATGATGATTCTGATAACCGTGTTCCTAGATTGGTTAATCGTGCAGATTTCAAGAATTGGACAATCAGATTGAAGCATCATCTATGCTCTATTGACAATGATCTTTGGAAGTCAATTGATAAAGGTCCTCACATTCCTACTCAGACTGCTCCTGATAGTGCAAGTACCTACACCAAAGATTCAACTGAACCTTATCCAGAAGATAATCTTTCAGCTGAAGACTTACGAAAGGTCAAGAATGACAGTAAGGCTTATTCTTTAATGTGCAAGGGGTTGCCACTTCAAGTGTTGTCGAGGTTGGATGCTTATCAAAGTGGCTACACATTGTTCAAAGCTTTGAAATCAATATGTGAAGGAGGAGAACAGTTGAGAAGTCTCAAGAAGCAAAAACTGAAGAGACAATTGGAGTTATTTGAACATATTGCTGGAGAATCTGTGCACCAAATGATGAATAGGTTTGTTCATCTGACTACTGAAATGACAAATGTTGGTGCAAAGACAGATCTTCAAGATTTGAATGATAGGTTGTTATGTGTTCTTCCATCTTCATGGAAACAGACTGTGACATTACTGAAGCATACAGAAAAGTTCCCAATGGACTTAGATCTGCTCATTGCAAAGATCGAGGAAGTAGAGATTGATGAAAGCTCGAGAAATACTGACAGATCAGGTTCACATGCTCAGTACAAGTTTGTTGTAAATCCTGCTAACACAGTGGAGAATGCTTTTCTTGCACAAGATAATGCTAAATTGATGATGAGGGAGATTTATTTGTTGGTGCAAGTTTTTATACTGACTCGTCATACATTCCAACCTCACCAACTTATTCTCAACCTCAATCTCCACCAAGAGCTCAAGTTCAAACGCAATCAGAAAATCAAAGTTCGACTGTTCAAGCAAAAGTAAAGGATGTGATGAACATCTTGTTACAAGATGATGAAAAAAAGAATGCATTTACTGCATTCATGGCAAGCTTTCAAGCTTATCAAGGAAGTCATTTGACTCAAATGGATGTCGTTCTTCAAGTCTTATTTGAAATGGATCCTGATGACGTTGAGGAAATGGACTTAAATTGGCAAATGGTGATGGTTGCATATCGAACTCAGAAACATGCATATGTTAACCGAAGCTACAAGCCACATGCAAACAAGACGGTTGGTTTTGACAAATCAAAGGCCAGATGTTTCAACTGTAACTGCTATGGTCATTTTTCAAGGGAATGCAAGGCTCCTAAGAATCAGAACTATAACGATCAAGCCAGTTCAAGTGGACAGAATCAAGGTCAAGGTCAAAGCTCGCAACAGTCTTCAAGCTATCAACATAGGAATCAACGTTTCATGCAGAAACCATATCAAAGTCTTCCAATGCCAGAACTGAAAGATGAAGGCAAGAAGCCAGAAGATCAGACCAAAGCACTGGTGGTTAGTGTGAAAGATGGATACGACTGGAGTGCTTATGCGGAACAGTTTACATCTGGTCTTACATCCAGTTTGGCGTTAGTGTAACACCCTCATTTTTATATATTTATTTAATCAGAGTTTAGCGTGGATTGTCAGGTCCCAAAAATTTTCTCAAAAAGATTTATATAATAAAGTTTCAAACTTATAATAGAGGTCAAACTTTTATTTCATAACAAACATAATACTACAATTATTGTTTCATAAAAAGTAGTTTAACTATTACATTTGATAACTTTTAAAGATACACGTTCGATCCTTTATTCAAGACTTGATACAATATCACCCTTCCCGCTCAAACGAATCACCTGAAAGTATATAGAAATCACATATTAGCTTTCGCTAAGTGAGTGTACATTAATAAATATATATGCCATGTTACCCCATAATGACATATTTTATTTGAACCATAAATTTTTCCATATTTCTTTTAATCATAAAATATTAAATACAAGTTAATGATGTCCCAGAAAACCACCATCTGGGTCTAAACATTAACTTTGATCGCTAACGCCCTGCGATCTAATAACTATTGCTGTCTCGTAAAACCACCATCGAGTCTAACAATAATTATAAAAATAATTATATTGCTGTCCCAGAAAACCACCATCTGGGTCTAACAATATTATAACAAATATTATATTGCTGTCCCAGAAAACCACCATCTGGGTCTAACAATATACCTTGATCGCTAACACCCTGCGATCTAATAAATATATGTTGTCTCGGAAAACCGCCATCGAGTCTAACAATATATTTATAAATTTTTGTCTCAGAAATCCACTATCTGAGTCTAACAATATTTTATTGTTGTCCCAGAAATCCACCATCTGGGTCTAACAATATTCACATAACATAGTCATTCATTAATTATAACACAAAAGAGTAATCACATAATAATAGTCATAGCATCCATAAAATAATAGCATATATAGTAACAATACTATATACTAATACATCATAACACACATATATATACTTTCAGGGGGATGTAACACTCACCTAAAACACCTACTTAGTTAATCGTCAACTTGATCTTATCCTTGAGTGAGATCAATTATTCCTTGTTGTCCGTGACTTAGCACTCGAGATCCATGTTTTCTACCCAAATACTCATCGTAATTAATGTTCGCCACTAACCGACCAATGTTATCACTATCATAAAGTATCTCTATTGCTACACTATATCTTTATCTCTTTTTCTTTGCTCCGACTCTTTAACTGCTTTCTGAGTATAAACTTTAGATTTTATGTTAACGATTTTTTTTATTTTCTCTATTTGGTGCTTGTATATATAATTGGTTTGGTCAGTGAGTCGGCTAAAACTTTAATTCGTGGCATCACCTAACAATAACTACAATTTGCGTGGCAAGTTACACATATATGTGGTAATAAACAAAGCAACGTGGCATTTATCTTTATTGCAATCTAATTCTTATCACAATATATGCCTACATATATCATAGATACATACATACAGTTTTTGTGTTTTAACTTTCCTATGATTGGTAATTGTATATATACATTAAACATAACGCATGAATCCTTAATTACGTATATTGTGATTACTCCAACGACTTACATACAATCGACCATTTATCGTAATAAGCATTAAGAAGTTTCAATAATATTTACGCCGGTTTAAACGTCTCACATTCCAACAATCATTTCACCTATACTAATTATACGTTTCAATTATTTTACTTTTATCTAACTAAACGAGATGTTACAGTTAGTTTGTAAAATTAAGGAAGATTGGTCTGAAGAAGGGGATGGTAAAGTGTCGGATACTGTGAGTGAAGATTCTGAGGAATATGATTGGAGTGCAAAGGCAGATCCTGTTGAAGAGTCTGAACCAGAAATTGCACTGGTGGCTACATCAAATGAGTCTTCATCATCTGCTGAACAACCTAAGGTTAGTACTGAATTACCCCCTAACTATGTTCCTTTGCCTGATGATGTTAGAGGTAGGTTATGTTCTGAACAATGCATTCAACAAGTAGAACATTATCGAACTCATTCTTTTAAAATTGGTGACAAATTAAGCAAACATGAACGAATTCATGAACAACTTAAAATTGATCACAAAATTTCTGATGAGAAGATATTGTCACTTAAAGAATCATGGAACAAAATCTTAAAGGATTTGGAACTCGTAACAAAACAACTTGAAGAAATGACAAAGAACTTTGAACAAGAAAAAGTTGCTCATGCTGTCACACAAGTTGAATTAACAAAAGTAAAAAGTTGTAAAACAATGGTGAGACAACTTATGAGTGAAAGAGGTAACAAAAACAAACAAGGGTTGGGTTTTACTCATGAACCAATGCCTAAATCAATCACACAAACTTTACCTGAAAACTTCAATGAATTTGATCATTCACCTGAAAATGAACAAAAATTCAAAGAAATTCAAAGAAGCAAATCCGAATCTGAAGGATCTGAAGTGTTGATTGAAAGTTTGAAAGAAGATGATGCTGTGACGACTGAAGCTGATGACGAAGCAAGTAACAAATCTGAGCCTGTTCTGATTCAACTTGTTGAATATCCTGAACTGAATCCCAAGCCAGAAGAAAAGGTGAAGGATGAAGCTGAATTTTCAGGATATAATGATCCTGAATACATCAAGTTGAAGAATGAACAGAAGGCGAAAGTTGCTGATCAACTGATCAAGAAGAATGCAGTGAAGAAGATTGAAATTTCAAATGGAAAGGTGCAGAAATCGAAATTAACAGTCAATCAATCTGAAACAAAACAGTCAAAAGGTAAAAGTGTCATAAAATCGAATGACAACACCAAAGCTCAAACTGATAAAACTGACAATGTCAAACTTGTCAAGAAGAAAGTGTCAAAAGGTAAAACAATTAAGTTTGTATCTGCAGGAACTTTCGATATGAATGGATCTTATGGTAACCAAATCAATTCTTCAATCAAATCTAACTCTGGTCTGAAAACAGGTTCAGGTCCAAAGTCTTCCGCTGTCAATGATAAAAGAATTGAAACAAAGAAGGTAACCAAACAAGATGGTTTAAAATCGAACCAAGTTCTCAAGCAAGCAAAATCACAATCAAAATCTCCACAAAAGAATCAAGTTAATCTAAAACCGAACAAAACTGATAATGAATCACGAGTGGGTTCAACATCAAAAGTTAACAATCGGCTCTTTAAGATTAGCAAGAAACATTGTGAGATTTGTGATCGTTATAATCATGTTACTGCTGAATGTTTCTTTAACAGGTACTACAGTTACTGTGACAAAAGAAATCATTCTTCAGAGGAATGTTTTTATAACAAATTTTGTGATATTTGTGAAAGAAGAAACCATGACACAAAAGATTGTTTCTTTCGGACAAACTCATCAAGAGAAATGACTCTGTTTTCAAATTTTCAAAGAAATCAATCATTTGGTTTTCGAAAACTTAATCAAAGTCATTCTCCTGATTTGAGAACTTTCAAACGAAACAATTCTGGTTTTAATGACTTTTCACCAAGAAATGTGCAGGTTAACAGTTTTAAGCCGAGAGCTTTGATGGTGAGAAATCAGAAATTTGAAAATAACCTTGATCCTAAGTTAGAGGAAAGGTTCATTGCTTTAAGAAGAAAGCAAACAAATCAAACCATTGGGCGAAACAGTTTTCAACCAAATCTCTCGAATGAAACAAATTTTCAAAATCTTCATTATCAACAAGTTACTGTTACAGATAGATTCGGAAAACCCAAGATCATGTGGGCCTGGGTTGACCAAACTAACTAGGTAATTGTTGAAATGCAGGTACGCCCTCGAAGACCTATCAACTCATGGTTTGTTGATAGTGGGTGTAGCCGGCATATGACAGGCAACCATGCCTTGCTTCAAGATTTTAAGCTAAAGAATGGTACACATGTTGCATTTGGAGGAGATGCTGGTGGTAAAATTACTGGAGAAGGAACCGTGTCAAATGGGGTCATTAGCTTTGATAAAGTCAACTACTGTGCACAGTTGAACTTTAATTTGCTAAGTGTATCTCAAATTTGTGACAAATCTTATTCAACATTATTTGATGATTCTTTTTGTTACATACTCAAACCAGGTTTCAAGAGACAATGAATGGGTGGTGGTTAAAGCTCCAAGAGATCGTGATGTATACAAGCTTGATATGTCGCAGATTGATGCTGAAACCGAAACTACTTGTCTCATTGCGCATGCTTCAAATGATGAGAGTCAACTATGGCATAGACGGCTGGGCCATTCAAACTTCAGAAACATGAACCGACTGGTAACTGGAAATCATGCTGTGGGAATACCGTCAAAGAAATTCTCAACAACTGATCTCTGTCCAGCATGTTTGAAAGGAAAACAACACAGAATGTCTTTTAAGTCCAAGCAAGAACACTCTATTTCAAAACCCTTACAGATGCTACACATGGATCTATTCGGACCAACAAATGTCCAAAGCATCGGAAAGAAGTCTTATTGTTTTGTCATCATTGATGATTTTACTAGATTTTCTTGGGTTTACTTTTTGCATGTTAAATCTGAAACCGCTGAGTTGTTAAAAGAATTTATTATCAAAGTTGAAAATCAGTTGGATTGTAAAGTGAAAATCTTGAGAAGTGATAATGGAACCGAATTTAAAAATGCTAATGTCGAATTATTTTGTGCGGAAAAAGGAATTGCGCGCCAATTTAGTGCTCCAAGAACTCGACAACAGAACGGAGTTGCAGAACGGAAAAATCGGACACTGATTGAAGCAGCAAGATCCATGCTCGCAGATGCCAAAATCCCTATCACATTCTAGAACGAAGCTATTGCTACTGCGTGTTTTGTACAAAACAGGACATTATTGATTCAGGATAAACATAAAACGCCTTATGAGTTACTTTTTGGAAGAAAACCGAATATTTCATACTTGAAAGCATTTGGTTGTCCTGTATCGATACTAAATTTGAATGATCATCTCGGAAAATTTGAGTCAAAATCTGACGATGGATTTTTTCTTGGTTACTCGTCTGTTTCAAAAGCTTATCGGGTTTTTAATAGCAAAACAAACACTGTTATTGAAACTATTAACGTAAAGTTTTAGAAAAATTCATTTCCGTCAGTGGGTCATGGTCCCGAATGGTTATTTGATTTAGATTCGTTATCAAAATCTTTCAATTCTAACTTGTTTGATTTTTCAGGAAAATCGAGAAAAGAATCAGGAGACTTGGGATGTTTCAGTGATGATTCTGATAATGACGATGATTGCAATCTCAATTCTGAGTATCCATTCATGTCATTTCATAATCCTGATAATGGCGTATCCAATCAAGCTCCGGGTCCATCTGGTTCTCAAGAAGATCAAGAATCAAACATTCTTGGTGATGATGTGAATCCGCAAGTTTCTCCTAATGATGGTGGATCTGTTCAAAATCAACCATCATCAGATCCGAATGTTGAAGTTATTCCAGAATCATTTGACTACTTCATCAATTCACCAGAACAAGTTCCTAATTTCACTCCGCATGTGTCTACAATTCTGCAAGATTTACTGAATCTGAATCAGTCTAATATGGAGACGCAAGTTCAAGGCGACGTTATACCAACTCATCGAGTTCATAGGAATCATCCTGTCTCTCAGATTATTGGGCCTTTGAATCAGCAAACTATGAGAAGTCAGACTGAACATGCAAACGTTTGTCTTTATTCATGTTTTCTTTCTCAAGTGGTGCCAAACAACATTTCAGAAGCGTTGCAAGATAATAGTTGGATTGAAGCCATGCAAGAGGAGTTACTTCAATTTCGCAAACAAGAAGTTTGGAAATTAGTGGACTTACCTGAAGGAGAAAATGCGATTGGTACAAGATGGCTGTACAAGAACAAGCCAGATGAACGTGGCATTGTGGTCAGAAATAAAGCCAGACTTATTGCACAAGGTTACACTCAAGAAGAAGGTATTGACTATGAAGAAGTGTTTGCTCCGGTCGCTCGACTTGAAGCTATTCGCGTTTTCTTAGCTTATGCCTCTTTCATGAAGTTCAAAGTGTTTCAAATGGACGTTAAAGGTGCTTTTCTGTATGGACCAATTACCGATGATGTGTACGTCAGACAACCTCCGGGTTTTGAAGATCCTGAGTATCCACATCGTGTATACAAATTGAGCAAAGCTTTGTATGGTCTACATCAAGCTCCCAGGATTTGGTACGAGACGTTATCGAAACATTTGCTGGAACATGGTTTTACGAGAGGTCAGATTGATCCTACTTTATTTATGAAGCGGGAAAATGAAGATCTTTTATGTGTTCAAGTGTATGTGGATGATATCATCTTTGGATCAACAAGTTCGTCCATGTGCAAAGAGTTTGAAGAAATCATGAAATCAAGATTTCAGATGAGTTCGATGGGGGAGATTAATTTCTTTCTCGGATTGCAAGTAAAACAGTCAGCAGACGGAATTTTTATCAACCAATCAAAGTTTGTTGAAAAGTTGCTGAAAAAGTTCAAGATGCAAGATTGTTAGACTATTCGAACGCCATCTGATGTGAATTGCAAGATACAGCCAGATCCAAAAGGCAAATCCGTTGATCAAACACTGTACAGATCGATGATTGGTTCGCTGATGTATTATGTATGGTGTATGTGTGTGTGCAAGATATCAGTCTGATCCGAAAGAGTGGCACCTGGTTGCTGTTAAACGTATTTTCAGATACCTTAAAGGGAAACCGAATCTCGGGATATGGTATCCTTATGAAGGCAATTTTGAATTATATAGTTATTCTGATAGTGACTTTGGTGGGTGTGCTCTTGACAGGAAATCGACTACGGGTGGATGTCAATTTCTGGGTCCTAGACTTGTTTCTTGGCAATGCAAAAAGCAGACCAACGTTTCTGTATCCACAGCTGAAGCAGAGTATATCACTGCATCTGCAGGATGTTCTCAAGTTTTGTGGCTATAAAATCAATTGCTTGACTACGGGTTTAACTTTCTCAAAACTCCTATTTACATAGACAATACTGCTGCTATGTTCATTACTGCTAATCCTGTTCAACACTCAAAAACCAAACATATTGAAATTCGATATCATTTTCTCAGAGACAACTCTGAAAAAGGTTTAATAATTTTGATTAAAGTTCATACCGACAAACAACTGGCAGATCTTTTCACAAAATCTTTTTTGTCAGGGCGGTTTGAATTCTTAATTCAATCCATAGGATTAATCAATCATGATTGATTCTATTTTTGCAAAAACTATATACAAAATCAGAAAATATAAAAGTCAAAAATATAATAAGTCGATGTCAAATATTGATTCCTTTGTCTTTTAATTTTATTGTCTTGCATTGTGTGTGTGTGCATGAAAAAGAAAAGCAAACAAAAAGAATATAAAAAGCAAAAAGAAAAGAAAATTTCATGTCATAAGAATCTATATTGCAAAAGTGAGAAATGATAGTACACTAGACATTATTTGTTTCATCATTTTATATAATAAAGACTGATGAATGTTAATTGATGTGCGAGACAGCTCAGGCAATTAGACTGAAAAAGTAAGTTCATTGTTGACAAATCTAAATTCAATGATCTTTGTGTTACGTTCCTTTGTTATACATGTCTAGATATATATCTTTTGATACATTGCTTGTGATGATAGTTGTTCATGATCGGGTAACGATGCAGTCTATTCAGTGTGATGAACCGCATCGTGAGCTTCTTTGTTGTGGTACCCACAGACCTGAAGTCTCACACGAAGTCTCTTTGAGCTTCAAGGTGCAGCAAAAGATTCCCAAAGTTGGAACAAAAAGAGTCCCAAATGTGGACCATCACCAAACAAAAAATTCCAAAAAGGAATTTAGAAGATTCCTAAGGGGAACGATAGGAAATTAAAATTCCAAAATGGAATCAAAAGAAGTCCCAAAGTGGACCAAATTCGAATAGAACCCATATTCCACACTGTTTATGATTGTAAGTGACCAGGTTTTGTGCAATATGCATTCAAGTAGTGGTTGATGAGGAAATATGTTAACATATGTATGCATGAGGGTCACATAAGTCATTTTAATCGAACCTTAATCTCATCATGATACTGAAAAAGTAAGTGTGTCAACTCGAGCTAATTGGTATGTTTTCATATCATCACTCAATCAAGCATAAGTCAAATGTCTATTCAAAACTTGCAAAACATGTTCAGATAATGTGTGGTATGATCTCACTGCGATATTTTAATTCATTGCATTGCATATGTCTTTATTTTAATGTGTGTGCTTTGTGTGTGCAGGCATATGGAATCTTTATTGACACATCGACATCCTTGTTAAACTTAAAAATTTCAAGAAATTTCAAGTTTAGGGGGAGAATAATTGAAGAAAAGTATCTACAAAAAAATCCAAAAAATATTTTTGAATAAGTGTGTTTTGAATGAACATGATTATGTGGTTTGAAAAGCAAATGTATTGGATATGTTAAAAACAAACCCAAGGTCTTGTGATGTGTTTTTAAGAAATTGCTTCGGGATATAGAAATATTGGTTGTGCAAAAACATTTTTTTTCAAGAAAAGAAAAAGGATTTTATGGGAATTAAATTTGTTGCCTAGATTAATATTTTTGATTATTAATATGACAAACCCTAGTAAGGATGTCTTGTCTAATTAATATGTCGAGAATGTTTGCAGGTGCAATAAATGCAGTTGAAAAGTCAACAAACGAAGAAAAATGAAAAAGTGTCAAAGTGTTGTTCGCCGGGTGAAGATATCAGAAGACTATTTAGCCGGGTAATGAAGTTGCTATTTAGCCGGGTAAGAGTGTTGATTGATATCAGCCGGGTGATTGGAAGAGATGATAGCCGGGTGAAGATATTATGACTACTGTGTTGCCGGGTAATGAAGTGATGTGTTACCAGCCGGGTAATGAACAAGTCACTATTTTGCCGGGTAAAGAAGTGATATTGATATCAGCCGGATGACAAGTTGTATGTTACTATACAGCCGGGTGAAGAAGTGTTGACACTGTACAGCCGGGTAATAGAATGAAGATTCTATGTAGCCGTGTAAATGAAGAACACTATGCAGCCGGGTAAGTATATCAACTGTGTAGTCGGGTGATGAAGAAAAGTTCTTCATAACAGCCGGGTGATGAAGAGTATCACTATGCAGCCGGGTAATGAACAAAAGTCATTGTGCAAGCCGGGTGATGTTTAGATGATTACTATGCAGCCGGGTGATGGGTAAAACCAAACAGGTGTAGTTGTTCCTAACTCTTACCCGTCTCTACAGTGCTTTACCCGTCTCTACAATGTTTGACCCGTCCAAAAGGTTTCATGTTTTATGTTGACCCGTCCCAATGTTGTGACCCGTCTCATGACTGTGACCCGTCCCAACAGTACCTGACGCGGCTCAACAGTGCATGACCCGTCCAAGCTTATTGGGCTTAAACGTTTACCCGTCCCAAATTGTTGACCCGTCCCAACAAGTTTGACCTAATTTTTCAATCATATAAATACCCGCCTCTTCACAACACTTACCATTTTCACCAAGTTTTTCAAGCAAAAATCCCCTGTACCTCAAATCGTCATTATCATATTCAATCAATTGTTCTATAACAAGTTATATTGATTGAATAAGGTATACTTATCATGATTCGACCTTGATAAACCTGCAAAATGATCGTTAAAACGAAAAATGATGATGAAGAGTGATTAGATCATTGAATCGACACTTTGATTTTGAGTGTTAAAACTTAAATCGAATTTTGTACTAGGTGTAAAAACTGTCGATCATCAACAATCATTCATTAATTTGCATCAAATTGCTTAAAATCAACTGAATCAACTAAAATTTCTTCATACCTGTTGAACCGTCATTGATGACATTCTGAATGTTCTTAAGTTTAACATCAAACTGATGATGTATGTGTTATTAAGTGACAAATTGATGTTAAAACTGAACTAAAATATGTTAAACAACTTCATCATACAAATTTCAGATTTGTGTTCTTAAGCGATTAAACTGTTAAGTGTAAACTATTGTATGATCATTGATTCACAAAGGTTTTTATTAAACAAAATGATGAAAATCAGATTGTTAGATCAACTTAGGTGTTAAAATGATTGTGTGATTGTTTTACATTGTAACTTTTTGTTAAAATACTTATGCAAATTCTGTTATTTATGAATGAAAAGTCTAATACATGTGTCTTGTTTTTGTCAAAACAGATGGAGAATCTTAAGTTTGAGCCTAAGCACAATCTGGTTGCATGTTTGGATGAATCTATACCAGAAACAGAGGGGTATAGAGACATGATCAGATTCATTAGAAGAACCAAGTATGTTTATGCTATGTGTGCAAAGCCAGTTATATATGCAAGACTCATCAAGAGTTTCTGGAGAACGGCTAAGGTTGTTACTAATGAAGATGGTGTAACAATGGTTAGAGGAAATATCACCAGACAGTTGCAATTAACTGTGTGTGAAGAATCTATTAGAACAGCCTTGAGGATTGATGATGATGAGGTTGGTGCCACTGATGAGCTGACAACTGCTGAGTGCCAAGCATGTTTCATTAATATGGGCCATCCTCCCATATTTCCCAAACAGCAGTTTGTTAGAGCTCGATTAGGGAAGAAATGGAGGTTGCTTTGTTATGTGATACAACAATGCATGTCTAGAAGGAGTGCTGGTTTTGACAATTTCCCTTCTGACATTGCATCCCCCATTGTTGCTATTGCAGAGAACAAACCTTTTAACATGTCGAAGTGGATAATGAAAGGTTTTGTTTTCAATCTTGTGAAAGGGAAGAGGTTCAAGTTTCTCATGTATCCGAGATTCTTGCAACTTATGATCAATGTTGCTTATCCTATCATCAGAGAAGAAGGTTTTGAAGGAGGGATACTGTACACTGAAGACATGAATGATCTATCATATAGAAAGATGAGTATTGGAGGTGTAGAAAGTGTTGAAATGTTTGACTATATGCGAGATATAGCAAACAACGATGAGGATATTGGCGTGGTTTATCATCACATATCACATGGTGAGATTGTAAATCCTATGGACTTAGTTGATGAGGTGCCTGACAATTTATTGGATGATGATGAGTACTTTGCTCGTCATCCGGAAGATGAAGATGAGGATGAGAATGAATCTGGAAGTAGTGAGGATGATAGTGAAAGTGATGATGATAGTGATGAAGATAGTGGTAATGATGGAAATGATGATGTTGCTGAATCAGTTTCTGAGGAGGCAATAGAAGGAGATGAAGAAATAAATGTTGAAGTTGTAGAACCGATGGTGTCTGATGAACCTGTTGAGGTTGTTAAAGCTGTAGAAGATGTTGTTGTGGATGCTCCTAGGGATATCATAGTGCAGTATGTCAGATCACGAAGATCAAAAACTGTGATTAATCCTATTGTTGTGGAGAAACCAAGTGTAGTTGAAGATATTATGATCGATATCGTTGAGATTGCAAAAGAAGCTGCAGCAGAAGTGGAGACTGTGGCACAGACAGTCGATGATACTGATGATTGCTTGATTGTGCTTGATCCGGTTAATATTGCCACATCCTCCAAAGCTGCTGAACATGTTGAACAACTAAAGGAGTCTTCACCTAAGGTTGGTTCAAGTGTTGATCTAAATGAAGAAGAAGATAAAGTGTTTCACTTGGAAAGGATGATAGCCAAACTCTTAGATGCTAATGCGCAGTTGAAAGCATCTAATGAAAGGAAGAAGAAGAGATTAGAAGAGTTTTGGGCTATTCATCAGAAGAATTTAGAAACTTTTAAGGCATTAGATGAGGATCATGAAAAGCTGAAAGTTGATCATGAAAAATTGAAGGCTGAGTATGAAGAGTTGCAGGTAGGGTGCAATACTCTACGTGCTGAAAAAGAAGTGTTAGAAAATTGGATGAAAGAAGAGGAGCCTGTGAGATCAGAATCAGACAAAGATTTTGTTGTGGAAGAGAGTGTTGGAGTGTCTGAGACTCCTAGGGACGTTGCAGTCTATCAAACTAGATCACAACGATCTAAGACTGTGACAGAACCAATTGTAGAATCTGTCCCTATTCCCGATGAAGCTGCTGATCTTGTCAATCTTGACAAAGCCGAGGGAAAACATAAATTGGATGCTGTGCCTAAAATTGTCAGAGAAGATGAAACTGCTAAGAAAGCAAGAACTGAAGAAACAGTTCAGATTGAGCCGATTCAATCCGAGTCTGTAATGGAAGCTGAAGTGCCTGAAGTGGTGAAAGTGGTTGAATATGAGAAGGAAGGAACTATGATTGAAGCAGTACAGTTTGAGCCGGTTCAAACTGAAACTGCACCGATGATTGAGGCACTTGATGATTTAGATGATATAGACTTTACTGACTCTGAACCTGAGGCTAATCCTGACGATGAGATACCTGCTGATCTTCCTGAACGATTTTCTTATTTAGAAAAGATGAAGTATAATCCAGTTTATTTGAATGGACTTACTGTCAGTCAAATAAATGAGGAATATGAGAAGTGTCTGAATGCGCAAGATAAGGTGAGAGCTGATGAAAAGGAATTTGTTGTAGAAATGGGTGAGTGGACGCCATTGCAAGAAAGCTTAAACATTGATGTTCTTCCTCCATAAGAACTTTATCATCAAAATCCAGAAGAGATGACATCTAGAAACATGCGTGAATGGTTAAGTTCGAGGAACTATCCATACAAGACTTTGAAGAGACTGAAACATGAATTGCTGAAAAAGATTGTGGTAAGTTTTATGAAGACTGAGAAGATGCATAAACGGATGTTTTTCTTGGATTACAATAATCCACAGTATTATGAGTTGACCAAGAGATACAAAGTGCTTGAACCCAAAGAAATACCTTTGATGGCATTACCGATTGATGCGCATAAGAAGAGGAAGGAGCTTATTGACATGTTTCCGAGTGAGATGAAGTCTTACAACATTCCAATGGATGTACGAGAATCATGGCATAAATCTGCCACAAAAGGTGATGTTGTTAGATCACTGTTGAGTAAGGGCCAGTCTGTTGCTGAACTACTTGATTCTATGATCGTGCCGGAAAAATCCAAGGATGTGAAGATCATCGCTTGGAAATATGATGAGATTTTTGACGCATTCCTGATCAAGAGGGTAAATGGATTATGCGATGTCTATCATTATTACTCAAGCATATTCAAGTTGCCGGTGCAAGATCTGAAAGAGTTACATAAGTTGAGATTGATTAATCACACGCGAGCAGAGCGTGGTGACAAATGTGCTATGCTATTGGATGCTGGGATCAGCCGCATGCCAAAGTATCTGGAGTTCAGAGGGCAGCAAGAAGATAAAATCTATTTGGAGTCGAAGAAGAATAAACAAAAGAAGTTGATTATGCGTGATATATACTTGGAAAAGTTTTCGGATGAATATTTTGATAAAGTGACGAATCCGGGTTTGAAGGTGTTTGATGGATCGCAAGCAACGAAGCCAATTCTGAAGTTTTTCTACAATCAGGAAACTTATGAGCTGAAATTGGTACGTAATTTGGATGACTGGGATCAAGACATGATCACATTAGTTAGCACGTTTGAGCTGAAGCTGCTACATCCATCTTACATCGATCATCTGCGAAATCACACGATGGAGAAGTGCAAAGATCCAATCGCTGAAGCCGACCGGAACTTATTTGAGATAATGTTTGAAGTAATTGGTGCTGCAACAGAGAAAATCCGACTAAGGAAGGCATTACTCAATGCTAACCTTGTGAGAGTTGATATTCCAGAGATCGAACTTATGCGTGTGACTGCGAAGGGTACATTAGAAGTGCAAGCCAAAGGGCAAGAAATGCCGTATGAATTTTATGCTAACATCGATTTTGCAGGTCTAACTCTTGATACGCTGAAACGCATGAATGCCTGTGCCATCATTACAAATGAATCAAAGCCGAGACAAGCAAAGATTGCAGAAAAGTTCAAGTCTTGCATTGAGAAGGCCTTAAAAGAACAAGAAGAATACAAAGGGAAGGAATTGTTGGATGTTAAAGACGAACCAGAAGATTGGTAAGAGATTGAAGCTGGAAAGCAAAAGTTGAAAACTGTTGAAGATTTTTGAAGTCCAAAGATAAATCTTAGGGGGAGTACTGTTAGGGCTTATTTCTGTTTAAGATTTACTTTGTACTTTGTTTATACATTTTGTACAGTTTAGGGTTAATTTTGTATTTTTCCTAATGTATTGTTGCATAAAGCATGTAGTAAGAGAATGTTAGAGAGAGAGGCTAGATCACAATTACACGTTAGAGAGAGAGTTAACTGTGTGTGATTTACATTCTCCTGCACTTTTTGTACTACAATTTGCTTTGATCATCAATACAAAGAGAATTATTAAGTAATGAATTGTGTTGCTGATTGAACTGTTTTGTTTGTGTACTTGTATCGTTCTGATCATCGAGCGATATCGATCCAATTGAATCTATCATATACTGCATATATGTAGTAGTATGATACTACATATATGTAGTATACGATACTACATATATGCAATACTATAAAGTTTAAAAGGGAATAGTGAATACGGTGATGTTATACACCTAAGTTACACGTAAAACCATTAAAATTACGTAGCTTTAAAAAACTAACTTTAATTATTTTTTATTAGAAAACTTAACTCATTGGTCTTTATTAAATTTTAATGGACGACTCAGTCTTCTTCTCTTAGATCATAATTCTTCTCTTTCTCATTTACTCAATAATCGTCATTCATTTTAATAAAAGATTACTCGCCCTTTAAAAATCGATCGTAGGATAATTTGGCTTCTCAATTCCAACTAACAGATTAATATAACATGACTAATATAATCGGTATTGTGATACGCCCTTGTTGCACATATTCATACCACATCACATAACGTGAACCAAGTAATTGCTAGCAATGTCAATACGATCATATGAGAAAAATCCAAATTTAGAATTAAGGCATGACGGTGTTGTTTTTTTGTGATGGTATCATCGAAATCAATATCATGGAACTTTTGTTATCTTATCAAAGTACATATTTTTAATGGCTTGTCATGTAATTTAAGTGCATAACAACACCATATTCACTTTCCCCAATTTAAAACATATAATATCGCATACTACATATATGCAGTATTAAAATAAAAAAAATGAGAAAATTTTAGTTTTTTATAACGTTATTTATACTCAAATAAAAGATACTGAAATTCTTGATCTAATGGTGCGAAAAAAAATTTTAAAAACTGAATGTATGCAAACGATAGAAATGTTTAAAGAGTTATATATATTCAAAGTTCCAAATTTGCCCCTCCACTTTAAAATTCCATCCCTTATGTTTTGGAGTTCTCAAATTCTCAACTTAATATGGAGTTCTCTCTTGATCCCTCCTCTATATACATGTACCTAAGTATAGTTACATATATGTTTATGTAATTAACAATGTAGAAGCTCTTGGGACCAAAGATATAGAACCGTTACTCAATTACATATATGTACTTACACACATAAGTATATGTGTAATTAACAATGTAGATGCCCTTAGCTGCAAACATACTAGTTGTAAAGTGAAAAGACAAAGAAAATATTGTTAATATCAAACAATTTACAATTAAAAAAACTAATTATACTTGCAAAAAATAAAAAAAATATCTAGTTACTCTTCGTCTTCTTTAATATCTTCTTGATCTATTTCTGCATGATCATCTTCTACACGAAGAAAATAAACAATGCGTGTATATCTCAACTATACAACCTTTTTAAGTACTACATACAGGAATATAAAAGATTACAAGCATACAAATACATACACACTTTATAATAACCGTCACACTCCTCTTACCTAAATGTTAGTTTTTTACTAATTAGGTACTAAACCTCGTCAATATCATAAATATGGTACCCATAACACAAACCCTAATGTAGATGCATTAAACCATTCTAACAAAAAAATTCATTATAGTCAAGAGCTGTCAATGCTGTTTATAAACTAAGAGTGGTGAGGATTGATATAAACTAAAGATTTGAAAACAAAAACCTAAGTTTAAGGGATTTTGTTAATAAATTGCACTACCCAAAATGCCCTTATTATTTTAAAAAACTACCATGAAGAATTCAATTTATTACACAATTGCCATCTATACTAAATAATGAGTTTTGTTTGGTTTTTCGTGTTTTTAAATATAAAGGTGTTTTCAATGGATCTCAACCAAATATATATATATATATATATATATATATATATATATATATATATATATATATATATATATATATATATATATATATATATATATATATATATATATATATATATATATATATATATAGGGAATGTTCTTTTAAGAAGATCAAATATTGCAAGAAGAAAAAGAAATAATCTTGACCACTTATTTTTATTCAATCTTTAAATGTATTAATTAATTGAAAAGGGTATAATTATAAAGATAACTTTATCTTTCTAATTAATTAATGTTCACTTCATTTAATTACTATCTATACAATTAAATATTTCTCTTTCCTAATTATTTAATTAAAAGAATTAAGTATTATAATTAACATTAAAAATTACATATCAATATTTCTAGATTAATTACTTAAAACTAGTCGTACGTAGAACGAAACATATGCTACACATAACGAAATATATCCTACACATATAAATAAACACACTATTTCACATTCGTGAATAATTTAGAACATACATTTAAGTGCGTACCATATGTAGGTACCTACATAATGCATACATAATTACATTAAACATAAAAATATGTGTCGTTCTAAAAAAAACTAAACATATGTAGGTATTGTATACGTAGAGGTGCTCAAGATATCATGTACTTCAACACATACCCTACACATAACAAATATATCATACACATATATAAAACACGTTCCCTACACATAACAGCATATATCATACACATATAAAACACGTTCCCTACACATATAAAACATGTTAACGCGTAACCTACACATATACTTGAAACACATATTGTCTTGCACATATTAATATGATCCATGTTAAAATTAAATAAGGATTCAAAACATTAATTGTTGTATTAAATGATGTTAATGTATGAGAGAGAAAATATTAATATAAATATCTTTAATACCCTTTTTTCTTAATTAATTCTCTTTTTTTACTATTTATTTACCAAAATGCCATCAAATCATCTAAACCATTGATAAGATGATCTAGTGGTTGAAATTTATTCTTTTTCTTCTTGCAATATTTATGTCTTCTCAAATGAACCTCTCATATATATATATATATATATATATATATATATATATATATATATATATATATATATATATATATATATATATATATATATATATATATATATATATATATATATATATATATATTGGGGATTTTCTAAAAAGGCTTAAAACTCTAAGAAGTGTAGGAAGCAATCATCATCATACACGTGTCCATGTGGGTAAAAACAGGCGGAGGGGCATATCCGTCCTTATAACGTATGGTGTTGATTTGGAAGCGATGATGTTTTTGTTGGGTTTTGACGTTTTCGTTTGAAAGTTGGATGTTTTACGAATATCTGATCGACACTCTCGATCTGTTATCCATAATCATTCATCATTCGAACTGGGGCGTCGATCATTGATTCGATCTGTTAATTATTGATTCGATCTAAAACAGCTAAGAAAAATCTAGGGCGTCGATCTGTTATCTATAATCATTCGATCTGTTAATTCTTGTTATGACGTTTTCATATCGACTCTGGTGTTACTTTGTTGCAAATAAGTTATGGCGTTTTTCATTCTACAGTGATGATAGTGTTAATCATTGTTATGACGTTTTCAATTTGATTCCAGTGTTACTTTGTAGCAGGTAAGTTATGGCGTTTTTTATTAATTAATATTTTCATATGCGTGGTGTTATTTTTACAGAGTCAGTTTTAAGCATGGTGTTTTTTATATACATGGTGTTGGAAAAACGCAATGACAAATCTACCCATGGTTCCATCGCGCGCGTCAGCAAAACATCAAAATAATTACAAAAATGTCACCGCGTCCATTTTGGCCGTAAACATCATAATCCGACGCCCCAGATTTCTTCTTAGCCTTTTTAGAGTTTTTGCCCTTTGTAGAAAATCCTTCCTATATATATATATATATATATATATATATATATATATATATATATATATATATATATACCTTCTAATACAAGAGGGTTTTTAAGGACACTTGTCATTCAATGAAGAGGGTGTTGAAACATTTTTCCCGCCAAAACTAAAAATCTTTTATTTTAAGCTATGTATGAAAGGAAATCGATAGCATTAAATCACCCATAATTTTCTCTTCCAAAGTTTCGATTTATCTTATTTACACCCCTGAAATAACTATTAAAATAGAAATAAACAACTTAAACAAATAAATGTATTGAATATTACGACTCAGACCCATGCATGCCGACCCGTACGCTCGACTCAGTACATATGAGTGTCACCGTGAATTTTTCCGGATATCTATCATCTGGATTATTTTTTTTAACGACAAATGTGGGACCATGCTTCTGAAGATATATATTATCTTAATCGGGCTCACCTATCTATTTCCCGGCCAGGACCGCACCCTAACCTCCACAAAAGGAAGCCCACCTTTGGTGAGAAAACCTTCTGGCCCAACCTAGAAGTCCATTTTTATTTTTTTTTGTTCTAAGTGGGACTTGAACCCAAGATCGCCTCATTTTTATAAATCTTGTAGGCCTCACCTTAACTACTTGAGCTAAGGATCATTGGTATCTGGATTATTTGTATATCTGTTTTTCTTAATCTTTTTTTAATTAATTGGTAGGATTTATAAGATACCCGGTTTAAAAGCGTCAATATTTAATTTGCTACCAATAGTGTATTTGTCATTTAAATATATTTGTTGAAAGCTCATATTTGTTCATGTAATATGTAGTTTATTTTCAAATGTTACTTTTTCATAAAATTTTAGAATTGTGTTTTTATGTTTACGTTGTTAGCATTTAGCCCGTGTGACACACGGGATATAACCTAGTATATATATATATATATATATATATATAGATTGGGGATTTTCTAAAAAGGCTAAAAACTCTAAGAAGTGTAGAAAGCAATCAACAACAAGCACGTGGCCATGAGATAAAAAAAAAACACGGAGGGGCATCTTCGTCATTTATACACGCGATGCTGACTTCGAAATCCTGGTGTCACTCGCGATGTTCAGTTATGGTGTTTTTTTTACGTTTATTAATTACGAACATCTGTTCAAGTATGGCGTGTTTTTGACGTTTTTCGTTTTTAATTTTGAATCCATAATCATTCATCTATGACGAATACTGAAAGCGATGATGTTTTTGTTTGTTTTTGACGTTTTCGTTTACTAATTACGAACATCCGATCAATGTTCAGTTCTTCTGAATCATTGTGTTTTTAACATTCTGAATCATGGTGTTTTTAGTGATCAGTTCGAATGTTAAAAACACCATGATTCAGAAGACATACATCCATTTGATAGTGCTAAGAAACACCATGAGAAAAGTTAGAATGTGTGAGAAATAAAACACCAAAAAAATCAATTGTTTTTACTGTGATCAGTTCAAACATAAAAAACACCATGATTCAGAAGACACAGATCTAAGAAACACCATGGGAAAAGTTAGAATGTGTGAGAAATAAAACACCAAAAACGTCGATTATGTAAAAAACACCATGATTCAGAATACACAGATCTAAGAAACACCATGGCGTTTGAATTTTGTGTTAAAAACGCACGGATCTAAGAAACACCATGGCGTTTGAATTGTGGTGTTAAATACGCACAATGACAAATCTACCCTCAAATCCATCTCGCGCGTGACCAAAACATCAAAATAATTACAAAAATGCCACTGCGTCCATCTGGGCCGTAAAACACCATAATCCGACGTCCCAGATTACTTCTTAGGCTTTTTAGAGTTTTTTGTCTTTTTAGAAAATCCCTCCCCTATATATATATATATATATATATATATATATATATATATATATATATAGGTTTAGGTTCAATTGAGAAGACATAAATATTACAAGAAGAAAAAGAACAAATTTCAATCCTTAGATCATCTCATCAATGGTTTAAATTTATTTGTGGTATTTTAGTAAATAGTTAGTAAATGAGTGAGAGTTAAATAACAATGAAAGGGTATTTTAGTCAATTAATTTAAACATGCCTCTCTCTTACATTAATACAAAAGTTAATTTATTTGACTCTATTAATTTCTCTTCTGCATTAGTCTCCTATTCTAATAATTTGCTAAGCATTGCCTCCACACAATGCCACTTGTCACCACCATATTCATCCTCATATTTTTATGTAATCATTCTATTTTTAAATGTTGCAATTATCATCATTAATTACTGTTTTCATGTTACCATATTGTTCAACTATGATTTCTTATTTACATAATTTATAAGAATTATAGGTTAATCATTTTTTCAATACTATAAAACAATATTTACATTTTATCGTTTCATCACGTGGGTACCCACGGGTATTAAGCTAGTTATTAATATGATGCTTAAGTCTTTTTATATATATTTTGGTTTTATATTTAACTAAATTATTTGAATAGCATGCTACTCTCGTCAATATATATCTTTTACTTTACACGGTGGAAGTTCGTATGTATTTATATATACAAATAACCAACACACACCAATGTAACTGAAACCTATAATTACCTATCGATTTAAAAGACAACAAACTAAAAAATCCATTTTCATAGAACTAGATATTTTTGTGTGTTTATTAGTTTCTAATTTAGTTCTATACTTTATTATGAAAACATACTTTTACTATTATGTACGTACCTACACATGATGTGTATATGTAGTTACTTACACATGTATACAAAATCTATTTTTACTACTATTATTTTTTAAGTACCTACACATGATATGTATATGTAGTTACCTACACATGTATATAATTATGCATTTGTATATGTAAATACCTACATATGAAACCTAGAAGAATTAACAATCTATTTAGTTAGGTGCATATGAGCTATTTGTAACAATCTATGCAAAACGTATAAGTTATTAGTAAATGAAATGGGTTGCATTGATGAACATAAATTACGTGTAAGTGAAAATAAGGAACAAACTAAATGTATAGGTGATAATTACTAATGTGTATGTGAATAATAACTATGTGTTGGTGAATATGAGTCATGTGCAGATGAATATGTTACATGTGTAGGTGACTATGAATATAAAAAAAAGAGTTCAATGTTGATAATATGTAATGATATTTGAAGATTTATCAGAAAAACAAGTTACTCTGCATGATATATTAATATTTTATTTAAAAAAACAATGGATATGGAGTTACTAAAATAACTTAGTTTCCTATAATATAAATGAGTTTATTATTAAACTAGCATCACACTTACATTTATACCCTTTTAATAAAAATAAATAATAAAGGAATGTAACATATTTGATTGGTTGAGATTAATTCTTTATCTTCTTGCAATATTTAGTCTTTTTAAAAGAACCTCCATATATATATATAGAGTGAGATTTTCTAAAAAGGCTAAAAACTTTAGGAAGTGTAGGAACCAATCAGCATCGACTATGTGTCTAATACTTAAAAAACAGGCGGAGGGGTATTGAATTCATTTTACTCGATGCATGTTGTTATGGTAAGAGCGGTTACCATGCATGTTGTTTATTCAGTTTTTTCGATTTCATTATTGCGTTTGGCTAGGGTTTATATTCCGTCTTTCATAAAATATATCGATATCATTTGGCGTTTACATTTGGCGATTAGCAGTTTCTATAATCCGTCGTTGATCCGTTATTTCATAATCTCTCTTCAATGGCGGATACGATTGTCGATGATCGTGCAGTATTCACAGGTAAAGTTTGTCGTCGATGTAGTTATAAATAGTTAATATTAATGCGTTTGATTCGTATGTTTTCATCTATTCGACGTAATAATTAAGTGTTTATACATCATTTTGTTTTTTTCCGTTTTCAATTATTGTTATGACGTTTTGTTCAGTGAATTGTTATGATTTTATGTTAACGTTGTAGTTATAATTAGTTAATTTTGATGTGTTTGATTCGTGTGTTTTAATTTGTTCGACGTAATAATGAAGCACATTTGATGTTATGTTAATGAACATCTAATAGCTGTTTTTTATGTTTAAATAATACAAATGTACTGTTTTGATATGTATGGTGTTTTGTTTGATTGAATTTCAATATAATGTATTGTTTGATAAGTATTGAAGCTTTTTATTCGTAGCTGTTAATGTAATTTTCGTTTAAAAGTACGATTATGGTGTTTGTTATAATTTGTTAGATACAGATAGTTTAAAAAAGCATATGGTGTTTTTTAGAAAGGCAATTTCAAGTATTATCATTTTTTTACGATGTGATAGCGATGCGCTTTTACGTGTGTTGGCGTTTTAATGATGTTTGTTTTTTGAACTGAGTTATGGTGTTTTTTTCCTGTGTAATATTGTATATCATCCTAAATACCACGTTTGTTCTTGTTTCTTTTATATGACGTTTTTTGTTAATACATTTTAGTTGACATTGCTGTTTTTTTATAGGTTTTGATACATTAACATATGCTCTACGTGGAATAGAAATTACCTTACCAAATTCATCTGAAAAGTATTATATTCCTGATGTATTGGAAGAGTTAAAGCCTAAAGTTGGGATGACATTTGACAATATGGACAAAGCATTTGCATACTATTGCAAGTATGCTGCAGCATCTGGTTTTGGTGTACGTAAAGGTACCGATGCAAAAAGTAGTAATGGTGTTATAAAACTGAAATACTACTTATGTAGCAAAGAAGGTTTTAATCAGAAGAAAAAAGTTGATACATTAGAAGAGAATGCTAAACAAAAGGTCATTAGGGCTAACTTTTCAAAGAGGACTGGTTGCCAAGCACATATTCGTGTGGATCTGGTTCAAGATAAATGGAATATATATATTTGTTGAAGAACACAATCATTTTTTTGTCAATGAAGAAGACATGCACTTTCTGGCTTCATCCCGAAAGTTGACTCAGTTACATAAGCATATGATCCAAAGCATGGCAAAAATCAATATTGGACCTGTTAGGGCGTTTAATGTAATGAGGACTATATTTGGTGGTTTTGAGGAGGTTGGTGTTAGTAAGAATGATTGTAAGAATTTCAAAAGGGAAATCAATTTGTTCATCATTGAATATGATGCTGAAATGATGGTTGGAAATCTGATGAAGAAGAAAGAACATCTTCCTGATTTTTCCTGTGAGTATTTTACTGATGATGAGAATTGTTTAGTTGGTTTGTTTTGGTCAGATGGAGAATCTAAAAGGAACTACCAAGTTTTTGGTGACATTATGTCATTTGATGCTACCTATATGTGACACCCGGCAAATTTCGGTTCAATATTCGTACTAGCTTAAATCGTGCTTAATTTTTGAAATGCGTCATTTGATTTAATTATGATAATTAAGGTTTTATTAAAGTTAGATAAGCCCATTTCTGTGCATTGTTTTGCATTTCGTGATTTTTGAAATTGCTTAATCGCGTAGCGATTAAATACCCGGTAATGAACGTTGGTGACTGCCCTATGAATTTTAACAATCCAATAATTGAAATGCTCGAAATAGAATCAAATAATATATTTTGGGTGTGTATAAGTGAAAACATAATAAAAACTAAAAGCGATGTATTTTATCCGATGTTTTCCGGTTATCGTGTGTGTTTCAGTTTTTGCCCGGTTTTACTACCAGTACACTACCCGGAGTATAGTAAAATATTTATTAATATATTTTTACTATTTTAAGTGTGAAAAATTAATATTGGAAGTATTATGGTATATATGGAGTTAAAATTTAACAAGACTTGAAATTTACTTGGGATTTAAATGTGTAGTGTTTATATAAAATAAAGGGTATACTTTCTTTTTTTATATATAAAATCCGGCCCCCCATGCCTACACACTATTCCCCATACAAATATTTTAAATCTCCAACAAATCTACTTTAAATCTCTTCTTACACTCCACCTTTAACCAACTTTACACACAATCCTATTACTAACAATTCGGCCAAGACTTCACCACCACTCTCCACACTCACCTCTTTCACTTCCTAGCAAGTTCTAGTGTTCTTGAAGGTGTTTGATGCAAGTAGGAGCATCCAAGAAGTGTTTAAAGGCCAAATCCATCTTCTTCATCTTTTTCTAGTGTTCATCAAGGGTATGAACTCTTTTCATTTTGATTTTGTGGTTTGAATGTGTTCAAGATTGTGTCCTTGAAGTGTTGTTCACCAAACCTTAAACCAAAAGATGAATGTTTTTGAAATGGAAATGGGTTTTCTAAATGAGTGTGTGTATGTGTGTGCATGTGTCCGTATATATATATATATATATATATATATATATATATATATATATATATATATATATATATATATATATATATATATATATATATATATATATATATATATATATATATATATATATATATATATATGTATGTGTGTATGTTTTTGATTTTTATAAACAAAATTACATGTGTTAAGTGGATGGTTCAATAATTTAGTGGAGGAAATGAGATGTTATGAATAAGTATATGATAGGAGTGATATTAAAATATGAATATGTATATATATGTATGTGTAAACCGTAGGTATGTATGTATATGGATATATATATATGTTGGTTGAAATCATGTAAAGCTTGTTGTGTAGTTGCAATAAAATGGTTAGATCTTGACATGCAAATGTGTTTTAATGAAGCTAAGATAATATTGTCACTAGATGATTATGCATACCATGAAAAAGTGTTAGGAAAATACTTACAAAAATGTAGCCATATGACATGAAATTGGAAGATGTTACTTATGTGAAAAACTTGCTACATGTTTATTTAAGAAATTGCTAGATGTAAGTATGATAAGTGTTTTGTTATTCTATGTATGACATGATAAAATACATGGTTTCTTAAAGTGTAAAATTGTTTTTAGATGTATGAAATATTAATGTAAGTAGTGATATATGATACTTGAAGTTTAAAAAGACTTTAAATGTAATTATTATACATTTTTGTAAAGATTTAAAAACTATATTATATTCTGGAATAAATCATATTTTTAGAGATTTATAAACTTTATAAAATAAGTATTTTAAATGTCTTATAAGAAAGAAATGATTTAAACCTTACAAATAATGGTTTTTAGTACAAAAATACGTGTAAAACGCACCGGTTTTGCTTAAAAATGTAAAATATGTCAAAATATTATTTTCACAGATTCTTAAGTGTATTTTTATGTAAAAATATGATATTTAAAGTTTGGTACAAAAACCAAGAGTTTTAAACTAAAAAACGTGCAAACTATGTACCCGGAAAAGCCGAAAACGACGATTTTCGACTCTAAAACGTAATATTTTTGTAAACTGATTTAGATCAGAAACTTTGGATATATATTTTTAAGAGAACCTACTGATTTAAAAGTATTTATAAAGTAATGACAAAAACATGGGTATTGGGTTGCTTTCCGTGACCCGAAAACGTTCCCGAAAATGTTGAAATTGACATGCTTAGCTAATATTGTGATTTGTATGGAAAATATAAGAAATATGATTTTTGTTATGTGAAAATATGTTTAGATATCTAATTTCATATGATTAATAAGTTGCTTATGAGTACGTGGTTAAATATCCCGTTAAGTGTTAACCGTTATGTTGAAAAATGCATACTAGTTAACTAGAGAAAAATGTATATTTTTCTAAGTGTTATGAACTTTAATTATGACATGAGAATATTAAATTATATTTTCCTAAGTATATGAATAATATTGGATAAGTAAAAGTGTTTGTTTTACTTAGAAAAGTTAAAGTACTAAATATGACTTTTATGTGTCATTTCATGTGTGTTATATGTGTTTATGTGATTAGTAGTATGAAAGCTAATCAAAGAATAACAAAATAACAAAGTGTGTTTTATATATGTAACATTAATCGAAGGCTAAAGATCACCAACGGGTCATTAAAATTAAGGGCTGTTTTTGTAAATGAAATGTTTTCAGATAAGTCTAGTTAGGTTTTGGTGAACAACCTACATGGTTTTAGACTTGATATATGTGTGCATCTTTTGAACGGGTCCTTTGTGTATAGGATGTTCTTAGGTGGTGTTATTGTTGGGCTTATATGTTCTAGCTTTTGGCGTATTCACTGTGAGTTTGTCGGCCCCTTTTTAAATAATGTTTTATTTAACTATTTTGGGGGAAAAACATGTATTTGTTTATGATATTTTGATATGAATTGGGAGACATGTGAGTTTGTCGGCCCCTTTTTTAAATAATGTTTTATTTAACTGTTTTGGGGGAAAACATGTATTTGTTTATGATATTTTGATATGAATTGAGAGACATGTGAGTTTCTCGGCCCCTTTTTAAATAATGTTTTATTTAAATATTTTTCGGGGGAAAAACATTAATTTGTTTAACTTGTTTTGATATGAATTGGGAGACGAATATTGTGTTTGATCAAAATGATGGCATGAGTGTTTGATGATTTTACGCGTAATGCCCTCTCATAATCATTAATCTCTCTTGGAGAGAGAGACCACATTTTATATTGATAGATCTATCGGGATTGGAATTCCGCCCCTCGTGATCAGTCGCTCTGATCGTGTTGACATGCGGGGGAATATAAATTGAATGTTGTGAGGGAACCTCGTTTCTTGGTTTGATTATGGACTCATGACTTTGATGATTCATTTGTCTCTGGGCCTAGCTAGCCCTTGACGTACGGTCTTGTTGACGTCTCATAGCCAAGCATATCTATTATGAATGAAAAGTGACTTTACTTTTGATTAAAACCCGAAAACTCACCAACTTTATGTTGACTCTATTTTTACATGTTTTTCAGGTACAAAGTGTTGGCATGAGAATTTGTGGAAGGATAGTTTTTGGACTACAAACTCCACATTTGGTTTATGTGTTTTGGGACCGCTTTGTTTAAAATTTTGTTTGGCTTTACTTCAAACAATCTACGCTTTATTAATACAATATCGTATTTTATTTTCTTAATGAAAAATTGTGGGATGTTGACGTATCAACATTAACACTTTTAATTACCTTTTAAATTAATGTGGATGTTTGCTTTATAATTAATGGGTGCCAACTTCGCTCCTTACACCACGATATCGTGACTTTCCGCTTCGACGATTTTTGGGGTGTGACAGAAGTAGGTATCAGAGCCAATGGTTATAGCTTACTAGAAAAGTTTTTGAAAAATTCTAGACTATAACTTGAAAGTTTTTGAAAAATTTCAAAATCCAAAAAACACTTCCAAAATTCCCCAGCATTTTTGTGTGCGTTTTGATTTTTAGATTGTGTATCTAAGAATACCTTGTGTGGTTTAAATTAATTGCATATCTGAATATACCTTGTGTGGTTTAAATTAATTGCATATCTGAATATACCTTGTGTTGTCCCAAATGTATGAAAGACTCCCCGAGACACGAGTCTCATTTAGCACCACTTTAGGGTCTGTTGTTGAGTTCGTGATTGATGAAGAGCCGGTAGTGGAGGCTCAGAATGATGATTGTTCAAAACACCATACCTTCGAATGAATTATTACAAACCCCCGAGCACTGCATAGTATATTCCTGGAGGCATAGGAAGATCGTCCGTATGGTTGTTGATGATGAGGTTGCATCCGAACCCAATAGGGTAAGGGAGTCGGTGGTTGATTCCCTAGGCGTTGAGCGTGGTTTTCCGTCTATATTCGAGTTTGACGAGTCATCTAGTACTCCACGTTTAGATTCCATGTTAGAGAAATCTATCGAACGTTTTCTTCTTACTCGTACGGCGAGGTGTACTCAGTACGAACGGTGAATCGATGAATTACAAGATAGAGATGCAGATCGTGTTTGACGCGTGCCAGATGATGCATACCCGGTTGACTACTCTCGACAAAAGAAGAGTGTTGGATGAGAATACGCTGCAGCAAAGGCGTTCATAGATGATTGGTAAATCGATAGAATAAGATAAATAAATAAATAAATAAAATTTTATATCGGTAAAGAGTTCTACGATCTCACTAAATTCTGTTATTCCGAAGTAAGTCTTTCCTTTTCTTCTGATGATCACTAGATCGGTAACTTTAGTAGCCATTTTAGCGGAGACTATTGATGATAATTAACGATTTTGTTATTGATTGGTTACTTATGTTATGTGGTATTACGTACGATACTCAAACATTTAACACCATGATATGAACTATACCTTATTATATTTATTAATATTCTGTTTGTTAGAAATAAAATACGCCCCCGGTAATTCGAATGACACCTTCGGGTGGAGGTATAGGATTTAGCCTAGTTAATAGCTCCACATGGCAACGCTGCTCTGGAATAGTGTGACGCTAGTTTAACAGTAGGGCGTGGTAGAGTACGTCACGTTTCAGATGGTAACCTTAGACCTTAGTATTGGTAGTTCTTTAGGTATTAGATAACCTAAGCATGTATGAATGATTCTAGGAAGTTTCCGAAATAGTTAAATCAAGTGGTAATCATTGATTTTGTTGAACTATGGAAAAAGGAATCTATAGTGAGGGTGTACTTATGAGACTTTTCGAGATTGTCACCCACGAATTTTTACTGGTTTTGAAAGTCCACTTGACATAGTCAGATGGATTGTGAAAAGGAGTCGGATATCGCAATAAGCAATTGGTCAAGCCGGCCAAAGAGTTAAGTATGCTACATGTACGTTTCAGGATGAAGCGTTGACGTGGTGAATTCGTTGATCCGGAATTTGGATGAAGTTACTATTTATGGTATGTCATGGAACGATCTGAAGGAAAGATTGTTACAGGAGTATTTTCCCCGAAACGAGTTTTGTGCCAAAGAAATTATAAGCGTTAATTGGTTTAAACTCTAGTAAGTTAAGTAAGATATATATTACTGAATTAGCTAATGGAAATAAAATGGGAACTAGTGAATTATTTCGGATTTGTACCTTGAAGTTAGAGGTATTTTATGTTAGTATAGATGTTTTGCCCGTTAAGCTTGGTAGTTTCGATGTCGTTGTCAGTATGGACTGGTTGTTGAAAAATGTGCCGAGGAAGTTTGTTTTGAAAAGATTGTTCGTCTCCCGATTGGAAACAAGAGATGTTTTAACTGTTTTAGGAGATAAAGGAAAGTCTTCTTTAAAAATCGAAATGTCATGAAAGCTTATGAGTATTAGAGCAAAGGATGTCTGATGTTTTTATTTAGTCAAATTTATCAATACCAAGGACATTGAATAAAAGGTTAAGGAGATACCGATAGTATGAGACTATCCGGATATATTTCTTGATGAATTGCCTGGTTTGTCACCGCAAAGTGAAATCAAGTTCCGAATCGACTTGGTGCTAGGAGCTACGCTTATAGCTCGATCGCCATATCGATTAGTACCATCGGAAATGTAGGAATTGTCAAAGCAATTGCAAAGGGTGTTAGACAAAGGTATTATTAGACCTAGTTTTTCCCTATGGAGAGCACCTGTCTTGTTAGTTATATAAAAATAAGCGATGGGATCACCTGTGTTGTTCGTATGAAAAAGGATGAATCATTTAGAATGTGGATCGATTATAGAGAGTTGAATAAACCTATAAATAAAAATAGATATATGTTGCCTAGGATTGATGATTTGCTCGATCAGCTTCAGGTTCTACTTATTATTCTAAGATTGATCTTCGATCCAACTACCATTAGTTGTTAATAGCTAAAGATGATGTCTCGAAAACTTCTTTTAGGATGCGTTAAGGACCTTATGAGTTTTTTGGTTAAGCCGTTTGGTTAGACAAATATGCCTGTTGTATTCATGGATCCTATGAATAGGTTGTGTAGACCTTATTTGGATAAATTTAGAATAGTATTCACTAACGATATACTTATTCACAATAGAGATCATGAACGCTATTTAAAGTTAATTCTAGGAATGTAAAGAAATGAGAATTTTATTCTATGTATTCAAAATGTGAGTTCTGGCTTAGAGAAGTTCGTGTTCTTGGTCACGTGTTCAATGAAAAAGGTATTCATGTAGACCCGGCAAAGATTGAGGCCAATAAGAATTGTGAAGCGCCAAAGACTCCTACGGAGGCGCGTCGATTCTTAGGACTCGCTGGTTAATTCCAAAGGTTTAGTGAAAACTTCTCTAAATTAATGTAGCCATAGATGTTATTAACTCGTAAGGATAGAAATCCGATTGGTTAGATAATCAAGAGTTAGCATTTTAGACGATGAAGCACAAGCTATGTTGTGCGTCTATATTGTCACTTCTAGAAGGAATAGATGATTTTGTAGTATGTTGTGATACGTCTCGTTTAGGTCTTACGTGTGTCTGGATTTAGAGATAAGATGTTGTATCTTAAATGTCTAGGAAACTCAAAGTGTATGAAAAGAATTACACTACGCATGGATTGGATTTAGCATGTCTTTGATGAGAAGGAGCTCAATACGAGACGACGACGTTGGGTCGAGTTATTGAATGACTATGACTGTGATATTCGTATCACCTAGGAAAAGCCAAGGTTGTTAATGATGCACTAAGTAGAAAGGAAAGAGAGAAACCTTTGCGTATGCACGCGTTAGAATTAGATCTTTAGTGGTATCTCACTTCCCAAATACGTGATGCTTAGAGTGAAGCTCTAAAGGAAGAAAATTTGGGAAATGTAAGGACGTGAAGGAACTTTATTGGTGACCCATTTTGAAAAGGGAGATAGCACCCTACGTGAGTAAATGTATAATTTGTTCTAGGGTTAAAGCTGAATATCAAAAGCCTTTAGGACTTTTGCAGCAACTTGAGAACCCACAATGGAAATGGGAGCGAATCGCGATGGATTTCATAACGATGTTACCCCGCAAATCTAGCGGTAATAACGCTATTTGGGTAATTGTTGATCGTTTGACGAAATCTGCTCACTTTTTGCCCATTAAGAAATCTTTCAAAGTAGGAAAGTTGTAAGGGATCTATCTTGAGGAGTTAGTATCTTCTCATAATGTGCTTGTCTCGATCATTTTAGATAAAGATAGTCGTTTTACTTCGAGACGTTGGAGAGCTATGTATAAAGCTTTGGGAACTCGTTAGATATGAGTACCGTCTATCACCCATAAAAAGAATGTTAGAGGGAAAAGACGATTCAAACTCTGAAGGACTTGTTACGAGCAAGTGTGATTGATTTTGGTAGGAATTATGATAGCCTCCTGTCTTTAGCTTAGTTTTCTTATAACCATAATTATCACGTTAGTATAAGGGCCACTCCTTTTTGAGGCTCTGTATGAAAGAAAATGTCATTCACGACTTTGTTGTGCTAAAATAGGTGAAAAAGAATTATGTGTACCCGAGATTTTCCATGAAACTACGGATAAAGTTTTCCAAGTTACGAAAAGATTTGAAGCCGCAGTTTATCGGCAAAAGAGTTATGCGGATGATCGGATGAGACCATTGGAAATCCGAGTAGGAAATCATGTGTTTCTGAAAGCGTCACCTTGGAAAGGTGTAGTTAGGTTTGGAAACCAAGGGAAGCTTAGTCTCCGATATATAGGACATTCAAGATTTTGAAAAGAATTGGCCTAGTTGCTTATCGACTTAAGTTACCTAGTGAGCTTAGTGATGTGCGCGACGTGTTCCGTGTCTCGAATTTGAAAAAGTGTTTGTCGAATGAGACATCGATGATACCGTATGAAGGAGTTCGTATTGATGATAAACTCCATTTCGTTGAGGAACCAGTAGAGATTTGGACTCGAAAGTTCAAAAACTCAGGCGAAGTTGTGCCAATTTGGTCAAGATTAGATGTAATTCTAAATGAGGACCAGATTTTACGTGGGAACTTCGAGACCGAATTAAGTAAATATATCCTCATTCATTTCTATCTAAATCTAAATAGGACTTATTGAGGTAAAATTTCAGGACGAAATTTCCTAAACGGGGGAAGACTGTGACACCCGGAAAATTTCGGTTTAATATTCGTACTAGCTTAAATCGTGCTTAATTTTTGAAATGCCTCATTTGATTTAATTATGATAATTATGGTTTTATTAAAGTTAGATAAGCCCATTTTTGTGCATTGTTAAGCATTTCGTGATTTTTGAAATTGCTTAATCGCGTAGCAGTTAAATACCCGGTAATGAACGTTGGTGAATGCCCTATGAATTTTAACAGTCCAATAATTGATATAATGCTCGAAATAGCATCAAATAATATATTTTGGGTGTGTATAAGTGAAAACATAATAAAAACTAAATACGATGTATTTTATCCGATGTTTTCCGGTTATCGTGTGTGTTTCAGTTTTTGCCCGGTTTTACTACCAGTACACTACCCGTAGTACAGTAAAATATTTATTAATATATTTTTACTATTTTAAGTGTGAAAAATTAATATTGGAAGTATTATGATATATATGGAGTTAAAATTTAACAAGACTTGAAATTTACTTGGGATTTAAATGTGTAGTGTTTATATAAAATAAAGGGTATAATTTTTTTTTTTATATAAAATCCGGCCCCCCATGCCTACACACTATTCCCCATACAAATATTTTAAATCTCCAACAAATCTACTTTAAATCTCTTCTTACACTCCACCTTTAACCAACTTTACACACAATCCTATTACTAACACTTCACTCCACCCACACACCCTTCTCTCTTCTCTCCTCCCTCTCTAAAACCGAACCCACCACCTCCAACACTTCAAAATTCGGCCAAGACTTCACCACCATTCTCCACACTCACCTCTTTCACTTCCTAGCAAGTTCTAGTGTTCTTGAAGGTGTTTGATGCAAGTAGGAGCATCCAAGAAGTGTTTAAAGGCCAAATCCATCTTCTTCATCTTTTTCTAGTGTTCATCAAGGGTATGAACTCTTTTCATTTTGATTTTGTGGTTTGAATGTGTTCAAGATTGTGTCCTTGAAGTGTTGTTCACCAAACCTTAAACCAAAAGATGAATGTTTTTAAAATGGAAATGGGTTTTCTAAATGAGTGTGTGTATGTGTGTGCATGTGTCTGTATGTATATATATATATATATGTATGTGTGTGTGTTTTTGACTTTTATAAACAAAATTACATATGTGTTAAGTGGATGGTTCAATAATTTAGTGGAGGAAATGAGATGTTATGAATAAGTATATGATAGGAGTTATATTAAAATATGAATATGTATATATATGTATGTGTAAACCGTAGGTATGTATGTATATGGATATATATATATATGTTGGTTGAAATCATGTAAAGCTTGTTGTGTAGTTGCATTAAAATGGTTAGATCTTGACATGCAAATGTGTTTTAATGAAGCTAAGATACTATTGTCACTAGATGATTATGCATACCATGAAAAAGTGTTAGGAAAATACTTACAAAAATGTAGCCATATGACATGAAATTGGAAGATGTTACTTATGTGAAAAACTTGCTACATGTTTATTTAAGAAATGGCTAGATGTAAGTATGATAAATGTTTTGTTATTCTATGTATGACATGATAAAATATATGGTTTCTTAAAGTGTAAAATTGTTTTTAGATGTATGAAAATTAATGTAAGTAGTGATATATGATACTTGAAGTTTAAAAAGACTTAAAATGTAATTATTATACATTTTCGTAAAGATTTAAAAACTATATTATATTCTGAAATAAATCATATTTTTAGAGATTTATAAACTTTATAAAATAAGTATTTTAAATGTCTTATAAGAAAGAAATGATTTAAACCTTACAAATAATGGTTTTTAGTACAAAAATATGCGTAATGTGACACCCCGTAATTCCAGGTTAACAATGTTACCTACTTTTTATCTATTCCGTTACGTTTTATATAAGTTAAGGGTTCAATTTGTAATTAACTAAACTAGTTATTAACTTTGTAACGTAAACTAAATAACCTTTTAAAGTGTAAGGTCTTAAGAATAACTTCAAATTTAATCACCCAACCCTAGCCGACCCCCCCTTTATATCGTCATCATCATCACCGAGAAAATTATGAAAACGCAGCAACAACAAAACTCAATCGGAAAACCCTCGTCGATCTTTCCGGCAGCTGCAACCTGCTGCACCACTATACGCATCGAAACCATCTCCCTCGCTCTCGTGTCCCGTTCCTTGCTTCCGAACCTCCTGTTTCGCGGTGTTTCGGTTCGGATCAGCGTTAGCCGGTGACGGTCTCGAAGCAACAGTCGCAAACCCCCGTCTCCGATCATCTCTTTCGTCATTCTGGTAAGTAAAAATCAGCCCAATCGATCATTTGTATTGTCGTTTTCGTTACGGGGTTTCGATACAAGTTACGGGTTATTTCGGTTCAATCGTATGTGGCATGTGTAGGTATATTTAAGTTCTGTAGTAGCGTAAACAAATATCGTGTGCGTATGATGGTATGTATATAATGTTTGTGTGGGCTGCGCATATATGTATTGTGTTAGTATGTATCTGATATGCATATATGATATAAATATTGTATGCTTATATGAGTACAGAGTACTTCATACTTGGTTAGTAAATATATGTATAGGAGCAGCACTAAGTGTGTGTGGTTGTATATGGGTGATATGATGTTAACATGCGTATGTATATAAATTCAAACCATTAATATTAGCGATTGAATATATGCCATGTGCGCCTCTAAGTCTGATGCATATTTTGTAATCGAACACGTATGTATGCATGACGAGGCATGATAGCAACACGATATCATTACTTGTATTATCGATGTATGTATGTGATTTTATATATTTATATTTCATTAAATGTATGTGTAGATAGAAACAATAGGGTGCGAGCGTTGGTTAAGTATATGTATGATCATGCAGTATGGATAGGTATATAAATTCAAGAGCATGTTACATGTGATATGTATATACACGTGAATTTATTTGAGTAGGAAACAGTATAGTAAATCATGTGTAGGTATATATATGAAAGTTGGACAGAGGCCAATATAATATAAAGGTGATGATGTATATATATGTGAAATTGCATGCATAGATAAAAGTGTGTCATTATATGTAATTATATAATCGTATGCGTATGCTTTACATTGCGTGCAAACGAGTAAATTGTATGGTATGGGTAATATAAAAATATATATATATTTCTTGTGTATGCATAGGTGTATGAGTAGCTAATCATCATGCATGCTATATATAAAAGTACTTATTGGCAGTAAAAGTATAACTGTTATTATGATTTATGTGAGGATGATGTGAGTCGGTTTAGTTTAGTGATAATATGCATGAAGTACGTTGTGTGAAAGTCTATATAAGTGCAAGTATGAAATTATAATGTGTAGTATACGTGTAATTCTGTATGGTGTGCTACTATAATCATAAGAAAGACGAACCGAAATACTCGAAACCCTATCGAAAAATTCATGTTATATTTATATTAATTACATGTTCTTAGTTAATAATTAGTAAGTAATTATTTAAAACAGGTCATAGGGCAATCTAGGTCTTTTGTTGCATTTGTGCTGTTTTTTGCTGTGCGCTTCATAGATGAGTTCTTTGCCCGCTTTTAAATACTTTTTCGGGGAGAAAACATACAAATGATTTAATGTGCCTTCGGGCAACTATTTTTACAGCGCCTTCGGGCGGACTACATTTTTATGCCTTCGGGCAGGGCCAACTATGGCTACGTTTTACACCTTCGGGTGGGGTTTTCGGGCAAAACTTTATGCCTTCGGGCAGGGCCAAATATGGCTACGTTTTACACCTTCGGGTGGGGCCTTCGGGTGGGGCCTTCGGGCAAAACTTATTGCCTTCGGGCGGGGCCAACTACGGCTATGTTTTACACCTTCGGTTGGGGTCTTCGGGCATAACTCTTACGTTGCCAACTGGGGCAATGCTTTTGGTAAATAATATTATTGTTAAGGGCTTATTTTACCGGGCATTAACATACTTATAAAGTCCTTTTCTTTAGTCGAGATTATTTATATGCCAACTTCGGCATAACGGGGAAATTTGAGTAGTACTACGGGTTCGGCAGACCCCACCACTAGCGGGGAGCTAGTTGGTGCAAATTGTCCTTTAAACATTTGGTCATCCGTAGTGATGGCGACAAGGCAATTCAAGTAACGTTCAGTTTAATCTCGACGTGCTCGTGTAGTAAGCAAGGAGGTCTTGCAAACCAGCAATATATATTGATTTATCAAGGAAACTTACATTTTATTCATTTTATTTATTTTATTTAAATAAACTCATTGAACTCACCAACATTATTTGTTGACTCGTTTTAGTATGTTTTTCTCAGGGAACTAGGAAGGCGCACGAGTAGGACACTTGCATGCACTGGTCTTAAAACTATTACATTTTGTTATTTATACTGTTATTGGTTTTTGAAACGGTTGTTTGGGACGTGCTAACTTTATGCACGGGTTTTCATAACTTCGGTTGGTTTAACCTTTACTATTACGTACTTGGATTTGAGTACGGGGTTGTTTTCGAATTGCTTCCGCTAAACTTTGAGACTTTTCATTTTGAACACTTAACTTTTGATTATTATCTTAACAAGGACTTTTGTTTAAAACGTTGAGTCAGTATCTGCTGTAACTAATGGCTTGAGATCCTGGTATGTCACACGTCTAACGGATACCCCGTTTGTGGAAAATTGAGGGTGTGACACGTAAAACGCACCGGTTTTGCTTAAAAATGTAAAATATGTCAAAATATTATTTTCACAGATTCTTAAGTGTATTTTTATGTAAAAATATGATATTTAAAGTTTGGTACAAAAACCTAGAGTTTTAAACTCAAAAACGTGTAAACTATGTACCCGGAAAAGCCGAAAACGACGGTTTTCGACTCTAAAAGGTAATATTTTTGTAAACTGATTTAGATCAGAAACTTTGGATATATATTTTTAAGAGAACCTACTGATTTAAAAGTATTTATAAAGTAATGACAAAAACATGGGTATTGGGTTGCTTTGCGTGACCCGAAAACGTTCCCGAAAATGATGAAATTGACATACTTAGCTAATATTGTGATTTGTATGGAAAATATAAGAAATATGATTTTTGTTATGTGAAAATATGTTTAGATATATAATTTCATATGATTAATAAGTTGCTTATGAATACGTGGTTAAATATCCCGTTAAGTGTTAACCGTTATGTTGAAAAATGCATACTAGTTAACTAGAGAAAAATGTATATTTTTCTAAGTGTTATGAACTTTAATTATGACATGAGAATATTAAATTATATTTTCCTAAGTATATGAATAATATTGGATAAGTAAAAGTGTTTGTTTTACTTAGAAAAGTTAAAGTACTAAATATGACTTTTATGTGTCATTTCATGTGTGTTATATGTGTTTATGTGATTAGTAGTATGAAAGCTAATCAAAGAATAACAAAATAACAAAGTGTGTTTTATATATGTAACATTAATCGAAGGCTAAAGATCACCAACGGGTCATTAAAATTAAGGGTTGTTTTTGTAAATGAAATGTTTTCACACAAGTCTAGTTAGGTTTTGGTGAACAACCTACATGGTTTTAGACTTGATATATGTGTGCATCTTTTGAACGGGTCCTTTGTGTATAGGATGTTCTTAGGTGGTGTTATTGTTGGGCTTATATGTTCTAGCTTTTGGCGTATTCACTGTGAGTTTGTCGGCCCCTTTTTAAATAATGTTTTATTTAACTGTTTTGGGGGAAAAACATGTATTTGTTTATGATATTTTGATATGAATTGGGAGACATGTGAGTTTCTCGGCCCCTTTTTAAATAATGTTTTATTTAAATATTTTTCGGGGGAAAAACATTAATTTGTTTAACTTGTTTTGATATGAATTGGGAGACGAATATTGTGTTTGATCAAAATGATGGCATGAGTGTTTGATGATTTTACGCGTAATGCCCTCTCATAATCATTAATCTCTCTTGGAGAGAGAGACCACATGTTATATTGATAGATCTATCGGGATTGGAATTCCACCCCTCGTGATCAGTCGCTCTGATCGTGTTGACATACGGGGGAATATAAATAGAATGTTGTGAGGGAACCTCGTTTCTTGGTTTGATTATGGACTCATGACTTTGATGATTCATTTGTCTCTGGGCCTAGCTAGCCCTTGACGTACTGTCTTGTTGACGTCTCAAAGCCAAGCATATCTATTATGAATGAAAAGTGACTTTACTTTTGATTAAAACCCGAAAACTCACCAACTTTATGTTGACTCTATTTTTACATGTTTTTCAGGTACAAAGTGTTGGGCATGGGAATTTGTGGAAGGATAGTTTTTGGACTACAAACTCCACATTTGGTTTATGTGTTTTGGGACCGCTTTGTTTAAAATTTTGTTTGTCTTTACTTCAAACAATCTACGCTTTATTAATACAATATCATATTTTATTTTCTTAATGAAAAATTGTGGGATGTTGACGTATCAACATTAACACTTTTAATTACCTTTTAAATTAATGTGGATGTTTGCTTTATAATTAATGGGTGCCAACTTCGCTCCTTACACCACGATATCGTGACTTTCCGCTGCGACGATTTTTGGGGTGTGACACTATAGATCTAACATGTATATAATTGATGCTATATTTTGTGTGGATAAATATACATTCTAACTGTATATGTACAACATTGCTGTTAATCATATATATTGATGTTATATTCTGGGTGGACAAATTTTTTCGTTTTTTCAGGTACTCAATGGTGTTTGTTCCATTACCGGGATCGACAATCATAATAATAATGTTTCCTTTGGTGCTGCTTTATTGGCTTCCGAGACGGCTGAAACATACAAATGGCTGCTTAGATGTTTTTTGAAAGCATTTGGTAAACAACCCGATGTCGTTGTAACTGACCAAGACCCAACCATGAAAAAGGCTATTGGGGAGGTTTTTACTTGTAGTCGACATCGACTATGCATGTGGCATGTGATGCATAAGCTGTCAACCAAGGTGTGACAGATAATTTTGTTTTATGTTATATATTTGCTGTTTTTTATATATTTATGACGTTTTATTCTTTTTGGTATCTTTTTAGGTGGGCTTGACGCTTTGTAATACTACTGATTTCAAGCAACGTATCTGTGATATTGTTTGGATTGATTCTCTCAGTCCTGCTGCATTTGAAGTAGGTTGGCATTCTGTCATTCACGATTTTGATTTGAGCAATAACAACTGGTTGGCTGATATTTATGACATGAGGGAAACACGGATACCAGCTATCTATAGAGATGAGCTTATGTCTGGGTTGATGCGTACGACTTCAAGGTTAGAAAGTGAAAATCATTTTTTTGGACAAGTTTGTAATGTAAGGTCTACATTGCTTGAATTTCTTACCCATTTTGAGACTGCTATTGAGTCCCAACGTCACAATCAAAGGAAGAATGATCATGATACTCGCTATACTCGTCCACAATTAAAGACAGATTTTGTTCTTGAAAAACAAGCTTCTCAAATATACACTAAAACATTATTTCTGGACGTTCAAGTCGAGATTGTAGGTATTGAAAAATGTTTAAATGTGAAGCTCGAGAACATTGAAGGATTTACCAAGTTTTTTTATCAAAGACTTTGATCAGTTGTGTAACTTATATTTTGAGGTATGGTGTTTTTTTCAAAGACTTTGTTATATAAAAAATACTTTACTATTAATTTCTTTGGTGTTTTTATACAGGTTATGTTTCGACCTGAAGACACAACAATACATTGTTCATGTAGAAGGTATGAACAATTTGGATTGCTTTGCAGACACATCTTTTATATTCTAAAGTTGTACGATGTTAAGGAGTTTCCAAGGGAGTACATTCTTAAACGTTGGACAAGAGAAGCAGTTCCTAATATTTTATACCGTCAGTCTAGCTATAGTGGTTTTTATACAGATCTTTATGATCGTAATCAATCTGTGGTACGTGAGATTTTCACTGTTCAAGAGTACACTTTGAGTCGTCTTTACGACGACATTGAGGCGTTGTCTCTGTACAAGGAGTATGTTGAAGCATACAAGACGAAGGCCGATGAACTACAATATGTTGTTCCACCTCCTTCTAAGATGGATAGGGCATCTGAGTTAAATGGTACTTGCAAGTACAACAAACGACCTGTACGAGTACCAGTTGGATACAAGTGTAAAGGATCTGGTGTCCACACCAAACGTATTAAGTCGAAACAGGAAGAGGAAATTGTAAAAGCAGGCAAGAAATCAAGACAGTGTCAAAACTGTAAAGAATATGGACATTATGCATCAACTTGTTCCAAACCTCCCAAGAAAACCAGAGTTAATACAAAGGAGAAAACTTTTGACACCGTGTCTGCTGATAACTGAAACTTTTGTATAGATTTATAGTAAAATATGTCCAGGAACAATGTTATGACATTTCAGATCTATTTCTATGTCTATCTCAACACCATCATTTGATTTTTATGATATGATGTTTTGTTTGTCTTTTATGGTGCCTTTTAGTGTTTTTGTGTAGTTTTTTTCACATGCATCCTGTTTTTTTTCTACGACGATTAACCATTAGCAGTAGATTAAATATATAACAAAGTTAAACATGCATTGTTTTAAAACACCATCCAAACCAAAAGAAAATTATTCAACCAAAAGATATAAACACAAACTAACTAACCCTAACAGATCATGCACTGTTTAGGGTCTCCACATCCACTGAGCTTTTTTTCTTATTCTCCTCCATCTCTTGAACAACTTCCTGCACCCTCACACTGAATTTGCTGTTCCCACCAAGCTGAGTCTTGTAGAATTTAAGAGCTTCATCCCTCTATGGTGTTTGTTCTAGCTTCATCAACATATCGATCATCTGCATGCTGTTTTCCTCGACCTCACGTGTAAAAGCTGATACATTCTTCAATGAACGTAGACAAGCATCCCTTGTTAGATCTTCTTTAACTTTTATGCACGACACCATCTTCATAACGTTTTCTTTTGACGATCCCATTGTTGGAATGTATATTGATGTTGTTTTGAATGTTGTATAAGTTGGATTGTGTAGTATGGGGTTTAATATTTATGGAGAAGGTGGGGTTGGTTTAAGAGGTGTAGGGTCATTTATTAATTTTAATGGCGTTTAATTCATCTTTATTCAATAGCTGCGATTGAGATTTCGAAATGACGTCAGGTGCCTTTTCACTATTGATTCCATTTGATATCTGGGCAATCCAAAGGTTGATAAAAGCCTTTATTTATTGCGTTTACAGCTGGTTGCAACTACTATAATTAATGCTTGTATTATATATACGGTGGTGTTTATTCATAACTCCTACATAGACTGATATCATTACTTTCACCTATACCATCAAATCAATAGCTATGGCGTCTGGTTCTTCATCAAATGAATCCGGTGAGAAACTTTACTTATTTGATTTGGTAATGAATTAATACAAAAAAGACGTTGCTATGGTAAATCTAATAGGTTTTACCATGAAGACCATCAAAGAATCGGTCAAAGAACGTGACCAGATAAACAAAGAACTTAGTCGACTTCTTGAAGACACCATCAGAGATCTTGCCATCACCCTGTTTTATTCCATATTCAGCTTCCAACTAATTTAAAATAAAAGAAATAAAACTCATTATAAGTAAATGTAGTTATGACGTTATATCTATGGTGTTTTTTACATCATGTCTCGTTTTTTTTACATGATGTTTACTGTAGCATACATAAATGATATACCTCATGATATACCTCATCTACATCTTTCTCAGCAGTTTGATCTCCATCAACCCCATCACCCTGTTTTATACCATATTCAGCTTCCAACTAATTTAAAATAAAAGAAATAAAACTCATTATAAGTAAATGTAGTTATGACGTTATATCTATGGTGTTTTTTACATCATGTCTGGTTTTTTTACATGATGTTTATAGTAGCATACATAAATGATATACCTCATCTACACCTTTCTCAGCAGTTTGATCTCCATCAACCCCATCAACCTGGAATTGGTGACAGAATCAAGTCAACGTTTAGTTGTAACACAACAGGTATAAAATACATGAAGTGTAAAATAACAAATTTTGGTGTTATACCTGATAGTCATGTATAGGTCGGACTCACCGGCATGTCGGTGTTATATCTTTTGTATGTATTTGTAGCTTTTGGTATTAGCGAACCTATAGATTCGCCCGTAGCACAGAATAGTTTTTCTGTTTTTGTCGACCGGGCGAACCTGTTTGTGCCCGGCGAAGCTATCTGGTTCGCTAGATAGATTCGCTGTCAGCGAATCTACCAGCGAACCTAAAGCTGCTATATATTGTAACCTTATCCTATTGCAATGTAACTTTTGACAAAATCTTATCCAAACCCTTGTATCGTGTGTGTGTTTCCAGGAGGTGCTAGGAGCTTATATTATCCATCTTTGTAGCTTATTTACCTCTTGTTGTGTGGTTTTGATCTTGTTCTTGGTTGTTGGGTTATATTGGACTTTGTTTGTTTGAGTCAAGTGTGTTTCGTTGTAATACAAATCATTATAGCACTGAAATAACGATCTAGATGGACCAACAATATGGTATCAGAGCCATAGTGCTCTTGATTGTTTGATCCTAGAGATTTTTGTGATGTTTTTGGGGTTTTTGTGTCAAAACACTATTTGATTCATTTCTCAACTGTTTTGTGTGTTTCTGTGTTGTATTTTACTTGGAACTTGTCACTTTTGGTCATAGGAAGCTTTAGAAACAAACAAATCTACAACTGGTTAAGTTTTGAAGCTGTTCTGATCGTTTTTGAACTGAAACTGTTTTATCCGTAACCCAGCGAACCTGTTTGTTCATCCAGCGAATCTGGGTGTTCATCCAGCGAATCTAATACAATCTAGTGTTCTGTGTTTCAGTGTTTCTGTTTAGCGAATCTAGCATTTTATTGAACGAAAGTTCACTTGTTTGGCTCATTGTGCAAGCGAACCTGTTGCCAAAATCATTTGGGCTCAAATCCTCGTTCTAACATCGAATCTATTGGGCGAAACTGTGCCTGTTGTCGAGCGAACCTGTTTGTTTGTTGAGAGAATCTGCTAGCGAATCTATTGTCTTTGAGCGAATCTATTCAGCGAATCTGTCACCAGCGAAACTGAAATCTGTTTGAAATTGTGTCTACGTCAACAATGAACATGCTTGAATTGAATAGAAAAGCCCAAGCTGAAAATGAATTCAATTCATTCGTTGGATTGAAGCACGAAAATCTGACTGAAATAACGAATCGATTTTTATGTGTGTCAAGCAATCTCAAAACTTATGATGAACAATTGGGAAATCATGAGCAAGTGACAAAGCTTTTGGATTCTCTTCCTTCCAAATGGAGTCCTCAAATCAAGGTGCTGAAACAAGAAAGAAATTTCTTTGACCTTAAACTAATGGAAGTGATAAACAAGTTAAAGTCACTTGATCTGGATGTAAAGAGAAAAGAATACAATCAAGCCATGATGTTTGCAACTGTCTCTCCTCAGAATTCTGCACTGATTACATCCGCTGCAAACTCACCTAGTGCAGTCTCTGGAGGATTATCAAGTTATGAATCTGTCAAATCCGGTGATGGTTCCACAAGTGTAGGTGCTGACTCAAATGCATCCATCACCACTCAGATTTTATCTGACACTACGGCCTTATCTGGGATGCTTGTTCAAAATCACGAAGCTTTAATTGGTGAAGTTGTTGAAGAATCTGTTCTCAGTGACAATTACGTTGATTGTTTTGATCCTTTTAAAGAGTTTTATGGTGTAGAGGTTGAGAATGTTAGAGTGATTGATGAGGTTGAAGAGGAAACAAATACTGGAAAGGTTGCTGAGGATAGTTTGATTGAAGAGGTTGCGGATTATGGTTTGACGGAAGAGGGAAAGAATCAGGAAGAAGCTGTTTGTTCTGGATTAGTGTGTGATGAAGTTACTGGAAAGAAAGAAAAGGTCACTGTCAACGTTGATAATGGGGCAGAAAATGCTGGTACCGATGCTGATAATGTTATGGAATCAAAGCTTGACATGGAAGCCATGATTGAACAGGCAAAGCTTGAAGCTGTGAATGAATACAAGAGGAACACTCCTTACTGCCAGTGTGATCGTGCTCTTGCGGCCGAAAAACTGATAGTGGGTCTTCCGTATGATGTCGTTGAGGATATGTGTTCATCCGCATGCAAAATTCGCTTGATCGGTATTTATAAGGCAAATAAACTGTTAATGACAAATGAAAACGAATTGAAGACAATTAACAAAGAGCTTAAACAGAACGAATCAAAATTTTTTGTTAAATTGAGAGAGACTTTAAAAGAAAACGAACATTTGAAAAGATCCCTTTTAGAAAGGAACTGTGAGGTAAACTATTTGACTGAGCAAGTCACTCTTGCTGAATTTGAAACAAGAAAACTCAAAAATAAACTGGAACAATGGACTATTGCCAGTATGAAAAGGGAGGAGTTATGGAAGAAACAAAAGGGGGCTAGATTTAAGACCGGGTTGGGTCATAAAGATGATGCACAAGTATATCCTCCACCTAGTACCTTCTGTTATTCTCCTACACCCATTCCTCATCCTTCAAATGAGTTGATTCAAGAGATTATAAAGAATGATACTAACAGCTCTATTGCAGGTTTAAGTGAAGTGAATCTTAAGGAGGTGAGAGAGGATTATGCTTATGGTGAAAGCAGTGGTCTTGGAAGTTCTAGTAACTCTAGCCTTGATTCAAAAAAGACTGTTGAAGACAATAGTTTGAATGTCTTTATTTCTAGTCAAGTTTTAACTTCAAAGGATATTTTGTGTGATATTAATTCTGGATGCTCAATTTCAAACTTAAGCAATTTGAATGATGATGTTATTGGAAATGTTTGTGTGAACGACAAAGCAAAACTTTCAGGTCAAGTCTCTGAAAGTCAAACCAAAACAAATTGTTTTCAAAAATTCTTGTCTCATCAAATTCCATCTTTCACACCAATAAGAATTTCAAAACCGAAAGACAAGGAATCATCTTTTTCATACATTGTTAAACCTAAAGCTGCACCCTCTAAGGTAAAAGTCACAACAGGTAAGTCAAAAGAGTCTTACGACTCTTGCAGTGATTGTAACTCACAAACATCTGATAGTAATGAAGAGACTGCTAAATGTTCTAAAAGAAGTTTAAAATCTCATTGCTTTCAGTGTGGAAATATTGATCATACTGTCAAACACTGCCTGTGATTGTTGAAAATAGTTCAAAGCATAGATCTTTTGGAAAGAGATTGAATTCTTTTGTAAATAATTTTTTCAGTAAATCATCAACTGTTCAAAGACCTAAGTATACTAAGGCTTGAGTCCCGATTTCAAAAGCCTAATTTGTCTTGCTTTGTATATATGTAAATAACTTTTTCATTTTCTTCCTTGAAAATCCGTGGGTCACTCTTTTCTTCGCTCCTTTACTTTTATTTTATTTCCTTTTATTTTCCATTTTATTCTGTATATATATATTAAGAAAATCTGAAAAACAAAAATTTCTTATTAGATAGCTATAATACAGTATAGAAATTTTGGGGGAGATATTAAAGATTAACTACTTATAGTTTTTCAAATTTTGCTATTTTTCAGGATCCCCGTTTTGATTGATGTTGAAGAGACGCTGAAGGAAGTCAGAAGCATTGTGTTCGGGATATGTTAGATAGGCTCGGCCCGAAAACAAAGTAAACAGCGATTGTGCAGCCAAACATAACGTTCAAGATCTAGGCAATAAGGATTATCCTCTTGACATGATTGGATTGCACAAAGATACGGGTTCTGTCAAAAATGGGTTGAGAGCGTCAAATCTTTGCCTTGATTTCCCTAAACATCCCAAATCACCCTCACCCTATCCCCGAATTGAGTTTCTAGTTTGCAAAACAAATAAAAAGTTGCTAGTGATGCTCTTCGGAAAAACCTCTGAGTGAGTTACTTGTTAACTCCTCAGAATGTATTGAGTCAAAAGTGCTTAACTCCTCTGCTATACGGAAGTATTGACCTGGAGTTGGTGGATCTTCTCTGCTATACGGAAGTATTGACCTGAAGATTCACCGAGCATGCTCAAATGTTTATCTCCTCTGTTATACGTCGGTATAGACCTGGAGCTCTGAACTATTTGAGTTTCCCAAATAATAAGTCGCATTGTGTTCAAAAGAATCAATTGCTGACAAGCTCCACTCACAAAAAGATGCAAAAATTGCACAAGTGTCAAAAGAAGCTAATGCATCGATCAATATTCAAAATTTGATCCTCGAAATTCAAGCAAAGTCAATCATATTACTCAGATATCTCCTGATGACAGAACCTGTTCTTTTTACCTAGATGTCTGTGGGGACCGAGCTGTCTGAGCTTCTTCAATCAAACCAAAAACATGATAAAAGAAGTTGCTGATCTCTTGTTGAAAGGACTAAGGCAAGGGTTTAAATGGACAAACATATCTGCAATCCCGCCAATCTATGATTTTCCGGATTCTGCTCGAAAAACGTCATGAAAAATATATATATATATATATATATATATCCTTCTTTAGTTTTAATTTCTAGCTTTTTCTTTCACTTTATTTATTTTTTATTATTATTTAGGTAAATGTTTTTTTTGTATTCGGAGCGTCGAAATCGTGGGGCGTTTTCATGGTTTTGCAAAGGATTTGAAATTTCAGAAAAACCAAAAATATTTTCAATTTTTCTTGTTTTGAGTCCCAGCGAATCTACTAGCGAACCTACATGTTCGCCCGAAACCTCTTCACATCGCCGTGGTTTCTCTTGACCTTTGGTCTTCGGGCGAATCTAAAGTTCGCTAGTGTTTTCGCCAGCGAACCTGTGACTGTATATATATGTAGTGACAGCGAAACCTTTCACAAGTTCGCTGTCACTATTACTGTAGCCGTTTCACTTTTCAAAACAGTCGCACGTTCGATTCTCACTCACCAACCGTCTTTTTCACAATAAACTGACCTTATTACATCTGGTATGTCATCGTCTTCATCTTAATCAACTTTTCATATCATCAACTGTGCTTTTAATCACTTTAAATCTATCGACCCGTCATATAATCTGTGTTGATGTTTGATTTGTGTTGTTGTTAAATGATAGTTGTTTAGTAGACTCGTCTTATGGTCATACTGCTTAATCGTTGCCTTGATTGTGTGATTAATGGTTTTTCGACTGAGATTTGGGAGTTTTTCAAAAACTAGGGTTTCCAGCGAACCTATGTGTTCGTCTGGCGAATCTGAACGAAAGTTCAAAATTTCGAGCGAACCTATGCCGTTATGCCGCCCGTGCATCAGCATAGATTCGCCCGAGTGTTTCTAGCGAACCTATACATTCGCTCGACCAAATGACTGATTTTTCATGTCAGCGAATTTATAGGTTCTGATGCCAAATCTCAGGTTCGCTCATGCAGCGAACCTGTTCATACCAACGAATCTATCTACTGTTTTCAAAACGTACGTTTCTAATCAATTTCCGTTTATTTTTCAGGCACGATGTCTACGTTATTTTTTGAAAGAAAGCACAATATGTGTGCTTTACTGGACGAGAATCATGAAAAGGCGGGTGGCTATCGAGATTGTATTAGATGGTTGAAATCGTCCCACATTCATCACGCTATCTCCCATTCACCAACCATCTACGAGCTGCACATCAGAGATTTCTGGAGAACAGCGGTGATGAATGTGTCTGTGCAGCCATCACGGATCTGTGCCAAATTTAGTGGGTTTGACTTGGAGTTTACCGAAGCCGATGTGGCAAGGATTTTGAGGTTAGAGGACGATGTAGGTGAGGAGGTTTCTATGACTGCTGAAGAGGTTTACGGGGCGTTTAGGACTGCTGGTTATGAGGGCCCTATGCCGGGGGAGAAGAAGATGGAGTTTGTGAAATCCTATCTGATCCAAGAATGGAGATACATTGCACACGTCTTTATTATGTGCTTGGATCATAGGAAATGAGGCACTAATGGATTGAATCTTGATTGGGCTCGGGCTATGATGTTATTTTGTCGAGGGCAGAAAGCTAATCTAGCCAAATTGATCTACAATTACATGCTAGAAAACATCCATGCCACTAAGGGGAACAAGTGGCTGATGTATCCCAGATTCTTGCAGATGATTCTCAATGACAAGCTGCCCAATCTGCCGGTTGCTGGTGATGTGCTGAAAATATGGGAGATGCATTCGAGGATTTTTGGGGATTGTAAATCGGCACGTTCCGATTGTGTTGGTAGGACTACATACTTGTGGGAGAATATGTACCCCGCGGATAGATGGGTACATATTCAAAGGTTGATGGAAAATGAGAGGAAACGGGGTGGTGAGAACGTAGAGGTTGTTGAGAAAAGGTTGAAGAAAAGGAAGCCATACGCTAAGGAAAAGGATTATTCGTTGGATCGGGAAATAGAGGAGATTCAGGCTGAGATTGATCAGGGTAGAGAGAAAAGGACCAAAAGGAAATCGGATGCTCCCACTGAAGCGGCAAAGAAAGCAAAACAGGATGTTCTGGGTACATCAGCTGAATCAGTTAGTGAGTTAAAGGGTGAGATTGAAAGTCAGAAGGCTGAATTGGGGGATTTGAAGGATAAATATGCTGATTTGGAGACGAAGGATGCTGAGAAATCAACAGTTATTTTTGAAATGGGGCGGATGATGAGGGATCAACAGTGCCTGATAGTTAGAATATTCAAGGAGCTGAATAGCTTGAAGGAAAAGGATGGGTCAGATCCGGCTATGTCTGAGGCAGAACTGAAAAGCTTAACGGATGCTGCAAAGTATCCGTTAATGCAATGTGAGTTTGGGGACAAGGATAGAGGTAAAACCGCTGAAGAATTATTTGATGAAGATATGGGGATCAATCTGGATGTGTTTACTGGGCCCGAGGTTGTTGTTAGTACTGAACCGGAAGTTGATGTGAATGCTGATAGTGAGGAAGATTTGGAGGATGAGCCGGAGAGATATAAAGTTGAAGAAAAAGGGGTGAGTTATCAGGTTGATCACATTGATTTGGACAAATCTGAATGGTTTAAAAGGGATGAAGAGGTTGTTCCAGAGGTACCTATCTTTCAAAATATCGACGAGCCAAACACCTCTCAGTTGGATAGGCAAGTGATAGCGTGGAAGTATAACAGTCTTGTAGATGCGTACATGATTAAGAGAAGGGGTGGGGATATCTGCTATATAAAGAACAGGAAGCATTTTGCCACCTTGCCTCGGTGGGATCTGCGAAGGTTAGCTGAACTACCTCTGTTGGGAAAGGAAGATAGCGGGAGAGCATGTGCATTTGAGGTTACAATTAGAAGGGTTGCGGAGAATAATTTTGTAGATTTTGGGTATCAAAAGCCGAGGCGAATGAGACAAAGAAGGATAGGCACTGGGTATCTTGGAAGGGAAAGGTTGTTCTGAAGATTGAAGCTCCAAAGATCATGACACGGGTCAGGGTTCCGGATTCGCAGCCACCCAGACTACAAGATTTCCTCAAATGGTTTTATGACAACAGTACGGGTGAGGCAGTTATTAGACTTAAAGGAGAAGACCGTCCAGAAATACGTCTGTTTGATCCTACGGAGGTCTTCTCATTCTGCGATGAGGACTTGAAGGTATTGTGCGAGAACCGCATTAAGCACGGGGCATGAGACGATACGCGGACTGAAGCGAACTTGTTCGTGAAAGTCGCTAACAAAGCCCGGGGTATTCGTGCTGAGCTAAGGAGTGTTAATGAAAGGTTGAGGATGACAGATGATCAGAACATGGATATTGATGACTTGTCCAGACAGCTTGATAATCGATAGAAAGAAGGTTTGAGAAACCTGTTGAGGTTGTTGATTTGGATGCGGGCGGTGAGGAGCATACTGAAGAAGTACAGGCGGAAACGATTGTTCTGGATGTGCCTGATACAGTTGACACCGAAGCTGAGTTTGTGAAGTCAATGTTGGTGTTCAGTGAAGACGATGAGGCCGGATCTGAAGATGTGACAAATCCGTTGGCCGGGATTGAAGCAAGGGCAGGAGCGTACATTGAGAATTTATGAAGCCGAAAAAGACGGAGCTTAAAAACAGAAGACTTCCCCGGGTGAGGTCCAACCTAGGGGGAGTATTGATAGTCATGTATAGGTCGGACTCACCGGCATGTGGGTGTTATATCTTTTGTATGTATTTTGTAGCTTTTGGTATTAGCGAACCTACGGGTGAATCTATAGATTCGCCCGTAGCACAGAATAGTTTTTCTGTTTTTGTCGACCGGGCGAACCTGTTTGTGCCCGGCGAAGCTATCTGGTTCGCTAGATAGATTCGCTGTCAGCGAATCTACCAGCGAACCTAAAGCTGCTATATATTGTAACCTTATCCTATTGCAATGTAACTTTTGACAAAAATCTTATCCAAACCCTTGTATCGTGTGTGTGTTTCCAGGAGGTGCTAGGAGCTTATATTATCCATCTTTGTAGCTTATTTACCTCTTGTTGTGTGGTTTTGATCTTGTTCTTGGTTGTTGGGTTATATTGGACTTTGTTTGTTTGAGTCAAGTGTGTTTCGTTGTAATACAAATCATTATAGCACTGAAATAACGATCTAGATGGACCAACAATACCTCATCTACATATGTAACCTGAATTTGATCATTGTCCTACGTTGAGAAATAAACATAATCATTATAACATTGAACTAAATACATGATGTTTTAACAAGTACCAAACACATGAGATCCATGTTTTACTTGAGGTGGCAAGCTGTATTGCGACACCGCCCTGATCATCAAATGATTTCCAGATCCTGACACCTCAACAAGTTCGTCTTCAGTTTGTTTATAATACTCAATAATGTCTTCCAGGTAAGGATCTACATCATTTTTCCAATCAACATCATCATCATTATATTTGTTTGCATAATCATCATACACCTTCTCACTATCAACATCAACATCATCTTCAGTGCGTTTTAATTCTTCCTCATTGAATGTTTCCTCATTTCCCACCACTTCAGGCCTTATATCATCATAGACAGTTAATGATAGATTTTTCTCATTTTCAGCTTCATCCACATCCATTTTCTCTTTAGTTGGTGGTTTTTTCTTCTTCTGAGCACTTTCCTTTGGTCCTGCTCTCCTCAATTTAGCTTCAATGTTGACTAACATCTCACTATTAACATATTCAACTGGGCACATTTTCCTGACTTTATTATTCTCCCTTTCAAGCTCACGTACAAGCACCAACTACATAAATTCAATAAAATTCATGTTAGTTATAAAAAATGGTCTCAAGACGTTATAAAAGAGTTTTAAGAAAGAAATCAAACAGCTAGAACAAGTAGTGGCCCATTGAACTTAGTATCGGGTGTCCATGTTGCCCTTGTCCTATTTAAACAACTGATTAGATAGTCACACCATTTAAGATCTTTAATATCTCTGGCAGTGGTGTTTCTTTTTATGCTTGTCAAGAACCTCAAGTTCACCACACTATTCTTATTTGTTTCACCAACAATTGTGAAAAAACCAACCAAAAAATTTATCATGAAATATCTCCCAATCACATCCATTTTGCTGACTCTTTCAAAAAATCCTAGGACATATGGCCTCTATGCCTAATCTGTCCCCCCAAACTGTTGTCTCCATTCATTGATAGGTTCACATTTCACATGTGGCCTTCTATCCACAACATCTGTTTTCCCAATTGGGATCCCCAACACCTCATTAATCAATGCTGGTGTTACTGTCACACCCCGGGTTTGGCATGCCCGGACGTGTGACCCGATTGGTACCTGCTTCGATTATTTTATTCTGAAAACACAGAGTTCAATGCAGCGGAATATTTTTCTCAAAACTTGGTCTCATTTCATAATATTTCACAATGTTTGCAAACATCATTTTCATATAACTGGGCTTAACTACCCGTTATTTGACATTGTTTTCATATAACTGGGCTTAACTGCCCGTTATTTTACAAAACATAGTAATTTCATATTACTATGATATTTAAAGCCACAAGATTTCTTCATCGAATGCGTCCATTCTTCCTTGATGTATCTTGTGCTTAATTAGCTAACATGCACATGTAAAACATCATATGTACAACATGGCACTTAGCATTTCCATTCTTTTATTCATTACCTGTAAAAGGTTTTAAAAATAAAACATCAGCGATAATGCTGGTGAATATCATCTGTAGACCCAAATCATTTAAAAGCATGAAAGCATTAATTTAGATTAACCATACTAGGAACATGGATAAAATACACACCATGTTGCACACTGATAACAGTTTGTTGGCTGTGAGTTATTTCATTATAACTTTGGTGCCTAGGGAATCTCACTCATTTGGGCACACAAACTGTACCAGCCACGCTTAGTTACAGAACTCACCGTATGAGTTCTGCCTAAACACGTGTATACCATTTCTGATCAAACCGTACGTGCCAAGTGTCCGTCTCGTATTTTACCAGCATGCATTAATAAATTAACTACTTTTCATTCTGGTTTCGAAATAACAAAGATTTCGTAAAAGTAGTTAAAATACAAATGTATTCACCTTAATCAGAATAACTGTCATTGGACAACACTTCTTCTAACTCTCTAACCTTTCTGAGCAAGATCCTTGTGCACTTTCAATCTATACATGTGGCTTAACTGGCGCCACTATAACAGTTATGAAGTTTGGTTCCTATTTATAATTAGGGCAAATCTCAGTTATTAATTATGTAAGGAGGGGGGTACTGGCTTGTCATCGTCGTGGTCAACTATGGATAACTCTATCTAGTTTAGACATGGTTGATCAGTCCATGTCTAGACCAGGGTCAAGTTACCCAATGTCTACCCCGACCCTGACCCTAAGTCCCACAAAATATATACTAATATTTATAACTATTAACTAGACATAAATTTAAATAAAAATATACCTCTTAAACTATCTACGGCAATTTAACGTAGAGTCTCCCTACTCATGCTCCAAAACGACTACTAACAACACCCATCAGGGTACTCTATATTCGGGATTCTCTAAACTAGAGCGTTCCCGTTAAAAGAAATTGATATATAAATTTTAACCCAAGCCTTCTATATATAGAGAACGAGCAAGTAGCTTAAATACTTTCAGTATCGATGTGGGATGTAAAATTGACATGCTAGCTAGCCTGGTTACTTTTATTATTAGAATTAATTAATTCAGCTGCTTCATTCGTTTTTCTCGTATAACTTTTAAAATATAGCCTTCTATAAAATTATAAAAATACCGCTAGGACGAGCTCATCATTCTCTACGCATCGACCTAAGTTTCGTTAGAAACGGAGAAAGTTCAAATATAATATAATATTATTATACGACGGTCTCCTATTATAATAATTGCTCGCCTAAACATCTCATGTGCTAATTCGTTTCTTAATCGTTTGGCAATATTTGAAATACGATTGTCGTATATATACCAACTACTTAATTACGACCACAAGGTTGAGTATCCTAACTAATAATTCGGATACGAAATTTTTATAGGTGTTACATCCTCCCTACCTTTATTTAAATCTCGTCCTCGAGATTTATTATAACAGGTGAGGGTACCTCTTTTTCATCTGTGATTCTAACTCCCAATTATATTCTGGACCACGCCGGGAGTTCCATCTTACTTTCACAAGAGTTAATATTTTCCTCTTTAACCTTTTCACTTGTTTGTCTTCTACCTGCAAGGGTTGTTCTTTAAACTTCAAGTTTTCATCAACCTCTACGTCCTCTAATGGCGTTTTTAATGTCTCGCCTGCCAGACATTTTCTTAGATTTGATACATGAAACACATCATGTATTCCGTTCATTTGCTCTGGTAGCTGCAACTGATAAGCCACCGATCCTACTCTTTTAATTACCTTGAAAGGTCCTACAAAACGTGGACTAAGTTTCCCTTTCTTTCCAAATCGGACAACACCTTTCCAAGGTGAAACTTTTAACAACACCTTATCATCTTTGGCAAATGCTAACGGCTTCCTTCGTTTATCAGCATATTTCTTTTGTCGTTCTCTAGTTCATTTCAAATGCTCTCGGATTTGGAGAACCTTATCAGTTGTCTCCTAGACAACTTCTGGTCCCGATAACTGATTTTCACCAATTTCAGACCAACATACAGGGGTTTTGCATTTTCTGCCATACAAGGCTTCAAATGGCGCTGCATTAATACTTGAATGATAACTATTGTTATAAGAGAACTCCATTAATGGCAGATGATCATCCCAACTACCACCAAAGTCAAGCACGCACGCTAGAAGCATATCTTCCAAAGTTTGTATGGTTCTCTCACTTTGTCCATCAGTTTGGATGATTTAACTTCGTTCCCAAAGCTTTCTGGAAGCTTTTCCAGAATCGGGATGTAAAATGACTCTCTCGATATGATACTATGGAATAAAGCACACCGTGCAAAGATACTATTTCATTAACATAAAGCCGTGCCAACTTATCAACAGAGTGTGTTTCTTCCATTGGAAGAAAATGGGCAGACTTTGTGAGTCTGTCAACGATGACCCAAATCGTATCATTCCCACGACTGGTTCGTGGAAGTTTAGTGATAAAGTCCATGGTTACATTTCCCATTTCCATACTGGTAACTCTAACTGTTGCAATAAACCAGATGACTTTTGGTGTTCTGCTTTAACTTGTGAGCAAGTTAGACATTTTGCAACGTATGTAGTAATAGGTTTCTTCATGCCTATTCACCAGTAATTGCTTTTTAGATTTTTATACATTTTGTCTCTTCCTGGGTGCATTGAATATTTAGATTTGTGAGCCTCTTCCAAGATCCTTTCTCTAAGATTACCAGTAATTGGCACCTAGATACGCTTATTCATTCTAAGAATTTTATCGTCTCCTTTAACTAGTTGATTGAGCATTCCATTCATTCCTTCTTTCTCAATATTTTCATTTTCCTGGGCCATCAATTAAGCATCCTTTAGTTGATCCATTAAATCAACTTGTAGTTCAAGTCGTAAGGCCCGAACTCTTTTAGGTTTTTCATGTTCTTTTTTGCTTAAGGCATCAGCCACAACGTTGGCTCTCCCCCTCGTGATAATAGATTTCACAATCATAAGCACTCAAGACTTCCATCCAACGTCTTTGTCTCATGTTTAACTCCTTCTGATCAAATATATGTTTTAAACTCTTATGAACATAGTATATAGTAAATCTAGCTCCATAAAGATAGTGCCTCCATAACTTTAGCGCAAAGATTATGGCACCTAACTCTAAGTCATGAGTTGGATAACCTATTTCATTGACTTTAAGTTGACGAGATGCATAAGCGATAACTTTATATCGTTGCATTAACACACACCCAAAGCCGGTGTATGATGCATCACAGAATACAACAAAGTATTCGTTACCTTCAGGCAATGCTAAGATTGGTGCATTCGTCAACTTTTCTCTTAGGTTTTTAAAAGCTTCAACTTGTTCTGGTCTCCATTTGAAAGTTTCTTTCTTTCGAGTTTTCTATAATCTTGATATCCTTAATATACTCAATGTTCTCAACGTTCATAGTCTGTGGTAAAGCTAGCTAGTTTTCTTATAACTAGTGATCCAACTACGCCATTATCCCTATCATGACTATGGTCGTATCATCTACCAACCATTTCAAAATCTCATTATAGGGCAAGATTTTATATGATAGGTCATTTTCCTAAATTTGGGGGCCAAGTGTGGTTAGCTATTTACCACTTTGCATGTTCAAGACATTCTTAATAAGTATCTTTCAGAAGTTATCTTCCCTTTATATAAACATATACTCATTTTGCCAAGTGTGCCACTAACAATGGCATACACTTTCAGTTTGTTTATTATGCGTTACGATCACTTCACATATTGTAGCATGTGTTCTTCGTTTAGTCAGCATAGTTCAAATTCATGGTCACATTATACTTGTCTGTATGCTTTCAGTTTACCCATCATTTTTCAAATATATGGCCACGTCATACTTGACTGTATGCTCTTAGTTTAGGCATCATTTTCAAATATATAGCCACGTCATACTTGACTGTATGCTCTTAGTTTAGCCATCATTTTCAAATATATGGTCACGTCATACTTGACTGTATGCTCTTAGTTTAACCATCATTTTCAAATATATGGCCACGTCATACTTGACTGTATGCTCTTAGTTTAGCCATCATTTTCAAATATATGGCCACGTCATACTTGACTGTATGCTCTTAGTTTAGCCATTATTTTAAGTGCACGACTGCATCATATACTGAAGTATAGGCTACTCTAGTTATCACTTTCAATGTTTCATAGCAAAAGTATTTTTAGTACAGCGTTCACATTTACACTGACTTTTATTAAAGCTTTGATAATCATTTGGGTATGATTTTGACAATATATTCAACAATTTGCCTTTTATGTCTCACTAATACTTCTAATCAAAATCCTTAGAGTCTTAATTATTCTTGTCCTTAAGGCGTTTTAGTTCTTGTAACACCATGTCTCTCATATCATTGAATATAACATTAATACTTGCAACAATTCTCTTTCGATTCTTTTATCATTTGGTATCCATCTTCTATAGCTTCGGCTATTGATTTACTAATGGTAGTCTTGAAGATTTTGTCTTCCTTCATAGTCTAACCACTAGATATAACATAGTCGTTATGAGGAATATTAGTATTTTTATTCCATGACAGTGGTCAGTTGTCATTGACAACTTACTTTACTTTTCACATTATAAAGATTTCTTTCATGGGTCATATTAGTATTCAAGGTTCTAAAGTCTTGGAACATATAGCTCTGATAAAATATTATAGTATTTCATAAAAGGATGTTTTCGTCGAATGCTAACTACGGTTCGACTCATTTATTTGATTCAACCAATCATTTGTTTGACGGAATATCTTAGTTAGACTAGTCATTCAGCTTCACTGTATAATCTTAGAGTTTATTTGTATGACTTTTGATTCGACCTTTTAAACCAAATCTTTAGTTTATGACCCATTCTATAAGTTTCCATTGGAAGGTTTTCTTTTCTTTTTGTTAACTATTTTCATGATTCTTTTCTGGAGCTTTTATAAATTCTGGTTAATCATCTACTATACCTCATTTCCTTTGAGAGTTGGATAATCCAGATTATTATTTTCAATATCATTTTTCTTTCTCCTTCGAGTATTAGTAGAAGGTCCACTTATTCGTTTAGACATTCTACAAGAAAGGTATCCCGAATTTCATCAGGCATAAAGTCTGGTGTACGATTATTATTATATAGATAGAAAACAAATTATTGTCTTCTAATATGCTATAAAGCATTTAACTACAGGCAGCTACCTACTTTTTTTTTTCTAGTAGGCATCATTTCTGAAGCAATAGAAAACAAACTACTGTTTTGACTTATACAGTAAGTCGTACATTTCTATGCAAATATCTACCTACTTTTCTTAGTAGGCATTCTTTCTGATCATGGTTAAAGCCTAGATACTAAATCAAGTATCTAACTTGCTGAAACCTGTGGCTCTGATACCAACCTGTCACACCCCGGGTTTGGCATGCCCGGACGTGTGACCCGATTGGTACCTGCTTCGATTATTTTATTCTGAAAACACAGAGTTCAATGCAGCGGAATATTTTTCTCAAAACTTGGTCCCATTTCATAATATTTCACAATGTTTGCAAACATCATTTTCATATAACTGGGCTTAACTACCCGTTATTTGACATTGTTTTTATATAACTGGGCTTAACTACCCGTTATTTTACAAAACATAGTAATTTCATATTACTATGATATTTAAAGCCACAAGATTTCTTCATCGAATGCGTCCATTCTTCCTTGATGTATCTTGTGCTTAATTAGCTAACATGCACATGTAAAACATCATATGTACAACATGGCACTTAGCATTTCCATTCTTTTATTCATTACCTGTAAAAGGTTTTAAAAATAAAACATCAGCGATAATGCTGGTGAATATCATCTGTAGACCCAAATCATTTAAAAGCATGAAAGCATTAATTTAGATTAACCATACTAGGAACATGGATAAAATACACACCATGTTGCACACTGATAACAGTTTGTTGGCTGTGAGTTATTTCATTATAACTCTGGTGCCTAGGGAATCTCACTCCTTTGGGCACACAAACTGTACCAACCACGCTTAGTTACAGAACTCACCGTATGAGTTCTGCCTAAACACGTGCATACCATTTCTGATCAGACCGTACGTGCCAAGTGTCCGTCTCGTATTTACCAGCATGCAATAATAAATTAACTACTTTTCATGCTGGTTTCGAAATAACAAAGATTTCGTAAAAGCAGTTAAAATACAAATGTATTCACCTTAATCAGAATAACTGTCATTGGACAACACTTCTTCTAACTCTCTAACCTTTCTGAGCAAGATCCTTGTGCACTTTCAATATATACATGTGGCTTAACTGGCGCCACTATAACAGTTATGAAGTTTGGTTCCTATTTATAATTAGGGCAAATCTCAGCTATTAATTATGTAAGGAGGGGGGGTACTGGCTTGTCATCGTCGTGGTCAACTATGGATAACTCTATCTAGTTTAGACATGGTTGATCAGTCCATGTCTAGACCAGGGTCAAGTTACCCAATGTCTACCCCGACCCTGACCCTAAGTCCCACAAAATATATACTAATAGATATAACTATTAACTAGACATAAATTTAAATAAAAATATACCTCTTAAACTATCTACGGCAATTTGACGTAGAGTCTCCCTACTCATGCTCCAAAACGACTACTAACAACACCCATCAGGGTACTGTATACTCAGGATTCTCTAAACTAGAGCGTTCTTGTTAAAAGAAATTGATATATAAATTTTAACCCAAGCCTTCTATATATATAGAGAACGAGCAAGTAGCTTAAATACTTTCAGTATCGATGTGGGATGTAAAATTGACATGCTAGCTAGCCTGGTTACTTTTATTATTAGAATTAATTAATTCAGCTGCTTCATTTGTTTTTCTCGTATAACTTTTAAAATATAGCCTTCTATAAAATTATAAAAATACCGCTAGGACGAGCTCATCATTCTCTACGCATCGACCTAAGTTTCGTTAGAAACGGAGAAAGTTCAAATATAATATAATATTATTATACGACGGTCTCCTATTATAATAATTGCTCGCCTAAACATCTCATGTGCTAATTCGTTTCTTAATCGTTTGGCAATATTTGAAATACGATTGTCGTATATATACCAACTACTTAATTACGACCACAAGGTTGAGTATCCTAACTAATAATTCGGATACGAAATTTTTATAGGTGTTACAGTTACTCTGATAACTTTCTTTCAAATATTTAGTGTAGCATTTTGGTGATCATAATTCTTAACCAACCAAAATGCTAATGCAGTTGGGACATTTTCTAACTGAAGATATAACACCCTACCAAATCCCATCTTCACAACTTTTTTCCACTGCTCTTTAGTAAAGGTTTCGAACCAGCTAGTAAGGTTGTTCAGAGCACATCGAGGTAGTATTCTTTCACCCGAAAACCTTTAATAACATTTTCCCTTTTGAGCCTTATGTATTTCAGAGATTGTTGGTTGCTTAACAAAATCATCAGCATCATCACAACTCACTGTTTGTTGTGTTTTTCTTCCTCTCTTCATTGCTGGGCTTTTCATGGTGTCTCTCCCTATATCTTCTTTACTTTTCATGGAGTTTATCACCTTCTTAACAAAATCATCAGCATCATCACAACTCACTGTTTGTGGTGTTTTTTTTCCTCTCTTCATTGCTGGGATTTTCATGGTGTCTCTCCCTGTATCTTCTTTACTTTTCATGATGTTTTTCACCTTCTTAATGTCTCACATCCTCGATTTCATGGCACTTTCTAATGTTTTGCGTTTCATAGTTTTCACTTTGCCAGGACTAGTATGTGTTGTTTTTTTGTTTTCTGCAGTATCATCTGCAGTACAGAATGATATATGTTAGAGTAAATTGCCAAAATAGTCTCTGGGTTTGTACCGTTTTTTTTGTTGCCATTTTGGTGTTTGGTTTTGTAAAAACTGCCATTTTCGTCCTTCCGTCAACGATTTCCATTAGTTTAGTGTTAAATGACTAAAATACCCTCGCTTATTAAATTAATAAACAAAAATGTTAATGTTGCTGACACCTATCAGCCTCTTTTCATTCTTTCATCCCATCATCATCTTCATTCCTTCTTCCCCTATAGTCCTCTTTAACCAGAATCACCATCTTCATCCAAAATTGAAGACCCAACTAATCATCAGCTAAGTATGTCAAACCCAACTGATCTACGCATATGTATATGCATACTTATCCACCAAACCAATTAGAGTTCTACTCAACTTAATGTTTATCAAGAGATAAGAGATTTTGTTACACCCCCCGCCTGAATGAAGATGATCCACTGCCTGAGTCCATCCATGTTCACCTACTAGAAACCTGAAACCCCTAAATCGCCCAACTTTTGCCCTAATTCACCAACTGAAACCCTAAACCCTTTCATTTTCAATTCACCAATCGAACCCCTAACCACTGAAACGCCGTCTTTTGCTCTGATTCCTCTTCGCCGCCATCGCAACTTTAAAACCCCTAATCGTTATCTTCAAGGGTGTAGTAGACTGTTAGTTAAAAAAACAGACATAGGTAAGGTTATGTTTGCAAATGGAAGATTGATGATGATGATGATGATGATGATGATGATGATGATGATGATGATGATGATGATGATGAAAACAGATTGCTGCAAGATGGAAGAAGAAGGAGGAGCAGGGGAGTGGTTGTGGTTGGGGAAGTGGTTCTGGTCTGGTAATGAATTTAGAGGGTGGGTTGGGTAAGTGTTAACTTAATAATAATAAAAAATGTAATGTTGCCATTTTGGTCCCTATGAAGTAAATGACTAAAACACCCCTAGGTTTAACGGATTTTTTTAACAGAAGTTGACGGAAGGACGAAAATGACAGTTTTTTTACAAAACCAAACACCAAAATGGCAACAAAAAAAACATAAGGACTAAAGTGGTCGAAACGGTACAAACCCAGGGACTATTTTGGCAATTTACTCTATATGTTACAACAAGAGTATAAAAAATGTACAACTAAACTAAAGGTTACCATTATCATCCAAAACTATTGGATTTTCAGGTGCATTTGTCCATTTGAATGAACTGCTAATGGCTATTCGTTCACTCCTTCTACTTGTCATATGTTGTATATAATGTTATAACAACATAATTGAAGCAACAACGCATAACACCATAATATAAGATAATAACATATAACACCATACTTTAAGTAACACCACGGTTACTATGCATATCACACCATACTTTAAAAAACACCATAATCTATACTACATATAAAGGGGATTAGATGGATAGTTTAAGATACCCAAAAAATAAGAACACTTACTTATTTAATTGCATGATGTACAACCAAAATTAAGGGTAGTTTAGTCTTTAAACACTATTTTTATTTTAACCCTCATAAATAATTACATTCTAATCCCTAAATTTATGGAACTTACCATTTGTTTTTACAAATTATACCCCTTAATTAAACAGAAAAATATTGTTTTACACTTTCGGTTGGTACGTTTAATATGTGTGGTTTTAAATTTTTTTGAAACTATCAATGGAATGGTCATCATTTTATCTTCCATATGCACCAAAAATTTTCAAAGCTCGATCTCTAAATCTTCATATACAAGAACTTAAAGCGTATACATACAACCATAAATGCATCACCTGTTTATGTTTTGACTAGGTCATTTATTTATGTGATCATTTTAAAAACATTGGTTGAAAAGTAGGGATGAGATCGGTACTATACCGGTACAGAATACATGGAAAAGTGGGTACCGGTACCGAATCTATCAATATAGTACCAGTATGGTATAGGTAAGAAACAAGTACTTGGTAAATTTAAGGTATCTATACTGAAGCGGTACTGATACCGACAATACTGGTACCGAATTTATAGAAAAATGGGTACTGATACTGGTTCTGAATTTATTGGTACAACACTGGTTCAGTACGGTACAGGTACCGGTTCGATATTCGGGCACCAAACGCTCATCCTGTTTGAAAAGTCATGCCAATTTTTTACATGTTGCAATTGGCTCGGTTGCCCATTTTTTCTTCCTCACTTCGCCGTAACCTACGACCACCCTTATAATCTGCAACCATTATCGCGCAAGATTTAAATTTCGAATTCTCAGTCTATTATAAACGCTTACTAAAGCTGGAACGAGAATCCCTCTCAAAGCTTTTCATTCATTCAAGAGATAGAGAGAGATAATTTTTTTTGTGTTAGAGAGAGAAGGAGATGGACACATGATTTTTGGAATTGAAGATGACAACTAAGAGAGAGACTGTCAATTCGTTTATGCTTCTCTTTTTGTGAGTTTCTCCAGGCCAGATCTTCTTCGGCTATAAGCGTTTAATAAAATGCCTAAATGAAGTTTTTATTTTTTTACCACCCTATTTGATGGCTAGAGTCCATTTGATTTGACAAAAGTTGAAGAATGATTGATCTTGGTTATCATTTAGTTTATGAAATATTAACAAGTACATGTTGCTTCTTCATTTAGTTTATAAAATTTTTAATCCTTATTTGTGTTTTGTTAAGTTATTTATTATTTATACAATCAGTTGCTTCTATTCATCTTTAATCTGGTCTCAAGTTGATTACATTAAATGATTAAACTTATGTTAAATTTTTGTTTTAAATCTTAGGCCAGTATTATCTTCATCACACTAATGAAAATTATGAAGATGAGCTTCAATATAAGTACAATTACTATAATATTTGATTTAATCATATAATTTAACATACTTAGATTCATTTCACTTATTTTGCATTGCATTGTTATTGTAAATTTACTATTCCTTTTCTTTTGTTATTTTCTTGAATCAAAGTATTCAAATGCATATGTTGGTGCACATATTGTGCATATGCATGATTACTGAGTTTTAAATCGATTGGTAGATGCGAGCATTTAGAAAGACATGGATGCCTTCCGATCATCAATGGCCTAAACGGTATATGTTCTAGATTCTGCTCTCTTAGTTTTGGTTTTGAGTTAGTTTTAACGGGAGAATAATTGGATTTGTGTTATTCAACTAGATATTGTACACCTCCCCATTGAATTTTTCATTTTGCTTTCTCTTTGTTTTTATATGGTTGGTTTTGGATTAGAGCATGCCTAGACTTCATTCACTCCAATCAAAGGAAGAAATTAATACAAGAAGTTCAGACCCTCTATTAGTTACAAAGGTAATGCTATAAACCAATTTTGTATTATGCTTTTGGTCTTTTACTGTTATGTGTTTTTTATGACTCAAATTTGGTCATTTGGAATATCATAAAAATGAAGCTGAAACTAATATAAAAACGTAGAGAAAGACAAGGATGACTTGGTTGAATTCGAGGCATTATTTATAGATAGATTTTTTTTATTGTAAAGTTGATAAAATCTAATTTATAGCAAAGGAGGAGGTACATATTAGCATCATTATGTATTTCAAGTGCGTATTAATGGTATTAAATAATGTAATGCATGCTTAATAACTTTTGATCTTAGCTGCATAGTTAACTAAGATTTTGAATGTTGCGAAACAAACGTACTTTTAGATTTTTATGATGGTTTTTGCTTTTATTAGCCAATTTCGTGATGCTGCTGGTGTTAAATTGTTGTCTGCTATAAAATGAAAAGTTTAAATCCTAAAAAAGACATCCTTAAGTGAATTACCAACTACACTCAACCAAATATGATTAACTGTTAGACATAAAAACATTATGGGTTATGGACAAAATAATTTTAGTAGGTTGGTTTTTTCTTTGATATCATTTACGGAGTTTGTCATATTGCAACTAAAATCTTTTTTACTTTCTTTATGGTTTTTTATTTTGTGTGATTTTGGGATTTGGTTGTCTTGCAACTTTGGTGTGATGTTGTTTTTTATATTATAAGTCAAGAAAATAAAAAACTTTTTGTAAGTTTTGGTTGCCTCGAATTTCTTTTAATATTAATGTGTTTGTTTACATAGGGTGTAACGCAATTTTTTTTAGTGTTCCACTTTATGCAAACGCGAAGTAATGATACTAACTTTATTTCTCTTCATTCTTTTTTCTTTTGATTTTGTTGTAAGAAATTATGATATGCCTTATTGATTTAAGCTTTCTTTATAATGATTGGATCTACGATGGGGTAGTGAATCTGATAACCTATGTGTCAAGGATTCGGGCTGGTCTGTATACTCAACTACATAAGAGTCGGAATTCTTCTTCGTGGCTAATTTTTTTCTTTTGATTTCAATAACTCATTTTCAAGTTTCATGAACAACGGCCGATGGTTTTCTTCAGTAGTTAATAGCTCCATTGTTATTCAAGTTTTTTGAGGTGTTTGGCTTTTTACAATTCTTTGTGTTTTATTAAGAGGCTTTGATGATGAGGCTGAAAGATATTATATGTATAATAGTAGAAGTAATATACTTTTTATCTTAATGTTATAAAAATGAAAGACGTAACTTTGTAGAAACATAAGTAAGTTTCAATTTTGTTCTAATTAAGTTACTCAAATTTAAAACTTGTTCTAATTAGGTCACTCATCCTCATATTTTATTCAAATTATAGATTTTAAAATGTTTTCGCATGTTTTTTTACGTTTCAGTTATGAATTATTTTTTACATTTTTTAATGCTAATGTGAAGCGCTGATATGAATTGTAGGTTTATTTTTTAATATAAGTAACATGTTTTTAAATTTTTTAATATAATTACATATATTAAATATTTCGACCCTCACATCATCTGCTCAATTCCTTTCTTGACTTAGACAAAATCCAACAACTGTTCAATTTGAAGGTTTAGTCACCCAATTTGAACAAAACATGCTTGAGTGACATAAATAGAACAAAAGAACAAAATTGAAAGTTTATTATTTTTCCATGATATTTTCCTAAAATGGAACCACAATAGAATGAACTATCACTATAAAACTTTAATTCAAATGATAACACATGTAGTATTAGAGATCTCAAGACCAGTGTTGTAGAACTCGCTAGGCGGTAGTCGGGCGGTGAGGTACCTTGGAGCTAGGAATCGGGATTAATCGGGATTAATCGTAATTAATCGGTTTAGTGTTTTTATATGTAAATTTCATTTTTATACATATATACACACACTGATATGAATATAATACTTCCACATTCATGGATTTTGAATTTTTATATGTAAATTTCAGTTTTATACACACACAAACACACACTATTGCGAACGTAATACTTTAAAATACATCAAAGTTCTAAGTTTTGATCGTGAAAAGTGAAATTAACACCTAAGGTTATGTATTTAAGGACTATAACCCATGGGTTATAGATCGGGTCGATAAACTGAAGGTTTAAAACCCATTAAAAAGCTTTGACTTTAGCTGACCGAGTACTACGATTAGGACCGCCTAGCACCGCCTAGGACCGCCTAGACCGCCTACCGATTAATTGACCGATTTTATGAAATCGACAAGGTAATTCACCGATTACCGATTAATCACCGATTAATCGACCGCCTAGACCGATTTTTACAACACTGCTCAAGACTAAGGAACCTAAATGTGCAATTTTTCACACAATATTTAAATCTGGAAATTTTGATATAATTTTAATAAAATGGACTAGCATTTTCACTTTACAAGTGACTTTTTATAACTAACTTTGTTATTTATGTTGATTGTTATGTACTATACTAGATTAGTACATGTGTATTATACGAGATTTTGATTTTATATGTTTTAATTAAATTTATTTATAACATAGCTTTATTAAATCGGTTTGGATATTTACAAATATTTTCCTGACAAAAATCATATATTAAAATAAAGGACATGATTTATAATAATTGATAATTTTTCTATTTGAATATATCAAGTCAGGAGATTATTTATGATAATTGGTAAACTGTTTATTTGTGCATATCGGGTTATGAGATAATTAATGATATTTGGTAAATATTTTATTTGAACATATCGGTTAAGGGATAAATCATGATAATTGGTAAATTTTTTATTTGAACATATCGACTTAATAGATAATTCATGATAATTGGTAAATTTTTTATTTGAACATATCGACTTAATAGATAATTCATGATAATTGGTATTTTTTTATTTGAACATATCAGGTTATTTCAAATATGGAGCATACCATGACCCACCTTAAAATCCTACATCAAGTTAAATGAGAGCATGACACCTAAGCAAATTCTTATGTGGAATAGTTAAATTGTTGAGATGTGGATAAGTTACTTAATTATTAGAATAGGCAGATTAGTATTAGAGTAAGATTGAGCTTGATGCTCCTCAAGTATTACTTGATCGTAATTACATGTTCGTTGACTTAGTTTGTTTGTTAATTTATTTGTATAATCCTATTATTCTTGCTTTACATGTTTCCAGTTTTTAGTTTGTTTCAATTTTATAACATAATCTTTTCGATCCCGTTGCATCGAGCGGGTCCCGCTGCATCGCGCGGGTCTCTACTAGTGTATAATAAAAACAAATAACACCATACAATAATATTATAACAGAATCGATACCATGCACATAACCATATCATACTATTCTAAATAACACCATAAATTTGAATGTGTGCGCTTACTGTAAACAAATAGTTCTTTATCCATCTCCTCGTAGTGACGTTGATTTTCAACCGGTTGTTAAAACTACAAAAGGCACAACATCCATTAGTAAAACTCACAAAGAAATCAATATTGTCTACAAACGCATATGAATGTTGGAATAAACGCCTAATGTTTACCCGTCAACAACCATCGTTATAACCTAAAGTATAGTCGTAATGTACTAATCACTTATTGTTGAAATTACCTTATGTCGTTTATTTCCTTTTTGAGTGTTAGCAGTCGAAGTGTTCTTCAAGTAAAAAAAGACGACCTATTTTTGAAGCGACGTGGTGTTCTTCAAGTAATAAAGCAGACGCCCTATTTTTGTTAAAAATCGCCTCAATGTAGGAGTTGATTGAGAAATAAACAGACTTCCTAAAATAACGCCCCAAATCGCTTAATATTTTTCGTTTAGATTTTTAGGTTGAAAACGCATAATGACTAATTTACCCCAGAACTATATGTCGCGTCAGCAAAAACATCATAATATTTATAAAAACGCCACCGCGTTAATCTGGGCCGTTGACATCCAGATCCGACGCCCCAAAATCCTTCTTAGCGTTTTTAGAGTTTTTAGCCTTTTTAGAAAATATCTCCTCTATATATATATATATATATATATATATATATATATATATATATATATATATAATATTTTAAAGTTTTTTGGAGGCAAATTTAAGAGGGAAATTTTTTGAGAGTTCAATTTGGGCTCCAAAACTTCATTGTTATTTACGGGAACTCCCACTCAATGATTTCCAATCAATTGTGTTCTACATTTTTGGTAATACGTTTGTGATTTCAATCAATCCGGTTGTTGAAGCTTTATTTATTGTTTCGTTTCTTACAAACAGATTCTTATTTCAAATTCAGTATGGTGTATAACTAATATTCGATTTTGATAGCATTTTCAATCAATCCGGTTGTTGAAGCTTTATTTATTGTGTTCTATATTTCTGATTTTTATCCTTTTTATTTATATATATTTTAGATTTATTTCGTGTGTATACACGGGTTTAAACCTAGTGTATATATATATATATGTATATATATATGTAGTGTTGCCTTCTTTTGAGAACCAAGAATTTGGAAAGAACCAAGAGAACTAATTTAATTGGTTTATATTAACAAAATGTAATTTAATTAGGGGCAAACATGTAATTTAATACCTTAATTTGTGGGGTAGTGGTCGGTTATAATCGAAACTTAGTATTCAAACACAATTCAACAATCATAAGATCATAACAACCACATGTACGTTGCCGCCCTCAATCAACGCAACCATATGTCGCTGCTGCACCACAACTCTACTCGTATCCTCCGACGAAGCCCTAACAACATCAACGAATCACTTTTATGGTCTGCAAATCAAAAACTACAACCGAAGATCACCATCAAAGCATCACAGAACGCCGTAGCCAAGCCATTCTTGACCTAATTTAATCATCAACACAATGTTTCATATGAGTGAATCGTCTATGTGGATGATCTGTTCATGGTTTCGATTGATTTTATTCATCATCTTAGTTAAGGTTTGGCCATCGTATCGGTGAAGATGAACCAAAAAACAACATGTTACATACTTTCAGAGTTAGCTTCTGTCCAACAAAATTGATTAACGTAGAAGTTTGATTCTACTGAAATTGACTTAGAAGTTTAACACATAACACAATTAAATTAAATACATAGATGCAATTATGATGACCAAGTGTTCATGCATTTACATGTGCATTTATGCACATAAGAAAAGTAATGCATGCATCTATGCATTTGAAGATCCATGCATATATGCATTTACAAGTAACTCTAAATTAACATCCACTTCACTAAAATACACAGTATTCACTATCCGACAATAATATTGTGATTGATTGAAAATACACTTTACAAATAATCACTCATTTTGTAATACAATATGGTTGGAAAGAAGAAACCGACGGTTATTTCTCATCCACTCATCAACCCACTAACAATTGTAACACCAAAAAATCTTAATTACAAAATAGTCCCTATACGAAATTAAGTATTAAAATTAAAAAAATATTATTTTAAAGGAGTTCTCATGATTCTTTCCAAAATTATGGTTCTTAAATGAAGATATCCCTATATCTATATATATATACATATATATATTGTTGCCTTCTTTTGAGAACCAAGAATTTAGAAAGAAGAGAACCAATTTAATTGGTTAATATATATTAATTACATGCAGTTAGTACGTAGTAGATTAATTTTTATAAATTACGTAGTGTTAGATTATATTTTCAGTAAGGGGCCATAATTTATGGGGTAGTGGTCGGTTACAATCCAAATTTAGGATTCAAACATAATTTAACAATCAACCATCGGAACGCCATCGTTAAAGCCACTTTATAACAATTATAAGATCATAACAACAACATGTCGCCGCTGCACCACAACTCTACAGTAGAGTCTCTACTCCACCATACACCGTCACCTCCGACGAAGCACCCCAACAACATCATCGAAGCACCTCTATGGTCTGTAAATCAAAAACTACAACCGACGATCACCATTAAAGCATCATCGGACGCCGTCACCAAGCCCTTCTTGACCCGATTTAATCATCACCGTAGTGCTTCCTTAGAGTCAATCGTCTATGTGAATTATCCGTACATGGTTTTGATTGGGTCTGTTCATTATCTTTGTGAATGATAATTGTTCTATCAAGTAACACTCGGTTATTGTTCTATGATTGACTAGAAAAGGAAGTTTATTAGAATATTGAAATGATACATTTAGTGTGTGTTTTTTCAGGTGAAAAATATATCAGAGAGTTGCAACTAACCCTCACTATCTATTTATAGTTTTCTATACATGGTTCGGTACTTTTCATCGTCCTTCCCTATCTGTCATTTCTCTTGTTGATGTCTCGATACCGATCCAAAAAGTACCGTACCTCATCAAGACCCCCTAGTCTATCTGTATGAATAGTAATTGAATACATATAGACTATTACTTGTCTGTTTGATCCAAAAAGTACTGTACATCTTCATCTTCTTGAAGATTAATATAAAATCACTTTTTCTTGCTCTAACAAGTGCACCTCACTTTCCCTTTTTCAAAACCCATTGCCATCGTTTTCTCTGTGTTTTTTTCTGTCAATCAAAAGGCCTTCATCTCCAAATTATAACAAATCTTTCGTCCTTGATTTAGCGATTAACATCTAAACGATCTCCAACACAAAGATTCCACAGTCAATCATGTCTGTCTATGAAGGTAATTGATCGTTTTACCTCGCCACATCTTCTTTGCTATATTTTCCTTTTACCATCTGTTGTATTGTGTTCTTTTTTATTGTAAACCCTTTTTCAAAAATGGCTGACAAAGTTAAGAGTAACATGCATTTGTGCTATTCTAAATTGAAGGAATCACAATTGCAAAAATTGATTAAAAAATATGATATCCCGACTGATCTTCACCCGACACTTCCTTCGGAACGAACCTCTGTATATCCCCTTCCGTCCCATCAAATCGCCATTTACACCCATCTATTTAAAACCTCCAATTGTAGAATCCCGTTTACTCGCTTTTTAATAAAAAACCCTGTTGTACTATAGTATTCATATATGTTAGGGCTATTTCCTAGTTAAGATTTACTTTGTATTTGTTTATATGTTTATGTATAGTTTAGGGTCTATTTTGTATATTCCTTAAACTTGTAATTGTTGCTTAAAAGCATGTAGTGAGAGAGTGTGAAGAGAGGCTAGATCACTATTACACGTTAGAGAGAGAGTTAACTGTGTGTGATTTATTTTCTCCTGCACTTGTACTACAAATTTGCTTTGATCATCAATATACAAAGAGAATTATGAGTATGAACTGTGTTTGTGATTGAACTGTTTGTTAGTGGGAATTATTCTGATCATTGTGAGTGATATTAACGATCCAATTGAACCTATCAATTGGTATCAGAGCTGTTGGTATTGTGTTCTTCGCTATTCATCAAGCAAAACACATCAATATTGCTCAAATATCATGATCTGAATGAATTGTTGATGTTTTTAGTTGTGATTTATCATCGCAATCACTTCTAATTCACAACGATTGTGCAAATTCCATCAGATTATCATCAGATCTGAGGAATTAAGAAGAAAGAAAAAGTTACTGTTCGATCGAATTTTGCTCATATTCATCAAAAATTGATCATGTTTTGGATTGATTGAGATTAGGGATTGTTAATCGGACCATTTCACAGCTTGTGTGTGAATTTTGAACGAGTTGGACAAGTTTTTGATAAACCCTGAAAAATTCTCATGGAGAAGATGATGAACAGTATGAACTTGGTTGAAAATTAACTTGCCGGGTGATAAAATTTGACTTAGACAATTTCCTTGGACTTAGATCTGTGAACAAATTAGGTCCTGTGCAGCCGTGTAAAGGATTTTGTGCTAGACGGGTAAAGAATTTGACGAGGAAAAGTGTTACTGTTCAGCAGGATCAACAACTGTTGTGCCGGGTAATACACTGTTACGCCGGGTGATTAAGAAATTTCAGCCGGGTGATCAACGACTGTGTAGCCGCGTAAACAACCTTGCCGTGTGATCGACAACTGTTCAGCCGGGTAAAGCTTTTGCCGTGTCAAGATTCAAGCCGGGTCAAGTTTATCTGCCGTGTGAAGTTGTTTCTTGTTGCCGTGTAACTGTTCAGACGGGTAACTGTTCAGCCGGGTAACTGTTCAGCCGGGTAAAGAATCCAAGACTTACAACTTTCTGAGTCGTGTGACTGTTTAGCCGGGTGAAGACTTTTCTCTGCCGGGTGAAGAACAAAAGCTACTGTTTTGCCGGGTGAAGAAGAATTTTTCACTGTTCAGCCGTGTGACTCATTTTAGTTGTTTTAATCTTTGTTTTCTTATCTTGTCATTAATTACTTGTCTTTAATTTAGTAGTTTAACTATTTCTTTTCAAAATTAACAAAAACCAAAAATATTTTCTTTAAAATTTTTTTTTTAAAAAAAAAAATGGCACCTAATGATGATTCTGATAACCGTGTTCCTAGACTTGTTAATCGTGCAGATTTCAAGAATTGGACAATCAGACTGAGACATCACCTATGCTCTATTGATAATGATCTTTGGAAGTCAATCGAAAAAGGTCCTCATATTCCAACTCAGACTGCTCCAGATAGTGCAAGTACCTACACCAAAGATTCTACTGAACCTTATCCAGAGGATAATCTGTCAGCAGAAGATTTGAGGAAAGTGAAGAATGATAGCAAGGCTTATTCTTTAATGTGCAAGGGATTGCCACTTCAAGTTCTGTCGAGATTGGATGCATATCAAACTGTCTATACATGCTTCAAGGCATTAAAGTCAATATGTGAAGGAGGAGAACAATTGAGAAGTCTGAAGAAATCAAAGTTGAAAAGGCAATTGGAGTTGTTTGAGCACATTAATGGAGAAACAGTACACCAGATGATGAACATGTTTGTTCACTTAACTACTGAGATGTCAAACCTCGGAGTTAAGACTGAACTTCAAGACTTGAATGATCGATTGTTATGTGCTTTACCATCATCATGGAAGCAAACTGTTACTCTTTTAAAGCATACTGAGAAATTTCCAATGGATTTAGATCTGCTTATTGGAAAGATTGAAGAAGTTGAGATTGACGAAGGATCGAGAAATACTGATAGATCAAGCTCACAAACTCAATACAAGTATGTGGTGAATCCTGCCAATACTGTAGAGAATGCCTTTCTTGCACAAGATGAAATGAAGTTTGAAGATGAGGGTGATTTATTTGTTGGTGCAAGTTTCTATACTGATTCAGCATACTTTCCAAATTCACCAACTTATTCTCAACCTCAATCTCCACCAAGAGCTCAAGTTCAAAGTCAGAATCTGAAGAATCAAGTAGAAAATCAAAGTTCAAATGTTCAAGCCAAGGTAAAAGATGTGATGAACATCTTACTACAAGATGACGAGACCAAAACTGCCTTCACAGCTTTTATGGCAAGTTTTCAAGCATACCAAGGAAGTCACTTAAGTCAAATGGACGTTGTCCTTCAAGATTTATTTGAGATGGATCCTGATGACGTTGAGGAAATGGACTTAAACTGGCAGATGGTAATGGTTGCATATAGAACGCAGAAGCATGCATATGTTAACCGAAGCTACAAGCCTCATGCAAACAAGACGGTTGGATTTGACAAATCGAAGGCCAGATGTTTTAACTGTAACTGTTATGGTCATTTTTCAAGGGAATGCAAGGCTCCTAAGAATCAGAATTTCAACGACCAAGCAAGTTCAAGCAATCAAGGTCAAGGTCAAAGCTCACAACAATCTTCGAGCTACCAAAGCAGAAATCAACGTTTCTTTCAGAAACCATACCAAAGTCTTCCCATGCCGGAACTGAAGGATGAAGGCAAGAAACCAGAAGATCAAACTAAGGCACTGGTGGTCAGTGTAAAAGATGGTTATGATTGGAGCGCTTATGCAGAACAATTTACATCTGATCTTACATCAAGTTTGGCACTGGTATGTGAAATAGAAGAGGATTGGTCAGAAGAAGGAGATAACAAGGTGATTGAAGAAGTTAGTGAAGATTCAGAGGAATATGACTGGAGTGCAAAGTCTGATCCTACTGAAGAATCTGAGTCTGAAATTGTGCTGATGGCTACTGCCAGTGAGTCTTCATCTTCTACCGAACAACCAAAGGTTAGTAATGACTTACCCCCTAACTATGTTCCATTGCCTATTGATGTGAAAGAAAGGTTATGTTCAGAACAATGCATTCAACAGGTAGAACATTATCTAACTCATTCATTTAAAATTGGTGATAAATTAAGCAAACATGAGAAAATTCATGAACAACTTAAAATTGATCACAAAATTTCTGATGAGAAGATTCTGTCACTTAAAGAATCATGGAACAAAATCTTAAAGGAACTGGAACTGGTAACAAAACAACTTGAGGAAATGACAAAGAACTTTAAACAAGAAAAAGTTGCTCATGCTGTCACACAAGTTGAATTAACAAAGGTTAAAAGTTGTAAAACAATGGTAAGACAACTTGTAAGTGAAAGAGGTAACAAAACCAAAACCGGGTTGGGTTTCACTCATGAACCAATGCCAAATTCAATCACACAAACCTTACCGGAAAACTTTAATGAATTTGATCATTCACCTGAAAATGAACGAAAATTCAAAGAAATTCAAAGAAGTAAATCCGAGTCTGAAGGTTCTGAAGTGTTGATGGAAAGTTTGAAAGAAGAAGATGGTGTGACAACTGAAGCTGATGATGAAGCAAGCAACGAATCTGATAACAAGTTAGAGCCTGTTTTGATTCAACTTGTTGAGTATCCGGAACTGAATCCGAAGTCAGAAACAGTGAAGGATGAAGGTCAATTTTCAGGATACAATGATCCTGAATACATCAGATGGAAGAAAGAACAAAAGGCGCAAGTTGCTGATCAGTTAATCAAGAAGCAAGAAGTGAAGAAGGCTGAAGTTTCAACTGCGAAGAAGCAGAAATCGAAAGTGATGACCAATCAATCTGAAACAAAAGAATCAAAAGGTAAAAGTGTCATAAAATCGAATGACAACACCAAAGCTCAAATTGTTAAAACTGAAAATGTTAAACCTGTCAAGAAGAAAGTGACAAAAGGTAAAACAATTAAGTTTGTGTCTGCAGGAACGTTTGGTTTAAATGGATCTTATGGTAAACCAATCAATTCTCCAATCAAATCTAACTCTGGTCTGAAAACAGGTTCAGGTCCTAAGTCTTCCGCTGTCAATGATAAGAGAATTGAATCTAAAAAGGTAACCAAACAGAACAGTTTAAAATCGAACCAAAGTCCCATGCAAGCAAAATCACAGTCAAAATCTCCACAAAAGAACGTTAATCTAAAACCGAACAAAACTGATAATGAATCTCGAGTGGGTTCAACATCAAAAGTTAACAATCGGCTCTTTAGGATTAGCAAGAAACATTGTGAGATATGTGATCGTTATAACCATGCAACTGCTGAATGTTTCTTTAACAGGTACTGCAGTTACTGTGACAAAAGAAATCATTCTTCAGAAGAATGTTTTTATAACAAATTCTGTGATATTTGTGAAAGGAGAAACCATGACACAAAGGATTGTTTCTTTCGAACAAACTCAACAAGAGAAATGACACCAATTTCAAATTTTCGAAGAAATCAGTCATTTGGTTTTCAAAATGTTAATCAGTCATTTTCCTGTTTTGAGAAATTTTAATCGAAACAATTCTGGTTTAAACAATTTTGCATCAAGAAATATGCAGGTTAACAGTTTTAAACCAAGAGCTTTGATGGTCAGAAATCAAAAGTTTGAAAATAACCTTGATCCTAAGTTAGAGGAAAGGTTTATGGCTTTGAGAAGAAAGCAATCATTTCACGCCAATGGGCGAAACAGTTTTCAGCGTCAAAATCTCTTAAATGAAACAAATTTTCAAAATATTCAATATAAACAAGTTACTATTGCAGATAGATTCGGAAAACCCAAGACCGTGTGGGCCTGGGTTGACCAAACTAACTGAGTGATTGTTGAAATGCAGGTACGCCCAAGAAGACCTATCAACTCATGGTTCGTTGATAGTGGGTGTAGCCGGCATATGACAGGCAACCATGCCTTGCTTCAAGACTTTAAGCTGAAAAATGGTACACACGTCGCATTTGGAGGTGATGCTGGTGGTAAAATCACAGGAGAAGGAACTGTTTCGAATGGGGTCATTAGTTTTGATAAAGTCAACTACTGTGCACAGTTGAACTTTAATTTACTAAGTGTATCTCAAATCTGTGATAAATCTTATTCAACTCTTTTTGATGATTCTTTCTGTTATATTCTTAAACCAGGTTTCAAGATTGACAATGAGTGGGTAGTGGTTAAAGCTCCAAGAGATCGTGATGTATACAAGCTGGATATGTCGCAGATTGATGCTGAAACCGAAACCACCTGCCTCATTGCTCATGCTTCAAATGATGAGAGTCAGCTTTGGCATAGACGGCTGGGCCATTCAAATTTCAGAAACATGAACCGTCTGGTTACCGGAAATCATGCTGTGGGAATACCGTCAAAGAAATTCTCCTCAACTGATCTCTGTCCAGGGTGTTTGAAGGGAAAACATCATAGGATGTCTTTTAAGTCCAAGCAAGAAAACTCCATTTCAAAACCCTTGCAGATGCTACATATGGATCTTTTCGGACCAACAAATGTGCAAAGCATCTGAAAGAAGTCTTACTGTTTTGTCATTATTGACGATTTCACTAGATTTTCTTGGGTTTATTTTTTGCTAGCTAAATCTGAAACAGCTGAATTATTAAAAGAATTTATCATTAAAGTTGAAAATCAAATGGAATGCAAAGTAAAAATTTTAAGAAGTGATAATGGAACAGAATTTAGGAACACTAATGTTGATTTATTTTGTGCAGAAAAGGGGATTGCTAGACAATTTAGTGCGCCAAGAACGCCTCAACAAAACGGGGTTGCGGAACGGAAAAACCGGACACTAATTGAAGCAGCAAGATCCATGCTCGCAGACGCCAAAATCCCTATCACTTTTTGGGACGAAGCTATTGATACTGCGTGTTTTGTACAAAATAGAACATTATTGGTTCAAGATAAACAGAAAACTTCTTATGAGTTGTTATTTGGAAGAAAACCAAATATTTCTTACTTGAAAGCATTTGGTTGTCCTGTATCGATTTTAAATTTGAGTGATCATCTCGGGAAGTTTGAGTCAAAATCTGACGATGGATTTTTCCTAGGTTATTCGTCTGTTTCTAAAGCTTATCGGGCTTTTAATAGCAAAACAAATACTGTTATTGAAACTATTAACGTCAAGTTTTTAGAAAATTCGTTTCCGTTAGTGGCTCATGGTCCCGAATGGTTATTTGATTTAGATTCCTTATCGAAATCTTTCAATTCTAACTTATTTGATTTTTCAGGAAAAACAAACAAAGAATCAGGCGACTTGGGATGCTTCAGTGACGATTCTGATAATGACGATGATGGAAATTTCAGTTCTGAATATCCATTCATGTCTTTTCACAATCCTGATCATGTCAAATCCAGTCAAGATCCGGGTCCTTCTGGTTCTCAAGAAGATCAAGAATCAAACAATCTTGAAGAAGATGTGAATCCACAAGTTTCTCCTAATGATGGTGGATCTGTTCAGAATCAACCATCATCCGATCCGAATGTTGAAGTTGTTCCAGAATCATTTGATTACTTCATCAATTCACCGGATCAGGTTCCTAATTTCACTCCACATACTTCTTCCATTCTGCAAGATCTACCAAATCTGAATACTTCTAATCTGGAGAGTCAAGTGCAAGGAGGTGACATACCAATTCATCGAATTCACAAGAAACATCCTGTCTCTCAGATTATTGGACCATTGAATCAGAGAACTACAAGAAGTCAGACTGAGCAAGCAAATGTTTGTCTTTATTCGTGTTTTCTATCTCAAGTGGTGCCAAAGAACATTTCAGAGGCGTTGCAAGATAACAGTTGGATTGAAGCCATGCAAGAGGAATTACTTCAGTTTCGCAAACAAGAAGTATGGAAATTAGTGGACTTACCTGAAGGAGAGAATGCGATAGGTACAAGATGGTTGTACAAAAACAAGCCAGACGAACGTGGTATTGTTGTGAGAAACAAAGCGAGACTCATTGCACAGGGATATACTCAGAAAGAAGGCATTGATTATGAAGAAGTGTTCGCTCCGGTCGCAAGACTTGAAGCCATACGCGTTTTTCTTGCATATGCTTCCTTCATGAAGTTTAAAGTATTCCAAATGGACGTTAAAGACGCTTTTCTGTATGGACCAATTACAGATGATGTTTATGTCATACAACCTCCGGGTTTTGAAGATCCTGACTATCCTCATCATGTATACAAGTTGAGTAAAGCTCTATATGGTCTACATCAAGCTCCAAGAATCTGGTATGAGACATTATCCAAGCATTTACTAGAACATGGATTTACAAGAGGTCAGATTGATCCAACTTTGTTTATGAAGAGGGAGAATGATGATTTGTTGTGCGTTAAAGTATATGTGGACGATATTATCTTCGGATCAACCAGTGCGTCAATGTGCAAAGAATTTGAAGAAATCATGAAGTCTAGATTCCAGATGAGTTCAATGGGGGAGATTAATTTCTTTCTTGGATTACAAGTGAAACAGTCTGCTGACGGGATTTTTATCAACCAATCAAAGTTTGTTGAGAAGTTGCTGAAAAAGTTCAAGATGCAAGATTGCCAGACAATTCGAACTCCATCTGATGTGAACTGCAAGATTCAACCGGATCCAAAGGGCAAAGCAGTTGATCAAACACTATACAGATCAATGATCGGTTCTCTGATGTATCTTACTGCATCAAGACCAGACATCATGTACGCTGTTTGTGTGTGCGCCAGATATCAGTCTGATCCGAAAGAGTCGCATCTTGTTGCTGTGAAACGTATATTCAGATACCTTAAAGGGAAACCGAATCTTGGGTTATGGTATCCTTATGAAGGGAATTTTGAATTATATAGTTATTCTGACAGTGATTTTGGTGGTTGTGCTCTTGACAGGAAATCGACTACTGGTGGATGTCAATTTCTGGGTCCTAGGCTTGTCTCTTGGCAATGCAAGAAGCAGACCAACGTTTCTGTATCCACAGCTGAAGCAGAGTATATCGCTGCATCTGCAGGATGTTCTCAAGTTTTATGGTTACAAAATCAGTTGCTTGACTACGGGTTTAACTTTCTAAAAACTCCTATTTACATAGACAATACTGCTGCTATGTTCATTACTGCTAATCCTGTTCAACACTCAAAAACCAAACATATCGAAATTCGATATCACTTTTTAAGAGACAACTCTGAAAAGGGTTTAATAATTTTGATTAAGGTTCATACTGACAAACAACTGGCAGATCTTTTCACAAAATCATTTTTGTCAGGACGGTTTGAATTCTTAGTTCAATCCATAGGATTAATCAATCATGATTGATTCTATTTTTCGTAAAAAAAAAAACAAACAAAAATCATAAAAATATAAAAGCCAAAAATATAATAAGTTGATGTTAAGTATTGATTCCTTTGTCTTTTATTTTATGTTTTGCATTGTGTGTGTGCATGAAAAAGAAAATAGAAAAGCAAAAACAAAATATAAAAGCAAAAAGAAAAGAAAATATCATGTCATAAGAATCTATATTGCACAAAGTGAGAAATGATAGTACACTAAACATTATTTGTTACATCATTTTTAAATAAAGACTGATGAATGTTAATTGATGTGCTAGACAGCTCAGGCAATTAGACTGAACAAGTAAGTTGATTGTTGACAAACATAAACTTAATGATCTTTGTGTTAAGTTCCATTGTTATACATGTCTAGATATATATCTTTTGATGCATTGCTTGTGATGATAGTTGTGCATGATCGGGTAACGATGCAGTTTATTCAGTGTGATGAACCGCATCGTGAGCTTCTTTGTTGTGGTATCCACAGACCTGAAGTCTCACACGAAGTCTCTTTTGAGCTTCAAGATGCAGCAAAAGATTCCAAAATGGAACAAAAAGAGTCCCAAATGTGGACCGTCACCAATCAAATTCCAAAATGGAATTCAGAAGATTCCCAAGGGGAACAATAGGAAAGAAAAATTCCCAAAGATGGAATTAAAAAGAAGTCCCAAAGCGGACCAAATCCGAATAGAACCTAGATTCCACACTATATATGACTGTAAGGGACCAGGTTTTGTGCAATATGCATTCAGGTAGTGTTGATTAGGAAATATGTTGACATATGTATACATGTGGGTCACATAAGTCATTCTAATCGAACATTAAATATCATCATGATACTGAAAAAGTAAGTGTGTCAACTCGAGCTAATTGGTATGTTTTCATATCATCACTCAATCAAACATAAGTCAAATGTCTATTCAAAACTTGCAAAACATGTTCAAATAATGTGTGGTATGATCTCACTGCGATATTTTGATTCATTGCATTGCATATGTCTTTAGTTTAATGTGTGTGCTTTGTGTGTGCAGGCATTTGGAATCTTTATTGACACATCGAGATCCTTGTTAAACTTAAAAATTTCATGAAATTTCAAGTTTAGGGGGAGAATAAATTGAAGAAGAAAAATATATTCAAAAAATCCAAAAATATTATGAATAAGTGTGTTTTGAATGAACAAGATTATGTGGTATGAAAAGCAAAGGTATTGGATGTGTTAAAAACAAACCCAAGGTCTTGTAATGTGTTTTTCAGAAATTGCTTCGGGATATAGAAATTTTGGTTGTGCAAAATGTTTTTCAAAAAGAAAAAGAAAAATGAATTTAAATTGTGTTAAATTTGTTGCCCTAGAAATGTTGATTGAAAATTAATGTGACAAATTCTTTTTAAGGATATCTTGTCTAATTAATTTGTCAAGAATGTTTGCAGGTGCAATAAATGCTGTTGAAAAAGTCAACAGACGAGAAAAAGTGAAGAAAATCGTTCAAGGGTTGTAGCCGGGCAAAGAATATCAGATCACTATTTTGCCGGGTAATGAACACACTGTTCAGCCGGGTAAAGTCTTGAGTTTGATGAGCCGGGTGATTGAGAAAAAGAATTGAAGCCGGGTGAAGATATTATGATCACTGTACAGCCGGGCAATGAACATGTCAAATACAGCCGGTTGAAGGTCATAGATATCTGCCGGGTGACAAGTGTTCACTATACAGCCGGGTAAAAGAGAAATCTTCTTGCCGTGTAAGAGTATAACATTGTGTTGCCGGGTAATGAAGAAAAGCATGCCGGGTGATATAGAAGACAACTATGTTGCCGTGTGAAGAAGAAAGCATGCCGTGTAAAGAAGAAAGCATGCCGGGTGAAAGTGAAAGCAACTGTGTTGCCGGGTGATGAAGAAAGGTTGCCGGGTGATGTTTTGACGACTACTATGCTGCCGGATGGAGAATCTCAAGTTTGAACCTAAGCACAATCTTGTGGCATGTCTAGATGAGTCTATCCCTGAAACTGAAGGTTACAGAGACATGATGAGATTCATTAAGAGGACCAAGTATGTGTATGCTATGTGTGCCAAACCGGTCATATATGCAAGGTTGATAAAGAGTTTTTGGAGAACAGCTGAAGTTATTAGAGATGATAATGGTGTTGCTGTTGTTCGAGGAAATATTACCAGAGAGTTGGTGTTAACAGTTTCTGAAGAAGCAATCAGAACTGCTTTGAGGATTGACGAGGATGAAGTAGGAATGAATGATGAATTGACCATGGCTGAGTGTCAATCGTGCTTTGTAAATATGGGACATCCTCCTGCATTTCCAAAATCACAATTTTATAGAGCCAGATTGGGAAAGAAATGGAAGCTGTTATGCTATGTTGTCCAACAGTGCATGTCTAGGAGGAGTGCAGGTTTTGACAACTTCCCATCTGATATAGCATCTCCAATTGTTGCTATAGCTGAAAACAAACCATTCAATATGTCAAGGTGGATCATGAATGGGTTTGTATTTAATCTGGTTAAAGGGAAAAGATTCAAGTTTCTCATGTACCCGAGATTCTTGCAGCTGATGATAAATGTTGCTTATCCAATCATCAGAGAAGAAGGTGTTGTTGGAGGTATATTATATACTGAGGACATGAACGATCTATCTTACAGAAAGATGAGTATCGGGAATGTGCCTAGTGTGGACTTATTTGACTATATGAGAGATATAGCAAATAACGAAGAAGATGTTGAAAGTGTTTATCACCATATCTCTCACGGTGAGATAGTGAATCCTCAGGACCTGATTGATGAGGTGCCTGATAATCTTTTAGATGATGATGAGTATAATGCTCGTCATGCAGAAGATGAAGAGATTGATGGTGATGGTAATGATGATCAAGATGATGATAATGATGATGATGATGATGGAGATGAGGAAGATAGTGATAGTGAAAGTGGTAATGATGATGGTGGTGATAATGCTGAATCTGACTCAGAGGAGGCAGAGATTAGTGAAGCAGCTGAACCGATGGAATTAGAAACAGAAAATGTTGAAGTTATTGAACAAGTGGTGATAGAAGAACCTGTTGAGGTTGCTTCTGTTGAAAAAGAGGTTGAAATTGAAGTTGCAAAGCCAATCACAAAACAGTATGTTAGATCTCGAAGATCTAAATCTGTTGTGGAGAAAGTTTTAAGTGAGCCTGAAGAGATAAATGTAGTTCAGATTGCTCAGGAAGTAATGGCCGAGGCTGAGACTATTGCACAGATAGTTGATGAAGTTGATGCTGGCGTTACTGATCCTATCCCTGTTGAGATACCTACCACATCATCCCCTGTTGCAGAAAACATTGAACAAATTTTGGAGTCTTCGCCAAAAGTTGTGTCAAGTGTTGATGAAAATGAGGATAAGAAGAAAATTATTGAGTTAGAAGAGATGGTGGCAAAGTTGTTAGAGGCAAATGAACAGTTGAAAGCTTCAAATGAGAGGAAAAAGAAAAGACTTGAAGAGTTTTGGGTTACTCACAATAAAAATCTGGAAACATTTAAAGCTTTGGATGCTGATCATTTAAAGTTGAAGTTTGATCATGATAAGTTAAAGGTTGCGTATGAAAGTTTGAAGGAGGAACATGAAACTTTGAAGTTTGATTATACGGAGTTAAAGGCTGAATGCAATACGTTGGATGCAGAAAAAGAGATGTTGGAGAAATGGCTAGAAGAAACACGATCAAAGAAGTCTGGTTCAACATCTGATAAAGATTTTTCAGATGAAGTGGTTGAAATGACTGAAGCGACTCAAGTACCAAAAGTTTATCTCACTAGAGCACGAGGCACAACAAATGTGGGCATAAGGGTGGAATCTCAGATTGTTATTCCCGATGAAGCTGCTGCTGAAACTGTCATTTATGACAAGGCTGAGGGAAAAAGAAAGTTAGATGTCGTGCCAGAAATCATTGAAGACACATCTGTTTCAAAGAAGGCAAAACTGGATGAAACAGTGCAGATTGAGCCGATTCAATCTGTAGCTGTAGTTGAAACTGAGATAGTTGATTTGGCGAAAGTTGATGAGCCTGTAACTGAAGCTGAAATTGCTAAACCAGTTCAGATTGAGCCGATTCAATCTGAAGCTGTTGAAGTTGAAGATATGCCTGAAACTGTTCCTGAAGATGTAAGTCAGTTTGAGCCGGTTCAAACTGACAATGCACCTATGATTGAGGCATTAGATGATTTGGATGATATAGATTTCACTGAGTCTGAACCAGAAGCTGAACCAGAAACTAATGTTGATCAAGAGATTCCAGATGACTTAGATCAAAGATTTGCTTATCTTGAAAAGATGAAGTACAATGCAGTTTTTCTGAATGGGCTGACTGTGAGTCAAATAAACGAAGAATATGAAAAGTGTCTGATAGCTCAAGAAAAAGTCGCTGCTGATGAAAAAGAGTTTATCGTTGAGATGGGAGAATGGACACCGTTGCAAGAAAGTCTGAACATCGAAGACTTGCCTCCAACTGAATGGTATCACCAAAATCCGGAAGAGATGTCCAGTAGGAATATGAGAGATTGGTTGAGCTCAAGGAATTATCCGTATAAGACTCTGAAGAGATTGAAATCTGAGTCGCTGAGGAAAATTGTTGTTAGTTTCATGAAGACGGAGAAAATGTACAATCGTATGTTTTATTTGGACTACAACAACCCTCAATACTACGAGCTGACCAAAAGATATAAAGTTCTCGGACCTGAAGAAATACCGGTGATGGCATTACCTGAGAATGCGCACAAGAAAAGGCATGAGTTGATGGACATGTTCCCAAGTGAAGCTAAGTCATATAACATACCTATGGATGTACGTGAGTCATGGCACAAATCAGCCACAGCAGGTGACGTTGTTAGGTCACTGCTGAGCAAGGGTCAGTCGATTGCTGAACTGCTTGATTCTATGATCGTACCGGAAAAGTCCAAGAAGGTAAAGATTATAGCGTGGAAATATGACGAGGTGTTCGATGCTTTTATGATTAAAAGAGTTAATGGTTTATGTGACGTATACCATTATTACTCTAGCATTTTTAAGTTGGAAGTTCAAGATCTGAAAGAGTTGCACAAACTTAGACTGATAAATCACACGCATGCTGAGCGTGGTGATAAATGTGCAATGTTACTTGATGCCGGATTAGCCAGATCATCGAAATATTTGGACCTCAGAGGTCAACAAGAAGATAGTGCGTATGTGCAAGCGAAGAAAGAAGAAAAGAAAAAGAAGTTGGTTGTTAGTGAGGACATGTACTTGGAGGAATTTTCTGATGAGTATTTTGATAAGGTAACCAATCCGGGATTGAAAGTGATTGATGGATCTCAAGCGACAAAGCCAATACTTAGAGTTTTCTACAATCAAGAAACATTTGAGTTGAAGCTTGTTCGAAATTTGGAGGATTGGGATAAAGATATGATTACTTTATTTAGTACCTTTGAGCTGAAACTGCTGCATCCATCCTATATCGATTTTCTGAGAAGTTGCAGAATGGAGAAATGTAAAGATAAACTGGCTGAAGCTGATAGAAAATTGTTTGTGGTGATGATAAAAGTGATAGCTGCTGCGTCAGAAAAGATCAGAGTACGGAAGGCATTGCTCAATTCTAATCTCGTGAGGGTTGACATTCCAGAGATAGAATTTATGAGGATTAGTGCGAAAGGAACTTTGGAGGTGCAAGTCAAAGGGAAGGAGCTGCCCTATGAATTTTACGCTAACATTGATTTTGCAGGTTTAAATCTGGATTCTCTGAGACGCATGAATGCCTGCCCAATCCTTACTAATGAGTCAAAGCCGAGACAAGCCAAGATTGCGGAAAAGTTCAAGTCTTGTATAGAAGAAGCACTGAAGGAACAAGAAGAGTTTAAAGGAAAAGAGATGCTGGATATCAAAGAAGAACCGGAAGATTGGTAAAGAGAGATTGAAGCTGAAAAGATGAAAACTGTTGAAGTTTTTGCTGAAGATCCAAAGATAAATCTTAGGGGGAGTACTGTTAGGGCTATTTCCTAGTTAAGATTTACTTTGTATTTGTTTATATGTTTATGTATAGTTTAGGGTCTATTTTGTATATTCCTTAAACTTGTAATTGTTGCTTAAAAGCATGTAGTGAGAGAGTGTGAAGAGAGGCTAGATCACTATTACACGTTAGAGAGAGAGAGAGTTAACTGTGTGTGATTTATTTTCTCCTGCACTTGTACTACAAATTTGCTTTGATCATCAATATACAAAGAGAATTATGAGTATGAACTGTGTTTGTGATTGAACTGTTTGTTAGTGGGAATTATTCTGATCATTGTGAGTGATATTAACGATCCAATTGAACAATGCGCACCGCTCGGTATAGCCAAAATACTGCATTTTGAGATTTCGTGTAGAGCTCTAGGTGAAGTACCAGATATAATAGTCTTTCGTAAGTTTTTCCATATTACTAAGGTTGGTGATTGGTATACATTTGAGCGTCGTCGGTCGGTCGCTCTTTCCTGTTGTACTGGTGCTTTATCAGGTTTAAAAAATTGGAAGGACATTTTCTTCTATTTGGATGACCGATGCGTCCCTTGTGAAATGAAATGGAGGTCTAACGACGCGCCACTCATAAAAGATACCGAACAGTCTCCGTATCTAGTCAACCAGACTCTTTTCCTGAATTTGGCTAATATAGCCCATCCTGTACGAAAATACCCGGAGCATTTACTAGTGATCGGCAGATTAGTCGGAAATGGCCTTATGCTAAAAAATGGCCATCTATGTCGAAAGGTGAAGAATGTAATGTTACCGATGCTTCTACCATCCCTAAGTATTTCTGTTATTACATTACTTACGTTATACACTTGCTTTGCCATTTGCAGAAGTCGATTTGTCATATGTCCTTCAACTAGATAATTTTGCAGACATAACTTTTGAGGGTTTGAACACGGAACCTACCGATCAGGCTTTTTCAGACCGAAACACTACCGCTTTTCCAGAAATCCGTTCCTCTATACCAACTTTTGAGGGTTTGGACAAGGTAACAATCGACCACCAGCGTCTTTCCAGCCTTCCAACTCCAGCGGTTTGAAAAATCTATCTAGCCACCTCCAAGGAGAAGATATCAATCGAGAAACCCTTGCCAAACAGATCAGACAACAGAGAACTCCCGAACCGCATGACCCAATCACTTTCCTCAATCAGACCCCTATTAAACCATCAACCCATGCTTCCACTTCTCACATTGATTCAGAGAAATCTCTGGAACATACTCCGTCCCCTCCTCCCTTCACCTTTCAAGACCTTCCATCTCCTCATGTGATTCCTCCATTGACTAAAAAGACTCCCTCTCATACAAGTCAAAAAAACATCAACCCCCCAGTCACTACCCCTGATTCTTCTACTAAAAAATCCTTTGACCATTCAGCATGGGTATCCCATGAAATCAGCATGTCTCCATATATTGGTCAAAAATTTTCCCAATTTGCTTCTGGTGATCCTGATCAGCCTTTCATTCCCAACTGACACATTTTGAATAAAGATTCGGTGTTAGATGTGGATGTAGCACGTCAATTTTTACACAACGCTACCACCCCCAAGGACTTACACATCCTCCGTCACTTATCGCCGGTGGTTTTTGAACCAAGCTCAGTCCATCGGATGGTTTTCTAATGGGGAAGTTTCTAATGGGGCGCATTTGAACCAAGAAAAACATTATTCTCGAATTAACTCAAACCAATAAATCTCAAGCAGATCAATTGTCACAAGTACAACAAGAAAACAAAGAGGTGCAAGCTATGAGAGAATGGTTTTTTGCCGAAGGACTTGAAATCTTGGCAAAGAAAATTGCTAAAAGCCCTGAAATGGTCACAAAAATTGCAGCGGTTAATTCTGGCATGCGTCACCTTGGATACAGAGATGGAGTAAAAGCGGGTCAAGCCTATGGGAGCAAAGGTAAATCCATAGATGAAGTTCGACCCCCGGTAGATGAAAATATTCAAAGCAAAGTGATGGCCGATGTGAAGGATTTTAGTGATATCAAGTTTCAAATTGTCTCTAATATGCAAAGTAACCCTAACATTTTTGTATCAGAGCTTCGGAAGAAACTTGGCCCTCCACCTTCGGAAGCTGTTTCTTCTACTATACCATCTAATGTATCTTGATTTTTGTATGAATATTTGGTATTTGTGCTTTTGGTGTATTTCTCTGAATATCCTATTGTGTTGCTATTACCTTCATCTTCTTTCTTTTTCTCTTTTTTTTTTTTGAAAACATGATCATAATATACGTCAAACTATATCTTGATTTGAACTTTATCATCATCGGTAACATTCATCTTTCCATGCTTTTTACCTTATAGGCTTTTAAAAGATCATTCATGATTTTTAAATCACAAAGATCACCTAATGGGTATGTTTTAAGCAATCACCAACAGCTTATTGATAATATCACAAAAACTCTCTTTTATTATTTCCAGTAGTTTTATTGTTCTTACAAAGATTCCACCTACATGAAATGAGTTACAAATAACATTTTCGTAAATGCATGTCGTTCCATGTTCTAGCCACCGGCAATCCACCTATCGTCTGCAGCTCGTAAGCCCCTTTTCCTGCTATTGATTTTATGACATACGACCCCTCCCATCGTGGACCTAACTTCCCTGTAGATTGTACTCGGCTAGCTTCATTGCACCGGAGGACATAATCTCCTTGTTTGAAAACGTACGGAACCACCCGTACATTATAGTATTGTTCGATCCTCTTCTTGTAATTTGCTTCTCTAATGGCTGCGACCTCACATAGTTCCTCTAACAAGTCCAAATTTTCCTTTAATTCTTTTTCGTTATCCCCCCTATCAAGCATTTGTTGTGTCGGCATTCCCACTTCTACTGGAATTACTGCCTCCGTTCCATAAGTCAAACTGAACAGTGTCTCTTTGATAGTCACATGTATAGGTTGGACTCACCGGCTTGTCGGTGTTATATATTTTGTATGTATTTTGTATGTAACTTGTATGCTTTTGTACTAGCGAACCTACGGGCGAATCTATAGATTCGCCCGTAGCACAGTTTAGTGGTTATGATGGTGTCGACTGGGCGAACCTGTATGTGCCCAGCGAACCTATGTGGTTCGCTAGATAGATTCGCTACAGCGAATCTATCAGCGAACCTAAGACTGATATATATTGTAACCTTATCTTCAAGATAATAGAACTTTTGCACAACTTTGACAAAAACCTTATCTTACTAATTGTGTCGTGTAATTGTTCTCTGGAGGTGCTAGGAGCATATATTATACATCTTTGTAGCTTGTTTTACCTCCGGTTGTGTGGTTTTATCTCATTATTGGGTTTGTTGTTGTAATACACTTTGTTTGTTCAAGTCAAGAGTGTTTGTTGTTAAACAAGTCAATATAGCACTGAAATCACGATCTTTATGGACCAACAATATGGTATCAGAGCCTTAGTGCTCTTGATTGTTTGATTCAAGTGATTTTTGTGTTGATTTTGGGGTTTTTGTGTCAAAACACTATTTGATTCTTTTCTGGACTGATTTTGGTGTTTTGGTGTTGTATTTTGCTCAAATATTGTCATATTTGGTCATAGGAAGCTTTTAAAACAAACGTGTCTACAAATGGTCAAGTTTTGAAGCTGTCCGGGTTGTTTTCGTACTGTTACTGGTTTGTTCGTAACCCAGCGAACCTATCTGTTCTTCCAGCGAATCTAGGTGTTCATCCAGCGAACCTAATTCAAATTTTTGTGTTCTGTTGGTTTGTGTTGTGGCTAGCGAATCTGACATTTTATCGAACGAAAGTTCACTTGTTTGGCTCATTGTGCAAGCGAAACTGCTACCAAAATCAGGCGAGCGAAACTGTGCTTGCTGGTCAGCGAATCTGTTTTGTTTGTCAAGCGAATCTGTCTTCAGCGAATCTACCAGCGAATCTGCTGTGTTCTTTGAGCGAATCTAGCCAGCGAATCTATTTGTCTTCAGCGAATCTATAATCTGTTCAAAATTATGGCTACATCAACACTGAATATGAATGATCTGGATAGTGTTCAACCTAACAGGCCACCGAGGCTTGTTAGTGGTGAAAACTTTGAAGACTGGAAAAGATGTTTGAAAGCCTTTTTCTACTACACGGACTATAACCAATGGGAATCAATTGTAAATGGTCTGCACGTGCCAAAGACAGTTGAAGGAACTGTCACTTCAATAAACACAGATCCAAGTACTTTTACTGAAGCAGATACCAAGTTACTTGATCGTGACAAAAAGGCACTCGGGGCATTGATACTTTGTTTGCATCAGGATATCTTCAACAGGTTTGCTGAACACACAACTGCAAAAAGCTTGTATGATGCATTGTGTGAGTTCTATGATGGTAATGAGGATTTGAAACTGGATAGAAAAGCTCAAGCTGAAAAAGAGTTTAACTCTTTCGTGGGGTATTCGCAAGTGAACCTGACTGATATTACAAATCGATTCCTATCTGTATCAAGTAATCTGAAGAAGTATGATGATAAGCTGGGCAATCATGAACAAGTCACAAAACTGTTAGATTCTCTTCCACCTCAGTGGAGTCTTCAAATCAAGCTGTTGAAACAAGAAAGAAACTTTCATGACTACAAGCTGATGGATGTTATAAACAAGCTGAAGTCATTCGATCTTGATGTGAAGAGAAAATACAATCAGTCTATGATGGTTCCAAATATTCCTTCTCAGAATGCTGCACTTATCTCATCCGCTGCAAACTCTTATATCTACAGTGCTGCACCTGGAGGATCATCAAGTCATGTGTCTGCTAAATCTGTTGGTGCATTGTTGGTTCAAGCTCAAATGCATCTGTCACCACTCAGATTCCATCTGACACTATGGCTTTATTTGGAATGTTTGTTCATAGCTATGAAGCTCTTGTTGCTGGTGAGTTGAAGGGAAAGGGGATGATTGTAGAAGATATGTATCAGGTGGATCCTGATGATCTGGAAGAAACCGACATCCAATGGCAAATGGCCATGCTTACTCTTCGTGCCAGACGATTTATGGAAAGAACAGGTAGAAGAAACTTTGGGAATCAGGGACAGAATAGCAAGCTGGGGTATGACAAGGGAAAGCTGAGGTGTTACAACTGCAAACAATTGGGTCACTTCAAAAGGGAATGTCCTTTACCAATTGTTACTGAACCAGTAAACTCTGCAAATCCAAGATCTGTTCCAAATCAAGAAAGGCTTGAGGAAGCAAAGTCAAAGAATGAAACTGCACTGCTCACCAACTTTGATTGGAGTGCAGAAATTGAAGAAACCAAGGAGGAGATTAATCATGCCCTTGTTGCTGAGATTGTTGAGATTGATGACAACTATATAAATTGCTTTGATCCTTTCAAAGAATTTTATGGTAAAGATGAGGAAGAGAAAGTGGAGAATGTTGATAAAGACCAATCAGATGCTATTGTTCAAGGGCATCTGAATCACTCAGGATTGGTTTGTGAAGTTGCGGTAAATGAAGTGAAGAATGAAGAGGAGTCAAAGCTTAACTTGGAAGCAATGATTGAGAAGGCGAGGCTTGATGATGTTGATGAATTCAAAAGGAACACTCCCTACTGCCAGTGTGATCGCGCTCTTGCTGCCGAAAAACTGGTAATTGGTCTTCCTTATGATGTTATTGAAGATATGTGTTCATCTGCTTGCAAAATCCGTTTAATTGGCATATACAAAGCTAACAAATTGTTGATGTCAAACGAAAACGAATTAAAAAGAACTAACAAAGAGCTTAAATTGAGTGAGTCAAAGTATTTTGTCAAATTAAGAGAAGCTTTGAAAGAAAATGAACATTTAAAAAGAACTCTTTTGGAAAAGAACTGTGAAATAAATTACTTAACTGAGCAAGTTACTCTTGCTGAATTTGAAGCAAGAAAACTTAAAAACAAACTGCAGCAGTGGACAATATCTAGTATGAAAAGGGAGGAACTCTGCAAGAAACAACGGGGGGCCAGAGTTAAGACAGGTTTGGGTCTTAACAACAATGAAACATATGCATATCCTCCACCTAGTACCTTCTGTTACTCTCCAACACCTATTCCTCATCCCTTAAATGAGTTGATTCAAGAGATTATACAGAATGATACTAACAGTTCCATTGCAGGTTTAAGTGGAGTAAATCTTAAAGAGGTTAGAGAGGATTACGCATATGGTGGGAGTACTGGGCTTGGTTGTTCTAGCAGTAGTGATTGCTCTAGTTCTGATTCCAAGAAGTCTTTTGAAGACATTAGTTTAATTAATTCTGTTTGTAGTAATGTTTTATATTCAGACAATTCCATGTTTAATAGTAATTTAGGGTGCACTACTTCAAACCCTAATATGTTGAATGATGTTTTGATTGAAAATGCGTGTGAGAATGACAAAGAAAAACTTTCAGGTCATGTCTCTGAAAGTCAAACCAAAACAAACTGTTTTCAAAAGTTCTTCACCCAGCAAATTCCATCTTTCACACCAGTGAGAATTTCAAAACCTAAATCTGAACCTGAAAGTTAAAGTCACAACAGGTAAGTCAAAAGAACCTTATGACTCTTACAGTGACTGCAATTCTCAACTGTCTGAACGTGATGAGGAAATTGAAATGGATAAAATTCCTGCTAACAGAGTTTTCAAAGTGGGTTTGAAGTCTAATTGCTTTAAATGTGGAAATACTGGTCATACTGTTAAGCAATGCCCTAAGTTAATCCAAAGCAGTTCAAAGCAAAAATCTTTTGGAAAAAGATTAAACACATTTGTAAATAATTTCTTTTGTAATTCTTCATCTGCTCCACCACCCATGTACACAAAGGCTTGGGTGCCAATTTCAAAGGTCTAACTTTTTATTTTTTTTTAATAAATGTCAGGAACATTCAAATGCCGTTGTAAATAGTCATTGGCATATTGACAGCGGATGTTCTAGACATATGACAGGGTTGAAGGACCTACTGACTAACTATCGGATCATCAATGGCGGATATGTTGCTTTTGCGGGAGACAAGAAAGGTGGTAAAATGATTGGTCAAGGAGAAGTCTCAAATGGTTCACTCACTTTGGAAGACGTCAACTATGTTCCTGAACTGGCATTCAATCTTCTCAGTGTATCACAAATCTGTGATAAGAATATTCCAGTGATGTTCCTTCCAACCGAATGTTTGTTCCTGAAGCCAGAGTTTTCTATTCCTGAAGAGTTGGTGATCATGCGAGCTCCGAGACGAAATGATACATATATGCTGAATATGGGATCAAAGGAATCAAATTCCACCGTGACATGTCTCCTGTCTAAAGCTTCATCTTTTGAATCGTTTCAGTGGCATAGACGTTTAGGGCACATTAATTTTAAAATTCTGAATAAATTGGTTAAGAACAATTTGGTTAGGGGTTTACCACTCAAAGATTTTTCAGTGGTTGAGAAATGCATGGCTTGTGCTAAAGGAAAACAGCACAAAAAGCCACATAAACTTAAAATTACAAATACCATCTCAGAACCCCTCGAATTGTTACATACTGATTTATTTGGTCCAATAAGTGTCAAATCTATTGCTAAGAAATCTTATTGCTTGGTTGTCACAGATGATTACTCTAGGTACACCTGGGTGAGATTCATGGCATACAAGAGTGAGACTGCTGAAGAGTTGATGAAGCTGATTCCTCAAATCGAGGTTCTTGGAAAGAGAAAGGTTCAAGCCATCAGAAGCGATAACGGAACTGAATTCAGAAACCATATCTTCAACTCCTTCTGTGAACAACGGGGTATTCTCAGACAGTTTAGCGCCGCACGAACACCACAACAAAATGGTGTTGCTGAAAGGAAGAATCGAACCCTTGTGGAGGCTGCTAGAACTATGTTGATTGAGTCAAAGCTTCCAATTATTTTCTGGGCGGAGGCACTTAATTGTGCAGCTTATGTTCTGAACAGGGTACTGATTGTCAAAGAAAAGATGAAGACTTCATACCAACTGTTTCGAGGGATTAAGCCGTTGATTGATTTTCTGCGCCCCTTTGGATGTTCTTGTACTCTTTTGAATACCCAAGATCAGAAGACGAAGTTTGGTGCTGTTTCGGATGAATGCTTCTTTGTAGGATACTCGAACACACAAAAGGCGTATCGTGTTTACAACAAGCGAATGCGGATTGTGCAAGAGTCCTACTATGTTGACTGGCAATAGTCAACCACCACAAGTATTGGCAGTGAACCGGCATGGTTTTATGATTCCACCACTATTTTCAAATCATTTAATCTTCCTGACTCTGACGATGATGACATCCTTCCACACACATCAGTTTCTATCTTTAACCATCCACCTACACAATCACAACCACCACCTTCAACTACACAACTACCTCCCACTTCATTTGACATTCCACCACCTCCACCACCTCAAACTGTTCAAACTTCTCCATCAGATATTCCATCCTCATCCACTACCATTCAATCATCTCCCACTAATACAATTCCTCCAACATCACCTACACCTTCACAACCATCAAATCAAACACCTTCAACCGAAACCAATCCTTTGCTCCTTAACACTGACTTCAAAACCATGAAAAATCATCCTCATGATTATATTATAGGATCCATTACTGATGGTGTGCGAACTCGGAGTCAGAGTGGTTTGATTAATGAATGTCTCTATGCTGCCTTTCTGTCTCAAGTTGTTCCAAAGAATTATAAACAAGCACTTGAAGATCCTAGTTGGGTGGATGCCATGCAAATGGAACTGCAGCAATTTAGGAAGCTTAAAGTTTGGGAACTGGTTGATCTTCCTCCTAATAAGTGTCCAATCGGCACTAAGTGGGTTTTCCGAAACAAGCCAGATGATCGCGGTGTTGTTATCAGAAACAAGGCGAGATTGGTTGTTCAAGGATTTGCTCAAGAAGAGGGGATTGACTACACCGAAGTTTTTGCTCCAGTCGCTCGCCTTGAAGCCATCAGAATCTTTCTTGCTCATGCTGCGAACAAAAACTTTAAAGTTTATCAGATGGATGTGAAATGTGCATTTCTATATGGAGATATCGATGAGGAGATCTACGTATGTCAACCACCGGGTTTCGAGGATCCAGATTTCCCTTCAAAGGTTTACAAGCTTGATAAATCCTTGTATGGGCTGCATCAAGCTCCACGTATCTGGTATGAAACTCTGACACAGTATCTTCTCAGCAAAGGATTCTCTCGTGGGACTATAGATATGACATTGTTCAAGAAGGAGGTGAATGGCGAGCTGCTGATCGTTCAGGTGTATGTTGATGATATAATCTTCGGTTCAACTAATGAGGGGCTGTGTAGAGAATTTGAAAAGGTGATGATGGATCGCTTTGAAATGACAATAATGGGGGAGATGTGTTTCTTCTTGGGGCTGCAAGTGGAACAAAAGCCTGATGGAATTCTTATCCACCAAGAGAAATATATCAAAGAGTTCCTCACGAAGTTTGGCATGGATGATTCTTCTCCTGAATTGATTCCTTTCACCGCTCAAACATGCCTTACTTCCGATGATAATGGGAATCCTGTGGATGCTCATCGGTACCGCTCGATGATCGGATCTCTCATGTATCTGACTGCAAGCCGACCAGATATTACATTTGCTGTGTGTTACTGTGCTCGTTTCCAAGCCAATCCAAAAGAATCACATGAGAAAGCTGTTAAACGCATTTTTCGTTACCTTAAGGGTTCCTCTCGTTTGGGACTTTGGTACCCAAAAGGTGGGAACTTTGATTTACATGCTTTTTCTGATAGTGATCATGCTGGTTGCAGGATTAACAGAAAATCAGTCACTGGCGGATGTCAATACCTTGGAGAATGTCTTGTTTCCTGGCAAAGCAAGAAGCAAACAACCGTCTCTCTGTCCACAGGAGAAGCAGAATACATTGCTGCTTCAAGTTGCTGTTGCCAAGTGCTCTTGATTCAGCATCAGATGATGGATTATGGCATCAACTTTCTTCATACACCACTCTTTTGTGATAATGAAGCTGCTGTTGGAATTGCCAAGAATCCTATTCATCACACTCGCACCAAGCACATTGAAACAAGAATTCATGCCATCCGAGATGCACAGGAAAAGGGGTTCATTGATATTATTCCTATTGAAACTCGAAAGCAAAAAGCTGATCTTTTCACAAAAACTTTTGACAAACCACGTTTTTATGAACTGATCTCTATGCTGGGACTTATATCTTTTTGAAAACCTTTTTCTGTGAGAATCAATCTGTAAATATGTAAATAACTTTTTCTTTTTCTTCTTTGAAAATTCAGTGGGTCACTCATCTCTTCGCTCCTTTATTTTATCTTTATTCTCTTTTATTTCCTTCTATTTTTCTTTTATTCTGTATATATATATTAAGAAAATCTGAAAAACATAAATTTCTTATTAGATAGCTATCATATAGAAATTTTGGGGGAGATATTAAAGATTAACTATTTATAGTTTTTCAAATTTTGCTATTTCAGGATCTCCGTTTTGATTGATGTTGAAGAGACGTTGAAGGAGGTCAGAAGCATTGCGTTTGGGATATGTCAGATAGGCTCAGCCCGAAAACAAAGTAAACAGTGATTGTGCAGCCAAACATAACGTTCAAGATCTCGACAACAAGGATTATCTCCTTGACATGATTGGATTGCACAAAGATAAGGGTTCTGTCAAAAATGGGTTGAGAGTGTCAAATCTTTGCCTTGATTTCCCTAAACATCCCAAATCACCCTCGCCCTATCCCCGAATCGAGTTTCTAGTATGCAAAACAAATAAAATAAAAAGCTGCTAGTGATGCTCTTCGGAAAAACCTCTGAGTGAGTTACTTGTTAACTCCTCAGAACGTATTGAGTCAAGTGCTTAACTCCTCTGCTATACGGAAGTATTGACCTGGAGTTGGTGAATCTTCTCTGCTATACGGAAGTATTGACCTGAAGATTCACCGAGCATGCTCAAATGTTTATCTCCTCTGTTATACGTCGGTATAGACCTGGAGCTCTGAACTATTTGAGTTTCCCAAATAATAAGTCGCATTGTGTTCAAAAGAATCAATTGCTGACAAGCTCCACTCACAATGAAAAGATGCAAAAATTGCACAAGTGTCAAAAGAAGCTAATGCATCGATCAATATTCAAAATTTGATCCTTGAAATTCAAAGCAAAGTCAATTGTATTGCTCAGATATACCCTGATGACAGAACTTGTTCTTTTTACCTAGATGTCTGTGGGGACCGAGTTGTCTGAGCTTCTTCAATCAAACCAAAAACATGATAAAAGAAGCTGCTGATCTCTTGTTGAAAGGACTAAGGCATGGGTTTAAATGGACAAACATATCTGCAATCCCGCCAATCGATGATTCTCCGGATTCTGCTCAAAACATCATAAAAAATATATATATCCTTCTTAGCGTTTAAAATTCCTGTCTTTATCTTTCTTTTTATTTTATTTTTCTAACTTCTATCTTGTTATTATTAGTATTTTTAGGATTATATGTTTATTTTTGGAGCGTTGAAATCGTGGGACGTTTTCATGGATTTACAAAGAATTTAAAATTTGAGAAAAACCAAAAATATTTTAATTTTTGTGTGCTAGCGAACCTGCTAGCGAACCTACAGGTTCGCCAGAACCTCAGGTTCGCCAAGAATCTCTTTGCTTCGCCGTCGTGGTTTACTTGACTTTTGGTCTTCTGGCGAATCTAAAGTTCGCTAGTGTGTCTGCCAGCGAACCTATGTCTGTATATATATGCAGTGACAGCGAAGCATTTCACACATTCGCTGTCACTATTACTGTAGCAAGTTTTTCAAAATCCATCTAACGAACGTTCGATTCTCACTATTCAACCGGTTTTTCACACTTAAACATCTGTAATTTGGTCTGGTATGTCATCGTTTCCATCTTAATCTCTGTTTTAAACCATCAATCGCACTTTAAACCCGTTAAATCCGTCGTTCTGTGATTGTGTGTAAATAAACTGACTGATTTGGTGTTTTTAGTTAGGAATTTACTTCATAATATCCTTGTTTGATGTTTATATTACTTGATTGTTGCCTTATTTGCTTGTTAATGATGTATTGTCTGTGATTCTGGCCGTTTTTCAAAAACTAGGGTTTCCAGCGAACCTATGTGTTCGTCTGGCGAATCTGAACGAAAGTTCAAAACTTCGAGCGAACCTATGTCGTTATACTGCCCACGCATCAACATAGATTCGCCCGACTGTTTCTAGCGAACCTATACATTCGCTCGACCAAATGACTGACTTTTCATGTCAGCGAATCTATAGGTTCTGGTGCCAAATCTCAGGTTTGCTCTGTCAGCGAACCTATTCAACCAGAGAATCTATTAACTGTTTTTGAAAATCTTCGTTTCTGATCAATCTCCGTTTATTTTTCAGGCACAATGTCTACTTTATTCTTCGAAAGAAAGCACAATATGTGTGCTTTGCTTGACGAGAATCACGAGAAAGCCGGTGGCTATAGAGATTGTATCAAATGGCTGAAGTCGTCTCACATACATCACGCCATTTCTCATTCACCGACCATATACGAGCTGCACGTTCGAGATTTCTGGAGAACTGCAGTGATGAACGTATCCGTACAGCCATCGCGTATATGTGCCAAAGTCAGTGGCTTTGATTTGGAGTTTACTGAAGCCGATCTGGCTAGAATCTTGAGGTTAGAAGAGGATGTGGGTGAGGAGGTTAGTATGACTGCTGAAGAGGTATATGGGGCATTTCGGACTGTGGGTTATGAGGGTCCGATGCCTGGTGAGAAAAAGATGGAGTTTGTGAAGTCCTATCTGATCCAAGAGTGGAGGTATATTGCACACGTATTCATAATGTGCTTGGATCATAGGAAAGGGGGCACAGATGGGCTGAACTTAGACTGGGCTCGGGCAATGATGCTGTTTTGTCGGGGGCAAAAAGCCAATCTTGCAAAGCTCATATACAATTACATTCTAGAGAACATTCATGCAACTAAAGCCGCGAAATGGTTGATGTACCCCAGATTCATTCAGATGATTCTGAATGATAAATTGCCAAATCTGCCGGTAGTTGGTGAAGTGCTGAAGATATGGGAGATGCATTCCAAGATTTTTGGGGATTGTAAGTCTGTTAGATCTGATTGTGTCGGTAGGACCTCGTTTTTATGGGAGAACATGTACCCGGCTGATCGATGGGTACAAATTCAGAGATTGATGGAGACTGAGAGGAAAAGGGGCGGTGAGAATATTGAGGTGGTTGAGAAAAGGGTGAGAAAAAGGAAGCCGTATGCCAAGGAAAAGGATTATTCATTGGATCGGGATATAGATGAGATTCAGGCTGAAATTGATACGGGTAGGGAAAAGCGAACGAACAGGAAGTCTGATGCTCCAACTGAAACATCAAAGAAGGCAAGGCACGATACTGGGGGTACATCTGCTGAATCTGGTAATGGACTGAAAGGTGAGATTGATAGTCTGAAGGCTGAGTTAGGGGAACTGAGAAGTAAGTATGAAGAGCTGGAGACCCAGGATGCTGAAAAATCGACAGTTATATATGAAATGGGGAGAATGATGAAGGACCAACAATGTCTGATGGTTAGGATTTTCAAGGAACTGAACAGTCTGAAGGAAAAGGTGGGGTCAGAATCTGCTATGACTGAAGCTGAATTGAGTTCCTTAACGGATGCTGCAAGGTATCCGTTAATGGACGTTGTATTTGGAGATCAGGATAAGGGAAAAGGTAAAGCTGCTGAGGAGCCGTTCGATGAAGAAATGGGTATAGACTTGGATGTGTTTGAGGGGGCAGAGGTAGTTGGTGGATCAAGCGTAAACTTCAGTCTGATAGATGAACCAGAGGTTGATATAGATGCTGATAGTGAGGAGGATTTAGATGATGAGCCGGAGATGTATAAGGTTGAGGAGAAAGGGTTGAGTTATCAGTTTGAGCACATCGATCTTGACAAATCTGAATGGTTCAAGAAAGATGTTGCTGTTGTTCCCGAAGTCCCTATCTTTCAACATCTGGATGAACCCAACACCAAACAGATGGATAGACAGATCATTGCTTGGAAGTACAACACTTCGATTGACGCTTATATGATTAAGCGAAGGGGTGGTGACGTTTCCTATATCAAGAATAGGAAGCATTTCGCCACCTTGCCTCGGTGGGATTTGCGGAGGTTGGCTGAACTCCCCTTGCTGGGTAAAGAAGATAGTGGCAGGGCTTGTGCGTTCGAGGTAACAATCAGGGAGGCTGCAAAGACAAACTTTGTGGATTTTGGGTACCAGAAGCCGAGGAGGATGAGGCAGAAAAAGGATAGGCATTGGGTTTCATGGAAAGGAAAGATAGTTCTGAAGATTGAAGCGCCAAAAGTTATGACAAGGGTCAGGGTTCCGGATACACAGCCACCGAGACTGAATGATTTCCTCAAATGGTTTTATGATAACAGTACGGGTGAAGCTGTTATCAGATTGAAAGGGGAAGACCGTCCAGAGATTCGCTTGTTTGACCCTATGGAGGTCTTCTCTTTTTGTGATGAGGATTTAAAAGTTCTGTGTGAGAACCGGATTAAGCACGGGGCTGGAGATGACACAAGGATCGAAGCGAACCTGTTTGTGAAGGTCGCAAACAAAGCCCGTGGAATTCGTGCTGAACTAAGGTCGGTAAATGAGAGACTGAGGATGACTGATGATCAGCAATTGGATATGGATGATTTATCTAGACAGCTTGATCAAACTATTGAGAAGAGGTTCGAGAAACCAGTGGAGGTTGTAGATTTGGATGTGACTGGCGAGGAGCATACGAAAGATATTCAGGCGGAAACGATTGTTCTGGATGTGCCTGATACTGATGTCGCTGATGCTGAGTTTGTAGAGTCGATGCTGGTTTTTAGTGAAGATGAGGCCGGATCAGAAGATGTTACAAATCCGTTGGCCGGAATTGAAGGAAGGGCAAGAGCTTACATTGAGAATCTTTGAAGCCGAGAAAAAGACGGAGCTTAATTAGAAGACTTCCCCAGGTGAGGTCCAACCTAGGGGGAGTATTGATAGTCACATGTATAGATTCGCCCGTAGCACAGTTTAGTGGTTATGATGGTGTTGACTGGGCGAACCTGTATGTGCCCAGCGAACCTATGTGGTTCGCTAGATAGATTCGCTACAGCGAATCTATCAGCCAACCTAAGACTGATATATATTGTAACCTTATCTTCAAGATAATAGAACTTTTACACAACTTTGACAAAAACCTTATCTTACTAATTGTGTCGTGTAATTGTTCTCTGGAGGTGCTAGGAGCATATATTATACATCTTTGTAGCTTGTTTTACCTCCGGTTGTGTGGTTTTATCTCATTATTGGGTTTGTTGTTGTAATACACTTTGTTTGTTCAAGTCAAGAGTGTTTGTTGTTAAACAAGTCAATATAGCACTGAAATCACGATCTTTATGGACCAACACTCTCCTGTACTGGTTTTTGGCATTGTTCAATGTGCCCATAAAACATGTGTTAACTCATCAGCCCAACTAGAACCGCTTGCGCTCAATCGCACCTTTATGTACAACCATAGTTATTTACTGATCATCCTACCATAAAAAATACAAAAAAAAAACAATAAATAAACAATCAAACATACTGTACCTTTATCCCTTCCACAATACTTCTATTGACTCTCTCCACCTGCCCATTTGCCTGAGGATGCGCTACCGAAGCAAACACTTGTTTAATATGCAAATCCTCACACCATTTCTTGAAAGGATTATTAGCAAACTATCTCCCATTATCACTAACAATATACAGCGGTAAACCGAACCTGCACACTATATGCTCCCATACGAAGGTTTTAATATGGTGCCCTGTGATTTTTACCAATGGTTTAGCTTCAACCTATTTTGTGAAATAATCCACAGCCACAAGGATGAACTTGACTCTTCCAGATGACACGGGAAATGGTCCTACAATATCAATGCCCCATTTTTTAAACGGCCATGCCGCTGTTACTGGAATCATGTCATTTTTTGGCCTCAAGCTTACCGGTGCATGTTTTTGACAATCCATGCATGATTGTAACTCAGCGACAACACTTCTATGCATCCCCAACCAATAATAACCCGTATTAACAACCTTAGCCACAACAATTCTCGACCCTGCATGTATTCCACATATACCCCAATGTATTTCCCTGATCAGATAACTGACCTCTTCCTCATTCAAACAACGCAACAATGGTCCTAAAAAAGTACGCCGATATAACTTGTTGTCCACCACCTGATATTGTAATGCTCGAACACGTATCTTCCTGGCCTCTGCTTTATCTTCTGGTAGCTTATTATGGACAATAAAATCTATAATTGGATTCATCCAATTATTCACCAGTATATCTACCACATGCACCTCCATGGTTTGCAACCTCCACCCTTACATCCTTCGCCAAATGTTTAAATGTTACCGATGCTAGCTTACTCAACGCATCGGCTTTTTTGTTCTTGCTTCGTGAAATATGCACTACCTCGTATGCATCGAAAGAGCGCAGCAATACCATAGCACGTTCCAAATACTTGACCATACTCTCGTCTTTTGCTTCATATTCTCCTGATACTTGATTGGCAATTAATAATGAATCCACATATGCCTTGATCCGTTTTGCCCCAACCTTATGAGCCAACCTCAACGCTGCTAAGAATACTTCATATTCCGCCTCATTATTAGAACTGGGAAAATTCAACTTCAATGCAAACGTCAGTTCATCACCTTCTGGACTTACTAAAATCAATCCTGCTCCTGACCCTTCATCATTCGCGGCCCCATCAATATGTAATGTCCACTCTCCAATTTCACTGGCTACTTCTTCACAAGTACCTACCCCTGCCTCATCCGGTATTTCTGCTAAGAAATCTGCAAGTATCTGTCCTTTAAAAGATACCCTTGGTCTGAACTCAATTTCAAACGGACCTAACTCGATTGCCCATTTAACCAACCTTCCTGATACCTCCGGCTTTCTCAAAACTTGCTGAATCGGACAATTTGTCAAAACAACCACTGTATGTGCTTGAAAATATCTGCGCAATCTTCTGGATGTATACACTAGAGATAAAGCCAGTTTCTCTAACACCATATATCGTTCTTCATAATCCTTCAAGACCCTGCTAACATAATATGTAGGAATTTGAGCACCCCCTGTCTACCAACAAAACAGAACTAACTGCCGACTTTGCCACTACCAAGTACAAGTATAACTTTTCCCCCTCCTTAGGAACTGCCATTTTTGGTAAACTGCATAAATGCCTTTTCAATTCCTCAAATGCATGTTCGGTTTCTTTAGTCCAACTAAAATTATTCTTCCCCAGGCTTTGCTTTAAGATCTTCATGAAAGGAAGGGATCTTTCTGCAGCTTTTGACAAGAAACGTTGCATTGCCACCATTCTGCCATTAAGAACCATTATATCTTTTGCTGACTTTGGAGCGGACATTTTTAGGACAGCTTCAACCTTAGATGGATTCACCCATATGCCATCAGAATTAACCGTCATCCCTAAAAATTTCCCCGACTCCATTCCAAAAGAACACTTCTTTGGATTTAACTTCATATTGATCTTCCGAAGTCTTCCAAACGTTTCCTTTATATTACAAATCATTCCCTGTTCCGAATCACTCTTTACAACAATATCATCCATATACGCCTCTAAGTTACGTCCATACTGTGGTATGAACGTATCATCCATTAACTTCTGATAAGTAGCTCCGGCATTCTTCAAACCGAACGGCATTTTAGTGTAACAAAAAAGACCTTCTTTTGTGATAAAGGTTGTCTTGTCTTCATCTTCCTCCTTCATTTGAATTTGGTGATATCCTTTATAAGCATTGAGAAAACACTTAAATCGAAAACCTGCAACTGCATCCACCTTTTCATCAATATCAGGTAATGGATAACAATCATTTGGACATGCATCATTTAAATCTTTAAAATCAATACACATGCGCCAAGAATTATCGCTCTTTTTCACCATGACTGCATTTGCAACCCAAGTTTGATATTGCACCGGTTGCAAAATGTTAGCTTCCACCAATTTCCTTACTTCCACCATTGCTGCCTTACTCCTTTCTCCACTCATGCCCCTCTTCTTCTATTGCACCGGCTTCTTCGATTCATACACCTTCAATTTATGCTCAGCATACTCCCTAGGTACCCCTGTCATATCCGTGGGCTGCCATGCAAATATATCCTAGGAGTTTACCAATACTTCCCATAAAGCCAACTTAACTTCTTCTGAAATCCATGTTCCTACCTTAATTTTCTGGTCTGAAAATCGATCATTTATCAACCATTGTTCAAACATAATCTTCCCCTTCTCACCTTCAGTCTTTCCCATCAAATTTCCAACAGACTGTCGGATTTCTGCTACTTGCACTCTGGACTCCGTTGTTAAAGTGACCAACCCTTTCGGTGTTGGAAATTTTTTTGCTCCATGAACTGTGGATGCAACTGCCCTTAATGCTCTAATACCGGTCCTTCGCAATATAATGTTGTGAACCGATTGAGCCTTTACCACCAAAAAAGTCATGGGTAATGTTCTCATAAGATAACATGCTCCAATAGTTACCGATAGTGTGAGTTGTCCCAATGGTTGGATCATCTCCCCTGAGAAGCTCTGTTACGACGCATTAACTGGCAACAGCAATTTCTGAACTTTCTCATCCAACTGTTGGAAACACTGAAAATACATAATCTCCAAAGCACTCTCATTGTCCACATAAATACGACGAACCTGATGACCCTCCAAAATTGCTGAAACAATGATAGGACCATCATGAACCTCCTCCGGACCAATAGCTGGAAAAGATATTTCTTGACACATCCATTTCTCCACATTCGACCCTTCCCTCTTTTTACTACCATCCAACACAAACTTATTTACTTGCACCATACCAATCACTTTATGTAATGTCGGACCTCCTTTCCCTTCTTTAATTGTTTTTATCAAATGTGTCAGACGTCCTGTTTTGACCGCTTTTTCAATTTCTTGTTTTAATATCCAACATTCATCTGTATCATGCCCTTTATCTTGGTGATATTCACAAAATTTATTCGAATTTTTATTAGCCGTTGGTCTCTGTTTCGCCGGTACAGGAAAAATTGCTCCTTCGGTTGCCAAAATTTTCCTTGGTGTCTTTATCAATTCTGTGTAATGAACGAAGCGCGAGTGTGATCCTGTACTTTGTGTTACACTAGTCGCTGCTTGTTTAACATACGGCTGATATCAGCTATTGCCACTCCACTGCTGTTTCCGATCCACAAAAGGTTTTCGAACCCCAAATCCTTTGTAACCACTTGTACCATTATTTGTATTTGTCATGTTATTACATGCGGCTTTCCCTTTGACAAAAGCACGAGCTTTATCCATCAACAACTCCATAGTCTGAGGCAAATGCTCATGCAATTTCTCCACTAACTATGTGTTCCTGACCCCATGGCAAAAACCAGACACTCTCAACTGATCTGACGCTCCCTGTATCTGCATACTTTCTCTATTAAATCGGACTAGAAATTGTTCCAGACTCTCCAAGTCAAACCGCTTGATGTTATGGATTTCTGTAATTGCCTTCACCGCTTTCCTATGCTGACTGAACTGTTTGGTGAACAACCTTTGAAAATCATCAAAACTATCAATGCTAGCCACCGGAAGGTTATCAAACCAAACTCTCGCTGCGTCTGCCAATGTCTGAACGAACATTTTGCACCAAACTGGCATGGTCCACTCTTGTATCTGTGCTACTCCATAAAAGTCAAACAAATGCTGGTCTGGGTCATCTACTCCCCGATGGCATTTTCAATTTTCCTGGAATTTCTGCTTCTACCATCCTTCTTGAAAACTTCGATACACCGAGCAACGCAGATGGTCGGTATGGTTTTGTTAAATCTTCCACTCCTTCCATGACCCCTTTCCTTCTGTTTTATTATGCCAATCCTGTAACTTCTTTCCAGATAGCTGACCTTCTGTAATACATCGTACAAGATTGAGTTCTCATAAGCCGTTTTCATTACCGTCGAATCATGTATGCCTTTCTTATTCATCGAAGATTCAGGCGTGCCAAATAGCTGAGTTCGTAATTCCCTCAAACTATCCTCATGCTCCTGCTGTAAACGCAATATTCTCAATAGAGTTTTATTTCTTTCCAAAAAATCCGCATCAAACTCCTCTTTTGAATCTTTTATTATCTTTGGAATCGCTTCCACTGTTGCCTCTACCTCTTCCCCAAGTTTTTCGTCAGATTTTTTGATTGCTCCATCTGAACTCCTTGAACTTATCCCCTTGTCTCCCATTATTCCAATCAATCAAACTGTTATTGCTCACGATTCGAACAATTTTGTTCTTTATACAAAAAATGAATCAAAACTGTTATGATCTACACTACGGATGGCACCATTGTTAGAACAATGATCAAATCCATCAAGTAACACTCGATTATTGTTCTATGATTGACTAGAAAAGGAAGTTTATTAGAATATTGAAATGATACATTTAGTGTGTGTTTTTTCAGGTGAAAAACATATCACAGAGTTGCAACTAACCCTCACTATCTATTTATAGTTTTCTAAACATAGTTCGGTACTTTTCATCGTCCTTCTCTATCTGTCATTTCTCTTCTTGATGTCTCGATACCGATCCAAAAAGTACCGTACCTCATCAGGTTTGGCCATCGTATCGGTGACGATTGATTCTACTAAAATTGACTGTCACATACTTTCAGCTTTTGTCCAACGAAACTGATCATCATATAAGTTTGATTCTACTGAAGTTTACTTAGAAGTTCAACACATAACACAATTAAATTAAATACATATATGCAATTATGACTAAGTGTCCATGCATTTACCGGTGCATTAATGAACATAAAAAATTAACGCATGCACTAATGCATATGAAGATCGATGCATATATGCCTTTAAGAGTAACTCTAGATTAACATCTACTTCAATAAGTTCCAGAGTATTCACTATCCAACATTAATATGGTGATCGATTGAAATTATAAATAATCATTCATTTTGTAATACAATATGAATGGAAAGAAGAAACCCACGATATTTTCTCATCCACTCATCAACCTACTAACAATTGTATACAGAATTCAAATTACAAAATTGTCTCTATGTGAAATCAAGTATTAAAATTAACAAAATATGATTGGTTTAAAGGAGTTCTCATGGTTCTTTTCAAAATTATGGTTCTCAAATGAAGATACCCATATAATATATATATATATATATATATATATATATATATATATATATATATATATATATATATATATATATATATATATATGGGTGAGATCCATTGAAAACAAAGTTATAATTAAAAACACTAAAAACCATTAAAATGGTAGTTTTGTAATATTTAATAACTAATATGAATGCTTGTAGTACATAGGGGTAAAATTGGAAAAGTTGGTTATATTTTTAGTAACCACTCCACTAAATAATCCCAAATAGATCGGCACATGTCCTTTATTATCTTTATCATCAGAATTATTTTTGGAGTTCCTGGAAAGCAATTAATATTTTCTATTTGATTTGTTTTCTATTATAACAAAATGATAGTTTTGTAATATTTGATAACTAATATGAATGCGTGTAGTACATAGGGGGAAAGATACCATGCATTAAGTTTATTCAACAACATATGTATACGTAAAATGTATAATTATTTTAATGTTTTTAAACTTTATGAACTCTAATTCAATTTTATCTCCTAAAGATAATTAAAAGACGTCTATTAAGCATATGTAAATCTTCTAACAATGATATATGCACAGAACATTAGAGTTACGTATACGTAAAAGCATAATTGCGTATACGTAAAAGCATAATTACGTATACGTAAAAGCACAATTATGTATACATAAGAAAATAATTACAACATCATCATCTTCGTTTCATTATCATCTTCATATTCTTTGTTTTGTTTCATCAGAACTGGTCCATAATCTTCGACTCCTTTATATTTGGTCGTAGTGTTACGTATACGTAAAAGAACACTTACGTATACGTAAAAGAGCAGTTACGTACACGTAATAATAGAGTTGCATCGTCATTATCTTCATATTCTTCATTTGTTTTGTTATAATTGTTCCGTCATCATTGATCCCTACTAATTGAGTAACATATATGTATCTTAAAGAAACACTTAAATAAAACAATAGGAACAAACACAACTTACTAGCAAAACTGAAAAACTAACAAGGACACAAACACATTACACACTTTAAGCTAACAATTACACCATTCTTCATTGAAGCATTCAATCGAACACCTTGTGTGCATTAGGAAATTCAATTTTAACAAACAATTTGAGCACACAATGTCGCCCAAAAGCAGACTTCGATGCCCAGACATCCAACTATGATAGACCAAATTCGATTTTAAGTTAATTTGTAAAAAGCAAATTCAAAATAGTGAAAATTTCAAACCTGAGAGTAGAAATGAAACTAAAATATTACCTATATACAAATGCGTAATAATCAGACTTGCGAATAGAAATGGCAACAATGACACACTTTCATGCGATGTAGAAGGTGGAGGACACTCAATGTATATATACAGTGGTTAGAGAGATTTAGTGATAAAATGCTACGAAAGCGATGCTGATGATGTTAATAATGTTTTATGATTTTTTTTCAGTAACACAAGATGTTTATATACGGTGGTTAGAGAGATTTAGTGCCAAGCATCTAGCAAGGTATGGTGATTGTTTGTGGTGGCGATTTCGCCGGATTGTGGGATTCATTTTTCTCTGATGATAAAGAAAAGTATGAATGAATAATGATGGGGGCTATGTATTCAGTTATTTAATTAAATTTTCAAAAAAGAAGTCAAAGATAAATATAACATGGAACCGATTTAAAACTACTTTTCCATCTATACCCTTTTGAATTTTATAAAAAAGAAAATAAACAAATAAATAGTTTCATTGGTTTTTAATGTTTTTAATTATAAAATTTGTTTTCATTTGAACCTAACTCTCTATCTATACTACATTAATAAGCAGATTGGATGGGCAAAACGGTAATTGTACAAATTCCTTAAATGTTGAAAAATGTACAACCATTTTAAGCATGTACAAGTTTTAAAAGCACCTCACTTGCAAACCCTAAATGAAAGTGATAAGCAACTTCAAACCCTAAATCACATCTTCGCCTGCATCTTGTTCGCCTTCTTCTTCCTGCTTCTTCTTCACCTGCTTCTTCAACAATATTATGAACATCTCTGAAACCCCCGGTTGGCTCCTTTCACTGGAGTTAATGGCGACCTCGGTGTCTCCTCCGATCTACAAAACCTATAACCATCATCTCCCAACAACTCTACCCACAATGATCACTTTCTACTTCTTAATCTCACACCTAATCTTCAGGTTCGTTTGTGTAATTTTGTTGTTGAAATGATTTTGGTTATTTGATGTTAACTTCTTGTTGTGTATAAATTGTCAGGGTTATGCACCGAGCTGTTTAAGGCTTGAAGATTTCTATATCTGCCGCCCCTATCTCCGTATACAGGTATTGCAAGTTTGTTATATACATCATGAACTGTTATGTTTTGTTTTGATGTGTATAAAATGCATCTGGAAATGTTTGAATGAAGTTTTATAGCACGAGTTTAGAAATAGATAAATGATTGAGCGTGTCTGTGAACATGATATAAGTTAGAATGACAGTTTAATGTGTTAGAATTTAGTTTTTATTTGTTTTTAGTGTGCAAAATGATGAGTATTATGCTACTGTTTTACATTTTTTATACATGTTTACACATGCAGCAGGGCAGGAAAGGTGGAGGAATGACGATATTTTTGTAAATGGTGTATTAGTTGAATCCATTAGGAAATTGGTCATATCAGTTGATGGGTTTATGACTGTAGTTTCTATGTGTTTTGATTTTTTAGGTACGCGGTCAATCTAATATTCTATTTCTAACATAGAGTTGGTTAATCTAATATTCAGATTATTGAATGCGAATATACTGACTTTGAAGTTGAACATTTGGTGATGCACATTCCCTCATTGCACGGTATGTGGTCTTTTGATCTTCATTTTATTTTCTTTTCCTTTTAATGATATTAATTTAATTAAGCACATAATCTATGAACTTGGTTAATGTGATAATAGGAATGGGTGAAACAAGGAAGTATTTCACAGTGAGATGGCGATTGGAGTGTTGGGAATATTTCATAATGCAGTTATCAAATCCAAGTGAAGTATCTATTAGAACCTTTTCCTATTTCCTTCCATTTGATTACCGGTAAGCAAAGTTGAATTCATATTAGTTTATCATTTAAAATTAAGAAATTATATTTGTTTGTGGTGTTTTAGGTGATAGCAAGTATGTTGGGGAGTTCAAATGAGGTGTCAAACATGGGGTTGGTCTTATATTTTTCAGGTATGTTTTATAAAACCGTTTGTTGTGTTTCAGGTTTCGGATCAACATAAATTTATTATGTTGATCTGTGGTAAGATTTTATTCATAATGTTTGATGTTGATTTATTATTTAATGCGTGTTGTTGGGTGCTTCTAATACTTTAGTGTTAATGCTCTGTTCAACAATGTTTCTTTAGGATTTAAAAGGTGCTAAAGTTTATGTTCTAAATGCTCGATATTGTGAATTATCAGTGGCTTAATTACCTCTAAATTGCATCCGATTAATATTATGAATCATGTACTCAACAATGTTTCTTTAGTGTTAACTTGTAAGCGTAAGACATTGTGTTTAGTTTTTTAAGAAGATTAAATGAAGCTACAACTATAGTTCATGTACTCAAGTTTCAAAATTTAGGCTTTGTTTTGAATTTAAAGATGGTTTTCAAATCAATGGTCATGTTTGGTGTTATCTTGAATTAGAGATTTGAAGTTGTAGAGCTCATTGGTGTGAGCTTTTATTTAGAAATATATCATTTTAATTGAATGTGTGTTTTTGTGCCCGTGCGGGGGGGGGGGGGGGGTGTTGAAATCTGTGTTATTGGAATTGATTAATAAAATAGTTGCATTTTCTTATAAACAGTCTATAACTTTCCTTTTCTATGAAAACACTAAGTTTCATTTTCTTATAAACAGTCTATAACCAATTGCGTTACCCAAACAACCACACACTACTTTTCGTCCATCCTTCTTTATCTGTTTTTCGAATCAAACCAGGTTAGTGTTGTATGAATGTGTATGTTGTATGTGTTGTGAACAATAAATACTTCAAAAAAATAAAAAAAAGATAGTTGTTGTTGCTGGGTTTGTTGAAACAGCAGCAGAAAACATACAAAAACTGCACATGAGTTTGTGTTGTGTGTGTTGTAAATGATAAAAGACTTACAAAAATATTGAAAAAACAGTTGTTGCTGCTGCTAATAAACATCACCATCTGTTCATGTTGACCCATTAGCTATATTGTAGATGTTTTGGTTTGTTGCAGGCTGTTAAACAGGTTGACCCATCAGTTTGTATGAATGTAACAGCAGCAGCACCACATGCTTATACATATTAGCAGCAGTTAAAAGCACATGTACGAATCTATGCATGTATGTGTATTAATCATAACATCAGCTGTATTGTAGTTTTCTAATCAGAGTTTGTTGAATTTTTGTTTAGGTAACAATATTATTTACATGCCCATGTAGAGTCAAATGCAGTAATCATACTCTCGGTAGAAAAACAAGATGGTGAAGATTGTAGAAGCAGGGCCGAGAAGCATATTTCTATGTTGAATAGGTAGTCTTGTAGTAATGAGAAGTAAATGGGTCAAAACACCTTTTTTTTCAGGTAATGCCAACACCTTTTTTGATTTAAAACATAACTCAAACAAACCCATGAATAAGTAAATGGGTCAAAACAAAAGTAAAAGTGTAATGGGTCAAAAGCTTAATAGCTATGGGATATGTAATTCTTGTGTGTTTTTTTATCCTAAATTCTTTTTAGATCGAGGTAGTATTGTTGTTGTAATCTGGCACAACCAAGTTATCGTTTCATTGTCCAAAGGCTGAAGTTTTGGCTGCTGTGTTCAACAACTGTTTAAGCATAGTTTTGATATGCATGTCCTTTGTTGCACATGATAAGATTTGTTGACTTTTTGAACCATATTTCCTTTGACTCATGCTTTTTATTTTTATTTTATTTGTTTATTAGTCTTTTTTTTTTTTTGCAAAATTGCTCATTAGTTTGTTTGTTGCAACACACAAAAGAATGATGGTAAAGGGAATTAGGCACTCTATAATGGATCTTATTATTAGTCCATTTACTTATGAACGAATCGTTTTTACTATACTTTGTAGTAAGTCAACAGAGAAGAAGTGAAAACGGTAGTTTTAAGGAAACAGGTCAAATGGGTTGAAAGGTGTATTTTGGTGCTAAACCTCCTAAGTCATTTTATTGAAAAGGTATAGTTAAATATGAAACATATAACTTTTGTAACACACGAATAAACTTGCCATTTAATCAAAATGATTTTTTGACTGAAAGAACATCAAAATAATGGGATTTATGCATATGCTTAACATATTAGTTTCTAATGGGTCACCACTAGACTCCTCATGGCTTATGTTAGAACATATCCCATTTACACCTTTTAGGTTGTGGGTTATTATTAATTTCATAGAAGATCTTCTCTAGGAGGTTTGATCTTGATGGACTCAAATAATATACAATTTTATCCTTTTATCAACGCTGGTTTTAGTAGGCAAACCAAGATCCCAGTCAGATTAAATTCAGTGAGTTGTTTAGATACATTCATCTAAAAGAAAAGTCAAAGTTTGACTTCTTAGTCAACTTAACATCAAAGCTACAAGTGGTCACTTTGTTGTGAGATAATGATAATTCAAGAAAAGTATAGTTTGATTTTTGTGGTCAAACGAGCTACGTCTATCGTCCATTTTTCTGTTATATTGTTACCAAATTTGTGCCAACATGTCTTATGTATGCTTGTTGTTCCACAAGATCTTCGAATTTTCCAAAAAGTTGATTTAATTTAATCACCTATCATAATTGGTTTTAGACGCAAAAAAATCAATATGGTCAAAATTTGCTTTGCACGTTAGTTGCATGGTCATTGTTTACCTACTACACGAGTACCTTATATAATCTTATAAAGTTGATTGCCTATATCAATCCAACACCTTTTATGCAATTAGCCGTACTTTTTGTTTCTTTTGAGTTAATATTGTTGCAATGCCATACGACTTGATGTTAAAATTAACAAAATCTAAGGGTTGTTTTGTGTTTAATGTTGTTATAAAAACAAGGCATAATGAAAATGAAATGATATATTATTACCTTTAAAGATCTAGCCAATTAGAATTCTTCCTCTTTGAAGACCAATTTCCATCTATATTGGTAGTATCATCAGAAAGCCGACTTAAAAAAACGAGAAAGCTGATTGAAAAACGATTGAGAAGCAAGAGCTACTTGTAGGGGTTTACATTAATAACTGCCCTTTTTGTAGTCCTCTGTCTCCTCTTATTGTTTTGACAATGAGCTAAAAACCTCATAGTACAAAAGGAAAAAACGACAATGAAAAACACAAACAACAGAACAAAAAGTGTACTTATGTTAATAGAAATTCAGCCTGTTTCTACATTGGAATCCAGAAGTGTAGCTGGAGCTTTTCCTCTGTTGCGCGATGGCTGAGTTCGATCCAAAACTATCTTGTTCTCGTGTTTCCGAATGCTTAATATTTTTTTGCCATAATCATCACGTGAAGCCCTTTCTTGAGTATCTTGTTGTAAATTGGCGTCGTTGATACATAATCGCCGCCGCATCGCGCGGGTACCTTACTAGTATATATATATATATATATATGGAAAAGTTCAATGGGAAACCCTTTTTTTACCGGGGAACTATGAAACACTTCTGCGCCATTGGATCATCTTAAATCAATTTTGGATGGGGAACACCTACACCCTTCAATCTAGTGCATTGCATTTTAAAAATGCAAAATAAAAAAATGCAGCGCAATAACATGGCTCGAACCTGTGACCTGCGCTACAATCATTCGGCGTGCTTACCGCTGAACTAAATCATTTTTATATACTAGTTTTGGTCGTGGAAATATATATCATACGTTAACTGCTTTTCACTTGTTATATTTTTATTATTATTAATAATAATAATATTATTATTATTATTATTAATATTAATAATAATAATAATAATATTATTACTATTATTAATATTATTATTATTACTTTTATTATTATTATTATTATTATTATTATTATTATTATTACTATTATTATTACTATTATTATTATTATTATTATTATTATTATTATTATTATTACTACTACTATTATTACTATTATTAGATATATCCATAATATTGAAGGTCGGTGACACCGACACTTATCATCGGCTTATTTAAAATATTTTTTCTTTTCAAACTTTTATATGTTTATGATTTCGATCCCTCGACTTTGGCAGTTTACGGTTTTGACCACCGGCTTTGACTTTTTATCGTATTTGCCCTTGATGACTTAGTTTATAATTATGACATGTTACTCTAACTTGACATATTTTTTACTTTGCTCCCCGACTTTAACATATAAGTTCAAATATTTCTTCGTCTTTTGATATGTGATTTTACATCGTAATGTACGAGACATGAAATTTTTTTTATCAACAAATTTGACAAAGTCATATACGAAATACCCAACCGCTGTTTGCGCGACCTTTTCTTTACTTGAGTAAAGTAGTAATTATTATTTTTCTTACTATTATTATTATTATTATTATTATTATTATTATTATTATTGTATTTATCACTTTTTTTAGAAATGTTGCAGTTTATAAATATTTACATAAAATGTGTCAACTTTTGGACCAGATCCCAGACCTTCAAGAGACGCAAAATCTCCCACCTTCCTTTTAACCACTAGAATAAAAGATCATTGGTTATTATTATTACTATTATTATAATTATTAGTATTCTTACTATTATTATTATTATTACTATTTTTATTATTATTATTATTATTACTACTATTATACTATTATTATTATTATCATAATTATCGTAATTATCGTTACTATTGTTATTATTATTGTTATTATTAGAGTTTAGGTTTTTTTATTTACTTTTAGGTTTAGTGTTCATGTTTAGTTTTTTTTTTCTTTTTTTTTGAGAGGGAAGGGGGGGTAAGTTTTATTCTTGAGGAGGGGTTTACGTTTACTCAAATGAGATGCGTATGTTCGTGGACAACGGAATGTGCACCATGAATTCTCTACATTTCACCTTAAAAGAGAAAAAAACACGAATAGTGGAGTCATTCGAACTTGTGACATGCTGAACGCATGCGACGTGCATAAACGACCGAATACCTTTCTATTTTGCAGGTTAAATCAATCTCATTAATATATATTGTACTAGGTTAACACCCGTGTGTTCACACGGGGTTGAACGGTAAAATATATATATATATATATATATATATATATATATATATATATATATATATATATATATATATATATATATATATATATATATACAATTATATATCAATATACTTGGTTAATACTCATTTGCATGCATGAAAATAATGTTTGTCATTGTTTAGTAATTTTGGATGGATATTAAATCTTTAGCCATTAAATTGAGGATGAATGTGGTGGTGACACGTGGCGCAGTGTGGTGAGATGTGTTAGCAATTTATTAGAAGAGGAGATGTTAAATTTTTTTCACAAAGCTACAAATTATATTTATGAAATACATACTAAAACACTAAACACACACATTTCTACTTTTAACTTTCTTTTTGTTAATCAGTTTTCTTTCTTTCTTTTCATTTAGCTTTTAGTATTTAGTTTTATGGTTTAGCGTTACATTTTCCCCTAAATTTTTATTTTTTATTTAATTTAAGGATTTAGTTTTTATGGTTTAGGTTTCTCGATTCCGGTTTTTTTGAAGTTTTGATTTTAATTAAGTTTTTTTTAGCTTTTAAGGTTAGGTTTTGACGACGAGGGCGTGTTGGTTTTTGGTTGAGGTAGTACGTGTTCTCCTCAAAATCGTCTATAATGGTGAAGATGACGTCGTCCTTATGGTTCGTCTATGATGACAATGTGTTTGCAGGGTTGCATAGGATATTTTTATAGTTTAAACCAGTATACACATATTGGTGTTGTAGGATCATTTAATTTAAAGTGGTTTGTGATTACATGTGTTTGGATAGAATGTCAAATAAATCACATGTGGTAAACCACAAATCACATGTGTTAAACCATAAATCACATGTGCTAAAACTAGAATCACATGTGTTAAACCTCAAATCACATGTGCTAAAACTAGAATCACATGTGATCGAGTTCACATGAGTTAAACCTCAAATCATATGTGCTAAAACTAAAATCATATGTGTTAAACCTCAAATCACATGTGCTATACCTAGAATCACATGTGCTAGATCTCAAATAACATGTACTAAAGCGAAAATCACATGTGATTCTAGTTTTAGCACATGTGATTCTAGTTCTAGGCTTTTAGCACATGTGATTTGAGGTTTAGCACATGTGATTCTAGTTTGTCACATGTGATTCTAGGTTTAGCACATGTGATTTGAGGTTTAACATATGTGATTCTAGTTTTAGCACATGTGATTCTAGTTCTAGGCTTTTAACACATGTGATTTGAGGTTTAGCACGTGTGATTCTTGTTTTGGCACATGTGATTTTATTTTTAGCATATGTGATTTGAGTTTTAGCACATGTGATTCTAGTTTTTGCACATGTGATTCTAGTTTTAGCACATGTGATTCTAGTTTTAGCTCATGTGATTTGAGTTTTAGCACATGTGATTTGAGGTTTAGTACATGTGCTTCTAGGTTTAGCACATGTGATTCTAGTTCTAGCACATGTGATTTAGGTTTAGCACATGTGATTCTAGGTTTATCACATGTGATTCTAGTTTTAGTACATGTGATCTAGTTCTAGGCTTTTAGCACACATGTGATTCTAGTTTTAGCACATGCGATTTGAGGTTTATCACATGTGATTCTAGTTTTAGCACATATGATTTGAGTTTCAGCACATGTGATTTGAGGTTTAGCACATGCGATTCTAGTTTTAGCACATGTGATTTGAGGTTTAGCACATGTGATTTTAATTTTTAGCACATTAATTTGAAGTTTTGTAAACTTGTTAATAGTCTTTGGTTGAAAGTTTAGCACATGTGATTCTAGTTTTAGCACATGTGATTTGAGTTTTAGCACATGTGATATGAGGTTTAGCACATGTGATTCTAGTTTTAGGCATTTAGCACATGTGATTTGAGTTTTAGCACATGTGCTTCTAGGTTTAGCACATATGATTCTAGTTCTAGCACATTTGATTTTAGGTTTAGCATATGTGATTCTAGTTTTAGCACATGTGATTTGAGTTTTAGCACATGTGATATGAGGTTTAGCACATGTGATTCTAGTTTTAGCACATTTGATTTTAGTTTTAGCACATGTGATTTTAGTTTTAGCACATGTGATTCTAGTTTTAGCAAATGTGATTTGAGATTTAGCACATGTGATTATAGTTTTAGCACATGTGATTTGTGGTTTAGCACATGTGATTCTAGTTTTAGCACATGTGATTTGAGGTTTAGCACATGTGATTCTAGTTTTAGCAAATGTGATTCTAGTTTAGCACATGTAAATTTTTTTTGTTATTAGAACATGTATTTGATGCTACCACACGCGATTCTAGTTTTAGCTCATGTGATTTGAGGTTTAGCACATGTGATTTTTTATTTTTAGCACATTTATTTGAAGTTTTGTTAGTTGTCTTTGGTTGAAAGTTTAGCACGTGTGATTTGAGGTTTAGCAAATGAGATTCTAGTTTTAGCACATGTAATTTGAGGTTAAGCACATGTCATTCTAGTTTAGCACAGTGATTTGAGATTTATCACATGTGATTCTAGTTTTAGCACATGTGATTTAAGTTGTAGCACAAGTGATTTGTCATTTAGCATATGTAATTTGAAGTTTAGCACACTTATTTGAGGTTTTATAAACGTATTAATTGTCTTTGTTTGAAACTTTAGCACATTTGATTTGAGGTTTAGCACATGTGATTCTAGTTTTTGCACATGTGATTTTTAATTTTTAGCACATGTATTTGAAGTTAGTAAACTTATTAATTGTCTTTGTGTGGAAACTTAGCACGTGTGATATGACTCATTTAACCCATTTATCAAAATGAATCAAATAATTTAAGGGTTGTAAGTTGGTTGCTGTGTAAGTCGGTTAAAGATAACATACTTAATATGTGGGTTTACATATGACAACTAAGTATATTGGTTTTAATTAAAAAAATGTTATAATAAACCATATACTTACTGAAATTAATATCATAAAGCACGTTATTCAGATCACATTCAAGTATAGCAAACGTAAAATATATAAATACTTAGCTTTGAAAATGTAAAGGTTTAAATTTTTAATGGGTAAATGAATTTACATATCGAGCTCGAGCCGGCTCACGAGCCTTTAATATACCTTAAAGTTAAACTCTAAAAGATAAAACGTAAAATTAATAAAACATAAGCAAGTAAAAAAACAATTAATAATAATCAACGAAACTAATGGTAATAAAATTATAGCGTAGTGGTTTGAGCATTTTGTTTATGAGTTGCGTACCTAACGTCACGAGTTCAAATTCCACACTCAACCCGCCGCTCACCAAAGAAGCTAAATTTTGGGTTGTAAACAAGCCGAGCCCGAACTCGTTAAGGCTCGAGTTCGGCTTGTTTTAGTCTAACAGAGCTCGAGCTCGGCTTGTTAGAAAATTTTTCAAGCTCAAGCTCGGCTCGGGCTCGGCTCGTTTAGTATTTAAGTATTCTATATGTAAATTTTATAATTAATTTATACATATTTATAATCACACATCTTATATATAAAAAATACATATTATTTAATCTTTTTATCATAACTTTATAAATATATTTTTATTGTATTTAGGAAGATATATTTATAAATCTAAATAAAAGATATAAACAAAAAACTCATTAAGGCTCGACTCGAACGAGTTTTTACCGAGTCAATCTCGACTTGACTCATTTACACCACTACTTAAAATCTAAATCGTAATATTTAAACCAAAAATAACCCTTAAAGCTAAACAATTATAGGTAAAACAAAATTAATAAAATTAAAACAAAATTAATAAAATTAACACAAATTAATAAAAAAAGTTATAACAAAAACATTAAATAAAAATTAGATTAATTTTATATTAGAAAAATCTAATATAAAAATTAATCTTTAACGTTAAACAATAATAAGATAACATATAAACTAAAAACTAAAAAAACACAAAAAAAACTGCGAAACTTATGGTTAAGTATAGACAAATCGAATTAAGAAACAAAACAATAGTGTGGTCAAGTGGTAAGACGCGTGTATATTACCACCGTGCTCCTGTGTTCGAATCCGCTCGGCAACAGGTTTTTTTAAAATTTTAAATTTTTTTTAGAGAAAATGTCATAGAAACATAACCAAGTTTCAGTTTTGTTCTAATTAGGTCACTCAAGCATATTTTACTTGAATTAGATGACTAAACCTTCAAATCGAGCAATTGTTGGATTTTGTTTGCGTCAATAAAGGAATTAGGGATAGAATGTGGGGGTCGGAATATTTAATATATGTAATTATATTAAAAAATTTTAAAATATGTTAATTATAATAAAAAATAAAAAAATAAATCTACAATTCACATTACCGCTTCATATTAACATAAAAAAATGTAAAAAATAATTCCTAACTGAAACGTAAAGAAAAACATGTGAAAACAACATGTTAAAACCTCGAATTTGAATAAAATATGAAGGTGAGTGACCTAATTGGAACAATTTTTAAACTTGAGTGACTTAATTAGAACAAAATTGAAACTTGGTTATGTTTTTACAAAGTTACCCCTTTTTTTAAGTGCAATGTATAAGATTATGAGGATGTAGGTGTTCCCCACCCTTGGATAATCTAAGGGTCAAAAATTGTTTCCTAGTTCCCCGGTAAAAAAGGGTTCTCCATTGAACCTTCTCCTATATATATTATATATATATATATTATATATATAGGGGGACACTCAAATGAGAACACCTCTTAACTTGAGTACAAAAAGTACAACTTTAACGGATCATAGAGAGAATCAAACTGTTGAATTTTTTGTAATATAAATTGACCAAAATGCTTATAATTCAACTAATTTTAACATCTATTTAAAAAAAATATGATTCGTGATGTCGTTTGTTAGAATGCATATATGCACCCACAATGTGTGTTTGTGTACAAGTAATGTGGGTGCATATATGCATTTTAACAAACGACTTCACAAATCATATATTTTTTAAATAGATGTTAAAATTATGTTAATTATAAGCATTTTGGTCAATTTATATTATAATAAATACAACAGTTAAAGCGGTTCTTAAGTTGTTCTCAAGTTAAAAGTGTTCTCATTTGAATGGATCCCTATATATATATATATATTATATATAGAGAGAGAGAAAGATACATTCTCAAATGAGAACACTTTTTAAATTTAGTAAAAAAAGTACACTTTTTAACCAATCATATAATTTTATTCTTTTTTAATTTAATTTTTTAAATATAAAACTACTCAAGAACAAAATTGTAATTTTTGTTTCCTACTTTCTTTCTGGGTAACTTTATTGAATAACTGTTTCAGATCTAATTTAATAACATTATTACATTATTGATCTTGGTGATTGAATATTGAGATTGATAACGTAAAATTAAAATAAATCATTTCCAATCATAATTTCTTTCAAGATTAATACACCACCACCACCACAAGCTTTCCCGTCGATCACCACAGCCACCGGTCGCCCTTGCACCTCAACTCTACATCATCGTATTCAGCCATCACAAGTGACCAAAATGAGTTTAGATTTGTGGTAACTAGAATCGATTTCAATTCTGGGAACTGAAATGAATTTCGAAATCGATTTACTGTATTTTATTTTGTGATCCATGCTATGTTTGGGTTTTAAATCATTCAAAACTTGGGATGTTTAAGGCAACCGCGTCAGATCACTACCACCAAAATAACGTTTCCACTCTTATAGCGCCGACTAGGTACACCACCGCTCTCAAACCTTGGTAATAGCAGAAGAAGAAGGAAACGCAAATGGTCATGTCGATTTTCAATTTTGAAGAATAACGAACTGACAATAGTAGTATAATATTCAATTTTGTATAGTAGGAAACTAGTTAGGTAAATTGTTTTGACTGTTTATTACTTCTCATTCATATTTTTTAAACTTGCCACAAAAGTATGATTCATGCCAATTTTTTAATCTCACTTGATCATATATGTATGCTTAATAATACACATATGCACTTTTCAGTAATGCATATATGCATAAAGGCCATTTTTAAGGGGTTATTGGATTTAATCACCTCCAACTATTGGTTATTGGCCGTTGTCACCCTCAAGTATCACTTTGGCCAATATAACTCCCAACTAAACACTTTGGTGTCCGTATCACCAAAAGTTAACCAATTCATGTCACTTTTGGTTAACTTTTGATTATTTTTTTGTTAGCTTTTAGTGTTACGGACACCGTATCACCAAAATTTAACCAATTCAAGTCCCTTTTGGTTAATTTTTTGTTAATTTTTGTTAAATTTTGGTGATACAGACACCAAAGTGTTTAGTTGGGAGTTATATTGGCCAAAGTGATATTTAAGGGTGACAGTGGCCAATAACCAATAGTTGAAGGTGATTAAATCCAATAACCCTTTTTTAAGTCAATCTAATGATATCCAAAAGCAAAAGCAGTTAAATAAATGATATCCACTACTCGGAAGTTACAAAATTATATTTACTTATTTACCCCTAATCAGAAATATAATTAATTAAATAAAATAATACCCTGGAAAAAATATCATTGGTTCAGAAGTGTATTTTTTGTACTTAAGTTAAGAGGTGTTCTTATTTAAAAGTTCCTCAGAAAGGCATTCAATTGAGAACAAAAACATCTTGAGAACAAAAAGTACAAAGTATCATCCAATCAAATTATTTATTATTTAAAATTGATGGTGAAGTGTATCCATTTAAACGGATAAACATAGGGTTTTTTATGCATATAACAAAAGGCCATATCCATCATCCAAAGTTGAATAGTCATCTATAATCAAAAATTGAAATCTGTATTCATCGATCTCAATCATTCTTTAAGTTATATTTGCAATAATCATTATTAGGTTTATCGATTGGATTTGGATTGCCGATAGCACTATTCAAACTCAGAATTGGTGAATATAAATGTACAATGAATGTGACTTATGCTTTATTTAATGTTGAAATGTGTTTAAAAAGTTTGTGTTGGAAAAATGCATATATGCATCTTATGTCGTACACATAAATTTAAGAGATGCATTAATGCATTTAATCTAATAGACTTATTGATAATTGAACTATGTTTAGTTGTCCATGCTAATAATCATTGCAAAAGTAACTTATATACCGAAGGTTTAATGCTTAAAATCTTGCATTAGAAAAAGTAAATCTATATAATAATTCAAGATTTTAGGGGGCCAACTTTTGGGAAAATTTTTTTATAAAAGGAAGTTTTAGAGGGAGATATAAAATACCATGCATGAGTTGATGAAACAAAATATCTTTAAATATTAAATATTTACAAATTTTTAAACAAAATGATTATAATTTTATAATTATTATTATTTAACCCGTGTGTAACACATGGGTGTTAAACCTAGTCTGTCTAATAAATTAGAGTTTTTAGGGGGCAATTTTTAGGGGGGAAAACATAATTTATTTTATAAAAAGATTGTTGATAGTGAAAATTGACTAGGAGAGTTAATAAAGACAAAATTTTATGATTAATAATAATTTATAAATTTTTAAAGATAATAGTTATAATTTTTGAAAAATATTTTTATTCAATCCGTGTGTAATACATGGGTGTTAAACCTAGTCTATATAATAATTCATGGTTTTAGGGTGGGAAACTTTTAGGGGGAATTTTTTATAAAAAAAAGTTTTAAAGGGAAGATATGAAATACCATGCATGAGTTGATGAAAAAAAATATCTTTAAATATTAGATATTTACAAATTTTTAAACAAAATGATCATATCATTTTATAAATATTATTATTTAACATGTGTGTAACACACGGGTGTTAAACCTAGCATATGAATATAGTCTTGCACGTATTCTACAGATGCATTGATGCATTTATGATTTATTTCTATATATGTACCTGAATGTTTAATATTTAAAACTGTGACACCCGACAAATTCAGGTTAACTTCGTTAGTTAAACTCTGTTAGTCACGTTAATGCAATTACATCTTTCATTTAATTTGACAAATTAAATGCGCGAACTGTTACGCAAATATACATACGAAACGACCACACAAGTTAATACCCGGGTGTTGGTGATTTTAAATGAATACAAATACAATAATAAGACATTTTAACTATTATGTGTGTTTAATTATTGAATTTTCGTGTAACCGCGTATTTTACCGGTTTTAATCATTTACGGATTTCGGTAACCATTATGAAACAAAAATGAATATTTGAGAAATATTTTCATTGTGTTTGCAAAACCGAAGCGAAACGGGGCCCGTGAATCACCCATGTGACCCATGGATGGCCCAAGGCCCAACCCAATTTAACTTTAACAAGAATTAACAAAACAACTTAACCTAAACCTAAACCCAACCCTAAAAATCCCTCCTAACAGCCGTCACCTTTCCGGCAAGATTCCGGCCAGCTCCGACGTCGTCACGAGGCCTATTATATATCAAAATCTTCGTCTCGACGAGACGGTTCCGATGATAGTAAATACGTCTTCTAACTCGTAGCGATGAAAAAGTTATGGCCAGTTGAATATTTCGGCTGCTTGTTCGTCAAGTGATGATGTTCGGTTGTGTTGGATCTTTGGTGGTGTTGTTGCTTGCTAATTTAAGTTATAAACACATTACAAGTAAGTTTCATTCCTAAAAACTTCATATATGTTTCGAAAATTATAAGACATGAAACCCTAGTTCATCCAAAATGGCCAATTGATGATTGTGTTGTGGAATTGGGATATTAGTTATGTGTTATTGGTTATTTGGATAGCTAGATGATGAAATTGGTGCAAAAAGTGTGTTTATGGAATTAGGGTTTGAGATAGAATCATTGAAACTTGATGTTGTATGATAAATATTGATGAAATAGGGTTGATTATGAGAGTAGATGATAAATGGCATGAAGATTTGTTACTTGGTTTTGCAAGTTCATGAATGTTATGCTAAATTACTAAAAATAGTAACTTTTGTATATGTGACCATGTGAGGTTGCATGTTATGGACGTCTAGTGATTGTTATGAACTTGCTAATATGTTTGGAAGATAGGTTAGATGAATTTTGAGCAATTGAACGTGTGAATTCGACTTGGTTTGGAACACTTACTAAATGTAGAAACTTTTTGACATGAAAATTGACTAGGAAACATGTTTAGTAATTTCGGATATGTAAACATGGTTTGGACTTGCATTTGAGTGTTTGTAAGCATGTGGTACTTAGAAAACATGTCTTGGTAACGAGAGGACTTTGGTAGATGCTAGTTGGTTAGTAGAACGATTGCTTAAAAGTATGTTTGTTGAAGTCTAAATGGTGTGTGCTATTAGTTAAGATGCCATGATGAAGATTGCTACCTTGCTAGTTGTACAAAACATGTAAATACTATATTATGCTTAGAAGTGACCATGTTTGCTAATGTGTTGTATATTAACGACTACAAAGTAATGATAAGTGTTGATGACTTGTGTAACATGCTATGGTATTTGTATAATAGTTGACATGCTTAGGATGTCGAATTGTTCATGCATGCTCTAAAGGTTCGACTTTCCCATAATGGAAACTTTTGTGGAATTGAAACTTCTATTTGTTGAATACGTGGAGTATGATGTGATGTGCAAATATGATTTAATCAAATACACCAAATGTAACGGGTTTACACTTAACAAATCACCAACGGGTCGTGGGTCAACTCGGGTCAACTGAAAGTCAAACTTGTACTTAAAAGTCAAACTTGGACCAAAAGTCAACTGAAAGTCAAACTTGGACTTAAAAGTCAAACTTGGACAAAAAGTCAAACGTGGTCAAAAAGTCAACTATTCCAAATTCGCACAACTTGTATGACCATTTGGATGCATAGGGTACTATGACCTTACATGAACGCACATTAATCGACCTATTGTTATTTAGGTTGCTGTATTATATACTGTGTGTGCTGTTAACTATTTTGCTGTGCAACCTAAGGTGAGTTCACTGAACCGTACTTTTACTATTTCACCCTTTTATGGGCTGAGAACGCGGACGATTACTATGATACCCTTTTATGGGTTGAACTCGGACTTTTACTATGATACCCTTTCATGGGCTGAACTCGGACAAATACTTTTACGGATTTACAAATTCTGTATGTCGCATGTCTGGATTAGAGCAACTTTTATTTTGTTCATGAAAGACCTCATGGATACCTAGTTGACCGTTAGTATTTGTGAAATAGCGGGGGAATTTTGAGTAGTACTACTGGGTTTGACAAACCCCACCCGGGCTAGTCGCGCTAGCACGACAGAAGGACCTGTCGAACGGGTGTTGAATGACCTAACATACTTACAGTGCATCCTGCTGGGATGTACGAACAGGCAAACTGCACTTTATGTGTACATACGTCAGCTTCGGTCAGATACATTACGCCTCTAAGGACATGTGCTGTAGACTAGCTACCTACAATGACATACTTAATTTATATTTCTGCTTGCAACTGAACTTACTTGATTTTATACTTACTATGTGAACTCACCAACCGTCGTGTTGACACTTGTTAGACTTTCACTTTTACAGGTCACTGAGGTACCACGCACTTAGGACATGGCATGGAGTCACGGCTTTTCATTTAAACATTTTTCATCCATTATGACCCATGTTTTGAGTTTAATGTCTATTTAAACTTTGTACCTTGTATTGGACGCGTGTACTGCGCATTTAGTTTACATTTAACATTTTGACATTACATTTCGATTACGCTTCCGCAAACTTTTAAACGTTAACTCTGTATTAAATTTTCTCATTTAATGAGACACGTATGTTTTAAATTCATATAGTGTCGTTTGGTGTAACTAATGACTGAGATCCTGGTTTGTCACACACTTAACGGTAAAACTCCGTTAGTGGATTTTGAGGGTGTGACAGATTGGTATCAGAGCCATTGGTTATAGTGAACTAGGTTTGCATTGCATTGCATTCTAGACTATAACTGTACACTGCATTAGTTGCACTTGTGTGAATTTATTTGTGACCCATAAACATGAGACTTACACATACACACGCCTACACTAGCAATACATGAAGTGACTAGTTTGTTTTATGTAACACTTTATAGCAAAAGTTTTTTTTTGTGACTTGCTCTGTAGTGAAGCTTAAACTAGGTATGTATCTGCTAGTTTTGAATTGTTCACTGAAGTCTGCATGAGAAATATTTGACAATGACCTTGTTCAAAAGTATCCCGCTTTATAGGCCAAAATTTTTTTTAGGGGCCTTAGTTGAGAAACGATTACATTTCATTATAACTTGAAACTTACATGACTATGGCAACAAACTGGTTTCGTATGAAGCCTAGACAATTCAGTTTTGAATTACCTACCTCATTATGGCAACCAACCGGCAGAGACCGATGCCTAAGGTATAGAGGTACATGAACAACAGTAATGGATTTTTGTCCAGAAACTCATTCCTAGTGAGGTCATGACTTATTACTTAAGTGACCTCCTACGTGCTATTACAAATTGCTTATTATACGACACGTTCGTGTGCTACAGCATGTTACCTAATATGAGACATTATTAGTTGTAACATGTCACTTACTGTGTGATCCACTACATGTTATTCACTTGATTTGATATTACTACTGCTTATACACATTGTACACCCAGATTGTGCCTAGACTAGTAGTCTTACACTTAGTATGAACTTACACCATACCTGATACATGCGACCCATTGATACAGCACACTGATAGTCTGTTGGTGTCCTATACATCTAGTGTAGTTATCTCCTACTTATAGGTTTATCATACACTTATACCGCTCAATACTTGTTATGGAACAGCAATGCCACACGGATGAATGTAAATCCAAGAACATAACTAAACGTAAGATTAATGTACCCGGTGGGAGACGAACTTGGGTGATTGTGTAAGGTAAATTGACGATTACGGGTGCGCAACGTAATGGTGAATTTACAGGTACACGATGATCCTGGCAAAGTCTGCCATGTCGGTAGTACCCAAGAAGACACACAACAGTAATGAACCAATCAGTACAAATTCATTTGAAACAAACATCCATCTCTAAATAACGTACCGAAATCAAGTCTATGCTTGACTGAACCCATAAAATCCATATACGGAGGGTATACAATTACAATACAACCTTTGATGACATATGATAAGTTTATCTTTAAACTACATACATTCAACCATATACACCTAAATTAAAGATAATTGAAATCTTTCCTTGATGACACACAAATAAGAACTAAGATCTTTGTTGACGAACCAAATAATGTTTCACTACTACTATAATTGTCCTCTAGTGAGGATGACTCATTGCATATATAATCAATCTGAATCCACCAGTTGAAACATTTACCTTACTAAAGTTACAAACTTAAGATACTTGATGGGATGCTTTAAATTCTAGTCAGTATACTATGACCTCCTACCAACGGTCGATAACATCTTAACATCATTGGTTCTGCAAACGAATGTTAACCAACCCTGTAATCTTTAGGATTCCATGGAGGAGTCTAATAAAGCTATGAACTTATAAAATATATATATAATAAAACTTTGGTTGATACGATAAAGCAACCGCGTAATCACTTCGTGTGAAGTAAATCTGTAGCACTTAAACCTTCATCTGAATACCTCGTAACATACCAGGCTCGCTCTAGAAGTATCTCACCTAATCGTACCCTATTCTCAACTCTACAAGCTAAACAGAAGTTAAAGTTATTTCTGATAATAAGTTACCTAGAAATAATTCCGGCTCATGATGTTCTAATTGTTAACGATGCACTGGCGAACCACACATGTGGGATGTATATGGTTCGATCTAGTTGGATGTCTTGTCTCGATCCATGACTCTTGTAAACGTTAACTAATACACCCAATCTACACCTCAATTATTGTAAAACACGTATTGGATTTAACTTATTTTATTAATATTATTATTATTATCATTAATATTATTATTATTATTTTCATCTTTAAAGAACCTATATTTAATTCAAAAACCTTATCTACATTCTGTACATCTTGATATATATTCAAACTCCTTTACCTGTTTGGTAGAGCAGAATCCAAGTTAAGCATTCTTAAAGTCTCAAGTTTGTGATTATTCACATTTGAACCACATAAAAATTCTAATACAAAACCGATGTTACAATATATATACTATAACGTTACTTTTTCATTTAACATAGATCCATTCACCTCAACCCTTTGAATGACTTGGTATAGTAGACATGAATGTTAGTAGGTGACAGGTACGCCTTCAAGGTGTTGGTGGTGTGGTGGGTTAGCTGCGGTACACCCTATATATATAAACACTAAAGGTACGTTGGATGTGGACCTGAAACCAAGCCGATAATTAACCTGGGAAACTCTAATATATAAACACGAAATTTCTTAGAAAGCTGTTTGATCCATCACTTATAGGGTAACCTACTATGTACTTAGATGAATTATAACTTTCATATATCCTTTATTCACAATAACAACAGAAACCAAACATTTCATAACTGACACACGCATATAAATTCTGATCTGGAATACATTTCACGACTCTAAGAATTCTGTTGATGATTACCACCATCAACAATAAACCAACACTACCAGTTGATGTTCTGAGGGAGATTCACTCATTACGGTCCAGGGTAACCGCTTTCTAATTTGTTCCATTCCTGGTACACCTTTGTAATTGCCAAGAAACATAATATTGATACTCTGATTATCCTTTGGCACTTTGGACGCCTGACGTCCCTTCGAAGAAGCCCTATTATCCAGCAATTTCCATATTAAACTTAATTAGCCTCCTTAATAAAAAGTGTTTAGCCGCCATGTAAGAAACTTTAACCTAGCTATTTTAACTTGTGAAGGTCCTAGTAGTGGAAACCATATAATATATGATGATACTGAAGCCACCCGCCACATGTAATGATATAACATGAGATCCTTTCTAATTCGTTAATGAACTTGGAACCCTAGACTTTAAAATCGAACTGTTATACCTCATCGTCTTCTATATCCTCAAATGGTGAATCTAAACACTACCGTACGATGAATCCAGTTATAAAAGTCACAGCTAGGATATTACTATTTAATACTGGAACCCTCACCTAGTAGGTTAGGGAGCTATAATCACAAATAATGAACTGGACTAAAACGATCTCTCCATAAAGAATAACCGAATCAAGTCCCCACCTAATGTCGGCTTACAAATCTAATGGAACCTGCCTCTATGAGAACATGGTTTGTTTATCGTATACTCCCTCACACCCTTGTAAACATTACCCTGGAGTTCAATTAAAATATGTGCCCATAAGAACACCTGTTCTCGGCTAATATTGTAGGAATTAAAATCTAAAGATACAACGGAAATCACGTAACAACAAGAGCTTGATAATACAGTAACACAACCATAAAACTATCTAGGTTGAAACACTAAACAACAAATTAAGAACTTGGTAATGAGATGACCAGCATGTAACTGTGATCATACGCAGGAAGTGGAGCGAAATATTGAGGTATTGTAATTGTAACAACTATGTAAACAAATGAATGGCGAAGTCTACGATAACATTCTTGAAAACCTTCTGAGTGAGAAAATGCTTGGCGTATCATATGCCCCGGACACACTTCTAACCGTAACACTCGGATCTCATCAAAGAGAAAATCGATTGTAATCCAAAGAATTAGGAACACTTCATGTAACATAGACACTTTCATTTTTATACTACTTCAGTAAGCAAACAGTAATAACATTTTACCCTACATCATCATCCAACAACTTTTCTATCGACTACAATGAATCATGAATACTTATTAAGTTCCTTGATCATTCTTGCTTAATTCACGTACGTCCGAACATATAGATAGTATCAAAAAAATTCATTCCTCATCTATTTTTAGAAGGTCCATGACATCCTTGAGACCGCGTTTTGACAACGTTTCTTTATGAAGGCAAGTACCTACACACGGTATAACTTGTGCACAAGTTGTCTGAGTCCAACAATCTATACCAATAAATGAACTCTTCAGTTAATACTTCGTCCTCGGGTAGCTAATAACAACGTGGAACTCATTAATATGAATCCCCGAAATATACAGTATAGAAATCGTTATTTGTAAATCCCATCCAAAAACTTTGGAATCCCATCAAAACCATGATACATTAGACAATTTGAAACCCTAGGGTATTGGCCTTCTAGGTCATTGACTGGGTCAGTTTTAAAAGATAAACATGGTACATAATGTTTCTGATGTCTTCAACCTATACATTATTTGAATGGAACACTTGTCGTCTCAATCGATGAACAATAACATTTCACAGAAAATCAGTTGAAATATTAGTCAAAGAATTCAGAACACTCAAACACTGTATGATCACTATAGTCGAAGTTGGCTAGAACTTAGAAGCATCTTTAATTATTTCAAATGACAACATCAAATACTAATACTATTGGTTAAATTTTCGGGACGAAAATTCTTTCAACAAGGGGATGATGTAACACCCGAGAATTTCAGATTAACCCCGTTAACAAAATCTCGTTACTTCTATTAATGAAATTATACTCCATCTTTAATGGGTTGAGTTAAACGTGCTACATATTACACAAACAGTTACATGTAACGACAATCCAAGGAATTACCAGATCACGTGAGTTAATACACGGATGTTGGCGAGTTGATAAAATAATAATTCCGAACAACTAAATAAATATAAATTTAGTGAACTTATATGTTATGTGACTGAAAGGTTTTTGGGAACATTGTGTGACAACTCGAAACCTATTTTAACGACCGTATCCAATTTTCGGGACGAAAATTCCTTCAACAAGGGGATGATGTGACACCCGACAAATTCAGGTTAACTTCGTTAGTTAAACTCTGTTAGTCACGTTAATGCAATTACATCTTTCATTTAATTTGACAAATTAAATGCGCGAACTGTTACGCAAATATACATACGAAACGACCACACAAGTTAATACCCGGGTGTTGGTGATTTTAAATGAATACAAATACAATAATAAGACATTTTAACTATTATGTGTGTTTAATTATTGAATTTTCGTGTAACCGCGTATTTTACCGGTTTTAATCATTTACGGATTTCGGTAACCATTATGAAACAAAAATGAATATTTGAGAAATATTTTCATTGTGTTTGCAAAACCGAAGCGAAACGGGGCCCGTGAATCACCCATGTGATCCATGGATGGCCCAAGGCCCAACCCAATTTAACTTTAACAAGAATTAACAAAACAACTTAACCTAAACCTAAACCCAACCCTAAAAATCCCTCCTAACAGCCGTCACCTTTCCGGCAAGATTCCGGCCAGCTCCGACGTCGTCACGAGGCCTATTATATATCAAAATCTTCGTCTCGACGAGACGGTTCCGATGATAGTAAATACGTCTTCTAACTCGTAGCGATGAAAAAGTTATGGCCAGTTGAATATTTCGGCTGCTTGTTCGTCAAGTGATGATGTTCGGTTGTGTTGGATCTTTGGTGGTGTTGTTGCTTGCTAATTTAAGTTATAAACACATTACAAGTAAGTTTCATTCCTAAAAACTTCATATATGTTTCGAAAATTATAAGACATGAAACCCTAGTTCATCCAAAATGGCCAATTGATGATTGTGTTGTGGAATTGGGATATTAGTTATGTGTTATTGGTTATTTGGATAGCTAGATGATGAAATTGGTGCAAAAAGTGTGTTTATGGAATTAGGGTTTGAGATAGAATCATTGAAACTTGATGTTGTATGATAAATATTGATGAAATAGGGTTGATTATGAGAGTAGATGATAAATGGCATGAAGATTTGTTACTTGGTTTTGCAAGTTCATGAATGTTATGCTAAATTACTAAAAATAGTAACTTTTGTATATGTGACCATGTGAGGTTGCATGTTATGGACGTCTAGTGATTGTTATGAACTTGCTAATATGTTTGGAAGATAGGTTAGATGAATTTTGAGCAATTGAACGTGTGAATTCGACTTGGTTTGGAACACTTACTAAATGTAGAAACTTTTTGACATGAAAATTGACTAGGAAACATGTTTAGTAATTTCGGATATGTAAACATGGTTTGGACTTGCATTTGAGTGTTTGTAAGCATGTGGTACTTAGAAAACATGTCTTGGTAACGAGAGGACTTTGGTAGATGCTAGTTGGTTAGTAGAACGATTGCTTAAAAGTATGTTTGTTGAAGTCTAAATGGTGTGTGCTATTAGTTAAGATGCCATGATGAAGATTGCTACCTTGCTAGTTGTACAAAACATGTAAATACTATATTATGCTTAGAAGTGACCATGTTTGCTAATGTGTTGTATATTAACGACTACAAAGTAATGATAAGTGTTGATGACTTGTGTAACATGCTATGGTATTTGTATAATAGTTGACATGCTTAGGATGTCGAATTGTTCATGCATGCTCTAAAGGTTCGACTTTCCCATAATGGAAACTTTTGTGGAATTGAAACTTCTATTTGTTGAATACGTGGAGTATGATGTGATGTGCAAATATGATTTAATCAAATACACCAAATGTAACGGGTTTACACTTAACAAATCACCAACGGGTCGTGGGTCAACTCGGGTCAACTGAAAGTCAAACTTGTACTTAAAAGTCAAACTTGGACCAAAAGTCAACTGAAAGTCAAACTTGGACTTAAAAGTCAAACTTGGACAAAAAGTCAAACGTGGTCAAAAAGTCAACTATTCCAAATTCGCACAACTTGTATGACCATTTGGATGCATAGGGTACTATGACCTTACATGAACGCACATTAATCGACCTATTGTTATTTAGGTTGCTGTATTATATACTGTGTGTGCTGTTAACTATTTTGCTGTGCAACCTAAGGTGAGTTCACTGAACCGTACTTTTACTATTTCACCCTTTTATGGGCTGAGAACGCGGACGATTACTATGATACCCTTTTATGGGTTGAACTCGGACTTTTACTATGATACCCTTTCATGGGCTGAACTCGGACAAATACTTTTACGGATTTACAAATTCTGTATGTCGCATGTCTGGATTAGAGCAACTTTTATTTTGTTCATGAAAGACCTCATGGATACCTAGTTGACCGTTAGTATTTGTGAAATAGCGGGGGAATTTTGAGTAGTACTACTGGGTTTGACAAACCCCACCCGGGCTAGTCGCGCTAGCACGACAGAAGGACCTGTCGAACGGGTGTTGAATGACCTAACATACTTACAGTGCATCCTGCTGGGATGTACGAACAGGCAAACTGCACTTTATGTGTACATACGTCAGCTTCGGTCAGATACATTACGCCTCTAAGGACATGTGCTGTAGACTAGCTACCTACAATGACATACTTAATTTATATTTCTGCTTGCAACTGAACTTACTTGATTTTATACTTACTATGTGAACTCACCAACCGTCGTGTTGACACTTGTTAGACTTTCACTTTTACAGGTCACTGAGGTACCACGCACTTAGGACATGGCATGGAGTCACGGCTTTTCATTTAAACATTTTTCATCCATTATGACCCATGTTTTGAGTTTAATGTCTATTTAAACTTTGTACCTTGTATTGGACGCGTGTACTGCGCATTTAGTTTACATTTAACATTTTGACATTACATTTCGATTACGCTTCCGCAAACTTTTAAACGTTAACTCTGTATTAAATTTTCTCATTTAATGAGACACGTATGTTTTAAATTCATATAGTGTCGTTTGGTGTAACTAATGACTGAGATCCTGGTTTGTCACACACTTAACGGTAAAACTCCGTTAGTGGATTTTGAGGGTGTGACAAAAACTTTTCATTTAATATTTTATTGTAATTTTTTATTTAAATTCAACCAAACCCAAAAATTTGAAGATGCTACTCATGAATAGCAAATGTAGAAGAAGAATGGAAATTTTAATTTTATCTATATTTTATTTTGATAAAGTAATGATTTGAATTTTTTATATACGAATATGTAGATGAAGTGGTGAAGTTTTAAATAGGTTTTGTGATGGTTTAAAGTCAGAGAAAGATTAACTCCTTCAAAACATGGGCCTAAAATCTCTCATAAACCAGCAACTTTTTTTAAAATGTAAATTTACAACCATAGCCTTTTGAGTTGGTTACACAATATAATCATAACCGTTTGGTTAATTTTATTTTTTTTTTGTTTTTAATTATTTAATTAACTAGAAATAATCTGATTGGAAGATACTTTGTACTTTTTGTTCTCAATATGTTTTGTGTTCTGAATTGAATGCCTCCCTATATATATACTAGGCTAGTGCCCGCGCTACGCTCGGGAACACGACACTCATGTGATGATTTTAAGGGTATTCATGGACATGAACGGTGCCAATTAGTTTTGAGATAAAACTGTAGTAAAATTGAAACACATAATTTATTTAAAATCTTGTTATTTGGTATAACAATATTATAATCAAATTAAAGAGAAATAGACTTTCCGTCGTATGGTGTAGTTTTTTGTTAAAATAATGTCGTATAAAAAATTGTGTATATTTAAAAAATATTTATGTATTTAATTGTATTTTATTAATAATTTTATCTCTAAGTTTTATTTTTATACCCTAATAAATATAACATGACCCAAACACACCCTTAGTAGGAGAGGGTTGAAAATGTAAATAGTCTTAATTTTTTAAATACTTTGCTAAATATTAGGGGATCAAATGAAAATTAATATTATTATAATAAATTATTATAGATAGATATGTATTTTTTAAATATAACAATATTAATAAATATATATATGGGAGAGTTATCTTACAAATGATTTTAATTTAAGAATGCTAAGAAGGATTTATGACTTTTAGATCTCTTTTTAATGGTTAAGATCAATTTGTAGGAAAACAATTTGGTGGAAAGGTAGTTTAGTCATAGCCACTTTTGTTGACTTTTTCTCTCCACATGCAAGACACATGTCAATTCCCCCCCCCCCACTTTTTTAAAATGTTCATAACTTTTGGATACGATATTATTTTTAAAAAAAATTACACCAAAAAAACAAGCGTTTTATTATCTTTAAAATGCGTATAATACTGATATATAAAATAAACTTTTTTTTTTCATCACTTGTCAAGTCATTGTGTAATATCATGTCATTGTGTTATATTATAACTAGTGAAATATCTCTTTTATCGGTTCATTCTTAAGTTATTATGTAATATCATCTTATTGTAAAGATTTGTTGTGTCATCTTATGTGTTTAGAAATTATCACCGTGTCACAAATTGTTAATATGTATTTGAGAAATGTTCAAAGACAAAGTCAATTTTTGTTACAAAGTGTGAGAATGACACAATGGTAAACAAAGACACAATGACACTTTAAAAAAAATTATAACTCACAATATAAATCAAATTTTAAAAAAGTGGTTCGGAGACCTTGTTCCCTATGTATTCCTATTTCAAAAAATAAATAAATAAACGAAAATTTAAAAAGAAATAAAAAAGTTACCGTTTTTTAATTTTTAAATTAGACACAATAAAAAAAATACACAATGAAAAAAGACACAATGAAAAAATAGTAGTTTTTTTAAGTTTCGTTTATTTATTTTTGAAGGAGGATGATGTGATAGCAAGATCTTCGAAATATTTTTTGTGTAATTGTGTAATTATTATTAGATCATTGTGTAATCCTTGTTAAATAAGATTACACGATGACCCGATGAATGACACAACAACCCTACAGATGACACATGACGGAAAACACAATGACCTGAATGAGCTGAAAAAATATGAAAAAAAAGTTTGTTTTTTATATATCAATATTATACGCGTTTTAAAGAGAAAAAAAATGCTCGTTTTTATGGTGTAATTTGTTTAAAAAAATAATTTCGTATGTAAAAGTTATATACGTTTAAAAAAAGTGGGGGAATTGACATGTGCCTTGCATGTGGAGAGAGAAAATAAAAAAAATATGTATGACTAAAATACAATTTCTCCTAATTTAAGTAGATGTCACATGTCAATATCTTATTCCTTTTTAGGCTTCTTAGATTAAAATCATTTGTAGGTTAACCTCCCTCTCTCTATATATATATATATGCTATGTATAGTTGTTTATAATACATTAAAGTTAGTTTGTTTTGTGTGGCTACATGACATAAGAAACATGTATGAAAAGTTATGCGAGTCACGAAATGATAATGTTAGTCAGGTTAGAGCTAGTGATAGGATGCATGAAAGATGTCACATGGGTATGTGTATATAACTATGTGTGTGTATAGATATAAATAACTAATTATTAACAAATAACTATTAAGCAGGTCATAAGACGGCCTAGGTTCTTTTGTTGCATTGTGTTGCTTAATTGTTGTGCGCTTCAAATGTGAGTTCTTTGCCCGCTTTTAAAATCTTTTTTTGGGGAGAACACATACAAATGATTTTACAGTGCCTTTTGGCCACTATTTTACAGCGCGTTCGGGAGGACTGCATTTTTATGTCTTCGGGCAAAACTTTATGCCTTTGGGCGGGGCCAACTAAGGCTACGTTTTACACCTTCTTGTGGGGCCTTCGGGCATAACTCTTACGTTGCCAACTGGGGCAATGCTTTTTTGGTAAATAATATTATTGTTAAGGTCTTATTTTACCGAGCATTAACATACTTATAGAGTCCTTTTCTTTTGTCGAGATTATTTATATGTCAACTTCGGCATAACGGGGAAATTTGAGTAGTACTACGGGTTCGGCAGACCCCACCACTAGCGGGGAGCTAGTTGGTGCAAATTGTCCTTTAAACATTTGGTCATCCGTAGTGATGGCGACAAGGTAAGTCAAACAACATTCAGTTTAATCTCGACGTGCTCGTGTAGTAAGCAAGGTGGTCTTGCAAACCAGCAATATATATTGATTTATCAAGGAAACTTATATTTTATTTACTCTATTTAATAAACTCATTGAACTCACGAACATTATTTGTTGACTCATTTTAGTATGTTTTTTCTCAGGGATCTAGGAAGGCGCACGAGTAGGACACTTGCATGCATTGGTCTTAATTTACTTTTATTCATTAATTAAACTATTGTTGGCTTTTGAAACGGTAGTTTGAGTCGTGCTAACTCTATGCACCGGTTTTCGTTTTACGTACTTGGATTTTAGTACGTGGATGTTTTACAAATGCTTCCGCAAACTTTTGAAACTTTTCATTTTAAACCTTGAACTTTGGTTTAATACTTTAAGAAAGACTTTTCTTTAAAACGTTGAGTCAATGTTAGCTGTAACTAATGGCTTGAGATCCTGGCATGTCACACGCCTAACGGATACCTCGTTTGTGGAAAATTAAGGGTGTGACATACTTAGATTAGATTATTTCTAACTTTTTGCAGATTTTTTATTTCAAGTGAGATTCGATATGTGTTTGTGATGATAAAACACAACTACGATCTATAATTGATTGGATCGAAACTTCAATTATGGGCAGATTTTTTATCATACAGTGTTTGTGGATGATGAACACGAGTTTAGATCTGAGCCAACAGCTCTTATACCAACTGATAAAGCATGACTGGATCGAAATCTGCACAAGTTATGACCAATGAACAATTCCTAACAATCCAATCAAACACAAACGGAAAGTCACAATTACTCAATAATTCACACGGTTGTATTGATCTTAAGAATAGCGATTACAATATGAGTTCAGGAAAAACTCTCCTCCAAATGAGGATACAATTACTATATAAGACTAATACAACCTACTAGAAACAGTTACAGTAAAGGTCCCTAGTCTATACAAAAACTTACATTTAGAATAATAAACAAAACAAGACAAGCTAATCTAATCAGGATCTAACAAAATTTAAATACATAAACATGTCATGCATTACAGTTGTACTTTTACGCTTTAACTTCTTGTACATAAAGATTTAAAGGTCGGTTTTTGAAACTTTTTAGTTCATTTGGAAGATAAAATGTTGACGATTGCATTGATGGTTTCGAAAAAAATATATAAAATTGATTCATTTTAAACGTAATAGCCGTAGTTGTAAATAAAAAAATATTTTTTGTATGGTTCTGGAGTATAATTTGTAAATATTATTGGCTGAATTTGAAATTTAAGGGATTGATATGTAACTATCTTTAAGAGTTTAATTGAAAAATATGTTAAAAAGACCTAACTACCCTTTAAATTGTTTGTACATTGTGTATCAATCAGCAGTACGTGTGTCAGACCCCAATTCCAAGGCCCGGCCTATTGCATAATATTAGCCAATCATATGATTTCATAAAACGGAAGTCTAAATAAAAAGACCACTTTATTATACTCAAATTGAGCTTTTAATAGTGTCTCAAATAAGTAACAATTGTCTGGCACTCGATATGAGCGCATTACATCAATTCTACTAATACTAAAGACACTACTCCTAGGTGCCATCAATTTAAGCCCTTCTTCTATGTGGAGAATCGTCATTTGTCCGTCTCTAGCTAAGCAAGCTATCTATCCACGGACATTCCTCCCACCTGCATCACGAGCTAAAAGACGTCAACAACTACGTGTTGGTGAGTCGTAACCAGTGACATGTAAAACATTTAAACATCATTCTCATATATGTGTGGTGATAAGTATACTCTACAAGTCAACACTTCACTACGTCGTTTTTGTGACGTCAATTGACGTAATGTCAGCTAACATATATGTCGCATACAGGATGAGCTAAGGAACCAATATGGCAAGTGTATGCCATAGTAAGCGTACCAACCCGGGTGAGGGTGCCATACCTGTTACGAGCTATCAATCTACCTAGATGGATCCAACTAGACGCATATATATCCCGAGGCGATGCCGGTAATTCTCACTGGAACTAACCCCAGAAGCCTGCCTTAATGACTTGCTCTGTGGCATGTAGCCGCCATCCCGGATAATCGAGATGACTTGTTAAGAAGCTTATTACCGCAGACCAACTCACACCACAACCGGGTGAACCTGGAGTTGAGATGTGTTGCATCACCTGATGCGATCTACTTATAACCACATATATTCAAAACATTTCATCAAATCATTTCATACTTTTTGTACAAGCTCAGGTACACCCCCGAAATAAAAAAAACATGTAAAAGTGAGGAGGTTAGACTCACCTTTGATGTAGCCTACGTATCACAAGCTGGTGGCTAATCAAGGTAACTCTCTAATCAGCTCATGTTGTTAGGATTTGTTCCTCTTGGAATAATCCCACCGGTATCCTCCTACCGATGTGCATTACCTTAGTCATATTATATGTTTAAGCAATGACTTTAGTACTTGGTATAGTCTTTTTACTCAGAGTGTTTCAAGATCTGAGTTAGTGTTTCCTATGTTCTCATTATTAATCTATTTTTAAAAGCCACATTATCACATGTTCATGTTTCTCACGCGATTCTATCGTTCATAAAAACATATCATATTCCTAGTAATGTTATATGACTAAGAAGGTTATATTCTAAGACCTTGGCTTTCCCATGGACTTAAGTCATATGAATCTTAAGTAAGTAAAGGAATTTGTGACGTTACCAAGTAAGTTGCACAGAGCGGAGTCTAGATTTGAGAGTCTCTCTGGATTTGGGCAGCACTTCTACAGCACTTTGTCTAGTCCAGCAGATCTGAGCTCACACGCACGTGGGAGTACACTGTCACACCCCGACCGATGGCGGAATCATCGAGGCGGACGAAAGTGAATGATTGTTCATAGCTCATGGTACTTAAAATAGTTTCAATATTACTAAATCCATTTTAAATTATCAAAACGAAACTAAGAAATAATTGATATGTATAGAAATATACATATTTATTCTTCACATTTAACCCGAATTTGGTTATTAATTGGTTGTAATTTCATTAGTTTAAGTACTAAATTGTGGTTTTTGTGATTTTTACAGCCAAGACAAACCACCGAAGAAAAGAACGGAGAAAAGACGCATTTTCATGAGAAATCGATGAGAAACAGGTCAGAGCACGACCGTGCAAGGACCAAGCACGGTCGTGCCCGTGTTCTCCACTCGGGTGCACAGGCTGTGCACAAGGACGTGCTCGTGATCTTGACTCGAGCACGCCCGTGCGCCAGCCTAGCACGCCCGTGCTCACATCATCTCCGAGATCGTCACCAGCTCGTGTCGCGCATGTCTTGGTCGTGCCCGTGATTTTGACTCAAGCACGACCGTGCTTGGTCTAAGCACGGTCGTGCGCCTGCTACCTCAAGACGGGAATCGAGATTTTGCTGAAAATGGAAACTGCGAAATGCCTAGGCGAAAAAGGAAACACTGTAGCTACAAGCACGACCTGGAGCACGACCGTGCGCCAGGTAGTGCACATCTGCTGTTTGCTATAAAAAGCCTTGTGTTCATTCATTATGGGTTGTTGAGTTTTTAGAGCAAAATTACACTAAGATTCACTGATTTTGAGTGTTTTTGGACCCATTGGAAGCCATATAAGACTCAAGAATCATCAACCAACCATCTTTCCTTCTCCTTGCTTGTTTTCGGTTTGAACGTTTTAATTAGTTTAATCATGTTTTTAGCTAGTTTAATCATGTTTCTTGTAGTTTTTGTAAGCCTTATGGGCTAAACACTCATGTTATCTAGATTAGGATGATACTTATGCCTTGATGATGAATGAAACTTGAATATTTTGGTGATGTTTTATGTTAAGATCAATGATGAAGTTATGGTAATATTTCTATGATGTTGTATGCTTGTCCAATTTTATTGTCATATGATGTTGACGAATGTTAGGAAGTTGACATGTTGAAAAACCCATCTTATTGATATTTGTTTGTAAATCTTATAAATGAATTTTGTAGGATTTATGCCATGATATTAGAAATGATGATTGGAATGTTAGATGACATGAAATTAGACAAGTGTACTTTCTTTCACAAGATATTTGAAAAGATGATTGTGATGTTGTAATTTCTTAAATATGTTAGATGTGTAGGTTTGGAATTGTGGCCACAATATCTAGATTTGCATGACTTAGTTTGAGAATTACATGTTGGAATATTTCATAATTTTGTCTACTTTACGTAATTATTGGTGATTAGGATGTGATTATCGTTCTAGTTTTTCTTTAATTATGAAACTAGGAAATTTTAGCGGATGACTAGTTTACCTTTAGTTCTTGACATAAAAGACATCAATTGGACTTAATTGTATGATTTTAGGTGATTAGGATGTGTTTATCATTCTAGTTTTCCAAAGAATCATTTTAGTTAGATATCCTTAATCGGAGTCTAGTTATTCCTATAAGAAAAATTGACTTCACCATTAATAGTTTTCATCATCAAGGTTAAGTGGATTCTTAGTCTAGATGATATCTTAATTCCATAGTTTTATTCCTCTAGTTAAAATTCTTTTAGTTTAATATTTTCCTTGTATGCTAGTTTAAGAAAAACCCAAATTCGCTCTTAAATCGGACAAACATTAACAAACGTTTAGTATCGAGAGCTACCGTGTCCATGGATTGATATCCGGTTCTTACCGTTTTTACTATATTACTAGCCGATAGGTACAATTGCCTTTCTGTGTGTGATTTAGTATTTTTAGGTGAAAACCCTTTTAAAACTAAATTTGTGTGAAAAAATCTTCATCAAATATATATATACTTTCACGCACATCAATAATCCAAACAAAGAATTCAAACATAAACAAATGAAAAAGTCTACTTTATTTAATTAACTAGGTCCAAGTCCCTAGTCGTGTGGCATCCAAATTTCCTAACTTGCTTTACCTGAAATCATGCGAAAAATAACTGGTCAGCTAACGAATTAGCTGGTGAGTAAACATAGGTTTGAAATACATATAGATACACTTATAACGAAAAATCCAATTCATGTCATTATGTCAAAACTTATAAATGCAAAACATGTACATACAAGATAACGACGCATAATCAAACCTTGAACAATGATAAAGGGGGGTCCACATGATAATGATACTCAGTTATAATCACCCAAGAATCAGGGGGTAGGTCCAGATGACCAATAGATCTACCATTAGTAATTGTCGGTTTCTACAAATTAATGATTACGCTTGCACAAAAATTGCTATCAGGCTATGAACACATAATTTGCAAGTAAAGACATAACATGAATTGTTTTAAATGATCAACTGAAATCTGATAACTGAAATAAATGATAAACTGAAATCTAATAACTGATTTAATAGGTCACATGGTATCACCCCAAATTGAAAACAAGAAAAGGGCCTATGAATACTCACTTGAAACTGGTCGATGAAATGAATAACAGTAAAACTGGAAAAATAGCACCGAGAATCTCCTTAAGGATCACCTAAGGAATGTCGGCCTATGTTAAAATGATAACAAAAAATGATTCGGGAATCTAGGAAATCTAGGGTTCTAGTTCGAATATAGGTTTAAGTAATAAAATGAAATAATAATGTAATGGTAATAGATTTATTTTAACAATGATTTAATATATATTAATTAAATTGTCTATGAACTTTACCTCTTTACGAAAATAATTAAAAATCAACAGTTCATTAAATGTCACGACAAATATGATTACCAAAAATTATAAAAATTAATTTATCAAATAACACCATGATTTATAGTCGTAAATAAGTAATACCCTTATTAAACTGTATATATATATAACGTTTAACTTCAATGAAATTTATTAGAGATCTATTACTTTCAAGACTAATACGATAAAATTAACTAATTCTTTATTAATTTACAAAAAATAATCTTTTAAATAATATCGTCATCAGTGAAACATGATTTTATTATAACGCTATATTTTATAGAAGAAATTTTATGTTTTTCAATATATTTATATAATTTTGTATAATACCTTTCACAAATCAACTTGTAAAATATCTTCTAAATTTACTAGTAACTAACATGATTTGATTATATCATAAGAATAGTAGGAAATATATATGTATGTCCAGGAACTCGAACCCTCGACCTTCTGTTTAATACACACAACATCCCACTAGCAGACTAACATCACTTTTGTTGATAAGATCAGAAAGAAAATTATTTTAAACTGTTATTTCATTAAACCCATATTCTTATATAAACCCTAAAATCCTAAACACCAAAATTGAACATCAAACACCATCTGAAATCGAAATCAATTATAACTATGATGAACAACACATGATATCGAGCAAAACGATGTATTTAATTACCTGATTTGATGTTGGTTCGATTAAGATCACAAGAAAAAGGGAAGAACACGACGGCTGTGGAAGAATCGTAGATGATCAAGCGTCGATGTGTTACAATTGAAGACTAGGAAACAGTTGATGATGTTGAACGAGTAAAAGCCCCAACGATTTGATGATTGAAATGGTCCAGAAAGGTGTTGTCGATTAACGAGCAGAGTAGAGGGAGAACATAGATCGAATTACCTGTGTGTTTGTTAATGGTAAAATGGGTATTGCAGAATGACAATATGGGGTTGAGTGAATGATTTTATCAGTTTAAATTTGATTGAATCGCTGTCAAAGGATTGAAACGATTTGTAGTGGGTTTCGGTGTTTTTGAATCTATTGAAACTGATTTTGTAAGATTGATGTTAAGTTACAGTGTTTATCTTGTTTTAATTGATCCATATATCAACTTAAATTCAATTGATCGGTCATTATCTGCGATTTTGTGGGATTAAAGTTGTTCCAAGTTACCGAGATAAATGGGGAAGATTAGTTAGATGATAAAACGCAAAAAAAATCTGGATTTTATGATGGTTATAGGTTCGAATTCAAGGGATAAGGATATGAAAACGCTTTAATTGGGTTAAAATGATGTAAAAACGATGGTTTGAGTTGTCGCTGGAGCTCCGCCGGAGTGGCTGGAACAAATCGCCGGAAAACGGGGGTGGGGCTGGGTTGGTGTAAATAATTAAAACTTGAGTCCCTGTACTTTGTGTTGGTTATTGTTTTGCATCAAATGTTTTGCAATTTAGTTATATTATTTACAAACTAACCCCTTACAAACTTTAACTTTGTTAACTCAAATTTGAATCTTATAAAACTCTTAACATTTTTATAAACTAAATCTTATAAGTTATTTTGATATATATATATATATATATAAATATATATATATTTTTAAAGCTTTATAAAATCAAACCTTCTTAAGACTAAACTTGATAACTCTATAAAAGTTGTATTATAGTTAACGTTCCATTGTTTTAATGAATCAACTAATATAAATGATTACATTTCAATACTTAGATGAAATAAAATGATAAAATACATGGTCTTTGGTTCCGAATAAATTTTATTAATTCTAAGAATACCCAATCGAATCCAGGTTTAACATTCAGATCCGGTTCTAGAATTTGGATCGGGCAAATGTTACAGACACCGTTCACGATTATAACGGGTCTCGTTTTGGTATCTTGGGTGCATATATTACTATATAAAAAGGTAAGTAACTCGAAGAAATCTAAAAACGAGTCTTATCGAACACCGAAGATACCCGTAGGCGTCTCGTGAGCTGACCCGTACTCGAACTGAACTTCCGAAGGCTTCCATTCTTCGCTGAAAACTCACCGGGATCTCGTCGGGACTTCACCGACGTTTTTGGCCGGAAATTGTCGAGAGAGAGAGTGAGAGTGAAAGAGAAGGTGTAAGAAATGAAGGGGGTCGCCCCCTTTTATAGCTAGCTAACATGTCCTACGCCATACGCATAGGTCATGCCCTCCACCTACGCGCATTGCGTAGGTGGAGTGGTTTTGCCCGAAACCATTCGCAACCCCTATTTTGTGCACCTGGTTTACGTGGCCTAGGCGATGCGTGTATTGAGTAGAATATATATTACTTTTTTTTGTTCTCGCTCAGGTCCGGGTGTCACAACGTGGTTCACAAGTTGGGCATCCTTCCAATCTACTTTGTATATAGTATAGATTATCACAAATTCATGAATAAGAAACGCCAATCTCTCCTTGGAATAAGGATAATCAACATCAAAAATCCTCCATGAAATCAATCTCTGTTCAGTGTTCACGAAATCTATAAACGAAATCACGAAACCTAGTTCTGTTCGCAAGCTACACAAGATCGACTCGGCAAAAAGCTCTTTCGAGCCGAGCCTTAACGAGCTCGAGCCCGATTTCGAGCGTAAAATAATGTCCATTTGTTATCGAGCTCGAGCTTTGCATACAAAACTCAACTAGGCCCGCGAGCCTTATCAAGCCTAGTACGATTTTCTTTTTTATTTATAATATTTAACAAATATTTCACATTATTAACAAATAACATAATACGCCTTTGTCATCATGCTTTTTATCGAGCTCGAACCAAACACTACCTTGTTTAATAAAAAAACGAGCCTTATCAGCTGAGCTCGAACTTTTTTCCACTTTCAAGAACCGAGCTAGAGCTTTTTTCCACTTTCAAGAACCTAGATTGAGCTCGAGTTTCAGGAAATTTTAACAAGTCAAACTCGATAAGTGCCAAGCTCGGGCTCGGCTTGACTCGTTTACATCCCTATACTAGTAGGCATACACTTGTAAAATAGAGAAGTGATAAATAAACTTGAACCAAGTTTCTTAATCACATAATATAAGTGGACATTGACTTTTATAGGCTAGACACTAAAAACTAAAAAAACTCACTACTACAAATAAACTACCGTACAACAAAATTGAGTTTTTAGTAGGGACGAAAGCATCCTATAATATTATTTTACAGGACCTTTCATTTAACAGGGCCAACAGTAAAAGCGTTTCATGTAAAGGGGTCGTAATATTCCCGAAACTTAAAAAGCGTCCAAATATTTCAAATAGATTATGAAACCAATTTTATGGTCGCATAATATGTCTATTAACAACCCAAAAAGTGTCATAATAAAAACATATAAGAACACTTTACAATGTTATAATATGTGATTACTTACTTTTAATCTTATGATACAAATACAAGCGTCTTTAAAAATTAATTTATAGGATCCTTATTATGTAACATTATAGGTACTTTAGTACAAAGAAAATGGTCCTAATATCTTAGATAATATTATGAAACCAATTAATTTTATGATTGCATATATGTATAGCTATGAACAACCCAAATAGTGTCCTAAAAACATATTAGGACACTTTTACAATATTATAACAAGTTTAATAGGACGATTTCAAAGTCCTAACAAGTCATATGATACAATGCTTTCTTAAACATCCACGCAAACAATTTTAAGATATGGTTATGGTCTTATGGATTTCGATCTAAATAATGGTTTTAATTAAACAATAAAAAGACCATTAATATATAAAACCCTAATACTTATTGTGTTATAAAATCAACTGATGACCAAAATAAAACTTTATTATATTTCTAATAACCTTGTTCTTAACAAAACCACTAAACATAAATAAGTTAAAACGTTATCCAACATAAAGTCTTGTAACATTTATCAAAGAAATTAATGAAAGAAACAATCAACATAAAATCCAAGTGATCAACGCGTCGTCAATCCTCACGAACTTCCTACAGATAATCACCCATGTATAAGCATTAAGTTCCATGTTATTAAAATTATTCGTATCTCATGTTTTACAAATACATACCGAGATAAAAGGACAAGGCCATGCGATGGATGCACCAACACAATCTTGAATAGTGAAAAATAGCTCATATTGTCTCACCAAATTTTCATATTTTTTAATTGGTGCTTGAACGTTTATCTCACACCATTCTTGTCCAAACTAGATCGATTTATTCATATAAACCAAGCTTATCAATTGCACCACTAAACCACGAGTAATTTGGACACCCAAAATTACTTGTTTCATCTTAAGTGCCGTCATTTGTGCTGCAAATACCGAGTAATTTCTTTCATCCATGTACAACATCCTAATTTTGAAAGCCAACAACTAAAGACATTTAGGGAGTCATATGTGTGTATGCATAACAGTTTTAAGTAAAAAGAGAAATAATTCTCAGTAAAGAATCTTACACTGTACCTACACGATGAGGCTAAATAAACCCAAATTACTTTCATACAACCTAAAACGTGCACTCATTTATTAATCTCTCATAAACATAACCTTTGTTTTCATAACATAAGACAAGTTATGTGAATGTAGCATCCACAAATACAATTAAACTATAATAAAATTATAATGGAGACAAGTTATTTGGCCTCAGAACGTGTCAGCCTATGTATGTAGGGGAAGCTGTTTCCGTTTTTGACACGGGCCTTAGGAAGGCAATCGAGGATATCGTGGTTTGTGGGGGTGCTTTCTTTGGGGATCTTCAATGGAGGCTTGCTTCACTTCCGACCCGTTATGGGGGTTTAGGTCTATGTTCGGCTGAGGAGGTATCGACATATGCTTTTGTGGCCTCGAGGGCACAATCTTGGAGTTTACAGGACCACATTCTTCGAGAGTGTGCCATTGAGGGGTTAGACTCTGATTATCGGTGTGCAATGGATCAGTTGCGCTTGCACATTCCCGAGTTCGATCTTAGCGGTTTCTCTAATAAGGATACCGCCCCCCCTAAAGCCCAACATGCTTTAGCGAGTGCCTTGTTTAGTGGAGTCGTCCAGTGTTTGGGTATGAAGTTTGATCTATCTCCTCGCCAGAAAGCAGTGTTTGATTGCCTCCGGGCTCCTCGGTCACAGGACTTTTTGACCGTCATCCCCATTGAAGGACTCGGCCAACACATGTCGGCTTTAGAGTACCGGACTATCCTTAAGTACCGGTTGATGATTCCTTTGTTTCCCCCCGATGAGCCTTGCCCAATTTGCCGCAAAGCTTGTTTGGATTCTTTTGGCGAGCATGCGGTTCATTGCAAGGAGTTGCCCGGGTTCAAATACAGACACGATTTGGTTAGGGACGTTCTATATGACGTCCTTAAGCGAGCCGGGATCTCTGCCAAGAAGGAGGCGCCAGTGAACTTTTTGACAGATCCGCTTGAAGGGAGATCTACTTTGCGACCCGCTGATATTCTTGTGTTTGGGTGGGCTGGGGGGAAACATGCGTGTTTGGACCTTACAGGAGTGTCCCCTCTTGTTGGGCTTAGAGAGAATGGGTTTGTTGCGGGTCAAGCAGCGTTGAAAGCGGAATCAGCCAAAGTGGGTAAACACGAGAAAGCCTGCCTAGAGAATCGACACGTGTTTATCCCTTTCGCTTTCGATACTTTTGGTTTTCTAGCCCCGGAGGCCGTGGAATTTCTGAACAGGGTCAAGCGGGTCGTGCATAGCAATTCCTCGTCGGCTAAGACCCAAAACTTTATTTTTAGTAGGATTGGTTTTGCTATTCAAAAGGGGGTTACGGCGCAACTTGTTGCCCGTTTACCAGCCACTATATTGTAAATTGTCGTTTCTTTGGTATAAGTAAACATTATTTAACTATATATGATCAAATGCAGCATCAAAGCTTAAATTCTTTATGACATTTGAACAAACCTTTGATGACGGAACAAACAAAAATTTACGGACGAACAAAACATGTCAGGTAAATCAAGTGAGTTAAAGACTGGTATAATCAAAGCAATTACTATATACAAATTGGAGAAAACAATAAAAAAAACATATGCGATTGATATAAACAAAGTTCTTCTTATCTATATTATATAATATGAATTAGGAAACTTTATGAATAGTATTTGAAGGTATGTGTGGTTTTTTGATTGGTTTATTTTGTAGGTGTTTACTTTTTATTGGCTGGTTCATATAATGTTGTCGTGGCTTAATGCTGGAGTTGCACGTTTTTTTTTGTGTTTAGTGAGAGAGAAATAAGTTTGGGTGTTTAGTTGTACATAGAGAGAGAAATAAGGTCATTTGGTTTCCATTAATTTATACACTGATATGTGATTCTTTCTTCTTCTCTGTTGGGCATCTAACCATTCTTTCTGTTGCGTTTGTTGGCAGACGGTGGAGGTGGGCGATGACCAATTGTTGTGGTTTTGTTATATATGAACCCTAATTGGTTTGACCGACTACTGGATCTGTTGATTGTGTTTGATGTTGATTGTTGTGGCGGTTGATGTTAGTTTGATTTTTGAGAATTGCTGCTTTTAATTTCTGTTTGGGTTGTTCTTTTGAAACCCTAAGTTGACATCTAAGATTTGTCTGATGATTATACATGTGACCGATTTTTTTAATCAAGGTATTTGAAACCCTAACAAGGCTGTGATGATGGGGTGTGGATCTTACTTTGGCGTGGCATTTACTGCAGCCATTGTGATATGATCCATTTACACCTCTGAGCATGAAAGTTCTTTTTGTTCTTACTGAAATTCAACGAATTTCGGGTTTGGGTGTGATCTTTATGAGTTTATGTTCATTGTAGTTGGTTGGGGTTTGGAATGTGCAGAAGTTGCATTGTGATATTTTTGTTCAGTTATGAAGATGACCTGGACTTTCCCTTATGTTCTAGACTAAATCGGTATGTTTTGATGGTAATATTTTAGTAATGGTTGTTTTTGTTGGGATTTTGCAGGAAGAAGATGATGACTGAAACGTTTCTATCATTCTATGAATTGATGTTCATGGTGGATTGGTGGCCACTGTACTGAGATACATGTGTACAATCTTTCTTCTTTTTTTTTTTTTTTTTTTTTTTTTTAATATGAACAATAAATATATCATATTAAACATCAAAATTTAGTCTTTTTTTTTTCTTCTTTGTTAAGTTTTTTTCTTTTCTAAGCTTGGTTGAATTTTTGTTTGTGCAAATGGTTTTTTTGAATTAGGGCATGCATTCATATTAACAATATAGTATAATTTAGTCTTTTTTTAAAGATTAGATTGAATAATTGAACCTGTTTATTTGTTTTCTTGCTTTGCCTACAGTAGTTTCTATATGTTTTTTAGTTCATTTAACAGATTACGACTATGCATTGAACAATTTTGTTTTGTAACTTCATTGATTATGACCTTCATTCCTCTTTTTTGGTTGCGTTGTTTGTGTATGTTGCTCACGTGTTTATATTTTGTGGTGATATGAAGTTTAGTTGATTTGGTTTACTGTCTTTCCTTGGCCTCTTGTATAGTTGCTGGCATATCGATTTGATGCAGGTGTGTGTGAAGATTTGACAAGCTCCTTATTCATTTGGTATTAAAAATCAATTGTTCATTCTTTTGTTGCAAATTAAAAGGCATAAGGTTTTTTCCATTTGATAAAGATGTTAGTTTAGATGTCTTATATATGCTCTATGGAATGGTGATTGATGTCATATTTATGTAAAAAAAAAAAAGGAGAAATAGTATGTGGTACTGTCTTTATGTAGACATTTTGAAATTTTGTTTACATGCACACATTTTGAAATTTAACCACACTAAATTGGAAATTATGCAATCAAATGGACTGAATTAGGACATAATACCCTTACAGATTTTGTGAGCATAAACACTCTGTGCTGTTTAAAGGTGTCAAAAAATTAAACAGGCGACATGGTATTTGTTGTTATTGGTTAGCATCTTTTTGTTAATCTTCTATTTTTATGTAGCATTATCTGTAAGCAAGATTTGATTTCATATGGTAAACCATGTATGATCTCAGTCATACATTTAGTATAGTTGAAATGTTGAATATAATCTTAATCCTGAAATGAAACTGCACAAATTTTTTAGAGATTTAGTTAGCATAAACACTTTGTGCATTGACTTCGTTCAAACATTATATTTGACATGTTAAGCTCAAAACAATCAGTTGTAATGGCCAATGCTCATGTCGTACTAACCAATATACTAAAAAAAATGAACAAAGTACTCGCACATAGTGCGAGCCTGAAGTAACCTAGTTGATATCAAAACAATAATAACAAAAAAAGTAGCAAAAGTAAAGAAACAATAAAAAACAACGAAAATGAAAGTATAACGAATGACCTTCAAAAGGATCATCAATAAGACCTCCCTTGCTCACGCATCGTCTTCACCTAAAACATTTGAAGAATGGCACATTCTAACATCCACCAAAAGGAGCATAAGCAGGCCTCATCTCTTCTTCATCATCAACACTACCTATGTTTCAATTTCCAAGAAATTAGCAACTAAAGCTACAACACAACATACAGATGACGCTTACAAGCTAACAAAAGTGACTATACAAATTGATTACCAAATCCAATACAACTAACATGAAACAAAGGTCAATCTGGGTCAGAAAACATACCAGATACGACAGAGGATATTCGATTATGAGAAATTTGCACTGAAACGATTGTAGAAGACGATAAATGATTCTGTCTTTGGGTGAATTTATAGATTTATTAAAACAAATTGCGGATGGCGGCTACATCGGAACAACGAAGAATAGGAACCGAGCGCGATAACAGATGAATGAAGGATTTCTTATCGGATTTCACTTCTTTTTACAATTGAAAGATGAACGATGTGAGAGAAGATCCATTGAGAGGCGGAGATGACTGAGGCAGAGCAAACTTTGAGTTATGGAAAATGTGGACAGTTACGGGCTATAAGGGATCCAAATATAAGTTGGCGGATAGTCCATGGATAGTCTGCGTGAGACAAGAGTGAAGGAGGAGATCACAAGTGGGATTTTGTTATCGATTTCACAGTTTTAGGTAAATCGTAACCAAACTATTACTAACGGTTTTTTAATACTAAAAACTAAAATCGAATCGTTCAAATAAAAAGATCAAACCATTACTACGGTTTCGTTTTTCGCCCATTTAGACCAAGTCCAAAAAACTACCGCGTAATTTGACCAAGTAACAAACTGCAGAACTTTTTTGCCAACATTAATCCCAAAAACTAACTGCTAATATACAACTTATTTTATGCTACCGAATGCAGAAAAAAAATCAGTCCAAACCTGTTAAAAGTGACAACTTACAGTTATGTAAACAATCCAAACGTGACCAAAAAGCTAAATAAGTAGTTCTATTACGTCATAGATATAAAAACAAACTTAGATGTGAATTTCATGTCTACAATGAACTCCAAGCCATCCAAAATAATGTTCGAGTCATCCAACTCATTTTTTTAATTTATAAAAAACCATAAATATTATATATTTATTTATAACATACACACACATGAATGGTCTGGTCCAGTTAGGTTATTTACGAATGGTTTTGGTATAAACCGAAAACCAAACCGTTCATAACGGTCCGGTCTATTTTTTTAAACGGTTTTTGTATACACCGTAAACCAACCTCGAAACTAAACCGACCGGTTTGGGCGGTTTCACAGTTTGGAACCGAACCGTGTAAACCCATAAATGAGGTGAGTGTCCTTATCAATTGACACGTGACAATAATTTAGTGACTTATTAGTATAGGTAGATAGGTATATTACTTACAATTGAATTTGTAACTTCCACTTTTTTTGTAGTTCCATGTCTGGAGAAGCATGCATGAAACATTTCCAATCGACTTTGTTCCTAGTAAAAACTAGTTTTATTATATATTAAAAGCTTCATGAATAACTTTTTTTTTGCAACTTCTTATGGAGTGAATACATATTAAGTGTTTTATCATGATGTATTATATTAATGCGACAATATATGAATAAGCGTTCTATGAAGGTTCAAGTTCTAAAACTCAATTGTCAAGTGTCCTATAAAGCTATGTTATATTAAGGGGCATTTACATATATCCCCTTCCTAACATCTTTTATTACATATTTACCCAAGCTTAAAAATCAATTACATATTTCCCCTTTTTAAATCACATATATTACATATATAGCCATTTCATTAAAATTTTATAATGAAATTACTATTTACCCTTAATGAACTATTTACATACTTTCACCTTAACCATAAAACACATATTTTCTCATTTCATTAAAATTATCAACCATTTATGGTAATAAAAAACATAATTACACAAGTTAGAATATCTTGGTTAAATCGGGTAGCTTTATCATCTTTAGTTAAAAATCCAATTCATCGTTGTAGCTTCATCTTCTTTTGAAGATGAATACTCTTGAACCTATGGGAAATGTAACCGCAAACCAAGTAAAAAAAAATAAGATTTATGTTCCAATAGCATAAATTCACATGTTAATCTTTTGTAAGTGAACTTCAAACACTTTTTTTACTTGAGGTGGGTTAGAGCAACACTTTGATATTACACTATATGCTTCCATATCATCAATCAAAGTTCAATCCAAAGTAGAAAGTATAAAATTTAGATTTTAACCACTAAAGATCTAGTTAAAATATGTTGCTCTATGGCTTCAATCGAGCGAATTGAAGGGGTGGGCTAAGTGTAAACAGACAACCACGAGAAGGAGGTGATCGTGTTGACAAGTTTACCTGAAGTGACGGTGGAGGTTGAGAGTGAGGGAAGCAACAGAAGCTGGGTGGTTTCGCCGGCGAGAGAGTTGGCCGGAGGTGGTGGCCGGTTGTTCGACACTGGTGTGCGAGGTGAAGAGTAAATAGAAAGCTTAGTTTTTTTTCATTTTTTTTTTGTTTTAAGGTGTGTTATATATTAATGATTTAGAAAAGAAAAGGGTAAATGGGTAATTTTTTATGAGCTTGGAGAAATATGTAATTTATTCTAAAGCTTGGGGATATATGTAATTATGGATCTTAAGAAGGGGATATTTGTAAAAATCTCTTATATTAATACACTAGCAAATAAATGTACTAAAAAATTAATGTTTTATGACTCAAAATTAAGTGTCCTATTACGATGTATTATTATAAAACCACAATGATTAATCGTCCTATAACGGTTAAAGTTATAATACTCAAGTGTCCAATGTCATATTTATTTATGTTTTAATATGATGATAGTTCGAGACGAACCAAGCTTGGATCTAGATCTGAGATTGTTTGGTGATGTTGTTTGCAATCAGTGATGCGGAAACTCACTAATCACGTATTGATGCTTGAATGTTCATGAAGATCAATGCAAAGTATGATTAAGATGATGATGATAATATGAATAGGTGAATTGTATTAGATCAATAGAGAGGTTACAAGGGATATGGAATGAAATGTAGGCAACTCTTAAACAAATGACCTAGGTGATGAGATTTATAGTCTATACCATTCACCTTACAAAGTAACCTAACCACGTGCAGTTAAGCACAAACGCGCATTTAAGCACGAAACGATTACACATATATTCTAACGTCAAATACAATTAATGAACGTCTTCACCCGTGCTTGCTCGTGATGATGCTTGATATCTTCACTCGCTTATATTTGGAAAGTGACATCTTCAAATAACCCCAACAGTACTCCCCCTAAGATGACACTTTACAAATCTGACATATCAGCTTAAATCTTCATGTGACGAGCATAGAGAGCAGCTTAAAGTTTTGGTATGCATTATCTTCAAGAGGACCCAACAGTACTCCCCCTAAGATGATGCTGTCAAAACTCTGTCTTTCAACAAGCAATCTGCATCCTTCTCTCCCTTTTGAGTAAAATCAGAGGCTATTGAAAGAAATTAGCAGAGAGTAGATTCCGGTAAATCTATATATCAGCAACGGGATCTTCTTCAACGGTTGAAGTAGAATGAGAAGACTTCTTTGACTTAGAATACTCCCCCTCAACTTTTGCTTTAGAGGTAAATGAGATCTGTGTATGAGATATTAAGAGGAGGATTCTTAACACTCAGCAATCTGACTTGGAGATCTTTGGACAAGAATCAGGCTTGAACAGGAACATCTTCAAGTCGCGTGGAAGCTTGTTCTGCATTCGAAACTGTTCCTGCAACTCAAAGAAAAACATTAAAACTCAGGCAATAATGTGCATTTATCATCAATGTAAAGATTAAGTTCTCAATCGGATGAGATATTGCTTAATGAACAACTTCTACATCAATAACATATGTTAATCTGCCAAAACGAAAGAAAAATATTAAAATGACAATCTTTTTGGTGTTTTTGAATTTTTCAATGTTTTTGATAATTTTTGGAATTTTCTCTTTACATTTATGAATCTTTTACCTGCAATGAGATCATACCAGCAATTTATCCAACACATGTTTTGCAGTTTTGAGAATAGACATTTGAATTGTGAAGTAATTGAGTGATGAATTGTTGAACAAATCAATTAGCTCAAAGTGACACACTTACTTTTTCTATTCTTGATAATCAATTAGGTTGATTAAGAATAAGTTTTGAGTGACCCATACCTGGCACATTAGAAAGTTATACACCTCATCTAAATATCCTGAGAACATCTCAACACGTCAGGTCACTTACAATCATAAACAGTGTGGAATTTGGGTTCTATTTGGATTTGGTCCACTTTGGGACTTCTTTTGAATTCCTTTTTGGAATTTTTATTTTGCCTATGTTCCCCTTGGGAATCTTCTGAATTCCATTTTGGAATTTGTTTGGTAACGGTCCACATTTGGGACTCTTTTTGTTCCATTTTGGAATCTTTTGCTGCATCTTGAAGCTCAAAAGAGACTTCGTGTGAGACTTCAGGTCTGTGGATACCACAACAAAGAAGCTCACGATGCGGTTCATCACACTGAATAGATTGCATCGTTACCCGATGTATATCGTTGCGTCACAAGATATCTATTTGATTTGTATAAACGTTTCACATGAACTAAGATGTTTCAACCACAAAGACTCATTAGAATTTAGTTAAATCATCATAGAATATACTTGTTCAGTATAATTGTCTGAGCCGTCTTGCACATCAATTTTCACGCTTCAGTCTTTATTGTTTAAAAATGATGTGTCGAATAACTCTAGTGTATCTATCATTTCTCATGTACGTGCAAGTAGATTCAAACTATTTTTGCTTGAGTTTTAATGTTTTTCTTTGAGTTGCAGGAATAGTTTCCATTGCAGAACAAGCTTCCACGCGACTTGAAGATGTTCCTGTTCAAGCCTGATTCCAGTCCAAAGATCTCCAAGTCAGATTGCTGAGTGTTAAGAATCCTCCTCTTAATATCTCATACAAAGATTCCGTTAACCTCTAAAGCAAAAGTTGAGGGGGAGTATTCTAAGTCAAAGAAGTCTTCGCATTCTACTTCAACCGTTGAAGAAGATCCCGTTGCTGATATATAGATTCACCAGAATCTACTCTCTGCTTATTTCTTTCCATAGTCACTGATGTTACTCAAAAGGGAGAGAAGGATGCAGATTGCTTGTTGAAAGACAGAGTTTTGATAGCATCATCTTACGGGGAGTACTGTTGGGTCCTCTTGAAGATAATGCATACCAAAACTTTAAGTTGCTCTCTATACTCGCCACATGAAGATTTAAGTTGATATGTCGGATTTGTAAAGTGTCATCTTAGGGAGAGTCTAGATCACAATTACACGTTAGAGAGAGAGAGAGAGTTAACTGTGTGTGATTTACATTCTCCTGCATTTTGTACTACAACTTTGCTTTGATCATCAATACAAAGAGAATTATTAAGTAATGAATTGTGTTGCTGATTGAACTGTGTTTGTGTGCTTATTTCATTATGATCATTGAGCGATATCGATCCGATTGAACCTATCAATTGGTATCAACACTTGCTCTTTCAGCATCAATCTCTCACCAATCTTCTGGTTCATCTTTAACATCCAGCAACTGCTTTCCTTTGTATTCTTCCTGTTCTTTTAAAGCTTCTTCTATGCATGACTTGAACTTTTCTGCAATCTTGGCTTGTCTCGGCTTTGATTCGTTTGTGATGATGGTACAGGCATTCATGTGTTTCAGAGTATCAAGAGTTAGACCTGCAAAATCAATGTTAGCATAAAATTCATATGGCATTTCTTGCCCTTTGGCTTGCACCTCTAATGTACCCTTCGCAGTCACACACATAAATTCAATCTCTGGAATATCAACTCTCACAAGGTTAGCATTGAGTAATGCCTTCCTTAGTCGAATTTTCTCTGTTGCAGCACGAATCACTTCAATCATTACCACAAACAAGTTTCGGTCAGCTTCAGCAATTGGATCTTTGCACTTCTCCATTGTGTAATTTCGCAGATGATCGATGTAAGATGGATGTAGCAGCTTCAACTCAAACGTGCTAAATAGTGTGATCATGTCCTGATCCCAATCATCCAAATTACGCACCAGTTTCAATTCATAAGTCTTCTGATTGTAGAAAAACTTAAGAATTGGCTTCGTTGCTTGTGAACCGTCAATCACTTTCAAACCCGGATTCGTCACTTTATCAAAGTATTCATCCGAAAACTCTTCCAGATACATATAACGCATGATCAACTTCTTTTGTTTCTTCTTCTTCGAATCCAAATAAATTTTATCTTCTTGCTGCCCTCTGAACTCTAAATACTTTGGCATGCGACTAATTCCGGCATCCAAAATCATAGCACATTTATCACCACGCTCTGCTCGCGTGTGATTAATCAACCTTAGCTTATGTAACTCCTTCAGATCTTGCACAGGCAGCTTGAATATACTCGAGTAATAATGATAGACATCACATAACCCGTTCACCCTCTTAATCAGAAATGCGTCAAAAATCTCATCATATTTCCACGCGATGATCTTCACATTCTTGGATTTTTCCGGCACGATCATCGAATCAAGCAGTTTAGCAACAGACCGGCCTTTACTCAGCAGTGATCTAACCACATCACCTGCTGTGGCAGATTTATGCCATGATTCTCGTACATCCATTGGAATATTGTAAGACTTCATCTCACTCGGAAACATGTCGATAAGCTCTTTTCTCTTTTTATGCGCATCAATTGGTAAAGCCATCAGTGGTATCTCTTTGGGTTCAAGCACTTTAAATCTCTTTGTCAATTCATAGTACTGTGGATTGTTGTAGTCCAAGAAAAACATCCGTTTATGCATCTTCTCAGTCTTCATAAAACTTACCACAATCTTTTTCAGCGATTCATGCTTCAGTCTCTTCAACGTCTTGTATGGATAGTTTCTCGAACTAAGCCATTCGCGCATATTTCTGCTTGACATTTCTTCTGGATCTTGATGATACAGTTTGTCACACCCCGTCTCCCAGGGCCCGACACGTTGCATAACATTAGCCAATCAAATAAAATAATATAGCGGAAGACTTAACAAAAAGACCACAAATACGGTCCCAAATTGAACTTTCATTATTTGTCTAAAAATAACAACATTGTCTGACACTCGAAATGAGTGTATTACATTATTATAACAAAACTAAAGACGCTAATCCCAAGCGTCTTTCTTCCTCCTAAGTGGAGTACTATCATCCAATCGTCTCTAGCTAGGCCTTCCTAGCTAACGTCCACGATTATTTCTTTCACCTGCATCACGAGCTAAAAGACGTCAACAACAACGTTGTTGGTGAGTCATAACCAGTGACATAAGACACATAAAACATTTAGACATCATTATTCATACATGTGTGTGTGGTTAATAAGTTATCTACAAGCCAACTCTTCTCTAACGCCATATCTGATGGTGGCCAACTTTCGTTAGAGCCTGTTAACGTATATGCCGCATACAGGGATAAAGAAGGTACCCTTTTCTTTTGACCCCCTTTTGGTCACATCATCATATTGCCTAGGCTTTTGGTACCTCTCCTGTTACGAGCAGTCAGTCTACCTAATTGGATCCAACTAGACGCATATACATCCCGAGACGGGGCCGGTAGCACTCAATGGATCTACCCCCAGAAGCCCTGTCTTAATGACTTGCCCTGTGGTATGTAGCCGTCATCCTTTTCGTCGGATGGCTCGTCAAGAAGCTTATTACCGCGGACCAACAACACAACAACCGGACGAACCTGGAGTTGAGGTGCGTTGAATCACCAGGTAGCGATCTACTTATAACCACATATATACATATGCGTACACATACATATATATTCATAACATTCATAAAACATTTCATACTTTTCATTCTTTTCATATAAGCTCGGATACAGCCCCGAAATCATAAAACATATAAAAAAGAGGGGCGGTTAGACTCACCTTGGTGTAGCCTAAGTATCACGATCTGATGGCTAATTGAGACAACCCTGTAAACATTTCATACTTATCAGGATTCATTCCCCTAGGGATAATCCTATCATTTCATTACCTTAGTCACATTATATGACTTAAGTGATGGCTTTAGTCCTTGGCATAATTATTTCACTCAGAGTGCTTTTAGCATCTGAGTCAGGGTTATCCTATGTTCTTATTATCATTCTATTTAAAAGCCACATTGTCACATCTTCGTGTTTCTCACACGATTCTATCGTTTATTGAAAACACATTGGGTTCCTAGTAATATTATATGACTAGGAATGTTCTATTCTAAAACCCTGGTTCTTCCATGGACTTAAGTCATACATGAATCTTAACGAGTACGGGATCTGGGACGTTACCTAATGAGTCGAGCAGAGTGGGGGCCTGGGTACGGAAGTCTCTCTGGACTTGAGCAGCACTTCACCTCGTTTAGCGGTCCCGAGCTCACGTGCTTGTGGGAGGACACCGTTTACTATAATGACGGGTTTCGTGTCCCTTAGTATCTTAGGTGCATATATATATCTATACATATAATGATAAGTACTCGAAGGAATCTAAAAACGAGTCTTACCGAACACCGAAGATTCCCGTAGACGCTTCGTGAGCAATTTGCACTTGAACCGGACTTTTGGAGGCTTCCGTGACTTGTCGGAAACCTGCCGAGACTTCGTCGGGACTTCACCGGGTGATTTAGGCCGGATTTTAGAGAGAGAAAGCTAGAGAGAGAGAGGATTTGGTGCAAGAAGTGAAGGGGGGGTCGATCCCTTTTTATAGCTGCTCGGCATGAGCTACGCGATACGCGCAGATCATGCCCTCCTCCTGCGTGTATCGCGTAGGAGGGGTGGTTTCGCCAAAACCATATGCGGCCCACAGTCTCGCGTACCCGGGTTTGCTCGCCTTAGGCGATACGCGCAGAACATCCCTTCTTTTGCGCGTATCGCGTAGAATAATATTTTTTTTTTAAGTCTTTTTATTCTCGTATGGGTCGGAGTGTCACATTCTCCCCTCCTTATTGGGATTCCGTCCCGGAATCACTCTGAGAATAAATGAGGGTACTTCTTTTTCATGGCGTCTTCTGGTTCCCAGGTAAATTCAGAACCACGTCTCGCATTCCATCTGACTTTAACGATGGGAATGCGTTTCTTTCTTAATTTCTTGACCTGCCTTTCGACTATTTCTGTTGGTTCTTCAACAAAGTTCAGTCGCTCGTCCACTTGGATTTCTCCCAGTGGCGTTTGCAGGGTTTCGTCGGATAGACATTTCCGGAGTTGAGAAACATGGAAGACTGGGTGGATCCCACGCAGCTCTTCCGGAAGTTCAAGTCTATATGCCACTTTCCCTACCCTGCTGGTTATTACAAAAGGTCCGATGAATCGGGGACTTAGCTTTCCCCGTTTTCCAAAACGAATCGTGCCTTTCCATGGCGATACTTTTAACATAACTTTATCTCCTTCCGCGAACTCTAGTGGTTTCCGACGTCTGTCGGCGTAGCTCTTTTGCCTGCTTTGTGCCACTATGAGTCGTTCCCGGATCACCTTAACTTTTTCAATGGTGTCCAACACCATTTCAGGGCCGGTCATTTGACCTTCTCCCACTTGAAACCAGCATAGGGGCGTTCGGCATCTTCGGCCATATAAGACTTCGAATGGTGAAGCTTTCAAGCTTTTGTGGTAGCTGTTGTTATAGGAAAATTCGGCCAATGGGAGGTGGGTGTCCCAGCTACCACCGAAATCTATCACGCATGCCCGCAACATATCTTCCAAAGTTTGAATGGTCCTTTCACTCTGACCATCCGTTTGCGGGTGATAGGCCGTGCTCATCTCCAATCTAGTGCCGAGAGCTTCATGGAATTGCCTCCAATATCGAGATGTAAATCTTCCGTCTCTATCGGAAACAATGGATACCGGTACTCCGTGCCTCGCCACTATCTCATCAACATATAATTGGGCGAGTTGTTCAGCTCCGGCGCTTTCTTTCATAGGTAGGAAGTGGGCGGACTTAGTGAGTCTGTCCACGATTACCCATATAGCATCATTCCCTTTTCTTGTTTTTGGCAAACCCATCACAAAGTCCATTGTGATCATTTCCCATTTCCACGTGGGGATCTCAAGGGGTTGGAGCATACCGGACGGTTTTTGGTGCTCGGCCTTCACCTGGAGACATGTCATGCAACGTTCCACATAGGTTGCTATGTCCTTTTTCATTCCAGGCCACCAAAATTGGTCCTTCATGGTATAGTACATCTTATCTGCTCCAGGATGAATAAGGTACTTCGTCTTATGGGCCTCATCCAATATGAGCCCTCTCAAATTACCGAAGTTTGGTATCCAAATTCGGCTTTTCATGCGGATGAACCCATCCTCTCCTGCTTCTAATTCCTTTATTACTCCAATCATTTCTTCCTTTTGGACGTTTTCGTCCTTCAGTGCTTCCTTTTGGGCCATCTTTACTTGGTCCAAGAGGTTCACCTGCACATTCATTCTCAGTGCTCGGACACGTCTGGGTTTGGCGCACTCTTTCCTACTCAAGGCGTCAGCGACGACGTTTGCCTTCCCTGGATGGTAGTGAAGATCGAAATCGTAATCAGTCAAAACCTCCATCCATCGTCGTTGCCTCATGTTAAGCTCTTTCTGATCAAATATATGCTTCAAGCTCTTGTGATCAGAATACACCGTAAACTTTGAGCCATATAAATAGTGCCGCCATATCTTCAATGCAAACACTATTGCGCCTAACTCGAGGTCATGAGTTGCATATCCTGTTTCGGCGCCCTTCAGTTGTCTTGAGGCGTAAGCAATTACGTTGCTACGCTGCATCAAGACGCAACCAAATCCTGTGGCAGATGCATCACAGTATACGACAAAGTCATCGTTACCATTGGGTAATGCAAGGATTGGTGCGCTACTCAACCTTTCCTTCAAGGTTCTGAATGCCTCTTCTTGTTCGGGTCCCCACTTAAACATGACTTTCTTTTGAGTTAGCTTAGTCAAAGACTTGGCTATCTTAGAGAAATCCTTAATGAATCTTCTGTAGTAGCCGGCTAACCCAAGAAATCTCCGAATTTCAGTCGCCGTTCTAGGGGTTTCCCATTTCATCACTGCTTCAACCTTTGAAGGATCAACTTGAATTCCTTGCTCATTGACAATATGTCCTAAGAACTGAACTTCTCGTAGCCAAAATTCGCACTTTGAAAATTTGGCATAGAGCTTTTCTCCTCTGAGGAGCTCGAGTACCTTTCGTAGGTGCTCAGAGTGCTCTTCCTTGGTACGAGAGTAGATCAAAATATCGTCAATGAACACGATCACGAATTTGTCTAGATATGGCTTACACACTCGATTCATCAAGTCCATGAATACTGCTGGTGCATTAGTTAGCCCAAAGGGCATTACTAAAAATTCGTAATGGCCATATCTAGTTCGGAATGCCGTTTTTGGCACGTCTTCCTTCTGAACCTTTACTTGATGGTACCCAGATCTCAAGTCTATTTTCGAGAAATAGCTTGATCCTTGTAATTGATCGAACAAGTCGTCGATTCTAGGTAGTGGGTATCGATTCTTAATCGTCACCTTGTTAAGATCTCGATAATCGATACACATTCTCAAAGTTCCATCCTTCTTCTTCACAAACAATATGGGGGCTCCCCATGGTGATGAACTTGGTTGTATGAATCCCTTTTCCAATAGCTCTTGGAGTTGGGCCATAAGTTCCTTCATCTCTGATGGCGCTAGTCGATAAGGTGATTTTGCGATAGATGCTGTGCCTGGCGCTAGATCGATGTGGAATTCGACTTGTCGGTCTGGAGGTAAACCAGGTAATTCCTCGGGAAACACGTCAGGGTATTCTGCGACTATTGGGACTTCTGAAATCTCCTTCTTCTCTCCCTTTTCGGTCATAAGATATAACCAGAATCCCTCGCACCCTTGCCGTAGATATTTGCTTGCCTTAGCGATCGTCAAAAGTTTGGAATTTTTACGCGGCGTGTCCCCCTTAACCTCCGCTTGTTGACCGTCGGGCAATTCGATTTTTAGCACTTTTCGCTCACAATCAATTTGCGCCTTATGTCTAGCTAACCAATCCATTCCTAGAACTATGTCAAATCCACCTAATTTCATAGGGAGGAGTTCTAAGGGAATGTTTTGGTTATTGATCTTAAGGTAACAATCTCTAAGGGCATTTTCTACCTTTACCTCAAGGCCGTTAGCTATCTCGACAACGTATGGTACGTTTAACTTAGCTATCAAGCCGTTTAGACAAGGTAAGAATGTATCTGAAACAAAACTCCTATTTGCGCCTGAATCGAATAGTACGCAAGCATAGGTATGATTAACTGGAAACATACCAGTGAGCACCTCATCATTGTTGCGGGCTTCCTCTGCGGTCATCTGGAAGACCCGAGCATTTGCCTTGCCTGTTGTTCTTTCTTTCTCATTTCCTCCTCTTGCTTTCTTGGGGCAATTTGCCCGGATGTGACCTTCTTGCCCACAACCGTAACATTTCCCAGTACCAACTAAACAGTCGGCGGTTGTGTGTCCCAGTTTCCCACATTTCCCACATTCGGTTGGAACAGACTTCTCACCTGAGTTGTTCTTTCTGAATTTATTGGGGCCCGATCCTTCTCTGCGTTTCCCGGTGTTGGATTTCCTGTACCTACGATCATCATAGCTCCTTTTGTTTCCCCTCTCACTACCTCCTGCAGCTACACGGCTATTCCTAGCCCGGATTAGGTCTTCAGTAAGCTCAGCAGCTAGGTCTACAGCTGCTTGTAGTGTGGATGGTTTGGAGGTTCGTAAGTCTCCACGGATCTCGGGGATGATTCCCCAGATGTAACGTCCGACCTTCTGGGATTCGGATCCAGTGAACTCAGGTAATAATCCAACGAGCTCCAGAAAACGCTCTGTGTACTTCTTGTGATCGGTCCCTTTCATCTCCAGATGGAGGTATTCATCCTCCAATTGTTCGATCTCATGGTGGGGCACGAATTTTTCCAAAAATCTCTGGCGAAAATTTCTCCATCCCATTGCAGATGCTTTCCTCGGGTTCATCGAAGCCTTCACCGTCTTCCACCACGAATGAGCCAACCCTTTGAATGACTGGGTTGCAAACAAAACTCTATCCTCATCACTGCACCCGCTCACCTCGAGGGTAGTCTCGATCTCTTCAATCCACCTCAGAGCATCAGTAGCCGTTTTATCTCCTCTGAACTGTTCGGGCTTGCAAGCCATGTAATGTCTATAGCTGCAGCCCTTGGCTCTCGGGTCTCGATCTACCCCCTCCCTGGGCTTGCTGACTTCATCATTTTCTCCGGAACTTGGGCTACTGCTTCCATGGCTGCTCTTCTCGGTACGACGGTAGTCAGAATCAGTATCATTCTTCCTTGAGTCCTTCTTTCTATTGCTTCCCGACTCTCCACTGTTCAATACAGCCTTCGTGACTCCCGCAATGATCGCCGGCATAGCCGCGGTGATTCCTGCGGTTAGCATCTCTTGAAACTTAGCCATTTGTTCCGCCTCTTGCTTTTGTTCAGCGGTTAGTGGCTCTTCTGGGTGAATCTCAACGGAGGGTTCCTTGTCTTGATTGGGGTCAATTGGATCTTTATTCCTTCCTCTTGTGGAAGGTCCTACTTCGGAAACAATCTTGCTACTTTTGTCCTTAGCCATACTATAATTTAAACACTTTCCTTTGTCAATTACAATCTTTAATACAATTTATCTTAATACTTTAGATACAAGTACTGAAACATGTAATTGGGATTTGTAACATAATTCCAAACATAATAATTCTAACATAATGATCCGAGTTACAACATAGTTTCAAAATAACATAATTCGAATACAAATACAACATAATTCAGAATACAAATACAACATAATTCGAATACGATTACAACATAATTCGGAATACAACATAATTCAGAATACAAATACAACATAATTCGAATACGATTACAACATAATTCGGAATACAACATAATTCAGAATACAAATACAACATAATTCGAATACGATTACAACATAATTCGGAATACAACAATATAATTCTTCTTCTTCTTGATCTTCACCCAAAGAATTTTCTCCAGTACTCCTCCTTTTCGTCATCCTTGTACTTCTGCTCATCACCTTCAAGTGGAATTCGGTATCGTTCCATGGCCCTAGCATCTTCTGTTGATCGCCTTGGAGGGTCTAAGCTATAGTGATGACTGGAAGATCCTGCTCCCATTGAGCTTCTTCCAGGTTCTGGGAGATACGGGTAAGGTGACTGATAGCTAGGAGGGGGATAGACTGGATGAGCATAAGATGGTGGAGAATATGGATACGGAGCGTAAGATGGAGGGGATGGATACATAGGGTACGGATGAGGAGCGTAACCCATTGGTGGTGATTGGTACATAGGAGGCGACGGATACATAGGTGGAGGTTGTGAGTACATCGGGGGTTGAGGGTAGGTAGGAACTGGTGGGTACATCGAGGGGTGTGGGTAAGCTGGGGTCGCATGAGCTTGACGATAATACTCATGATGGCTACGTCGCATTGCCTCGGCTAGCTCATCGCGCTCCCGCTGCTTATAGTCATATGGTGCTAAATAAGGATCCTTCTTGGGTATTGTTATAGCGCGTGACTTGGCGCTTGATAGTTCCTTAATCTTCTTCTTCCCTTTTCCCCTCGAAGGTTGCTCGCTGTACTCATAGTCCATAGGAATGGACTCCTCCGGACGGTGATGGTGATCGACTTCGCCCCCGGTTTCATCTCCATCTTCGGCAGGCTCCTCCTCATATTCGTTGCGTTCCACTTCTTCGTTATCGCTTTCCATTTCGGCTTGGATCCGCGCTCTCTCGCTATCAGTCATCATAAAAATGGGAGAGTGGTGCTCTTCGGGTTCTTCTTCAGGCTCCTCCTCGTGTTGCTCCTCATGTTCTTCCTCATCTTCTTCATCTTCTTCGTCATCGTTAGCGTTTTCGGCCTCCCGAATTGCAGTCCAGTCGGCTTCTGTGAGCCTAAATCTCTCCACATGGCCCCTACGAAACGTCTTCTTTGCGGCCAACCTGGTCCGTGCACGACGAGGCTGGGGTTCGGGTTCCTGCTGGGGTTCATTCATCGCCCTTGCAGGTGAGGGCATGTGAGTATAGTAACCCGAAGCATCGGGTGAGTGAGACTCTCGTGGTTGAACAGAACGTTCCCCTTCTTCAGTGTTGTTGTTATTACTGGAACTACTCTTTTTGGAGGACGATCTGCTCATACCAATTGCTCGGAGGAGAAAGCTTTTTCCTGCCATTTCCTGTTAAATAGTTCGAAATATAAGCATATGATATTCGTATCGTATTAATATTAATGCCTATTTCCTTCGCCTTTCCTGACGAGGTTTCTAAGTTAATCCACATGACTTGTAACTATTTTCTTGCTCACACGAAGGATAATCGACAACTACGTTGATCAGGCGTACTTGTCTCATTTCCTTAGGTGTTCAATCAATATTTACTCATCATATTTCATAACATTTCCTAGGGTTTTTCTTATCTTAGTGGTCTTTCGAGCCTCTCGGTTAAAGCTTAAGGATCTATGTGAACCTTAATTCGCTAAAACCATTGGCTCTGATACCAACCTGTCACACCCCGTCTCCCAGGGCCCGACACGTTGCATAACATTAGCCAATCAAATAAAATAATATAGCGGAAGACTTAACAAAAAGACCACAAATACGGTCCCAAATTGAACTTTCATTATTTGTCTAAAAATAACAACATTGTCTGACACTCGAAATGAGTGTATTACATTATTATAACAAAACTAAAGACGCTAATCCCAAGCGTCTTTCTTCCTCCTAAGTGGAGTACTATCATCCAATCGTCTCTAGCTAGGCCTTCCTAGCTAACGTCCACGATTATTTCTTTCACCTGCATCACGAGCTAAAAGACGTCAACAACAACGTTGTTGGTGAGTCATAACCAGTGACATAAGACACATAAAACATTTAGACATCATTATTCATACATGTGTGTGTGGTTAATAAGTTATCTACAAGCCAACTCTTCTCTAACGCCATATCTGATGGTGGCCAACTTTCGTTAGAGCCTGTTAACGTATATGCCGCATACAGGGATAAAGAAGGTACCCTTTTCTTTTGACCCCCTTTTGGTCACATCATCATATTGCCTAGGCTTTTGGTACCTCTCCTGTTACGAGCAGTCAGTCTACCTAATTGGATCCAACTAGACGCATATACATCCCGAGACGGGGCCGGTAGCACTCAATGGATCTACCCCCAGAAGCCCTGTCTTAATGACTTGCCCTGTGGTATGTAGCCGTCATCCTTTTCGTCGGATGGCTCGTCAAGAAGCTTATTACCGCGGACCAACAACACAACAACCGGACGAACCTGGAGTTGAGGTGCGTTGAATCACCAGGTAGCGATCTACTTATAACCACATATATACATATGCGTACACATACATATATATTCATAACATTCATAAAACATTTCATACTTTTCATTCTTTTCATATAAGCTCGGATACAGCCCCGAAATCATAAAACATATAAAAAAGAGGGGCGGTTAGACTCACCTTGGTGTAGCCTAAGTATCACGATCTGATGGCTAATTGAGACAACCCTGTAAACATTTCATACTTATCAGGATTCATTCCCCTAGGGATAATCCTATCATTTCATTACCTTAGTCACATTATATGACTTAAGTGATGGCTTTAGTCCTTGGCATAATTATTTCACTCAGAGTGCTTTTAGCATCTGAGTCAGGGTTATCCTATGTTCTTATTATCATTCTATTTAAAAGCCACATTGTCACATCTTCGTGTTTCTCACACGATTCTATCGTTTATTGAAAACACATTGGGTTCCTAGTAATATTATATGACTAGGAATGTTCTATTCTAAAACCCTGGTTCTTCCATGGACTTAAGTCATACATGAATCTTAACGAGTACGGGATCTGGGACGTTACCTAATGAGTCGAGCAGAGTGGGGGCCTGGGTACGGAAGTCTCTCTGGACTTGAGCAGCACTTCACCTCGTTTAGCGGTCCCGAGCTCACGTGCTTGTGGGAGGACACCGTTTACTATAATGACGGGTTTCGTGTCCCTTAGTATCTTAGGTGCATATATATATCTATACATATAATGATAAGCACTCGAAGGAATCTAAAAACGAGTCTTACCGAACACCGAAGATTCCCGTAGACGCTTCGTGAGCAATTTGCACTTGAACCGGACTTTTGGAGGCTTCCGTGACTTGTCGGAAACCTGCCGAGACTTCGTCGGGACTTCACCGGGTGATTTAGGCCGGATTTTAGAGAGAGAAAGCTAGAGAGAGAGAGGATTTGGTGCAAGAAGTGAAGGGGGGGTCGATCCCTTTTTATAGCTGCTCGGCATGAGCTACGCGATACGCGCAGATCATGCCCTCCTCCTGCGCGTATCGCGTAGGAGGGGTGGTTTCGCCAAAACCATATGCGGCCCACAGTCTCGCGTACCCGGGTTTGCTCGCCTTAGGCGATACGCGCAGAACATCCCTTCTTTTGCGCGTATCGCGTAGAATAATATATATATTTTTTTTAAGTCTTTTTATTCTCGTATGGGTCGGAGTGTCACACAGTTCTTCCGGAGGAAGATCATCAATATTCAGTCTTTCTTGTAATGGTGTCCATTCACCCATTTCTACAACAAATTCCTTTTCATCAGCAGTCACTTTATCCTGCGCATTCAGACACTTCTCATATTCTTCATTTATCTGACTAACAGTAAGCCCATTCAGATACACTGGATTATACTTCATCTTCTCTAAGTAAGCAAAACATTCAGGAAGATCAACCGGTATCTCATCATCTGGATTAGCCTCAGGTTCAGAGTCAGTGAAATCTATATCATCCAAATCCTCAAGTGCCTCTATCATTGGTGCAGTTTCAGTTTGAACCGACTCAAACTGAAATGCTTCTTCAGCAACAGTTTCTGGCACATTCTCAACAACATCAACTACCTTTGGTACTTCAGCTACCAATACAGATTCAGATTGAATCGGCTCAATCCGAACTGTTTCTCCAGTTTCAGTCTCCTTTACTATCTCTGTCACCTTTGCCACCTCAGACACTTCAGTTTCAGTTACAGATTCAGATTGAATCGGCTCAATCTGAACTGTTTCTTCCATTCTGGCTTTCTTCATAACAACCTCTTCTTCAGTAATCTCAGTCACAGCATCCAGTTTACGTTTTCCCTCAGCTTTGTCAAGATTGACATCAGCAACAGCTTCATCGGGAATAGGGACAGATTCTACACTTGGTTCTGTCACAGTCTTAGATCGTTGTGATCTAGTTTGATAGACTGCAACGTCCCTAGGAGTCTCAGACACTCCAACATTCTCTTCTACAATAAAATCCTTGTCCGATTCTGAACTCACAGCCTCCTCATCTTTTATCCATTTCTCCAACACCTCTTTTTCAGCACGTAAAGTGTTGCATTCTGCTTGCAACTCTTCATAGTCAGCCTTTAACTGTTCATGATCAGCCTTCAGTTTTTCATGATCCTCATCTAATGCCTTAAAAATTTCTAAGTTTTTCTGATGCGTAGCCCAAAACTCTTCTAATCTCTTCTTCTTTCTTTCATTAGATGCTTTCATCTGCTCATTAGCATCCAAGAGTTTGGTTACCATCCTTTCCAAGTGAAAAACTTTGTTTTCTTCTTCATACAAATCAACATCTGATGCAACCTTAGGTGAAGACTCCTTTGGTTCATCAATGTGTTCAGTTGCTTTGGAGGATGTGGCAATATCAACTGGTGCAGTAACTATCATACACTCCTCAGCATCATCGATTATCTGTGCCACAATCTCCACTTCAGCTGCAACTTCTTGAGCAATTTGAACAATGTTCACTAACTCAGGCACATTCACATTTTCAATAATACTCGGTTCCTTCACAACAATAGGATCAATCACAGGTTTCGATCTTCGTGATCTAACATACTGCACTGTGATATCCTTAGGAACTTCAACAATCATTTCTTCTACAGCTTCAACCTCAACAGGTTCATCAATCACAGCTGGTTCTATAACTTCAACATTTTCTGTTTCAATCTCCATTGGTTCATCAACCTCAACATTTTCTGCCTCCTCAGAAACTGATTCAGCACTATCATCACCATTTCCATCATCACCACCATCACTATCATCACTTTCTGACTCATTTTCATCATCACTATCAGCAGATTCCTCATCTTCTGCTTCATCCTCATCATCATTTCCTTCTTCATTCTCATCCTCATCTTCTGGATGACGAGCGAAGTATTCATCATCATCTAATATATTGTCAGGCACCTCATCAACTAAATCTGATGGATTAACAATCTCTCCATGTTATATATGATGATATACCACTTCAATATCTTCATCATTGTTTGATATATCTCTCATATACTCAAACATTTCAACATTTTCTACACTGCCTATACTCATCTTCCTATATGATAGATCGTTCATGTCCTCAGTGCATAAAATCCCTCCAACAAAACCTTCTTCTCTGATGATAAGATAAGCCACATTGATCATGAGTCGCAAGAATCTCGGATACATGAGAAACTTGAACCTTTTTTCCTTTTACCAAGCTGAACACAAACCCTTTCATGATCCACTTCGACATATTGAAAGGTTTGTTCTCTGCAATAGCTAGAATGGGGGATGCAATGTCAGAAGAGAAGTTATCAGAACCAGCACTCCTTCTGGATATGCACTGCTGAATCACATAACATAGCAGCTTCCACTTCTTTCCAAGTCTGGCTCTAACAAATTGCGACTTTGGAAATATGGGAGGATGACCCATATTAATGAAACAAGCTTGACACTCGGCAGTTGTCAGTTCATCATTAGCACCAACTTCATCATCATCAATCCTCAAGGCAATTCTGATAGCTTCTTCAGACACAGTCAATTGTAAATCTCTGGTAATATTCCCTCTTACCACTATCACACCATCTTCATTTGTAACAACCTCAGCCGTTCTCCAAAAACTCTTGATAAGTCTAGCATAGATCACAGGCTTCGCACACATAGCATACACATATTTGGTTCTCTTGATAAATCTGATCATATCTCTATATCCCTCAGTCTCTGGAATAGATTCATCCAAACATGCCACTAGATTGTGCTTAGGCTCAAACTTCAAATTCTCCATCTGTTTGACAAAAGCAAGACAAATGAGTTAGATTCTTCATTAATAAATTTCAAATTTGCATAAGTATTTAAGCATTAGTTACAATGTAGAATAATCAAATGATCAATTCATCACCTAAGTTAAACTATCAATCAGATTTTCACCATTTTGATTAATCATAACTTCTGGAAATTAATGACCATACAATATCTTACACTTAACAACTTAACAGTTTAAACACTTAAGTACACAAAACTGAAATTTGTATGACAAAATTGAATAACATGTTTTAGCTCAGTTTTAGCATTGATTTGTCATTTTTAACACACATTTTATCATTTTGAACTTAAAACTTAAGAACATTCAACATGTCATCAATGGCGGTTCGACAGTTATGAGCAAATTTGAGTCGATTCTGTTGATTTTAAGCAATTTGATGCAAATTAATGAATGATTATTGATAATCGACAGTAAATACACCTATTACAACATTCGATTTCAGTTTTAACACACAAAATCAAATTGTTGATTCATTGGTCTAAACACTGTTCATCATCATTTTTCATTTTAACGATCATTCATCAGGTTTATCAAGGTCGAATCATGTAAAATATACCTTATTCAATCAATCAAACTTGTTACAGAACAATTGATTGAACAAAAGTATGAACGATTTGAGGTACAGGGGATTTTGCTTGAAAATTTTGGTGAAAAAATGATAAGTGTTGTGAAGAGGCGGGTATTTATATGGTTGAAAATTAGGTCAAACAAATTGGGACGGGTCAACAATTTGGGACGGGTCAACAATTTGGGACGGGTAAACATTAAAAGCCTAATAAACTTGGACGGGTCATGCATTGTTGAGCCGCGTCAAACACTGTTGGGATGGGTCAAGTACTTTGGGACAGGTCACAACATGGACGGGTCAACATAAAAACATGTAAAACACTTGGACGGGTCAATCACTGTAGAGACGGGTAAGGTACTGTAGAGACGGGTAAAGGTTAGGAACAACTACACCTGTTTTGGTTTTACTCATCACCCGGCTGCATAGTAGTCTTCTTTATCACCCGACTACATAGTTCATTACCCGGCTACATAGTGATCTTCTTCATCACCCGGCAACACAGTTGTTATACTTACCCGGCTGCATAGTGTTCTTCACTTACACGGCTAGATAAAGATTTCATTCATTTACCCGGCTATACAGTGTCAACACTTCTTCACCCGGCTGTATAGTAACACAACTTGTCACCCAGCAGATATCAATGACTTCTTTACCCGGCACAAAATTGACTTGTTCATTTCCCGGCATTACAGTAGTCATAATATTTTCACCCGGCTGTCTTCTTTCACACAATCACCCGGCTCATATCAGTCACCACTACTTTACCCGGCTGAATAGTGTAACACCCGTCCCCTAAGGGAACAATTGTTTATTAAAAATAAATTAAATAAAAATGAAATGCCAAGTTAGGCAATACGCGCAAGGCATTGCCTTGGCCTGCGCGTATCGCGTCAGAGGAGGAAACCGGGTGCGAGTAAACCACGTCCGCGCGTGGTTTTGCAAAACCACTCCACCTACGCGATACGCGCAGGTGGAGGGTATGACCTGCGCGGTACGCGTAGCACGCGATTACGGGCTATAAATAGATGAGCACCCCTCCCTTCATTCTTGCCATACATGCTTTCTCTCTCTACATTTGAGAGAGAGAGAGCTCTAGTTTTGTTGCGGTTTCATGCGGTAAGTGCGGTACCCTGCGTCGGAACTCTCCTTCGAGTTTCGGTCGCACAAAGATCGCTTAGCGGGCGTCAAGGTTCTGCTCGATTGAAGAACGGTGGTCATGGAGGTTCTGCACGACTGAAGAACGGCGGTCGACAAGGTAAATAGCCTTTCCTTCTCGTTAATTTAGGATGGGTAACGGGTTTAAACCCCGAATGGAATGCGGGTAAGGATACCCGCATAGCACGAGGAACGTGCTGGGGAATGAGTTGCGGGATTAAACACCCGCAACAAACGGGTAGAATACCCGATGATGGTACGGGTTGAATTTCCGTACCAAAGAAGTATAATATCCGTTAGCGTCTGAAACGGCTAAACATACGGAATACGCGACATAAACGCGTAACGGGCCAGTTTGCCCCCGGATACGTAGTATCTAACGAAATAAATATTTCGAGAATATTTATTAAGTTAAGCGATATTATTTTTAGGAAATGATGTTTGGAAAACGCAAAAGAATCGAGTTCGTAAGCAGTGCCGGATGACGTGAAGTGAGCACCCGGCTCTCAAAACCCACTATATATATGAAGCTTATGCTTCATAATTCTCTCATTCTCCAAACACAAACACACACAAAAGGTGTAAATGAGCTGGAGGGAGAGAGAGGTCAGCAGGAGGTGGTGGTCCGGCGGCGGACGGTGGCGGTCCGGTGGCGGCCGACGGCGGTCCGCGGTGGTTCGTGACGGCCGGAAAAATGGTTTTCACCCCGAAACCTATTCTCGACGTCCTGAATGCAATGGTAAGCTCCGTTTAGCCTCAATCTCTCTGTAAAGTTGTGTAAATGTCGGAAAACCGTCCTAAGATGTATGCATGTGTTGTTCATGAAATCACAGCTATGTTCCAGGAAAGATCCTAGAAGATCTAACCGTTGGCTACGTCTACATTTTGGATATGTTGTTCCCAACACATAGATGCTTACATCTACCGTTCGGTTTTCGAAGATCTTACCCAGAGGTATGATTTTTATGTTGAAAACCGAGACTAATCGGATTTCCGTCACTGGAGATGCAGTCTCAAAGATCGTCACTTTCCCGGAGATCCGACCGTTGGTTGGTGACGAAATTTGGACTGTAGGTTCCTGAGACATAGTGGAACCTTTCCACCGAAGGAAAATACGATCAGAAGTCCGGAAGTATGGATTTAGATCTGTTCAGTTTGTAACAGTTTTCTTGTCGAAAACAGGAAAATTGATTGTGTTGCATGTTGGTCAAGATGAGGATGTATGGATGGTTTGATGATGGATAAATGTTCGTTTTGGAAAGACGAACACGATGGTATATTGGTTCTCGGTGTATGTCGGTCTTTAAGGAATTCGCATACGCGAACCGACCCGAAGGTATACCGGACGGTTATGGCATTGGTCGAATAGGATGAGATGTGACATTCCGGAAAGCCACAGTGAAGTATGCGGGCTGTTATGGAATTGTTTTTAAAGCTCGGGATTGCTGAGGATTAGCATCTCGTAAGCTCTCAATTAATATGGTAAGACTCGTTTTAGTATTACTCGAGTTATTTACCATATGTATATATATTGACACATGTATACGTGTGTATATGAGGATTAGGTTGAGAATGATGATGATGATTAAACACGCTGCAATGTCGATCATTGTAAACGACGTTGGATTCCTCAAGTTAAGAGCTGGATCTATAGGCTGGCAAGTTGAAATGTTGTCGAGCTGCTTAAAGATAGATAGATCCGAGGCAGACAGAGCAAAGCGCTGCCAGACTTTCTAGGTAAAATATAGAAATCCCTTGTTTACTTAAGACTATTATGACTTAAGTCCATGGGGAAAAGCCAGGGTTTTAATGTAGAACATTCTTAGTTATATTATGATAATACACTAGGAATGAGTCATGTTTTAAATAAAACCATATATATGATAGATCCTTGTGAGAAACACAAGGGTATGATGAAGTGGCTTTCAAAAGATTTAAAAATGAAACCATAGGAACCCTGACTCGAATGCTCAGGCATTCTGAGTAATATGTCTAAGACCAAGGACTAAAGTCATCACCTGAGTCACATAATGTGACCAAGGTAATGCATCGGTGAGAAAACACCGATAGGATTATCCCTAGGGGAATGAATCCTGATAGTATAAAATGTTTACAGGGTTGCCTTTATTAGCCACCAGGTCGGAATACTTAGACTGCACTGAGGTGAGTCTAACCGCCCCTCTTTTTATATGTTTTATGATTTTGGGGCTGTATCCGAGCTTATATGAAAAGTATGAAAAGTATGAAAAGTATGAAATGTTTTATAAATGTTATGAATATATATGTATGTGTACGCATATGTATATATGTGGTTATAAGTAGATCGCTACCTGGTGATTCAACGCACCTCAACTCCAGGTTCGTCCGGTTGTTGTGTTGTTGGTCCGCGGTAATAAGCTTCGCGTTAAGAGTCGTCCGACGAAAAGGACGGCGGCTACATGCCACAGGGCAAGTCATTAGGACAGGGCTTCTGGGGGTAGATCCATTGAGTGCTACCGGCCCCGTCTCGGGATGTATATGCGTCTAGTTGGATCCAATTAGGTAGACTGACTGCTCGTAACAGGAGAGGTACCAAAAGCCTAGGCAATATGATGATGTGACCAAAAGGGGGTCAAAGAAAAGGGTACCTTCTTTATCCCTGTATGCGGCATATACGTTAACAGGCTCTAACGAAAGTTGGCCACCATCAGATATGGCGTTAGAGAAGAGTTGGCTTGTAGATAACTTATTACCACACATATATGAATGAATGATGTCTAAATGTTTTACATGTCTTATGTCACTGGTTACGACTCACCAACAACGTTGTTGTTGACGTCTTTTAGCTCGTGATGCAGGTACAGGGAACGCCCGAGGGCGTTAGCTAGGTCGAAGAGGCTTAGCTAGGATCAGATGGTTGATGCTCTCATCATAGGAGCTATTACCCGATTTGGACACCTGGGAGCAGTGTCCTTAGATAGTTACCTTGTATAGGTAGTTTTACTTGTAGACATTGTAAAAGTTCAAATTGGGTTGACATTTTGTGGTCTTTATTACGAAAGACTTCCGCTGTAATATGATTATTTTATTTGATTGGCTGATATTATGCAACGTGTCAGGCCCTGGAGTCGGGGTGTGACAAATAGTATCTTCATTACCCGGCTAAACAGTTGTTTCTGATATCTTCACCCGGCAACAGCACTTTGTCAATTTTTCAATTTTTCAATTTTTTTCGTCTGTTGACTTTTAACTGCATTTATTGCACCTGCAAACATTCTCGACATATTAATTAGACAAGACATCCTTATTAGGGTTTGTCACATTAATAATCAACAACATTAAACATGCAACAAATTTAATTCTAATTAAATCCTTTTTCTTTTTCTGTGATTTTTCTCAAAAAATGTTTTTGCACAACCAATATTTCTATATCCCGAAGCAATTTCTTAAAAAACACATCACAAGACCTTGGGTTTGTTTTTAACACATCCAATACATTTGCTTTCCATACCACATAATCTTGTTCATTCAAAACACACATATTCAAAAATATTTTTGGATTTTTGTAGATATTTTTCTTCAATTATTCTCCCCCTAAACTTGAAATTTCTTGAAATTTTTAAGTTTAAACAGGATGTCGATGTGTCAATAAAGATTCCATATGCCTGCACACACAAAGCACACACATTAAAATAAAGACATATGCAATGCAATGAATCAAAATATCACAGTGAGATCATACCACACATTATTTGAACATGTTTTGCAAGTTTTGAATAGACATTTGACTTATGTTTGATTGAGTGATGATATGAAAACATACCAATTAGCTCGAGTTGACACACTTGATTTTTCAGTATCATGATGAGATTAAGGTTCGATTAAAATGACGTATGTGACCCACATGTATACATATGTCAGCATATTTCCTTATCAACCATTACCTGAATGCATATTGCACAAGAACCTGGTCACTTACAATCATAAACAGTGTGGAATCTGGGTTCTATTCGGATTTGGTCCACTTTGGGACTTCTTTTTAATTCCATTTTGGAATTTTAATTTCCTATCGTTCCCCTTGGGAATCTTCTGAATTCCTTTTTGGAATTTTTGTTTGGTGATGGTCCACATTTGGGACTCTTTTTGTTCCAACTTTGGGAATCTTTTGCTGCACCTTGAAGCTCAAAAGAGACTTCATGTGAGACTTCAGTCTGTGAATACCACAACAAAGAAGCTCACGATGCGGTTCATCACACTGAATAGACTGCATCGTTACCCGATCATGAACAACTATCATCACAAGCAATGTATCAAAAGATATATATCTAGACATGTATAACAAAGGAACGTAACACAAAGATCATTAAGTTTATATTTGTCAACAATGAACTTACTTTTTCAGTCTAATTGCCTGAGCTGTCTCGCACATCAATTAACATTCATCAGTCTTTATTAAAAATGATGAAACAAATAATGTCTAGTGTACTATCATTTCTCACTTTTTGCAATATAGATTCTTATGACATGATATTTTCTTTTCTTTTTGCTTTTATAATCTTGTTTTTGCTTTTTCTTTTTCATGCACACTCACAATGCAAAACAATAAAATAAAAGACAAAGGAATCAATACTTGACATCGACTTATTCTATTTTTGGCTTTTATATTTTCTGATTTTGTATTTAGTTTTTGCAAAAATAGAATCAATCATGATTGATTAATCCTATGGATTGAATTAAGAATTCAAACCGTCCTGACAAGAAAGATTTTGTGAAAAGATCTGCCAGTTATTTGTCGTTATGAACTTTAATCAAAATTATTAAACCTTTTTCAGAGTTGTCTCTGAGAAAGTGATATCGAATTTCGATATGTTTGGTTTTTGAGTGTTGAACAGGATTAGCAGTAATGAACATAGCAGCAGTATTATCTATGTAAATAGGAGTTTTGAGAAAATTAAACCCGTAGTCAAGCAATTGGTTTTGTAACCACAAAACTTGAGAACATCCTGCAGATGCAGCGATATACTCTGCTTCAGCTGTGGATACAGAAACGTTGGTCTGCTTTTTTGCATTGCCAAGAAACAAGTCTAGGACCCAGAAATTGACATCCACCCGTAGTCGATTTCCTGTCAAGAGCACACCCACCAAAGTCACTATCAGAATAACTATATAATTCAAAATTGCCTTCATAAGGATACCATAACCCGAGATTCGGTTTCCCTTTAAGGTATCTGAAAATACGTTTAACAGCAACCAGGTGCGACTCTTTTGGATCAGACTGATATCTGGCGCACACACATACAACATACATAATGTCTGGCCTTGATGCAGTAAGATACATCAGTGAACCAATCATTGATCTGTACAGTGTTTGATCAACGGATTTGCCTTTCGGATCCGGTTGTATCTTGCAATTCACATCAGATGGCGTTCGAATATTCTGACAATCCTGCATCTTGAACTTTTTCAGCAACTTCTCAACAAATTTTGATTGGTTGATAAAAATTCCGTCTGCTGATTGTTTTACTTGCAATCCAAGAAAGAAATTAATCTCCCCCATCGAACTCATCTGAAATCTTGACTTCATGATTTCTTCAAACTCTTTGCACATGGACGCACTTGTTGATCCAAAGATGATATCATCCACATACACTTGAACACATAAAAGATCTTCATTTTTCCGCTTCATAAATAAAGTTGGAACAATCTGTCCTCTTGTAAATCCATGTTCTAGCAGATGTTTAGATAACGTCTCATACCAAATCCTTGGAGCTTGATGTAGACCATATAAAGCTTTGCTCAATTTGTATACACGATGTGGATAATCAGGATCTTCAAAACCAGGAGGTTGTCTGACATATACATCATCGGTAATTGGTCCATACAGAAAAGCGCCTTTAACGTCCATTTGAAACACTTTGAACTTCATAAAAGAGGCATAAGCTAAAAAGACACGAATAGCTTCAAGTCGAGCGACCGGAGCAAACACTTCTTCATAGTCAATACCTTCTTCTTGAGTGTAACCTTGTGCAATAAGTCTGGCTTTATTTCTTACCACAATGCCACGTTCATCTGGCTTGTTTTTGTACAACCATCTTGTACCAATCGCGTTTTCTCCTTCAGGTAAGTCCACTAATTTCCAAACTTCTTGTTTGCGAAATTGAAGTAACTCCTCTTGCATGGCTTCAATCCAACTATTATCTTGCAACGCTTCTGAAATGTTCTTTGGCACCACTTGAGAAAGAAAACATGAATAAAGACAAACGTTTGCATGTTCAGTCTGACTTCTCATAGTTCGCTGATTCAAAGGTCCAATAATCTGAGAGACATGATGATTCCTATGAACTCGATGAGTTGGTATAACGTCACCTTGAACTTGCGTCTCCAGATTAGACTGATTCAGATTCGGTAGATCTTGTAGAATGGTAAAAGTATGCGGAGTGAAATTAGGAACTTGATCCGGTGAATTGATGAAGTAGTCAAATGATTCTGGAACAACTTCAGCATTCGGATCTGATGATGGTTGATTTTGAACAGATCCACCATCATTAGGAGAAACTTGCGGATTAACTTCAGCATCAAAATTGTTTGATTCTTGATCTTCTTGAGAACCAGAAGGACCCGGAGTTTGACTGGATATGACATGAACGGATACTCAGAATTGAGATTGCTATCATCGTCATTATCAGAATCATCGCTAAAACATCCCAAGTCTCCTGATTCTTTACTCGTTTTTCCTGAAAAATCAAACAAGTTAGAATTGAAATATTTTGATAACGAATCTAAATCAAATAACCATTCGGGTCATGAGCCACTAATGGAAATGAATTTTCTAAAAACTTAACGTTAATAGTTTCAATAACAATGTTAGTTTTGCTATTAAAGACTCGATAAGCTTTTGAAACAGACGAGTAACCAAGAAAAAATTCATCGTCAGATTTTGACTCAAACTTTCCGAGATGATCACTTAAATTTAGAATCGATACAGGACAACCAAATGCTTTCAAGTAAGAAATATTCGGTTTTCTTCCAAATAACAACTCATAAGATGTTTTCTGTTTATCCTGAACCAATAATGTCCTGTTTTGTACAAAGCAAGCAGTAGCAATAGCTTCGTCCCAGAAAGTGATAGGGATTTTGACATCTGCGAGCATGGATCTTGCTGCTTCAATCAGTGTCCGATTTTTCCGTTCCGTAACCCCGTTTTGTTGAGGCGTTCTTGGAGCACTAAATTGTCTAGCAATTCCTTTTTCTGCACAAAACAAATCGACATTAGCATTTTTAAACTCGGTTCCATTATCACTTCTTAAGATTTTTACTTTGCAATCCAACTGATTTTCAACTTTGATAATAAATTCTTTTAGCAACTCAGCAGTTTCAGATTTAACATGCAAGAAATAAACCCAAGAAAATCTAGTGAAATCATCAATGATGACAAAACAATAAGACTTCTTTCCGATGCTTTGAACATTTGTTGGTCCGAAAAGATCCATATGTAGCATCTGCAAGGGTTTTGAAATGGAGTGTTCTTGCTTGGACTTAAAAGACATTCTGTGCTGTTTTCCTTTCAAACATGCTGGACATAAATCAGTTGTGGAGAAATTCTTTGACGGTATTCCCACAACATGATTTCCAGTCACCAGTCGGTTCATGTTTCTGAAGTTTGAATGGCCCAGCCGCCTATGCCAAAGCTGACTCTCATCATTTGATGCATGAGCAATGAGACAAGTAGTTTCGGTTTCAGCATCAATCTGCGACATATCAAGCTTGTATACATCACGATCTCTTGGAGCTTTAACCACCACCCATTCATTGTCAATCTTGAAACCTGGTTTGAGTATATAGCAAAAAGAATCATCAAACAATGTCGAATAAGATTTATCACAAATTTGAGATACACTTAGCAAATTAAAGTTCAACTGTGCATAGTAGTTGACTTTATCAAAGCTAATGACCCCCATTTGACACGGTTCCTTCTCCAGTTATTTTACCACCAGCATCTCCTCCAAATGCAACATGTGTACCATTCTTTAGCTTAAAATCTTGAAGCAAGGCATGATTGCCTGTCATATGCCGGCTACACCCACTATCAACAAACCATGAGTTGATAGGTCTTCTAGGGCGTACCTGCATTTCAACAATTACTTATTTAGTTTGGTCAACCCAGGCCCACATGGTCTTGGGTTTTCCGAATCTATCTGTAACAGTAACTTGTTGATAATGAAGATTTTGAAAATTTGTTTCATTCGAGAGATTTGGTTGAAAATTGTTTCGCCCAACGGCTTGATTTGTTTGCTTTCTTCTTAAAGCAATGAACCTTTCCTCTAACTTAGGATCAAGGTTATTTTCAAATTTCTGATTTCTCACCATCAAAGCTCTTGGTTTAAAACTGTTAACCTGCACATTTCTTGATGAAAAGTTATTAAAACCAGAATTGTTTCGATTGAAATTTCTCAAAACAGGAGAATGACTTTGATTAACATTTTGAAAACCAAATGATTGATTTCTTTGAAAATTTGGAAACGGAGTCATTTCTCTTGATGAGTTTTTCCGAAAGAAACAATCTTTTGTGTCATGGTTCTTTCTTTCACAGATATCACAAAATTTGTTATAAAAACATTCTTCTGAAGAATGATTTCTTTTGTCACAGTAACTGCAGTACCTGTTAAAGAAACATTCAGCAGTAACATGATTATAACGATCACAAATCTCACAATGTTTCTTGCTAATCCTAAAGAGCCGATTGTTAACTTTTGATGTTGAACCCACTCGTGATTCATTATCAGTTTTGGTCGGTTTTAGATTAACTTGATTCTTTTGTGGAGATTTTGATTGTGATTTTGCTTGCTTGGAAACTTGGTTCGATTTTAAACTATCTTGTTTGGTTACCTTCTTTGATTCAATTCTTTTATTATTGACAGCGGAAGACTTAGGACCTGAACCTGTTTTCAGACCAGAGTTAGATTTGATTTAAGAATTGATTTGGTTACCATAAGATCCGTTCATATCGAAAGTTCCTGCAGACACAAACTTAATTGTTTTACCTTTTGACACTTTCTTCTTGACAGGTTTGACATTGTCAGTTTTAACGATTTGAGCTTTGGTGTTGTCATTTGTTTTTATGACACTTTTACCTTTCGACTGTTTTGTTTCAGATTGAATGACTTTCGATTTTAATTTCTGCATTTTTGCATTCGAAACTTCAGTCTTTTCACTTCTTGCTTCTTGATCAGTTGATCAGCAACTTTCGCCTACTGTTCATTCTTCCACCTGATGTATTCAGGATCATTGTATCCTGAAAATTCACCTTCATCCTTCACCTTTTCTTCTGGCTTGGGATTCATTTCAGGATATTCAACAAGTTGAATCAGAACAGGCTCAGATTTGTTGCTAGCTTCATCATCAGCTTCAGTCGTCACACCATCATCATCTTTCAAACTTTCAATCAACACTTCAGATCCTTCGGATTCGGATTTACTTCTTTGAATTTCTTTGAATTTTCGTTCATTTTCAGGTGAATGATCAAATTCATTGAAGTTTTCAGGTAAAGTTTGTGTGATTGATTCAGGCATTGGTTCATGAGTAAAACCCAACCCTTGTTTGTTTTTGTTACCTCTTTCACTCATAAGTTGTCTCACCATAGTTTTACAACTTTTCACTTTTGTTAATTCAACTTGTGTGACAGCATGACCAACTTTTTCTTGTTCAAAGTTCTTTGTCATTTCCTCAAGTTGTTTGGTCACAAGTTCTAGATCCTTTAAGGTTTTGTTCCATGATTCTTTAAGTGACAATATCTTCTCATCAGCAATTTTGTGATCAATTTTAAGTTGTTCATGAATTTTTTCATGTTTGCTTAATTTGTCACCAATTTTAAAAGAATGAGTTCGATAATGTTCTACTTGTTGAATGCATTGTTCAGAACATAATCTTTCTTTCACATCAATAGGCAAAGGAACATAGTTAGGAGGTAATTTGATACTAACCTTTGGTTGTTCAGCAGATGATGAAGACTCATTGGATGTAGCCATCAGCGCAATTTCTGGTTCAGATTCTTCAACAGGATCTGCCTTTGCACTCCAATCATATTCCTCAGAATCTTCACTCACAGCATCAGTCACTTTACCATCCCCTTCTTCAGACCAATCTTCCTCAATTTCACAGACCAGTGCCAAACTTGATGTAAGATCAGATGTAAACTGTTCCGCATAAGCACTCCAGTCATATCCGTCTTTTACACTAACCACCAGTGCTTTTGTCTGATCTTCTGGCTTATTGCCTTCGTCTTTCAGTTCTGGCATGGGAAGACTTTGATATGGCCTCTGCATGAAACGTTGATTTCTATGTTGATAGCTTGAAGACTGTTGCGAGCTTTGACCTTGACCTTGATTCTGTCCACTTGAACTTGCTTGATCGTTATAGTTCTGATTCTTAGGAGCCTTGCATTCCCTTGAAAAATGACCATAGCAGTTACAGTTAAAACATCTGGCCTTTGACTTGTCAAAACCAACCGTCTTGTTTGCATGTGGCTTGAAGCTTCTGTTAACATATGCATGTTTCTGTGTTCGATATGCAACCATCACCATTTGCCAATTCAAATCCATTTCTTCAACATCGTCGGGATCCATTTCAAATAAGTCTTGAAGAACGACGTCCATTTGATTCAAATGACTTCCTTGATAAGCTTGAAAGCTTGCCATAAATGCAGTAAAAGCATTCTTTGTCTCATCATCTTGTAACAAGATATTTATCACATCTTTCACTTTGGCTTGAACAGTAGAACTTTGGCTTTCAGATTGTGTTTGAACTTGAGCTCTTGGTGGAGATTGAGGTTGAGAATAAGTTGGTGAATTTGGAATGTATGACGAATCAGTATAAAAACTTGCACCAACAAATAAATCACCCTCGTCATCAAACTTAGTTGCATCTTGTGCAAGAAAGGCATTCTCCACGGTATTAGAAGGATTCACCATAAACTTGTATTGTGCGTGAGAACCAGATCTATCAGAGTTTCTTGAACTTTCATCAATTTCTACTTCTTCAATCTTGGCAATGAGAAGATCTAAGTCCATTGGAAACTTTTCAGTATGTTTTAGTAGAGTCACAGTCTGTTTCCATGAAGATGGAAGAGCACACAATAATCTGTCATTTAGATCTTAAAGTTCTGTCTTTGCACCAACATTTGTCATCTCAGTAGTTAGATGCACAAATCTATTCATCATCTGGTGCACAGATTCTCCAGGAATATGTTCAAACAACTCCAATTGTCTCTTCAATTTCTGTTTCTTCAGACTTCTCAACTGTTCTCCTCCTTCACATATTGATTTTAAAGCCTTGAACATTGTATAGCCAGTTTGATAAGCATCCAATCTTGACAAAACTTGAAGTGGCAATCCCTTACACATCAAAGAATAAGCTTTACTATCATTCTTGACCTTTCGTAAGTCTTCAGTTGATAGATTATCTTCTGGATAAGGTTCAGTAGAGTCTTTGGTGTAGGTACTTGCACTATCAGGAGCAGTTTGTGTTGGGATATGAGGACCCTTATCAATTGACTTCCAAAGATCATTGTCAATCGAGCAAAGATGATGCTTTAATCTGATTGTCCAATTCTTGAAATCTGCACGGTTGACAAGTCTAGGAACACGGTTATCAGAATCATCATTAGGTGCCATTTTAAAAGATTTTAAAGAAAATATTTTTGTTTTTTGTTGATTTTTGAAAAGAAACAGTTAAAATTTAAAACTAAAAGCAAGTAAATAATGACAAGCTAAGATAACAAGGTTTGAAACAACTAAAAATGAGTCACACGGCTGAACAGTGAAAATTTGACTTTCACCCGGCTGAACAGTGAATTTTGATCTTCACCCGGTTGAGAATAGTCTTCACTCGTCTAAACAGTTGACCCGGCTTAACAGTTGTAAGTCTTTAAACTTGAAATCTTCACCCGGCAAGAACGTTACCCGGCAGAACAGTTACACGGCTAACAGAAATAACTTGACACGGCAAACAACTTGACCCGGCAAGAAGACAATATTCACCCGGCTGAACAGTTATCAACACTTCACCCGGCAGACCTTGACACGGCTTGAAAGTGTTAATCACCCGGCTAAATAGTAACAAGTTGATCCGGCTGTTATGTTGATCACCCGGCTGAACAGTACTTTACCCGTCTGAACAATTCTTCACACGGCTAAACAGTATACTCACCCGGCACAACAATACACAGAATTTTACTTGCAATTCTTCACCCGTCTAGACAAAAATCCTTTACACGGCTGCACAGGACCTAATTTGTTCACAAATCTAAGTCCAAATGATTTTGTCTAGGTCAATTTGTTACCCGGCTAGTTAATCTTCAACCTGTTCATCCTGTTCATCATCTTCGTTAAACGAATTTTCTGGGTTTTCACAAAAACTTGTCCAATATTTTCAAAAATCACACCCAATCAGTGAAATGTATCGATTATCAATCTCCAATCTCAATCAATCCAAAACATGATCAAATTTTGATGAATTTGAGCAAAATTTTGATCGAACAGTAAATTTTCTCTTCTTCTTATTTCCTCAGATCTGATGATAATCTGATGGAATTTGCACAATTGATGTGAATTAGAAGTGATTGCGATGATAAATCACAACTAAAAACAGCAACAATTCATTCAGATCATGATTTTGAGCAATATTGTAGTGTTTTGCTTGATGAATAGCGAAGAACACAATACTAACAGCTCTGATACCAATTGATAGTTCGAGACGAACCAAGCTTGGATCTAGATCTGAGATTGTTTGGTGATGTTGTTTGCAATCAGTGATGCGGAAACTCACTAATCACGTATTGATGCTTGAATGTTCATGAAGATCAATGCAAAGTATGATTAAGATGATGATAATATGAATAGGTGAATTGTATTAGATCAATAGAGAGGTTACAAGGGATATGGAATGAAATGTAGGCAACTCTTAAACAAATGACCTAGGTGATGGTATTTATAGTCTATACCATTCACCTTACAATGTAACCTAACCACGTGCAGTTAAGCACAAACGCGCATTTAAGCACGAAACGATTACACATATATTCTAACGTCAAATACAATTAATGAACGTCTTCACCCGTGCTTGCTCGTGATGATGCTCGATATCTTCACTCGCTTATATTTGGAAAGTGACATCTTCAAATAACCCCAACATATGACTTTAACTAGAAATGGTCTTATATCACTGAACATTTAAGACTCAACTACAAAGTGTCATATTAAGTAATTTTATAATATGATCTCCTTTGATCCGGTGTCGTATTACATTACCACATAATGGGACACCAACAACTTATTGTCTTATAAATTACTTTATTAGCATATAGATTCTAAGTGTCTTATTAAGTTATAGGGGTAAATGCATATTTCCCCTTCCAAAATACTTTAAATACATATTTATCCAACCAAAAAAATTAATTGCATATTTCCCCTTATAAACAACTTTAATTTGCATATATACCCATTTTTAATAAGGACATTTAGTTAACATTGGGTATATATGCAATTGATTTAGTTGGGGAAATATGCATTTATGAGGTGTTTATAGGGGTAAATATGCAATTCATCCTGTTAAATAGTTTTTAAGACCATATTTTATAAGCGTTCTACACAAAAGGTCCTAAAAATTCATTTTTGTTATACTACCCACTACTCGAAAACAAATAACTACCACTTGTGTAATAGATGTGTTTCATAGAAATACCTTAAATAGACCCATTGCAACCCCATTAGTGGGGTCATTTCCACCTAATTGCTACTTTACCGTATATAACTTGACCTATACATTGATAGCGTGCGTAAAAGATAAAACATTAATTTGAATGAGACTTTCAATCTTGCTAGAGTTATGGTACGTGAAAACAAGAAAACATATATTACATATCCTCTTGTGTATTGATATAAAAATTAACATTGTTTTCCGGTTGATCAGATATGTTTTTCAAGAGTGAAGAATGTAAAGTTAAACTGCACAATCAAATCAGTGAATATTTTTTCGAATGTGTGTAGTTTAAGCGTTGAAAAAGTGACATTCTAAAGTGTTACAAATAAACCTAAATGAGACCGTTTTCAAAAGATGAAATTACTACATGAACAATTGTAATTTGTATTTTATTTTATTATATTTAATAAAGCTTAAATTTACATTAGTTTATTTTACCAAACCTTTAGATAAATACTGATTATATTTTCTAGATCCGCCAACACATTAAAAAGTTAACAAAAACAATATTACATTCGAGTTCGACACAAAAACCCAAGATTAATCAGAAAAAAGAAATGAAAAAATAATCGAAAAATATACAACAAATAAGACATTTCTAGAAAATACAAATATTGGAAGACAATTAAAGCCTTAATTAAGCATTTATTTAACTTCTATGTAAAATAGACAGGGCATTTCGGTTCTCTATAACGTGCAATTAACAACCCATCTGGTCCGACACCAATATTACAATTGGCATGCATCTTATGCGTCTTGCTTTGCCACCTCGAAACCTTAAACCTTATAACCGAACTAACCTCTAGCCGAAACTCAACCACCCCACGCATCCGACCCGCTACAAACTGCGCCCAACGCGCCTCATCAACCACAAACCGCGTCCCAGAAAGTGTATCCGCAAGAATGGTGGTGTTCTTGGGTGATTGATAAAATTCATCACCCATCAATGGTTCATCCCCAATATTTTGATTCTGAAAATAGAGTGTTATGTGCGTGGCATAATAAAAAATACCAATATTAAGATTAGGGTTTCGTGCCGTCACGTTGAATATTGCTTGAGCGGATGCAAATCCATTATCTTGAGCTAAACTCGGGATCGAAAATTCTTGGATATGAAATCGTGGACGATGTGGGCGTAAACTTAGCCACAAGATGAATGTTATGAGGCCAACAATGAACAAAAGGCTAAGAAAAACTGAACATATTAATTTCGAGACACGAGTGGTTAAACTTTCTTTGACACGGTGCATGTAGTACCTCGCAGTGTGACGCCTCCGTAACTGCCGGCCCTCATTAACTTGGGGCCGGTTGTTACCGTGGGCGTCAGGTGTGTAGTCAATTGGGATATGTTGTTGTGGGGTGTGCATGGTAGTTAATTTCCGGTTTTAGGGTGGGATAAAGATGTGTGCAGTGTGGTTCATGTTTCTTTATATGGAAATTGAGAATAATTAAGGTGGCTGCAGAAGCAAGGGATGCCGCTAGTATTTTGGTGTTGAAAGGAAGGAATATTAGTCAGCTCATGGTAGTGTAGAGGATGCGTCATCTTTAAAATATTCTAAGTTGGCTTTTGGGCTGCATTGAATGTGGTACATGACGCTTTAGATGTTGTACGTTAATAGTTTTGGTATTTCTTGATATGTACTGTAAGTATATCTCTATGTGTGTAACAGTATATAGATTTTTTCTGGATACGGTAATTAACCTAGATTATCATTTGTGGGAATATTTTAAATTGAAAAGGAAATTAAAACCATAAGTAGGGGTGTTCATTATTCGAATACGATTATATTATTCGAAATTCGATTAAGGCCATTCGAAATCGACTTTCGATCATTCGAATTCGATTCACATTCGATTCGAATAAGTTTGTCGAATGTGAATCGAATACGAATATGATTTTCAGCATTCGCATTTGATTCGCCCAATTCGAATAAGAAATGCATATTTTTTAATGTATATTTTTGTATATATTTTAATATAACTAATTATTTATTTATATATGAATATGATTTAATGGACTTAAAGTAAAATTAAAAATACTCAAACCCAACCCATTACCCAATCTTAATTGTTATTTCTATATATGAACATGATTAGGTACACACTACTAGAAAATTTGGCAATAGCGACGGCCATTTCGGTCGCAAAACGGTCTCAAAAGGCCATCTAAGACCGCTTTGCAACTAGAAAGTCAGTTAGAAAAACGCTCGTCTCTAATGCCCTGTAGCAACCATTTTGCGACCGATTTTATACTTGCGACCGCATTTTCCGTTGCAAATCTTGCGACTGTTGTAGCTGTCGCTTTTTTTGCGACCGCCAATGTTTGCGACGATTTTGCGACCGAAAATATTTTGTGACGATTTTACGACCAACCACTAGTTTTTTTCTCTTTTAGCGACCAAAATATTCCTACCGGTTGCACAACTGCTACAAGCTTTTGCCACCTTTTATTAACATTAAAATACACTAATAAAGCTTATACTTTTAAAATTTATCATTCATCAAATATTCAAAACTACATTAAACAATCCAAAAGTTAAAACGACCAAACATACTTTCAAAGTTTTCGATAACAACTCATAAACAAGTTTTCCCTAACAACTCATAAACAAGATTTTAGCCATAACTTGATGATTGCCCTCCTTGAGCCATAACTTTTAGCATACTTTCAAATTTTTCCATCCTGTTACGCATAGTTTCGTTTTCCGCCGCCAACCCCTCAATAACTCAATTCATCCTTTCTTTATCTTCATCTTTTTCTTTAACAAGCTCGTCTATAACTTTGTTCAACCTTTCTATCTACATAACAACCCATAAACAAGATTTGGATGAATATAGATGATATCCATAACAAACACTACTTTAACTATTCGCTTTAACTGAATACAAGCTCGGCTACATATCAATTGTCACACTACACATTTCAACATGAATCTATTGAACAATTTGAAGCTATTTTCAACCCAAAACAAAACATAACTAGAACAAAAAATAACACTTGTTAATAATAAACCTATTATGAATTAAATTAAGTTACGGTTATAGCGTCCCCTAATCAAACTGAAATAAAAGATTAATGATTTACACAACAAAACCCTAATTAAACTTAAACTATGTTAATGGGTCGAAAGCAATCGAAAGCAATCTAAAGTATGTTTAGAACGTCACAAATTTACAGTGTTTCGAAACCAGGCTATAACCTATTTTAGTAAACAAATAATGGAATGAAAGACTAGATCCACATTGAAACCGATAACTACTAAATAACCTAAAATCCTGATTTTCATGCAATATGAAGCATTTTTATCATGATTTGCAGGCAATATGAAATCTGAATCCTTTCTATCCTAGCAGCAAACCTTTTTGCTTACATTTGTATAACTAATAACCCAAACTATTAAATAACATCTGCAAATTATATGTTTGTAGGTTGGTTATACCTCGGGGTTTTGTCTGCCATGTGTATACAAGTCGCTAACATTGCTTAGACCGTACACTTTGCCTTTTTTGATGCCCCTAGAAGCTTGTATCCAAAGTCTTTTCAACAGATTTAGGGTGTCTGCATTGTTCCTTCTCATACTTGTTCACAAGACATTCCTTGTATTTAACGTATTGAGATTAAAAGAATTCATTACATTATCAAGTGTTAAAGAGTTAAAATATAAATTGGAAATTCATTATTGAAAATTCACTAATCAGTCAACTTACCCAAGTCTCACGTGCCCTGTCATCATCCCAATCTAGATTTTCTTCTTCAATGTTCTCATCTAAATCAACATCCTCAAAATCAACTTCCTCAACGAGTAAACTTAGATCTTTATCCAACGGTCTGCTTCCTTTCTTGCAATGCGATTGCTTCCACATCTCAATATGTGAGTGTTCACGCCCAATTGCCTCAGCCTATAAAGATAGAATTAAGAAGTTAATAAAAATGATAATTTTGTCAACATATGCTTATATACTTTCACCGCTTTTCTTTTTGCAGTCAAATAAGTTTGAGATCCAAGAGTATGTATGCCCCCTGTTAATTTGCTTCTATTACTTTTGTTTCTTTCACGCTTTGCTTTAAACTCAGGTGTGTTTCAGATTTTAATCATTTGTTTCCATATCTCAATTCTTATCCACGGTGGTTTAAAGTCAATAAGAACAGACATGTCATCTTCAACTAGAAAACCTTGATATATCGCCGTTGCTTCAGCCTCATCTCGTACCCTCCCCAACAAATCAGGAAATTTACCAGCAATGCACTTCTCAAAGGTTTTGTGAATTTCAGCATTCCAGGACTCATCCCACTGAAAATAACACTACAAACAACCGCATTTTGTCCTTAGTAGAAACATCTCTCCAACTTCCTTATAAAGGTGTTCTTGAACGGTGGCTCTATCTCTATAACTTATGTTTTGGCATTTATAACAAGGGCATTTTATCTCACGTATTGTCTCACCATAAATATTTAGTCTTATGTCAACAACTGCTTCATTAGAAAATGCAAAGTCCAAAAACATATCCACATTGTCACAAAATTCAGAATTAAGATATCCATGACTATCATTCTTTTTTGACATCCACCCTCGATCGGTATACCATGCCATTACCAATTGAACAAAAACTAATCTAGCAAGACAAGCCATACACATCAATTACATACACTATTAGTTATTATTTTGGTCAAATACGCCATAAACATCAATTACACAATGTTTATCCATATAACTTCATAATACATGCACTTCAAATCTATCAAGAGTAGGAACATCATCTAGATTAATTTTCACTGTTAACATTTCATTTCTCCCAAATGATTTACATAATAACTATTCTAATAACAAATTTATAACCAAATCCAATATACAATTCAAATTAATATCCACAATGACATAAAAATTGCTTCAACAGGTTGTCTAAATTAGTTTTTAAAAGAATCAAACAGATACAAAAATACTTTTACCTTTACAATAGACTAATGCCCACACTCTTTAACTTAAAACAATTTCGATACCAAAACTAGTTTATCAATGCCCTAAGTTTTCTAAGCTTCTGGTAATCAAAACTCAATCCACAATGTCATTGCAGTTAACATTACAAACTTACTACTATACATCAATTTCAATGACTAAATATTACTAATAGAGAATTTAAGTAATACAAATCATTCTTCTTTGTTTCACCAACGGAAATACGCATTTTCTCAAAAAAAAACTAGCAAATTAACAGATCCACAATCAACTTATTGAAAATGATTCAACAAACCTAAACTCTAACATTACCTCAACAGTAAGGAACTCGAGAACGACAACAAGTTAAATCGGTAGTTGTGCGTGCGATGGCGGAGTAAGATGAAGTGGCCAGCGAACCGGTGGTAGTGGCGATGGTGACGGTGTTGAAGGAGAAGAAGTGGTCGGAGGAGAAGAAGTGGCTGGCCGGAGACCGGTGGTGTCGATGAACGATGGCGATGGTAAATCGGTGGTGGATCGAACAAATGTGATAGTTTTAACCCTAATTTCTAAATAACAGGGACGTTAGTTTCTTTTTAAACCAGATAATAATATAATCTCACCCTGATCGATCGAAGAAATCAAACCATAAAACCTCCTGAACCAACATGAAAAAAGTGGAATGAAGCAAACAACGATATTTAAGCAGCAAAGCGTGCTGCAGAAGACTTGTTGCTAACGATCTGGGTGTGAAAGACGAACACAAGAACGCTGTAAGTATAAAAGGAGAAGGTCACGTGAAGGGCACGCCTACCCCCACCGACCTTCTCTTTTAGAAGGTTTATACAATGTGATACTTTTAATATAGTCTCATCCTTAATAATTAATCGAACAAATGTGATTTATTTAGGCCTTGTCTATTCACAGGGCCGGCCCTTGGGTGGGGCGAGGCGGGCGACCGCCCCGAGGCCCAGTCTCTCGGGGGCCCGAAAAAAATTATTTTTTTTATATAATTAACCATAGGGATGAGCTTTTGGTACCGAGTACCGGTACCGTTCCGATACCGTACCGACTTAGCAATATCGGTACCGGTACCCATTTTTCCTAAAACTCGGTACCGGTACCAGGCGGTACCGGTACCGGTACTTTTCCGGTTAGTACCACGTTGGTACCGGTTAAGAAAAAACTAGTTTTTTTAGTATATTTTATATAATTTGGGATGTTATAAATGTTGTGTATTACTTGCTTAATGTTATAAAGTGTTTTCTTTATGACTTTGAGTCATTTTATAATATTTTTTAGATTATTAACTTTTAAATTTAATGAAGTTGATATGATTTTTAATTAATTTATATCATATTTCATTTCTTTTTCTTATATTCAAGTATATTATAGTATAGTTATATAAAAAAGTATAAAATTAAACCGAAATAAGCGAATAAATTTTATAAAAAAAAAATAAAATATGAAACCGGTACCAACGTGGTATCAGTACCGAAATACCGGTACCGGTACCGGTACCGTCCCGCTAAATTCGGTACCGGTACCGGTACCCACTTTTCTTAAAACTCGGTACCGGTACTAGGCGGTACCGGTACCCGTCTCGATCTCATCCCTAATTAACCATTTAACAATGATGTTATATCCCAAAGTAAACATTTACAATCCATTTAACCCAACTACTCATGCTAATGATAGTTTGGATGAAGAGGATGTTAATGCTAATGTGGATGAGGAGGATGTTCATGTTATTCCTAATATTGATATTTTTTATTCAAGATGTTGGGATGGGCTTAGTCAAAATATGATTAATATGTTGGTTAAAAATGGTCCAAAAAGGGATTTGACCATTGTTAATGGTCCGGTAGATAAACGTGAAAGACGGTTTTCTAACAATATTTATACAAGCTTTAAACAATATTGGCGATGATAGCAATTGAAAGTGATATATTAGAGTGTATGAACTATCAAGACTTGATAGAGAACTTTGCCTTAAAAAATGCTAAGAGAGCGATCCGGTTCGATTAGTTATGTAAACTAAAACATTCGGCTACAATACTTTGCTTTATTTATTGTTATAACAATTATCTTTATCTTATATATATACTTTTACCAGTTATTACACGCATTAGAGGCCTAAAAAATTTTTCGCCCCGGGCCCGTCAAAAATTATTATGACATAGGACCGGCCCTGTCTATTCACATACCCTAACATTCTATCCACACACCTGTTTTAAAACCAGGCGTCACGGATAGGCCTTGATGCGGCGCCTAAGTCACTTTTCTGTCAACGTCAACCGAGGAATGTCGTAAACGAGGTGGAATTCGGTCAAACCTGGACATATACGCCGCATATATGACCTAGGCGCCGATGATGTTGTTGGCCGCATATATGACCCAGGCGCCACGCCGAGGGCCATGCGCGGTGCATAAGGGTGTTGAAGCGTGATTGACTACGTTCGAGGATGTGTCTGGGATAAGAAGTAACCCAGGCGCGACGCCGAGGTTTATGTGCGACGCCTGAGGGTGTGAGAAATAAAAACATGGGTGTGTGAATAGGATATGGGGTGTGTGAATAGGATGACCCTTTATTTATACTGCGATACTTTATTTAGTAAATGGGATTCAACCTAAGTTACAAAACTAATCACATTAATCACATAATCAATAGAAAGAGTGAGAGCTTAATTTTATTTTTAGTTTTAGTGAGAGCTTAATTTTATTTTTAGTTTATGGATATTTTGTGTTTAGTCATGTCTCAATCCGAACTTCTCAAGCTTTGATTACGTCAGTGAATAAAAAGGAATTTAATTGGCGACTGACTTTGGATCAGCGATTGTCTTTAGATCGACGATTATAACTTTGGATCAGCGACTGATATAAACGAAGAACATGTTTATGTGAGTTAGTGTTATATTTGAAGAATGTGTTTATATATATGCGATGTCCCATTAAAATATTTATCTGAACTGCGATGGATGGACGGTCGGAAAATAATCAAGTTTCTTATTATTATATCAAATTTTAACTATCTTCTATGAATCAATCAATTATTCTTTAAAAGTATAATTTTATGACCGTTTTGAGATCGTTTGGCTGAAGTTGCTACCATTAAAATTTCGGTCTGAAATCGGTCAATAGTTTTGCGACCGTTTTTTTTTGTTGCAAATTTTGGTAGCAATTGCCCAATTTTCTAGTACTGTGACAGTTGCTTAATTGTTGGTTATACAGGTTTTGAACTTGTTTAAAGTCTTTTTTATGCTTAATATTGCAGTTTTAGACCTTTTTAAAACATATTTTAGACTTGTTGATGTGCTAATATTTTGCATATTGTTTGGGCGATGTTTCGCACATTATTTGGGTAATGTTTTAGACTTATGTTATGTTGGTGCTACATTTGTATTGTTGTTTGATGTGTTTATTTATTTATATTTTTTTAAAGCGAATACATTTGAATCTATTCGAATTCGATTCAAATTCGAATAACTTAATCGAATCGAATACATAGACTTTTAGTCGAATATGGATCGAATACGAATATAGTTTTTAAAAGTCCCAATTCGACCAATTCGATTCGTCCAATTCACTCAATTCGTATTCGATTCGAATGAACACCCCTAACCATAAGTGGTTTAATATATTTGAATTAGAAAAGTGCTTCTACTAACAAAAATCTAAATTTATATCCTTCTTAATGTCGGTGGTGGCACCGGCTAACCATCACCAACCACGTGTCAAAGCCTCATTAGCCGGTTTTACTATGTGTCTTTTTCTATTTTTTTCTAAAATTCCGACTATTGTTTATGATATACGTTGTGTTGCGAAATATATACAAAAGCGCTTCTAGATCAGCTGGTTTGGGGTCCGCACTTAACAAAACATTGACCCGAGTTTGAATCCTACTAGCTATAGAGTTTTATTTTTTTTCTTTTGCTTTCTTTGTTTTTAACACTTTTACACTTTTAACGTTGATGCGAGATATTAGACATTGACTATACTTTATTAATGCGTGTGACAAAGGCAAATATACGAAACACGGCAGCCGTATCACGCGGCCGAGTGTTTTATCTTTTTATATAAAAGTGTAAGAAACTATAATATAATATATGTAAAACTCTCTTAATATTTTAAGAAAATATAATATTAGTAATGTCTTTTTATTTCAATTTTCAAAATTAATTTTAAACGTTCAGAACTTTTACATACGATATTATTTTTTAAACTTACATCATAAAAACGAGCATTTTTTTATCTTTATAACGATTATAATATTGATATACTAAAAAAACACGAAACAAATCATGATTTTTTAACTCATTGAGTAATTCGTCCGGTCCTTCTTTAATCTTTTTAGAATCGGCAAAAATTAGACAATGACCTGATGAAGTACACAATGACACAATGTTTAAAAGAGTTAAACAAACAGTTGTGTTTTATATGTTATATAACAAAATAACACAATAACAGTGAAAAACTCACAAAAAATGGATCTATTGTTTTTTTTACATATTAGATCCATTTGTTTTTGTACATTACCACGAAACATCTCACAAACCAAAATAAATAATTAAACAAAATAACACAATGACAATGATGAACTCTATAACAAAATAGTTCTATTGTGTTTTTAAATATTATTTTACATAGTATATTCTTTTGTGTTTGTATATTAGAGTCAACATCTAACATTCCAAAATTAAACAATTAAAACAAAAAAACACAACAACACTGAGGAACTTTATAATAAAATGGATCTATTGTGTTGTTGTTTTTTTATATGTTAGATAACAAAATAACACAATATATTCACATAATGATAAAATTTTCCTTGGCCCGGAAGAAAGGTTAGGGTTAATTAAAATTATGCCACTGGATGAATGGTAGCTTTTGATATTTATTGAATTTGGCTGTCAATGATTTCAACGTACTTTTATAATTTTGGCAACCAACGATCCGTCGTTAATTTTTTTTACGCCGTTAAGTGTTTTCCAAATTAAGACCGATGTTTTAAGCGTTTTGACCGGAAGATTAATACAAGTTGATTGATGGAAAAGTTACCTCGAAACGGCGCTCCGAACAACAAAATGGTGCTTCAATTGGGTGTTTAAACCTAACGGTGCTTCAATCGGATGTAAAAATTTTATCATTCAGAGAGCTGTTTCGAGCAAAATTTTACATCAATCGACTCGTATTATCCTTCCGGTCAAGACGCTTAAAACATTGGTCTTAATTTGGAAAACACTTAACGGCGTAAAACAAATTAATGACAGATCGTTGGTTTCCAAAATGATAAAAGTTTGAACCATTGACAGCCAATTCAATAATTAAAACCGGTAGAAGCCAATTCAATAATCCAGACAAGTAATTTCATTTGAAAATGAAACGCTTTTGGAGTTAGATTATCTAGAAGATGGAACGGGTGATGTTTTGGCTAACAAGTTTTGTATTGCCATTTGATATTTTGATGTTGTTTTTACACATTTTGTAATATTTAAATTTAAAACAAATGATTATAGCAAATACTACTACACACGAATAGGATAATGTATATGTAATATAGTGTAACTATACGTATTTCCCGTGTAGAGTTTGTTTACGTTTTGGAGACTTTTGTATAGTTTTTCTTTAGGTTTACCTACTATTGAATCGTGGGTGTTTTTTAGGTCCCAAGTTGAAGAAATGCTAAAATAATCGCATTAAAAGAAGATCATAGGAAAAAACGGGATGCAAAACGGAGTTACAAGCGAACCGAAACGTGAAAATGAAAAATCCTATCAGGAAAAGAGGGTTAAGGCGCCACACGGCCAGCTCCCCCTTTTATCACCACGCAGTGATGTTCTGGCTAACAAGTTTTGTATTGCCATTTTATATTTTGATGTTGTTTTTACACACTTTGTAAGATTTAAATTTAAAACAAATGATTATACTGAATACTGCTACACACGAATAGGCAAATGTACATGTAATATAGTGTAAACTATACAGATTTCTCATGTAGTTTTCGAGTCTTTTGTATAGTTTTCTTTAGGTTGTACCTACTTTTGAATTATGGGTGTTTCATAGGTCCTAATTTGAAGAAATGTTGAAAAGATCGCTTTAAAAGAAGATCGTAGAAAAAAAGGATGCCAAACTGTTGGATCTAATTGAAGATGACGCTTTACAAATATAAGTGAGTGAAGATATCGAGCATCATCACGAGCAAGCACGGGTGAAGACGTTCATTAATTGTATTTGACGTTAGAATATTTGTGTAATCGTTTATGTTTAATTGCACATGTTTAGGTTAAATGTAAGGTGAATGGTATAGAATATAAATACCATCACCTATGTCATATGTTAAGAGAGTGGCGTGCGTTTCATTTCCATATTCTCCTTGATCTGATGTTTGAAACTTCCAAACAGCTTTTGAAACTTCCAGACAGTGTTTGACACGTCCAAACAGTGCTTGACACGTCCAGACAGTAAAAAAAGTCTAGAAATTTCAAAAATTTCATTTTTTGCAAATTTCAAATTAGTCATTTCTAGCCAAGATGACTTCCCAGAACAATCATCAATATGACTGAAAATTCAAAAAAAATGTCATCGTTCATGCAAGCCGTGAACCGAGAAGAACTACCAAGAGAACACATCACTGATTATATTACCAAATTTAGACATATGTTTGAAACAACACTTCTCCAAGTGTCAAAAGCTAGCGATCTCGAACGAAAAGACAACCATGAACACATAAAACTCGCACTTGTAACTCAAACAAAGTCAAATGACAATCAAGAAGAAGAAGAATAATATGATTGGAGTGAAAAGTGTGATGTTGCAGAAGAATTTGAAAAGACAGATAACGAAATCAACTTGTCCGAAACCATTACAAAGCAAGATGAGACAATTGCTCAATTGAATTCAGAAATAAAGAGATTGATGTCTGAAAAGGAAATAGAGAAAGATGTTCAGAGTTCTTATGTTGAAATGCCAATCGATGTAAGAGAAGATGTGCACCAAAGAATGCTTTCAACAAGTTGAACACTACAGGATATATTCTTTCAGGATTTGTGATAAACTCAAAAAGGAAGAAACCATGCACAAGAAACTGAAAGAACATCATAAGACATCAGATCAAAGAATCACATCTCTCCAAGAATCACTTAAGAAAAGTGAAAAAGAAGCAATAAATGTCAAGAATGAAGCTAGAAAATCAAATGAACATCTATTAAGAGTGATCAACGATTTTCAAGCAGAAATTCTAAAGTTGAAGAAATTGTCTGAGATATTTAATTCAACAACATTCTGAAAAACAAACTGCAAGAAGAACAAGAGAAACACGCAAGTCTACAAAGAGATCACCAATTGTGTGAAGATAAACTCAAATCTCTTACACAAAATGTTGATTCAATGCTTACTAAAAAGCATAATCTGAATGTACAACTCATGGAACTTGATCACAATCTGATCTTGTATTTATCAAAGAAGAAGTTGAACAAGCAAAGTCATCCGGAGAAGAAAATGAGAGATTAGTGCCAACCGAAATTGTTAGATCACAACCTTCTCAAGAAGAAAAGACACAAGAGGTTTAGACAAAGAAGAAGAAGGTTAGAAGAAAGAAGACTACAGCTAAGAAGAACAAGATAAAGGCCGCTTCATCTGATTCTACACCACAGACTCCTTCTACTCCAAAGTCTCAAGATCGATTCCGAATCCCCGAGTGATTCAAACAGTGACATCTATTGTTTAATCAATGACTCTGAAGCTCCTCATATTTCAGACTATATCTACAATCAAGGTGTCTTTCCTTACGGCTCAAAAGGTGACAAGTTCAAGACTTCAGCTTCTTCAATCAAGCTTCAACAAGACTCAAATGCCAAAGCTTCAACTGAAAAGGTTTCTAAGAACAAAAAAAAAGTCTCCCTTCAAAGCTCATCAGAAGTAATGCGAGATATGTGATTTGTACAATCACAATGACATCATAGTGTTGCTACAACAAGTACTGCACCAACTATCAGATGTGTAACCATGACTTAATGGAATGTTACTACAACAAGTATTTCTTTATTTGTGACATGGTCAATCACAACACTCAGGATTGCTTCTAAAACAAAAGTTCAAGGATGAAGCCGAGAAGGTATGTCCAAAGAAATTCATCATCTGCAAATTCTGCCAGGTATGTTTCTGATTTTAAATTCTATAATGGTGATCATTCAAGTGATTCATGGAAACCAAGATCTGTAAGAAAACGAAATCAAACAAATCCATTTTTGAATAAGCAAAATAGTCAAGAAAACCAATTTTTGAAAAATAGATTTAGAAATGACTATGACAGAGCTTCCATGAATAATTCTAGGCAGGTGTCTAAACTAAAGCATTGCTTTGGTCCCACACAAAAATCTTTGTGGAGAAAAACACCTGTTAAGAATCAAGATGAGAAACCTGCTTCATCAACCGATGGTTCACCAGAAGATGCAATTTATCAGAAAATTACTTATATTGATGATTTCAGACAATCCAAGACCGTAATTGTCACACCCGGAGCCAGGGGCTAGACGTAACGACTGGTATTTAATAATCAAAGTAGCGGAAACATTATTATTCATTAATCGTTTAACGTAATACATTTGTTCGACTATATAATGGGATTTACATAAATATTTATCCCAAAAATAGAAATTAGATGTTGAATCTAACTTCTCTTGTATCGTTCGATGTCTATGACTTCTAGGTTCCACTCAAGTCTTCTAGAATGTACCGTCAAAGCAATAGCAAGCTTTATTCCGATTATTACATCTAACGTATCAAAAACTGCATGTGAAAAGCATACTAAAAATATCAACTCTAAAGTTGGTGAGTTTGCAGGTTTAAATAAATGTGAGTTTAAAAATTATGATGCAAATTAAATAAGTCCACAACCAACCCTGTACCCGGTCACCCAATCCCCATCTAATATGAATTGAGTTCCCGAATATTAACACCCAATAACTGTCAGAAATGTACGCACATGCGCGATAATATGCACGCAACGACCACATAGGTCTCAAAACCTAACGGGTCTCAGAGTTGGTTTCCTTTACAAAGGACACTGTGCGTGGGGGATTACCCAAGTAGTACTACCCATACGATCCGTCGGTTCGTCCAGAATTAATGGTTGTGTAAAACGGACAGTTAGGCAAAAACAATGTCTTAAATAATAAAGCATCATAAATGTTTAATAAAATGAGCATGCTTTCCACCCAAAAGTATTAAAGAAAGTGAGTTACGAAACTCACGTATCATAAAGCCAAATATAACGAGTATGTTTTTCACCCAAAACATTAAAGAAAGTGGGCTACGTACTCACCTAGTTTCTGTCAAGTATCATTACATGTGAGCTTTGAGAGCTTGCTATATTGTGTTGGTATTTACTAATGGAGTCCTAATTGTACACATAGATCGTTAGTCTTTATTAGTAGAGTAATGTTATTACATTTGTCATTGAGTAGTTTGTTAAAACTTAAAAGTGTGACGATGTTCCTTTTGTTGTTGAACTACATATTATTTTTTTATATTATTGAGTATGTAAGCTTTTAATAATTTTAAAAAGTTCTAACTTTATAAAAATAATAGCCAACTAAATAATGGTTTAACATCTAGTTTCACCTCAATATTGTGGATTGATACTTACATATATCCTAATACTTACATATATAGGCATGTAATGATAGGCGCATATTAATTCGTAATTAAAATAACAAATTATAATTTTTAAGAAAACTGTAAGATAATTGAATTCTCCACTAATATAATTATGTAAAGGAAAATAATTATATATTTTAATTTACCCTTACCTTTAAGATTGATATATATATATATATATATATATATATATATTAATCATAGACTTCATGATGAAAATCTTGTTTAAGACATATCTCAAGTTTTGTTTGTATAATTTTGTATATTCTTTATCAAGTGTAGAACCAAAAACGGTAATAAATCTTTGTAAACTACCTTCCAGTCCTCTTGACTAGACTTCTTAATGATCTTTAGCAACTTGTTTCTTGAATCTTTATGTGGCTAATTCTAATGAGAGATGGCTTGATTAGAGAGAGGCTTGATGGTGTGGGTAGGTTTGTAGAAAGAGTGTGTTTAGAGGTCAAGTGGGGTTTTATAGTCGAGTTGCATGGTTAGGGGTGGTGAACGGCGGTTACAGGGAGAAGAGAAAGGTGGTGACGACGAGTTATATATGTGTGTGGATGCGATAGAGATGAAGGGTACGAGTTAGGTGTATTGGTGTGATATTAAGAGAGTTTTAAATTTCAAGTATGAGTGTATGTAAAAGAGAGTGAAACTGTTTCAAGTATGTGTTTTAGATGGTGTGTATATATATATCGCAAGTGTGTGTGTAAGGATGGGAGAGAGAGAGAGAGAGCATGTTTGAGTGTGTATGTGTAGTTTAGGAGTGATCATTATTTTTATTTTTATTTCTTTTTAACTTTGGAAATGGATAAGGTTTAGGATGAGTGAGGTTGAGTCATAAGCATATGTGTATAATTTTTATCTCATATGAAACCATAAATGGGCATGTGTATAGCCTAGAGTTTTCTTCGAATAAGATCAAATACAATATAGATAGAATTAGTTTGGTTTAATGAGTTATATTTGAATAAACAAAATGATTTTTCAAAACATAATATTTCAAGGATTTAAAACTAATTGTTTAAGGATCATAGGTACATATATGTATTAATTTAGATAACATGTGTGCAATTAGAAGGTAACAATAATTAAGGTAGTTGATTAAGTTCTGTTTAGTAATATGTAATCATCTATTTGTAATTATTTTGGATTAGGTAATTGGGTGTTAGGAGTTAGTTTTTAATAAAGTTTTGGGTTAAAATTAAAGTTATACCAATTGTTAATTATCGGTCTTTAACTTTTAAGTTTAACATAAATAAATCTTACCAATTGGTGTAATTGATGTTTGATCCGGAAACACAAATAATGATAGAAATTTAGTAATATAAAATATAAAGTTTAAAGCCTTAAATTTGAGGGCTGTCACATTCTATCCCCCTTAAAGAAATTTCGTCTTCAAAATTTGTTATACTTAAATTGTTTACAATTGGTGATAAATATTGCTTGAAATATAATTGAGTAATTTTGAAAGCGTTAAACCATGTGGCGGCATGATAAGATTTGGGAATTCTCTAGTAAAACGTGTAGTACCAAGAACGACTCTAAGTCCACGAATTTCTTGAAAGTTATGGATGTTAAATTTGATGTGAAATGAGACGAGGTACATGATCTTTTGATTATTTGGAAGGAAGTGAATAAGATTAACTAGAATCAATAGGAAATGAAGTGGGCAGGAGTCCAATTAAGATCTGAAGTTCATATTTACTAAAGATACGAATAAGTCATGTCGTTACTAGCATAATTATTGTATTTATATTATATAGTTAGGATGATTATAAGGTTTGTAAGAAAGAGTAAATATATCCGAACAAGGAAGGACAAAGTAGGAATCTAGGAAAAATTCAACTTGTTTAGTTCGGTGGAATTTGCATAGAACTCGTAAATAGTCTATCCGATACATATTTGTCATTAATTTATGGGATAGTTTTTTTCTTTTAAGAAATGTGGCATGTCTTGTACCATATAATTTCGATTAACTTTAAATGTTGTATAAATTTGATCATCATCCATAAGATAATATTTTCAATCCAACTGTTATCTTGTAACGCTTCTGAAATGTTCTTCGGCACCACTTGAGAAAGAAAACATGAATAAAGACAAACGTTTGCATGCTCAGTTTGACTTCTCATAGTTCGCTGATTCAAAGGCTCTATAATCTGAGAGAGAGGATGATTCCTATGAACTCGATGAGTTGGTATAGCATCTCCTTGTACTTGACTCTCCAGATTAGACTGATTCAGATTCGGTAGATCTTGTTAAATTGTAGAAGTATGCGGAGTGAAATTAGGAACTTGTTCTGGTGAATTGATGAAGTAGTCAAATGTTTCTGGAATGACTTCAACATTCGGATCTGATGATGGTTGATTCTGAACAGATCCACCATCATTAGGAGAAACTTGCGTATTCACTTCATCACCAAAGTTGTTTGATTCTTGATCTTCTTGAGAACCAGATGGACCCGGAGCTTGATTAGATACAACATGATCAGGATTATGAAATGACATGAACGGATACTCAGAATTAAGATTGCTATCATCGTCATTATCAGAATCATCACTGAAACATCCCAAGTCTCCTGATTCTTTCTTCAATTTTCCTGAAAAATCAAACAAGTTAGAATTGAAAGATTTTGATAACGAATCTAAATCAAACAACCATTTGGGACCATGAGCCACTGACGGAAATGAATTTTCTAAAAACTTTACGTTAATAGTTTCAATAACAGTGTTTGTTTTGCTATTAAAAACCCGATAAGCTTTTGAAACAGAAGAGTAACCAAGAAAAAATCCATCATCAGATTTTGACTCAAATTTACCGAGATGATCACTTAAAATTAGAATCGATACAGGACAACCAAATGCTTTCAAGTATGAAATATTCGGTTTTCTTCCAAAAAGTAACTCATATGATGTTTTATGTTTATCCTGAACCAATAATGTCCTGTTTTGTACAAAGCAAGCAGTAGCAATAGCTTCATCCCAAAATGTGATAGGGATTTTGGCATCTGCAAGCATGGATCTTGCTGCTTCAATCAGTGTCCGATTTTTCCGTTCTGCAACTCCGTTCTGTTGTGGAGTTCTTGGAGCACTAAATTGGCGCGCAATTCCTTTTTCTGAACAAAACGAATCGACATTAGAGTTTTTAAATTCGGTTCCATTATCACTTCTCAAGATTTTTACTTTACAATCTAATTGATTTTCAACTTTGATGACAAATTCTTTTAACAACTCAGCAGTTTCAGATTTAACATGCAAGAAATAAACCCAAGAAAATCTAGTAAAATCATCAATGATGACAAAACAATAAGATTTCTTTCTGATGCTTTGAACATTTGTTGGTCCGAAAAGATCCATGTGTAGCATCTGTAAGGGTTTTGAAATGGAATGTTCTTGCTTGGACTTAAAAGACATTCGGTGCTGTTTTCCTTTCAAACATGCTGGACAGAGATCAGTTGTTGAGAATTTCTTTGACGACATTCCCACAGCATGATTTCCAGTCACCAGTCGGTTCATGTTTCTGAAGTTTGAATGGCCTAGCCGTTTATGCCAAAGCTGACTCTCATCATTTGATGCATGCGCAATGAGACAAGTAGTCTTGGTTTCAGCATCAATCTACGACATATCAAGCTTGTATATATCACGATCTCTTGGAGCTTTAACCACCACCCATTCATTGTCAATCTTAAAACCTGGTTTGAGTATGTAACAAAAAGAATCATCAAATAATGTTGAATATGATTTGTCACAAATTTGAGATACACTTAGCAAATTAAAGTTCAACTGTGCACATTAGTTGACTTTATCAAAGCTAATGACCCCATTTGACACGGTTCCTTCTCTAGTAATTTTTCCACCAGCATCTCCTCCAAATGCAACATGAGTACCATTCTTTAGCTTAAAATCTTGAAGCAAGGCATGATTGCCTGTCATATGCCGGCTACACCCACTATCAACAAACCATGAGTTGATAGGTCTTCGAGGGCGTACCTGCATTTCAACATTTACCTTGTTAGTTTGGTCAACCTAGGCCCACATGGTCTTGGGTTTTCCGAATCTATCTGTAACAGTAACTTGTTGATAATGTAGATTTTGGAAATTTGTTTCATTTGAGAGATTTGGTTGAAAACTGTTTCGCCCAATGGCTTGAGTTGTTTGCTTTCTTCTTAAAGCAGTGAACCTTTCCTCTAACTTAGGATCAAGGTTATTTTCAAATTTCTGATTTCTCACCATCAAAGCTCTCGGCTTAAAACTGTTAACCTGCACATTTCTGGATGAAAATTCATTAAACCCAAAATTGTTTCGTTTGAAAGTTCTCAAATCAGGAGAATGACTTTGGTTAACTTTTTGAAAACCAAAAGATTGATTTCTTTGAAAATTCGGAAAGGAGTCATATCTCTTGATGAGTTTTTCCGAAAGAAACAATATGCAGTGTCATGATTCCTCATTTCACAGATATCACAATACTTGTTATAAAAACATTCCTCTGAAGAATGATTTCTTTTGTCACAGTAATTGCAGTACCTGTTATAGAAACAATGTTATAAAAACATTGTTGGTTTAATGAAAATAAATGCCGGTTTTGTGCTAGACTATTGAACACAGGTTTTATACTGGTATCGTGCTAGACTGTTGAGCACAAGTTTATTTAAATAGTGGGTTTGTTTGAAAGCTTCGGCTAAACTTTGAATACTTACATTTTTATACCCTGAGTTTTGGGTTAATGTCTAAGTTAAATTTTTATTTAAAACGTTGAGTCAGTGTTACTGTAACTAATGGCTTGAGATCCTGGTATGTCACACGTCTAACGGATACCCCGTTTGTGGAAAATTGAGGGTGTGACAGGTTGCATGGTTAGGGGTGGTGAACGACGGTAACAGTGAGAAGAGAAAGGTGGTGACGGCGAGGTATATATGTGTGTGGATGCGACAGAGATGAAGGGTACGAGTTAGGTGAATTGGTGTGATATTAAGAGAGTTTTAAATTTCAAGTATGAGTGTATGTAAAAGAGAGTGAAAATGTTTCAAGTATGTGTTGCAGATGGTGTGTATATATATCGCAAGTGTGTGTGTATGGATGGGAGAGAGTTAGAGCATGTTTGAGTGTGTATGTGTAGTTTAGGAGTGATCATTATTTTTATTTCTTTTTAAATTTGGAAATGGATAAGGTTTAGGATGAGTGAGGTTGAGTCATGAGCATATGTGTAGAATTTTTATATCATATGAAACCATAATTGGGCATGTGTATAGCCTAGAGTTTTCTTCGGATAAGATCAAATACAATATAGATAGAATTAGTTTGGTTTAATGAGTTATATTTGAATAAACAAAGTGATTTTTCAAAACGTAATATTTCAAGGATTTAAAACTAATTGTTTAAGGATCATGGGTACATATATGTATTAATTTAGATAACATGTGTGCAATTAGAAGGTAACAAAGGAGTTAAGTAATTAATGTAGTTGATTAAGTTCTGTTTAGTAATATGTAATCATCTATTTGTAATGATTTTGGATTAGGTAATTGGGTGTTAGGAGTTAGTTTTTAATAAAGTTTTGGGTTAACATTAAAGTTATACCAATTGTTAATTATCGGTCTTTAACTTTTAAGTTTAACATAAATAAATCTTACCAATTGGTGTAATTGATGTTTGATCCGGAAACACAAATAATGATAGAAATTTAGTAATATAAAATATAATGTTTAAAGCCTTTAATTTTAGGGATGTCATAGTAATGGCTTGGATTTCACCATCTAACTAATTTGTTAGCGTGGTAGGGACAATTATGGAGGCCGGTCAAACAAAGAAAGAAGATTGTGGCTGATCACTTATCATGACAAGATACCGAATCTTGTTCATGATGTTTTCGATGCAACTGACTACAAATGGAGTTGGAAACAAAAATGAATCATTGATGGCTTTTTAAAAACATTTTTAAACCAAAAATCAAACAATGATGGCAATGCATGAAACAACCGATGTTTCATTTCGTTGTTTAGATTAAGTATATTGCTTTCGTTGATAACACATTTGCCATTTTCCTTTCAATTAAACTTATAAATTTCCTAGAAATTTAAAAGTTTAGGGGAGAAATAATTATAATATAAAAAAATAGATTGAATCTACTTGCATGTACATGAGAAATGATAGTACACTTAGTCATTGTCTTTTACATATGATTTCAAAATGCATAATAAAGACTGACTGATCATTGTGTGTTGTGTGGGTAAACTGAAAAACAGTAAATCCGAAAAGTAGACTCTATGGTGATTAACTAAATACTTCTATGCAAGCGTTATTAAGATCTATCTTAGGACATTTGTTAAGTATTCGCTTTTTTGATAGACTGCTTGTAATGTCACTTACACACACTAGGTAATGACGTAATAAAATACGTGTTGAGCAAAAACATATGTGAACTTCTTTGTAGTGGTGCCCACAAACCTGAAGTTTTACACGAGGTCTCCTTTGTTGTAGTGAGCTACAGACCTGGAACACCTCAAGATGTACAAAAGATTCCCAATGAGGAACAGAAAAGAATCCCAAATGTGGAACATAACCAAAAAAATTCCAAAAAGGAATCTAAAAGAAGATTCCCAAAGGGGGGATTGATTACGGTTATCGAACCCACGAGACTCTTTTGATTACGGTTACTAGCAAGCTAGACTCAATTAAAGACACAACTTTTAATAATTAAAATGTGACACAAAAGGGGGGGATTGATTAAAATATATTGAAAATGAAATTAAAATAAAAGCAATTCAAACGGAAGGTAATTTTAGAAACGGTTTTCAAATGAGAACAAGTAAAACCACCTAGGCCCGAATCCCCAATAGTTTAGTTATTAGTTTTTTAGGACTTGTGAAAGTTATGGAACTAGGATCTTATGATCGTTACCTATTAAAAACCCGTTAGGACCCTTGACCCTTCTCGAGAAGAAACCTATCAATTTCTAACAAGTTTTAAGAACACCAGTTAACTCGTTATGCTCCTTCACAGTCGCTAACAAAATAATGATAAAGTAACTAACTTGACGATTTACCTCATGGTTCAAACATCAAATGACTATTTAATGGATTTAGTTGACTTGATAAGCAAACTTGACCAATTTACTCTAAACGGACTCCTCACGAAGAGCAAGAACAGTTTCCATTGCTGAACAAGCTTCCATGGTGACTTGAAGATGTTACTGTTCAATTGTGATTCCAGTCCACAGATCTCCAAGTCAGATTGCTGAGTGTTAAGAATCCTCCTCTTGATATCCCATACACAGATCCTGTTAACCTCTAAAGCAAAAGTTGAGGGGGAGTATTCTAAGTCAAAGAAGTCTTCGCATTCTACTTCAACCGTTGAAGAAGATCATGTTGCTGATATATAGATTCACCAGAATCCACTCTCTATTTATTCTTTCAATAACCTATGATGTTCACAAATGGGAGAGAAGAATGCAAATTGCTTGTTGAAAGACAAAGTTTTGATAGCATCATATTAGGGAGAGTATTGTTGGGTCCTCTTGAAGATAATTCATACCAAAACTTTAAGTAGCTCTCTATGCTTGTCACATAAAGATTTAAGCTAATATGTCGGATTATCATCTTAGAGGGCGTATTGTTAGGTCTAATTGAAGATGACACTTTACAAATATAAGTGAGTGAAGATATTGAGCATTGTCATTAATGGTATTTGACGTTATAATACTTGTGTAATCGTTTGTGCTTAATTGCACATGTTTAGGTTAAATGTAAGGTGAATGGTATGAACTATAAATACCATCACCTAGGTCATGTGTTAAGAGAGTGGCATGCATTTCATTTCCATACTCTCCTTGTAACCTTCCATTGATCTAATACAATAACCTATTCATACTATCATCATCTTCATCATACCTTGCATTGATCTTCATGAACATTCATCAATACGTGATTAGTGAGATTCCACACCACTGATTACAAACAACATCGCCAAACATTCTTAGATCTAGATCCAAGTTCGGTTCCGTTTGAACCTATCAGAAACGGAGTTACAAGCGAACTGAAGCGCGAAAACGAAAAATCCTATAAAGAAAAGTGGGTCAAGGCGCCAAGCGGCCAGCCCCCCCTGTTGTCACCATGTGACCCGACCAAAAAGCTGCTGAAATCATGTGTAGCACTACAGTGCTACGCGACCACAACCCCATTTGCTCACCACGTAACGTAGTGAGGCCTTTTTCACAAATTGTTTTGCTCGTTTTTTTCCCTATTCTTTATATAAAATTCTCACCACTTTACCCTAGCCACGAGACAAGTTACGAACAAGAGACGAATTTAGGCTGAAAAGGGGCAATTTTGGAGCAAAAGTGAAGCCATGAAGCGCAAACGAAAGCATATGAGCAAGACTTGTCGGTTAACGTCAATAGGTTCTTCAATTCTTTTGTTTTTACTTTCTTTTTCTATGTTTAGTGACTTTGAATTTGTGTTTATTTTAATGATAATTGTAGTTGGCTAAGCCTTATAAACTGCCTAGGTGATTGATGAACGGTTAGTTTAATTTGATTGTTATTTGGGATTTTGTTAAGATACGGTTTTATGCTAATGTGAACGTTTAATATTCTTTCAGTTGATGTGTTTTATGTGCTTGAATTGGTTTGGATATTTTCAGTTGTTTCATTTAACTCTTGATGAATGTCGTTCATATAATAGGGTTTAGTTAAGTCAATTGCTTTATAGTGCTTGCCTTTTATGATTGATTTGCAATAAGATCATAGAAACAAACTTTTGAATCAAACGAATAAAAGTGTGTAGCTTTTCTAGTAACTGTGAGGTGATAGGATAATTGGTAAGTCTTACTTGGTAAATTGGCTAAACTTAGTTCTTCATGAGGAGTCCGTTTAAAGTTGGTCAAGTTTTTTTTTATCAAATCAATTGAATTACTTAAAATACCGTTGATTTCCAAACTGTGAAGTAGGTTGTGAAGTTTGGTACTTTATCATAACTGAGTAACCGACTATGGGGGAGCTTAGCTTATAAACTTTCTTTACGAACTTGTTAGTAATTTATCGGTTTCTTCTCGAAAAGGGTCAAGGGTCCTAGTTAAGTTTTGAATAAGTGATTATCATAAGATCCTAGTTTCATAACTTTTACAAATTCCGTTTAACATATAATTGAACTTTCGGGGATTCTAGCCTAGGTGGTTGTTCCCATCATCATCTGATAAAATCATTTCCAAATTGTCTTTCATTCAAGTTACTTTGTTTTCATAATGAAGTTTAAATTCAGTTTAGTTTAGTTAAAACCCCCCTTTCAACACAATAATAATTTAAATAGTCGTGTCTTTTAGTTGAATCTTAATTAGTTAATTAATGTAATATATAGAGTTTGTGGGTTCGATCTCGGACTTACTTAAGCGATATTGCATTCAATCGATTCACTTCCGATTGTGTGTTTAGGTTAGTTTAAAGAGTCTAAGTTATAAATTTAAAATTTCGGGTGTCTAAATAGTTAATTAAATAATAAGTAGTTTAGCACGTATCAAGTTTTTGGCGTCATTGCCTAGGACGTTTGGCAATTGCATTGAATTAACTTTGTTGAGACCTTAATTGCTAAATACATGCTATGTGTGAGTCGTAGGGGTTTAGTTTTTAGGAAAATTGGATTTAAATAATCCAATCTTTAACCTATTGGCCTACAATAATCCCACTTTTTAAAATTCTTCTCATTGGTCCTAACTTTTATTCTATTTTTCGTTAGCGGTCCCTCAGTTAAGTTTTTTTAACATTGTTAGTTATGTGCTGACTGGACTTGTGACATGGAATTTTTTATGTGATGTGGATTTTAAATTACTTTTATTTCTTTTACAAAATCAACCCTAATTAATAACCTCAATTGTACGTAGGATCATAATAACCTCCAACTGCAACGATCATACAAACTGATGACGATCATACAAATGCGATTTTAAGGAATATCTAATCAACCAAAGCCTACCAAACCGATGCTCTGTTAAGATTCGAACAAAGGTAAACATTTATATTGTACAACACTTGGTTGATTGGAATAATTGAAAACTAATAATACGACCAATAATCTTTATTATTACTATTGAATTTTGCTACTTGGTCTAGATTTCTCATGTCTTTATAGTATATATATGCATATAGTTTCTTTGATTTAGTCAGGTTATTCATTTGAGAGGTTAATTTAATTTACTTGTAAACAATTTCTTTGTTTAACAGTAACTTCATCTCTTTTTTATATGCTTTAGTCATGGGTGATTGCATCCGGGTAAAAATACACTTTGGAGGGAAAATTATTCAAGAACCCAAACCTATGTACGTGGGGGGTGAATCAAAGTTGTTTGAGATAGAGATTGACAAAATGTCTTACTTCGAGATTGCTGATTATGTAAAGGATTGTGGGTCATACACATCAAAAAAATTTCAAATCCTCTCAGAGATCCCTGGTATGAAATTTGAAGATTGCTTGATCAAACTAAATGATGATAATGATGTGAACAAGTTGATGCATTTACTTGGGGACAATTTCAAAGAAATTCTTAATCTTTATATTGAAGCTGATGTTTTTAATCAAGAATTAGCAGCCCTAGAAAGTAGTTCTTCTGGTTCAGAGACAGATGAAATAGTTGAGAAAGATGAAATACTTGGTTCAGGGTCACACACTGATGATGATGATGATGAATGGATAGCTTCTACCGCTGCCATAGTCAAGGTTAACAATGAAGATGAATTGTCAAACAAAAACCTAGTTGAAAGTTTTTTAAAACAACCGGCAGATGCTTTAGAAGATGCTGAAACATATAGTAGTTATGATGAATCTGAGGGTGATGTTAACTCACCTGGGGAGAGTGAAGAAGATGACATTAGAGGGAAGAAGTACAAGGCGGATGTCCCAGTTGCAAATGAACTAACAGATTGGAGTAAGTGGGCTTGGGTTGTGGGCACAAGGTTCCCTTCAAGGGATTCTTTCAAAGAGGCGGTTAGAAAGTATGCTGTTACAAAAGGTAGAAATCTTTCCATTACTACAAGCAATAAAAGTAGACATGGACGAATAGGTGTTACTTGTGTAAAAGGGTGTTCCTTCAAGATCTACCTTTCATTTCATGAGAAGAAAGGTTGTTACATGGTAAAAACTGCTAAAGGCAAACACACTTGTCAGAGAAACATGTCAAAGAATAGACAACTAACTGCAGAATTTGTAGCTGATGAATTCTTGCCAATTTTCAAAGCTAGGCCACATTGGCCTGCAAAAGATATCCAAGTAGCAATTAAAGAAAAGTTTAAGTTATTTATAGGTAAATGGATGGCTTATAAGGCAAAACGTTGTGCTCATAACAAACTTCATGGTTCTATGAAGGAACATTACAGTAAGATAGGTTCTTACTTGGAAGCTTTAAGACATGAAAATCCTAGTTCAACATTTGCACTTGTAATTGTCCCAGCTAGGTATTATGGAAACGATGGCAATATAGATGTGTTTTTTAGAATTTTTGTCTGTTTTGATGGAGTAAAGAAGGGTTTTATAGGAGGTTGTAGAAAATTGTTATGTCTTGATGGTTGTTTTCTTAAAACCTTTTTAGGAGGCATGTTGTTAGCTGCCATAGGTAGGGATGCTAATGACCAAATGTACCCACTAGCATGGGCAGTAGTTGAAGGTGAGAACAATGATAGTTGGACTTGGTTTTTGAATGAGTTAAAGAAGTGTTTAGATGTAAATGATGGCGGGAAGGGATGGACACTTGTATCTGACCAACAAAAGGTATGTTACATTAAATTATTATATTGTAGTAACATTCTAATAGAAATCTTATAATGTTTAGCATGTATTTTTTCAGGGATTAATTAATGCAGTTACATTGATATGGAACAATGCCGAGCATAGAAATTGTGCTAGGCACATCTATGCAAATTGGCATAAAAAATTCAAGGGGGATGATTTAAAGGGAGTTTTCTGGAAAGCTGTTAGAGCTTATTGTGAGGCAGATTACAAAAAAGCTATTGAGGAAATGAAGGAGATGTCAACAGATGCAACTACCGCATTCCTTAATCAAAACCCAAGATGCTTTTGTAGGTGCTTTCTTGAAATTGGAAGTAAATCTGACGTCATAGTCAATAACATGGCAGAGACTTTTAATGGATATATTATTCAGTCTAGATCTAAGCACTTAATTAATATGTTGGAGGATATAAGGGTATCAATAATGACCAGACTAGTTCACATGCACAAACAAATGAATGGTAAAAATGTGATTGTGTGCCCTAGAATACAGTTGAAGCTTGATAGAGAGAAAGACATGGCATATAAATGTGATGTGTTCCCTTCTTCATATAATGTGTTTCAAGTGAAAGATATAGATGATGTTACGGTGGATTTGGTTAAAAGAACTTGCACATGTAGAAAGTGGGACTTAACGGGTATTCCATGTTACCATGTCTGTGCAGTTACAGGGTTTCTACATAAGCCTGTTGAGGACTTTGTTCATTTTTATTACACCAAGGAAATGTATATGAAGTCCTATGAATTCTCAATTCCTCCTTTGCCTAGTGAAAGATATTGGCCTGTCGTTGATTATCCTTTGGACCCTCCTCCAATCAAAATTGGTCCAGGTAGACCCAAGAAGAATAGAAAGAAGGATCCTCATGAAGATCCCAAGAGACCAGGTAAGCTGACTAAGCATGGGATGTTAATGACTTGTAGTATTTGTAAATTAAAAGGGCACAACAAGCGAAAATGCAAAGAAAGAGGTAAGACGTCAACTGAAACAAGCAGCCAACAAAAAAGACCAAGAGGAAGGCCAAGAAAGTCAGCAAGAACACAAACTAGTCAAGCAGCAGCACCATAACCATCACACTCAACCTAGCAGTCAAGTCAAGTAGCAGCATCTTGATAATTTGCTTTTAGTATTGTTTTTGTTTGATGACTTTGTAACTGGTTCATGATTTATTTTTTCCTAACTGGTTCATATTATGTTTGAAACTATATGTTAATGGTGCATCTTTAGTAATTACAAGACTTGATTTTGGCTAGCTGATATGAAAAGTCCTTTCTTTGACTTTTAAAAGTCAATGATGCATTAAAGTCCTTTCTGTCACTTTTAAAAACTAATTTTTTTGTATTTGATCTTTATGTTTATGGGTTATGTTGTTTGTAACAGTTGTATAAAATGTCATATTACTTATATGACTATGTAAGTGGTTCCAACATTTTTTGAAATCTTGATTTTGGCTATTTAATATAAAATGTCCTTTCTACTTAAAAAGTCAATTCTACACAACCAAGACAAATGGACCAAATATGAAAGCTTTATCCCATAAACGGTTGTCCATACATTTTACCAAAGCTTTCTAATTTGAACATAATGCTAATATCTATATGAAAGCATGCCAAATTGAACATAATGCCACCATATTGCATTAACAAACCAAATGTTTACATCAATGAAACTAGACCGATCATAGGTTGACATTAGATCTTACACAAATAACTTTCCCATGACAACAACCACTAAACCTAAAACATATTTATTCTTCCACCTAATCCACATCCTGTATATATATTAACTTTGGAGTTTGACAATAAAGATCCTCTTTCAAACTCTTGTTCCCTTCTTGCAATTCATTCTCTGCACAAACCGAAACAAAACACTCAGATTTAAAGTTAAATTGCAAATCATAACTTTGATCTACCTAGCCCATATATATAAACATAACAACATCATATACATATATAAGAAGATATTGCAATCCATTACTTCATATTGCAATAATCAGACCATATAAATACATAGGAACAAATACCATAAATCAAGGTTAGGTTAGGTTAGGTATCCATAAAATTCTACCTTAACTTACTGGCCGTAGAGATTTAGGGTTCAAATCGCCCCACCCCTTGGAACTGAGGGAAGATGAATTGATCATTCGATGAACTTAGAACTAGATGAATCGAAATTGGAAGATGAACTTGAAGAATTGATGAACTTGGAACTCAAAGAATCGATGGAAGCAGATGAATCGATGGACGGTATGAACGACGGAGTGGATGAATCGATGGTCGTTGCTGATGAGGGTATTGAACTGTTAGCTAAGGTTGGTTTTTTAAAAGAAATAAAAGTAATTTAAAATTCACATCACATAAAAAATTCCATGTCACAAGTCCAGTCAGCACATAACTAACAATGTTAAAAAAACTTAACTGAGGGACCGCTAACGAAAAATAGAATAAAAGTTAGGACCAATGAGAAGAATTTTAAAAAGTGGGATTATTGTAGGCCAATAAGTTAAAGGTTGGATTATTTAAATCCAATTTTCCTAGTTTTTATTGTCTTTTGATTTTAAGTCTAGTTATATTTTAGGTTTTGTTTTATTTTGTGTGTTTGTGTTGAGTCAGTTTTAGTTTATTATTATTTTATATATTTATTTCTTTGATTATTAGCACTTGTCTTTTAACATGAATGTGATGTAGGGATCATTATCTGAAGAAACCCTCAAGAAAGAGAGAGTTGACCAATGATCTCCTTGTTAGTCACTGGTTGATTTGACTCATGAGGAGAAGATGACATTCAGGATAGCTCAGATAAGGTATATAGAGGAGCTAAAAAAGATTCAGAAGAGAAGAGAGGAGGAACAATAACTCAAGAATTAGTTTAAGATGGTGTAGGATATGATGTTGTATCGCTGGGATGAGTTTACTCCAGATGATAAATCAAAACTTCTAGAAGTTCATAGATTAATTTTACAGTAGCTAGGGAAATATAAGAGTGTTTAACTAGAGGCACCTAAAGAGCCATAAATTCTTGAGAGATATCTTGTCAAAGGTATAGATACCACCCGCAGGAATCTAATTTTTTCCAGCGAAGATTATTCTTCAAGTGATGATGAATATGAATGGGAATATAGTTATGAATATTTGCATCATGATCCTGAGCCAGGTAAGTTTTCTGAATTCCAATATAATCATTCAGATTTTGATATTTCTGCATCAGTTAACTTATCTGAGGATGAATTCGAGTCATCAGGTTCATTTAATCTTTCATGTTTGTTTGTTGAGGATGATGGTTTGCATGATTTAGAAACTGAATGTAATCAGGAGGAAGATGTAAAGGAAGTGCTAGTTCCATCATGGGAGGATGAATTTATTGATGAACTAGTGGACCTGCATGTTTCTCATGTAGGAGAATTTAATCCACTTGGTGATTTGAAGCGGCTTGAGGACTTATTAGACAACCAAATGCCAAGTGTGGGGATAAATCAAGAACCAAATGAGGAAGAGGAAGAAGTGCTGGTAGAAGTGATACACCATAGTGTTCCCGAGGAAAAGATAAATGATGAATCCTCACATTCAATAAAACCTCGGGAGAAAGCAAGGAAAGAACCTGCGAACCGAAACCTTTTGTAGGTCAGAAGATGGTCTATAGGGAAGAATAAGGTGTTGAAGTTCAAGCATGACAAGTCTTCACGATACATACCATGCATCCAGTTCATGGCAGGTAAGTACAAATTTTAGTGGTCTGATCTGTTTAGAGCTTTTAAAATTATTTTCAATTCTACTTTTGGATCATGTGGAATTAAACAGGTTAGATAGGGTCCAGATAAAAGAGAAACCTCCTGATTAAGTTCAAGTGTGGGGAGTTTTTAAGTATGTCGAGTTTTTTTTTTGGACTGTCGAGTTAGTGTTATGCTCGGGTATGTTTTGTGTTTGTTTTCATAGGGTTAAACTATTCTCACTCGTACGCAATCTCCATTCGGGTGAGTTTGCATTTGCGGAAATGAGGATGGAGCTCGAGAGGGTCGATGTCAAGCATGATCATGACCGAAACACTATACGGTCAACGCTTGAGGATTGGACATAAGACATGGAGCATACGCATTCTGCAAATTACCAGCTAAGTTCTTTTTAATTTATCCTTGTGTCTTTTATGTTTTAGCATTTTTAATTTTATTTTTAGTTGTTTTCTATTTCTACATTAAAGACAATGTAGAACTTAAGTCTTTATTTAGTTTAAAGTCCAAATAGAGTCTAAAAGAAATTGAAAAACTAAAAAATTCAAAAATATTTCCTTTTGTTTTGTGTTTTCTCAAGCTTTGAGAATGAAAGCGCAATAACAATATGAATTAATAAAACCTAATTTAAGTGATTTTTAGTGGGAAATATGTTATCTTTTAAAGTGGAATGAAAAGTTGAGTCATAGTCAAACCTTATAGTCTAATTTGATACAATATAAAGTTTGAAGTCCATGGTTTGTGGTAAATAAATAAATTTCATACATTTAGTTTTAGTGATTAACATTTCATGATGTACGATCTTATAATCTTAATTATTGTTTTGAAGGGATTTTCTGGGGTTCAAAGACCAAGGGTCCTTATGCGATCTATCATCTAGAGGTATTCATACTTCTCAAAAGGGAGTATGAATATTACAATTTAAGCTCAAAGAGCAAAACGCACAATTAAGTTGTCATTATAAGTCATTAAACTTGATCACAATGTGTTTTATAGTACAAAATTGTTACTGACTTGATCAAACCACCTGTTAGTCATATGGGGGTGATATTAGGGGTGTTCAATATTTGGTTTTAACTCGAAAAAACCGAAAACCGAATCGAACCGAAACCGTTTAAACCGAAACCGAAATTCATGTTTGGTTTCCGGTTCGATATGAACCCACAAACCAAGTATGAAATTCGGTTTGTGGTTCGGTTTGTGGTTTGCACAATTCTAATTCGTTTTGAACCGAATAAACCGAAACCCCATGTATATACATTTTTAGCCCAAATAAATATATCCACAAAGGCCCAAAGCCCACAAAAACAAACCTAATGACCATAGGTTGCGGCCATAGTTGCAACCACCATAGAACTCATCTAACTCTGATTCATCAAAAATATCGCACTGATTCTTCAAGTCTCAATCTCAAATTCGCCATCGAACTCATCAATTCATCGAAGTATCGAACTTAATCACGCTGGTTCATCCAACATTCGAGCTCACTGCTCAACATCGATTCAACGAGCTCATTCACGGCTTCACGCATTCAAGTAACTACATAGATCTGAAAGATTTCTTTTACTGCTTGTGTTTATACTTTAACAGTTATGATTTCTTTTGCTGCTTGTAATTTGTTTTTTGTATTTGCGTGATGTTTGTGTAATCGAACATTATGATTGAGACTTGTGTTTATCCACTAACTCAGATTGCAACTTGTGATTTGTTTGGCTCTTTATCCACTAACTCGATTTACCCACTAACTCAGGTAACTAAAAAATAATTGATTTATTTAACCAATTCGATTTATTCGGTTCATCCCGCAAACCAAACCGAATCTAATTTGGTTTATTCGGATTGGGATTGACTAATTCGGTTCGGTTCGGTTTGTGGTTTTACATAAAAAAAAACTCAAACCGAATAACCCGAACCGAGGAAACTGAGTAAACAACAATTCGACCCGATGAACACCCCTAGGTAATATGGTCTAAAATATGCATATTATTTATTAATATTTCCTATACTTTTGAGTTAATTTTTGTTGAACTCTACTCATAACCGGTCATATGTAAGTTTTGATGATTTAAGAACACGAGTATAATTGTTTTAAGACATAAAAATAAACTGAGTTCTAAATAATTGTTATAAGTGTTATAAAAAATTTGTGCGGGAAAACTATTTTCTAAATGCTTCTATGGATGACAAATGTTCTTTAAAACCATCTTTTATTAGAAGGTATAGATATAGATAGAAGATTTACAAACCCCTAAATATTAAATATTTACAAATTATTAAATATAATAGTTAAATTTTTTAAAATATTATTAATTAACATGTGTGTATCATACGAAAATTAAAGCTAATTGTAGGTATATAAAAAAGAAGTTGACGTGGGCCCTTAACAAATTATGAAACAGAATATAAGATCACGGGAGTTGGACATATACTTTTTAATTATTTTGAAGCCCAAGCAGGAATCTGTTAATTGTTTTGAGCCCACGATTCAACCTTAAGAATTATACATGCAAACAGAATAAAAGAGATTCTTGTGATATATATAATTAAAGGTGACGGCAATTTGTTACGGAAGAAAGAAAAAAAGAGAGGAGCCAACGGCAGAAGGCGCGAAAGAAAAGAGGAACATAGAAAGAAACTAAGCACACAACCATGTCAAATAAGTTAAATTGTAATCGATAATTATTAACAAACAGGCAAGCATGTCAATTAATTTAAAGCAAGTAGATTGTTGACTTATATTTATTATCTTTCGATGAACAGTAACTTTATTTGTGTTTCGGTTTTTGTTTTCTACTTTGACATGGTTATTGGCTAGACTTTATAAACTACCTAGGTTTACGATGAATAATTGTTGATGGTTTGATGTTTTTTGGACTATGTTTAATGTTATGGTTTTATGATTTAGTAAATTGTTTGATTGATTCGTTAATGAGTTTTGCATGCTTGGTTTTAATTTGATAATATATATTGTTTCACTTAATCATTGTTGAATGTCGTTCATGTAATAGGATTTCGTTAGGCCACTTACTTTGAGTTATTGGCTAGTTTATGGTTGATTTGCCATAAAACCATAGAAATGGTATTTTGAATCAAGTTAATAAAAGTGTGCAACAAGCTAAATACCAGTGAAGTGATAGTTTAATTGATAGGTCTAGGTGGACTAAATAGCTAGGCTAATTAGCTGTGAAGTGTTTTTCTAGGTTTGATTTGTTTACCTCGCCCATTAATGTCAACTGAATTAACAAAATTACCTTTGTTGTCTGTGCTGTGAGGTAGGATTACAACTAGAGGTACTATGTCATAATCAATTAGACAACTGTGATGGATTTTAACCTTATAAGCTGGTTTGCGTAATAACTTGATAGAAACCGTATGTGTCTTCTCGAAAAGGATCGAGAGTCTTATTGAAGTTTTTATTTAACGATCATTTCAAAGATCCCAGTTCCATAACTAAAACGTGCCCATTAAACTGATAACTTAAGCGATAGGGATTTGTGCCTAGGTGGTTTACTTTCATTTCCTGATTTAAACTCTTGTCTTCTGTTTAGTTAACTTTGTTTGTTTTAATTAGTTTAATTTTTGTTTTTAGCAACAAATCCCCCCTTTATAAAATAATCATTTAAATAGTCGTGTCTTTTAGTTGAGTCTTAATTAGTTAATTAACTTAATATATATAGAGTCTGTAAGTTCGATCTTGGACTTAATTAAACTATATTGCACTCTATTAGTTCACCGCCGGTTGTGTGTTTAGGTTAGTTTTAGGAGTCTGAGTTTAATATTTAAAGCTTAGAGTGTTTAAATTATTAGTTATATAATAGTTTGTTTTGCACGCATCATTGGGTCCCCTTGTTCGCGTCCAAATACCAATAAGAAACGGACCACAAGGGACACGACACATGTAAGCCCATAGATGAAGTTGTGCATAATCACGCATGCTCATGAACTTTGGGATATTTCCTGATCACGTGGTATGTCATGTAATGGAGAACATTAGCTACGAGTCATATTAAACTGCAATTTTTCTGCCACTGGTGTTGAATTGTGAAGTGAATAAATAAGCAATGTTCTTAAAAGTGCTTGAGTTGTTAAATTGTAATGTTTTTAATCATTTAGTTATAAAGCTTAAGTCAAATTGGGGTGACTCGACCTATTAAAACCATGGAAATCTTATTTAATTATGGGTCCCACTCTAACTGAAAATCACTAAAGTTTTTTGTTATGTTACTTGCTTGATTAAGAATTGAGGGTTTGGGTTGTAATTGTAAAGTTTGAGAATATTTAATATAGTGTAAACTATATGTATTTTCTATGTAGAGTTTGTTTACGTTTTCGAGTATTTTTCATAGTTTTTCTTTAGGTTTAATCTACTATTGATTCATGGGTGTTTCGTAAGTTCGAAGTTGAAGAAATGTTGAAAAGATCGCGTTAAAAGAAGATCGTATGAAAAAATGGGACGTGAACAAACCGCAGCAAAAAAACAAAAACTGGATTAGGAAAAGAGGGTCAAGGCGCCACGTGGCTAGCCCCCTTTTGTCACCACGGGACGTGACCACAAAGTTGCTGAAATCATGCGTAGCACCGGCCACAATTCCATTTCCTCACAGCGTGATGTGGTGAGTGTGACACCCCGACCCGAAATGAGAACAACTTATATAAAAAAAAACAAAATGTTAGGCTAGGCGATACGCGCAAAGCATGGCCTTGGCCTGCGCGTATCGCGTTAGAGGAAGAAACCCGGGTGCGAGTAAACCACGTCAGCGCATGGTTTTGCAAAACCACTCCACCTACGCGATACGCGCAGGTGGAGGGTGTGAGATGCGCGGTACGCGTAGCACGCGATTACGGGCTATAAATAGATGAGCACCCCTCCCTTCATTCTTGCCATCCATGCTTTCTCTCTCTACATTTTAGAGAGAGAGAGCTCGAGTTTTGTTGCGGTTTCGTGCGGTAAGTGCGGTACCCTGCGTCGGAACGCTCCTTCGAGTTTCAGTCGCACGAAGATCGCTTAGCGGACGTCGAGGTTCTGCCCGATTGAAGAACGGTAGACGTTGAGGTTCTGCACGATTGAAAAATGGTGATCGTGGAGGTTATGCACGACTGAAGAACGGCGGTCGACGAGGTAAATAGCCTTTCCTTCTCGTTAGTTTAGGATGGGTAACGGGTTTAAAACCCGAATGGAATACGGGTAAGGATACCCGCATAGCACGAGGAACGTGCTGGGGAATGGGTTGCGGGATTGAGCGCCCGCAACGAACGGGTAGAATACCCGAGGGTACGGGTTTAATTTCCGTACCAAAGAGGTACGATACCCGTTAGCATTTAATTTGGCTAAACGTACAGAATACGCGACATAAACGCGTACCGGGTCAGTTTACCCCCGGATGCATAATATCTAACGAAATAAATATTTCGAGAATATTTATTGAGTTAAGTGATATTATTTTCAGGAAATGATGTCTAAAACGCAAAAAAGAATCGAGTTCGTACGCAGTGCCGGATGACGCGGTGTGAGCACTAGGCTCACACCAACCCACTATATATATGAGCTCTTATGCTCATATTTCTCCATCCTTCACATGAGTGTGAAAAATCAGAGAGAGAGAGAGAGAGAGCTGGTGGAGAGGTGAGGATTTCCGGCGGTAGTCCGGTGGTGGTCCTGTGGCGGCCGACGGCGGTCCGCGGTGGTTCGTGACGGCCGAAAAAGTGGTTTTCACCCCGGAACCTATTCTCGACGTCCCGAACACAATGGTAAGCTCCGTTTAGCCTCAATCTCTCTGGAAAGTTGTGTAAATGTCGGAAAACCGTCATAAGATGTATGCATGTGTTGTTTATGAAAACACAGCGGTGTTCTAGGAAGGATCCTGGAAGATCTAGTCGTTGGATACATATGAAATTTGGATATGTTGTTCTCAACACATAGATGCTCACATCTACCGTTCAGTTATCAAAGATCTTACCCAGAGGTACGATTTTTATGTTAAAAACCGAGACTGATCGGATTTCCGTCACTGGAAATGCAGTCTCAAAGATCGTCACTTTCCCAGAGATCCGACCGTTGGTTAGTGACGAAATTTGTACTGTAGGTTCCTGAGAAGTAGGTGAATATGTCCACCAGAGGAAATTACGATCAGAAGTCCGGAAGTGTGGATTTAGATCCGTTCAGTTTGTAACAGTTTTCTTGTCGAAAACAGGAAAATTGATTGTGTTGCATGTTGGTCAAGATGAGGATGTATGGATGGTTTGATGATGGATAAATATTCGTTTTGGAAAGACGAACACGATGGTATATTGGTTCTCGGTGTATGTCAGTCTTTAAGGAATCCGCTTATACGAACCAACCCGAGAAGTATAAACCGGACGATCGACCTTTCGGTTGATGTCGGTTGAGCGAGATGAAAAGTTATACTCCGGAAAGCTGTGGTGAAATACGCGGGCTGTTATGGAGCTGTTGTTAAAGCTCGGGATTGCTAAGGATTAGCATCTTGGAAGCCCTCAACTAATACGGTAAGACTCGTTTTAGTGTCCCTCGAGTTATTTACCATATGCACATGTAATGATACATGTACACACGTATGTATGAGGATTAGGTTAAGAATGATGATGAACCCGCTACAATGTTGGTCATTGTGAACGGTGCTGGATTTCCTCGAGTTAAGAGCTGGATCTATAAGCTGGCAAGGCGAAGGGTTGCCAAGTTGCCGAAAGATAGATAGATCCGAGGCAGACAGAGCAAAGCACTGTCAGAACTCCTAGGTAAAGTATACATCCCTTGTTTACTTAAGACTATTATGACTTAAGTCCATGGGGAAAAGCCAGGGTTTTAAAGTAGAACATTCTTAGTTATATTATGATAATACACTAGGAATGAGTCATATTTTAAATAAAACCATATGTATGATAGATCCTTGTGAGAAACACAAGGATATGATGAAGTGGCTTTCAAAAGATTTAAAATGAAACCATAGGAACCCTGACTCGAATGCCCAGGCATTCTGAGTAAGATGTCTAAGACCAAGACTAAAGTCATCACCTAAGTCACACATGTGACTAAGGTAATGGATCAGTGAGAAAACACCGATAGGATTATCCCTAGGGGAAATGAATCCTGATAGTATGAAATGTTTACAGGGTTACCTTTGTTAGCCACCAGGTCAGGATACTTAGGCTGCACTGAGGTGAGTCTAACCGCCCCTCTTTTATATGTTTTATGATTTCGGGGCTGTATCCGAGCTTGTATGAAAAGTATGAAATGTTTTATAAATGTTATGAATATATATATATATATGTGTACGCATATATATATATATATGTGGTTATAAGTAGATCGCTACCTGGTGATTCAACGCACCTCAACTCCAGGTTCGTCCGGTTGTTGTGTTGTTGGTCCGCGGTAATAAGCTCCGCGTTAAGAGTCGTCCGACGAAAAGGACGGCGGCTACATGCCACAGGGCAAGTCATTAGGGCAGGGCTTCGCGCTAAGAGGTAGTTGGTTAAGGAACTACCGGCTCCGCCTCGGGATGTATATGCGTCTAGTTGGATCCAATTAGGTAGACTGTCTGCTCGTAACAGGAGAGGTACCACCCGCCTAGGCAACATGATGCGACCGAGAGAGGTCATAAGGGTACCTTGGTTATTCCTGTATGCGGCATATACGTTAACAGACTCTGACGAGATTCACCATTAGATATGACGTTGGAGAAGAGTTGGCTTGTAGATAACTTATCACCACACATATATGAATGATGATGTCTAAATGTCTTTATATGTCTTATGTCACTGGTTACGACTCACCAACAACGTTGTTGTTGATGTCTTTTAGCTCGTGATGCAGGTACAGGAAACGCCCGAGGGCGTTAGCTAGGTCGAAGAGGCTTAGCTAGGATCAGATGGTTGATGCTCTCATCATAGGAGCTAGCACCCGATTTGGACACCTGGGAGCAGTGTCCTTAGATAGTTACTTTGTATGTAGTTTTACTTAGTGACATTGTTAAAAGTTCAAATTGGGTTGACTTTTAGTGGTCTTTATTATGAAAGACTTCCGCTGTAATATGATTCTTTTATTTGATTGGCTGATATTATGCAACGTGTCGGGCCCTGGAGTCGGGGTGTGACAGTGAGACCTTTTTCACATATTGTTTTGTTCGTTTTTTTCTATTCATTATATAACCTACTCACCACTTTACCCTAGCCGCGAGACACCTTACGAAAAAGAGATGAATTTAGGCTGAAAATGGGTAATTTGGAGTAAAATTGAATCCACGAAGAGCAAATGAAAGCATAGGATCAAGACTAATCGGTTAACGTCAACGTGTTCTTTAATTCCTTTGTTTTTACTTTCGTCTTCCATGTTTAGTGACTTTGAATTTGTGTTTATTTTCATGATAATGGTAGTTGGTTAAGTCTGATAACCCGCCTAGGTGATTGATGAACCGTTAGTTTGATTTGATTGTTATTTGGAATTTTGTTAAATTATGGTTTTATGCTAAAGTAAACGTTTAATATTCTTTCAATTTATGTTTTTTATGTGCTTGAATTGGTTTGGATATTTTCATATGTTTCGTTACACTCTTGATTAATGTCTTTCATATAATAGGGTTTAGTTAAGTCAATTGCTTTATAGTGCTTCGCTTTTATGATTGATTTGATTAAGATCACAGAAACAACCATTTTGAACCCAGCGAATAAAAGTGTGTAGCTTTTATAGTAACCGTGAGGTGATAAGATAATTGGTAAGTCTTACTTAGTGATTTGGCTAAAGTTATTGTTTAGAGTTAGTTGGTCAAGTTTGTTTATCAAGTCAACTGAATTACTTAAACTACCGTTGATGTCCAAACTATGAAGTAGAGTGTCAAGTTAGGTACTTTATCATAACCGAGTAAGCGAATTTGAGGAAGATTAGCTTATAAACTGGTTTTCTATAAGAACTTGTTAGGAATTTATAGGTTTTTCTTGAAAAGAGTCGAGGGTCCTAGTTAAGTTTCAAATAAGTGACTATCATAAGATCCTAGTTCCATAACTTTTACAAATTCCATTTAACAAATAATTGAACTTTCAGGGATTCTAGCCTGGGTGGTTTTTTCATCATCATCTGATAAAATCATTTCCATATTTTCTTCCTTTCAAGTTATTTTGTTTTCATAATTATGTTTAAATTCAGTTTAGTTTAGTTAAAACCCCCCTTTCAACACAATAATAATTTAAATAATCATGTCTATTAGATGACTCTTAATTAATTAATGTAGTATATAGAGTCTGTGGGTTCGATCTCGGACTTACTTAAGCTATATTACATTCGATCGATTCATTTCTAGTTGTGTGTTTAGGTTAGTTTAAAGAGACTAAGTTATAAATTTAAATCTTAGGGTGTCTAAATAGTTAATTAAATAATAAGTAGTTTAGCACGCCTCAACATGTCATATATGTAGTATAGTTGTGGCAAGAACCACGTACCGATCTAATGACATGATAACTTAGTTATAGTAAACCTTCGTCATTATATTACCGCTAATTAAGTGAGTGGGTTGACTGTAAGAAATGTAAAGTGTAGTAAAGTTAAAATGCAAGAAAGTAAATGCGAATATGTAAATGGTAGTTGAAATAATTGGAAAGAAGCATTCACCTAGACTTTGAATCCACCTAGTTAATTATAACAACATATATGCTTTTAATATGATTACGTATAATCGTTAGTCAGTGTCGATTGACCATCTGTTATGGTCAAAAAGTGGTACAGTTAGTTGGAATGTTAGTAATAAAGTTAAAGTCAAATTTCTCTTTTTCCCCAACCCTATATTTAGCCACCTCAAACCGATCAGCACGATAAAAATATGTTAGAAGGTTATAGTCAAATTTCTCATTTTACCAAACCTTTCGCCATGAAACATATGTGATTACAGTTGTATTTTTCCTTTTTCCAATCTTTCAATCAATTAGTAAAGTTAGAGTTAGATTTCTCATTTTCCCCAACATTGCCTCAGGTTGATCATTTAGAACAATGAAATTTTGGTTATAATGTAAAAAGTAGAGTCAGATTTCTTACTTTTCCAAACCTTTACACGAAAATGTCGATCAGAGTCAGATTTGTCATTTTCCCCGATCTTCTACTAGTTAGTTAGTATAGTTACTCTCAGATTTCTCCTTTTCCCTACTCATACCTTAGAATGATCAATAACAGTAATGAATATTTTTAAGAATAAATTGTAACAGTGTTGGTTAACAAGTTAATAAATTTAAATTCTCATTAATAATTTCTAATAAAATGACCATAAAAATAGACGTCATTATTTTCATGAAATAAAAATATTAAGTTATTGATGACCATGAATAAGGTGGTATTCACCTTGCCGTTATTGCTATTGTATTTTTTTTCTTTGTAATAGATTAGTTCGTATTTCATTTATTGTAATAGCGTAGATAGCTTAGTCTTTGTTGTATGTTGAGTCATGCGGAACTGCATGATGTGACACTATAGTGTCGCATGCAGCAAGCATTGTGACCTAGGGACCATAGAGTTTCACATGCATGCGAAATATGGTCTGTATATATTGTTGTTTATGCTTCATTTGTAAGCAACTCTTGGATCTTAAAGAAATACAATTCTCTCTGAGTTCTATTCTGATTGTTAGCTAGGAACATATTGTTATCATCTATTGAGCCTTTATTCATCTAAATCATTCTTCATCTTATTCTTATACAATCTAATGGGTTTTACATAGTTTTGTTACCTTTTTACTCAATCATCAAAATCTTTTGTTGCTAGATCTAGTGATAACAAGAGATTTAGATTCGATCTAAATCATAATAGCACGTTTAATCGATTATTTGGACCAACAATATGGTATCAGAGCCATTATGCTCTTGATTTTGAGGTTTTTGATTAAGTTTTTGGTGAAAAAGTGATTTTAATCAAATTTGATCTGTTAAGTGTTTTTATCTATGAAATTTGATTGAGATTTGTGTGTTGTTGTTATCTGGATCAATTGGAACCATCAGATTTATCATCAAGAGATATTTCTGTGATTTGTGATTGATTTTTTTTATTTTTAGTAAGTTTTGGTTAAGACGGTTTATCAATCAAATTTGGATCTGGTTTGATGCTTTATAAATGGAATTTGATTGAGGATTGATTGGATTTGATATTGGAAGTGATCGCAATTATCAGATCAATCATCAGCCTAGTTTTGTGCAATCTGTGAGAAATTTTAGAGGTTTTTCTTGAAAAGAGGGTTTTCAAATTCATCTTGCGAACCTAAATTTTCATCTTGCGAAACTAACTTCTCATATGTGTGGATAGTTCTGGGTGTCCGGCTTGCGAAAGTATCAAACAAAAGTTCCTTGTTCTGTGATCTAAGCTTGCGAAAGTGCTGCCCAAATTTCCTAAGTGTTTGCGAAACTATCCTACGAAACTAGCTTGCGAAATTGTATGCGAATCTGCTGCCGAAACTAAGACCAAAATTAAAATTTGAAATTTACAATGTCAATGTCATTTACTCTTGCTGATCTGGAGAACGGTTCACCAAATAGTCCACCAAAACTGATAGATGGTGATAATTTTGACGAGTGGAAGATGAGATTGAAGGAATTTTATTTGAACATGGATCATACTCAATGGGATTCAATTATAAACGGTCCACACATACCTATCACTACCATAGGAGATGCTACCATTCAAAACGCCACTCCGAAAACATATACTGATAGAGATAAAAAGTTGATAAATCGCGACAACAAAGCTTTTGATGTCCTGATTCTTTGCTTAAAATTCGTAACAGATTCGTTGAACCCAAGAGTGCAAAATCTTTGTATGACATGTTGTGTAAACTCTATGATGGGAATGACAAATGGGAGAAAGACAAAGGGGTGCGGACAGAGAAGGAATTTGTTTCTTTTGTTAGTTACAGAAATGAGAAACTCTCATATTTGATAAATCGCTTTCTGACTGTGACCGAAAATTTTAAGAAATATGATCCTAATCTCACCAACTATGAACAAATACACAGACAGCTAGATTCTCTTCCAGCGCAGTGGATCTCTCAAGTTAAAATTCTTAAGAAAGAGAGTGGATTCTCATATTACAAACTCATGGATATAATTGACAAGCTAAAAACTTATGAGCTGGAAAAGAAAAGGAAGGAGTTTTTCCAAGCAATGGTTCCATCTCAAACCAACACATTGAATAGTGATCTATTTTCATCCGTGACAAGCACACTCAATTACAAAACCTAACTGACTGAAAAATTGAAATTGATAGCATCTGACTCTGAGTCAACTGTTGTAAGAGAAAATTGTGGAATTTTGACAATTGATAATGGAAGTGGATCTGATTGTGAGACAACTGATGTGATAACTCATTTTTTGCCCTATCTATCTAAAACCTTTTCACTGATTGAATCTAATTTCAGGACGAAAATTATTTCAACAAGGGGATGATATGACACCCCCGACATTTTCAGGTTAACTTTATTAATAGAACTCTGTTAATTTTGTTAATTCACTATTAAGTTACATTTAATTAGGTTAATCAACTGTGTTAGTTATATCCAATTTAAAGATTCAATTATATTAAATTTCTAGCAAATGGGCTTAGAGGCCCAACATGATAAACTAGTCTCATTAAAGGTCCAATACATTATAGTTAAGTTTGATCTTATATATTAGTATTGAATATGTCTCACGTACTTATAAGAAATCCAATTGATTGATGTTATAACAAATGAAAGTACTTAACTATGAAACATGTAGTAAACACGAACAACGGGTCGTACCGACATTAACTTACATCTATAATGATATCCAGAGTGTTACAATACTTAAAATACTACATTCATTTATTGTATTTAACATAATATTGATTTCAAGAGTTTAAACGATCATTTAAATAAAACGATTAGAAAAGCGAAGGAAACACGTACCCGCTCAAATACGTTCAATTAATTGAAGTCTTAATAAATAAAATAACATTTGGCAACGATTTGGAAAAGCGAATAAGAAACCATAAGCTCGATGATAAATTGGACAGGAAACGGCACAAGACGCGATTCAGATACACGGTGTTTATTTTGAAAGACCTCATTTGCAAACCCTATCTATAAATACACTTTATTCCCGCTGTTGGACCTGAAGTTTAATCTATCAACACAGTCAAAGTCAACAAAAGTCAACGTTCGGTCAAAGTCAACGTAAAAAGTCAAACAGCGCGTTAGAGATGAAGAACCGAGTCAAGACGTTGTAGTTATTTTATGTCTAGGTTCGTTAATGTAATAAATATATTTTGTGTCAACAAAATATATTTAATCTAGTTTTAGACATGTTTTAGCCTTTTATTTGTATTAATTTCCATTTATCATGTTTTAGTCTAAGTCTAGGGTCCTAATTGTCATTACACCAAAATGTCATTAGGCTATAAATAGTAAATGGCAATTAGGGTTTTAAAAAGCTTGTATGAGCTAGATTTGGGGTCTTATCACTTATTGTAAATCTGATACAAATCAAAGAGATTAAAGTGAGGTTTTTATGAGTGTTCTTCATTGTTCATCACTTGTTCATCTTATTTTATGTCATTTGATCCAAATTCACAAACTATTGATTCAAATCTGATATTGGGACCAACAAATGGTATCTGAGCCTAATTGAGATCCACTTTTGAATCTTTTGTTGCCGATTTTAGAAATTTGTGAAGAAATAGAAGAAGAGTGTTAGAGAGAGAAAACAGATCTGATGGGTTTTTAGATAGAGAAACCAGATCTGTGTTCAAAATTATCAGATCCACATCAACAATCAACAGATCTAATGATTTTAACAACATATTTGTGATCTACAACCTCAGATCTGCAAGAAAATAGAAGAAAATTTTCAGATCTGAGTGTTTTGTCTCACACACACTTGTGTGTGTGTTCTTGGTGTTTTTGGGGCTTGAAATCTTCATTTTGCGATACTAGACCACACCTGAACGAAAGTTCAAAATCAGTGCGACTCTACCTTGCGACACTACCGTGATTTTTTTTTTTTGCGAAACTATATCTTGTTACACTTTTGTACCTGAAAAGACAACCATTATTATAGATCTGTGCGACACTAGCACAGATCTATGCAAAACCAACGCCATCATCAACCAAAACCAACAGATCTACAAACCATTTCATTAGCCAAACCATCTTAAACCTTAACAACATTTCATTTAAAACCCTTTAACCTAAAACACAAAACCAAACCAACAACCATAACCAAATCAAAATCCCACCCAAACCTTAGATCTATACACCAAAACCCAAACCCGAACTACATCTTTACCCTAACCCAAAACCCTAAATTTTGACCCGACCCATAACCACAAATCCGTTGACATCAACCATACCCATAACCTTTTTAAGTTTATTTAACCCAAACCAACCACCATTCCATACCGCTTCTACCAACCCCCCCTCATTTTGATACCTGCTTTGAACAAACAAAAAAAAAGAAAGAAAGAAGAAGATGTGTGTTTCGTTCGTGGTGAAAGGTTGTTTCAGGTGTTGTTGTATTTTTGAAACCGAGCAGATCTAAGTTGTGTGTGTTGTTTCTGTTGTTGCGACTGTTATTTGTTGAAGTTGTGTTGCTATTTACAGCTGAAAGAGGAAGGATGTGTGTGTGTGTGTGTTCGGACGAGAGAGATGTTGAGCTGATGTGTGTTCTTCTGTGTATGTGCTCGGACGAAAGGGAGAATTGAAGATGTGTTGATGTTTGTGTTTGAAAAACAAGAAATTGTAACAGATCTAGTGTGCGCGTGTGTGTGATCTTGAGACCGAACAAGACGAAGCAACAGCATGTTATCGAGTTCATGTGTGTGTGTTGATGTTGTTCGTTGATGTTTGTGTATGTGGTTAAAAACTGAAACAAAGAAAAAGGTGTGTATTTTTGAACAGAGACGGAAACGAGAGAGAGGAGATCTTGTTTTGTTGTGTTTGTGTTGTTAAGAAAGTAGGTGTTGATAATGTTCTAAGAGAGATCGACCGAGAGGTTTTTATTGATGCTGAGTTGTTGATGTTGCTGTGTTGTTTGAGAGAGAGATCGAGAGAGAAAGCTGAGTTGTTGAAGTTGTTGTTGATATTGTGTTGATGTTGTGTGATTGATATTGAGTTTAACGGTAGACTTATTTTTTTTTTAAAAAAATAATAAAATAAAAAAAGGGGCATTAGGGTTAGGGTAAAATTGTTTAAAGTAGTGGGCTCTTGTCAATTGGGCTGAGATTTGGGTTGTGACAATGGACTGCGGGCTTAGACTGTAAAATTGGACCTGTCATATGAGTTTAGAGATCTACACAATGAGTAGTGTTCATTTGAGTTGTTGTCAAAATACGAAAAGGTGACGTCTCATTGGCCGGGCTATTTCTGTTATTATTCTTGGGCCAAAATTGTGTCTAATTGAGTTGAAAATATTTTTGTTGTGGCCAGGTATTAGTTGTTACTTTTCTTTGGGTTTTGGTTCTCATTAAACCAGCGGGAGCTATTGTGTTAAATCTCGCCGGGTGTTAAAGTTAAATTTTATGGGCGTTTTCGTTAAAGTCGTCATTAAATTTTGAAAGGTGACGTCAATGGTCGGGTTGTTTTTTATTGTTATCTTTTGGGCCTAAATTTGAGTGAGTCAAAAGTATTTTTCCTGACCGGGCATTATCAATGTTATTCTTTGGGCCAAAGTTTTGTCAGTTGAGACCAAAATATTTTTGTATGTGGCCGGGTATTAGTTGTTACTATTCTTTGGGCTAAATTTTTGTTCAGTTGAGTGAAAAATATTTTGTTTGTTGGCCGGGTAATTTCAAAGTTTTTCTTTGGGCCGAGTAATTTTCCCGGGAAGAAATATTCTTAGTTTTTGGGAAAATTATTTTTGGGAAAATTATTTTTGGGAAATTTAATCTTTTTTTTTTAAAAAAAATATTATTTTTCAAGAGTGGGATTTAATTGAAAAATTTTTATAATTTAAAAAAAATGGCTTATGCAGAACTTTTTAACTCCTTTAGATTTGATGATCTCACAATGGCACAAAGCCGGTTTGATAATTTTGCAGTTTTAAAGAATGAAAGGATGCCTGTGGTTCTCGATCGATTTGTGATGGTGGGAAGTAACCTGAAGAAGCATGATCCTGAACTCACAAATTATGAACAAATTCAAAGGCTTTTTGAATCTCTTCCACCAGAATGGAGTTTTCATGTTAAAAATCTTAAGAAAGAGAAAATGTTTTCAGATTACAAGATGTTGGATGTGATCGACAAGTTGAAATCTTTTGAGTTGGATATTAAAAGAAAGGAATTTTTTGAAGCAATGATCCAACCACAAACCAACACACCGAATGTTGCTCTCATTTCATCTATGATTAGCAAATCTGATTACAAACCGTTTACGATGATGGAAAAATTGAAATCGATGGTAACCGATTCCGATTCGCCTGCTGAAATCGAGGAGACTGTGAAAGAAAATAAGTTGCAGGTTAGTTATGATGATGATATGGAAGAAGAGGATTTAAAATGGCAAATAAAATCATTAACTATGAGAGCACGTCGGTTTATGGAGAGGACTGGGAGAAATGTGTGTAATGATGATAAGATTGAGATTGGAGAGGTTCAGAGTCAAATCAATTATGCTTTAATGACAAAGATTGTGGATGTTCAAAAAATGAAGAGTAAATGTGAAGAGGAATGTGAAGAAAGTTTGAAAGATGATGAAGAAAAGAAGAGAGCTGAGAATGAAGAGATGCTGAAGGCAAAGGAAGAGGAACGCAACAGAAACACAAGGGTATGCAACTGCGGTAAAGCCCTTGCTGTTGAAAAAGTCATTATGAGACTTCCTTATGAGACAGTTCAAGACATGTGTTCATCTGCATGCAGAGTTCGTCTTTTTGGTGTGTATAAAGCTAATAGACTTTTGTTAACAAATCAAGCTGAATTAACCACCATAAATACAGAACTTAAAAAGAATGAAGTTTCTTTTTCGATAAAACTCAATGAAGCTTTGGCTGAAATTGATCTTTTGAAAAGAAATCTTTTTGAAAGAAACATCGAAATAAATCTTTTAAGTGAAAGACTCATATTAGCACAGTTTGAATCCACAAAACTTCAAACCAAACTTGACAAGTGGTCTATTGCTAGTGTGAAAATGAATGAACTTGCTTCAAAACAAAGGGGGGCTAGGGTAAAAGATGGGGTTGGGTATGACACAGATGCTCAGACGGTTTTTCCGCCTCCATTCACTTTGTGTTATTCACCTACACCAAAACCCCATCCTAAAAATGATTTGTTTGAACAAGAATCTAACAGTTTGCATGCAGGTTTAGAGGAAGTTAATCTGAAGGAGGTGCGAGATGATTATGATTCTTCGATTGGTATGGGATATAGTAAAACGGGTACTGACAGTCAAGCTAATGATTGCCCAGTCCCTATTGTTTCTAATCTTGTAACGGTTGTTACTTCTAATTTCTTTGATAAGTTTAAAGCATGTGAAATTCCTACCTTTGAGCCTGTCAGGAGTGAGAAGGAAGAGATAATTCAAGAATCATCTCATCATCAAGCTGCAACTACATCAACACACTCAATTCTCATCAATCAAGATCCGTTGGAAGCATAGGTACTAATTGAAGACTGGACAAGTTCAGATGATGAATCAAAGATAAAGGAGAGTCTCGGAGATTCAAAGATCAAGATGTCATCTGCAACTGTCAAATCTGAAATGCTTCCAAAACCTGAATCAAGTCAAATCTGGATCTCAGTCCTAGCTGCAAAAAAAATTTAAAAAAAAATTTAAAATTAGGGGAGCCTAACATTTTTACTTGTATTTTTGATCAAGTTTTTCACATCCCTTTGAGGTCGCTCTTGAATCTTTTGAAAATTTCAATTTTGTGCTGAAACGAAAATTTTGGGGGAGTAATATCACAAATGAAAATGCACTGAATATCATTAGTCCAAAATTTGCTTTGTTATATGTAAATATTTTGTGTCTTTTGAAGGTTTCAGGTTTGTATAGAAAGCTTCTGAAGGAGGATATTGATGTTTGTGATGATATGTCAATAGGCTTAGCTGGAATACAAGTAAACAGCAAATCTGTGATCAAACTAAATTTCAATAAGAGCTCGGTGATAAGGATCATTTTCACAGAAATTCGGCTTGCACAAAGTGATAAGTTTTGACAAAAATGGGCTGAGAGTATTTGATTCGTGCTTGATTTTTCCCAAATAACCCTTAGCCGCAGCCCTGAATGACGCTTCTCGTTAGCTCTTCAGAATTTTTTGTTCTCGTGTTAATCTCCTCTGCTATGCGGAAGCATTGACCTGGAGTGATGATCTTCTCTGTTATATGTAAATATAGACCTGAAGCTCTCATAAGCACTTACAGATAATCATCTCCTCTGTTATACGTCAGTATAGACCTGGAGCGCTGATCATCTGTAAAACCCATTTAAAGCTTAACTCAAAAAATGCTTCTACATTAAAAATTCATTGTTTGATGTTTCATTCATTAAGATCCCAACTCCATTCCACCTCCAAAATACATTCACCTTGATCACTTGATCTAGGTCTATGTCCCTTCAAAATCACAAAAAGTCTAGCTGAATCATCTAAACTCAATAAGTCATGAGGTCAAAACAAGTTACTTTGCTGAATGTTTGTGAAAACCAAGTCGCTTGAGTTTCTTCAAATCGAACCAAAACATGATAAGATCGTCACAGGTTGTCTGTTGAAAGGAACAAGGCATGGGTTTTAATGGATAAACATATTGACAATCTCACCAAGTCTATGTTTCTCTAGATGGTTGCTCCAAACGCATTATCTGATATCCTTTCGTGAAGTTTTTAATTTTATTTTATTTTATGTTTGGGTTCTCGAGTCTTGTTGGTCGTGTGCACCTTATGGGGATGTGTTCTCTTTGTCTAAAATATTTGTGATCTTGTCGGACTCATTCTCTCATTTTCGAATTTTTTTAATTTTAATTAAAAAAAACAACAAAACAAAACCAAAAAAAATGTGTTCGTTAGATTTTATTAGTTTATTATTAAAAAAAATCCAAAAAAATTTTCATTTCAAATTATTTTCAAGTCTTTCATATTATACTATTAAAATGTTATCATTTTCACATGCATTTCACGGGAAATTGCACACACAATCGGACACGGGTTCGCTTGTTTTCATACATAGATAAACACGTGTTTATTTATGTTAAATGAAATGATCTAATGAGAAATCTCGAGATTTTTTTGTTATTGTGTTACATATATTTGCTGCAAATGATGGCCTATCATCAGTTGAGCAAAGCAGATACCGGAGAACCTGTTCCTCAAAGTTTGCAGAAGATACCGAGCTAGGAATCCTCCTCCTACATCTTCTGAAGCACTCAAGAAAATATTGTTGGAAAGCAGTTCCAGATTTTACAAAATGATGCACGGAAAATGGGGAGCACATTAAATGGGGGAGCATACAATATAGGGGAGCTTATGAGATAAAGGATTTTCACCAACATAATTTGACTTATCGATGCTGAACACGATGCAAGACGTTGATAATAACAGACTATGGGGGAGTATTGTTGGACCTGAAGTTTAGTCTAATATTATCAACACAGTCAAAGTCAACAAAAGTCAACGTCCGGTCAAAGTCAACGTAAAAAGTCAAATGGCGCGTTAGAGATGAAGAACCGAGTCAAGACGTTGTAGTTATTTTATGTCTAGGTTCGTTAATGTAATAAATATATTTTGTGTCAACAAAATATATTTAATCTAGTTTTAGACATGTTTTAGCCTTTTATTTGTATTAATTTCCATTTATCATGTTTTAGTCTAAGTCTAGGGTTCTAATTGTCATTAGTCCAAAATGTCATTAGGCTATAAATAGTAAATGGCAATTAGGGTTTTAAAAAGCTTGTATAAGCTAGATTTGGGGTCTTATCACTTATTGTAAATCTGATACAAATCAAAGAGATTAAAGTGAGGTTTTTATGAATGTTCTTCATTGTTCATCACTTGTTCATCTTATTTTATGTCATTTGATCCAAATTCTTCACAAACTACTGATTCAAATCTGATATTGGGACCAACACCCGCATCTCAACATTTTTAAACCCTAGATTTCTCTAAAGTTAGCCTTCAGCCGTCACCACCTACCTCCGACCAGTTTCCGACCGTTTTCCGGCCAACTCTGATGTCCCCACGAGCGGTACTATATATGAATCTCTTCTTCTCGACGAGACGGTTCCAATGATAGTAAATTCATATTCCAACTCATAGCGGTTAAGGAGTAATGATGCGAAGAAGATTGCGACAGCTTGGGTTGCTTCATCTTCTTCGTTTTTCCGGCAACTTGTAGGCGGGTTCATAGCGAGTATTATATATCATTTTCTTCGTCTCGATGCAAGGAATCTAACGGTGGTGGTAGTTTCCTCCAGTTCTTAATTGTTGTGAAGATATATGTGTTTGAATGATGCGGCGGCTAGGGTTTTTCTTGTAAAGTGTTCTTTTTGTTTCCGGCTGATTTCCAGCTTCTCCGGCAGTTTTCATGACACATATTATATATCAAATTCTTCGTCTCGACGGGATGATTCTAACGGTGGTAATCGCATTCTCTAAAACGCTACGGTTTGAAAGTTACGGTCAGTAAAAGAGTGCAGCAGCAGTGGTTACGGGTTAAAGCTCTTAATGTGGTGGTGTTGGGGTGGTGCTACGATGATGGTTATGCTACATCAGCAGGTTTTGGTGTTTCATGGTTGCGATAATTGGTGGTTGGTGACGGTACTAGGGTGTTTCAACGGTAGTCTATGGGGGTCGATGATGGATGGCGGTGATAGTTGGAGATAAATGGTGTTTCTTGGAGGTTCTAGTTGATATGTGTATGGTGGAAGAAACCGGGTCTTGGACAAAGAATGTGGGCGGATTTGGAAACGGAAATGAAAAGGTATAATACATAATAAATTATAAGTATTACATTTTATAAAATAATCGATCATGTGTTGAGCTCGAATATAAAATGAAAGGGAGTAGTATACACAAATAGTGAATCAAACAAAGATATGAATTTAGTGCTTATTTTATAAAGATATGGTGACACAAACATATTATATAACTAGATCTTTGATTATGAGACAATGCTACAATAAGTGAAACAAGTTGAATATTGTTATTAATAATAATAACCCGTGACATGAGACCATTATACACACACATACTTATTACATGTATATACAAATATGATTGATTTGATATTAATTCATACATAGTATTATCGCCTCCTTAATTCTTCAGATCATCTTATTTAGTGGGAACATGTAACAATACGTAATTATATTTACAAAGAACAATTCAGGATCCTAAATGTAAAAGTTTCTTATCAGTTGAATGATAGTTCGTTATTCAAATAAAGATATCACAAATGCTATTTATGAAATTTAGCACGTAGTACATGACATATACTTATTTCACATACATGTGTATATGTATGAATACATATATAGAATATATATATATATATATATAACTAAATACTTACACCTTTCAAATTATAAATATCGAAGTGATGAGAATACTTGAATAGAAACATAGATGCAACCGAACCACAATATTAATAATCAGTATACTTAAAGGATTACAAAGAGCTCAACCGCACGTGTAAAACAACACTGTATTATATTAAAGACTATTATCTTGTGTATCAATAGGGATATTTTTGGTGTATTCATGTGCATTATGCTTGTGTGAGCTTTTCAACATGAACATAGATACATGTACTTGCTGGCTACAGGAGGTGACTTTCACGGCCCCTTTTACTTTTACCTTTACTCTTTTTGGGGAAGATAACATGCTGTAATTACTTTCTTTACAAACTTGGTTCTTAGTTAGATCACATGCGTACCTAGTGTCAGTACTTTTGCATTACGTTTGGACCGTTAATTATATTGCATAGCGAGGAAATTTTGAGTAGTACTACTGGATCTGACAAACCCCATCCGGGCTGGTCGCGCCAGCACTACTGGAGGTCGAACGAATGTTTTATTGTCCTATTACTTACCGTGTCTGGGAGACATTGGCTTGAGGCGTTCATTTCTTTACATTGCTGTCAGCTTCGGTCGTAAACACTTTCGTACACTAGTGTAACATGCATAGTAGTCTAGCTAACTACTTGATATACTAAGGGAATTACTGACTTTCAAGTTTTATAAACCTGTGAATTCACCAACTTTATGTTGACACACTTTAGCATGTTTATCTCATGTTGTCAAGATCACACTCACAGATAGGGCATTCATTCACTGGTCGCATTGATTTGAGAATCAACTTTATTGATGTGTTGCATTTGTACATTCAAATATTATAATCACTTTATCCAAAAAGATTTTCATTTACTATATATTTACGCTTTCATATTTACTGTAAAACTTTTATTTTAAAATTTTATTACTTATCACAATACGTTACTTTTAAAAATCATGTACGTCATTTGGTGTAACTAATGATCAGATCCTGGTGTATCACACTACTAACGATAAAACTCCGTTAGTGGAATTTTGGGGTGTGACAGCTGATGCCGAAAAAGTTGAGAAATATGAGGAAAGACAGAATGACGTTGAAAATGAAGAGATATTGGAGTTCAAGGAAGAGGAACATAAAAGAGATACAAGAGTCTGCAACTGTGAAAAAGCTTTAACACTCGAAATAATCATTTTGGATCTTCCTTATGAGACATTTATATTTGTTTACTAGATTGCAGCTGTTTATATATAAAGTGCTATATTTTGACGGTTTTATTTTCAATTGCTTCTACTTTTCATTTATGTTCATTCATTTGGTGTTTTTTGGTATGCTACTTTACTATTATAAGTGTAAGGTTGATGTAGTTGAACGTTTCAAAATGCAAATCAGTAATGAAATCATACAAGGGTGATGGTTGATGTTAATATTTAATAGTTGATTTGCATGATGTAGATGTAGGAAGATGGGTCTTGCAAAGGAATAGCTGAAGAAATGGATGGATTTGAATGTTAGGTTAAGAAAACATACTTATCTTCATAAACATGTATTATACAAGTCCACAAAATCCTTTGAAAGCTTAACATGATCTATGTGCACTCCATTTGATTTTTGGCAAATTCATCTTGAATGGGCATTCATTAATTCAAGTGTTTGCTTTGTTAAGAAAAAAATATAGGATTAGTAAAACTTCAATATTTGTTTTGTTTTTACAATTCATATAAATTTTACTTTCATATGTTTACACAAATTTTTTTTCTTTTTTTTGTTTTTGTTTTTGTTTTTAGAAACACTAGATATGTTGTTCGAGCAAGTTTGAAGTTATATTTTGCCTCATTTTTATTTGATGTTATTAACTTGTTTTTTATTTATTTTGGTTACCGTAAGTATTGATATTTTATCCATGGTTTTACAGGCTCATCATGGTGGTGGTTAGTACTTCAATTCATTCAGTGACGGAGCCAGCCCAAAAATTCAAGGGTAGCCTGAATTTTTTTTTTCCTGACATTCATATAGAAATAAAAATAACAACACAAAATTATAAAAATACCTAATAGATTTATTTTCTTTGTTCTTTCATAGCTTAAAATCAAAGATTCAGAGGTATCCTTTTAATTGTTTAGGGGTATCCTTATACATAAAACTGGATAATATATATATTTTTTACACTTTGCAACGAAATTTCAGCCGTAGCTCGGGCTACCCTGACGTGTACATGCCTCCGCCCCTGAATTCATTCTTTTAAGTGGTGAGAAGACGCAAAACATTTATTTATGCATAAGGGAAACTAACAGAGATATTGGCATACTGGACCATTGGTAACTTGGTGTACTCGCGTCCTTGAACACCATGAAACACTTATTGGTAATAGTTTTAGTCAATTAGGTTATAGGTGATGTGTTATAGAAGGTTTTTCAAGACTTAAAGTTAATTAGGTTCCAATATTCTCTGGTGCAACACATTCAACATAATATATTAGAACTTTCAATACTAATCATTAAAAGAACATATTCAATAGATTCATCATTTAAGTTACTAAAGAGATTCAATACAATTTCATTACTAGACATATTCAACTTACTAATCTAGCCTTTTCCTTTTTCATTCAAGTTACTAGACATACTTGATCAAGCCTTCAATGATTTTAATTGTAAAAAGATATTGCAATCAATTACATTTTGGGAATCGATATTGAGGAGGAATAGTCGGCTGGGAGAAAAAGTCCCGCTATATATCTCCCGCCTAAAAACTGAAGTGACAAAAGCGTACCAATTAGGATTTAATAGTACCAATTCAGTGATTTTCGTAAATTGGATCGATCTTTGATTGAATTTGGATCACCGAATTCAAGTTTTTCTGGGCGAATTTGCAGGCAAGTGGAACGGCGAACCGAACCGATTTGGATCAGCGTACCGCAAGCGAATTGGATCGAATCGATTTGCGAATTGGTACAAATCGATCCAATTCGTGGATCGTGGGTCTTATACCGAATTATGTGACTATTGATGGCTTATTGATCCAAATCGCTCTATTTTGCTTTGTTTTTTTTAACATAATCTGATTTACTTTATCGTCTCGTCAATTGGCTTATTGATGCATTCATCTTGTTTTTTTATTCAACATTTTTTTTCAGGTTGTTGTGCTAAAAGTTGCAATCAACTTAGTATGCAGATCAAATATATGTATTTAAATGCTCTTGATGTGTTGTCTATAAGCTACTATTTAATGAATGGGAAAATCACAAGGTGAGATGTAGCATATTTTATAAGTTATATTACTTATTTTTAAATTGCTCACTTCCGCTTACACTTTTTTAGAATAAAAAATGACTTCTTTGTCTACAAGATACAACTACAATTTTATAACTAATCTTACATGAAATGTTCATTAGCCATGCATCTCCTGATCGTTCAATATTAAAAAAAGGCATTATAGTTTCGACCGTTTACTTGGAATAGTTAGCTCAATTTATGTTTTATTTCAAAAGGCATTGTGATACGATCCCAATCTCAATCCTAAACCCACACCCATTACCGAATCAAATACCGTTTCTGACTATTCTATTTCCTAGTATTATCAATTCAAAAGGGAGTGTGGAGTTGTTGGATAGTTGAAATGACACCATCAATGCAAGAAGTGAAGTAAGGGGCAATCGAAGGGGCACACCAGTTTATTTTAATTCTAGTATATATTTAAGAAGTTCAAGCCTGATTTAGTTGTCTTGAATATTTTAATGAAGTTCTGTAATCAGAATAGTGGAGATTAGCCTTCTCGAATTGGCCAACTATCCGGTTTGCGTTTATTTCAATCAATCAAATTCCCGGTTTCTATCATTGGTTCCATTGCCGGGAAACACGATGGTGCAGACCCGGAGCAACCAGATTGGAGGCAGTGGAGTTTACCATGATTCATTCGCCATTCAATTAGAGATTATTTCAGAAAAACTCGATTCCTTATTATCCCTGAAGAATGATATTGCAGCAATCAGGGAAGCTTGGCTAGCATGGTCAACACAACTAACCAAGGAACCCGAGAATGATCTTCAAACTCCATTGACAGATCAGGTCCAGGACATCACATCCACCCAAATGGAATTGATGGGTCTTTCCAGTGAGACGAGCATAGAAAAAGTGGACGGGAATGTAATGATGGCAGGCTGCCCGGAAATGCCTCTCATACATGTTGATTGCAATAACGGTGAAGACCAAAAGGTGTTTAAGGGTGGAGCACTAGAACAAGGATCTCACAGGTTAGTCGTTGAAGGTGAAAATGAGGGTCCAGTGAAGTCCATGTATCTTGCTATAAAGACGAAGGAACAAGCCAACTTCTATGGAGTTGCTCGTGTGTTGTTGCTGCCCAAGGGCATTATACACACAAATTTGAAACTCAAGAAAACAAACCTTCAACCGAATTTCATTTTGGTTCAATCACAACATGTTTTAGTTCATCGATGGGCATATGCAGCGCGTCAGCCTACACTCGGGCTACCCATCTTTTGGTATCATTTTCCTACTGTTGAATGGTTGATTACTTGGCAGAATAGTCAACAAATATCCAACCATCGACTTGAGGACAAGTCGTTTCTTCAGGCGGGAAGTATTGATACGATCCCAATCTCAATCCTAAACCCACACCCATTACCGAATCAAATACCGTTTCTGACTATTCTATTTCCTAGTATTATCAATTCAAGAGGGAGTGTGGAGTTGTTGGATAGTTGAAATGACACCATCAATGCAAGAAGTGAAGTAAGGGGCAATCGAAGGGGCACACCAGTTTATTTTAATTCTAGTATATATTTAAGAAGTTCAAGCCTGATTTAGTTGTCTTGAATATTTTAATGAAGTTCTGTAATCAGAATAGTGGAGATTAGCCTTCTCGAATTGGCCAACTATCCGGTTTGCGTTTATTTCAATCAATCAAATTCCCAGTTTCTATCACATTGAGTAAGTTGCAGGGCATTTTTTTTGTTGAGTGGATTTTGCATTTTGTAACATGTTGGACTACAAGTTACTCTTTAGTATAAAAAGGTCATATTGCAGCTTAATGCCTTGGATTTTGTTGGTAATAGGTTATATTGTAGGTCTCTTTTTTCTCAAGGCCTTCTGGTAGTTTTGACCCATTTACTTGAATCAGGTGGTTTGGTTTATCTTTGATCTCAAAAGGTAAAAAAAATTATCTTAAAAGGATACCACGCACGCTGAATAGGTTGCATGTGAGTATGTTTTCTGTTGATTGCATCTTGCATTTTGTGATGGGTCGGACCACAAACCTGTATTTTATTGCTAAGAGAACGCGTTGCAACCTTGAGCCTTGAACTTTATTGGTTTCAAATGTAGTTTTTGGTCATTTAACAGTTTTGCTTTTTGGATTAATAATAAAATCAGCAGCTTAAGACCGGTCTAAGCGTTTGGTTAAATATTACGTGTTAAAGTGTGCATTAGCTAAAGTGTGTAGTAGCTAAATATTCTTATTATAACAGGGTTGTTTTTTGTAGGTTTGATATAATATCCATTAGCTTAGGGACTTAATGATGCTATATTTGTAAGTTGAAATTTTGAGGAATTATGCTTAAAAAATGCAATTTTGTTCTCTCGGGAAGTTGGCTTGCCAAAAAGACCTGGAAGTATCTAAATCATCTTATGTCTTTTGGACTTTTGTTGGGGTTTCAGTGGTATCTTTTAGATTTTAATAATATCAAAACGGGTTTGACAAATATAATAATTAAACCGGTAATTATTAACGCAGCGGAAAGTTAACATTAAAACCTATACCAAAAGTGAAACCGACAGGATCCGGTTACAGACATGCAAATACGGTTATAATTAATCTACCGATGAGATGAATTATACCTTTGGTTAATTTAATAACCGTTTGAGACACCGAGATACAACGAACGGTTGCTAGAAACGAACACGAACTTGTCACCGTAATCAAACACGGATGAAAGAATTAATGGATTCTTGTTCAAATCCAAAATTATAAAAAGGACATTCATTTTTTTTTCTTTGAACATGCGGCTGTATCAAGAAAAGAAAAAAAAGGTTCTTGCTAACTTTTTCTGTTGTTTTCTTTTTTTTTTGTGCGACGGCAATAGTAGGGTGAAGGGATTAGTTTAATCCCTAATGATCCCTTTTAACCTAATACTAATCTTACATAGCGAGCCCTAAGCCCGGTTAGATTAGTTTCAACCCAACGCAATAATAAAACCCGTTATTCATTTAATTAAGTTAAACGAATATATATAATTTATAATCAATATAAATTATAACCGCGTCTTTCGTTCGTAATTACCAATTAAACGAGTTAAGTGGATTTAGTGTTCGTTGCCCTCGGTGTAACTCTTACGGGTCATAACTCGGTTAGCCACGTTAATTTATCGGGTCCGAACATATTAAATCCAAAAGTCTCCCACTTGGTCGGACCACGATAAAATCTCAACATAAACAGTCAGCGGCGCTCTAGCTACACATGACTGCCCCTAATAAGTTATGATACTTTAAAGTCATTAACCAAGCAATAAGTTTATAGTAAGAACTTACTATGACAATTCAATAGACTTACGGTAATCGTCGTCATTTATCATTTCTGTAAAAGACATCAATTGAAGCAATGAGACATGGATTAAGTTCATTCTCATACGGGTTCAACCATTATAGTTCTCGATCAAGATTCAAAATGGTCCATTCAAACACACAGTCTGTTTGGGTAAGGCCTTACACTTCTCCAGTTTGAATCAACGAGGGCGCCAAGATGTCTAACTGTTACATAGCATGTAAGAGTACATAATCCCTTATTGACTACATACAGCTCCCACTGAACTTCAGAATTATTCCTAATTAAAGCCTTTATAACTGGCAGTTACGCGACAGCGGTTGACAATAATTAAAGAATATTCCTTCGGTAAACAAGAGTTCTAATATATCTCAGGTCAGAGGATACTAAATGAGTATACCAATATATCAAAAAACATCTTATGATTACAATCCATGAAGATGATTTGAAACGAGTTACTTCCAACGTCATTCACAATGAGGTCTGCGAATTTGGATGTCAACTACTTGAGCCGAAATTCAGAATAGTCTTAATTCAGAATCATTCCCATGAGTCTGATCGACTACGGATAATTTAGAATACAATATTCATGGATTAAACGTATTAAAATCGAACACAGTTAAAAACTTTAGAATTCAAATAAATAAATTCAAACGAATTTAGAAACTGTTAAATGTTCGTACATCCAAATACTAAATCAAAACTCAAAGTTAGCTATTCTAAGCCCGATGGCATTCCTATGCTCATCATGTTTGTCCTGTGTCATGGGCTTAGTAAACGGGTCTGCTAAGTTTTGATCTGTGTTTACTTTGCTTTTCATGATGTATCTATGTTCCACAATTTCCCGTATCAAGTGGAACTTCCTATGAATGTGCTTTGCCTTTTGATGAGATCTGGGCTCTTTGGCTTGGGCAATAGCACCAGTATTATCACAAAATATCTCGATTGGTTTTTGTATGCTTGGAACCACATCGAGATCGGTTATGAACTTCTTCATCAACACTGCTTCCTAAGCAGTGTCTAAGGCAGCAATATATTCGGATTCGGTGGTTGAATCAGCCACTACACTCTGCTTGGAGCTTTTCCATGAAACAGCTCCTCCATTTAGAGTGAACACGAATCCTGATTGAGAGCGAGAATCATCTCGGTCAGTTTGAAAACTAGCATTAGTGTAACATCTTACAGTGAGCTCTTCTTCCACTCCTCCAAAGATTAAAGACATATCTTTAGTTCTTCTCAAGTACTTAAGAATGTTCTTGACAACAGTCCAATGGGCCATGCCAGGACTTTGCTGGTAACGACTAGTCATGCTTAAGGCACACGAGACGTCAGGTCTTGTACATAACATTGCATACATGATAGAACCAATCGCCGAAGCGTATGGAACTGCTTCCATTCGCTTATTTTCAATGTCCGTAGAAGGTGATTGCGATTTGTGCAGCACGGTTCCTTTAGTCATAGGAACACCTCCTTTCTTGGAGTTTTCCATCTTAAAGTGTGTCATCATTTTGTCAATGTATGTGCTTTGATTTAGCCATAGAAGCCGCTTGGATCTATTTCTGTAGATCCTGATTCCTAGAATGTAAGCTGCTTCTCCAAGATCTTTCATTGCAAAACAAGATCCCAACCATTGTTTAACTTCATTAAGCATAGGGATGTTGTTTCCAATGATCAGTATATCATCTACATACAAGATGAGGAATGATATAGAGCTCCCACTAGCTTTCCTGTAAACACAAGGCTCATCTTCATTTTTGACAAAACCAAACTCTTTGGTTTTTTTTGGTCAAAACGAAGATTCCAGCTGAGAGATGCCTGTTTAAGTCCATAAATGGACTTATTCAGTTTGCACACCCTTTTAGGATATTTTGGATCGACAAAACCTTCAGGCTGAACCATATAGACATCTTCAGAAAGATGTCCATTAAGAAAAGCGGTTTTGACAACCATTTGTCATATCTCATAGTCATATTATGCAGCGATGGCAAGTAATATCCTGATCGACTTGATCATAGCAACGGGCGAAAAGGTTTCTTTATAATCAATACCCTCAATCTGAGTGTAACCTTTCGCAACTAGCCGTGCTTTATAAGTGTGTACCTTTCCATGCATGTCGGGTTTTCTTTTGAAAAGCCATTTGCTTCCTATTGCCCGAGATTCGGAAGGTAACTCAACCAAGTCCCAGACTTGATTTTCACGCATGGATTACATCTCAGCATTCATGGCTTCCCGCCATTTCTCAGATTCCAGATCTGAGATAGCAGATTTGTAGTTAGCAGGTGCGTCATTAGAGTCAGCTACTACCAGAACTTCAGCACCCTCAAGATTCCAAAGATATCTTTCAGGTTCCTTACGAGTCCTGCTACTTCTGCGAATGCTAGTGTTCTCGTCTGATTCATTTGCAATGACTTCTGGTGCATCAGACTTTCCGACTTCATCAGCGGTAGTTTGTGTGACATCTGGGTGTTTTCCGCCACCGGGCGGGGTGTCACAGTTTGTGATTCTCGAACTTCTTCGAGATCCACAACATTGTTTCCTGTTCCTCGATCAAGAGCTTCTTTCTCGAGAAAGTGTCCCCTCCTTTTGATGGAAATAATGTTTGCATCAGGATGGTAGAAATATAATCCGCTTTTGTTACAGTATCCGACGAAAACAAATTTTTCGCCTCGAGGATCGAGCTTGTCATCAGAATCGCTAGTGACGTAAGCATCACATCCCCATACTCTAAGGTAAGACAAATTGGGTTTATGCCCATGCCATATCTCATATGGGGTTTTGTCTACCCTTTTAGTCGGTACTAGATTGATAATGCGAGCGACGGTCATAAGAGCATAGCTCCATAAGGAGTGAGGCAAGTTTGTCCTACACATCATCGATCGGACCATGTTTAGCAGGGTTCGATTTCTCCTCTCGCACACGCCATTGAGCTGGGGTGTGCCAGGTGGAGTGGGTTGTGAAATTATTCCATGTTCCTTTAGATGATTGAGGAATTTTGAACGGAGATATTCACCACCTCGATCTGATCGAAGTGTTTTTATCGTTTTGCCGAGTTGATTTTCTACTTCGTTTTGAAACTCTTTGAACTTTTCAAAAGTTTCATGCTTGTGTTTCATCAAATAGACATAAGCATATCGACTGTAATCGTCGATGAATGTAACAAAGTATCTTTCATGATTTCTAGACATCGTTCTGAAAGGACAACATACATCAGTATGTATGAGTGCTAGCAGATCGTTAGCCCATTCACCTACATGGGTGAAGGGGTGTTTAGTGAGTTTTCCAGCTAAGCAAGACTCGCAGTCATCAAAGGAATCAGGTCCAGTGGATTCGAGAATTCCATCAGATTGAAGCCTTTTCAAACGTGCCTTGCTTATATGGTCAAGTCTACAATGCCATAGATAAGTATCATTCGTACTAGATTTGGCACGTTTAGAAAGATTACAAATGTTATTGTTTGTGTGAACATCTACCTCGTAGATACCATTTCGAGGATTAGCCTCAAAATAAAAAACATCATTTAAGTAAGCAGAAATGGAAATCCCATTAAAAACATACTTGAAACCTTGTTCAAACAATAAAGAAACTGAAATAATGTTTCTGGTTAAACCAGGTACAAACAAACAATTATTCAAAATAACTACAAGGCCAGAAGGACATGAAAGATGATATGTTCCAGTTGCAAGAACTGGTACTCTCTTCCCATCACTAATGATGAGCCCCGTGTCACCTTGTTTCAGCTTCTTCCACTTTTCAGGCTCCTGCAAGACATTAACGATGTGGTAACCACATCCGGTATCAAATACCCATGTGTTGCTAGAGACACTAAAAAGTTCAATAACATAAATAGAAGTACCTGAAGCGCCTTCTCCGGAGGCCATCATTTTTCTCAGCTTAGCCAGATATTCAGGGCAGTTTCTTTTCCAGTGCCCCGACTTGTTGCATTCAAAACACTAACGCTCTTTAGGAGGGGGTGGTTTTGGTTTTGCAACGACCTTGTTATTGTTGGTGGCGCAATTGACAGCAACATTAACTTTCTTCTTGCCTTTGCTGTTATAACCCCTTTTCTTGGGGTTGGGCTTCTTAACACCACCAGATCTGACCATCAAAACTTGGTTTTGCTTTGGGATATTCATCTCGGTTGTTTTGAGCATACCATGTAGCTCAGCAATAGGCTTTACCCATGCATTCATGTTGTAGTTCATTACGAACTGGTCGTAAGAGCTAGGGAGGGAGTTCAAGATGAAGTCACCTGCCATTTCATCTTCCATAGGGTTACCAAGTTTGGTCATCTGGTCAATATAACCTTTCATCTTAAGCACATGAGCGCTAACTGATGAGCCCTCTTGCATTTTACAGCTAATAAGTTGTTTCATGGTGTCATGGCGTTCTTGTCGGGCCTGTTTCTGAAACATGCCTTTAAGTTGCTCAATCATATCAAATGCAGCCATGTCTTCCATGTTCTTCTGGAGATCAGGAGACATGGTGGCTTGCATAAGGCAGGCTACCTCAACGGCATCCTCCTTATGCTTATCCCAGGCCTTACGCGCAGCAGCGTTATTAGCCTCGGGCTGATCAGGAACTGGGGCTTCCAGAATATAGAGCTTTTTCGCAAACTTGAGAACTATTTTCAAGTTGCGGTGCCACTCGATGAAATTGGTGTTATCGAGTTTTTCTTTCTCAAGTATAGACTTGAGAACGAAGGAGTGATTGTTTTCAGAAGACATCTGACAAATAAGCAAAATAATATAGTTAGTATTATCGATGTATTATTCCTTATTTAATTAATGACCCATTAACAATAATAAGAATAAGGATTGAGAGTCTAGCTATGTCAATTGCTAAAGGCAGCTGGGGCATACAACATTAGCAAGTGGGTAGGTAGACCGACAATGATTGTCAATTGCAAAAATGCGCAACTCTCCAATATGAGGCCGCTATGACAACTTTTGTCAATGCATTGATACGTTTAGCCTCATCTATGCTCACTTTTACTCTCTAGACAGCTGGGGCATGTAGCAAGAGAGGAAAAGTAATAGTCGTCCTAAAACTAGGTACTTGTGGAAGAGTCCGGATGTGTCAACGAAACTCTTGCACCTTGGAAGGATACAACTACACATCAAATGCGGTGTTGTGGCTCCAAACATTGATGTTTTGCTATATGCTCCAAGTGTTCCTTAAAATAGGATAGCATAGACTATTGATTTTAAATATGGGTTTCAATTTTAGTAATTACCGAATAGGGTCAAGATCCAGTTTTACTAAATTAATTCGTGACAGTCAGATGAACCCTTTCATCTCTCAGGACACTTAGTTTAAATAACATATTAAAACTAAGTCTTGTCGCGACATAAATAACCGATTAAAAGTTAATAGTTAAACTATTAAGTTACAAGTTTTAGAAAGTCAAAATTAGTTTAAGTTTCCAAAACGTACTGGTTATTTTAAATTATAAAACAAACTAGTCGTTTTATAAAAATTTTCACAAGTTGTAAAAATATGTTTAGAACTTGTTTTTATCTGATTGTGAAATTATTTTAAAACTCTTTTTAAAAATGGTTTGGTATTAGGTTGGTATGTTACAACACTTATAAAATAAAGCAACCACAATAGCAAAGCAAATAAATATGTAAATCTTTATGGCTAAAAATTTGTTTGGTCTTGCCAGAGCCTTTTAGCAAGACCAAACTAGGTCACGGGGTCACAACACATAAACAACCACAATGATGGACTTGAGTGCATCTTGTTGTCTTGAGTATCTCCCACTGACTCCTAGATCCGTGTTGTCTTCAGTCTTTCGTCCGGGTCTTTAATGTTACAATTTTACAAAAAAATATATAAAATAAAAGAACCCTAATCTATTACAACTTTGAACCATCAAAGTGGCCAAAACCATAAAACCAAAAACAGAATTATATTACAACACAACCACAAGGTCTGGCCAGATTTACATATTTTTATCATAATCACAATAATTATTCGGGCAAACTATTGGTCAAGAATAATAAACTTGTTGACCACAACTTTGTTGCCCAATATAATACATAGATCAGAAACTTAAAAAAACTTTAAGTTTGTGATTTATAACCGGTTAAAAGGAGACCGGTACCGATTTGCATGTTGTAAGCAAGGCTCTAATACCACTGTTGGGGTTTCAGTGCTATCTTTTAGATTTTAATAATATCAAAACGGGTTTGACAAATATAATAATTAAACCGGTAATTATTAACGCAGCGGAAAGTTAACATTAAAACCTATACCAAAAGTGAAACCGACAGGATTCGGTTACAGACATGTAAATACGGTTATAACTAATCTACCGATGAGATGAATTATACCTTTGGTTAATTTAATAACCGTTTGAGACACCGAGATACAACGAACGGTTGCTAGAAACGAACACGAACTTGTCACCATAATCAAACACGGATGAAAGAATTAATGGATTCTTGTTCAAATCCAAAATTATAAAAAGGACATTCCTTTTTTTTTCTTTGAACATGCGGCTGTATCAAGAAAAGAAAAAAAAGGTTCTTGCTAACTTTTTCTTTTGTTTTTTTTTGTGCGACGGCAATAGTAGGGTGAAGGGATTAGTTTAATCCCTAATGATCCCTTTTAACCTAATACTAATCTTACATAGCGAGCCCTAAGCCCGGTTAGATTAGTTTGAGCCCAACGCAATAATAAAACCCGTTATTCATTTAATTAAGTTAAACGAATATATATAATTTATAATCAATATAAATTATAACCGTGTCTTTCGTTCGTAATTACCAATTAAACGAGTTAAGTGGATTTAGTGTTCGTTTCCCTCGGTATAACTCTTACGGGTCATAACTCGGTTGGCCACGTTAATTTATCGGGTCCGAACATATTAAATCCAACAGTCTCCCACTTGGTCGGACCACGATAAAATCTCAACGTAAACAGTTAGCGGCGCTCTAGCTACACATGACTGCCCCTAATAAGTTATGATACTTTAAAGTCATTAACCAAGAAATAAGTTTATAGTAAGAACTTACTATGACAATTAAATAGACGTACGGTAATCGTCGTCATTTATCCTTTCTGTAAAAGAAATCAATTGAAGCAATGAGACATGGATTAAGTTCATTCTCATACGGGTTCAACCATTATAGATCTCGATCAAGATTCAAAATGGTCCATTCAAACACACAGTCTGTTTGGGTAAGGCCTTACACTTCTCCAGTTTGAATCAACGAGGGCGCCAAGATGTCTAACTGTTACATAGCATGTAAGAGTACAGAATCCCTTATTGACTACATACAGCTCCCACTGAACTTCAGAATTATTCCTAATTAAAGCCTTTATAACTTCAGAATTATCCCCGTAAATCAACCGAAATGGTGTAGAACCAGTCGGTGTCCGATAAGCCGTACGGAGAGCCAAGAAAGCGTCATCTAACTTGTCTGACCAATCCTTTCGATTGGCTCCGACCGTTTTCTCCAGAATTCGCTTGATGCCCCGGTTACTCACTTCCACTTGCCCACTCGTTTGTGGGTGATAAGCTGTAGCAAGACGATGGGTCACCCCATATCTCTGCAATGCTCGATCCATCTGTGCGTTGCAGAAGTGAGTACCTCTATCACTGATAATTGCTTTGGGGACACCAAAACATGCAAACAACCTCCTCAAAAATATAACTACAACCCTGGCATCATTAGTGGGTAAGGCTTGAGCCTCAACCCACTTTGAAACATAGTCAACGGCCACCAGGATGTACTTGTTCCCACGTGAATTCGGGAACGGGCCCATGAAATCAATACCCCATATGTCAAAAACTTCAACCACCAGGCTAACGGTCTGGGGCATCTCATCACGAGATGAGATATTGCCAACCCTCTGGCAAGCATCACATGCTCTAATCATCTCCCGAGCATCATGATAAATGGAAGGCCAGTAAAAGCCTGCATCAAATACTTTTCTCGCAGTCACACTCACACCATGATGACCACCAGTGGGTCCCTCATGGCAGTGTTTCAATACTGACCTCGCCTCATCTCCAAAAACACACCTACGGACTATCTGATCAGCGCCAATCCTAAACAGATAAGGATCATCCCATATATAATGCTTCACATCAGCAAAGAATTTCTTCTTTTGCTGATGCGTCAAACCATGAACCAGATATCCGTGGGATAGATAGTTTGCCAGATCAGCAAACCATGGTAAACCCTGCTCCTGTGTGCTCAAAATCATCAACATCTCATGTGGAAACTGATCATCAATCAAATCAATACGTATCTCCTCACGCTCTTGATCCTCAAGTCGTGATAGATGATCAGCCGCGACATTCTCAGCTCCTTTCTTGTCACGTATCTCAATGTCAAACTCTTGTAGCAACAGAATCCAACGAATAAGTCTTGGCTTCGCATCCTGCTTGCTAAACAAAAAGCGAAGGGCTGCATGATCAGTGTAAACGATGGTCTTCGAAAGAACTAAATAAGATCGGAATTTATCAAACGCGAAGACCACCGCAAGCAACTCCTTCTCTGTGGTTGTGTAATTCTCCTTAGCATCATTGAGCGTCTTGCTTGCGTAATAAATGGGATGAAAATGCTTGTCCCTACGCTGACCCAAGACCGCTCCAATGGCATAATCGCTCGCATCACACATGATCTCAAATGGTAAACTCCAATCGGGAGCTACCATGATCGGTGCATTAACAAGCTTCTCCTTCAGGAGCTCAAATGCACTCAAACAACCAGCATCAAACTCGAAAGGCACATACTTTTCGAGTAGTCTAGTCATCGGATGGGAAATCTTGGAGAAATCCTTGATGAAACGGCGGTAGAAACCCGCATGTCCAAGGAAATTCCGAATAGATCTCACAGATGTGGGAGGTGGAAGCTTGCTAATAGTCTCAATCTTGGCTCTATCAACCTCGAGCCCTGCCTCCGAGACCTTGTGCCCTAGCACAATACCTTCACGAACCATAAAATGACATTTTTCCCAATTAAGCATCAGGTTCGTCTCCTCACAACGAGCTAACATACGCTCCAGATTTGAAAGACATGAATCAAAGGAACTCCCGAATACAGAAAAATCATCCATGAAAGCCTCCATGGAGTCCTCGATCATATCATGAAAGATGGCGACCATACATCACTGGAAAGTGGCTGGAGCGTTACATAGCCCAAAAGGCATGCGTCGGTACGCAAATGTGCCATACAGACATGTAAACGTGGTCTTTTCCTGATCCTCCGGTGCAATGGGGATCTGGAAATAACCTGAGAAACCATCAAGAAAACAGTAGAACTGTTTCCCAGATAAACGCTCCAGCATCTGATCAATAAAGGGCAACGGAAAGTGGTCCTTTCGAGTAGCATCATTGAGTTTGCGATAATCAATGCAGACTCGCCATCCGGTAACTGTACGAGTAGGAATTAACCCATTCCTCTCATTCTGAACCACTGTCATCCCTCCCTTTTTAGGGACAACCTGAACGGGACTCACCCATTTAGAATCAGAAATAGGATAGATGAGTCCGGCATCCAACAACTTTATCACCTCCTTCTTCACAACCTCCTGCATATTGGGATTCAGTCGTCTCTGAGGTTGCCTCACAGTTTTGTAATCCTCCTCCATCAAGATACTGTGAGTACAGAAGGAAGGGCTTATGCCCTTGATATCCATCAACTTCCAGGCAATCGCCTGCTTATGAGCCTTTAGCACACTGATCAACCTCATCTTTTCACCCTCTGTTAAATCAGAAGAAATAATGACAGGCAATTGAGATCCTTCACCCAAGAATGCATACTCAAGATGAGAATGTAAATCCTTAAGCTCTAAAGAAGGAAGAATCTCAACATATGGCTTTTCAGCCGGATCATTACGAACAATCACCTCACATACCTCAGCCTCTTAGGGAGGGTTACTAGCCAGAACTCGCATATCACGCTCATGGGAATAAGCGGTCGTCTCTATTTCCTGGTTCTCCCTAACCAAGATCTGAGTATCAGTGTGATCAGATGTCACCAAACTCTTGATAGTGCCTGAAACCTGTGACCAGAGCGTATCCATAAAGTATAATGTATCATCCTGTTCATGGGTGTGTCGCATGGAACGAGAGACATCAAATGTCACAGTCTCATCAGCAACTCTCAGAGTGAGCTTACCATCAGAAACATCAATCAATGCTCCAGCGGTAGCTAAGAATGGACGACCAAGAATCAATGGAACGCGGTCGTCCTCATCCATATCTAGAATTACGAAATCCACGGGGAAGACAAACTTGTCAACTTTCACCAACATATTCTCCACAATTCCCAGTGGATATTTGACTGATCGATCAGCCAACTGAATGCTCATGCGAGTGGGAAGAAGCTCACCTAGGTCTAGCTTTGCATAAACAGAGTATGGCATCAAATTGATGCTAGCACCTAGATCAGCAAGAGCATTGGTAACAGATAAGCTACCAATAAAACAAGGGATAGTGAAACTACCCGGATCAGTCATCTTCTGCGGTAACTTATTCTGAACCGCTGCTGAGCACTCCTCACTCAAGGTCACTCTCGAAATTTGCTCTAACTTCTTCTTATTTGTAAGAAGATCCTTGAGGAACTTAGCATATTTCGGCATATGCTGGAGTGCTTCCACAAAGGGTAAGTTCACCTTGAGTTGTTTAAAGATCTCAAGGAACTTCTCGTACTGCTCATCATAACGGTGCTGAGCCACCCTACCAGGATATGGAAGTTTACTAATATCAATCGATGGCTCATACCTCCTCCTAGACACTACTGGTCCCTCAATAGCTCTCTCAACCACTTTCTCAGTCTCAACTATCTCAGGTCCTGCTGGTTGTGTTGTACTTGCTGGGCAGAGCCTAGAATGCACCGTACCAGCAGGAGCCTTTATCTCTATCTCCTCATCAACCTCATCATCAGTATACGGAACAGGTTTCTCAACCTCACCAAGTGTCCTACCACTCTTAGTAACAATCGCATTGGCCTGATGGTGCGCATTTGGGTTCTTCTCCGTGTGAGCCGGAAGAGAACCTGCCTGCCTCTCAGTCAAAGAACTCGCGATCTGACCCATAGTCCTTTCAAGGTTCTTCAATGCATTACCCTGACTATGGATCAATGTATCATACTCTCTAAACTTGGCGTTCGACTCTTATTGATGTTGGGTCTGCTGCGTCATAAACGGTGTCAATGCTTGAGCCTGCTGTGCCATCATGTCTTCCAACGAACTCTTTCTCTCACCCTGCATGCCACCACTCGAACTACTACCCTGACCCTGATATGATCCGCCTCCTGAACTACTACCCTGACCTTGATACGAACCCTGAGGACGCTGCTGGAATCCCGGTGGATTCTGATTTCTCCAACTAAATCCAGGATGATTCTTCCAGTTAGGATTGTAAGAATTGCCAAAAGCAGTATTCTGAAATCTCGTCTGACCACTGGAATAATCACCCTGACCATAAGAACCAATAGACTTGCCCCCTGCATAATCAACGTGCTCAACATCATCGGTGGGGGAAATCGGACAATCAACAGTATCATGTGCACCTCTACAAATCTCACAAGTCTGCACCTTCTTCTGCTGCAAATCTTTCACCATCTTTGTCAATGCCTCGACCTGCGCTAACAGAGTTGTATTGGAATCAACCTGATGTACTCCACGCGGTGTGGAAGTAACTGGTGCTCGAGTATCCGGGTACTCAAAGCTGCTCATGGCGAGATCCTCATATAAATCATTGCACTCCTCAACAGTCTTCGTGGTCAACAGATTGCCACCGGCTGTGGTATTTATGATGTTCCTAATCGCAGGAGTGACACCATTGTAGAATTTCTCAACTAACGACCAAGACTCGATACCATGGTGGGGACAGTTATGCAGCAACTCCTTGAAACGTTCCCACGTCTCATAAAAAGTCTCGTCCGGCCGCATCTGAAAAGACTCGATGAAGCACCTCAAACGTGCAGTCTTAGCAGGAGGGAAATACTTTTTCAAGAACTTCTCCTGCATGTCATCCCAAGTGGTAATGGAACCTAGGGGAAGGGACTCTAGCCAACTGTGGGCTCGATCAGTGAGGGAGAATGGAAAAAGACGCAACTTGCATGCGTTCTCAGTAACACCATTTACCTGGAAGGTTTCACAAATACGCGCGAAACGTGAGAGATGAGAGTTCGGATCCTCCGATGGTAATCCGTGAAACTGAACAGTGTTCGTCACCATTGAAATGATTTGAGGTGGGATAGACCAATTGTTGGCCTGGATCGGTGGACAAGCAACGCTAGATCTAGCACCAGCCGCGGTCGGTCTGGCGTAGTCGACAATGACTCGACGAACAGGTGGCTGATCACCCATGACGGTATCGGGAACAGAAACTGACTCGGAAGAAACTGACTCAGAATAAGAACCGCTTGCGTACTCGGTGTATCCGGAATGCTCAGAATCGTCGGTCTCTGTCTCAGTAACATACTCGGGCTCCTCAGGAATGTCGATACGATGTTCGGGGTTAGGTAAAGAAACAAACTCGGGTGGGCCGGAAGATCGGATGCGGCGCATAAACTAAGAAGAAGAGATAAAGAAGAGAAAAAAATGACACTAAAAAGAAGAAATAAAGAAGCGAGAAAATGACGAGTTAAGCTAAAACTACTAACTAACTAAACTAACTAAATTAACTACAATTAACTAAACTAACTAAAAGAACAAATAACAAGCAAAGGCACTAAAACTAGGGATTTCAAATAGCAAGTAGTGGAAACTAAACTAAAGAACTAAACTAAGCATAATAAAAAAACAAATAATTAACTAAAAAGCAAGTAAAAAGTGGTTAGTTTAAATTGAATTCAAGGCTAGGATGTTACATCTTTGACTTAAATTCATTTGATTATTAAACATAGCATTCAATTGTATGTTACATCTTTTGAGTAAAGAGGACAATTATGTTTCAACTTCTTGGCTCACTATAAATACTAGGGTGAACCTAGTTGTGAGAGACACTTGAACTCACTAAAACATGTTCTTGATTTCTCTCATTCTTCTAAAGTTCTTATAACACTCTCTTCTTTTCAAAATGCATTTTCGGGTGCTAGAGTCCTCCCCGGCTGTACATACAGCTTCGGCCGTTGTACCCTGGGAAACATTCGAGTTCTCTTGGGAGACTCAGAATTTGTTTTAAGGGACCCTTGTCAATACACGAAGCCTCGGCCACCTTGTTATTTTTCTTCTTTTGTACTTATTATTTCCTTTATTTCAATTGTATTCTCGTATTGTAATTTACCACTTTATTTGATTTTTGTATTGTAATTGAATCATTATAAGTTATTTTAATTTTTTATGCGAACGGTTCCTACAATCTTAAAACAAATTTTTTTTAAAACACCATTCGTATTTAAAAAAAATAATAATAAGTCATTGTTTGTCTCTCAAAGTTGGACTTAGAGAACTTACACTTGACTACCGGGTTTTATTTACAAAGAAAGTGGTTCATATATACCATTTGTTGGTTTTGATTGAGTGTATTTTTGTTTATGTATAAAAGCTTTTGTAGTTTTTATTTGTTAATGGTGATTCAATTTCTTTTCAACTTTCAGTTTGTTTAAAAGTTTTGAAACCTTCTATTGGTATTTATAAGTCAAAAGTGGTTTTACTTTGATAAAAAACGTTGCTTGGTTTTATTAAGTTGGTGAAATAATTTATTTTTTTAATTACTTCGATCATGTGAGTGTTTATTTTCTTTGATATGTTCAAAATAAAAAGGAAACATAACATTAAACCATTTGAAATTGATGCGAACCGTGTGGTATATGAAAATATGTTTGGATCGTAACTCAGGTTTTAAATTTGTAAAAAGGAAAAACCCAACAAGTTCACACAATCGGCAAGTGTACCGGTCGTATGTAGCAAGTCAAGTAAGTCCGGATATCGTACCCAAAGATCTGAGTTTGGCGTCCTTCAGTACTGGATCTCTATCGACTTCTAACCGTTGTAAAAGACTTGAGTTTAGATTTTAAAGACTAAATTAAACAAACAAGAGACAATTTATCTAAAATTACTCTAAGAATAAGATTTAAACTAAGGAAAATTATCTAAAATAAACTAGGGGTAAAAACTTAACAAAATGAAAACTAAAGGTAGAAATAAGCTAAAAGAGAACTATGGGTGGAGTGATGACTATTTAGGCGGGAATCCTGATGATAATATGACAATTCTCGGTTTTCTAGATATGTCGGCACCGGATCTGAGAATATATCTACACAAAATAATCTAACACATCAGTACCTACTACTAAGGTCTCGTGGGTGCTAGAAAGTCCTAAAATAGATATGTGAAGCTCACGGTGTGAGGAATGTTTACAAATCACTCCCGGATGTCTAAGGGATCCTAAACTAGCTCACCTCTCGGCTTACAAGTCCATTTATCCTAGAAACTGACCCAATCATTAAACTAAAATAACGGGATCAATCGGTTTATGACAAATCAAGACTAGATAACACAAGTTGCTAGTTTTTATTAAGCAAAACCTACTCCCGTAGTATTTTAACCTAAACCAACTAACAAAAGGATGAAATCTACAAATCCTCACCTTCCGGTAACGAATCCGGCTAGCACATTGGCTCAAATCCACAAATCAATCTTATCTTATGAGTATCTATTCCTAGATCTACTCAAATGATGATTAAATCTAGTAGACTAACCACCAAAAATGTGAAATCTATTATCAAGTTATCAAATCAAGATAATATTATCCACAATCAAGTCAAGATCTCAACATGAATCATAAAGTCAACACACATATTGCATACAAGATCATCATAAACCAACTTTCTTAATAGAACATCCAACCAACATATCATGAACAACAAAAAATCATCATATCATCATCAATTATCCATAATGCCTAAATAGTCATACTAAATCTAGCCAATCATCATCCCAATCATCAAATCAAACATAAAAATCACTAGATCTAACAACATTGTATATAGAAGATGAACAAAGATTAAAAGAAGAGGAATTTAGATACACCAACCACCAAAAACTCCTCCAATCTTCAAATCAATGCTTTATCTTCACCAAATTAGCTCTAGATCTTCAAATTCTTCCTTGATCTTCACCTAACAGCAGCAAAATCTTCAATCCAAGCTTCAATCTTCAAGATCCATCTTCTAAACCCAAAGATCAAGCTTCAAATCTCTAAGTTTAGCCTCTAAATCCTTGAATCAAAGCTCAAATATGCTCACAAACCCTCAAAACCCTTGTATTCAGCCTTTTTGTGTGTTTGGGTGAAGAGATGCTCCCCTAAAAGTCCCCAAAATGTTGTTTATATAGTGAATTTTTAGGGATTTACGCGTCTGGGGGCCCAGCGGGTCGCTGGCGAGGAAGGATAGGCGCCCAGCGGCCCTCCGGGTGGCTGACTGACACGCGTACGGCTGATTACACCAAAATCAGTGAACAAGGGTCCCCAGCGGGTCGCTGGGGAGGATGGATAGGCGCCCAGCGGCCCTCCGGGCTGGCAGATTTATGAAAATAGGCTTTTGGGCCCGATGGGTCTTGGGCTTGGCCTCCAAAACAGATTTCACTTGATTTTCTTTCCGTTTATGTCCCGAATCCGCCTCTTTTGTTCGAACTTACCTAAAACCAAAACAAAATAAAATAAATAACTAAAAACCAAATATATTTACATAAAATAAGATTAAAATGTGGTTAAATATATATAATAAACCCATGTGTTTTGCAACACATCAAATATCCCCACACTTAACCTTTTGCTTGTTCCTAAGCAAAATATTTACAAGCACATCCAACACAATTCCCAAACAAATACGCCTTCATTGAGTAAAATCAAATTTGAACCGCGGAATCCATAACTTTATTATTATGTTTATTATAACGATCAAAGATTTACAACCCAACTAGCACGATGAAGCAATTTTGAAACCAAAGTCTACCTAATCAAGCTTTGTTCACCTTCAAGTATCAAATTATACATACTTGCACCCCTCACTATCACTCAAGCACTCGGGCTACATATGAACTTTAGGAGTGAACTCTCAATACCAATTAAAGCAGTGCAATATAAACATAAGCTTGTATGCCAATCATATCTCCACCTACTGACAAGAAAATAAACAAGAATCAAGAGGTCTTTATTCGGGTTGTAATGTGGCTAGGGCTAGGGGTAGGATAAACAAAGGAAAAACTAACGAAAAGTGCTAAAAACCCGGCTTTGTCAATATCTAAACAATCAAAACAACTAACTTGTAACCAAAAACCAAAACTTGGATCCCAAACCTAATATACTATCAACTTAGGGTCAATTTTCTTACCCTTTTTCTTATTATCTCAACATCTTTTTTTTTTCTTTTTTCTCCCTTTTTTTTCTTTTTTTTTCTTTTTTTTTGTAAACATTTATTCATACTTTCTGACTATAAACAAACTTCTAAAAACTTCTCGAAATTTCAAACTACTTAAAACAATAAAAAGCTTTGTTTAAACACTAACTTAGCCGGATTTTCAAACACTTGGTCCAAAGCAAAAGGTTTAAATATATACGAAAGGGAATGGCTAAATGGGTTAAACAAATAAAAAGGCTAAGGCTCAGAAGGGGTAACTAGGGAAAATATATAAAGAGAAAGGTATATACAGGTCGGAATAGGTGAATCCTAAATGCCTCAATCATATTCTTGTTTTAATTTCAAGTCTAAGGTCTCAAAATGTATCAAAGCATACAAGTTCTATAACTGCAACTACAATAATGGTCAAACTCTCAGAAAAAGAATAATGAGCATATATATAATCAAGTAAAGCTCAATAATCAGGCTCAAATCCTCACAAGACAAGGGTATGGGATAATGATGCAAGCATTGTATAATTTTTAACTATCTGGTTCACTCCACTATCTTAGGCATCCCAAGATTTTATTTTTATTGAAAATGCTAGTTAGGAAAACTTTTCTCATTTTATTTAGTTATATTAAATATAAAAGTTAAGAACCCGCAAATCCAAACCGACCAACCTTTTGTCAACGATTTACATTGAATGAGACGCGTTTTTTTGTGCATAAAGATGACAAAAAACGGGACAAGCCTTTTAAAAGAAAATAACTTTTTATTCTATTTTTGTATTTTTCAGAATTTTCAATTTTTTTGTATTTTTTTAATGATTTTCTGATTTGATTTTTTTTTAATAAGAAAAAGTGAACCGAACCACTCCCGAATGGAGATTGAGTACGGGAGTGGTTTGATAGAAAAAACAAATAAAAATCTAACTATAAAATCCATCCCCACACTTGAAACACACATTGTCCCCAATGTGTGAAACAAATATAAAAATGAAAGAAGAAAAAGAAAAAGAATAGAAGATACTCCCCTGGTATGTACGGACCCACGGGGGCGACATAATATATATAACCCATGGGGGCGTAGAAAAAGCAAGAGAAGAAGACCAGTGTAGAAAGATCTCTCGAAATAATTAAATATAAATCCAATTCACGCGCGTCGTAGAGAATCATCCAAGCATAGTCAAACAAAATAACATCAGATATGTACAATAAAGATAAACATAGAGAACTGAAATAAAACTATATACACAGCCACACCAACCCGAGTACAAATATCCAAAATATCCCCCGCATGTCACGATCAAGTCAGAATATATACAACCCATGAAAAATAAAAACAAAATAACACAAAAGAAACCAAGGGAACAAAACCCCAGGTTAATATGGTGATGAGGCTGATGCGGTGTCGGATCAGGGATCTTGAGATAATCGATAATACGCTGCATCATACTGCGTATACCACCCTGCTCTGTCCTAAAATGATCAAAATCCTGTCGTAAACCGGCTAAGGCATCTAGGGGTGGGGGTACCTCGCGGGCTGGCCTGACAGCAGCACGAGGACGGGTGCGTGCTCGTACAGGAGCAGCCACACGCTCTCTGACTGGGATAAACATACGTGGTCCAACTGGAGGGCATATACCCATAGACTGTAGGTCATGATAAGAAATACGATCAGCATCAGGACCCATAGTAAGTGTATCGATCGGATGGGTGTGAAAAACGCGCAAGTTGCTGGCCAACTTCGCTATCTGAATCCCAAGAGCCAACCTACTTGACGGTCCCCGATATGGTCGGGTCACAGCATGTAATATGATGGAGGCCAGGTTGATCTCTCGCTTCGAGATCAGGCAATACATGATAAAAAGGTCATAGAAGTTGACCTTCTCATGACCTTGGTGGCGGCCTAGAATCGTGCATGAAATAACCCTATGCAAATATCGATAAAATGGATCACAAATCGATGAAGCAGTGACACTAGAGAAGAAATCACCATCCCCGATGGTGGTCCAAAATCTAGAAAGCTCTAACTCAGTAATCCCCTCTGGATAGGTGGATTTGTACATCCCCCTAATGGCTGATCTAAAAGTAGGGCTCTGAGACTCTTGGGTGGTGTATAGTCCTAGGTGCATGGCAAATTCAGGAACTGACATGCTATGGACCTGGCGACCTAGACTAAATGTGACAGCTCTATCCATATCAAACTGGTCTCGATGATACTTAATAGTGGAATAAAACTCTAATGTAAGCTCCTTGTACTGATGGCCCTCACTCTTGAACACATTGATCCACCTAGGGGGCACTAACTCCATCAATCTGGCCTCGACGCCTAACTGTCCCATCAAACTCATATCTAATCCCCTAGGCCGAAAATGTTGACATACTCCCAACTTCTGCATCTTGGTATGAGCCTCTGTCGTGACCCGGAATCGTAATATCGGGTGATCTCTGAGATGTTGCCTCTGCTCCACAGGAAAGTCCTCGTCGTACTCGTACCGAGGAAGCGGGATCACACGACGGGTTCTCTTCCGGCTATTGCCAGTGGATGCGGAAGCCTCTGCATCGGCCATATCCTGTAAACAAAATCATGAAGTACCAAAGAGATCCCAGGATTAGCCATCAACTTATTCAATTTTTTTGTGTATTTTAGAACTTAAAAAAAAAAATTTGTTTGTTTTTTTTTGTTTGTTTTTTTTTGTTTGTTTTTTTTTTTGTAAAATAACAAAAACATTTTTACAAGTTGATGGCAAACCGGATGAATCGAATCACTCCCGAATGGAGATTGAGTACGGGAGTGATCGATTGTGGCAATTTAAGCACCCAACACCAACCAATTACACTATTCTTAATCAAAATTAAACTAACATTACTATTTACAAAGTTAACTAGCTCTAATAAAGCAAAGTAACAATTTAACCTAAATAAACCTAACTACCCATAAAAAAAAGACATAAACAGATAAAAGAAAAGAAAATCTTTTTGTGTTTTTATATATTTTTAATGTTTTTTGAGTTTTTTAGTTGTTTAAAACTATAAAGTATTTACACAAATAAAAGAAAGTTATTTATAAAAATATTTTTGTGTTTTTATAATTTTTAAAGAAAATTGGAAATGAGGGCTTTGTTTTTGCAATATAATCCAATCGAACCACCCTCAAATGGAGATTGAGTACAAAGGTGGTCCGGTTTTAACCGTTTAAGCATTCAAACTCAAATCAATTTCATCCAAAAGCATAAAATTCCCCAAAATTTAAAACAAACATGAACCTAAAACTAACCCTTAATCTCTACACTACTAAACTAAACCTAATTGAGCCCTAATATATTGCATTTAAGATAAAAATAAACTAAATTAACCCTAATCTAACTGATTTAAAGAAATTTAAACCTGAATTTTGAAGTTAGAGGTGAATTAGGAGAAATGGTGGTGGTTGTGGCTGTAACAGCAGGCGCAGCAGCTGCACAGGGGTGGTGGTGGTGGTGGGTGTTGGTTTCGATTGATGTGGTGTTGATGGTTGCGTCTGAGATGGTGATGGGGACGGCAGCTATGGTGGTGGTGTTTCGAGTTCAAGTGGAGATCTGCTGCGTGATGGTTTTGGTGGAAAGGTGAAGTTGAACAGAGGTGATGATGGAGGGTGCGGCGGCTGTGGTAACAGTAGATGGAGGATGAAATTGTGCAGATGGAGAGGCGGTGATGGCGAGGGTACAGTGGGAAGAAGCAACATCGGAGGTTATGGTGGTGCGGCGGTGGTGGTGAAGCTGTACAGTTGTGGTGGAGATGGTGAAACGGTTTGTAATAGGGAGTCGTTGATGAAGTAGAGGTGATGATGAAGATGTTGGGTGTGGTGATGTAAGATCGGTGATGAACTGGGTGTGGTGAAAAGAGGAGTAGAAGAAGATGAAGATGGTGGTGAGGTGCAGTGGACGAGGATGGAGATGTGAAGCAGCAGAAATTTTGGTTATATGCAACTTGCTCAATTTGTTTTAGTTCCACCAGCGGGTCGCTGGTGGAAGAAACACATACATATATATTATGCCTTTTTTTTTTAACATAACCAAAACAAATTCGGTTTTTGAATAATCAAAAACTGAGTCCTAATAATGAACTAAGATCCCATATTATGCACTCGAATTCTAACTAAAACAATAATAATAAAAACAGATCGAAGCCTAAACCAAAAAAACTTAAAAACGCGATAACTATTATTTACACGACCCTTGTTATCATCCTTTTTTTTTACTAAAATTAAACTAACTAAAGAAAACCGAACCACTCCCGAATGGAGATTGAGTACGGAAGTGGTTAGATTTAAAATAAAATAAAATAAAAAAAAATAAAAAAAAATAAAAATACGACTACTATGTACAATGGTGAGACCTCTCAAACACTCAAGTATCAATCAAATCGAGGCGCAAGACCTCCCCTCGATCCTCGACACACGTACCTCTCACATATAACTTTAACCTATGACCGTTTACTTTCCATGCTCTCTCATCGTCTTCAATCTCGACAGTCCCATATGGAAAAACCTCTCGAACAGTAAACGGGCCGGACCATCGAGATTTCAACTTCCCGGGAAACAATCTCATCCGGGAGTTGAATAAAAGAACCTGATCCCCACACTTGAAGGTTTTTGTACCTTTCAAGTGTCGATCATGACGCGCCTTTGTCTTCATTTTATAATCATATGAATGTGCGTACGCGTGATCCCCCAACTCCTCTAATTCATGTATCTGATGTAATCGGTGATCTCTAGCACTCGATGTGTCTAGGTTCACCGTCTGTAAAGCCCAAGATGCACGGTGCTCTAACTCAACAGGAAGATGACACGCTTTCCCGTAAATCAACCGAAATGGTGTAGAACCAGTCGGTGTCCGATAAGCCGTACGGAGATCCTAGAGAGCGTCATCTAACTTGTCTGACCAATCTCTGCAATGCTCGATCCATCTGCGCGTTGCAGAAGTGAGTACCTCTATCACTGATAATTGCTTTGGGGACACCAAAACGTGCAAACAACCTCCTCAAAAATCTAACTACAACCCTGGCATCATTAGTGGGTAAGGCTTGAGCCTCAACCCACTTTGAAACATAGTCAACGACCACCAGGATGTACTTGTTCCCATGTGAATTCGGGAACGGGCCCATGAAATCAATACCCCATATGTCAAAAACTTCAACCACCTGGCTAACGGTCTGGGGCATCTCATCACGAGATGAGATATTGCCAACCCTCTAGCAAGCATCACATGCTCTAATCATCTCCCGAGCATCATGATAAATGGAAGGCCAGTAAAAGCCTGCATCAAATACTTTTCTCGCAGTCACACTCACACCATGATGACCACCAGTGGGTCCCTCATGGCAGTGTTTCAATACTGACCTCGCCTCATCTCCAAAAACACACCTACGGACTATCTGATCAGCGCCAATCCTAAACAGATAAGGATCATCCCATATATAATGCTTCACATCAGCAAAGAATTTCTTCTTTTGCTGATGCGTCAAACCATGAACCAGATATCCGTGGGATAGATAGTTTGCCAGATCAGCAAACCATGGTAAACCCTGCTTCTGTGTGCTCAAAATCATCAACATCTCATGTGGAAACTGATCATCAATCAAATCAATACGTATCTCCTCACGCTCTGGATCCTCAAGTCGTGATAGATGATCAGCCGCGACATTCTAAGCTCCTTTCTTGTCATGTATCTCAATGTCAAACTCTTGTAGCAACAGAATCCAACGAATAAGTCTTGGCTTCGCATCATGCTTGCTAAAAAAAAAGCGAAGGGCTGCATGATCAGTGTAAACGATGGTCTTCGAAAGAACTAAATAAGATCGGAATTTATCAAACGCGAAGACCACCGCAAGCAACTCCTTCTCTGTGGTTGTGTAATTCTCCTGAGCATCATTGAGCGTCTTGCTTGCGTAATAAATGGGATGAAAATGCTTGTCCCTACGCTGACCCAAGACCGCTCCAATGGCATAATCGCTCGCATCACACATGATCTCAAATGGTAAACTCCAATCGGGAGCTACCATGATCGGTGCATTAACAAGCTTCTCCTTCAGGAGCTCAAATGCACTCAAACAACCAGCATCAAACTCGAAAGGCACATCCTTTTCGAGTAGTCTAGTCATCGGATGGGAAATCTTGGAGAAATCCTTGATGAAACGTCGGTAGAAACCCGCATGTCCAAGGAAACTCCGAATAGATCTCACAGATGTGGGAGGTGGAAGCTTGCTAATAGTCTCAATCTTGGCTCTATCAACCTCGAGCCCTGCCTCCGAGACCTTGTGCCCTAGCACAATACCTTCACGAACCATAAAATGACATTTTTCCCAATTAAGTATCAGGTTCGTCTCCTCACAACGAGCTAACATACGCTCCAGATTTGAAATACATGAATCAAAGGAACTCCCGAATACAGAAAAATCATCCATCAAAACCTCCATGGAGTCCTCGATCATATCATGAAATATGGCGACCATACATCGCTGGAAAGTGGCTGGAGCGTTACATAGCCCAAAAGGCATGCGTCGGTACGCAAATGTGCCATACAGACATGTAAACGTGGTCTTTTCCTGATCCTCCGGTGCAATGGGTATCTGGAAATAACCTGAGAAACCATCAAGAAAACAGTAGAACTGTTTCCCAGATAAACGCTCCAGCATCTGATCAATAAAGGGCAACGGAAAGTGGTCCTTTCGAGTAGCATCATTGAGTTTGCGATAATCAATGCAGACTCGCCATCCGGTAACTGTACGAGTAGGAATTAACTCATTCCTCTCATTCTGAACCACTGCCATCCCTCCCTTTTTAGGGACAACCTGAACGGGACTCACCCATTTAGAATCAGAAATAGGATAGATGAGTCCGGCATCCAACAACTTTATCACCTCCTTCTTCACAACCTCCTGCATATTGGGATTCAGTCGTCTCTGAGGTTGCCTCACAGTTTTGTAATCCTCCTCCATCAAGATACTGTGAGTACAGAAGGAAGGGCTTATGCCCTTGATATCCATCAACTTCCAGGCAATCGCCTGCTTATGAGCCTTTAGCACACTGATCAACCTCATCTTTTCACCCTCTGTTAAATCAGAAGAAATAATGACAGGCAATTGAGATCCTTCACCCAAGAATGCATACTCAAGATGAGAAGGTAAATCCTTAAGCTCTAAAGAAGGAAGAATCTCAACATATGGCTTTTCAGCCGGATCATTACGAACAATCACCTCACATACCTCAGCCTCTTAGGGAGGGTGACTAGCCAGAACTCGCAGATCACGCTCATGGGAATAAGCGGTCATCTCTATTTCCTGGTTCTCCCTAACCAAGATCTGAGTATCAGTGTGATCAGATGTCACCAAACTCTTGATAGTGCCTGAAACCTGTGACCAGAGCGTATCCATAAAGTATAATGTATCATCCTGTTCATGGGTGTGTCGCATGGACAGCAACTCTCAGAGTGAGCTTACCATCAGAAACATCAATCAATGCTCCAGCGGTAGCTAAGAATGGACGACCAAGAATCAATGGAACGCGGTCGACCTCATCCACGGGGAAGAAAAACTTGTCAACTTTCACCAACATATTCTCCACAATTCCCCGTGGATATTTGACTGATCGATCAGCCAACTGAATGCTCATATGAGTGGGAAGAAGCTCACCTAGGTCTAGCTTTGCATAAACAGAGTATGGCATCAAATTGATGCTAGCACCTAGATCAGCAAGAGCATTGGTAACAGATAAGCTACCAATAAAACAAGGGATAGTGAAACTACCCGGATCAGTCATCTTCTGCGGTAACTTATTCTGAACCGCTGATGAGCACTCCTCACGCAAGGTCACTCTCGAAATTTGCTCTAACTTCTTCTTATTTGTAAGAAGATCCTTGAGGAACTTAGCATATTTCGGCATATGCTGGAGTGCTTCCACAAAGGGTAAGTTCACCTTGAGTTGTTTAAAGATCTCAAGGAACTTCCCGTACTGCTCATCATAACGGTGCTGAGCCACCCTACCAGGATATGGAAGTTTACTAATATCAATCGATGGCTCATACCTCCTCCTAGACACTACTGGTCCCTCAATAGCTCTCTCAACCACTTTCTCAGTCTCAACTATCTCAGGTCCTGCTGGTTGTGTTGTACTTGCTGGGCAGAGCCTAGAATGCACCGTACCAGCAGGAGCCTCCATCGCTATCTCCTCATCAACCTCATCATCAGTATACGGAACGGGTTTCTCAACCTCACCAAGTGTCCTACCACTCCTAGTAACAATCGCATTGGCCTGATGGTGCGTATTTGGTTTCTTCTCCGTGTGAGCCGGAAGAGAACCTGCCTGCCTCTCAGTCAAAGAACTCGCGATCTGACCCATAGTCCTTTCAAGGTTCTTCAATGCATTACCCTGACTATGGATCAATGTATCATACTCTCTAAACTTGGTGTTCGACTCTTGTTGATGTTGGGTCTGCTGCGTCATAAACTATGTCAATGCTTGAGCATGCTGCGCCATCATCTCTTCCAACGAACTCTTTCTCTCACCCTGCATAACACCACTCGAACTACTAGCCTGACCCTGATATGATCCGCCTCCTGAACTACTACCCTGACCTTGATACGAACCCTGAGGACGCTGCTGGAATCCCGGTGGATTCTGATTTCTCCAACTAAATCCAGGATGATTCTTCCAGTTAGGATTGTAAGAATTGCCAAAAGCAGTATTCAGAAATCTCGTCTGACCACTGGAATAATAACAGAGCTGTATTGGAATCAACCTGATGTCTCCACACGGTGTGGAAGTAATTGGTGCTCGAGTATCCGGGTACTCAAAGCTGCTCATGGCGAGATCCTCAAATAAATCATTGCACTCCTCAACAGTCTTCGTGGTCAACAGATTGCCACCGGCTGTGGTATTTATGATGTTCCTAATCGTAGGAGTGACACCATTGTAGAATTTCTCAACTAACGACCAAGACTCGATACCATGGTGGGGACAGTTATGCACCAACTCCTTGAAACGTTCCCACGTCTCATAAAAAGTCTCGTCCGACCGCATCTGAAAAGACTCGATCAAGCACCTCAAACGTGCAGTCTTAGCAGGAGGGAAATACTTTTTCAAGAACTTCTCCTGCATGTCATCCCAAGTGGTAATGGAACCTGGGGGAAGGGACTCTAGCCAACTGTGGGCTCGATCAGTGAGGGAGAATGGAAAAAGACGCAACTTGCATGCGTTCTCAGTAACACCATTTACCTGGAAGGTGTCACAAATACGCGCGAAACGTGAGAGATGAGAGTTCGGATCCTCCGATGGTAATCCGTGAAACTAAACAGTGTTCGTCACCATTGAAATGATTTGAGGTGGGATAGACCAATTGTTGGCCTGGATCAGTGGACAAGCAACGCTAGATCTAGCACCAGCCGCGGTCGGTCTGGCGTAGTCGGCAATGACTCGACGAACAGGTGGCTGATCACCCATGACGGTATCGGGAACAGAAACTGACTCGGAAGAAACTGACTCAGAATAAGAACCGCTTGCGTACTCGGTGTATCCGGAATGCTCAGAATCGTCGGTCTCTGTCTTAGTAAGGTACTCGGGCTCCTCAGGAATGTCGATACGATGTTCGGGGCTAGGTAAAGAAACAAACTCGGGTGGGCCGGAAGATCGGATGCGGCGCATAAACTAAGAAGAAGAGATAAAGAAGAGAAAAAAATGACACTAAAAAGAAGAATTAAAGAAGCGAGAAAATGACGAGTTAAGCTAAAACTACTAACTAACTAACTAAACTAACTAAATTAACTACAATTAACTAAACTAACTAAAAGAACAAATAACAAGCAAAGGCACTAAAACTAGGGATTTCAAATAGAAAGTAGTGGAAACTAAACAAAAGAACTAAACTAAGCATAATAAAAAAAACAAATAATTAACTAAAAAGCAAGTAAAAAGTGGTTAGTTTAAATTGAATTCAAGGCTAGGATGTTACATCTTTGACTTAAATTCATTTGATTATGGGCTTTTGGGCCCGATGGGTCTTGGGCTTGGCCTCCAAAACAGATTTCACTTGATTTTCTTTCCGTTTATGTCCCGAATCCGCCTCTTTTATTCGAACTTACCTAAAACCAAAACAAAATAAAATAAATAACTAAAAACCAAATATATTTACATAAAATAAGATTAAAATGTGCTTAAATATATATAATAAACCCATGTGTTTTGCAACACATCAGAAATCTTCCGTAGGTTTCAAGATTATTTTGTTGGTAATTGACTCATAACTCATGTCATGAATAAAAAAGAGTTTTAGTTTCTCTTAAATCCATAATTAATTGTGATTAATACAACTTTAAATATGGAGTTGAGTCATATTAGTTATGACTAATAAAGATTAAGTTATGAAAATTTGTCTTGTTTTCGTGTGAATGAAATATGAACTTTAAGATTCATTCTTATTAAGTTGAAGATATAGATCACACATTAGAAAATAGAGGAAACGGTTTTTGTAATCGTTTATGTTGAGAATCAATTATGAAATGTTTAGTTTATATAAACAAACAAAACATTAAAATGATTTTTGTAATCATTTATGTCTAACAAATGTGTTAGAAAAGGTTTATATTATATATACGTACAAGCTTCGTAATGATTTTTGTAATAATTTGTGTCTAACAAATGTGTTAGAAACATGTTTATTTATATATAAAAAAAACAACACTTTAAAATGATATTGTAATCATTTATGTGTTTTGGAAAATTGGAAGGAAATTGATTATTTTATAATCAAACAAAATTTCATTAAGTATGAAATTAAATTAAAACTCATTAAGTATGAGATTAACTTGGGTGTTTATTTTGTATACACATAAGGCTTAAAATGGTTTTTGTAACCATTTCTATCTAACGATCATGTTAGAAATAATTTATTGCCTAACAATATGAAGCTCTAAACACGATTTTAAGCAATCGCTTAACTTTTAACAAGCGTGTTAGACCCGATTTATTTTACATAAATCATTCAGATGTTATCCGATAACTCGAAAATGTGGGGGGAGGTCATACTTGTGGCCATTTATCTTTTAAATAAGATACCTCATAAGAAAAGGGATGACAACCCTTATGAGATATGGATGGAAAGAAAAATCATCATACAAATACTTGAAAGTGTTGGGATATCTAGCAAAGATATTTATATCGGAGCCCATGGTTCAAGAGATAGGACCTAAAAATTGTTACGTAAACACAATAAGGTACGACAAGTACTCTCAAGGGGGTTATCAAATTTGACTATGTGAAGTCAAAAGATAACATTATGAACCCGCTTACAAAAGGCTTAAGCAAAGAGTGAGTACTCAAGTCGTCAATTGGAATGTGGCTAAAGCCCATGAGATAAGTGACTGCGAAGGAAAACCTAACCTATGTGACTGGAGATCCCAAGATCTAGGTTCAATAGGACAACCTAACTGCATAAACTACGGTCACTGTGGGGGTTCCCCAAACACAATAAAAGGGAGTTAACCTGAACACTTCCTAGCCCATTCCTATAATGACCAGTGACATGACGTGAGGATAAGCATAACATATAGTTATTGATCTAGTGAAATCATTATAACCTTAATGCTTTTAATGATTTTTGATAGTCACCTATGTGAGAGAGAAGTGAGGTCGCTTCGAATGGATTTGTGGGGAGCGCAAATCCTAGAGCTCTTGCAGAACTAGGCTAGTGATCCACGACCATAATGGACACGACAATGAGGGGTTGACCAGACCAGGAATAGTATTGTGTAATGTGTATTGTCGTCTACATAAATGGTGGTTGGTTCAAAGACATCGCGTCTACCAAACCACTAGGAGGCTAAGTATGCATCACAACGGAAGGTTCAAAGTTAACCACTACCTATCCGGCAATATTAAACCGCTGAAATTGTATGTTGATATTGAGAGAGTATGAATCGAGATACATTGTATCTTGCTATTGAGAAAATATGAAGTATTGGAAGTGTGAAAATGTGGTTTCACTTGAGAGAATTGAAATTTGTTTTTTCATGTGGGGGATTGTTGGAACTATTTTGTGTAAAAACAAAATATTATTTATTTTGTGAAAAAACAAAATAATAAATTGAATTGTTTGTTGTTTAAATTTGAATTCAAGGCTACGATGTTACATCTTTGACTTAAATTCATTTGATTATTAAACATAGCATTCAATTGTATGTTACATCTTTTGAGTAAAGAGGACAATTATGTTTCAACTTCTTGGCTCACTATAAATACTAGGGTGAACCTAGTTGTGAGAGACACTTGAACTCACTAAAACATGTTCTTGATTTCTCTCATTCTTCTAAAGTTCTTATAACACTCTCTTCTTTTCAAAATGCATTTTCGGGTGCTAGAGTCCTCCCCGGCTGTACATACAGCTTTGGCCGTTGTACCCTGGAAAACATTCGAGTTCTCTTGGGAGACTCGGAATTTGTTTTAAGGGACCCGTGTCAATACACGAAGCCTCGGCCACCTTGTTATTTTTCTTCTTTTGTACTTATTATTTCCTTTATTTCAATTGTATTCTCGTATTGTAATTTACCACTTTATTTGATTTTTGTATTGTAATTGAATCATTATAAGTTATTTTAATTTTTTATGCGAACGGTTCCTAAATTTACTTGGTTTAATTTAGTGGACTCAAGCATTGTTTCTCTTATTTGATTTCAATCAAGAATGTTCCTATAATAACACATTCTTTGTTTTGATTACATAAGTTATGATATCACATAAATATAAAGTCTGTAATAGTCACTACTTTGCATAAGAATGTAACATTGGTAAAAATTGCTAACTAGGTGTTTGCATTTGGAAACTGATGTCTGAATATAGGTTTCTAATTTTTTGGAATAAAGATTCTACCTTTGACTCTTTGTAATAGTAATTATACTACTTATGTATGTTGGATTTGATATGTCCGGACCCGATAAATTAACGTGGCTAACCGAGTTATGACCCGTAAGAGTTACACCAAGGGCATCGAACATTAAATCCACTTAACTCGTTTAATTGGTAATTACGAACGAAAGAAGATTATATAATTTATACTATTTATAAATTATATTTATTCATTTAATTTGATTAAATGAGTAATGGATTTATTATTGTGTTGGGCTCAAACTAATCTAACCGGGCTTAGGGCTCTCTAATTAGATTACTTTGTATTAAAGGGATCATTAGGGTAAACCCTTCACCCTTGATGATTGCCGTAAAACACAAAAGGAAGAAAAAGAAATCACTTTTTTGGTTTTTTGTTCCATATCTTCTAGCCGAGAAAGAAGAAACAAAATATAATTCACTTTTGTGAATTATTGTTGAATCTAGCTACCAAGCAAGTAAACAAGTGTTCCTTCCTTGGCTGCGCATCATCCTTTCATCGCCGTCTTAGTTCGTGATCGTTTCTAGCTCTCGTTCGTTGAACCCTCGGTGTCTTAAACGGTTATTATTAACCAAAGGTATAATTCATCTCATCGGTAGATTAATTATTTTTGACCGTATTTGCATGTCTGTAACCGGATCCTGTCGGTTTCACTTTTGGTATAGGTTTTAATGTTAACTTTCCGCTGCGTTAATAATTACCGGTTTAATTATTACTATTGTCAAACCCGTTTTGATATAATTAAAATCTAAAGATACCACTGAAACCCAACAGTGGTATCAGAGCCTTGCTTACAACATGCAAATCGGTGCCGGTCTCCTTTTAACCGGTTATAGATCACAAACTTAAAGTTTTTTTTAGTTTATGATCTATGTAGTATATTAGGGCAACAAAATTGTGGTCAACAATTTTATTATTCTTGACCAATAGTTTGCCCGATTGATTATTGTGATTAGAAAATATATATGTAAATCTGGCCAGACCTTGTGGTTGTGTTGTACTTTAATTCGGTTTTTGGTTTTATGGTTTTGGCCACTTTGATGGTTCAAAGTTGTAATAGATTAGGGTTCTTTTGTTTTATATATTTTTGTAATATTGTAACATTAAAGACCCGGAGGAAAGACTGAAGACAACACGGATCTAGGAGTCAGTGGGAGTACTCAAGACAACAAGATGCACTCAAGTCCATCCTTGTGGTTGTTTATGTGTTGTGATCCCGTGACCTAGTTTGGTCTTGCTAAAAGGCTCTGGCAAGACCAAACAAATTTTTGGCCATAAAGATTTACATATTTATTCGCTTTGCTATTGTGGTTGCTTTATTTTATAAGTGTTGTAACATACCAACCTAATACCAAACCATTTTTTAAAAGGAGTTTTAAAATAATTTCACAATCAGATAAAAACAAGTTCTAAACATATTTTTACAACTTGTGAAAATTTTTATAAAACGACTAGTTTGTTTTATAATTTAAAATAACCAGTACGTTTTGGAAACTTAAACTAATTTTGACTTTCTAAAACTTGTAACTTAATAGTTTAACTATTAACTTTTAATCGGTTATTTATGTCGCGACAAGACTTAGTTTTAATAGGTTATTTAACTAAGTGTCCTAAGAGATGAAATGGTTCATCTAACTGTCACGAATTAATTTAGTAAAACTGGATCCTGACCCTATTCGGTAATTACTAAAATTGAAACCCATATTTAAAATCAATAGTCTATGCTATCCTATTATAAGGAACACTTGGAGCATAAAGCGAAACATCAATGTTTGGAGCCACAGCACCGCATTTGATGTGTAGTTGTATCCTTTCAAGGTGCAAGGGTTTCGTTGACACATCCGGACCCTCCCACACGTACCTAGTTCTAGGATGACTATTACTTTTCCTCTCTTGCTACATGCCCCAGCTGTCTAGAGAGTAAAAGTGAGAATAGATGAGGCTAAACGTATCAATGCATTGACAAAAGTTGTCATAGCGGCCTCATATTGGAGAATTGTGCATTTCTCACAATTGACAATCGTTGTCAGTCTACCTACCCACTTGCTAATGTTGTATGCCCCAGCTGCCATTAGCAATTGACATAGCTAGATTCTCATTCCTTATTCTTATTACTGTTAATGGGTCATTAATTAAATAAGGAATAATACATCGATAATACTAACTATATTATTTTGCTTATTTGTCAGATGTCTTCTGAAAACAATCACTCCTTCGCTCTCAAGTCTATACTTGAGAAAGAAAAACTCGATAACACCAATTTCATCGAGTGGCACCGCAACTTGAAAATAGTTCTCAAGTTTGCGAAAAAGCTCTATATTCTGGAAGCCCCAGTTCCTGATCAGCCCGAGGCTAATACCGCTGCTGCGCGTAAGGCCTGGGATAAGCATAACGAGGATGCCGTTGAGGTAGCCTGCCTTATGCAAGCCACCATGTCTCCTGATCTTCAGAAGAACATGGAAGACATGGCTGCATTTGACATGATTGAGCAACTTAAAGGCATGTTTCAGAAACAGGCCCGACAAGAACGCCATGACACCATGAAACAGCTCATTAGCTGTAAAATGCAAGAGGGCTCATCAGTTAGCGCTCATGTGCTTAAGATGAAAGGTTATATTGACCAGATGACCAAACTTGGTAACCCTATGCAAGATGAAATGGCAGGTGACTTCATCTTGAACTCCCTCCCTAGCTCTTACGACCAGTTCGTAATGAACTACAACATGAATGCATGGGTAAAGCCTGTTGCCGAGCTACATGGTATGCTCAAAACAGCCGAGATGAATATCCCAAAGCAGAACCAAGTTTTGATGGTCAAATCTGGTGGTGTTAAGAAGCCCAACCCCAAGAAAATGGGTTATAACAGCAAAGGCAAGAACAAAGTTAATGTTGCTGTCAATCGCGCCACCAACAATAACAAGGTCGTTGCAAAACCAAAACCACCCCCTCCTGAAGAGCGTCAGTGTTTTGAATGCAACAAAACAGGGCACTGGAAAAGAAACTGCCCTGAATATCTGGCTAAGCTGAGAAAAATGAAGGCCTCCGGAGAAGGCGCTTCAGGTACTTCTATTTATGTTATTGAACTTTTTACTGTCTCTAGCAACACATGGGTATTTGATACCGGATGTGGTTACCACATCGTTAATGTCTTGCAGGAGCCTGAAAAGTGGAAGAAGCTGAAACAAGGCGACTTGGAGCTCATCGTTGGTGATGGGAAAAGAGTACCAGTTCTTGCAACTGGAACATATCATCTTTCATGTCCTTCTGGCCTTGTAGTTATTTTGAATAATTGTTTATTTGCACCTGGTTTAACCAGAAACATTATTTCAGTTTCTTTATTGTTTGAACAAGGTTTCAAGTACGCTTTTAATGGGATTTCTATTTCTGCTTACTTGAATGATGTTTTTTATTTTGAGGCTAAACCTCGAAATGGTATTTACGAGGTAGATGTTCATACAAACAATAACATTTATAATCTTTCTAAACGTGCCAAATTTGGTACGAATGATACTTATCTATGGCATTGTAGACTTGGCCATATAAGCAAGGCACGTTTGAAAAGGCTTCAATCTGATGGAATTCTTGAATCCACTGGACCTGACTCCTTTGATGACTGCGAGTCTTGCTTAGCTGGAAAACTCACTAAACACCCCTTCACCCATTTAGGTGAACGGGCTAACGATCTGCTAGCACTCATACATACTGATGTATGTGGTCCCTTCAGAACAATGTCTAGAAATCATGAAAGATACTTTGTTACATTCATCGACGATTACAGTCGATATGCTTATGTCTATTTGATGAAACACAAGCATGAAACTTTTGAAAAGTTCAAAGAGTTTCAAAACGAAGTAGAAAACCAACTCGGCAAAACGATAAAAACACTTCGATCAGATCGAGGTGGTGAATATCTCAGTTCAGAATTCCTCAATCACTCCACCTGGCACACCCCAGCTCAATGGCGTCTGCGAGAGGAGAAATCGAACTCTGCTAAACATGGTCCGATCGATGATGTGTAGGACAAACTTGCTTCACTCCTTATGGAGTTATGCTCTTATGACCGCCGCTCGCATTATCAATCTAGTACCGACTAAAAAGGTAGACAAAACCCCATATGAGATATGGCATGGGCATAAACCCAATTTGTCTTACCTTAGAGTATGGGGATGTGATGCTTACGTCACCAGCGATTCTGATGACAAGCTCGATCCTCGAGGCGAAAAAGTTGTTTTCGTCGAATACTGTAACAAAAGCGGATTATATTTCTACCATCCTGATGCAAACATCATTTCCATCAAAAGGAGGGGACACTTCCTCGAGAAAGAAGCTCTTGATCGAGGAACAGGAAACAATGTTGTGGATCTCGAAGAAGTTCGAGAGTCACAAACTACCGCTGATGAAGTCGGAAAGTCTGATGCACCAGAAGTCGTTACAAATGAATCAGACGAGAACACTAGCATTCGCAGAAGTAGCAGGACTCGTAAGGAACCTGAAAGATATCTTTGGAATCTTGAGGGTGCTGAAGTTCTGGTAGTAGCTGACTCTAATGACGCACCTACTAACTACAAATCTGCTATCTCAGATCTAGAATCTGAGAAATGGCGGGAAGCCATGAATGCTGAGATGTAATCCATGCGTGAAAATCAAGTCCGGGACTTGGTTGAGTTACCTCCCGAATCTCGGGCAATAGGAAGCAAATGGCTTTTCAAAAGAAAACCCGACATGCATGGAAAGGTACACACTTATAAAGCACGGCTAGTTGCGAAAGGTTACACTCAGATTGAGGGTATTGATTATGAAGAAACATTTTCGCCCGTTGCTATGATCAAGTCGATCAGGATATTACTTGCCATCGGTGCATACTATGACTATGAGATATGGCAAATGGATGTCAAAACCGCTTTTCTTAATGGACATCTTTCTGAAGATGTCTATATGGTTCAGCCTGAAGGTTTTGTCGATCCAAAATATCCTAAAAGGGTGTGCAAACTGAATAAGTCCATTTATGGACTTAAACAGGCATCTCGTAGCTGGAATCTTCGTTTTGACCATAAAATCAAAGAGTTTGGTTTTGTCAAAAATGAAGATGAGCATTGTGTTTACAGGAAAGCTAGTGGGAGCTCTATATCATTCCTCATCTTGTATGTAGATGATATACTGATCATTGGAAACAACATCCCAATGCTTAATGAAGTTAAACACTGGTTAGGATCTTGTTTTGCAATGAAAAATCTTGGAGAAGCAGCTTACATTCTAGGAATCAGGATCTACAGAAATAGATCCAAGCGGCTTCTATGGCTAAATCAAAGCACATACATTGACAAAATGATGACACGCTTTAAGATGGAAAACTCCAAGAAAGGAGGTGTTCCTATGACTAAAGGAATTGTGCTGAACAAATCGCAATCTCCTTCTACGGACATTGAAAATAAGCGAATGGAAGCAGTTCCATACGCTTCAGCGATTGGTTCTATCATGTATGCAATGTTATGTACAAGACCTGACGTCTCGTGTGCCTTAAGCATGACTAGTCATTACCAGCAAAGTCCTGGCATGGCCCATTGGACTGCTGTCAAGAACATTCTTAAGTACTTGAGAAGAACTAAAGATATGTCCTTAATCTTTGGAGGAGTGGAAGAAGAGCTCACTGTAAGATGTTACACTGATGCTAGTTTTCAAACTGACCGAGATGATTCTCGCTCTCAATCAGGATTCGTGTTCACTCTAAATGGAGGAGCTGTTTCATGGAAAAGCTCCAAGCAGAGTGTTGTGGTAGATTCAACCACCGAATCCGAATATATTGCTGCCTTAGACACTGCTTAGGAAGCAGTGTTGATGAAGAAGTTCATAACCGATCTCGATGTGGTTCCAAGCATACAAAAACCAATCGAGATATTTTATGATAATACTGGTGCTATTGCCCAAGCCAAAGAGCCCAGATCTCATCAAAAGCAAAGCACATTCATAGGAAGTTCCACTTGATACGGGAAATTGTGGAACATGGAGACATTATGATAAGCAAAGTAAACACAGATCAAAACTTAGCAGACCCGTTTACTAAGCCCATGACACAGGACAAACATGATGAGCATAGGAATGCCATCGGGCTTAGAGTAGCTAACTTTGAGTTTTGATTTAGTATTTGGATGTACGAACATTTAACAGTTTCTGAATTCGTTTGAATTTATTTACTTGAATTCGAAAGTTTATAACTGTGTTCGATTTTAATACGTTTAATCCATGAATATTGTATTCTAAATTATCCGTAGTCGATCAGACTCATGGGAATGATTCTGAATTAAGACTATTCTGAATTTGGGCTCAAGTAGTTGACATCCAAATTCACAGACCTCATTGTGAATGACGTTGGAAGTAACTCGTTTCAAATCATCTTCATGGATTGTAATCATAAGATATTTTTGATATATTGGTATACTCATTTAGTATCCTCTGACCTGAGATATATATTGGAACTCCTGTTTACTAAAGGAATATTCTTTAATTATTGTCAACCGCTGTCGCGTAACTGCCAGTTATAAAGGCTTTAATTAGGAATAATTCTGAAGTTCAGTGGGAGCTGTATGTAGTCAATAAGGGATTCTGTACTCTTACATGCAATGTAACAGTTAGACATCTTGGCGCCCTCGTTGATTCAAACTGGAGAAGTGTAAGGCCTTACCCAAACAGACTGTGTGTTTGAATGGACCATTTTGAATCTTGATCGAGAACTATAATGATTGAACCCATATGAGAATGAACTTTATCCATGTCTCATTGTTCCAATCGATGTCTTTTACAGAAAGGATAAATGACGACGATTACCATAAGTCTATTATATTTTCATAGTAAGTTTTTACTATTAACTTATTGCTTGGTTAATGACTTTAAAGTGCCATAACTTGTTAGGGGCAGTCATGTGTAGCTAGAGCGCCGCTGACTGTTTGCGTTGAGATTTTATCGTGGTTCGACCAAGTGGGAGACTGTTGGATTTGATATGTCCGGACCCGATAAATTAACGTGGCTAACCGAGTTATGACCCGTAAGAGTTACACCAAGGGCATCGAACATTAAATCCACTTAACTCGTTTAATTGGTAATTACGAACGAAAGAAGATTATATAATTTATACTATTTATAAATTATATTTATTCATTTAATTTGATTAAATGAGTAATGGATTTATTATTGTGTTGGGCTCAAACTAATCTAACCGGGCTTAGGGCTCTCTAATTAGATTACTTTGTATTAAAGGGATCATTAGGGTAAACCCTTCACCCTTGATGATTGCCGTAAAACACAAAAGGAAGAAAAAGAAATCACTTTTTTGGTTTTTTTGTTCCATATCTTCTAGCCGAGAAAGAAGAAACAAAATATAATTCACTTTTGTGAATTATTGTTGAATCTAGCTACCAAGCAAGTAAACAAGTGTTCCTTCCTTGGCTGCGCATCATCCTTTCATCGCCGTCTTAGTTCGTGATCGTTTCTAGCTCTCGTTCGTTGAACCCTCGGTGTCTTAAACGGTTATTATTAACCAAAGGTATAATTCATCTCATCGGTAGATTAATTATTTTTTGACCGTATTTGCATGTCTGTAACCGGATCCTGTCGGTTTCACTTTTGGTATAGGTTTTAATGTTAACTTTCCGCTGCGTTAATAATTACCGGTTTAATTATTACTATTGTCAAACCCGTTTTGATATAATTAAAATCTAAAGATACCACTGAAACCCAACAATGTATGCCTTCATTTAACATGTAACTTTTTGTTTCCATTTCACAAATAGTCTCTCTACTATTCTTGCAGATACAATATCATTGAGCTTTTTTATCAAGTTATATAGTAAGTAGAAGATATGTATGTACATAATACCTGGATTTACTTATAACATGAGAAATTAGTTAATTTATGAATATGAATAAAAAACGATCTTATTATATAGACATGTCATGTGTGATGATGATATGGTGTTGGCCCTTGATCGATGCAATCCACAGTATACAACACGAAATCAACACAATCTAAACTTTGTATATATAATCGTCATACATAAATCGTTTACAGACATCAAGTATTTATAGGTTTCCTATGTCGGTGTTCTTGAACGGTTGTGTCGTTCCCGATCATTGCACCGGTTACCTAATAATGACCAAACAGTTTCTAAACTATGGTCTTGACACAATAAGTCCTTCATCTATTACAAGGACTCATATAACACTAAAACATACTTTCTAACATTAACACTTTTGACCCAAAACTAATATTTAGTTTATACTTTCAACACTTCCCCTTAAACTAAATATAGTTTAAACTTGGTCTTCATCTTTCACTTCTCTTTACAGCAGCGTTGGTTCTTCATCCTCCCTTACAAGGTGTGCCTCCGCTTCTTTCTCTTTGTCCTCCTTCCATTTGGTGCATTCTTTTGAGAAGTGACCATATTCTCCACATTCAAAGCATCTGAACTTGCTCTTGTTTGGTTTTTCTTGATCCGTACTTCTTCCACGTCCTCTTCCTTCTTTGTTGAAGTTTCCTCCTCGTCCTCTACCATGACCTTGATTGTTTGAGCTTGCCATTAGAAGTTTGCTTTGATAGTTTTCCTCCGGTTCATCTTGGTTTTTGAGGCGTTCTTCAAAAGCTATCATCCTTCCTACTGCTTCTTCAAATGACATCTTGTCTAAATCTGAATATTGTTCCATGGTTGCCACGAGCGGTAAAAACTTCTTTGGTGCTGAGGCGAGTAACTTTCTTATGAGTGTTTTGTCTTTAAGAGCGTGTCCAAGACCTTTTGACTTGGTCTTTATGCTGCTTAACTTGCCTGCGAAGTCGCTTATACGTTCATTTGACTTCATTTTCATAGTTTCTAGTTCACTCCTCAATGTATGCAATCGTGCTTTCTGAACCAAATCTGCTCCAAGGTTTTGAACTTTTAACGAGTCCCAAACCTCCTTTGCGGTTGCGTATTGTGCAACTTGATCTAATACATCCTGAGGTAATGTTTGGAGTATCATCGCCTTGGCTGTATAAATCCTCTTCTCATCTCCTACTTCTGCACCCTTTTCTACATCAATAGTTCCCCAAAGGCCATATGCCTTTAATATTGTTTCCATCAACAACGCCCATGAAGTGTAATTCGTTTCATTCAATTTTGGACATTGGAGTGTAACATTTCCTTGCTCGCGAACTATTGTGCTGCTTGATGCATTATCTTTCTTATTATCTTCCTTTCCCATTATTCTTGCTTGTGTTCTTACTTTCTTGCGTCCTTACGTTCTTGCTTTTGATCATCCCACACAGGTTTGATCCTACCACACAGGTATTGTTGCTTGCCACACAGGTCTAAGTTGCCACACAGGTCGTAATTGCCACACAGGTCGTAATTGCCACACAGGTCGAAGTTGCCACACAGGTCTAACTATTCTTACACGCCACACCGGTCTAATACCACGAAGGTTTTCTAACTTGCTATTTGTTTTTGTATAGAATCTTTAAGAAAACTTGAAGAAAAACCACACAAAAAAAAAGTTTTTTTTTTTGTTTACTCTTAAGATTACAAATCTGTTTTACTACAAATTTAATATCCAATTCAAACTAATGTTTAAAAAACATATACAGTTTCATAAAAATCATTCTTTCAGTGAATCTTTTCACTTCAAAGTTCTTATCAAATTCTAAAATCAGTTTTCACACACATGGATTTCAAACAAATCCTTCAAACTAATTTCAAACTTAAATTTAACAAAAACTTTATAATTCAATAAACTCACAATCAAACTTAATAATCTTGGATTTGATTTGAGTTTTCAATAAGCAGGGACCAAAAATTTAAGTCTCTGTATGACTTTTTTTTTTTAAAAAAAATCAATGACAAAAACTTAATTCCAACTATTTGTTTTATAATGTAATCGGAATAAAAAATTTACTCAATGTAATTCATAATTCAATTTTCAAAAGAACAAACTTAACATGGGTGATATCTAATTCATAATTCAATTTTGCAATTACATCAGAACATCACAAACCAGAGTAAACAACGATTTTTTTTTTTTGCCAAAACAGTAAAATTGAAATCGTTCTTGCTAACCTTTAAGTCTGCGATGAACAGATTCGACTCTTCTTTCTTGAATAGATGCAACCCTGTGTTCAATTCCTCCCTGCGATGCCCGATTATGGTGGATAACAATCACAACCCTAGCCGCTCTGATACCAATTGTTGGCCCTTGATCGATGCAATCCACAGTATACAACACGAAATCAACACAATCTAAACTTTGTATATATAATCGTCATACATAAATCGTTTACAGACATCAAGTATTTATAGGTTTCCTATGTCGGTGTTCTTGAACGGTTGTGTCGTTCCCGATCATTGCACCGGTTACCTAATAATGACCAAACAGTTTCTAAACTATGGTCTTGACACAATAAGTCCTTCATCTATTACAAGGACTCATATAACACTAAAACATACTTTCTAACATTAACACTTTTGACCCAAAACTAATATTTAGTTTATACTTTCAACATATGGTACTATGGATAGATTATCAACCACAACATGGTAGACCTGCGTTATAGGAATTGAATGTCTAGATTACCATAATATTTTACAATGGGCAGGTTGCTTTTTATTGTTAGCAACATTGATTATCGGTTTGGTCGGTTCAGAGTACAACTGTGCAAGAGTTGCAATGTATTACCATTTTGTAGTTTATGATAACGAGTCAGATGGCAATATGTACAAAATATTCATATCATTGCAATTTCATTTCAATCGTTGGTTTATATTTATTTTGTGTAAAAAGAGAAGACAGTAGGCATAGGCACACAATTTGAGCTCTAGCTTCATGTAATTACTTCGCAATCAGAAACGATTTATGCTGAATTGCCAATTTCAGACATAGAGCCGGTAAAATCAATCGCCATATTTTTTTATTTCCATCATTTTGGTTAGTTGGTTTGCGTCTTCCTAATACTATTTTTATTTATTTACATTTTTGAATTTTTACTCTCAGATGAATGCAAGTAGGTTTTAGCCCCTGATTACTTTAATAATCTACACTCATTGATTGTTCGGGTATTGAATACTACTTTTTGAATGTTGAATTACTTGGATTAACTGTTTTAATTTAGTAAATTTTTTTTTTTGTGGTAATAAATGAATATGTTTATATAAGAAGAAACGACAATTTACAATGTAGTGGCTGGTAAACGGGCAACAAGTTGCGCCGCAACCCCCCTTTGAATAGCAAAGCCAATCCTACTAAAAATAAAGTTTTGAGTCTTAGCCGACGAGGAATTGCTATGCACGACCCGCTTGACCCTGTTCAGAAATTCCACGGCCTCCGGGGCTAGAAAATAGTTATTTTTAACACAAAAGTCTTAATTGTATGAAAAATTAGAATGTTTTGTTTTTGTATTGTTTTGAGTTTTCATAATTTGTGTATGCTTCTAAACATTTGCTACAAAGGGATATTAGCAGAATGTAAATTCTTTATCGAGGCATATAGGCACATTTGGATGGCTACTACATATGCATTATATTCCATTAGATAGAGTATCCGGATACATTACCAGCATGTAGGTTTGTTGGTCCAGTAGATCGATAATCCGTGCTATATATGATATAGATCAGATCACAATCAATTGATACCACTAGATCTAGCAACAATTGATTGTGATTTGTGACCAAAACTCACACAAACCATTAAAACCCATTAAGAATAGTTTAATTAAGAAGGTTAATAGATGAAGATAGATTTGATAATTGCAACCAAGATATAACAGATTCAATTTCTTGCAAACACACAGTAAGATTCGAACTCAAGAGCAAAATGTAATTGTATTTCAATAAAGTTCCAAGAGTTGTGTACAAAATGCCCTAACACAACTATATATATACAGATCATAGTGTCGCAGGCAGTGTCGCAGACCCAACACTGCCTGATCGCTAAACATAGACAAGCTGCATGCGACACTATAGTGTCGCATGCAGTGTCGCATGAACAAGCACAAATGACACTAAAACTAAGGCTAAACTAACTATTATAGCGGAAACGGAATACGACTAAACTATTACAAGATAAACAAAATACAAATAACAACAAGGTGAAGTACCACCCTACATGTGGTCAACAATACTCCCCCTAGGGAGGTACTTCACCTGTTGGGTCTCCTTCTTCAGCTCCGGCTTTAGCAGCTCCGAACATCTGCGTCAGTTCACAAACATCTTCATTCAGCTCCGTCTTCTTCTGTATCTTCTCAGCAAGCTCCCTTACCTCTGTTCTAATCCCACGAGCCCTGTTAGCCACACGCTCAAACAGAGCGGCTTCCTTCCTTGTCTCAGCTCCGGCTCCAAACCTAATCGGGTTTTCATATAAAATCTTTAAATCATCATCCGAAAAACCAAACACCTCCATTGGGTCAAACAACCTCCATTCAGACCCATCTTTTACTCCAATGACCGCCTCCCCCGTTTGGTTATCATAAAACCATTTATCGAACTCTTGCAATCTCAACGGGCTAGGGTCCGGTACTCTCACTCTCAATACAGTCTTGATTGGCTTCATCTTTAAAACAATCTTTCCTTTCCCAGTGACCCAATCCAGATCTTTCTTTGATCTTTTGCGCTCCAGTTTGTTGTACCCGAAACTAACAAAATTATCTTTTAACCCCACCTGGATCTCTTCCTCCAAAATTTTGCACGATCATTTTGATCTGCGTTAATAAGAGGTAGAACCGCCAAACGCCTCAAATCCCATTTAGGGAATGTTTTGAAGTGTTTGCGGTTACTAATATAGCTGATCCCACCGCCTCTTCTCTTTATCATGAAATTCTGAAGCTCCATACTGTACTTCCAGCTAAATATTTTATTATCCGTGTCTTTGGGGGTGGGGGCATCCAAGTTCTGAAATAAAGGCGTGACGTATTCAGGTCCATCCACCTTCTTGAACCAATTTGATTTATCTAATTCGAATACATCACCCTCGATTCCGCTCCTCTGAGCAACATACACCATCTCTTTTTCATCGACTTCGTAGAATTCAGGCTCAGAATCATAATCAACTAGCTGCTCCTCCTCCTGATCTTCATCAACTAACTTCAGTTCGGCCCCCTTTGTTTCATCAGCTATCACCTCATCGCCCACCAAATCAGTATCAACATCAAAGCAGAAATCATCAGTAATTTCTGCTTCTTTATCAGATTTGCTCGCGCTTGCACCGCTGAATCCTCCAAAATCTTTCTGACTTTTGGCAGTTTGTACCATCTCCTTCAGAGTCGGATACTTTCCAATGTTAACCAGCTCATTGATTTCATCTTCCGTTTCAGCGTTTCCAACTTTCACCTCCTTCTTTACCTCATTTAACTCCACTAACAACTTTTTGATAAGCACGTGTTGATCCAATACAATCTTTCTCAAATCCTCCATCTCAGATTCCCGGTGCCTCTCGCTTTCCTCAACGTTTATCAGTTTCGTTTTCACCATACTCAACTCGTTTGCAAGTGACGTATTTAGTCCACGAACCACGTCTTCGTCTAGCCCAGCAAACCCTCTCTTCTCCGGCTTCTTTGTAAACGTTTTCGGCACAGAATCAGACACCTCGTGCTCCTTCCCTTTCGCCTTTTTGATTCTGACATCAGTATTAGAATCATCAGCAACCTTTCGCTTTTTCTTTCCCTTTGGTTTGAATATTTATGCCTCAATCTCGTCTAACTGTTCTTCAAACGGTACGGTCCTCTTTCCCACAAACTTCTTTCTCTTCTTGATATCTTCCTTAATCTTCTCCCGCAACTCACCAAACCGCTTATCTTCAGAAATCTTCAGCTTCTCGACATACTCCCACCTTTCATCTGTGTACATATTTTGGAAAAGATATGTTGTCTTTCCCGAAATATCATGTCGGGGTGCGGAGCAGTCAGCAAAGATCCTGACATTCATCTTCGTCAAAATCAGTGGGTCACCCAACTTCTGTAACCCCGGCTTTAACTCATCAATAAATATCTGAATGAATCGAGGATACAACAGCCATTTGTCTTTCTTTGCAGCGTAGATATTCTCGATCATATATTCGAATATCATTTGTGGGATATTCGATTTGTCTCCTCTACAAAGATTCAGCATCGCGCGGGCCCACTCAAAATTCAATCCATCAGTACCCCCCTTTCAGTGATCCAGACAAACTATCACCACGTGCGCAATAAATCTCTATTCCTTTGTTAGGAACGATTTTTTGATCTCTCGACGAGTTAAGAAGTCGGTTGCCTCATAACCCATCTCCAAAAAGCCTTCGTGCACGTCCTCTAGACTCAGTAGCATTGGAGAGCCGACGTCACGTTCCATTCTCAACATTCGAGCAATGGAATTAACAGTAATGACGATGTCCTCCCCCATCACATTCGCCCTAATCTCCGCCGGTTTTGCATTAAGGTTGTAGGTGGCGGTCTCCCAGAAATCTCTCACATGTTGCTGGTCAATGATCACGTCCTTAGTAATCGCATAAAAAATTGGAGACGACTTCAACCAGGATATTGCATCACGAAATCCAGCTGACTTCGGGTCCTTATCGTTGAGATAAGCGACCACGTTCGACCGCTTGTCGAACTTCATCGGCTGCGGACGTTCTGGTTCCATATTTATACCTGAAACACAAACCGGAAATTTGTTAGTTATAACGAAATAAGATTAATAAGTAAATAAAAAATAAAAGAAAATAAAAGAAAATAACAGAAATAAATAAAAAAAATTGAAAAATGCATAGTGTCGCATAGCTGCGACACAGTAGTGTCGCAGCAATGTCGCAGAAACAACGACATTGTAGTGTCGCAGCAACATAGTCTGTGCATCGACACTACAATGTCGTGGCATATCAGGCCTCCGACACTACCATCAAACCATTGTCCGTATAACCTTGGTAGTGTCGCAGGAAAGTCTGGAACTTTCGTTCAATGTCGCAACAAGAACACTAGTGTCGCAAAACGTGAAAACCCAAAAGACAGATCAAACAATACCATATCAGATCAACACTATAATCCAATACCAAACAAACGAAGGTTCGAAACATGTACGAGAATAAAACTTACCGGTTGGAAGCGACAAAAACACTTAAAAATGATGGATTGAAGTGGAGTGTGTGTTTTAGGGTTTAGAGTCGTGTGTAGTGTCGGGTTTTGAAAAATCAGAGATATGATCCGTTTGACCTACATCAGATGAATATGAAACACAATGTAGTGTCGCATGCCCGACACTATAGTGTCGCAAAGGACATAGAGTCGCAGACCCGACACTATAGTGTCGCACAGATCAAAAAACTTAAAAATTAATTTTTGAAAAATAATGTAAGTCAAATCTATTTAAATTACAAATATTTTAAAATAGTGTCAAGCCAAAAAATGTGATAGATCCAAGGTATCGACCCGTTTTAACAACGAAACTTCAGAAAGAATCAACTCGGTATAACAGAGTGAATTACGAAGAAAACCGAAACTAGTTTCTAGTAATCATCAAGAGGAACAAAGACTTGCAAAGATTGTCAGTATGTTTGTCCATTTAAACCCATGCCTTGTTCCTTTCAACAAACAACTGTGATGATCTTATCATGTTTTGGTTCGATTTGAAGAAGCTCTGGCAACTTGGTTTCCACAGACATTCAACAATGTAACTTGTTTTGACCTCAGGACATATTGAGTTTAGATGATTCAGCAAGATTCTTGTAATTGTAAGGAACATAGACCCAGATCAAGTGATCAAGGTAAATGTATTTAGGGAGTGGAGTGGAGTTTAGGTTTAATAAATGACACATCAAACAATTGATCATGATGTATAAGCATTTTTGAGCTTTTCATTGTATGGGTTTTACAGATGATCAGAGCTCCAGGTCTATACTAACGTATAACAGAGGAGATGATTATCTATACGTGCTGATGAGAGCTTCAGGTCTATATTTACATATAATAGAGAAGATCATCACTCCAGGTCAATGCTTCCGCATAGCAGAGGAGATTAACACGAGAACAAAAAATTCTGAAGAGCTAACGAGAAGCGTCATTCAGTGCTGCGGCTAAGGGTGATTTGGGAAAGAAATCAAGCACGAAACAAATACTCTCAGTCCATTTTTGTCAAAACTTATCACTTTGTGCAGGCCAAATGTCTGTGAAAATGCTTCTCATCACCGAGTTCTTTTTGAATTTTAATTTGATCATAGAGTTGATGTCTAATAGTATTCGAGCTGAGCCTACTGACACATCAGTGCAAATCTCTTTCCTCCTTTTGACGACATCAACTCATATTTGAATTCCTGCAAGAAACAAACATATATAACATGAGATGAAGCATAATTATGAAATTTGTAGTATTTACTCCCCAAAAACTTTCAGGTTCGTAAAACTGAAATTTTTCACAAATTTAAGATCATTTTAGATCAAACATAAAAAAATGGCCGACATTATTAGAAAATATAAGTAAGAAAAACAGATTTTTTTTATTTTTATTTTTATTTTTTTTATCAAAAGAAGAATTAAAAGGAAATTAGACCAAGCATGTTGATTAATTCATAAAAAACGAGGTTTATCAAACGTTTTAGTGAACAAATCAGCCTTTTGATTTTTGGTGTCGATTGATATGATATTTATAAACCCTTTTTCTTGTGCATCTCTGATGGCATGAATGCGAGTTTCAATGTGCTTCGTTCAGGTGTGATGAACCAGATTCTTGGTAATTCCAATGGCTGCCTCATTATCGCAAAAAATCGGAGTATGCAAGAAATTGATTCCATAATCAATCATCTGATGTTGTATCCACAAAACTTGACAGCAACAGCTGGAGGCAGCAGCGTATTCAGCTTCGCACGTAGATAAAGAAATGGTGGTCTGTTTCTTGCTCTGCCACGAAACTAAACACTCCCCCAAATACTGACATCCACCAGAAACCGATTTACGATCAAGCTTGCAACCGTCATAGTCACTATCAGTATATGCATGAAGATCAAAGCTCCCCCCTTTTGGATACCACAAGCCGAGACGCGAAGTTCCCTTTAGATAACGAAAGATACGCTTCACGGCTTTTTCATGTGACTCCTTTGGATTTGATTAGATAGAGTATCTGGATACATTACCAGCATGTAGGTTCTTAAAGATAAGTGAACTTCTGTCAAACACATTAAAGCTGATTAAAAGTTTGAAGTGATTAAATCTAAAACGTGTCAAATCTTAAAGTGAACAGTCCTAAATCAACAAAGAAAAGGTTTGGAGATGCCCTTAAAGCTATGTAGTTTTTCCTACAAGTAGTTAGCGTTTGTAATGTGAATATTTAGTGTTTGTAATGTGAATAGTTTTTTAATGCAAGTATTTATGGAACTGTCTTTTATGAAAATAGTTTTCCTGCAAGTTTGTTTTGAAATCTTTGTTTGTGAATAGTTTTCCATGCAACACATAAAATTTGTTTGGCCATCAGGCACAAACAGACTTAAAATTTGTTTGGCCATCAGGCATAAACAGACTTTGTAGTCAGAGAGGTAAGGAGTTGAAAGGTGAAGTCTAGATTTATACTGGGTGGATGCTACAACCTTTTATATTTTGTTAATTTTTTTAATGACATTAAGTTTTTTGAATTCAAGATCGATGTTATAAGTCTTTTGATCGGAAAGAGAATATGAGTCTAAATATGTAATAGCTATATACCTCGAAACGACGCTCCCAACAAAGAAACGGTGCTTTAATCGGGTGTTTAAACCTAATGGTGCTTTAGTCGGATGTAAAAGTTTATCGTTCGGAGCGTTATTTCGAGGTAAATTTTACATCAATCCACTCGTATTCTTCTTCCGATCAAAAGGCCTATAACATCGGTCTTAAATTCGGAAAAATCTTACCAGTGTTAAAAAAGTAACGACGGATCATTGGTTGCCAAAATGATAAAAGTTAGGACTATTGACAACTGTGAAACTGAACTAACACTATAATGTTACTTGAAGTGAAAAAATACAAGACAAAGGAAGCCCTCTATATATAGAGGAGGAAACCCTAAAATGGGGCCCATGGGCCTAAGCTAACTAACAACACTAAATGGGCTAAAACACTAATTGGGCTAATCCTAAACTAATACTTACAAATAACACTCATCCTCAAGTTGGAGCATAGATGTTAATCATGCCCAACTTGTTACATATAAAATCTATTTGAGTTTTCCGAAGAGGCTTTGTAAGGATGTCTGCAAGTTGATACTCTGTCTTCACATGAATCGGTTGAATGGATGGAGGATCAACTTGAGTACCGGTCACACGATCTCTAATGAGATGACAATCAACTTCTATGTGCTTGGTTCGTTCATGGAATACTTGATTTTTTGGCTATATGTATGGCTGATTGATTATCACAGTACAATCTCATCAAGTATTTAGAAACAACCCCAAGTTCCTTTAAAAGACGACGAACCCAAATCATTTCTGAAGTAACATCTGCCATAGCTCTATATTCTGATTCAGCACTTGATCTGGAGACCGTGTGTTGCTTCTTGCTCTTCCAAGATACCAGGTTTACTCCAACAAATACGCAATATCCAGTCGTATATCGTCGAGAAAACGGGCACCCTGCCCAATCAGCATCTGAGAATCCTGATATTCGCACATCACCTTCCTCGGTAATGCACCTACCTGACAGTGACCCTGATCTGAGTATAAGATTCCTAACCCTGGTGCCCCCTTAAGGTACCGTAAAACACGCAGAGCTACATCCCAGTGTCCAGTGTACGGGTTTGCCATAAACTAACATAGGACACTAACAACAAATGAGATATCTGGACGAGTGACTGTCAAATAGTTAAGCTTTCCAACTAACTGTCTGTATTGTTCAGGATCTTTCATCGGACTTCCATATTCTGGAAGGAGCTTTACGGTAGAAAGCATTGGACTATCTACCGGGTTGCAACCCAGTAAGCCACACTCAGTTAACATGTCAAGGACATTCTTCCTTTGAGATAGAAGTATTCCTTGTGGGGAACGCAATACCTCTATGCCAAGGAAGTATCGGAGTCTGCCAAGATCTTTAATTTGGAACTGAGACAGAAGAAACTGTTTGAGAGTGGAGATCCCAACCTCATCATCACCCGTGATAATTATGTCGTCCACATAAACAACGAGGATGATTCTCCTGCCCTTACGGTGTCTGAAGAACACAGAATGATCATATGCACTACGGGTCATCCCAAATTTACCCATAACATCAGAAAACCGACCAAACCAAGCCCTGGGAGACTTCTTAAGGCCATACAATGAACAGTGTAGTCTGCAAACTTTGGAGGCCTCCTCCTTAACAATATACCCAAGTGGCTGCTCCATATATACCTCCTCCTCAAGGACACCATGAAGAAAGGCGTTCTTGACATCAAGTTGATAGAGCGGCCAATGATTGATGGCAGCAAGAGCAATCGAAATGCGAACAAATGTCATTTTGGCAACCGAAGAAAAAGTCTCATCATAATCAATGCGATAAGCCTGGGAATATCCCTTAGCAACTAAACGGGCCTTCAAGCGAGGCACAGGTCCATCAGGGTTTGGGTTAACAGTGAACAACTAGCGACAACCAACAACACGCTTCCTGGGAGGGAGCGTTTGAAGATCCCATGTATGATTGGCTTGAAGAGCTCCGATCTCTTCTTCCATAGCCTGTCTCTATCCTGGATGAGCTAGAGCTGTCATCACATCTTTGGGAATCGGATAGGAATCAATGGCAGTGGTGTAAGCATGACATTCAGGGGAGAGACGGGCATAGGAAACATAATCCTGGATGGGGTAACGGGTATGGTGTTTGGGTTCTCTTTGAAAGGCAATTGGAATGTTAGGATATGGTGCACTGGGTGGGTCATAAACAGAAGGTTTTTGTGTATCAAGGGTAGGGGTATGGGTAGCGGCAGTATTTGGAACTGAGGTCGTAACAGGGTCAGTGTTTGGAACAAAGGTCGGAACAAGGTCAGGATCTGGAACAGAGGTCGTAACAAGGTCAGGGTTAAATTGTGAATCAGAAGACATCGTATGTCGCCGGGAATATGTGAACAACAATGGTGGAGGCTCTGTCGATGGGCCAGGTGTAGCAGAAACAGAATCTTAGGCGTCCGAGACCGGAGAAACGGATGGAACCGGAGTAACAAATGGAGCCGGAAATACAGGAATGGTAGGAATGGTGACAGACTCAGGTATAACGGGGTCAGGATCAGGGAATATGTCAGAGGCTGGAGTGGAAGACTCAGGGAAATAGGGACATGACTCATGAAAGGTGACATCCGCACTCGTAAAGTATCGCTGGAGAGAAGTACTATAACATCTATACCCTTTTTGGACCCGAGAGAAACCAAGGAAGACACAACGAATGGATCGGGGATCTAGTTTAGTATTACCCGGACGATGATCATGGACATACGCAACACACCCAAAAACTCTAGGTTCGAGAGGTGATAAAGGATAAATTATACATAAATCCCTAGTTGTGTTTGATTGGATTTTCTGTCGTTTCGGTTACGTTTTATATCACTTTTGGCACAACTAATGTTTTTGTGTTTTTTAGGTCCCATGTTGATAAAGAAACGGATAGAACGTGAAAAATCGAATCCGTAGGAAAAAACGGGGAGCGAAACGGAGTTACGAGCGAACCGGAGCGCGAAAACGAAAAACTGGATCTTAAAAAGGGGCTCAAGACGCTACGCGGCCAGAACCCCTTTTCTCACCGCGTGGCATGGCGTGGAAGGGTTATTTTGACGCGTTTTTGGCCCGTTTCACTATATAAACTCCTCTAACTTCAACCCTAGCCTCCACGTACGAATGGGAGACGAAAAATTGCAGTTTGGAGGTGTTTTTGGAGGCTACGAAGACGAAACAACGTGTCGGAAGCTCGTGGGATTGAAGATTGCATCTTGGATCACTCGGGTTACTTCGTTCTTTCGTTTTCGTTTATTTTAATCATGTTCATTACTTTTGAATTTGCGTTTGTTGGTATGATTGTGATTGGCTAAACTCGTAGAACAATCTAGGCTTTATGTTGATTCGTTGACATTATTTTGAACTTGTGTTTGATTGTTGGTTTATGGTTTACGTTTAATTAAAGTTTAAATCTTTGTTATCGTTTGATGCATGATATATGTTTGAATTGGTTTGATTGATATTGTTATTCCATGAATTCTTGGTGATTGTCTATGTCACGTAATAGGATTCGTTTTAGTCATTAACTTGCGTTGTGATTAAATATGGTTGATTTGCAATAAAACCATAGGTTTAATAATATTAGTTAAATTGGTAATAACGTGTAGCTAACCTAGATAACCGTGAGGTGATAGGTTATTAACAAGTCTTGATTGATTAATTCTCTAGGTTTAGGTTTTTGTGAAAATTCCGACTTAGTATAATTTATTAACTTTGTTTGTTAAATCAAATGGTTGGGTTTTAATGGCTTTAAGGATCGTATTGTGAGATAGGTCTTTAGTACGAGTCAATTAAGTGTAATCAGATTAAATAACCGTAAGGAAGTTTAATCCCGTAACCGGTGTGCTAATAACTTAATAGTTATCCTTTAGGTTTCTTCTCGAAAAGGTTCGAGGGTCTTAATTAGGAAAGCTTTTAAGTGAATAGATTTAGATCCCGGTTCCATAACCATTAGTCCAACATGAGTGATAATTGAAGTTAACGATGATTCTAGCATAGGTGGTTTGTTTTCTCTCATCTGTTTTAAACCCGTCTTTAAATCGTCAGTTTCAATTTTTAGTAAGTTTCTAATTTAGTCACTTTCTATTTTTAGTAAGTTTCTATTTTTAGCAGTACAACCCCCCTTTTCAAATAATCTTTCTTTTAAGTCGTGTTTAGTTAGTTGAGTCTTGTCTAGTTAATTAAACGTAGTATATAGAGTCTGTGGGTCGACACCCGGACTTACTTTAGCTATATTGCATTCGTCCGGTCCACTGCCGGTTGTGTGTAAGTTAGTTATTTTGTCTAGGTTTTATAAATTTAAAACTAGGTGTTTTTGTTTGTTTATTTTATATATATATTACACGCATCAAGTTTTTGGCGCCGTTGTCGGGGACTCTTGGTAATTGCGTTAATTAACTTTGTTGAGATTTTACTTGCTATACACGTGCCGTATTTTGTTTTGTTTGAGTCGTAGGGGTCTAGTTTTTATTTTTATTTGATTTTAAGTCTAGTTAGTGTTTAGATTTTGTTTTGTTTTTGTATTTGTGTTGTGCAAGTTTCAGTTTATCAGTTTTATTTATTTGTTTATTTTCTTTTGAGATGGATGTGATGCAGGGACCAATTTCTGAGGAAACCCTAACAAGAGATATAGAGCTGATCAATTGGTTATTTGCTACGCGTTGGGATGATATGACTAATGAGGAGAAGATGACATGTAGGATAGCTCAAATAAGGTATTCAAAGGAGCTAGAGATGATTCGAAAGAGAAGAAAGGAGGAAGAAAAACTCAGGGATAAATTTGCGATGGTGCAGGACATGATTTTGAATCGCTGGAATGAGTGTACTCCAGAGGATAAATCGAATCTCCTAGAGCTTTATGGATTCCTTACGGAGGAGATTTTGAAATACAAGATAGTTCAACCAGTGGTACCTAAACAACCAGAAATCATGGAAAGATATGTGGTTAAAGATGATGAGGATTTACCACCTGCCGGAATTATGATTTTTCCGTCCAAGATGATTCGTCTAGTGATGATGAAGATGAGTGGGAATTCAATTGTGAAGATATGCATCATGATCCTGAGTCATGTAAGTTTTCTGAACTCCAATCTGAGTCTTATGATTTCAATATTCCTGCATCAGTTGACTTAATTGAGGATGAACTCGAGTCATCGGGTTCATCTAATTTTTCATGTTTGTTTGTTGAGAATGACGGTGTGCAGGAATTACAAGTTAAATTTGAGCAGGAGGGAGTTGTGAAGGAGGTACCAGTCCCATCCTGGGAGGATGAGTTTGCTAATGAACTGATGGACCTGCCTATTTGTGAGGAAGTGGAATTTGACCCACTTGGCGATTTGAAGATTCTTGAAGACCTTGTATACAATCAAACGCCAAGTGTGGGGATGAGTCAAGAGCTGAATGAGCCTGAGAACGAGGTACATACTGAAGAATCATCACAACCTTGGTTTAAAGCAAGGAAAGAACCGAGGGAGCACACATTGTTGCAAATCGGGAGATGGTTTACAAGGATGGAGAAACCGCTGAAGTTTAAGAACGACCAGTCTTCACGATACATGCAGCGCATTCGGTTCATGCCAGGTAAGTACAAATTTTCGTGGTCTGACCCGTTTGAAGCTTTTAACTTTATTTTCAAAATTATTTTCAATTCCGCTTCTAACTTTCTAAACGTTTTTTGTGGACCGAGTGGAATTGAACGGGTTAGATAGGGTTCAGATCAAAGAGAAACCTCCTGATTAAGTTCAAGTGTGGGGAGGTTTCTCATTGGTTTATGTAGTTTGTAGAGTTTGTAGATTTTAGTTATTTATATTTTCTTCTATTTTATTTTATTTTATTTTATTTATTTTATCGTTTAGTTGTGTCGGGTCAGTGTTACGCTCGGGTATTCTTGTTTTTGTTTTTGCAGGTTTAAATCATTCTCACCCGTACTCAATCTCCATTCGGGTGAGTTTGTATTTGTGAAGACGAAGAGGAAGATCTCGAGAGTGTCGGTGAAGCTCGATCGCGACCGAAATGCTATACGATCGAAGCTGAAGATTGGAACGAAGACTTGGAGCTTACGCGTTTCACAAAACCAGCTAAGTCTTTTCCAATTCACCCTTCTATCTTTTATTTTTGCATTTTTGTTTTTTATTTTTTAGATGTTTTCTATCTCTACATTGAGGACAATGTAGAACTTAAGTGTGTGGATAGGAAATAGTCATTTCTGAGTCTTAGGTTTGTTTTAGTTGTTTGTTTCGAGTCATATAGAGTCATAAAAAAAATCCAAAAAAATTGAAAAATTTGAAAATGTCTTTGTTTAAGTTGTGCACTTTAATAGAAAATGATAGTAAATTAATTTTGGTTTTCAAATGAGTTGTGGTTTTTAAAAAAAAGATGAATTTGGATAAACTTTTGGTAACCCAAGTAGCTGAGATAGTTTCCCTAAGTGTAATAATAGAAAGTTAATTGTCGTGAATCTCGTGGGTTGTCATCTAGGAGGAATAAGAAGGCCTTAACTAAATTAAATTAGGCACCATTGTAGGCTTTAGAACTTAAATAGGTTAAGGGGTAGTGCCATTCTAGGATTTATAACACACTTCTTGTGAAAGAAGTGGCGCATCCGCAAATAAAATGTCCACCGGGTATAGTACTGAAAAGCGCTCAAAGTAGCTGCTAAATAAAAGAGCTCAAAGTAGCCAAATAAAAAAAAATGAAAAATATAAGGCAAGTGATCCAAGACCTCATGTGCTCTACCTCCGGGATAGCGACTTGGATACGACACCCCTGGGTGAGGTGATCTTGTTTTATGAAAAAAAAAAGAATAACAGTCTATACCCACAAAATTCATCCATCAAAATCCACCCTAATATGGCACTAGTTCTTAGTTTAGTTAAGTTCTTTAGGTTACTTTGGTGGGAAAACCTTTTTGGTTTATCCTGTGCCTCGTTAAGCAACAATAATCGGGCTAACTTATTTTTCCTATGTGTGAGACCTTGTAGATAACTGATTTAATTAAATTTAAATTAAACACGAGGGGAGACTTAATTAACTAGTGTTAGGGTGTTTATGTAAACGCACCACTGTTTATCAGAATTAGGTTCTTGTTTGAGAAACTGTGATGAAATTTGAAGCCTTGATTAGTTGTGATTGAATGTGCATGCTTTTTCAGGGACGAATAAGGTTAAGTGTGGGGATGTTTGATAAAGGATAAATTATACATAAATCCCTAGTTGTGTTTGATTGCATTTTCTGTCGTTTCGGTTACGTTTTATATCATTTTTGGCACAACTAATGTTTTTGTGTTTTTTAGGTCCCATGTTGATAAAGAAACGGATAGATTGTGAAAAATCGAATCCGTAGGAAAAAACGGGGAGCGAAACGGAGTTACGAGCGAACCGGAGCGCGAAAACGAAAAACTGGATCTTAAAAAGGGGCTCAAGACGCTACGCGGCCAGAACCCCTTTTCTCACCGCGTGGCATGGCGTGGAAGGGTTATTTTGACACGTTTTTGGCCCGTTTCACTATATAAACTTCTCTAACTTCAACCCTAGCCTCCAGGTACGAATGGGAGACGAAAAATAGCAGTTTGGAGGTGTTTTTGGAGGCTACGAAGACGAAACAACGTGTCGGAAGCTCGTGGGATTGAAGATTGCATCTTGGATCACTCGGGTTACTTCGTTCTTTCGTTTTCGTTTATTTTAATCATGTTCATTACTTTTGAATTTGCGTTTGTTGGTATGATTGTGATTGGCTAAACTCGTAGAACCATCTAGGCTTTATGTTGATTCGTTGACGTTATTTCGAACTTGTGTTTGATTGTTGGTTTATGGTTTACGTTTAATTAAAGTTTAAATCTTTGTTATCGTTTGATGCATGATATATGTTTGAATTGGTTTGATTGATATTGTTATTCCATGAATTCTTGGTGATTGTCTATGTCACGTAATAGGATTCGTTTTAGTCATTAACTTGCGTTGTGATTAAATATGGTTGATTTGCAATAAAACCATAGGCTTAATAATATTAGTTAAATTGGTAATAACATGTAGCTAACCTAGATAACCGTGAGGTGATAGGTTATTAACAAGTCTTGATTGATTAATTCTCTAGGTTTAGGTTTTTGTGAAAATTCCGACTTAGTATAATTTATTAACATTGTTTGTTAAATCAAATGGTTGGGTTTTAATGGCTTTAAGGATCGTATTGTGAGATAGGTCTTTAGTACGAGTCAATTAAGTGTAATCAGATTAAATAACCGTAAGGATCGTATTGTGAGATAGGTCTTAATAGTTATCCTTTAGGTTTCTTCTCGAAAAGGGTCGAGGGTCTTAATTAGGAAAGCTTTTAAGTGAATAGATTTAGATCCCGGTTCCATAACCATTAGTCCAACATGAGCGATAATTGAAGTTAACGATGATTCTAGCCTAGGTGGTTTGTTTTCTCTCATCTGTTTTAAACCCGTCTTTAAATCGTCAGTTTCAATTTTTAGTAAGTTTTCTAATTTAGTCAGTTTCTATTTTTAGTAAGTTTCTATTTTTTAGCGGTACAACCCCCCTTTTCAAATAATCTTTCTTTTTAGTCGTGTTTAGTTAGTTGAGTCTTGTCTAGTTAATTAAACGTAGTATATAGAGTCTGTGGGTCGACACCCGGGCTTACTTTAGCTATATTGCATTCGACTGGTCCACTGCCGGTTGTGTGTAAGTTAGTTATTTTGTCTAGGTTTTATAAATTTAAAACTAGGTGTTTTTGTTTGTTTATTTTATATATATATATATTACACGCATCAAGAGGAAACGGGTTCCTTTTAGGGAACCGGACAGAGAGCGGAGTTCGACCATTAAGAACAGATGACGGCAAACAGTTTATCAAATAAGCTGCAGTAAGGACAGCATCACCCCAAAAACGGTCCGGTACGTGGGAATGAAGCATGATCGTGTGAGCAACATCCAACAAATGGCGATTTTTACGTTCAGAGATACCATTCGGTTGGGGTGTGTATACGCATGAAGACTCGTGTACAATTCAGTTCGTTTTTAAATACGTAGAAAATTCAGTGGATAAGTACTCTTTTGCATTATCAGTACGTAAAGTTTTGATCGACGTGCTAAACTGATTTTTCACAAATGAACGAAATTCGCAAAAGACAGAACTGATTTCACTGCGAGATTTAAGTAAGTAAACTCAGGTAACACGAGAATAATCATCAATAAAGGAAATAAAATACTAAAAACCCAAAGGAGTTTTGACTGGACACGGATCCCAAATATCATAATGCACAAGCTCAAATAAAGTAACAATTCGACTCGTCACCTTGGGTGGATAAGAACTTCTGATATGTTTTCCTAATTGACATGACTCACAATGAAATGTATCGGAATGTGAAGATCCGGTCTCATTTTCCTCGTTATGGCTACAGAGGGATGGCCTAACTGATACTGAACCTTCATTATGCTTGAATCACAAACATTTGCGATAGGGCGTGACAACGTCGACATACGATATAAGCCTCCTAATTCAAGACCAGTACCAATCACCCGTTTCGTGCCTAGTTCCTTAAAAACACAACGGGTCGGATAAAACTTTGCATAACAGTTATTTGGGAACGAATGAGTTGACTAACAGAGCAAGGGTTATCATGGAATTTGGGAACGAATAATATACAGAGGAAAGTGTGAGGTTTTCCGAATTACTAATAGATCCAATACCCTGAACTGGGCATGAGGAACCATCAGCAATGCGAACGGGTGGATGAGAAACATGTTGCAGGTTAAACAATAGGTTTTGATTCCTAGTCATGTGATGAGTGGCTCCAGAATCAACAATCCAGGATGAGTCAAGGTTAGAAAGTGTACCTGAACGAGCCGAGTTGTTTTCAGCATGTAACTGGGAAGCGAGAAACCGTTGAAGCAGATCATACTCCTCCTTGGTGATTGTGTATGTTTGATTTTTGTCTCCCATTGTAACAATCGGAGCCGAAAAATAATAGCCTTCCAGATAATAAATCACAGCTTCTAGCTTCCGGATAATAAACAAAATAAGTATACTAGCAGACGATACACGAAACCTTGGAAAACAGGAGCAAATGTTAACAGAAACTAGTGTAAGACCCAATCTTGAACGAGCTGAAACAGATCTGAAAACCAAAACGAACTGGACTACTGAACAGAACTGAGAAAGGTGATAGAACAGGAAAATGATGGTACAGGTCTGCTCAGAATGTAATTCCGATCACTCCGGTGAAAAGACGACGGCCAGAGGTGGAGCCACGCGCTCGTACACGCCGGCGCGTGGGTTTAGGTGGCGGAGCAGCGGTGGCGCGTGGGGGCGCGTGGGTGGTTTATCGGCGATGATTTTTTCAAGGTTTACAATTCGGGGGACGCTGATAGGTTCAATTGGATCGTTAATATCGCTCACAATGATCAGAATCACACGCACAAACAAACAGTTCAATCACAAACACAATCCATACTAATAATTCTCTGTATATTGATGATCAAAGCAATTCGTAGTACAAGGTGCAGGAGAAACAAAATCACACACAGTTAATTCTCTCTCTAACAGTGTAAAAGTGATCTAGCCTCTCTCCTCACACACACACACTACATGCTTATAACAACCAATTACAAGTTTAAGGAATATAACAAAATAGACCCTAAACTATTTACAAACATATAAACAATAAACAAAATACAAAGTAAATCTTAACAAGGAAATAGCCCTAACAGTACTCCCCCTAAGATTTATCTTTGGATCTTCAGCAAAATCTTCTATCTTTTTCTTCTTCTTTGATCAGCATCATCTCTTTTTCTACCAATCTTCTGGTTCATCTTTGACGTTCAGCAACTCTCGTCCTTTATACTCTTCTTGTTCCTTCAAAGCTTCTTCTATACAGGATTTAAACTTTTCAGCGATCTTAGCTTGTCGAGGTTTGGACTCGTTTGTCAGAATTGGTAAAGCATTCATACGTCTGAGCGAATCCAGATTCAAACCTGCAAAATCAATATTAGCGTAAAACTCAAATGGCATCTCCTGGCCTTTGACCTTCACCTCCAAGGTTCCTTTCCTAGATATCCTCATGTACTCTATCTCTGGTAAATCAACCCTCACGAGATTAGAGTTTAGTAATGCTTTTCTGACTCGTATCTTTTCAGTTGCTGCTGCTATAACTTCAATCATCACCACAAATAACTTCCTGTCAGCTTCAGCTAGTTTATCCTTACACTTCTCCATTCTGTAGCTCCTCAAAAAGTCTATATAGGATGGATGTAACAGTTTCAACTCAAAAGTACTGAAAAGAGTAATCATATCCTTGTCCCAATCCTCCAAATTTCGAACAAGCTTTAGTTCAAACGTTTCTTGATTATAGAACACTCTGAGTATTGGCTTCGTCATTTGTGAACCATCTATCACCTTCAATCCAGGATCTGTCACCTTGTCAAAATATTCGTCCGAAAATTCCTCAAGGTACATATCCTCAGTCACAACCAATTTCTTTTTCTTCTTTTCTTTCTTAGCTTGCACATATGCAGAGTCTTCTTGTTGACCTCTAAAATCCAGAAACTTCGGTGATCTACCAATCCCAGCATCAAGAAGCATTACACACTTATCACCACGCTCAGCACGCGTGTGATTTATCAACCTTAATTTGTGTAACTCCTTTAAATCTTGAACTTCCAGCTTAAAGATGCTCGAATAGTAATGATATACGTCACAAAGGCCATTCACTCTCTTTATCATAAACGCATCAAATACTTCGTCGTATTTCCATGCTATGATTTTTACTTTCTTGTTCTTCTCAGGCACAATCATAGAGTCAAGTAACTCAGCAATTGATTGTCCTTTGCTCATCAGCGATCTAACCACATCACCTGGTGTTGCTGATTTATGCCAAGTTTCACGCACATCCATCGGTATGTTGTACGATTTAACCTCGCTTGGAAACATATCCATCAGTTCGTGCCTTTTCTTATGAGCATTTTCAGGCAGCGCCATCACCGGAATCTCTTTTGGACCAAGCACTTTGAATCTCTTTGTCAGCTCAAAGTACTGAGGATTGTTATAGTCCAAGTAAAACATCCTGTTGTACATTTTCTCCGTTTTCATAAAGCTGACTACAATCTTTCTCAGAGACTCAGACTTCAACCTCTGCAAAGTCTTGTAAGGATAGTTTCTCGAACTTAACCAACTCCGCATATCAGAAGTAGTCATTTCATCTGGATTTTGATGATAAAGCTCAGTCGGAGGTAAGTCTTCGATGTTCAAGCTCTCTTGCATCGGAGTCCATTCACCCATCTCTATTACAAATTCTTTCTGATCAGCTTCGGCTTTATCTTGAGCAATTATGCACTTCTCATACTCTTCATTTATCTGACTCACCGTCAAACCATTCAAAAACACAGAGTTGTACTTCATTTTCTCAAGGTATGCAAACCTTTGATCCAAATCATCTGGTAATTCTTCAACAACATTCTGTACTGGCTCAGCTTCACCTTCAGACTCAGTCCAATCTATGTCATCTAGATCATCTAACGCTTCAATCATAGGTGCATCGTCAGTTTGAACCGGCTCAAACTGACTAGCAACTTCAGCTTCTGTTTCAGGCACACTTTCAACTTCACCAGCTTCAGGTTGAATCGGCTCAACTTGAACTGTTTCCTCAGAGCCAACCTCCTTCTCACTATCTGTCAGCTTAACTACTTCAGTGTCAGCAGCAGATTCAGATTGAATCGGCTCAATCTGAACTGTTTTGGCAGTTTCAGTTTCAGTCACCTCCTTATCAGTTTTCTCAGACTCATCTACAGCTACAAATTGAATCGGCTCAATATGCACTGTTTCATCAATTTTCGCCCTTTTTGAACTTTCTTCATCACCAAAAATCTCCGGTATCGCATCTATCTTCCTCTTTCCCTCAGCTTTGTCCATATTGACAGTTTCAGCAGCAGCTTCATCGGGAATGATAATTGGTGATTCTACCAAAATACCAACATTCGAAGTTCCTCGAGCTCTAGTCAGATAAACCTTTGGCACATGCGTTTCAGTCACTTCTATTATCTCTTCAGAAAAATCTTTATCTGAAGATGAGCCAGCCTTCTTCGGTTTCATTTCCTCCAACTCTTTTTCTAACATTTCTTTCTCTGCATTCAACGTATTACATTCAGCCTTCAAATCAGTATAATCATACTTTAAATTCTCATATTCCTCCTTCAGTTTATCATAATCATCCCTTAACTTCACATGTTCATCAACTAACTTCACATGATCCTCATCCAATTTCTTGAAGATTTTCAGATTTTGATTATGAATATCCCAATATTCATCAAATCTTTTCTTCTTCCTCTCATTCGATGCCTTCAACAATTCATTGGCTTCCAACAGTTTAGCCACCATATCCTCTAACTCAGCTATTCTTTTCTCCTTCTCATTCTCAGATTGATCAACACTTGGCGCAACATTTGGTGAAGACTCCAAACCTTGTCCAATGTTTTCAGCTAATGGTGATGATGTGGTGGGAATATCAACAGTACTAGGAATAGTAGCGCCAGCATCAGCTTCCTCAACTGTCTGTGCCACAGTTTCAGCTTCGGCCACTACCTCCTGTGCAATTTGGAGTACGTCTATCTCTTCAGGCTCAACAATCACTGGTTTCGACCTCTTCCTTCGAACATACTGAACAGACACTTCTTTAGTAATTTCAGCAACACTTTCTTCAACACCTGAAGCAACCTCAACAGGTTCTTCTATCACCATAGGCTCAATAACTTCAATATTTTCTATCTCAGTCTCCATTGGTTCAGCCTCCTCTGAATTGGATTCAGATTCAGCATCATCACCACCACCATCATGCTCATCATTACCATCTCTATCTTCATTATTGTCACCATCATCATTCTCATCATCTTGATCATCATTACTTTCATCAATCTCTCTATCAACAATATCCATTGGATTAACAATCTCTCCATTCGAAATATGATGATAGACAACCTCTACATCTTCTTCATTGTTGACTATATCTCTCATATAGTCGAACAATTCTACATCAGGCACATTCCCGATACTCATCTTTCGGTAAGATAGATCGTTCATGTCCTCAGTGTATAAAACACCTCCAGAATATCCTTCACTTCTGATGACAGGATATGCAACATTGATCATTAGTTGTAAGAACCTCGGGTACATGAGGAACTTAAACCTTTTGCCTTTGACCAAGTTGAATACAAATCCATTCATTATCCATCTTGACATATTGAATGGCTTGTTCTCTGCTATAGCACAAATTGGTGATGCAATATCGGATGGAAAGTTGTCAAACCCTGCACTCCTCCTGGACATGCATTGCTGTACAACATAACATAGCAGCTTATATTTTCTTCCCAACTTTGCCCTGTAAAACTGTGACTTTGGAAACACAGGTGGATGTCCCATATTCACAAAACAAGCTTTACATTCCTCCATGGTCAACTCATCCAACATACCAACCTCATCCTCATCAATCCTTAGGGCATGTCTAATAGCATCTTCTGAAACTGTCAACACCCAATCTCTAGTAATATGCCCTCTGACCACAGTAACACCATTCTCATCTCTCACAACCTCAGCTGTCCTCCAGAAACTCTTGATCAACCTTGCATATATGACCGGCTTGGCACATATAGCATAAACATATTTAGTCCTCTTGATGAACTTGATCATATCCCTATAACCTTCTGTCTCAGGAAGTGATTCATCTAAACATGCCACTAGATTATGTTTAGGTTCAAACTTGAGATTCTCCATCTGTTAAAACACAAACAAACACAACACAAGACAAATGTGTTAGATTCTTCATTAAAACATATCAAAATTTTCTTAAGTGTTAGAATAAAAGTTAGAAAGCAAAACATTCACATAATCATTTTAAGTCCTAAATTGTTCTAATAACCTGATTTTCATCATTTTAATCAAACAATTTTGAATTTTAAAGATTATACTTCATGTTTCAATTTTAACTGTTAATCACTTAGGCAAAATTTTGACATTTGTATGATGAAGTTGTTTAACATGTTTTAGTTCAGTTTTATCATGCATTTGTCACTTTAAACAGATATTCCATCGTTTTGATGTTTAACTTTTTTTAAAAGCTTCAAAGTTCATCAATGGCGATTTTATCAGTTAAGAACATTTTGAGTGATTCAGTTGATTTTAAGTTGTTTTGATGCAAATGAGTGATTGAATGATGATAATCGAGTGTTTTTACACCTAAATCAAATCAACATTCGATTTTGGTTTTAACACACAAAAACGAAGTGTCGATTCAATGCCCAAAAACACTGTTCATCATCGTTTTTCTTTTTAACAGTTGATTTGCAGGTCTATTTAGGTCAAAAACACTTAATCACTACCTTATTCAATCGATTAACCTTGTTACAGAGCAAACGATTGAATATGATAACACGGCGATTTTACGTTCAGAGGATTTGTGTGAAAGTGAATGTGTGAAATGATAAGTGTTTGTGAAGAGGCGGTCTTTTGTATCGTCAAAAATTTTAGGTCAAACTTTAAGTGCCGGGTCAACAAAATGACGGGCAAGCTTAAAAGGCCCAATAAGCCTTGCCGGGTCAAGTACTGTATGGACGGGTCATGTACTGTAGTGACGGGTCATGTACTGTAGTGACGGGTCAAGTACATAAGACAAGTCGCAAACATATAAAAAACACTTGACGGGTCAAGCACTGTAGAGACGGGTAAGTCACTGTAGTGACGGGTAAAGGTTAGGAACAACTACACCTGATGGGTTTTATTCATCACCCGGCAGAATAGTAGTCTTCAACATCACCCGGCAACCTTTCTTCATTACCCGGCAACACAATTGCTTTCCTTCATCCGGCTTGCTTTCTTCTTTACACGGCAACCTTCTTCTTCACAAGGCAACTTTCTTCACACGGCAATCTTCTTCATTACCCGGCAACACAGTGTCATACCTTTACACGGCAAGAAGATTTCTCTTTTACCCGGCTGTATAGTAAACACTTGTCACCCGGCAAGATATCTATGACCTTCACCCGGCTGTATTTGACATGATCATTGCCCGGCTGTACAGTGGTCACAATATCTTCACCTTTTCCTCAATCACCCGGCATGTATCAGACTTACAACCTTACCCGGCAGAACAGTTCTTTACCCGACAGAATAGTTGCATCTGATATCTTTGCCCGGCTATAACACTTGTTCAATTTTCTTCATTTTTCTCGTCTGTTGACTTTTTCAACGTCATTTATTGCACCTGCAAACATTCTCCGACATATTAATTAGACAAGATATCCTTAAAAAGAATGTTTGTCATATTAATTATCAAACAATATTAAACATTGCAACAAATTTAATTCCAATTAAATTCATTTTTCTTTTTCTTTTTCAAAATGTTTTTGCACAACCAATTTTTCTATATCCCGAAGCAATTTCTTAAAAACAAATTACAAGACCTTGGGTTTGTTTTTCACACATCCAATACTCTTGCTTTTCATACCACATAATCTTGTTCATTCAAAATACACTTATTCAAAACAAAATATTTTTGGATTTTTGTAGATATTTTTCTTCAATTTTATTCTCCCCCTAAACTTGAAATTTCTTGAAATTTTTAAGTTTATCAAGGATGTTGATGTGTCAATAATGATTCCATATGCCTGCACACACAAAACACACACATTAAAGTAAAGACATATGCAATGCAATGAATCAAAATATCGCAGTGAGATCATACCACACATTATCTGAACATGTTTTGCAAGTTTTGAATAGACATTTGACTTATGCTTGATTGAGTGATGATATGAAAACATACCAATTAGCTCGAGTTGACACACTTACTTTTTCAGTATCATGATGATATTTAAGGTTCGATTAGAATGACTTATGTGACCCACATGTATACATATGTCAACATATTTCCTTATCAATCACTACCTGAATGCATATTGCACAAAACCTGGTTACTTACAGTCATACACAGTGTGGAATCTGGGTTCTATTCGGATTTGGTCCACTTTGGGACTTCTTTTTAATTCCATCTTTGGGAATTTTTCTTTCCTATCGTTCCCCTTGGGAATCTTCTGAATTCCATTTTGGAATTTTTGTTTGGTGTTGGTCCACATTTGGGACTCTTTTTGTTCCATTTTGGAATCTTTTGCAGCATCTTGAAGCTCAAAAGAGACTTCGTGTGAGACTTCAGGTCTGTGGGTACCACAACAAAGAAGCTCACGATGCGGTTCATCACACTGAGAAGACTACATCGTTACCCGATCATGCACAACTATCATCACAAGCAATGTATCAAAAGATATATATCTAGACATGTATAACGATGGAGCTTAACACAAAGATCATTAAGTTTATGTTTGTCAATAATCAACTTACTTTTTCAGTCTAATTGCCTGAGCTGTCTAGCACATCAATTAACATTCATCAGTCTTTATTTAAAAATGATGTAACAAATAATGTCTAGTGTAACTATCATTTCTCACTTTTTGCAATATAGATTCTTATGACATGATATTTTCTTTTCTTTTTGATTTTATATTTTGTTTTTGCTTTTCTATTTTTCTTTTTCACGCAAGCACACACAATGCAAAACATAAAGTAAAAGACAAAGGAATCAAAATATAACATCAACTTATTATATTTTTGGCTTTTATATTTTTCTGATTTTTGTTTTGTTTTTTTCGAAAAATAGAATCAATCATGATTGATTAATCCTATGGATTGAATTAAGAATTCAAACCGGGCTGACAAAAAAGATTTTGTGAAAAGATCTGCCAGTTGTTTGTCGGTATGAACCTTAATCAAAATTATTAAACCCTTTTCAGAGTTGTCTCTTAAAAAATGATATCTAATTTCGATGTGTTTGGTTTTAGAATGTTGAACAGGATTAGCAGTTATAAACATAGCAGCAGTATTGTCTATGTAAATAGGAGTTTTTAGAAAGTTAAACCCGTAGTCCAGCAACTGATTTTGTAACCATAAAACCTGAGAACATCCTGCAGATGCAGCGATATACTCTGCTTCAGCTGTGGATACAGAAACATTGGTCTGCTTCTTGCATTGCCAAGATACAAGCCTTGGACCCAGAAATTGACAGCCACCAGTAGTCGATTTCCTGTCAAGAGCACAACCACCAAAATCACTGTCAGAATAGCTATATAGTTCAAAATTTCCTTCATAAGGATACCATAACCCAAGATTTGGTTTCCCTTTAAGATATCTGAATATACGCTTCACAGCAACAAGATGCGACTCTTTCGGATCTGACTGGTATCTGGCGCATACACACACAGCGTACATGATGTCTGGTCTTGATGCAGTAAGATACATCAGAGAACCGATCATTGATCTGTATAGTGTTTGATCAACTGCTTTTCCCTTTGGATCCGGTTGAATCTTGCAATTCACATCAGATGGAGTTCGAATTGTTTGACAATCTTGCATCTTGAATTTCTTCAACAACTTCTCAACAAATTTTGATTGATTGATGAAAATTCCGTCAGCAGACTGTTTCACTTGTAATCCAAGAAAGAAGTTAATCTCCCCCATTGAACTCATCTGGAATCTAGACTTCATGATTTCTTCAAATTCTTTGCACATGGACTCACTGGTTGATCCGAAGATAATATCGTCCACATAAACTTGAACACATAAGAGATCGTCATTCTCCCTCTTCATAAACAAAGTTGGATCAATCTGTCCTCTTGTGAATCCATGTTCTAGTAAATGCTTGGATAATGTCTCATACCAGATTCTCGGAGCTTGGTGTAGACCGTATAGAGCTTTACTCAACTTGTATACACGATGAGGATAGTCAGGATCTTCGAAACCCGGAGGTTGTCTGACATATACGTCATCTGTAATTGGTCCATACAAGAAAGCACCTTTAACGTCCATTTGGAATACTTTAAATTTCATGAAAGAAGCATATGCAAGAAAAACGCGTATGGCTTCAAGTCTTGCGACCGGAGCAAACACCTCTTCATAATCAATGCCTTCTTCCTGAGTGTATCCCTGTGCAATCAGTCTTGCTTTATTTCTCACCACAATGCCATGTTCGTCTGGCTTGTTTTTGTACAACCATCTTGTACCAATTGCGTTCTCTCCTTCAGGTAAGTCCACAAGTTTCCAAACTTCCTGTTTGCGAAACTTAAGCAATTCCTCCTGCATGGCCTCAATCCAACTGTTATCTTTCAGCGCCTCTGAAATATTCTTTGGCACCACTTGAGATAGAAAACACGAATAAAGACAAACATTCGCTTGCTCTGTCTGACTTCTTGTAGTTCTCTGATTCAACGGCCCAATAATCTGAGAGACAGGATGTTTCTTGTGAATTCGATGAATAGGAATATCACCTCCTTGCACTTGAGTCTCTAGATTAGAAGTATTCAGATTTGGTAGATCTTGTAGTATGGTCGAAGTATGCGGTGTGAAATTTGGGACTTGATCCGGTGAATTGATGAAGTAATCAAAAGATTCTGGAATAACTTCAGCATTCGGATCTGATGATGGTTGATTCTGAACAGATCCACCATCATTAGGAGAAAACACATCTTCTTCATGATTGTTCGATTCTTGATCTTCATTAGAACCAGAAGGACCCGGATCTTGACTGGATTTGACATGATCAGGATTGTGAAAAGACATGAATGGATATTCAGAGTTGAGATTTCCATCTTCGTCATTATCAGAATCGTCACTAAAGCATCCTAAGTCGCCTGATTCCTTCTTTGCGTTTCCTGAAAAATCAAATAAGTTAGAATTGAAGGATTTCGATAATGAATCTAAATCAAATAACCATTCGGGACCATGAGCCACTAACGGAAACGAATTTTCTAAAAACTTCACGTTGATAGTTTCAATAACAGTATTTGTTTTGCTATTAAAAACCCGATAAGCTTTAGAAACAGACGAATAACCTAGGAAAAATCCATCGTCAGATTTTGACTCAAACTTCCCGAGATGATCATTCAAATTTAAAATCGATACCGGACAACCAAATGCTTTCAAGTAAGAAATATTTGGTTTCCTTCCAAACAACAACTCATAAGAAGTTTTCTTTTTATCTTGCACTAATAATGTTCTATTTTGTACAAAACACGCAGTAGCAATAGCTTCGTCCCAAAAAGTGATCGGGATTTTGGCATCTGCGAGCATGGATCTTGCTGCTTCAATTAGTGTCCGGTTTTTTTCGTTCCGCAACCCCATTCTGTTGAGGTGTTCTTGGCGCACTAAATTGTCTAGCAATCCCCTTTTCTGCACAAAATAAATCAACATTAGCATTCTTAAATTCAGTTCCATTATCACTTCTTAAAATTTTAACTTTGCATTCCAATTGATTTTCAACTTTAATGATAAATTCTTTTAATAATTCAGCTGTTTCAGATTTTGCATGCAGAAAATAAACCCACGAAAATCTCGTAAAGTCATCTATGATAACTAAACAATATGATTTTCTCCCGATGCTTTGAACGTTGGTCGGTCCAAAAAGATCCATATGTAGCATCTGCAAGGGTTTTGAAATGGAGTTTTCGAGCTTGGACTTAAAAGACATCCGATGCTGTTTTCCCTTCAAACACGCTGGACAAAGATCAGTTGTGGAGAATTTCTTCGATGGGATTCCCACAGCGTGATTTCCAGTTACCAAACGGTTCATGTTTCTGAAGTTGGAATGTCCCAGCCGTCTATGCCAAAGCTGACTCTCATCATTTGAAGCATGGGCAATGAGACAGGTTGTTTCGGTTTCGGCATCAATCTGCGACATATCCAATTTGTATACATCACGATCTCTAGGCGCTTTAACCACTACCCACTCATTGTCAATCTTGAAACCTGGTTTCAGAATATAACAGAAAGAATCATCAAAAAGAGTTGAATAAGATTTATCACAGATTTGAGATACACTAAGTAAGTTAAAGTTCAACTGTGCACAGTAGTTGACTTTATCAAAACTTATGACCCCATTCGAAACTGTTCCTTCTCCTGTGATTTTACCACCCGCATCACCTCCAAAAGCTACATGAGTGCCATTCTTTTGCTTGAAATCCTGAAGCAAGGCATGGTTGCATGTCATGTGCCGGCTACACCCACTATCAACAAACCATGAGTTGATAGGTCTTCTTGGGCGTACCTGCAATTCAAACATTTTCAGTTAGTTTGGTCAACCCAGGCCCACACGGTCTTGGGTTTTCCGAATTTATCTGCAATTGTAACTTGTTTATATTGAATATTTTGAAAATTTGTTTCATTCATGAGATTTTGATGCTGATAATTGTTGTTTCGCCCATTGGCGTTCATTGACTGCTTTCTTCTTAAAGCCCTGAACCTTTCCTCCAACTGAGGATCAAGGTTGTTTTCAAAATTTTGGTTTCTTACCAACAAAGCTCTCGGCTTAAAATTGTTAACCTGCACACTTCTTGACAAGTTAGAAACAGAATTGTTTCGATTGAAATTTCTCAAAACCGGAGAATGACTTTGACTCATTTTTTGAAAACCAAATGAATGATTTCTATTAAAGTTTGAAAACGGAGTCATTTCTCTAGTTGAGTTTGATCGAAAGAAACAATCCTTTGTGTCATGATTTCTTCTCTCACAAATATCACAAAATTTGTTATAGTAACATTCTTCTGAAGAATGGTTTCTTTTGTCACAGAAACTGCAGTACCTGTTAAAGAAACATTCAGCAGTTGCATGATTATACCTATTACAAATTTCACAATGTTTCTTGCTAATCCTAAAGAGCCGATTGTTAACTTTTGATGTTGAACCAAAACGTGATTCATTATCTTGGTTATTCGGTTTTAGATTAACGATCTTTTGTGGAGACTTGGTTTGAGATTTTGATTGCATGGGACTTTGGTTCGATTTTAAACTGTTCTGTTTGGTTACCTTTTTGTTTTCAATTCTCTTATCATTGAAAGCGGAAGACTTAGGACCTGAACCTGTTTTCAGACCAGAGTTAGATTTGATTTGAGTATTGATTTGGTTACCATAAGAACCGTTCATGTCGAAAGTACCTGCAGACACAAATTTGATTGTCTTACCTTTTGACACTTTCTTGACAGATTTTACGTTTTGAGCTTTGTCAGTTTTAACACTTTGAACTTTGGTGTTATCATTTGAATTTAAGACACTTTTGCCTTTTGACTGTTTCGTTTCAGATTGATTGTTCATTGTTTTCGCTTTCTGCTTCTTTGCAGTTGAAACTTCAGTCTTTTTCACTTCTTGCTTCTTGATCAACTGAGCAGCAACTTGCGCCTTTTGTTCTTTCTTCCATTTGATGTATTCAGGATCATTGTATCCTGAAAACTCACCTTCTTCCTTCACCGATTCTGGTTCTGGGTTAAGCTTTGGATATTCAACGAGTTGAATTAGAATAGGCTCTAATTTGTTGTCAGATTTGTTGCTTGCTTCATCGTCAGCTTCAGTTGTCATTCCTTCTTCTTCTCTCAAACTTTCAATCAACACTTCAGATCCTTCGGACTCGGATTTACTTCTTTGAATTTCTTTGAATTTACGTTCATTTTCAGGTGAATGGTCAAATTCATTAAAGTTTTCCGGTAAGGTTTGAGTGATTGAATTTGGCATCGGTTCATGAGTAAAACCCAACCCGGTTTTGTTTTTGTTACCTCTTTCATTAATGAGTTGTTCAACCATTGTTTTACAACTTTTAACTTTCTTTAATTCAACTTGTGTGACAGCATGTTCAACTTTTTCTTGTTCAAAGTTCTTTGTCATTTCTTCAAGTTGTTTGGTAACAAGTTCCAATTCTTTTAAAGTTTTGTTCCATGATTCAGTTAGTGACAAAATCTTCTCATCAGAAATTTTGTGATCAATTTTAAGTTGTTCATGAATCTTTTCATGTTTGCTTAATTTGTCACCTATTTTAAATGAATGAGTTCGATAATGTTCTACCTGTTGAATGCATTGTTCAGAACATAACCTTTCTTTCACATCTAAGGGCAATGGAACATAGTTAGGGGGTAAGTCATTACTAACCTTTGGTTGTTCGGTAGAAGATGAAGACTCATTGGATGTAGCCATTAACGCAACTTCAGATTCAGACTCTTCAGTAGGATCAGACTTTGCACTCCAGTCATAATCTTCAGAATCTTCACTGACATCTTCAACCATTTTTCCATCCCCTTCTTCAGACCAGTCTTCTTCTTCAATTTCACATACCAATGCCAGATTTGATGTAAGATCAGATGTAAACTGTTCTGCATATGCACTCCAGTCGTATCCGTCTTGTACACTTACAACCAATGCTTTAGTCTGATCTTCTGGCTTCTTTTCATTATCCTTCAACTCAGGCATAGGAAGACTTTGGTACGGTTTCTGAAAGAAACGTTGATTTCTGCCTTGATAACTCGTAGACTGTTGAGAACTTTGACCTTGACCTTGATTGCTTGAACTAGCTTGATCATTGAAATTCTTTGGAGCTTTGCATTCTCTTGAAAAATGACCATACTGGTTACAGTTAAAGCATCTGGCCTTAGATTTGTCAAATCCAACTGTCTTGTTAGCATGAGGTTTGTAATTTCGGTTCACATATGCATGCTTTTGAGTTCGATATGCAACCATAACCATTTGCCAATTAAGATCCATTTCTTCAACATCAACTGGATCCATTTCAAATAAGTCTTGAAGGACCACGTCCATTTGACTTAAATGACTTCCTTGATACGCTTGAAAACTTGCCATAAAAGCAGTAAAGGCAGTTTTAGTTTCGTCATCTTGAAGCAGAATATTCATTACATCTTTCACTTTAGCTTGAACATTTGAACTTTGAATTTCTGACTGATTCTTCTGATTCTGATTTTGGGCTTGAGCTCTTGGTGGAGATTGAGGTTGAGAATAAGTTGGTGAATTTGGAAAATATGCTGAATCAGTAAAGAAACTTGCACCAACAAATAAGTCACCCTCATCTTCAAACTTTGTCACATCTTGTGCAAGAAAAGCGTTATCCACAGTATTGGCAGGATTTACCACATACTTATACTGAGTTTGTGAGCTTGATCTATCAGTATTTCTTGATCCTTCATCAATCTCAACTTCTTCAATTTTTCCAATAAGCAAATCAAGTTCCATTGGAAATTTCTCAGTATGTTTCAACAAGGTAACAGTTTGTTTCCATGACGATGGTAAGGCACATAATAATCGATCATTCAAATCTTGAAGTTCAGTCTTCACTCCGAGATTTGTCCTCTCAGTAGTTAAGTGAACAAACCTGTTCATCATTTGGTGTACTGTCTCTCCATTAATGTGTTCAAACAACTCCAATTGTCTTTTTAGTTTCGACTTCTTCAAACTTCTCAATTGTTCTCCTCCTTCACATATCGACTTCAATGCCTTGAAACATGTATAACCAGTCTGATATGCATCCAATCTAGACAGAACTTGAAGTGGCAGTCCCTTGCACATTAAAGAATAAGCCTTGCTATCATTCTTTACTTTCCTCAGATCTTCTGCTGACAAATTATCTTCTGGATAAGGTTCAGTAGAGTCTTTTGTGTAAGTACTAGCACTGTCTGGAGCAGTCTGAGTTGGAATATGAGGACCCTTCTCAATGGATTTCCATAAGTCATTGTCAATTGAACACAAGTGATGTCTCAACCTGATGGTCCAGTTCTTGAAATCTGCACGATTCAAAAGTCTAGGAACACGGTTATCAGAATCATCATTAGGAGCCATTTTTAACAAATTTTAAAGAAAATATTTTTGGTTTTTGTTAATTTTTGAAAAGAAGTGATTAAAATGCTAATTTAAAGACAAGTAATTAAAGACAAGATAAGAAATAAATATTAAAAACAACTAAAATGAGTCACACGGCAAAACAGTGAAAATCCTTCTTCACCCGGCTAAACAGTGTCTTTGTTCTTCACCCGGCAGGAAAAAGTCTTTACACGGCTGAACAGTTACCCGGCTCAACAGTTGTAATAATTTTTGTTCTTCACCCGGATGAACAGTTACCCGGCAGCAAGAAAAACTTCACACGGCAATAAGTCTTTGACCCGGCAGAATCTTGACACGATAAAAAGCTTCCCCGGCTGAACAGTACTCGATCACACGGCAGAGTTGTTTACCCGGCAACACAATTGATGCTTACCCGGCTGTATTTTGTTTATCACCCGGCGTAACAGTGTTTTACCCGGCACAACAGTGTATCACCCGACTGAACAGTAACACTTTTTCAAGTCAAATTCTTCACCCGTCTAGAACAAATTCCCTTACACGGCAATACAGGACCTAATTTCTTCTCAAATCTAAGTCCAAGGAAATTGTCTAAGTCAAAAATAATCACCCGGCAAGTTAATCTTCAACCAACATCATACTGTTCATCATTTTCTCCATGAGAATTTTCTGGGTTTTGTCTAAAACTTGTCCAAATTGTCCAAAATTCACACACAAGCGGTGAAATAGTCCGATTATCAATCCCTTTTATCAATCAATCCAAAACATGATCAAATCTGATGAAATTGAGCAAAAATTTGATCGAACAGTAACTTTTTCTATTCTTCTTAATTCTTCAGATCTGATGATGATCTGATAGAATCTGCACAATTGTTGTGTATAGGAGTGATTGCGATGATAAATCACAACTAAAAACACCAACAATTCATTCAGATCATGATATTTGAGCAATATTGATGTGTTTTGCTTAAGAACAGCGAAGAACACAATACCGAAAGCTCTGATACCAATTGATAGGTTCAATTGGATCGTTAATATCGCTCACAATGATCAGAATCACACGCACAAACAAACAGTTCAATCACAAACACAATCCATACTAATAATTCTCTGTATATTGATGATCAAAGCAATTCGTAGTACAAGGTGCAGGAGAAACAAAATCACACACAGTTAATTCTCTCTCTAACAGTGTAAAAGTGATCTAGCCTCTCTCCTCACACACACACACTACATGCTTATAACAACCAATTACAAGTTTAAGGAATATAACAAAATAGACCCTAAACTATTTACAAACATATAAACAATAAACAAAATACAAAGTAAATCTTAACAAGGAAATAGCCCTAACAGCGTAGCTGGTGGTGGTGGTGTGTGATGTGACTGTTGCTTGAAAAAGGATCTGAGGTATAGAACAGGAACAGCAGTAGCGGATCTGGTTGTGTAGGCAGCGGAGACCAATAAATCAGAACAGAAGCAGAGACGTGAACCCAGGTTGCGAGTCAGGTTCGGGAACAGCAGATGCGGGTCAGGTTCGGGAGCCGCTGAGTTTCAGGAGTTAGTGGCTGAGGTTTCTACCGAGAGCCCTTGTGGCTCTGATACCATGTGAAACTGAACTAGCACTGTAATGTTACTTGAAGTGATAAAATACAAGACAAATGAACCCCTCTATATATAGAGGAGGAAACCCTAAAACGGGGCCCATGGGCCTAAGATAACTAACTAACACTAAATGGGCTAATCCTAAACTAATACTTACAAATAACAACAACCAACACAATAGTTGGGGAACAAAAAGGTGTTAGTTGGGATCAATTTGATCAAAAGGTGATAGTTAGAACCGTTAGAAATCAATATACCTATTTTATTAAATAGTAAACAAGGAAGAACATAAAATTTTAATATATATAACTTAACTTCGAATATAAATTTGTCAAGCTCATTTACCCCGTCTACATCCGTCTAATCAATGTTATGTGTTGCTATTTTATGAAACACATGACTCTTCTCTTCGGGCTTGAATTTGTATTCATGATTTTAAAACAAATAAGTGACTGTACAAATGTGTCTCATCCTATCTGTTTCCTTGAAATGTCGAAAAACCTATCAAGAAGTAAAGAAGAGGAAAGATTTCTAGAGGTATTTTAGGGAGAAAAAAACTAACATATTGTGGGTGAGGTTTAAAGGTTTACTTTCTTTAAGTTTTTATATTTTAAATCGAAAAGTATGTTATGTCTTTAGTTTATAAGTAACCAAAACGCTTTGAAGGTAACAACAAATACTAACTCCAATAACTTAAGGACGAATTCTAAAGTTATGAAACCACGAGGACCATTTATGTAGTTTAATATTTTTCATACGTGCTATTGGTATTATTGCTAACATGGCTTACAACTAATACAAGGTTAGCCATTTCAATCAGAATCGAGTATTAGTGTTGTAAGTTGATGTACATGTTGCATCTCGTGGGTATATTTAAAAGATTTAATTGCATATTTACCCCTATAAACACCCTTAAATGCATATTTCTTCAACTAAAAAAATCAATTGCATATATACCCAATGTTAACTAAATGTCTTTATTAAAAATGAGTATATTTGCAAATTAAAGTTGTTTATAAAGGGAAATATGCAATTGATTTTTTTGGCTGGGGAAATATGCATTTAAAGTGTTTTGGAGGAGGAAATATGCATTTAACCCTATTTAAAAATACTTATTATGTTAAAAACATTATCGATGACTAATATGTGAAATGTCATGTATTACATTCTTTATACAAGTAATATATTATACTTGTTTTGTACTCCAACATTTGAGTCAAAAGTTTTGATTTATTTTCTAAACTTAATAACTTATATATCATTTGCAATATACTAAACTTAATATACTTATTGCCAATTAGGGCTGAGAATTTCTGACCCGACCTGAAAAACACGATCTGAACCTAACCTGAAAATCGTGGGTTTGGGTTTACATTGAATGGGTGTGGGTCAGTTTCGGGTTGAACCTGCTGACCTGATTTCAAAAACAGGTCAGGTTCGGGTCAACCCACTGGGTTCACGGGTTGACCTGATTTTTATATAAATATAAAATTTAGGGTATATTGTGTCAAGATACATGTAGTTTATGGTGTTTTACGTTAAAACTATAATAATATTGAATTTCTTATATGGTTGTGCGTATATTTGGGTGGCAATTCCCGATTTTCCATAAGCTCGCTCTAATTTAAAGAATGCATTTTTTGGTAATTTTGAATTTTTAACTCTTGGAGAATGTATTTTGTGATAATTCAGGTCAAATGAGTCGGGTTTGGGTCAACCTGCTAAAAATCAGGTCGGGTTCGGGTTTAAGTAATGTCTAAATTTTCAGGTTCGGGTCGGGTTCAACCCACTAACCCGATAAGCTGACCCATTAAGTATCCATATTGCCAATGATCTACTATATGAGTAATTTTAGAGACACAAAACCTTATTTAAGAAAGAGATCATAAAAGATATATATGTATATTTAGTTTGGGTGTAGTAGGCTCAAATCAGTTTTCGGCCCGACCCATATCACAACTCGAAACAAAGTACCCAAAACATAAAACGAGTATTGTGTTATACATTATCGCCGTAGCAGCATTGCACGGGTATCTTACTAGTATATATAAATATATGCACACTCTCAATTGAGAACTTATTTTTTCTTGTGAACAAAAGGTACAACTTTAACAAATCATAGAGGGAGACAAACTGTTTTTTGTAATATAAATTGACTAAAATGTTTATAATTCAACTAATTTAAACATCTATTTAAAAAAATATGATTCGTGAAGTCTTTTATTATAAAGCATATATGCATCCACAATGTACGTTTGTGTACAAGTAATGTGGGTGTATATATGCATTTTAACAAAAGACTACAAATCATATTTTTTTAAATAAATGTTAAAATTAGTTGAACTATAAGCATTTTGGTCAACTTTTATTATAAAAAATATACAATAGTTAAAACGGATCCTAAGTTATTCTCAAGGAAAAAAAGTGTTCTTAATAGGTAAATTTAAAAAACTAAAAATACATGTGTAAAAAATATTTTAACGATTTTTTTAGTTTATACCTTACACATTTGTATGTAGAAAGTGAATTTATTTAAAAAACTAAACCATTGATAAGTTTTTTTTAGTGATTTAGGTTTCTTCTTTTTTTCTTCTCGTAATATATAAGTCCTCTCAAATGATTTTATCATATATATATATATATATATATATATATATATATATATATATATATATATATATATATATATATATATAGGATTAGGTTCAAATAAGAAGACTAAATAATTACAAGAAGAAAAAGAAGACATCTTAACCATTAGATTAGTTAATCAATGGCTTAAATCAAATATGTCAAAAAAAAGTAATTATGTATGTTGTTAATGGCATTAAATAGATTAGATAAGGGTACAATGAGTACTTAATATTCACTATTTTTAATATTTCTTATTTGTTAAAGTAAACTTAAATAATTAAGTTTAATTTGGCCATCAGAATTAATTGCTAATTACTTTAGTTAGTTTTTAAATAAGAAAACTCTTAGGGTATAGTTAATTATGTCCTTATGATAGTTTCATAAGATGACATGTACTTAGCAATTTTTTCTAAGAGTTTTATCGTTTATAACCACCCCCACCCAGCATATATTTGTATTTTATGTTTTGACTAGGATAAGTTTTTGTACACTTAGTATGTTATGTTTTACCTACACCTACACATTATATAGGTTGTAGGATAAGTTTTAATAGACGAAGTTCTCAAGTTCATATGTGTAGGTTTGCTATGTGAAGGATAAAATGTAAATAGTTCTTAACATCTTAGGCTCATACGTGTAGCTTGGTTTAAGCATATAATGCCGGATATACATAGGATAAGTTTCGATACGTGTATAGTAGAGGTCGACTAAATTTCAATGGGTTTTAATACATTTGTTTACGGAAAAAAGTATGTGTAGGTGAACATAGGTAGCTCAAATATATGTATCTTTTTCAAGTTTACCTACATATTTCGTTACACTTAAGCCGTTGATATGTTTCGTTATGTGTAGGATACATTTTGTTAGGTGTTGGATTACTTTCGTCATGTGTAGAATTAATTTTGTTATGTGTAGAATACGTTTCGTTACGTGTAGGATAACCTTGATTACGTATAAGATAAATTTCATTATGTGTAGATCGCTTTAGTTATCACTAATAAATAAAAAAATACAGAAGAGATTGATTATTATTTTTTATATATGTGGAAGATAATGAATGTTTCATAAATAAATTTGAAGGAAAGATAGAGAAACAAATTTAATGAAGATGACATAAATAGTTACTATGAGAGATAATTTTTTTTTTCTTTACTTTCATGCCCTTTTAAATTATATTATATTTTAAAATTGAATAGAATATGAGTGGTTAAGATTGTTTCTTTTTCTTCTCGCAATATTTAGTAATCTCGCATGAATCCTCCCGTATATATACTAGTAGGTACCCGCGCGATGGAGCGGGGACATTATTATTGGATGTATTTAGTTTCTAGGTATTTTGTTAATTTCGTTAAGTTTTTTTTACTAAGATGTATTATGGTTGTTTTGCTGAAACAGTTTAAGTAGATATCATCATAATGGTGGACTTAGATGGTGGGCATAACACATATCATGTAACTAATAACTCAATATGAAAATTGTCAAGCTTTCATGAAACAATTGTTTATAGTGTGGACCTTTGTGATGGAGCTTAATATATGTAAAGTAATTAATAATTGAAGATGAAAACGGAGACGATAATATTCAAATAACCATGAGTTAAATACGTAACATTCAAATCTTAACATACGAGCTGAAAACAAATGATCCATGTGAGTTCATGAAGATGGAACGGAAATTAATCGTACTTCCTACACAGCACTTCGATTAGATCCCTATTTTCCCACCACCAAGTATCATCTAGAGAAAGATCTGGGATTTCAGGCTTTTCTTTGACTTCACCTTTTACATCCTTTTGTTGTTGGACGTTGTCGAGTATCTCCTCTTTGACTGTCACCTCATTCGTTGGAGCTGGAGCAACGTTGTTCTCTGAAATTACAATGTTTAGTTTTTTGACATAAGTTTTCAAAAAACATGTGTGTTATATAACCTTATATAGGTAAAGAGAAGTCTTTGTTTAAATTTTAAGAATACCTGACACATTATTCAAGTTAACATTACTCTGCTCCATATTAGATTTTTTAACCCTGAGAAAACAAAATAAAATAAGTTTGTAAGCACATTATAATAATAGTTTGAAAAAAATACAAATATATCAAATGAAAAACGACATTGAGGTTATAATAAAAAACACAAATGTTAACATATGAAATCATAGTACTAAGTTATAGCACTCATACATTTCACATATCATGCAAAACCTCGCGATATGTAACGCCCGTCTTTCGACAAGCGCCACCGTTGGCACTCATAAGCTTAAAAACAACCATATATTAAATAAAATTTCAAAAGCAGCGGAATAATTGTTCAAACATCATTACATTACCCTTAAATTTGTCTTAGAAACTACTTAAAGCATTACAAACGTATAAATCAACTTTCTAAAAGAATTTTTCTTCAATACCAGTCTTCAACAAGTCTCTAGCCCTCGTCAAGCAGCTCCCTAAACCTCCTAACCTGCACATCAATATAACATGCATACAAAAGTCAGTCACGCTGAGTGAGTTCTAGTTTTAAAACATCTTTAGAAACTTTCCATATCATTCATGTAATACGCGTAAATAGCATCATCATATTGGACGTCACATTCGTATAATACGTAGCATAATATCTTGTTAGTTAAGTCATCACCGTGTCCTCTTTGGTCATAAGAGACCCATTTTGTGGTTCTTAACTGGTTTTATAAGATCCCCAGTAGGATTCTTAGCTGGTTTTATGAGATCCCCAGTAGGATTCTTGTCTGGTTTTAAAAGATCCCTAGTTGGATTCTTGTCTGGTTTTAAAAGATTCCCAGTAGGATTCTTGTCTGGTTTTATAAGATCCCCAGTAGGATTCTTGTCTAGTTTTATAAGATCCCAAGTAGGATTCTTGTCTTCCATTAAGGCATACATTCGTTTATATATATATATATATATATATATATATATATATATATATATATATATATATATATATATATATATATATATATATATATATATATATATATATATATATACATACAAGTATTCAGTTACTCGTTCTTACATCATCATCATACTTCACATAAAAAGTCCAATAGTCCAGGAACATCTCGGTATGCATGTTAGCCTAAAAAATTGTGTTAGGAACGGAAGTGAGGTCTAGAACTCACCTGATTCTTAAGTGATCTTTGCTTGTTTCGACCAGGTTAAGGTAGTGGTTTTGGTGCACGATCTGCATTTAAGTTATTATGAAAAATCGTCATTTCTTTCTTAGTGTCGCAAGCATTGTCGCATGCAGTGTCGCAGGTAGTGTCGCAAGTAGTCTCGCATAGGTGAACCATAGTGTCGCGTGCTGCTTCAGCAACACCTCCACTTGCAGTGTCACAAGGCTCTTGCCCAACTTTCGTTGGGACTTAAACTACTATCGCAAACACACCCGACACACGTCCAGAAATCAAGTCGTCATAGTTTCGCAAGATGAACACTAGTGTCGCAAAACGCTGATACAGCTCGTTTTCAACCAAATATCCTTGTTTTGCAACCAAATCTCAAACTTTTTACGTCCAAAACTTCGGTTTATCATTTATATAACCAAATCTAAGCTTTTTCCACGATTTTATCCATAAAAATGCAACCTTTATTGATTTCTTTGAAACTTTTGAAAAAAACTTAAAAACTCCATTAATGGCCAGATTCGTTTTGTGTTATGAAAACAAGTTTTAGGGGATGATTTTACCTTGATTACCTGTTATTTAACACCTTTAAACTTCAAATTAACACTTGGATTTAAAAAATCTTGGTTTCTCTTCCTTTTTGCCTTAGTTTTTTCCTTCAAGGATTAGGGTTTGTGTGTGAGTTGTGATGGTGAGAAATGAGGGGATGGTGGCTGGAAATGTGTTAAGTAGTAGGGTTTTTCCCATATTGGGTAGACTTTTTAGGTGGGCTTTGGGCTTTGATTAGGTAATTAGGCTATTTTAGGTAAATCTCCTAGTTAATTAACTTACCATTTTTTGGCCTAATTCATTCTTTCACCCTTAATGGCCCATAATCACATCATAACCCCTTCATTAATCCTTCCCTTTTCTAATTAGCAAGTAATTTGTCATTACGTTATACATTTTCGTGTACTTATAATCATTTTCTTGCTCCTTTGTATATATATTGTAACCATCATATTTATCATTAACATAACATATATCGTAAACGTCCTACATCATTTTAATCATAACCACTTAAATGCACATTCATATAAGCATAAGCACGTAAATAAGTCCTACCATAAAATCGGGGTGTTACAAGTCTCCCCTCCTTATATAGGTTTCGTCCCTGAAACCTCTAAATCATGAAAATAACGCGGGGTAATTCTTTCTCATTTCGCTCTCTAGCTCCCACGTAACATCCGAACCTCTCCTATGCCTCCACTGAACCTTTACTTGCTCACGGTCTTATTCCGTAATTGTTTTTCCTTTTCATCTAATATGGCTACAGACTGCTCTACGTAGTTCAGCCGCTCATCAATTTCCAGATCATCATACGGCACTGCCATACTTTCGTCGGCTAAACATTTACGCAAATGTGATACATGAAAGGTGGGGTGAATCCCACTCAACTCTTCTGGGAGATCCAATCGATAAGCAACATCTCCCACTCGTGCAGCAATTTTAAATGGCCCGATATACCTAGGGCTTAACTTTCCTCTTTTTCTGAATCGAATTATTCCCTTCCATGGGGACACTTTCAGCATGACTCTATCCCCCACTTGGAACACAATGTCCTTCCTTCTTTTATCAGCATAAGACTTTTGTCTATCTTTAGCCGCTTTCATACACTCCTTAATCTTTTCTAACTTTTCAGTCGTGGCCTCGACAATTTCCAAACTTCCGAGTTCCCTCTGGCCAATCTCGCCCCAACAGATGGGAGTTCTACACCTCCTCCCATACAACATTTCATACGGCGGCATTTTTATACTAGCGTGATAACTGTTATTGTAGGAGAATTCTGCCAAGGGCAAATGACTGTCCCAACTACCACCAAATTCGAGTACACAGGCTCTAAGCATATCTTCCAGGGTCTGTATCGTTCTTTCAGACTGTCCGTCAGTCTGTGGGTGGTAAGCTGAACTGATATGGAGCTTTGCTCCCATCTTTTCATGAAATTTCTTCCAGAACTTTGACGTAAACCGGGTGTCCCTGTCAGACACAATGGATACCGGCATTCCATGCCTTGTCACAATCTCTTTGATAAATACTTCGGCCAATTTCTCTGAACTTATCGCTTCCCTGATTGGTAGAACGTGAGCACTTTTCGTCAATCTGTCAACGACTACCCATATAGAGTCATATCCCTTAGGAGTTCGTGGTAACTTTGTAATAAAATCCATGGTGATGTGCTCCAACTTCCATTCTGGTATTTCCAGTGGCTGAATCTTACCATAAGGTTTTTGATGTTCTGCCTTGACTTGGAGGCAAGTCAGGCACTTACTCACACACGCTTCAACCTCCCTTTTCATACAAGGCCACCAGTAATCCCTCTTCAAATCCTGGTACATTTTCGTTCCTCCTGGATGGATCGAGTATCAGGACTTATGCGCCTCATCAAGTACGCCTTTCCGTATCTCCCCGAATCGGGGTACCCATATTTTACCATATATCGTCTTCACACCGTAAGTGTTTTCGGTCAATTCTATCTTCTTCCCAACCATTCTTTCTGCCTTAATCTGATCTTCTTTTAGGGCCTCTACTTGAGCCCTTCTGATCTCTTCCATAACTCCGGGTTTAATAATTAGCTGGCAAGCTTTAACCCAAATCGGTTCGTGTTTCTCCTTTCTACTTAGAGCATCGGCCACCACGTTGGCCTTTCCTGGATGGTAATGGATTTCGCAATTGTAATCCTTGATTAACTCCAACCACCTTCTTTGTCTCATATTTAGATCTTTTTGTTCAAAGAAATACTTCAGACTCTTATGATCGGTATACAGTGTACACTTCGTCCCATACAAATAATGTCTCCATATCTTCAAAGCAAAAACAAATGCCGCGAGCTCAAGATCATGGGTCGGGTAGTTCACCTCATTTTCCTTCAACTGCCTCGATGCGTAGGCAATTACTTTTCCGTGCTGCATAAGCACGCACCCTAAGCCTTGTCGTGATGCATCGGAGTATACTACAAGATCATCGTTCCCTTCATGTAACGTTAGTACGAGGGCTGATAGTACGAGATGAACCGAGCTTGGATCTAGATCTGAGATTGTTTGGTGATGTTGTTTGCGATCAGTGATGCGGAATCTCACTAATCACGTGTTGATGCTTGAATGTTCATGAAGATCAATGCAAGGTATGATGAAGATGATGATAATATGAATAGGTGAATTGTATTAGATCTTTGTGAAGGTTACAAGGGATATGGAATGAAATGTAGGCAACTCTCTTAACAAATGACCTAGGTGATGGTATTTATAGTCTATACCATTCACCTTACAATGTAACCTAACCACGTGCAGTTAAGCACAAACGCGCATTTAAGCACGAAACGATTACACAAATATTCTAAGACAAATACAATTAATGAACGTCTTCACCCGCGCTTGCTCGTGATGATGCTCGATATCTTCACTCGTTTATATGTGGAAAGTGACATCTTCAAATAACCCCAACAATACTCCCCTAAGATGACACTTTACAAATCTGACATATCAGCTTAAATCTTTATGTGGCGAGTATAGAGAGCAACTTAAAGTTTTGGTATGAATTATCTTCAAGAGGACCCAACAGTACTCCCCCTAAGATGATGCTGCCAAAACTCTATCTTTCAATAAGCAATCTGCATCCTTTTCTCCCTTTTGAGTAACATCAGAGGCTATGGAAAGAAATACGCAGAGAGTAGATTCCGGTGAATCTATAAATCAGCAACGGGATCTTCTTCAACGGTTGAAGTAGAATGAGAAGGCTTCTTTGACTTAGAATACTCCCCCTCAACTTTTGCTTTAGAGGTTAATGGGATCTGTGTATGAGATATTAAGAGGAGGATTCTTAACACTCAGCAATATGACTTGGAGATCTTTGGACTGGAATCAGGCTTGAACAGGAACATCTTCAAGTCGCGTGGAAGCTTGTTCTGCATTAGAAACTGTTCCTGCAACTCAAAGAAAACATTAGAACTCAGGCAATAATGTGCATTTATCATCAATGTAAAGATTAAGTTCTCAATCGGATGAGATATTGCTCGATGAACAACTCCTACATCAATAACACAAGTTAAACTGCCAAAACAAAAGAAAAGATTAAAATGACAATCTTTTTTGTGTTTTTTTTTTTAATTTTTTCAATGTTTTTGATATTTTTGGAATTTTCTCTTTACATTTATGAATCTTTAACATGCAATGAGATCATACCAGCAATTTATCCAACACATGTTTTGTAGTTTTGAGAATAGACATTTGAATTGTGAAGTAATTGAGTGATGAATTGTTGAACAAATCAATTAGCTCGAAGTGACACACTTACTTTTTCTATTCTTGATGATCAATTAGGTTGATTAAGAATAAGTTTTGTGTGACCCATACCTGGCACATTAGTAAGTTATACACTTCATCTAAATAACCCGAGAACAACTCAACACGTCAGGTCACTTACAATCAGAAACAGTGTGGAATTTGGGTTCTATTTGGATTTGGTCCACTTTGGGACTTCTTTTGAATTCCTTTTTGGAATTTTTCTTTTTGCCTATGTTCCCCTTGGAAATCTTCTGAATTCCATTTTGGAATTTGTTTGGTGACGGTCCACATTTGGGACTCTTTTTGTTCCATCTTTGGGAATCTTTTGCTGCACCTTGAAGCTCAAAAGAAACTTCGTGTGAGACTTCAGGTCTGCGGGTACCACAACAAAGTAGCTCACGATGCGGTTCATCACACTGAATAGATTGCATCGTTACCCGATGTAATTTGGATGCTTCACGAGATATCTATTTGATTTGTATAAACGTTTCACATGCACTAAGATGTTTCAACCACAAAAACTCATTAGAATTTAGTTAAATCATCATAGAATATACTTGTTCAGTATAATTGTCTGAGCTGTCTCGCACATCAATTTTCACGCTTCAGTCTTTATTGTTTAAAATGATGTGTCGAATAACTCTAGTGTATCTATCATTTCTCATGTATGTGCAAGTAGATTCAACAATTTTTTTTGGATTTTTCTGATTTTATCATTCATTTTTTTTATTTCAATGGTTTTCTCCCCCTAAACTTTAAATTTCTACAAAAATTGAAAGTTTAATAAAAAGAAAATGGCAGATATGTTATCAACGTATGAAGAGTGCATGCAATATACTTAATCTAAACAGACGAAATGAAACATCGGTTGTTTCTTGCACTGCCATCATTGTTTGATTTTTTTTTGAAAATGTTTTTAAAAATTCTTGCAATGATTCCTTTTTGTTTCCAACTCCATTTGATGTCAGTTGCATCGAAGACATCATGAACAAGATTTGGTATCTTGTCATGATAAGGGATCAGCCACGGTCTTCTTTTCTTTGTTTGACCGGCCTCCATAACTGTCCCTACCACACTAACAAATTAGTTAGAGGGTGAAATCCAAGCCATTGCGGTCTTGGATTGTCCGAAATCATCAATATATGTAACTTCTTGATAAATTGCATCTTCTGGTGGACCATCGATTGATGAAGCACGTTGCTCATCGTGATTCTTAACAAGTGTTTTTCTCCACAACTGTTTTAGTGTGGGACCAAAGGAATGCTTTGGTTTGGACACCCATCTAGAATCATTCATGGAAGATCTGTCTTAGTCATTTCTAAACCTATTTTTAAAAAATCGGTTTTGTTGACTGTATTGCTTATGCATCAATAGATTTGTTTGATTTTGTTTTATTACAGATCTTGATTTCCATGAACCACTTGAATGATCACCATTAGAGAATTTAAAATCAGAAACATACCTGGCCGCATTTGCCGATGATGAATCTCTTTGGACATACCTTCTCGGCTTCATCCTTGTGCTATTGTTGTAGAAGCAATCCTGAGTGTTGTGATTGACCATGTCACAAATGAAGCAATACTTGTTGTAGTAGCATTCCATTGTGTCGTGGTTGTACATCTAACAGTTGATGCAGTACTTGTTGTAGCAGCATTCCGTTGTCATGTGATTGTACATCTCACATATCTCACAGTACTTCTGATGAGCCTTGAAGGGAGACTTCTTTCTTTGCTTTGGAGAAGTCTTTGCAGATGAAGCATGTTGATTCTGATGAGCTTTGACCTTTGAAGAAGCTGAAGTCTTGAACTTGTCACTTTTTGACCCATAAGGAAAGACACCTTGACTGCAGATACAATCAGATATATGATGAGTTTCAGAGTCACAGATTAAACAGTAGATGTTACTGTTTGAATCGCTCGGGGATTCGGAATCTTGAGACTTTGAAGTAGAAGGAGTCTTTGGTGTAGAATCAGATGAAGTGGCCTTTGTCTTGTTCTTCTTGGCTTTGATTTTCTTTATTCTAACCTTCTTCTTCTTCTTTGACTGATCCTCTTGTGTCTTTTCTTCTTCTTCTTGAGAAGATAGTGATCCAACAATTCCGGTTGGCACTAATCCCTCATCTTTCTTTTCAACAGACTTTCCTTTTTCGACTTCTTCTTTGATAAACACAAGATCAGATTGTGATCTGTTGAGTTTATCAGTGACCTCCATGAGTTGAACATTCAGATTATGCTTTTCGGTAAGCATTGAATCAACATTCTGTGTAAGAGATTTGAGTCTATCTTCACACAATTGGTGATCTTTTTGTAGACTTGCATGCTTCTCTTGTTCTTCTTGCAGTTTGTTTTTCAGAATGTTGTTCTCTGAATTGAACATCTCAGACAACTTCTTCAACTTTTGAATTTCTGCTTGAAAATCGTTGATCACTCTTGAAAGATGTTCATTCGATTTTTCAGCTTCCTTTCTGATGTTCATTGCATCTTTTTTTTTTCCTTGAGCAACTCTTCGAGAGATGTGATTCTTTGATCAGATATTCCGTGTTGTTCTTTCAGATTCTTGTGCATGGTTTCTTCTTTCTTTAGTTTATCACAAATCCAAAGTGAATATAATTTGCACTCTTCAACTTGTTCAACACATTCTTTGGTGCACATCTTTTCTCTTTTATTTTCTTCTTGGATCACGGGTAACATGCCTGTTGACATTTTTTTTTTTGAGACGGGTAACTGTTTGGTCGTGTCAACAACTTAGGACGGCTGAACAGTGTCTTCACCCGACTGAACAGTGTTTTCACCCGGCTGAACAGTGAATTTTTCTTCTTCACCAGGCTGAACAGTGGATTTTTCTTTCTTCACACGGCTGAATAGTATCACACGGCTGAACAATAAATGACACTGTTTGGACGTGTGAGACACTATTTGGACGTTTCAAGCACCTTTCAGACAGGTCAACTTAGTTGTTTCAACACTTAGAAAAATTTCCTTGAATCAATCACACAATTCTTCAATTCTTCTCTAAATTATGATAAGTTTCTGGGCAAATATCAATCAATTCTTCAAATCTTCATATCAGATTGACTTTTCAAAGTCAAAATTGTGATGAACACAAGATCAATTCTTCAATATTTGTGGTTTTTGTTCAATTCAATACTTGTATTAGCTTAGGAATGATGTTTCTAACAATCCTTCAAAGTATTACACCTCGAAACAAGCTAAATCTCATTCAGATCCGGATTTTTGATGAAGAACACAACAAGTGGGTCTTGAGACAATTTGACAAAATATGGATCGAAATCAACAAATCAGTGATGTTTGATTATGAACGAAGCTTAGGATAGTGATTTCTAACATATCTCAATCATCAATTTCTCAATATCATCAACAATTTCCAGATTTCAAAATTGAGCAGTGAATATGACGAACTTGAACAATTTCTTCAAAAACACAGTCAAATCTTCACCAATTGATCTCAAACTTTGCAGTTCTTTACACAAACATAAATCAAAGCTAATGATAGCTAAAATTCCATCAATAACAACAACAATCAAAGATCACCCAACAGCTCTGATACCAATTGATAGTACGAGATGAACCGAGCTTGGATCTAGATCTGAGATTGTTTGGTGATGTTGTTTGCGATCAGTGATGCGGAATCTCACTAATCACGTGTTGATGCTTGAATGTTCATGAAGATCAATGCAAGGTATGATGAAGATGATGATAATATGAATAGGTGAATTGTATTAGATCTTTGTGAAGGTTACAAGAGATATGGAATGAAATGTAGGCAACTCTCTTAACAAATGACCTAGGTGATGGTATTTATAGTCTATACCATTCACCTTACAATGTAACCTAACCACGTGCAGTTAAGCACAAACGCGCATTTAAGCACGAAACGATTACACAAATATTCTAAGACAAATACAATTAATGAACGTCTTCACCTGCGCTTGCTCGTGATGATGCTCGATATCTTCACTCGCTTATATTTGGAAAGTGACATCTTCAAATAACCCCAACAGTACTCCCCCTAAGATGACACTTTACAAATCTGACATATCAGCTTAAATCTTTATGTGGCGAGTATAGAGAGCAACTTAAAGTTTTGGTATGCATTATCTTCAAGAGGACCCAACAGGGGCTTCGGTTAACCTTTTTCTCAACTTATTGAACGCTTCCTGCTGATCTTTTCCCCAATCGAATACTACCTTCTTTCGTTTCAATTTCGTTAGCGGGGAGGCTATCCTTGAGAAATCCTAGATGAACCTTCTATAATAATCTGCCAATCCCAAGAAACTACGGATTTCAGATGGCGTCTTAGGAATTTCCCACTTCATAACTGCCTCAATCTTTGATGGGTCGACCATGATTCCTTCATGGTTTATGACATGACCCAAAAACTGAACTTCTCGTAACCAAAAGGCACACTTTCAGAATTTAGCATACAATTTCTCCTTCTGCAGCATCTCTAATACTTCCTTCAAATGGCGCGCATGATCGCCTTCGTTTTTAGAGTAAATTAAAATGTCGTTGATAAATACAATCACGGTCCTATCCAACATTGGTCTACATACGCGATTCATCAAATCCATAAACGCGGCTGGCGCGTTAGTCAGTCCGAACTCCGAAGGACATGACTAAAAACTCGTAATGTCCGTATCTCGTGTGGAAAGTTGTCCTGGGAATATCTTGCTCTATAATCTTCAGTTGATGATAACCGTAACGAAGATCTATCTTTGAAAACTAGCTCGCACCTTGCAACTGATCAAATAAGTCATCTATCCTGGGCAAAGGGTAACGATTCTTCACGGTCAACTTATTCAATTCCCTATAGTCAATACACATTCTCATGCTTCCATCTTTCTTTTTAACAAACAACACGGGCACTCCCCAGGGAGAAGTACTTGGTGGGATAAAGCCTTTGTCTAGCAACTCCTTCAGTTGCGTCATTAATTCCTTCATTTCACTTGGGGCTAAACGATATGGTGCTTTTGCCACTGGTTGTGCTCTCGGTACTAGGTCAATCTGAAATTCAATCTCTCTGTCGGGTGGTATTCCGGGCAAATCTTCGGGAAATACATCCGGGAAATTGCAAACTATCGGTACATCTGCTAACTGTCTCAGTCCCTCCTCCATGTTCTTAACATGTGCTAGAAACGAGTTGCAACCTTGCTGAATTAGTCGGCTTGCTTTCATCATTGAGATCACACGAGGAATTTTACTTTCTTGGTCACCATACACAGTTACGGGGCTCCCATCGGGAGCTTTTAAACGAACCACCCTCTCGCGACAACCTATGTTGGCGTCATACTTGGACAACCAATCCATCCCCAATATCACGTCGAAACTACCCAAGGTCATAATGCATAAATCTGTAGGGAAACTAAGCCCTGATAGAGTAATAGTGCAACCTCTTATCATTTTATCGACTCTAATGAATTTACCCTCGGCTGTTTCTACATCGAAAGACCGTTCTACTTTTCTAGTGGGAACTTTTAAGGCCATATAAAATAAAGCAGATACAAAACTCCTACTAGCACCAGAATCAAATAATACAGAGGCCCAAATGTTGTTGACGAGAAACGTACCTGAAATGACATCTGGCTCCTTCCTTGCCTCCTTCCTGGTCATAGTAAAGGCCCTAGCAGTAGCCTTTGACTTATCTTCTCCCTTGTTGTCCCCAAGATTCACTCGACAATCCTTACTCATGTGACCCTGCTTCCCACATCGGTTGCATTTAACAGTCGTCTTACATTCAAAGGCCCGATGGCCCGGCTTCCCACACTTGTAACACAGTCCTGACCCCATCCTGCACTCCCCCTAGTGGGGTTTGCCACATTTTCCACAGTCCTTTCCCCCATTCTGATCACGAACTACTGCCTGATTCGCCTCAACCATTGCCCTTTTGTTGTCGTACCCCTTTCCATCATTCCTAAACCTCTTCCCTGACTGATTTCGGGAATTATCCCAATGCTTCGCTTTTACCTCCACCACCTCCTCCGCAGCCACATTGTCATCCCGGCCAAATCCACAACCGACTCAAAAGTACCCGGCCTGTGGGCATTCATGTGAGTGCGCACCCTAGGTGGCAACCCTTGAACATAACAGTTAATCCTCCTCTACTCAGTTTCAACCAAATAAGGCACCAGCTGTGCCATCTCATTGAACTTTGTGGTGTACTCGAGGTGGCTCATACTTCCTGCAGTCAGATTCAGGAATTCCCTCTCAACCCGGTCGACTTCATACTGCGGGCAAAACCTCTTAACCATCAATTCCTTCAGATCCTCCCATACCATCTCCCTGATCGCCTTCCTTCCCTTGGATTGTTTCACAGTAGTCCACCAGTAAATTGCAGCCCTAGTAAACGAGTGAGCAGCAAATTTCACAGCTTGGTCAGTCCTACATTCACTGATATCAATCACAGCCTCCATCTCACTTAGCCACTCAAGGGTGGCAGCGGACCCCTTTTTCCTAACGAAAGTAGGGGGTCTGCACCTTTGAAAAGCACTGTAGTTGCACCCCTTTCCTTTATCCTCAAAATCCGAGTCATCAGACGACTCGATATCCTTCTCTACCTTCTCAGACTCCTCTTATTCCTCCTCTTTATCATTCTTGTTAGTGCTCGTTTCTAGTTAAGATTTACTTTGTACTTATTTTATACATGTTTGTATAGTTTAGGGTTTATTTTGTATTTTCCCTAAATGTGTTGATGCATAAAGCATGTTGTGAGAGAATGTGAGAAAGGGAGTCTAGATCACAATTGCACGCTAGAGAGAGAATTGTGTGTGTGTGTGATTTGTATTCTCCTGCACATTTGTACTACAACTTTTATGCTTTGATCATCAATACAAGAGAATTATTAGTAATGAATTGTGTTGCTGATTGAATTGTGTTTGTGTACTTAGATTGTTCTGATTTGCAGCAATATCGATCCAATTGAACCTATCAATTGGTATCAGAGTTGTTGGTATTGTGTGTGTTCTTCGCTATTCATCAAGCAAAAACACATCAATATCGCTCAAATCATGATCTGAATGATCTGTTGCTGATTTTAGTTGTGATTCATCATCGCAATCACTTCTAATTCACAACAATTGTGCAAATTCCATCAGATTATCATCAGATCTGAGGAATTAGGAAGGAAGAGAAGTTTACTGTTCGATCAAAATTTTGCTCAAATTCATCAAAATTTTATCATGTTTTGGATTGATTGAGATTGAAGATTGATAATTGGTATAATTCACTAACAGGGTGTGAATTTTGGACAAATTGGACAAGTTTTTGTTTAACCCAGAAAAATTCGTATGATGAAGATGATGAACAGGATGAACTGGTTGAAGATTAACTAGCCGGGTGATAAATTTGACTTAGACAATACTTTTTGGACTTAGATTTGTGAACAATTAGGTCCTGTGCAGCCGTGTAAAGGATTTTTGTCTAAACGGGTAAAGAATTTGCGAGAAAAAGGTTGTACTGTTTAGCCGGATCAAGAACCCGGTGATCAACTGTTCAGCCGGGTGAGAGACATTTCAGCCGGGTGATACGTTCACTGTTTAGCCAGGTAACAGCTTTCCTGCCGTGTGATCAACTACTATTCAGTCGGGTCACTATATCTCAGCCGTATCAAGTCAGACGGGTGATATTTTTGACAACTGTTTAGCCGGGTAAACCTTTTTGCCGTATCAACTTCTCAGCCGTGTCAAGTGTTACTATTCAGCCGTGTAACTGTTCAGCCGGGTAACATTCTTGCCGGGTGAAGATTGCAAGTGTTGAAGATTGACAACTGTTGAGCCGCGTGACTGTTTAGATGGGTGAAGAAAATTCTCAGCCGGGTGAAGAAGAAAAGTTACTGTTCAGCCGGGTGAAGAAGAAATTTTCATTGTTCAGCCGTGTGACTCTTTTTCAGTTGTTTCAAACCTTGTTATCTTATCTTGTCATTATTTACTTGCTTTTAGTTTAACTCTAAATTGTTTTCTTTTTAAAAATCATCAAAAACACAAAAATATTTTCTTAAAATTTTTTTTTTTAAAAAAAATGGCACCTAATGATGATTCTGATAACCGTGTTCCTAGGTTGGTTAATCGTGCAGATTTCAAGAACTGGACAATCAGATTGAAGCATCATCTATGCTCTAGTGACAATGATCTATGGAAGTCAATTGATAAAAGTCCTCACATTCCTACTCAGACTGCTTCTGATAGTGCAAGTACCTACACCAAAGATTCAACTAAACCTTATCCTGAAGATAATCTATCAGCTGAAGATTTAGGAAAGGTCAAGAATGACAGTAAGGGTTACTCTTTGATGTGTAAGGGACTGCCACTTCAAGTGCTGTCAAGATTGGATGCTTATCAAACTGGCTACACATTGTTCAAGGCATTGAAATCAATGAAGGAGGAGAACAGTTGAGAAGTCTCAAGAAGCAGAAATTAAAGAGACAATTGGAATTGTTTGAACATATTGCTGGAGAATCTGTGCACAAGATGATGAATAGATTTGTTCATCTAACTACTGAGATGACAAATGTTGGTGCAAAGACAGATCTTCAAGACCTGAATGACAGATTGTTGTGTGCTATTCCATCTTCATGGAAACAGACTGTGACTCTACAGAAGCATACAGAAAAGTTTCCAATGGACTTAGATCTGCTCATTGCAAAGATAGAAGAAGTTGAGATTGATGAAAGTTCGAGAAATACTGACAGATCAGGTTCACACGCTCAGTACAAATTCGTTGTGAATCCTTCTAACACAGTGGAGAATGCCTTTCTTGCACAAGATACTGCAAAAACTGATGATGAGGGTGACTTATTTGTTGGTGCAAGCTTTTATACTGATTCGTCATACATTTCAAACTCACCAACATATTCTCAACCTCAATCTCCACCAAGAGCTCAAGTTCAAAGTCAGAATGTGAAAACTCAGTCAGAAAATCAAAGTTCTACAGTTCAAGCTAAAGTAAAAGATGTGATGAACATCTTGTTACAAGATGATGAGACAAAGACTGCATTTACTGCATTCATGGCAAGTTTTCAAGCTTATCAAGGAAGTCATTTATCTCAGATGGATGTCGTACTTCAAGATCTTTTTGAAATGGATCCTGATGATGTTGAGGAAATGGACTTAAATTGGCAAATGGTTATGGTTGCATATCGAACTCAGAAACATGCATATGTGAACCGTAGCTTCAAGCCACATGCAAACAAGACAGTTGGTTTTGACAAGTCAAAGGCCAGATGTTTCAACTGTAACTGCTATGGTCATTTTTCTAGGGAATGCAAGGCTCTTAAGAATCAGAACTCGCAACAGTCTTCAAGCTATCAAAACAGGAATCAACGTTTCATGCAGAAGCCATATCAAAGTCTTCCAATGCCAGAACTGAAAGATGAAGGTAAGAAACCAGAAGATCAGACCAAAGCACTGGTGGTTAGTGTGAAAGACGGATATGACTGGAGTGCTTATGCGGAATAGTATACATCTGATCTCACTTCGAGTTTGGCGTTAGTATGTGCAATTGAGGAAGATTGGTCTGAAGAAGGGGATGGTCAAGTTACCGATACTGTGAGTGAAGATTCTGAAGAGTATGATTGGAGTGCAAAGGCAGATCCTGTTGATGAATCTGAACCAGAAGTTGCGCTTATGGCTACATCCAATGAGTCTTCATCATCTGCTGAACAACCAAAGGTTAGTATCGAATTACCCCCTAATTATGTTCCTTTGCCTGTTGATGTGAAAGAGAGGTTATGTTCTGAACAATGCATTAAACAAGTGGAACATTATCGAACTCATTCTTTTAAAATTGGTGACAAATTAAGCAAACATGAAAAAAATTCATGAACAACTTAAAATTGATCACAAAATTGCTGATGAGAAGATACTGTCACTTAAAGAATCATGGAACAAAACCTTAAAGGAATTGGAACTAGTAACCAAACAACTTGAAGAAATGACAAAGAACCTTGAACAAGAAAAGGTTGCTCATGCAATCACACAAGTTGAACTAACAAAGGTAAAAAGTTGTAAAACAATGGTTAAACAACTTATAAGTGAAAGAGGAAACAAAAGCAAACTAGGATTGGGTTTCACTCATGAACCAATGCCTAAATCAATCACAAACACTTTACCTGAAAACTTCAATGAATTTTATCATTCACCTGAAAATGAACAAAGATTCAAAGAAATTCAAAGAAGTAAATCTGAATCCGAAGGATCTGAAGTGTTGATCGAAAGCTTGAAAGAAGATGACGCTGTGACGACTGAAGCTGATGATGAAGCTAGCAACAAATCTGATCCTGTTCTGGTGCAACTTGTTGAATATCCTGCACTGAATCCTAAACTAGCAGAAAAGGTGAAGGATGAAGCTGAATTCTCGGGATACAATGATCCAGAATACATCAAGTGGAAGAATGAGCAAAAGGCGATTGTTGCTGATCAACTGATCAAGAAGAAACCAGTGAAGAAGACTGAAGTTTCAAATGCAAAAGTGCAGAAATCGAAATTAACAAACAATCAATCTGAAACAAAACAGTCGAAAGGTAAAAGTGTCATAACATCAAATGACAAACCCAAAGCTCAAACTGTTAAAACTGATAATGTCAAACCTGTGAAAAAGAAAGTGTCAAAAGGTAAAACAATCAAGTTTGTGTCTGCAGGAACTTTCAATATGAATGGATCTTATGGTAACCAAATCAATTCTTCAATCAAATCTAACTCTGATCTGAAAACAGGTTCAGGTCCTAAGACTTCCGCTGTCAATGATAAAAGATTTGAATCAAAGAAGGTCACCAAACAAGATGGTTTAAAATCGAACCAAGTTCCCAAGCAAGCAAAATCACAAACAAAATCTCCACAAAAGAATCAAGTTAACTTAAAACAGAACAAAACGGATAATGAATCACGAGTGGGTTCAACATCAAAAGTTAACAATCGGCTCTTTAGGATTAGCAAGAAACATTGTGAGATTTGTGATCGTTATAATCATGTTACTGCTGAATGTTTCTTTAACAGGTACTGCAATTACTGTGACAAAAGAAATCATTCTTCAGAGGAATGTTTTTATAACAAATTCTGTGATATTTGTGAAAGGAGAAATCATGACACTGCAGATTGTTTCTTTCGGAAAAACTCATCAAGAGAAATGACCCCTTTTCCGAATTTTCAAAGAAATTAATCTTTTGGTGTTCAAAAATCTTACCAAAGTCATTCTCCTGATTTGAGAACTTTCAAACGAAACAATTCTGGTATTAATGACTTTTCATCCAGAAATGTGCAGGTTAACAGTTTTAAGCCGAGAGCTTTGATGGTGAGAAATCAGAAATTTGAAAATAACCTTGATCCTAAGTTAGAGGAAAGGTTCATTGCTTTAAGAAGAAAGCAAACAAATCAAGCCGTTGGGCGAAACAGTTTTCAACCAAATCTCTCGAATGAAACAAATTTTCAAAATCTTCATTATCAACAAGTTACTGTTACAGATAGATTCGGAAAACCCAAGACCATGTGGGCCTGGGTTGACCAAACTAACTAGGTAATTGTTGAAATGCAGGTACGCCCTCGAAGACCTATCAACTCATGGTTTGTTGATAGTGGGTGTAGCCGGCATATGAAAGGCAATCATGCCTTGCTTCAAGATTTTAAGCTAAAGAATGGTACTCATGTTGCATTTGGAGGAGATGCTGGTGGAAAGATTAATGGAGAAGGAACCGTGTCAAATGGGGTCATTAGCTTTGGTAAAGTCAACTACTGTGCACAGTTGAACTTTAATCTGCTAAGTGTATCTCAAATTTGTGATAAATCTTATTCAACTTTATTTGATGATTCTTTCTGTTACATACTCAAACCAGGTTTTAAGATTGACAATGAATGGGTGGTGGTTAAAGCTCCAAGAGATCGTGATGTATACAAGCTTGATATGTCGCAGATTGATGCTGAAACCGAAACTACTTGTCTCATTGCGCATGCATCAAATGATGAGAGTCAGCTTTGGCATAGACGGCTGGGCCATTCAAACTTCAGAAACATGAACCGACTGGTAACTGGAAATCATGCTGTGGGAATACCGTCAAAGAAATTCTCAACAACTGATCTCTGTCCAGCATGTTTGAAAGGAAAACAACACAGAATGTCTTTTAAGTCCAAGCAAGAACACTCTATTTCAAAACCCTTGCAGATGCTACACATGGATCTTTTCGGACCAACTAATGTTCAAAGCATCGGAAAGAAGTCTTATTGTTTTGTCATCATTGATGATTTCACTAGATTTTCTTGGGTTTATTTCTTGCATGTTAAATCTGAAACTGCTGAGTTGTTAAAAGAATTTATTATCAAAGTTGAAAATCAGTTGGATTGTAAAGTAAAAATCTTGAGAAGTGATAATGGAACCGAGTTTAAGAGTTCTAATGTTGATTTGTTTTGTGCAGAAAAAGGAATTGCGCGCCAATTTAGTGCTCCAAGAACTCCACAACAGAACGGAGTTGCAGAACGGAAAAATCGGACACTGATTGAAGCAGCAAGATCCATGCTCGCAGATGCCAAAATCCCTATCACATTCTGGGACGAAGCTATTGCTACTGCGTGCTTTGTGCAAAACAGGACATTATTGGTTCAGGATAAAAATAAAACGTTTTATGAGTTACTTTTTGGAAGAAAACCGAATATTTCTTACTTGAGAGCATTTGGTTGTCCTGTATCGATTCTAAATTTGAGTGATCATCTCGGTAAATTTGAGTCAAAATCTGACGATGGATTTTTCCTTGGTTACTCTTCTGTTTCAAAAGCTTATCGGGTTTTTAATAGCAAAACAAACACTGTTATTGAAACTATTAACGTAAAGTTTTTAGAAAATTCATTTCCGTCAGTTGCTCATGGTCCCGAATGGTTGTTCGATTTAGATTCGTTATCAAAATCTTTCAATTCTAACTTATTTGATTTAGAAAATCGAGAAAAGAATTAGGAGACTTGGGATGTTTCAGTGATGATTATGATAATGACGATGATGGTAATCTCAATTCTGAGTATCCGTTTATGTCATATCATAATCCTGATAATGGTGTATCCAATCAATCGGGTCCATCTGTTTCTCAAGAAGATCAAGAATCAAACATTTTTGGTGATGACGTAAATCCGCAAAATTCTCCTAATGATGGTGGATCTGTTCAAAATCAACCATCATCAGACCCGAATGTTGAAGTTGTTCCAGAAACATTTGACTACTTGATTAATTCACCAGAACAAGTTCCTAATTTCACTCCGCATGCTTCTACAATTCTACAAGATTTACCGAATCTGAATCAGTCTAATCTGGAGACGCAAGTTCAAGGAGATTCTATTCCAACTCATCGAGTTCACAGGAATCATCCTCTTTCTCAGATTATAGGGCCTTTGAATCAGAGAACTATGAGAAGTCAGACTGAACATGCAAACGTTTGTCTTTACTCATGTTTTCTTTCTCAAGTGGTGCCGAAAAACATTTCAGAAGCGTTACAAGATAACAGTTGAATTGAAGCCATGCAAGAGGAGTTACTTCAATTTCGCAAACAAGAGGTTTGGAAATTAGTGGAATTACCTGAACGAGAAAATGCGATTGGTACAAGATGGTTGTACAAGAACAAGCCAGACGAGCGTGGCATTGTGGTCAGAAATAAAGCCAGACTTATTGCACAAGGTTACACTCAAGAAGAAGGTATTGACTATGAAGAAGTGTTTGCTCCGGTCGCTCGACTTGAAGCTATTCGCGTTTTTCTTGCTTATGCCTCTTTCATGAAGTTCAAAGTGTTTCAAATGGATGTTAAAGGCGCTTTTCTGTATGGACCAATTACCGATGATGTGTACGTCAGACAACCTCCAGGTTTTGAGGATCCTGAGTATCCACATCGTGTATACAAATTGAGCAAAGCGTTATATGGTCTACATTAAGCTCCAAGAATTTGGTACGAGATGTTATCTAAACATCTGCTGGAACATGGTTTTACAAGAGGTCAGATTGATCCAACTTTATTTATGAAGCGGGAAAATGAAGATCTTTTATGTGTTCAAGTGTATGTGGATGATATCATCTTTGGATCAACAAGTTCGTCCATGTGCAAAGAGTTTGAGGAGATTATGAAATCAAGATTTCAGATGAGTTCGATGGGGGAGATTAATTTCTTTCTCGGATTGCAAGTAAAACAGTCGGCTGAAGGAATTTTTATCAATCAATCAAAGTTTGTTGAGAAGTTGCTGAAAAAGTTCAAGATGCAAGATTGTCAGACTATTCGAACTCCATCTGATGTGAATTGCAAGATACAGCCGGATCTAAAAGGCAAATCCGTTGATCAAACACTGTACAGATCAATGATTGGTTCACTGATGTATCTTACCACATCAAGGCCAGACATTATGTATGTTGTATGTGTATGTGCAAGATATCAATCTGATCCAAAGGAGTCACACCTGGTTGCTGTTAAACGTATTTTCAGATACCTTAAAGGGAAACCGAATCTCGGGTTATGGTATCCTTATTAAGGCAATTTTGAATTATATAGTTATTCTGATAGTGACTTTGGTGGGTGTGCTATTGACAGGAAATCGACTACGGGTGGATGTCAATTTCTGGGTCCTAGACTTGTTTCTTGGCAATGCAAAAAGCAGACCAACGTTTCTGTATCCACAGCTGAAGCAGAGTATATCGCTGCATCTGCAGGATGTTCTCAAGTTTTGTGGCTACAAAACCAATTGCTTGACTACGGGTTTAACTTTCTCAAAAATCCTATTTACATAGACAATACTGCTGCTATGTTCATTACTGCTAATCCTGTTCAACACTCAAAAACCAAACATATCGAAATTCGATATCACTTTCTCAGAGACAACTCTGAAAAAGGTTTAATAATTTTGATTAAAGTTCATACCGACAAACAACTGGCAGATCTTTTCACAAAATCTTTTTTGTCAGAACGGTTTGAATTCTTAATTCAATCTATAGGGTTAATCAACCATGATTAATTCTAATTTTTGAAAAATCAAACAAAAATCAGAAAATATAAAAGTCAAAAATATAATAAGTTGATGTCAAGTATTGATTCCTTTGCCTTTTACTTTATTGTTTTTGCATTGTGAGTGTGCATGAAAAAGAAAAACAAACAAAAAGAATAGAAAAAGAAAAATAAAAGAAAATATCATGTCATAAGAATCTATATTGCAAAAAGTGAGAAATGATAGTTACACTAGACATTATTTGCTTCATCATTTTTAAATAAAGACTGATGAATGTTAATTGATGTGCGAGACAGCTCAGGCAATTAGACTGAAAAAGTAAGTTCATTGTTGACAAATCTAAATTCAATGATCTTTGTGTTAAGTTCCTTTGTTATACATGTCTAGATATATATCTTTTGATGCTCTACTTGTGATGATAGTTGTACATGATCGGGTAACGATGCAATCTATTCAGTGTGATGAACCGCATCGTGAGCTTCTTTGTTGTGGTATCCACAGACCTGAAGTCTCACACGAAGTCTCTTTTGAGCTTCAAGGTGCAGCAAAAGATTCCCAAAGTTGGAACAAAAAGAGTCCCAAATGTGGACCATCACCAAAAACAAAATTCCAAAAAGGAATTCAGAAGATTCCCAAGGGGAACGATAGGAAATGAAAAATTCCAAAATGGAATTCAAAAGAAGTCCCAAAGTGGACCAAATTCGAATAGAACCCATATTCCACACTGATTATGACTGTAAGTGACCAGGTTTTTGTGCAATATGCATTCAAGTGGTGGTTGATAAGGAAATATGTTGAAATATGTATCCATGAGGGTCACATAAGACATTTTAATCGAACCTTAATCTCATCATGATACTGAAAAAGTAAGTGTGTCAACTCGAGCTAATTGGTATGTTTTCATATCATCACTCAATCAAACATTAGTCAAATGTCTATTCAAAACTTGCAAAACATGTTCAGATAATGTGTGGTATGATCTCACTACGATATTTTGATTCATTGCATTGCATATGTCTTTATTCTAATGTGTGTGCTTTGTGTGTGCAGGCATATGGAGTCTTTATTGACACATAGACATCCTTGTTAAACTTAAAAATTTCAAGAAATTTCAAGTTTAGGGGGAGAATAATTGAAGAAAAATACTAACAAAAGGCCAAAAATATTTGATTTGAAATAAGTGTGTTGAAGTAAGGATAATGTGGTTAATGAATGAAAGCAAATGTATTGGATGTGTCAAAAACAAACCTAAGGTCTTGTGATTTTGTTTTAGAAAATTGCTTCGAGATAGAAATTTTGGTTGTGCAAAAACATTTTTTTTTGGGAAAAATCAAAGAAAAAAAAAGGATTTAATAAGAATTAATTTTGTTGCCCTAAAATTAATTTTTTATGAATTAATGTGACAAACCCTAATTAAGGATGTCTGTCTAATTAATATGTTGAGAATGTTTGCAGGTGCAATAAATGCAGTTAAAAAAGTCAACAGAGACAAAAGTAAAAAATCGTCCAAGTGTTTCAAGCCGGGTGAAAGGCATCAGCCGGGTGAAGATATCAGATTTCACTGTGTTGCCGGGTAATGAAGTGATGATTGTTATCAGTCGGGTAATGAATAAGTCACTATTTAGCCGGGTAATGAAGTAAGTTTGATATTAGCCGGGTGATTGATTGAAAGAGGGTTGCCGGGTGAAATAAGAAAAGGAAGTCGGGTGAAAAGTTGTTACTATACAGCCGGGTGAAGTGTTTAACACTGTACAGCCGGGGAATAGAGTGAAGATTCTATGTAGCCGTGTATGTGAACAACACTGTGCAGCCGGGTAAGTATGACAACTGTGTAGCCGGGTGATGAAGAGAAGTTCATTATACAGCCGGGTGATGAAGAAAAGCTATCTCTGTGCAGCCGGGTAATGAAAAAGCTATCACTATGCAGCCGGGTAATGAAGTTATTGTGCAAGCCGGGTGATAATTAGAAGACTACTATGAAGCCGGGTGATGGGTAAAACCAAACAGGTGTAGTTGTTCCTAACTCTTACCCGTCTCAACAGTACTTGACCCGTCTCTACAGTGATTGACCCGTCCAAGTGTTTTACATGTTAAATGTTGACCCGTCCAAGGTTGTGACCCGTCCAAAGACTGTGACCCGTCCCAACAGTGCTTGACGCGGCTCAACAGTACATGACCCGTCCAGGCTTATTAGGCTAAATTGTTTACCCGTCCCAAATTATTGACCCGTCTCATTAAGTTTGACCTATTTTTTCAATCATATAAATACCCGCCTCTTCATTAACACTTATCATTTTTCACCAACATTTTCAAGCAAAATCCCCTGTACCCAAATCGTTCATATCTTATTTCAATCGATTGATTCTGTAACAAGTTGTATTGATTGAATAAGGTATATTTTACATGATTCGACCTGATAAACCTGTTGATTGATCGTAAAAACGAAAAATGATGATGAACAGTAATTGGATCATTGAATCGACACTTTGATTTTGAGTGTTAAAACTTAAATCGAATGTTGTACTAGGTGTAAAAACTGTCGATCATCAATAATCGTTCATTAATTTGCATCAAATTGCTTAAAATCAACTGAAATTTTCACATCACTGTCGAACCGCCATTGATGAACTTTTGAATGTTGTTAGGGCTATTTCCTAGATTAAGATTTACTTTGTATTTTGTTTATATGTTTGTATATAGTTTAGGGTCTATTTTGTTATATTCCTTAAACTTGTATTTGTTTGCTTTAAAGCATGTAGTGAGAGAGTGTGAGTGGGGAGGCTAGATCACATTTTCACGTAAGAGAGAGAACTTGTGTGTGTGATTTATTTTCTCCTGCACCTTGTATCACAATACTGCTTTGATCATCAATATACAAAGAGAATTATTAGTATGAATTGTGTTAATGATTAAACTGTGTTTGTGTTTATGTTATTCTGATCATTGAGCGATATTCACGATCCAATTGAACCTATCAATTAGTATCAGAGCTGTTGGTATTGTGTTCTTCGCTATTCATCAAGCAAAACACATCAATATTGCTCAAAAATCATGATCTGAATGAATTGTTGCTGTTTTTAGTTGTGATTTATCATCGCAATCACTTCTAATTCACAACGATTGTGCAAATTCCATCAGATTATCATCAGATCTGAGGAATTAAGAAGAAAGAAAAATTTACTGTTCGATCGAATTTTGCTCCAATTTGATCATGTTTTGGATTGATTGATATTAGGGATTGATAATCGGACCATTTCACAGCTTGTGTGTGAATTTTGAACGAATTGGACAAGTTTTGACAAAACCCTGAAAAATTCTCATGGAGAAGATGATGAACAGTATGATCTTGGTTGAAGATTAACTTGCCGGGTGATTAAAATTGACTTAGACAATTTCCTTTGGACTTAGATTGAAGAACAATTAGGTCCTGTGCAGCCGTGTAAAGGATTTTGTGCTAGACGGGTAAAGAATTTGACGAGGAAAAGTGGTACTGTTCAGCCGGATCAACAACTGTTGTGCCGGGTAATACACTGTTACGCCGGGTGATTAAGAAAATTCAGTCGGGTGATCATCAACTGTGTAGCCGGGTAAACAACTGTGCCGTGTGATCGACAACTGTTCAGCCGGGTAAAGACTTTTGCCGTGTCAAGATTCAAGCCGGGTCAAGTTTATCTGCCGTGTGAAGTTATTTCTTGTTGCCGGGTAACTGTTCAGCCGGGTCAAGAACAAAAGTTTTACAACTGTTGAGCCGTGTAACTGTTTAGCCGTGTAAAGACTTTTTCTCTGCCGGGTGAAGAACAAAGTCACTGTTTAGCCGGGTGAAGAAGGATTTTCACTGTTCAGCCGTGTGACTCGTTTTAGTTGTTTTAATCTTTATTTTTATAGTTTAACTATTTCTTCTCAAAAATTAACAAAAAAATCAAAAGTATTTTCTTTAAAAATTGTTATAATGGCTCCTACTGATGATTCTGATAACCGTGTTCCTAGACTTGTCAATCGTGCAGATTTCAAGAACTGGACAATCAGGTTGAGACATCATTTGTGTTCTATTGACAATGATTTATGGAAGTCCATTGAAAAAGGTCCTCATATTCCAACTCAGACTGCTCCAGATAGTGCAAGTACCTACACCAAAGATTCTACTGAACCATATCCAGAGGATAATTTGTCAGCAGAAGATTTGAGGAAAGTGAAGAATGATAGCAAGGCTTATTCTTTAATGTGCAAGGGATTGCCACTTCAAGTTCTGTCGAGATTGGATGCATATCAGACTGGTTATACATGTTTCAAGGCATTAAAGTCGATATGTGAAGGAGGAGAACAATTGAGAAGTTTGAAGAAATCAAAGTTAAAAAGGCAATTGGAGTTGTTCGAGCACATTAATGGAGAAACAGTACACCAGATGATGAACAGGTTTGTTCATTTAACTACTGAGATGTCAAACCTCGGAGTTAAGACTGAACTTCAAGACTTGAATGATCGATTGTTATGTGCTTTACCATCATCATGGACGCAAACTGTTACTCTTTTTGAAGCATACTGAGAAATTTCCAATGGAATTAGATCTGCTTATTGGAAAGATTGAAGAAGTTGAGATTGACGAAGGATCAAGAAACACTGATAGATCAAGCTCACAAACTCAATACAAGTATGTGGTAAATCCTGCAAATACTGTAGAGAATGCTTTTCTTGCACAAGATGCAATGAAGTTTGAAGATGAGGGTGATTTATTTGTTGGTGCAAGTTTTTATACTGATTCAGCATATTTTCCAAATTCACCAACTTATTCTCAACCTCAATCTCCACCAAGAGCTCAAGTTCAAAGTCAGAATCTGAAGAATCAGTCAGAAAATCAAAGTTCAAATGTTCAAGCCAAGGTAAAAGATGTGATGAACATCTTACTACAAGATGACGAGACCAAAACTGCATTCACGGCTTTTATGGCAAGTTTCCAGGCATATCAAGGAAGTCACTTAAGTCAAATGGACGTGGTCCTTCAAGACTTATTTGAGATGGATCCTGTAGACGTTGAGGAGATGGATTTAAACTGGCAAATGGTAATGGTTGCATATAGAACACAGAAGCATGCATATGTTAACCGAAGCTACAAGCCACATGCAAACAAGACGGTTGGTTTTGACAAATCAAAGGCCAGATGCTTTAATTGTAACCAGTATGGTCATTTTTCAAGGGAATGCAAAGCTCCTAAGAATTTCAACGACCAAGCAAGTTCAAGCAATCAAGGTCAAGGTCAAAGCTCACAACAGTGTTCGAGCTACCAAAGCAGAAATCAACGTTTCTTTCAGAAACCATACCAAAGTCTTCCCATGCCGGAACTGAAGGATGAAGGAAAGAAACCAGAAGATCAAACAAAGGCACTGGTGGTCAGTGTAAAAGACGGATATGATTGGAGCGCTTATGCAGAACAATTTACTTCTGATCTTACGTCAAGTTTGGCGCTGATATGTGAAATCGAAGAAGACTGGTCTGAAGAAGGGGATGGAAAGATGATTGAAGATGTGAGTGAAGATTCTGAGGAATATGACTGGAGTGCAAAGTCTGATCCTACTGAAGAATCTGAATCTGAAATTGCGCTGATGGCTACTGCCAGTGAGTCTTCATCTTCTACTGAACAACCAAAGGTTAGTAATGACTTACCCCCTAACTATGTTCCTTTGCCTATTGATGTGAAAGAAAGGTTATGTTTAGAACAATGCATTCAACAGGTAGAACATTATCGAACTCATTCATTTAAAATTGGTGATAAATTAAGCAAACATGAGAAACTTCATGAACAACTTAAAATTGATCACAAAATTGCTGATGAGAAGATTTTGTCACTTAAAGAATCATGGAACAAAACCTTAAAAGAATTGGAACTGGTAACAAAACAACTTGAAGAAATGACAAAGAACTTTGAACAAGAAAAAGTTGCTCATGCAGTCACGCAAGTTGAACTAACAAAGGTAAAAAGTTGTAAAACAATGGTGAAACAACTTGTAAGTGAAAGAGGTAACAAAACCAAAACCGGGTTGGGTTTTACTCATGAGCCAAAGCCAAATTCAATCACACAAACCTTACCGGAAAACTTTAATGAATTTGATCATTCACCTGAAAATGAACGAAAATTCAAAGAAATTCAAAGAAGTAAATCCGAGTCTAAAGGTTCTGAAGTGTTGATGGAAAGTTTGAAAGAAGAAGATGGTGTGACAACTGAAGCTGACGATGAAGCAAGCAACGAATCTGATAACAAATTAGAGCCTGTTCTAATTCAACTTGTTGAGTATCCGGAACTGAATCCGAAGTCAGAGACAGTGAAGGAAGAAGGTGAATTTTCAGGATACAATGATCCTGACTACATCAAGTGGAAGAAAGAACAAAAGGCGCAAGTTGCTGATCAGTTGATCAAGAAACAAGAAGTGAAGAAGGCTGAAGTTTCAACTGCAAAGAAGCAGAAATCGAAAGTAATGACCAATCAATCTGAAACAAAAGAATCGAAAGGTAAAAGTGTCATAAAATCGAATGACAACACCAAAGCTCAAAGTGTTAAATCTGAAAATGTTAAACCTGTCAAGAAGAAAGTGACAAAAGGTAAAACAATCAAGTTTGTGTCTGCAGGAACGTTTGATTTAAATGGATCTTATGGTAAACCAATCAATTCTCTAATCAAATCTAACTCTGGTCTGAAAACAGGTTCAGGTCCTAAGTCTTCCGCTGTCAATGATAAGAGAATTGAATCTAAAAAGGTAACCAAACAGAACAGTTTAAAATCGAACCAAAGTCCCATGCAATCAAAATCACAAACGAAGTCTCCACAGAAAAGCGTTAATCTAAAACCGAACAACCATGATAATGAATCACGATTGGGTTCAACATCAAAAGTTAACAATCGGCTCTTTAGGATTAGCAAGAAACATTGTGAAATTTGTGATAGATATAATCATGCAACTGCTGAATGTTTCTTTAACAGGTACTGCAGTTTCTGTAACAAAAGAAACCATTCTTCAGAAGAATGTTTTTATAACAAATTTTGCGAAATTTGTGAGAGGAGAAACCATGACACAAAGGATTGTTTCTTTCGATCAAACTCAACAAGAGAAATGACTCCGTTTTCAAACTTTCAAAGAAATCAATCATTTGGTTTTCAAAATATGAATCAAAGTCATTCTCCGGTTTTGAGAAATTTCAATCGAAACAATTCTGTTTCTAACTTTTCATCAAGAAATGTGCAGGTTAACAGTTTTAAGCCAAGAGCTTTGATGGTTAGAAATCAAAAGTTTGAAAATAACCTTGATCCTAAGTTAGAGGAAAGGTTTAGTGCTTTGAGGAGAAAGCAATCAATGCACGCCAATGGGCGAAATAACAGTTTTCAGCATCAAAATCTCTTAAATGAAACAAATTTTCAAAATATTCAATATCAACAAGTTACTATTGTAGATAGAATCGGAAAACCCAAGACCGTGTGGGCCTGGGTTGACCAAACTAACTAAGTGATTGTTGAAATGCAGGTACGCCCAAGAAGACCTATCAACTCATGGTTCGTTGATAGTGGGTGTAGCCGGCATATGACAGGCAACCATGCCTTGCTTCAGGATTTCAAGCTGAAAAATGGTACACACGTGGCATTTGGAGGTGATGCTGGTGGTAAAATCACAGGAGAAGGAACTGTTTCGAATGGGGTCATTAGTTTTGATAAAGTCAACTACTGTGCACAGTTGAACTTTAATTTACTAAGTGTATCTCAAATCTGTGATAAATCTTATTCAACTCTTTTTGATGATTCTTTCTGTTATATTCTTAAACCAGGTTTCAAGATTGACAATGAGTGGGTAGTGGTTAAAGCTCCAAGAGATCGTGATGTATACAAGTTGGATATGTCGCAGATTGATGCTGAAACCGAAACCACCTGTCTCATTGCTCATGCTTCAAATGATGAGAATCAGCTTTGGCATAGACGGCTGGGCCATTCAAATTTCAGAAATATGAACCGTCTGGTTACCGGAAATCATGCTGTGGGAATACCGTCAAAGAAATTCTCCACAACTGATCTCTGTCCAGCGTGTTTGAAGGGAAAACAGCATCGCATGTCTTTTAAGTCCAAGCAAGAAAACTCCATTTCAAAACCCTTGCAGATGTTACATATGGATCTTTTCGGACCAACAAATGTGCAAAGCATCGGAAAGAAGTCTTACTGTTTTGTCATTATTGACGATTTCACTAGATTTTCTTGGGTTTATTTTTTGCATGCTAAATCTGAAACAGCTGAATTATTAAAAGAATTTATCATCAAAGTTGAAAATCAATTGGAATGCAAAGTTAAAGTTTTAAGAAGTGATAATGGAACTGAATTTAAGAACGCTAATGTTGATTTATTTTGTGCAGAAAAGGGGATTGCTAGACAATTTAGTGCTCCAAAAACACCTCAACAAAACGGGGTTGCGGAACGGAAAAACCGGACACTGATTGAAGCAGCAAGATCCATGCTCGCAGATGCCAAAATCCCTATCACTTTTTGGGACGAAGCTATTGCTACTGCGTGTTTTGTACAAAATAGAACATTATTGGTTCAAGATAAACAGAAAACTTCTTATGAGTTGTTATTTGGAAGAAAACCAAATATTTCTTAGTTTCGATTTTAAATTTGAGTGATCATCTCGGGAAGTTTGAGTCAAAATCGGACGATGGATTTTTCCTAGGTTATTCGTCTGTTTCTAAAGCTTATCGGGTTTTTAATAGCAAAACAAATATTGTTATTGAAACTATTAACGTCAAGTTTTTAGAAAATTCGTTTCCGTTAGTGTCTCATGGTCCCGAATGGTTATTTGATTTAGACTCGTTATCGAAATCTTTCAATTCTAACTTATTTGATTTTTCAGGAAAAACAAACAAAGAATCAGGCGACTTGGGATGCTTTAGTGACGATTCTGATAATGACGATGATGGAAATCTCAGTGCTGAATATCCATTCATGTCTTTTCACAATCCTGATCATGTCAAATCCAGTCAAGATCCGGGTCCTTCTGGTTCTCAAGAAGATCAAGAATCGAACAATCTTGAAGAAGATGTCAATCCGCAAGTTTCTCCTAATGATGGTGGATCTGTTCAGAATCAACCATCATCAGATCCGAATGCTGAAGTTATTCCAGAATTATTTGATTACTTCATCAATTCACCGGATCAAGTTCCTAATTTCACTTCACATACTTCGTCCATTCTACAAGATCTACCAAATCTGAATACTTCTAATCTGGAGAGTCAAGTGCAAGGAGGTGACATACCAATTCATCGAATTCACAAGAAACATCCTGTCTCTCAGATTATTGGGCCGTTGAATCAGAGAACTACAAGAAGTCAGACTGAGCAAGCAAATGTCTGTCTTTATTCGTGTTTTCTATCTCAAGTGGTGCCAAAGAATATTTCAGAGGCGTTGAAAGATAACAGTTGGATTGAAGCTATGCAAGAGGAACTACTTCAGTTTCGCAAACAGGAAGTATGGAAGTTAGTGGACTTACCTGAAGGAGAGTATGCAATAGGTACAAGATGGTTGTACAAAAACAAGCCAGATGAACGTGGCATTGTTGTGAGAAACAAAGCGAGACTCATTGCACAGGGATATACTCAGGAAGAAGGCATTGATTATGAAGAAGTGTTCGCTCCGGTCGCAAGACTTGAAGCCATACGCGTTTTCCTTGCATATGCTTCCTTCATGAAGTTTAAAGTATTCCAAATGGACGTCAAAGGTGCTTTTCTGTATGGACCAATTACAGATGACGTTTATGTCAGACAACCTCCGGGTTTTGAAGATCCTGACTATCCTCATCGTGTATACAAGTTGAGTAAAGCTCTATATGGTCTACACCAAGCTCCAAGAATCTGGTACGAGACATTATCCAAGCATTTACTAGAACATGGATTTACAAGAGGTCAGATTGTCCAACTTTGTTTATGAAGAGGGAGAATGATGATTTGTTGTGCGTTCAAGTATATGTGGACGATATTATCTTCGGATCAACCAGTGCGTCAATGTGCAAAGAATTTGAAGAAATCATGAAGTCTAGATTCCAGATGAGTTCGATGGGGGAGATTAATTTCTTTCTTGGATTGCAAGTAAAACAATCAGCTGACGGAATTTTTATCAACCAATCAAAGTTCGTTGAGAAGTTGCTGAAAAAGTTCAAGATGCAAGATTGCCAGACTATCCGAACTCCATCTGATGTGAACTGCAAGATTCAACCGGATCCAAAGGGCAAAGCAGTTGATCAAACACTATACAGATCAATGATCGGTTCTCTGATGTATCTTACTGCATCAAGACCAGACATCATGTACGCTGTTTGTGTGTGCGCCAGATATCAGTCTGATCCGAAAGAGTCGCACCTTGTTGCTGTGAAGCGTATATTCAGATATCTTAAAGGGAAATCAAATCTTGGGTTATGGTATCCTTACGAAGGAAATTTTGAATTATATAGCTATTCTGACAGTGATTTTGGTGGTTGTGCTCTTGACAGGAAATCGACTACTGGTGGATGTCAATTTCTGGGTCCTAGGCTTGTCTCTTGGCAATGCAAGAAGCAGACCAACGTTTCTGTATCCACAGCTGAAGCAGAGTATATCGCTGCATCTGCAGGATGTTCTTAAGTTTTATGGTTACAAAATCAGTTGCTTGACTACGGGTTTAACTTTCTAAAAACACCTATTTACATAGACAATACTGCTGCTATGTTTATTACTGCTAATCCTGTTCAACACTCAAAAACCAAACATATCGAAATTCGATATCACTTTTTAAGAGACAACTCTGAAAAAGGTTTAATAATTTTGATTAAGGTTCATACCGACAAACAACTGGCAGATCTTTTCACAAAATCTTTTTTGTCAGGGCGGTTTGAATTCTTAGTTCAATCCAAGGATTAATCAATTATGATTGATTCTATTTTTCGTAAAAACAAACAAAAATCAGAAAAATCTAAAAGCCAAAAATATAATAAGTTGATGTTATATATTGATTTCTTTATCTTTTATTTTATGTCTTGCATTGTGTGTGTGCATGAAAAAGAAAATAGAAAAGCAAAAACAAAATATAAAAGCAAAAAGAAAATATCATGTCATAAGAATCTATATTGCAAAAAGTGAGAAATGATAGTTACACTAGACATTATTTGTTACATCTTTTTTTAAAATAAAGACTGATGAATGTTAATTGAAGTGCTAGACAGCTCAGGCAATTAGACTGAACAAGTAAGTTGATTGTTGACAAATATAAACTTAATGATCTTTGTGTTAAGTTCCATTGTTATACATGTCTAGATATATCTCTTTTGATGCACTGCTTGTGATGATAGTTGTGCATGATCGGGTAACGATGCAGTCTATTCAGTGTGATGAACCGCATCGTGAGCTTCTTTGTTGTGGTACCCACAGACCTGAAGTCTCACACGAAGTCTCTTTTGAGCTTCAAGATGCAGCAAAAGATTCCAAAATGGAACAAAAAGAGTCCCAAATGTGGACCAACACCAAACAAAAAAAAAATTTCCAAAAAGGAATTCAGAAGATTCCCAAGGGGAACAATAGGAAAGAAAAATTCCCAAAGATGGAATTAAAAAGAAGTCCCAAAGTGGACCAAATCCGAATAGAACCCAGTTTCCACACTGTGTATGACTGTAAGTGACCATATTTTGTACAATATGCATTCTGGTAGTGTTTGATAAGGAACTATGTTGACATATGTATACATGTGGGTCACATAAGTCATTCTAATCGAACCTTAAATATCATCATGATACTGAAAAAGCAAGTGTGTCAACTCGAGCTAATTGGTATGTTTTCATATCATCACTCAATCAAGCATAAGTCAAATGTCTATTCAAAACTTGCAAAACATGTTCAGATAATGTGTGGTATGATCTCACTGCGATATTTTGATTCATTGCATTGCATATGTCTTTAATTTAATGTGTGTGCTTTGTGTGTGCAGGCATATGGAATCATTATTGACACATCGACATCCTTGTTAAACTTAAAAATTTCAAGAAATTTCAAGTTTAGGGGGAGAATAAATTGAAGAAGAAAAATTGTTGCAAAAATCCAAAAAGATATTTTTGAATAAGTGTGTTTTGAATGAACAAGATTATGTGGTATGAAAAGCAAAGGTATTGGATGTGTTAAAAACAAACCCAAGGACTTGTAATTGTTTTTAAGAAATTGCTTCGGGATATAGAAAAATTGGTTGTGCAAAAACATTTTTGAAAAAGAAAAAGAAAAATGAATTTAATCTGTGTTAAATTTGTTGCCCTAGAAATGTTGTTGATAATTAATGTGACAAATTCTTTTTAAGGATATCTTGTCTAATTAATGTGTCGAGAATGTTTGCAGGTGCAATAAATGACGTTGAAAAAGTCAACAGACGAGAAAATGTGAAGAAAATCGTTCAAGGGTTGTAGCCGGGCAAAGAATATCACAACGCTATTTAGCCGGGTAATGAACATACTGTTCAGCCGGGTAATGGTGTGAGTTTGATACAAGCCGGGTGATTGAGAAAAAGGTGAAGATATTATGACCACTGTACAGCCGGGCAATGAACATGTCAAATATAGCCGGGTGAAGGTCATAGATATCTGTCGGGCGACAAGTTGTGTTACTATATAGCCGGGTGAAGATATGTTGTCATTATACAGCCGGGTAAAAGAAATCTTATCTTGCCGTGTGAATGTATAACACTGTGTTGCCGGGTAATAGTAAAAGCAACTGTGTTGCCGGGTAAAGAAGAAAAGCATGCCGGGTGATATAGAAGACAACTATGTTGCCGTGTGAAGAAGGCATGCCGGGTGATGAAGAAAGCAAGCCGGATGAAAGAAAAGCAACTGTGTTGCCGGGTGATGAAGAAAGGTTGCCGGGTGATGTTTTGAAGACTACTATTCTGCCGGGTGATGAATAAAACCCATCAGGTGTAGTTGTTCCTAACCTTTACCCGTCACTACAGTAACTTACCCGTCTCTACAGTGTTTGACCCGTCAAGTGTGTTTCACATGTTGTGACTTGTCCCAACAGTACATGACCCGTCACAACAGTGCATGACACGGATCAACAGTGCTTGACCCGGCAAGGCTTATTGGGCTTTTTAAGCTTGCCCGTCCATTTTGTTGACCCGGCACCTCATGTTTGACCTAATTTTTAACGATATAAAAACCCGCTTCTTCACAAACACTTATCATTTTTCACATTCACTTTCAAGCAAATCCCCTGTACCTAAATCGTTTTGATTATCATATTCAGTCATTGTTCTGTAACAAGTGTAATCGACTGAATAAGGTATTGCCCTTGTGATTTGTTCTTGATAAACCTGCAAATCGACCGATAAAATGAAAAACGATGATGAACAGTGTTTTTGATCACTGAATCGACACTTTGATTGTGTGTGTTAAAACCAAAATCGAATGTTGTTTTAAGTGTAAAACCTGTCGATCATTAACAATCAATCACTCATTTGCACCAAAACACCTTAAAACCAACTGAATCAATCAAAATTGTCATAACAGTCAAAATCGCCATTGATGAACTTTGAAAGCTCTTAAATGTTAAACTTCAAAATGATGAAATGTGTGCTAAAAAGTGACAAATCCATGTTAAATCTGAACTAAAACATGTTAAACAACTTCATCTTATAACTTTCAAATTTGTGATTCTTAAGTCAAAATGATGAAATGTGTGCTAAAAAGTGACAAATCCATGTTAAATCTGAACTAAAACATGTTAAACAACTTCATCTTATAACTTTCAAATTTGTGATTCTTAAGTGTTAAACTGTTAAATTGAAACATGTTGTATAATCATTAAAATTCAAAGTTGTTTGATCAAAATGATGAAAATCAGGTTATTAGAACAATTTAGGATTTAAAAATGATTATGTGAATGTTTTACATGTTAACTGTTATTCAAAATACTTATGAAAATTTGAAGTTTATTGATGAAAAATCTAACACATGTGTCTTGTTTATGTTTTGTGTTTGTTTTGACAGATGGAGAATTTGAAGTTTGAGCCCAAACATAATTTGGTGGCATGTTTGGATGAATCTATCCCTGAAACTGATGGTTACAGAGATATGATCAAGTTTATTAAGAGGACAAAATATGTATATGCTATGTGTGCCAAACCGGTCATATATGCAAGGCTGATTAAGAGTTTTTGGAGAACAGCAGAAGTGATCAGAGATGATAATGGTGTTGCTGTTGTCAGAGGGAATATTACTGGAGATATGGTATTGACAGTTTCTGAAGAAGCAATCAGAAATGCCTTAAGGATTGATGAAGATGAAGTGGGAATGAATGATGAGTTGACCATGGCTGAGTGTCAATCGTGTTTTGTTAATATGGGTCATCCACCTATATTTCCAAAGTCACAGTTTTATAGGGCAAAGTTGGGGAAGAAATTTAAGCTGTTATGCTATGTTGTTCAACAATGCATGTCAAGGAGGAGTGCAGGCTTTGACAATTTCCCATCTGACATAGCATCCCCGATTGTTGCCATAGCAGAGAACAAACCATTCAACATGTCAAGATGGATCATGAATGGGTTTGTATTTAATTTGGTAAAGGGCAAGAGGTTTAAGTTTCTCATGTACCCGAGATTCTTACAACTGATGATCAATATTGCATATCCTATCATCAGAACTGAAGGTTATTCTGGAGGTATATTATATACTGAGGACATGAACGATCTATCTTACAGAAAGATGAGTATCGGGAATGTGCCTAATGTGGATCTATTTGCCTATATGAGAGATATAGCAAATAATGAAGAAGAAGTTGATGTAGTCTATCATCATATTTCTCATGGTGAGATTGTGAATCCACAGGACCTTATTGATGAGGTGCCTGATAATCTACTTGATGATGATGAGTATGATGCTCGTCATGCAGGAGATGAAGAGGATGAACCTAATGATGATGGTGAAAGTGATGATGATCAAGATGATGATGGAAATGATGGTGGTGATGTTGCTGAATCTGAATCTAATTCAGAGGAGGCAGAGACTGTTGAAACAACTGAACCAATGAACTTAGAGACTGAGAATGTTGAAGTCATTGAGCCTGTTGTGATAGAAGAACCTGTTGAGGTTGCTTTAGTTGAAGAAGAAGTAGTTGCTAAAATTCCAAAGGATATTAATGTTCAGTATGTTAGAAGAAAAAGGACGAAACCAGTAATAGAGTCTGTGACTGTAGAGGAACCGAATGTAATTGAGCCTGAAGAGATAGATGTTATTCAGATTGCTCAAGAGGTAATGGCCGAAGCTGAAACTATTGCACAGATAGTTGAAGAAGCTGATGCTGGGGTTACTGATCCTATTTCTGTTGATATACCCACTACATCATCACCTATTGCACAAAACATTGAACAAAGTTTGGAGTCTTCACCAAATTTTGTGTCAAGTGTTGTTGAGAATGAAGATAAGAAAAGGATTGCTGAGTTAGAGGAGATGGTACAAAAACTGTTAGAGGCAAATGAAATGTTGAAGGCTTCGAATGAAAGGAAAAAGAAAAGGTTTGAAGAGTTTTGGGATATTCATAATCAAAATCTGAAAACTTTCAAAGAGTTGGATGCAGATCATCTTAAGTTGAAGATTGATCATGACAAGTTGAAGGATGAGTATGAAAAATTGAAGGAGGAACATGAGACTCTGAAATTCGATCATACGGAGTTAAAGGCTGAATGCAATACGTTGGATGCAGAAAAGGAAATGTTGGAGAAATGGCTGGAAGAAGCTCAACCGAAGAAATCTGGTTCAATATCTGACAAAGATTTTTCAGATGAAGTAGTTGAAATGAATGAAGTGACTCAAGTACCAAAAGTGTATCTGACTAGAGCACGAGGCACTACAAATGTTGGTATAAGGGTGGAATCTCCAATCATCATTCCCGATGAAGCTGCTGCTGAAACTGTCAATACTGACAAGGCTGAGGGAAAACGAAAGTTAGATGCAGTTCCAGAAATTACAAGTGATGAAGGTAGTTCAAAGAAGGCACGTATTGATGAAACAGTTCAGATTGAGCCGATTCAATCTGAATCTGTAGCTGAAACTGAATTATTTGAGGTCACAGATAGTGAGAAGGAAGTTGGTTCTGAAGAAACAGTTCAGATTGAGCCGATTCAATCTGAAGCTGTTGATATGCCTGAAACTGTTGAAGTGACTGAGAATATGCCTGAAAATGTAGTTGAAGAAGCAAGTCAGTTTGAGCCGGTTCAAACTGACAATGCACCGATGATTGAGGCATTAGATGATTTGGATGACATAGACTTTACAGAATCTGAAAATGAAGCTGAGCCAGAAACTAATGTTGACCAAGAGATTCCAGATGATTTAGATCAAAGATTTGCTTATCTTGAAAAGATGAAGTATAATCCTGTGTTTTTGAATGGGTTGACTGTGAGCCAGATAAATGAAGAATATGAAAAGTGTTTGATTGCCCAAGACAAAACCGAAGCTGATAAAAAGGAATTTATTGTTGAGATGGGTGAATGGACTCCATTGCAAGAAAGTTTGAATATTGAAGACTTGCCTCCAACTGAATTGTATCACCAAAATCCGGAAGAAATGTCAAGTACAGATATGCGTAATTGGCTGAGCTCAAGAAATTATCCGTATAGGACTCTGAAGAGGTTGAAATCTGAGTCACTGAGGAAGATTGTTGTTAGCTTTATGAAGACCGAAAAAATGTACAATCGTATGTTTTATTTGGACTATAACAATCCCCAATACTTCGAGCTGACAAAGAGATATAAAGTTCTTGGACCGAAGGAGATACCGGTGATGGCTTTACCTGAAAATGCTCACAAGAAAAGGCACGAATTGATGGATATGTTTCCAAGTGAAGTCAAATCTTATAACATACCGATGGATGTTCGTGAATCATGGCATAAATCAGCCACAGCAGGTGATGTGGTGAGGTCACTGCTGAGTAAAGGTCAGTCAATCGCTGAATTACTTGATTCAATGATTGTGCCGGAAAAGAACAAGAAGGTGAAGATAATTGCATGGAAATACGATGAAGTGTTTGATGCGTTTATGATAAAGAGAGTTAATGGTTTATGTGACGTATATCATTACTACTCTAGCATTTTTAAATTGGAAGTTCAAGATCTGAAAGAATTGCACAAACTCATGTTGATAAATCACACGCATGCTGAGCGTGGTGATAAATGTGCAATGCTGCTTGATGCCGGGATAGCCAGACCACCAAAGTATCTTGATTTCAGAGGCCAACAAGAAGATACAGCGTATGTACAATCAAAGAAAGAAAGAAAGAAAAAGAGATTGATTGTCAGTGAAGATATGTATTTGGAAGAATTTTCAGACGAGTACTTTGATAAAGTGACGAATCCAGGATTGAAAGTGATTGATGGTTCGCAAATGACAAAGCCTATACTTAGAGTCTTCTATAATCAAGAAACCTTTGAGTTGAAGCTTGTTCGGAATTTGGAAGATTGGGACAAAGACATGATTACTCTATTTAGTACTTTTGAGTTGAAGCTGCTTCATCCATCCTATATTGATTATCTAAGAAGTTGCAGAATCGAGAAGTGTAAAGATAAACTTGCTGAAGCTGATAGGAAGTTGTTCGTAGTGATGATAGAAGTGATAGCTGCTGCAACTGAAAAGATTCGTGTACGAAAGGCATTGCTGAACTCTAATCTTGTGAGGGTTGACATACCAGAGATAGAGTTTATGAGAATATCTGGAAGAGGAACGCTTGAAGTGCAAGTCAAGGGGAAGGAAATGCAGTTTGAATTTTATGCTAACATTGACTTTGCAGGTTTAAATCTGGATTCACTAAGACGCATGAATGCCTGCCCAATTCTGACCAACGAGTCCAAGCCGAGACAAGCAAAGATTGCCGAAAAGTTCAAATCTTGCATAGAAGAAGCATTGAAGGAACAAGAAGAATTTAAAGGAAAAGAGCTGCTGAATGTCAAAGACGAACCAGAAGATTGGTAGAAAGAGATTGATGCTGAACAAAGATGAAAAAGATTTGAAGATTTTGCTAAAGATTCAAAGATAAATCTTAGGGGGAGTACTGTTAGGGCTATTTCCTAGATTAAGATTTACTTTGTATTTTGTTTATATGTTTGTATATAGTTTAGGGTCTATTTTGTTATATTCCTTAAACTTGTATTTGTTTGCTTTAAAGCATGTAGTGAGAGAGTGTGAGGGGGGAGGCTAGATCACATTTTCACGTAAGAGAGAGAACTTGTGTGTGTGATTTATTTTCTCCTGCACCTTGTATCACAATACTGCTTTGATCATCAATATACAAAGAGAATTATTAGTATGAATTGTGTGAATGATTAAACTGTGTTTGTGTTTATGTTATTCTGATCATTGAGCGATATTCACGATCCAATTGAACCTATCAAATGTTCTTAAATTTTAACATCAAACTAATGAATCATCCGTTATTGAGTGAAAAATTGATGCTAAAACTGAACTAAAACATGTTATTCAAGTTCATTATACAAAATTCCAGATTTGAGTTTAGGTGGTTAAACTGTTAAGTGTAAAATATTGTATGATCATTGATTCTCAAAAGTTTTGTTGAACAAAATGATGAATATCAGTTTGTTAGATTAACTTAGGAGATTAAATGATTATGTGATTGTTTTACATTGTAACTTCATGTTTAAATCCTTATGCAAATGTTGTTATTTATGAATGAAAAGTCTAACACATATGTCTTGTCCTTGTCAAACAGATGGGATATCTTAAGTTTGAGCCCAAGCACAATCTTATTGCTTGTTTGGATGAATCCATTCCAGAAACAGAAGGATACAGAGACATGATCAGATTTATTAGAAGAACAAAGTATGTATATGCAATGTGTGCCAAGCCGATTGTATATGCTAGACTTATAAATAGTTTCTGGAGGACTGCTGAAGTATTGACTGATGAAGCTGGTATGACTGTGGTAAGAGGGAACATCACCAGACAATTACAATTAACTGTATCTGAAGAGTCTATCAGAACAGCTTTGAGGATAGATGATGATGAGGTTGGTGCTACTGATGAGTTAACAACTGCTGAGTGTCAGGCATGTTTTATTAATATGGGCCATCCACCCATATTCCCTAAACAGCAGTTTGTTCGAGCTAGACTGGGAAAGAAATGGAAACTTTTGTGTTATGTCATCCAGCAGTGCATGTCGAGGAGAAGTGCTAGATTTGACAATTTCCCTTCAGATATCGCATCACCTATTGTTGCTATTGCTGAGAACAAACCCTTCAATATGTCAAAGTGGATCATGAAAGGTTTTGTGTTCAATTTGGTGAAAGGCAAGAGGTTCAAGTTTCTTATGTATCCAAGATTCTTGCAACTCATGATCAATATTGCTCATCCAATTATTCGAGAAGAAGGTTTTAATGGAGGGATTCTGTATATTGAAGATATGAATGCTCTATCTTACCGGAAGATGAGTATTGGAAATATTGAAGATGTTGAAATGTTTGACTATATGCGAGATATAGCAAACAATGATGAGGATATTGAAGTGGTGTATCATCACATATCACATGGTGAGATTGTTAATCCATTGGACCTTGTTGATGAGATTCCGGATAATTTGTTAGATGATGATGAGTACTTTGCTCGTCATCCAGAAGATGAAGATGAGGATGAGAATGAAGAAGAAGAAAATGATGATGAGGATGAAGGAGAAGATGAGGAATCTGATGATAGTAGAGATGATGATGATGATGATGATGAAAATGATGATGTGATTGAAGAAGAAAGTGCTGAATCAGTTTCTGAGGAGGCAATACAAGAAGATGTTGAAATGAATATTGAGATTTTTGAACCAATTATGACTGAAAAAGTTGAGGTTGATGAACCTGCTCAGATTGTAAAAGCAGGAGAAGATGTTGTTACGGAAGCTCCTAGGGATATCACAGTACAGTATGTCAGATCACGAAGATCCAAAACTATGGTTGAGCCTGTTATTGTGGAGGAGCAGGAAGTTCTTGAAGATGTGTATGTGCCTGAACAGATCGATATAGTTCAAATTGCACAAGAAGTAGTTGCTAAAGTGGAGACTGTGGCACAGACAGTTGATGATACTGATGATTGCATGATTGTTTCTGATCCAGTAGATGTTGCCACATCCTCCAAAGCAACTGAACACGTTGAACAACCAAAGGAGTCTTCACCTAAGGTTGGTTCAAGTGTTAATCTGAATGAAGAAGAAAATAAAGTTTTTCATTTGGAAAGGATGATAGCCAAACTCTTAGATGCTAATGCGTTGTTGAAGGCATCTAATGAAAGGAAGAAAAAGAGGCTGGAAGAGTTTTGGGCTATTCATCATAAGAATTTAGAAACATTTAAAGCATTAGATGTTGATCATGAAAAGCTGAAAGCCGATTATGAAGAGTTGCAAGCAGAGTGCAACACTTTACGTGCGGAAAAGGAGGTTTTGGAAAAACGGATGAAAGAAAAAGAGCCGGTGAGTTCTGAATCTGATAAAGATTTTGTTGCAGAAGAGGACGTTGGAGTGTCTGAGACTCCTAGGGACGTCACAGTTTATCAAACTAGATCACAACAATCTAAGACTGTGACAAAACCAATTGTAGAATCTGTCCCTATTCCCGATGAAGCTGCTGATCTTGTCAATCTTGACAAAGCTGAGGGAAAACGCAAACTGGATGCTGTACCAGAGATTGTGGAAGAAGAGGTGAGTACAAAAAGGGCTAGAACTAAAGAAATAGTTCAGATTGAGCCGATTCAATCTGAGTCGGTAATGGCAACTGAAGTGCCTGAAGTGGTTAAAGTGGCTGAGACTGTTAAAGAAGATAAGAAAGTGACTAAGACTGTTACTGAAGAAGCATTTCAGTTTGAGCCGATTCAAACTGAAACTGCACCAATGATAGAAGCATTGGATGATTTGGATGATATTGATTTTACAGATTCTGAGCCGGAAGCTAATCCTGATGATGATATACCTATGGATCTTGATGAGCGATTTACATATTTAGAGAAGATGAAGTACAATCCTGTTTATTTGAATGGACTTACAGTCAGTCAAATAAACGAGGAATACAAAAAGTGTATGAATGCTCAAGACAAGGTGACGGCTGATGAAAAAGAGTTTGTGGTAGAAATGGGTGAGTGGACGCCTCTGCAAGAAAGCTTAAACATTGATGATCTTCCTCCTGAAGAACTGTATCATCAAGACCCAGAAGAGATGTCAACTAGAAGTATGCGTGAATGGCTTAGTTCGAGGAACTATCCATACAAAACTTTGAAGAGGCTGAAACGAGAATCTCTGAAAAAGATTGTGGTGAGCTTTATGAAGACTGAGAAGATGCATAACCGCATGTTTTTCTTGGATTACAATAATCCACAGTATTATGAGTTGACCAAAAGATACAAAGTGCTCGAACCTAAAGAGATACCGGTGATGGCATTGCCAGTTGATGCGCATAAGAAAAGAAAGGAGCTTATAGACATGTTTCCTAGCGAGATGAAATCTTATAACATTCCAATGGAAGTACGAGAATCTTGGCACAAGTCTGCCACAGCAGGTGATATTGTGAGATCACTGCTGAGTAAGGGTCAGTTTGTTGCTGAATTGCTTGATTCAATGATCGTGCCGGAAAAATCCAAAGAAGTGAAGATTATCGCTTGGAAATATGATGAGATTTTTGATGCATTTTTTATCAAGAGAGTAAATGGGCTATGTGATGTTTATCACTATTATTCGAACATTTTCAAGCTGCCTGTACAAGATTTGAAAGAACTGCACAAATTGAGATTGATTAATCACACGCATGCAGAGCATGGTGATAAATGTGCTATGCTTCTGGATGCCGGGATCAGTCGCATGCCAAAGTTTCTAGAGTTCAGAGGGCAGCAAGAAGATAAAGCGTATTTGGATTCGAAGAAGAAGAAACAGAATAAGTTGACAGATCCGGGTTTAAAAGTGATAGATGGTTCTCAGGCAACAAAGCCCATACTGAAGTGTTTTTACAATCAGGAGACTTATGAGCTGAAGTTAGTTCGAAATCTTGATGATTAGGATCAAGACATGATCACACTGTTTTTGCTGAAAATGACAGAAGTTTGTTTGTGATTATGATTGAGGTGATTGGTGCTGCTACAGAGAAAATCCGATTAAGGAAGGCATTGCTTAATGCTAACCTTGTGAAGATTGATATGCCTGAGATCGAATACATGAGAGTGACGTCTAAGGGTACATTAGAAGTGAAGGTCAAAGGAAGGAAGAAACCGTACGAGTTTTATGCTAACATTGACTTTGCAGGTATTTCCTTGGACACGCTAAAAAGAATGAAGGACTGTGATATTATTACAAATGAATCAAAGCCGAGACAAGCAAAGATTGCTGAGAAGTTCAAATCGTGTATTGAGGAGGCTTTGAAAGAACAAGAAGAATACAAAGGAAAGCCGTTGCTGGATGTTAAAGAAGAATATGAAGATTTTTGAGAGATTGAAGCTGGAAAACAAAGGTTGAAAACTGATGAAGATTTTTGAAGTCCAAAGTTAAATCTTAGGGGGAGTACTGTTAGGGCTCGTTTCTAGTTAAGATTTACTTTGTACTTATTTTATACATGTTTGTATAGTTTAGGGTTTATTTTGTATTTTCCCTAAATGTGTTGATGCATAAAGCATGTTGTGAGAGAATGTGAGAAAGGGAGTCTAGATCACAATTGCACGCTAGAGAGAGAATTGTGTGTGTGTGATTTGTATTCTCCTGCACATTTGTACTACAACTTTTATGCTTTGATCATCAATACAAGAGAATTATTAGTAATGAATTGTGTTGCTGATTGAATTGTGTTTGTGTACTTAGATTGTTCTCATTTGCAGCAATATCGATCCAATTGAACCTATCAATTCTCAACACCCTTCTTAGCGGGTCCCTTCTTTTCAGCTTTCTTCATTTCCTTCATCATCTCTTTCAGAACTGATGGCATAACACTAGTCAGGACCTGGTGTACCTCGTGTGCTACAGCGTCCTTCAAATTCTGTTCAAGCCCAAAGGTTGGTGCAGTCTCAACCTCGATTTCAGTATCAGTCTAAGCACTTTTCTTCGTGGGCTTCCTTCCACGCTTTCCCTCAGCGGCTTTCATTGTCTTAGCATTAACAGCTTCGGCGGTACTTCTGGTCATTCTCTTGGGTGCCATTTCTTACTTCCTATAAGATTCAAACACTCACGTTCAACAGTTAGAGTGATTCAGGACATGATAAGTACTGTAAGTTCCTAATGACAGTGGTCAACTGTTATTAACTACTTACTATACTGCTCACGTTCTAAACATACCCCTCCTGAGTCCCGTCAGTATTCAAACCTAGTCTAGTTCACATAAAGCACTCAAGAGCATTTAAACACGTATAGAGCACATAACATGTATAGGCACTAAACCTATTCTTCTACTTTCCTAATACCTGTTTATGTCACAAGACTTTCTATAGGCATCTCATTTATTGTCCTATTACATTCACGCACCTCATTTATACACGATTCATGACTTCTTTCATTTTCGATTGCATAAACATATCATATATAGCTTGTTGCTGTTCGTTCTTTACCTCTTGGCGTGGAGCTAGCAGACTGGCATTCTTACTTTGGTCCCATTTTCAGTTTAAGTATTAGGTTTTTCTTTGAAAACACTTTACCCATTTTCTCTTAAACTTTGGCTCTGATACCAACTTGTAACGCCCGTCTTTCGACAAGCGCCACCGTTGGCACTCATAAGCATAAAAACAACCATATATTAAATAAAATTTCAAAAGCAGCGGAATAATTGTTCAAACATCATTACATTACCCTTAAATTTGTCTTATAAACTACTTAAAGCATTACAAACGTATAAATCAACTTTCCAAAAGTATTTTTCTTCAATGCCAGTCTTCAACAAGTCTCTAGCCCTCGCCAAGCAGCTCCCTAAACCTCCTAACCTGCACATCAATCTAACATGCATACAAAAGTCAGCCACGCTGAGTGAGTTCTAGTTTTAAAACATCTTTAGAAACTTTCCATATCATTCATGTAATACGCGTAAATAGTATCATCATATTGGACGTCACATTCGTATAATACGTAGCATAATATCTTGTTTGTTAAGTCATCATCGTGTCCTCTTTGGTCATAAGAGACCCATTTTGTGGTTCTTAACTGGTTTTATAAGATCCCCAGTAGGATTCTTAGCTGGTTTTATGAGATCCCCAGTAGGATTCTTGTCTGGTTTTAAAAGATCCCAGTAGGATTCTTGTCTGGTTTTAAAAGATCCCCAGTAGGATTCCTGTCTGGTTTTATAAGATCCCAGTAGGATTCTTGTCTTCCGTTAAGGCATACATTCGTTTATATATATATATATATATATATATATATATATATATATATATATATATATATATATATATATATATATATACATACAAGTATTCAGTTACTCGTTCTTACATCATCATCATACTTCACATAAAAAGTCCAACAGTCCAGGAACATCTCGGTATGCATGTTAGCCTCAAAAATTGTGTTAGGAACGGAAGTGAGGTCTAGAACTCACCTGATTCTTAAGTGATCTTTGCTTGTTTCGACCAGGTTAAGGTAGTGGTTTTGGTACACGATCTGCATTTAAGTTATTATGAAAAATCGTCATTTCTTTCTTAGTGTCGCAAGCAATGTCGCATGCAGTGTCGCAGGTAGTGTCGCAAGTAGTCTCGCATAGGCGAACCACAGTGTCGCGTGCTGCTTCAGCAACACCTCCACTTGCAGTGTCGCAAGGCTCTTGCCCAACTTTCGTTGGGACTTAAACTACCGTCGCAAACACACCAGACACACGTCCAGAAATCAAGTCATCATAGTGTCGCAAGATGAACACTAGTGTCCCATCAAGAACACTAGTGTCGCAAAACGCTGATACAGCTCGTTTTCAACCAAATATCCTTGTTTTGCAACAAAATCTCAAACTTTTTACGTCCAAAACTTCAGTTTATCATTTATATAACTAAATCTAAGCTTTTTCCACAATTGTATCCATAAAAATGCAATCTTTATTGATTTCTTTGAAACTTTTGAAAAAAACTTTAAAACTCCATTAATGGCTAGATTCGTTTTGTGTTATGAAAACAAGTTTTAGGGGATGATTTTACCTTGATTTCAAAATCTTGGTTTCTCTTCCTTTTTGCCTTAGTTTTTCTTTCAAGGATTAGGGTTTGTGTGTGAGTTGTGATGGTGAGAAATGAGGGGATGGTGGCTGGAAATAGTGTTAAGTAGTAGGGTTTTTCCCATATTGGGTAGACTTTTTAGGTGGGCTTTGGGCTTTGATGAGGTAATTAGGCTATTTTAGGTAAATCTCCTAGTTAATTAACTTACCATTTTTGGCCTAATTCATTCTTTCACCCTTAATGGCCCATAATCACATCATAACCCCTTCATTAATCCTTCCTTTTTCTAATTAGCAAGTAATTAGTCATTACGTTATACATTTTCATGTACTTATAATCATTTTCTTGCTCCTTTGTATATATATCGTAACCATCATATTTATCATTAACATAACATATATCGTAAACGTCCAACGTCATTTTAATCATAACCACTTAAATGCACATTCATATAAGCATAAGCACGTAAATAAGTCCTACCATAAAATCGGGGTGTTACACGATACACGACATCTGAGGTGTACACTCAGTTTCGTTTGAAATCTCTTGCAGGGTGTACTAAAACCTTTGTATTCTCCCGTGATACCCCTCTTGATAACGCCACATAAAGCTGCCTATGAGAAAAAACAGAATCCGGAAGATAAACGCCAACATGAGGGATTATTTGACCTTGAGCTTTATTGATGGTCATTGAAAAGCTAAGTCGAATGGGAAATTGTTTTCTTTTAAGCTTGAACGGAAACATTTCATCCTCAGAAAGAGTTAGAGGGATTCTAGGCAAAAAAACTCGTTTTCCTGCATGTTGACCTACGGCTATCTCAGCATCTATAACATTGCGTTGGAAGGCTCTATATATCAACCGTGTGCCATTACATAGACCGTGTGAAGGATCGATATTCTGTAACAGTATAATGAGTCACCCAATCTTCAAGCGAAGCTTATGAGGCAGGAGTCCACTAACAGTTAGTGCGTTCAAGAACTCGACAGGATAAAAGTTGTGGTGATCATCTTCTACCATATCAAAACTATAGTAAACTTTGTCCTCCCCTTGGAACACGACAATCATTTGATCATTTATTTCATCAACACTTTCTTTTTTTGTGGATAATATTGCTCTGTTGATTATGTAATCCGAAGACCGTATTGTCATCATGTAAAACTCTATACAAGTAACCATTCTCACATTAATTCACAATTACTCACTCATAACTCACTAACTCTTTTCCACCTTCTTTTTCTCTTTGTTATTACGGCAATATGCACACACCCACAACTCATTCTCTTTCATCATAAACACTCCACAATTCATAGCAAATCAATTAAAAATCAAGAACACACAAGATTAAACAAGCAAAATTGAAGATATGGAAGTGAAATTGAAGGTGATTTGGACATGAACAAGTAAAGAAATCAAAAAATTATATACTTGCAAGCTAGAGTTCATCAAGGTATAAACTTAAATATTGATTTCTTGTTTTAAAAGAATGATTCATCCTTGAATCATAAATTTGTTCATCAAATCAAACACTTCCAAAAATGAAAAGAATCAAAATGAAATTGTGTGTATGTATACATATATACGAACGTATATATGTGTATGTTGGTGTGTTAAAATGTATTTTTGATAAATAAAAGTTATGGTTTTGATGTTAAGATGATGTAAAAACATGAAATTTATAGTTTGATCATACATACAAAATGATATTTATGATGAAAAGGGTATGTTGTATGTGTATACGTAATGATGATGATGATGATGATGATGATGATGATGATGATGATGATGATGATGATGATGATGATGATGATGATGATGATGATGATGATGATGATGATGATGATGATGATGATGATGATGATGATGATGATGATGATGATGATGATGATGATGATGATGATGATGATGATGATGATGATGATGATGATGATGATGATGATGATGATGATGATGATGATGATGATGATGATGATGGTGATGATGGTGATGATGGTGATGATGGTGGTGATGATGATGATGATGATGATGATGATGATGATGATGATGATGATGATGATGATGATGATGATGATGATGATGATGATGATGATGATGATGATGATGATGATGATGATGATGATGATGATGATGATGATGATGATGATGATGATGATGATGATGATGATGATGATGATGATGATGATGATGATGATGATGATGATGATGATGATGATGATGATGATGATGATGATGATGATGATGATGATGATGATGATGATGATGATGATGATGATGATGATGATGATGATGATGATGATGATGATGATGATGATGATGATGATGATGATGATGATGATGATGATGATGATGATGATGATGATGATGATGATGATGATGATGATGATGATGATGATGATGATGATGATGATGATGATGATGATGATGATGATGATGATGATGATGATGATGATGATGATGATGATGATGATGATGATGATGATGATGATGATGATGATGATGATGATGATGATGATGATGATGATGATGATGATGATGATGATGATGATGATGATGATGATGATGATGATGATGATGATGATGATGATGATGATGATGATGATGATGATGATGATGATGATGATGATGATGATGATGATGATGATGATGATGATGATGATGATGATGATGATGATGATGATGATGATGATGATGATGATGATGATGATGATGATGATGATGATGATGATGATGATGATGATGATGATGATGATGATGATGATGATGATGATGATGATGATGATGATGATGATGATGATGATGATGATGATGATGATGATGATGATGATGATGATGATGATGATGATGATGATGATGATGATGATGATGATGATGATGATGATGATGATGATGATGATGATGATGATGATGATGATGATGATGATGATGATGATGATGATGATGATGATGATGATGATGATGATGATGATGATGATGATGATGATGATGATGATGATGATGATGATGATGATGATGATGATGATGATGATGATGATGATGATGATGATGATGATGATGATGATGATGATGATGATGATGATGATGATGATGATGATGATGATGATGATGATGATGATGATGATGATGATGATGATGATGATGATGATGATGATGATGATGATGATGATGATGATGATGATGATGATGATGATGATGATGATGATGATGATGATGATGATGATGATGATGATGATGATGATGATGATGATGATGATGATGATGATGATGATGATGATGATGATGATGATGATGATGATGATGATGATGATGATGATGATGATGATGATGATGATGATGATGATGATGATGATGATGATGATGATGATGATGATGATGATGATGATGATGATGATGATGATGATGATGATGATGATGATGATGATGATGATGATGATGATGATGATGATGATGATGATGATGATGATGATGATGATGATGATGATGATGATGATGATGATGATGATGATGATGATGATGATGATGATGATGATGATGATGATGATGATGATGATGATGATGATGATGATGATGATGATGATGATGATGATGATGATGATGATGATGATGATGATGATGATGATGATGATGATGATGATGATGATGATGATGATGATGATGATGATGATGATGATGATGATGATGATGATGATGATGATGATGATGATGATGATGATGATGATGATGATGATGATGATGATGATGATGATGATGATGATGATGATGATGATGATGATGATGATGATGATGATGATGATGATGATGATGATGATGATGATGATGATGATGATGATGATGATGATGATGATGATGATGATGATGATGATGATGATGATGATGATGATGATGATGATGATGATGATGATGATGATGATGATGATGATGATGATGATGATGATGATGATGATGATGATGATGATGATGATGATGATGATGATGATGATGATGATGATGATGATGATGATGATGATGATGATGATGATGATGATGATGATGATGATGATGATGATGATGATGATGATGATGATGATGATGATGATGATGATGATGATGATGATGATGATGATGATGATGATGATGATGATGATGATGATGATGATGATGATGATGATGATGATGATGATGATGATGATGATGATGATGATGATGATGATGATGATGATGATGATGATGATGATGATGATGATGATGATGATGATGATGATGATGATGATGATGATGATGATGATGATGATGATGATGATGATGATGATGATGATGATGATGATGATGATGATGATGATGATGATGATGATGATGATGATGATGATGATGATGATGATGATGATGATGATGATGATGATGATGATGATGATGATGATGATGATGATGATGATGATGATGATGATGATGATGATGATGATGATGATGATGATGATGATGATGATGATGATGATGATGATGATGATGATGATGATGATGATGATGATGATGATGATGATGATGATGATGATGATGATGATGATGATGATGATGATGATGATGATGATGATGATGATGATGATGATGATGATGATGATGATGATGATGATGATGATGATGATGATGATGATGATGATGATGATGATGATGATGATGATGATGATGATGATGATGATGATGATGATGATGATGATGATGATGATGATGATGATGATGATGATGATGATGATGATGATGATGATGATGATGATGATGATGATGATGATGATGATGATGATGATGATGATGATGATGATGATGATGATGATGATGATGATGATGATGATGATGATGATGATGATGATGATGATGATGATGATGATGATGATGATGATGATGATGATGATGATGATGATGATGATGATGATGATGATGATGATGATGATGATGATGATGATGATGATGATGATGATGATGATGATGATGATGATGATGATGATGATGATGATGATGATGATGATGATGATGATGATGATGATGATGATGATGATGATGATGATGATGATGATGATGATGATGATGATGATGATGATGATGATGATGATGATGATGATGATGATGATGATGATGATGATGATGATGATGATGATGATGATGATGATGATGATGATGATGATGATGATGATGATGATGATGATGATGATGATGATGATGATGATGATGATGATGATGATGATGATGATGATGATGATGATGATGATGATGATGATGATGATGATGATGATGATGATGATGATGATGATGATGATGATGATGATGATGATGATGATGATGATGATGATGATGATGATGATGATGATGATGATGATGATGATGATGATGATGATGATGATGATGATGATGATGATGATGATGATGATGATGATGATGATGATGATGATGATGATGATGATGATGATGATGAGTATGATAATGTTAAAACGTGAGTTATGTGATATAGGAGTCTTGGTAAATTTGATTAATAAGATGATAAATGTGTTATTTGTGATAATGTGAATATACGAGGATCGAAATGTTAATACTTGATGATGACGATTTTATGAGGAAATGGGTTATTAGTCTAAGTACTAATTTGCTAAGTGTAAGTATGAGTAATGAACTTGGATGTAAGAAAAATGAGTGTAATAATGTTATGGTGGTAAAATGTGATAATTGTTTGGTGAATCTTTAATTTAGTCAATATGTAGTAATCTAGGATTAATTACTTGAAAATGATAATTTTGACTTTAAAAAGTCAAGATATGTATATGCATGTATGTGTACGTGTACATGTATGTATACGTGTACATGTATGTATAGAGTGGAAAAAGTGTTAAAATACAAGAATCAATTGTTACATGAGTATGAACCATGAAATTGTCAAATGTGATCAAGTGTAGAAAAATTATACAATATCATGATCTAGAATGGTATAATAAAACTAGGCGTTTTATTAGTAAAAATACGTCGTTTTCGGCTCGAAAATGGGTTTAAACTTGAGAATAATATTTTACAGCTTTTACATGCTTATTTATGTGAAAATATATGTATGGTCATTACATGATGAGATTTGCTGGTTTAAGCATTGTTTAGTAACAAACTATGTATGAAATAACGGTAAAACCGATTATTTCGGCTTAAACCGTAAGCATGTGTAAAATAGTTTTTAGACCAGCAAATTTTGATGTATAATCAGTATGTATGAATATGAGTATGTGTGTCTAAAGTGGCATGAATGAAACGGTTAATTTTATGCCAAACTAGTTGCTAAAAATGCTTTAGTTTTGACCGAAATTACGTGTTTTATGTGAACGGTTTTGAGTCAAGTTGCAAAAGTTAAGAAGTGAACTTGAATCAGTGTTTTGATCTTAAAATAAGTATGAAAAGAGATACTTAAAGTTATAAAACCAAAACACCAAGAACGACTAAAAATAAAGTTAGTCGGTTGCTTAAAAATTTACGTTTTCACTTGGTCTCGAAGTGAAATGGATAGAGTGTTAATCTCATTAGTTTTCATTCAAGATATTGATTTTTAAGAAAACTTAACACTTTGAGAATAATAATATTTATTTTATATAAATATTAAAAGTGTGGATTTTTTTATGATAACGAAACCGGGAATTTTATATGATAAATCATATATATATAATTTTTGTCAATGATTGACAATGGATAAAGACCAATGATTGTCTTTAAAATATATTTATATAAAGAGATTACTTATATAAATATTGTTTGGAAACGGGTCGTAAACGGAGTCACCAACGTGTCGTTAAATCGAAAAGATAAATCATTTCATAAAAGTGTCTAGAGTTGATGAACAACTTGGATGACCATTGTACGACTATTAACGGAAACCCTTGGATATATATAGGGTGTTAGTAGGTCGGGAACATATTAATTTTGGGCTCATAAGTGCTAGCAAAAATCTTGACGGAAATCAAAGGTGAGTTTCACGGCCCCATTTTCTATACGTTTTGATTTCAAACTTGGGGGATAAACATGTGAAATATAAATGATTATGATTTAAAGTAAAAGATGGAAAATATTTTGATTTATATGAAAAACCATAAGTTTACAAGATGTTCTCGCGGGAAAAACCCTCAAAAATAACGTAATCACTAGCCTCGGTGACAGGGGTCCTTGGATTATATTGGTAGATCTATCGGGTGTACTGACAGCCCACTCTCGTACCGGTAGCTCCGGTCAATGACGACGGGAGATTATATAATTGCAATGTCGGACGGTAAATGTCATGGATTGATTACGGGTTTTTGGTTGTTTCATATGACTTAAACTTTGCAACTTTAAGTCAACAAGATTGGATAAATATTGTCTCTTATTAGTACAATCATAATTGGTTTTGTTATGGACTACGTATCCTAAACCTGTGAACTCACCAGTCTTGTACTGAGAAATGTTTTTAACATGTTTTTCAGGTGACTAAAGCGCTTGTTATGTGCTATGGAATGGAATGTTTTTGGTGTCAAACGCCATGCTACGGAAATGTTGTTTTGGGACCGACTTTTAAAATAATCACTTTTATAAGTGAAAAACCATGTCATAAAAGGATCTTTACACAAAAGGATCTTTACGACAACGTTTGTAATGATATTATGACGTTTTAACTTTCCATAACTTTTGAAATGGTTGTTTGACTATAATCCGATGGTAACCAACTTCTGTTACCACCGACCCCATTAGTTATACTAATCCACTGCGTAAAAAGGGGTGTGACATTAAAGGTGTTAAACAACAGGTAATCAAGGTAAAATCATCCCTTAAAACTTGTTTTCATAACACAAAACGAATCTGGCCATTAATGGAGTTTTTAAGTTTTTCAAAAGTTTCAAAGAAATCAATAAAGGTTGCATTTTTATGGATAAAATCGTGGAAAAAGCTTAGATTTAGTCATATAAATGATAAACCAAGGTTTTGGACGTAAAAAGTTTGAGATTTGGTTGAAAAACAAGGATTTTAGGTTGAAAACGAGCTGTATCAGCGTTTTGCGACACTACTGTTCTTGATGCGACACTAGTGTTCATCTTGCGACACTATGGTGACTTGAATTTTGGGCGTGTGTCGGGCGTGTGTGCGACAGTAGTTTAAGTCCCAACGAAAGTTAGGCAAGAGCCTTGCGACACTGCAAGTGGAGGTGCTGCTGGAGCAGCATGCGACACTGTGGTTCGCCTATGCGAGACTACTTGCGACACAACCTGCGACACTATATGCGACATTGCTTGCGACACTAAGAAAAAAATGACGATTTTTCATAATAACTTAAATGCAGATCATGCATCAAAACCACTACCTTGACCTGGTCCAAACAAGCAAATATCACTTAAGAACCAGGTGAGTTCTAGACCTCACTTTCGTTTCAAACACAATTTTGAGGCTAACATGCATACCGAGATGTTTCCTGGACTTTTGGACTTATTTATGTGATGTATGATGATGATGTAAGAACGAGTGATTGAATACTTGTGTATATATATATATAGAGAGAGAGAGAGATATGTAAACGAATGTATGCCTTAACGGAAGATAAGAATCCTACTGGGGATCTCATAAAACCAGCTAAGAATCCTACTGGGTCATAAAACCAGTTAAGAACCACAGGATGGGTCTCTTATGACCAAAGAGGACACGATAATGACTTAACTCAAAGACAAAGATATTATGCTACGTATTATGCGAATGTGATGTCTAATACGATGATGCTATTTACGTGCATTACATGAATGATATGGAAAGTTTCTAAAGATGTTTTAAAACTAGAACTCACTCAGCGTAGCTGACTTTTGTATGCATGTTAGATTGATGTGCAGGTTAGGAGGTTTAGGGAGCTGCTTGGCGAGGGCTAGAGACTTGTTGAAGATTGGCATTGAAGAAAAATACTTTTGGAAAGTTGATTTATATGTTTGTAATGCTTTAAGTAGTTTCTAAGACGGGCGTTACAACAATGTTTTCTGTTTTCAGGTCATCATTAGCACTTTCCTGCTTAAATAAGAATATTAATAAAATCAGTTATGCAAAAATTATAAACATTTGGCCGATTGAAAATCTAACACAGATATAACCTTTATAGCAAAGACTATGTTTTTCTAATTTCATATCATCATAAAGTTCCTGAATTATTAATCTCTTTCGAAGAATATTTTTTGTAATATGCAAATCAAAAGAATCATATTCTTTTTATGTTTTCATATCATCATAAATAGTTTCCTGCTTAAATAAGACTATTATTAACATATTATATATGAAAAAATTATAAGCATTTAACTGAAAATGAAAAACCACTCACAGATTGAACTTTTGAAGCAAAGATTTTTAGTGTGTTAAGATCACAAGAACCATGAAACAATTCTGATTTTAAATCAGCATAAACGGACTGAATAAATAAGACAATTATCAATAAGAAAATTTATGAATAACATAAATAAATGATGCATAATGTTATCTATACTATAGAGAAGAATGTAACCTGGATTTGTTTGATATTCTTTTGTCACACCCTCAAAATCCACTAACGGAGTTTTACCGTTAGGTGTGTGACAAACCAGGATCTCAGTCATTAGTTACACCAAACGACACTATATGAATTTAAAACATACGTGTCTCATTAAATGAGAAATTTAATACAGAGTTGACGTTTGAAAGTTTGCGGAAGCGTAATCGAAATGTAATGTCAAAATATTTAAATGAAAACTAAATGCGCAAAACACGCGCCCAAAAGTAGAGAAACATAGTTTAAATATTTGTTAAAACCAAACATAGTTTTTAAATGCAAGAAAGTGTTTAAATGCAAAGTTGTGACTCCATGCCATGTCCTAAGTGCGTTGTACATCAATGACCTGAAAAAGTGAAAGGCTAACAAGTGTCAACACGACGGTTGGTGAGTTCACATAGTAAGTATGAAATCCAGTATGTTTAGTTGCAAGCAAAAATATAAATTAAGTATGTCATTGTAGGTAGCTAATCTACAGCACATGTCCTTAGAGGCGTATGTATCTGACCGAAGCTGACGTATGTACACATTAAGTGCATTTTGCCCGTTCGTACATCCCAGCAGGATGCACTGTAAGTATGTTAGGTCATTCAACATCCGTTCGACAGGTCCTTCTGTCGTGCTAGCGCGACTAGCCCGGGTGGGGTTTGTCAAACCCAGTAGTACTACTCAAAATTTCCCCGCTATTTCACAAATACTAACGGTCAACTAGGTATCCATGGGGTCTTTCATGAACAAAATAAAAGTTGCTCTATCCAGACATGCGACATACAAAATTTGTAAATCCGTAAAAGTAATTGTCCGTGTTCAGCCCATAACAGGGTAGAATAGTAAAAGTGTGGTTTAGTGAACTCACCTTTGCAGCGCACAGCAAATAAATTATCAGAATGCAACAAAAGGCCTAGATTGCCTCACGACCTGTTTTAAATAATTACTTACTAGTCATTACTCAAGGGTATGTAATTAGTATATATATATATATATAAAATGGTTTTTGCTTGGGCTTCGAGTGTTTGGTTCGATTTCCATACGGTACTAATACACCACATAAGCTCACACGTATTAGGCACGTCCTTATTATATTTCTACTTTCATGTAGATACACTCATTTACAACAAGACATCACAATGCTCAATACATTTGTTATGCATTCATATGACCTGTTGATCTATACATGTAACATACTATACACACATACACATTGGTTATACCATTTAATGCTCAATCTAAATTACAATATATATATATCAACAAAATCTATAAGATTACATCATATTGTTACAGGTTTAAGCATGCATATATGTACCACCACATACACTCCTATATATCAATTCACATGCATACTACTACTACGATACAACCTACAAACATAACATATAATACACATCATGCCTAATACATATACGTATACAATCACTTGCTATTAATAATCTACATACAAATATTTTGTCGTTGGCTTCATTCCTATGTATTTTATACCAATCTGGTTAGCTACTGAGCTGTGTACATGCATATAATACAACACAATCATACATACATTGCGCACACAGTACACACCACATAATACCCACATTTAGGGGTGTAAACGAGTCGAGCCGAGCCGAGCCTGACCCTAATCGAGCTTGGCTCGTTAAAATATCCTGAAGCTCGAGCTCGAGCTCGGTTCGAGCTATGATTTTGAGATCGAGCTCGGCTCGTTAAAGTAATAAAAAGCTCGATAAAAGCTCGACAAGGCTCGATTTTGTAAAACAAAAACAAGAAATTGAGCAATCAAATGTTCTATTGCCTTCGATGGACGTTCAGTTTTTAAACAATACAACGAGAACCAAAACTTTTAAATAATTAAAACCAATTTATTAAAGAGATAAATGAATATATGAAGTATGAAACTAAAAGGTTACAAACAAAGCCGAATCAATTAGTGAATAATGATGATGAGTTGATGACGGAAAGGACGACAATCGAATGACCACATGGCATGTTGAAATTTGACGGCTGCGACAAACATGGTTGAAGGGAATTGGATTTAATATGAATCTTGAAAGTGGACATTTTGAAAAGAGGAAAACATGAACGGGATAGTTTGGGGAGTTAGTGATGACATGAAAATATATATTAATTGTTAAATATATGAAAAATAAAGTAAAATATTAGTGGGCTCGATAAGGCTCGTTAAGGCTCGCGAGCTTTGGTTCAAAGGCTCGAGCTCGAGCTCGATTATTAAACGAGTCATATTTCAGGCTCGAGCTCGGGCTCGAGCTCGTTTAGGCTCGGCTCGTTCGAGCTTTTTAACGAGTCGATCTCGAGTAGCTTGCGAGCCGGCTTGAATCATTTACACCCCTACCCACATTCATGTTGCATACATACACCCAAAATACACTTAATAATATACACAATGTTGTTGCTGCTGATCCTATTTCATGTTTGCACAATTTTAACTGCTACAACATGTACAGTATATAATTCATACATATATGGCTGCCACACATACACGTATCGATCATGAAGTCTGTTTCTACTTATATATATAATATATACACACACTACAGTTAACTATTTCATTAACATGCTGCCATTGTTTCATCATCCACATATATATCCACTTACTTATTTACCTACTGCAACAAATACATACACACAATCGTATACACATGTCTACTGTAACGCATACATACAAATAGTTTACATGCTAGGGTGTTGCTTTGCTTCTATACATACATTCATTCAGCCAATTAGACTTACATACATATCCACATCGTATACACAATCGTATACACACACACACATCGAACCGCAACCAACCGTACCCCGTAGCGAAACCCAAACAACCCGAAAACGAAACCATAACCCGGAACGAAACTGCTAGATTACAAGTTCTAAAGTTGTTGTTGCTTACCGATATGATGAGAGGAAAGAACAAAAACGATCGGAGTGATTTGAACAATGGACCGATGACACCGGAACCGTGCTCGATGATGCTGTTTGTTCCTCTGATTTGTACTGCGGCGAGAGACGGTGTGATATGTACGATGATGGTGAGGTCCGGTGGTGGGGTGGCGGCTGTCGGAGTCGGAGCAGTGACCAGTTGAAGAGTGGCGACCGGCTAGGGTTCTTTGTGATGGTGATGATGATTAATGTGAGGGGGGTGACGGGGACGGTTAGGGTTGGGAGATTAAATTAGAATTTACAATTTAGCCCTTGAACTTTAGAGATTATTTTAGTTAGGTGTTAAACTTAACAACTAGTTTTGTTAATTACAAAATGAATCCAAAACTTATATAAAACTTTGCGGAATAGTTAATGGTGTTAACCTGGATTTTACGGAGTGTCACATCTTTGAAGTAGCTTCCATGGCTAATATAAATCAAGAACGTAAATAAAACAAAACCTTGCTATCATATTTATATTTTATACAATGATTGAGCTAGGGTTTTTTTAAACTTTAAAAACTTTGATTCCCCGCTTACCTTAAATTACGAAATAGTTTGTTATAATCCAGATTTAGTGGATTTAACATCCCAGATTTAGTGGATTTAACATCCCAGATTTTCATAAACCTAGGTAAACATTATGTGACGATTAGTATATCCTGATTTTTTTAATATTCACTTGATAAAAAGTTACCATAAGTTGTTTTCTTTGTCTGAAATGAAAATTGCTTAATTACATTAACATCCGTTGGTGTATATTACATTAACTTTATGGTAATTTGAATTGTGTTTGACTGCTTAATAATGTACTATTGTTGTGGGTTGCTGATTGTAATATTGTTGTGGGTTGTAGATTTTTTATTGATCAGCCAAAGCACGAGTCAAGCATCAAATAACTATTGAAGTGAAGATTCTAAAACATGGCTTGACTTTATGGTAATTTGAGTTGTTTATGTATTATTGCATTAACATGATCATATATATACATGATATGGTTTGAAAAACTCACCTAAAATACTCAAATGGTATAGCTGGCAACTCTGTAGGCCGGCAGAAGCACGATTTGTGCAGCAGAAGCAAGTTTCGAGCAGCAACTGGAGTTAAAGAATGTCATACGACTTTAAGGTAACTGGAAGTGATGGTATAGTTCTATTCATATCTAAATTATTGTTTTGGGTTGCTGATTGTAAACATTTACATAATTCCAGCATGCGATTTTAAATTTAACGTAGCTTGTTTATCATTTTAAATTTATAGCATTCATTTTAGATTTATGGCTTTCATTTTAAACTTCTCGAGCAACAGATTTGTCTAGCAATAGAATGTAGTTGGGAACTCGTACATGGAGCAGAGCAGCAAATGGGTATTATGGTAAATGATACAATCAACAACCCAAAGCAATCCATTTTGCACCAGCTGCAAATACATGTAATAACTCAATTATTTTCGACTTTTTAAGTATTTTAGGTTGTTGATTGTTTGAGCTTTTGATTGTAAAGTTGTGTTGCACCACATTTGTTACAGATCAAACGGTATTTTTACGAACTCGGACACGCCAGTTGTCAAGCATCTCGAATAGAAGACTGTCGAGCAACATATTCACGACTTGAGTACCAGCTGCAAATACATGTAATCACTCCTATTTTTTCGACTTTTGAACTGTAGGTGATTTTAGCTAGCTACTATGTTTTTTTTTTCTAAAAACTGGACTGTATCTGAACTGTAATAAATTGGAATGTATTTGGACTGTATTGGTATGTTAGACTGGAATGTAGTTGTTTTTTATAAAAAAAAACAACTGATAACTGCAGTTTTACGTAGTCAAAAATTCAGTTTAAATAGGTTTATAATGGTTGTAAATTTATGCTTTAACTTCTTGTACCTTAATTTTTAATAGTCTGTTTAAAAAATTTTAAAATGCATATGAAAGATATAAATTTGACGATTTAGTTGATGTTTTCGGAAAAATTTTAGCAGTATTGTTTTTAAATCTAACATTTAGAAGTGTAATCTGGGGTATAAATTTAATATACATTTCGTAAATTAGGGTTTATAATGTAGTTAGTTAGGGTTTATAGTGTAATTAATTAAGAGGGTTCAAAAAGAAAATTGGGTTTAAAAGACCAAACTAACCTTATTTTTCTTGTATTTTATGCAGTTTAATTAGTAACTTGTTCTTATTTTTGTGGTATCTTAAAATGCCCTTCTAATTGGCTTTATAGATAATATAGATATATAGGGGTAGGGATGAGCTTTTGGTACCGAGTACCGGTACCGTACCGACTTAGCAATCTCGGTACCGGTACCGGTACCCACTTTTTCTGAAATTCGGTACCGGTAATAGGCGGTATCGGTACCGTTACTTTACCAGCTAGTACCACATTGGTACCGGTTTAGTAAAAACTAATTTTTTTAGTATATTTTAAATAATTTGAGATGTTATGTATGTTGTGTATGATAAAACCCCGAAATAAGTTTAATGTGATGTACCCATTAGAACATAACCATCAAACACATGTTTATTTGATTTATATACATGTGTATACACAAATATACGCTTGTTTAAATATATATATACAGGCTTTTTTTAACAAGTTTACAGTTGAAAGTAAATCAATGAATCTTAAAGGACTAAATGTAACAGAATGAAAGCTAATTAAAGACTCACACTAAAACAATTAATGCTAAAAGTTTAATAATGGATAAGATGAGGGTGTAAAGTAACAACATAGCCAAACTTTAATTAAAAACCATACACACGTTATGAGCATGTATACATCGCTTCTTCCCATTTTTTTTTCTCATCTTCATGTATCTCTTGCCAGCAAATGAAACCACTGGAACTTCTCCGACGATAGATTCCGGTGACCAAACAACGACAAAGGTAAATAGGAATGATAACCTTTGATGAACTAGTAAGAAGCTTTGACGAACCAAACTTCTCCGGCGAGTGATTTCGGCCGGTGACAACACAACGACAACGATGATTGTAATGGGCCGATTAGAACGATAACTCTTGTCTCCTCCTGTTTCAATCAATTTGACGACCATGAGAGCAACCCGTGGGAATTCAGGGTATCGTAAAAAGCGGTGGTGCGTGTGACTTTTAGTGGTGATTATGATGGTGGTGACTGGTGAGGGGAGTTTATTTAAGGGGGAGACGTGCAGATTTTAGGAAAGAGTGTCCAAATGTTTGAATTTTGGAGAAGAACACCAATAATATTGTGACACCCGAGAATTTCGGATTAATTTCGTTACCTAAATCACGTTAATTCCATTAATGCCACTATACTCTACATTTAATTAGTTGAATTAAATGTGCTACTTGTTACGCAAACAGTTACACGTAACGGAAATTTAGAGAATCACAAAATCACGCGAGTTAATACTCGAATGTTGTTAAATTAATAAAATAATAATTCCGAACAACTAAATAAATATAAATTTAGTGAATTTATATTATATGTGACTTACATGTTTAATTTCGTAAACTTTTGTGAAATCGTATGTTTTACGTGTGTTAACATTGTAATCAAGATTAGTGAAATTTATAAAATAAAGGTTGATAATATAATTAGAGGGATTTTTCTTGTTATTTTGCAAACTCCAATTAAAAGGGGATCCATGGATCATCTAGAAGATCCATGGGTAATCCAAGACCCACCATTTAGTCAAATAAGTATATTAGTTAAACCAAAACCCTAATCCTTCTAGACAAAAGAAAAAGTTCATAGCCTCCACACATAGTCCACACATAATCACTATGATTTTCTTGGCTTTTGATCAAATTGGTGGTGATTTTGCTTGCTATTTGGAGTTTTAAACAATTTACAAGTAAGTTTTCATCTTAAAACCTTCCTACCTGTTGTGAAATCTTCATAAAGAAAAACCCTAGTTCATCCAAATCCTTCAATTGGTATTTTGTATGTGAAATTGGGTATTGATTGTTAGTTTATATGAAGTTTGATGAAACTGTAATCATTAGAAACTAGGGAATGTTATAAAATTTCATGCTTTTGTTTTTGGAGAAACTAGTGTGATATGGGTTTACTAGAACATGAAATGTGTATGCTTGGATCGTTTTTATGTTCTACCTATGCTAAGAAACCATTTAGATTTCGTTTTTGACAAAACCGTTGATGACAAAATATTGACAGATTCGTAACATGATCTTTCTTGGACTGTAACTTGTTGAAAACCCAACCAAAATGAGTCATTCTTGATGCTAGATTGTATTTTAAGAAGTCTAGTTTTCAAAAAACTAAACCAATGAATTTTTGGAGAAGAATAAGTTAGACTTTTTGATTTTATAAAAACAAATGTCAAATCTGAAAATCTGGGTAGAAAATGGGTCAACTTCAAAAGGGAATAACTTTATAACTACAACGTATTATTGGATGATTTTTACACCAAATTAAACCTTAATGTCTTAGCTTTCTGTATTGGTAAATTTTGTATTTTTATTTTACTTTATGGTTGTCCAAATCTTATAAACATTAAAGTGTGCAATCAGATGCTTTTTCTGACCTTTATGTAAAGATGTATTTTTAATAAATAGTTGATTTGGGTTTCAAGTAAAGTATATAAAATACGTAATGAACTCAAGACAACATTGCATATATAGGTGAAATTTGGGACTTGTAAATGTTAGTTTGTGTTGGTTTTTATACAAAATAAAAACGGTCAACAAAGCTGAAAAATCTGAATAATGGACTTGCTATGTGTTTCACTTGTATTATGGGTGTAACTTGTCAATTGGACGTATGATGACTTGATGATAATGCTGTCATGCTATTAGGTTCATAAGTAATATGAATGTTCAAATATGCATAGTCATAGATGGACAACTTGATGATTTTGAACGTGATCACCTAAACTTGTTAAAGTTAGTAGCATTATTGAAACGAGTGTTGAGAACTTCCATAAGGGAGCATGATGGACACTATATGTGAGTTATGTGATGTTTATATGGATACTTTTGATAGTGTTGGATTTACTCCATATTGTACTCTCGGATATGACTTCATAGAAATAGTAATTTTACTAAAAACAAAGTTTGATTCTTCAACATATGTATTATGTGTTAGACTTCGATTGCTCTCATTGTCTAAGTGAACATAAACAAACATGAATACAATTAAAAACTCAACCACGGGTTGTTGGGTCAACAAAAGTCAACTGGGGTCAAAGTGAGTCAAAAGTCAAACTTTTTAACCCACAAGTAAACAATTGAATTGTTTGGATGCGTAGGGTTTTACATACCTGCACAAACACACACTTATAGACTTATCATGTAGTAGGAATGTTGTGTTTGCTTTTACCTGCTGATGCTTGAAGTTGTGCACCCGAAGGTGAGTTCATTGAACCGTACTTTTACTATCTCACCCTTTTATGGGCTGAGAACACGAACGATTACTTTTACGGATTTACAAATTCTGTATGTCGCATGTCTGGATTAGAGCAACTTTTATTTTGTTCATGAAAGACCTCATGGATACCTAGTTGACCGTTAGTATTTGTGAAATAGCGGGGAAATTTTGAGTAGTACTACTGGGTTTGACGAACCCCACCCGGGCTAGTCGCGCTAGCACGACAGAATGACCTGTCGAACGGGTGTTGAATGACCTAACATACATACAGTACATCCTGATGGGATGTACGAACGGGCAAAATGCACTTAATGTGTACATACGTCAGCTTCGGTCAGATACATACGCCTCTAAGGACATGTGCTGTAGACTAGCTACCTACAATGACATACTTAATTTAAATATCTGCTTGCAACGAACTTACTTGATTTTGTAACTATTATGTGAACTCACCAACCGTCGTGTTGACACTTGTTAGCCTTTCACTTTTACAGGTCACTGAGGTACAACGCACTTAGGACATGGCATGGAGTCACGGCTTTTCATTTAAACATTTTCTTGCATTAAAAACCATGTTTGAGTTTAATAACTATTTGAATTGCATCCTTGTAATGGGCGCGAGTTTTGCGCATTTGGTTTCTATTTAATATTTTTGACATTATATTTCGATTACGCTTCCGCAAACTTTCAAACGTAACTCTGTATTAATTTTTTTCATTTAATGAGACACGTATGTTTTAAATTCATATAGTGTCGTTTGGTGTAACTAATGACTGAGATCCTGGTTTGTCACACATTTAACGGTAAAACTCCGTTAGTGGAATTTGAGGGTGTGACAAATATAATGAGGGATTTTCAAAATTTTCAAGATCCAGTTTGATAAAAAAAAAAACAAAAAAAAAACAAGTGTGTAAGAATGAGCAAAAATAAAAGTAAAGAAAAAGTGACATAAATGTTAAATGACTCATTTGTTCTTGGAAATAAAAATTAGTCATAAAATACTGAAAGTAAATGAGTGGATGAGAATTGGTTTAGTGGTTAATATTATAAGTGATGGTTTATGCCAATGGGGTTAGTGGCCCATTGGTAACACAATTGTGTTAGGAGCACTAGGTCAGAGGTTCTAGTCCTGCTGACCACAGGTTGAGGTGTATTTCTCCTTGAAAATTAAGGTGTTGCTGTTAAAAAAAAAAGTGATGGTTTATATTTGACATTGATTCTATATATACATATATATATATACATATATATATTTATATATATATATATATATATATATATATATAGGGGAGAGATTTTCTACAAAGGCTAAAAACTCTAAAAACGCTAAGAACGATTTTGGGGCGTCGGATCTGGAAGTCAAGGGCCAAGATTAACGCGGTGGCGTTTTTGTAAATATTATGAAGTTTTGCTGACGCGCGCGATGGAACCAGGGGTATATTTGTCATTGCGTGTTTCGAACACCATGTATATAAAAAACACCACGCTTAAAACTGACTCTGTAAAATAACACCACGCATATGAAAATATTAATTAATAAAAAACGTCATAGCTAACCTGCTACAATGTAACACCGGAAATCGAATTGAAAACGTCATAACAATGATTAACACTATTATCACTGTAGAATGAAAAAACGCCATAACTTACCTGCAACAAGTAGCACCGGAGTCGATATGAAAACGTCAAAAAAAACGCCATAGTTAATAAACGTCAAAAAAACACCATAACTGAACACCAGGATTTCAAAGTCAGCATCGCGCGAGAACGTCAAAAAAACGCCATAATTAATAAACGTCAAAAAAACACCATAACTGAACATCAGGAATTCGAAGTCAGCATCGCGCGTATAATGACGAAGATGCCCCTCCGTGTTTTTTTTCTCTCATGGCCACGTGCTTATTGTTGATTGCTTCCTACACTTCTTAGAGTTTTGAGCCTTTTTAGAAAATCCCCAATCTATATATATATATATATATATATATATATATATATATATATATATATATATATATATATATATATTGAGCTCGACCTCATTATACAATTTCGTAGGTAAGGGCAGGCGAATAGAAATAATTAGAAATTGTATAATGTTTTACTCTTGCCCAAGCTGTCCGATTCCAATGGATAAACCGTTGGTAACTATGTATCCGTGATACTCATTTCTATAATATAGTTTTAGAAAAACACTCTAATAATACCTAATTATATATTGTAAATTTTATGTTTTGTATTTTTGAAGAATGATATGATAATCTAGGATTACAGGTACCCTTTCATATATAGTTTAGGCGTGTTCATACCTCAGATGAGATTTCAATCACTAGTTGTTAGTTAACGCTCGAGGAAGCCTTTTAATTAAAAGAAGAAATCGACTAGCTAGCTTGTAAAATTAATACCTGACTTACATATGTCTGGAGAGCTTAATGACGTTCTCTATTAATGACAAAACTTATGATCTTAAGTTGATAGAGCTAGTTCTTTACCATACTAACTCTATATAAATAATTAGAAAATTTAAACTGGAATTATAATATTTTGATTACAGTATTAGTCATTAGTAGATTAAAAGAATTATATTTCTCTCATTCTAGATTTAGCATTTGTATTAAATGAAATTTCATTTTATGATATTGTTTTTGTATAGTGTTCGTTTACTTAGAATTAAGATAAAAAGTCAGATGAAAAAAGTAACTAAAGACTTATCATCGTATCCATGCACAATCAAACTAACACTTGCACTCCTTATACTAATACTAATTCTATATATCTTTCATAAAATAAATAATATAAGATATAGACACACAAATGTGAAATGTATATACACATGCATATAGAAACGGTCAAGATTTTTTATTTTTTTTGTTATATTCTCCATAAAAGTAGGCTCCATATCTGATTAAATCTAACCCGCCCATACAAATAAAAAATCATAAAAAATAATCAAACTCATCATAACTTAGGTGGACCTTCTTCTTCCACTATATATAAAACTCTTGCTTCTATTTCATCTTTCTATCACCACCTCCACATACATACACTTTCAAATTCTCCTAAAGTTCCCTTTTACTTCATTCATATTCGTCATCATAGCGCGATTTCATGTTGCGTACGTCTTTTTTTTTTTGTGATCAAAACTTATGAGTTTGTAGGATTCGTAGATTCTTCAAATTCAAATTCATGCAGAGAATTAAAACAAGATAGTTAAGGTTTTTGAGTTTGCTGGTTTTAAATATGAAAGTTGATACCTTCACAGTTGTTGATATGGAACCTTTATCCCATATGTGCAACAAAGATCTCAACCTTAGTTCAAGAATTATTGTAAGTTTATTATGGCTCTTAATTAAATAATTAAGATTCAATTTGTCTTTTTGAGTTTTTCTTGTTTGAACTTTCCTTATTTTGCAATCAAGATTAAGGGGTTGTTGACAAATTATGAATCATTAAGTGATGAATGGTTAAGAGGTCTGAACCATAAAAATGCTCTATCAACGGGAGGGATGTTGGGATAAAAAACTTCAAATGATGATAAATTTGGTACATCATTTAGTTCCATTCAGCACTTAAGTACCATTTAGAGACTTTTTTTTTATGAAACAAATGCTCTGAATGCCAAATATAAAATTAAACACAGAACTGAATCATTAAAAGATAAAACAAACAGCTAATTATTTTAACATTTACTTGAAATAATAATATATATTAAAAACTTTGAAACGTGGACATCACTATCACAATATGAAACAATTAACCAAACTAGTTGACTATCAAGAACTAACACCACAAAGATTAGTATTTTCTTGGTCCAAATTTTAAAGTCCTTGATTAGGTGTAGTAGGTTTTCTTCTGTTGTGTATCCCTATGTAGTATGTACCTTCAATATATTTGATTTTTTTCACGGATATATCACTAAAATGGTAGTTTTAGATGTCTAATTTGTTATCATGTTACCACTTATTGTGTTGGCCTAAAACCTTTTAAGCCGTTATCCTATAAGCTAAGCCAATAGCTTGTAAAATTACGGTTTGCCGGCTTCTACAAACGTGTCATCCTGTGGGCCCTTTCGCATGTGGTTGTATGTGCTAGAGTTGCCGGGTAAATTGTTATTCTAACTTTAGGATGAGTATGAACGTCTAGACTGAAAGTCGATCCATGCTTACTTTAGTAAATTAAAGAAATAAGGAGTATTTGATAAAAAAAAAATTAAAAGAAGATAGGTTAATAGCATGTAATGTAATTAAGTTCTTTTTTAATTGTTTCACTAAATCACGCAAAGTTTTTTTCAAAAATTTCGCTTGGTTTTCATTAGGTTGGATCTTGTGAAGTCCTTTCATAAGTAACAAATGTTTAGCAATTTAGTTAATTACTACTCCGTATTAAATAAATATATTAATCACATTAAAAGGAAAAGTAAAATAGTTTGCGTTTAAAATACTTCAGCAGAACTACACGCATAATTTTTAATACAAAATTTAAAACAAAACATATATTAATTTAACTAGAGACGACTTTTTATTTAAAAAACATTAAACTCAAATTTGAAAATAGAAAACACTTTATTAAAAATATTTTATAAATTCACATATTTTTTTCACTTAGCATGCATCTTGCATATATATATTTTTAATTGCAGAGGAGCACATCAAGAAAAGAGTCGCCGAAAGGGATTGATAAGAAGATGAATTCGAATTGTGTAACTAATGATGGCCATGGAGATACTATCCATTCACCCAAAGGTTCTTCAACTATATATCTTTTTATATTATATATATATATATATATGTATATATATAGCTAGCTAGCAATAAAACAATATACATTTCGTTACTTAATATTTCAACAAAGTATATAATTAACATGAAAAAAACGGACTTTATTCAAGTGATCATCAGAACTATTTAATTTCAATAAAAAAACAATATCTTTGCATTTGATCATATATATTCTAAAAGAAACCAATAATTATCCCCAAATACTTGATTTTAAAACTATAAGATATAATAGATATAAAGCAGTAAACGGTTATTTTCGTTCTTAAGTTTTGGTCATTTTTCATCATATGCACCAAAAAGTTTTTTTTCTCCTTATGGACGACTGATGTTGTAAAAAACTTATCAATTCATCCAATTAATCGAGTTCATTTGGCGGTTAAGCATCCTTCACATGCAGTTGTGATCAAGGGGGTTTGATTGTATTACAACCCAAATGATAAAACTCATCCTAAAAGACTAATCTGATGGGAGAGGGATCCATTTGGGTTATAAATCCCACGTTAGTTGCCCATACAACCAATATGGGACAAGTCTCATACCTTACAATAGTTTCAGTTCATAACATTCGACCCCTCTTAAGGTCCAATGTCCTCGTTGGTCACGACTGGCTCCCTCCAGGCCACCACTCCGTGGGCCAGCACTCCGAGTTTGGCTCTGATACCATTGTTACAACCCAAATGGTAAAACTCATCCGAAAAGACTAATCTGATGGGAGATGGATCCATTTGGGTTATAAATCGGACCTTATGGGGGGTCGAATGTTATGGACTGAAACTATTATAAGGTATGAGACTTGTCCCATATTGGTTGTATGAGCAACTAATATGGGATTTATAACCCAAATGGATCCCTCTCCCATCAGATTAGTCTTTTAGGATGAGTTCTACCATTTGGATTGTAACAGATTGGTTAAATCAAACAACGCAAAAGTGCATGTTATGGACACTTAACAATTAATCAACTTTTACCGAGTTAATGAAACTAGATAAATTTTAGATAGAAATGGTGAAGTTGATCACCATTCAGGGACGAAATTGATATAATATTGTTTAAGAGTTTGATCAGTTTAAAGAATTATATAGATTTAAGTGTATTTGTTAATTTTAGTTACTAGCTAACTAAAGACTCATAAAAATATAATTATATCTGTCTTTGCAAACAAGTATGATTGTAAAAGTTTAATTATGATGACATGTACATATAAAGTAGTTGTGGAGATAAAGAACGTTGTTACCTTTCGTTTCTATATGCAATCTCCTCTTCTAATAAATTGCTAACACATATCATCACAATACGCTATGTGTCACCACCACATTCATTCTCATTTTAATGGCTAAAGATTTGATATCCATCCAAAATTACTAAACAATGGCAAACATTAATTTCATACATGCAAATGGATATTGACCAAGTATATTGATATATAATTATATATATATATATATACATATATTTTACTGTTCAACCCCGTGTGAACACACGGGTATTAACCTAGTTTTTTTAATATTTTGCTATGGCCAGTTTCTTTAATGACAGGAGCCATGCCAGAAAAGCTGATGTTACTGGATCACACCACCGACCACCTACAAGTTCATCATCAAATTACAATCATGGCCGGTGGCACCACCACAACCAAGCCTCATGCAACACCAACCAAAAGCAGTAGTGGTTTTTGGAAGAGATCAAGAAGTTTTAAGCAATCTTCTATGATCAACCCTAGAAGAATCCTCATGTTCTTTGCCACCTTGTAAGTACAACAATTAATTATCAATTTTCTTTGTGAGTGTCCTGCTAAATTAGATGTCTCCTGTGGACCTGGTTAAGAAAACGTGTGTGCTTTCCTGACTTGGTTTAGGGACCCTCCATATGACAGGGGTTGCGTCCGTCACAATTCATGAAATTCGGTGTTTAAAAAAATTATCAATACAAAAAAATTGCTCATGTCAATAAGTTGTGTGGTAAAATGGATATCACATGAGTTTGATCTAAATGCATGAATGACTTTTAGATGTTAACCACCTTCAATGAAAAGTTTGAACTTAATTTGAACATTTTTTTTCTAAAATTAATGTTTCTCTGTCAAAATTAGATTTATATAAGCTAAACTATATTTTTTATGGATAATAATCAATTTCAACTCACCTAACTTCATTTTCAATGGATTAATAATAATTTAACTTTTGAATAGCAAGAGTACACACGAAGAGAGTAGGAGTTAGGAGTGATAGTATCCTTAACAGTGAAAGTAAATCTTAGCAGTATCAATGGTTATATGAGATAATTGAGCCGAGTTGCTCATGAGCTAGTTGATCAGGATCAACTTGTTAAAACTTAAACTTGAGCCAAGCTTAAACGAACTAAAGCTGAGCTCAGTCCAAAAAAAAGTTCGTTCAATAAACCAGCCCAAGTTCTAGCTAGCATCACTTATCGAGCTAGCTTTAGTAGGCTCACGAGCCTAAATCACTATGTTATTTTGTGTTACTTTCATTTAATGTACATAATAGCCGTTGTTATATATACAAATTTTATGAATAACAATTAAATAATATATATGCTACTAATATATAAAACTAGACCCGTAAAATATATAAAAACTATTTAAATATAAATTAATTAATAAAATAGCTAATAAATAAAAACTAGCCAGAGTCTAAGTAAAGCCGAGCATGAAAAACGACTAACTAGTCGAGCTTAACATTTAAAAAAGGGTGTTGCTATTTGTACTCCAACCTAACCTATAAACATTAAATATAAAGTCTAATTAATTAACCATTAATTACTTTATTAATTATCTACTTCATTATTACTAATTATTAATCATAAATGCTAAGTAATACACATTATACATTATTTTATGAGAATTTAAAAAAGAATAGTCCATTACTTTGATAAAAGCCAAAAGAACGTGTCATTTTTTGTACCGAGTCATTAGATTTTCACGCGATCTAAACACTTACAATTTAAAAACTACTCCGTAATTTATAAAAGTAGAATAAAACAACTAACTATTACATATATAAGAATGAAATTAAAAATAATACATCGCTAGTGTAAAATCTTGTTGTATTACTCATCTTGATGCTTGACCGGAAATATCATAAAAGAATAAGTCAAACGATTTAAAACTACAAAAATACAATTTTTATAACCTCCTCAACAGTATGTAAAATCCTCAATTCACCAACTAGTTAACTACAAATGAAGGTTTATACGAGATATAAAAATAAATAAACCATGCATATTTAAGGATAAATTATTACAATATTCAGTGCTAATTAAATGGATGATATTTATTGTTTTGATAAAAAAAATTAATTGATTTGCATATGTGCAAGTTACACCATTCATTTTTCCTCACACTTTTGATTATTTATAAAATTTAATTGAATTTAGCAAACATCATCATTAATAAGTGTATTAAATAACATAGACTAGGGTGTAATTAGAAAATAGATGGAGTGCCCTTTAAAAAAAGAGATTGAAACAAGCAGAGATCAAGCTCAAGCTCGGGCAAATAAGTAAAAAGAACCGAGCCACAGCTTTCTTAGGAACATTTTAGCTTGGCTCAACTTATTTACGCCCTTAATTGTCATTACAGGTTACTTATTATCGAATAAGTATAATAGATTAGATTCCTATTTCTTTTAAAATTCGAGTCTTTTCAACAACACATTTTGAAATGTCAAAATGTCTTTTCTAAAACACGCTAATAGAAGTTCAATTTCTTGTGGTCATTTTTAATTATTTTCTTAGGCTTGTTTGTATACATAAACAGTTTCAAACTATTTTTGTTTTAATTAGTTGTGATAAATAAGATGGGAATGTAATCTCAAACGATACATGCAATGTTGAAGCATACTATATAATTTTAATTCATAGCTATCTATATAAACTTTGTATTGTCTTGAACTCACCCATGCATGCATGTGTGTATATATATATATAGATATATATATAGAACAATATTTACACATATAACATATATGTTTTTTGTATATGAATTTGATAGGTCAAGCATGGGAACCGTCCTGCTAATATGCCTCACTCTCTCCATGTCAAAGTACAATGAAGATGACAATTCGCACGCCTAAATCTAACAGACCATTACTAGTGTTTATGAGTGCTGGCCTGGCCGGCAGTTTTCTGCCTTTTCATCTCCAAGCTGCCTTTGTTTATAGAAAGGATAAAGAGCACTATGACAAAGATGGAAGAATCTAGATAAACTATGGAAGAGTTTGAGTAAAAAATGCTAAACAAATGTATGGATTAGGACACCTTTATTTGTGGCCAGAAATTGCAATATTTTTTTTTTGTTACTCAAACCCTTTCTGCTTTATGAATATGCAGTAGTTTAAAAAGTTTGTGGCTCTCCTCCTCTTTCTTCTTTTAAGTGGGTTGTGATGTAGATCTTTGAATCTCTTTTATGTTATTATAATTTGTTAATGGGTACAAGAATAATTATAGGATAACATGGCTTATTTAATGACTATGTTATTGTACTAAATAATCTTTAGGATTCATAAAAAATGGAAGGAATCCGTACTATACGAGGAAGGGTTCTGTTTTTCTTAAAATTCACTCTGGCGAGTTCTAATATGATTGTTTAATAGACGTGGTAGGGTTCTTTAATTGGTATTCGGGTTACTCGAGTCGGATTGCAGATGTAAGGAATCAACCCGTACAACGAACATAATAAATTACGTGTAACCGGTATTCGGGTATATATATATATTAAAAGGTCGGTTTTAATCAGTAATTGGGTTTCGAATTGTAATTAAAGGATTGCGTTGCGGCTTGTAAACAGAGATATCTCTCACTAGTTTATTGTCTGTGCTATGTTTGGGAACAAAACATTCAAGTGATGCTTTTATGGATGTTCATAAATGTTCAATTTAGTATTAAGACAAAACCATGGTAAAACGGAACACATGATATACTTTTAAAAAATAGATTTTAGTATAGCAATATTATACTCAAATTAAAGAGAATAAAATGCTTAGTTTTATGGTGTAGTTTATTTATTTTTTTAAATCGTATAAAAATGTTATATATATTTATAAAACACTGAGGTCTTTAATTGGATGTTATTATTAACTTTATCCATAAGTTTCATTTTTAAACTTTATCAAATATAAACCGACGCATGTACACCCCTTGTAGTAAAGGGTTAAAAATATAAATATTCTTAAATTTTTCAGAATTCTTCAAAATATTAGGGAACAAAAAATGTAATTAGTTTTATTATAATATATTTTATATACATATTTTTAAATTAAAAAAATCATTATTGTGATATAAACTCTCAAATAATGCCACATAAGCTAAAAGCTTTGAAAAAATGTAACATAAACTTTTTTGTTTTGCTATATTATATAAGGATTTACTCAACATTTAGAATGGGTGTCTAGTCCCAACTATCACATTTTGGTGTCTAGTCCCAACTATCAAATGAGTGGTAACGGTCCCAACTTTTATCACTTTAGCAACCAACAAATCGTATAAATTTTTTAACGGCGTTAAGTTTTTTTCAAATTCCAAACCAACGTTGTGTGACTTTTGATCGAAAGGAGAATAAGAATCAATCGATGTAAAAGTTACATTGTAACGGCAGTCTAAATGACGAAACTGTGCTTCAATTGGATGTAAAAATTTTGTCGTTGGGAGCGCCGGGTCGAGATAATTTTTATATCAGTCGACTCGTATTCCCCTTCCGATCAAAAGCCTTAAATCATCGTTCTTGAATTTAAATAAAATTAAACGCCGTTAATTTTTTGAACGACAACATGTTTGTTGCCAAAGAGATAAAAGTTGGATTATTATCTACCAATTCGATAGTTAGACCGGTAGAAACCAAAATGTAAAAATTAGAATAGTTTAAAACCAATATACCTTTTGAATACACATTCACTTTGAACATTACCGAGTACTATAGGGTATAGTATAACCATCTTCATCTGAACATATATAACCGTGATAGCTTTTAACATTAATAAAATAGTTCATATGTTTCAAAGTTGCAACATGGAATCCTCTTATAGAATGATCATGAAATGGGGATTAGGTTTGACGTCTGGTCTCGCAGACATACAAATTTCTTGGCTGATTGTAGTTTGAGTGCAGCAAACGCCGCAAAGGTGTCTAACTTGTTGTTGACATCTTCTGCCTAGGAGGGTGGGGGCAGTGCTCCCACACAGTACCAATGTGCTTATATATCTATTAGTTATTGTTATGTTGAACATGCAATATCTCTATGTCGGAGAATTTTATAACGATTTATGATCTTGTTTATAACCTGATAGGTAAGGTTATATATGAAGTTTCTTACATGTATTAGTATAATACTCGAAATTAATAAATAATTCTTTAAGAAAATAATAATAATTAAATCAATAGATAAAACAAAATATATATAAATTAATAAAAGGATTGAAATCAACCATGATGTCCACGTTCATTTTATCCTTGGATCCAAATTTCAATTCCTCTATAATGATAGGGATTTGTTTCAAATGATCTTTTATCCTCATCAACAAACTTCCAAACAAATTGTATGTTTCACGTTCGTATTTTACGCCTCCTCAAACCACCCCATTATCCTTCTTTTGAGCCCTAATTTTCACGCACACAAAAGCCACAACAATCTCTTTGGGGTCTTGACCTGCTAATTCACGTAAAGAAGTTTCCAGCAATTGAAATCTACCGCTTACCACCACCGAACTCAGCCCCGTCGTGATGCAAAATCATACTCCGCACCACTGACTCGACATCGATCAACGGTTCGGTCATCACGCGCGTTCAAATCCTATGCTTCGTTTCTGAACGGCCAGTGAACCAGCCTGCAGCCACGGTTCGCTCTATAAACTACTATTGTTGCATCCTTTTTGTTCGGTCATGTTCAATTGTCATTCAAGAAATTCAAGATTTTGTAATTGACGTCCCGTCTCGCGAACCGAAATTAGGTAACAACTCCAACAATTTGGTTCTGCTCAGTATAAGCTTTATGCATTTAATTATATTGTTATCCATAGTTATCCGGCAATTGGTTTCTTTGTTAACAAGAACATAAACAATTGACTTAGAAATCTATTATCTTACTAAGAGATGGATCATTGAGTTCAGGTACACCTAATATCATTGGGTTACTTTAAACCATGTGGTTTTGGCTTACTGTTGTTTTGTATGAAGTTAAAATTTAAAAGGAAAAGAAAGTGTGTTTTAGTAATAAAAGAATCACTAGTTGTATTGGCAAGTTAAATTAAGCTTTAAATAGTAGTATTACTCATGCATGCATGATTTTAAATTTAGTCATTTGAGTTAGAATATTTATTTGTTGGGAACTAAATTAAGAGACATTGTCGAAACCACTATTTAGCCTTTCGAACTAATTTATATATTTAGAACTTGAAACGTCGTCGTCGGATAACCAGTAAACTATAAAATTAGTAAATTTAGTCTGTTAATTAATGGTAGGTTGGGTTGCATGATTAACGGAGATTGTTTTCTTTCTTCTTCTTCTTTCAAGTGGTCGTTTGGCTAAGGTACGGATTCCGTGTCCCTTTTATCATAGTATATATATGTTGTTTCCGTTACTCTGTAGTACGGATTCCGTGTCCCTTTTATCATAGTATATATATGTTGTTTCCGTTACTCTGTAGTACGGATTCTGTGTCCCTTTCATCGTAGTATAATTCTTATTTTTGCTATACTTTTTAGTACGCATACGTTTACTGTGACTTCATAGTATCATTTATTCTTTTGAGTCGAACCATTTGACATGTCCATTAATTCGTTTTGAAATCTTATTTTTGGCTTTGACACGCATGCGGTACTTATTATAATTATACTCATTATCGCATGTTCCATTATAGCAACTGTATGAAATATTTGTATTAGACCATTTGTTTAGACTTTGTTGTAAAAGTTATTTGTTTGACTCTGATACCCGAGCAATTAGCCTCCGGTAGGGATTCTGCCGGTGCGTCATTGGGGCATTCGATGACGTAGCACTTTCCGTGACGGTGTGACTGGTTCACGGCGTCTCCATATTTCTGGCACTCGATGAGTGATATTTGGGGGAGGCGTATGGATCGATCCTAGACTTTTGTTTTGTTCAGTTTTGGTGAGTGATGGTGTTTGCCCGCATACAGCTCACAGTACTCAAGCCGACGGGTTTGTTTACACTATTAGTTTTGATTTGTTTTGTGCTCGATGGGTATTTCTGGCCATACGGTATATGTGACTTAGTATTTGTTTCAGAGAAGTTTGATTTGTTAACCGTATGGATTTTGTTCTGAATTCGTTATGCTTCATATGTATTTGTATCTGCTGCTTCCGCTGACCTTTGTTACTCTGATAATCGTTACCCCATGTGTCGTATTATTACTATTGTTCTTTCCGTTACTGAGCGTTTTTGGCTCAGCCGTATTTCTTTTTGGTGTTTTCTTTGTTATATGGCAGGTATTCAAAGGGGATCTTTGGGATGTGTGAAGAGTGCTAAAGAACAAATAGAGATTTTAGAGAATCCGGAGAAATAGAATTGATGATAAAAAATTAGGACTTTGTAAATTTTCTTTTGTAAAACAATTAGTTAGTAATTATAGAATTTGTTATTGATTCTGACTACTGTGATAGTGACACGTCGGCCTATCCGGGTCGGCGTGTTACAATTAGCGTAAGATAATAGAATTTTGTAGCAATCACATTTCGGTTGAGAAAGGTGATAAGAAGACAATTTAGCAAAATCTGAACCATTAAGAGGTCTGAACAATTAAGAGACTTTATCGGTTGAAGAGAAGTTACGGTAGAAATGCATATGGGGTAAAGTTGGTATATGTTTTATTCAGCTTCTCTCTGTTCCTTAACCATTCAGCATTGAATTAACTGAATCATTAAAAAACTTTTTTTTAATGAAATAAACACTATTAATGTTGAATGCTGAATATGATTTAATACTGAACTAAATCATTCAGATTTCAGAGGTGAAACAAACAACATCTAATTTCACAAAAAATGTGTAAGAAATATTTTTCTTGTTGTCATGACATATATCTGATGTACCATGTTTACACTTACGCCTAAAAAGCCATTAGTTTGGAATCATTCCTTGCCCATATAACCTTCCCAAGCACAGGCCACATGACAATAAAGCCAAGATTTGACTCCAAATAAGCTTTAACATAAATGCAAGATTTTTAGACAACTTTAGATGGCCACTGTGTTTGACAATATAATATATGTAACTTTAATTTGCAACCCCTACCAATCAAAGAGGGCCTCGACTTTTTCCGTATCTAAGACCAAACGTAATGGGCGTTATGTGAAGGAGATAACGCCCAATAACGCCCTCCACACCACTACGTGGGGGCGTTATTGGGCAAAAAATTTGAGGGACGTTTTACTGATAACGCCATCGCCCACACCAAAACCAATGCAAATACTCCAACGGCTACCCCAATAAACGGTCATTTTGACCAAAAATTAAATTTTAAAAAACTTTTTTATATTACATATATATACTACAAACTTAACTCTATAAAAATACACCAAAATCTCTAAAAAAACACACACTATATACTCAAATTTTCTCCACAACACACACATTATTATTTACAATGGAATCCTACGGTTCATCATCAAGCGGAGATAGCACTTCAACGGGCGAAATAGAGATGGATAATGCGGTTACAAGCGCGGTTGCACTCGCGGCTTCGTTTTTGCAACACGTCGCTAACCCACCGAGACCCGTTTATCAAAGAGTATCCGTCGAGAGAGACCGAGCGGCGGCGAATGAACGTTTGATGAAAGATTATTTCGATCCGGTTGAGCCACGATATAATGAAGCTAGTTTTCGGCGTCGGTTCCGGATGAGTTCAAGGCTATTCTTACGTATAGCTCAAGATTTGGAACGAGAAAAAGTTTATTTTCAACAAAGATGCGACGCGAGAGGAAGGATGGGATTTACGGCTATACAAAAGTGTACTTCGGCTTTACGCATCCTTGGATATGGCAACGCAACCGACATAAACGACGAGTATCTAAAAATGGGAGAGAAAACAACAAGAGATAGCATGGAAAACTATTGTAAAGGTATTATTGACCTTTACGGAGAGCGTTATTTGAGAAAGCCGACATGGTTAGATCTACAAAAAATATACGACGTACACGAAGAAGTGCATGGTTTACCCGGTATGATTGGTAGCATAGATTGCATGCATTGGCAATGGGCTAACTGTCCAAACGCTTGGCGTGGACAGTTTACACGGGGTGACCAAAAAGGGCCGTCGGTGATTCTTCAAGCGGTTGCTTCGTACGACCTTTGGATTTGGAATGCTTATTTCGGTTCCGCCGGATCAAACAACGACATCAATGTTCTTGAGGCGTCGCCAATCATAGAGGATCGCATAGCCGGCAATGCACCCGAGGCATCTTTTTTTGTTAATGGAAGTTATTATCCGTTTGGATATTATTTGGGTGATGGCATATATCCGGAGCTTCCGATGATAATAAAAACGTTTAGAGACCCAATTGACGAAAAGAGAGCTTACTTTAAAAAAGTTCAAGAATCATCAAGGAAAGATATCGAGCGTCTTTTTGGAGTTCTCAAGAAACGTTGGCATTTTGTGAGCAACCCGTGTCGGCTAGGGTCAAAGGAAAAAATGATGTACGTTATGTACGCTTGCCTCATATTACATAATATGATTTTGGAGGATGAAGGCAAAGCCTATTGTCAGGATTATACACCGGGATATGTCGAACCGGAACGCGAACGAATAAGCATGGAAGAAAGAATAGCGAACTCCAACTTCATGCGTAACAAAGAGGCGCATTATGCTCTCACGGCGGACTTGGTCGAGCATTGTTGGTTAAATCGTAGGGTGACACGTGATGACTAGTTTATTTCCGGTTTCGTACTCGTGTATTTTACTTTTATGTATTTTTACTTTTATTAAATAAATGTTTAAATAAATTATTTATTAAATGATTAGTTAAATGATAGGGTAATGATTGTGGGGCATTATGTGGGGCATTAACCATTACGCCACTTTCTGGTATAATGCCCCTTGTCCAGTCAGCAGCCACATGGCAGAAAACGCCCCCAAAGGGCACTAACCATTACACAGAGTCTAACTTCCAAAAGCAGCCCTTCTCTATATGCTGTCACATCCGCAATACATAATTCTTGTCGTGTCAAAAAGATTTGGAGGACCATACTCAAGTTAGACAACACCAAACCAACAAAAGGTGCAGCCCACTCACTGAGTGAATGATTAGGTCGGTTCACATAGATATATTGCATCAAGTCGCATGATCAGAATGTCACTTTCTTAACCCCTAGCTAGTAGCTACCAATCTAGCGGGGTCGATCTCTATTATACTTTATACACTTCTTCACAAAAGAAAAATACCTTTTTTCTCAATCGTTGCCTAAATGACTTCGACAACTTGTTTAAAGTTGTTTGTTTTGTTTATGTAAATTATAATGGGTTCTTAGTTTAAAGACCCTAAACTTGTTTACAATTTTAAGCAACAATTCTTACATTTTCTAAGATAAATTTACTACGATCTGTTCCCTCCATGATTTCAACTATAAATCTAGTGCTTTAAACATCAAGAGTGTACGCTACTAATATGCCAACAAACTTATTGGTTTTTTTACATTAACTAGTTGTAGTCTTCGGCTCGCACGCTGCGAGAGCCCTTTATGTTTCTGCTTAGCTCTTAATGTCCGGTTTCGCATTTGTTAAACATAGACCCCGACAGCCGCATCAATTGTTATATAAAATGCAAAAAATATAGACTGCTTATATGAGTTTTCAATAGATACCATTGAAGTTGCACATCCGTTAACGTTGTCTACCCACGACCCCACAACAACACCAACTATCGTCGACGCCTACAACCATCTAATCTACCCGACCAAATTGTAGGAACCGTTCGTACAAAAACACAAAATTCTTCAATATATTCATTTACAATACAAAGAAAATAAAGAAAACAAATACATTACAATACACTTACAACCAAAATAAAATAATACACAAGAAATGAGTAGAAGTAGAAGCATAATTGTGGCTGAGGATTCGTGTTCAACACGGGTCCCTTAAAACAAATTTCGAGTCTCCCAAGAGAACTCGTTTGTTTCCCAGGGTACAACAGCCGAAACAGTATGTACTGCCGGGATTGACTCACAACCCAAATTATACTTAAAGAAAAGAGATGAAGAAGATCAACTACATGTTAGAAAAATTAGAAGAGAAAGAATGAGAGAACTTTTCATAGTTGGAGTTTTTTGGTGTTGTATTTGGTGTATCTTTAACCAAGGTTCACCTTGGTATTTATAGGACAAGAATGAGTTGAAACACCCCATTCATTGTCCATAAACATGGAGTAAAACACTTAGTCAACCTAATTAATTATGAGTTGAAATATATATTCAACACAATTAACTAGTTGAAACTCACAAAATATTCAAACTAATAACACCAACTAATTTATTATTTTGTATTTTTCACAAAATATATTTTGTGTATTACAAAATTTTCCAACAACCGCCACCACCGTCGAACCACTCCCTCATCCATCTCTAAGCGACCCATTCGATTTTGTTTTCTTTCTTCTCTTCTCATTGCTCCATCTCAAACATTGCAAATAACAATTCTTTGAGATGGGTTAAAAGTGCAAACTAAAAAAGATATATTGTGGCAAAGTCTAAAACAAAGAAGTTAACTATAGAATTTCATTAAAATCCTACAGTTTATTAATTAAAAGAGGAATAATACATGCATTCTATACAATTTGTATAACTACTAATTGTTAAGGTCGGTTATGAACATGTCATTCATGTGGCTACACGTGTCCAAATCACGTGTTGTCACGTGTCAAGTTATTTTTTTTACCTTTTATATATTTATGATTTTAGTCCATAAATTTTACTAATTGTCATTTTAGCCCCTGACGACTTTTTGACTTTAATCTCCTATCCTACTTAATTTGGCAAGTTCATTGCAACGCGCGGTCCAATCTCATATATAGTTAATTGTAGACTTTAATATATCACAAATATATGTTGACAACTTTCAATTCCTGTTTATATAGGTTTATAGACTAATATAACAAAATTACAGAGAAAGAATTAAATAAGAAGTAAATTTTACTTAAAAAGTGTGAAAAGTGTCATAAATCACGTCAAAATCAATGTCGTTTGAATAAGCTCAATCAGAGCTTTTTGACCCGATTTGGATATTATTTAAGGTATTTTTCATATTTTTTAGACAAAATCTACTTATTTGATCTTTCCTCCTTAACTATATAAAAAAATATTTAAAAAAAATGCTAACTCACACGCTCTATAAACGAACTCTAAAACCTACATCAATCTATATAATAATTCAAGGTTTTAGGGGGGAAAATTTGGGGGGAATTTTTTATAAAACGAAGTTTTAGAGGGAAGATATAAAATACCATGCATGAGTTGATGAAACAAAATATCTTTAAATATTAAATATTTACAAATTTTTAAACAAAATGATTATAATTTTATAAATATTATTATTTAACCCGTGTGTAACATATGGATGTTAAACCTAGTGTCTATATATTATGAGACTTTGCTAGAACCTCAAACCATTTGACAAGATCTTCATACCACTAACCTTCAAAACCCAAGTTGGTAAATAAATAAATAAAGAAATGCATTAACTTGTTCCATAATTATTCATGTGTTATGGTGATGTAAATTAGGGTAGTGTTTGGTATGTAGGAATGAAAGGTGGAACGGAATGAATCATTGCGGGTGAATGAAAAAATGTGTGTTTGGTTAGTCAATGGAATTGAATGAACCATTACCAAGGAATGAAAAATGTCTCATTTTCATTCCACCCATTACCCATGTTTTTTTTCATTCCTTCAAGGAATGAAATATTTTTTTTAAGTCATGACAAAAACCATGAACCGACTCATGCCCTAAACCTAACCCATTTCTCGAACCGTGACTCGAACCATGACCCGATCGACCCATGTGTCGATCCATGACCTGACTCATATATTAAACCATGTATTGAAGCATGAGCCGATCCATGGACCAAGCCAAGACCCGACCCATAACCATGACTAGTTATTTTTGTCGTTTTTAGAGATTTGTATTTTTTTCATGTGTTTTTTCCTACCTACAAAAAAAAAAGTATTAATTCATTTTATTTCTATACGGTAACCAAACAGCAAAATAAAATGGAATGATCTATTTCATTTATTTGTCCATTCCTTTCCTTCATTCATTTCAATCCTTTGTCCATTCCATTACCCCATACCAAACAGACCCTAGGATCCCGACTTTGTTGTGCGGTATTTTGTTTTGTCATGTATTTTACCTATCGTTTTCACTCCACGTTTAGATTGAGCTAATCAAAGATTGATCGAGTATGTAGGGAATGCAAAGAAAATTTAGTATTTCTCATCTTTTAGACTTTTGACAAGTTGTTGAGTTTCCCTTGAAGAAAGGGCAGGGCAAGGCATGGGCATGGTCGCATGGACAAGTTAAAGTGGACTTTAAACAGCACGCTAGGAATGTCTTCGTTTTGTGTATACTTTTGGTGAAACTTTTATCGACCAAAATTTTGTTGTCATTATAATAAAAAACTTAAATAAAAAAATTAACAGATATAATAATAATAATAATAATATAAATTAATATATATAGTTGAACATGTAGAGTAATGATTCGAGCAGTGGAAGTGAATATATATAATCACATGTAAGACTTTTTTTATTAACATTAACATAACAATTAACAAGGTTTAACACGTATACACAAGGAGTCGAGGACTATATTTAAAATATATAAATTAAAGATTAGAACTAATATTTAAGAACCTTAAAGTAGTTATTTGGATAACATATTACTCACATTTCAAATAACCAATAAATATGTGGTAAAAAAATAATATAACTGTCATTACCATTATCTGCAACTAATATTTAAGAAAATAGTTGTTTGGATAACGTATACACAAACACGTTTTTTTACCAATATGTGGAGTTAAAATGCATACACCATGAAGTCAATATGTACTTGTCAAAATACAGAAAAATAAGTACACCTGCATTAAAGTATATTTCAAATCAACAAATAGGGCCCCAAAAGAAGCAAATTAAAGTTCGAATCTCAAAAACAATGCCTTGAACTAAGATTTTTGTTTAACGGTATATTTCAAATCAACAAACAGGGCCCCAAAAGAGAAGGCAGCCCCAAAAACTGGTTACAAACACAAGTTTAGGCTATACCAATTTCTTCATGTCAAACCTATTAGCAATGGCGAGGGATACGAACGCAAAATAAGAGGGTCAAGGACCCCTCATTTTTTTAAATTAAAAACCCTGTTTTATGGTCGGGACTCGGAAGTTCATTTTTTAAATATATAAGGTTTGGCCCCTCGTGAAATTACTATATATACTGGGTTTGACCCCATTGCTTTTTAATATTTTTAACTTAAATTCAATGAATTTTATTTTGTTTAATTAGTCCGTAATATAAACAAAAATACTAAACTCATAATAGCCAAGTTAACAACTTGAGTTTCTTTTTTAGTTTAACCGGTCGATCATTCTCACAATTTCACTTAAAAATTCAATATGATGTTGTACTTCTGCTCAATCCGGTCTATTGCCTTCCACTCCTTCGATTTTGTTGTCTTCCATCGGACCACTACACATCCTCTATGCCCACCACTATACCACCAGGTTGGTTTGAGTTCAATTAGAATGAATGAAAAAAAATTAGATATTAAATTACTCCCTACCTCTTGAATTATCATAAATATCTTAAGTCTTTGTTTGTTAAAAAAAACTACATAGTTTTATTTTTGTGTAAAAACGGTCTTTAGATCGAATGAATTAGGAAAATTTTGATATTTAGAGTTTATACTATTTGACATGTCCCGGACCGAATCGCCGAGCGGAATATATAACCCAAACATAGCATTAGGAGAAAATTTTATGGGTCTCGTGAGTTCGTAACCGTCAGCCCCACTTATATAAAATTTCTTGCTTCGCCACTGCCTATTCGAAAGAACCAAAGTTTAGTAAAGGTAGAATAACAAACCATAACAGTCACTTTGTCTTTCCTCCGTGTTTAGAAACCATTTGTCTTTCATCTGTAAAATCCTGTAACAGAACGTCTTCATATAATTTGGACAAAGCTACAAAAAACGTTCTTTATCTTTTTTAAAAATTGCAATTTTCATCATTTATCTTCACAATGCATTCAAATCATCCTTTATGTTAGCGTTTTGTAACGAATTTCGTCCTTTAGACTAACTTTCGTTAACTTTTTCCGTTAAGTCAAGGGCGTGTTAGACTCCTAAAGGACCATTTATGTAACTTTAAACCTAAAGAACCGTTTTTGCAATTTAGTATTCATCTTTAATTAATACAATAATTTCTTTATATATTTATAGATTTTATGTGTGTGTATGTATGCGTTTAATTCTTTTTTTTTATAAAACAAAATATCTAGTATTTGGTTCAATTTATCATAGTTTTGTATATAACAATTGTTACATATAAAGTTTTTCAATATAATATAAACTATATTACGAGTTAAGTTAAAACAAATTAATATAAAGATTGATATTAAATGTAGGTATTGACTTAGTCATCAACGTAACTCTGTGTTTGTATAAAGAATATTTTATATATAAACTTTTATTCTAACAAAATAATTTTTCTTAAGATTAAACTTAATTTGTAAGACATTGCACATGTAGTATTGAATTTTAATTGCATAAATTAGAAGATACATATTGTTAAACGACTAATTACAATACATGTTTTATTAAATACTTGTGAAGTTATATTTTTAGATTTTCCGATAAACAAAATAATTTTTTAGTTTATTTGTATCCAATATGTAATATAATAATTATAATAATAGTAGTAATAAGAATAATAGTAATAATAATAATAATATTTTTTATACATAAAACTGTGAAAAAGTTAGTTTAATAATTTTTTAAAAAGTTTAAGCGTATATATCAAATCTATAAAATATATTAAGAAATTAGTGTATTAATTAAAAGATGATCGAATTGTAAAAATGGTCCTTTAGGTTAAGTTACATAAATGGTCCTTTAGTAGTAAAAAGACTAGCATGCCCTTGAAATAACGGAAAAAAGTTAACGGAAGTTAGTCTAAAGAACGAAATTTGTTACAAAAAGCTAACATAAAGGACGATATGAGCGTTTTTTGAAGATAAAGGATGAAAATTGCAATTTTTAAAAAAGATAAATGACGTTTTTGTAGTTTTGACTATATTTTACGACAAAATTACAAAATTCATCCTTTAGTATACTATTAATTTTAGATTAGCTCCTTTATGTTTGCTAACTACGTAGGACATCTCTTTTTTAAGTTTTATAACAAAATCATCCTTTAAATAAATCATGGTTAAGATTATAAGTTAACTAGAAGGTTAATATCGTAAATTCACTTTTAAATCTATTTTTAAGTCCTTATTAATTCTACAATATATCCATTTAAACCTCAATTAAAAAAAAAATTCGTATATAAAAAACGAAATCTAGCTAATATGATCGACGTTCAATTGACCAACGATAATGCATGAGCAATAGGGTTTTGGATGAAGAGCAAACAACATTAGGGTTTGTGAGGAAGACAATAGTGGGATTTATGAGGAAGACGAACAACTAGTAGGATTGCGATGGTGCACGAGAACTTCAGTATCCGAACAACTAACGGTGAAGATCTTATTAAATCATTATACGGTATGTTCTTCTTGTTGCTCGTGAATTTCTATTGAAGAAGCTATTTTGATTTTGTTATGATTTTCAATCGATTTTTCATAAATATAATGAAGATTTTGACTCTGCTCATAAAATAATTATGATATCTGAAAGTTGTTTCCTTTCATTCATAAATTTTAATAGTAAAATATATGAATTGCTCTACTTTTAGTAGGCGATAGAAACATCAATTATGAATTGTTATACTTTTAGTCGTGAATTTCAATTGTTAAAATTTTGTTATTGTTTATATTTCTATTATTTTGCAGAAGTGTATCCCGATATGTTCTCTATAAAACTGCATCATGGAGGTTATTTTACAAGTGTTCCGGGTCGAATGTATCTGAATGGAAAGGTAAATTTTGTTGACATGTTAGATGCTAAGAACTTCTGTTTAGATGGGTTAGCTTTGGTGATGAAAGATTTAGGTTATGATAATCGAGAGCCTATTTATTATCATTTTCTACCGCCAGAAAGAGATTTGAATTTTAGTATTAAAGCTTTAGAAGATGATGATGATGTCCTGAAATTCATGGAGTATGTTGGTGAGAATAAATTTGACATTGATACATACACCGAACATGAAAAACATGAAAATATAGATATGTTGAAATTCATAAAATATGATGATATTATTAAGTTTCACCCATTTTATAATACACAAGTTGATGATACTAATGAACTTGAGAATAAAGTTGAAATGACAATGTGATGAAGATAGAGTGCTTAAGGAAGGTCAAAAGCAGACTGACAATAGCAGTGGGCACGAAAATAAAGAATCACAGATGAAAAATGTGGGTAGGAGGGAAGAGGATAAATCCTCTATAATATTTATGTCCTTGGGTTTTGTATGTGTCTAAATACAAGGGTTCTGATTCTTGGATGGTGAAGACCTATATTGTAGAACATAAATGCCTTCAAAGCCGTAATATTTGTTAGTACAACTTGCAATTGATGAACAAAAAACACAAGAATCTTGATAATAAACTTGCAGTATATTGAGAAACTTGTAATAATTGATCATACAAACTTTGTCAATGTCTTGCCTATATATACATTATGAACCGGTGCCATGTAAACAACACAACGATTCCATATAACCCTAACTTCTTATCTTTGACATATATACACATTACAACCTTATATTTTACATATTTACATACTAGACTATAAAATATAACTTTCTAATCTTGACATAATTAACCCAAAGTTTAGGTTAATTTCAACACTCCCCCTTAAACTAAACTTTGCTTTAAGGTGAGTCTTCAACTTGCTTCTTCAAAGTAGTGTTGGTACTTCATCATCATAGACGAGATTTGATTCTTGCTGCTTGTCTTTCTTCTTGTCCTTCCATTTGTTGCATTCATTTGCGAAGTGACCTAGTTCACCTCGTCCTTAGTTCCTCGACCCATACCTCTTCCACGTGCTTGTTCTTCTTTGTTGAAGTTTCTTCCTCGTCCTCTACCATGACCTTGACTGCTTGAAGTTTCCATTAGAAGTTTGCTTTGATAGTTTTCCTCCGGTTCATATTGAATCTTGAGGCGTTCTTCAAAAGCTATCATCCTTCCTACTGCTTCTTCAAATGACATCTTGTCTAAATCTGAGTATTGTTCCATGGTTGCCACGAGTGGTAAAAACTTCTTTGGTGCTGAGGCGAGTAACTTTCTTATGAGTGTTTTTTCTTTAAGAGCGCGTCCAAGACCTTTTGACTTGGTCTTTATGCTGCTTAACTTGCCTGCGAAGTCGCTTATATGTTCATTTGACTTCATTTTCAAAGTTTCTAGTTCACTCCTCAATGTATGCAAACGTGCTTTCTGTACCAAATCTGCTCCAAGGTTTTGAACTTTTAATCACTCCCAAACCTCCTTTGCAGTTGCGTATTGTGCAACTTGATCTAATACATCCTGAGGCAATGTTTGAAGTATCATCACCTTGGCTGTATTAATCTTCTTTTCATCTGCTGCTTCTGCATCCTTTTCTACATCAATTGTTCCCCAAAGGCCATATGCCTCCAATATAGTTTCCATCAACAATGCCCATGAAGTGTAGTTTGTGTCATTCAGTTTTGGACATTGGAGTTGAACGTTTCCTTGCTCGCGAACAGTGTTGCTTGATGCATTATTATGCTTTTTGTCTTCTTTTCCAGTCATACTTGCTTGTGGTTTACTGTCTTGCTTTCTTGCTAAATATTTACCAACTTGCTAATCAATATTGTATTTCTAGACCTACTTGCTAATCTGGTTCTTGCTGCACGTATCTGACCAACTTGCTAATCAGTTCGTGCTTCCTGACCTACTTGCTAATCAGGTTCTTTCTTGCTTTCTTGATCTGACCAACTTGCTAATCAGATCCTTGCTTCCTGACCTACTTGCTAATCAGGTTCTTGCTTTCTTTTCTTAATCAAAGATTTGATCCTTGTCGAATTTTGAACCACAATGATTCTACTTGCTAATTTGAATCTAAGGGTTCTACTTGCTAATTTGAATCTAAGTTCGGGACTTGCTATGAGTCACTAGGTTTTGTTAGAACTTGCTATGAATACGAATTCAGTTTTTTCTTTCGTATGGATCCGAGTAAAAATTGTGATACTTAACAAATTAAATACCACATAAAATTGTTTTTTAAAAAGTTGAGTCTTTCAATTTTCTATTAATCAAATCAAATCTTTCAAATTTCAATCTTGTCAACAGTTAAAAATTGCTTCACTATTTCGTTTGTTTACTTTTAAAAGAGATCAAGATTGAGATTTTGTGGTCAAGACTGAAGCGGTGCTTAGCGAACACACAGAGACATGTTCTTTCCTTTTCTTTTCTGAAAATCGTTTTCAATTCTGAACAGAGGCAAGATCTATTTCCCTATTCAAAATCTGTTTGCAGAAATTAAACAAAAGACTTCTTTTGTTTGTGTTGTACGATAAACCAGTGAACCAAAATTGGGTATTTTTTATGAACAGAGTATCAAAATTGATTTCTAATCTTGTCCCTATTTTGATTCAATATTAAAGGTAATATCAAACAGATCTTCTATCGATTCTAAAACTTACATCAAGATAGCAATCAATTGAATGATTCTATCTTTCTTCTTGAAATCGTCGATATGCAGAGAACGTCAAGAATGGCCTGTTCTTGGTTTCCAACGATTTGATGTTGATTCACGGCACCAGAAACTTCAATTGATGTTGCGGGATTGAAGATTACAGTGGGCTTGAGTCGAATCAGTAACTTGTAGATTTCGTGATGAATAAATTGATGAGCGCTGTAACGGTATGTCCTTGTTTGTCTGATGATTACGATTGTATCGAGAATCAAAGAGCCTGATGCTCTTATACCAATTGTTGGTATAACTTGCAATTGATGAACAAAAAACACAAGAATCTTGATAATAAACTTGCAGTATATTGAGAAACTTGTAATAATTGATCATACAAACTTTGTCAATGTCTTGCCTATATATACATTATGAACCGGTGCCATGTAAACAACACAACGATTCCATATAACCCTAACTTCCTATCTTTGACATATATACACATTACAACCTTATATTTTACATATTTACATACTAGACTATAAAATATAACTTTCTAATCTTGACATAATTAACCCAAAGATTAGGTTAATTTCAACAATATTCAAGCTTGCACCACCGATTTTTATCTAAACCTCTCATGGATCAACTTGAAGAAAATCCTAATATCCCCGTGAAAGCAGTACAGGAACAATGTCAAAGAAAGTTTGAAGTTGGTGTTTCTAAAATGAAAGCTTTTAGAGCAAAAAACAAAGCCATGCTTGAAATACATGGAGATTATAGTTCACAGTATGGGTTACTAAGGGATTACCTTGATGAATTTTTCAAGAAAAATCCAGGTAGAAGTTGAACCGGTCTCAGATCCTAGATCGGACACTCGACGATTCAAGAGGATCTACATTTGTTTTAAAGCAATTGGGAAAGACTTGTTGGGTCTTGATGGTACTTTTATGAAAGGCCCATTTTCTGGCAAATTTTCATTGCTGTTGGAATTGTCCCTAATAATGGTATATACCCTCTTTCATATGCAATTGTTGAAGCTGAGAACACTAGTTCTTAGGCGTGGTTTATCCAATGTCTCGGTGATGATCTGGTTTATAAGTAATTCAAACTTCACTTTTGTAAGTGATAGAAAAATGGTCAGATACTTACATAGAACTATATTTAAAAAACTTTTCATTTACTAAGATTTAATGATATCTTTGTTGATATTCTACAAGCAATCTCAAGGGTGTTCCAATCTGCAGAGCATAGATATTGTCTTAGGCACATTCATGAAAACATAAAACAATCATTTAAAGGAAAGGCTTACAAAGATATGCTTTGGAAGCTTGAAACTTCAACAATTGTTATTCATTTTGAAAAGGCCATGGATGAGCTTAAAAAAATGAATAGTGATGCACATGCTTGGTTATCAAAGATCCCACCAGTGCACTGGTCAAGATCTCACTTTTCTGGTAATAAACTCTAAATATATGAATATATATACCATTTAATATTTGAACTTTAAAACTATATTGATGATTTTTATCTTATTAAAAAAATTTGACGTTACCAGGAAGGGCACACTCTGATGTACTGCTAAATAATATGTGTGAGGTGTTCAATTTAAAGATCTTGGACGGAAAGATAAGCTGATATAATAATAAATATACATAAATCCCAGGTTGAGTTTGTTTACATTTTGTGTCGTTTCGGTTATGTTTTAATATCATTTTTGGCACAACTTATGTTTTTATGTTTGGTAGGTCCCATGTTTATAAAGAAACGGAAAGCTCATGAAAAATCGAATCCGTAGGCGAAAACGGGGCGCGAAACGGAGCTACGAGCAAACCGTGGCGTGAAAACGAACGAAACCGAAACGAGAACGGACCGCGCGACGCAACCAAGGAAGTTGTCCACGTCACGCGGCCACATAGTGGTTTCTTGCCGCGTAGCACGACGTGTGTAGCTGGTGGGCACGTGATGATGTCATCCACGCGGTGACAACTCGTTTCGTCGCCGCGTGACGCGGCAACGCGTTTTTAACATAAAGTTTTTGCAATTTTTGGCCCGAACTTACTTAAGCTATATTGCATTCGACCGGTTCACTACCGGTTGTGTGTGAGTTAGTTAGTTTGTCTAGGTTTCACAAATATTAAAACTTAGGTGTTTTTAGTGTTTGTTTTTATATATAGTATTGCACGCATCAAGTTTTTGCGCTGTTGCCGGGGACTCTTGGTAATTGCGTTATTTAACTTTTGAGTCTTAACTGCTACATACGTGCTTAGGTTGTTTTGTTTGAGTCGTAGGGGTCTATCTTTGTTTCTAATTATAGTTTTTCGTTTTTTTTCGTTTACTTATTTGTTTAGTTAGTCTGATTTGTTTCGTTGGTTTCGTGCAGTTATATGCCACACTTGAGATCGCATGGACCAGTGAAGCAATTGTTCGAGGAGGGTGATCCAAAGCTAGAGACTGTTGCTGACTCGTCTGCGGAGGTTAAGGTAAGTGTATTAAAGTTTGATTTCACCCCGTACCCAACACCACACAACACACCACCTAGTAGTCCTAGGTCATAGATGGCAGCGAACCGTACTGTCCATCAACAGGCATTCGACGGTTTCACCGGGAACCGTTCGTCTATCGCAACGCCTGCGATCACGAATCCAAATTCGTGGCAGATCCCGTCATACATCATGACCGCCATTGCTAACAATCAATTTCACGGGCGGGATGATGAAGATGCACCAGCTCACCTTTCGCGCCTCGCGCGAATCGTGAGCACTTTTAAACTTCAAGGTGCATCTAATGACACGATCTACTTGCATCTGTTTCAGTTCTCACTTGCGGATCGGGCGATCATCTGGCTCGATTCGCAAGCCGAGGGGACGTTCACAACGTGGGAAGCACTTCGCTCAGCCTTTCTGAAGAAGTACTTTCCACCTGCTAAGGCTTTCCGCCTTCGTGATCAGATCCACTCTTTTAGAATGGAAGCATATGAGCCCTATTATTTGGCTTGGGAGCGTTTTCAAAATATGTTATCTCGCTGCTCCCAACATGGGCTTACTCTTTGGGCCTTGGTTGAGAAATTTTATAATGGGCTTACGTATAAAACCAGGGCCCTGTTTGATACATCTGCGGGGGGTCATCTGATGGGTAAAATGAATGGTGATCAATGTAATGAGTTATTCGAGAGTTTTGCCCAGGCCGAACATGAACGGCGGTCCACTCACAGGAATTCCACTTCTGTCACTGGCACACCTTCTTCTTCCACTAAAGGGGTGCATCATGTTAGCATGGAAACGAGTGTGGTCGCTGCGTTAGAAAATCTAACCGGTGAGATGAGGGACCTAAAGGCTAAAGTGGACAAATGTGAACTGTGTCGTGGAGGTCACAGTACTTTAGAGTGTCCGTTGATTTCTAGGGAAGAACAAGTAGAGTTTGTTGCCAATCAGAATAGGTTCCCTAATAGAAATAATGGTAATTGTAACTGGAACAGTAACTCAAATTTTAACAACAACTCTAATTGGCGTTCTTCAGGTGTCCCGCCTGGTTATCAGACGAATTATAATAACAATAATAATCAGGGGGCGGGTGGTTCATTTGGTGGTGGTAATGGTGAACAGGCTAGGGGACAGGTTTCTAGTGATAGCATAAATAGGATTGAACGGATGCTAGTTCAGTTAGTCGCTAAGGATAAGGTTTCATAGGAAACCCTAGCGAAACATGAACTTCAGTTACAGAACCAGCATGCTATCGTTTTAGATATCCAGAGGGCTGTCGGTGAGTTAGTGAAACAGTCACCTAATCAGAGGTCCCTAGGTCAGTTTTCAGGTTCAACCCAAATGAACCCAGCGGCTCAGTTGAATGCAATCTCCACCCGTAGCGGTAGGGTTTTAAAGCTAGTTAAGAAGCGGGTTTCGTTAGTGAGCCTGTGGTGAGTGAGAAGGTAAGTGAGGATGAAGACGAGTTAGTTGATGAGGAGATAGTGTTAGAGGGTCCGGGAGGCTTGTTGGATTTAATATGTTCGGACCCGATAAATTAACGTGGCTAACCGAGTTATGACCCGTAAGAGTTACACCAAGGGCAACGAACGTTTAATTGGTAATCACAAACGAAAGACGGTTATATAATTTATACTATTTATAAATTATATTTATTCGTTTAACTTAATTAATTGAATAACGGGTTTATAATTGAGTTGGGCTCAAACTAATTTAACCGGGCTTAGGGCTCGCTAATTAATTACTTTGTATTAAAAGGGATCATTAGGGTGAAAACCCTTCACCCTTTTCAATATAGCCATCGAACATTAAGAAGAAAAAAAAAGACTTTTTCTTTGTTTTTGGTTCGACTTCAACAACAGAGAAAGACAAAATTGCATTATTCACACTTGTGAATTAATTGAGATTTTGGTAGTCAAGCAAGCAAGTTGCTCCACTTCCACGGTCGTGCAATTATTTCTACCTGCATCCGTTCGTGTTTGTTTCTAGAACTTGATTTGTTGAACCTTCGGTGTCTCAAACGGTTATTTATTAACCAAAGGTATAATTTTATCTCATCGGTAGATTAAATTATTATTAATCGTATTTGCATGTCTGTAACCGGATCCTGTCGGTTTCACTTTTGGTATAGGTTTTAATGTTAACTTTCCATTGCGTTAATAATTACCGGTTTAATTATTATATTTATCAAACTCGTTTTGATATAATTAAAATCTAAAGATACCACTGAAACCCAACAGTGGTATCAGAGCCTTGCTTACAACATGCAAATCGGTACCGGTCTCCTTTTAACCGGTTATAGATCACAAACTTTAAAGTTTTTTTAAAGTTTCTGATCCATGTATAATATTAGGGCAACAAAATTGTGGTAAACAATTTTAGTATTCTTGACCAATAGGTTGCCCGATTGATTATTGTGATTATGATAACATATGTAAATCTGGCCAGACCTTGTGACTGTGTTGTACTTTGATTCAGTTTTTTTGTTTTAAGGTTTTGGCCACTTTTATGGTTAAAAGTTGTAATAGATTAGGGTTCTTTTGTTTTATATATTTTTGTAATATTGTAACATTAAAGACCCGGTGGAAAGACTGAAGACAACATTGATCTAGGACTCAGTGGGAGTTACTCAAGACAACAAGATGCACTAAAGTCCATCCTTGTGGTTGTTTATGTGTTGTGAGCCTGTGACCTAGTTTGGTCTTGCTAAAAGGATCTGGCAAGACCAAACAAATCTTTGGCCATAAAGATTTACATATTGTTTTTTTTTGCTATTAAGGTTGCTTTATTTTATAAGTGTTGTAACATACCAACCTAATACTAAACCATTTTTAAAAGAGTTTTAAAATAATTTCACGATAACATAAAAACAAGTTCTAAACATTTTTTTTACAACTTGTGAAAATTTTTATAAGACGACTAGTTTGTTTTATAATTAAAATAACCAGTACGTTTTGGAAACTTAAACTAATTTTGACTTTCTAAAACTTGTAACTTATAGTTTAACTATTAACTTTTAATCGGTTATTTATGTCGCGACAAGACTTAGTTTTAATAGGTTATTTAAACTAAGTGTCATGAGAGATGAAAGGGTTCATCTAATTGTCACGAATTAATTTAGTAAAACTGGATCTCACCCTATTCGGTAATTACTAAAATTGAAACCCATATTTAAAATCAATAGTCTATGCTATCCTATTATAGGGAACACTTGGAGCATAAAGCGAAACATCAATGTTTGGAGCCACAACACCGCATTTGATGTGTAGTTGTATCCTTCCAAGGTGCAAGGGTTTCGTTGACACATCCAGACCCTTCCACATGTACCTAGTTTTAGGACGACTATTACTTTTCCTCTCTTGCTACATGCCCCAGCTGTCTAGAGAGTAAAAGTGAGCATAGATGAGGCTAAACGTATCAATGCATTGAAAAAATTTGTCAAAGCGGCCTCATATTGGAGAGTTGTGCATTTTTCACAATTGACAATCGTTGTCAGTCTACCTACCCACTTGCTAATGTTGTATGCCTCAGCTTCCATTAGCAATTGACATAACTAGATTCTCATTCCTTATTCTTATTACTGTTAATGGGTCATTAATTAAATAAGGAATTATACATCGATAATACCAACTATAGTATTTTGCTTATTTGTCAGATGTCTTCCGAAAACAAGCACTCCTTCGCTCTCAAGTATGTACTTGAGAAAGAAAAACTTGATAACACCAACTTCATCGAATGGCACCGCAACTTGAGAATAGTTCTCAAGTCTGAGAAAAGGCTCTATGTCCTAGATAGCCCAGTCCCTGCCGAGCCCGATGGTACTGCCATCACTGCACACCAGGCCTGGGATAAGCATAACCAGGATTCCATTAAGGTAGCCTGCCTTATGCGAGCCACCATGTCTCTTTATCTCCAAAAGAAGATGACAGACATATCTGCTTATGACATGGTTAAGCAACTTAAAGACATGTTTCAGAAACAGCCTCGACAAGAAAGCTATAACACTTTTAAGCAGCTCATGAGCTGCAAAATGCAAGAGGGCTCGTCTGTTAGTGCTCATGTGCTTAAGATGAAAAACCATATTGATCAACTGCCTAATCTTGGTATCCCCATGCAAGATGCATTAGTAGGTGACTTCATCTTGAACTCCCTCCCTAGCTCCTATGACCAGTTCGTAGTGGACTACAATATGAATGCATGGGTAAAGCCTATTACTAAGCTACATGATATGCTCAAAATAGCCGAGATAAATATTCCAAAGAAAAACCAGGTTTTGATGGTCAAATCTGGTGGTGTTAAGAAGCCTAATGCCAAGAAAAAGGGTTATAACAACAAAGGCAAGAATAAAGTTAATGTTGTTGTCAATCGCACCACCAACAATAACAAGGTTGTTGCAAAACCAAAACCACCCCCTCTTAAAGAGCGTCTGTGTTTTGAATGCAACAAGATGGGGCACTTGAAAAGAAACTGCCCTAAATATCTAGCTAAGCTGAGGAAAATGAAGGCCTCTGGAGAAGGCACTTCAGGTATTTCTATTTATGTTATTGAACTTTTTACTGTCTCTAGCAACACATGGGTATTTGATACTGGATATGGTTACCACATCGTTAATGTCTTGCAGGAGCCTGAAAAGTGGAAGAAGCTGAAACAAGGCGACATGGAGCTCATCGTTAGTGCTGGGAAAAGAGTACCAGTTCTTGCAACTGGAACATATCATCTTTCATGTCCTTCTGGCCTTGTAGTTATTTTGAATAATTGTTTGTTTGCACCTGGTATAACCGAAAACATTATTTCATTTTCTTTATTGTTTGAACAAGGTTTCAAGTACGCTTTTAATGAGATTTCTATTTCTGCTTACTTGAATGATGTTTTTTTATTTTGAGGCTAAACCTCGAAATGGTATTTACGAGGTAGATGTTCATACAAACAATAACATTTTTAATCTTTCAAAACGTGTCAAATTTGGTACGAATGATACTTATCTATGGCATTGTAGACTTGGCCATATAAGCAAGGCACGCTTGAAAAGGCTTCAATCTGATGGAATTCTTGAATCCACTGGACCTGACTCCTTTGATGACTGCGAGTCTTGCTTAGCTGGCAAACTCACTAAACAACCCTTCACCCATGTAGGTGAACGGGCTAACGATCTGCTAGCACTCATACATACTGATGTATGTGGTCCTTTCAGAACGATGTCTAGAAATCATGAAAGATACGTTGTCACATTCATCGACGATTACAGTCGATATGCTTATGTCTATTTGATGAAACGCAAGCATGAAACTTTTGAAAAGTTCAAAGAGTTTCAAAACGAAGTAGCAAACCAACTCGGCTAAACGATAAAAACACTTCGATCAGATCGAGGTGGTGAATATCTCAGCTTAGAATTCCTCAATCATCTAAAGGAACGTGGAATAATTTCACAGCCCACTCCACCTGGCACACCCTAGCTCAATGGCGTGTGCGAGAGGAGAAATCGAACCCTGCTAAACATGGTCCGATCTATTATGTGCAGGACAAACTTGCCTCACTCCTTATGGAGTTATGCTCTTATGACCGCTGCTCGCATTATCAATTTAGTACCGACTGAAAAGGTAGACAAAACCCCATATGAGATATGGCATGGGCATAAACCCAATTTGTCTTACCTTAGAGTATGGGGATATGATGCTTACGTCACTAGTGATTCTGATGACAAGCTCGATCCTCGAGGCGAAAAAGTTGTTTTCGTCGGATACTGTAACAAAAGCGGATTATATTTCTATCATCCTGATGCAAACATTATTTCCATCAAAAGGAGAGGACACTTCCTCGAGAAAGAAGCTCTTGATCGAGGAACAGGAAACAATGTTGTGGATCTCGAAGAAGTTCGAGAATCACCAACTACCGCTGTTGAAGTCGGAAAGTCTGACGCACCAGAAGTCGTTGCAAATGAAACAGACGAGAACATGAGGATTCTCATAGTAGCAGGACTCGGAAGGAACCTGAAAGATATCTTTGGAATCTTGAGGGTGCTGAAGTCCTGGTAATAGCTGACTCTGATAACGTACCAGCTAACTATAAATCTGCTATCTCAGATCTAGAATATGAGAAATGGCTAGAAGCCATGAATGCTGAGATGCAATCTATGCGTGACAATCAAGTCTGGGACTTGGTTGAATTACCTCCCGACTCTCGGGCAATAGGAAGCAAATGGCTTTTCAAAAGAAAACCCGACATGCATGGAAAGGTACACACTTATAAAGCATAGCTAGTTGCGAAAGGTTACACTCAGATTGAGGGTATTGATTATGAAAAAACCTTTTCGCCCGTTGCTATGATCAAGTCGATCCGGATATTACTTGCCATAGCTGCGTACTATGACTATGAGATATGGCAAATGGATGTTAAAACCGCTTTTCTTAATGGACATCTATCTGAAGATGTCTATATGGTTCAGCCTGGAGGTTTTGTCGATCTAAAATATCCTAAAAGGGTGTGCAAGCTGAATAAGTCCATTTATGGACTTAACAGGCATCTCGTAGCTGGAATCTTCGTTTTGACCAAAAAATCAAAGAGTTTGGTTTTGTCAAAAATGAAGATGAGCATTGTGTTTACAGAAAAGCTAGTGGGAGCTCTATATCATTCCTCATCTTGTATGTAGATGATATACTAATCATTGGAAACAACATCCCTATGCTTAATGAAGTTAAACAATGGTTAGGATCTTGCTTTGCAATGAAAGATCTTGGAGAAGCAGCTTACATTCTAGGAATCAGGATCTACAGAAATAGATCTAAGCGGCTTTTATGGCTAAATCAAAGTACATACATTGACAAAATGATGACACGCTTTAAGATGGAAAACTCCAAGAAAGGAGGTGTTCCTATGACTAAAGGAACTGTGTTGAACAAATCACAATCTCCTTCTACAGACATTGAAACTAAGCAAATGGAAGCAGTTCCATACGCTTCGGCGATTGATTCTATCATGTATGCAATGTTATGTACAAGACCTGACGTCTCGTGTGCCTTAAGCATGACTAGTCGTTACCAGCAAAGTCCTGGCATGGCCCATTGGACTGCAGTGAACATTCTTAAGTACTTGAGAAGAACTAAAGATATGTCCTTAATCTTTGGAGGTGTGTAAGAGGAGCTCACTGTAAGATGTTACACTGATGCTAGTTTTCAAACTGACCGAGATGATTCTCGCTCACAATCTGGGTTCGTGTTCACTCTAAATGGAGGAGCTGTTTAATGGAAAAGCTCCAAGCAGAGTGTAGTGGCGGATTCAACCACCGAATCAGAATATATTGCTGCCTCAGATGCTGCTAAGGAAGCAGTGTGGATGAAGAAACTTATAACCGATCTCGATGTGGTTCCAAGTATACAAAAACTAATCGAGATATATTGTGATAATACTGGTGCTATTGCCCAAGCCAAAGAGCCCAGATCCCATCAAAAGGCAAGGCACATTCACAGGAAGTTCCACTTGATACGGGAAATTGTGGAACGTGGAGACATCATGATAAGCAAAGTAAACACAGATCATAACTTAGCAGACCCGTTTACTAAACCCATGACACAGGACAAACATGATGAGCATAGGAATGCCATCAGGCTTAGAGTAGCTAACTTTGAGTTTTAATTTAGTATTTGGATGTACGAACATTTAACAGTTTCTGAATTCGTTTGAATTTATTTATTTGAATTCTAAAGTTTATAACTGTGTTCGATTTTAATACGTTTAATCCATTAATATTGTATTCTAAATTATCCGTAGTCGATCAGACTCATGGGAATGATTCTGAATTAAGACTATTCTGAATTAAGACTATTCTGAATTTGGGCTCAAGTAGTTGACATCTAAATTCACAGACCTCATTGTGAATGACGTTGGAAGTAACTCGTTTCAAATCATCTTCATGGATTGTAATCATAAGATGTTTTTGATATATTGGTATACTCATTTAGTATCCTCTGACCTGAGATATATATTGGAACTCCTGTTTACTGAAGGAATATTCTTTAATTATTGTCAACCGCTGTCGCGTAACTACTAGTTATAAAGGCTTTAATTAGGAACAATTCTGAAGTTCAGTGGGAGTTGTATGTAGTCAATAAGGGATTATGTACTCTTACATGCTATGTAACAGTTAGACATCTTGGCGCCCTTTTTGATTCAAACCAGAGAAGTGTAAGGCCTTACCCAAACAGACTGTGTGTTTGAATGGACCATTTTGAATCTTGATCGAGAACTATAATGATTGAACCCGTATGAGAATGAACTTAATCCATGTCTCATTGTTTCAATTAATCTCTTTTACAGAAAGGATAAATGACGATGATTACCATAAGTCTATTACTTGTCATAGTAAGTTGTTACTATTTACAAATTGCTTGGTTAATGACTTTAAAGTATCATAAGTTGTTAGGGACAGTCATGTGTAGCTAGAGCGCCGCTGACTGTTTGCGTTGAGGTTTTATCATGGTCCGACCAAGTGGGAGACTGTTGGATTTAATATGTTCCGACCCGATAAATTAACGTGCCTAACCGAGTTATGACGGTAAGAGTTACACCAAGGGCAACGAACATTAAATCCACTTAACTCGTTTAATTGGTAATCACGAACGAAAGACGGTTATATAATTTATACTATTTATAAATTATATTTATTCGTTTAACTTAATTAAATGAATAACGGGTTTATAATTGAGTTGAGCTCAAACTAATTTAACCGGGCTTAGGGTTCACTACTTAATTACTTTGTATTAAAAGGGATCATTAGGGTGAAAACCCTTCACCGTTTTCAATATAGCCGTCGAACATTAAGAAGAAAAAAAAGACTTTTTCTTTGTTTTTGGTTCGACGTCAACAACGGAGAAAGACAAAATTGCATTATTCACACTTGTGAATTAATTGAGATTTTGGTAGTCAAGCAAGCAAGTTGCTCCACTTCCACGGTCGTGCAATTATTTCTACCCACATCGGTTCGTGTTTGTTTCTAGCACTTGATTCGTTGAACTTTCGGTGTCTCAAACTGATGCGTGCAATATATATATAAAATAAATAACTAAAAACACCTAAGTTTTAATATTTATAAAACCAAGACAAACTACTAAATCACACACAACCGGCAGTGGACCTGTCGAATGTAATATAGCGTTCGTAAGTCCGGGTGTCGACCCACAGACTCTATATACTACGTTTAATTAACTAGACAAGACTCAACTAACTAAACACGAATTAAAAGAAAGATTATTTGAAAAGGGGGGTTTTACTGCTAAAAATAGAAACTTACTAAAAATAGAAACTTTCTAAATTTGGAAACTTACTAAAAATGGAAACTGACGATTTACAAACGGATTTAAAACAGATGAGAGAAAACAAACCACCTAGGCTAGAATCATCGTTAACTTCAATTATCGCTCACGTTGGATTAATGGTTATAGAACCGGGATCTAAATCTATTCACTTAAAAGCTTTCCTAATTAAGACCCTCGACCCTTCTTGAGAAGAAACCTAAAGGATGACTATTAAGTTATTAGCACACCGGTTACGGGATTAAATTTCCTCACGGTTATCTAATCAAATTATTCCTAATTGTCCCACGCTAAAGATCTATCTCACGATACGACCCTTAAAGCCATTTGAACCCAATCATTTAATTTAACAAGCAAGATTAATAATTAACACTAAGCCGGAATTTTCACAAAAACCTAAACCTAGCAAATTGAGTAACCCAGACTTGTTAACAACCTACCACCTCACGGATATCTAGGTTGGCTACACGTTATTACCGATTTTATTAATACTATTAATCCTATGGTTATACTGTAGTTAAACCATAATAATCATAACTCACGTTAATGACTAAACGAGTCCTATTACATGACATAGACAATCACCAAGAACACATGGATTAATAATGTCAATTCTACCAATTCAAACATATATAATGCATTAAACAATCATGAAGTTTCAAACTTTAATTAAACATAAACCATAACCAACAATCCAAACATGAGTTCAAACAAACGTTAACGAGTCAACATAATGCCTAGGTAGTTATACACGACTAGCCTACCATAATCAAATCAATAAAAACAAGTGTTAATGTATTGAACATGATGGAAATAAAGAGAAAACAGAGAAACGATTAAACCCGGAAGAACCACGACGTAACCGTTGATCCTACGCGTTTCCGTTGCCTTTGTTTTGTCTCTCTAGCCGTCCGGAACCTTCAAACTAGCTGAAAATCGCCTCCAAATCGTCCCCAAGAAAGTCTAGGAGGCTAGGGTTTCATAACATGTCTTTATATAGCGAACCGGGCCAAAAAACGAGAAAACTTTATGCCGAAATCGTGTCACCGCGTCGCGCGGTGACGAAATGAGTTGTGGCCGTGTGCCATGCCAAGGACCTGCAGCCCAAGGGGTCACGCCGCGCTACGTGGTGGTGAACCCACATGTGGCCGCGTGACGTGGCCAAGCCACTCCGCTGCCGCATCGTTAGGTTTCGTTCGTTATCGCGTACCGGCTCGCTCGTACCTCCGTTTCGCGCCCCGTTTTCGCCTACAGATTCGATTTTTCACGATCTTTCCGTTTCTTTATCAACATGGGACCTACGAAACACAAAAACATTAGTTGTGCCAAAAATGATATATAAACGTTAATGAAACGGCACAAAATGTAAACAAACACAACTAGGGATTTATGTATAATTTATACTCTATCAAACATCCCCACACTTAACCTTTTCCGTCCCTAAAAAAACATGCACATGGAATCATAACTAATTAAGGCTTCAACATTTCATTACAGTTTCTCAAACAAGAACCGAATTCCGATAAACAGTGGTGCGTTTATATAAACACCCAAACACTAGCTAATTAAGTTTCCCCTTATGTTTAATTTAAATTTAATTAAATCATTTATCTATGAGGTCTGACACAGAGGAAAAATAAGTTAGCCCGATTATTGTTGCTTGACGAGGCACATGATAAACCAAAAAGGTTTTCCTACCAAAATAACCTAAAGAACTTAACTAAGCTAAGAACTAGTGCCATATTAGGGTGGATTTTGATGGATGAATTTTGTGGGTATAGACTGTTATTCTTTTTTTTTTCATAAAACAAGATCACCTCACCTAGGGGTGTCGTATCCAAGTCGCTATCCCGGAGATAGAGCACATGAGGTCTTGGATCACTTGCCTTATATTTTTCATATTTTTTATTTTTTTTATTTGACTACTTTGAGCTCTTTTATTTAGCAGCTACTTTGAGCGCTTTTCAGTACTATACCTGGTGAACATTTTATTTGCGGATGCGCCACTTCTTTCACAAGAAGTGTGTTATAAATCCTAAAATGGCACTACCCCTTAACCTATTTAAGTTCAAAAGCCTACAATGGTGGCTAATTTAATTTAGTTAAGGCCTTCTTATTCTTCCTAAGATGAACACCCACGAGACTCACGATAATTAACTTTCTATTATTACACTTAGGGAAACCATCTCAGCTAATTGGGTTACCAAAAGTTTATCCAAATTCATCTTTGTTTCAAAAACCACAACTCATTTGAAAACAAAAATTAGTTTACTATCATTTTCCATTTAAGTGCACAACTTTAACAAAGACAATTTTTTTTTGGATTTTTTATGACTCTATAAGACTCAAAACAAACAACTAAACAAACTAGAAATGACTATTTCCCATCCCCACACTTAAGTTCTATATTGTCCTCAATGTAGAGATATAAAACATCTAAAAAAATAAAATAAATTGCAAAAATTAAAGAGATAGAAGGTGAATTGGAAAAGACTTAGCTGGTAATTTGCAGAATGCGTATGCTCCAAGTCTTCGTTCCAATTGTCAGCTTCGATCGTATAGCATTTCGGTCGCGATCGAGCTTCACCGACACTCCCGAGATCTTCATTTATCTTCACAAATACAAACTCACCCGAATGGAGATTGAGTACGGGTGAGAATGATTTAAACCTGGAAAAATAAAAACAAGAATACCCGAGCGTAACACTGACTCGACAAAAAGAAATTAAATAAAATAAAATGAAATGAAATAAAAGAAAAACTGACTCGATAAACTATACTTATACAAACTCTACAAACCAACCTTCCCTACCAAGATCAAATCAACCTACATCATCTGGGGTATCCTCAGACCTACTAGGATCCCCACACTTAGATCGAAGCAACTGTTTCACTTCAGCCCACTCCTTAGTGAAAAACACGTTGCCAATATCGTAGCCCTCTACCCACCTATCCTCGGCGTTTATCACCTGAACTCGACTATCCCAACGCTTAACCTTTTCTATCGGATCGGGAATCTTAAACACAACTATCTCCTCTCCTACCTGCAAACTAATCTGTCCCTTAAAAATATCTATATTCGCGTGGGCAGTGCGAAGGCAAGGACGACCAAGGATAATGGGGACTTACGCATCAGCCTCCATATCTAGCACGACAAAATCCACAGGGAAAAAAAACTTATCCACCTTACCTAACAGATTTTCCACAATCCCCCGTGGATACTTAACTAACTTGTCGGCTAAGGACAATGACATATTCGTGGGACTTAACTCACCTAGACCTAGCTTCTCGTACAACGAATAGGGCATCAGATTAATGCTAGCACCTAGATCAGCTAAAGCTCGGGCTTCTAGATTAATACCGAATAAGCAAGGAATCGTAAAGACTCCTGGATCAGAAAGCTTTTCCGGTAGCGTATTTGTGACAACTGCCGAGCACTCACCACTTAAAGGAACTGAAGAGAGGTCTCCCAGCTTGCATTTGTTCTTGAGGATGTCCTTCAAGAACTTAGCATACTTAGGCATCTGCTGGAGAACCTCTATGAACGGCAGATTGATCTTGATCTGCTTAAACATATCTAAGAAGTGCCCATACTCCCGCGTATATTTCTGCTGCTTAAGACGAGCGGGATATGGGACACGAGCATGATCAATCAGAGGGGAGGGCCTAACATCCACCGGCTTCCTCCCCACACTTAAACCTGACTCAGGGTCTCTCACGGGTTTTAGATTTCTAAACTCAGCCTTGTTGGGTTTCAGTGGTATCTTTACATTTTAATTATATCAAAACGGGTTTGTAGAAATCCAAAACCCGTGAGTGACCCTGAGTTAGGTTTAAGTGTGGGGAGGAAGCCAGTGGATGTTAGGCCCTCCCCTTTGATTGATCATGCTCGTGTCCCATATCCCGCTTGTCTTATGCAGCAGAAATATACGCGGGAGTATGGGCACTTCTTAGATATGTTTAAGCAGATCAAGATCAATCTGCCGTTCATATAGGTTCTCCAGCAGATGCCTAAGTATGCTAAGTTCTTGAAGGACATCCTCAAGAACAAATGCAAGCTGGGAGACCTCTCGTCTGTTCCTTTAAGTGGTGAGTGCTCGGCGGTTGTCACAAATACGCTACCGGAAAAACTTTCTGATCCAGGAGTCTTCACGATTCGTTGCTTATTCGGTAGAAATTTAGAAACCCGAGCCTTAGCTGATCTAGGTGCTAGCATTAATCTGATGCCTTATTCTTTGTACGAGAAGCTAGGTCTAGGTGAGTTAACTCCCACTAAGATGTCATTGTCGTTAGTCGACAAATCTGTTAAATATCCACGGGGGATAGTTGAGAATCTGTTTGTGAAGGTGGATAAGTTTGTCTTCCTCGTGGATTTTGTCGTGCTAGATATGGAGGCTGATGTTAAGGTCCCCATAATCCTCGGTCTTCCTTTCCTTCGCACTGCCCATGCGATTAGTGATGTCTTTAAGGGGCAAATCACTTTGCAGGTAGGGGAGGACATATCGATATTTAAGATTCCCGAATTGATAGAAAATGTTAAGCGTTGGGATAATCGGGTTCAGGTGATAGACGCCGAGGATAGGTGGGTAGAGGGCTACGAATGTGGTGATGTGTTCTTCACTAGGGAATGGACTGAAGTTAAGAGGTTGGTAGGCTTAAGTGTGGGGATCCTGGTGGGTTTGAGGATATCCCACAAGATGCTGGCTGAGTTGTTCTTGGTTAGGAAGGTTGGTTTGTAGAGTTTGTATAAGCTTCGTTTATCGAGTCAGTTCTTATTTTATTTTGTTTTTATTTTTATTTTTATTTTTATTTTATTTTTGTCGAGTCAGTTTTACGCTCGGGTATCTTGTGTTTGTTTTTGCAGGTTTAAATCATTCTCACCCGTACTCAATCTCCATTCGGGTGAGTTTGTATTTGTGAAGACAAAGATGGAGCTCGAGAGTGTCGGTGTGAAGCTCGATCGCGACCGAAATGCTATATGATTGAAGCTGAAGATTGGAATGAAGTCTAGGAGCATACGCGTTCTGCAAATAACCAGCTAAGTCTTTTCCAATTACCTATCTCTCTTTTTATTTCTGCATTTTTATTTTTATTTTTAGATGTTTTCCATTTCTACATTAGAGACAATGTAAAACTAAAGTGTGGGGATGGGAAATAGTTATTTCTGAGTCTTGTTTGTCTGTTTTGAGTCATATAGAGTCTTAAAAAACCAAAAAAGTTGAAAAACAAATAAAAAATGTCTTTGTTTAAGTTTTTCACTTAAAATAGAAAATGATAGGAAACTGATTGTGGTTTTCAAATGAGTTGTGGTTTTTAAACAAAGAATGAATTTGGATAAACTTTTGGTAACCCAATTAGCTGAGATAGTTTCCCTAAGTGTTTTTAATTGAAAAGTAATTATCGTAAATCTCGTGGTTTGTCATCTTAGGATTTATTGTAGGCTTTAGAACTTAAATATGTTAAGGGGTAGTGCCATTTTAGGATTTATAACACACTCCTTGTGAAAGAAGTGGCGCATCCGCAAATCAAATGTCCACCGGGTATAGTACTGAAAAACGTCAAAGTAGCTGTTAAATAAAAGAGCTCAAAGTAGCCAAATCAAAGAAAAAGAGAATGAAAAATATAAGCCAAGTGATCCAAGACCTCATGTGCTCTACCTCCGGAATAGCGACTTGGATACGACACCCCTGGGTGAGGTGATCTTGTTTTATGAAAAAAAAATAAACAGTCTATACCCACAAAATTCATCCATCAAAATCCACCCTAATATGGCACTAGTTCTTAGCTTAGTTAAGTTCTTTAGGTTACTTTGGTAGGAAGTTTTTTTTTGGTTTATCCGGTGCCTCGTCAAGCAACAATAATCGGGCTAACTTATTTTTCCTCTATGTGAAACCTTATAGATAAATGACTTAATTAAATTTAAATTAAACATAAGGGGAAACTTAATTGGCTAGTGTTATGGTGTTTAAATAAAGCGCACTAATGTTTATCTGATTTTATTTCTTGTTTAAGAATCTGTAACGAAATGTTGAAGCCTTAATTAGTTGTGATTCTATGTTCATGCTTTTTCAGGGACGAAAAAGGTTAAGTGTGAGGATGTTTGATATAATGATAAATATACCTAAATCTCGGGTTGAGTTTGTTTACATTTTGTGTCGTTTCGGTTAAGTTTTTATATCATTTTTGGCACAAATTATGTTTTTATGTTTCGTAGGTCCCATGTTGATAAAGAAATGGAAAGATCGTGAAAAATAGAATCCGTAGGCGAAAACGGGGCGCGAAACGGAGCTACGAGCAAACCGTGGCGCGAAAACGAACGAAACCAAAACGAGAATGGACCGCGCGACGCAATCAAGGAAGCTGGCCACGTCACGCGGCCACATAGTGGTTTCTTGTCGTGTAGCGCGGCGTGTGTAGCTGGTGGGCACGTGATGATGTCAGCCACGCGGTGACAACTTGTTTCGTCGCCGCGTGACGTAGCGACGCGTTTTTAACATAAAGTTTTTGCGATTTTTGGCCCTGCACACTATATATTCATCTCTTCTTCAACCCTAGCCTCCTAGACTTTATTGGAGACGGAAAAGAGGCGATTTTGTGCAGATTGGAGGTGGTTTTGAGTTGAAGAAGACGATACGAAGGCAACGGATGCTTGTGGGATCAAGGATCACTTCCTAGACTTCTCGGGTTTCTTTGTTCTCTCGTTTTTCTTTCTATTTATCATGTCATACATTATTAAACTTGTGTTTTTGATTATGAACATGCTTGGCTAGTCGTTTATAACTACCTAGGCATTATGATGAATTGTTAATGTTATTTTGATTTCATGTTTGGATACTTTTGTTTATGGAATATTACGGTTAATTAAAGTTTCAACCTTTATTGCTAATTGATGTGTTATTGCATGTTGATATTAGTTTAATCGATGTTATAGTCCATGTTCTCTTGGTGATCGTCTATGTCACGGAATATGGTTCGTTTTAGCCATTTACTTGCGTTGTGGTTGTTTATGGTTAACCTGCAGTAAAACCATAGGATCAATACTATTAGTTAAATTAATAAAAACGTGTAACCAATTTAGAAATCCGTGAGGTGATAGGTTGTTAATTGGTAAAGTTGGTTAATTTGATAGGTTTAGGTCTTTGTGAGAAGTCCGGCTTAGTTTATATTAACACACTTACTTGTTAAATCAATTAGTTAGGTTGAAATGGCTTTAGAGTCCGTATCGTGAGATGGGTCTTTAATTTAAGTCAATTAAGCGTAATTTGATTAGGTAACTGTGAGGAAGCTTAATCCCGTAACCGGTGTGATAATAACTTGATAGTGACACATTAGGTTTCTTCTCGAAAATGGTCGAGGGTCCTAGTTCGTGTCGCCTTTAAGTGACTAGTTTTAGATCCCGGTTCCATAAACATTAGTCCAAACATGATTGATGGTTAACGTTGACAATGATTCTAGCCTAGGTGGTTTGTTTTCTTTAATCTGTTTTAAATCCGTCTTTTAAATCGTCAGTTTCCATTTTTAGTAAGTTTCCTAATTTAGAAAGTTTCTACTTTTAGCAGATTACTATTTTTAGCAATAAAACCCCCCCTTTTCAAATAGTCTTTCTTTTAAGTCATGTCTAGTCAGTCGAGTCTCTATTAGTTAAATTAGCGTAGTATATTATAGAGTCTTTGGGTCGACACCCGGACTTACTTAAGCTATATTGCATTCGACCGGTTCACTGCCGATTGTGTGTGAGTTAGTTAGTTTGTCTAGGTTTTATAAATATTAAAACTTAGGTGTTTTTAGTGTTTGTTTTTATATATAGTATTGCACGCATCACAAGCCAATAATCACAACACTAGAGTACATTCGAGAGTATCTAATGAAAAGAATTTTTATTGTCCAGCAATTGATTAACAAATCAGATGGTCCACTAACACCAACTGCAAGTACGTTGTTTGACATAATAAAAAAGGATGCTACAAAGTGCAATGTAATTTGGAATGTAGGTGATCAATATCAAGTTACCGGTCGATTTGGTAGTCAATATGTGGTTGATGTCACTAGAAAATTTTGTACTTGTCGGAGATGGGAAATTATAAGTATTTCATGAGCACATGTTATGGCGAGTATTTGGTTTATGGAAACTAATGATCAACATGTAGGATTACCAGACAATTGGTCGCATCCTGTTTATAGGCTTGAAACCTGGAAAAATGTGTATAGTTTCAAGATTTACCCTCTTAATGGTAGAAGTATGTGGCCAAAGTCTCGAGTTCCAACTACACTCACTCCACCAACACATCAAAAGCCGGTGGGAAGACCAACGAAAGTACGAAAGAAATCGACAGTTGAAATGGAAGACATGACAAAGGGGGGAAGATTGTCAAAAAGGAACTCAGGAAATGCTTGTGGCAAGTGCAAAAAGAGTGGCCATGATAGTAGAAGAACTTGCAAAGGTAAGAGTTAGTTTGAAGCATTTTCATTTTTTATACTTTTAAAACAATGGATTTTATGTTTTTGGAACTATCATGTTTGATGTTTTAGGAACAATCATGTTTGAAAACATCAATTGCTGAATATTCATCAATTTCAATGACTTTATATGTATTAGTATTTACCTATCCTATTCATTATTAGTGAGAGTTTATGAAACAGTGATGAATTAATGGATATGGTCTTTTTAAACAATGAATGCGCAAAAAAGGAAGAATTTTGTAGTTTTGTCTATAATGATCTTACTTCATAGAAGTAAACTACATTAAAGACCAGGCCGCACGGTGCAGCGGTCGGGTCATACGGTCGGGTATCGCGTATATAACTTTCACATCGTTTATAAAAAAAGTTTCATGTCTCATATGTTATCATGTAAACTGAACTGTGTCACATATTAAAATACGAAGAAATATCCAAACTTAGAGGTCGAAACGATAACCAAATAAAATCCGGGGGATTAAGTCGTGCATATGTCAATGTAGAATAATAGGTAAAAGTCGGAAACTGCCTAAGTCATCAGAGGACAAAATGATAATTAATCAAAGTCGGGGACTAAAATCATAAATATGTTAAAAACGAAAAACATCGGGTAAGTTATGGAGAGTGGCAAACATGTAAATAACATTAATGTAATGACTAAATTAGAAGATCTTAACCGACCTTCTAAAATAGTAAGTTATAAAATGTGACACCCATCCGATGGTGGAAACATCGGGTATTGTCATCGATATGGAAATCATTAGTACAAAAAACAAGGTATACCTAGAATTTTTTATTAATTCTAAGTCCAAGACGTGTCCTATGTCTTGGAAATAACAATAAATGACTCATCAAGCACCACTTGAAATATGCGTAAAATAAAGTTAGCTATAAAACCTAGTGAGTAAACCATAATTGATAGTAAATAGTATAGAAATCCGAGATCATCATAAATATGTTGTGCAATCTTGTATGTATAGCAATTTCGTAATATTCAATACCGTGACCCATCTATCTACCTATACTAATACATGACTAAATTACTGCCACATGTAAGTTGTTAAAGACACCCACATTAGGTGCCATGTCATTTTGCTGATTTGTCACCACCTTATTTAATCTCTACACCTTTTAAGAACGCAGAGCTCCATGTTTACTACCCGACCCGTTGAATTAAAACCAAAACCCGATTACAATATACCAAATCCCCACACTTTCAGCCGCTACCTGTTCTAGGGTTCATCTCAAAACCTTTCAGCCGCTACGCACCTAGAAAGGGTTCATCTCCAAATGTAACGCCCATCTTTCGACAAGTATCACAGTTGGCATTCATAAGCATAAAAACAACCATATAATAAATAAAATTTCCAAAGCAGCGGAATATTTGTTTAAAACATTTTTACATTATCCTTAAATTGTCTTGGAAACTACTTAAAGCATTACAAACATAAAAATTTTGATTTCGAAAACTATTTTCTTCAATGCCAGTCTTCCACCAGTCTCTAGCCCTCGCCAAGCAGCTCTCTAAATCTTCAAACGTGCACATCAATCTAACATGCATACAAAAGTCAGCTAGGCTGAGTGAGTTCTAGTTTTAAAAGTAAAGTCATTTAGTACGCTTCATATCTTCCCTGTATTACACATATGTAATATCATTATCTAATATGTAACTACAACTCTTACAGAGTTTACCGATATAACGGTTCTTCACTGGTATTAATTTCCCCAGCCGGATCATAACTCTTCGACTCTCATGGAATCTACAGGTATTTACGTGATATCTTCACTGGTATTATAACCCCCAGCCGGATCTTAGCTCTTCGACTCTCATGGAGTCTACCGGTATTTACGTGATATCTTCACTGGTATTATAACCCCCAGCCGGATCTTAGCTCTTCGACTCTCATGGAGTCTACCGGTATTTACGTGATATCTTCACTGGTATTATAACCCCCAGCCGGATCTTAGCTCTTCGACTCTTACGGAGTCTACCGATACATCGGTTCTTCACTGGTATTATAAATCCCCTGCCGGATTATTGACTCTATTTCTACCATTTCTATACATACTCTTCATTTAGTCAACACGCATTCATTCATATACTCTTTATTTAGTCAACATGTATTCAATCGTATTGTCTTCATATAGTCAACACGAAACGAAAGTGAGGTCTAGAACTCATCTGATTCTTAGGTGATCTTGCTTGTTTGGACAAGGTTATGGTAGTGGTAATGGTGCACGATCTGCATTTAAGTTATTATGGAAAATCGTTATTTTTTATTAGTGTCGCAGCTAGTGTCTCATGCAGTTTCGCATGACTCATGCCCATATTTCGTTGGGACTTATGCACACTCAGACACACAACTACAGATCTCAGACACATGAGACACTACAATGTCGCATAGGTGACACTACAATGTCACATAGGTGACACTACAGATTGTCTGTTGAAAGGAACAAGGCATGGGTTTAAATGGACAAACATATTGACAATCTAGCCAAGTCTTTGTTTCTCTGTGATGGTCTTATCATGTTTTAGGTTCGATTTGAAGAAACTCATGCAACTCAGTCCCCACAGACATCTTGGTAAAGAAACTTGTCCTATCATCAGGGTTTATAGAGTAATATGATTGACTTTGCTTGAAATTCAAGAATCAAATTTTGAATATTGATCAATTTATGAGCCTCTTTTGACATTCTGCATTTTTGCATTTTTGGGAGTGGAGCTTGTCAACAATGATTCTTTTGAACACATTGCGACTTATTATTTGGGAAACTCAAATGATTAGAGCTCCAGGTCTATACCGACGTATAACAGAGGAGATAAACATTTGAGCATGCTCGGTGAATCTTCAGGTCTATACCGACATATAACAGAGAAGATTCACCAACTCCAGGTCATTGTTCACACAAAGCAGAGGAGTTAAGCACTTTGACTCAATACTTTCTGAGGAATTAACAAGTAACTCACTCAGAGGCTTTTCTGAAGAGCAACACTAGCAGCTTTTATTTTGTTTTGCTAATTAGAAACTCAATTCAGGGCTAGGGTGTGGGTGATTTGGGATTTTTTTAGGGAAATCAAAGCAAAGATTTAACACTCTCAACCCATTTTTGACAGGACTTGTATCTTTGTGCAGACCAATCATGTCAAGGAGATAATCCTCATTGCCTAGTTCTTGAACTTACCTTGATCAAAGAACTGTTGTTTAATTGTATTCGGGCTGAGCCTATTGACACATCATGCACAAATCAACGTCATTCTTTAGGTGCTTTCCACACATATTTGAAACCTGTAAAAGGACACAAAATATTTACACATAAAATAATTTGGATTAATGATTTTCAGTTCATTTTCATTTGAGATTATACTACCCCAAAATTTCTATTTCAGCACAAAATTGAAATTTTCAAAAGACTCAAGAGCGACTTCAAAGGGATGAGAAAACTTGATCAAAAATACAAGTAAAAATGTTAGACTCCCCCCCCCTTTTTATTTTTTAATTTTTTAAATTTTTTTAATCCTTTTTTTAACTATTTACAATATATATAAAATAGAAATTACGAAAGAAACGCCTTCCATATTACTCTATCAAAAGATTATAAATGAGATATCAAGAAAAATGCAGTGACTGTGAAAGTAGATATGTGAAAATCAAAGAAGGATCCAAACTGTGGATAAGATACCAGAACCGTAACCTGTTTGTTCCGCCTCAAATTTAAATAAGGAACATTCTTTGTCAGTAAACCAGATTACTAATAGTCCTCCTGAAATGTTCCTGTACTCATTAACAGATTAGTTAGAAAGGGGAACCCAGGCCATCGTAGTCCTGGGCGTTCCATTTTCATTGGTGTAAAACTCTTGTTTAAGCACACAACCCGTTCTTGTATCAATTATCTTTTCCTCTTTTCTTTTAATTTGACAAATTTGTTTAGGTTCAAACATTTTCGATTTGAAAGAGTAAAATTTGGAAATCATTTTCTGTTTAAGTCCCGAGGATAAAGGATTTGGTTTTGTCACATTCATCTTCGAATCATGTGAAACCGGCTTCACATGAGAAGGTGGGGATGGAATGTTCATCATCCGACCATTCAAAGATGTATGATTATTAACTTGAAATTCAAATAAACAAACCTGTTTACCTTTACCAAGTGGAGGATTCTTTCTAGACTCTAATTCGGAGAAGCAAACCTGTTTGTCTTTACCGTCCGAAGCATGTCCTTTTGGGCATTTCTTGAGCACATGATCATCCTTTCCACACTTGAAGCAATTAAGCCTTGAATGGCTTTTGATGCTTGACTGGCTCGTATGGAGCAGCTGGGGGTGGAGCTTTCTTTGAACTTGATGCAACTTGTTGAGAGGCTTGTGGCTTCTTATCTTGAGTTGTGGGTGGTTGCCAGATTTTTGTGTTGCTTTGTTGGATGGGAGATGAGATCTTCACTTGCTTGTTCTCAAGTCTTTTACAAACTTGAGATAGGATGGACAGAGGTGAAGGCTTCTTCTTTTGAGCTTTTGAAGGATGGCTTGCCTGTTTGCTGCTGGGACAGAGATCCGGATTTGTTTTGATTCAGGTTTTGGAAGCATTTCAGATTTGACAGTTGGAGATGACATCTTGATCTTTGAATCTCCGAGACTCTCCTTTGTCTTTGATTCATCATCTGAACTTGTCCAATCTTCAATAAGTACCTCTGCTTCCAACGGATCTTGATTGATGGGAATTGAGTGTGTTGATGTGATTGGAGCTTGATGATTAGGTGATTCCTGAATTAACTCTTCCTTCTCATTCCTGACAGGCTCAAACGTAGGAATTTCACATGCTTTAAACTTATCAAAAAAATTAGAAGTAGCAACCGTTACAGGATTAGAAACAACAGGAACTGAGCAATCATTAGCTTGACTGTCAGTACCCGTTTTACTATATCCCATACCAATCGAAGATTCTTAATCATCTCGCACCTCTTTAAGATTCACATTTTCCAATCCTGCATACAAACTATCAGTATCTTTCTCAATTATTTCATGAATCAACTCATTGGTCGGGTGTGGAGTTGGTGTAGGAGAGTAACAGTAAGTGCTGCGAGGAGGATATACAAAAGCCTTATCCTCATGACCCAACCCAGTCTTAATTCTAGCCCCCCTTTGTTTCTTCCATAACTCCTCCCTTTTCATGCTTGCAATAGTCCATTGTTCCATTTTATTTTTGAGCATTCTTGTTTTAAATTCAGCAAGCGTGACTTGTTCAGTCAAATAATTTATTTCACAGTTCTTTTCCAAAAGAGTTCTTTTTAAATGTTCATTTTCTTTCAAAGCTTCTCTTAATTTGACAAAATATTTTGATTCATTCACTTTAAGCTCTTTGTTATTTCTCTTTAATTCGTTTTCATTTGACATTACCAATTTATTAGCTTTGTATATGCCAATTAAACGAATTTTGCATGCAGATGAACACATATCTTCTACAACTTCATAAGGAAGACCAATTACCAGTTTTTCAGCAGCAAGGGCACGTTCACACTGCAATAAGGAGTGTTCCTTTTGTACTCATCCACAGCTTCAAGCTTGGCTCTTTCAATCACAGCTTCCATGTTAAGCTTTTGTTCTTCAGCATTCTTCTTCTCATGATCAACAGTAGCAAAAACCCTCATTTCTTTCTTGTCATCAGCTTCAAAAACCAACCCAGACTGAATTATCTCTTCCTGACCCAAATGTCCTTGAACAATAACATCTGTTTGAACTTCAGTTTTGACACCAGCTTCACCATCAATACCATCTCGAACTTCTTCATCCCTTACCACTTTCAACTCATCAACAACCTCATCAGAATTTTGACCATCTTCACAATAGAATTCTTTGAAAGGATCGAAGCAATCAATATAGTTATCATCATGAGCAGACTCCTCAACAATTTCAGCAATTAAAGCATGATTGATTTCTTCTTTTGCTTTCAGCATCTCTTCATCCTCTGCTTCCTTCTTTCCTTCATCATTTTTCACATCTTTATCATCAAAATATTTTAATATGTCCATCACCTCCACCAGTTTGTAATCAGTAAATCCTCTTTCTCTTCTAATCGATTTTCCATGTGAACTCCACTCTGGTGGGAGAGAATCAAGCAATTTCTGAATCCGTTCATGATTTCCGAGTTCTGGATCATGCTTTTTCAGGTTATTTGCCACCATCACAAATCGATCGAGAAACGCTGGCATCCTTTCATTCTCTAAAACTGCAAAATTATCAAACCGGCTTTGTGCCATTGTGAGATCATCAGATTCGAAGGATTGAAAAAGTTCTGCATAAACCATTTTTTTTAATCGATAACCCGTTTAAAATTTGGCCTAAAAATTAAATTTTAGAAAGTCCCGGCCACTGACAAAACTTTTTCAACTTAAATGAAAAATTTTGGCCCAAAGATTGACAAAATAAACACCCGGCCAATGACGTCACTTTTCAAAATTTAATGACGAGTTTAATGAAAACGCCCATAAAATTTTAACTTTAAAAACCCAACGATTGACAAAAATATTTTGGTCTCAACTGACAAAAATTAGGCCCAAAAAGTGACAATAATAACAACCCGGCCAATGACGTCACTTTTCAAAATTTAATGACGAGTTTAATGAAAACGCCCATAAAATTTTAACTTAAAAAACCCGGCGACTAGTAAAACGAAACCAACTCCAACAAATACAATTCAATTTGAAAGACATGATAACATGCTATTTAACCATATGAGTCTACGTGAAAGATCCTTCTCTTCTAACACTTTCTCGTTCCAATCAATTAACATTAGACATTTTGAATTGTATAATACTTTAAAAATGTCACCCATAAATCCATAATATGCGTTTTGTTGTGTACGAGAGTTAAAGTGCTTAAGTAACAAATTCTAAACCTAATTCCTTGTACAACATCAGCCGCACCCACCATATCTCTATCTTATCCTAATCTCACTTTCACATTTGAAGTCAAACCACTCAAAATCTCTCTCTTTCTCTCATTCAATATACATAATCAACAAGAACTTGATCTGTTTGTTACTTTTCTTGTTTCAACACAACCGCTCAACAACAACATCTCGCACACAATCACAACATTCATCCATCTTCTTCTTTGCTCTAGATCTGATGAGTAACAACAGCCACACACATCGTTTTCTTTGTTCTCATGTGACCGAACAACGGTTACTTTAAGAAACTTCACAACAGGTGTACACCAAACAACATTCACTTTTTCTTTGTTTCTGCTCGTCACCGGTAACCACAAAATCAAACCAGATATGTTGCTTCTTCTTCAGTCAACAACAAACCACGACAACTTCTTTTTTTCGTTTTTTTTTTGGTTTTTGGTTTAAGATCTACGGGTATGGTGAGAGGAGGAAGGGCTGATTGTTGTAAATGAGTGTAGGAAAATTTGAGGTTATGGTTGAATGGTGTATTATAGTGGTGTTTGGTTTTGGTTTTAGTGGTTAAAGTAGGGTTGGTAATGTTTTTAATGTGTTTGTTTAATAAAGCAGGAAATATGACAACAAATGGTAGGTTCGCTCAAATCAGGACGGTTTCGCAAGGTAGTGTTACAAGAACGTATAGGTTCGCCAGCTTACAAAGAGTCGGGCGAACTTATAGGTTCGCTAAGAACAACAGGCGAATCTATACAAATGCTTGGCATAGATTCGCTCAAAATTTTGAACTTTCGTTCAGATATTAACTTAGATTCGCCAATCTTGCAGTTTTTAAGATTTGAAGAACACTAAGAACGAAAATCTCAGATCTGATGATTTCTTCTTCTTTTCTTGTAGATCTCAGCTTGTAGATCACAAATATGTTGTTGTTTTGTTGGGATTTTATGTTTGTTGATGTAGATCTGATGATTTTTGAAATCCGATCTGGTTTCTCTCTCTAAAACCCACCAGATCTACTTTCTCACTCTAAAACCCTTTCTTCTACCTCTTAAACTTCTTCATAAATCTTCAATAAATTGATTCAATTTGATCTCCCTTAGGCTCTGATACCAATTGTTGGTCCCATTAACACCTTTGAATCAGTAATTTGTGAAGATTTTGGATCAAATGATATAAAATGTGATGAATATATGATGAACACTCAAGAACATAATGAAAACCCTTAATTTGATCTTAATTTGATTGCCCCAGATATTGTTTACATGGAAAGACCCCAATCAATGACTCATTCAAGCCTTGTAAAACCCTAATTGCCATTTACTATCTATAGCCTAATGACACTTTGGACTAATGACAATTAGGACCCTATACTTAGACTAAAACATGACAAATAAGAAATAATACAAATAAACCCTAATGTTTAGTCTAATATATATTTTGTCATTAAGACAAAATATATATATTACATAAAATACTTAAAATGACGAAACTGATTAAATATATTTTGTTGACACAAAATATATTTAATAACAATAAAACTTCCGTCGCCTTCAACGTCTTGTCTCTAATCTTCGTCCCGAACGCGTCGTCTTGACTTTTGCGTTGACTTTGACCGTAGACGTTGACTTTTATTGACTTTGACTGTGTTGACAATATTAGACTACAATTCAGGTCCAACACAAGCTCTGACCCGAATTGTTTCATGTTTCTCCTTTCTGCTCAAAGCATCGGCTACCACGTTGGCCTTACCTGGGTGGTAATGAATCTCACAGTCGTAATCCTTGATTAACTCCAACCACCTTCTCTGTCTCATATTTAGATCTTTCTGTTCAAAGAAATACTTCAAGCTCTTATGATCGGTGTACAATGTACACTTTGTCCCATACAAATAATGTCTCCATATCTTCAAAGCGAAAACAACTGCCGCGAGCTCAAGATCATGGGTCGGATAGTTCACCTCATTTTCCTTCAACTGCCTCGATGCGTAAGCGATTACTTTTCCTCGCTGCATGAGCACGCATCCTAAGCCTTGTCGTGATGCATCGGAATATACCACAAGATCATCATTCCCTTCAGGTAACGTTAGTACGGGGGCTTCGGTTAATCTCCCTTTTTTTTCAACTTATTAAATGCTTCTTGCTGATCTTTTCCCCAATCAAATAGTACCTTCTTTCTTGTCAACTTTGTTAGCGGGGAGGCTATCCTTGAGAAATCTTGGATGAACATGCTATAATAACCTGCCAAATCCAAGTAAGTACGGATTTTGGATGGCGTCTTAGGAAATTCCCACTTCATAACTGTCTAAATCTTTGATGGGTCGACCATGATTCCCTCGTGGTTTATGATACGACCTAAAAACTGAACTTCTCGTAACCAAAAGGCACACTTTGAGAACTTAGCATACAATTTCTCCTTCTGCAACATCTCTAATACTTCCTTCAAATGACATGCATGGTCGCCTTCGTTCTTAGAGTAAATTAAAATGTCGTCGATAAATACAATCACGGACCTATCCAACATTGGTCTACATACCCGATTCATTAAATCCATAAATGCGGCTGGCGCTTTATTCAGTCTGAAGGACATGACCAAGAACTATAATGTCTGTATCTCGTGCGGAACGCTGTCCTTGGGATATCCTGCTCTCTAATCTTCAACTGATAATAGCCGGAACCAAGGTCTATCTTTGAAAACCAACTTGCACCTTGCAGCTGATCTAATAAGTCGTCTATCCTGGGCAAAGGGTAACGTTTCTTCACAGTCAACTTGTTTAATTCCCTATAGTCGATACACATCCTCATGCTTCCATCTTTCTTTTTGTTTTTAACAAACAACACTGGCGCTCCCCAGGGAGAAGTGCGTGGTCGGATAAAGCCTTTGTCTAACAACTCCTTCAGTTGCATCATTAATTCCTTCATTTCACTTGGGTCTAAACGATATGGTGCTTTTGCCACCGGTTGTGCTCCTGGCACTAGGTCAATCTGAAGTTCAATCTTTCTGTCGTGTGGTGTTCTTGGCAAATCTTCGGGAAATACATTAGGGAAATTGCAAACTATCGGCACATCTGACAACTGCTTCAGTCTTTCCTCCACATTCATAACGTATGCTAGAAACAAGTTGCAGCCTTGTTGAATTAGTCGGCTTGCTTTCATAATTGAGATCACACGAGGAATCTTACTTTCCTGGTCGCCATACACAGTTACGGGGTTTCCATCGGGAGCTTTCAAACGAACCAATCTTTCACGACAACCTATGTTGGCATCAAACTTGGACAACCAATCCATCCCCAATATCACGTTGAAACTACCCAAGATCATAATGCATAAATCTGTAGGGAAAGTACGCCCTAAAAGAGTAATGGTGCAACCTTCTATCATTTGATCGACTCTAATGAATTTACCCTCGGCTATTTCTACATCAAAAGACTGTTCTACTCTTCTAGAGGGCACTTTTAAGGCAGTATAAAACAAAGCAGATACAAAACTCATACTAGCACCAGAATCAAATAACACAATTGCACAGATGTTTTTAACGAAAAACGTACCTGAAATGACCTCTAGTTCTTTCCTTGCCTCCTTCCTGGTCATAGTAAAAGCCCTAGCTGCAACATTCGGCTTATCTTCCCCTCTGTTGTCCCCAATGTTCACACGACAATCCCTACTTATATGACCCTGCTTACAGCCCCGGCTGCATTTAACAGCTGCCCTACATTCAAAAGCACGACGGCTCGGCTTCCCATACTTGTAGCAAATCCCTGTCCCCCATTTGCATTCCCCGGAGTGGGGTTTGCCACACTTCGCACAGTTGTCGTTCCCATTCTAATTACGTACCAATGCCTGCTTTGCTTCAACCTTGACCCGCTTGTTATCATACCTCCTACCATCATCATCCTCAACACCCTTCTTAGCGAGTTTCTTCTTTTCAGCTTCCTTCATTTCTTTCATTATTTCCTTAAGAATCGTAGGCATAACATCAATCAGGACTTGGTGCACCTCGTGTGCAATAGCGTCCTTCAAATATTGTCCAAGTTCGAAGGCTGGTACAACCTTAGCTTCAATCTCAGGGTCAGTCTCATCATTCTTTCTCGTGGGCTTTCTCCTGCGCTTCCCCTCAAGGGCTTTCGTTGCCTTAGCATTAGCAGCCTCGGCAGAACTTCTAGTTACTCTCTTCGGTGCCATTTCTTACTCCCTATAAGATTCAAACACTCACGTTCGTCAGTCATGGCAATTCAGGACGTGATAAGTACTGTAAGTTTCTAATGACAGTGGCCAGCTGCAATTAACTACTTACTTTACTGCTCATGTTCTAAACATACCCCTCCTGAGTCCCATCAGTATTCAAACCTAGTCTAGTTCACATAAAGCATACAAGAGCATTCTAACACATATAGGGCACGTAACATGTATAGGCACTAAACCTATTCTTCTATTCTTCTAACACTTGCTCATATCCCACAAACTTTCTACAAACATCTTAATTATCGTCCTATTGCATACATGCACAGTTCATCATCATATTGCATCATCATTACCCAAGCGTAGCATTTACATTAATAAATAATTCACAAGCATTTCTTATACAGCTCATTGTTGTTCATACTTTACCCCTTGGCGTGGAGCTAGCAGCCTGGCATCCTTACTTCGGTCCCATTTTCAGTTTAAGTATTAGGTTTTTCTTTCAAAACATTTTACCCATTTTCTCTTAAACTTTGGCTCTGATACCAACTTGTAACGCCCATCTTTCGACAAGCATCACAGTTGGCATTCATAAGCATAAAAACAACCATATAATAAATAAAATTTCAAAAGCAGCGGAATATTTGTTTAAAACATTTTTACATTATCCTTAAATTGTCTTGGAAACTACTTAAAGCATTACAAACATATAAATTTTGATTTTAAAAACTATTTTCTTCTATGCCAGTCTTCCACCAGCCTCTAGCCCTCGCCAAGCAGCTCTCTAAATCTTCAAACCTGCACATCATTCTAACATGCATACAAAAGTAAGCTATGCTGAGTGAGTTCTAATTTTAAAAGTAAAGTCATTTAGTACGCTTCATATCTTCCCTGTATTACACATATGTAATATCATTATCTAATACATAACTACAAATCTTACAGAGTTTACCGATATAACGGTTCTTCACTGGTATTAATTTCCCCAGCCGGAACATAACTCTTCGACTCTCATGGAGTCTACCGGTATTAACGTGATTTCTTCACTGGTTTTATAACCCCCAGCCGGATCTTAGCTCTTCGACTCTCATGGGGTCTACCAGTATTTACGTGATATCTTCACTGGTATTATAACCCCCAGTTGGATCTTAGCTCTTCGACTCTTACGGAGTCTACTGATACATCGGTTCTTCACTGGTATTATAAATCCCCAACCGGATTATTGACTCTATTTCTATCATTTCTATACATACTCTTCATTTAGTCAACACGCATTCATTCATATACTCTTTATTTAGTCAACATGTATTCAATCGTATAGTCTTCATTTAGTCAACACGTATTCAATCGTATAATCTTCTTTTAGTCAACCCATAGGGTGATCATATAAGTATATCGGTATGCATGTTAGCCTCAAAAGTATTTAAAACGAAACGAAAGTGAGGTCTAGAACTCACTTGATTCTTAGGTGATCTTGCTTGTTTGGACAAGGTTATGGTAGTGGTAATGGTGCATGACCTGCATTTAAGTTATTATGGAAAATCGTCATTTTTTATTAGTGTCGCAGCTAGTGTCGCAACTAGTGTCGCAGCTAGTGTCTCATGCAGTTTCGCATGGCTCATGCCCAACTTTCGTTGGGACTTATGCACACTCAGACACACAACTACAGATCTTAGACACATGAGACACTACAATGTCACCCAGGTGACACTACAGTGTCGCAAGATGAACAGCAGTTTCGCAAAACGGGGTTTTAGCTCGGTTTTTGCCCAAAATCTTCATTTTTCGCCCAAAATCCAACCTTTTTATGTCTAAAACCTTGTTTTATCATTTATATGACCAAATCTAAGCTTTTTCCATGATTTTAAACATAAAAATGCAACCTTTATTGATTTTTTTTAAAACCTTTGAAAACCTTAAAAACTCCATTAATGGCCAGATTTGTTTTGTGTTATGAAAACATGTTTTAGGGAATGATTTTACCTTGATTACCTGTTGTTTAACACCCTCTAACTTCAGATCTACACTTTTTTTTTGGGTTATTGGATTTTAATAATCCAAACTTTGTTTAATTGGCCGATATTAATCCGAACTTAAAAAATTCCCTGTGACAGTCCGAACTTGTGACCTATTTTTCTACACCGAACCTTTTACTAACGAGTCTAACTCCGTTAGTTTTTGTTGATATGGAGGGCTAAGGAGTAAAATATACAAGTGTAGGGACCATTTGTAAACTCAATCTATCATCTTCCATTACCAACACCACACCACTGCCACCACCTGCAACTCAACAACTCCGGTGAACCACCACCACCGGCGAACCACCACCACCGACGAACAGCCACCAGCGGAAGTAAATGGTTGAAATTGATTAGATCGATTGTGGAACTAAAGGCGGAATGATACATGTGAAGAAATTATGGTTTAGAAATACTGTTTTGAGGTTAACAAGTCCGGCAAAATCAGGAATTGGTCCGGTGAGATGATTATTTTGTAAGCTTTAAACTTGTAACTTATCAAGGCGAGTAAATGTGTTTTGGGAAAAAAAAACTCCGGCGAGGTTTAGTTTTTCGAAAACAACACGAATGACTTTATTATTGGAATCATATTGTACTCCTTGCCATTTGCAGTGGCTAGAAATGATGTGAATGGGGAACATGGATTTATAATGGAGACAACTTTTGATTTGAATGCTAGAATTGATAAAGCATGGTTGTTGTTTGGTGGTGAAAAGAGATTGAATGGTGAGAGAGATACGATGTGGATTATGATGATAAGAATGATGGTTGATTTCATGGTGTAATGGAGGATGTTGTTCGTCGCTGGTGGTGGTTCATCGGTGGTGGTAGTTCATCGGAATTGCAGGTGGCGGCGGCAATAGGGCGGTGGTGATAATAGTGGTGTGGTGGTAATGGAAGATGATAGATTAACTTTACAAATGGTCCATGAACTTGTTGATTTTACTCTTTAGCCTTCCATATTAATAAAAACTAACGGAGTTAGACTTCGTTAAGAAAAGGTTCGGTGGAGGAAAATAGTTTACAAGTTGGGACTGTCACAGGGAATTTTTTAAGTTAGGATTAATATCAGCCAATAAACCAAAGTTCGGATTATTAAAATCCAATAACCCCTTTTTTTTTTACAAAATTCTTGATTTTTCTCTTTCTTGCCTTAGTTTTCTTCAAAAGAGATTAGGGTTTGTGTGTGTTGTTGTGAAGATGGTGAAGTGAGGATGGTGGCTGGAATGTTGTTTAAATAGTGGAGTTTCTATATGGGGTAGGGCTTTAGGTGGGCTTTGGGCCTTAATTAGGTAATTAGGCTATTTTAGGAAAACCTCTTAACTAATCCACTTACCATTTTGGGCCTAATTCATTCTTTCACCCTTAATGGCCCATAATTACATCATAACCTCTTCATTAATCCTTCCCTTTTCTAATTACCAAGTAATTAGTCATCACGTTTTACATTCTCGTACATTTATAATCATTTTCGTTCTTCATTATACTTTTCATAATCATCACATTTATCATAATCATAGCATATATCATAAGCGTCATACATCATTTTAATCATAATCATTTAAATGCACATCTATATAAACTTAATCACATAAAGATAACTTACCATAAAAATCAGGGTGTTACACCAAAGCTTTCAGTTCTGATCTCTTCGTATAATTTTCAATCAACAACGACGATTGCAAACAAAATCACGTACAATATGGTGCGACTTCATGGAAGATGAAGAACAATTATAACGATTTACACACAGTTTTCAGTTTTTTCTTCAAAGTTTGCAAACCAGATTCGACAGATCTACCACGACGATTTATATCATCTTCATAACCAAGTTCAACAGATCTACGCGACGATTTTAAATCATAGTATTTGATTTCAGGTTCAGTTATTTTCAGGTTCAGTTATTTTCAGGTTTATATCCCATTCGTTTCTTCTCCTTCAATAACGCACAATTTAATTTAGATCTGGAAAACCCTAATTGGACGATTCAATCACTTTCCGGATCTCTCATACGATTTTCTCAAGGATGATTACTATAAAAATGACAAGTTATTGCTTTTATGTTTTCTTTTTGTCTATATAGTTGATTAGAACCAATTATTGAAGATATTGGTTTTGTAGTAACGTGGGGTTGTTCTACTTTTGTTTAATCTTATAATTATCTAAATTGACATCATTGTAAGTCAGTGCATAGTTGACATGGTTCTTTTGTTAGGGAAGTAAGTTTGAATGGAAAAAAGTATTTAATGACTTTATTGACGGAGTTTGTTTAGATTATGAGTTTGTTTCAAGATAACAAAATTTGATTGTTGGTCCATAAAGATCGTGATTTCAGTGCTATAATGACTTGTATAACAACAAACAAACTTGACTCAAGCAAACAAAGTGTATTATAACCAAATAACCAATAACGAGATTAAATCCACACAACCGGAGGTAAATACGCTACAAAGATGAGTAATATATGCTCCTAGCACCTCCAGTAAACACACAAACGACACAATCAGTTGGATAAGGTTTTTGTGAAAAGTTGCCAAAAAATTGCATTTCAACAAGATAAGGTTACAATATATAAAAGACTTAGGTTCGCTGATAGATTCGCTGTCAGCGAATCTATCTAGCGAACCACATAGGTTCGCCGGGCACAATCAGGTTCGCCCGGTCGATACCAACACAAAAGCTAAACTGTGCTACGGTGCGAATCTATAGATTCGCCCGTAGGTTCGCTAGAACTAATACATACAAAATACATACAAAATATATAACACCGACATACCGGTGAGTCCGACCTATACATGACTATCAATACTCCCCCTAGGTTGGACCTCACCTGGGGAAGTCTTCTGTTTTAGCTCCGTCTTTTGTTGGCTTCAAAGATGCTCAATGAACGCTCCTTTAATTCCTTTAATTCCGGCCAATGAATTTGTAACGTCTTCAGATCCGGCCTCATCGTCTTCACTGAACACCAGCATGGACTCCACGAACTCAGCTTCTGCGACCTCAGTATTAGGCATATCCAGATCAATCGTTTTCGCCTGAATGTTTTCAATATGCTCCTCGCCTGTCACCTCCAAATCAACAACTTCTACTGGTTTCTCGAACCTCTTCTCGATAGTTTGATCAAGCTGTTTAGATAAGTCATCCATATTCATTTGCTGATCATCAGTCATCCACATCCTTTCGTTCACACTCCTCAGTTCAGCACGAATACCCCGGGCTTTGTTAGCGACTTTCACGAACAGGTTCGCTTCAGTCCTAGTGTCATCTCCAGCCCCGTGCTTAATGCGATTCTCACACAAAACTTTCAAATCCTCATCGCAAAATGAGAAGACCTCCATAGGATCAAACAGTCGAATTTCTGGACGATCTTCCCCTTTCAGTCGGATAACCGCCTCACCCGTGCTGTTGTCATAAAACCATTTGAGGAAATCTTGCAGTCTGGGTGGCTGTGTGTCCGGAACCCTCACCCTTGTCATAATCTTTGGCGCTTCGATCTTCAAAACCACCTTTCCTTTCCACGAAACCCAGTGCCTGTCTTTCTTTTGTCTCATCCGCCTCGGTTTTTGATACCCAAAATCAACGAAGTTATTCTTGGCAGCTTCTCTGATTGTCACCTCAAATGCACATGCCCTTCCACTGTCCTCCTTTCCTATCAGAGGAAGTTCCGCCAACCTTCGCAAGTCCCACCTCGGCAAGGTGGCGAAATGCTTCTTGTTTCTGATATAACAGATGTCCCCACCCCTTCGTTTAACCATATAAGCATCGACAGCAGAGTTGTATTTCCATGCGATCACTTGTCTGTCCAGTTGGGAGGTGTTTGGTTCGTCAAGATGTTGAAAGATGGGCATCTCAGGAACAACCTCTTCCTCCTTTCTAACCATTCCGATTTGTCTAAGTCAATATGCTCGAACTGATAACAGACCCCTTTCTCCTCAACCTTGTATTTCTCAGGCTCATCATCCAAGTCTTCTTCACTGTCAGCATTTATGTCAACCTCTGGTTCATCTATCAGACTAAAGTTCACGCTTGAGCCTCCAACAACCTCAGCCCCCTCAAACACATCCAGATCTATACACATATCCTCATCGAACGGCTCCTCAGCAGCTTTACCTTTGCCTTTGTCCTGATCCCCAAACACAACGTCCATTAACGAATACTTTGCAGCTTCCGTTAAGGATTTCAGTTCAGCTTCAGACATAGCAGGTTCTGACCCATCTTTTTCCTTCAGGCTATTTAGCTCCTTGAATATCCTAACTATCAGGCATTGTTGATCCTTCATCATTCTCCCCATTTCAAAGATAATAGTCGACTTTTCAGCATCCTGTGTCTCCAATTCCTCATATTTACTCTTCAGTTCCCCCAATTCTGCCTTCAAACTGTCAATCTCACCCTTCAATACACTAACAGATTCAGTAGATGTACCCGGAGTATAATGCTTCGCTTTCTTTGACGCTTCAGTCGGTGCATCAGATCTCCTCTTTGTCCGTTTTTCCCTACCTGCATCAACCTCAGCCTGTATCTCATCTACCTCTCGATCAAAAGAATAATCCTTTTCTTTAGCGTACGCCTTCCTTTTCTTTATCTTCTTCTCAACAACCTCTATGTTCTCACCACCCCGTTTCCTCTCAGTCTCCATTAATCTCTGAATTTGTACCCATCTATCGGCATGGTACATGTTTTCCCATAAAAACGAGGTCCTACCAACGCAATCAGCACGAACCGACTTGCAGTCCCCAAAAATCCTAGAGTGCATTTCCCAAATCTTCAGCACTTCACCAACAACCGGCAGATTTGGAAATTTGTCATTCAAAACCATCTGAACAAATCTGGGGTACATCAACCACTTGCTCGCCTTCGTTGCATGGATGTTTTCTAGCATGTAGTTGTAAATGAGCTTTGCTAGATTCGCCTTCTGCCCTCTACAAAATAGAACCATAGCACGAGCCCAGTCCAAATTCAACCCATCTGTGCCCCCTTTCCTATGATCCAAGCACATAATAAAGACGTGTGCAATGTATCTCCATTCTTGGATCAGATAGGATTTCACGAACTCCATCTTCTTCTCTCTAGGCATCGGACCCTCATAACCCGCAGTCCTAAATGCCCCATATACCTCCTCAGCGGTCATATTGACTTCATCTCCGACATCATCCTCTAACCTCAAATTCCTAGCCAGATCAGCCTCAGTAAACTCCAGATCAAAACCACTAACTTTGGCACATATACGAGATGGCTGTACAGTCACGTTCATCACTGCTGTTCTCCAGAAATCTCGAACATGCAGCTCGTATATAGTCGGTGAATGAGAAATGGCGTGATGAATGTGAGACGACTTCAACCATCTGATACAGTCTCTGTACCCACCGGCTTTTTCATGATTCTCGTCAAGCAAAGCACACATATTGTGCTTTCTTTCAAAGAATAATGTAGACATCGTGCCTAAAAAATAATCGGAGATTGATCAGAAACGAAGATTTTAAAAACAGTTGATAGATTCGCTGAATAAATAAGTTCGCTGATGAATGTGAGACGACTTCAACCATCCAGATCAAGTGACTTTAACTTGTTTATCACTTCCATTAGTTTCAGGTCAAAGAAATTTCTTTCTTGTTTCAGCACCTTGATCTGAGGACTCCATCTTGAAGGAACAGAATTCAAAAGCTTTGTCACTTGCTCATGATTTCCTAATTGTTCATCATAAGTTTTGAGATTGCTTGACACAAATAGAAATCGATTCGTTATTTCAGTCAGATTTTCATGCTTGAATCCAACGAAAAAATTGAACTCATTTTCAGCCTGGGCTTTTCTATCTAATTCAAGCATGTTCATTGTTGACGTAGACACAATTTCAAACAGATTGTAGTTTCGCTGAAAACAAATAGATTCGCTGGAATAGATTCGCCCAAAGAACAAACAGATTAGCTGGCAGATTCGCTCGCAGATTCGCTAGACAAACAAACAGATTCGCTGACCAGCAAGCACAGGTTCGCTCGACAAATTTTGGCAGCAGTTTCGCTTGCACAATTTGCCAAACAAGTGAACTTTCGTTCGATGAAATGTCAGATTCGCTAGCCACAAACATAAAATTACAGAACACGAGATTTGTACTAGATTCGTTGGATGAACAACAGTTTCGCTGGAAGAACAGATAGGTTCGCTGGGTTACGAACAAACCTGTTTCAGTACGAGAACAAACAGAACAGCTTGAAAACTTAACCATTTGTAGACCCGTTTGTTTCAGAAGCTTCCTATGACCAAATATGACAACACCCAAGAAAAATACAACACCAAAACACCCAAACCAGTCCAGAAAAGAATCAAATAGTGTTTTGACACAAAAACCCCAAAATCAACACAAAAATCACTAGAATCAAACAATCAAGAGCACTAAGGCTCTGATACCATATTGTTGGTCCATAAAGATCGTGATTTCAATGCTATAATGACTTGTATAACAACAAACAAACTTGACTCAAGCAAACAAAGTGTATTATAACCAAATAACCAATAACGAGATTAAATCCACACAACCGGAGGTAAATACGCTACAAAGATGAGTAATATATGCTCCTAGCACCTCCAGTAAACACACAAACGACACAATCAGTTGGATAAGGTTTTTGTGAAAAGTTGCCAAAAAATTGCATTTCAACAAGATAAGGTTACAATATATAACAGACTTAGGTTCGCTAATAGATTCGCTGTCAGCGAATCTATCTAGCGAACCACATAGGTTCGCCGGGCACAATCAGGTTCGCCCGGTCGATACCAACACAAAAGCTAAACTGTGCTACGGTCGAATCTATAGATTCACCCGTAGGTTCGCTAGAACTAATACATACAAAATATATAACACCGACATACCGGTGAGTCCGACCTATACATGACTATGACATACCGGTGAGTCCGACCATATTATGCTATTAAAATGTTATCATTTTCACATGCAATTCACGGGAAATTGCACACACAAACGAACACGGGTTCGCTTGTCTTCATACACAAATAAACACGGGTTTATTTTATTTAATGAAATGATCTAATGAGAAATCTCGAGATTGTGTTTGTGATTGTGATACAGATATTTGCTGCAAATGATGGCCGATCATCAGTTGAGCAAAACACCTGACCAGAGAACCTGTTCCTCAAAGTTTTTAGAAGATACCGAGCTAGGAAGCCTTCTCCTACATCTTCTGAAGCACTCAAGAAAAGATAGTTCTAAAGCAGTTTCAAAATTTACGAAAGGATGCACAGAAAATGGGGGAGCATACAATATGGGGGAGCTTGTGAGATTAAGGATCTTCAGCAATAAAATTTGGCTAGCATCAGTCTTGGGGGAGTTTTGTTGGAGCTGAAATTAAGACCGAAGCTTACCAAATTGAAGATCCAACTGTATTGACTTATCGGTGCTAAACACGATGCAAGACGTTGATAATAATAGACTATGGGGGAGTATTGTTGGACCTGAATTGTAGTCTAATATTATCAACACAGTCAAAGTCAACAAAAGTCAACGTCCGGTCAAAGTCCACGTAAAAAGTCAAATGGCGCGTTAGAGACGAATAACCGAGTCAAGACGTTGAAGTTGTTTTATGTCTAGGATCGTTAATGTAATAAATATATTTTGTGTCAATAAAATATATTTAATCTAGCTTTAGACATGTTTTAGCCTTTTAACTTGTTATTTTCTAATTAGTCTAAGTGTAGGGACTATTAGTGTAATTAGCATGTTAAGCACTCACTATAAATAGTAAAGTGCAAATAGGATTTTGGGAGGCTTGAATGAGCATGATTTGGGGTCTTTCCATGTAACAACATCTGATGCAAATCAATATGAATCAAATCTGAGTTTTTCATTGTGTTCTTCATCTTGTTCATCATTATTTTACCATTTTGATCTAAATCTTCATCATATTACTGATTCATTACTGTTATTGGGACCAACATTGATTAACTGTTTGTTTTGATTCAACATTATGCTTTCAATTAAATTTCTCTAGTACTTTCTTCGTATCTATTTGAGTGAAAATTATTCTAATATTTTAGTGAATGACTTTATTGATTTGTTTTAATTTCTATATGATGACAGCGTATCGAACTACAACAAATTTAATATTGTATTTGCATCATTAGAATCTCAAATATGCTATTAGGTTAGTGTTTTGATTGATGCTTTCGATTTTGTAGTTCACTGCGTGGGAAGTTTACTTGATGGAACTCGATGTGATTCAACCTTCGATTGCGATGTGCCATTTAAGTTCAATTAAGAGCTCGGTAAGAGTGGTAAGTTCTACTAAATGATCTGTAAATGTTTAAGTCAAATACCTTACTTGATTCTTCTTGGTTAATTTGTATACAATGTGTTTTTCCACCTATCAATGTTACAGTTTGCATGATGAAATGTTCCAAAAATTCAATTTTGACACTAAGTGGGATGTGAACCTGATATCAAGGATTACAAATGATGAGGATGTGCCAACTGAGGGTGATGCAATTGTTCGACATGTGTGATTTAATTCTTCTAATGATAACTTTGTTATGTTAATCTTTTTATTTCTAATGGCGGATTGACATGGTTATCCCCTCATAGTATGCATATCTTTTTAAATAACTATTTATATATGTGTTTCATGTTAACTTGCTTATAGTATTTTGACTATGTTTAATACCCGTGTGTTACACACAGATTAAATAATAATATTATAAAGAAATTTCAATCATTATGTTTAAACATTTGTAAATATTTACTATTTTTGAATTTTATCTCATCAACTTATGCATGGTGAAAATTCCTCTCAATTCCCTATCAAAGTTCCTATTATAGAACAATAATATTTTTCCCCCCAAAAATTAGTCTCCCCTAAAACCTTAAATTATTATATAGATTATAACATTATTCATTTTAACATGCTCTCTGTTATTTTTTTTATTATTAATTCTAATTATAACAAGTTTCAGCTTCTAATTAAGAACAACTTTTTTATTTCTTGAAAATATATTTGTAAATTTGTTAGATTTCTTTATTTGGTGCGACTTCATGGAAGATGAAGAACAATATGGCAGTGTGATTTCATAGAAAGTCTCCTTTAAACTTGGTTCTCGATTTCGTCCGCCTCTTTCTTCTGTTAGATATCCATCATCGTCTCCTTTCTTATGTTCATGTTAACAACAAAGTAATAGAAGAAATGTTTTGGTTCGTCCTGATTGGCTATAGTGGGTGCAGGTGATAAAAAGGATGCATGCTAATTGAGTTTTCTTCACATTTTATTCAACTTATTTGTATATTTTAGTTCAAATATGTATTTATAATTAGGGGATTTCATCTCCAAGTATTTTTTTTATAAGCCTTCATTTTGTAGTCTACTATTTCCATTGATATCAAGTACCAAATTCAAGATATTTTTTCATTCATTGATACACAAGGGTATTTTTAAAAGAAAATTCCTCATTCTTCAGGCAAGTGTCTTTGTGTTATTTCATCATTTCATATTCTAGGTGGTTTAAATTTGTTATATTTGTATTAGCTTTCTTAATTTTATTATAAAACACTTGCGAAATGACTTATAGATTCTTAATTCTTTTCTTATTTTACAAGAGAAATTGGCTAATTCACTCCGATGTTTCAAATACCAGTATTTCTATCTGATGTTTCTGTAGATTGTGTGTATGGATGACATTTAACTATACACCGTCTTATGCAGATATATTAGATTAAAGATCTAAAAGTCAAATTCAAGTTCTACTTAGATGTCTTTGGAGTTAGGTGCAAATTCAACCAAAGGTATAAATTTCTTTGACCTCTTATTCTTCACTGTTATAGATGTGAATTACATGTATATGTAGATTGATATCTTGGAGATCAATAGGTATGTTTAGTTGTGAATCGAAATTTAAAATAGTCAAAATTTAGATTCCGGTTTCTAATCATAAAACAAAATTAAATAATGATGAAAACATCCTCAATATTTATAAAATAAATTTCAAATATTCAATTTTTAGAAGGTTGAACAAAATCATAATATTTGACTAAATTGTTAAAGATGATTTAGTTGTAAGATATAAATAAATAAGAATGATTTATTTGCTAAATATAAAAACATATAATAGTCAAAAGTCTTAATTAAAATGTTGATTTTAAGTAAAATGTTAAAAATATATAATATTTTGTAAACTTAAACAATTGCATTAAATTAATTATTTATACGAAAAAGATTTTAATTTGCATTTCTATTCCCGAAAACATTAAAAAAATTTGATTCTAAATTTATGACATTTTTATTTTTAAAAACATAGTAAAGTTAACTTACCGAATTAAATATTAAGTTTTATTTGAAACATTCAAAATTCACTTTCAAAATGTTGTCAATTCATTATTCTCATTATTCATAGCTTTCCTTTATTAAAATTTTTTTATTACATAATTAAATGTTATGCTTTACTTGAAAACATTTAAGAATCACACTTGTTCTATTTCACTCATGCTTTTTGATTGTTATTCAACTAAATTGTTTCACAAATCTTATAACATGATATGATTCGTATGGCTAAAAATGTTAAATTAGTAATAATTTATGTTGTTTGTTCGTTACATCCTTTAAAAAATAAGATTTTTTAAGAAATTAACAAAATTTCAAACATAAGAAAAGAACTGTTTTAAGTTTTAACCTTGATCATCAACTAAGAGTTTTGTTTTACTGTTTTATTAGTTTCTACATATTATTCAATGAATTAGTAGGTGACTTTACTATAATCTACTTACTTATGTCTGTAGGAAAGCACCCAATCTATTAACACCAAATGTTGTATATGTTAAGTTTATTGCAAATATATATATATTTTTCCACCAAAGATGGGTCGATCATTTAATCTTAATAATCAGTCGTTTGATTGCTTGCTTTTAGGAAATGATGGCTTAAACTTGTGTTTTACGTCCTTCATATATACCAATCATTCAAGCTGTCTTAATTACGTAGAAAGTGTTTATACGCGGATCTTTATTACGCCCGGATTTGTAAAGCACAGGGACTCCATACCCGGCTTGTGACCCGCATATATATATGTGTCTTATATTTGCTTCGTAATCCAATTTTCCTTCGCATTCCACGCTGCTACAACCCTAGATAACTATGACGCCGTTGTTCTTCATCGTTCATGTTGCTTCCAAATCCAAAGGTAAATCAAACCATCCGTGATATCTCTTGGTTTACTACTTGCATTGATTTCTAAATTCTAATGGAGTAATGGGAGATTGTATATTTTTGGACCATGTTACTTTTAGGGTTCACACAACATATGGTATTTGCTAGTTTTTTGTTTGATTTTCTAAATTCATGGTGGTTATTTCCTTCCGTATATCATCTCGTATCTCCTATATATTTGTATTATATTAGTGTTTTGGAGATTTTAGTAATATGTTTTGGATCCGGTTAAATTTAAGGCGCATACAAGTTCCGACTTATTTATTTTTACGATTCCTCTTCTTCTACGATTTGCATGTATTAAATGTTGTATTTTGTTAGTTTGGTTGATGATTTCAGAGAAAATGATTGTTGTGTTCGGTTTCACATATGAATTTTTTTAATGACTTTTGTGGTAAGTTATGCAATACCTTATAGTTAAAGAAACTTCATTTGTACCTTTTTTATTTATGTTTATGATTTTGATAAAGCAATTTCTACTCGTAACTGCATTAATCTTTTTTTGGGTTAGGGTTATGTTAGAATCAAATGCTGAGAAGCGACTAAGCTTAGAAAATAAGGACATTATTGAAAAATGGAGGAATTGTTTTGTGTGTATAACATGGCTCATCTGCATTATTGTAAAGCACACAAAGTTTGGCTTGTGATTTTTACCAATTGGTGCATCACAACATTGAGAGTTTTTGTTTTTTTTAGATTACATTTTCTAATTGTTATATTCCTTCCCTTTCTGCAGGCTCTGTTTAATAAAAAATCTTTGCCATGTGAGATGAATTATAAGTGATAAATTTTAGCTCTGTGCTAAGATTTAAGCGGAACTTGATGGCATGTTATTATACTTTGTTTCATACACTACGATATATTTATTGATTGTTATTGTTTTATTTTTGCAGCTTGACAATTGTTTTACAAGGCACTTTGCAAATATCTTAAATCACTTAACATGGAGTTTGCAAAAGTCAATTGAGAACCATGACATACATTTTATGATATAGTTTAGTACTCTTTATATTGTTTTTGAAGATTATAAAAATACCAACATAGTCGATTTATTAGTTTGTTCTTTTATGTGCTGCTGGATTCGACTATGACAGAGAGCTTTTTAAGGACCTATTCAAGCACTGGTAAAATTGGATGAATCACTATTCGTCAATGAAGATTTGATGGAGAGGAATTACAAGATATTGATGATGAAGAGGATAAACATCAAGCATCTGGCTTGACATTATGCATTTGAATTATTATGGGTTCAAAGATGAAGATATTTGTTAGTTGTAGAAGAAGAAAAATCCACCAAGTATAGCTTGGATATGATATGGACATTGTTAGCCTAAATTGCAATTAAAAATACATTATAGAGGTAATGAAGTTTATTTGATCGTATATTTTTGTTCATGCAATTTCGTAATCATCACTTCAACTACACCTGCAATAAGAGAATAGTTTTTGTTATTCCAATTTTGTAATCATCACGTCAACTACTCAACTCATGGTTGAGGTTGTATATTGTTGTTGCTAAACAAGCTTGCAACTTCAAGTTTCTCAGAGAAATGTCATATTTTTGTTTTGATTTTTCAGCATGTGACATTGCAAATTGCATGTCGTAAATAATGATCACATTGCACCTTTAATTGTTGGTTTTTATCAATAACGGGGCAAAACTTTCTTTATGACAGATTATTTGAAAATTTATGAATTTTGGTTGTAATATTTTTTTGTATTATCACATATAATAAGCATATTTATATTTAGTCGTGAAAAGTTACATTTTTATAAATTTTATATCATTTTTATCGTTGAACACGTGTAGTACACGAGTCTTAATCTAGTAACTAAAGTTATAAGCTTTTGAAAAAAAAATTATCAGCCAAATATTTTAATTTTGGTATGTAATCATCAAATCTATATAGGTAGATTTATGTATTCTAAAAATATAAAATAATTTATCATTATAGGTAGATTTATGTATTTCAAAAATATAAAATGATTTTAATCATTTACATGATTCTACAATTCATACTATTTCTAGACAAAATTTTGTCATTAACTATCAGATCTTCATAATTTCATACTATTTCATTTTCAAAATATTCACGCAAACAAAATTTGTATGATGAAAATTGTTTTTGTATAACACAATACATTCCAGTCTTTGTTAAGATAACTTTAAAACAGTTATTAACAAATGACTGGTAATTGCATAGCTGATGAGTTTTCTTCATTAAAATTTATTGGAATATGGTACACTTTGGTTTTTCTTATCGTTCATTTGGTATGACATGATCGTCAGAGAAACAATTTTGTTGTCATCTTTCTTGATCAACATGAAAGTTTATTTATTTTAGAGTTATCATTGTCCATTACTATTTTTCTCATACATTGTTTTAAATATATTATGTAGAGGAAAAAAAATGGCTGCCATCGTCCCAACATCTTTGATGAATCTTTTCAAAGATGTTAACTTGATCGGAAAAGTTTTTCCCTTAACCATTTGAAGGTAAAAAACCTTTCAAATCACGAATACTCGACCTATTATGGATATATGTTAGTTAATTCTGGCAACAAACAAATTATACTAAACAAATATACCAGACTGGTACCGTTTTTGTTCGAAGCACCCCAAGGTTTTACTTGGTATCCGTTAGTACCTACGATCAAAGAATTAACACATGACAGAAAGGGTCCAAGATATATAACAGGTATGTTTACAAACTTACTCCTTATATTATTCACCATTTTTATATTAGTTTAATCTCACAAATTATTTTTTCAAGATGTGGTAGGACGAGTGGTAACAGGTGAAAGAATATCTTCTCAATATATGTATGAACTCATACTTCAAGATAGCACGTAAGTTATCTCATTATCTTTTATAGAAACAACCTTAATATAATTTTATATTTTAAAGTAGATATCGTTTATTGCCTTTTTTCCCAGTGGACACATTATACAATTGTTTCTGTATGACAATCACCACAACATCCCGTATATGCCTACGCGACGAGCTATTTTACAAAACGATGTCATATATGTGTCTTTCAACAAATTGGTTCGACAACCAACAAGTAAGTTATTCTTAATATATATTCTAAAAATTAGATATTAGGTTATATTAAAATATAATGAAACGTTCCTTATTTGTTTAATACATCAACTAATTATTAATTTAATTTGCAGTGAACATTTTGAGATCAACCGAATTTACTTCCGTGGTAATCGAGCCTAATATCCCAGAAGCACGTAACATTGGTTTCAAAATGCGTTCATGTGATCCCTGTCAATGTATCGTGAATAAATAGAGTTTTTTTTACTTATATTGTCTTTTTTTTTCTTTTAAACAATGTATATTGTTTCTACATTATGTTTTGAAGTTTTTCTTTGTTTGAATTTCTTAGTTATGGATTTACATTCTCTTTTTTATATATATGGAATTTAATATGATATTTTTTTACTATACACTTATATGCTCGGTTAGTTTACGTATTTAATCAAAAAAGTTAATTGCCTTGAGATGATCAAAGTTTGCTTTTATTCGCAATGAAAATTAATATATTGTGATCCTTAACCTCCCGTAAAACAAATCATTGTATAACTTCAATTACATAACACATTCTTAATATAAAACATATATGTTTTTCAAACCCGTGGGTACCACGGGTCACTAACCTAGTAGAATATAATAGAACACCATAGTATAGAAACTTCACAATATATCTTTTAACCATTTGTCATGAGGAACCACTCATGTATCAATTAAAGATAATTTTCTAAGCAACCGTCATTTAATCATCTTGATATGAAAGTTATCAATAATTATTTAGCAACTTAGGGACATGACATAGCATCCATCATCATAGTATAGCAACAAGCATCATAGCACAACAACCTAGTAAACATGGAATTAGAATGGCCGAGTTTAAATCACCTATCGATGTTGTATAAGTAAGTGGGTTTGTCAAACCATTAGCGCTATCATTGTACCGGTGGGATTACAAAGTAATAATACTACTTGAAACTACCACATTAGATTACATCATGATGTAGACAAGACTAGCACATGTTATGATCTCTTTTTGAAAAAAAATAGAATAGAAAAATGTAGTATATTATAGAACACATATTTTGCCCCAAAACGTAAAAGTAAAAACGGGAGTGAATTTACTAACCTTAAATTAGAAGCACGAAAATAAAATAGAAAACCGACTAGATACAATTGAGGAATGACCAAATACTAGAACCACCTAAGTAAATAAACAATCATAATTTAGCAAAACTTAAGGTATAGAAAACTAAAATAGGAAATTAGGAATATAACTTGTGTTTCAATTGAGGTTTTGGGGGTTTCTTGGTAAAAGGTTTATAAGATATTTGAACATAACATCAAAAGAGAAAATAATTGTTGGAGCTGAAATTAAGACTGAAGCTTACCAAATTGAAGATTCAACTGTATTGACTTATCGGTGCTAAACACGATGCAAGACGTTGATAATAATAGACTATGGGGGAGTATTGTTGGTCCCATAACACTATTGAATCATGTAATTTGGTGAAGATTTGGATCAAAAGATATAAAATTTGATGAACTAGATGAAGAACATGAAGAACACACTAATTTTTTTGTGGACGTCAAACTTTTCAAAAGAAACATCTTTTTGGCCGGGGATTAGTGTTTTTAAACTTTGGGCCGTTTTGGGTTCGGTTCGTTTTATATTGGCCGGGAGTTCAAGTTTTAAATTTTGGGCCGTGTTGTTTTGGGCCATAGTCGTTTGAGTGGACTTTTAATTTTTTTTAAAAAAGAAACGTCTTTTGGCCAGGTGTTTATTTTGTCAATCTTTGGGCCAAAATTTTTCATTTAAGTTGAAATAGTTTTGTCAGTACGTGGCCGGGACTTTCTAAAAATTTATTTTTAGGCCAAAATTTTAAGCGGGTTATTGATTAAAAAAATGGCTTATGCAGAACTTTTCAAATCCTTAGAATCTGGTGATCTTACAATGGCACAAAGCCAGTTTGATAATTTTGCAGTTTTAAAGAATGAAAGAATGCCTGTGTTTCTCGATCGATTTGTGATGGTGGCAAATAACCTGAAGAAGCATGATCCAGGACTCGGAAATCATGAACAGGTTTAGAGATTGCTTGATTCTCTCCCACCAGAGTGGAGTTCACATGGAAAATCGATTAGAAGAGAAAGGGGATTTACTGATTACAAACTGGTGGAGGTGATGAACAAACTAAAAGAAATGGAGTTGGATATCAAACGTCCTGAATACGATGAAGCGATGTTTCTAAATTCAAAGATCACCTCAAACTCCAAAGAGAAACCAGAAGAGATATCAGTTTTTGCCTCCAATTTCAAAGGTTTACCGAAACCTGAAATTGGAAAGGTACAAGGGAAGATTAAGTAGACATCAATGGGTAAAGATGGAGTAGAATTAAATGACAAAGCTTGTGATGCTGAGAAGGAGGAGGAACAAAAGACAAATACCAGAGTCTGCAACTGCGAGAAGGCTCTTGCTTCTGAAAATATCATCATGGATCTTCCATACGAGACTGTTCAGGATATGTGTTCTTCTGATTGCAGAACTAGTTTATTTGGTATTTAGAAAGCTAACAGATTGTTAATGGAAAATGAAAAATATTTGACTCAGGTAAATATGAACTTAAACTTAACGAGTTAAAATATTTTGTCAAATTAAGAGAAGCTTTGAAAGAAAATGAACATTTGAAAACAAGTCTTTTGAAAAGAAATGTGGAAGTCAATATGCTAACTGAACGTGTCGCCCTGGCTGAGTTTGAAACCAGTAAGTTGCAAACGAAACTCGAAAAATGGACAATTTCGGGGATGAAACTTAAGGATTTAATCAAAAGCCAACGAGGGGATCGTATTAAGACTGGGTTGGGTCATGAAGATAAGGCTTTTGTATATCCTCCCCCAGCACTTACTATTACTCTCCTACACCAACTCTAGACCCGACCAATGAGTTGGTTCATGAGATAATTCAAAAAGATACTGATAGTTTGTATGCAGGATTGGAGAATGTGAATCTTAAAGAGGTGCGAGATGATTATGAGTCCCCGACTGGTACTGGATACAGTAAACCGGATGCTGTCAGTCAAGCCAATGATGGTTCAGTTTCCGGTGTTAGTAAATCTGTACCTTATGTTTCTTCTAACTTCTTTAACAAATTTAAAGCAGGTGAAATTCCTATATTTGAGCATGTCAAGAATGTGAAGGAAGAGATCGTTCAGGAATCACCTAATCATCAAGCTCCAATCACATCAACACATCCAATTCCTATCAATCAAGATCCGTTGGAAGCAGAGGTACTTATTGAAGACTGGACAAGTTCAGATGATGAATCAAACACAAAGGAGAGTCATGGAGATTCAAAGATCAAGATGTCATCTGCAACTGTCAAATCTGAAATGCTTCCAAAACCTGAATCAAGACAAATCCGGATCTCACTCCCAGCTGCAAAACAGGCAAGCCATCCATCAAAAGCTCAAAAGAAGAAGCCTTCACCTCTGTCCATCATATCTCAAGTTTGTAAAAGATTTGAGAACAAGCAAGTGAAGATCTCATCTCCCATTCAACAAAGCAAAACAAAAATCAGGCAACCACCCACAACTCAACATAAGAAGCCACAAGTCTTGAAACAAGTTACTTCAAGTTCAAAGTAAACCCCACCCCCAGCTGCTCCACACGGGCCAGTCAAGCATCAAAAGCCATTCAAGGCTTGCTTTAAGTGTGGAAAGGATTATCATGTGCTCAAGAAATGCCCCAAAGGACATGCTTCGGACGGTAAAGGCAAACAGGTTTGCTTCTCTGAATTAGTGTCTAGAAAGAATCCTCCAAGTGGTAAAGGTAAACAGGTTTGTTTATTTGAATTTCAAGTTAATAATCATACATCATTGAATGGTCGGATGACGAATATTCCATCCCTACCTTCTCATGTGAAGCCGGTTTCACATGATTCAAAGATGAATGTGACCACATCATCAAAACCAAAATCTTTTTCCTCGGGGCTTAAACAGAAAATGATTTCCAAATTTAACTCTGTCAAATCGAAAATGTTTGAATCTAAACAAATTTGGAAAATTAAAAGAAAAGAGGAAAATGGAATAGATGCAAGAACAGATTGTGCGCTTAAACAAGTGTTTTACACCAATGAAAATGGAATGCCCAGGACTACGATGGCATGGGTTTCCCTTTCTAACTAATCTGTTAATGAGTGCAGGAGCATTTTAGGAGGACTGTTAGTAATCCGGTTTACTGACAGAAAATGTTCCTTATTTAAATTTGAGGCGGAACAAACAGGTTACGGTTCTGGTATCTTATCCACATTCTGGATCTTTCTTTGATTTTCACAGCCACTGTATTTTTCTTGATAACTCATTTATAAATCTTTTGATAGGGTAATATGGAAGGCGTTTCTTTGGTAATTTCTGTTTTATATATAGTAGATAGTAAAAAAAAGAAGGTGAGGGAGCCTAACATTTTTACTTGTATTTCTGATCAAGTTTTCACATCCTTTTGAGGTCGCTCTTGTGTCTTTTGAAAATTTCAATTTTGTGCTGAAATAGAAATTTTTGGGGAGTAATATCACAAATGAATATCTTTTGTCCAAAATTCGTTATGTGTAAATATTTTGTGTCTTTTGAAGGTTTCAGGTTAGTATGGAAAGCACCTAAAGGAGGATGTTGATTTGTGCAATGATGTGTCATAGGCTCAGCCCGAATACAATTAGACAGCAATTATGTGATCAAATTAAAGTCAATAAGAGCTCGGTGATAAGGAGCACTTTCACAGATATTTGGCCTGCACAAAGTGATAAGTTTTGACAAACAGGGGCTGAGAGTATTTGGTTGTGCCTAAATAAAGCTTGCATGATCTTTATATGCTGTGTGGGTAATCAAATGAACTGTAAATCTGAAAAAGTAGGCCCTCTGGTTATAAACTAAATTCTCATATGCTAGTAGTGTTAAGACCTATCTCTGGTTGCATGATAAGGTTTTTCTCTTCAGATAGACTTCTAGTGATAAAACTTGAACATCTGGTAATGATGCAATAAAATCAGCGTGGAGTAAAACATTTGTGAACTTCTTTGTTGTGGTGCCCACAGACCTGAAGTTTCACGCGAGGTCTCCTTTGTTGTAGTGAGCTACAAACCTGGAACAACTCAAGATGTACAAAAGATTCCCAATGTGGAACGTAACCAAATAATAAATTCCAAAATGGAATACAATAGAAGATTCCTAAAGGGAACACCACCATAAGACTGTCCAGAAATGGATCTCTTTAAGCCCACTCCGCTGATTATATTGTAAGTGACCTGGTGTTGAAGGGACATTACTAGTATGTCTTGGCGAGAGCAAGGTCTATTGCGTTTCTTTGATGTGGGTCACATACCTGTCATATTTAACTAATCTAAACATGATAAAAATCACTGGATCGCTCGAAAAAGTAAGTCTGTTTAATGATCCAATGCCCACCTCCATACTGTCTATCTTTCAGGTCAAACTATCTAAATTCAATAAGCCATGATGTCAAAACAAGTTACTTTGCTAAATATCTATGGAAACCAAATTGCCTGAGTTTCTTCAAATCGAACTTAAAACATGATAAGATCATCACAGGTTGTTTGTTGAAAGGAACAAGGCATGAGTTTAAATGGACAAACATATTGACAATCTTGCCAAGTCTATGTTTCTCCGGATGGTCGCTCGAAACGCATTATCTGATTCCTTCATGAAAATTTCGTTTATTATCCTCATTTTATGTTTAGGTTCTTGAGTCTTGTTGGTCGTGTGTACCTTATGGGATGTGTTCTCTTTGTCTAAAATATTTGTGATCTTGTCGGACTCGTCCTCTCATTTTCAAATTTTTTATTTTATTTAAAATATATATATATATATATATCCAGAAAGATTTTAATTTCAATTTTTTTAAGTCTCCATATTATGCTATTAATATGCTATCATTTTCACATGAATTTCATGGGAAATTGCACACACAAACGAACACGGGTTCACTTGTTTTCATACACAGATAAACACGAGTTTATTTTGTTTAATGAAATGATCTAATGAGAATTTCGAGATTTTGTGTGTGATTGTTGTGTTACAGATATTTGCTGCAAATGATGGCCGATCATCAGTTGAGCAAAGCACCTGACCAGAGAACATGTTCCTCAAAGTTTGTAAAAGATACCGAGCTAGGAATCCTCCTCCTACATCTTCTAAAGCACTCAAGAAAACTTTGTTGGAAAGTAGTTTCAGATTTTAAGAAAGGATGCACGCAAAAAGGGGGAACTTGTGAGATAAAAGGATCTTCAGCAACATAATTTGGCAAGCATCAGTCTTGGGGGAGTTTTGTTGGAGCTGAAATTAAGACTGAAGCTTACCAAATTGAAGATTTAACTGTATTGACTTATCGGTGCTAAACATGATGCAAGACGTTGATAATAATAGACTATGGGGGAGTATTGTTGACCTGAATTGCAGTCTAATATTATCAACACAGTCAAAGTCAACAAAAGTCAACGTCTACGGTCAAAGTCAACGCAAAAGCCAAGACGACGCGTTCGGGACGAAGATTAGAGCCAAGACGTTGAAGGAGACGGAGTTTTATTGTTAATAAATATAATTTGTGTCAACAAATTATATTTAATAGTTTTCGTCATTTTTAGTATTTTATATAATATATATATTTTGTCTTTATGACAAAATATATATTAGACTAAACATTAGGGTTTTATTTGTATTATTTCCATTTGTCATGTTTTAGTCTAAGTTTAAGGTCCTAATTGTCATTAGTCCAAAGTGTCATTAGGCTATAAATAGTAAATGGCAATTAGGGTTTTTTAGGGGCTTGAATGAGCATGATTTGGGGTCTTTTCTTTGTAAACAAAACCTGATGCAAATCAAATGAATCAAATGGGTTTTATTAGTGTGTTCTTCATCTAGTTCATCAAATTTTATATCTTTTGATCCAAATCTTCACCAAATTACATGATTCAATAGTGTTATGGGATCAACAATAATATTTGGTGGTACATAGGCTAATGTTTATGTAATTTTTAGAACTAATAAATACATTTTTAAAGTATTCAAATATTTTCCTCAAAAGTCCATATTTATAAACTTGATTGTAAATAAACTAACATCATATAAAATAATCAAACTGATTTTTCTTATAATGCTAGTTTATTATTAATAAATTTTCTTCATTTTAATTGACTAAAATAGTGCAAATATACGAAACAATAAAAGTTTTAGGTGCTAGAGTAGAATCCACAACCTTCGTGTTCATGATTAACAATACCACCCACTACACCAAGCACACTATTTATTAAACATTTCTTTTTTATTTGATTGTATTCTCATATACAATCATCCCCAAATCACATTTGAAATTAAGAACCATAATTCCCAAATTACCTAATAAAGAAACGATTTGTGATAGAATTGGATTAGGGATTTTACTAAGCATCTCATAGTGAATTAATGAATTTGGAATCGATCGATTAAACTTGCATACGACTGTGGTGAGATCGAAGTCCCTCAATTTGCAATGATAGAGTATATTAATGAATGGATTAGCTTCTGCAATGTATGAGAAATGAAACCCCTACCACAACTCTAACCAATGATGTCGAAAAGATGAAAAACTGTGATGGGTTTTGTAGATATGAAAGATGAATTTAGTTGATAATTAGACCAAGCATTTGATGCAATTGAACCAGAGAACATGTTTACAATGATATCGAAGAGGTTTTCGTAATGGCTTTAATGAATTGAGTGTTAGATTGACGAATAGATAATTGGGTTTTGGAGTTACGGTTTTAAAAATCAATATAAACGAGGATTTGTTTGACGAATTGATGATTGAGTGCCCACTATGGGTTTGAAACACGATTCTATACGTTTTACCGTGCATAAATTTGGTTAAAAACAACAAATTTTGACACTTTGTACTTCACCTGAGTCCGGCTGCGGGTGACCGGGGAGTGTCACCGGATATACGAGGGTATGCGCAAGGGGGAGGGTTTGGGTTAAAAGTAACAGTTTGGCCCTTATGGTTTTGTGACGGTGTTGATTTGTCATAATAACTTTAATACAAGTTTAAAAGTTGACAGTTTTTGCCTAAAGTTAATTAAATTCTCATTTTAACCAACTAACCTAACCACGTTAGCTTGTAATGTTTATAAAAATGACGTCTTTAAACATCATTTATCTTTTTTTAAAACTGCAATTTTCATCATTTATCTTCAAAAAGCGCTCAAACTATCCGTTTTGTTAGCTTTTTGTAACAAGTTTCGTCATTTAGACTAACTTTCGTTAACTTTTTTCGTTAAGTGAATGGTATGTTAGTCTTTTTACTCCTAAAGGACCATTTATGTAACTTTAAACTTAAAGTACAAAAACGTTTTCTTAAGATTAAACTGCAATTTTCATCCTTTATCTTTTGACAAAACTACAAAAACGTCCTTTATCTTTATCTTCATATAGCTCTTTGTTTGTATAAACAATATTTTATATATAAACTTTTATTCCAATAAAATAAGTTTTCTTAAGATTAAACTTAAATTGTATATAAAATTTATAAAATAAATTTAATCTTAAGAAAACTTATTTTATTGGATTAAAAGTTTATATATAAAAAAATGTATAAAAACAAAGAGCTATATTGATGTCTAATTAAGTTAAATGATACATTTAATATCAATCTTTATATTAATTTGTTTTAACTTAACGTGTAATATAGTTGTTTATATAATATTCAAAAACTTTATATGTAATAATTGTTATATATAAAACTATGATATATTAAACCAAATACTAGATATTGTTTTTTTTAAGAATTAAACACACATATATATATATACATATATATACATAGAATCTATAAAAATATATAAAGAAATTATTGTATTAATTAAAAGATGATCAAATTGCAAAAATGGTCCTTTAAGTTTAAAGTTACATAAATGGTCCTTTAGGAGTTAAAAGACTTACATACCCTTGACTTAACGGAAGTTAGTCTAAAGGACGAAAATTGTTATAAAAAGCTAAGGTAAAGGATGATTTAAGCGCCTTTTGAAGGACGTTTTTTGTAGTTTTGTGATTTGCTAAAAACGGTCTATAAAAATAACTAACCTAAGACTCTATCTAGACACTCGAGTTAAAAACCAATTAACCCTAAACTAGACCTAGCAGACAGGTAAATGTACCTATCGACTGGAGTATAGTCTACGGAAGATCGAATATCGAACCCAAAGACACTATGAATAACGAAAACTAAACTGAAAAGGAATTTAATTGGACTGGTAGGGGGTTTCTAATAACCTAAGGACAAAAAAATAAATTTTAATTAATAAACTAATTTAAAGACGAAAGTAGAACTTTTGAGAAATTCAAAGATGACAAGGATACTATCTAGGTGAATCCTAGATGTAACACATGGATTTGGTTTGGTTAAAAGAGCGTTGATTGAACCGATTTTCTAAGAATGCGAACCTAAAGGAACATAAAGGATCCTAGATCATTCTCTGGGTGAGACCATAATGAATCCTATAGGCACGTGTTAAGCTATATCGGGTTGGTCAGATTATCTCTCGATCTCACTAACGACACTAGCATACCCTAATGATAGTTAATCTCTCGATCTAACTAACACAATACACTTTCATGCAAGGGGTAATAGGTAGATGAATTAAAAGACACAATTAACAATGTAAGCAAGTAATCTAGGTAAACCTCCTCTCGGACCGTTTAAACCCTAAAGCTTAATTACAAAGACTAATTGACTAACTTTAATCTTTCGATCTTAAGTTAAGTAGCTCATTTATTGCAATTCATCAATTCAAACCTATTCCTTTGGTTACTACCTCTAATAAACTACCAACTAGTCAAAGACACAAAGTAATCGACCTAGATACGGAAAATTCAACGACAAACATTAAACATTCACGTATGGAATATAGAATTAATCAATGATAAGCATTAAACAAACATCACACGTCCATTAATTCATCAATATGCACTTTAAACTAGAATCAAAACCATCAAACCTTCAATTATCCAAAACCAAAACCAAAATTAACAACTATTCATCATCCTAGATAGTACTACGAGTTTAGCTACTCATTATCATGTTTGAAATCAGTAAATAAAACAAACACATCAAACAAAACATAAGTTCAAATTCTAAAAACCCGGATTGAAGACGAAAGCATAAACCGAGCAACGTTCGTGACTTGATTGACGATCCAATCTTCAATCCTAGCTTCTCCCTTACTTCTCTAACCCTTCAAACCTCCAAATGTTGTGTTTTTTATGCTATGGGACGACTGGAAGTCGAACTACTCAACTATGGTTTATAATGTTGTTTAAATAGCAAAAACTAAAAATTTCCTGAATTTCCACCCGACGCGATACGCGCACGAGGAGGCCCCTCCCGCGCGTATCTCGTTGCAGGAATCCGTCCAGAAAGTTTATTTTCTTGCTCTCGTTTCTAGCTCCAACTCTTCTCTTATGCTCCACTTCATTCCTTTAACTCATTTTCACTTCTTTAAGCACCAAAACACCTACATAAGAAACATGTGATTAAGATCCATCTCTCATTCAATAAACATTATAAAAACTACCCGAAACACATGCATTAAACCCGAATATTAGACGAAAACTATTAACTAAACCATAAAGTCTTGGCTCAGTTGTTTTACTTTGCTTTTTTTTTTTTGAATTTGGCTACATTGAGCTCTTTTATTCAAGTTGCTACTTTGAGCATTTTCAGTCTATACCATGTGGACATTGTATGCGGAGCGCCACTTCTTTCACAAGAAGCGTGCTATTAGATCCTATTCTGGCAGTTATCCTTAACTAGTGTAAGTTCTAAAGCCTACAATGGTGCCTAAGTTTCTTAGTTAAGGCATCCCTGTTTCTCCTAAGATGATAACCCACGAGATATCTTGATTTAATTAGGTAATTATTAGAACACCTGAAGAAAAACCTTTCAAAGCTAATTGAGTCACCGATTGATTACCAATTGACTAATCACTTGTTTTCCAACCAATTTTTTTTATTTCAAAACCAATTCACAATTCTACTATCATTTTCCATTTAACTGCAACACTTTTTCAAAAACATTTTCAGATTTTTTTATTTTTTTTTGTATTTTTCTAACATGTTTTGACTTAACTAACTAGACTAGACAACAGTCTCTCATACCCACACTTAAACGACATATTGTCCCTAATGTGGCCCGAAAGACGACTCAAAATAAAAACAGAAACATAAACTAGAATACTAAAAACTAAAAGTAAAAAGTAAAAGGAACAAACTCCCCTGATAATAATGCAGCTTTGCCTTAGAAGTCTCGTTCCCGACGATCGTATAGCATTTCATTCGTAATCGTCCTCTAATAGCAACTAGTTAATAGCAATTCAAGATATATATATATATATATATATATATATATATATATATATATATATATATATATATTTCTCATAATAGATATTTTGTTGTTAAAGAACTATCCGAATTCCTAAGAAAATACTTTAAAACATTTGTCACAATTTTTAAAGTATAAAAGTCCATATTATTCATAAACCATTACTTATATGTCTTGGTTTATATATTTTTAAAAGTATTAAAAAGATATTTATAATAGTTAAATTTCATAAAACGAAACCCATATATAATCATGGTTTTAATATATTTATAAGAATTGAACATTTATGGAATATATATATATATATATAGTGTAGTATTAGTTTTAGGTTAGTTATTTGGTTAAAACACTAGGTAGAAAAAGATTAAAAACTGTGAACAGGCCCTGGTTCGAACCCAGGACCGAAACAACCAACACAAACAAACCAGCCGCGCCAAGTTGTTTTGTTGTTTAAAAATGGAACAGAAATAGTTTTAACAAGTTTCAAAACAATACCCCAAATTACACATAAACCCTAGAACACAATTTCGCAAAATAGAACACGAATTCGATCATGAATCAGAAATTAAACATAGGGCTTTTGATCTACACCGAATCAAGATCATTTTGGTATATTAAACTTACTTGTTTGGTGTCAAATTGAATCGATTAAGACGAAGAACAATGACGACGGGTTGAAGGATCAAACACTGCAATTTCGATGATTTTGTGTGACGCCCGTCTTTCGACAAGCCCCACAGTTGGTATTCATAAGCACAAAAACAACCATAATTTAAATAAAATCTAAAATTTGCAGCGGAATACATGTGAAAACATCATTACATCTTCATAACTGTCTTAACTACTTCTTAGTAAACATTACAAAAGATAAATTTAATCTTAAAGGTGTATTCTTCAATGCCAGTCTTCAACAAGTCCCTAGCTCTCGCCAAGCAGCTCCCTAAGTCTTCAAACCTGCACGTCAATCTAACATGCATACAAAAGTCAGCTACGCTGAGTGAGTTCTAGTTTTACAACATCATTAGAGACTTTCCATAACATTCAAGTAATACACGTAAATAGCATCATCGTATTAGACATCACATTCGTATAATAGGTAGCATAATATCTTTGTCTTTGAATTAAGTCATCGTCGTGTCCTCTTTGGTCATAAGAGACCCATTCCGCGGTTCTTAACCGGTTTTATATGATCCCCAGTAGGATTCTTGACTGGTTTTATATGATCCCCAGTAGGATGCTTGACTGGTTTTATATGATCCCCAGTAGGATTCTTGACTGGTTTTATATGATCCCCAGTAGGATTCTTGACTGGTTTTATATGATCCCCAGTAGGATGCTTGACTGGTTTTATATGATCCCCAGTAGGATGCTTGACTGGTTTTATATGATCCCCAGTAGGATTCTTGACTTCCGTTAGGGCTTACGTTCGTTTATGTATTTCTATATATATATATATACAAGTATTCAATCACTTGTTCATACATCATCATCTTACATCGCATAATAAAGTCCAACAGTCCAGGAAACATCTCGGTATGCATGTTAGCCTCAAAATTTTGTTTTTAAAAGGAAGTGAGGTCTAGAACTCACCTGATTCTTAAGCGATCTTTGCTTGTTTGGACAAGGTTAAGGTAGTGGTTTTAGTGCACGATTTGCATTTAAGTTATTATGAAAAATCGTCATTTCTTTCTTAGTGTCACAAGCAGTGTCGCACGTAGTGTCGCAGGTAGTGTCGCTAGTAGTTTCGCATAGGCGAACCACAGTGTCGCATGCTGCTTCAGCAGCACCTCCACTTGCAGTGTCGCAAGGCTCTTGCCCAACTTTCGTTGGGACTTAAACTACTGTTGCAAACACACCCGACACACGTCCAAAAATCAAGTCATCATAGTGTTGGAAGATGAACACTAGTGTCGCATCAAGAACACTAGTGTCGCAAAACGCTGACGCAGCTCGTTTTTCAGCCAAAAATCCTTGTTTTGCAACAAAACCTCAAACTTTTTACGTCCAAAACCTTGGTTTATCATTTATATAACCAAATCTAAGCTTTTTCCATGATTTTATCCATAAAAATGCAACCTTTATTGATTTCTTTGAAACTTTTGAAAAACTTAAAAACTCCATTAATGGCCAGATTTGTTTTGTGTTTTGAAAACATGTTTTAGGGGATGATTCTTACCTTGATTACCAGTTGTTTAACACCTTTTTCCTTCAGATTAACGATTGGTTTACCAAAAATTTTGGTTTTCTTCTTCTTTGCCCTTTTCTTTCAAAAACAAGGGTTTTTTTGTGTGTGTGTGTTGTGATGGTGGAGAATGTGAATGGTAGCTGGAAAATGTTGTTTAAGTAGTAGGGTTTCCATAATGGGGTAGGGTTTTAGGTGGGCTTCGGCTTTAATTAGGTAATTAGGCTATTTTAGGCAAGTATCTTAACTAAACCACTTCCATTTTGGGCCTAATTCATTTTTTCATCTTTAATGGCCCATAATTACATCATTAACAATCATATGTCGTAAACGTCATGCACCATTTTAAACACAGTTACTTAAATGCACATTCAAATAAGCGTAAGCACGTAATTAAGTCTACCATAAAAATCGGGGTGTTACATTTTGATTGCAATTAGAATTTCAGAGAGTGAAAACGAGTTATAGGGAGTGATTTGGCCAAAGGAATTTATTTAATTTCATCAATAAGTTGCCGAATGGGTTTCGAGTTGAATGACGAGTTAAATGTGATTAATTGGGTGTTAATTGGATGTTTTTAATTCAATTAAACGTTGTAGAACAATTCCAATCGATCTTTTGACTGTTTTGATTACTTCGTTTTGCTGTTTTAATAGAATTGAGAAAATGGGTTTAAGGCCACAGTTTTAAAAGACGAACTAAAGCATGGATTGGTTGATTAAAAGGTAATTAGAAGTTGATAGCATGTTCGAAACTTACATAGGATCGTTTTGGTATATTTTAATCGAATTAAAAAGAGTTAAAACCCGGTTTTGAAGGCTCGCCAAAAAACGCAGGTTCCGGCCAAACCTGCTGGAATAGTGGAACTGGAAACACGGGGGGAATGGGGTGGTTTGGGTAATTTTCATATTTACAGTTTAAACCCTTATGCTTACGTTTGTTTTCTGTTTTGTTTTTTTTAACTTTATTTAAGTTTCAGAATATACATTTTTGACCCAAAGTTAATCTACAAAATATATTAACAACTAATTTAACCGAATAACGTTGTAACGTTTATGGAAATGACGTTTTCGTTTCATTAGTTCGTTTTTGACGTTGTAAGGTTATATTTAACCTTAAAAGCAATTACCCTTAAAATTTTTATAAAATCCTGTTTATAAAATACAATCTATATATTTTTGAGATTTATATATTTATTTAGTATACTTAGACGTTTCATGACGTAATTGGATCGATTAATTAAAGACGGGAAATAACATGGAATTCATTTCTATAATGATGCAACGTTACATTTCAGAAATTAAATACAAGAGAAATAAAATATAGGTAAATCTCGGGTTTGAGTCGGGTGTTCGGATTCGGGTTTGGGGCAGATGTCACACTATCTAGGTGAATCCTAGTTGTAACACATGGATTTGGTTTGGTTAAAAGAGCGTTGATGGAACCGATTGTCTAAGAATGCGAACCTAAAGGAACATAAAGGATCCTAGATCATTCTCCGGTGTGAACAAAATGAATCCTATAGGCTCGTGTTAAGCTATCGGGTTGGTCAGATTATCTCTCAATCTCACTGAGGACACTAGCATACCCTAATGATAGTTAATCTCTCGATCTAACTAACATAATACACTTTCATGCAAGGGGTAACATGTAGATGAATTAAAAGACACAATTAACAATGTAAGCAAGTAATCTAGGTAAACCTCCTCTCGGACCGTTTAAACCCTAAAACTTAATTACAAAGACTAATTGACTAACTTTAATCTTTCGATCTCAAGTTAAGTAGCTCATTTAATGCAATTCATCAATTCAAACCTATTCATATGATTACGACGCCTAGTAAACCACCAACTAGTCAAAAACACAAAGTAATCGACCTAGATATGGAAAATTCAACAGCAAACATTAAACATTCACGTATGGAATATAGAATTAATCAATGATAAGCATTAAACAAACATCACACGCCCATTAATTCATCAACATGCACTTTAAACTAGAATCAGAACCATCAAACATTCAATTAACTAAAACCAAAACCAAAATTAACAGCTATTCATCATCATAGATAGTACTACGAGTTTAGCTACTCATTATCATATTTGAAATCAGTAAATAAACCAAAGACATCAAACAAAACATAAGTTTAAAGTCCAAAAACCCAGATTGAACACGAAAGCATAGACTGAGCAACGTTCGTGACTTGATCAATGATCCAATCTTCAATCCCAGCTTCTCCCTTGCTTCTCTAACCCTTCAAACCTCCAAAAGTTGTATTTTTTTATGCTATGGGACGGCTGGAAGTCGAAGTACTCAACTAGGGTTTATAATGTTGTTTAAATAGAAAAAGCTAAAAATTTCCCGAATTTCCACCCGACACGATACGCGCACGAGGAGGCCTCTCCCGCGCGTATCTCGTAGGAGGCATCCGTCCAAAAAGTTTATTTTCTTGCTCTTTTTTCTAGCTCCAACTCTTCTCTTGTGCTCCACTTCATTCCTTTAACTCATTTTCACTTCTTTAAGCACCAAAACACTTACATAACAAACATGTTATTAAGATCCATCTCTCATTTAATAAACATTATAAAAACTACCTGAAACACATGCATTAAACCCGAATATTGTACGAAAACTATTAACTAAACCATGATGTGTTAGCCACACATCATTTTGTCAAAATAATTAAAAGTTGTTAAGTTCAATTTGACATTTTTAATGTAATTGATTTAATTTCAATTTACATTTTACAAAATTACACAATCATTTGAACTAAAAATGGAAATCCACGAGTATGAATGCCGTTAAAAATTAAAGGCTATAATATTTTATAACTCATTTACTTTTGAATCTTCACATGCGGACCACCCAAGATAATATTAATTGAAGATATGGATCACATGGTTGGATGAATCAAAAGAACTCATAATTGAACTTGAAGCGGTTAAGTGTTTTAGAGGCAAACGGAATTTTGAAAGGAATCATATAAACCTAAAGCTGCTAATATATAATCAAGAAATGTGTGACGGCAGGAGGACGTGGACGACATGTAAAACCCCGATTTTCATGGTAAGACATCTTTACGTGATTATGCTTATATAAATGTGCATTTACATGATTATGATTAAAATAATGTATGACGCTTATGATATATGCTATGTTTACGAAAAATGTGGTGATTATGAATAATAAGATGAAAAACGAAAATGATTATAAATGTACGAGAATGTGAAACGTAATGACCAATTACTTGATAATTAGAAAATGGAACGATTAACGAAGAGGTTATGATGTAAATTTTTTTTTACTGAACGATGGTAATTATGGGCCATTAAGGGTAAAAGAATGAATTAGGCCCAAAATGATAAGTGGATTAGTTAAAATACTTTCCTAAAATAGCCTAATTACCTAATTAAGGCCCAAAGCCCACCTAAAACACTACCCAATATGGAAACCCTACTATTTAAACCATCATTTCCAGCCACCATCCTCACTTCACCATCTTCACAACAACACACACAAACCCTAATCTCTTTTGAAGAAAATTAAGGCAAGAAAGAAGAAAAACCCAAGTTTTTGTAAATCAAGAGTAAATATGAGAATAAGAGGTGTTAAACAACAGGTAATCAAGGTAGAATCATCCCCTAAAACATGTTTTCATAACTCAAGACGGATCTGGCCATTAATGGAGTTTTAAGGTTTTCAAAAAAGTCTCAAAAAGCTTAGATTTGGTCATATAAATGATAAAACAAGGTTTTGGACGTAAAAAGTTTGAGATTTGGTTGAAAAATGAAGATTTTGGGAAAAAACCGAAATGAAACCCTGTTTTGCGAAACTGTTGTTCATTTTGAGAAACTGTAGTGTCACCTATGCGACACTATAGTGTCACCATTGCGAAACTGTAGTGTCTCATGTGTCTGAGATTTGTATTTGTGTGTCTGAGTGTGCATAAGTCCCAACGAAAGTTGGGCATGAGCCATGCGAAACTGCACGAGACACTAGCTGAGACACTAGCTGAGACACTAGCTGTGACACTAGCTGCGACACTAGTTGCGAAACTAAAGAAAAATGACATTTTTCCGCACTAACTTAAATGCAGATCGTGCACCAATACCACTACCTTAACCTTGTCCAAACAAGCAAGATCACCTAAGAACCAGGTGAGTTCTAGACCTCACTTTTGTTTCGTTTTAAATGCGTTTTTGAGGCTAGCATGCATACCAATATGTTTATATGATTATCCTACGTGGTGAAGAGTAAGTGAATAAATACGTGTTGACCAAACGAAGAGTATGTATAGTAATGATAGTATAGAGACAGTAATCCGGCTGGGGATTTACAATACCAGTGAAGTGACACCACTAAAGTGGTAGACTCCGTAAGAGTCGAAGTGTTACGATCCGGCTGGGGGTTATAATACCAGTGAAGATGTTATATATACCGGTAGACTCCACACTACAAATAAAATGCCATACAGTGACATACAAAAAATGTCACAAAAAACCATAAAAATGCCACTAAAGACTCATACAGGAATGTGCAGCACACAAAAAAAGTGCCACCAAAAGCTGTGTCGCTAAAGCTTTTAGTGACACTTTTTTATGTGCCACTCATTTCTGTAAAATGTTTTAGTGGCACTTTTTTTTGCCACTATAATAGCTACAAAATGATTATACTAATTTAGTGGCACTTTCTGTTTTGCCATAAAAAGGTTTTTGTGGCTTATATTTTGTGTCAATAAAACATATTTTTACTAAGATACATACTATTAATGGCACAAATACATCATAATTTTCAAACCTATAAAATTATGATATCATAACTTACATTATAGTTTCGATCGAAAGCATATTCCAAATCTTAGAAATCAAAATTATCTAATAGCCAACAAGTTTCAAACATATTTCAAATGTTAAAAAAAAAATCAAAATCATCTTTCGAGTGAACTCTATCCCAAGCAATCCATAAATCTTGTTATCTCTATTCCACCAAGGCTTCACATTTTTTCAACTCTGTTTTCACCCTCTTGACTTCTTGAAGATGATGATTCGTTACCATAGGCTAAAGAACCAATACGAGATACCTAATAAGTATAAATTAATGAAAATAAATGTTAATACAAAGTAGTAAGGAAGAGCAAGTATAAGCAAGCTAAAATTAATGTAAATGGGAAACAAGTCAAACAAGTAATAGATGCATTAGCTAAACAACAAACGCGCAAACAAGTAATACATACATTAGCTAAACGGACAACGGGTCAAATAAGTAATACATGCAGTAGCTAAGTGAAAAAAAAGGTCAAACGAGTAATATATGCATTAGCTAAATGGCAAACAGGTCAAACAAGTAATATACGCATTAGCTAAATGGCAAACATGTCAAACGAGTAACATATGCATTAGCTAAATGGAAAATTGATCAAACGAGTATTATATGCATTAGCTAAATGGCAAACGGGTCAATTAAGTACTATATGCAATAGCTAAATGAAAAACAGGTCAAACAAGTACTATATGCATTAGATCAATGGAAACGAGTCAAATAACTAGTAAATGCATTAGCTAAATGACAAACGGGTGAAACAAGTAAAAAATTATATTTTCTTCATTTTATTCGTATTACTGATGCATAGATGTCTACAAGGAGACTTCCTATAGCATAAGGGTTATAGAGATCAAGTCTAATCCAATACTTGACATCATTATGTGTAGGAGATATGATTGTGTAAAATCAAATGAATAGTATGATGTTGTCTTCACCTTTTTCCAGATTGTTTAGACCAACTTTTCTATGATCATAAAGAAGCATGAACTACTAACTAAAATAAGTGTTCAGCACTATCAAAAATGCAGTTTGAATTCGAACAAAATCAACTTGACTAAATATTCACCAAATAGTCACTATGTTGTAACTCTAGCCTCCAAATCACAATTTAGTTCTAGTTTGCGTGTAGAGTTCATGGGTATAAGATATCAAACAATAAGCAAAATCAATGATCAAACATATTCATGAGAGTAGGCAAACTATTTGGAGTGTAACCTGGCATCTATGTAATTTAATCCATCATTGACATTATTTACTCACGTTATCTACCAACAACACTCAATCTTACAAACCAACCTGGATGTCGATGAGGCAGAGAAATCAGCCACCACAAATAAAAAAGCAAGTCTTGAACTTGTGCAGTTGTACCTCAGCATATGACTTTGTTTTTAAATGGCTGTAGCATAACAATATTAGATTTTGAATGAGTACAAAGATTCTTCAATCATTCTACATACACACAAATTTATACACTTACTGCTGCATAACATACACACAAACAGTCGCATACTGATCACATACATATTATTACTCGACATATAACTTATATTTACACACAATGATTCTACATATATACATACCGTAAATACATCTACTATTATATATTAGGATTCTTATATATATATACATACTCGCTGTTTCCTGGTTCATATAGGTACACCAACACATATACCTATATACATCTTATGTCATTGTTAATTTTGCTGCACACATACACTACATATATAAGAACATACACACAATTACACCAACACAACACATTCACGTTCATACATATATATACATCAACAACCTTTACATACTGCTGATTCATATACATACCACGCATTCATACACACACAACGCATACTTTCTGCTTATTTACATACACATATTGACACTCACATAACACATATACTACATACATACATACTGTAACATACTAGCATACACACCTCAATATATACATTCACACATATACCTACACTTACCTTACCATGGTTCAATACAAACACACATATAGACAATTACACATATTTCTGTTATTTCCTGTTGTAACTATACTTACACTTACCATGGTTCAATACAAACACACATACAAACACTTGCTGCTGCTTTGTACGTATGCATACATATCTACCGTGCTACTGTAGTTTTATCAAAATATACAGAAATACCGATCACACTATGGTTGCCACTATATACACACATAAAAACATCTTATACGCACACTGTTGTAAATTCATACATACACTCACACGTATACATCAGCATATAAGCATACAAATACACAATCATCCATAATCTGTTAACCGCATTCTAAACCTTTACTCGAAAACACAGATTCGAACTCACCGGAGATGACGAGGAAGAGGTGCTCGAGGGGGGGGGGGCGTTTGTAGCGGCTGCTGCTTCTACTCTTCGCGTCGGCTGGAGAGACGATAGTGTTGATCTTGTGCGGCTGATTTAAGGTTTGTGCTTGTGTCGATGGGGTAAGGAAGATGCAGAGAGAGATGTTCGATCTTGTGTTGTGTCGATGAATCATAAAGGAAGCGGGTAAGGTTGGGATTAGGGTTGGGTTAATTAATTTAATTACACCTTTCGCCTTTATACAATGCTAGGTTATTTAATTTAGCTTTTAAGTTAATTGTTTAGTTTAGCTATTTACAACTTTAACCTCAAACTTAATAAATATTGAACGGAATAGTTAAAGAGTAGTTAACGGTGTTAACCTGAATTTGCAGGTTGTCACAGGTAGTTCCACTTACTCTATAACCCTTTTTCCTTACCTAACTCGATTAATTTCCCTCTCTCTGAAAAAGTACACAGACAGAAAGGAAACGTGGTTTAAATCCGTAGATACGTGAATGGATGGCTAGAATCATAAAAAACACTATACGTTTCACTCTCCTATATTAACGTATTAATAATAATTAATAATAATAATAATAATATTAATCGGACAAACCTTAGGATGTTAAAAAATAATAAAAAAATGTATTTTATTAAATAAACAATCATATATATAATAAGTGGCATAAAGTTTTGTATCACTAAAAGTTGAGTCAAGTAATATGACACGCATAAAGTGCCACTAAACACTTAAATTAGTGGCACAATAGCTAGGTGCCACTAAAAGTGTGTCAGACACATGAAAAGTGCCACTAAAACCTAAAATAGTGGCACGAGAGTTAAATGTCACTAAATGTGTGTGTCACTAAATGGCATTTTGTTTGTAGTGCCATGAGAGTCGAAGAGTTATGATCCAACTGGAGATTTTAATACCAGTGAAGAATCGTTATATTGGTAAACTCTATAAGAGTTGTAGTTACGTACTAGATAACGATGTTACATACGTGTAATACAAGGAAGATATGAAATTTACTAAATGACTTTACCTTTAAAACTAGAACTCACTCAGCGTAGCTGACTTTTGTATGCATGTTTGATTGATGTGCAGGACAAAAGAATAAGAGAGCTGCTTGGCATGAGCTAGAGCTAGGAATCACATATGAAGACTGGCATATCTGAAGACGAACTTTAATGAACTTACTATATTTTGAAAGATATTTTGAGTTAATTTAAGACAATTCTATATCTATGTAATGATGTTTTGTCGATAAATTCCGCTGCAATGAAGTATTTATTCAATGTATGATTGTTTTATGCTTATGAATACCAACTGCGATGTTTGCCGAAAGGAGGGCGTTACAAGTTGGTATCAGAGCCAAAGTTTGAGAGAAAATGGATAAAATATTTTCAAAAAAAAACCTAATACTTAAACTGAAAATGGGACCGAAGTTAGAATGCCAGTCTGCTAGCTCCACGCCAAGAGGTAAAGGATGAACATCAAGGAGCTGTATATGACGTGATTATGCAACTAAAAATGAAAGAGGTCATGAATCTTATATTAATGTAAATAGTAATGATGCTGTAACATGATGAGGAACTGTGCCTGTAGGCAATAGGAAAATAATTGATATGCTTGTAGAAATTTAGTGTGTTACGAACAGGTATTAGGAAAGTAGAGGAATAGGTTTAGTGCCTATAAATGTTACGTGCTCTATACGTGTTTAAATGCTCTGGCATGTTTTATGTGAACTAGACTAGGTTTGAATACTAACGGGACTCAGGAGGGGTATGTTTAGAACGTGAGCAGTAAAGTAAGTAGTTAATAACAACTGGCCATTGTCATTAGGAATTTACAGTACTTATCACGTCCTGAATTACTCTGACTGATGAACGTGAGTGTCTGAATCTTATAGGAAGTAAGAAATGGCACCCAAGAGAATGACTAGATTCTCTACCAAGGCTGCTAATGCTAAGGCAACCAAAGTCCCTGAAGGGAAGCGTAGGAGAAAGCCCACAAAGATGAATGTTGTGACCGATCCTGAAATCGAAGTTGAGGTTGCACCAACCTCCGAGCTTGAACAAAATTTGAAGGATGCTGTCGCACATGAAGTGCACCAGGTCCTGACTAATGTTATGCCTTCGGTTCTGAAGGAAATGATGAAAGAAATGAAGAAATCCGAAAAGAAGGAACCCGCTAAGAAGAGTGTGAAGGGTGATGACGAGGAATAGGAGTCTGAGGAGGTAGAAAGAGAGATTGAGTTGTCTGATGACTCATATTTTGAGTAGTTCTAGATTAACCGAGCTTGGATCTAGATCTGAGATTGTTTGGGGATGTTATTTGCGATCAGTGATGCGGAATCTCACTAATCACGTATTGATGCTTGAATGTTCATGAAGATCAATGCAAGGTATGATGAAGATTGATGATAGTATGAATAGGTGAATTGTATTAGATCTTTGTGAAGGTTACAAAGGATATGGAATGAAATGTAGGCAACTCTCTTTTAACAAATGACCTAGGTGATGGTATTTATAGTCTATACCTTTCACCTTACAATGTAACCTAACCACGTGCAGTTAAGCACAAACGCGCATTTAAGCACGAAACGATTACACAAATATTCTAAGACAAATACAAATTATGAACGTCTTCACCCGTGCTTGCTCGTGATGATGCTCGATATCTTCACTCGCTTATATTTGGAAAGTGACATCTTCAAATAACCCCAACAGTACTCCCCCTAAGATGACACTTTACAAATCTGACATATTAGCTTAAATCTTCATGTGGCGAGTATAGAGAGCAACTTAAAGTTTTGGTATGCATTATCTTCAAGAGGACCCAACAGTACCTCCCCTAAGATGATGCTATCAAAACTCTGTCTTTCAACAAGCAATATGCATCCTTCTCTCCCTTTTGAGTAACATCAGAGGCTATGGAAAGAGATAAGCAGAGAGTAGATTCCGGTGAATCTATATATCAGCAACGGCATCTTCTTCAACGGTTGAAGTAATTTGCGAAGACTTCTTTGACTTAGTACACTCCCCCTCAACTTTTGCTTTAGAGGTTAACGGGATCTGTGTATGAGATATTAAGAGGAGGATTCTTAACACTCAGCAATCTGACTTGGAGATCTTTGGACTGGAATCAAGCTTGAACAGGAACATCTTCAAGTCGCGTGGAAGCTTGTTCTGCAATGGAAACAATTCCTGCAACTCAAAGAAAAACATTAAAACTCAGGCAATAATGTGCATTTATCATCAATGTAAAGATTAAGTTCTCAATCGGATGAGATATTGCTTGATGAACAACTCCAACATCAATAACACATGTTAAACTGCCAACACAAAAGAAAAATATTAAAATGACAATCTTTTTGGTGTTTTTGAATTTTTCAATGTTTTTGATATTTTTGGAATTTTCTCTTTACATTCTGAATCTTTAACCTGCAATGAGATCATACCAGCAATTAATCCAACACATGTGAAGTAATTGAGTGATGAATTGTTGAACAAATCAATTAGCTCGAAGTGACACACTTACCTTTTCTATTCTTGATGATCAATTAGGTTGATTAGGAATAAGTTTTGAGTGACCCATACTTTGCACATTAGAAAGTTATACACCTCATCTAAATATCCTGAGAACAACTCAACACGTCAGGTCACTTACAATCATAAACAGTGTGGAATTTGGGTTCTATTTGGATTTGGTCCACTTTGAGACTTCTTTTGAATTCCTTTTTGGAAATTTTCTTTTTTCCTATTGTTCCCCTTGGGAATCTTCTGAATTCCATTTTGGAATTTGATTGGTGACGGTCCACATTTGGGACTCTTTTTGTTCCATTTTGGAATCTTTTGCTGCATCTTGAAGCTCAAAAGAGACTTCGTGTGAGACTTCAGGTCTGTGGGTACCACAACAAAGAAGCTCACGATGCGGTTCATCACACTGAATAGATTGCATCATTACCCGATGTAATTTGGATGCTTCACGAGATATAAATTTGATTTGTATAGAAAATACATATGCACTAAGATATGTTTCAACCACAAAAACTCATTAGAATTTAGTTAAATCATCAAAGAATATACTTTTTCAGTCTAATTGTCTGAGCTGTCTCGCACATCAATTTTCACGCTTCAGTCTTTATTGTTTAAAATGATGCGTTGAATAACTCTAGTGTACTATCATTTCTCATGTACGTGCAAGTAGATTCAACATATTTTTGGATTTTTCTAATTTTATCATATTTTTTTTCATATTTTTTTTAATAATGATTTCTCCCCCTAAACTTTTAAATTTCTAAGAAAATTGAAAGTTTGATGAAAAGAAAATGGCACATATGTTATCAACGTATGAAGAGTGCATGCAATATACTTAATCTAAGCAGACGAAATGAAACATCGGTTGTTTCTTGCACTGCCATCATTGTTTGATTTTTGAAAATGTTTTTAAAAATTCCTTCAATGATTCCTTTTTGTTTCCAACTCCATTTGGCGTCAGTTGCATCGAAGGCATCATGAACAAGATTCAGTATCTTGTCATGATAAGGGATCAGCCACGGTATTCTTTTCTTTGTTTGACAGCCTCCATAACTGTCCCTAACACACTAACAAATTAGTTAGAGGGTGAAATCCAAGCCATTGCGGTCTTGGATTGTCCGAAATCATCAATATAGGTAACTTCTTGATAAATTGCATCTTCTGGTGGACCATCGATTGATAAAGCACGTTGCTCATCTTGAATCTTAACAGGTGTTTTTCTCCACAACTGTTTTAGTGTGGGACCAAAGGAATGCTTTGGTTTGGACACCCATCTGGAATCATTCATGGAAGATCTGTCATAGTCATTTCTAAACCTATTTTTCAAAAATTGGTTTTGTTGACTATTTTGCTTACGCAAAAATGGATTTGTTTGATTTTGTTTTCTTACAGATCTTGATTTCCATGAATCACTTGAATGATCACCATTAGAGAATTTAAAATCATAAACATACCTGTCAGAATGTGCCGATGATGAATTTCTTTGGACATACCTTCTCGGCTTCATCATTGAGCTTTTGTTGTAGAAGCAATCCTGAGTGTTGTGATTGACCATGTCACAAATGAAGCAATACTTGTTGTAGTAACATTCCATTGTGTTGTGGTTGTACATCTGACAGTTGGTGCAGTACTTGTTGTAGTAGCACTCTGATGTCCTGTGATTGTACATCTCACATATCTCGCAGTACTTCTGATGAGCCTTGAAGGGAGACTTCTTTCTTTGCTTTGGAGAAGTCTTTGCAGATGAAGCATGTTGATTCTGATGAGCTTTGACCTTTGAAGAAGCTGAAGTCTTGAACTTGTCACTTTTTGACCCATAAGGAAAGACACCTTGACTGTAGATACAATCAGATATATGATGAGTTTCAGAGTCACAGATTAAACAGTAGATGTTACTGTTTGAATCGCTCGGGGATTCGGAATATTGAGACTTTGAAGTAGAAGGAGTCTGTGGTGTAGAATCAGATGAAGTGGCCTTTGTCTTGTTCTTCTTGGCTTTGCTTTTCTTTCTTCTAACCTTCTTCTTCTTCTTCTTCTTCTTCTTTGACTGAACCTCTTGTGTCTTTTCTTCTTCTTCTTGAGAAGATAGTGATCCAACAATTCCGGTTGGCACTAATCCCTCATCTTTCTTTTCAACAGACTTTCCTTTTTCGACTTCTTCTTTGATAAACACAAGATCAGATTGTGATCTGTTGAGTTTATCAGTGAGCTCCATGAGTTGAACATTCAGATTATGCTTTTCGGTAAGCATTGAATCAACATTCTGTGTAAGAGATTTGAGTCTATCTTCACACAATTGGTGATCTTTTTGTAGACTTGCTTGCTTCTCTTGTTCTTCTTGCAGTTTGTTTTTCAGAATGTTGTTCTCTGAATTGAACATCTCAGACAACTTCTTCAACTTTGAATTTCTGCTTGAAAATCGTTGATCACTCTTGAAAGATGTTCATTCGATTTTTCAGCTTCCTTTCTGATGTTCATTGCATCTTTTTTTTTCCTTGAGCAACTCTTCGAGAGATGTGATTCTTTGATCAGATATTCGTGTTGTTCTTTCAGATTCTTGTGCATGGTTTCTTCTTTCTTTAGTTTATCACAAATCCAAAGTGAATATAATTTTCACTCTTCAACTTGTTCAACACATTCTTTGGTGCACATCTTTTCTCTTTTATTTTCTTCTTGGATCACCGGTAACATGCCTGTTGAATTTTTTTTTTTTTTTTTTAGAGACGGGTCACTGTTGGGACGGGTAACTGTTGGGACGGGTCAACAATTGGACGGGTCAACAATTGAGACGGTTGAACAGTTGAGACGGGTGACAATTGAGACGGGTCACTGTTTGGTCGTGTCAACAACTTGGGACGGCTGAACAGTGTCTTCACCCGGCTGAATAGTGTCTTCACCCGGCTGAATAGTGTCTTCACACGACTGAACAGTGTTTTCACCCGGTTGACAGGTTCACACGGCTGAACAGTGATTTCCTTCTATCACCCGGCTGAACAGTGAATTTTTCTTCTTTCTTCACACGGCTGAACAGTAAATGACACTGTTTGGACGTGTGAGACACTATTTGGACGTTTCAAGCACCTTTCAGACGGGTCAACTTAGTTGTTTCAACACTTAGAAAAATTTTCTTGAATCAATCACTCAATTCTTCAATTCTTCTTCAGATTATGATGCTTTTCTGGGCAAATATCAATCAATTTTTCAAATCTTCATATCAGATTGACTTTTCAAAGTCAAAATTATGATGAACATAAGATCATTTCTTCAATTTTTGTGGGTTTTGTTCAATTCAATACTTGTATTAGCTTAGGAATGATGTTTCTAACAATCCTTCAAAGTATTACACCTTGAAACAAGCTAAATCTCATTCAGATCCGGATTTTTGATGAAGAACACAACAAGTGGGTTTTGAGACAATTTGACAAAATAAGGATCGAAATCAACAAATCAGTGATGTTTGATTATGAACGAAGCTTAGGATAGTGATTTCTAACATATCTCAATCATCAATTTCTCAATATCATCAACAATTTCCAGATTTCAAAATTGAGCAGTGAATATGACGAACTTGAACAATTTCTTCAAAAACACAGTCTAATCTTAACCAATTGATCTCAAACTTTGCAGTTCTTTACACAAACATGAATCAAAGCTAATGGTAGCTAAAATTCCATCAATAACAACAACAATCAAAGATCACCCAACAGCTCTGATACCAATTGATAGTTCTAGATGAACCGAGCGTGGATCTAGATTTGAGATTGTTTGGGGATGTTGTTTGCGATCAGTGATGCGGAATCTCACTAATCACGTATTGATGCTTGAATGTTCATGGAGATCAATGCAAGGTATGATGAAGATTGATGATAATATGAATAGGTGAATTGTATGAGATCTTTGTAAAGGTTACAAAGGATATGGAATGAAATGTAGGCAACTCTCTTTTAACAAATGACCTAGGTGATGGTATTTATAGTCTATACCATTCACCTTACAATGTAACCTAACCACATGCAGTTAAGCACAAACGCGCATTTAAGCACGAAACCATTACACAAATATTCTAAGACAAATACAAATTATGAACGTCTTCACCCGTGCTTGCTCGTGATGATGCTCGATATCTTCACTCAAATATTTGGAAAGTGACATCTTCAAATAACCCCAACAGAGGATAATGGGAAGGGGTGCAACTATGGTGCCTTTCAGAGGTGCAGGCCCCCTACTTTTGATGGGAAGAAAGGTTCCGCTGCCACCCTAGAGTGGTTAAGTGATATGGAGGTTGTGATTGATATCAGCGAGTGTAGGGTTGATTAAGCTGTGAAATTTACTGCCCACTCGTTTACTGGGGCTGCAATTTACTGGTGGACTACTGTGAAACAGTCCAAGGGGAGGAAGGCGATCAGAGAGATGGTATGGGAGGATCTGAAGAAATTGACGTTTAAGAGGTTTTGCCCGCAGTATGAGGTTGATTGAGTTGAGAGGGAATTCTTGAATTTGTTTGCAGGAAGTATGAGCCACTTGGAGTGCACTACGAAGTTCAATGAGATGGCACAGCTGGTGCCTTACTTGGTTGAAACTGAGGAAATGAGGATTAAGTGTTATGTCCAAGGGCTACCACCCAGGGTGCGCACGCATGTGAATGCCCACAGGCTGGGTACTTTTGAGTCGGTTGTGGATTTGGCTGGGATTGTTTACGACAATGTGGCTGCTGAGGAAGTAGTGGAGCTAAAAACGAAGCATTGGGATAATTCCCGAAATCAGTCAGGGAAGAGGTACAGGGATGATGGTAGGAAGTATGATAACAAGCGGTCCAAGGTTGAAGCAAGGCAGGTAGTGGTGCGTAATCCGAATGGGAACGAAAATTGTGCGAAGTGTGGCAAACCCCACTTCGGGGAATGAAAATAGGGAACTGGGGCTTGCTATAAGTGTGCAAAGCAGGGCCATTGTGCCATGGAGTGTAGAGGGATCGTAAAAGGTGATAAGTGTGGGAAGTCTGGTCATGTGGCCAAGGATTGCTGGGCAGGAAAGGGAGGTGACAAGCCAAAGACTACTGCTAAGGCTTTCACCATGTCAATGAAGGAGGAAAGGAAATAACCAGAGGTCGTTTCAGGTACTTTCTCGTCAACAAAATCTGTGCGTCTGTGTTATTTGATTCTGGTGCTAGTAGGAGTTTTGTATCTTCTTTGTTTTATGCTGCTTTAAAAGTGCCCTCTAGAAGAGTAGAACGTCTTTTGATGTAGAAACTGCTGAGGGTAAATTCATTAGAGTTAATCAAATGATAGGAGGTTGCACAGTTACTCTATCAGGACATAGTTTCCCTGCAGACCTATGTATTATTACCTTGGGTAGTTTCGACGTGATATTGGGAATGGATTGGTTGTCCAAATTTGATGCCAACATAGGTTGTCGTGAGAGATTGGTTCGTTTAAAAGCTCCCGATGGAAGCCCCGTAATTGTGTATGGCGACCAAGAGAGTAAGATTCCTCGGGTGATCTCGATGATGAAAGCAAACCGACTAATTCAACAGGGCTGCAACTCGTTTCTAGCTTATGTTAAGGATGTAGAGGAGGAACCAAAGAGGTTGTTAGATGTGCGGATAGTATACAATTTTCCTGACGTATTTCCCGAAGATGAGCCCAAAACACCACCCGACAGGGAGATTGAATTCCATATTGACATAGTGTCGGGAGCACAGCCAGTGGCAAAAGCACCATATCGTTTAGCTCCAAGTGAAATGAAGGAATTGATGACGCAACTGAAGGAGTTGCTAGACAAAGGCTTTATCCGACCAAGCATTTCTCCCTGGGGAGCGCCTGTGTTGTTTGTTAAAAAGAAAGATGGAAGCATGAGGATGTGTATCGATTATAGGGAATTGAACAAGTTGATTGTAAAGAATCGTTACCCTTTGCCCAGGATAGAAGACTTATTCGATCAGTTGCGGGGTGTAAGTTGGTTTTCAAAGATAGACCTTCGTTCCGGTTATCATCAGTTGAAGATTCGAGAGCAAGATATCCCGAAGACAGCGTTCTGCACGAGATACAGACATTATGAGTTCTTGGTCATGTCCTTCGGACTGAGCAACGCTCCAGTCGCATTTTTGGATTTGATGAATCGCGTGTGTAGACCAATGTTATATAGGTCCGTGATTGTATTTATCGATGACATTTTGATTTACTCAAAGAACGAAGGCGACCATGCGTGTCATTTGAAGGAAGTGTTAAAGATGCTGCAGAACGAGAAATTGTATGCTAAGTTCTCGAAGTGTGCCTTTTGGTTACGAGAAGTTCAGTTTTTGGGTCATGTCATAAACCACGAGGGAATCATGGTCGACCCATCGAAGATTGAGGCAGTTATGAAGTGGGAAATTCCCAAGAAGCCATCTGAAATCCGTAGTTTCTTGGGTTTGGTGGGTTATTATAGAAGATTCATCCAAGATTTTGCGAGGATAGCCTCCCTATTAACGAAGTTGACAAGAAAGAAGGTAGTATTTGATTAGGGAAAAGATAAGTAAGAAGCGTTTGATAAACTGAGAAAGAAGTTAACCGAAGTCCCCGTACTAACACTACCTGAGGGGAATGATGATCTAGTGGTTTATTCTGATGCGTCACGACAAGGTTTAGGATGCGTGCTTATGCATCGAGGAAAAGTAATCGCTTACGCATCGAGACAGTTGAAGGAAAATGAGATGAACTACCCGACTCATGATCTTGAGCTGGCGGCCGTTGTGTTCGCTTTGAAGATATGGAGACATTATCTGTACGGAACAAGTGTACATTGTACACCGATCATAAGAGTTTGAAGTATTTCTTTGAGTAGAAGGATCTAAATATGAGACAAAGAAGGTGGTTGGAGTTGATCAAGGATTACGACTGTCAGATTCATTACCATCCAGGAAAGGCCGACATAGTGGCCGATGCCTTGAGTAGAAAGGAAAAACATGAACCGATTCGGGTTAGAGCTTGCCAGCTGGTTATTACACCCGGAGTCATGGAAGAGATCAGGAGGGCTCAGATAGCGGCCCTAAAGGAGGATCAGATTAAGACAGAAAGAATGGTTGGAAAAGAGGTAGAACTGTCGGAAAACACTTTTGGTGTGAAGACGTTATATGGCAGAGTATGGGTATCTCGATTCGGGGAGATGCGGAAAGATATACTTGATGAAGCACATAAATCCCGATACTCAATCCATCCAGGAGGGACAAAGATGTACCATAATTTGAAGAGGGATTATTGGTGGTCTGGTATGAAAAGAGAGGTAGAAGCGTACGTAAGTACCTGACTTGCCTTCAAGTCAAGGCGGAACATAAAAAGCCTTATGGTAAGATTCAGCCTTTGGAAATACCCGAGTGGAAGTGGGAGCACATCACCATGGATTTTATTACAAAGTTACCACGAACTCTTAAGGGGTATGATGCTATATGGGTGGTCGTGGACAGGTTCACAAAAAGTGCTCACATCCTACCAATCAAGGAAGCGATACGTTCAAAGAAATTAGCTGAGGTGTTTATCAAAGAGGTTGTGGCAAGGCATGGAATGCCGGTATCCATTGTGTCCGACAGGGACACTCGGTTTACGTCAAAGTTTTGGAAGAAATTTCATGGAGAGATGGGAACAAGGCTCCATATTAGTTCAGCTTACCACCCACAGATCAACGGGCAGTCGGAAAGAACAATCCAGACAGTGGAAGATATGCTTAGAGCCTGTGTGCTCGAATTTGTTGGCAGTTGGGACATTCATCTGTACTTGGCAGAATTCTCCTACAATAACAGTTATCATGATAGTATAAAAATGTCGCCGTATGAGATGTTGTATTGGAGAAGATGTAGGACTCCCAAATGCTGGGGCGAGATTGGCCAAAGAGAACTCGGAAGTTTAGAAGTAGTCGAGGCCACGACAGAGAAATTAGAAAGGATTAAGGAATGTATGAAGGCAGCTAACGACAGACAAAAATCTTATGCTGATAGAAGAATGAGGGACATTGTGTTCCAAGTGGGGGACAGGGTCATGCTAAAAGTGTCCCCATGGAAGGGAATCATTCGATTCAGGAAGAGAGGAAAGTTAAGCCCTCGATTCATCGGGCCGTTTAGAATAATTTCACGAGTGGGAGATGTTGCTTATCGATTGGATCTCCCAGAATAGTTGAGTGGGATTCAACCCACCTTTCATGTGTCGCATTTGCGTAAATTTTTAGCCGATGAAAGTATGGCAGTGCCGTATGATGATCTAGAAATTGATGAGCGGCTGAACTACGTAGAACAGCCCGTAGCCATAATAAATGAAAAGGAAAAACGATTACGGAATAAGACCGTGAAGCAGATAAAAGTTCAATGGAGACATAGGAGAGGTTCGGATGTTACGTGGGAGTTAGAGAGCGAAATGAGAAAGAATTACCCCGCGTTATTTTTATGATTAGAGGGTTTCGGGGACGAAACCTATATAAGGAGGGGAGACTTGTAACACCCCGATTTTCATGGTATGGCATCTTTACGTGATTATGCTTATATAAATGTGCATTTACATGATTATAAATGTACGAGAATGTGAAACATAATGACCAATTACTTGATAATTAGAAAATGGAAGGATTAACGAAGAGGTTATGATGTAATTATGGACCATTAAGGGTAAAAGAATGAATTAGGCCCAAAATGGTAAGTGGATTAGTTAAAATACTTTCCTAAAATAGCCTAATTACCTAATTAAGGCCCAAAGCCCACCTAAAACCCTACCCAATATGGAAACCATACTATTTAAACCATCATTTCCAGTCATCATCCTTCACTCCAGCATCTTCACAACAACACACATAAACCGTAATCTCTTTTGAAGAAAATTAAGTCAAGAAAGAAGAAAAACCCAAGTTTTTGTAAATGAAGAGTAAATATGAAGATAAGAGGTGTTAAACAACATATAATCAAGGTAGAATCATCCCCTAAAACATGTTTTCATAACACAAGACGTATCTGGCCATTAATGGAGTTTTAAGGTTTTCAAAAAGGTTTGAAAAAAATCATTAAAGGTTGTATTTTTATGTTTAAAATCATGGAAAAAGCTTAGATTTGGTCATATAAATGATAAAACAAGGTTTTGGACGTAAAAGTTTGAGATTTGGTTGAAAAATGAAGATTTTGGGAAAAGATCGAGCTGAAACCCCGTTTTGCGAAACAAACCCCGTTTTGCGAAACTGTTGTTCATTTTGAGAAACTGTAGTGTCACCTATGCGACATTATAGTGTCACCTATGCGACATTATAGTGTCACCATTGCGAAACTGTAGTGTCTCATGTGTCTGAGATTTGTATTTGTGTGTCTGAGTGTGCAAAAGTCCCAACGAAAGTTGGGCATGAGCCATGCGAAACTGCACGAGACACTAGCTGAGACACTAGCTGTGACACTAGCTGTGACACTAGTTGCGAAACTAGCTGCGACAGTAGTTGCGAAACTAAAGAAAAATGACATTTTTCCGCACTAACTTAAATGCAGATCGTGCACCAATACAAGCAAGATCACCTAAGAACCAGGTGAGTTCTAGACCTCACTTTTGTTTCGTTTTAAATGCGTCTTTGAGGCTAGCATGCATACCAATATGTTTATATGATTATCCTACGTGGTGAAGAGTAAGTGAATAAATACGTGTTGACCAAACGAAGAGTATGCATAGTAATGATAGTTTAGAGACAGTAATCCGACTGGGGATTTACAATACCATTGAAGAGACACCACTAAAGTGGTAGACTCCGTAAGAGTCGAAGAGTTATGATCCGGCTGGGGGTTATAATATCAGTGAAGATGTTATATATACCGGTAGACTCCAGGAGGGTCGAAGAGTTATGATCCGACTGGGGATTTTAATACCAGTGAAGAACCGTTATATAGGTAAACTCTGTAAGAGTTGTAGTTACGTACTTGATAACGAATATACATACGTGTAATACAAGGAAGATATGAAATTTACTAAATGACTTTACCTTTAAAACTAGAACTCACTCAGCGTAGTTGACTTTTGTATGCATGTTAGATTGATATGCAGGACAGAAGAATAAGAGAGCTGCTTGGCATGGGCTAGAGCTAGGAATCACATATGAAGACTGGCATATCTGAAGACGTACTTTAATGAACTTACTATATTTAGAAAGATGTTTTGAGTTAATTTAAGATAATGCGATATCTATGTAATGATGTTTTGACGATAAATTCCGCTGCAAGAAGTATTTATTCAATGTATGATTGTTTTATGCTTATGATTACCAACTGTGATGTTTGCCGAAAGGCGGGCGTTACACGGCAGAAGGAAATAATATGGATGCTCTCGAACGTAATTTAGGAGATACAATAATGAAGAACCATATACAATCTTGGACCGGCAATTGAAGTTTGTGAGCAGAAAATAAAGGAGTTTTGGAGCAATAATTCGAGGTTTAAAACTACTACTTGATCAAGGGTTGAAGTCATACTACTTAATCAAGGGTTGAAGTCATAAAACCGGTTTGTAGTTAATGTACTTAATCATTCAGTTTAGTCGTTCGTTTTTGTCTCTTTGCAAAAAATAAGCTTATTTAATTCTTATTAGAGTTAAGTGCAAAATGCACCCCTGTGATTTACATCCAATAGCACTCTGCAACTCCGATTGATAATCTAGACTTTTTGCAACCCAATGTTTTCTAAAGTTAGTCATTTGCACTCCTTGGTTAGTTTGACTGTTAGTTTACCATTTAAAAATGACAAATTTACCTAATTACCCCTCTCTTAATTATGTAACTTATTATTAAAAAAATTAATAAAACTCTAACCCATGCATCTTCCCTAACACCACAATTAGGGGTGTTCAATATTTGGTTCCAAACCGTTAAACCAAAAACCGAACTTAAACCGAACCATATAAAACCAAATCGAAATATATATTTGGTTTTTGGTTTGGTTGAAACCGAAAACCGAATATATAATTTGGTTTGTGGTTTGGTTTAGGTTTCAAGATTTTGAATTTGGTTTGAACCGAATAAACCAAATTAGGTGATGACACTATTATAATTTATATTTTATAGTTTCTCAATTTATTTATATCAATAACTAATGTCATATATAAATTATAAATCATTAATTTTACCTTAGATATAACTTTATGATGTTGATATCATAAACTAATTCTTTTTATCCTTGAAATAGAACGTGGTTTATATATAAAAAAAAGGAAAAATAAATTTTTTTTTGCTACTTTGGTTTGTTAGGTTCAATCCGAAAACCAATCCGATTTAGAAAGTGGTTTGTGGTTTGGATTAAGTTTCCACGAATTAGGTTTGGTTCAGATTGTGGTTTCAATAAAAGCAAATGTCAATCCGAAAAACCCAAACCGAAAAAACCAAAGAACCCACAATCCGAACCGATGAACACCCCTAACCGCAATGTGAACCCCCATCTTCCCTAACACCTCATTGTGAACCCCTATCTTCCTCACCTTCACGATCACCCCATATGCTTCCAATATTGTATCCCATTTGGGACAACAATGAAATTATACTCTAACTATGTTTGTAATAATAGAAAATTTAGGACAACTATGAAATAATACTGTAACTTACTACAAACGAAAAAAATCAGAATGACTATGATAACAACACTAGGTTTATATAATTCTTAACACATACATATACATATATTTTGCAAGCACATAAACATATTTGAATATTTGATATTTATATGATTTGATGTTTATATTATTCATAACACATACATATAAATATATTTTGCATTTGCAGAGATGTAATATATAAAAAGATACACACATTCAACACTTACCGCCGCCACGTTTGCCAGACCCTACCACTTCTGTTTTCCATTGCCACCGTTGGTAGTTTGGAAGTGTTAGATGGTTGAAGAAGTTGTTGAACGACTCAATTCAATTTATGAAGAAGTTACTGAACGTAATTTAATTTTTGGAATATAACCCTTGTTTAACATGAACCAATTGGTTTTTATTTGATTTCATTCTAAACCCAATAATAGGATTATTATTATTATTATTTTTTTCCAAACTTTCGTTTATGGCAGCTTAAATGTATTTCATTGGAACATACTTGTTTGTTTAATATTAAACCTAGGGTTGCAAGTGATGGTTGCTTTTTCTTTATGTAAATAGTCTATTATACCCTTAAAAATAAGAGTCAAATAATAGTCAAATTACCCGAGGGTTGCAAATGACTCGCTTTAGAAAGCTTATGGTTGCAAAGAACCTAAATATTCAAGTTGGGTAACTAGGTGCTATTGAATGAAAATCATAGGGGTGCATTTTGCACTTAACTCTTCTTATTATTTGATGTTAATAGAATTCATGAGTAGCTAAACTTGGGTAAAGATCTTTTCATTATTGATTTTGATGTCTATGCATGTTGGATTATAGATTGTTTAAGAGATCATGTTCCTCGTGTGTTTCTAGTTATTAGTTTTGTGCTTATTAATTAGGCTTGCATGTTTAGATCATTACTTGGTGTTTTGGTTTGATTGTGGTTGAATCTAGACCTGGATAAACCATATGCATAGATAATATTATTAATCTTAAAACTAGCGTTCTACCAATTCTTGAGACTGAACGAAGATAGGATTGTCAGGTAGTCTTTGCTTATATGATTTTGGGTCATAATTGCACGAGTGTGAGTTACCCCTTAGTGTTTATAAGCTTATTTCTATTCTACGTCAATATTGGTGTGTTTAGGTTACTCCTTACATCTCTTATACTTTTGGATGTATTGTTTCTGGTGGGACCGAGAGGGTATCTTGATATGAGTACTTGGTATTCTTAATATGGTGAGACCGAGAGGAGATCCATTCTACAACCCGATGAGCTTCACACGTCCCTTAGGATTCTATTATTTTTGTTAGTGAGGCTGACATGAGATCTAACATCCTTTAGGTTCCTGAGTTAGTCGTATATTTAGATTCGGTATCATTCAAATACCTTTTACCCGAGAGCATTAGCATTGCCAATAGGATTCTTTGTCTAGATAGTTGTTCCTTCATACATAATATTTTCGTCTCTAATTTGCTGTCAGTTTCGTTGTTGATCCTAGTTTTAATTTATATTATTAGTTATCTTTATTTTTAATGCATAGTTTGTGTCACACCCCCAAAATTCACTAACGGAGTTTTACCGTTAAGTGTGTGACAAACCAGGATCTCAGTCATTAGTTACACCAAACGACACTATATGATTTAAAACATACGTGTCTCATTAAACGACACTATGCGCAGAACACGCGCCCAACACGAGATACACAGTCTACATAGTAATTAAACTCAAAACATGGTTTCTTATGCAAGAAATGTTTAAATGAAAAGCCGTGACTCCATGCCATGTCCTAAGTGCGTGGTACCTCAATGACCTGTAAAGTGAAAGGCTAACAAGTGTCAACACGACGGTTGGTGAGTTCACATAGTAAGTATAAAATCAAGTAAGTTCAGTTGCAAGCAGAAATATAAATAAAGTATGTCGGTGTAGGTAGCTAGTCTACAGTACATGTCCTTAGAATCAAGTGTATCTGACCGAAGCTGACGTATGTACACATTACGTGTAGTTTGCCTGTCGTACATCCTAGCATGATGCACATGGAAATATGTTAGGCCAATTTAACACCCGTTCGACAAGTCCATCAGTCGTGCTAGCGCGACTAGCCCAGGTGGGGTTTGTCAAACCCAGTAGTACTACTCAAAATCCCCCAGCTATTTCACAAATACTAACGGTCAACTAGGTATCCATGAGGTCTTTCATGAACAAATAAAAGTAACTCTACTAGATATGCGACATACCAAATTTCTAAATCTGTAAAAGTAGTTGTTCGTGTTTCATCCCAAAAAGGGTAAGAGCAGTAGAAAAAGGCTCAATGAACTCACCTTTGAAGCGCACAACAATTAAACAGCGCAACGCCACAAAAGATTCTAAACCGTCTTACGACCTGCTTAATAGTTAATTGTTTGTTATTTATATTTACACGAATACATATATACTTATATACACATACCCATCTAGCACATTTTATGCATCCTATCACTAGTTTGACCCGACTCACATTATCATCGCGTGATTCACAATAAAGCTTACGGTTATGTTCAACCACACATACACATACATAAAGTTATATAATTTTCTACAACAAGCAGCACACACAATTATACATATTCACACTCGACATTATAATAAGATGTACCTATAATCATGCGCATACATCCATCTACCCTATACATACTATTTGCTACCCAAACTAGCCACAATTTAATTGTACTCATATATATGTATATATATATTTCATCAACACAACCCTATGATTAAACATACCGCACACACGTAACATAGCACTGCTGTTGTTTTCTAATTTAATACATACATACATTTCATTCATTATTGCCTCTTATATATTTATGCATACAGATTGACAAACACACATGTTGACTCCATACATAGATATCCATTACATACAACACCCACAACCATACATTTTGATTTCATTCATTTTTATCCCATGCATGCATACATAATGATCGCATATACATACTCATAATTAATGTTGCTACTTACTACCAGAACATACATACATATATTCGTTAATTTGCTGCTGCTACTATCCAATACATGCACATGTATACACATAATACCTATATTGTTGGTCCATCAGATCGAGATTTTAGTGCTATAATGATTAGTAGACAACAAAACACACTTCGATTCAATGAAATATTGTCCAAATACACTTAACACAAAATATCAAAGATCAAAACAACACAAACTAAGGTAATCAAGCTACAAAGATGATAATAATAAGCTCGTAGCACTTCAGCCGTCACACACACACAATTTAGGGTTTGATAAACTTGCAAAACTTGTATTGAAATGAGAAAACAATACAATATATAGTGCAGCTTTAGGTTCGCTGATAGATTCGCTGACAACGAATCTATCAAGCAAAACTATCAGCTTCGCCGGGCACAAACAGATTCGCCCGACGACTGTACTAATCTATAACACTACACTAATCAGGACATCCGGGCGAATCTATAGATTCGCCCGTAGGTTCGCTAGAACAAAAACTATTAAATACATATAAAAAAAAATAACACTGACATGCCGGTGAGTCCAACCTATACATGAACTATCATATATATATACAAGTTTACGTATTGCTGCTTTCATGACTGCTAATTGACCATGTAAAGCACGTATGGATGCATACATACAAATAATTTATTTCAACAGCATTTACACATACGAATTTCCTACATACGGCTGTGTACATATACTATTGGACCGATCGATTTCATACGTACGTTCATAGACATATCGGTTCGAGTTTTATAAAAGGTTGCGACTGAACCAGATTTAATATACATACACCTAACATTACTTGACCATATACAAACAATATATACAATTGAACCGAAACAAAACCCAAAAGAAACCGAAACCAGGAACGAAACTGTTAGATTACGAGTTCTAAAGTTGTTGCTGCTTACCGGTATGTCGAAAGGGATGAACAGGAATGATTTTGGATGACCACTTATGATGAAAGGTGGCCCGGTGATACCGGAAAATGATCGGAAAACAGGAAGAGGTTTTTGCGGCTGTTTCTGGTTGTATCTGGTAAGTGTGGAGGCGGCGAGGGAGTGAGATAGAGATGGTCGAAGGTTCGAGGGTGGTGGTTGCTGCTGATTTTCTTCTTGACGGCGGCGAGTGAGAGATGAGAGGGGTGATCAAGGTGTGCTGTGCGTTTGTGTTCTTATGTGATAGAAGACGACGGGGTGGGTATTTGGGTTGGGTAATTATTTGAAATTTACACTTGGCACCCTTTAACTATGATAGTTTATTTATTTAAGCTTAAATGTTATTAAACTATTTTACTAAATTGCAAAATGAACCCCAAACTTTATAGAACTTAACTGAATAATTCAGAAAAATTAACGGTGTCAACCTTGAATTTACGGGTTGTCACATCATCCCCTTGTTAAAAGAATTTTCGTCCCGAAAATTGGATACATTCGGTAAAAAGGTTCGAGCTGTAAAGAAAATTTTCTGGTTATCACATTATTCTATTGTTAAAAGAATTTTTGTCCCGAAAATTACGCCGTGTTATTGTCCTGAAAAAGAATATTGTTAACTTGCAACGAATTAGAACAAAAGAAAAGAAAAATTTTTCGGTTATCTCATCCCCTTGTTAAAAGAAATTTCGTCCCGAAATTTAACCAATAGTGTTAGTGTCAGTGTTAGACATTATCACTTGAAATAGTTAAGGATGTTAGTACATTATTTGATTTTTCACACTCCTACATAAAGTTTGGTCCATGCTTCTAAGTTCTAGCAACTTTGATTATAGTGACCTTATTGTGTTTGGGTGTTTTGCATTCATTGTCTATAATTTCAACCGATTTTTCCATGAATCGTTGTTGTTTATCGATTTGAACCTCGTTAAGTGTGACACCCGACAAATTTCGGTTCACTATTCGTACTAGCTTAAAACGTGCTTACTATTTTGTGATGCGTCATTTGACTTAATTATAATAATTAAGGTGTTATTAAAGTTAGAAAAGCCCATATTTGTGCATTATTTTGCATTTCGTGATTTTTGAAATTGCTTAATCGCGTAGCGGTTAAATACCCGGTAATGAACGTTGGTGACTGCCTGATAAGTTTTAACAGTCCAATAACCGATATAATGCTCGAAATAGCATCAAATAATATATTTTGGGTGTGTATAAGTGAAAACGTAATAAAAACTAAAAGCGGTGTATTTTATCCGATGTTTTTCCGGTTATCGCGTGTGTTTCAGTTTTCGCCCGGTTTCACTACCAGTACACTACCCGGAGTACAATAAAATATTTATTAATATATTTTACTATTTTAAGAGTAAAATAATAATATTGGAAGTATTATGGCAAATATGGGGTTAAAAGTTTACAAGATTTAATAAAATGTTAGCGGTATAAGTGTGTAATGTGTATTAAATAAAACTATAAAATTTTTTATTTTTTTATTTAAAACCGGCCATGTGCCATCCCCCTTCCCCATGCAAGATCTTTGATTCCCCCCACACAATCTACTTTAATCCTTCTTACACTCCACCTTTACCACTTCAACACACTAACCATTACCAACACCACACTCTTTTTTCCTTCCTTTTCTCTTCCCAAAACCGTCCCATATCACCACACACATCAAAAATTTCGGCCATAACACTCCACACACACTTTTCTTTCACTTTCTTGCAAAATCTAAGGTTTTTGGAGGTCCTTGAAGCAAGTAGGTGCAACCAAGGAGTGTTCCAAGGCCAAATCCATTCTTTTCATCTTATTCTAGTGTTCATACAGGGTGTGAACATTTTCCATTTTGTTTTTATGATTTGAATGTGTTCAAGATTGTGTTCTTGAAGTGTTGTTCACCAAACCTTAAACCAAAAGATGAATGTTTTTTAAATGAAAAATGAGTTTTCAAAATGTGTGTGTGTGTGTAGTATGTCCGTATGAATGTATGTAAAAGTGTGTGTGTGTTTTTGATTTTTGAAAACAAGATTTCATAAGTGTTAAATGAATGGTTTTGAAAGTTTGATAAAGGAAATGAGAAGAAATGAACAAGTATATGTTATGTATGGTCATCAAAACATGATTTTGGATATGTATATGTGCAAATCCGTATGTATATATGTGTGTGTATGTATTTACATGCTAGTGATGTCATGTTAAAAGATGTGTTCTTGCATTGAAAATGTTTAGGTCCAAGAATACAAAGGTTGTTTTGTTGGAAATGGAATAATATGAATAAGTATATGTTAGTTGGGATAATGAAATATGAATGTATAAATGTATGTATATGAAACCGTATGTATGTATGTATGTATGTATGTATGTATGTATGTATGTATGTATGTATGTATGTATGTATGTATGTATGTATGTATGTATGTATGTATGTATGTATGTATGTATGTATGTATGTATGTATGTATGTATGTATGTATGTATGTATGTATGTATGTATGTATGTATGTATGTATGTATGTATGTATGTATGTATGTATGTATGTATGTATGTATGTATGTATGTATGTATGTATGTATGTATGTATGTATGTATGTATGTATGTATGTATGTATGTATGTATGTATGTATGTATGTATGTATGTATGTATGTATGTATGTATGTATGTATGTATGTATGTATGTATGTATGTATGTATGTGTGAATATATGTTAGTTGGTATTATGATAAAGTTGTTGTGTATTTGCACTTAAAAAGGTTAGATCTTGACATGCAAATGTGTTTTAATGAAAGTATGATAATAATGTCACTAGATAATTTTGAATAAAAAGTGTTAGGAATATTACTTGCAAAATATGGTCATATGGCATGAAGTTGAAAGATGTTATTTTTGTGAAAAACTTGCTACATGTTTATTTAAGAAATTGCTAGATGTAAGTATGATAAGTATTTTTTTATGATGATTATTTAATATGATAAAATACATGATTTCTTGAAAGTGAAAAATTGTTTTTAGATGTATAAAATATTGATGTTAGTAGTGATATATGATACTTGAAGGTTTAAAAAGACATAAAATGTAATATTTATACATTTTTGTAATGATTTAAAAACTATATGTATTATATTCTGGAATAAATCATATTTTTGGAGATATATAAACTTTATAAAATAAGTATTTTAAATGTCTTATAAGAAAGAAATCATTTAAACCTTACAAATAATGGTTTTTAGTACAAAAATACGCGTAAAACGCACCGGTTTTGCTTAAAAATGTAAAATATGTCAAAATTATATTTTTACAGATTACTAAGTGTATTTTTATGTAAAAATATAATATTTAATGTTTGGTACAAAAACTTGGAGTTTTAAACCCAAAAACAAGCAAACTATGTACCCTGAAAAACCGAAAAAGATGATTTTCGACTCTAAAACGTAATATTTTTGTAAACTGTTTTGGATCAGAAACTTTGGACTTATTTTAAAGATGATATACTGATCTAAAAGTATTTATAAAGTAATGACAAAAATACGGGTATTGGGTTGCTTTCCGTGACCGAAAACGTTCCCGAAAATGTTGAAATTGACATGTTTAGCTAATATTGTGATTTGTATGGAAAATATATGAAATATGATTTTTTTTACGTGACAATATGTTTAGATATATAATTTCATATGATTAATAAGTTGCTTATGAAAATGTAGTTAAATATCCCGTTAAGTGTTAACCGTTATGTTGAAAAAAATGCATACTACTTAGCTAGAGAAAAATGTATATATTTTTCTAAGTGTTATGAACTTTAACTATGACATGAGAGTATTAAATATATCTTCCTAAGTATATGAATAATATTGGATAAGTAAAAGTGTTTGTTTTACTTAGAAAAGTAGTATGAAAGCTAGTCAAATGATAACAAAAATAATAAGGTGTGTGTTATTATATATATAATTAATCAAGGGAAAGATCACCAACAGGTCATTAAAATTAAGGGTTGATGTTTTTGTAAATGAAACGTTTTCACGTAAGTCTGGTTAGGTTTTGGTGAACAACCTACACGGTTTTAAACTTGATATTTGTGTACATCTTTTGAACGGGTCCTTTGTGTATAGGATGTTCTTAGGTGGTGTTATTGTTGGGCTTATATGTTCTAGCTTTTGGCGTATTCACTGTGAGTTTCTCGGCCCCTTTTTAAATAATGTTTTATTTAACTGTTTTGGGGGAAAAACATGTATTTGTTTAACTTGTTTTGATATGAATTGGGAGACGAGTATTGTTGTTGACCAAAATGATGGCATGAGTGTTTGATGATTTTACGCGTAATGCCCTCTCATAATCATTAATCTCTCTTGGAGAGAGAGACCACAGGTTATATTGATAGATCTATCGGGATTGGAATTTTGCCCCTCGTGAGCAGTCGCTCTGATCGTGTTGACATGCGGGGGAATATAAATTGAATGTTGTGAGCGAACCTCGTTTCTTGGTTTGATTATGAACTCATGACTTGATTATTCATTTGTCTTTGGGCCTTGCAAACCCTTGACGGTCGTGTTGATGTCTCAAAGCCAAGCATATCTATTGTGAATGAAAAATGACTTTACTTTGATTAAAACCCGAAAACTCACCAACTTTATGTTGACTCAGTTTTTACATGTTTTTCAGGTACAAAAGTGATGGACATGGGAATTTGTGAAAGGATAGTTTTTGGACTACAAACTCCACATTTGGTTTATGTGTTTTGGGACCACTTTGTTTAAAATTTTGTTTGGCTTTACTTCAAACAATCTACGCTTTATTAAAACCCGAAAACTCACCAACTTTATGTTGACTCAGTTTTTACATGTTTTTCAGGTACAAAAGTGATGGGCATGAGAATTTGTGAAAGGATAGTTTTTGGACTACAAACTCCACATTTGGTTTATGTGTTTTGGGACCGCTTTGTTTAAAATTTTGTTTGGCTTTACTTCAAACGATCTACGCATTATTAAGACAATATCGTATTTTATTTTCATAATGAAAAAATTGTGGGATGTTAACGTATCAACATTAACACTTTTAATTACCTTTTAAATTAATGTGGATGTTTGCTTTATAATTAATGGGTGCTAGCTTTGCTCCTTACACCACGATATTTGTGACTTCCGCTGCAACGATTTTTGGGGTGTGACATTAAGTGAGACGTCATAAACGTTGTGTACCATGTTTATCTCTTCTAATTGATCTAGCCGATAAGCTACAAGACCAATCCTCTGCGGGATTTCAAATGGTCTAAAGTATCACGGGTTTGATGGGATTCCAAAGTTTTTAGAGAGGACTTATAAAAGGCAATTCATATGCAAGATGTTTCAGGGAGTTAGATCCATGAGTTTTAAGTTATTATTCGGATAGGCGGGGATCGAGTCTTAACTTAATAATTCATATATTGTTATAGAATGCTAAATTGACACAACATGTGTACGAGCCTACAAGAAAAAGAGGAAATGAACTATCGCGTGTAGCTACACTCTACTTTATTAAAAGGAGCATTGTCAAAACGCGAACATCCTGAATGTCATAAAACCCTATGAATAATGGCACTACTTATAAGTTTAGAAGTTCATCCTTTATGCAAACATGATCAAGACATTTAATAAGTATCTCTATCTTCGATAGGTATAGTGTTTGTTGTAACTGAAAGGACGAGTGATTGTTTGACATAGAGTAAGGTGTTATCCAAGTTTACGTATTGAAGTAGTGTTACGAAAGAGTCACTGTTAAATAAGGTATTCCCTATCCTTTGGAGTATAACGCATGTTATTCTCAATCATAAGGTTTTGCGGTACTAAGTACATAGTTATTTTATACTCGTATTTCTGAATTTTATTTTTATTTTATTGATATGATGTTTTATGTAAGAGGTATGAGCAAGATATGGTAATTGAAGGGAGATGATGTAATGTAGTATAGCTGAAGAGGGCCCCTGTTCTTGTTGAAGTTGTAACTTTGTGACGCTCTCAACCTCTTCTATCTCAATAAAGCACCATTTGTGAATATATTCAATTCTTGGTGTTGGGTTGTAACAAAAGGCATGGGTTGCATTCTAGTATTGAATGCTATCTTAGACTTCTCCCTACATTTGTTTTCATAGTTGTTACAGCTACAATATCTCACTATTTCATTCACTTCCTGTACATGATCACAGTTGTATGCTGATCATCTCATTACAAAGTTCTTAATTTATTGTTTAGTGTTTTAATCTAGATAGCTTTAAGGGTTGTGTTACTGTGTTATCAAGCTCTTGTTGATAAGTAATTTCTGTTGCTGAGTTTAGTTCCCACAACAATAGACGAAAACAGATGTTCTTATGGGCACATATATTTTAATTGAACTCTAGGGTAATGTTTACAAGTGTGTGGAGGAGTATATGATACAAAACCATTTTCTCATAGGGGAAAGTTCCCATGAGATTTGTAAGCCGGCACCAAGTGAAGATTGATTTAGTTTTTTGATATTCTTAATGGTGATATAGTTTTATTCCAGTTTATTATTTGTGGTTTTAGCTCCCTAACATACTAGGTAAGGGTTCCAAGTTCAAAATAGTAATATTCCAGCCGTGATTTTTATAACGGGATTCATCAAACGATAGTTTTTAGACTCACCATTTGGGTATATAAAAGATGATGAGGTATAACAGTCCGGTTAAAGTCTAGAGTTCTAAGTTCACTAAGGGGTCAGAATGTTAGGGCTCATTCCTGTTAGAAGATTTAATTTGTACTTTGTTTATACAGTTTGTATATTTTAGGGTTAATTTTGTATTTTCCCTAATGTGTTGATGCATAAAGCATGTTGTGAGAGAATGTTAGAGAGAGAGAGAGAGTCTAGATCACAACTTACATACTAGAGAGAGAATTGTGTGTGTGTGATTTGTATTCTCTTGCATAATTATACTACAACGTTTATGCTTTGATCATCAATACAAGAGAATTATTTAGTAATGGATTGTGTTGTTGATTGAATTGTGTGTTTGTACTGAGATCATTCTGATTTGCAGCAATATCGATCCAATTGAACCTATCAATTGGTATCAGAGCTGTTGGTATTGTGTGTGTTCTTCGCTATTCATCAAGCAAAAACACCTCAATATTGCTCAAATCATGATCTGAATGATCTGTTGCTGTTTTTGGATTTGATTCATCATCGGAATCATCTCTAATTCACAACGTTCGTGCAAATTCCATTAGATTATCATCAGATCTGAGGAATTAAGAAGAAATTGAAGGTTTTGTTCGATCAATTTTCTGCTCAAAATCATCAAAAATTGATCATGTTTTGGATTGATTGAGATTGGAGATTGATAATCGGTATAAATCACTAACAGGGTGTGAATTTTGGACAAATTGAACAAGTTTCATTAAAATTCTGGAAAATCTGTATGACGAAAATGATGAACATGATGAACTGGTTGAAGATGAACTAGCCGGGTGATAAATTTGACTTAGACAATATTTTTGGACTTAGATTTGTGAACAAATAGGTCCTGTGCAGCCGTATGAAGGCAAAATTGTCTAGACGGGTGAAGAATTTGCGAGAAAAAGGTTGTACTGTTTAGCCGGATCAAAGAACTGCTGTGCCGGGTGATCAACGGTTCAGCAGGGTGATTAACATTTCAGCCGGGTGATTCATTTACTGTTTGGCCGGGTAAACAACATTTCTGACGTGTGATCAACAACTGTTCAGCCGGGTCACTATATCTCAGCCGTGTCAAGTCAGCCCGGTGATATATTTGACACTGTTCAGCCGGGTCAACTTTTTCTGTCGTGTCAAGTTTTTCACTATTCAGCCGGGTAACATATTCTGCCGGGTGAAGATTTCAAGTTTTGAAGATTGACAACTGTTTAGCCGTGTGACTGTTCAGACGAGTGAAGAACAATTCTCAGCCGGGTGAAGAAAAGTTACTGTTCAGCCGGGTGAAGAACAAAAATTTCACTGTTCAGCCGTGTGACTTGTTTTCAGTTGTTTCATACCTTGTTATCTTATCTTGTCATTATTTACTTGCATCTAGTTTTTAAATTTTAACTGTTTCTTTTCAAAAATCAACAAAAACCCAAAAATATTCTTTAAATTAAAAAAAATCTTTAAAATGGCACCTAATGATGATTCTGATAACCGTGTTCCTAGATTGGTTAATCGTGCAGATTTCAAGAACTGGACAATCAGATTGAAGCATCATCTATGCTCTATTGACAATGATCTATGGAAGTCAATTGATAAAGGTCCTCACATTCCTACTCAGACTGCTCCTGACAGTGCAAGCACCTACACCAAAGATTCAACTGAACCTTATCCTGAAGATAATCTATCAGCAGAAGACTTACGAAAAGTCAAGAATGACAGTAAGGCTTATTCTTTGATGTGCAAAGGGCTGCCACTTCAAGTGTTGTCGAGATTGGATGCTTATCAAACTGGCTACACATTGTTCAAGGCATTGAAATCAATCTGTGAAGGAGGAGAACAGTTGAGAAGTCTCAAGAAGCAGAAATTAAAGAGACAACTGGAGTTGTTTGAACATATTGCTGGAGAATCTGTGCATCAGATGATGAATAGATTTGTTCATCTAACTACTGAGATGACAAATGTTGGTGCTAAGACAGATCTTCAAGACCTGAATGACAGATTGTTGTGTGCTCTTCCATCTTCATGGAAACAGACTGTGACTCTACTGAAGCATACAGAAAAGTTTCCAATGGATTTGGATCTTCTCATTGCAAAGATTGAAGAAGTAGAAATTGATGAGAGTTCAAGAAATTCTGACAGAACAGGTTCACATGCTCAGTACAAATTTGTGGTAAATCCTGCAAACACAGTGGAGAATGCATTTCTTGCTCAAGATACTTCTAAGACTGATGATGAGGGAGATTTGTTTGTTGGTGCTAGCTTTTACACAGATTCATCGTATTTACCAAGCTCACCAATTTACTCTCAACCTCAATCTCCACCAAGAGCTCAAGTTCAAAGTCAATCTATGAAATCTCAAGCAGAAAGTCAAAGTTCAAGTTCCACAGTTCAAGCCAAAGTAAAAGATGTGATAAATATCTTGTTACAAGATGATGAGACTAAGAATCCTTTTACTGCATTCATGGCAAGCTTTCAAGCTTATCAAGGAAGTCATTTGAATCAGATGGATGTTGTGCTACAAGACTTATTTGAAATGGATCCTGATGACGTTGAGGAAATGGATTTAAATTGGCAAATGCTGATGGTTGCATATCGAACTCAGAAACATGCATATGTAAACCGAAGCTTCAAGCCACATGCAACAAGACAGTTGGTTTTGACAAGTCAAAGGCCAGATGTTTCAACTGTAACTGTTATGGTCATTTTTCGAGGGAATGCAAGGCTCCTAAGAATCAGAAGTACAATGATCAAGCTAGTTCAAGTGGACAGAATCATGGTCAAAGTCAGAACTTGCAACAATCTTCAAGCTATCAGAACAGGAATCAACGTTTCATGCAAAAGCCATATCAAAGTCTTCCCATGCCAGAACTGAAAGATGAAGGCAAGAAACCAGAAGATCAGAACAAAGCACTGGTGGTTAGTGTAAAAGACGGATATGACTGGAGTGCTTATGCGGAACAGTTTACATCTGATCTTACATCGAGTTTAGCACTGGTATGTGAAATTGAAGAAGATTGGTCTGAAGAAGGGGATGATCAAGTGACTAATGCTATAAGTGAAGATTCTGAAGAGTATGATTGGAGTGCAAAGTCAGATCCTGTTGAAGAATCTGAACCAGAAGTTGCACTTATGGCTACATCCGACGAGTCTTCATCATCTGTTGAACAACCAAAGGTTAGTACCGAACTACCCCCTAATTATGTTCCTTTGCCTGATGATGTTAAAGGTAGGTTATGTTCTGAACAATGCATTAAACAAGTGGAACATTATCGAACTCATTCTTTTAAAATTGGTGACAAATTAAGCAAACATGAACAAATTCATGAACATCTTTAAATTGATCACAAAATTGCTGATGAGAAGATATTGTCACTTAAAGAATCATGGAACAAAAACTTGAAAGAACTGGAACTAGTAACCAAACAACTTGAAGAAATGACAAAGAATTTTGAACAAGAAAAAGTTGCTCATGCTGTCACACAAGTTGAACTAACAAAAGTTAAAAGTTGTAAAACAATGGTTAAACAACTTGTGAGTGAAAGAGGTAACAAAAGCAAACTAGGATTGGGTTTCACTCATGAACCAATGCCTAAATCAATCACAAACACTTTACCAGAAAACTTTAATGAATTTGATCATTCACCTGAAAATGAACAAAGATTCAAAGAAATTCAAAGAAGTAAATCTGAATCCGAAGGATCTGAAGTGTTAATCGAAAGCTTGAAAGAAGATGACACCGTGACAGTTGAAGCTGATGATGAAGCAAGCAACAAATCTGATCCTATTATGATACAACTTGTTAAGTATCCAGAACTGAATCCCAAACCAGAAGAAAAGGTGAAGGATGAAGCTGAATTTTCAGGATACAATGATCCAGAATACATCAAGTGGAAGAATGAACAGAAAGCAATTGTTGCTGATCAACTGATCAAGAAGAAACCAGTGAAGAAGACTGAAGTTTCAAATGCAAAGATGCAGAAATCGAAATTGACAAACAATCAATCTGAAACAAAATAGTCGAAAGGTAAAAGTGTCATAACATCAAATGACAAAACCAAAGCTCAAATCGTTAAAACTGACAATGTCAAACCTGTGAAAAGGAAAGTGTCAAAAGGCAAAACAATCAAGTTTGTGTCTGCAGGAACATTTGATATGAACACATCTTATGGTAACCAAATCAATTCTTCAATCAAATCTAACTCTGGTCTGAAAACAGGTTCAGGTCCTAAGACTTCTGATGTCAATGATAAAAGATTTGAATCAAAGAAGGTAACCAAACAAGGTGGTTTAAAATCGAACCAAGTTCCCAACCAATCAAAACTTGATAACAAGCAATCAAAATCACAAACAAAATCTCCACAAAAGAACATTGTTAACCTAAAACCGAACAAAACTGATAATGAATCACGAGTGGGTTCAACATCTAGAGTTAACAATCGGCTCTTTAGGATTAGCAAGAAACATTGTGAGATTTGTGATCGTTATAATCATGTTACTGCTGAATGTTTCTTTAACAGATACTGCAATTACTGTGACAAAAGAAATCATTCTTCAGATGAATGTTTTTATAACAAGTTTTGTGATATTTGTGAAAGGAGAAATCATGATACTGTAGATTGTTTCTTTCGAAAAACCTCATCAAGAGAAATGAATTCATTCCCAAATTTTCAAAGAAATCAATCTTTTGGTTTTCTAAAATCAAATCAAAGTTATTCTCCTGATTTGAGAACTTTCAAACGAAACAATTCTGGTTTTAGTGAACATTCATCCAGAAATGTGCAGGTTAACAGTTTTAAGCCGAGAGCTTTGATGGTAAGAAATCAGAAATTTGAAAATAATCTTGATCCTAAGTTAGAGGAAAGGTTCATTGCTTTAAGAAGAAAGCAAACAAATCAAGCCATTGGGCAAAACAATTTTCAACCAAATCTCTCAAATGAAACAAATTTTCAAAATCTACATTAGTTACTGTTACAGATAGATTCGGAAAACCCAAGACCATGTGGGCCTGGGTTGACCAAACTAACTAAGTAAATGTTGAAATGCAGGTACGCCCTCGAAGACCTATCAACTCATGGTTTATTGATAGTGGGTGTAGCCGGCATATGACAGGCAACCATGCCTTGCTTCAAGATTTTAAGATAAAGAATGGTACTCATGTTGCATTTGGAGGAGATGCTGGTGGAAAAATTACTGGAGAATGAACTGTGTCAAATGGGGTCATTAGTTTTGATACAGTCAACTACTGTGCACAGTTGAACTTTAATTTGCTAAGTGTATCTCAAATTTGTGACAAATCTTATTCAACATTGTTTGATGATTCTTTTTGCTACATACTCAAACCAGGTTTCAAGATTGACAATGAATGGGTGGTGGTTAAAGCTCCAAGAGATCATGATGTATACAAGCTGGATATGTCGCAGATTGATGCTGAAACCGAAACTACTTGTCTCATTGCGCATGCATCAAATGATGAGAGTCAGCTTTGGCATAGACGGTTGGGCCATTCAAACTTCAGAAACATGAACCGACTGGTGACTGGAAATCATGCTGTGGGAATACCATCAAAGAAATTCTTAACAACTGATCTCTGTCCAGCATGTTTGAAAGGAAAACAACACCGAATGTCTTTTAAGTCCAAGCAAGAACACTCTATTTCAAAGCCCTTACAGATGCTACACATGGATCTATTCGGACCAACAAATGTTCAAAGCATCGGAAAGAAGTCTTATTGTTTTGTCATCATTGATGATTTTACTAGATTTTCTTGGGTTTATTTCCTGCATGTTAAATCTGAAACTGCTGAGTTGTTAAAAGAATTTATTATCAAAGTTGAAAATCAGTTGGATTGTAAAGTAAAAATCTTGAGAAGTGATAATGGAACCGAGTTTAAAAACTCTAATGTCGATTTGTTTTGTGCAGAAAAAGGAATTGTGCGTCAATTTAGTGCTCCAAGAACGCCTCAACAAAACGGTGTGGCTGAACGGAAATATCGAACACTAATTGAAGCAGCAAGATCCATGCTCGCAGATGCCAAAATCCCTATCACATTCTGGGACGAAGCTATTGCTACTGCTTGCTTTGTACAGAACAGGACATTATTGGTTCAGGATAAACATAAAACGTCTTATGAGTTATTGTTTGGAAGAAAACCAAATATTTCATACTTGAAAGCATTTGGTTGTCCTGTATCGATTCTAAATTTAAGTGATCATCTCGGGAAATTTGAGTCAAAATCTGATGATGGATTTTTTCTTGGTTACTCTTTTGTTTCAAAAGCTTATCGAGTTTTTAATAGCAAAACAAACGTTGTTATTGAAACTATTAACGTAAAGTTTTAGAAAATTCGTTTCCGTCAGTGGCTCATGGTCCCGAATGGTTGTTTGATTTAGATTCGTTATCAAAATCTTTCAATTCTAACTTATTTGATTTTTCAGGAAAATTAAGCAAAGAATCAGGAGACTTGGGATGTTTCAGTGATGATTCTGATAATGACGATGACTGTAATTTCAATTCTGAGTATCCGTTCATGTCATTTCATAATCCTGATCATGTGGTATCCAATCAAGCTCCGGGTCCATCTGGTTCTCAAGAAGATCAAGAATCAAACAATTTTGCTGATGACGTGAATTCGCAAAATACTCCTAATGATGGTGGATCTGCTCAAAATCAACCATCATCAGATCCGAATGTTGAAGTTGTTCCAGAAACATTTAATTACTTCATCAATTCACAAGAACAAGTTCCTAATTTCACTCCGCATACTTCTACAATTTTACAAGATCTACCGAATCTGAATCAGTCTAATCTGGAGACTCAAGTACAAGGTGACGCTATACCAACTCACCGAGTTCATAGGAATCATCATCCCTCTCAGATTATTGGGCCTTTGAATCAACTAACTATGAGAAGTCAAACAGATCATGCAAACGATTGTCTTTATTCGTGTTTTCTTTCTCAAGTGGTACCGAAGAACATTTCAGAAGCGCTACAAGATAATAGTTGGATTGAAGACATGCAAGAGGAGTTACTTCAATTTAGCAAACAAGAGGTTTGGAAATTAGTGGACTTACCTGAAGGAGAAAATGCGATAGGTACAAGATGGTTGTACAAAAACAAGCCGGATGAACGTGGCATTGTTGTACGAAACAAAGCAAGACTTATTGCACAAGGTTACACTCAAGAAGAAGGTATTGACTATGAAGAAGTGTTTGCTCCGGTCGCTCGACTTGAAGCTATTCGCGTTTTTCTAGCATATGCCTCTTTCATGAAATTCAAAGTGTTTCAAATGGATGTGAAAGGTGCATTTTTGTATGGACCAATTACCGATGATGTGTACGTCAGACAACCTCCAGGTTTTGAGGATCCTAAGTATCCACATCGTGTATACAAATTGAGCAAAGCTTTGTATGGTCTACATCAAGCCCCAAGGATTTGGTACGAGACGTTATCTAAACATTTGCTGGAACATGGTTTTACAAGAGGTCAGATTGATCCTACTTTATTTATGAAGCGGGAAAATGAAGATCTTTTATGTGTTCAAGTGTATGTGGATGATATCTGTCACAACCCCAACACGGCGGGCGGTCCCAGGAGATGGTTGCCCCGGGGGTTATCACGGGTGACGAATGGATATCAGAAGCAACGCAGCGGAATCAACAACATACATACACACACAACTTAACACTTCAAGTTGTTCATACATTAAACTTCAAATTACAATTACATAGTTCTAAAAATGACAAATGATTGTTTGATACATAAAATCAACAACTAAAGTTAGCAACTATTCTAGGTCCAGAGCGTCTATCTTCTAAGCCCGCAAGCCCTCTACCTGCTCTAGCCTCAATAGTGCTTTCCTGCATCACACGGCACCTAGGATGTGTGCCAAAAAGTTTTAAAAGAAAGGGTCAGCTTACGCTGGTGAGTTCATAATAAAACAATTACAAAACATTTCAAACATTCAACCAAATACTTGTAAAAACCTTGATCAACGAGTTGCCAAGCTCCATTGATCAAAGAGTTACCACTAACTCCATCACTTACAAGCATTTCATAAACATACTAGCATCATCAGATAAATATACACAAACAATACGATAAACCCCTCAACAACTCCGTCAGGCACGTCTGCGCTGGAGCAGAATATATGCATATACCCTTCACCAAGTTTACCGCGTCACCCTATAACTGAAGTGGTATTGCCCGATATTTACCGTAGAATGCTAGCCAACCGTTCAAAAACAACAGTTTAAGAACACAACCAATCCAAAAGAGTTTATACAGAAACTCACAATCATTTCCAACCAAAACAGGTTTAAGTAACACATCCAGTTTTGTAAAACATGCAATCATTTCAAAAGAGTTTAAGTGTATGAACTCACCTCAACAAGATCACAACAAGCTCACAATTAGCTTCGTTCCTTGATCTAATCCCGATAATCAATCCAAATGACTATCTCCACAATCAACACAAATAGCTATACTGACAATCAACTTCAATAGCTATAATCCACCTATAACGCGATATCACAACGTTATAAACAACGATTCCTAAGACTATGTAAGTCCTAGGGCTTAACTAGCACAGCACACGACTAGATACGAGACATTGCCACCTACGCTTACCAAATCCCGAACCTTGGGATCTAAACGAATCCTAGAGAGATACGTTACCCGTTCACAATGGATGTCATACCCCTAGGGTACGGATATTCAACCCGCACCCTCCCCGGGTAATCTACCCGTTAGTTGCGGGTGTTTAATCCCGCAACTATTTCCCCTAGCACGTCCCTTGTGCTATGCGGGTATCTTCACCCCGCATTCCCATCGGGTTCCCAACCCGATTCCCGTCCTAAACTAGTCGAGAATGAAAGACCATTTACCTCGTCGATCACCAATCTTCAATCGCGCAACACCTCGATGACCACCGCTCTTCACTCTGGCAGAACCTCGACGCACGCCAAGCGATCTACACACGCCCGAGACTCGAAGGAACGTCACGACGCAGGGTACCGCACACGAGGCGCGATTCCGCAAGAAAACTAGAGTGTTTCTCTCTCTAAAATGTTCTAGAGAGAGAAGGGGAATGAGCAAGGAGTGAAGGGGGGTTGCACCCCTTTAAATAGGTTGGTTGGGCTGTTCTAGGCGCTACGCGCAGCCCACATGCACCATCTGCGCGTATCGCGTAGATGGTGAGTGGCTGCCAGCTGTTTTCCACCCGACAGCTCCTACGCGATACGCGCAGGGGACTACCCCTTGATGCGCGGATCGCCTAACCCACATTTTCAGATTCCTCTCGTCGAAACACATGGAATTCATATATTATGGGCTCCGTAACTCTTCTTCTAAGTCGAGATATGCTAGAAAGAAGTTTTCGGGCATTCCTTGGGTGTTTTCGCATTTCCCGCTTCGTTATAACTCCGATTTGAGTTCCGTTTTCGCCCACGTTCTTCATTTTAAGTCCTCTATCACCCCTAGGGTTTATCTCTATACATTAGGATATTTTATTCAACGTGCTATTTACATGAACACCCGCCCATTATCGACATATACTTACGTCAAAATTTAGGGTTTTACATTTCTCCCCTCCTTAAAAGAATTTCGTTCTCGAAATTCGAGTATTACAAAAATAACTGAGGGTACTTGGCTTTCATCTCACTAGCTAATTCCCAAGTCTTCTCCGGTCCTCTTTGTCCTTCCCATTGGACCAACACCAACCGGATTCTTTTCTTTCTCAACTTTCTTTCTTGAGTATCAAGAATCTTTACCGGCCTCTCTGTAAAAGATAGCTTCTCGCTTACTTGAACATCCTCGAGAGGTACAACTTGATTTGGATCCGCCAAACACTTCCTTAAGTTTGTAACATGAAAGGTATCGTGTATACCTTTCAAGGTTTCCGGTAACTCAAGCTTATAAGCAACTTTCCCAACTCTCGCAACAATCTTAAATGGACCAATGTATCTCGGGGCTAACTTTCCACGTTTGATAAACCTCACCAATGGTAAGAATTCATCCCAACTACCACTAAAGTCAATCACACACGCACGCAACATATCCTCAAGGGTTTGGATCGTACGCTCACTCTGCCCATCAGTTTGAGGATGATATGCCGTGCTCAAATTCAATCTAGTTCCTAGATCTTTTTGCAAACTCGACCAAAACCTTGACGTGAATCGACTATCTCTGTCAGAGATGATCGAAAGTGGCACGCCATGTCTACTCACAATCTCCTTGATATACAATTTCGCCATCTTCTCTGGTGAGTAGTTCTCGTTATATGGTATGAAATGGGACAACTTGGTCAATCGATCCACAATCACCCATATGGCATTATGCACTGCACGAGTTCTTGGGAGCTTCGTGACATAATCCATCGTTATTCTTTCCCACTTCCAAACTGGTAATTCTATCTGTTGTAACAGACCTGCTGGTTTCTGATGCTCAATCTTAACTTGTAAACAAGTCAAGCACTTTTGCACATACTGTGAAATTGATCTCTTCATATTGGGCCACCAATAATGCTCTTTCAAGCTCTTGAACATCTTATCTGTTCCAGGATGAATCGAGTACTTAGACTTGTGGGTTTCGTCAAGAATCTTATCCTGGATACCTCCAAACTTTGGTATCCAAATTCTTGATCCAAACCTTAGAATCTCATCCTTTCCTTTTGTCAACAACCCTTCCTTTCCCACCATTCGCTCCTTCCTGATGCTTTCTTCCTTCAAGGCATTTGTCTGAGCTTCACCGATCTGATCCTTCCAATCAATCGTTACAACGATCTGCAAAGCCCTTACTCTAATGGGTTTAACCCTCTCCTTCCGACTTAGGGCATCCGCTAGCACATTGGCCTTGCTAGGGTGGTATTTGATCTCACAATCATAATCACTAAGCAATTCCATCCATCTACGTTGCCTCATATTTAGCTCCTTCTGATCAAAAAGGTGTTGGAGGCTTTTGTGATCAGAATATATCACGAATTTAGTACCATAAAGATAGTGACGCCAAGTCTTCAAGGCAAACACTATGGCACCTAATTCTAAATCATGTGTGGTGTAACGTTTCTCATGAACGCTTAATTGTCGTGATGCATAGGCAATGACCTTCTCTCGTTGCATCAGCACGCAACCAAGACCATTAAGCGAGGCATCACAACATACCACAAAATCCTCATTACCTTCTGGTAATGAAAGGATTGGAGCGCTACAAAGCTTCTTCTTCAAGACACTAAAGGCCTCCTCTTGCTCGGGTCCCCATTTGAATTTAGCCTTCTTCCGCGTTAATGCAGTCATTGGTGTAGCAATCTTGGAAAAGTCTTTGATAAATCTTCGGTAGTATCCGGCTAAGCCTAAGAAGCTTCTAATTTCCGTGGGAGTCTTCGGGACTTCCCATTTCGTTATAGCCTCTATCTTAGTTGGATCTACCTGAACACCAGCTTCATTTATCACATGCCCGAGAAATTGAACTTCTCTCTTCCAAAAATCACACTTGGAGAACTTAGTGTACAACTTCTCCTGCCTGAGAGTTTCCAAAACCTTCTTCAAGTGTTCAGCATGATCATTTCGATCTCTCGAATAGACCAAAATATCATCGATAAAGACAATGACGAACTTGTCTAAATACGGCTTGCAGACTCTGTTCATGAGATCCATGAATGCTGCAGGGGCATTGGTTAGCCCAAAGGACATAACCAAAAACTCATAATGCCCATAACGGGTTCTAAAAGCCGTCTTCGGAATATCCTCTTCCCTCACCTTTAGTTGACGGTATCCAGACCTAAGATCGATCTTGGAAAAATAGCTGGCTCCTTGCAGCTGATCAAACAGATCGTCTATTCTCGGCAAAGGATACTTGTTCTTAATAGTCAGCTTGTTCAGCTCACGGTAGTCGATGCACATCCGCATGGAGCCATCTTTCTTCTTCACAAACAGAACTGGTGCACCCCAAGGGGATGAACTCGGTCTAATGAAGCCTAAGTCGAGCAACTCCTGGACTTGCTTCATCAGCTCTTGTAATTCGGAGGGCGCCAAACGATAAGGAGCCTTCGCAATCGGCCTTGCTTCAGGTATTAAATCGATTCGAAATTTGATTTGTCGGTTGGGAGGGAGTCCAGGTAAGTCATCCGGAAACACGTCAGGGTAATCACATACGACTGGGATATCCGAAATCTGCTTTTCAGGCTTAGCATCTAAAGCATAGGCTATAAAAGCCTCACAACCTTTCGTCAAACATTTACTAGCCTTAATTGTAGATATCATCCGGATATTACCTCCGATACTATCTCCCTTAACTATTAATGTTTCACCCTTTTACTTACATACCCTAACCAACTTTTTCTCACAATCAACATGGGCTCGGTTATAAGTTAACCAGTCCATTTCTATGACTACATCATAACCACACAAGTTCATAGGCATAACATTAACTGGAAACTCGACACCATTTAAATTAAGCAAGCAATCCTTATACATTACTGTTATCACATCACTTCCTCCATTTGCGGTTTCTACCTCATAAGCAGAATCTAACACTACTGGTTCTTTTCCTAGGTATTTACCAAAGGAAGTTGACACAAAACTCTTATTTGCACCCGTGTCAAATAAAACCTTAGCATAAACGTTGTTTAGAGGGAACATACCTGCCACAGCATCCTCATTCACTTCCTTCTCACCTCCCTTCTTCATAACAGACACCTGCCCTTTGGCTAGGTTCTTTCCTCCTTGCGTTTTCTGGATTTTGGGGCATTCACTCTTATAATGCCCAATTTCCTGACAATTAAAACACTTAAATGTCGGACACGATCTTGCGAGATGTCCCGCTTGCTGACATCTGTAACACTTCCTCTCTTGATATTCCTCTTCTACCTTCTCCTTATCTTTGCTACCACCTTCTCCCTTTTTGAACTTGAATCTACCGCCAGAACCACTCTTCTTATCCTCCGACTTCCTTTTCCTCTCTCCTTCATATGATCTCCTCTGCAATGCAGAGTCTATAATCCTAGGCAACGTGGCTTCTAGTACCTTGGAGACTTGTTTAGCAACCGCCGAAATAAATTGGGTTTTCGTCATGATAACTTCCTCCCCGTCATTATCATGATTCCCGATAATCCCAGTGTTATCAGTTTCTTTATACGTGTTAGTCCTAGTACTTCTTATTGTAGGAAGACGTCTACCACTACCTTCCTTTTTACCGGCCATAACTCTACCTATGAAAGAGAGCAGGGAGTCAGTATTCACATGATGGACCATGATTAAGAACAATATAGTGCTTGTAAACAAATAATGACAGTGGCCAGTTGCAATTATTTATTTACCGCGCTGATCGTGTTCTTAGCCATTTTACGCCACGTTCATACCAAAACCCATTTCCCTATCCAGAAAGGAAACTTCTATACACCTATGCGGGCACTTATCCTATCTTATCTTAGTTTAAGTCTAGATACTAAGCTTGTACCTAGTTCGCTTAAACTACGGCTCTGATACCAAGCCTGTCACAACCCCAACACGGCGGGCGGTCCCAGGAGATGGTTGCCCCGGGGGTTATCACGGGTGACGAATGGATATCAGAAGCAACGCAGCGGAATCAACAACATACATACACACACAACTTAACACTTCAAGCTGTTCATACATTAAACTTCAAATTACAATTACATAGTTCTCAAAATGACAAATGATTGTTTGATACATAAAATCAACAACTAAAGTTAGCAACTATTCTAGGTCCAGAGCGTCTATCTTCTAAGCCCGCAAGCCCTCTACCTGCTCTAGCCTCAATAGTGCTTTCCTGCATCACACGGCACCTAGGATGTGTGCCAAAAAGTTTTAAAAGAAAGGGTCAGCTTACGCTGGTGAGTTCATAATAAAAAAATTACAAAACATTTCAAACATTCAACCAAATACTTGTAAAAACCTTGATCAACGAGTTGCCAAGCTCCATTGATCAAAGAGTTACCACTAACTCCATCACTTACAAGCATTTCATAAACATACTAGCATCATCAGATAAATATACACAAACAATACGATAAACCCCTCAACAACTCCGTCAGGCACGTCTGCGCTGGAGCAGAATATATGCATATACCCTTCACCGAGTTTACCGCGTCACCCTATAACTGAAGTGGTATTGCCCGATATTTACCGTAGAATGCTAGCCAACCGTTCAAAGACAACAGTTTAAGAACACAACCAATCCAAAAGAGTTTATACAGAAACTCACAATCATTTCCAACCAAAACAGGTTTAAGCAACACATCCAGTTTTGTAAAACATGCAATCATTTCAAAAGAGTTTAAGTGTATGAACTCACCTCAACAAGATCACAACAAGCTCACAATTAGCTTCGTTCCTTGATCTAATCCCGATAATCAATCCAAATGACTATCTCCACAATCAACACAAATAGCTATACTGACAATCAACTTCAATAGCTATAATCCACCTATAACGCGATATCACAACGTTATAAACAACGATTCCTAAGACTATGCAAGTCCTAGGGCTTAACTAGCACAGCACACGACTAGATACGAGTCATTGCCACCTACGCTTACCAAATCCCGAACCTTGGGATCTAAACGAATCCTACAGAGATACGTTACCCGTTCACAATGGATGTCATACCCCTAGGGTACGGATATTCAACCCGCACCCTCCCCGGGTAATCTACCCGTTAGTTGCGGGTGTTTAATCCCGCAACTATTTCCCCTAGCACGTCCCTTGTGCTATGCGGGTATCTTCACCCGCATTCCCATCGGGTTCCCAACCCGATTCCCGTCCTAAACTAGTCGAGAATGAAAGACCATTTACCTCGTCGATCACCGATCTTCAATCGCGCAACACCTCGATGACCACCGCTCTTCACTCTGGCAGAACCTCGACGCACGCCAAGCGATCTACACACGCCCGAGACTCGAAGGAACGTCACGACGCAGGGTACCGCACACGAGGCGCGATTCCGCAAGAAAACTAGAGTGTTTCTCTCTCTAAAAAGTTCTAGAGAGAGAAGGGGAATGAGCAAGGAGTGAAGGGGGGTTGCACCCCTTTAAATAGGTTGGTCGGGCTGTTCTAGGCGCTACGCGCAGCCCACATGCACCATCTGCGCGTATCGCGTAGATGGTGAGTGGCTGCCAACTGTTTTCCACCGGACAGCTCCTACGCGATACGCGCAGGGGACTACCCCTTGATGCGCGGATCGCCTAACCCACATTTTCAGATTCCGCTCGTCGAAACACGTGGAATTCATATGTTATGGGCTCCGTAACTCTTCTTCTAAGTCGAGATATGCTCGAAAGAAGTTTTCGGGCATTCATTGGGTGTTTTCGCATTTCCCGCTTCGTTATAACTCCGATTTGAGTTCCGTTTTCGCCCACGTTCTTCATTTTAAGTCCTCTATCACCACTAGGGTTTATCTCTATACATTAGGATATTTTATTCAACGTGCTATTTACATGAACACCCGCCCATTATCGACATATACTTACGTCAAAATTTAGGGTTTTACAATATCATCTTTGGATCAACGAGTCCGTCCATGTGCAAAGAGTTTGAGGAGATTATGAAATCAAGATTTCAGATGAGTTCGATGGGGGAGATCAATTTCTTTCTCGGATTGCAAGTTAAACAGTCAGCTGAAGGAATTTTTATCAACCAATCAAAGTTTGTTGAGAAGTTGCTGAAAAAGTTCAAGATGCAGGATTGTCAGAATATTCGAACGCCATCTGATGTGAACTGCAAGATACAGCCGGATCCAAAAGGCAAATCCGTTGATCAAACACTGTACAGATCGATGATTGGCTCACTGATGTATCTTACTACATCAAGACCAGACATTATGTATGTTGTATGTGTGTGTGCAAGATATCAGTCTGATCCAAAAGAGTCGCACCTGGTTGCTGTTAAACGTATTTTCAGATACCTTAAACGGAAGCCAAATCTCGGGTTATGGTATCCTTATGAAGGCAATTTTGAATTATATAGTTATTCTGATAGTGACTTTGGTGGATGCGCTCTTGACAGGAAATCGACTACGGGTGGATGTCAATTTCTGGGTCCTAGACTTGTTTCTTGGCAATGCAAAAAGCAGACCAACGTTTCTGTATCCACAGCTGAAGCAGAGTATATCGCTGCATCTGTAGGATGTTCTCAAGTTTTGTGGCTACAAAACCAATTGCTTGACTACGGGTTTAACTTTCTCAAAACTCCTATTTACATAGACAATACTGTTGCTATGTTCATTACTGCTAATCCTGTTCAACACTCAAAAACCAAACATATCGAAATTCGATATCACTTTCTCAGAGACAACTCTGAAAAAGGTTTAATAATTTTGATTAAAGTTCATACCGACAAACAACTGGCAGATCTTTTGACAAAATCATTTTTGTCAGGACGGTTTGAATTCTTAATTCAATCCATAGGGTTAATCAATCATGATTGATTCTATTTTTGCAAAAATCAATACAAAATCGGAAAATATAAAAAAGCCAAAAATATAATAAGTTGATGTCAAGTATTGATTCCTTTGTCTTTTTATTTTACTTTTACATTTTGAGTGTGCATGAAAAACAAAAAGGAAAACAAAAAGAATAGAAAAAGCAAAAAGAAAAGAAAATATCATGTCATAAGAATCTATATTGCAAAAAGTGAGAAATGATAGTACACTAGACATTATTTGTTTCATCATTTTTATAATAAAGACTGATGAATGTTAATTGATGTGCGAGACAGCTCAGACAATTAGACTGAAAAAGTAAGTTCATTGTTGACAAATCTAAACTCAATGATCTTTGTGTTAAGTTCCTTTGTCATACATGTCTAAATATATATCTTTTGATACTATGCTTGTGATGATAGTTGTTCATGATCGGGTAACGGTGCAATCTATTCAGTGTGATGAACCGCATCGTGAGCTTCTTTGTTGTGGTATCCACAGACTTGAATTCTCACACGAAGTCTCTTTTGAGCTTCAAGGTGCAGCAAAAGATTCCAAAGTTGGAACAAAAAGTCCCAAATGTGGACCATCACCAAACAAAATTCCAAAAAGGAATTCAGAAGATTCCCAAGGAGAACGATAGGATATGAAAAATTCCAAAAAGGAATTCAAAAGAAGTCCCAAAGTGCACCAAATCCGAATAGAACCCGATTCCACACTATTTATGATTGTAAGTGACCTGGTTTTTGTGCAATATGCATTCAAGTGGTGGTTAATGAGGAAATATGTTGACATATGTATTCATGAGGGTCACATAAGTCATTTTAATCGAACCTTAATCTCATCATGATACTAAAAAAGTAAGTGTGTCAATTCGAACTAATTGGTATGTTTTCATATCATCACTCAATCAGACATAAGTCAAATGTCTATTCAAAACTTGCAAAACATGTTCAGATAATGTGTGGTATGATCTCACTGCGATATTTTGATTCATTGCATTGCATATGTATTTAGTTTAATGTGTGTGCTTTGTGTGTGCAGGCATATGGAGTCTTTATTGACACATCAACATCCTTGTTAAACTTAAAAATTTCAAGAAATTTCAAGTTTAGGGGGAAAATAATTGAAGAAGAAAAAATATTTACAAAAAGCCAAAAATATTTGAAATAAGTGTGTTGAATGTTGTATGGATCATGTGGTTAATGAAAGCAAATGTATTGGATATGTTAAAAACAAACCTAGGGTCTTGTGATTTGTTTTTAGAAAATTGCTTCAGGATATAGAAATATTGGTTGTGCAAAAACCTTTGTGAGAAAAATCAAAGAAAAATGAAAAAGGAATTTAATGTGAATTAAATTTGTTGCCCTAATTTTCATTTTTGATTATTTAATATGACAAACCCTAATAAGGATGTCTTGTCTAATTAATATGTCGAGAATGTTGTGCAGGGGCAATAAATGCAGTTGAAAAGTCAACAGATAGAAGAAAAGTAAAGAAAAATCGTCTAAGGGTTGTTGTCGGGTGAAGATATCTGATTTCACTGTTTAGCCGGGTAATGAAGTGATGTTGTTATCAGCCGGGTGACTAAATGAAGAAAGAAATGATGCCGGGTGACAAAGTTGTATGATACTATACAGCCGGGTGATGAAGTGTTTGTCACTATGCAGCCGGGTAATAGAATGAAGATTCTATATAGCCGTGTAAGTGAAGAACACTGTGCAGCCGGGTAAGTATGACAACTGTATAGCCGGGTGATGAAAGACAGTATCACTGTACAGCCGGGTAATGAACATGAAGTCATTGTGCAAGCCGGGTGATGATAAGGAGTCTACTATTCAGCCGGGTGATGGGTAAAACCAAAACAAAGGTGTAGTTGTTCCTAACTCTGACCCGTCCCTACAGTACTTGACCCGTCTCTACAGTGATTGACCCGTCTAAGTGTTTTACAAGTTAAATGTTGACCCGTCCAAAGTTGTGACCCGTCTCATGACTGTGACCCGTCCCAACAGTACTTGACGCGGCTCAACAGTACATGACCCGTCCAAATCACAACATGACCCGTCCCAAATTTTGACCCGTCCCAAAAATTTTGACCTAATTTTGAGCCGGCTAAACAACGCATATATAAACCCGCCTTTTCTCAAACACTTATCATTTTTCACAAAAACTCTCGAGCAAATCCCCTGTTCTTAATCGACCTATATCATATTCAATTCGTGATTCTGTAACAAGTTTTATAGATTGAATAAGGTATATTTTACATGATTCGACCGTGTTTAACCTAGTGATTGCCCTTAAAACGAAATGTGATGATGAACAGTGATTGGACTATGAATCGACACTTTGATTGTGGGTGTTAAAACATAAATCGAGTGTTGTAATAGGTGTAACAACTGTCGATCATCAATATTCATTCATTAGTTTAAATCAAATTGCTTAAAATCGACTGAATCAAAAGAAAAAGTTTAAACTCTGTCAAACCGCCATTAATGAACTTTTGAGCTGTTGATGTTTTTGATATCAACTGATGGATCATCTGTTATTGTGTGACAAATCAATGCTAAAACTGAATTAAAACATGTTATACAACTTTATTATGCAAAATCACATAATTGTGTTTGAGTTTTAAGCAGTTAAGTGTATAATTTTCATGATCACTGATTCACAAAAGTTTTTGTTAAGCAAAATGATGATTATCAGATTGTTAGACTAACTTAGGTGTTAAATGATTGTGTTATTTGTTACTTTGTGTCATTATGTTTAAAACTTCTTATGCATATTTCTGTTATTTGTGAATGAAAAGTCTAACACATGTGTCTTGTTTTGTTATAACTGATGAATGGTCTCAAGTTTGAACCCAAGCACAATCTTGTTGCTATGTTAGATGAAGCCATACCAGAAGCAGAAGGATATGAAGAGATGATCAGATTCCTTAGAAGAACAAAGTATGTATATGCAATGTGTGCCATACCCATTGTATATGCAAGAATTATCAAGAGCTTCTGGAGGACTGCAGAAGTTATTACTGATGAAGCTGGTGTTACTGTGGTGAGAGGAAATATTACCAGACAATTACATTTAACTGTGTCTGAAGAGTCCATCCGGACTGCATTGAGGATTGATGAAGATGAGATTGGTGCTTCTGATGAACTAACAACTGCTGAATGTCAGGCTTGTTTCATTAATATGGGTCATCCTCCCATATTTCCCAAACAGCAGTTTGTTAGAGCAAGATTGGGAAAGAAGTGGAAGCTGTTATGCTATGTCATCTAGCAGTGTATGTCAAGGAGAAGTGCTGGATTTGACAATTTCCCATCGGACATTGCATCTCCCATAGTTGCAATTGCTGAGAATCGACCTTTTAATATGTCCAAGTGGATCATGAAGGGCTTTATTTTCAATCTGGTTAAAGGAAAGAGGTTCAAGTTCTTGATGTACCCACGATTCTTGCAACTGATGATTAATATTGCTCATCCTATTATTCGAGAAGAAGGTTTTAATGGAGGGATCTTATACACAGAAGACATGAATGCTCTATCTTATCGAAAGATGAGTATTGGAGGTGTTGAAGGTGTTGAGATGTTTGCCTATATGCGAGATATAGCAAACAATGATGAAGACATTGAAGTAGTGTATCATCATATATCACAAGGTGAAGTTGTAGATCCGTTGGACCTTGTTGATGAGATGCCTAACAATCTGCTTGATGATGATGAGTATCTTGCTCGTCATCCAGAAGATGAAGATAATGATGAGGATGAGAATGAAGATGAGGATGATGAATCTGATAGTGATGATAATGGTGATAGTGGAAATGATGATGTTATTGAAGTAGAAAGTGCTGAATCAGTTTCTGAGGAGGCAGAGCATGTAGAAGAAGAAGTTACTGTTGTTGAAGCTCCTAGGAACATCACAGTTCATTACACTAGATCTCGAAGATCTAAAACTGTGGTTGATCCTATGTTTGTTGAGGAGCAGAATGTATTTGAAAATGTGAGTGTGCCTGAACCAGTGGATGTTGTTCAGATTGCACAGGAAGTAATTGCCGAAGTGGAGACTGTTGCACAGGCAGTTGATGATGCTGATGCTGGTGTTACTTTTCCTGATCCAGTTGATGTTCCCACAACATCATCTCCTGTAGCTCCAACAATTGAACAACCTTTGGAGTCTTCACCAAAAGTTGTGTCAAGTGACATTTTGATTGAAAAGGATAAAGAGATAGAACGTTTGAACAAGGTAATAGAAGATTTGATGAAAGAGAATGAATTGCTAAAGGCTTCGAATGAGAGAAAAAAGGTTAGACTGAATGAGTTCAGTGAAACCAATGTGAAGAATATGAAGGTGTTTAAAGAACATGATGATGAATATGAGAAGCTGAAAGAAGATTACAAAGAGTTGTACGCTGAATGTAATACTCTGAATGCGGAAAAGGAGATGTTAGAAAAATGGTTGGAAGAAGCTAAACCAAAGAAATCAGATTCTAAGTCTGATAAAGACTTTTCAGATGAAGTGATGGAAGTAACCGGGCCTTCACAGGAGATAAAAGTTTATTACACTAGAGCTCGAGGAACTAAAGCTGTGGGTGAAAAGGTCGATGTACAAATTCACATTCCCGATGAAGCTGCTGATCTTGTCATTCTTGACAAAGCCGAGGGAAAACGTAAACTGGATGAAGTGCCGGAGATAGTTGAAGAAGATGCGCATGCAAAGAAAGCCAGAATGGATGAAACAGTTCAGATTGAGCCGATTCAATCTGAGTCTGTACAGGCAACTGAAGTGCCCGAGGTTGTTAAAGAGGATGAGAATGTAAAGGAAACAACTGTAGAAGAAGCATTTAGTTTGAGCCGGTTCAAACTGAAACTGCACCAATGATAGAAGCGTTGGATGATTTGGATGACATAGATTTTACAGATTCTGAACCGGAAGCTAATCCTGTTGATGATATACCCGTTGATCTTGATGAAAGGTTTGCATACTTGGAGAAGATGAAATACAATCCTGTTTATTTTAATGGACTCACAGTCAGTCAAATAAATGAGGAGTATGAAAAGTGTGTCAATGCGCAAGACAAAGTAGAAGGTGATAAAGAATTTGTGGTTGAAATGGGCGAATGGACACCGCTTCAAGAAAGCTTGAATATTGATGATCTTCCTCCGGAAGAACTATATCATCAAAATCCTTAGGAGATGACGACCAGTGATATGCGTCAATGGTTAAGTTCGAGAAATTATCCATATAGAACGTTGAAGAAGTTGAAGAGAGAATCTTTAAAGAAAATTGTGGTGAGCTTTCAAAAGTCAGAAAAGATGCATAAACGTATGCTCTTTTTGGATTATAACAATCCACAGTACTATGAACTGACTAAACGATACAAAGTGCTTGAGCCTAAAGAGATACCTTTAACGGCGTTGCCCGAAGATGCGCACAAGAAAAGGAAGGAATTGATTGATATGTTTCCGAGTGAGATGAAGTCTTATAACATTCCGATGAACAATGAAAAACCCCAAATATTGATCTCATAAAATATGGCAATTACAAATCCTAGATCTATTTGGTTCATACAAGCCTTGACCCTAATTGTCACTAACTCTTTCTATATATAGCCTAATGACTATATGCTAATGACAATTAGGAGCCTAGACAATAACAAAGACTAAAACATGACAAATAATAAATTACATTTAAAGCCCCTAATTTTAGACTAAAAATAATATATATATATATATATATATATATATTTTGTCTGAACAAAATATATATTTCTTCAACCGCAAGCTCCATGGTCTTTCATAACTTGAACGTCACACGCCAATCCGTTGTTCGAACTGTTAACTTGACTTGGTGTTGACTTTGACCTGTTGGTGTTGACTTTTGTTGACTTTACTATGTTGATAATATTAGACTATTTTTCAGGTCCAACACCAGACTAAATTTCCAAATGAATATCTTGTTGTCAGTATCTTTCGAGGTCGAGGCATCTATGTTCTGAAATAAAGGCCTGATCGTCTCTGGTTCTTCTTCCTTCCTGAACCAATCTGATTTGTCAAGAACGAAGACGTCACCCTCTAATCCACTCCTTTGGGCTACATAGACCATCTCCTTTTCATCTACTTCATAGAAATCGGGCTCAGAATCATAGTCTACTAGCTGCTCCTCCACCTCTTCATCAACCAACTTCAACTCTTCAGATTTTCCCTTATAAGCTATAACTTCATCACCTCCTAAATCGGTATCAATGTCGAGACAGAAGTCATCAACAACTTCTGTTTCTTTTTCTATTCCGCTTCCTCCAGCAGCACTGAAACCGCCGAAATCTTTTCGACTAGTTCCAGTCTGCACCATTTCCTTCAGTGTTGGGTATTTGAATATGCTAACTAACTCATGAATCTCCTCCTTAGTCTCGGTTTGCCAACCTTCACTTCCTTTTTGACTTCATTCAATTCTAACAAAAGCTTCTTGATTAGGCATTGTTGGTCTAGCACAATCTTCTGTAAGTCTTCCATTTCCGTTTCTCTGTGCCTCTCACGCTCCTCAAAATTCATCAACTTTTTCTTGACCATACTTAGTTCATTCGCAAGCGACGTATTCAGACCTCGAATAACGTCCTCTTCAAGCCCACCAGCTCCCCTCTTCTCCGGTTTCCTTTTATATGTTTCTGGTACACCTTTTGAAACTTTCGGCTGCTTTCCTTTTGCCTTCTTTCTTCTGACATCATTATCAGATTCTGTTCGTGATGGAGAGTGATCAGCAGCCTTCCTCTTTTTCTTGCCCTTTGCTTTGAATATCTCAGCTTCGATTTCGTCTAACTCTTCCTCAAAAGGCACCGGCTTCTTCCCCACATAATTCTTTCTTTTCCTGATATCATCCTTTATCTTTTCCCTCAAGTCCTCAAATCTCTTTTCTTCACTAACCTTCAGCTTCTCGATATACGCCCACCTTTCATCTGTATACATATTTCGGAAAAGTATGTGATCTTTCCCTAAATATCATGTCTAGGAGCAGCACAGTCAGCAAAAATCCTGACGTTCATTGGCGTCAATACCAAAACGTCTCTAAGATTTTGAAGGTTCGGCTTCAGATGGTCAATAAAGGTCTGCACAAACCTTGGATATAATAGCCACTTTTCCTTCCGGGAGGATGAAATATTCTCGATAATGTAACCAAAAATCATTTGTGGAATATTCGCTTTGTCCCCTCGGCATAGATTCAGCATAGCCCTAGCCCACTCAAAGTTTAATCCATCAGTCCCACCCTTTCGGTGATCTAAGCATACAATGATCACCGGATCATTCGTAACAGCATAAAAAATTGGCGAACTCTTCATCCACGAAATCACATCCCTATAGCCAACTTACTTGGGGTCCTTATCTTTGAGATAAGCAACACGTTTGATCAACGATCAAACTTCATCGGCGGAGGAGGTTCTCGTTCCATATATAATCTGATTTGATTTACTTGAAAACACTTTAAAATCACGGATTGAGGTTTTTTTTGTGAAACTAGGTTACAATGTCGGGTTGGAGAGAGTTTAAAGGTGAAGATGAAGTGTGACCCAAATCGACCCAGATCAGATATCATACAGACACCATACTTTCAAAAAGCCGAAACTATAGTGTTGCAAAACCCTAAAAATGTAAAAAATATATTTTAAGGAATTTGAAGTCAAATCACATAATTATTACTAATATTTTAAATAAAATCACACCCATCCAATAGAGGACTTTCTAATACCAAGACTCGTTTTGTAATGCAAATTTTGAGGAAAAATACGATAGTAAATATAACGAATCTCAGAGAATTCGGATAACGGGTTTCGAGCATCCATCCAAAGAGACAAAGATTTGAAAAGATTGTCAATATTATTGTCCATTTAAACCCATGTTATGTTCCGTTCAACAAACAATCCTGTGAAGGCTTTTATCATGTTTTGATTCGATTTGAAGAAACTCAGATGACTTGGTTTCCACAAACATTCAGCAAAGTGACTTGTTTTGACATCATGGCTTATTGAGTTTAGATGATTCAACGAGATTTGTAATTTGGATGGGCATAGACCAAGATAAAATAATGATCAAGGTGAATGTTCTTGAGAGTGAATTGGAGTTGGGTTTAATGTATGAAGCGTTAAACAATGATCTTAATGTAGAAACATTGTGAGCTTAGCTTTACATTTGAGCAGATTTTATGTATGAAGCGTCAAACAATGAACTTGATGTAGAAACATTGTGAGCTTAGCTTTACATGAGGGTTGCAGATGATGAGCGCTCCAGGTCTATACCGACATATAACAGAGGAGATGATCATCTAAGAGTGCTGATGAGAGCTTCATGTTTATATTTACATATAACAGAGAAGATAATCACTCTAGGTCAATGCTTCCGCATAGCAGAGGAGATAAGCACGAAAATAAATTCTGAAGAGCTAACGAGAAGCGTCATTCAGGGCTACGGCTAATGGGTTTGGATTTGGGAAAGATCAGGCTCAAATCAAATACTCTCAGCCCCTTTTTGTCAAAACTTATCACTTTGTGCAGGCCAAGTGTCTGTGAAAATGATCCTTATCACCAAGCTCTTTTTGAGCATTAGTTTGATCACAGAATTGTCGTTTACTTGTATTCCAGCTGAGCCTATTGACACATCAGTATACAAGCCAATGTCCTCCTTCAAATGCGTTCTACACGTATCTGAAACCTGCAAGAAACAAACAATACTTACATATAATGAAGTCCAAACATTTTGATAATAATAATACTCCCCCAAAATTTCATGTTTGCAGCATAAACTGAAATTTTCAACAGTTATCAGAAAATACTCAAAGGATGGTGAATTTCATCATAAAATAGTAGTGATAAAAATTTGATTTTCCCTTCTCATTCCCCCTTTTTTTATTAATGAAACAAACAATAAGACGAGAAGTGTAAAAGAGTCTTTTAAACCCAGAATGAATTCAGAGATCATGCGCTACCAATTCACCGAAGAAAGATTTATAGATCTTTACGAGTGAGCTGCATTTGCAAAATAAAATCAGTTAGAAACAGGAACCCAGGTTTTAACAAACTTGGGCTTTTGAAATAAAGAATTTGTGCAAAAATGATTACTAACAAATTGTTTAATTCTATATCCTAAAGAGATATTATTCACATTACTTTGAACAAGATCAGGACACTGTTTTACCACATGATCGATCTTACCGCATCTGAAACAATGTATTTTTAAACATGTCTTTTTATTCTTGAAAGCGGGCACATGATCCATACAGATTTCTTCATCACAGCTAGACATGTGAGATTCTGAATCGCTGTAGAAGACATACTTTTCCTTGGATTTGCCAGTTGATACTCTTGAATGAGCAGTTGATCTATCGAGATGAAACTTTAGAGGTCTTGACTTGGGTTGTTGATGAGATTTCGGCCTTTTCTCTGCTCTTTGGTTCTGAGGAATGAAATACTGAGATGGATATTTTTCCTTTTGTGATTTGGAAGGATGATCGGGAAATGGGATCTGAATGCTTCTTGTTTCAGGTTTTGGAGGCCTTTGAAATTTGGTAGTTTCAGATGATGCCTTGGTCTTTGAATCTTCCTAACTTGTCTTTGAATTGGATTCATCAGCTGAAATTGTCAATTCTTCAATCATTACAACAACTTCCAATGAACTTTGACTATCATTATTTGATTGATTTGATGAGGATGAACTTTGATTATATTCTCTTTCCCTGTTGGGTGGCTTGAAAATAGGAATATCACCAGTTTTGAACTCTTCCTGCAGGTTAGTGAAAGCTGTAGGTATAGATCTCGGATTAACGGAAACATGACTTTCATCGTCTTGAATAACATCAAGTGATTTGATGTATCCAATACCGTTCGGAGAATCATAGTCATCCCTCACCTCTGAGATATTGACTCTTTCCAGTCTAGTGTTTTGTTCAAACAAATCATTCTTTGGGTGTGGTTTGGGCAAGGGAGAGTAACAAAGAGTGGATGGTGGTGGAAAGACAGTTTGGACATCAGAGTTGTATCCGACCCCATATTTTATCCGAGCCCCCCTTTGTTTGACAAGAAGCTCATTTAGTTTCATTTGGGATACTGTCCACTTATTAAGTTTGTTTTTCAGTTTCGTGGATTCATATTGAGCTAACAGAAGCCTTTCATTTAAAAGATTTATCTCTACATTTCTTTCATAGAGATTTATCTTTAACAGTTCAACTTCGGCCAAGGCTTCATTAAGTTTTACAGAATAACACACTTCATTTTGCTTAAGCTCATTATTCATGGAAACAATCTCTCTTTGGTTGTCCAAAATTAATCAATTTGCCTTATAAACTCCATATAACTGTTGTTTACATGCAGAGGAACACAGATCTTGAATGGGAGATCCATGATGATCTTTTCGGCTGCTAAAGCTTTCTCACAGTTGCACACACGTGTATCTCTTTTATGTTCCTCTTCCCTGACCTCCAACATCTCTTCATTTTCGGCTTTATGTTCTTCTTCCTCATCTTTCTCAGTTGTATCTGCATTAGATATCTCACAAACAGATCCTCCTTCATTATTAATTGTCGAGTCTCCACAATTCTCTCTTATATTCTCTGAGGTTTCAACAATTGTCTCAGAATCAGATGCTATCTCCTTGAGCTTTTCATTCAGTTTGATTTTGTAATTGAGTATGCTTGATGCAGATGAAATTAGATCAGCGTTTAAGGAGTTGGTTTGAGGTGGGACCACTGCTTGGAAAAACTCCTTCCTTTTCATTTCTAACTCGCAAGATTTTAACTTATCAATTATATCCATGAGTTTGTAATCAGGGAATCTTCTTTCTTTCTTTAGAGTTTTAACATAAGTATTCCATTTCTCAATTGGAAATGAATCCAGAAGTCTATGTATCTGATCATGGTTGGTGAGATCTGGATCATATTTCTTTAGATTTGCATTCTTGTGTTCAACGAATTTTCTTCGACTTTCCCTTTTTAAGCACAAATTCAGAGCATCAAAGGCTTTATTGTCACGATCTATCATTTATCTCTATCGGTGTATGTATTCGGATCGATGTTTTGAATTGCAGTATCTCCTATGATGGTAATTGGTATATGCGGGCCTATTATAATCGAATCCCACTGAGTATGATCCGTATTCAAATAAAATTTCTTCAGTCTCTTCTTCCAATCGTCAAAACTATCATCGTCCATCAGTTTTGGTGGACTAATTGTTGCAACAATTTCCAGATCAGCCAAGGTGAATGAAGCTGACATTGTAAATTTTAAATTTTAAATTTTAAATTTTGGTCACAGTTTGGCAAAGAATTACTAGTTTCGCAAACTAGTGTCGCAAACTTGGCAGTGTCGCAGAATAGTGTCGCAAGTAGTTATGCAAACATTGTCGCAAAAGCACTTTGAACTTTCGTTCAGTGTAGTGTCTGGTGTACTGTCGAGGAACAAGAAACCAGGTAGTGTCGGGGTCGAGTCAAACACAAACAAGCGATTACTTTAGCAAGATGAATAAGATAAATGAACTTTCGTTCAGATAGATTCACAAACCAGCCACAAACTTTGATCAACAACAGTTCAGAGATAGTGTCGCAAAAGGGTAGTGTCGCAAGATGAACACTAGTGTCGCAAGATGAATCTGAAAACCCCTTTTCCACGAAAAATACACAAAAATCTCCATAGAAAACACAAAACAGATCCAATTGATAGACTGATGATTCCGATTGATTCACAATGCAGAATAGGTCAATCCCAAGCCAAATTCAATCCATAACAACAACACTTAAGATCCAATTTGATTGAAAAGGCTTTTTGTCCAAAACTTATGAAAAATATCTCAAAATCACACCTAGATCTCAGATCTATATGATGATGATAAATCTGTAGATTTCGATTGATTCCAAAACCAAAAAACACACAATTCTCAATCCAACTCCATACCAATTATCAACATATTAGATCCAGAATTGATGACAAGTGAAATATATCTAAAAACCCTCAAAAACCACAAATCATGAACACAATGGCTCTGATACCATATTGTTGGTCGAGATAATCGTTAGATCCGTGCTATGATGATTTAGATCGGATCACAATCAATTATTACCACTAGACCTAGCAACAATTGGTTATGATTAATGACCAAAACCCAAATAAACCATGGTAACCCATTAAGAACAAGTTAATTAAGAAGGTAATTAGATGAAGTAGAATTAGATTAATGTAACAATGATATAAACAAAACAATTCCTTGCAAAAAACCAGTAGAATCGAACTCAAGATCAAACTGTGAAATGTATTCAATAAAGTTCCAAGAGTTGTGTACAAAATGGCCCTAAACAACTATATATACAGTGCCTAGTGTCGCAAGCAGTTTCGCAAATGCAAAACTGCCTGGTCGCTAGGCACAGACAAGCTGCATGCGATACTCAGTGTCGCGTGCAATGTCGCAAGACCATGCACAACAAAAACACAAATATAAACGAACTATTACAACAGAAACAAAGTACAACTCATCTATTACAATAGAAACAAAATACAAATAACGACTAGGTGAAGTACCACCCTACATGTGGTCATCAGTCACCTATTACAAACTGGTCACTTCATGTAATGCTAGTGTAGGTGTGTGTATGCGTAAGTAACATGTATATGGGCACAAATAAATTCATACAGGTGCAACTATTGAAGTGTACAGTTATAGTCTAGATTCCAATGCAAACCTAGTTCGCTATAACCAATGGCTCTGATATCAATTTGTCACACCCCCAAAATCCACTAGGAGTTTTACCGTTAAGTGTGTGACAAACCAAGATCTCAGTCATTAGTTACACCAAACGACACTATATGAATTTAAAACATACGTGTCTCATTAAATGAGAAAATTTAATACAGGGTTAACGTTTAAAAGTTTGTGGAAGTGTAATCGAAATCTAGTGCCAAAATATTAAATGGAAACTAAATGCGCAAAACACGCGCCCAACACTAGATACATAGTCTACATATTCATTAAACACAAAACATGGTTTCTAATGCAAGAAAATATTTAAATGAAAAGCCGTGACTCAATGCCATGTTCTAAGTGCGTGGTACCTCAATGACCTGTAAAGTGAAAGGCTAATAAGTGTCAACACGACGGTTGGTGAGTTCACATAGTAGTCTAAAATCAAGTAAGTTCAGTTGCAAGCAGAAATATAAATAAAGTATGTCGGTGTAGGTAGCTAGTCTACAGTATATGTCCTTAGAATCAAGTGTATCTGACCGAAGCTGACGTATGTATACATTACGTGTAGTTTGCCTGTCGTACATCCCAACAGGATGCACATGTAAGTATGTTAGGCCAATTTAACACCCGTTCGACAAGTTCATCTGTCGTGCTAGCGCGACTAGCCCGGGTGGCGTTTGTCAAACCCAGTAGTACTACTCAAAATCCCCCAGCTATTTCACAAATACTAACGGTCAACTAGGTATCCATGAGGTCTTTCATGAATAAATAAAAGTAACTCTACTAGACATGCGACATACCAAATTTCTAAATCTGTAAAAGTAGTTGTTCGTGTTCCATCCCAAAAGGGGTAAGAGCAGTAGAAAAAGGTTCAGTGCACTCACCTTTGAAGCGCACAACAATTAAACAGCACAACGCCAAAAAAGATTCTAAACCGTCTTACGACCTGCTTAATAGGTAATTGTTTGTTATTTATATTTACACGAATACATATATACACATACCCATCTAGCACATTTTATGCATCCTATCACTAGTTTGACCCGACTCACGTTATCATCGCGTGATTCACAATAAAGCTTACGCTTATGTTCGACCACACATACACATACATAAAGTTATATAATTTTCTACAACAAGTAGCACACACAATTATACATATTCACACTCGACATTATAACAATATGTACCTATAATCATGCGCACACATCCATCTACCCTATACATACTATTTGCTACCCAAACTTGCCGCAATTTAATTGTACATATATATATATATATATATATATATATATATATATATATATATATATATATATATATATATATATATATATATATATATATATATCACCAACACAACCCTATGATTAAACATATCGCATACACGTAACATAGCACTGCTGTTGTTTTCTAATTTACTACATACATACATTTCATTCATTATTGCCTCTTATATATTTATGCATACAGATTGACAAACATTGACAAACACACATGTTGACTCCATACATAGATATCCATTACATACAACTCCCACAACCATACATTTTTATTTCATTCATTTTTATCTCATGCATGCATACATAATGGTCGCATATACATACTCATAATTAATGCTACTACTTACTACCAGAACATACATACATATATTCGTTAATTTGCTGTTGCTACTATCCAATACATGCACATGTATACACATAATACCTATATATATACAAGTTTATGTATTGCTGCTGTCATGACTGCTAATTGACCATGTAAAAGCACCTATGGATGCATACATACAAATAATTTAATGCAACAGCATTCACACATGCTAATTTCCTACATACGGTTGTGTACATATACTATTGGACCGATCGATTTCATACGTACGTTCATAGACATATCCGATCGAGTTTTATATAAGGTTGCGACTGAACCAGATTTAATAAACATACACCTAACATTACTTGACCATATACACACAATACATACAATTGAACCGAAACAAAACCCAAAACGAAACCGAAACCCGGAACGAAACTGTTAGATTACGAGTTCTAAAGTTGTTGCTGCTTACCGATATGTCGAAAGGGATGAACAGGAATGATTTTGGACGACCACTGATGATGAAAGGTGGCCCGGTGACGCCGGAAAATGACTTGTATCTGGTAAGTGAGGAGGCGCCGAGAGAGTGAGATAGAGATGGTCGAAGGTTCGAGGGTGGTGGTTGCCGCTGATTTTCTTCTTGACGGCGGCGAATGAGAGATGAGAGGGGTGATCAAGGTGTGTTGTGCGTGTGTGTTCTTATGTGATAAAGAAGACGACGGGAGTGGGTATTAGGGTAGGGTAATTATTTGAAATTTACACTTGGCACCCTTTATCTATGATAGTTTATTTATGGGTTGTCACAATTTGTTTAAGTTATATTTAGTTAATTAAAAGACAACTTTCAAAACATGCTAGAACTCGATTAAAGTTTATTACCAAGAGCTGTCTAACATGTACTTAGGTTCGATACTCGAATTTACCTGACTATACTACGCACGACCAATATACTTGCTGTTTGTGTGAAGTAAAGTTAGATATTTCTATTTTTAAAACAAGATCATGAAAAACCATTTTTATAAGTAAACCAATATATATGTTTTCACACATCAATGTCAATGTCATATAACTGAAACAGATCAAAAACATGACCAAAACTGTATATTTTAAAAACCGAATTAAAGTATGTAATACCTGATTATAGGAAACTTTATTATCTTGAATGATATTTGTCTGTGAATTTGAACTTGTATTTAAAGGATCAATGATTGAGTGTTCAATTAAACCAAGAATGTGCCATAATTTTGAATGAAAATACGGTTACCTTCTATTGATTCTCTATGCTTTCGATTATGGATTTTGTAATCGAATAAATCAAAAGCTTAAAGAATCAATCGAACACTTCTTTGTTGGTTAAATGCACTTACCTTGAAAGGGTGATTGTCTTGATTTTGGAAAGAAGAAGCCGATCATACCCCTTGTCCATTTTTATATGTTTTCACACATCAATGTCAATGTCATATAACTGAAGCAGATCAAGAACATGACCAAAACTTATCAAGTAAACTAATATATATGTTTTCACACATCAATGTCAATGTCATATAACTGAAACAGATCAAGAACATGACCAAAACTGTATTTTAAAAACCGAATGAAAGTATGTAATACCTGATTATAGGAAACTTTATTATCTTGAATGATCTTTGTCTGTGAATTTGAACCTGTATTTAAAGGATCAATGATTGAGTGTTCAATTAAACCAAGAATGTGCCATAATTTTGAATGAAAATGCGGTTACCTTCTATTGATTCTCTATGATTTCGATTATGGATTTTGTAATGGAATAAATCGAAAGCTTAAAGAATCAATCGAACACTTCTTTGTTGGTTAAATGCACTTACCTTGAAAGGGTGATTGTTTTGATTTTGGAAAGAAGAAACCGATCATACCCCTTGTCCATTTTTATATGTTTTCAAACATCAATGTCAATGTCATATAACTGAAACAGATCAAGAACATGACCAAAACTTATCAAGTAAACTAATATATATGTTTTCACACATCAATGTCAATGTCATATAACTGAAACAGATCAAGAACATGACCAAAACTGATCAAGTAAACTAATATATATGTTTTCACACATCAATGTCAATGTCATATAACTGAAACAGATCAAGAACATGACCGAAACTGTATTTTAAAAACCGAATGAAAGTATGTAATACCTAATTATAGGAAACTTTATTATCTTGAATGATCTTTGTCTGTGAATTTGAACGTGTATTTAAAGGATCAATGATTGAGTGTTCAATTAAACAAAAAATGTGCCATAATTTTGAATGAAAATACGGTTACCTTCTATTGATTCTCTATGATTTCGACTATGGATTTTGTAATCGAATAAATCGAAAGCTTAAAGAATCAATCGAACACTTCTTTGTTGGTTAAATGCACCTACCTTGAAAGGGTGATTGTCTTGATTTTGGAAAGAAGAAACCGATCATACCCCTTGTCCATGTGATTTTTTTGATTTTGGAATTAATATGATTGTTTCTGTAATTGAAGGATATCGGTATATTTCCAAAATCAAAGTGTTGATAATCGGCACCCAATTCCTACACTCTTGATTATACAGCTCAATTCCCTGATTATGCCACCCAAACTCACTTATTCCCCCTCAAAACATGCCACCCAAATGAGGCTTGGTGTGACATCTGCCCCAAACCCGAACCTGTTCATCATCGAGTTCTCAACCCGTCGACCCTGTTCATCATCGTCCATCGGTTCAATTTGTTGCCAAACTAGTAAGTTTTATATACCAAAATGTTCATTATCGTTCACTGAATCAAAGCCCTATGTTTAATCTGAGTTTTAAGATCGTTTGATCGATCAATTGTGGAGGTTTTGGTTTCTAGGGTTTATAACAATTGGGATTTGTTATTAAAAACATTTTAAAATAATTTCATTGCTAAATTTTAACAAAAACACTTCGTAGCACAACTGGTTTCGTTGAGTTTTGTAATCAAATGGATCTCGAGTTCGAAACTCGGCCCTATGCTATTTATTATCTTTTCTTTCCTTTTCTTGCTATTCAATATATTCGTTGTTAATACCTTAATTTTTCTATTTAATTTTTTACTATACTTTTACTAGTTTCTAACTAATTATCCTAATCTAATAATAATACTTTATCAAGTATATTTTAAAAATGTAGAAATCTATTAAGTTATACGAAACATGATTTTTATAACTTTAAAACCCTATAAAATATATAAAACCATGACCTTTATGTAAACCTAGTTTTATAAGTTTAAATACTACAAATATTTCTTTTAATACTTTATAAACATTATAAAAATGTCTTTCTAAAATACCTACAAAGTTCTATGAATAACGAGTTATACAAATAAGATTGTTGTGTGGAATTTTGTATTCTTTAAATTGTATAAACGTTTTAAATAAATATAATATATTTCGACATTATATAAATTGTTAAAAATATATCCTTAAAGTTTCTACCGATTAACAAAATAATTATAATTGCTATTGTCTTCGCTTTAAATTAACGAGTTGATATATTTTTAGACGTTTAACGAGAAAATCCCAAATCTAATCCGAAACCCTAGAAACTCAGTTTCCTTTGACTTCTATATTTCCAATGCTAGTTTCTATACAATATGTTTTACTAATTTAGGATTGTCATTTAATTAGGTGATTCTAATACTTTGACGATCCTCGTTTCAATTCAGACTATTTACTATTTGTTTCGTGCCTGAGTTTCAAGGTGAGTAAATTCACTCCCCTTTTTACTATTCGTTTTGGGGCTGAAATATGTTTCTATTTACTATACAATGTTTTCGGTTTTCGTTTCTTTATTTCTGTTTTTCAAATGAGATCATTAAATGTGTTAGTCTTGTTCGCGGCAAGATGCAATCCTTATGTGGTAGTTTAAAGTAGTATTGTTACTTAGTAATCCCACCGGTACAATGTTAGCGCTAATGGTTTGACAAACCCACCTGCATGTATTTCAAAATAGGTGATTTAAACCCGGCCATTCAATTTCAAGGTTACTATGTTACAAGTTGCTATAATATGTTGCTATGCCTTGTCCCTAAGTTGCTTACGTAATTATTGATAACCTATATCGAGACGGTTACGTGACGTTTGCAAAAAAAGGGTTATCTTTAATTTATAACATGAGTTGGTTCCTCATGACAAATGATTACGAGTTGCTATACAATGATGGTGTTCAATGTGTGTTCAAGGTGTCATGGTCGAGAATGATATGAAATAGCTATGCATGTAAGATCGCGCAGCATATTATGATGATCTCGGATTTCTATATTATTATGTGTTCAAATTGTGGTTTACTCACTAGCTTTAAATAGCTAACTTTATTTTTACATATTTCAGGTGTTGCTTGATTATTTTTGCTGCTTTTGCCAAGACATAGGATTGCCTTGGACCTAGAATAATAAATCAGACATTTGCAGATACTGTTTCGGTTTTATTACTTTTGTCGTATTCATTTAAGACTTAGGTTCAAAACTTACTACATCATTATTGAACTTAATAAATAAATACCATGTGCTTTGTTTACTATTGATATCCAATTCCAATGATAGCCCGGTGTTTTCGCCGCCGGGCGAGGTGTCAAAGTTTGGTATCAGAGCCATGGTTATAGGGAACTAGGATAGGATATTAGAAACACACCGACCTAGACTATAACCTAAGAGTCCTTAGTGCAAATAGTTTGTGCTTAGAAAACTCTTCTAGAACTTACCTCCTTGTTTCTTTTATGAACATTTATATGTCTTTCCTTTATCTATTTCTTATCCGATTTCGCGAAGAAACTACAAGAGACTCTTCTGTGTGATTAGGATCTTTCTCTTTGTGGAATCTCGTCATCGTCTTAAGTAAGTTTGAAACGTGGGAACGTGTGCAATCTGGAAGGGGGAACGCCTGTATCACGGACATCCTGTCTAAGGCAAGCATTTCGTATAAATCTCTTTAAAAGACCTGTATGCTTACCTGGGGATGTACGAGATGAGTGTGAACCTATAGGCTAAAGCACGCCTTCTCGAATACGTTGAGAACGAACTTAGCACTTTGATAAGTCTTAAGTGTCCAAAACCAAGACACATTCCTAAGCCTTCAAATTCAACTTACTTAATGATTTTATGATTATCATTTTCTATGATTACAAAAATTATTTCCATGGGTTCTATATTATTCCAAGTTTATTTATTCATACTTCCATGATTTTCAAGTGATTACTATGATATGTGTTTCTAAGGATTCTTTGAAATTCAAAGTACAATTGTCATTTCCATTCAATCCAAAATTCCATTACAACTTATGTTATCTCGAAATTTTCTATGTCTCATGAATTCATTTTTATCTTATCTTGTAGAATGGCAACTAGACGTGAACGACTTGCTAATACCATCGCGACCCAAATGGCTAATATCTTGCCCAATCTCGTGACTCAACTCAATAATTCTAATCAAAACGCTCAGCCCAAGACTCCTCATTGTACCCTTAAGTACTTTAATTCTTGCGGTCCAACGAAATTCTTCGGTAATGAAGGGACTACTGGTCTTCTCCAATGGTACGAAAGTATGGAGAGTACCTTCGTTAATTGTGAATGCCCTGAAAACTTCAAAGTCCGCTATGCCACGAGTGTCCTACAAAAGGGTGCTCTGACGTGGTGGAATGATGAGAAACGTAGACGTGGTGAAGATGAAATCTCTAAAATGACTTGGGATGAATTCAAAACCGCCATGACTGATAAGTACTGTCCTCCTAGTGAAATCCGTAAACTCGAGGGTGAATTCTGGGGTCTTAAACAGGATAGTGGTGAAAATGTGGCCTACAATGATCGTTTTTCTCAACTCAGTACTCTGTGTCCTAATATGGTTACTCCCGAATCCCGTGGTATTGAACAGTATATCGGGGGTTTGCCAATGACTATTCAAGATGCTGTTTGGGGTAGTAAGCCAGCTACTGTGGGTGAGGCAATGACTTTAGCCGGTCGCCTTACCGAAAATCATGTGCAAGCTGGTTCTCTGTTTCGTAAGGGCAACAAAAAGTCCAAGGGTTCGTCTAGTGATGATTCTAAACCATCCGAGGATGATTCTTATAAGGGTTTTAAGCCTGAATCCTCATCCCATTCCAAGAAGCGTAAGAACAATGCTACCAACTACGCAATAAATGCTCTTGCTCCTCCTATGGCACCGCAAAGGGGTAATGATAACCGTAAGCCTTATACGGGATTCTTGCCCAAATGCAACCAATGTCCTTTTCATCATGCTCCTGAAACTCCATGTTTTAAATGTTCTGTTTGTCAACGTTATGGGCATCTGGCAAAAGATTGTTGGAATAATAACAACCGTGGTAATCAAGGTCGTGCTTGTTTCAATTGTGGCGATCCAACTCATTTCTGCAACAATTGTCCTCAGCCTATCAATGTCAACGTGAATACCAATGCTAACGCAAATCAGGTTGGTCGTGCTAGAACTTTCAACATCAACGTTAATCAAGCTCAAGCAAACCGTGACGTGGTGAACAATGTGGTTCCCAAATGATCATTACGTTTCTATTTTATTTATTCGTGTGCCGATAAGTACTATGTTTCATTAAAGTTTGTTTCATCATTTACTCTTAGTCATGCTAGACTTAGTAATTTTTATGTGGTAGAAGAAGCGAACGAGAAAATGTGTTTCTATTAATTATTATATTTATGGTGCGAATTTAAACTTCAAGGTCACGTTTCTTCATGTTTATCTTTTGCCTATGATTCTCGTTAAGTTTGACGGTTAAAACTCTTGTCTTACGTTGAAACTCAAAAATATCTACGTTAGAGTATGTCGCGTTTTTGGCTTGTGTTAATGTAAAGAAAAAAAAAGATGACTCGTTATGTATATGTATCGATTATCGCGAATTCAATAAAATTTCAGTAAAAATAAATCAATAAAAAAAATAATAATAATAATAAAAATCTTCATCCTTTGCCGTCTATCGGTGATCTCTTCAATCAACTCCAAAGAGCAACTTGCTTCTCTAAAATTACCCTTCGTTTAGGTTACCATCAATTGCAAAAACTGTGTTTCGTACGCAATGAGAACACGTCGTGCTTCCATGTGTTACCCTTCGTGTTGACTTAAAATTTCAAATTCTTAAAGTTCAGCGTGCGGTTGTACTTGAGTTTACTTAGGAGCGTGATGACCAAATGAAAGCGTTATATATGCATCTTTCCTTTCTATCTTCTTCTTCGGTTTGAGTAAATTTCGGGACGAAACTTCTATAAGGAGGGGAGACTGTGACATCTGCCCCAAACCCGAACCCGAATACCCGACTCGAACCCGAAATTATATATCTTTAATGTATTCGTATTTATCTCCCTTTAAATGTAACGTTTTGTTATTAAAAATATACATATAAATATGTCAAACCTTACGTCATTCTCGTCTTTAATGTATAACGACCAAATTATTATTCAACGGTTACTAATTAAAAACTAAATACAATTATTAAAACTTCAATATATATATATAATATAAAGTGTATTTTTATAAAAAAGTTTTAATAAAGATTATTAGAAATAAATACTATAAGTCTCAAAATAGTCATTTAACGTCAAACAAGAAATAAAAACATAAAAACATCACTTTAAATGTAACGTTAGTTAGTTAGTTAATATGATTTACAATTTAACTTTGGGCTAAAAGTGTCAAAAATTCAAACTTATGTTAAAGTTTTTATGACCTTAGAAATATTAAACAAACAAAAGGGACTAAAGTTGTAAAATCCCAAACCAAAACCCACCCCCCTTTTTCTCCTCCCGTACTTCCGATCAAAACAATTCCGGCCACTTTGGCCGGAAAATCCCGTTTTCCGGCGAAGCTCGATTTCACTTTTTATCCACTTTTAACCAAAACGAAGGTATATAAAATGTTCGTTTCGTCGTTTCGAACCCGTCGCCACTTTCTAATCATTGTAAAATCCATTCAATTCTTGTCTAAATCGGTTTCTAAAACCCTATCTTAAACCCACTTTAACCAATCGACCAAAAACACTCTAGTTCATTAAATTCAATCAACCAAAACGATTATCTCAACGACTAGAATTCGTTTGTAACATCCAATTGAATTTAAAACAACAAATTAAACACCAATTAATCATATTTTATTCGTATTCAATCTCTAACTCAATTGACTGTTTCTGGCAAAATCAAACCAATTCCTTCGACATACACAATATCCTACACTCGCTTCCACTCCCTGTCATCTCAATTTCACTCAAAAATCCCAAGAACTCAAGTTTGACCTCTCAACCCGTCGACCCTGGTCATCATCGTCCATCGGTTCAATTCGTTGCCAAACTAGTAAGTTTTATATACCAAAATGTTCATTATCGTTCACTGAATCAAAGCCCTATGTTTAATCTGAGTTTTAAGATCGTTTGATCGATCAATTGTGGAGGTTTTGGTTTCTAGGGTTTATAACAATTGGGATTTGTTATTAAAAACATTTTAAAATAATTTCATTGCTAAATTTTAACAAAAACACTTCGTAGCACAACTGGTTTCGTTGAATTTTGTAATCAAATGAGTCTCGAGTTCGAAACTCGGCCCTATGCTATTTATTATCTTTTCTTTCCTTTTCTTGCTATTCAATATATTAGTTGTTAATACCTTAATTTTTCTATTTAATTTTTTACTATACTTTTACTAGTTTCTAACTAATTATCCTAATCTAATAATAATACTTTATCAAGTATATTTTAAAAATGTAGAAATCTATTAAGTTATACGAAACATATGATTTTTATAACTTTAAAACCCTATAAAATATATAAAACCATGACCTTTATATAAACCTAGTTTTATAAGTTTAAATACTACAAATATTTCTTTTAATACTTTATAAACATTATAAAAATGTCTTTCTAAAATACCTACAAAGTTCTATGAATAACGAGTTATACAAATAAGATTGTTGTGTGGAATTTTGTATTCTTTAAATTGTATAAACGTTTTAAATAGATATAATATATTTCGACATTATATAAATTGTTAAAAATATATCCTTAAAGTTTCTACCGATTAACAAAATAATTATAATTGCTATTGTCATCGCTTTAAATTAACGAGTTGATATATTTTTAGACGTTTAACGAGAAAATCCCAAATCTAATCCGAAACCCTAGAAACTTAGTTTCCTTTGACTTCTATATTTCCAATGCTAGTTTCTATACAATATGTTTTACTAAGTTAGGATTGTCATTTAATTAGGTGATTCTAATATTTTGACGATCCTCGTTTCAATTGAGACTATTTACTATTTGTTTCGTGCCTGAGTTTCAAGGTGAGTAAATTCACTCCCCTTTTTACTATTCGTTTTGGGGCTGAAATATGTTTCTATTTACTATACAATGTTTTCGGTTTTCGTTTCTTTATTTCTGTTTTTCAAATGAGATCATTAAATGTGTTAGTCTTGTTCGCGGCAAGATGCAATCCTTATGTGGTAGTTTAAAGTAGTATTGTTACTTAGTAATCCCACCGGTACAATGTTAGCGCTAATGGTTTGACAAACCCACCTGCATGTATTTCAAAACAGGTGATTTAAACCCGGCCATTCAATTTCAAGGTTACTATGTTACAAGTTGCTATAATATGTTGTTATGCCTTGTCCCTAAGTTGCTTACATAATTATTGATAACCTATATCGAGACGGTTACGTGACGTTTGCAAAAAAAGGTTTATCTTTAATTTATAACATGAGTTGGTTCCTCATGACAAATGATTACGAGTTGCTATACAATGATGGTGTTCAATGTGTGTTCAAGGTGTCATGGTCGAGAATGATATGAAATAGCTATGCATGTAAGATTGCGCAGCATATTATGATGATCTCGGATTTCTATATTATTATGTATTCAAATTGTGGTTTACTCACTAGCTTTAAATAGCTAACTTTATTTTTACATATTTCAGGTGTTGCTTGATTATTTTTGCTGCTTTTGCCAAGACATAGGATTGCCTTGGACCTAGAATAATAAATCAGACATTTGCAGTTACTGTTTCAGTTTTATTACTTTTGTCGTATTCGTTTAAGACTTAGGTTCAAAACTTACTACATCATTATTGAACTTAATAAATAAATACCATGTGCTTTGTTTACTATTGATATCCAATTCCAATGACAGCCCGGTGTTTCCGCCGCTGGGCGGGGTGTCACACTTTGTGCCTCCCCCTAAAAAAACCCAGAATTAATAGGAAGATATTGTCCTCAACCTATCAATGTGAACTTGAATACCAATACCAATGCAAATCAAGCTGGTCATGCTAGAACTTTCAATATCAATGCTAATCAAGCTCAAGCAAACAACGATGTGGTGAACGGTATGTTTCTCGTTAATGATTATTATGCTTCTATTTTATTTCATTCGGGTGCTAATAAGAGCTTTGTTTCCTTAGAGTTTGCTTCATCATTTACTATTAGCCATGTTAGACGTAATAATCCTTATGTGGTAGAAGTAGCGAACGAGAAAAGTGTTTCTAATAGTTATTTATATATGGGGTGCGAACTTAAACTTCAGGGTCATTTTTTTCTTAGTAGCTTCGACGTTATTATTGGTATGGATTGGTTATCCGTTAACGGTGCAGAAATCTTATGTTGGGATAAGATTGTTCGTGCTCCTTTTCCATCAAGTAAAATTCTGAATATTTCGGGGGAGAATCTCATGTGGGTTTGAAACTCATCTCTAGCGTTGAAGCTCAAAAATGTTTGCGTAAGGGTTATGTTGTGTTCTTGGCTCTTATTGAGGTAAAGAAAAAGGAAAAAAAGAAGCTCGAAAATATTCCAGTTTTGCGAGATTTTGCCTAGGTTTTTCCCGAGGACGTAACCGGTCTTCCACCCGCACGACAAGTTGAATTCCGTATTGATCTTGTACCCAGTGCTATTCCTATTGCAAAAGCTCCTTATCATTTTACGCCTTCTGAACTTTAAGAGTTAGCTAATAAACTTCAAGAATTATCTTATAAAGGTTTCATTCGTCCGCGTTCTTCTCCATGGGTGCTCCAGTCTTGTTTGTTAAAAAAAATAAAGATGGTTCGTTCCGTATGTGTATCGATTATCGTGAGCTTAATATGCTTACCGTTAAAAATCGTTATCCTTTTCCGCGTATCGATGATCTCTTTGATCAACTTCAAAGAGCGACTTGTTTCTCAAAAATTGATCTTCGTTCGGGTAACCATCAATTGCGGGTTCACTAAGATGGCATACCAAAAAACTGTGTTCCGTACGCAATATGGTGACTTTGAGTTCACGGTCATACCTTTCGGTTTGACTAATGCACCTGCTATTTTCATGGACTTGATGAACCGAGTATGCCGACCATATTTGAACAAGTTCATCATTGTGTTTATTAATGACAATCTGATCTTTTCTAAATCCAAAGTCGATCATGAGCAACATCTCCATACCATTCTTCAAAAGCTTAAGCAAGAGCAACTTTATGCAAAGTTTTCTAAGTGTTAATTCTGGCTCAAAGAGGTTCAATTTCTGGGTCATATTGTTAACGAAAATGGGGTTCAAGTGGGTCCTGCGAAAATAGAAACCGTAAAAAAATTGGTCAGCATCTTGAACTCCATCCGAAATCCGTTCTTTTCTTGATCTAGCGGGTTACTATCGTCGTTTTATTGCTAATTTTTTCTAAGATTTTTGTTCATCTCATGATCTTAAATTAGGTGTTGAGGTCTTTGCTTTCAATATATGAAGGCATTAACTTTACGGCACGAAGTGTCTTGATTATACCGATCATAAAAGTTTGCAACATTTTCTAAATCCGAAAGAGCTTAATATGAGGCAAATGCATTGGGTTGAATTGCTAAATGTTTATGATTATGAAATCCATTACCATCCTAGCAAAGCTAATGTCGTCGATGATGCTCTTAGACGTAAAGAACATGTCATGCTTTCATCTGTCTCTCTTCGTGTTGATCTAAAGTCTCATATTCTTAAAGCTCAGCGTGCCGTTGTTTCTGAGTTTACTTGGAACTTGAGGACTGTTGGGGTTATTTGAAGATGTCACTTTCCAAATATAAGCGAGTGAAGATATCGAGCATCATCACGAGCAAGCGCGGGTGAAGACGTTCATTAATTGTATTTGTCTTAGAATATTTGTGTAATCGTTTCGTGCTTAAATGCGTGTTTGTGCTTAACTGCACGTGGTTAGGTTACATTGTAAGGTGAATGGTATAGACTATAAATACCATCACCTAGGTCATTTGTAAGGAGTTGCCTGCATTTCATTCCATATCCTTTGTAACCTCTCTATTGATCTAATACAATTCACCTATTCATATTATCATCATCTTCATCATACCTTGCATTGATCTTCATGAACATTCAAGCATCAATACGTGATCAGTGAGTTTCCGCATCACTGATTACAAACAACATCACCAAACAATCTCAGATCTAGATCCAAGCTCGGTTCGTCTTGAACCTATCAATTGGTATCAGAGCTGTTGGGTGATCTTTGATTGTTGTTGTTATTGATGGAATTTTAGCTACCATTAGCTTTAATTCATGTTTGTGTAAAGAACTGCAAAGTTTGAGATCAATTGGTGAAGATTTGACTGTGTTTTTGAAGAAATTGTTCAAGTTCGTCATATTCACTGCTCAATTTTGAAATCTGGAAATTGTTGATGATATTGAGAAATTGATGATTGATATATGTTAGAAATCACTATCCTAAGCTTCGTTCATAATCAAACATCACTGATTTGTTGATTTTGATCCATATTTTATCAAATTGTCTCAAAACCCACTTGTTGTGTTCTTCATCAAAAATCCGGATCTGAATGAGATTTAGCTTGTTTCAAGGTGTAATACTTTGAAGGATTGTTAGAAAATCATTCCTAAGCTAATACAAGTGTTGAATTGAACAAAAACAACAAATATTGAAGAATTGATCTTGTGTTCATCACAATTTTGACTTTGAAAACTCAATTTGATATGAAGATTTGAAGAATTGATTGATATTTGCCCAGAAAAGTATCATAATCTGAAGAAGAATTGAAGAATTGAGTGATTGATTCAAAGAAATTTTTCTAAGTGCTGAAACAACTTTGACCTGTCTCGATTGTTCAGTCGTGTCAAGGTTTAGTCGGGTGAAGTTTGATACTATTCAGCCGGGTGATTCACTATTTAGCCGTGTGAAGCTTTTAGCCGTGTGAAAACTGTTCAGCTGGGTGAAAACTGTTCAGCTGGGTGAAAACACTGTTCAGCCGGGTGAAGACACTGTTCAGCCGGGTGAAACACTGTTCAGCCGGGTGAAACACTGTTCAGCCGGGTGAAGACACTGTTCAGCCGGGTAAAGCATTGTTCAGCCGGGTGAAGCACTGTTCAGCCGGGTGAAGCACTGTTCAGCCGTCCCAAATTGTTGACCCGTCCCAACAATTACCCGTCCAACTTTGTGACCCGACTCAACAGTAAAAAAAATGACTTTGAAAATTCAAGAAAAATGTCAACTGGCATGTTAACCGTGATCCGAGAAGAAAATAAAAGATAACATATCAATAAATTTATTACAGAATTCAATCATATGTTTGAAACAACATATCTTCAAGTAGCCAAAGCTTGTGATCAAAAGAGAAGAGACTTTCATGAACACACAAAACTTGCTCTTGTGAGTCAAGCAAATTCTCATGACAATCAGGAAGATGAAGAAGAGTATGATTGGAGTGAAAACAATGATGTTGTTTCTATTCAAGAGATCGAAAAGAAAGATAATGAAATTAGCAACTTGTCAGAAATCATTGCAAAGCAAGATGAGACAATTGCTCAATTGAAATCAGAAATGGAGAAATTGATGTCTGAAAAGGAAATCAAGAAAGATGAGAAGAGTTCTTATGTTGAAATGCCAATTCATGTCAGAGAAAAGATGTGCACGAAAGAGTGTTTCACACAAGTTGAACACTACAGAGTATATTCATTCAAGATTTGTGATAAACTCAAGAAGGAAGAAACCATGCACAAGAATCTCCAAGAACAACACAAGACATCGGAGCACAGAATCACATCTCTCGAAGAGTCACTCAAGAAAAGTGAAAGAGAAGCAACGAATGTCAAGAATGAAGCTGCAAAATCAAATGCACACTCATCCAGTGTGATCAAAGATTTGCAAGGAGAGATTACAACATTGAAGAAACTCTCTGAAATGGTTAAATCAGAAAACAGCAGTCTGAAAACCAAGCTTCAAGAAGAACAAGAGAAATTCAAAAGTCTTCAAGAAGATCACAAACTGTGTGAAGACAGATTCAAATCTCTTACACAGAATGTTGATTCAATGCTTATCGAAAAGCATAATCTGAATATACAACTCATGGAGCTTACTGACAAACTGAACAGATCACAATCTGATCTTGTGCTTATCAAAGAAGAAGCTGAAAAAGCAAAGTCATCCGAACAAGAAAAAGAAGGATTAGTGCCAACCGGAATTGTTGGATCACTATCTTCTGAAGAAGTAAAGACACAAGAGTTTCAGTCGAAGAAGAAGAAGAAGAAGAAGGTTAGAAGAAAGAAGAGCAAAGCCAAGAAGAACAAGACAAAGGCCGCTTCATCTGATTCTACACCACAGACTTCTACTCCAAAGTCTCAAGATTTTGAATCCCCGAGTGATTCAAACAGTGATGTATACTGTTTAATCTGTGACTCTGAAACTCATCATATCTCAGATTGTATTTACAGTCAAGGTGTCTTTCCATATAGTTCGAAAAGCAACAAGTTCAAGACTCCAGCTTCTTCAAGCAAGCTTCAACAAGATTCAGAGGTCAAAGCTTCAACTGCAAAGGCTTCTCAAAAGCAAAGAAAGAAGTCTCCCTTCAATGCTCATCAGAAGTACTGCGAGATTTGTGAGATGTACAATCACAAGACGTCAGAGTGTTACTACAACAAGTACTGCACCAACTGTCAGATGTACAACCACGACACAATAGAATGTTACTACAATAAGTATTGTTCCTTTTGTGACATGGTAAATCACAACACATCTGAGTGCTACTACAAGCCGAGAAGGTCTGTCCAAAGAAGTTCATCATGTGCATACCCTTCCAGGTATTTTTCTAACTTTAAAAGATCTAATCATAGACATTCGTTTGATGAAAATCAACATGTCAATGATTCATGGACACCAAAGTTTGTCAAAAACAAAAAGAGAAATCATGATTTAAATGATAAAATGATTCCAATAGTGAATCAATCTTTGAATAAGAAATATAGTCAACAAAACCTATTTTTAAAAGAAAATCATAATCTGTTTGAAAATGACTTTAATTTCTCTTTTGACAAACAATCCATGAAAGAAGATGAAGGTACAAATTACATTGTATCATCAAAACCACCACCGGAAGGTATTCCTTGCACTTATGAGAATATCTCTTATGTTGATGAATTTGGACGACCCAAAACCGAAATGGTTTGGGTCATTACCTCTAACTGAATGGTTAGTGTGTTAGGGACAGTTATGGAGGCCGGTCAAACAAAGAAAAGAAGACAATGGCTGATCCCTTATCATGACAAGATACCGAATCTTGTTCATGATGTTTTCGATGCAACTGACACCAAATGGAGTTGGAAACAAAAAGGAATCATTGCAGAAATTTTTAAAAAAACATTTTCAAAAAATCAAACAATGATGGCAGTGCAAGAAACAACCGATGTTTCATTTCGTCTGTTTAGATTAAGTATATTGCATGCACTCTTCATACGTTGATAACATATCTGCCATTTTCTTTTTATTAAACTTTCAATTTTCGTAGAAATTTAAAAGTTTAGGGGGAGAAATTATTATTAAAAAAAATGATAAAATTAGAAAAATTCAAAAAATATGTTGAATCTACTTGCACATACATGAGAAATGATAGTACACTAGAGTTATTCAACGCATCATTTTAACCAATAAAGACTGAAGCGTGAAAATTGATGTGCGAAACAGCTCAGACAATTATACTGAACAAGTATATTCTTTGATGATTTAACTAAATTCTAATGAGTCATTGTGGTTGAAACATATTTAGTGCATATTTAGTGCATATGTATTGTCTATACAAATCAAATAGATATCTCGTGAAGCATCCAAATTACATCGGGTAACGATGCAATCTATTCAGTGTGATGAACCGCATCGTGAGCTTCTTTGTTGTGGTATCCACAGACCTGAAGTCTCACACGAAGTCTCTTTTGAGCTTCAAGGTGCAGCAAAAGATTCCCAAAGATGGAACAAAAAGAGTCCCAAATGTGGACCGTCACCAATCAAATTCCAAAATGGAATTCAGAAGATTCCCAAGGGGAACAATAGGAAAAAGAAAAATTTCAAAAAGGAATTCAAAAGAAGTCCCAAAGCGGATCAAATTCAATTAGAACCCAAATTCCACACTGTTTATGATTGTAAGTGACCTGACGTGTTGAGTTGTTCTCATGATATTTAGATGAAGTGTATAACTTTCTAATGTGCAAGGTATGGGTCACTCAAAACTTATTCTTAAATCAACCTAATTGATCATCAAGAATAGAAAAAGTAAGTGTGTCACTTCGAGCTAATTGAATTGTTTAACAATTTATCACTCAATTACTTCACAATTCAAATGTCTATTCTCAAAACTGCAAAACATGTGTTGGATAAATTGCTGGTATGATCTCATTGCAGGTTAAAGATTCCGAATGTAAAGAGAAAATTCCAAAAAAAAATATCAAAAGCATTGAAAAGTTCAAAAAAACACCAAAAAGATTGTCATTTTAATCTTTTTTTTGTGTTGGCAGTTTAACATGTGTTATTGATGTAGAAGTTGTTCCTTAAGCAATATCTCATCCGATTGAGAACTTAATCTTTACATTGATGATAAATGCACATTATTGCCTGAGTTTTAATGTTTTTCTTTGAGTTGCAGGAACAGTTTCCATTGCAGAACAAGCTTCCACACGACTTGAAGATGTTCCTGTTTAAGCCTGATTCCAGTCCAAAGATCTCCAAGTCAGATTGCTGAGTGTTAAGAATCCTCCTCTTAATATCTCATACACAGATCCCGTTAACCTCTAAAGCAAGAATTGAGGGGGAGTATTCTAAGTCAAAGAAGTCTTCGCATTCTACTTCAACCGATGAAGAAGATCCCATTGCTGATATATAGATTCACCGGAATCTACTCTCTGTTTATTTCTTTCCATAGCCTCTGTTGTTACTCTAAAGGGAGAGAAGGATGCAGATTGCTTGTTGAAAGACAGAGTTTTGGCAGCATCATCTTAGGGGGAGTACTGTTAGGTCCTCTTGAAGATAATGCATATCAAAACTTTAAGTTGCTCTCTATACTCGTCACATGAAGATTTAAGCTGATATGTCGGATTTGTAAAGTGTCATCTTAGGGGGAGTACTGTTGGGGTTATTTGAAGATGTCACTTTCCAAATATAAGCGAGTGAAGATATCGAGCATCATCACGAGCAAGCGCGGGTGAAGACGTTCATTAATTGTATTTGTCTTAGAATATTTGTGTAATCGTTTCGTGCTTAAATGCGCGTTTGTGCTTAATTGCACGTGGTTAGGTTACATTGTAAGGTGAATGGTATAGACTATAAATACCATCACCTAGGTCATTTGTAAGGAGTTGCCTGCATTTCATTCCATATCCTTTGTAACCTCTCTATTGATCTAATACAATTCACCTATTCATATTATCATCATCTTCATCATACCTTGCATTGATCTTCATGAACATTCAAGCATCAATACGTGATCAGCGAGTTTCCGCATCACTGATTACATACAACATCACCAAACAATCTCAGATCTAGATCCAAGCTCGGTTCGTCTTGAACCTATCAATTGGTATGAGGACCAAATTCTTAAAGCTCAGCGTGTTGTTGTATCCGCATCTTTTCGTTCCATCTTCTTCTTTGGTTTGAGCAAATTTCGGGATGAAATTTCTATAAGGAAGGGAGACGTGACATCTACACCAAACCCGAAACCAAATGCCCGAATCGAACCCAAAGTCAATCCATCTTTTATTGTATTCGTATTTAATTTCTGAAAATGTAACGTTTCGTTATTATTTATATAAAAAAATATGTCGGACTTTATGTTATATCGTAATTAATAAAAGAATGACTGAATTATTATCTAACATTTACTACCTAATTACTAAAACCGATAATAAAAAATCTCAAATATATATAAATGTTAAATTATAAACGAGATTTTATAGATAATATCCATGTAAATTGCTAATAAGTCCAATAATAACCATTTAACGTCAAAAACAAGATAAAGATATAAAAACGTCAATCCTATAAACGTTACGAGTTAACATGGTTAGGTTAGTTATTTAAAATAAATATGTAATTAAGTGTGTGCCAAAACTGTCAATTTCCAAAGTTATATTTAAGTTAAAACTCACATATGAAACAAAACAAAACCTCAGGGACCTGAACTGTGATTTGACTAAAAACCCAGCGAAAACCAGTGATTAGGCGACTACAAATTCCGGCCACTTAGCCGGAATAATCCGAGTTTCGGCGAGCACTAAAACCAGTTTTTATCTCATTTTAATCCAATCCAAATTATATAACATTCTCCACTTCATGTTTCGAATCCACTTCCACCTTTTAATCACAATTTAAGCAACCAAATCAACACCCAAATTCGTTTCAAAAACCGTTTCTTAAACCCACATTATTCAATCGATTCAAAACGGTCAAATTCAATAAATTTAAGCAACAAAAACAATCATCTCATCAATTAGAATCTGTTGGTAACAATTAACTGAATTAAAAACAACAAATTAACACCCAATTAATCTCCACTAACTCGCAAACTAGTGGATATCAATAATAAACAAAGCACATGGTAATTACTTATTAAGTCTAATAATGATTTGATAAGTTTAGAACATTAGTCTTAAATAGAAAAGACAAAAGTAATAAAACCAAAACTGTTGGACCTGAAGTTTAGTCTAATATTATCAACATGGTCAAAGTCAACGCCAAATGGTCAAAGTCATCCCAAAAGTCAACACGACGCGTTTGGGACGAAGATTAAAGGCAAGACTTACGGGTTTAATAGTTAATAAATATATTTTGTGTCAACAAAATATATTTAATTAGTTTTAGTCTTTTATGAGTTTTAATTGTATTTTTTTAATTGTCATGTTTTATTGATAGTGTAGGATCCCAAGTGTCATTAGTCCAAAGTATCATTAGGCTATAAATAGTAAAGTGCAATTAGGGTTTTTTAGAATGAGCTAGTGATTGGGGTCTTTCATGTAAACAACATTTTATGCAATTAATACAAGATCAAATCTGACTTTTAAGAGTGTTCTTCATTGTTCATCTTGTGTTCATCCATTTTTCATCTTTTGATCCAAAGTTCATCATAAATCTGGTATTTAAAGGCTCATTGGGACCAACAAATGGTATAAGAGCCTAAGAGGGATCCATTTTTCAGAATGAGCTAGTGATTGGGGTCTTTCATGTAAACAACATTTTATGCAATTAATACAAGATCAAATCTGACTTTTAAAAGTGTTCTTCATTGTTCATCTTGTGTTCATCCATTTTATGCAATTGATACAGCATTTTATAAATAGTAAAGTGCAATTAGGGTTTTTTAGAATGAGCTAGTGATTGGGGTCTTTCATGTAAACAACATTTTATGCAATTAATACAAGATCAAATCTGACTTTTAAGAGTGTTCTTCATTGTTCTATCTTGTGTTCATCCATTTTTCATCTTTTGATCCAAAGTTCATCATAAATCTGGTATTTAAAGGCTCATTGGGACCAACAAATGGTATAAGAGCCTAAGGGGGATCCATTTTTCAATCAAAAACATCAGATTTGTTGAAGATCAAGAGGCTGTTCATCAAAATTTTAGAGAGAGAAAGTTGGGTTTTAGAAAGAGAAAGTAGATCTGAGTTTAAAATTTGCTTAGATCTACATTCAAATCATCAGATCTGTTTATATCTTCATCATATTCATCATCTCCAATCAGATCTATACAAGAAAAGAAGAAGAAATCATCAGATCTGGAATTTTCTCTCACACACAGTTGTATGTGTGTTCTTGGTGTTCTTCAAGTCTTCAAACCTGCTTCTTGCTAAATTACCTGAACGAAAGTTCAAAATTTAGTGCAAAAGTATAGTTTCAGAAATTTTTGCGAAACAAGATCTTAGACTTTGCGACACTACCTTGCGAAACTAAATCTTTATGATCTTGAAGCTTGCGAAACCATCCAGATCTGTGCGAACCTATCATTTCTTGACACTTTCCTTCACCAACAATCAACAAAACATTAAACCAAATCAGATTCATCATTATTAACTATTTTAAACCCAAAACCAACACCCTTTCAAACAACATTGCAAAACAATCAAAACAGATCTGGTACTCAAAAAAACAAACCAAAACTTAGATCTACAATAGATTAACCAAAACACCAAACCTTAAAAAAAACCTGTTTTAAATGTTAACCATTTTTTTAAGTCCATAACCACCAAACCCATTTCATCATCACAACCCCTACATCTGAACCATACCATCTCATTAAGACCTCCACACAACCGCTTCGACAACTGATCCTCACTCATCATATCATCATTCTTCGAGCAGATCTGAGCGTATCATCACACACTTTTCACGTCCATCCTTGTCACCACAACTAGCTTTCGATCAACAAAAAAAGGGGGGCAACATCAAATCTGTGTTTGTGTGTCGTGTTTCGAACTAGAAAGAAGAAGAAGTGAACTTTGTTGTTTTGATCATGTATGTCGAACAAGAAGCTGGTTTGGGGTCGATGTTGTGTGTTTGAACTGCCAAAAAAAAAAGACGAGACAAGCAGATCGGTTTGGGGTCGATGTTGTTGATGTCGTGCTGCTGTGTTGTTGTTTGTATTTGAAACATGAAGCAGATCGGTTCTTTTCTTGTTGTTGTGTGTGTTTGTAGCCAAGAAAGAAGAGTGTAGCTGCACTTGTTTTTGTTCTTGTGTGAGTGTGTGATTGAACAAGAGAAAAGAGAGTGACGAGAGAGAGATGAGACTGTGAATGTTGTTTGTGTTGTTGAAGAAGAAGTTAGATCAATAGTAGCTTTGTTCATTTTGTGTGTGTAGTGGACGAGAGAGAGAGAGGAAGTGATGTTGGTGTGTACATGTTGATTGTTTGTGTGAACAGCACCAGATTAAAGTAGATAAAGAGAGAGGAGAGTAGAAAGTGAAGAGGAGAGAAAGTAGTTAGATCTAGATTTTGTTTGTAAGAGTCGGCTGACTTTGTTAAGCTGTTTTGGGCCTAAACACATTTGGTTATTAAAAAAAAAAGGATCGACCCATATATACATAGAAAAATAGGCTTCTTAATTGGTCTGTTGTAACTTGGGCTCGTGCTCTATTGAACATCTTTAAGTGAGATACAAGTTTAAATTGGTGAAGTGTTAACACTTAACTCTTTTAAATTTTTGGGTCATATTCATTCATGTGGACGTTAAAATTTTCAAAAGAATCGTCTTTGTCACTGGGTGTTAAATTTAAAATTTAATTGGCGTTTCGTTAAACTCGTCATTAAAGTTTAAAAAAATTGACGTCTTTGGCCAGGTGCTTATTTTGTCAATCTTTGGGCCAAAACTTTGTTATGTAAGTTGAAATATTTTTGTCACTGGACGGGTATTTTCAAAAAAAAAATTGGGCCGAGTTGTTTGAACCGAAAAGTTTTAAAAGGTAAAGGTGTTGGGGTTTTGTGGTGAAACAAAAAAGTATTTTTCCAGGGGGTAATTATTCAACAAATTTTGGGAAAAATAATTTTTGTACTTTTGAAGATCAAGGTTTTTAAATAAAATTGTCTATGTTTGAAGAATTCAAGTCTGCACAGCGCATGTTTGACTCATTTGCTGCTTTGAAGAAAGAAACGTTGTCGGATCTCATTGATAGATTTATATCTGTTGCAAGTAATCTAAAGAAGCATGATCCTGAACTTTCAAATCTTGAACAAATTCAAAGGCTTCTTGACTCTCTTCCACCAGAATGGAGTCTTCAGGTTAAAACGCTTAAGAAAGAGAGAAAGTTTTCAGATTACAAGCTATTGGATGTGATCGACAAATTAAAATCTTTTGAGTTGGATGTCAAAAGAAAGGAGTTTTATCAAGCAGTGACTCAACCACAAACGAACACGATAAATACTGACCTCATCTCATCCGTTACATGCATACTTGATTAAAAAACTGAATTGACTGAAAGATTGAAGTCAATGAGATCTGATTTGAAATCGACTGCAGAGATAAGGGAGAACGTCATAGAAAGTTGTGTTGCTTCGATAGCTGATAGTGAGAGTAAATCTGATTGTGAGTCAATCGTTGATGATAAAGATGAGAAAAATGATGAAGGAAAGATGGAAGCTAAGGATGAAGAGATGCTGAAGGCAAAGGAAGAGGAACGCAAAAGAAACACAAGGGTATGCAGCTGCGATAAAGCTCTTGCTGTTGAAAAAGTCATTATGGGACTTCCTTATGAGACAGTTCAAGACATGTATTCATCTGCATGCAGAGTTCGTCTTTTTGGTGTGTATAAAGCTAATAGACTTTTGTTAACAAATCAAGCTGAATTAACCACCATACATACTGAACTTTAGAAAAATGAAGTTTCTTATTCGATTACACTCAATGAAGCCTTGGCTGAAATTGATATTTTGAAAAGAAATCTTTATGAACGAAATGTCGAAATAAATATTTTAAGTGAAAGACTCATATTAGCACAGTACGGATCCACAAAACTTCAAACAAAACTTGATAAGTGGACTGTTGCTAGTATGAAAATGAATGAGCTTGCTTCAAAACAACGGGGGGCTAGGGTGAAAGATGGGGTTGGGCTAGGGTGAAAGATGGGGTTGGGTATGACACAGAGGTTCAGACGGTTTTTCCGCCTCCATTCACCGTGTGTTATTCACCAACACCTAAACCTCATCCTAAAAATGATTTGTTTGAACAAGAATCTAACAGTTTGCATGCAGGTTTAGAGGGAGTTAATCTGAAGGAGGTGCGAGATGATTATGATTCTTCGACTGGTATGGGATATAGTAAAATGGGTACTACAGTCAAGCTAATGATTGCTCGGTTCTTGTTGTTTCTAATCCTATAACGGTTGTTACTTCTAACTTATTTGATAAGTTTAAAGCATGTGAAATTCCTACGTTTGAGCCTGTCAGGAGTGAGAAAGAAGAGTTAATTCAGGAATCACCTAATCATCAAGCTGTAACTACATCTACACACTCAGTTCCTGTCAATCAAGATACGCTGGAAGCAGAGGTACTTATTGAAGACTGGACAAGTTCAGATGATGACTCAAAGACAAAGGACAGTCTCGGAGATTCAAAGATCAAGATGTCATCTGCAACTGTCAAATCTGAAATGCTTCCAAAACCTGAATCAAGTCAAATCAGGATCTCATTTCCAGCTGCAAGAAAAGTCAGTCTTCCATCCAGAGCTCAAAAGAAGAAGCCTTCACCTCTGTCTATCATATCTCAAATTTATAAAAGACTTGAGAACAAGCAATTGAAGATTTCATCTCACATTCAACAAAGAAACCCACAAATCAGTCAACCATTTGCAATCCAACGGAAGAAGCCACAAGTCACTCAACAAGTAGCATCAAGCTCAAAGAAATCTCCACTCTCAGCTGCTCCACACGGGCCAGTCAAACATCAAAAGCCATTCAAGGCTTGCTTCAAGTGTGGAAAGAGTGATCATGTGCTCAAACAATGCCCAAAAGGACATGCTTCGGACGGTAAAGGCAAAACAAATTGCTTCTCCGGATCAGAGTTTATGAGAAATGCTCCAGATGGTAAAGGAAAATAGGTTTGCTGCTCCGGATTTCAAGGTAAAACGCATACATCTTTGAATGGTCGGATGAGGAATATTCCATCTCTACTTACTTATGTGAAGCCGGTTTCACATGATTCAAAGATGAATGTGACAAAATCATCAAAATCAAATTCTTTTTCCTCGGGGCTTAAACAGAAAATGATTTCCAAATTTAATTCTTTCAAATCGAAAATGTTTGAGCCTAAACAAATTTGGCAAATTAAAAAGATAGAGGAAAAGAAAATTAATACAAGAACATGTTGTGTGCATAGACAGGTGTCTTACACTAATGAAAATGGAACGCCCAGGACTACGATGGCCTGGGTTCCACTTTCTAACTAATCTGTTAATAAGTCAGGAACATTTCAGGAGGACTGTTAGAAATCCGGTTTACTGACAGAAAATGTTCCTTATTCAAATTTTGAGGCGGAACAAACAGGTTATGGTTCTGGTATCTTATCCACATTTTCTCTGATTTTCACATATATATTTTCACAGCCACTGCATTTTTCTTGATAACTCATTTATAATCTTTTGATAGAGTAATATGGAAGGCGTTTCTTTGGTAATTTCTATTTTATATATTGTAGATAATTAAAAATAAGGTAAAATAAATAAATAAATTTGGGGGAACCTAACATTTCTACTTGTATTTTTTATCAAGTTTTCACATCCCTTTGAGGTCGCTCTTGTGTCTTTTGAAAATTTCAATTTTGTTCCGAAATAGAAATTTTGGGGGAGTAATATCTCAAATGAAATTGTACTGAATATCATTAGTGCAAAATTCTTTTTTGTGTAAATATTTTGTGTCTTTTGAAGGTTTCAGGTTTGTATGGAAATCATCTGAAGGATGATATTGATTTGTGTGACGATATGTTAATAGGCTCAGCTAGAATACAAGTAAACATCAACTCTGTGATCAAACTAAATTCAAAAGAGCTCGGTGATAAGGATCATGTCACAGACATTTGGCCTGCACAAAGTAATAAGTTTTGACAAAAAATAGGCTGATAGTATTTGATTGTTGCTTGATTTTTCGAAAATCCAAACCCTTTAGTCTTAGCCCTGAATGACACTTCTAGTTAGCTCTTCAGAATTTTATTTCGTGCTTATCTCCTCTGCTATGCGGAAGCATTGACCTGGAGTGATGATCTTCTCTGTTATATGTGAATATAGACCTGAAGCTCTCATCAGCACGCTCAGATGATCATCTTCTGTTATATGTAAATATAGACCTAGAGCGCTCATCATCTGTAACCCACATGTAAAGCTAAGCTCATAATATTTCTACATCAAGATCGTTGTTTGACGCTTCATACATAAGAATATGCTCACATGTAAAGCTAAGCTCACAATGGTTCTACATCAAGATCATTGTTTGACGCTTCATACATAAAACCCAACTCCACCAACCTAAATACGTTCACTTTGATTATTAACTAATCTTGGTCTATGTCCATCAAATAACAAAATCTTGCTGAATCATCTAAACTCAATAAGCCAAGATGTCAAAACAAGTTACTTTGCTGAATGTCTGTGGAAACCAAATTGCCTGAGTTTCTTCAATCGAACCTAAAACATGATAAGATCATCACAAATTGTCTGTTGAAAAGAACAAGGCATGGGTCTAAATAGACAAACATATTGACAATCTCGCCAAATCTATGTTTCTCCGGATGGTTGCTCGAAACGCATTATCTGATTTCCTTCATGAAAATTTCGTTTATTATCATTATTTTATGTTTGGGTTCTTGAGTCTTGTTAGTCGTCTGAACCTTATGGGATGTGTTCTCTTTGTCTAAAATATTTGTGATCTTGTCGGGCTCGTCCTCTCATTTTTGAATTTTTTATTTTTCAAAAAAAAAAGTGTTCGTTAGATTTTATTAGTTTATTAAAAAAAATCCAAAAAGATTTTCATTTCAAATTATTTTCAAGCCTTCCATATTATGCTATTAAAATCTTATCATTTTCACATGCATTTCATGGGAAATTGCACACACAAACGGACACGGGTTCGCTTGTTTTCATACACAAATAAACACGGGTTTATTGTGTTTAATGAAATGATCTAATGAGAAATCTTGAGATTTTATTTGTGATTGTGTTACAGATATTTGCTGCAAATGATGGCCGATCATCAGTTAAGCAAAGCACCTGACCAGAGAACCTGTTCCTCAATTTTTCAGAAGATACCGAGCTAGGAATCCTCCTCCGATATCTTCTGAAGCACTCAAGAAAAGATTGTTTGAAAGCAGTTCCAGATTTTACGAAAGGAAACACGCAAAATGGGGGAGCACAGAAAATGAGGAAGCATACATTATGGGGGAGCATGTGATATAAAGGATCTTCAGCAACATAATTTGGCAAGCATCAGTCTTGAGAGAGTTTTGTTCAATCTGAAATCAAGACTAAAGCTTACCAAATTGAAGATCCAACTGTATTGACTTATCAGTGCTAAACACGATGCAAGACGTTGATAATAATAGACTATGGGGAGTATTGTTGGACCTGAAGTTTAGTCTAATATTATCAACACGGTCAAAGTCAATGCCAAATGGTCAAAGTCATCCCAAAAGTCAACACAAAGATTAAAGACAAGACGTTGAAGACGTAAAAGATTACGGGTTTAATAGTTAATAAATATATTTTGTGTCAACAAAATATATTTAATTAGTTTTAGTCTTTTATGAGTTTTAATTGTATTTTCCTAATTGTCATGTTTTATTTATAGTGTAGGGTCCTAAGTCTCATTAGTCCAAAGTATCATTAGGCTATAAATAGTAAAGTGCAATTAGGGTTTTTTAGGCTTGAATGAGCTAGTGATTGGGGTCTTTCATGTAAACAACATTTTATGCAATCAATACAAGATCAAATCTGACTTTTAAGAGTGTTCTTCATTGTTCATCTTGTGTTCATCCATTTTTCATCTTTTGATCCAAAGTTCATCATAAATCTGGTGTTTAAAGGCTCATTGGGACCAACAGAAACAATAAATGCAATTGTTTTTATTATTTTAACTAGATCCAAGGCAATCATATGTCTTGCTAAAAGCAGCAAAACAACATCAACACCACCTGAAATATGTGAAAATAAAGTTAGCTAATGAAGGTAGTGAGTAAAACACAATTGATAAATAATAGTTTAGAAAATCCGAGATCTACATAAATATGTTGCGCAATCTTACATGTATAACTATTTCTTATCATTCTCAACCATGACCCTTGAACACACATTAAAAACCATCATTGTAACATAACTTGTAGTCATTTATCATGAGGAACCACCAATGAATCAATTAAAGATAACTTTTCAAGAAAACCGTCTCGATGTGTCAGTTATAAATAATTATTTAGCAACTTAGGGACATGGCATAGCAACATAGTATAGCAACTTGTAACATTGAAATTGAAATTGAATGGCCGGGTTTTAATCACCTATCGATGGTGTACAGGCAGGTGGATTTGTCAAACCATTAGCGCTAACATTGTACCGGTGGGATTACAAAGTAACAATACTACTTTAAACTACCACTTAAGTTTGTATCTTGCCGCGAAACAAGACTAACACATTTTATGATCTCTTTTGGAAAACAAAATAGAAAATGGAAAACATTGTATAGTATTTGAACACATATTTCAGTGAATTTACTCACATTGAAACTCGGGTCGAAATAAAAATTAATAGTCTAAATAGAACCGAGGATCGTCCAGATATTAGAATCACCTAATTAAATAACAATCCTAACTTAGTAAAACATATTTTGTAGAAAACTAGAATAGGAAAGGTAATTTGAAATTTTTGGGTTCCAAATTGAGATTCGGGGTTTTCAGTAAATGATTAAAATATATAAAATTTATTTAATAGAAGCGACGGAAAAATAGTAATAGAAGTTACAATAATTTTTTATAAGCAATAAAAATATAAATAATATATTTCTTTAACAAAAACTATCTTTAACGTCACAGAAATATTCTATATATCTTGAAATACTTTTAAAACATGTACCACAATTTTCCAAGCATAAAAAGTCCATGTAAAAGTCTATTTTTTTTAATTATTATTTATAAACTTCTATGTATTTTAGATGTGTAAAAATACATTTTATAGCAGTAAAAGTATTTTGAAAGTATTGTAGAAGTACAATTTATAAAGTTTGATTTTCATAAAAATCATGATTTTATATCATTTATAAGATTTATAACATTTTTACAATACATATAATTTAGTATTAGTATTAGGTATAAGGTAAATGGTGAAAATGGCTAATAAGGAGGTTAAAAAAAGAGATAAAAGTATATGTATGATCTTGGTTTCGAACCCAATAGCACACTGTCATACCCAAACAGCCTAACCAGACAAGCTATATGATGTTTTTCTTTAGACTGGATAAAAATTAGGTTTAAGATGTTTCAAAATAAAATCCCAAATTACCTACAAGCCCTCGAACACGATTGCATGAATTAGAAAACGAATTCGATAGAGATAACAGTTAACCATAGGGCTTTTTATCAGGTCATGGTAACAAGTATTTTATATAGAATGGCTTACTTGATTACGACGATCTGGAGTCAACTAAGGTGAAGAACAAAATGCTACGGTCGAGAATCAAATCAATAGTTTAAGGATGTTAAAATATAAATCATTCTTCAGATTTACTCTTCAAGATATGAGGAATCAAAGCCCCAATACAATTGCAGATTATATCAACGTTTTGATGCGTGATTGAGTAGTTGCGGGTTCGAAAAACTAGGGATTCAACCATTGAGTTCCCGATGTTTTTGGGTAAAATTTATTAGTCATGGAGCAACAGAGAATTTTTAGAGTGACATGAATGAATAAAACGATTGAAAGTTGACTCGAAAGGTTTTGAACGGTTTCGGTTTCATTTTGGGTGTTTAAGGTGATTAGCTGGTAATCAATTAGATGATAAAAACTAAATTAGGAGTGTGGACGGTTTTAGATCGATGATATGAATGTGATTGTTGATTAAATTTTGGTTTAAACGCACCATTCGACTGCTTTGGGTCTTCAATAAATCGCAAGTTTTGATATTGGATTAAACTAGTTTGATTTGAAGTTAAAATCTAATTAAAAGTGATTATGAGTTCGATTTGACACAAGGAATGTTTTACCAGGTTTATAACTGGTTTAAAACGATTAAACGTGTGAACATTTGAGCTCACCAGAGTCGCCGAATTTCGGCAAGGGTGGCCGAAACCACTTCGGCCAGAAACACCGGAAAAGAACGAAGGGGGGCTAAGTTTTGAATATTTACCGTTTTAGTCCCTATAGGTTCAATTGATTTCAGATTTTAATCCAAACTTTAATCTAAGTTTCATTTTTGACAGTTTTGCCACAAAGTTAAATAAATACTTAGTTTAACTAACCAACTTAATCGGGTTGAAGCGTAATGATTATATTAGTGACGCTTTTATGTTTGTATCGTTCTTGACATTAGATGGCTATTTTGAGACTTTAATATATTTTATCTTTAATAATCTTTATTAAATCTCTTCTATAAATTCCAATATAAATGTTTTTGAGATTTATTTGTTATAAATAGTAACTAATTAGTAAACGTTGGATACTAATTTTGTCGTTAATATTAAAGACAAGAAATAACATAAAGCTCGACATTTGTTTATATTGATAATGATACGTTACATTTTTAGGAAAAATAAATACGAATACAATAAAGATAGATAACTTCGGGTTCGAGTCCTGTATTCTGGTTTGGGTTTGGGGCAGATGTCACAGCTGCCAACCTCCCCTCAACTGATTTCCCGGCCACCCTAGTACCCTCGGCGACCTCCCTTTTGCTCCGGCGAAGACCACTCAACAACCACCATCGTCCTAACTCTTCTTCTTTCTCATCATGAACTGGTTCAAGTGATGATGGAGGTTTGTTCTTGAGCACGACAACGATGGTGGTTGGCTATGAAAAAGTGGAGGCTCGGGTTATAAGGTGTGACCAGTCCCAATGATCATGTCGATGATAATGGTAGTCGGAGTTGATAGCTTTGTAAGGTGTTCTCGGAATATGATGGTCAATGGTGAGTTGTGATGTCTCGTGGTGGCTGTTATGGTTAAAAGGAATGGTGGAAATGGCTAATGATGGTGGTATTGCAGGGTGGTATCGGAGGTTGTACGTGATGGTGATGGTGGCGGTGCAACAAATATGAAGCAGTAACAACGATGGTGATTTAGTGGTTATGGTGGCTTGTTGTTTCCATATGCTGGTTTAGTTGGGGATTTGTAGCTTGAATTACTATGTTCGTAAGGGTTAGATACGAACTAGTGTTCAGGTAAGAGTTGGGTGTGTTTGGACAAGTCATCATAAGTTAAAGGTGGTCAACGTAGAATCGAGAGGAAAGCGAGCCCAAAATCGAACGAACTTGAGAACGTGAAACTATCGTAAAGGTATAAGCTAGAAATAGCAAATGTTATATTTTATAAATGTTGAATGTGTGTTGAGCTCAAATATAAAATTGAAGTGGGATAGTACACAAATTATGAACCATAGCAAGAGATAAACTAGTTAGCAAGAGATAAACTACAAATAACATCCATTATCTTCAAAAAGCTCTCAAATCATCATTTAATAATTGCATTTTCATCCTTTATCTTCAAAAAGCTCTCAAATCATCCTTTATGTTAGCTTTTTGTAACAAATTTCGTCCTTTAGAATAACTTTCGTTAACTTTTTCTGTTAAGTCAATGGTATGTTTGTCTTTTTACTCCTAAAGGACCATTTATGTAATTTAAACCTAAAGGACCACTTTTGCAATTTAATAATCTTTTAATTAATACAATAATTTCTTTATATATTTTATAGCTTTTATGTGTATATATACATATATATATGTATATATATGTATATATGTGTGTGTTTAATCTTTTTTTATAAAACACAATGAGTATGTGTAGTATTTGGTTCAATTAATCATAGTTTAATATATAACAATTGTTACATATTATGTTTTTTAATATGATATAAACAACTATATTACGTTTTAAGTTAAAACAAATTAATACAAATATTGATATTAAATGTATCTTTTAACTTAGACATCAATATTTGTTTGTATAAAGAATATTTTATATATAAACTTTTATTTCAATAAAATAAGTTTTCTTAAGATTAAACTTAAATTGATGTCTAAAAAACTGAGTATTGAATTTAAATTGTATAAATTAGAATATATATATATATATTGTTAAACGTCTTATTACAATACTTGTGAGGTTATATTTTTAGATTTTCCGATAAACAAAAATCATGTTTTAAGTTTATTTTTATTATTATTATTATTATATTTATTATTCTTCTTCTTATTATTATTTGTTGGTGACTGAATGCTAGTGCATTGCGAGCTTGTGCGAACTGTTTAACAATGATGTGCATATGTGTAATACTATTACAATAATAGCAAGCTATCTAAGGTGAATTCTTTGCCCGTTTTTAAATTCTTTTCGGGAAGAAAACATGCAAAATTTTTTATAGCGCCTTCTGGAAACTATTTTAAAGGGCCTTCGGGCAACACTTTATGCCTTTGGCCAACACCTTATTCCTTCGGGCAACACTTTATGCCTTCGGGTTACGTTTATACCTTCGAGCTAGGCCAACTAAGGCTGCATTTTATACCTTCAGGTAGAGCCTTCGGGCTGCGTTTTACGCCTTCGGGCAGGGCCTTTACGCAACTTCTTTTGATAAATTAGTTTCTGTTGTCTAATGACTAATTTTACAGAGCATAAACATTCCAAAGTATAAGGCATTTCCTTTTTGTCGAGATTATTAATGTACAGTGGGTATAACGGGGAAATTTGAGTAGTACTACCGGGTTCGGCAGACCCCATCACGCTGGTAAGGTTCAAAGTGATGTAAACTGTCCTTTAAAATTTGGTCATCCATAGTGATGGCGATAAGGCAAATTAAAGCAGCGTTCGGTTTAACATGTATATATGATTTTGATAAATACCTCATTGAACTCACCAATCATTGTGTTAACATTTGAAGTATGTTTTCTCAAGTAATTAAGGAGCACGAGTATGGTTAGGACATGCATGCATCATTAGGTCTACATGTTTTCTAGTATTTTATTTGTTGTTGAGCCTCTTTATATTAAATACTTTTTAATGCGTTTACTTTACTCGAAATAGTTTTGACATTCATTTGTCGTTAGGCTTCCGCAACTATTGAACAATTACTTTGTATTAATTTTCTCATTCAATGAGAGACGTATATTTTAAATTCATATAGTGTCGTTACTGTAACTAATGACTTGGATCCTGGTTTTATCACACGCCTAATAGATACCCGTTTGTAGAAAGTGAGGGTGTGACAAAATATACTTATGGCATGGAGTCAAGTTGTACTTGTAAATTGTCAAATAACCAAAGAGTCCTTTTTATATTTTTTATTGATTAAAAAATTATAAAAGGTGGAAAGATAAAGTATATTAATATCATCCATTGATCTAGTAAGATCAATGGCTATGGTAAGGTTTTTAGAGAGTTTTTAATATGGTAGAGTTTTTGGTGTTTAAACACTACACATAAACGGTCTTTGCTTATTTAGGCTACTATTATAGCCAAATGCTAAATTAGACTATTCTTGTGTCACACCCTTAATTTTTCACAAATGAGGCATCCGTTAGGCGTGTGACATACCAGGATCTCAAGACATTAGTTACAGAACCACTGACTCAATTATTTTTAACAAAAGTTTGACTTAGTCAATAACCCAAAACTCGGGGTGTAAAATATAAGTTTTCAAAGTTTCGCCAAAGCTTTCAAACAAACTCAATATTTAAATAAACTTGTTCTCAACAGTTTAGCAAAAACCAATAAAACATGTGCTCAATATTCTAGCACGATACCAGTATAAAACCTGTGCTCAATAGTTAAGCACAAAATCGGAAATTTTTTCAATAAAACCAATGTGAATAAAAGTTTAAAATAAATTAAAATGACCCATTTCATGCATGTCCTACGTGCTCACTTCCTTAGTCACCTGAGAAAACATACTAGAAAAGGTCAACACATGGTTGGTGAGTTCGATGAGATTTGTATATAAATAAAAGCTACCGTTTATAACACAGATAAACAAAAATCTATTTTATTAGTCGGTTTGCAAGACCGTTTGCTTATTGCTTGTCAACACGTCGAGATGAAATCTAAACGTTACTTTTGCCTTGTCGCCATCTAACTAGGATGACCCATAACATTTAAGGACAATCTGCACCACATGACGCCCAGTCAAGGGTGGGCTACCGTCGCAACCCGGTAGTACTACTCAAATTTCCCTGTATCATACATTAATCAACCTCGAATATGTAAAAGGACTTGAATGTGATTCCAATTCGTGTAAAGCATTATAAGCCCTCATAAAATTTCCATTATAAAACCCTGCCCGTAGGCATTTATACTTTTAACGAAACTTGACTTAATTGGCCCCACCTGAAGGCTTAAAGTTTTGCCCGAAGGCATACAAATGCAGTCCGCCCGAAGGCATAATGTTTTGCCCGAAGGCCCTGCCCGAAGGCATTAAAAAATGCAGTCCACCGGAAGGCATAAAGTTTTGCCCGAAGGCATAAAAAATGCAGTCCGCCGAAGGCATAAAGTTTTGCCCGAAGGCACAAAAAAATGCAGTCCGCTCAAAGGCGCTTTAAAATAGTTGCCCGAAGGCGCAGTAAAAATGTTTGTATGTTTTCTCCCCGAAAAAGATTTAAAAGCAGGCAAAAAACTCACATTTGAAGCGCATAGCAAAATGCATAAGAAATCCTTACAACCTGCTTAATAATTAAATACTAATAATTAGCTACTTATATTTATACAAATACATATATACTTATATACACATATCCATGTAGCATATTTCATGCATCCTATCACTAGTTTTGACCCGACCCACATTATCATAGCGTGACTCATGTACTTTTCATACAACACATACCATACGCCCACAACATACTATGCATACGATACTACCCTACACACATACTACACACTATGAATAGAATTCGTATATGCTATTACCTATATTACATGTTATACCTACCACACAAGCATGCTAATCTTGTTCGCTTTGATTATATACACATAAGTATAAGCACCAGGGCCGGTCCTGAGAAATTTAGTGCCCTTTGCGAGTCGGTAAAAAAAGGCCCCTTGTTGTCTTGACGGGGGTCTGATGGCAACGCGCTTATGCGTTTAGGATGGCATATTTTCAATATATGCCCAAATGTTAGACCATGTGTAGTGGTGAGCTCTCAAAGAGCCCCCATGCAGGTCCACATCAAATTTGGGCGCCTTCTACACGGTGCCAAGAAGGATTTTAGCCCTCAAAGCGCCCTAAAGCACCCCTGTGTAGTGGGAATGGGGCGTTTTTGGGCTGTAATGGGGCGTTTTTGAGTGATAAAACGCCCAAAAACGCCCCACTACACATGGTCTTATATGTGTTTAGGATGCCTAAATGCTTTTAATATAAACACAGATGTTATTAACACACGTTTGAAGCTTTATGAGTTTCTTAATTCCATCGCTCGTTTTACATTAAAAAACTTTTTGAGTTTCTTAATTGCATCGCTCGTTTTACGTTTTTTTTATTATCAAATGCTTCTTTATGAGGCATGATTTCTAAAAAATCAAAATCAAAATCATTAAAAAATAACAATTACTCAATTAGTCCTAAGAACCCTAAAAATACAAATAAGTTTTAAAATAATAAACAAATTAAATTTACCTTGAGTTTGGAGTTTAAACGTTTATAGTAAGAGCTAGTCGAATTTTTTTTAATAATAAAAAATAAAGTAACATAAAATAACAAAAGATAATAAGCAAAATAAGGTATATATAATAACTAAAATGTATAACTAATAATTAAAACACTATATAGAATAAAAAATTAAGTTCATATACAGATTCGGTTTTAATGATAAGAATAATAAGTGCTCAGTAAAAAGTTAATATATATTAATTATAAATATCTATTTTATTTAACTTTTATTTACAATTTAAAACCTTGGAAAGCTACAAAATTTGCCTAGTGCCTAGAATAACACTTTACTATACTTTATAAAATATTAAATTTTCATCAACATTTATTCATTCAACCCCATCTTCTTCTTTCTTCCATCCATTTTCTGAAACCCAGTTCCTTACCAGAAAAAAAATCTGGGGAGGCTTTATTCCTTGTTCTCTCGATGCTTTAAACCTTTAAAAAGATATGATTCTTCATTACTCCATTACTTTTAACAATTTTTATATGAAACTTTTGAAAAAAGTTGGTGCCCCTTGAGCTGATGGTGCCCTGAGCGGTCGCACACCTTGCACCTACTTAGGGCCGGGCCTGATAAGCACCATACAACTTACACATCATACACATACATATATATCACCACATTCAATACATACCTTCACTGATTAAATTTCATACATACCACATACCCATCTTTTGTCGCTATTATGACTACATGTACACACTTCATACACACTACCACTTTTATACAGTTACATACCCATATGAAATAGTCCATAGCTATTGCAATTATACATTCACCGATCCATAAACACCCACTTAGCAACTGTTACAGCATGTATCAATATATACATATATCTATGTTATAGTATCATCAGATTCGGTCTCATACACGTCTATACACATAAAACGCATATCATGGCGGCAACATACATATATCCGTTCAGACCAGAAATCCGCATGCAGACACAATTCACACTCTTGGCCACAAGCGCTGCTGCAACTAGAACTTTTAAGTCATGTATTAATGTTACTGTTGTTTAATCGCATATATATATATATATATATATATATATATATATATATATATATATATATATATATATATATATATATATATATATATATATATATATATATATATATATATATATATATATATATATATATATATATAATCAATGTCTTTTGTAAACTAACCTTTATAGTATTAACAAAAAAACCAAATTCTAACCACACATTCTTTTTCCAGATTTTATATTATTATTTAACTTATAAGGGTATATAGGTAATTTGATCAAGCATCTTCTCTCTCTTTCATTTATCTTTTATCTCACACATTATCTTTTATAAGATTTCAAGATTTCATAAATCTCTCTCTCTCATAAATTCAATGAGCACAATTTCTTCTTTCTCATCTACTTATCTTGATTTTTCAAATATGTTATCAAAGCCAAGGACGAAGTGTTCGTGTTAGGTTTCTGTTTCTTTAACCAAATCTGTCTGAACCTAGCTCGGTTTCTAGTGGCAGTGCCATGGTAGTGGATGGGAGGCGGTGTCGCGATGGTGGCACGCCATATATGAGGTTTTGTCTCTATTAAACTCTACTTTTTTGTTTTTAATTTTTATAGATTTGAAACTGAATCTTGATTTGTGTTTTTTTGCAATTGAAGTTGTATATTTAGTTGTGTAAGTTGTTCATTTTGAACATACGAAAAATTAAAGAACAATCTTAAATGAAGTTGTACATTTAAGTATAATATTGGATTTATTGAGTTTGTATGAGTTTAAATGCTACAGGTTGAGTGAAGAAATTGTTTTTCAAGACATGCAATAGCTTTAGAAGCCTCTTTATTTTGTTTTTCAATTTGAATGGTTGTTTTCCCCTTTATTTTGTTTCCATTTTGAATGGTTGTACCAAGTGAATAAATAGTTTTACATAAATAGTTTTTTAGTATACTATAAATACACATGTGTTTTCTGAATGTACTTTATGTAAACAGTGTTTGTCTACGTTTGTTCTTGAAATCTACACATGTAAACATGTGTATATTCGGATTTTACACATGTGTATTTTTAATCTATACATGTGTTCCTAAAATTTTTATTTAGCTGAGCATCCAAGGTGTAAATTTTTTAATATACACATGTGTACTGTGTTTGTACAAATTCCCATAAATTATTTGTATTTTGTCATTTTTAATGTTCCGTTTATACACATGTGTTACTCTTTGTTTTTGTTTTTGAGTTGTTGTACCAAAATGCCTAAAAATTTGTACCTACACGGATTGTTGAATATACACATGCATAAACCTAGTTTAAACACATGTGTAAACTGAATACATACATGTATTAACCTTGTTATATAATTATTAATTCATGTTTATCTTGATTTTTTTCAAAATATGTTGAATGACCCAGATCTACGATGCAAACAGTGAGAATCAATAAAAGCTATTAAAGACAAGAGATACAAAAACACGAAGCTATAAACCATAAGCGTTTTATTGACATGTAAACTAAGTTAACACATGTATATTTTATTTCACATATGTGTACCAATGCATTTTATTAAAATATTTGTTGCTATAATAGTTAAATTGAAAAAATATATAAAGAAATAACAGGAAATAAAAAAAATAGAAAGAGAAAGAAGAAAGAGAAAAAGAAAATGAGAGAGAGCTTAAAAATAAAATGACTCTTTTGCCCCTTTCATTAATCATGGTCACATGTTTACTACTAAAAACAAGGTATATTGGTTTTTATTGGTCCCAACTATTACATGTTGTCATCTACCGGTCCCAACTATTGAATTGGTTGTCAATGGTCCCAACTTTTATCACCTTGGTAACCACTGGTCCAGTCGTTAAATTTTTTTAACGCCGTTAAGTTTTTTCCAAATTCAATACCAATGTTATAATCCTTTTGATCGGAATGATAATACAAGTCGATTGATGGAAAAGTTACCTCAAAACGGCGCTTCGAACAACAAAATAGTGCTTCAATCGGGTGTTTAAACCTAACGGTGCTTCAATCGGATGTAAAAATTTTATCATTTAGATAGCCTTTTCGAGAAAACTTTTACATCAATCGACACGTATTATCCTTCCAATCAAAATGTCTAAAATATCGGTCTTGAATTTGGGAAAAACTTAACGGCATTAAAAAAAATTTAACGACGGGACCAGTGGTTACCAAAGTGATAAAAGTTGGGACCGTTGACAACCAATTTAAAAGTTGGGACCGGTAGAAGACAAAATGTGATAGTTAGGACCAGTGAAAACCAATATGGTCCACATATTAAACTATTCAAAAATTAACTAGTGGTCTAGAATTGGTTTAATGGTTAATACTTTAAGACTTGATTTACAAAATACATGTCCCATATATATATATATATATATACATATAGAAATGGGATATTTTGAGAACACCCTCTAGTTTTGAGAACTCGTGAGAACCTAACTTCCCAAATTTTTTCATAGATTTTTTTTTGCTCAAATGTTGCGTATATTAAAAACTAAAACCTGAAAAAAAGGAAATTAAAAAAAACGTTTTCGTCGTTAAAAAACGTATATGTAACTAAAAAATATTTACAGCGAAAAAACGCTGGTGTAACTTATTACACCCATGTAATATGACGTAAATATTTTTTACTAACATATACGTTTTTTAACGACGAACATATTTTTTTTTAAATATTCTTTTTTCTAGGTTCTAGTTTTTAATATACGCAACATTTGAGCCAAAAAAGTACTATGAAAAAACTCGGGAAGTAAGGTTCTCACGAGTTCTCACAACTAGAGGTGTTCTCAAATTACCCCTCCCCTATATATATATATATATATATATATATATAGAGGAGAGTTATCCTACATAGTGTTGGAAATCTAAGAAGGCTAAGAAGGATTTATGACCTTTAGATCTCTTTTTTAATGGTTGAGATCAATTTGTAGGAAAAGAAATTGGTGGAAGGGTACATTAGTCATAGCCACTTTTGTTGACTTTCTCTCTTCACATGCAAGGCACATGCCAATTCCCCCACTTTTTTAAAACTTTCATAACTTTTGGATACGATATTATTTTTTTAAAAAAATTACACCAAAAAAACAAGCGTTTTGTTATCTTTAAAACGCGTATAATATTGATATATAAAAAATAAAAAAAATTTCGGCACTTGTCTAGTCCTTTTATCGGTTCATTCTTTAAAACAAGCGTTGTGTTATATTATAACTAGTGAAATATCACTTTTATCGGTTCATTCTTAAGTCATTATATAATATCATCTTATTATAAATATTTGTTGTGTCATATTATGTGTTTAGAAATTATCACCGTGTCACAAATTGTTAATATGTGTTTGAGAAATGTTCAAAGACAACGTCGTTTTTTGTTACAAAGTGTGAGAATGACACAATGGTAAACAAAGAGACAATGATAAACAAAGACACAATGACACTTTTAAAAAAATTATAACTCACAATATAAATCAAATTTGAAAAAAGTGGTTCGGAGACCTTGTTCCCCATGTATTCCTCTTTCAGAAAATAAATAAACGAAAAATTAAAAAAAATTAAAAAAATTACCGTTTTTTTTATTTTTTAAATTAGACACAATGAAAAAAGACACAATGAGAAAATAGTAGTTTTTTTAAGTTTTGTTTATTTATTTTTTAAGGAGCATGATGTGAGAGCAAGATCTTTGAAATACTTTTTGTGTTATTATGTAATTATTATTAGATCATTGTGTAATATTTGTCAAATAAGATTACACAATGACCCGATAAATGACACAACAATCTTACGGATGACACAATCACACAATGACCTGATGAAAGACACAATGACCTGACGGAAGACACAATGACCTGACGTTAGACACAATGAGCTGAAAAATTGTGAAAAAAAAGTTCGTTTTTTATATATCAATATTATACGCGTTTTAAAGAGAAAAAAATTCTAGTTTTTATGGTGTAATTTTTTTTAAAAAATAATGTCGTATGTAAAAGTTATAAACGTTTTAAAAAAGTGGGGAAATTGACATGTGACTTGCATGTGGAGAGAGAATATTTAAAAAAGTGGGCATGACTAAAATACCCCCTCTCCTAATTTTCCTAGATGCCACATGTCAATCTCTTATTGCTTCTTAGTCTTCTTAGATTTATAACACTATGTAGGTGAACCTCACTCTATTTTTTAAAAAAAATTACACCATAAAAACTAGAATTTTTTTCTCTTTAAAACGCGTATAATATTGATATATAAAAAACGAACTTTTTTTTCACAATTTTTCAGCTCATTGTGTCTAACGTCAGGTCATTGTGTCTTCCGTCAGGTCATTGTGTCTTTCATCAGGTCATTGTGTGATTGTGTCATCCGTAAGGTTGTTGTGTCATTCATCGGGTCATTGTGTAATCTTATTTGACAAGTATTACACAATGATCTAACAATAATTACACAATAACAAAAAAAGTATTTCAAAGATCTTGCTCTCACATCATCCTCCTTAAAAAATAAATAAACAAAACTTAAAAAAACTACTATTTTCTCATTGTGTCTTTATTCATTGTGTCTAATTTAAAAAATAAAAAAAAACGGTAATTTTTTTAATTTTTTTTAATTTTTCGTTTATTTATTTTCTGAAAGAGGAATACATGGGGAACAAGGTCTCCGAACCACTTTTTTCAAATTTGATTTATATTGTGAGTTATAATTTTTTTAAAAGTGTCATTGTGTCTTTGTTTACCATTGTGTCATTCTCACACTTTGTAACAAAAAATGACGTTGTCTTTGAACATTTCTCAAACACATATTAACAACTTGTGACACGGTGATAATTTCTAAACACATAATATGACACAACAGATTTTTATAATAAGATGATATTATATAATGACTTAAGAATGAACCGATAAAAGTGACATTTCACTAGTTATAATAAAACACAATCACATGATATTACACAAGGACTAGACAAGTGCCGAAATTTTTTTTTATTTTTTATATATCAATATTATACGCGTTTTAAAGATAACAAAACGCTTGTTTTTTTGGTGTAATTTTTTTTAAAAAAATAATATCGTATCCAAAAGTTATGAAAGTTTTAAAAAAAGTGGGGGAATTGGCATGTGCCTTGCATGTGGAGAGAGAAAGTCAACAAAAGTGGCTATGACTAATGTACCCTTCCACCAATTTTTTTTCCTACAAATTGATCTCAACCATTAAAAAAGAGATCTAAAGGTCATAAATCCTTCTTAGCCTTCTTAGATTTCCAACACTATGTAGGATAACTCTCCTCTATATATATATATATATATATATATATATATATATATATATAAATAGGATATTTTGAGAACACCCTCTAGTTTTGAGAACTCGTGAGAACCTTACTTCCCGAGTTTTTTTATAGATTTTTTTTTGCTCAAATATTGCGTATATTAAAACTAAAACCTGAAAAAAAGGAAATAAAAAAAAACGTTTTCGTCATTAAAAAACGTATATGTAACTAAAAAATATTTACAGCGAAAAAACGCTGGTGTAACTTATTACACCCATGTAATATGACGTAAATATTTTTTACTAACATATACGTTTTTTAATGACGAACATATTTTTTTTAAATATTCTTTTTTCCAGATTCTAGTTTTTAATATACGCAACATTTAAGCAAAAAAAGTACTATGAAAAAACTCGGGAAGTAAGGTTCTCACGAGTTCTCACAACTAGAGGTGTTCTCAAATTACCCCTCCCCTATATATATATATATATGTATATATATATATATATATACTAGATTAGTACCCGTGTACTACACGAATTTTAGTTTTATAGGTTTTAACTCAAATTACATATCAAATTTATTTTTAACATATCTCTTATTAAATCGATTTGGATATTTACAAATATATTTATATAAAAAATCATATGTTACAATAAAGGATATGATTTATAATGGTTGGTAAATTTTTATTGGAACATATCGGGTTATGAGATAATTCATGATAATTGTTAAATTTTTTTATTTGAACATATCGAGTTATGAGATAATTAATGATAATTGGTAAAACTTTAATTTGAACATATCGGGTTATGATAAATCATAATAATTGATAAGTTTTTTATTTGAACATATCAGGTTAGGAGATAATTCATGATACTTGGTACTTATCGGGTTAAGATATAGATCATGATAATTGGTAAATTTTGTATTTGAACATATCGGGTTAGGAGATAGATGACGATAATTTGTGAATTTTTAATTTAAACATATCGGGTTATTTCGAATATGGAGCATACCATGACCCGTCTAAAAATTCTCCATCAAATTAAATTAAAACATGACACCTAAGCAAAATCCTATGTGGAATAGTGACATGTGATGTGTTACTCAATTATTAGAATAGGTAGATATATATATATATATATACTAGTTTATAGCCCGTGTGTTACACATGCCAAAAAAAACTTTATTATTAAACTTGTTATTAAATATGATTTTGGTATAAGTAAAAAAAAATAATAAAGTATCACACATATATGTACCTCCTCATCAATAATCATTTCAATATAGTATCATTCAGTCGGATACTTATCCAAAATTTACATCATATATCAAGAATTACTAGAAAGTAATTACCCGAGTTACCAACGCTGGCTGACATAAAAAGATTTTAGAAGAGTTGTCTCATCACGCCAAAACAATGCATTAAAATGACTCATATTTTTATTCTGATCTTCTAGTGTTTGAGTTCTCTACATAGTCATCAATATGAGTATCACTTCATATGGAATGTGGTGAATCAGACATCAAATGAGGCTGATTTAAATTAGATGAGTTGATGATTTATTGCCTTTTCAAATGAAGCAAGTGCTATTATTCACAAACATGAATTATTTGTTCAGAAACCATAGGCCTAAGTAGTGCATCAGTAACTTTTTCAACAGAGATTGAACATGACACCAATTTTTAAAATAAATGGTTAACATCAGAAACACATACCGGATTTTCTAAACGCGCCCAAACATCACCTTAAATGAATTAAAACTAAATATACTAATGATGTTCTTTAGTTACATCAGCAAGAAACCAAAACTAAACACTCTAATCTAATTTTACACCAAAACTTTCATGTATGTATAGATAGATACACATCACCCAAAACTTGAAAGAGTGAAGAACAATTGAAACACTATATTCAAACTTCAATGAGACATTTACATAAACATCTTGTGTGCAGCTTATCACAATCAGTTATAACATATAACTTGAATGATTTAAATTCCCGGATGCAACAGTTAAGGTCAGGTCATTCAATTTACATATAACTGGTTGTGAATTTGTAATTGTTCAAGATCCTACTTTTCAAAAGAAAAATAAGAAATGTTATCGCATCGAGTCCACTAATACACTTCTTAATATATATCCCTTTTAATTGTCAACTCAAGCTGTTAATGAGGCAATCAAAACCAAAACCCCAAAGATATAAATTGTAACACCAAATTAAGTGGCATCATTGTTCAAATGAGTGACATGTTTTCACAAAAATTAAAGTTTTTCCTAAACAACTCATCAGTTGCTAATGCACATAAAAATTACATACGATAGTGTATTTAATTTGAATGTGTCTCATCAGCTTAGAAGGGTGCGTGACAAACTGAATCCAGACCATAAACCCCAACCTATCTTAAAGAATATGAGATAGAACTATAAGTAAGGTGCACACAATGTTAAGACCTGAAAGTAAAAGAAAACAAAATATGATCAATCTTATATGAGTTTGAAAGCAATTACAATTCCTTCCATCCCTTTTAAGCATACTTACAAGGTTAATAATTTCAGTATTGATCTCTGCACATTCAACCAATTCAAAATTAGCTAAAACAATTCCTAATTTATTGAATACAAGACTGAATTAGCATCTTTGGGAGCTTGCATAATTAAATCAGGTGATCAACTTAGAAATTAAAAGAAATTACATTCATATATTTTCAATGAATTTATGAATAAGAAGACAGAACAGTGAAGTACCTTCCAATGTATCTTAAAGATTTTGCTGGAGAACCATCCTTTAGGAACTTTAATTTTTCAACAAACCTGATATTCAAATATATAAACTAAAAGATAAACAAAACAAAAGCTCACAATGGAATTTAAATGCTAAAATCAATTTAATAAGGATATGTTTATTACCTTTATGGTATTCAGCTCCACAATATCAAATTTTGCCTTTTTAAGAATAGCTCTTCGCATGTACTGGATAACAAACTTAACCTGAAAGTATTTATCATAATGTTAATTTTTTTAGACAAATCACTATGATATGTATAAATCGGTATGTATTAATTGTCCACTTACACTGAATTTGGGAAGACGAATTTTATGACAAGTTCCATCATTAAATCAACCAAATCAGAAAAGGGACTGTCAAGAACCATTCCAACAATTGAAGGATCCTCAGCTCCATACATCAGGCTGACATCATCAACATTCTAAATTACAAAACTGAAATCAAATCACTAAAATATGGACTATTTGGACTTGCTATATGCAAATATACATCAATGGCTCTATTATAAATTAAGCATATTCTTATTTGACAGTATAAGCCATAATCTTTGACCATTTGACGCAAATGTAATTATTTTTTTTTAATTTTAATCTCTACTTTGATTGACTGTAAAATTAATAAATATTCATATTAGCTTGTTACAGCACCCATTGAGCGGCCCGATAGGCCGATTAATGAAACATTTGCATCAGAGTGCAAATACTTTACCATTGATTTCAAATCATCTTTCTGGAATAAAATAGTTCTGGTTCTTCATTTCGAAATTTAGCTATAACAATTATTCAGCAATTGAGAACATATGCTGTCAATTTTTATAAAGTACCAAGTAGAATATTTTTCAAATAAGGTGACCTGGTAATTTACCTTTCAAGAATTGAAAATTTAACTTCAGTTATATGTTGCATTGAAGATCTTGATGCCACAATGAAAAAAAAAAACTCATACATGGAAAGTTTTAAGATATTAGTTTCTTTCGACAGTCCCTTCCGAAGATAAAGAATGTTCACTAACTTGTTTAAACTGATTTGCCTTCCTCTTTTTAAGCCCAACTTGAAACAATCTACCATTATTAGCTAAAATTACAGTAGGTGCATGGTCTTAATCACTAAAAAATCAACTAACCTGAAATATGCAGTTTTGATATGCACATAGGAACCTAAAAATTGATCTTTGATTTCAATCATAAATAATAAACCAAGTAAACCAAAATACCCAATAAACAACTTGTATGAAAACTATAACTACAAACGATCAAGTAAAAAAAGATGGGATTAATTACCTTAACAATTAAAAGGCGGATGTCAGATTTTGATAGATCGAGATTGGATTTAGGGTTTGAGGGACGGATCAAAATTCGTTGTTTGAGAGTTTTGACAGAGATAGAAATTGGATTTAGGCGTTGTTTGAGAGTTTGAGAGAGATTGAGATTGGGTTGTTAGGGGATATGTGAGTTTATAGTTAACGTAGGTTTTACTTTTGCTTAGGAGCAATATGAGACTGCCAAGTCACCCAGAAGAGCTAAAAACTTGCGACATCAGCATTTTATGTTTTCCTATATTATATTAGATATATATATATATATAGATTTGGATTTTCTAAAAAGGCTTAAAACTCTAAGAAGTGTAGGAAGGAATAACAATCAAACACGTGTCCATGAGGTTAAAAACAGGCGGAGGGGTGTTATCGTAATTTTACACGTTGCGTTATCGATTACATTTGAAAGACCGGCGTTATCTTCTGAATCATGGTGTTTTTAACATTTGAACTAGTTACAGAAAACAACATGGTGTTTTATTTGGCACACTATTTTTTTTGGTGTTTCTAACTTTTTCTGAACTGAATCATGGTGTTTCTTAGCACTATCGGATCATGGTGTTTTTTACATTTGAACTGATCACAGAAAACAACAATTGACGTTTTTGGTGTTTTATTTTTCACATATCTTTTCTTGGCGTTTCTAACTTTTCTCATCATTGAATCATGGTGTTTCTTAGCGATGATGTTTTTGTTTGTTATTGATGTTTCGTTTACTATTTACTAACGTCGCGATCAATGTTTTTGATGTTTTCGTTTATTTAATTACAAACATCCGATCATGTATGACGTGTTTTCATCAGAGTGGTGGTATTTTTTAGAGCCAGTTTATGCATGTCGTTTTTTATATGCACGACAGTGAAAACGCACAATGACTAATATACCCCGGAACCAAAAATCGCGTCATTAAAAACATCATAATATTTACAAAACTGCCACCGCGTTAATCTGGGCTGTAAACACCATAATCTGACGCCCCAGATTCCTTCTTAGCCTTTTTAGAGTTTTGGCCCTTTGTAGAAAATCCCTCCTCTCTCTCTCTCTCTATATATATATATGTATCTGCTGCTATACGGCTACTTATATCCATATACATACTAGCCTATATACATACTAGCTAAATATACATACATTATTGCATACATTCGCACATATATATTTACAGATCATACATACATGCGGGTTCACGTGGTCACACACACACACACACACACACACACACACACACACACACACACACACACACACACACACACACACATATATATATATATATATATATATATATATATATATATATATATATATATATATATATATATATATATATAGAAATGAGATATTTTGAGAACACCCTCTAGTTTTGAGAACTCGTGAGAACCTTACTTCCCGCGTTTTTTATAGAATTGTTTTTTGCTCAAATGTTGCGCATATTAAAAAATAGAACCTTGAAAAAAGGAAATTAAAAAAAAAGTTTTCGTCGTTAAAAAACGTATATGTAACTAAAAATATTTACAGCGAAAAAACGCTGGTGTAATTTATTACACCGATGTAATATGACGTAAATATTTTTTACTAACATATACGTTTTTTAACGACGAAAATATTTTTTTTTTAATTTTCTTTTTTCCAGGTTCTTGTTTTTAATATACGCAACATTTGGTCCAAAAAAGTACTATGAAAAAACTCGGGAAGTAAGGTTCTCACGAGTTCTCACAACTAGAGGGTGTTCTCAAATTACCCCTTCCCTATATATATATATATATATATATATATATATATATATATATATATATATATATGTATATATATATATATATGTATATATATATATATATATATATATATATATATATGGGAGGGATCAAGAGAGAACTCCATATTAAGTTGAGAACTAGAGAACTAAAAAAAAGGTATGGATGGAATTTTTAAAGGAGGGGTAAAATTGGAACTTTAAATATGTAAATCTTTAAACATTTCTGTCTTTTGCATACGTTAAGTTTTTTAAATTTTTTTTGCACCATTAGATTAAGAATTTCATTATCTTTCATTTGAGTATAAATAATGTAATTAAAAATAATTTTTTCTCGTTTTTTTTACATTCAATACTGCATATATGTAATATACGATACCGTATGTTTTTAAATTGGGGAAATGAATACGGTGTTGTTATGAACCTAAATTACCCAAGAAACCATCAAAAGTACATACTTTGATTAAATATCAAAAGTTCAAGGACATTGATTTCGATGACGTTATCACAAAACAACAACATCATCATGCCTCAATTCCAATTTTGGATTTTCTCATATGATCGTATTGACATTGCTAGCAATAACTTGGTTCACGTTATGTGATGTGGTATGAATATGTGCAGCATGTGCATATCATAATACCAATTATATGAGTCATGTTATATTAATCTGTTATTTGGAATTGAGAAGCAAAATTGAGTTACGATCGATTTTTAAATGGCGGATAATATTTTACTAAAATGAATGACGATTATTGAGTAAATGAGAAAGAGAAAAGTTATGATCTAAGAGAAGACTGAGTCGTCCATTAACATTGAATAAAGATCAATGAGTTAAGTTTTCTAATAAAAAAAATTTAAGTTAATTTATCAAAGCTACGTAATTTTAATGGTTTTACGTGTAACTTAGGTGCATAACATCACCACATTCACTATCCCCTTTTAAATTTTATAGTATTACATATATGCAGTATCGTATACTACATATATGTAGTATCAAAGTACTACATATATGCAGTATGCAATATTGATGCATTGCTATCTTATAGTTCGAATTTCAAGTTTTGTTTTTACTTTTTTATGATATTTATCATTGGTTTATTAGTTTATTCTTATCTTTATGTTTAGACATAGTATAAGTATTGGTTTTGTTTTCATTTGCCATAAGTTTTTTAATATGAAATCTTATGAACTTTGTTATTGGTTATTTGAGATCATATGTACACTTTAAATAAATATTAGACTCTTGAGTCATGCATCAAGTACATTGATACTACATATATGTAGTATCAAAATAACCAAAATGTGATTTTTAAAATTATTTAATGTAAATAACGTATGAAAAAGCTAGTAACGTTTAAAGAAAAATATAATCAAATACAATATTGCAATACTACATATATGTAGTATGAAATTTAAAAAAACGAGAAAAAATATACTTTTATGACGTTATTTATACTCAAATGAAAGATAATGAAATTCTTGATCTAATGGTGCAATTTTTTTAAAATAATATTAACGTATGCAAAAGATAGAAATGTTTAAAGATTTATATATTTAAAGTTCCAATTTTACCCTTCCTCATTAAAATTCCATCCCTTGTATTTTTGGTAGTTCTCTAGTTCTCAACTTAAAATGAGTTCTATCTTGAACCCTACCCTATATATATATATATATATATATATATAGAAATGGGATATTTTGAGAACACCCTCTAGTTTTGAGAACTCGTGAGAACCTTACTTCCCGAGTTTTTTCATAGATTTTTTTTGCTCAAATGTTGCGTATATTAAAAACTAAAACCTGAAAAAAAGGAAATTAAAAAAATGTTTCCGTCGTTAAAAAACGTATATGTAACTAAAAAATATTTACAGCGAAAAAACGCTGGTGTAACTTATTACACCCATGTAATATGACGTAAATATTTTTTACTAACATATACGTTTTTTAACGACGAACATATTTTTTTTTAAATATTCTTTTTTCCAGGTTCTAGTTTTTAATATACGTAACATTTGAGCCAAAAAAGTACTATGAAAAAACACGGGAAGTAAGGTTCTCACGAGTTCTCACAACTAGAGGTGTTCTCAAATTACCCCTCCCGTATATATATATATATATATATATATATATATATATATATATATATATATATATATATATATATATATATATATATATATATATATATATATATATATATATATATATATCATACACACACATACATGTTGTTTCACCTACAGTGTTAGTTCGATCAATTCCACATTACACTCTTTATATCATAGTAACACATACATACACAAATAATCACCGTACGCTTGCTGGATCGAACCGAAAACAAAACCCGGAGCGACCCGAAAGTGAAAACTGCAATGTGATAACTAGAAAAAAGAACATGACGGACACGCATCGATAACCGAGCGCGGTGAAGAGGGTGCTGGTACAGCGACGGAGATGAACGAACTTGCAGGTCTGCCGTTCTCGTTTGCCCCTCCGAACGGTAGTAAGTTAGTAACAGCGCCTAGCGGTGGGACGCGATTGACCTGCTGTGATGCGAGGACGGAAGCGACGCGATGTGATGATGATGGAGCTATGAAGCGGCTGGTTTAGGGTTACGAATTTTGCGATTGTAGAAGACGAGCGATGAGACGGGAGGGAGGGACGGATTGGTTTATATGGAAATTGAGTTTTTTTACTAAATTGTAATTTAGTCCTTGTAATTAATTTGGTTTACAATTTAATCCTTGTAGTTAAATAGGTTATTTATTTTGATCCCTACCTTTATAATTAACTTAAATTATGAAATGACCCTTAACGTTATAATATTTAACGAAATCAATGAGGGGTAGTTAACGGTGTTAACCTAGATTTTTGCGGGTTGTCACGTCATGCCCTTGTTAAAGAATATTTATCCCGAAAAATACATTGCTTGATTGGTTGTCTGCAATGAAAATGAACTGAAAGAAGAGAAAATTTTCAAGTTATCACATCATCCTCTTGTTGAAAGAATTTTCGTCTTGAAAATTGGATATGGTTAGTAAAAGTTCTTATAGTAACTAAAAAGGTGGTGAGTATACGATACGCCAAGCGTTTCCTCATAAAGAAGGTTTTCAGGAATTTTGTATTTATATTCCAATAGAAAAGTAGTTTACTCATGCAGGATCTATAGGGTGGCTTAGCGGTACCCACTTTAAAACACAGGTGTTAGTCTAAGAATTGATTAGAAAAGAATTCAAAACAATAAGATGCTAGCAAGGATTTGGATACCAAGATTCATTATGTGATAGTGTTTGAATTCCCCGTTAGGGTTTTAAAAGAGGTTTAAGGGTAGTTGTCCTGCTAAAGTCAAGAGCTTTAGGTTCACTGGCGGGTCAGATAAGGATACCATATTATTTCATTGGTTTTGTCATGTAACTTCAACAATTTATCAAGTACGTAGTTTCTTACTATTAGAATTTCTATGGTTTAGAACAATTGGGTGTCAACTATTTAAATTGCAATCTAAACAAAATTTCTTGAATCAATTGAACTTTGAAAGAAAGATATTGCACGTTTGGAGTGTCAAATGACAACGAGAGCATCGATAACTATATTTCTTAGCAGATACAATGTGTATAGGGATGAACGAAATAAGAGATTGTTATTCTAAACTTTAATGGATGAGGCTTATGCAGAACGCTAGTTGGTATCAATTTTTTATTGTGGACTATACTATTCATCAAATAAATTCTTAGAGTCACAGAACATATTCAATATTCAGAGTTATAGGGGGTCAGTTATAAAAATCACTTAGCTTTTCGCTATCACTGTGGGCAATGAATATCTGAAAGTTATAAGTGTCTAGATATGTAGCAAATTACCATATGAATGATAGATAGAATAGGGTTGTTCGTAAAACAAAATTCAAGGGTGATCGCTTTTAGGCTCGCAACATTGATAGCACTTAAGTTGTGTTACTGTTACGCGAATAATCTGGTAACGAGATTTGAATACATTTTCTGACGTAGTGAATGTAGATAATGTTTATGAATTTAAATTTTCTTGACGGGGTAAATAAAGTTTTAGATCCAAAGCGTGTTTTACAACAGTAGAGATGCAAATAGTGATTGCAATACCATTCACGAGGAGTGATCATGTATGTGAGATATTATGTGGTTGGTGAATTCTGACAGGAAAAGAGTCTTCCAAATAAGTCATAGTTTTATAGAGCTCCTCCTAGTAACCCTTACTATTACAATATTTGTTTATTGTTCAATTGAGGAAACCATGATATTTAGTTGTTATTGTCGTTGGGTAAAAGGTCATAACACACTGAACAGAATTTAAGGTATTCCATTGTATCATGAGTTTGTGGCATTAGCAAGGTAGAAGTTTATATTGGAAGGGGGTATTATAATTGTTTACTACACATAGGTGTACTGAAAGTGTCTTTCACATGTGGATTTTTATAAGTGCCAACAAAGGATAAACTTGATACCAGTATGTTACTTGGAGATGGAGTTTTGTTTTAGGTGAATATGTGTTGTTTGGTTCTTCACTTTTGAGTTTTGGTTGTAACCCACATGACAGATTTTGCCAGGATCATCGTGTACCTGTAAATTCACCATTATGTTGTCCATCTTTATCGTCCATTTACCTTACACAATCACCCTAGTTTGTCTCCCATCATGGGCTTTAGTCTTAACTTTTATCATGCTTATTGTTTTGTGCTTATTTATATGATAATTTATATTATTCCGAATATAGGATGTGTAAGAGAGGTATGGTATTTTTATAATACTTGCTTATTTTCAAACTGTAGTTTGTGTTTGTGCTAGTATTTAGACGCAGTATGTGTAGAACGAGAATACCATCAGTATTCATCTCCACGAGATGCCGCTTCGAGTCAATAGTTTTCATGAGTGCAACAAGCACTGAATTTACGAAATAAGGTAAGTGTGACAATATGGAGAAGGTTTAAAAGTTTAAATAACAGGTTAAGCACCATCAGAGCACTGGAGGGTAGCATATTCTCCTGATCCATCATTCTTTAAACACCCAAGGAACATATTGTCCAATTGTTTGGATAAGGACGGTTTGATCATTGGCTACTGGGTCAGCGATGAACTCCAAACAACGCTTCATGTGTCACGAAAATGAATTCGAAATATAATGGGAATGAGAATTAAAATCAAAATTAGAAATCAAGTTTACCGTTAAGGAAAAATAAATGGGTGTAAGGAAGTCTTCCTAAGAAAACAAGTATAAGGGATCACAATTAAGGTAGCACGTATAGCAACACGTATAAGCCAAATCTGATGTAACTACTGTGCAGTGTGAGTGTAACTAATGCAATGCCAAGTTATAGTCTAGATGCAAATTCTAGTTCCCTATCACTTATGACTCTGATACCAATCTGTCACACCCTTAATTTTCCACAAACGGGGTATCCGTTAGGCGTGTGACATACCAGGATCTCAATCCATTAGTTACAGTAACACTGACTCGATTACTTTTAACAAAAGTTTTCTTAGTCAATAACCTAAAACTCATGGTATAAAATATAAGTTTTCAAACTTTCACGGAAGCTTTCAAACAAACCTATTACTTAAATAAACTTGTGCTCAACAGTTTAGCACAAAACTAATAAAAACGTGTGCTCAATAGTCTAACACGATACGTGCTCAATAGTTTAGCACAAAACCGGAAATTGTTTTCAATAAAACCAACATTGTGAATAAAAGTTCAAAATAAAATAAAACGACCCAATTCATTCAAGTCCTATGTGCTCAGCTCCTTAGTCACCTGAGAAAACATACTAAAAATGGTTAACACTTGGTTGGTGAGTTCAATGGGATTTGCATATAAATAAAAGGTACTGTTTATAACACAGATAAACAAAAATCTATTTTATTAGTCGTTTTGCAAGACCGTATGCTTATTGCTTGTCAACACGTCGAGATGAAAGCTAAACGTTACTTTTGCTTTGTCGCCATCTAACAAGGATTACCCATAACCGTTAAGGACAATCTACACCACATGACGACCAGTCAAGGGTGGGGTGTCGTCGCAACCCGGTAGTACTACTCAAATTTCCCCATTATCATATATTAATCAACCTCGAATATTTATAATGACTTGAATGTGGTTCCAATTCGTGTAAAGCATTATAAGCCCTAAAAAATTTCCATTATAAAACCCTGCTCGTAGGCATTTATACTTTTACCGAAACTTTCCTTAATTGGCCCCACCTGAAGGCATAAGGTTTTGCCCGGAGACATAAAAATGCAGTCCGCCCTAAGGCACAAAGTGTTGCCTGAAGGCCCTAACCGAAGGCATAAAAAAATACAGTCCTCCTGAAGGCATAAAGTTTTGCCTGAAGGCATAAAAAATACAGTTCGCCCGAAGGCATAAAGTTTTGCCCGAAGGCCCTGCCTGAAGGCACAAAAAAATGCAGTCCGCCCAAAGGCGCTGTAAAATAGTTGCCCGAAGGCGTAGTAAAAATGTTTGTATGTTTTCTCCCCTAAAAAGATTTAAAAGCAGGCAAAGAACTCACCTTTGAAGCGCACAGCAAAATGCATAAGAGATTAGGACGCCCTACGACCTGCTTAATAATTAAATACTAATAATTAGCTATGTATATTTATACAAATACATATATACTTATATACACATATCCATGTAGCATATTTCATGCATCCTATCACTAGTTTTGACCCGACCCACATTGTGATAGTGTGACTCATGTACTTTTCATACAACACATACTAGAGGCCCATATACTATGCATATGATACTACCCTACACACATACTACACGCTATTAATAGAATCCGTATATGCGATTACCTATATTACATGTTATACCTACCACACAAGCATGCTATTGTTGTTCGCTTTGATTATATACACATAAGTATAAGCACTATACAACTTACCCATCATACATATACATATATATCACCACATACAATACACACCTTCACGGATCAAATTTCATACATATCACATACCGGGTTTTGTATGTATATATATCCGTATCTAGTGCTACACTGCTACTTATATCTATATACATAGTAGCCTATATAGATACTAGCTAAATATACATACATTACTGCATACATTCGCACATATATATTTATAGATCATACATACAAGCGGGTTCACATGGTCACATACACACACACACACACACACACACACACACACACACACACACACACACACACACACATATATATATATATATATATATATACTACGCATACCTACCTATATATACATTATAATGCAAAATTGTTTCCAACTTATTATATATATGTACACCATATAATATATCAACACACAACATGCGTACATAACAGTTATATATATATATATATATATATATATATATATATATATATATATATATATATATATATATATACTGCTGCAGTTTAAATCGACCAATATACACAGACCTATACTATAGTTCTACGCATACTCTATACCTACAGCACGTATACACAGCACATACGCATAGCTTAAAGATTATCGAAACAGAATCAGGCTTGTAATGAGTAGTATGTGTTCGAAACAGGATTTCATATCCACAAGATCGAATTCAACACAAGATTAACACCAAGAACATGATTTCATTGAAACAATATGTGTTTACATTGATAAGAAAAGACACACTTTACAATTGAATCAAACTATCTATATATACTAGTTCTAATGACGGTTAATCAACTAACTTGTTCAACCGCCGCCTTCAACAGTCGTGTCCCTTCGATTCGCCGGTAACCACCTCTTGAATCGTCATCTTCTTGTGCCTTCAACCATCGTGACTTTTCTGTTGATGGTTTCTTTCTTTAACCTAATTCCTATTTTACAATTCTAGTCCCTAGACTTATTCTACTAATACAAATGTAATCTAAATACAACTTTGTACTAAATACAAATAAGTCCCTAGACTTTGCTAACAAGGCTTGAACAATTAAAGTCTAACAATTTCCCCCCTAATTGTTTAAGTCTTGTTCTTCCAATCTTCATGCTCCCATTCCATGCTTCAATGCAATTTCTGGCAACGAACCTTTTACGCGTCTTGTTTTCCAATTCATTTGGGCCTTCCAACAATCTTCAACTCTTCAAGTCCTTAGGCGATTCTATCCTTGCTTTTCTTGCGCAGAATCCCGTCTCTTGGTTGATCTTTGTGAGGCGTCTTACAACATACCAGTCCGTCGGTAATCCATGTTGTTTTCAACAAACCCGTAAATCCTTCGTAGCCTTGGTAAACCAATTCCAATATGTGGTGCATTGTGTTTCTTCTCGAAACAATCCTTTGCTTCTTCTCGAAACCATCTTTTGCTTCTTCTCGAAACCATCTTTGGTTTTCTTTTCACCACTAAACATGAAACGCGTCATTAGTTTCATGTTCCTTTCCATTCCTTGAATCCGTCTTACCAATAATCCAAACCCTTTGTTCTAAGAGCATTCCAATCCTTCGTTCTTTGTGTCGTTAGTGTACAACTAACATCAAAGATCCTTCTTTGTTTGTTTCATACAAACCCAAGACCATTTATTTTTCTTGCAAATTGCAATAACAATATCATGAGAGCATCAAAAGAATAAAGTAAACTTACTTTTTCCTCTCTTTTTTTCTTCTGTTGTCGTTGAAGTGCACACAAAACAAAATAGTGTGTTTGCCTTTCTTTTCTTTCCTTCCTTTCTTTTCCAGTGGCATCGATCTATCTTCAAATCCACAAACACAAACTTGTTCCTTCCTTGTTTTGTTGCATACGACATATTTGCAAGAATGATCTTCATCCGTGTCGTTGGTTTCCGATGCCAAACGAACCCTTCTCGTCTTCAATTGTCCTTTAATTTGCTGCATCAAGAACATCAAAAATCCAATTGTTCTTGTGTTTTCCTGCAGTGTTCGCGTCTCTGTTCCTCGAACAGAAACCTGGTTGTTTTCCAATCCGTTGTAGCAATCCTAATCAACCATCAATCGAAAACGGGTGCCCTTTTCTGCCTGTTCTTCGTCCCCTGTTTCAGAAACGAAACAGTCCAGCGATTTCTTGATCTTCCCGACCAAATTAAATCAAATTCTTGTGTAGTCTTGGAGCCTGACGCTCTGATACCATGTTCGAAACAGGATTTCATATCCACAAGATCGAATTCAACACAAGATTAACACCAAGAACATGATTTCATTGAAACAATATGTGTTTACATTGATAAGAAAAGACACACTTTACAATTGAATCAAACTATCTATATATACTAGTTCTAATGACGGTTAATCAACTAACTTGTTCAACCGCCGCCTTCAACAGTCGTGTCCCTTCGATTCGCCGGTAACCACCTCTTGAATCGTCATCTTCTTGTGCCTTCAACCATCGTGACTTTTCTGTTGATGGTTTCTTTCTTTAACCTAATTCCTATTTTACAGTTCTAGTCCCTAGACTTATTCTACTAATACAAATATAATCTAAATACAACTTTGTACTAAATACAAATAAGTCCCTAGACTTTGCTAACAAGGCTTGAACAATTAAAGTCTAACAGTATGAACACCGAAAACTCACCGAACACGACAAAAGAGACGATTGGAGACGGGGGTTTGCGACTGCTGTTCTGGGTCTGCTTCACGACTGCTGTTCGGGTTTGTTTGCAACTACTGGGGGAGGAGGAAGGAGTGTTACGGTGGGGGGGGGTGCTTCACTCGGTCAGCTGCTACAGGAATGGTGACGAGAGGGCGAAACAAGGGTGTGGGGTTTGATTTCTTGCTTTTAGCCGTATGAAGAAGAAGGATGAAAGACGATGATGATATATACGAACTGGGGTGGGGGTCGATTAGGGTTGGGTGAATTGTATGGTTTACGATTAAGGTACTTATAAATTTGAAGGCTACTTAGTTGTAGTTTAAATGTTAACACTATTTTAAATTAATTACAAACCGAACCCCAAATTTATATAAAACGTAACGGAATAGATAAAGAGTAGGTAGCGGTGTTATCCTGAAATTGCGGGGTGTCACATCATCCCCTTGTTAAATGAATTTTCGTCCCGAAAATTTCGCCGCGTTATTGGTTTTCTGTAACGAAATGAAACATAGGAAAAGAAAAAAAAAATTTTCCATTTATCACATCATCCCATTGTTAATAGAATTTTCGTCCCGAAAATTAAATCGCACTTTGGTTGTTAGACGTTGTTACTTTAATTGCTAAGAATGATTGTATTTGTATTTCATTAGGTAGCCACCTCATTAGGTTTAAACCATCTGGAGTAAACATTTACTAGATTTCAACTAATCTAATGTATCGCGGGTTTGAAGAGATTCAAAAATTTCTTTGGGATCCATTCTTTAGATTCATTAACAGAATGTTTCAAAAATTTTAGATCATGGAGCTTGGAGTTGATATTCAGATTTTCAAGGATCGAGCCTTATTAAAGAAACATAGTTATTCGAGTTGTTAGAGATCATTAAATTGACTCAACCGTGAGTAGGTACTCTACTTTATTAAAGAAGCATTGTCAAAAAGCGGACATAATGAATGTCATAAATTTCTAAGAATAGATAGAGGATGATGAATAATAACACTACTTATATGTTTCGAAAGTACATGTTTTAGCCAAAAATGATAAAGAAATTTAATAGGTATCTCTCTCTTTGATCGTTACTGGATTTTCTGTGTTGAAGAGAACAAGTAATTGTACGGCATATGATAATAGGTTGTTAAATTTATTTTGTTTTTTTTATTTTATTTATTTTATTTTTTATTTTTTTTTACGTACTGAAGTAGTGTTAAACCAAAAGAGTCAATGTTACATGAGTTGTTCCTAGTCATAGGAGTACAATAAGTTTTATTGTTAAAATCTGAGTGTTACGGTTAGAAGTGTGCAGGGGGTATATGATACGTCAAACGTTTCTCATAGAGAAAGTTTTCAGGAATCTTATCTTTTATTCGAATATGAGATTAATTCAATCGTGTAGGTCTTTTAAGGTGATCTAACAATATTCCTTTTAAAATACAGGTTTTAGTTTACACATGGATTATATAAGAGTTCATATAATAAGATTAGCAAGAATTTTGATATCAAGCTTCATTGAGTGACAACGTTTGAATTCGCCATTAAGGTGTTTAAGAGATGGTGAGAGATAAAACGGGTTAGATAGGGACAACGCGTTATTTCATTTCCTGGATTGTGTAGCTTAACTAATTTCTTTAAACAGACAGTTTTCCCCTATTACGATTTTCATGATTTGGAAATTGGAATGATTAGGTGACAATTGCTTGCATTGCGCTTTAAATAGTTTTGATCAAGACCGTTAATTACATACAATGTGGATTCTCTTAATTTAACATAAGCTTTGAAAGAAAGATATTGCTCGATTGGAGTGTCAAATGACAATGAGAGCATCAATTATTATATTTCTTAGCAAATACGATGTGTATCGGGATGAACGAAATAAGAGATTGTGTTTTTGAACATTAATGGGTGAGGGTCAAGCAGAACACTAGTTGGTATCAATTGTTTATTGTGCACTATACTATTCATCAAATGAATCCTTAGAGTCACAAAACATATTCAATGTTCAGGGTTATATACCCGGCGCGGGGGAGGGGTCAGTTATAAAATTCACTTAGCTTTTCATTAGCACCGTGGGCAATGGATACCAGGAAGTTATAAGTGTCTAGATATATAACGAATTGCCATATGAATTTAAATATTCTTGATGGATAAATAAAGTTTTAGATCCTATGCGTGTTTTACAACAGTGGAGGTACAAATAGTGATTGCAATACCATTCATGAGGAGTGATCATGTATATGAGATATTATATGGCTGGTTAATTCTGACAGTAATGAGTTTTCCAAATAAGTCGTAGTTTTATAGGGCTCCTCCTAGTAACCCTTACTATTACAAGATTTGTTTAATGCTCGAATGAGGAAAACATGATATTAAGTTGTTATCGACGTTGGGTAAGAGGTCATAACACACTAACCAAAACTTAAGGCATTACATTATATCTAGAGTTTGTGGCATAAGCATGATAGAAGTTTATATTGGAATGTGGTATTATAATAGTTTACTATACAAGGATAAACTTGATATCATTATGTTACTTGGAGATGGAGTTTTGTTTCAGGTGAATCTGTGTTGTTTGGTTCTCCACTTTTGGGTTTTGGTTGTAACCCACATGACAGGTTTTGCCAGGATCATCGTGTACCTGTAAAGTCACCATTACGTTGCGCACCCGTAATCGTCAATTTACCTTACACAATCACCCTAGTTTGTCTCCCATCATGTGCTTTAATCTTAAGTTTTATCATGCTTATTGTTTTGTGCTTATTTATAATATAATTTATATTATTCCGAGTATAGGATGTATAAAAGAGATATGGTATTCATATAATACTGGCTTATTTTCAAACTGTAGGTTGTGTTTGTGTTAGTATTAAAACACAGTCTTGGTGTAGAACGAGAATACCATCAGTACCCATCTTCACGAGGTGCCTCTTCGAGTCAATAGTTTTCACGAGAGCAACAAACACCAACTTGATGAGAATAAGATATGTGTGACAATATGGAGAAGGTTTAAAAGAATAGAACATAATACTTAACGAAAGAAAATCACTACGGATAATCTTTAACGCCTTAGTCTTTATGATTTGAGTGTTTCATACTTAACGCGCTTTTGTTGTCAACACGTGTTCAACAGATTGAGGAAAATCCGAATAAAAATTGATTTTCTAGGCTTACAAAATTTAACTTATTTTGAAAAGAAGGTATGAACTACTGAATACTTATGCTCCACTTAACGAACTATAGAAGGGATACTCAAACGGGTCAAAGCGGTTGTAATCGTCAGGTTCATATCCTTGGCAACTTTGTGCCTCGAGAAGAAGTTTCAGCCACATTGCGCGAATAAGAATTAGATTTAGGCGGAAATTTTAAATTCAGGTTTGGGATAAGGACAAAGTATTTCGTATAAGGATGCTTAGACTACAAAGATCCTATATCAGGCAAGCACGTAAAAATGTAACACGTATAGGCAAACAAAATCTAGTTTCTGACTATGATTCTACTGTGCAGTGTGAGTGTAACTAATGCAAATGCTAAAAGTTATAGACTATATGCAATGAAATGCTAGTTCCCTATAACTTATGGCTCTGATACCAATCTGTCACACCCTCAATTTTCCACAAACGGGGTATCCGTTAGGCATGTGACATACCAGGATCTCAAGCCATTAGTTACAGCAAACACTGACTCAACGTTTTAAACTAAAGTTCCTTATTAAAGTATTAAGCCAAAACCCAGGGTTTAAAATGAAAAGTTTCAAAGTTTAGCGGAAGCATTTGTAAAACAATCCCGTACACGAAATCCAGGTACGTAACAGTAAAGTTTAAACCAACCTAAGTTATGAAAACCCGTGCATACAATTAGCACAACTAAACTACCGTTTCAAAAACCAACAATAGTTTAAATAATAGTAATTTAATAAATGATGACCAATACATGCAAGTGTCCTACTCGTGCGCCTTCCTAGATCCCTAAGAAAAACATACTAAAACGAGTCAACAAATAATGTTGGTGAGTTCAATGAGTTTAAGTAACAAGAGTATATAAAAATACTGAAACCGTTTAACCGATAAACATCATTACTATTGCTGGTTAGCTAGACCACCTCGTTTACTACATGAGCACGTCGAGATTAAACTGAACGATACGATAATGTTGCCTTGTTACCACCACGACGGGTGACCAAAAGTTAAAGGACAATTTGCACCACCTGGAAACCAATCCAGCATGATGGGGTCTGCCGAACCCGTAGTACTACTCAAATTTCCCCGTTATACCCACTGTATATTAATAATCTCGACAAAAAGGAAAGGACTTTAGGGTTGGGTGGAATCATGCTCAGTAAAATAAACAGTTAGACAATAGAACTTTGTTTTATCAAAACCGTTGCCCGAAGGCATAAACCGTAGCCCGAAGGCCATTATAATCTTGCCCGAAGGCCCTACCCGAAGGTATAAAACGTAGCCGTAGTTGGCCCCGCCCGAAGGCATAAAGTTTTGCTCGAAGGCCCTGCCCGAAGGCATAAAAATGTAGTCCGCCCGAAGGCGCTGAAAAATGGTTGCCCGAAGGCGTTGTAAAATATTTGTATGTTTTCTCCCCGAAAAAGGTTTAAAAGTGGGCAAAGAACTCACCTTTGAAGCGCACAGCAAATTTAACAGCAAAGTTGTAACAAAAGAACCTAGCTCCTCTTATGACCTGTTTAATTATTAACCGCTATTTAATAACTACAAACTTACATCACAACATACGTACAATAATTTGAACACCTAAAAGCATACTCTCGACACATATTTTACATGTCATACCGCCAATATATGCATACACTTCTAATTAACCGTTTATACGCATGCTTGATTTCATAACGCACACATTCATCATGGATCATATACTGAAACTATAAACACATGTAGTTTCTATACATACTCACACATATAACATATTTACAGATTGATCATATATAGATATATGTAACTGCACATATGATAACCACTTGCATACATATATTCTACCCACTGGCATGCATACGGTACACTAGCTATACATATAATTATTGCACAATTTTGCTCATGCTCATACATATAATTGTCGATCATTTGTCATTGATTAACATCTATGCATCCCCATACTGCGCATTCTTATACAAGCATATTACACACATATACATATATATGTCACGATTCAACATAAGCACATCGCATACACACGCATACATACCGCTGTTCACACACCCACCTCGAATCCTAGTTCTTTATTTAAACAACCATACACACATGCTAACATACCCAAAGTGCTGCTGATCTGCTACATTACATGCTTGCATAATATACATGCACACTTAACAGAATACACACACACACACACACACACACACACACACACATATATATATATATATATATATATATATATATATATACTACGCATACCTACCTATATATACATTATAATGCAAAATTGTTTCCAACTTATTATATATATGTACACCATATAATATATCAACACACAACATGCGTACATAACAGTTATATATATATATATATATATATATATATATATATATATATATATATATATATATATATATATTGCTGCAGTTTAAATCGACCAATATACACAGACCTATACTATAGTTCTACGCATACTCTATACCTACAGCACGTATACACAGCACATACGCATAGCTTAAAGATAACCGAAACAGAATCAGACTTGTAATGAGTAGTATGAACACCGAAAACTCACCGAACACGACAAAAGAGACGATTGGAGACGGGGGTTTGCGACTGCTGTTCTGGGTCTGCTTCACGACTGCTGTTCGGGTTTGTTTCGCAACTACTGGGGGAGGAGGAAGGAGTGTTACGGTGGGGGGGGGGTGCTTCACTCGGTCAGCTGCTACAGGAATGGTGACGAGAGGGCGAAACAAGGGTGTGGGGTTTGATTTCTTGCTTTTAGCCGTGTGAAGAAGAAGGATGAAAGACGATGATGATATATACGAACTGGGGTGGGGGTCGATTAGGGTTGGGTGAATTGTATGGTTTACGATTAAGGTACTTATAAATTTGAAGGCTACTTAGTTGGAGTTTAAATGTTAACACTATTTTAAATTAATTACAAACCGAACCCCAAAATTATATAAAACGTAACGGAATAGATAAAGAGTAGTAGGTAGCGGTGTTATCTTGAAATTGCGGGGTGTCACAGACGCGGTGGCATTTTTGTAATTATTTTGATGTTTTGGTCACGCGCGAGATGGATTTGAGGGTAGATTTGTCATTGTGCGTATTTAACACCACAATTCAAACGCCATGGTGTTTCTTAGATCCGTGCGTTTTTAACACAAAATTCAAACGTCGTGGTGTTTCTTAGATCTGTGTATTCTGAATCATGGTGTTTTTACATAGTTGACGTTTTTGGTGTTTTATTTCTCACACATTCTAACTTTTCTCATGGTGTTTCTTAGATCTGTGTCTTCTGAATCATGGTGTTTTTTATGTTTGAACTGATTACAGTAAAAACAATTGACTTTTTTGGTGTTTTATTTCTCACACATTCTAACTTTTCTCATGGTTTTTCTTAGCACTATCAAATGGATCCATGTCTTCTGAATCATGGTGTTTTTAACATTCGAACTACTAAAAACACCATGATTCAGAATGTTAAAAACACAATGATTCAGAAGAACTGAACATTGATCGGACGTTCGTAATTAATAAACGAAAACGTCAAAAATAAACAAAAACATCATCGCTTTCAGTCATCGTCATAGATGAATGATTATGGATTCAAAATTAAAAACGAAAAGAATAAATTACAGTTTTCGTCCTTGTGGTTTGCGCTTTGTAACGGTTTTCATCCAAAACTTAAAAAATGCTCAATATAACCATTGTGGTTCCAGATTTGTCCCAATTAGATCCAAACCTCTAACACCGTCAAGTTTAACCGTTACTCAGCCCTCACTTGCATCTCACGTGAGGGGCATTTTTGTCATTTAACTCCACCATTTGCATATATCAACCAAGAAACCTATGCAAATAGTGGGGTTAAATGACAAAAATGCCCCTCACGTAAGGGGCAAGTGAGGGCTGACTAACGGTTAAATTTGACGGTGTTAAAGGTTTGGATCTAATTGGGACAAATCTGAAACCACAATGGTTATATTGAGCATTTTTTAAGTTTTGGATGAAAACTGTTACAAAGTCAAACCACAGGGACGAAAACCGAAATTTACTCAAACGAAAAACATCAAAAACACGCCATACCTGAACAGATGTTCGTAATTAATAAACGTCAAAAAAACACCATAATTGAACATCGCGAGTGATACCAGGATTTCGAAGTCAGCATCGCGCGTATAAATGACGAAGATGCCCCTCCGTGTTTTTATATTTCATTGCCACTTGCTTGTTGTTGATTGCTTCCTACACTTCGAGTTTTGAGCCTTTTTAGAAAATCCCCAATCTATATATATATATATATATATATATATATGTATATATATATATATATATATATATATATATATATATATATATATATATATATATATATATATATATATAGATTGGGGATTTTCTAAAAAGGCTCAAAACTCTAAGAAGTGTAGGAAGCAATAACAATCAAACACGTGTCCATGAGGCTAAAAACAGGAGGAGGGGCGTTATTGTCATTTTACACGTTGCGTTATCGATTACATTTGGAAGACCGGCGTTATCTTCTGAATCATGGTGTTTTTAACATTTGAACTAGTTACAGAAAACAACATGGTGTTTTATTTGTCACACTATTTTTTTTGGCGTTTCTAACTTTTTTCTACACTGAATCAAGGTGTTTTCTTAGCACTATCAAATGAGATCTGGGTCTTCCGGATCATGGTGCTTTTTACATTTGAACTGATCACAGCAAAAAACAATTGACGTTTTTGGTATTTTATTTTTCACATATCTTTTCTTTGCGTTTCTAACTTTTCTCATCACTGAATCATGGTGTTTCTTAGCGATGATGTTTTTGTTTGTTTTTGACGTTTTCGTTTACTATTTACGAACGTCCCGATCAATGTTTTTGACGTTTTCGTTTATTTAATTACGAACATCCGATCATGTATGACGTGTTTTTGACGTATTAATCATTGTTATGACGTTTTCATTCGACTTCAGTGTTTACTCTATTGCAGGTAAGTTATGACATTTTTTATTAGTTAATTTTTTCATTAGAGTGGTGTTATTTTTTAGAGCCAATTTATGCATGGTGTTTTTTATATGCACGACGGTGAAAACACACAATGACTAATATACCCCGGAACCAAAAATTGCGTCATTAAAAACATCATAATATTTACAAAACTACCACCGCGTCCATCTGGGCCGTAAACACCATAATCTGACGCCCCAGATTCATTCTTAGCTTTTTTAAAGTTTTGGCCCTTTGTAGAAAATCCCTTCTTTATATATATATATATATATATATATATATATATATATATATATATATATATATATATATATATATATATATATATATATATATATATATATATATATATATATATATATATATATATATATATATATATATATATATATATATAGATTGGGGATTTTCTAAAAAAGCTCAAAACTCTAAGAAGTGTAGGAATCAATCAACAACAAACACGTGGCCATGAGAGAAAAAAAACACGGAGGGGCATCTTCGTCATTTATACGCGCGATACTGACTTCAAAATCCTGGTTATCACTCTCGATGTTCAGTTATGGTGTTTTTTTTACGTTTATTAATTACGAACATCCGATCATGTATGGCGTGTTTTTGACGTTTTTCGTTTTTAATTTTGAATCCATAATCATTCATCTATGGCGAATACTGAAAGCGATGATGTTTTTGTTTGTTTTTGACGTTTTCGTTTAATAATTACGAACGTCCGATCAATGTTCAGTTCTTCTGGATCATTGTGTTTTTAACATTCTGAATCATGATGTTTTTAGTGATCAGTTCGAATGTTAAAAACACCATGATTCAGAAGACATAGATCCATTTGATAGTGCTAAAAAACACCATGAGAAAAGTTAGAATGTGTGAGAAATAAAACACCAAAAACATCAATTGTTTTTACTGTGATCAGTTCAAACATAAAAAACACCATGATTCAGAAGACACAGATCTAAGAAACACCATGGGAAAAGTTAGAATGTGTGAGAAATAAAACACCAAAAACGTCAACTGTTTTTACTGTGATCAGTTCAAACGTAAAAAACACCATGATTCAGAAGACACAGATTTAAGAAACACCATGGCGTTTGAATTTTGTGTTAAAAACGCACAGATCTAAGAAACACCATGGCGTTTGAATTTTGTGTTAAAAACGCACAATGACAAATATACCCCCAAATCCATCTTGCGCGTGACCAAAACATCAAAATAATTACAAAAATGCCACCGCGTCCATCTAGGACGTAAAACACCATAATCCAACGTCCCAGATTACTTCTTAGCCTTTTTAGAGTTTTAAGCCTTTTTAGAAAATCCCTCCTCTATATATATATATATATATATATATATATATATATATATATATAGGGTAGGGTTCAAGAGAGAACTCATTTTAAGTTGAGAACTAGAGAACTACCAAAAAGACAAGAGATGGAATTTTAAAGAGGAAGGGTAAATTAGAACTTTAAATATATAAATCTTTAAATATTTCTATCTTTGCATACGTTAATATTATTATAAAAAAAGTTGCACCACTAAATCAAGAATTTCTTTATCTTTCATTTGAGTATAAATAACATTATAGAAAATATTTTTTTCTCGTTTTTTTAATTTTCATACTGCATATATGTAGTATTACGATATTTTATTTGATGATATTTTCTTTAAACGTTACTAACTTATTCTTACGTTATTTATATTAAAAAAATTTAAAAATCACATTTTGGTTTTTTTTATACTACATATATGTAGTATCAATGTACTTAATGCATTTTTTAAGCGGCCAAATGACTTAAGAGTCTAATAATTATTTATAGTGTACATACAATCTCAAATAACCAATAACAAAGTTCATAATATTTCATATTAAAAAAAACTTATTGCAAATGAAAATAAAAATAATACTTATATTATGTCTAAACATAAAGATAATAATAAACTAATAAACCAATGATAAGTATCATAACAAAGTAAAATAAACTTGAAATTCAAACTATAAGACAACAATGCATCAATATTGCATATATGTAGTAGTATGATATTACATATATGTAGTATACGATACTGCATATATGCAATACTATAAAATTTAAAAGGGGATAATGAATACAGTGATATTATGCACCTAAGTTACACGTAAAACCATTAAAACTACGTAGCATTGATAAATTAACTTAAATTATTTTTTATTAGGAAACTTAACTCATTGATCTTTATTCAATTTTAACGGACGACTCAGTCTTCTCCTCTTAGATCATAATTTTCTCTTTCTCATTTTCTCAATAATCGTCATTCATTTTAGTAAAAGATTATCAACCCTTTAAAATTTGATCGTACCTCAATTTGGCTTATAAATTTTAACTAATAGATTAATATGACTTATATAATTGATATTGTGATATGCTCATGCTGCACATATTCAACCACATCACAGAAAGTGGACCAAATAATTCCTACATAGCTCATATAATTGGAATTAAGGCATGACAATGTTGTCTTTTTGTGATGACATCATCGAAATCAATGCCGGGGAACTTTTGTTATTTTATCAAACTACGTAGTTTTGATGGTTTTAAGTTAATTTAGGTGCATAGCAACACCGTATTCACTTTCCCCAATTTAAAAACATACAATATCGCAATACTACATATATGCAGTATTAAAAGTACAAAATACGAGAAAATTTTATTTTTTTATGACGTTATTTGTACTCAAATGAAAGATAATGAAATTTTTGATCTAATGGTACAATTTTTTTAAAATAATATTAACGTATGCAAAAGATAGAAATGTTTAAAGATTTATATATTTAAAGTTCCAATTTTACCCTTCCTCTTTAAAATTTCATCCCTTGTATTTTTTGTAGTTCTTTAGTTCTCAACTTAAAATGAGTCTCTTTTGAACCCTACCCCTATCTATCTAATAAATTAGAGTTTTTAGGGGGCAATTTTTTGGGGGAAAACATAGTTAATTTTTTAAAAGGAAGGTTTAGAGGGAAATTGAATATGAGAGTTAATTAATAAAGACAAAATTTTTTGATTAATAATAATTTACAAAATTATTTATAAAATTTTAAATATGATAGTTATAATTTTTAAAAAATATTTTTATTCAACCCGTGTGTAATACACGGGTGTTAAACCTAGTATATATATATATATATATAAGAGAGTTATCCTACATAGGGTTGGAAATCTAAGAAGGCTAAGAAGGATTTATGACCTTTAGATCTCTCTTTTAATGGTTAAGATCAATTTGTAAGGAAAAAATTTGGTGGAAGGGTACATTAGTCATAGCCACTTTTTTCACTTTCTCTCTCTACATGCAAAGCACATGTCAATTCCCCCATTTTTTTAAAACGTTCATAACTTTTGGATACGATATTATTTTTTTTTTTAAATTACACCAAGAAAACAAGCGTTTTGTTATCTTTAAAACGCGTATAATATTGATATATAAAAAATAAAAATCGGCACTTGTCTAGTCCTTGTGTAATATCATATGATTGTGTTATATTATAACTAGTGAAATATCACTTTTATCGGTTCATTCTTAAGTCATTATGTAATATCATCTTATTTTAAATATTTGTTGTGTCATCTTATGTGTTTAGAAATTATCACCGTGTCACAAATTGTTAATATGTGTTTGAGAAATGTTCAAAAACAAAGTCATTTTTTGTTACAAAATGTGAGAATGACACAATGGTAAACAAAGACACAATGACACTTTTAAAAAAATTCTAACTCACAATATAAATCAAATTTTAAAAAAGTGGTTCGGAGACCTTGTTTCCCATTAGTTCCTCTTTCAAAAAATAAATAAACGAAAAATAAAAAAAATTACCTTTTTTTTATTTTTTAAATTAGACACAATGAAAAAAGACACAATAAGAAAATAGTAGTTTTTTTAAGTTTTGTTTATTTATTTTTGAAGGAAGATGTTGTGGGAGCAAGATCTTTAAAATACTTTTTGTATTATTGTGTAATTATTATTAGATCATTGTGTAATACTTGTCAAATAAGATTACACAATGACCCGATGAACTACACAACAACCCTACGGATGACACAATCACACAATGACCAGACGAAAGACACAATGACCTGACGAAAGACACAATGAGCTGAAAAAATGTGAAAAAAAGTTTATTTTTTATATATCAATATTATACGCGTTTTAAAGAGAAAAAATGTTCGTTTTTATGGTGTAATTTATCTAAAAAAATAATGTCGTATGTGAAAGTTATAAACGTTTAAAAAAAGTGACGGAATTGACATGTGACTTGCATGTGGAGAGAGAATATTTAAAAAAGTAGGCATGACTAAAATATCCTCTCTTCTAATTTTCCTAGATGCCACATGTCAATCTCTTATTGCTTCTTAACCTTTTTAGATTTCTAATAATATGTAGGTGAACCTCCCTTTCTCTCTCTCTCTCTCTCTCTCTCTCTCTCTCTCTCTATATATATATATATATATATATATATATATATATATATCATACACACACATACATGTTGTTTCAACTATAGTGTTGTTCGATCAATTCCTTATTACACTCTTTATATGATTATATCATAGTAACACATATACAAATAATCACCGTACGCTTGCTGGATCGAACCGAAAACAAAACCCGGAGCGACCCGAAAGCGAAAAGCGCAACGTGATAACTAGCAAAAAGAACATGATGGACATGTACTGATAGCCGAGCGGGGTGAAGAGGGTGCTGGTACAGCAACAGATCGAGATGAACGGACTTGAAGGCTGTCGTTCTCGTTTGGCCCTCTGAACGGTAGTTACAGCGCATAGCGGTGGGACGGGATTGACCTACTGTGATGCGAGGACGGAAGCGACTCGATGTGATGATGATGGAGCCATGAATCGGCTGGTTTAGGGTTATGAATTTTGCGAATGTAGAAGACGAGCGATGAGACGGGAGGGAGGGACGGATTGGTTTATAAGGAAATTGAGTTTTTTTTACTAAATTGTAATTTAGTCCTTGTAATTAATTTGGTTTACAATTTAATCCCTGTAGTTAAATAGATTATTTATTTTGATCCCTAACTTTATAATTAACTTCAATTATGAAACGACCCTGAACATTATAATATTTAAGGAAACTAATGAGGGGTAGTTAACGGTGTTAACCTAGATTTTTACGGGTTGTCACATCTTGATTTAGTGATATGGATTTATGCTATTGATTTGTTGGTTATATGTAGTATTTAAATTAAGCATTCTGGCTATTGATTGTTTGTTAAATTTAAGTTGTCATTTGTAAATTTAGTAATTAGATACCCTTAATGTAGGGATACCATCCATTCTTCTTTATATTGAAAGACAAGAGCATTTGAATAGTAATATAGTAAGTTTTGCAAGTTTTTATTTTGGTCACACTATTTTGTATAATTTCTAATCAAAGCTTCTTCCAAAATATGTGCCACAAGATTCGCACATATGTAAGCTGCTTAATTTTGTTGTTACTCACGTCACCCTTCATTATTATATTGAAGTAAATTTGTTGTTTCACATTTGAATAGTAATATAGTAAGTTTTGCAAGTTTTTATTTCGGCCACACTATTTTGTATAATTTCTAAACAAAGCTTCTTCCCAAATATGTGTCACAAGATTCGCACATATGTAAGCTGCTTAATTTTGTTGTTACCCACGTCACCCTTCATTATTATATTGAAGTAAATTTGTTGTTTCATACATGACAAGGTGTGGTTAGATTGTTTAGTGATTTTCTTATATATGTCGTTTGTTTAAAGATTGAGTAACATATGTGTGTTTGGTGTGCTGGTTTTAATATATGTTGTGTTAGTGGTGACATGTGTTTGAATCCATTCTGTTTTTTTAAACGTGGTATGTTTTTGTGATATGTGTTTTTTGACACGTACGAATTATTAGCGTATATGAAGCACACCTATTTCTACCTTCGAACCTAAAGCTCACGCAACGCGTGAGCTAGAGGATCTATCAAGTTATATAAAAGAATAAGTTAAAATAATTGAAAAAATACTATGAACATTGACTATAAACATATACCGAATAAAAATTCTAATTAACTTTGTTTAACATCATTGAGTATACATATAGGCCACTGGATTACACTTAATTGATTTTAAGTTGTCATTGACCATGCATTTATGCTTTAGGCTAATTGTTTACATATGTTTCTTGTTTCCAGGCTGATGAACTTGTGTGTGAATATGTATTGTTGTGAAGACAAGGTTAGAGTTAGATACAAGAAGCAACGGGCATCCTTTCAAATAGTATAGTTATGTTTGCCTTCTCATTCTTATCTTTATTATTAATAAAATTCTAAATTTATATAATTGAATACATTGATTGTCTTATGAACCTTATCCGACTCGTACCGTTCAATGGCCTCAAAAAACTTATGTTCGGTTCTATAAAGTTCGTAGTTAAGTGCAATTTGCTCTACTATAGTTTGCACCCAAAAGCACTTTACAACCCCGTTAAAAATCATAAACCTTATGCTTTTTAAAGTGGGTCATTTGCATCTGTTCGTTAAGTTGACAATGAGTTTAATGGGTAAAAAGACATTTGACACTAAATCATCAAAATACACATCATCATTTTTTCAAAAAAAAAAAAAAACCAAAATCGATATCCAAACCAATTCTTTGTCAATCTTCACCTCACAATTCACAACGATCACCATGGTGCACATTGATAATGAGTTTTTAGCGGGGATGTAAAGTGCTTTTGGATGTATATATAGGGGTGTAAATTGCACTGAACTCTACAATTTATTCTCTAAAAGATGTGACTTTACAAAGGCCCATACTCTTCTTTTCTCGTCTTTAGTTCCTTAGTTTATTGAATTAGGATTTATCTTCTTTCATCTGTCAATTCCTAATTCATTAATTTTTTAAATTAGGGTTTATCTTCTTTCATCCGTCAATTTCTAGTATACTAAAGGGTCAAACTCGTCTTTTCTCGGCTCTAGTTCACCAAAGGGTCGAACCCCTCAAATTGGCTAATCATCCTCGTTAGTTGGCTTTAGTGTCAAGTCACTCTTTTTAGTTGTATCTCAGCTTTTATGATGTAGCTCATGAAAAGAAAAAAATACAAATATCTCTATTTGCTTGCAAGACTTTCTTTTATGGAACTCATTATGGGCTCATTAATCATTCTTTTAGTTTCATTGTCATCTTTAAGTTATACATAATATAACAAAACATGCCAAATATAGCATCATCATTAACACCATAACGCAATTAAGGTAATATGCCCGAAAGTCCATATCTTTAAGGTTTAAAAATTAGTGGGGTGCAAGGGGCGTGATGTGTTGCAAAACACATAATGTGATAGTTCTAGACGAACCAAGCTTGGATCTAGATCTGAGATTGTTTGATGATGTTGTTTGTAATCAGTGATGCGGAAACTCACTGATCACGTATTGATGCATGAATGTTCATGAAGATCAATGCAAAGTATGATGAAGATGATGATAATATGAATAGGTGAATTGTATTAGATCAATAGAGAGGTTACAAAGGATATGGAATGAAATGTAGGCAACTCCCTTAACAAATGACCTAGGTGATGGTATTTATAGTCTATACCATTCACCTTACAATGTAACCTAACCACGTGCAGTTAAGCACAAACGCGCATCTAAGCACGAAACGATTACACAAATATTCTAAGACAAATACAAATAATGAACGTCTTCACCCGCGCTTGCTCGTGATGATGCTCGATATCTTCACTCGCTTATATTTGGAAAGTGACATCTTCAAATAACCCCAACAGTACTCCCCCTAAGATGACACTTTACAAATCTGACATATCAGCTTAAATCTTCATGTGGCGAGTATAGAGAGCAACTTAAAGTTTTGGTATGCATTATCTTCAAGAGGACCCAACAGTACTCCCCCTAAGATGATGCTGCCAAAACTCTGTCTTTCAACAAGCAATCTGCATCCTTCTCTCCCTTTTGAGTAACATCAGAGGCTATGGAAAGAAATAAGAAGAGAGTAGATTCCGGTGAATCTATATATCAACAACGGGATCTTCTTCAACGGTTGAAGTAGAATGCAAAGACTTCTTTGACTTAGAATACTCCCCTCAACTTTTTCTCTAGAGGTTAATGGGATCTGTGTATGAGATATTAAGAGGAGGATTCTTAACACTCAGCAACCTGACTTGGAGATCTTTGGACTGGAATCAGGCTTGAACAGAAACATCTTCAAGTCACGTGGAAACTTGTTCTGCAATGGAAACTTGTTCCTGCAACTCAAAGAAAACATTAGAACTCAGGCAATAATGTGCATTTATCATCAATGTAAAGATTAAGTTCTCAACCGGATGAGATATTGCTCGATCAACAACTCCTACATCAATAACACATGTTAAACTGCCACCACAAAAGAAAAAGATTAAAATGACAATCTTTTTGGTGTTTTTGAATTTTTCAATGTTTTTGATAATTTTGGAATTTTCTCTTTACATATATGAATCTTTAACCTGCAATGAGATCATACTAGCAATTTATCCAACACATGTTTTGCAGTTTTTAAGAATAGACATTTGAATTGTGAAGTAATTGAGTGATGAATTGTTGAACAAATCAATTAGCTCGAAGTGACACACTTACTTTTTCTATTCTTGATGATCAATTAGGTTGATTAAAAATAAGTTTTGAGTGACCCATACTTTGCACATCAGAAAGTTATACACCTCATCTAAATATCCTAAGAACAACTCAACACGTCAGGTCACTTACAATCATAAACAGTGTGGAATTTGGGTTCTATTTGGATTTGGTCCACTTTGGGACTTCTTTTGAATTCCTTTTTGGAATTTTTCTTTTTGCCTATGTTCCCCTTGGGAATCTTCTGAATTCCATTTTGGAATTTGTTTGGTGACGGTCCACATTTGGGACTCTTTTTGTTCCATTTTGGAATCTTTTGCTGCATCTTGAAGCTCAAAAGAGACTTCATGTGAGACTTCAGGTCTGTGGATACCACAACAAAGAAGCTCACGATGCGGTTCATCACACTGAATAGACTACATCGTTACCCGATGTAATTTGGATGCTTCACGAGATATCTATTTGATTTGTATAAACGTTTCACATGCACTAAGATGTTTCAACCACAAAAACTCATTAGAATTTAGTTAAATCATCAAAGAATATACTTGTTCAGTATAATTGTCTGAGCCATCTCGCACATCAATTTTCATGCTTCAGTCTTTATTATTTAAAAATGATGTGTCGAATAACTCTAGTGTACTATCATTTCTCATGTACGTGTAAGTAGATTCAACATATTTTTGGATTTTTCTGATTTTATCATTTTTTTTTCATTTTTTTTAATAATAATCTCTCCCCCTAAACTTTTAAATTTCTAGGAAAATTGAAAGTTTAATGAAAAGAAAATGGCAGATATGTTATCAACGTATGAAGAGTGCATGCAATATACTTAATCTAAACAGACGAAATGAAACATCGGTTGTTTCTTGCACTGCCATCATTGTTTGATTTTTTGAAAATGTTTTTAAAAATTCCTGCAATGATTCCTTGTTGTTTCCAACTCCATTTGGCGTCAGTTGCATCGAAGACATCATGAACAAGATTCGGTATCTTGTCATGATAAGGGATCAGCCACGGTCTTCTTTTCTTTGTTTGACCGCCTTCCATAACTGTTCCTAACACACTAACAAATTAGTTAGATGGTGAAATCCAAGCCATTGCAGTCTTGGATTGTCCGAAATCATCAATATATGTAACTTCTTGATAAATTGCATCTTCTGATGGACCATCGATTGATGAAGCACGTTGCTCATCTTGAATCTTAACAGGTGTTTTTCTCCACAACTGTTTTTGTGTGGGACCAAAGGAATGCTTTGGTTTGGACACCCATCTAGAATCATTCATGGAAGATCTGTCATAGTCATTTCTAAACCTATTTTTCAAAAATCGGTTTTGTTGACTATTTTGCTTATGCAAAAATGGATTTGTTTGATTTTGTTTTCTTACAGATCTTGATTTCCATGAATCACTTGAATGATCACCATTAGAGAATTTAAAATTAGAAACATACCTGGCAGAATGTGCCGATGATGAATTTCTTTGGACATACCTTCTCGGCTTGTAGTAGCACTCGGATGTGTTGTGATTTACCATGTCACAAAAGGAACAGTACCTGTTGTAGTAACATTCCATTGTGTCGTGGTTGTACATCTGACAGTTGGTGCAGTACTTGTTGTAGCAGCATTCTGATGTCATGTGATTGTACATCTCACATATATCACAGTACTTCTGATGAGCCTTGAAGGGAGACTTCTTTCTTTTCTTCTGAGAAGTCTTTGCTGTCGAAGATTGTTGTTTCTGTGAAGCTTTCACCTCTGAATCTTGTTGAATCTTTCTTGAAGGAGCTGGAGTCTTGAACTTGTCGCCTTTTGACCCATAAGGAAAGATACCTTGATTGTAGATACAATCAGAAACATGATGCGTTTCAGAGTCACAGATTACACAGTAGATCTCACTATTTGAATCACTCGGGGATTCGGAATCTTGAGACTTTGGAGTAGAAGGAGTCTGTGATGTAGAATCAGATGAAGTGGCCTTTGTCTTGTTCTTCTTGGCTTTGCTCTTCTTTCTTCTAACCTTCTTCTTCTTCTTTGACTGAAACTCTTGTGTCTTTTCTTCTTCTTCTTGAGAAGATAGTGATCCAACAATTCCGGTTGTCACTAATCTCTCATCTTTCTTTTCAACAGACTTTTCTTTTTCAACTTCTTCTTTGATAAACACAAGATCAGATTGTGATCTGTTCAGTTTGTCAGTAAGCTCCATGAGTTGTACATTCAGATTATGCTTTTCGATAAGCATTGAATCAACATTCTGTGTAAGAGATTTGAGTCTATCTTCACACAATTGGTGATCTTTTTGTAGACTTGCATGCTTCTCTTGTTCTTCTTGCAGTTTGGTTTTCAGAATGTTGTTATCTGAATTGAACATCTCAGACAACTTCTTCAACTTTGTAATCTCTTCTTGCAAATCTTTGATCACACTGGATGAGTGTGCATTTGATTTTGCATCTTCATTCTTGATATTCATTGCTTCTCTTTCTTTTTCCTTGAGCAACTCTTCGAGAGATGTGATTCTTTGATCAGATATTTCATGTTGTTCTTTCAGATTCTTGTGCATGGTTTCTTCTTTCTTGAGTTTATCACCAATCCAAAGTGTATATAATTTGCACTCTTCAACTTGTTCAAAACATTTTTTGGTGCACATCTTTTCTCTTTTATTTTCTTCTTGGATGCCTGGTAACTTGCCCGTTGACGATTTTCTTGAATTTTCAAAGTCATTTTGATAATTTTTCTGGGAAGTCATGGTGGCTAAAAATGACTAATTTGAAATTTTGGAAAAATGAACTTTTGATAATTTTATTTTTTTTTTTTACTGTTGAGTCGGGTCAAACTTGGGACGGGTCAACGTTGATACGGGTAAACAATTGAGACGGCTGAACAGTTCTTCACCCGGCTGAACAGTGCTTCACCCGGCTGAACAGTGATTTCCTTCTATCACCCGGCTGAACAGTGATTTCCTTCTATCACCCGGCTGAAAAGTGAATTTTTCTTCTTCACACGGCTGAACAGTGCTTCACCCGGCTGAATAGTGCTTCACCCGGCTGAACAGTGCTTCACCCGGCTGAACAGTGCTTCCCCCGACTGAACAGTGTTTTCACCCGGCTGAACAGTAAATTCACTGTTTGGACGTGTGAGCCACTATTTGGACGGGTCAACTTAGTGGTTTCAATCACTTAGGAAAAATTCCTTGAATCAATCACTCAATTCTTCAATTCTTCTTTAGATTATGATACTTTTCTGGGCAAATATCAATCAATTCTTCAAATCTTCATATCAGATTGACTTTTCAAAGTCAAAATTATGATGAACACTAAATCAATTCTTCAATTTTTGTTGTTTTTGTTCAATTCAATACTTGTATTAGCTAAGGAATGATGTTTCTAACAATCCTTCAAAGTATTACACCTTGAAACAAGCTAAATCTCATTCAGATCCGGATTTTGATGAAGAACACAACAAGTGGGTTTTGAGACAAATTGACAAAATATGGATCGAAATCAACAAATCAGTGATGTTTGATCATGAACGAAGCTTAGGATTATGATTTCTAACATATCTCAATCATCAATTTCTCAATATCAACAACAAATTCCAGATTTCAAATTTGAGCAGTGAATATGACGAACATGAACAATTTCTTCAAAAACTCAGTCAAATCTTCACCAATTGATCTCAAACTTTGCAGTTCTTTACACAAACATGAATCAAGGCTAATGGTAGCTAAAATTCCATCAATAACAACAACAATCAAAGATCACCCAACAGCTCTGATACCAATTGATAGTTCTAGACGAACCAAGCTTGGATCTAGATCTGAGATTGTTTGATGATGTTGTTTGTAATCAGTGATGCGGAAACTCACTGATCACGTATTGATGCATGAATGTTCATGAAGATCAATGCAAAGTATGATGAAGATGATGATAATATGAATAGGTGAATTGTATTAGATCAATAGAGAGGTTACAAAGGATATGGAATGAAATATAGGCAACTCCCTTAACAAATGACCTAGGTGATGGTATTTATAGTCTATACCATTCACCTTACAATGTAACCTAACCACGTGCAGTTAAGCACAAACGCGCATCTAAGCACGAAACGATTACACAAATATTCTAAGACAAATACAAATAATGAACGTCTTCACCCGCGCTTGCTCGTGATGATGCTCGATATCTTCACTCGCTTATATTTGGAAAGTGACATCTTCAAATAACCCCAACATAATGTTTTTATAGAATTTTTAGGTTAATTTAGTTAATTATCGAGTCATTTTATTAGCTTTTTAGTTAGTTTATTGTTTTTTGTCAAATCTTAATCCCGGCCAAGTCATGTTTTGTAGGTTTCCGGATGGAGTGGAAGCATTGAACTGAAAAGCAATGAAGCTTGGAAGACTCAGTGACTTAGAAGTTGAGAAAGAGGAAGAAAAATCAAACTTTTTGGACGGACATCTCTTGATACGCACAGGAGGTGCATCATTATGCGGGATACACATAGCTTGTGTGTTTAGGCTTTTTACTATTTTTAATTCTAGGCGATACACGCGGGACATGTATACATGATGCGCGTATCGCTTAAAAGGCATATCGGGGTTTTTACAAAACTTGGTATTTAAACAACTTATAGAACCATGATTCATACTGTTGGGGTTATTTGAAGATGTCACTTTCCAAATATAAGCGAGTGAAGATATCGAGCATCATCACGAGCAAGCAAGGGTGAAGACGTTCATAATTTGTATTTTTCTTAGAATATTTGTGTAATCGTTTCGTGCTTAAATGCGCGTTTGTGCTTAACTGCACGTGGTTAGGTTACATTGTAAGGTGTATGGTATAGACTATAAATACCATCACCTAGGTCATTTGTTAAGAGAGTTGCCTACATTTCATTCCATATCCTTTGTAACCTCTCCATTGATCTAATACAATTCACCTATTCATATTATCATAATTTTCATCATACTTTGCATTGATCTTCATGAACATTCAAGCATCAATACGTGATCAATGAGTTTCCGCATCACTGATTGCAAACAACATCACCAAACAATCTCAGATCTAGATCCAAGCTCGCTTCATCTAGAACTATCAATTGGTATCAGAGCTGTTGGGTGATCTTTGATTGTTGTTGTTATTGATGGAATTTTAGCTACCATTAGCTTTGATTCATGTTCGTGTAAAGAACTGCAAAGTTTGAGATCAATTGGTGAAGATTTGACTGTGTTTTTGAAGAAATTGTTCATGTTCGTGTTCTTCACTTCTCAAATTTTGTGATCTGGAAATTGTTGATGATATTGAGAAATTGATAATTGAGATATGTTAGAAATCACTATCCTAAGCTTCGTTCATAATCAAACATCACTGATTTGTTGATTTCGATCCATATTTTGTCAAATTGTCTCAAAACCCACTTGTTGTGTTCTTCATCAAAAATCTGGATCTGAATGAGATTTAGCTTGTTTCAGGGTGTAATACTTTGAAGGATTGTTAGAAACATCATTCCTTAGCTAATACGAGTATTGAATTGAACAAAAACAACAAATATTGAAGAATTGATCTTGTGTTCATCACAATTTTGACTTTGAAAAGTCAATCTGATATGAAGATTTGATTGATATTTGCCCAGAAACGCATCATAATCTGAAGAAGAATTGAAGAATTGAGTGATTGATTCAAAGAAATTTTTGTAAGTGCTGAAACAACTTTGACCCGTCTCAATTGTTCAGCCGTGTCAAGTTTTAGTCGAGTGAAGCACTGTTCAGCCGGGTGAAGCACTGTTCAGCCGGGTGAAGCCCTGTTCAGCCGGGTGAAACACTGTTCAGCCGTCCCAAGTTGTTGACACGACCAAACTGTTCAGCCGTCCCAAGTTGTTGACACGACCAAATCACTGTTCAGCCGGGTGATAGAAGGAGATCACTGTTCAGCCGTCTCAGTTGTTGACTCGTCTCAACAGTTACCCGTCCAAACAGTTACCCGTCCCAACAGTGACCCGTCTCTAAAAGAGAAAAGATGTGCACCAAAGAATGTTTTGAACAAATTGAAGAGTGCAAATTATATTCACTCTGGATTTTTGATAAACTCAAGAAAGAAGAAACCATGCACAAGAATCTGAAAGAACAACACGAATTATCTGATCAAAGAATCACATCTCTCCAAGAGTCACTCAAGAAAAGTGCAAAAGAAGCTACAACTGTCAAGAATGAAGCTGCAAAATCAAATGCACACTCATCCAGTGTGATCAAAGATTTGCAAGAAGAGATTACAAAGTTGAATAAACTGTCCGAGATGTTCAATTCAGAGAACAACATTCTGAAAACCCAATTGCAAGAAGAACAAGAGAAACACGCAAGTCTACAAGAAGATCACAAACTGTGTGAAGATAGATTCAAATCTCTTACACAGAATGTTGATTCAATGCTTATCGAAAAGCATAATCTGAATGTACAACTCATGGAGCTTACTGACAAACTGAACAGATCACATTCTGATCTTGTGCTTATCAAAGAAGAAGCTGAAAAAGCAAAGTCATCCGAACAAGAAAGAGAAGGATTAGTGCCAACCGGAATTGTTGGATCACTATCTTCTAAAGAAGAAAAGACACAAGAGTTTCAGTCGAAGAAGAAGAAGAAGGTTAGAAGAAAGAAGAGCAAAGCCAAGAAGAACAAGACAAAGGCCGCTTCATCTGATTCTACACCACAAACTCCTTCTACTTCAAAGTCTTAAGATTCCGAATCCCCGAGTGATTCAAACAGTGACGTATACTGTTTAATCTGTGACTCTGAAACTCATCATATATCTGATTGTATCTACAGTCAAGGTGTCTTTCCTTATGGGTCAAAAGGTGACAAGTTCAAGACTCCAGCTCCTTCAAGAAAGATTCAACAAGATTCAGAGGTCAAAGCTTCACAGAAACAACAATCTTCAACTGCAAAGATTTCTCAAAAGCAAAGAAAGAAGTCTCCCTTCAAGGCTCATCAGAAGTACTGTGATATATGTGAGATGTACAATCACATGACATCAGAATGCTGCTACAAAAAGTACTGCATCAACTGTCAGATGTACAGCCACGACACAATGGAATGTTACTACAACAAGTATTGTTCCTTTTGTGACATGGTAAATCACAACACATCTGAGTGCTACTACAAGCCGAGAAGGTCTGTCCAAAGAAGTTCATCATGTGCATACCCTTCCAGGTATTTTTCTAACTTTAAAAGATCTAATCATAGACATTCGTTTGATGAAAATCAACATGTCAATGATTCATGGACACCAAAGTTTGTCAAAAACAAAAAGAGAAATCATGATTTAAATAATAAAATGATTCCAAGTGAATCAATCTTTGAATAAGAAATATAGTCAACAAAACCTCTATTTAAAAGAAAATCACAATTTGTTTGAAAATGACTATAATTGCTCTTTTGACAAACAATCCATGAAAGAAGATGAAGGTACAAATTACATTGTATCATCAGAACCACCACCTGAAGGTATTCCTTGCACTTATGAGAATATCACTTATGTTGATGAATTTGGACGACCCAAAACCGAAATGGTTTGGGTCATTACCTCTAACTAATTTGTTAGTGTGTTAGAGACAGTTATGGAGGCCGGTCAAACAAAGAAAAGAAGACCGTGGCTGATCCCTTATCATGACAAGATACCGAATCTTGTTCATGATGTCTTCGATGCAACTGACGCCAAATGGAGTTGGAAACAAAAAGGAATCATTGCAGGAATTAAAAAAAACATTTTCAAAAATCAAACAATGAAGGCAGTGCAAGAAACAACCAATGTTTCATTTCGTCTGTTTAGATTAAGTATATTGCATGCACTCTTCATACGTTGATAACATATCTGCCATTTTCTTTTCATTAAACTTTCAATTTTCGTAGAAATTTAAAAGTTTAGGGGGAGAACTCATTATTAAAATTTTTTTTTGATAAAATCAGAAATATCCAAAAATATGTTGAATCTACTTGCACGTACATGAGAAATGATAGTACACTAGAGTTATTCGACACATCATTTTTAAACAATAAAGACTGAAGCGTGAAAATTGATGTGCGAGACGGCTCAGACAATTATACTGAACAAGTATATTCTTTGATGATTTAACTAAATTCTAATGAGTTTTTGTGGTTGAAACGTCTTAGTGCATGTGAAACGTTTATACAAATCAAATAGATATCTTGTGAAGCAACGATATACATCGGGTAATGATGCAATCTATTTAGTGTGATGAACCGCATCGTGAGCTTCTTTGTTGTGGTATCCACAGACCTGAAGTCTCACACGAAGTCTCTTTTGAGCTTCAAGATGCAGCAAAAGATTCCAAAATGGAACAAAAAGAGTCCCAAATGTGGACCGTCACCAATCAAATTCCAAAATGGAATTCAGAAGATTCCCAAGGGGAACAATAGGAAAAAGAAAAATTCCAAAAAGGATTTCAAAAGAAGTCCCAAAGTGGACCAAATCCAAATAGAACCCAAATTCCACACTGTTTATGATTCTAAGTGACTTGACGTGTTGAGTTGTTCTCAGGATATTTAGATGAGGTGTATAACTTTCTAATGTGCAAGGTATGGGTCACTCAAAACTTATTCCTAATCAACCTAATTGATCATCAAGAATAGAAAAAGTAAGTGTGTCACTTCGAGCTAATTGATTTGTTTAACAATTCATCACTCAATTACTTCACAATTCAAATGTCTATTCTCAAAAACTCCAAAACATGTGTTAGATAAATTGCTGGTATGATCTCATTGCAGGTTAAAGATTCAGAATGTAAAGAGAAAATTCTAAAAAAAAAATTATCAAAAACATTGAAAAATTCAAAAACACCAAAAAGATTGTCATTTTAATCTTTTTCTTTTGTGTTGGCAGATTAACATGTGTTATTGATTTAGAAGTTGTTCATTAAGCAATATCTCATCCGATTGAGAACTTAATCTTTACATTGATGATAAATGCACATTATTGCCTGAGTTTTAATGTTTTTCTTTGAGTTTCATGAACAGTTTCCATTGCAGAACAAGCTTCCACGCAACTTGAAGATGTTCCTGTTCAAGCCTGATTCCAGTCCAAAGATCTCCAAGTCAGATTGCTGAGTGTTAAGAATCCTCCTCTTAATATCTCATACACATATCCCATTAACCTCTAGAGAAAAAGTTGAGGGGGAGTATTCTAAGTCAAATAAGTCTTCGTATTCTACTTCAACCGTAGAAGAAGATCCCGTTGCTGATATATAGATTCACAGGAATCTACTCTCTGCTTATTTCATTCCATAACCTCTGATGTTACTCAAAAGGGAGAGAAGGATGCAGATTGCTTGTTGAAAGACAGAGTTTTGGCAGCATCATCTTAGGGGGAGTACTGTTGGGTCCTCTTGAAGATAATGCATACCAAAACTTTAAGTTGCTCTCTATACTCGCCACATGATGATTTAAGCTAATATGTCAGATTTGTAAAGTGTCATCTTAGGGGGAGTACTGTTGGGGTTATTTGAAGATGTCACTTTCCAAATATAAGCGAGTGAAGATATCGAGCATCATCACGAGCAAGCAAGGGTGAAGACGTTCATAATTTGTATTTGTCTTAGAATATTTGTGTAATCGTTTCGTGCTTAAATGCGCGTTTGTGCTTAACTGCACGTGGTTAGGTTACATTGTAAGGTGAATGGTATAGACTATAAATACCATCACCTAGGTCATTTGTTAAGAGAGTTGCCTACATTTCATTCCATATCCTTTATAACCTCTCCATTGATCTAATACAATTCACCTATTCATATTATCATAATCTTCATCATACTTTGCATTGATCTTCATGAACATTCAAGCATCAATACGTGATTAGTGAGTTTCCGCATCACTGATTGCAAACAACATCACCAAACAATCTCAGATCTAGATCCAAGCTCGCTTCATCTAGAACTATCAATTGGTATCAGAGCTGTTGGGTGATCTTTGATTGTTGTTGTTATTGATGGAATTTTAGCTACCATTAGCTTTGATTCATGTTTGTGTAAAGAACTACAAAGTTTGAGATCAATTGGTGAAGATTTGACTGTGTACTTTGTTTATACATTTTGTATAGTTTAGGGTTAATTTTGTTATTTTCCCTAATGTATTGTTGCATAAAGCATGTAGTAAGAGAATGTTAGAGAAAGAGTCTAGATCACAATTACACGTTAGAGAGAGAGTTAACTGTGTGTGATTTACATTCTCCTGCATTTTGTACTACAACTTTGCTTTGATCATCAATACAAAGAGAATTATTAAGTAATGAACTGTGTTGCTGATTGAACTGTGTCTGTGTACTAATCATTCTGATCATTGAGAGATATCGATCCAATTGAACCTATCAATTGGTATCAGAGCTGTTGGTATTGTGTTCTTCGCTATTCATCAAGCAAAAACACGAAAATATTGCTTAAAATCATGATCTGAATGAATTGTTGCTGTTTTTAGCTGTGATTGATCATCGTAATCACTTCTAATTCACAACAATTGTGCAAATTCCATCAAATTATCATCAGATCTGAGGAATTAAGAAGAAGAGAAAATTTACTGTTCGATCAAAATTTTGCTCAAATTTATCAAAAATTGATCATGTTTTGGATTGATTGAGATTAGGGATTGATAATCGGACCATTTCACTGATTGGGTGTGATTTTTGAAGAAATTGGACAAGTTTTTGTGAAAACCCAGAAAATTCGTTTAACGAAGATGATGAACAGGATGAACAGGTTGAAGATTAACTAGCCGGGTAACAAATTGACTTAGAAAAAATCGTTTGGACTTAGATTTGTGAATAAATTAGGTCCTGTGCAGCCGTGTAAAGGATTTTTGTCTTGACGGGTGAAGAATTGCAAGTAAAATTCTGTGTACTGTTGTGCCAGGTGAGTATACTTTTTAGCCGTGTGAAGAACTGTTCAGACAGGTAAAGTAATGTACAGCCGGGTGATCAACATAACAGCCGGATCAACTTGTTACTATTTAGCCGGGTGATTAACACTTTCAAGCCGTGTCAAGGTCTGCCGGGTGAAGTGTTGATAACTGTTCAGCCGGGTGAATATTGTCTTCTTGCCGGGTCAAGTTGTTTGCCGTGTCAAGTTATTTCTGTCAGCCGTGTAACTGTTCAGCCGGGTAACGTTCTTGACGGGTGAAGATTTCAAGTTTAAAGACTTACAACTGTTAAGCCGGGTCAACTGTTTAGACGGGTGAAGACCAATCTCAGCCGGGTGAAGATCAAAATTCACTGTTCAGCCGGGTGAAAGTCAAATTTTCACTGTTCAGCCGTGTGACTCAATTTTAGTTGTTTTAAATCTTGTTATTATTTACTTGTCTTTATTTTAGTATTTTAACTATTTCTTTTCAAAAATCAACAAAAACCAAAAATATTGTTTTTAAAAAATTGTTAAAATAGCACCTAATGATGATTCTGATAACCGTGTTCCTAGACTTGTCAACCGTGCAGATTTCAAGAATTGGACAATCAGATTAAAGCATCATCTTTGCTCTATTGACAATGATCTTTGGAAGTCAATTGATAAGGGTCCTCATATCCCAACACAAACTGCTCCTGATAGTGCAAGTACCTACACCAAAGACTCTACTGAACCTTATCCAGAAGATAATCTATCAGCTGAAGACTTACGAAAGGTCAAGAATGATAGTAAAGCTTATTCTTTGATGTGTAAGGGATTGCCACTTCAAGTTTTGTCAAGATTGGATGCTTATCAAACTGGCTATACAATGTTCAAGGCTTTAAAATCAATATGTGAAGGAGGAGAACAGTTGAGAAGTCTGAAGAAACAGAAATTGAAGAGACAATTGGAGTTGTTTGAACATATTCCTGGAGAATCTGTGCACCAGATGATGAATAGATTTGTGCATCTAACTACTGAGATGACAAATGTTGGTGCAAAGACAGAACTTCAAGATCTAAATGACAGATTATTGTGTGCTCTTCCATCTTCATGGAAACAGACTGTGACTCTACTGAAGCATACTGAAAAGTTTCCAATGGACTTAGATCTTCTCATCGCCAAGATTGAAGAAGTAGAAATTGATGAAAGTTCAAGAAACTCTGATAGATCTGGTTCTCACGCACAATACAAGTTTGTGGTGAATCCTTCTAATACCGTGGAGAATGCCTTTCTTGCACAAGATGCAACTAAGTTTGATGACGAGGGTGATTTATTTGTTGGTGCAAGTTTTTATACTGATTCGTCATACATTACAAATTCACCAACTTATTCTCAACCTCAATCTCCACCAAGAGCTCAAGTTCAAAGTCAGAACATGAAAAATCAATCAGAAAAACCGAGTAATACTGTGCAAGCCAATGTAAAAGATGTGATGGACATCTTATTACAAGACGATGAGACAAAAGGTGCATTTACAGCTTTTATGGCAAGCTTTCAAGCATATCAAGGAAGTCACTTAAGTCAAATGGACGTTGTGCTTCAAGATCTATTTGAGATGGATCCTGATGACGTTGAGGAAATGGATTTGAATTGGCAAATGGTGATGGTTGCATATCGAACACAGAAACATGCATATGTTAACCGAAGCTTCAAGCCACATGCAAACAAGACGGTTGGTTTTGACAAGTCAAAGGCCAGATGTTTTAACTGTAACTGCTATGGTCATTTTTCAAGGGAATGCAAGGCTCCTAAGAATCAGAACTATAACGATCAAGCAAGTTCAAGTGGACAGAATCAAGGTCAAGGTCAAAGCTCGCAACAGTCTTCAAGCTATCAACATAGAAATCAACGTTTCATGCAGAGGCCATATCAAAGTCTTCCCATGCCAGAACTGAAAGACGAAGGCAAGAAGCCAAAAGATCAGACAAAAGCACTGGTGGTTAGTGTAAAAGACGGATATGACTGGAGTGCTTATGCGGAACAGTTTACATCTGATCTTACATCAAGTTTGGCACTGGTCTGTGAAATTGAAGAAGATTGGTCTGAAGAAGGGGATGGTAAAGTGTCTGATACTGTTAGTGAAGATTCTGAGGAATATGATTGGAGTGCAAAGGCAGATCCTGTTGAAGAATCTGAACCAGAAATTGCGCTGATGGCTACATCCAATGAGTCGTCTTCATCTGCTGAACAACCAAAGGTTAGTATCGAATTACCTCCTAACTATGTTCCTTTGCCTATTGATGTGAAAGAAAGGTTATGTTCTGAATAATGCATTCAACAAGTAGAACATTATCGAACTCATTCTTTTAAAATTGGTGACAAATTAAGCAAACATGAAAAAATTCATGAACAACTTAAAATTGATCATAAAATTGCTGATGAGAAGATATTGTCACTTAAAGAATCATGGAACAAAACCTTAAAGGATCTGGAACTTGTTACCAAACAACTTGAGGAAATGACTAAGAACTTTGAACAAGAAAAAGTTGCTCATGCTGTCACACAAGTTGAATTAACAAAAGTGAAAAGTTGTAAAACAATGGTGAGACAACTTATGAGTGAAAGAGGTAACAAAAACAAACAAGGGTTGGGTTTTACTCATGAACCAATGCCTGAATCAATCACACAAACTTTACCTGAAAACTTCAATGAATTTGATCATTCACCTGAAAATGAACGAAAATTCAAAGAAATTCAAAGAAGTAAATCCGAATCCGAAGGATCTGAAGTGTTGATTGAAAGTTTGAAAGAAGATGATGCTGTGACGACTGAAGCTGATGATGAAGCTAGCAACAAATCTGAGCATGTTCTGATTTAACTTGTTGAATATCCTGAACTGAATCCCAAGCCATAAGAAAAGGTGAAGGATGAAGGTGAATTTTCAGGATACAATGATCCTGAATACATCAGGTGGAAGAATGAACAGAAGGCGAAAGTTGCTGATCAACTGATCAAGAAGCAAGAAGTGAAAAAGACTGAAGTTTCGAATGCAAAAATGCAGAAATTAAAATTGAAAGTCAATCAATCTGAAACAAAACAGTCAAAAGGTAAAAGTGTCATAAAATCGAATGACAACACCAAAGCTCAAATTGTTAAAACTGACAATGTCAAACCTATCAAGAAGAAAGTGTCAAAAGGTAAAACAATTAAGTTTGTGTCTGCAGGAACTTTCGATATGAACGGATCTTATGGTAACCAAATCAATTCTTCAATCAAATCTAACTCTGGTCTGAAAACAGGTTCAGGTCCTAAGTCTTCCGCTGTCAATGATAAAAGACTTGAATCAAATAAGGTAACCAAACAAGATAGTTTAAAATCGAACCAAGTTCCCAAGCAAACAAAATCACAATCAAAATCTCCACAAAAGAATCAAGTTAATCTAAAACCGACCAAAACTGATAATGAATCACGAGTGGGTTCAACATCAAAAGTTAACAATCGGCTCTTTAGGATTAGCAAGAAACATTGTGAGATTTGTGATCGTTATAATCATGTTACTGCTGAATGTTTCTTTAACAGGTATTGCAGTTATTGTGACAAAAGAAGTCATTCTTCAGAGGAATGTTTTTATAACAAATTCTGTGATATTTGTGAAAGAAGAAATCATGACACAAAAGATTGTTTCTTTCGGAAAAACTCATCAAGAGAAATGACTCCGTTTCCAAATTTTCAAAGAAATCAATCATTTGGTTTTCGAAAACTTAATCAAAGTCATTCTCCTGATTTGAGAACTTTCAAACGAAACAATTCTGGTTTTAATGACTTTTCACCAAGAAATGTGCAGGTTAACAGTTTTAAGCCGAGAGCTTTGATGGTGAGAAATCAGAAATTTGAAAATAACCTTGATCCTAAGTTAGAGGAAAGGTTCATTGCTTTAAGAAGAAAGCAAACAAATCAAGCCGTTGGGCGAAACAGTTTTCAACCAAATCTCTCGAATGAAACAAATTTTCAAAATCTTCATTATCAACAAGTTACTGTTACAGATAGATTCGGAAAACCCAAGACCATGTGGGCCTGGGTTGACCAAACTAACTAAGTAATTGTTGAAATGCAGGTACGCCCTCGAAGACCTATCAACTCATGGTTTGTTGATAGTGGGTGTAGCCGGCATATGACAGGCAATCATGCCTTGCTTCAAGATTTTAAGCTAAAGAATGGTACACATGTTGCATTTGGAGGAGATGCTGGTGGTAAAATAACTGGAGAAGGAACCATGTCAAATGGGGTCATTAGCTTTGATAAAGTCAACTACTGTGCACAGTTGAACTTTAATTTGCTCAGTGTATCTCAAATTTGTGACAAATCTTATTCAACTTTATTTGATGATTCATTCTGTTACATACTCAAACCAGATTTCAAGATTGACAATGAATGGGTGGTGGTTAAAGCTCCAAGAGATCGTGATGTATACAAGCTTGATATGTCACAGATTGATGCTGAAATCGAAACTACTTGTCTCATTGCTCATGCATCAAATGATGAGAGTCAGCTTTGGCATAGACGGCTGGGCCATTCAAACTTCAGAAACATGAACCGACTGGTGACTGGAAATCATGCTGTGGGAATACCGTCAAAGAAATTCTGCACAACTGATTTATGTCCAGCATGTTTGAAAGGAAAACAGCATCGAATGTCTTTTAAGTCCAAGCAAGAAAACTCCATCTCAAAGCCCCTACAGATACTACATATGGATCTTTTCGGACCAACGAATGTTCAAAGCATCGGAAATAAGTCTTATTGTTTTGTCATCATTGACGATTTCACTAGATTTTCTTGGGTTTATTTCTTGCATGTTAAATCTGAAACTGCTGAGTTGTTAAAAGAATTTATTGTCAAAGTTGAAAATCAGTTGGATTGTAAAGTAAAAATCTTAAGAAGTGATAATGGAACCGAGTTTAAAAACTCTAATGTCGATTTGTTTTGTGCAGAAAAAGGAATTGCGCGACAATTTAGTGCTCCAAGAACGCCTCAACAAAACGGGGTTGCGGAACAGAAAAATCGGACATTGATTGAAGCAGCAAGATCCATGCTCGCAGATGCCAAAATCCCTATCACATTCTGGGACGAAGCTATTGCTACTGCTTGCTTTGTACAGAACAGGACATTATTGGTTCAGGATAAACATAAAACGTCTTATGAGTTATTGTTTGGAAGAAAACCAAATATTTCATACTTGAAAGCATTTGGTTGTCCTGTATCGATTCTAAATTTAAGTGATCATCTCGGAAAGTTTGAGTCAAAATCTGACGATGGATTTTTTTCTTGGTTACTCGTCTGTTTCAAAAGCTTATCGAGTTTTTAATAGCAAAACTAACATTGTTATTGAAACTATTAACGTTAAGTTTTTAGAAAATTCATTTCCGTTAGTGGCTCATGGTCCCGAATGGTTATTTGATTTAGATTCGTTATCAAAATCTTTCAATTCTAACTTGTTTGATTTTTCAGGAAAAACGAGTAAAGAATCAGGAGACTTGGGATGTTTTAGCGATGATTCTGATAATGACGATGATAGCAATCTCAATTCTGAGTATTCGTTCATGTCATTTCATAATCCTGATCATGTCATATCCAGTCAAACTCCGGGTCCTTCTGGTTCTAAAGAAGATCAAGAATCAAACATTCTTGGTGATGATGTTAATCCGCAAGTTTCTCCTAATGATGGTGGATCTGTTCAAAATCAACTATCATCAGATCCAAATGTTGAAGTTGTTCCAGAATCATTTGACTACTTCATCAATTCACCGGATCAAGTTCCTAATTTCACTCCGCATACTTCTACCATTCTACAAGATCTACCGAATCTGAATCAGTCTAATCTGGAGACGCAAGTTCAAGGTGACGTTATACCAACTCATCGAGTTCATAGGAATCATCCTGTCTCTCAGATTATTGGGCCTTTGAATCAGCGAACTATGAGAAGTCAGACTGAACATGCAAATGTTTGTCTTTATTCATGTTTTCTTTCTCAAGTGGTGCCAAAGAACATTTCAGAAGTGTTGCAAGATAATAGTTGGATTGAAGCCATGCAAGAGGAGTTACTTCAATTTTGCAAACAAGAAGTTTGGAAATTAGTGGACTTACCTGAAGGAGAAAATGCGATTGGTACACGATGGTTGTACAAAAACAAGCCAGACGAACGTGGTATTGTTGTAAGAAATAAAGCCAGACTTATTGCACAAGGTTACACTCAAGAAGAAGGTATTGACTATGAAGAAGTGTTTGCTCCGGTCGCTCGACTTGAAGCTATTCGCGTTTTTCTAGCTTATGCCTCTTTTATGAAGTTCAAAGTGTTTCAAATGGACGTTAAAGGCGCTTTTCTGTATGGACCAATTACCGATGATGTATATGTCAGACAACCTCCTGGTTTTGAAGATCCTGATTATCCACATCGTGTATACAAATTGAGCAAAGCTTTGTATGGTCTACATCAAGCTCCAAGAATTTGGTATGAGACGTTATCTAAACATCTGCTAGAACATGGTTTTACAAGAGGTCAGATTGATCCAACTTTGTTTATGAAGCGGGAAAATGAAGATCTTTTATGTGTTCAAGTGTATGTGGATGATATCATCTTTGGATCAACAAGTGCGTCCATGTGCAAAGAGTTTGAAGAAATCATGAAATCAAGATTTCAGATGAGTTCGATGGGGGAGATTAATTTCTTTCTTGGATTGCAAGTAAAACAATCAGCAGACGGAATTTTTATCAATCAATCAAAGTTTGTTGAGAAATTGCTGAAACAGTTCAAGATGCAAGATTGTCAGACTATTCGAACTCCATCTGATGTCAATTGCAAGATACAGCCGGATCCAAAAGGCAAATCCGTTGATCAAACACTGTACAGATCAATGATTGGTTTACTGATGTATCTTACTGCATCAAAACCAGACATTATGTATGCTGTATGTGTGTGCGCCAGATATCAGTCTGATCCAAAAGAGTCGCACCTGGTTGCTGTTAAACGTATTTTCAGATACCTTAAAGGGAAACCGAATCTCGGGTTATGGTATCCTTATGAAGGCAATTTTGAATTATATAGTTATTCTGATAGTGACTTTGGTGGGTGTGCTCTTGACAGGAAATCGACTACGAGTGGATGTCAATTTCTGGGTCCTAGACTTGTTTCTTGGCAATGCAAAAAGTAGACCAACATTTCTGTATCCACAGCTGAAGCAGAGTATATCGCTGCATCTGCAGGATGTTCTCAAGTTTTGTGGTTACAAAACCAATTGCTTGACTACGGGTTTAATTTTCTCAAAACTCCTATTTACATAGATAATACTGCTGCTATGTTCATTACTGCTAATCATGTTCAACACTCAAAAACAAACATATCGAAATTCGATATCACTTTCTCAGAGACAACTCTGAAAAAGGTTTAATAATTTTGATTAAAGTTCATACCGACAAACAACTGACAGATCTTTTCACAAAATCTTTCTTGTCAGGGCGGTTTGAATTCTTAATTCAATCCATAGGGTTAATCAATCATGATTAATTCTAATTTTTAAAAAATCAACAAAAATCAGAAAATATAAAAGTCAAAAATAGCATAAGTCGATGTCAAGTATTGATTCCTTTGTCTTTTATTTTATTGTTTTGCATTGTGAGTGTGCATGAAAAAGAAAAAGCAAAAACAAAAATATAAAAGCAAAAAGAAAAGAAAATATCATGTCATAAGAATCTATATTGCAAAAAGTGAGAAATGATAGTACACTAGACATTGTTTGTTTCATCATTTTTAATAAAGACTGATGAATATTAATTGATGTGCGAGACAGCTCAGGCAATTAGACTGAAAAAGTAAGTTCATTGTTGACAAATATAAACTTAATGATCTTTGTGTTACGTTCCTTTGTTATACATGTCTAGATATATATCTTTTGATACATTGCTTGTGATGATAGTTGTTCATGATCGGATAACGATGCAGTCTATTCAGTGTGATGAACCGCATCGTGAGCTTCTTTGTTGTGGTATCCACAGACCTGAATTCTCACATGAAGTCTCTTTTGAGCTTCAAGGTGCAGCAAAAGATTCCCAAAGTTGGAACAAAAAGAGTCCCAAATGTGGACCATCACCAAACAAAAAATTCCAAAAAGGAATTCAGAAGATTCCCAAGGGGAACGATAGGAAATTAAAATTCCAAAATGGAATTAAAAAGAAGTCCCAAAGTGGACCAAATCCGAATAGAACCCAGATTCCACACTGTTTATGATTGTAAGTGACCAGGTTCTTGTGTAATATGCATTCAGGTAGTGGTTGATAAGGAAATATGTTGACATATGTATACATGTGGGTCACATAAGTCATTTTAATCGAACCTTAATCTCATCATGATACTGAAAAAGTAAGTGTGTCAACTCGAGCTAATTGGTATGTTTTCATATCATCACTCAATCAAACATAAGTCAAATGTCTATTCAAAACTTGCAAAACATGTTCAGATAATGTGTGGTATGATCTCACTGTGATATTTTGATTCATTGCATTGCATATGTCTTTATTTTAATGTGTGTGCTTTGTGTGTGCAGGCATATGGAATCTTTATTGACACATCGACATCCTGTTTAAACTTAAAAATTTCAAGAAACTTCAAGTTTAGGGGGAGAATAATTGAAGAAAAATATCTACAAAAATCCAAAAATATTTTTGAATAAGTTTGTTTTGAATGAACAAGATTATGTGGTATGGAAAGCAAATGTATTAGATGTGTTAAAAACAAACCCAAGGTCTTGTGATGTATTTTTAAGAATTTGCTTCGGGATATAGAAATCTTGGTTGTGCAAAATCATTTTTGAAAATCAAAGAAAAAGAAAAAGAATTTATGAGAATTAAATTTGTTGCATGTTTAATGTTGTTGATTATTAATGTAACAAACCCTAATAAGGATGTCTTGTCTAATTAATATGTCGAGAATGTTTGCAGGTGCAATAAATGCAGTTGAAAAGTCAACAGACGAGAAAAATGAAAAATTGTCAAAGTGTTGTCGCCGGGCGAAGATATATGAGACTACTGTCTAGCCGGGTAAGTCACTATTTAGCCGGGTAAGGTAGTGAGTGGTGATATCTGCCGGGTGATTGAAAGAGATGTATAGCCGGATGAAGATGTTATAACTACTGTGTTGCCGGGTAATGAAGTGATAAGTTACCAGCCGGGTAATGAACAAGTCACTATTCAGCCGGGCAATGGAGTAGTGTTGATATTTGCCGGGTGATTGGGTGAAAGAAGTGAAGCCGGGTGACAAGTTGTATGTCACTATACAGTCGGGTGAAGAAGTGTTGACACTGTACAGCCGGGTAATAGAATGAAGATTCTATGTAGCCGTGTAAGTGAAGAACACTGTGCAGCCGGGTAAGGACAAACAACTGTGTTGCCGGGTGATGAAGAAAAGTTCTTCACAACAGCCGGGTGATAAAGAGTATTACTATACAGCCGGGTAATGAACAAAAGTCATTGTGCAAGCCGGGTGATGGAATAAGTCTACTATGTAGCCGGGTGATGGGTAAAACCAAACAGGTGTAGTTGTTCCTAACCTTGACCCGTCTCTACAGTGCTTTACCCGTCTCTACAGTAACTGACCCGTCCAAGTGTTTTCATGTTTTATGTTGACCCGTCCTATGTTGTTACCCGTCCCAAAGTACTTGACCCGTCCCAACAGTGTTTGACGCGACTCAACAGTGCATGACCCGTCCAGGCTTATTGGGCTTTTAATGTTTACCCGTCCCAAATTGTTGACCCGTCCCAATTTGTTTGACCTAATTTTTCAACCATCTAAAAACCCGCCTCTTCACAACACTTATCATTTTTCACCAAGTTTTTCAAGCAAAATCCCCTGTACCTTCAACCGTTGATTATCATATTCAATCGATAGTTTTATAACAAGTTATATTGATTGAATAAGGTATATTGAACATGATCCGACCTTGATAAACCTGCTAATTGATCGTTAAAATGAAAAGTGATGATGAACAGTGTTTAGACCAATGAATCGACACTTTGATTTTGTGTGTTAAAACTGAAATTGAATGTTGTAATAAGTGTATTTACTGTCGATTATCAACAATCAATCATTAATCTGCATCAAAATTCCTTAAAATCAACTGAATCAAATCAAATTACTTCATAACTGTCAAACCGCCATTGATGACATTTTGAGTGTTCTTAACTTTTTGACATCAAACTAATAGAATGTCTGTTATTAAGTGACAAATCAAAGTTAAAACTGAGCTAAAACATGTTAAACAACTTCATCATGCAAATGTCATATTTGTGTTCCTAAGTGTTAAACTGTTCAATTGTGAAATGTTGCATGATCATTATATTCCAAAGTTTTTATTAAACAAAATGATGAAAATCAGATTGTTAGATCAACTTAGGTGTTAAAATGATTATGTGATTGTTTTACATTACAACTTTTGTTTAAATTACTTATGCAAATTTGTTATTTATGAATGAAAAATCTAACACATGTGTCTTGTTTTTGTCAAAACAGATGGAAAATCTCAAGTTTGAACCCAAGCATAATTTGGTTGCATGTTTGGATGACTCTATACCAGAAACAGAGGGGTATAGAGACATGATCAGATTTATTAGAAGAACGAAGTATGTCTATGCTATGTGTGCAAAGCCTGTGATATATGCTAGACTCATCAAAAGTTTTTGGAGAACAGCTGAGGTTGTAACTGATGAGGCTGGAGTTTCTGTTGTTAGAGGAAACATCACAAGAGATTTACAGTTGACTGTATCTGAAGAGTCTATCAGAACAGTATTAAGGATAGATGATGACGAAGTTGGTGCTAATGATGAGCTGACAACTGCTGAGTGTCAGGCATGTTTTGTGAATATGGGTCATCCTCCCATATTTCCAAATTCGCAGTTTATTTGAGCTCGGTTGGGAAAGAAGTGGAAGTTACTATGTTATGTGATACAACAATGCATGTCTAGAAGGGGTGCTAGGTTTGATAACTTTCCTTCTGACATTGCATCCCCAATTGTTGCTATTGCTGAAAACAAGCCTTTCAATATGTCGAAGTGGATTATGAAAGGGTTTGTTTTCAATTTGGTAAAAGGCAAAAGGTTCAAGTTTCTCATGTATCCGAGATTCTTGCAACTGATGATTAATGTTGCTTATCCTATCATCAGAGAAGAAGGTTTTGCTGGAGGGATTTTATACACTGAGGACATGAACGATCTATCATATAGGAAGATGAGTATAGGAAATGTTGTAAGTGTTGAATTGTTTGACTATATGCGGGATATAGCCAATAATGTTGAGGATATTGAAGTGGTATATCATCATATATCACATGGAGAGATTGTTAATCCAGCAGATCTAGTTGATGAGGTACCTGACAATTTGTTAGATGATGATGAGTACTTTGCTCGTCATCCAGAAGATGAGAATGAGTCTAAGAATGATGAGAATGAAGGAGAAGATGAGAGTGAAAGTGATGATAGTGATGATGATAGTGGGAATGATGGAGATGATGGAAATGGTGATGATAGTGCTGAATCAGTTCCTGAGGAGGCAGAAAATGTTATGTTTGATGAACCAATAGAGATTGAGACTGAGAATGTTGAAGCTATAGAAACAATGGTGATTGATGAACATGTTGAGGTTGAGAAAGCAGTAGAAGAGATTGATGTTGAAGTTCCTAAGGAGATCACAGTGCAGTATGTTAGATCACGAAGATCAAAACCTGTGATTGATCCTATTGTTGTGAAGGAACCAAGTATAATTGAAGATGTAAATGTGCCTGAGTTAGTGGACATTGTACGAATTGCTCAAGAAGTTGCAGCTGAAGTGGAGATTGTGGCACAAACAGTCGATGATACTGAGGACTGTATGATAGTTACTGCACCAGTTGATATTGCCACATCCTCCAAAGCAGCTAAAAATATTGATGAACCAAAGGAGTCTTCACCTAAGGTTGCATCTGATGTTGATTTGAATGAAGAAGAAGACAAAGTTTTTCATTTAGAAAGGATGGTAGCCAAACTCTTAGATGCAAATGCACAATTGAAAGCATCTAACGAAAGAAAGAAGAAGAGATTAGAAGAGTTTTGGGCTACTCATCAGAAGAACTTAGACACTTTTAAGTCATTGGATGAGGATCATGAAAAGCTGAAGGATGAACATGAAAAATTGAAGGCTGATTATGAAGAATTGCAGGCAGAATGCAATACTTTACGTGCAGAAAAGGAAGTGTTGGAGAAATGGATAAAATAAGAGGAGGCTGTGAGTTTAGAATCAGATAAAGATTTTACTGTTGATGAAGATGTTGGAGTGTCTGAGACTCTGATGCGTGTAATATATATATAAAATAAATAACTAAAAACACCTAGTTTTAAATTTATAAAACCAAGACAAACTACTAAATCACACACAACCGGCAGTGGACCGGTCGAATGTAATATAGCGTACGTAAGTCCGGGTGTCGACCCACAGACTCTATATACTACGTTTAATTAACTAGACAAGACTTAACTAAACTAGACACGAACTTAAATTAAAAGATTATTTAAGGGGGGGTTTTTGCTAAAAATAGAAAGTTACTAAAAATATAAAGTTACTAAAAATGGAAAGTAGAACGAAAGACGAATTAGAAACCAGATGAGAAGAGATAAACCACCTAGACCCGACTCACTAATGCTAAGTTATTAGTTTGGTAATTATCAGTTTGACTATGGACTGGGATCGTAATATATTTACTTGACTCAAACACGAATAAGACCCTCGACCCTTCTCGAGAAGACACTTATGGCTTTCTATCAAGTTATTAAACCAACCAGTTAATTAGACTCTTTCACAATCGTCTAATAGTTATGAATTAGTACCTATTGTGATTACCTACCTCACAGTACGGAAATCTAAGGTAGTTCGAAAACACCAATTGACATTAGCAAACAAGACCGATTAAACCAAACCTAATTTAGACTCTTCACAGATATCCAAACTAGAGACCTAACCAACGAGACTTGCCAATTAACCTATCACTTCACAGTTACTAGGCTAGCGTGCACATTAATATTGACTTGCATTAAATCACAATTCCTATGAAAAGTATATATCCAATTCATAAACTAGTCAAAGAACACACAGTAAATTGACCTAACGAAACCCTATTATATGATATAGACACTCATCAAGGATTTCATGGAATTTATAATCATCAACAAGTCAAACAAAACATACACAATTGCATCAATTAAATGAAAACAAACTTTTACTAAATCATAAACAATCCATAGTTCAAACCGAAATCACCAAACATTCAAAACGTAACATTAGTTCATCATTAGCCTAGGTGGTCTAATGAAGCTTAGCCAACAATCATATCAACAAAAATAAATGCAAGTTTAATAATGTTAAACATGATAAAAAGAATCAAGAACAAAAGAACAATGGAACCCGAGAGAGCCGCGATGCAATCGTCGATCCTACGCGTTTCCGTTGCTTTAATTCCGTGTTCTTGACCTTCAAAATCCCTTTTTCCAGCCCCTTTTCGTCCTCCAAATCGTCTCCCCAAGTTGCATGAGAGGCTAGGGTTTCATTATATGTGTTTATATAGCGAACCGGGCCAAAAATCGCGAAAACAATCTGCCGAAACGTCGTCACCGCGTCACGCGGTGACGAAACCCATTTCTGGCCGCGCACCGTGACCAAGCTGACCACCAACATTCTGAGCACGCCACGCCACGCGGTGAGGAGGCTGGTTGTGGCCGCGTGACGTGGTGAGGACCACCTTATGCTCGGTTTCGTCGTTTTCTTCGGTTTCGCGTTCCGGTCCGCTCGTAACTCCGTTTCGCGTCCCGTTTTCACCTACGGATTCGATTTTCCGCGAGCTTTTCAATTCTTTATCAACATGGGACCTATGAAACATAAAAACATCAGTTGTGCCAAAATTGATATATAAACGTTACCGAAACGACACAAAATGCGATTAAACTCAACACGGGATATATGTATAATTTGTACTCTATCAGACTCCTAGGGACGTTGCAGTCTATCAAACTAGATCACAACGATCTAAGACTGTGACAGAACCAATTGTAGAATCTGTCCCTATTCCCGATGAAGTTGTTGCCGATGTCAATCTTGACAAAGCTGAGGGAAAACGTAAGTTGGATGTTGTACCTGTAATTACTAGAGAAGAGGTTGTTGCTAAGAAAGCCAGAATGGAAGAAACAGTTCAGATTGAGCCGATTCAATCTGAATCTGTAACTGAAGTCGAAGTGTCTGAGGTAGCAAAGGTGGATGAGGCTGTGAAGGAAATCGAAATCGATAAAACAGTTCAGATTGAGCCGATTCAATCTGAATCTGTATTGGTAGCTAAAGTGCCTGAAGTGGTTGAATTAGTTGAAAATGTGCAAGAAACTGTTACTGAAGAAGCATTTCAGTTTGAGCCGATTCAAACTGAAACTGCACCAATGATTAAGGCACTGGATGATTTGGATGATATAGACTTTACAGATTCTGATCCTGAAGCTAATCCTAACGAAGAGATTCCTAGTGATCTTCCAGAACGATTTGCTTATCTAGAGAAAATGAAGTATAATCCAGTTTACTTGAATGGACTTACAGTGAGTCAAATCAATGAAGAGTATGAGAAGTGTTTGAATGCACAAGATAAAGTAACTGCTGATGAAAAGGAATTTGTTGTAGAAATGGGTGAATGGACGCCTCTGCAAGAGAGTCTGAATATTGATGATTTACCTCCAGAAGAACTGTATCATCAAGATCCAGAAGAAATGTCAAGTAGAAACATGCGTGAATGGTTGAGTTCGAGGAACTATCCATACAAGACGTTGAAGAGACTGAAGCATGAATCGCTGAAAAAGATTGTGGTAAGTTTTATGAAGACTAAGAAGATGCATAAACGGATGTTTTTCTTGGACTACAACAATCCGCAGTACTATGAATTGACAAAGAGATTTAAAGTGCTTGAACCCAAAGAGATACCGCTGATGGCTTTACCAATTGATGCGCATAAAAAGAGAAAAGAGCTTATCGACATGTTTCCGAGTGAGATGAAGTCTTACAATATTCCAATGGATGTACGAGAATCATGGTATAAATCTGCCACAGCAGGTGATGTGGTTAGATAACTGCTGAGTAAAGGCCAGTCTGTTGCTGAACTGCTTGATTCTATGATCGTGCCGGAAAAATCCAAGAATGTGAAGATCATCGCTTGGAAATATGATGAGATTTTTGACGCATTTCTGATCAAGAGGGTGAACGGGTTATGTGATGTCTTTCATTATTACTCGAGTATATTCAAGCTGCCTGTGCAAGATCTGAAGGAGTTACATAAGCTAAGATTGATTAATCACACGCGAGCAGAGCGTGGTGATAAATGTGCTATGCTTTTGGATGCCGGGATTAGTCGCATGCCAAAGTATTTAGAGTTCAGAGGGCAGCAAGAAGATAAAATTTATTTGGATTCGAAGAAGAAGAAACAAAAGAAGTTGATCATGCGTGATATGTATTTGGAAGAGTTTTCAGATGAATACTTTGATAAAGTGACGAATCCGGGTTTGAAAGTGATTGATGGTTCACAAGCAACGAAGCCAATTCTTAAGTTTTTCTACAATCAGGAGACTTATGAATTGAAACTGGTGCGTAATTTGGATGATTGGGATCAGGACATGATCACACTATTTATCACGTTTGAGCTGAAGCTGCTACATCCATCTTACATCGATCATCTGCGAAATTACACAATGGAGAAGTGCAAAGATCCAATTGCTGAAGCTGACCGAAACTTGTTTGTGGTAATGATTGAAGTGATTGGTGCTGCAACAGAGAAAATTCGACTAAGGAAGGCATTACTCAATTCTAACCTTGTGAGAGTTTATATTCCAGAGATTGAATTTATGTGTGTGACTGCGAAGGGTACATTAGAGGTGCAAGCCAAAGGGCAAGAAATGCCATATGAATTTTATGCTAACATTGATTTTGCAGGTCTAACTCTTGATACTCTGAAACGCATGAATGCCTGTACCATCATCACAAACGAATCAAAGCCGAGACAAGGAAAGATTGCAGAAAAGTTCAAGTCATGCATAGAAGAAGCTTTAAAAGAACAGGAAGAATACAAAGGAAAGCAGTTGCTGGATGTTAAAGACGAACCAGAAGATTGGTGAGAGATTGATGCTGAAAGAGCAAGTGTTGAAAACTGAAGATTTTGTTGAAGTCCAAAGATAAATCTTAGGGGGAGTACTGTTAGGGCTTATTTCTGTTTAAGATTTACTTTGTACTTTGTTTATACATTTTGTATAGTTTAGGGTTAATTTTGTTATTTTCCCTAATGTATTGTTGCATAAAGCATGTAGTAAGAGAATGCTAGAGAAAGAGTCTAGATCACAATTACACGTTAGAGAGAGAGTTAACTTTGTGTGATTTACATTCTCCTGCATTTTGTACTACAACTTTGCTTTGATCATCAATACAAAGAGAATTATTAAGTAATGAATTGTGTTGCTGATTGAACTGTGTCTGTGTACTAATCATTCTGATCATTGAGCGATATCGATCCAATTGAACCTATCACATACAATTTGACACTAGCCGTTTCTAGAGCAACAGAGAGGTGATTTGGAGATAATCGAAGTTTGGGAAGCAAGAGTAAAGCTTTGGATCATTGGAACGTTCGTTGTCATCAGTTTCGGATTTTTATTCTCTACAACTTTAAACTACTTTGCAATATTGATCATGTTTAACTTGAATTCAGAATGTTTTGTTACTTTTACTTGAGTAGCTAAACTTATCATACTACCTAGAAGTTGACTACCTAGAAGTTGAATGTTTGTTGATTTTGACTTGAATTCGGTTGTCTTTATGGTTGATGAATTGATTACTAGTTTTATTTCATGTTTTTAACATATTGAATGTGTGTTGATAAATAAAGCATTAATTATTATTACTTAGCTATGTTCTTACGTGAATTGTGTGGTTTAATTATCATAGGTTTTCTCGTAGCTAAGTCACTTACCTTGTGTTTTTTTATTTACGTAACGAATTGGTAGACGTGGTAATCATTAGAACCAGTAAAGTTTGTTAATTGGAATTTGCTTCCTTTTCTTTTGTTGTAAATCCTAAGACAATAAAAAAAATTGAATAATCAAAAAACACAAAAGCAATATGAAATATATAAATGGATACGTTACCCGAATCACCAAAAAGCCAATCCCGACTGCATATCAATGATTCAACAGCCTTTGGTCTCATTGAGCTACGATATTGATCAAGAATTCTTCCACCAATACTAAAACAAGCTTCAGAAGCAACAGTTGATATGGGAATAGACAACACATCTCTTGCCATTTATATCGAGGATCCCAGGCACAACTAGTACAAGACTAAATTCAACCTGGTATTTGTTAAACTTAACAAACATTTGTTCCGCTATTTGCATCAAAATATTGTCCGAACTTTTGGAAGCTTCAATTAGTTGCAGCGGAATACGGAACATGTGAGAAAAATATAGATTAGATGTAGTGTAATATGATCTAGAAAAGGCTTTAGTTGTAACATCTCAGTGAAACCGCACCATGATATTGTCCGCTTTGACAACGACTTTCCCTCGGGCGTCCGCCCCTAATGGTTTTAAAACGCATCATAGTAGGGAAGATTTCCACCCCCTTATAAGGCAAGCTTTACTCTCCTTCCCAACCGATGTGGGATGTTATATTAGTTCTCATGGTCAAAGATTTCAAGAAAGTTATTAATAGTTTGGATTCTTTCCCCCTCCTCTGAAGATGGACAACTCTTGAAGTTTGAATCACTTAACTGCAATTGACAAAAAGAAACTTGATAAAACGAAGCACTTGAAAGCATTCTATATGTAGAATTCCACCTTGTAGGAACATCTTGAACCAAACCTTTTTTTTGGTCGATGACCGCTCTATACATTTCCTGAAATTAACTTTTCTTATTTGTGATCCCTTTATATACTTAACACATTCTTTTACTTTGTCAACGACTTCATTAAAACTTGAGATCCTCTTACACAATTAATTTCAAAATGTGTGCAAAAAATCTTTTGTGAAACAAAACACTATCATACACTAAACCATCCTTTCGCTTTAATTGAGATCGAAGAATATCAACACAACTATCATTCCCAAATGCATTATCTAGTGTGAGAGAAAATAGTTTCTTATCAATACCCCCAAAAAGCAACCAAAGTGTGGATTTTATCAATTAAAGAAACCCCATTGAGGAGGCAAATATGAAAAATTTAGAATTTTCTTATGTAATACTCATTCACTATCAACAAAATGTGATGTCAAACTATGTAGCCATCTGTAACTATAGATCTCCAAGCATCAGACGTCAAACAGATTCGACCAGGACATTCACTTAACTCATTTTTAACCTTAGTAACTAATGAAGCATGAATTTTTTACATCTGAGCTTGTAGTGTGCCTACTAAAAAATTGAAACTTTTGGTTCCAAATACTTTATCAGATCTGTAATGTCTTCATACTCCACAAACTGAATAGTAAATCATATCTAATAAGTGCATGAACAAACATCTCCCTAAACTTATCTTGATTAGATTGACGATTTCTAGAAAGAAGTGAACCTTCAGTAGTAGAAAGAAAAAAACTGACTAATGTCTTTAGTTGTCATCTTCACACACTTTTGTATGTGTCTTCATACAATAATGTGCCTTGTTTCCTTTCAGCATTAAAGGGCATTCCACACTTTTTGCATTTGCACATTAAGTATTCTCTTGGTTTTGAATCTAGAACTTCAAAAAACCTCCATATTTTATATTTAAACTTTTTTTTCTTTCCAACCATAGATGATGAAGTATTAGAATTCAAAGATTCATCATCATCAAAATCATCATCATCAACAACAATAACTTGTTCCTTGTTCTAATTATCCATGACAGGTTCTGTAAAAATATGTTTCAAAGTTATTAGCATCTAAATTTCAATAACAGTAGCAAACTTGCATGAATCAAAACAAACTTAATTGATATAAATTTCCAGTAACAAACTTGCACTCGTAAACTATACGTGAATCAAAATTAAGTTCAAAGAAAAACTTGAAAAGAGAAACGTGCGATAATAAGCATATACCTAAACTGATATGAGCCTTGAAAATAATCCCCAGCTTGATACATATATATACTCATTCGATTGATTAAACTGATTCTTCGAATAGGTTGCAGATTGAAAAATGGTGATCCGTATCATATTCACTCACTACTAGATAAAAGAAAAATTTGCGATAAACATTTTGTCACAACATTTTCGCAAAAGCAGTTTTGCGACAAGTTTACAACGCTTTCCACTTTGTCGCAAAAAGCCTTGTTGCAAATCTTTTGTGACAACTTTCTAACAGAGCGTGCGACAACTTTGTGACAAACTATTTACAACAACCGTCCAACAACTTTTTGACAAAAGTTGCGACAAGGTTGTGACAGGTTACGCTTTTTTTTTAAACAATATTGCGACAGCCTTCCAACAAAACCTGCGACAGCTTTGTGACAACTTTTTTTACGACAACATTCCAACACCTTTTTGACAATATTTGCGACACCGATGCAACAAGTTATTAATTTAGTGTTTAAATTTTTGCACTTTTTTGCAACAATGTTGCGACAAAAGTTGCAACATGATGTGCTCTTTTTTACAACATATTTGCGACAAAACTTACTAATAGAAAAAAAATATAAAATTCAACTAATCCACTTTTTAAAACCTGATTGAAACTTAATACAGTCACTACATTTAACCACAATGTAAATCCAATAAAAAAAATACACAATTTAAACCCAACTAGAAAAAACCACAATCTAAATCCAACTACATAACTACAATCTAAATCCAAAACAATATCCAACAATACAATAACTAGCCTAAACTATGGTCAATGATTGTCAGGATTAATACCCAATTGTTTAAGCATAGAGGCCATTTCTTGTCGCACTTCCTCTCGTAATTCTTGTCGTATCTCCTCTCGCATTTGTTGTTGCATCTCTTCTCGCATGTTTTCTTTAATCTCATCAACTTGTTGTTGCACCTCATCCCGCATTTGTTGTCGGAACTGCAAAAATATATATGAAATAATTTGATTAGTATTGGTATTAATAAGAATGATAATTCGTTTTAATCACTTATAATCTAGAAAAAAATACAATTAGGATTGAGGGAAAAGTTATCAAAATTCCTATGTACATTCAAAAGCCCAAAACTTTTTAAAGCCAAAATTATTGACTTGAGTTTTAAAAAACTTTTAAATACCAACAATCCATAATAGTAGCAAATACTCAACAATGATATTCAATAGTGAACAACATCAAATTATAGTCCATAAGGTGACTACATAAAAGCTATAGCAACAATTTTACATCTAAAAATAAAGATGAAGATGAATCATTCAATTTGTTGTGATTTTGAATAAAGAACACCTATTACAAGAAACTAGAAAGATTACAATTCAGAATACATATACATCAAGCTAACGTTGTTTTTTTAGCTTAAATCTCGTATAATGAAGACGAAGAAGAAGAAACCATTGATTCTTATTATATAGATATTAAATGATGAAGAAATCATAAAACAATACTTATAACCTAAAGCATCCTAATAAACTGGTAACATATGAGAACCTAGCATTTTCATTATACAAACATATTTATATAGGCACACATTCATGGCTAAATATAACAATAAAAAAACTATTTAAGTAAATTACCTCTTGTTGTGATTTTTGGAGTGCAACTTGTGTTAGTCCCGACATGAAGGGTGCAGACTCTTTCCCTGTCACAACAAAATAAGGATCTGATGATCCTATCCCATACAACTCTCGGCCCTCTCCCGTACTATCAACCCAACAATCATAATCACCCACTGGATGTTGTGTTTTGTTTTTCCCATGTTTATCGATCATCTTTCTACAGTATGCCTCCTGCAATTTGTAAAAAATATAAGCTCATTAATATATTGAAAATTAATACAATAGTTATGTACCATATTTAAATATAACCCACATAAATTTCCTTCGATCGTTCAGTGCAAAACCGCATCCCTTCCGGGCTGTCATCAAACTGCTCAGCCCTATATAGTGCTTTTGACTCCTTATCGAGGTGTGTTTCTAGGAACAGTTCACACATTCTAACCGGTCGTCCCAATTTCTTTTCCTACAATATAACGTAAAATGTAAAATATAAGTGGTAATAGTATAAAAAACACTTAGTATAATGTAAATATAACTAGATTACCAAGCGGATACGGTGCTCGTCATATCCAATCGATCCGCCAGTGTGCCTTGACATCATACCAGAGCTATCAGTGCTATTCCTATTCTTACTCCCTCTTTCCGATGATTTAGCAAACTCCGGAGAGTTAAAATACTATGAACAGTAACAATTGACTTGTGATAACATAACTAAAATAATACATATAACAAAAGAACAATAATGTGTAGTTAACTTGCCTACCTCGCACAACTTAACCCATAAGTCACGATGCCATAACCGAGGTGGAAAAGAACGCATGATGTTGTAGTTAAATTGCTTAGGTGGAATATTTTTGCCGGCTTGTTTGGCTAAATTTCTAGATTCAACTTTCGCTCTATACATGATGCCTCTATAAAGATCTGACGCCGCGTTGTTGAATCCTTCCTTAACGAGTAAGTCATCATCCTGATCCCATCTACAAATAGACTGTAAAATAAAAGATGTAATTAATAGATATTAATCACAATTTAATATATATTTATTTGTTGGTGTAACTATGTGTTAATATTATGTGAAATCCATTCATGATAATGAGCTTTCAAAGATACAATTTGTCAATTTTCAGCACCATCTACATAACACGTGTTATGAAACATGTCAAGTTGCAACTAGTTATAAATTGATATATTACCTTATATTTCTCAAACATAGTGTCCTTTACTTCTTTAGGGACAAGTGAGTAACGTGGCCAAGGTCCCTCAAGATGTTGTTCAAGTATTTTGGTGATTGTCCTATGAGCCTTACCATCAGCAAACCTACAATTTTATAATAAACACACATGTATATTTATATAAAAAAATTAACATTGTAAATTTAAAAATAAAAAATACATTTTCCGACTCGTCTTATATGGAGCCTTTGAGCGGTATAGTGAGCCGTATGATCTGTATTCGAGCCATCGTGGGAGGGACGAGAAGGTGTATCCGTGTCAAGCTCATCATCGGAGTCCTCGTGTCCCCGTATATTGGGATCCATCATATCCCTCAGATCCCTCCCTATGTTGATACACTCCATCGGTATCGGCCATAGCATCACCATCAACCGCACGACTAGAATTGATGTCATATCCACGACAAAACGTCGCACTTAACCGGGGGCTAGTCTCTAAGTGATGTCCACGAACATAACTAGGTGATGAACCATCATCACCAACACGACTAGTATTGCGACTGGATCCGTGGCTTAAACCCTTTCTCAAATCAAGACGGGTATCTGAAGGTCGTCCACGACCTAACGTCGCGCTTAACCGAGGGCTGGTCTCCAACTGACGTCCACGACCACGACTAGATAAAGAACCCCCATGAGAAAGCGGGACACGACCACGACTACTTGACATAATGTACCTGCATTTAGTTAAACACTAATAATTAGGTAGACAACATAAGACTTAACGAACCATATGATAGAAAACAATATAAAATGCACGTACCATATAAGAAGTATCCAGTTCAAAAGCAATGAATTCAATCGTAATCAAAATCAATTTACGATTTCAAGCATACAATAGTAGGTTCAAAAGTTTCATTATTTTATGATTCCAAGAATGAATATGTTCAAAACTTATATCATGTTTCATGTGTATATGGCTTCCCTGTAAAGGGATTATGTAAGAAACTATTTATGCACATGTGGATTCTGCTTTTACAAATATGTTTAGAGTTCTCTTATTATATCATTGTATGTATTACTTAGGCTTCAGGTAACAAAAATTAAGATAAAATTTAAAGTTACTACAATAAACTACATCTCAAAAATGCACTTTCAATGATTTTGATTGTGATCCATTTACATGTAATTTAATGAGTTCATATATTACATGTAGTAATAATATAATGCTATATTGTTAATTTAGTTTATGCCATCTCTACATCTACATTGGCTGTTGTTAGAAGGGCAAAAGATAAACAGCATGCCTCTGTACATAACATAAATTAGAACATAAACTTATCAACGACACATCATGAATCTGTGAACTAAATTATACACTATGGCTTATTTACGGTTTTGATTTGAGTCATTTGACCAACTAATTTTGATCAATTATACACCATGTATCAATTAATCACTAAGCATATGATACAATATGGTTCATGCCTCATTATGATTTTGTAATTGTTGGACCTGAATTGTAGTCTAATATTATCAACACAGTCAAAGTCAACAAAAGTCAACTTCAACGGTCAAAGTCAACGCAAAAGTCAAGACGACGCGTTCGGGGCGAAGATTAGAGACAAGACGTTGAAGGCGACGGAGTTTTATTGTTAATAAATATATTTTGTGTCAACAAAATATATTTAATCAGTTTCGTCATTTTAAGTATTTTATGTAATATATATATTTTGTCTTTATAACAAAACTAGGTTTAATACCCGTGTATACACACGGGTGAGTTAACACCCATGTATACACACGAGTTGAATTATAAAATAAATTACTTATGTTTAAGTAACAAACATTTGATCACAAATTAGGATTAATTAAAATGAAAAATCTAACCATACTCATTAATAACTAAATCATTGTCAAGTGTTATTCACAAAAGAAAATCATGCACCATTTGAGATTTGACCTTATGACTTTCATGTTAGATGCGTAAGTTTAACCACCAAACTTATGATTATTTTTGTTATTTCTTCAAAACAAATAATATGCTATTTAGTTTCTTTTTTGTCATTTTATTTTAATATCAGTTTTTTTATATATTATTTTTTATTAGATATCATTAACATTTTTTTGTAATGCATTGGTTATTAATGGTAAAATTATAAACTCAACAATTTGATAATGCAACATAACATATAGCTTGCCCACACGTGTTTATTTAAACTTATTCCAATATTAAGAAGTTATATTTTAAAAAAGATATACAAAAATTAATCATTCCAATAGTAAGAAGAAGAAATATAGTCTACCCACATGTGTTTGATTTAAACTCATTTCAATAGTAAGAAGAAATATTTAACAAAAAGAAAATAAAAAAAACAATTTTAAGTTGATAAAATATGTAAAAGAAACATCATACGGGAGTCATAATATATGTAACTATCGAATAAAAGTTTAAAAATTTGATAAAACCACCGTATAAATAAGCGCCATCATACATTTTAAGGTAAGTAATGGTCAAGGTTTACTAACCATTAACCACAATATAAAGTTTAACCATAAAATATTCCTTTTTATGAAATGCTTAAGTTTAATCAATAAACCTGACTACCAACACGTTAAAACTCTTCTCATCACTAAATTTCTGCTACCAAAGTCAACAACATAGATATTAAAATGTAAATTATAGAAAGATATAGTGTATATAAAATCTTTAACATGCTATTATGTTTTAACTTTCCTCGTATATAGTCTTTAAACCAAGATACAAACACACTCAAGAGATATTATATTCTATTTCACAAGCTTCTGGCTATACAAATCATCATTAACCTCCAACAAATGAACTGACAGGGTCATATTGGCCATCACCAAATACCTCTAATGCATATTCAAAAATAAAATCCATATTGCCTACTTCTTCAAGACCAAATATAAAATAATACATGTCTATATTATTGTAAACAATATATTAAAACCTAAACTCCATTTGAAAACTTAAACCAATAAAATTGCTTGTAACCAACATGTATTTTTTGCTCCCTTTCTTTAGTTTATGACAACGTGTATTCACAAGTATTTGTGTGATAATCAATTATGGTCCATCTTAATTAATGACATGAAATTTATGTTTTCATTTGTCATGAGTGGTGGTTAATGTTTTTTTTCTTTTACGTTTCAACCGACAACATAAAAGGTTCAAGTGAATACGCGTATGAAAAAAGGCATCGCAACAAATGCAATCACAAAACTTTTTGTGCAACCATGATAGTCGAGCGAAATCATCTTGCACAACATGCGAGAGAATGAAAATACCTAGTTGGTTTAAAACACAATTTGCAAATTTAAAAGGGCTAACATTTAAACATTTAAAGATCTGGAAAAAAACAATTGAAATCAAGCAAACAGCTTCTTAAACGAAGGTAGGATAACAAACAAATGAATAGTTTGTTTCATGATTAAGAACACAAAAACAAAGTAAAATCCATAGTAGGATAACCGACAAAGACGACATTGTATTAAGATTAGATAACAAAGCTTCAACAAAGCAAGCATACAAAACAGATGAATAACAAACAAAGATTCTAATGCACTAAGATTAGATAACAAACCTTCAACAAACGCAGGCTGCAAAGTTGCTTCATCTTTACAAGTTTTGCTTCTAATTGGTTATGTTGTATTGCTTTGATTACACTACCTCCTCCGGTTGCCGCAAGTTAAATGATTATTAAAGTAAAAACATAGCTATAACACACTATAAGTACAAATGTACAATTGATAAAGCTTTAATCCTTCATGATTGATAAAAAAAATGACTTCAACTGAAGTTTTTATCTCAAGTTATTCAAAACCATCAACATGTTCATAAAAACAAAATCCATTATCACTTTAGAAAAAAAAAATGACAATGACAGTGTGGTTACCTGCCATCGATCCTTCCTGTTCAAAGCACCAAAAGCAATAGGGGCTTAATTCTGAAAAAGATATCCCGATATATATAAATTGAAGTAATTTCATAAAACTATCAAACAAACCTATATTACACAAAGAAAACACTAACCCACGATCAAGATCAAAATCAAAATCTTGGAAATTGACATACAAAACTGTTTTGTTTGTTTCATCAAACAACATCCACAAGTAATTTTTTTTAGTTAATATCATCACATACATCAACAAATTCGCATATGTCTTTCAACGAACTCTATAGCCACTATTTTCTCTTCTTAAATCAAACACAAAGGTATATGCATACTGAAATATGAAATTGAATAGGGTACATAATTATTTAAACCCTAAACAGGGGTATTTTACAAAATGAAAAATCTCTATAATACCTGAATTTGGAGATTTTAAGAGTTGATGATAACCAATTTTGACCTAACTTATCTTATGGTTAAAGTGACATCAATCAGGTTACTGAAGAAGATAGCTTACAATTTCCCTTGACCGAAGACAACTCGTATGTAATCCACAGAATCAATATCTTCCAAATCGGATTTTCTAATTTTGAATGAAAATAAACTTAACTTCTTCATATTTTCTGTGATTTCAATTATCGATTTTCTAATTGAATAATACGAAAGCTTAAAGGAATCAATCGAACGCTTCTGTTTAGGTTAAAATATACTTACCTTGTCCATGTGATTTGATTGTCTTGATTTTAGAAAGAAAAAGAGCTGGCCAAACCTTTATCCATGTAATTGAAGAAAATGTTATTGTTTCCAAATATGATTCATCAATTACTGCCCAAAATTCATCAACTCATACCGCCTAATTCATCAATTGCCGCCCAAACACAGTTTCCCCCTCAAAAATACCGCCCAAATAGGCTTGATGGCCTCCCCTAAAAACTTAGAATTATTATATAGATATATATTAGACTAAACATTAAGGTTTTATTGGTATTATTTCCATTTGTCATGTTTTAGTCTAAGTTTAGGGTTCTAATTGTCATTAGTCCAAAATGTCATTAGTCTATAAATAGTAAATGGCAATTAGGGTTTTAGGAGGCTTGAATGAGTCATTGATTGGGGGTTTCCACTTTGTAATATCTTATGCAATCAATACATGGATCAAATCTGAGTTTTTTATTATGTTCTTCAAGTGTTCATATCATCTTCATCAATATTTTACCATTTTGATCCAAAATCTTCAGAAGTTACTGATTCAATAGTGTTATGGAACCAACAATTGGTATCAGAGCCTAATAGAGATCCAATTTGAGTCATGTTATTGAAGATTTACTGCTGTTATTGAAGATTTATGAATAAATTTTAGAAGCAGTAGAAAGGGTTTTAGAGTGAGAAAGTAGATCTGGTGGGTTTTAGAGAGAGAAACCAGATCTGATTTCAAAAAATCATCAGATCTACATCAACCAACATAAAATCTCAGCAAAACAACAACATATTTGTGATCTACAAGCTGAGATCTACAAGAAAAGAAGAATTCATCAGATCTGAAATTTTCTCTCACACACAGTGTGTGTGTTCTTGGTGTTCTTCAAATCTTCAAATCTGCAAGACCAGCGAATCTAGTTAATATCTGAACGAAAGTTCAAAATTTTGAGCGAATCTATACCAAGCATTTGCATAGATTCGCCCGTAGTTCTTAGCGAACCGATAAGTTCGCCCGACACTTTGTAAGCCGGCGAACCTATATGTTCTTGCAACACTACCTTGCAAAACCATATAGATCTGAGCGAACCTACCAATTCTTGACATTTTTCCTGCACAAACAATCAACAAAACCAAACCATCATCAAGGAAAAAACCATCTATACCATCATCAAACACAACCTAACCATTTCTTTTCTTTCTTTAACCAAAACTCATTTCCAAACCATACCCATAACCAAAGAAAATCTTACAAAAGTCCAGATCTTAAACTAATTACCAACTCATCTATACCCACATTACCATAACCTAACCAAAACCAAACACTACTATAATACACAAATACAACCAATCCAAAAAAATATATATACAAAAAAAAACATAAACAGATCTGCTTCAACATAAAACAAACCGTAACCTACCCTCATCTCATAACCTACTGCCGTAACCACTACCACATCACATCCTAACCATTTCGTTTTTCTTTAAACAAAACCCATACCCATACCCATCCACCACCATAACAGATCCGTCAACCATCACCATAAAACTCGACCATAACTGGTCCATCTCCAACTTCTTATCGTTCAAACAAAAAAAAAGGTAGAAGAAAGAAACAGCAGTTTGTGTGTGTTGTAACCTGTTGTAACTATCTCGTTTCCGGTGAACACAAAAAAAAACGAAGGTTGTTTGTGGTGGTCTCGGGATCGATCAGAAAGTGATGTTGTGTTCGTGTTGTTGCAGCTAACAGAAAAAGGAAGAAGATCAGTGTGCTGAAAGTGTGTTCGTATGTGTTTGGTTGTGAAAGAAAAGAAGCAGCCGGCTGTTTTAGTTAGAGAGCAGTTGTTGTGTAGGTGTTTGAAGATTTTTTTTGTGTTTCTTGAGAATGAACAGAAGAGCAGCAGCAGCAGATCATTGAAGATTGTTGTTGTGTTCTTGAAGTTTGTTGTTTTTGTGTTGGTTAACAGAAATTTAAAGAGAGAGTGGACGAGAGAGAGAGGAAGTGTTGGTGGAGTGATGTTGTTTGTTTGATGAAGAAAGAAAGTGAAAATGTTTGTGTGTATGTAAGTTAGAGTGAGATCGAGAGAAAGAGTAGGTTGTGTATGTGTTGATGTTATGTACTTGTGATTGTTGAGAAGCAGCAGCAGATTGAACAAGATTTGTGTTTGTGTTTGGTGTTGTTGTTTTAATTACAAAGGAAAAAGAAAAACTAGGTGAAACATGAGAGAGTGGAAGTGATGTTGGTGTGTATATGTTGATGTTTGGTATAGAGGAGCGGCTGATTTTTTTTAAAAATCAATTAGGGTTTCTCCACAAGTACAACAAATCAAATGGGCAATTGATTAATTTGTGGGCCAGGTCATTTAATTTAAATTCGTTTTGGGCATAAGTTTTTATTGTTTTAGGTCATGATCGTTCGAGTGGTCGTAAATTTTTTTTTAACAAACGTCTTATTAATGAACGAGTAGTATTAGATACTATTCTTTTGGCCGGGAGTTAGTGTTTTAAATTTTGGGCCGTGTTGGATTCGATTCGTTTTATGCTGGCTAGGTTTTATTATTGTCACTCTTTCGGCTTACGTTTTGTCAGTTGAGACCAAAATATTTTTGATAATGGCCCGGTATTATTATTGTTATTCAGTGGGCTTAATTTTGGTCAGTTGAGAGGAAAATATTTTTGTCAGTTGGCCGAGTATTAGTTGTTACTATTCTTTGGGCCAATTTTTTGTTCAGTTGAGTGGAAAATATTTTTGTCAGTTGGCCGGTTGTTTATTTTGTCAATCTTTGGGCCAAAATTTTGTCATTTAAGTTGAATGATTTTTGTCAGTGGTCGGGACTTTCTAAATTTATTTTTAGGCCAAATTTTGAACGGGTTATCGATTAAAAAAAATGGCTTATGCAGAACTTTTTAAATCTTTCGAATCTGATGATCTCACAATGGCACAAAGCCGATTTGATAATTTTGCAGTTTTAAAGAATGAAAGGATGACTGAGTTTCTCGATCGATTTATGATGGTGGCAAATAACCTGAAGAAGCATGATCCAGAACTTGGAAATCATGAACGGGTTAAGAGATTGCTTGATTCTCTCCCACCAGAGTGGAGTTCACATGGAAAATCGATTAGAAGAGAAAGAGGATTTACTGATTACAAACTGGTGGAGGTGATGGACATATTAAAATCTTTTGATGATAAAGATGAGAAAAATGATGAAGGAGAGAAGGAAGCAGAGGAAGAAGAGATGCTGAAAGGAAAGGAAGAAATCAATCATGCTTTAATTGCTAAAATTGTTGAGGAGTCTGCTCATGATGATAACTATATTGATTGCTTCGATCCTTTCAAAGAATTCTATTATGAAGATGGTGAAAATTTTGATGAGGTTGTTGATGAGTTGAAAGTGGTAAGGGATGAAGAAGTTCGAGATGGTATTGATGTGAAGCTGGTGTCAAAACTGAAGTTCAAACAGATGTTATTGTTCAAGGACATCTGGGTCAGGAAGAGATAATTCAGTCTGGGTTGGTTTGTGAAGCTGATGACAAGAAAGAAATGAGGGTTTTTGCTACTGTTGATCATGAGAAGAAGAATGCTGAAGAACAAAAGCTTAACATGGAAGCTGTGATTGAAAGAGCCAAGCTTGAAGCTGTGGATGAGTACAAAAGGAACACTCCTTATTGCCAGTATGAACGTGCCCTTGCTGCTGAAAAACTGGTAATTGGTCTTCCTTATGAAGTTGTAGAAGATATGTGTTCATCTGCATGCAAAATTCGTTTAATTGGCATATACAAAGCTAATAAATTGTTAATGTCAAATGAAAACGAATTAAAGAGAACTAACAAAGAGCTCAAAGTGAATGAATCAAAATATTTTGTCAAATTAAGAGAAGCTTTGAAAGAAAATGAACATTTAAAAAGAACTCTTTTAGAAAAGAACTATGAAATAAATTATTTGACTGGACAAGTCACGCTTGCTGAATTTGAAACAAGAAAGCTCAAAAATAAAATGGAACAATGGACAATTGCAAGCATGAAAAGAGAGGAGTTATGGAAGAAACAAAGGGGGGCTAGAATTAAGACTGGGTTGGGTCATGAGGATAAGGCTTTTGTATATCCTCCTCCCAGCACTTACTGTTACTCTCCTACACCAACTCCACACCCGACCAATGAGTTGATTCATGAAATAATTCAGAAAGATACTGATAGTTTGTAAGCAGGATTGGAGAATGTAAATCTTAAAGAGGTGCGAGATGATTATGATTCTTCGATTGGTATGGGATATAGTAAAACGGGTACTGACAGTCAAGCTAATGATTGCTCAGTTCCTGTTGTTTCTAATCCTGTAACGGTTGTTACTTCTAATTTTTTTGATAAGTTTAAAGTAGGTGAAATTCCTACGTTTGAGCCTGTTAGGAATGAGAAGGAAGAGTTAATTCAGGAATCACATAATCATCAAGCTCCAATCACATCAACACACTCAATTCCCATCAATCAAGATCCGTTGGAAGCAGAGCTACTTATTGAAGATTGGACAAGTTCAGATGATGAATCAAAGACAAAGGAGAGTCTCGGAGATTCAAAGATCAAGATGTCATCTGCAACTGTCAAATCTGAAATGCTTCCAAAACCAAAATCAAGACAAGTCCGGATCTCAGTTCCAGCTGCAAAACAAGTCAGTCATCCATCAAAAGCTCAAAAGAAGAAGCCTTCACCTCTGTCAATCCTATCTCAAGTTTGTAAAAGACTTGAGAACAAGCAAGTGAAGATCTCATCTCTCATCCGACAAACCACAACTCAACAAAAGAAGCCACAAGTTTGTTCCTCTTTCACTGCTCAACATAAGAAGCCGCAAGCCTTCCAACAAGTTGCATCAAGCTCGAAGAAAGCCCCACCCCCAGCTAATCCACACGGGTCAGTCAAGCATCAAAAGCCATTCAAGGCTTGCTTCAAGTGTGGAAAGGATGATCATGTGCTCAAGAAATGCCCAAAAGTACATGCTTCGGACGGTAAAGGCAAACAAATTTGCTTCTCGGGATTAGAGTCTAGAAAGAATCCTCCACATGGTAAAGGTAAACAGGTTTGTTTCTTTGATTTTCAAGTTAATAATCATACATCTTTGAACGGTCGGATGACGAACATTCCATCCCCACCTTCTCATGTGAAGCCGGTTTCACATGATTCAAAGATGAATATGACAACATCATCAAACCCAAATACATGTTCCTTGGGGCTTAAACAGAAAATGATTTCCAAATTTAACTCTGTCAAATCGAAAATGTTTGAACCTAAACAAATTTGGCAAATTAAAAAGAAAGAGGAAAAGATAAGTGATACAAAAACTCGTTGTGTGTTTAAACAGGTGTACTACGCTGATGAAAACAGAACACCCAGGACTACGATGGCCTGGGTTCCCCTTGCTAACTAATCTGTTAATGAGTGCAGGAACATTTCAGGAGGACTGTTAGTAATCCGGTTTACTGACAGAGAATGTTCCTTATTCAAATTTGAGGCGGAATAAACAGGTCATGGTTTTGGTATCTTATCCACATTCTGGATCCTTCTTTGATTTACACGTATCTAATTTCACAGCCACTGCATTTTTCTTGATATCTCATTTATATTCTTTTGATATATGGAAGGCGTTTCTTTCGTAATTTCTATTTTATATATTGTAGATAGTTAAAAAAAGGGATTAAAAATTTCAATTTTCCTGGGGGAGCCTAACATTTTTACTTGTATTTTTGATCAAGTTTTCACATCCTTTTGAGGTCGCTCTTGTGTCTTTAAAAATTTCAATATTGTGCTGAAATAGAAATTTTAGGGGAGTAATATCAAAAATGAATATCTTTTGTCCAAAATTCGTTCTGTGTAAATATTTTGTGTCTTTTAAAGGTTTCAGGTTAGTATGGAAAGCACCTAAAGGAGGATGTTGATTTGTGCAATGATGTGTCAATAGGCTCAGCCCGAATACAATTAAACAACAATTCTGTGATCAAACTAAGTTCAAGAACTCGGAAATGAGGATTATCTCCTTGACATGATTGGCCTGCACAAAGTTACAAGTCCTTGTCAGAAATGGGTTGAGAGTGTCAAATATTTGCTTTGATTTTCCCAAAACATCCCAAATCACCCACACCCTAGCCCTGAATTGAGTTTCTAGTTAGCAAAACAAAATAAAAAACTGCTAGTGTTGTTCTTCAAAAAAGCCTCTGAGTGAGTTACTTGTTAATTCCTCAGAATGTATTGAGTCAAAGTGCTTAACTCCTCTGCTATACGGAAGTATTGACCTGGAGTTGGTGGATCTTCTCTGTTATAGTCGGTATAGACCTGAAGATTCACCGAGCATGCTCAAATGATTATATCCTCTGTTATACGTCAGTATAGACTTGGAGCTCTAATCATTTGAGTTTCCCAAATAATAAGTCGCAGTGTGTTCAAAAGAATCATTGTTGACAAGCTCCACTCCCAAAAATGCAAAAATGCAGAATGTCAAAAGAGGCTCATAAATTGATCAATATTCAAAATTTGATTCATGAAATTCAAGCAAAGTCAATCATATTGCTCTATAAACCCTGATGATAGGACAAGTTTCTTTACCAAGATGTCTGTGGGGACCGAGTTGCATGAGTTTCTTCAAATCGAACCTAAAACATGATAAGACCATCACAGATTGTTTGTTGAAAGGAACAAGTCATGGGTTTAAATGGACAAACATATTGACAATCTTGCCAAGTCTATGTTTCTCTGGATGGTTGCTCGAAACGCATTATCTGATATCCTTTTGTGAAGTTTTTATTTTTATTTTGTTTTATGTTTGGATTCTTGAGTCTTGTTGGTCATGTGTGCCTTATGGGATGTGTTCACTTTGTCTAAAATATTTGTGATCTTGTCGGACTCGTCCTCTCATTTCCGAATTTTTAATTTTTAATTAAAAAAAAACCAAAAAGATTTTTAATTTCAAATTATTTTCAAGTCTTCCATATTATGCTATTAAAATGTTATCTTTTTCACATGCATTTCACGGAAAATTGCACACACAAACGAACACGGGTTCGCTTGTCTTCATACACAAAATAAACACGGGTTTATTTTGTTTAATGAAATGATCTAATGAGAAATCTCGAGATTGTGTTACAGATATTTGCTACAAATGATGGCCGATCATCAGTTGAGCAAAGCACCTGACCAGAGAACCTGTTCCTCAAAGTTTTTCAGAAGATACCGAGCTAGGAAGCATTCTCCTACATCTTCTGAAGCACTCAAGAAAAGATAGTCCGAAAGCAGTTTCAAATTTTACGAAAGGATGCATAGAAAATGGGGGAGCATACAATATGGGGGAGCTTGTGAGATTAAGGATCTTCAGCAATAAAATTTGCAAGCATCAGTCTTGGGGGAGTTTTGTTAGAGCTGAAATTAAGACCGAAGCTTACCAAATTGAAGATCTAACAGTATTGACTTATCGGTGCTGAACACAATGCAAGACGTTGATAATAATAGACTATGGGGGAGTATTGTTGGACCTGAATTGTAGTATAATATTATCAACACAGTCAAAGTCAACAAAAGTCAACTTCAACGGTCAAAGTCAACACAAAAGTCAAGACGACGCATTCGGGACGAAGATTAGAGACAAGACGTTGAAGGCGACGGAGTTTTATTGTTAATAAATATATTTTGTGTCAACAAAATATATTTAATCAGTTTCGCCATTTTAAGTATTTTATGTAATATATATATATATATTGTCTTTATGACAAAATATATATTAGACTAAACATTAGGGTTTTATTGGTATTATTTCCATTTGTCATGTTTTAGTCTAAGTTTAGGGTTCTAATTGTCATTAGTCCAAAGTGTCATTAGGCTATAAATAGTAAATGGCAATTAGGGTTTTGAGGGCTTGAATGAGTCATTGATTGGGGGTTTCCACTTTGTAATATCTGATGCAATCAATACATGGATCAAATCTGAGTTTTTCATTGTGTTCTTCAAGTGTTCATATCATCTTCATTAATATTTTACCATTTTGATCCAAAATCTTCACAAGTTACTGATTCAATAGTGTTATGGGACCAACAGTAATTAACGTATATTGAACTAGCTTTACAATTGCAATTTATCAATTTCTATTAACTAAAAACACATACGTAAAATTGTAAACGAACTAAAAATTAAACTACACTGGATAGTAATAGAAATCGATTAGCTTTGATGTACTCACACGGATTGGGTTTTTGCTGTTGCGAACTTGAATTGCTTCAAGTATTCAACTCCGATTTGGGTTGTGTCGTTGTCCTCAATATGTCATCAGAAACAACGTCGATATTCAGTTTGGGTAGCTTGAATGGGAGTTGTGAATTGTGAAGTAAAACCGTCAATGCTAAAAGGGGGGAATTAAAAGGGTTCCAATTTTTTAAGTTTTTTTAAATACTGATAGGTTTTTATTCTATAATAAATTAGTTTTGCTAAATTGAAAATAAAATACTATTGCAAATTTGTTGAAAACTTATTGTATTACAATAATGTTGTTACAAAATTGAAGTTTTGTCACAATTATGTGGCAACTCTCCTACAATTTTCCAACAACTATACTTATATTTTTCGTTTTACCATCTTTAAACATGGTTTTTTTCGCTCTATCTTTTTAGTAGTTTTGTTTTACATGAAATACCTTAACTACTCCAAGTTTTACGTTCTAAACACATGTGAAAGTGTCTATATGTCACACCCTCAATTTTCCACAAACGGGGTATCCGTTAGGCGTGTAACATACCAGGATCTCAAGCCATTAGTTACAGTAACACTGACTCAATGTTTTAAATAAAAGTATAACTTAAATATTAACCCAAAACTCAGGGTATAAAAATGTAAGTTTTCTAAGTTTAGCGGAAGCTTTCAAACAAACTCATTATTTAAATAAACTTGTGCTCAACAGTCTAGCACGATACTAGTATAAAACCTGTGCTCAATAGTCTAGCACAAACCGGCATTTATTTTCATTAAAGCCAACAACGTAAATAATTGTTCAAAATAAAATAAAAAGACTCATGCATGATATGTCCTACGTGCACAGCTCCTAGCCACCTGAGAAAACATACTACAACGAGTCAACAAATAATGTTGGTGAGTTCAATGAGTTTATTTAAACAAAATAAATAAAACATAAGTTTTCCTTGATAAATCAATATATATTGCTGGTTTGCAAGACCTCCTTGCTTACTACACGAGCACGTCGAGATTAAACTGAACGTTACTTTACTTGCCTTGTCGCCATCACTACGGATGACCAAATGTTTAAAGGACAATTTGCACCAACTAGCTCCCCGCTAGTGGTGGGGTCTGCCGAACCCGTAGTACTACTCAAATTTCCCCGTTATGCCTAAGTTGGCATATAAATAATCTCGACTAAAGAAAAGGACTTTATAAGTATGTTAATGCTCGGTAAAATAAGCCCTTAACAATAATATTATTTACCAAAAAGCATTGCCCTAGTTGGCAACGTAAGAGTTATGCTCGAAGGCCCCACCCGAAGGTGTAAAACGTAGCCGTAGTTGGCCCCGCCCGAAGACAATAAGTTTTGCCCGAAGGCCCCACCCGAAGGTGTAAAACGTAGCCTCAGTTGGCTCTGCCTGAAGGCATAAAGTTTTGCCCGAAGGCCCTGCCCTAAGGCATAAAAATGCAGTCCGCCCGAAGGCGCTGAAAAATAGTTGCCCGAAGGCGTTGTAAAAACATTTGTATGATTTCTCCCCGAAAAAGTATTTAAAAGCGGGCAAAGAACTCACCTTTGAAGCACACAGCAAATTAAGCAGCACAATGCAACTAAAGACTTAGATTGCCCTATGACCTGCTGTAGTAATTACTTATTAGTTAATAGCTAATTTTATACGAGTAAATTACATTATATGGTATTCGCTAGGGTTTTCAAGTCTTTCAGTCCGACATGCAAAATAATAGTATCACACCACGCAAAGGTTACACGTATGCTACCCGTTCAAATTTTCATTCATTCATACATACGTTCATCACATACACTTTGCTACCTAGCATACATACGTCAAACCTCTTTACTTATATACATCTCGACATACACATTTGGGGCCATAGTTTAATTATCATCGAAAATCAACTCAAACAATGACTATACATTATCGTACAAGTTCTTCCTTTAATACACAAACACATAATTTACACAACATATGATTCCATATATTTACTTCTATTCTACCAGTACATACAATTTATATACCTACCACACTCATACCAATTTATCCAAACATACATATTGACCGCCATATGTTGTACTTGCATATATATATATATATATATATATATATATATATATATATATATATATATATATATATATATATATATATATATATATGTTTTCAACTTATTGTTGCTCAAGACTTGCTAACACACATATCGACATACCCATACACAATATGCATACATGGGAACCACGATAAACTTTGACACAAATTCACACATATAACAGATACACACACATTCATACATGGCTATTGGTTCTTGATTTATTATACATAGAAACATACATATCGAACTTATATTTTCATGGCAGCCAATTCCATACACATTACTTGCTGCTACACACTCGTATACATGCTAATCACTTCATATTTCATATAGTTATAACAGATCATGCTATTGTTCTCGCCTATATAACCATCCGCATATATACATGTATTCACATATTTATATGTTCACTCACTGTATTTGCAGCTATACATACAGACCGTATACATTCATACATCGCACATATTCATTTTAATACTTCTGTTACATACAAACCATCGTACACCTACATATATATATATATATAAATCGCATACCTACATCAGTCATCGTTTCTCACCAGTACATGTCGATGTACAACAAATACATATCAATAAAGCACACATATATACACGACACACATGGCTATTGGTTACTGTTTTATATACACATACACACATGCGAATTATACAGCCAATATACATACATAGCAGAGAACATACACCCGAAACTTATTAACATACGATGATACACTGCTGTGTATAAATACAACCACAATACACCTAATCGGATTAGGTCACATGCTTGCGGTTCGCGAAAACGTACCGGAATCGACGAACGAGATTATCAGAGAACGTGGATTGCGGGTGCTGCTTTCGCGACTGCTAATGGCTGTTGATCAGCACGAGATGGTGAAGGGGGGGGGGGGTTAATGCTCGACTCACTGCTGCTACTGGTTTCGGGTTTTCCAGTGACCAAAGAGAGGAATGAGAGGGAGAGGAGATCAACCGAGGAAGATGATGTTGTTTACGTGTGTGTGGTGTTTGATACGGCCGATGATGGAAGAAAAATAACGATGATGATGATGATGATAAATATACAGGCAGGGTGGGAGTCGATTAGGTTTGGGTTAAATAGTTTAAATTACACATTTGGCCCCTATAGAATAACAACTTAATTAATTTCTTGATTTTAGTTTATAACTTAGTTATTTAAATGCATAATGAACTTAACGGAACAATTAAGAGGTAGTTAACGGTGTTAACCTAAATTTATGGGGTGTCACATCATCCCCTTGTTAAAAGAATTTTCGTCCCGAAAATTACGACGTGTCATTGGTGATCGAAATGAAATAGGACAAAAGAAAATAAAAAATTTACCGATTGTCACATCATCCCCTTGTTAATGGAATTTTCGTCCCGAAAATTAAATCGTACACTTGGTGTTAGACGTTGTTACTTATAGCTAAGAATGATTTTATTTGTTTTACATTAAGTAGCCACTTCATTAGATTTAAACCAACTAGAGTAGTCATTTGCAAGATTCCAACTGGTCTAACGTATTGCGAGTTTGAAGAAATTCATAAGTTTCTTTGGGATCCACTCTTAAGAGTTTTAAACAACGTTTTGTATGCAGAAAGTTTCAGAAATTTTAGATCACGGAGCTTCGAGTTGTTATTCAGACTTTCAAGCGTCGAGACTTAACTAAAGAGTCTATATTAAAGAAGCGTTGTCAAAACGCGGTACTCAAGGGTGTCATAGACATTCTAAAAACAGATGAAATTTGAGTGTTACGATCATAAGTGTGCCGGGGGGTTAGTTACAAAAAAAATAAAAATAATAAAAATAATAATAATAATAATAAAATCACTTAGTTTCTGTTATCACTGTGAACAATGGAAATCTGAAAGTTATAAGTGTCTAAATTTATAGTGAATTTTCTTATGAATGATAGATGAAGTAGGGTTCATAGGAAACATGGGTTCCTAAGAAGTTCGAAGGTACTCGGTTATAGACTAGCAACAATTAATAATGCCTAAGCTGAGTTACTACTATGAAAACTATTTGGTAGAGAAATTTGAATATATTTTTCGATGTACCGAATATAGATAATGTTTATGAATTTAAATGTTCTTGATGGATAAATAAATTTTAAGATCCAAAGCATTTTATGTGGTGGGTTTATTCTGACATGAAGGAGTTTTTCAAATAAGTCGTAGTTTTATAGGGCTCCCCCAAGGGACCCTTACAACTACAAAGTTTGTTTAATGTTCGATTGGGGAATTCATGATATTAAGTTGTTATCGGCGTTAGGAAAGAGGTCATAACACACTGACCAAAATTTAAGGCATTCGATTGTATCATGAGTTTGTGGTATTAGCATGGTAGAAGTTTATACTGGAAGGTGGTATTATAATTGTTTTCTACACATAGGTGTATCGTAAGAGACTAAATTTCACATGTGGATGTTTCTAGTGCCAACAGAGGATAAGCTTGATACCAATATGTTATTTAGAGTTGGAGTTTTGTTTTAGGTGAATTTGTGTTGTTTGTTTCTTCACTTTTAAGTTTTGGTTGTAACCCACAAGACAAGTTTTGCCAAGGTCCTCGTGTACCTGTAAATTTACCATTACGTTGCGCACCCGTAATCGTCAATTTACCTTACACAATCACCCTAGTTTGTCTCCCATCATGGGCTTTAGTCTTATGTTTTATCAGCTTATTGCTTTGTGCTTATTTATATGATAATTTATTTTAATCCGAATGTAGGATGTGTAAGAGAGGTATGGTGTTCATATAATACGTGCTTGTTTACAAGCTGTAGGTTGTGTTTGTGTTAGTATTCAAATGCAGTCTTTATGTAGAACGAGAATACCATAAGTACTCATCTTCACAAGGTCTCTCTTCGAGTTAATAACTTTCACGAGAGCAATAAGCACCAACTTGATGAAATAAGATAAGTGTGACAATATGGATAAGGTTTAAAATAATAGAACAGAATACTTGACGAAAGAAAATCACTATGGATAACTTCAACGTCTTAGCCTTTATGATTTGAATGTTTTATACTTACGCGTTTTTGTTGTCACCACGCTTTCAACAGAGTGAGAAAAAAAAATCTGAATAAAAATCGGTTTTCTGGGCTTACAAAATTTAGCGTATTTTGAAAAGAAGGAATGAACTGCTGAATAACTTATGCTCCACTTTATGAACCTTAGAAGGGATACTCAAATGGGTCAAAAAGGTTGTAATAGTCAGGCTCATACTCTTGGCATCTTTGCGCCTTGAGAGGATGTCTTAGCCACATTCATCGAAGAGGAATCATATTTAGGAAGGAAATTTAAATTCATGTTTGGGATAAGGACACAGTACTTTGTATAAGGAATCTGAAGCAACCAAGATCTTATATCAGGTAAGCATATAAAATGTAACATGTATAGGCAAACAAACACTAATTCTAACTAGGGTACTAATGTGCAGTGTGAGTGTAACTAATGCAAATGCTTACAGTTATAGACTACATGCAATGAAATGCTAGTTGATGTGACACCCCATAAATTTAGGTTAACACCGTTAACTACCTCTTAATTGTTCCGTTAAGTTCATTATGCATTTAAATAACTAAGTTATAAACTAAAATCAAGAAATTAATTAAGTTGTTATTCTATAGGGGCCAAATGTGTAATTTAAACTATTTAACCCAAACCTAATCGACTCCCACCCTGCCTGTATATTTATCATCATCATCATCGTTATTTTTCTTCCATCATCGGTCGTATCAAACACCACACACACGTAAACAACATCATCTTCCTCGGTTGATCTCCTCTCCCTCTCATTCCTCTCTTTGGTCACCGGAAAACCCGAAACCAGTAGCAGCAGTGAGTCGAGCATTAACCCCCCCCCCCCTTCACCATCTCGTGCTGATCAACAGCCATTAGCAGTCGCGAAAGCAGCACCCGCAATCCACGTTCTCTGATAATCTCGTTCGTCGATTCCGGTACGTTTTCGCGAACCGCAAGCATGTGACCTAATCCGATTAGGTGTATTGTGGTTGTATTTATACACAGCAGTGTATCATCGTATGTTAATAAGTTTCGGGTGTATGTTCTCTGCTATGTATGTATATTGGCTGTATAATTCGCATGTGTGTATGTGTATATAAAACAGTAACCAATAGCCATGTGTGTCGTGTATATATGTGTGCTTTATTGATATGTATTTGTTGTACATCGACATGTACTGGTGAGAAACGATGACTGATGTAGGTATGCGATTTATATATATATATATATATGTAGGTGTACGATGGTTTGTATGTAACAGAAGTATTAAAATGAATATGTGCGATGTATGAATGTATACGGTCTGTATGTATAGCTGCAAATACAGTGAGTGAACATATAAATATGTGAATACATGTATATATGCGGATGGTTATATAGGCGAGAACAATAGCATGATCTGTTATAACTATATGAAATATGAAGTGATTAGCATGTATACGAGTGTGTAACAGCAAGTAATGTGTATGGAATTGGCTGCCATGAAAATATAAGTTCGATATGTATGTTTCTATGTATAATAAATCAAGAACCAATAGCCATGTATGAATGTGTGTGTATCTGTTATATGTGTGAATTTGTGTCAAAGTTTATCGTGGTTCCCATGTATGCATATTGTGTATGGGTATGTCGATATGTGTGTTAGCAAGTCTTGAGCAACAATAAGTTGAAAACATATATATATATATATATATATATATATGCAAGTACAACATATGGCGGTCAATATGTGTGTTTGGATAAATTGGTATGAGTGCGGTAGGTATATAAATTGTATGTATTGGTAGAATAGAAGTAAATATATGGAATCATATGTTGTGTAAATTATGTGTTTGTGTATTAAAGGAAGAACTTGTACGATAATGTATAGTCATTGTTTGAGTTGATTTTCGATGATAATTAAACTATGGCCCCAAATGTGTATGTCGAGATGTATATAAGTAAAGAGGTTTGACATATGTATGCTAGGTAGCAAAGTGTATGTGATGAACGTATGTATGAAAGAATGAAAATTTGAACGGGTAGCATACGTGTAACCTTTGCGTGGTGTGATACTATTATTTTGCATGTCGGACTCAAAGACTTGAAAACCCTAGCGAATACCATATAATGTAATTTACTCGTATAAAATTAGCTATTAACTAATAAGTAATTACTACAGCAGGTCATAGGGCAATCTAAGTCTTTAGTTGCATTGTGTTGATTAATTTGCTGTGCGCTTCAAAGGAGAGTTCTTTGCCCGCTTTTAAATACTTTTTCGGGGAGAAAACATACAAATTTTTTTACAACGCCTTCGAGCAACTATTTTTCAGCGCCTTCGGGCGGACTGCATTTTTATGCCTTAGGGCAGGGCCTTCGGGCAAAACTTTATGCCTTCAGGCAGAGCAAACTGAGGCTACGTTTTACACCTTCGGGTGGGGCCTTCGGGCAAAACTTATTGCCTTCGGGCGGGGCCAACTACGGCTACGTTTTACACCTTCGGGTGGGGCCTTCGGGCATAACTCTTACGTTGCCAACTAGGGCAATGCTTTTTGGTAAATAATATTATTGTTAAGGGCTTATTTTACCGAGCATTAACATACTTATAAAGTCCTTTTCTTTAGTCGAGATTATTTATATGCCAACTTAGGCATAACGGGGAAATTTGAGTAGTACTACGGGTTCGGCAGACCCCACCACTAGCGGGGAGCTAGTTGGTGCAAATTGTCCTTTAAACATTTGGTCATCCGTAGTGATGGCGACAAGGCAAGTAAAGTAACATTCAGTTTAATCTCGACGTGCTCGTGTAGTAAGCAAGGAGGTCTTGCAAACCAGCAATATATATTGATTTATCAAGGAAAACTTATGTTTTATTTATTTTGTTTAAATAAACTCATTGAACTCACCAACATTATTTGTTGACTCGTTTTAGTATGTTTTCTCAGGTGGCTAGGAGCTGTGCACGTAGGACATATCATGCATGAGTCTTTTTATTTTATTTTGAACAATTATTTACGTTGTTGGCTTTAATGAAAATAAATGCCGGTTTGTGCTAAACTATTGAGCACAGGTTTTATACTAGTATCGTGCTAGACTGTTGAGCACAAGTTTATTTAAATAATGAGTTTGTTTGAAAGCTTCCGCTAAACTTTGAAAACTTACATTTTTATACCCTGAGTTTTGGGTTAATATTTAAGTTATACTTTTATTTAAAACATTGAGTCAGTGTTACTGTAACTAATGGCTTGAGATCCTGGTATGTCACACGCCTAACGGATACCCCGTTTGTGGAAAATTGAGGGTGTGACAGATTGGTATCAGAGCCATAAGTTATAGGGAACTAGCATTTCATTGCATATAGTTTATAACTGTAAGCATTTGCATTAGTTACACTCACACTGCACATTAGTACCCTAGTTAGAATTAGTGTTTGTTTGCCTATACATGTTACATTTTATATGCTTACCTGATATAAGATCTTGGTTGCTTCAGATTCCTTATACAAAGTACTGTGTCCTTATCCCAAACATGAATTTAAATTTCCTTCCTAAATATGATTCCTCTTCGATGAATGTGGCTAAGACATCCTCTCAAGGCGCAAAGATGCCAAGAGTATGAGCCTGACTATTACAACCTTTTTGACCCATTTGAGTATCCCTTCTAAGGTTCATAAAGTGGAGCATAAGTTATTCAGCAGTTCATTCCTTCTTTTCAAAATACGCTAAATTTTGTAAGCCCAGAAAACCGATTTTTATTCAGATTTTTTTTTCTCACTCTGTTGAAAGCGTGGTGACAACAAAAACGCGTAAGTATAAAACATTCAAATCATAAAGGCTAAGACGTTGAAGTTATCCATAGTGATTTTCTTTCGTCAAGTATTCTGTTCTATTCTTTTAAACCTTATCCATATTGTCACACTTATCTTATTTCATCAAGTTGGTGCTTATTGCTCTCGTGAAAGTTATTAACTCGAAGAGAGACCTTGTGAAGATGAGTACTTATGGTATTCTCGTTCTACATAAAGACTGCATTTGAATACTAACACAAACACAACCTACAACTTGTAAACAAGCACGTATTATATGAACACCATACCTCTCTTACACATCCTACATTCGGATTAAAATAAATTATCATATAAATAAGCACAAAGCAATAAGCTGATAAAACATAAGACTAAAGCCCATGATGGGAGACAAACTAGGGTGATTGTGTAAGGTAAATTGACAATTACGGGTGCGCAACGTAATGGTAAATTTACAGGTACACGAGGACCTTGGCAAAACTTGTCTTGTGGGTTACAACCAAAACTTAAAAGTGAAGAAACAAACAACACAAATTCACCTAAAACAAAACTCCAACTCTAAATAACATATTGGTATCAAGCTTATCCTCTGTTGGCACTAGAAACATCCACATGTGAAATTTAGTCTCTTACGATACACCTATGTGTAGAAAACAATTATAATACCACCTTCCAGTATAAACTTCTACCATGCTAATACCACAAACTCATGATACAATCGAATGCCTTAAATTTTGGTCAGTGTGTTATGACCTCTTTCCTAACGCCGATAACAACTTAATATCATGAATTCCTCAATCGAACATTAAACAAACTTTGTAGTTGTAAGGGTCCCTTGGGGGAGCCCTATAAAACTACGACTTATTTGAAAAACTCCTTCATGTCAGAATAAACCCACCACATAAAATGCTTTGGATCTTAAAATTTATTTATCCATCAAGAACATTTAAATTCATAAACATTATCTATATTCGGTACATCGAAAAATATATTCAAATTTCTCTACCAAATAGTTTGCATAGTAGTAACTCAGCTTAGGCATTATTAATTGTTGCTAGTCTATAACCGAGTACCTTCGAACTTCTTAGGAACCCATGTTTCCTATGAACCCTACTCCATCTATCATTCATAAGAAAATTCACTATAAATTTAGACACTTATAACTTGGGAGCTAGTTGGTGCAAATTGTCCTTTAAACATTTGGTCATCCGTAGTGATGGCGACAAGGCAAGTAAAGTAACGTTCAGTTTAATCTCGACGTGCTCGTGTAGTAAGCAAGGAGGTCTTGCAAACCAGCAATATATATTGATTTATCAAGGAAAACTTATGTTTTATTTATTTTGTTTAAATAAACTCATTGAACTCACCAACATTATTTGTTGACTCGTTTTATTATGTTTTCTCAGGTGGCTAGGAGCTGTGCACGTAGGACATATCATGCATGAGTCTTTTTATTTTATTTTGAAAAATTATTTACGTTGTTGGCTTTAATGAAAATAAATGCCGGTTTGTGCTAGACTATTGAGCACAGGTTTTATACTAGTATCGTGCTAGACTGTTGAGCACAAGTTTATTTAAATAATGAGTTTGTTTGAAAGCTTCCGCTAAACTTTGAAAACTTACATTTTTATACCCTGAGTTTTGGGTTAATATTTAAGTTATACTTTTATTTAAAACATTGAGTCAGTGTTACTGTAACTAATGGCTTGAGATCCTGGTATGTAACACGCCTAACGGATACCCCGTTTGTGGAAAATTGAGGGTGTGACACTATACATGGTGATACGGTAATATTACAAGTTGTGTCATATAGCAACGTATACATGTATTCATACATGCATAGCGACACACATCCATAGACACAAACAACAATATACACGTACATAAATTCTTGTTTTAATACATACGGAGTAATATACATGTACGCATGCATATATACAAACATACAAACACACACACATATATATACACGTACATCTATTGACTTTAATTTCCCCTATCTAGTCATCATTGACACTCATTGACTAATATTGACTTTAATTTATCCTATTTGGTCATTTTTGAACTCGTTGACCCTAATTGACCTTGTTTTATCTCATTGAATAACAAATTATCCCCGATATACACATATATATTAACCCAATCACTAAGTATGTCTATTTGACTTTGATTACCAATTTACCAATGTACTAGTCACTTACTAATATTAAATCCAACTCCCCTAGTTGATCCTCATTGTTGGTAACAAAGCAATATTGACTTTAATTTTTCGAACTTAGTCATCATTGACAATCCCTTAACCTAATTTGACCTCGTTTTATCTCATTGGCTAGAAAATTATCAACAATACACGCACACATATATATACATCCACACACATGCGTAAGAGAAATACAAATAATGAAAATAAACTTTAAATGAATAAACTTTTTAAATCGTTAATGTTAACAGTATTATAAGAAAATAGTAAAAAATAAATAACTCTTTGTTATATTTAAAAAAAGGATCATATCGTAATTGTTAAAAAATATTTAAGTTTTCAATTTTTGTCACAAATTTGTCACAACTTGTGACAACTTTGAGACTATTTTAAGGTAACCGCCTAAAATTTTGGCTTCCCGCCATGTTGTTGTAAATTTGTCACAGTTTGTGACAAGTTTGCAACTAGTTTTTAAGTTCCCGCTATACTTTTGTGGTTTTCGGCCATTTTGTCGTAATTCGTTCAGTAATTTGCGTCAAAATTGCGACAAATACAAGGGTTGTCGCAAAACTGTCACAAAGTTGTCGCAATTTTTAGATTGTTGCAAACTTGTTGCAAAATTGTGTGTATTTGCAACAAAATCAGTCTATCGCAAAAAAGTGTTGCAAAAAACATAGTTTTCTAGTAGTGACTAGATCTCTTCTATTGGAACTGGTTAGCAATTGATTGAATCTTTGATTTATTTGAGAAAGGCTTATGGAAAGTTGGGTATATCGTCTTTGCTATACACAAAAGTGCAGAAAATACCACAATGTACATATAAATTGACACAAAATAAACAAAAAATTGGCTTTACATTAAAAAAATCAGGTTGACCGGTGAACATGGTGGGTTGAACCAAACCCAGCTTATATTTCTAAATAGGTCATCGGGTTGGACCCGAAACTGACATGCACCCATTCAATGTAAACCCTGCAAATTTCGTATTCGGTTCGGGTCGTGTTTTCAGGTCAGCTCGGATACTCTCAGCTCTAATTGGAGCTTTAAGAATCTACCTAGCTTGAGATTGAAAAATAATAGCTAGACATTTAATCTTGATAATGTATTGTGTCAATTAGATCGATAGATTGGTTGTAATTCAAGTGTATTAGTAGTGCCGGAGAGACCGAGAGGTAATTTGACTAACCGTGAGTTTAACACATGCTTTAGGAATCATTTTGGTCACACCCGGAGAACGATCCGGGATCCGTTTGTTTTCTTAGAGTCCGAATATTTAGGAGCACATTTTCATCATCTATAAGTAATCCGATCAAGTTCATAAATCGCATTCGGGATTCATCTAGGTGGTATCTTCTCTAATTCTTGTTTTCGATCAAAATTTCCAATTTCTCGTAATTTAAATCTTTGAGCTCAGTTAGTTCATTTTTAATACTAATGTCTAGGGGTGTTCAAAATCTGGATACTCGAATTTTCGGATAGTGGTTTTCACTATCCGTATCCTAACTTTCGGATATTCGAATAGTATCCAAATATCCGAAAATTTTGATTTTTTTTTTTTTTGCATTTCATTCAATCCAAAATTCGCCTTAATGTTAAGCAACTAACCAAAAAAGTCTTAAGACAATTAAAGTCAAAGCACAAATATCTAAATAGCCAGTTGTTTTAATCAATCATCAACTCTAAACGTTTCAAGACATTCAAATAGTCATCCATTCTTTATCCGAAAAGTCTGATACTTGTCTCATGACCACGACTTATAACTCGACAACCAAAAAAACTAACTAAAAATCAAATATTGGAATTTTCGTAGACATGAATACATGATTTTGAAGTTTTTTTGAAATCCTCACACTTTTAAAAAGCTAATAATGAAATCAAATATAAGTTATGTCTTGGTTATTCAAGAAACTAATATAAAAAAGAGTACAAAGAATACTATAAAAAAAAATACAAATGCGTTTGCAAGGTAAAAACGTGATCGAAGGCGTGCACCGGTGGGTTGTCGACTAATCGGAGCGTGCGACAGTGGGTCATCAGAGCGTGCACCGGTCTGAGGTCGGAGGGTGGAGGTCGTGAAGCGTGAATGTAATTGGAATACTAAATACATGTTAACTTAAGAGTTTACAAACATAGTTTCATAAATATATATTAAATACATATTTTTTATTATAAAAAAATTTGTTTTCGGATAATCTGAATAGTTATTTCAAAATAACTATCCGAACCCGAATCCGAAATTTCGGGTATCCGAATTTTCTGTTATCCGAAATTTCAGGTTCAAAATATCGGATTTTCGGATGCGGATATTTTTTAACACCCCTACTACTAATGTCATTTATATTTCCTTAGGTTATTTAACCCCCCCTTTTATCAATTAAACAAATTAAATTAAAGCCCTAGTTTAGTCAGTTTTTCTATTTGTAGTGTCTCAAGGGTTCGATATCCAGACTTCTAAATGCTTCTCTGCATTCGATATGTACACTTTCCTGTCTCGTAGTCTAGTTTCAGTTGTCTAGATTTTAACTCGAGTATCTAGTTTCAGTTGTCTAGATTCTAAACCCGTCCATCAAAATTGTCCTTAGTTATGTATTTATAGACATGTTTGTTCACATCAGGGTGTAGCCCCTGGTGGGGTTTGGGGCAAAGCCCCTGGCTGGAATTGGTCTGCCAAGTTAGCACGTAAAAATGTTGTTTAAATTAAGTGTACGAAGGACAATTTCGATGGACGGGTTTCTACGATGAACCATCTCATTTTCACCTTAAATCTTAATTTTTTACGCCCAAATCTTTACTTTATCACCCAACTAGGTTTAATTCTCGTGTAATACACACAGGTTAAATAACAATATTTTTAAAAAATATAACTATGTGTTAAGAATTTGTAAATATTTAATATTTAAGGATTTATAAAATACTTTTCAAAAATACCATAATTATAATTTTTTTTCTTCATCAACTTTCACTTAATTTCCCTCCAAACTTTCTTTTATTACTTCCCCTAATTTCCCCCTCATTTTTCCCTCTAAAAAATTTTAATGACCCCCTAAAACCTTAATTTATTAAGTAGATAAGCTAAATGTATGTTTTCTATACAATTTCAAACGCTAAATGTGATTTTTGATGATTTGTTTTCTCACTTTTTAAAAAGCCAAAAGGTCATAACTCTAGATTCGTTCCAAATTTGAATAAGATGTTTTGGAGTTGTCTCTTACCTTAAATCTTGCTTTTTCCTTGATATTTTAGTTCATCAATTTCCCGATCTTGAATCCTTGAATTCAAAACCTTCTAAACTTAACTTTTCTTTACCTTCTCACATTACTCTTGTCTCTTTAAGTTTTCTTGAATGTTGGATTAAATGAGATGAATGGAGATGATTTAGGGTAGTTAAGGGTTGATTATGGACCCTAAACTCAATACTTTTCGACCCATACTCTTGCTTAGTCCATAATCCTTTTTTTCTCTTATATTATAACTAGGTTTAATATCCGTGTGTTACACACGGGTTAAATAGTAATATTTATAAAGAAATTATAACAATTATATTTAACAATTTGTAAATATATAACATTTAAGGATAAGGAGTTGGCTCCATCAACTTGCATGGTGAAAAATTTAGCTAAATTTTACCTCCCAAACTTCTTATTATAAAAAAAATTTCTCCAAAAATTGCCCCCTAAAAGTTTGATTTATTAGATAGATAACTCATAACTAAACTCATTTGTATTAATAATTGCTTTTTTGACTTTTGAGGGTGTTACACTCAAGCCAAATTATTAATAATTATTGTTAAGTGAAAGCGGACGGTATAATTTTCTACAAGAACATTCAAGCCAAATTTTAAAGCTAATGTGATCTCGGTTAAAAGATGATAATCTCGGTTAAAAGATGATAGCGTGACTGGAGTAGGACAAGTAAAAACAATCCTCTTTCATTTGGAGTTTACTAGATTTGAAACCAAACAGTTTCTTCTACCGATTTTACTCCTTTTGACCAGTGTATGAATCGATCAAAAACTCGATAAGGTTTGTAAAACCCTAAGCTTTTCATTTCAACAATGGCTTACACATACGGCTTCTGCTCTTCACCTTCTATTTCCTTCAATCAAAGAACCTTTAATCATCCAATCGTCTTTCAATCAAGATCACCCCAGCTCCGAATCACTCAAATTTCATTACAAGAATCAGTTTCCGAAGTAACCCATAACTTAAACCCTCAAACTTCAAATCTCCCCCAATTCACTTCTGACAAAAAGAAAAATTACATCTGGGTTAACCCCCAAAGCCCCAAAGCTTCACAATATAAGCACAAATCACATAATTCAAGGTACAGTTCGCTTATTCAAGTAACAGAAGCTTTGAATTCGTGTTCGCCAGTTGAAGAAGATATCTTTAACATGCTAGATAGTAATTTAGGTACCAAATTAGTCGAACAAGATGGTGTCATTATTCTTAATAATATGTCGAGCCCTAAAACTGCACGAATAGTGCTCAAATACTTTCAGGATAGGTGTGATTTGAATAGGGAGATTGTTCTTTACAATGTGACATTGAAGGTTTTCAGAAAAAACAAAGATTTGGATGGTGCAGAGAAGGTGTTTGATGAAATGCTTCAAAGAGGTTTAACACCGGATAATGTTACGTTTTCGACTATTATTGGGTGTTCTCGAATGAGATCTTTACCTGGTAAGGCTGTGGAATGGTTTGAAAAAATGCCAAAGTTTGGGATCCAACCAGATGATGTTACATATGCTGTAATGATTGATTGTTATGGAAGGGTTGGGAATGTTGAAATGGCATTGAGGTTGTATGATCGTTCACGAACTGAAAAATGGCGACTTGATGCTGTAACGTTCACTACAATAATCAAGATTTATGGAACTAGTGGGAATTTTGATGGGTGTTTGACTGTTTTTGAGGAAATGAAGGCCCTTGGTGTGAAACCAAATTTGGTTTGCTATAATACTTTATTGGATGCTATGGGAAGAGCTAAAAGACCGTGGCAGGTTAAGTCTATCTATCAACAGATTTTGAGTAGTGGTTTGACACCCAGTTGGGCAACATATGCTGCATTAATTCGTGCATATGCTAAAGCGCGGTATGGTGATGATGCAATGAATGTGTACAAAGAGATAAGGGAAAAAGGGATGGATTTGAATAATGTTCTTTACAATACCCTTTTGTCTATGTGTGCTGATATAGGGTTTGTTGATGAAGCTGTTGAGATGTTTGATGACATGAAGACATGTACAGATTGTAAGCCTGACAGTTGGACGTATTCATCCATGATCACAATATTTTCGTGTTGTGGAAAAGTTTTAGAGGCAGAGGCCATGTTAAAAGAAATGTTGGACTCAGGATTTGAGCCAAATATATATGTGTTAACTTCTTTAATTCAATGCTATGGGAAATCCAACCGGACAGATGATGTGGTGACAACTTTTGACCGAATCATAGATCTGGGTATAACTCCAGATGAACGAACTTGTGGGTGTCTTCTCAATGTGATGACACAAACGCCTCGTGAAGAACTTGGTAAGCTTACTAGATGTGTTGACAAACAAAATCCGAAGCTTGGTAATTTGATTAAACTTCTTGTGGAATCCAATATTGAAGTTGAAACTTTCAAGAATGAAGCTAGTGAAATACTTGGTAATGTGGGACCGGATGTAAGGAAAGCATACTGCAATTGCTTGATTGATCTTTGTATTAACCTTGATCAATTAGAGAAAGCATGTGACTTACTAGATTTAGGGATAAATCTTGAAATATATACTGATATACAGTCAAAATCGCCTACAAATTGGTCTTTGCATTTGAAAAGTCTTTCATTAGGGGCAGCGTTGACCGCATTACATATATGGATAAATGATTTAACCAAAGCTTTAGAAGAGGGAGAAGAGCTTCCACCATTGCTCGGGATAAATACGGGGCACGGGAAACATAAGTATTCTGATAAAGGATTGGCAGGGGGGCTTGAGGCTCATCTAAAGGAGCTAAATGCTCCTTTTCATGAGGCTCCTGATAAGGCGGGATGGTTTTTGACCACAAAAGTTGCTGCCAAGTCATGGTTGGAAGCTAGACGTGATGACATGACGGTTGCTGCTTGATTGCCGACTAGACCAACATATGCTATGGACCTTTGGTCTTTAAGAGTATGAACCATTATTCTTTTTCTTATCTAGCTTAAGTTTTTGATAAATGTACTATTGAGTTTTTCTATATAGTGGATGTTCATTAAGGTTCAGACTGCTGGTCCTATAATCATATGGTATGTTTTAATTTGCGGCCCAATTTCATATAACCCCTTCTAAACTTACAAAATTACATATTTTCTCAAATCAGGCTTAAGGAGCATTGTACATTATGCATTGAAAACTTGTGTTTTGCGGAAATATGTAATTTTGCAAGTTTAGAGGGAATATACGTAATTCCCCCTGAATTTGCAGTCGGAGACTGATTATCTTATTATTGTTAAAGTCACAATAATGACTTCCAAGTTTTGGATAAAGAAGTTTTTTTATTATAGTGATCACCAGATTATAATAATTGCATTGAAAGACATATCAGAACACCGCCTAATAGTATTTTTAGTATCTTAAACAAATTTCTTCCTAATTTTATGTTGTTTTTCTTTCATTAAAAGCATATTATACCTCTCAGCTATATAAAGTTTTCCTGCCAAATATATTCAAATCCCTTAAAAGAAGTCAACCTATGGTTTCTGCATTTACAATTAGAATGATTGCCTGGTCATTGACTTTTGACTTAAAAATATAGTAATATTTGCTATTTAAAATCAGGAAAACTTATAAGTCAACATGTAATTTATTCTTGAACCCCATGCTCAGTTCATATGATAATAAACTATATGACCCATAAAAGTCAAACCTTATACTTGAATCTTGTGTGAACACTCAATATAATGGATCTATGGCTAGGAGTCAAATTGAAATTACTAAATAGTTTGCAAGATGGCCTGCACGTTAGCTGCCTTGAACTTTCTGTACTATGTATATACACACTTACATACATACATATATATAGACACACACACACACACAAAGTGCAAGTAAGGAGCTTGAGGTGTAGGATCAATTTGGCATCATGGGTAATTGCATCAACATTATGCAGTCTTCTAAGAAGAAAATCGGTGTTCTTGAATCTAATGGAGCGGGAGAACATTTTGATCTTGAGATATGCAGAGATATACAATCAAGAAAATCAGAAGTTAAGCATGTTGTCTATAGAAAACCGCAGAAAGTTAAGGTCGTGGTGACTAGGAAGCAGTTAGAATTTCTTCTAAGAAACGCGAAGGATTTCCACATCAGCAAGATGAAACGTAAATCTTCTTGGCATAAAGACGGATATCGGAAGTGGCAACCATCTCTGACTACTATCAAAGAGTAGATTTTCTTTTTATATATTTGAAATTAAAAAAATTGATTGTGAGTATCATAACAATTTTGTAGTCAAGTACTAGTGTAATCAAGTTTTAATAAAGTTTAAGCTTCATCCTCTGTATTTCCCCTGTTTTTCATCTATCATGTTGTCTGATTTGTAGAATTAAGAGACAAATGAAACATTCATAAAACATAAAGGATAAAGATAATACCAATCAAAACATCATAAATTAACTCACTCCAAATTACAAAACAACACCCTTAAAAAGGTCAAACACTATTTACAGATAAATCCATAGAACATGGATTGTTATGATTTGATAGTAAATATATGCATAGGGTATAATAATCACAATAAGTCTCCAAGCCCCAATAAGTTCCACATCATCACTTCAAACTATGTTCAACTGAATCTCTAAGATGCTTTTGCAGCCCTGAAACTAATGTGGGTCATATGATGATCAGTGAATAACCTACTTGTATAAAAATAAAAAATAAATAAATAATTTGGTTAATTATTCTTCAGAGTTGAATGATTCTTAAATCATACCTTTTGGAAGAGTTTAATGTTCTAACTGGTTTCTGTTCATCTGTCTTTATGGATGCTAAACTCTTATCTCTTGTGGCTACTTCTCTTTTCCACTTCTTTGACTCTACTTCTAGTGCTTTTATCAAGCTTTCAACCTTCTTCATAAGCACCTGCCAATCAATTGAGTAGATGTGTTATGTGTTCTTAGAAGGGGTTTCAATCGTGTCAGGTTAGCAGGTTGAAGAACCCTGCCCGCAAATATATCCGTGCTGGCCCATTTAATATTCTTTTGTGAATATGAAAGTGATTGGAGACTCTTTAGTTAGAACTAATAGAATAAAATTGTTAAAAATGTTAAAAAAGGCTTTCCTGGGAAAACTATTTTCACTTTTAGAACTTAAATAGTTAGAGACACAATTCAATTTCAAAACATTTAACTAAGTTTTAATAATTTTCGTCTCTAAATCCTAAATATCTTTTTAAAAGCCTTAAATCAGATTAACATTATTAAACGAGCTACGTTTGAGTTGGTTGATTTAATAAATGGCCGTGTTAGCCGATCCAAAACGTGTTATATTTCACGTCATGTTCAGGTCGTGGTTCTGATGTTTTGGGAATAGTGAGAGAGAGAAACTACCTTGTTTTCCTCATCTTTTGCATTCAAACTGCTATCTTTCATCTCAATAAACTTCCTTAAACTAATCACCTCTTTCTGAAGTTTATCATACAAAAACCCTGACACAACATCATCATCATCTGCAAAAGCATTAGTGGTCATCCTACCTTCATCCTTAAACTTATCAAACTTCATGCCACTAGCATTTCCAATAATCCTTGCATCATTCTCTTTTTCATCTCTGTCAACAACCTTACTCCTTGAAGCCCATAAACCTTTCCTCATCAAGTTCTCTCCATTTGGATATCTCTTATTACCACTATCAACCTGTTTTGTATCAGATTCTGCATCTGGTTTTCGTGAGCTTATCGATGAACCCCTTGGCTGCGATGTAGATCTCTTCCTTCCACCGTTACTTGACAAGATCCCGAACAAATGAATCGACTTTTCATGTTTTGGTGATCCAAAAGTTGACTGCTTTAATCCATCTTCAAGTGTCTTTAGTCTTAGCTTCACTTTTTCTTTAAGTTGTGCTTCACTCTTTGCAGTTCTCTCTGATACGGTTAATTTGTCCCTTAACCGTTGCATTTCCGCCTGAAAAAATAACATTTTTAATGGTTCTTTTAAACTCTAAAGACCTTCAAAATTCTCAAACTATATAATTTCATATCAAAAGGAGTTTGGTATGTGCCTGCATAAGCCTTCTTTCTTCCAACCATTGTTTTACAGGCATAACCTTATCGTTTTCATCTTTCCATTCATTAGCCACTGTAGTTGCAACACGATTAGCCGAAACATTTGCTCTTGCTAGCTCTCTTTCTAATGTTCTTTTCTCCTCCTAGTTAAGATATTAAGAAAATTAAAGACAAGTTATATTAGATTATTATCTTAAATCCGGTTTGTAATGGTTTAAATTGTTAGGAATTATTGTCTTGTTACTTGTAGTTCCGAAATCTGACGCTTGAAGTCACGAATAGCATTTGCAGCAGCGCCACCTGCAAGAATAGCTTCCTCGAGTTCTTTGATGGTTTCACTGAGCTTTTCAACCTCTAAAACTTTTTGACGGTTTGTTTTCTCTAAGATCTTGTTCTCCTCCTGCATATGTGTGGCAGGTACTAGATTTAAAACCCGACTAGATATTCATTTCTGTAGTGATGATTTTAGCTTTAAGTGCAAAATGGGGCATGACAACATGTGTCAACATGTAGTTTTTTTACCCTAAACATTTTCTTGTGAGCATACCTGAAGTGGTGGGCACTCAGGGTATGTTTTTTCGGTCAAATGACTAAAGTTTAAGGAAACAAATGTCAAAACATCTAAATTTGCCAATATATACTATTATCATTATATTTTAAACTTTTGGAGATGTTGAGAGTTGACTGACCCAACCCAGCCCCAGATGTGTAGAATGACCCTGTGCTGACCCCTTACGCGCATGACATTCGTTTAAGGAAAATCTATAACAGGAAATAGTGCCTGGCAAATCTCAATTTGTCTTCGCAACTCTATATTCTGATTTTGAACCTCTTCTACGATCAAAGCTCGTTCTAATGCGCTTCTCAATATTCTCTCCGCTTCAAGCAGCGCGGCTTCTTTCGTTTTTGTATGTCTTTCTAGTGTCTTTCTATCCTCCTGCAGTACTGCAATCTGGTATAACAAAAACACTTATATGTAAAAAAAACAATATAGAATTAAACAAAAATCCTTTATGTATGTATGGAATTTCAGGTTTGATCCTTAATCTTCACTTATTACACTTAACGTCTTTTATGTAAGAAGTTTGTAACACTTTAGGTTCTTTAACCTAAAAAAAGTTAGATTTTTTGTTAAATAAAGTGTTAAATTACCAATTCACCCTTTCATATACTTTACCCCCTCTTTTCTTCCCACGTATCTTGTGCAACCAAAACAATAATGAACGTTTATAATCAGCGGTTGATTCCGACCACCGATTAGGACCACCAATGGACTTAGAAGTTAGAACCCCACAAAAGCTTGACGTCACTTGGGAGTTATTTACTACTCTAGCATCCCAAGCCCATTCTATTCTTCTGCTCACAAACATAAAATGGGTTTATGCGGGTTTTGGGTTTTTAATTAAGTTTTGATTTGTGTTTGATATTGTTGATTTTATTGATTAAAGATTGTAATGGTTGGATGGAATTAGTTTAAGTATGGGAATTCAACTCCACCTAAATATGATTTTTAGTATGTAATGGTAAACAAACCAAAAACCTCTTAAATTGAGATTAATTCTAGGTCCGTAATTTCCATCCCCATAGTGATTCGATTTCAATGGGTTTTTGTTGTAATTTCCGGGTTTTTATGTCGATGATAATTGGATTTTGAAATTGACTAGCGCTCTGTGTGAAGGTGTATCAACCACCGGTCTTCTTTGTTTCTTCTTGTGAGATAGATCGAGTGAGAGACAGAAAGATAGATAGTTGCAACACCAGAAGTTGCCAGAAATTACATCCCAAAATATTGATCAAAAGTTAAAGGAATGGGACTGTGTGGGCTGTTATGTGAAGGAAAAGAAAAGGACTTTATTTATTAAAGGACAATCTAGTCATTTTGATAACGGTAAAAAATCTAATTTTTGTTAGGTTAAAGGATCTAAAGTGTACACAATTTTTGCATAAAGACGTCCAGTGTAATTAGTTAAGATTAAGGACCATACCTAAAATTTCATACATGCATAAAGGACGTATTTTTGTAATTTACTTAAAACAATATAACGAATATACTTATATGTTTTATACGAGGTAAGTTTACCTCGTGTTTGTACATTCTAATATCGGCCTCTAGAGGTGCGATAATGGAATCGATTGGCACTGAGTCGTTGTCCCTTTGATTCGCATGCACCCTTCTAAGAGTCGCTTCCGCTGCAAATTGTGCAGCCAATGCTTCTTTCTTCTCGGTTACTAGTTTCCTGATTTCCAAATTCTACATATATAAAAAATAGCTAATTAGTCCATATTGAAGCATTAAACAAGGATTTGATGCTAATAATTCACCTTTTGCTCAACAAGATTCTCAGTGCTCCTAATCTTGTTGTCTAGTTTTTCTATCATGCTTCCCATCTGCAAAATCACATCAGAACCTTAGCCAGGTGAAAATATATTTTTTCGATTATTTTAAACCAAACTAAAATGAATAGTAACTAAAGTTTACTAAGTTATTCATGTATATAGGACAAGTAATTAGTGCATAGCATGGAGAAACCAAAATTTATAAGTGATTCATGCATATAGTACAAGTGATTAGTGCATAGTATGGGCGGTTGTTCCACGTGTTGATGCTTTTCGATAGCAAGCCTATAACGACCAAATTCATGTCAAATAGCGTCAGGAATACCAATCAAATCACGTCGCATAGCGTGTTCGACTTTTCCAGGGTTTCATTGTATTTGTTGACACGTGTCATTTTTTATGTGTATGTTTTTTCGTTTTCCGCTAGTACTTATATATATGAATAGAACCAACATTCAAATTATTTGCGCAACACGTGAGCCTAAAAGTCACCTAATGTTTTTAGATAGTAAAAGATGTAAAATCTCATGTATTCATCTAAGAACACGTTCTCTTTCATCAAAGCACATTTTTATTAAAAAAATCACGTTTTTTTAGCTATTCACAATTTAAGGGTTCAGCTCATATTTTTATTTTAGCTGCCCACAACTTAACGGTTCAACTCATGAGAAATTTTAATCCCATACCAACTCTCAGCTTGTCGGTATAGACTTATAACTTATAGTAAAAGAATAATATTTTTAAGTGAGCAGTAAAAATTTATGTTTTCACCAAAAAAGTAAAAACTCATTCTCCTCCATTAACATTATCCTTTTGTTAAAAAAGAAAAGGAAATAAGCAGTAAAATAGAAGATTTACACTTTGGATGGTCCAACTCACATTTTCCTCTAAAATACGCTTTTTATATGATAAATTTTGTTTTCATCCCTACCTCTCAGCCGGTCCGTATAATAATTCGTTTTTCACCTAAAAACACTTTTTCACATGCGTTATAAAAATTCATGTCTTCACTGCGTTCTCCTCCTTCAAAATTCACCTTCTTATAAAAAAAATTGATAAATTGAAGTCATGTTTTCCTCTAAAAACAAACTTTTTTACCTGATAAATTCCTAAGAGTTTCAACTGTGCAAACCAAAGTGCATAGTTTTGCATTTATTCATTGGAACATTTTTTATACCTCTTCTAAAGATTTATCTTTCAAGACATCAGCAGCTTTCAAGGCTTTGATTTCACTCTGTGCACACCCCAACTCACGATCCTTTTCTGCAATAACCATAAACATTAATCTAACAATACTTCAACCGAGGACGACAACGAACCGAATAAACTCACCTTTGAGCATGTTTTCCAACCTGTTGAGTTCCAATACAACAGGATCAGGTTGACCCAGTTCTTGAAATGTCGCCATTTTAGTTTCTAGTTATTTTTTTTCTTTGAAATGCAAGTGGATATGTTATTGTTAATGTATAAAGTTTGGGTTAAAAAGAGCCGGGTTTTGTAAGGAATTAAAGTTAGTAATATATTTTGCTGTGGTTTGAAGCGAAGGTCATGAAAGGAACAAACAATGAAAGCCGGCTAGGCCGGCGACTTGGTTGATGCAATTCGTCTTATCACCATCCATTTGTTTCATTTTCATCACTTAATTATCTTTTAATTTAACATACATACATTTTCACACATTTTCATTTTCCAGGTTAGTAAATAACTTATAAACGTAGAATAGAATATTTCAACCAAAGTTATTAGTTTAATAGCATGTTGTGAATGTTTTATAATGGTATAGGTTATGTGGTACCATTGCGGTACCATCGGTTATTGGTTGCATGTCTTCGGGAGTTTGTTTATCTTTAGGGGTCCGGCTCATGTTTTTCTTACACTCTGTACCAGAGTTTAGTAACGGAAAAGAAAGAAATGAAGTTGAGGAGAGAATAGAAGATAAAGAAAAGGAGAATATGAGAATTTATTTCGTTATATACAGTTCGAATGAAATAAAAAGAAGATAACCATTTTAATTTTTAATATGATCTCTTTTCTTTCTCTCCATTTCCTTCCGGTTTGAAAGTAAAGTTAAGAGAGAAATTCATAATAAAACTTTTCTTCCACTTCCTTCTGCTTTCTTTTCCTTTCACATTTTAATGAAACTCTAGAACAGGATGTTAATATAACTTGGTTATAAAATTGAATAAGTTGTGGCGGTCAAAGAAGGTGAAGGAATCTTGATTCCGCCATGCTCGTTTTACGCTAGAGCTAAAGGATTAGATTTATTTCAAAACACTAAGGGGCTGTTTGTTTCACCTCTTAATGGTTCAGTTCAGTGTTTAATCATTCAGATTCAGCATTCAGAGCGTTTGTTTCACAAAAAACAAACCTTTGAATGGTTCAGTTAAGTGCTGAATGGTTAAGAGATTGAAAGATGCTGAATGGAACTGAATGAAGCATATACCAAACTTATCATCATCTGAAGTTTTACTTTAAAATCTCTTTCATTTATAGAGCCTCTTAATGGTTCAGACCTCTTAACCATTCAGCACTTAATGATTCAAATGTTGCCAAACAGCCCCTAAATTATTATAAGATGAACAAAAATAATGCTAAATCGTATAGTTTTTTATGATTCTCATTTTTTCTCAGTTTTTTTATATTTTACATACAAACTAGCCATAGACCGGACTATACGATGTGGCAGCCAGGTCTCTCGTATGTCGTTTTGTCACACGCATTGTTAAAAAAATTGTTTCGCACATAACATGTCAAGTCATAAATGTGTGATATTTTAAAAGATGGGGATATTTTAAAACTTATATATCAAAATGATAACTAAGTCAAAGTTAGAAAGTCGAAGTAAAAAATATGTCAAAGTAAATTTGAGAGGCTAAATGTGTAAAACTGTCAAAAATAAAGAAAGAAAGAGAAAAAAACGATAGAAAAGCACCAAAAATCGGCAGATGGTGGGACTCGAACCCGAGCCCTATGCTAAAACCAATATAACTATAGAAAACTTTGAATTTTCAAAAAAAATTTAAAAAATTTAAAAAACCATTGAAGGGCGACATGTGATGGCCGGTGGTATGATCATCGACTTTACCTTTGACAAATATATTAAATGATATGATATTAGTTACAAACAAGCCTATTAATTTAATTTGTTCATGTCTTTTTTTCGTTTTTAAATGCTTACCTAGATTATATAATATAGGTATATTGGTTTTCACTAGTCTTAATTATCACCTTTTGTCTTCTACCGGTCCCAACTATTAAATTGGCTATCAACGGTCCCAACTTTTATCACTTTGGTAACCAATGTTCCGTCGTTAAATTTTTTTTTAACGCCGTTAAGTTTTTTTAAATTCAAGACCGATGTTTTAGGTCTTTTGATCGTAAGGATAATACGAGTCGATTCATGTAAGAGTTTTATAAAAAAATGCTCTCTGAACGATAAATTTTTTACATCCAATTGAAGCACCGTTAGGTTTAAACACCCAATTGAAGCACTATTTCATTGTTCGGAGTGCCGTTTCGAGGTAAATTTTCCATCAATCGACTTGTATTATCCTTCCGATCAAAATGTTTAAAACATCAGTATTTAATTTGAAAAAACTTAACGGCGTTAAAAAAAATTTAACGAAGGACCAGTGGTTACCAAAGTGATAAAAATTGGGACCGTTGACAGCCAATTTAATAGTTGGGACCGGTAGAAGACAAAAGGTGATAGTTGGGACCAGTGAAAACCAATATACCTATAATATATACCTAACATACATATGTGAAAGTTGTATTTGTTCTTATTATTAATATATATATATATGTATATATATATATATAGGATTAAGTTCATATCAGAAGACTCACATATTACAAAAAGAAAAAGAAACCTATATCATTAAAAAACTTATCAATACTTTAGTTTTTATAAAAATCACTTCGTACATATAAGTGTGTAAGGTATATACAAAATGTAGGAACTATGAGTCAATTTTATTTAAAGATTATAATAAAATTAATGAAGATATTCTTGTCATACTTTGGAAATGAACTAAGCACAATACCGTTTATAAAACCGAATAAAATAAATATGAATTTCATTTTATATACCAATTTTTCATTCAAAACCTATGTCTATTGAGGGTATGGAACACACCTTCATGGAGATTCTTTAACTTGTATCTTTAATTACACGTTCAAGTCTTCGACTATGCTCCTTAACTACAAGGATGAGCAAACAATGTTGACAGTTGTTGCTGAGGCACGTATTCAATACGTTTTCCTTAAAACTGATTTCGAGTCTCCACAAAGGAGGTCGTCTGTCTCTCAAGGTACAACAACCGAAGCAGTATGAACTGCCGGAAATGGCTCTCGCGCCCAAGGTATCACTAAGAAAATTATATGTTTAGAAATATGTGAAAGAAAGATGAAGTTGATAGTGGAAAATAGAGACTACTTATCTTCTTTAGATGTTCAAACATTTGTTGTGTGTATAATGACATCATGCAAAAGCATGAACCAAGATGTTCATGTATACACATAAATTCAAATTCATATTTAATTGTAATAACCACAATTAACTTAGATTAATATGGCTTTATGATACAAGATCAAAACCACTATATTATTCATGACATTGAATTATGAGTTTAAATCAAAACATCAATATTGCTTTATGGAAAAATGTGTTAGACATTGAATCAAAAGATGCAACAAATTGTACAAGAGTCATTAAAGTTAGCAATATAGATTCCAACCACTCAACTTCGGGCATTGATATCACATTCATCTTAACTCCGATTTGGACACGGTTTACATAAACCAATAAATAATTAAATATATAACTAATATATACATTAAATTATTTGTGTCCAAATTTAGTGATAAATAATTTTTCACTAAAATTTCCAACAATCCCCACATTGATGGAGATCAATCAAAAGACACAAAATCCCTATGAGACCTCAACAGTTGAAACTTGCATAAGATAGGTAGGTGTTAGCTTTGAACCTTCCCTTGTGAAGTATACTTAGCTTACTACCAGTTTAGTAGACATGATGTCCTTGAACCAACTAGCATTTTTGTAGGCGATAGTACACATTCACACAATACTCTCCTTAGCCGAGCACATCCCCTCATTGTCGTATCCATTATGGTCCAGGATCACTAGCGTGGTTTTGTGAAAGCTCTAGGAATTGTGCACCCTACAATTTCATTCGAAGCGACCCCACTTCTCTTTCACATATGTGATTTATCTAAAAAGTCATTAAAAGCATTAAGGTTACTATCCTTACGCAAATCATTAACCGTATGATATGCTTAGCCTCACACTGTGTATTTAAACTCCCTTTATAAATTTGGAGGACATGTATAAAATATATACATATTAGCTATATCGACTAATGTATATTAGCTTTGCCCCCACAGTGACCATCCTTGAAATATGAGTCGGTTGTCCTATTGAACTTAGATCTTGGGATCTCTAGTCAACTAAGTGAGGTTTTCCTTCATATACTATCTTTCATGGGCTTTAGTCTCATTCCAAAACTCAATCTCGTATCAACCCTCAGGTTGTTGGATCCAAATTATTATCTAAGACTTCATGAAGTCACAATAGGTAATTTACAATTGAGTTTAGTTGTTATGATGTGTTCTTTAGTTCTCAAGTTAACTTTGCATATTGTCAACTTTTAAGACAATAACCTTAGGCCATCAGTTGTAATCTGTCTTTGAAACCAATATGCGTTTTAAGAGAATTAGAGTTACCGTTACCTGGAAAGTGTAAACTATCTTGTGGCTCATTTAAAATATCATAAGAATCAAAAGAATAAGTAGAATTAGAGTTATCGTTACCTGGCAACAAAGGAGTGTGTTGTGCATGCATGATCTCATCCGAATCATCATAAAAAGTATTGACTTTAGGATAAGGACAAAGATCATTACCTGATTTCTGTTACACCTGCTGACGCTGAACCGCTTCCAAACACCTCTTGTTGTCCTCTAAAGCTTTATAAGAATCTTCCAACATCAACTGGTTTTGCTATGCGAGGACTTCCTATTTTGCTAACCTATTATGGGCATTAACGTTGTTAGAAACTATTTTGGTTAGCAAGCCCTCTATTCTGCTCTACCTCCCAGAATCTTGTGGCTAAGGATCATAGCTGACATTGTTAGACACAAGTTTCGTTAACAAGCCCTCTATTCTACTCAACCGCCCGGAATCTTGGGATGTTGGACACTCATGTGATAAATATGTATGTGCCTGCATAAAGGAGATAGTAAGACAAGATGGTGCGGAGGACCTCAAATAATCTGGACATAAAAAAGTAAAATGAGGTCCTCCGCAAATTTCACACATACTTATTTACAAGAAAGACTCTATGGGGAGAAAAATAGAGCGAAATAAAAACTACTCCTAAGACTCAAATAAACAAACACAAAAGCATGTGTATAGCAGATAAGATCTCAAAAAGTTAAATTAACGTAATTACCAAGAGTCCCCAGCAACGGTGCCAAAAACTTGATGCGTGCAATACTGTATATAAAACTAACAAAATAAAAACACCTAAGTTTTAAATTTATAAAAACCAGACTAGCAAACTATTTCACAGACAACCTACAGTGGACCGGTCGAATGTAATATAGCGTGCGTAAGTCCGGGTGTCGACCCACAGACTCTATATATTATGTTAACTTAACAAACTAAGACTCTACTTACTAGACACGACTTTTAAAAAAGATTGATTGAAAGGGGGGAGTTTATTTAAAATAACTAAATTGCTTAAAGTAAATGACAAAATGAAAGACGAGATTTAAAATCAGTTTAAATTAAGTAAACCACCTAGACCTAAATCCAGGTTGTTTTAATTATTGCTTAAAATGGAAGTGTTTGCTATGAAACTAGATCTTAAGATATTCACTTACAGTTACCACAATTAGGACTCTCGACCTTTTCTGGAAGACACCTACGGGTTTCTAAAAAGTTAATACGAACACCAGTTTTAGTAATTAAATGCCCTCACAGCTGTTTAATTTAATTAGGATTAAGTGACTTTAAACGAACTCTAACCTCACAGCATAGAATCCAAAGACGGTTTAGAAATACTCATTTGACTTGATAAACAAGTTTGTTAACTAATACCTAGATAGACTTCTCACGAATATCTAAACCTAGTAACTAATCAAACAAGACTTATCAATTTATCTAATAACCTCACGGTTACTTAGTAGAGCTGCACATCTTCACTAGATTGACCAACATTATCATTCCTATGGTTTTAGTATGCATTTAACAAAACACATTCATAACACACAGTCAATGAATTAAACCAAATCTTATTCTATGACATAGACAATAACAAGGATTTAGTGAAACGATAATATCAAACAACCCAATTCCAACACACATAAACGCATCAAATGAATAAAAATCCAAACTTTTACTTAATGCATAAAATCCATAGTCAAAACACAATCAATTCAAGTTCAAACATTAACAACGGTTCAACAATAGCCTAGGCGGTCTAACGAGCCTAGCCAACAACCATAATCACAAAAATAAATGCAAGTTTAAGATATGAAAACATGGTAGGAGAAACTAAAAGCAAAGGAATTGAAGAACCTATTGACGTTAATCGACATGTCTTCATCCGGTGCTTCCGTTTGATCTTCTCGGCTTCACTCTAGCTCCAAAAACCACTTATTTCAGCCTTTTTTCGTCCTTCAATCAAGAATGGAGGCTAAGGTTGAAGTCAGAGGAGTTTATATAGTGAAACGGGCCGAAAAAATGTCAAAATAATCTGTCGAAACGGCGTCTTCGCGCCACGCCATGCGTAACGCGACCAAAATCTGCCCAAAATCAACTTCCAAGTCGCGCCATGCGGTTAGAAAAGGGGGGCTGGCCACATAGCGTCTTGACCTCCTTTTTCTGATCTGGTTTTTCGTTTTCGCGCTCCGTTTCGCGTCCTGTTTTTTCATACGTTCTTCTTTTTTCGCGCTCTTTTCAACCCTTCATAAACCTGGAACCTACAAAACACACATGAATCAATAGTAGATAAAACCTAAAGAAAAGCTATTTAAAACGACTCGTAAACGGATAAAAAAATCTACACGGGAATTCGTATAGTTTACACTATATCAGTCGTTGTGTGGATGGCGCCAATGGTCGATTGACATTAGATTGTGGTGGTTCTGATGCTGGGACGAGAAGGTTGCAAACCTGTTAGGTGATCTTTTTGTTTACTTTGGATTTAGGTCTGCAAATTGTAGATCTGTGTTTGTTGAACCTTTTTGGGGTTTTTATATCTATGGTTTGCTACTCTTTGTATTAGTGGTTGGTTGTTGAACCCGATTCTTCAGTTGTCTGTACAACAAAAGCATTAATAAAAAGAAAAGGTTAGATCAAGAACTGTTACCGGGACACTACTGTTTCCAATGGTATCCTATGGTGGCAACACTGATTTTGTGTATGAGTTCTTACCTATTTTTAGTGTTTTCGCTTTTTTGTTGTAAGTACATTCGTTTTTTGTTGGTTTAGTTAATGTTGTCATTCAGCCTCATTTATGCTTGGCTAAGGACGTGAGAGTTTGAATTTAATTTTATATGGCTAATTTAATTGCGTGTAAATGATGTATGCAAATATAAGCATATATTTTTGTATCAAATTATCATAATTTCCTAGGTATTTGTGGAACATAATTGCAGATAGATCCTTATAGATCCTCAATTGTCTTCTTTTATATTTTTAGCCTTGAAATGAGAGAAAATCATAAAAGGAGCAAAATTAAGATGAAAACAAAGGAAAAATAGTAAAGGGAAGAAACCGACGAATCCACATGTTGTAGAGCAAGGAGCGGGGTCAACACTTGAAGATTATGAAGTTATAGAACCAACACACACCCCCATCTAATTAAAAATTGAAGAAAATATTGATAAGAGGCTATACACGTCCCCCGTGTGTGGTCATATTAGAAGAATAGAAGATCAAGGTGAAGACACGCCCACATGCCTCAAATACACGCCTTCGTGTCCCATGTGTAGCCATTGTATCATATCCGTATTGATACACGATCATGGAGCAGCAAAAGTGATGGAAGGGACGCCCTTGTGCCTCTAGTACACGCCCTCGTGTCTTGAAGATGTGTCAGATCCGTACTGACACGAGATAATGGAGCAGGAGCTGGGCAAAGACACGCCCCCGTGTCTCATATATACAATCCGTGTCTGGTCCCATGTTCAGCCTATAAATATCCACCTTGACTCATTTGCAAAAGGAGTACATCTCGAGACTCCAATCCTGTTTTTCAATGTTTGTTACTGTCTTTTTAACTTATTAGGTAGTATGTTAGATCATTCGTTGTAGCTTGATTTAATTTAACAATTATCAAATCTTAAGATGATGTTTTATAAACATTATTAAAGTTTGATTCTTGTTGTCTCCCTTGCCATGAATAAAAGTCAATCTTGGTCAAAGTTAATTAAGGGATCAAATATTTCTATTTACACATAAACATATGGAAAGTTTATATACTTAGGGTTAGTTAACCTACAAAGAACACACAATCATAGACCTATTATATATATAGGGTTTGTTGTGTCAACTCTTTACTTCTTTACATGCTTTTAAACCACTTTTAGGATCTAGTGAACAATGGCGGATTCAAGAAAGGTTTTTATGGGTGCGAAATTTTTTAAGGATTGTTTAGCTATCATTGTATAACAAATTACTTTGGCTCGGGGCAGGTCGGGCAGTGTCGTGTTCGTTTCGTTGCCAAAAGTATTGTTAGAATGGTTCCCAAACTCTTATATTTGCATAGTTATATACTAATGAAGTAATTTACATTCTAACCATTTAAAATTGGTATATTGGTTTCTATTGGTCCCAACTATCATCTTTTGATTTCTACCACTCTCAACTATTGAATTGACTGTAAATGGTTCCAAAAGATGATAGTTGGGACCAACAGAAACCAATATACATTTAAAATTTAGTAACAATATAAACTTTATATACTATTAATACTAAATTGATAAATAAAAGTTTAAGTTTTATAATAAATTGTTTAATAAAAAGAGTTAGGTTATAATTTCTTACAAATATAACAAAACGCTTTGTAAAAATTTAAATAAAATAAATCATCTAACCTTTTGTTATCTTGTGTATTTACTTATAAGTTGTCATAGAGTAGAGTTATACTAGAAAGTTTAGATTCTTTAAAAAGTTTAAGAAGTCATGAGATGATGTCATTTGACAGATATAAATAGAAGGAAAGGTAAAATGGGTAAAACCGTTAAGTCAAGGAAAGGTAAAACGGGTAATGTGTCTATATTTCAAGTTTCACTCCATTTTTTTAAACTTCCATAACTTTTACATATGACATTATTTTTTTTCAAAAAAAATCGCACCATAAAAAGAGCATTTTCTTATCTTTAAAACACGTATAATATTCATATATAAATTTTTTTTCACATTTTCAACTCATTGTGTTATTTGTCAGGTCATTGTGTTATTTGTCAGGTCATTGTATTATTTCGTCAGGTCATTGTGTTATTTCGTCAGGTCATTGTGTTATTTAGTCAGGTCATTGTGTTATTTCGTCAGGTCATTATATTATTTGTCAGGTCATTATGTTATATTATGTCATTGTGTTATAACACAATGACCTGAAGAAATAACACAATGATCTGAAATAACACAATGACTTGAAATAACACAATGACCTAATGAATAACACAATGAGCTGAAAAAAACAAGCTATAATATATTTGAGATGCTACACAAATAAAACAAGTTATGGATTTAAGATGTTATGCTATGTTATGGCATATGACTATGTCAACAATGAAAACAAGTATAAGATTTAACATATTTTGTTATTAGGTATGTTTTATTTGTATTCGAAAACAAGTTATAATGTAGCACAATGACATAATATAACACAATGACCTGACTAAATAATACAAGACCTGACGAAATAATACAATGACCTTACGAATAACACAATGAGTTGAAACTTGAAAAACAAGTTATAATATATTTGAGATCATGTTACACTAATAAAACAAGTAATGGATTTGAGAATTTATGTTATAACATATGGTTATGTCAACAATGAAAATAAATTATAAGATTTGAGATATTGTATTATAATGTATGTTTTATTTGTATTAACAAGTTATAATATAACACAATGACATAATATATCACAATGATCTGACAAATAACACAATGACCTGACGAAATAACACAATGAGTTGAAACGTGAAAAAAATATTTTTTTATCCATCTATTTTTATATGTGTTTTGAAGATTAAAAAACGTTCGTTTTTTTGTGTTATTTTTATTAAAAAATAATCTTATATGTAAAAGTTATGGACATTTAAAAAAGGGGTGAAATTTAAAAATGAGGCAAAGACTAATATACTATTGTCCTACCATTTAAAGTTTTAACTATTTAACATTATGACACCTTATATTTAAGTCATTAATCTTCATTTAATATTAGAGATCTAATGACTCATATTTCTTTTTAGACTTTTTAAAAAGTTTAGACTTTTTAGTTAAACCTAATTCAGTTTTTATATCTAATTGTCTTTTGCAAAGCCGTTAAAGAAGTCGCCTTTTACAAAAACAATTAAAAAAAACTAAATTGTGTTAATAGGTAATTGAGGAAGTGCTAAAGTTAAAAATTAAAATTGTAAAGCCTACTTAATCTTCTTCACCCAAAACTCTTAACACTATTAATAGTAGAAACAGAGTTCAAGTCTTCTGAAATTACCTCCTTTCAGTTCATCTACTTTACCAAAAAACATCTTAAGGGTGATGATTATAAAATTTTACAAGAGGCGTTTGGGAATTTCACATGTGTATTGCAATTGCTCCAATCTTCACACCGTAGGTTCGCTCGTGCTAGTGAAACTGTATAATCGCATGATTACCTAGCGCTTAACACCATTCTCATATATATATAACTCATTATCGATTCATTGCTTTCAAAAATTGAAGTGTTAGATTTTCTCCATACAAATTAAAAGAACATTTATTTGTATACACAGTACACGATGATAAATGTAGAGGATGTTATAAAAATTTTAGGAGGTAAGAAATTATTTTTATTATGAATTAAATTAAAGAGATTACGTTACTGAATAAAAGATCCCTTTCAAGGATTGAAAAAAATAAAAGTGTTTGAAACTGGATTTTCCCATTGCCATCAACATCATCAACTACCAATCTACTTTTTTGCTTATGTTTTCGTATGACACGTTGAAAATGTTTCTTCCTAAACACAAGCGTGTGAAAACGCTAGTTAACAACTTGTACACATATTTATCAAACACTAATTTAAGTCCATACCATTTTAGTCTATGGTCCATCTTTCTTGAAATAAAAACCAGATCTCATCAAGAACACCTATACGTCGAGTTAGGTATGGCAGAGTATTTAAATCCGATTCAAAACATTAAAATTTGAATAAATTGAGTTTGAATCTAAATTTCTGTATCTCAAGTCAAATTAGAGACAAATATGAATTTAATTTTCCTATCAAGAATTTGGGAGTCTAAGACCAATCATACCAAGTTAAATTAATATAATAAGGTTAGGATCCTTACAGAACTACTTTTATTTACTGAATTACAGAACCACTGATTTACATACATGTAAATTAAGTCTGGTGATATTAAGTTGTCTTTACATATGTGTAAATTAAACATAAGTATTTGAATATAGAAACACAACCATTTTTTTGTTGTGGCAAATATACACATATGTAAAACAACCTAATTCTTTTTGTTCTCGCAATAAGAAGTGCTTATGTAATGATCCCCCCTCTCTCTCTCTCTCTATATATATATATATATATATATATATATATATATATATATATATATATATATATATATATATATATATATACTAGTTTAGAGCCCATGAGGAGAGGGTTTAAAACGTAAATACTCTTAAGTTTCTAAAGATTCTAAATATTATGGACCAAAATGTAATTAAAATTATTATAATATATTATTATTGTTATAGATATATACATATTTCAAATATAAAAATATTATTGTGAGAAAAACACTCTTATGATGCCAAGTAAGCAAATATCACCTCTAATGACGCCAACTAAGCAAAATATATTTTCCTATATTATAAAAGGATATATATATATATATATATATATATATATATATATATATAGGGAGAGTTATCCAACAAAGGATTTTAATCTAAGAAGGGTAAGAAGGATTTATGACCTTTAGATCTCTTTTTAATGATTGAGATCAATTTGTAGGAAAACAATTTGGTGGAGGGGTATTGACTTTCTCTTTCCACATGCAAGGCGCATGTCAATTCTCCCACTGTTTTTAAAACGTTCATAACTTTTGGATTCGATATAATTTTTTTAAAAAGATTACACAAGAAAAACAAGTGTTTTATTATCTTTAAAGCGCGTATAATATTGATATATAGAAACCGAAAAAAAGATTCAGTACTTGTTAAGTCATTGTGTAAAATTATGTCATTGTGTTATATTGTAATTAGTGAAATATCACTTTTACCGGTTTATTTTTAAGTCATTGTGTAATATCATCTCATTGTAAAGATTTGTTGTGTCGGCTTATGTGTTTAGAAAGTATCACTGTATCACAAATTGTTAATATATATTTGAGAAATGTTCAAATACGAAGACATTTTTTTGGTACAAAATTTGAAAATAACACAATGGTAAAAAAAATACACAATGACACTTTAAAAAAAATTATAACTCACGATATATATCTCAAAATTCAAAAAATTTGTTCCGAGACTTTGTTCCTCACGTAAATAAAAAATAGCGTTTTTTATATTTTTTACAAAAGACACAATGAGAAAACGGTAACTTTTTTAATTTTTTTATGTTTCAGTTGTTTGTTTTTAAGGAAGATGACGTGGGAATGAGGTCTCCAAAACACTTTTTGTGTAATTGTGTAATTCTTATTAGGTCATTGTGTAATCCTCGTCAAATAAGATTACACAATGACTCGATGGATGACACAACAACCTAGTGGATGACACAATGACCTGACGGAAGACACAATGATATATATATATATATATGATTAAGTTCATTTGAGAAGACTCATATAAAAAACTTATTCTGAACTAGGGAACAATTCTGAGCCACACATTTCGCAAAAGAAAAAAAATAACAAAAACCTAACCACCCCTCCCCGCCCACTGTGACATCTGCCCCGAACCCGAATCCGGATGCCCGATTTAAACCCGAGGTTGTTTATCTTTAAATTATAATTCGTATTTATTTCCTCAAATGTAACGTTCAGTTTAATTATGGATAAATATATCGAATCTTTACGTTATTCTCATCGTATTTAACGAACCGTTTTATATCTCAAAATATTTAAAGTATACTAAATAATCACTATTTATATTATCTAAATCCAAAAATATATATATAGTGCTTCGTAAAAGAAAACTATTAAAAAATATATATATAAAAACAAATACAATAAACGTCTCGTAATAACCCCCTAACGTCATCAACGAACTATTGATACTAAAACGTCTCCCATAAAAACGTTACATCTCGACTCGGTCAATCTAATTAGTTAAGTTATGTAAAAACTAACTTATGGGCCAAAATTGCCATTTCTAAAACTGGAAGTTAAAACTTAATAACTAAATAAAACAAACACAAAACACCAGGGACCTAAAGTGTAAGTTACCCAAACCTGTCCCCCCCCCCTGTCGCACGTCGTACTTCACCCGACCACTTTGTTCCCTGTTTCCGGCGACCTCCGACCACGATGTTCCAGCCGTTTCTCTCCTTGATACCTGCGCATTTGATGCTACACTCAAACAACAGGCTTATATCACCCAAACCCATCAATTTTAACTCAAAACCCGTTCGAACCTTCACTCCCATTTTTACTCCGGCGAGACTCCGATTTGCGACCATTCCGGCACCATTTCAGGCAATTCTTGGTTCCATTTTGATCCTCTCAACATTCTACAACACCCTAATCCATTCATTTGATCTCATTTCAGTCCAAAACCCACCAATTGATCCAAGATAGCCGCAACTTGTTCTTCGTTTCAATCCATATCAAAACTCCACCAAAACGTAAGTTTCTTGTACCAAAATAACCGTGATTCCATGGGGATTAAAAGCCCCATGGTTAATTTGTCTGAGATTACCAGATTCAAACGAATTTGGTGGTTTTGTGATCTAGGGCTCGAATAGGATTTGGGTTATGGTTCAGGAGGAAGGTTAAAACAATTAACGTTCCATCTAATAACAAAAAGCGCGCCTTGGTTCAGCGGTAGCGCGTTTGTTGTTGTTGTGTTGGTTGTGGTCACTGGTTCGAATCCTCCCCCACCCATTCTTTTTAATAATTATTTCTAACCACTTAAACCAACCCTTTACTAATCTAATAATCTATTAATGAGTTAATAATAGTTATTAAAGGTTACAAAGCATGTATAAGTGTATTTTATTTTTAAGTTTGTAAATTATATACAAAAACATGTTTTCTTTTATAAATGATTAAAGTTTCTAATTTTAATATAAATACATATTTTTATAAAATAATTGAACGTTCAAACTTGTTTTTAACCTTAATTTCTAAATCCGAAACATTTGATTTCGGACTTAACTCCGGTTACCACGGTTCCATTTCTAAATTAAGATCTTTAAACTTTTATTTATTTATACGTTATATAACTTTTATTAATCAAATGATTAAGTTAATAATATGTATTAAAAACTAAAATGTATAAGTTTAAATAAAGATTCTAAGTATTATTATCAATATATTATTAATGTTTTCTAAAATGGATCCTTGCAAAATACAAAGTTTTAAAGACTGATAATCGGTTTCGTATAAAAACGCTCGGTTACGGTTCGTACCAAAAATCCCAAATCTCCGTAAATTCCTATTATTTCTATTCTAGTTTCTATATTATATGTTTTCTAAGTTAGGAATCTCATTAATTAGGTGATACTAATATTTGGGAAGTCCTCGGTTCCAGTTGATTTATTTCTATACCATTTCTTTTTCGTATTCAAGGTGAGTAAATTCACTCCCCTTTTTACTTTTACATTTTGGGGCTGAAATATGTTCAATTACTATTCAATGTTTTCGGTTTTCGTTTCTTTGTTTCTATTTTCAAATGAGATCATTAAATGTGTTAGTCTTGTCTGCAGCAAGATGCAATCCTTATGTGGTAGTTTAAAGTAGTATTGTTACTTAGTAATCCCACCGGTACAATGTTAGCGCTAATGGTTTGACAAACCCACCTGCATGTATTTCAAAACAGGTGATTTAAACCCGGCCATTCAATTTCAATGTTACAAGTTGCTATGCTATGTCCCTAAGTTGCAAAAATAATTATTGATAACCTATATCGAGACGGTTACGTGACGGTTACTAAAAAGGTTATCTTTAATTAATGACATGAGTTGGTTCCTCATGTCAAACGATTACAAGATGCTATACAATGATGTGTTCAATGTGCTCAATGTGTGTTCAAGGTGTCATGGTCGAGAATGATATGAAATAGCTATGCATGTAAGATTGCGCAGCATATTATGATGATCTCGGATTTCTATATTACTATGTATTCAAATTGTGGTTTACTCACTAGCTTTAAATAGCTAACTTTATTTTTACATATTTCAGGTGATGCATTAGTTTGATGTTATTGCGGTTCATTCAAGACATAGGATGCCTTGGACTTAGAATAATTGAACAATAAATTACTTTGATTGCCGGTCTTTATTTCTGAATTTATGACTATTTATTCCTCATTTATGTCACAACAATTATTACATTAATGATATTAAAATATGCTTTTAGTGTGCCATGTGCTTTGTACTATTGATATCCAATTCCATATGACAGCCCGGTGTTTCCGCCGCCGGGCGGGGTGTCACAGTTTGGTATCAGAGCCATGGTTATAGGGAACTAGGATAGGGTATTAGAAACACACCGACCTAGACTATAACCTAAGAGTCCTTAGTACAAATAGTTGGTGCCTAGAAAACTCTTCTAGAACTTACCTCCTTATTCCTTTTTATGAACATTTCTATGTTTTTCCTTTATCTATTTCTTATCCGATTTCGCGAAGGAACTACAAGAGACTCTTCTGTGTGATTAGGATCTTTCTCTTTGTGGAATCTCGTCATCGTCTTAAGTAAGTTGAAACGTGGGAACGTGTGCAATCTGGAAGGGGGAACGCCTGTATCACGGGCATCCTGTCTAAGGCAAGCATTTCGTATAAATCTCTTTAAGAGACCTGTATGCTTACCTGGGGATGTACGAGATGAGTGTGAACCTATAGGCTAAAGCACGCCTTCTCGAATACGTTGAGAACAAACTTAGCACTTTGATAAGTCTCAAGTGTCCAAAACCAAGACACATTCCCAAGCCTTCAAATTCTATCTATTTAAACGATTTTATTATTATTATCATTTTCTATGATTTCAAATTTATTTCAATGGGTTTCTATATTATTTCAAATGTTATTTCAAGTTTGCTAATTTACATTTCAATGATTTCAAAGTGATTACTATGATATGTGTTTCTCAAGATTCTATGAAAACTCAAAGTACAATTATCGTTTCCATTCAATCCAAAATTCCATTACAACTTGTGTTATCCAAAATTTTCTTAAGTCTCATGAAATTCTTTTTCTATCCTATCATTTCCAAGTAATTACGACTCACTAATACCAACGCGACCCAAAAGTTCCAAATCAAAACTAAGATATATTGACTAACCTCAATCAAATTATCAAAACTTCAAAAACAAATACCAAATACCAAATCTAAGGCATATTTCTAATCTCAATTCAATTATCGAATCCTAAGTTAAAGACTTAATTCATGATTCCTGAAATCTCGTAACAGATTGACTATGTCAACGCATTCGTTTGCTTTATGAATCAAACGTTTACCTCCAAACTATCTCAATGTGATCTCAATACTCAAGTGTTGTCTAAACTATTCATCTAATCATGAAATTCTAATCCAACTTATAATCCACCATTAAACGATACTATTTATGAATTCGTTTTCCAAAACTTAACGTGAACTAACTACACAATTATTCCTAAGTTCATTGAACTAATTATATTTCATTTGTATAAATGACCACTAATGAAATTCTATACATCTCATTTCTAAAAACTCATCCAAACACAACATGTCTTACGTATAAACTCTCTACCTAAAATACCATGTTTTATATGCGGTTTTTGTAAAACCACCAACCAGTAATTAATTCTATTAAAATGATTTCCTTATTTTCCTAAACGAAAATATATATGTACTTTATATATAAAAAAAAACAATTTAAAATTTATGAAATACGATTTCTTTAAAAGGGATAGGTTATTACACAATATTTCCACGTTTTTTTTTTCTTTCTTTCTTTTCAAATATGTTATAAAGACTTGCAACAAACGTCATGATTTATGTTTTCAATATCGAATACTCAAAACTTAGACTGTGTCATTCACTTATTTTCAAATCAATCCCCTTATCTATGGTATAGATAAAAGAAAATTTATTTTATAAATTCATCATTTAGTTTTAATAAAAAAAGGGCCTAATAAACTAGATTATTTATGTATATCATCATCCAATGCTTATGAACTTGGCAATACCATGAACAATTAACATCTACATCTTACACACATGAAGTTGGTTTTCAAAAAAACTTATGTTGGAACTCGAACTTGACTACTTGTATCTACGAACAAAATTATCATTATGGGTAATGATTACCTAATAAACTCAATTCTTATCATATACAACTCAAAATTTAACTATTGTTTGCACATATTACCATTTGTCATCATCATCATCATCATCATCATCATCTATTGCTTAATTCAACTCCTCGTGACTAACGTATCTTTGTTCAAATCTGAAGAGCGAAACAACGTAAGTACATTCATAAGGGAAAACTAAATAATCACCTCTTTTCGTTTCATCTTCTGTTCGGTTTGAGCAAATTTCGGGACGAAATTTCTTTAAGGAGGGGAGACTGTGACATCTGCCCCGAACCCGAATCCGGATGCCCGATTTAAACCCGAGGTTGTTTATCTTTAAATTATAATTCGTATTTATTTCCTCAAATGTAACGTTCAGTTTAATTATGGATAAATATATCGAATCTTTACGTTATTCTCATCGTATTTAACGAACCGTTTTATATCTCAAAATATTTAAAGTATACTAAATAATCACTATTTATATTATCTAAATCCAAAAATATATATATAGTGCTTCGTAAAAGAAAACTATTAAAAAATATATATATAAAAACAAATACAATAAACGTCTCGTAATAACCCCCTAACGTCATCAACGAACTATTGATGCTAAAACGTCTCCCATAAAAACGTTACATCTCGACTCGGTCAATCTAATTAGTTAAGTTATGTAAAAACTAACTTATGGGCCAAAATTGCCATTTCTAAAACTGGAAGTTAAAACTTAATAACTAAATAAAACAAACACAAAACACCAGGGACCTAAAGTGTAAGTTACCCAAACCTGTCCCCCCCCCCCGTCACACGTCGTACTTCACCCGACCACTTTGTTCCCTGTTTCCGGCGACCTCCGACCACGATGTTCCAGCCGTTTCTCTCCTTGATACCTGCGCATTTGATGCTACACTCAAACAACAGGCTTATATCACCCAAACCCATCAATTTTAACTCAAAACCCGTTCGAACCTTCACTCCCATTTTTACTCCGGCGAGACTCCGATTTGCGACCATTCCGGCACCATTTCAGGCAATTCTTGGTTCCATTTTGATCCTCTCAACATTCTACAACACCCTAATCCATTCATTTGATCTCATTTCAGTCCAAAACCCACCAATTGATCCAAGATAGCCGCAACTTGTTCTTCGTTTCAATCCATATCAAAACTCCACCAAAACGTAAGTTTCTTGTACCAAAATAACCGTGATTCCATGGGGATTAAAAGCCCCATGGTTAATTTGTCTGAGATTACCAGATTCAAACGAATTTGGTGGTTTTGTGATCTAGGGCTCGAATAGGATTTGGGTTATGGTTCAGGAGGAAGGTTAAAACAATTAACGTTCCATCTAATAACAAAAAGCGCGCCTTGGTTCAGCGGTAGCGCGTTTGTTGTCGTTGTGTTGGTTGTGGTCACTGGTTCGAATCCTCCCCCACCCATTCTTTTTAATAATTATTTCTAACCACTTAAACCAACCCTTTACTAATCTAATAATCTATTAATGAGTTAATAATAGTTATTAAAGGTTACAAAGCATGTATAAGTGTATTTTATTTTTAAGTTTGTAAATTATATACAAAAACATGTTTTCTTTTATAAATGATTAAAGTTTCTAATTTTAATATAAATACATATTTTTATAAAATAATTGAACGTTCAAACTTGTTTTTAACCTTAATTTCTAAATCCGAAACATTTGATTTCGGACTTAACTCCGGTTACCACGGTTCCATTTCTAAATTAAGATCTTTAAACTTTTATTTATTTATACGTTATATAACTTTTATTAATCAAATGATTAAGTTAATAATATGTATTAAAAACTAAAATGTATAAGTTTAAATAAAGATTCTAAGTATTATTATCAATATATTATTAATGTTTTCTAAAATGGATCCTTGCAAAATACAAAGTTTTAAAGACTGATAATCGGTTTCGTATAAAAACGCTCGGTTACGGTTCGTACCAAAAATCCCAAATCTTCGTAAATTCCTATTATTTCTATTCTAGTTTCTATATTATATGTTTTCTAAGTTAGGAATCTCATTAGTTAGGTGATACTAATATTTGGGAAGTCCTCGGTTCCAGTTGATTTATTTCTATACCATTTCTTTTTCGTATTCAAGGTGAGTAAATTCACTCCCCTTTTTACTTTTACATTTTGGGGCTGAAATATGTTCAATTACTATTCAATGTTTTCGGTTTTCATTTCTTTGTTTCTATTTTCAAATGAGATCATTAAATGTGTTAGTCTTGTCTGCAGCAAGATGCAATCCTTATGTGGTAGTTTAAAGTAGTATTGTTACTTAGTAATCCCACCGGTACAATGTTAGCGCTAATGGTTTGACAAACCCACCTGCATGTATTTCAAAACAGGTGATTTAAACCCGGCCATTCAATTTCAATGTTACAAGTTGCTATGCTATGTCCCTAAGTTGCAAAAATAATTATTGATAACCTATATCGAGACGGTTACGTGACGGTTACTAAAAAGGTTATCTTTAATTAATGACATGAGTTGGTTCCTCATGTCAAACGATTACAAGATGCTATACAATGATGTGTTCAATGTGCTCAATGTGTTCAATGTGTGTTCAAGGTGTCATGGTCGAGAATGATATGAAATAGCTATGCATGTAAGATTGCGCAGCATATTATGATGATCTCGGATTTCTATATTACTATGTATTCAAATTGTGGTTTACTCACTAGCTTTAAATAGCTAACTTTATTTTTACATATTTCAGGTGATGCATTAGTTTGATGTTATTGCGGTTCATTCAAGACATAGGATGCCTTGGACTTAGAATAATTGAACAATAAATTACTTTGATTGCCGGTCTTTATTTCTGAATTTATGACTATTTATTCCTCATTTATGTCACAACAATTATTACATTAATGATATTAAAATATGCTTTTAGTGTGCCATGTGCTTTGTACTATTGATATCCAATTTCATATGACAGCCCGGTGTTTCCGCCGCCAGGCGGGGTGTCACACCCACCACTACCCCACCCAAAAACGCTAAAACCCTCCAACCCACCCCCACTCAAAAACGCTAAACCCGCACCCTTTAGGTTTTTAAAGGGTGGTGAGTTTAGATATGTTCAAATGAGATGCATAGGATCATGGAAAACAGAAGTAACACCATAAGATTAAATGGATGGCCAAGATGTGTTCCTTTGTTTCCCACTTTCCCATTGAACCCTCCCCTATATATATAATGGAGTTCATTTGAGAAGACTCATATATTGCGAGAAGAAAAAAAATAAATCATCAAAAAAAACTTTGTACTGTTTTTTTTAAGTTCACTTCTTACACATAAATTAGTAAGGTATAGACTAAAAAACATGATTAAAATATTTTTTTCTTTTGTATTTAATGCGTTCTAAATTTACATATACATGTGTAGGTTATGTGTAAGTAACATAACTTACATATGACTTCAACATGTGTAGGTTTAACATATAAACGATATTTATCAAATTTATTTTTTGAATTTCAAAATTGATGAATATATATATATATAATTAAAAAGTAAATAAAATAGGGACAACTATAAAGATTAAATATTTTTCCTATTTTTTTTACATCATGTAATTGTTACATATGTAAATAACTCAATTATACAAGTTTACATGTGTATGTAATTTGTGGATCTCTGTTATAAAAAAACAATTAAATTTAGAGTTAACTACATAAATAGGCTTGTGGTTTAGGTAAAATAACATGTTTGGATACTAAGGTTTTTTGTTACAAAACGGACGTTAGTTTTTCAATAAAGTTAAAGGGTATTTTAGCCCTTTCAGGCTCGAAGAACTACATGGATCATTTATGTAATGAACTTTGTTTTAACTCAGGGACCAATTGTGTAAATAGTTTAAACTTAAAAATTTTAACTGAGGGACCAATTGCCTTCAATCCACCACTAATAGATTGCCTTCCGCCACCACTAACACTGTCATTTGTCTCTACCAGAAAATACACTTGTCGGAAACTGAACATAACAATCAAAACCACCCTATGAATCTGTTGTTTATCTCAACCACTTTCCACTCATTCTCCTACTAGATGAACACCAATACTCCATAACCTTCCATGTTAACTCACTGTTAAAAGATGTACGCGACCTTGCAAAAAAAACATTTAGTACCCAAACTTGTTATTTTGCCTAAACCACAGTTCCTATTTGTATAATTAACTCGGAAATTTATTTTTGTTGTGTTTGAGAGTTTTTTTCGTAATAATAATTTTATATTCAACACACACACACACACACACTAGTTTAGTGTCATTGCAATGCTCGGGAATACAACACACAAGTGATGATTTTAGTGATATTCATGAGGGCACGAGCGGCTCTAATTAGTTGGAGGCAAAATCGTGGTAAAACCGGAATGCAAAATTTATTTAAAAAAATAGTATAGCAATATTATAGTCAAATTAAATGTATAATTTTATGATTTAGTTTTTTTTTAAATAAACTTTTGTATAAAAAAATTTATATATGCTTAAAAATACTAAGATATTAGTGTTATTAAAATATATTATTACATTTTAAATATAAAATTATTATTATGAGAAAAACTCTCAAACGATGACACATAAGTTTTTTATTTTGCTCAAATGATGCCACAAACATTTTTTGTTTTCTTTTATTACATTAAAGATATAATATATTATAATAACACTAATTACATTTTGATCCTCATATATTGAGTAGAATCTTGAAAAATTTAAGAGTGCTTAATTACATTTTCAATCCTCTCCCACTAAGGGCGTGCATGGGTCATTTTATATTTTATATGGTATAAAAATAAAACTTACGGATAAGGTTGGTAATAACCTACAATTAAACATATTGGTAATATTTAAGCACATATAACTTTTTTATATGAAATTATATTAAAAACTACACCATAAAATCAATACATTTAATTATCTTGAATTTGAATATAATATTGCTAACCTAAAAAAAAATTTAAGAATAAATCTCGTGCTCCGTTTTTACCACGGCTTTGTTTCAAAACTAATTAGAACCGTAGCCCCCTCATAAACATCCTTAAAATCACCGCTTGTGTGTTGTTTTCCTGAACATAGCATGTATACTAAAATAATACCAATATAAAAAATACTCATATGATAATATTGTATTTTAATGTTTACTAGCTTGTTTCTCTTGTGTTACATGGTGTTTTATTAAAAATAATGCAATAAAATACACATAGTATTGCACGTGTATTTTTCTTTTACATATGATTATAAACCCTTGTAACACATACACTGACATTAACATGATTACTATAACTCGTGTAAGTAGTTTGAATGTTTGCGCTAATAATGGGTATGGTACAAAATCTTTTAACTTTAAATAAAATAATTAAAAATCTTATTGTTAGAGAATGAATTAGTTATCATTTTTTGATCGATGGAAAATTTTCTTTAATTTATATATCTACTATTTGGTAAGGTCGATGATAGCATCGGCCAACCACCACCGATCACGTGACACTTTCCTATTTGTCCGTTTATTTGTTTTTTTTTAAAAAAAATTCAGACTTTTATTTTACATATATGTGTTTAATTTTGTTTGACAATAAACACTTAGTGGCTCAGCTGGTAGTGTGCATATTCAGAATGGTTGTTATTTCTAAATGGTGTGGGTTCGAATCTTGGCATTGTGTGTTTTTCTGAATTTTTTTATTTGTCTTTTATTCTTTGTTTTTTACATTTTATATTTTTGGTCCCTCAACTAAAATTTTACAAGTTTACTTTTTTTTTTCGAATTTTTTGACATTGACGATTCGGTTTTAACTTAGTTTTATTTTTTACATTTACGTTTGTTATATACCCGTCTTTTAATATGTCTCATATTATGACTTTACACAATAACATCCGAAACATGAATTTTTTTTATCAACGCGTGAGACGAAGTCACAAACATGAGACTCGGCCGCCGCCGCACGGCCCGGTTCATAAATCTAGTTTAACTGAAGATTTAGTTTTATTATTTAGAAATAAGTTTAAGAAATTATAATAATATGATAACAGTTTTGAAATTTGAATATATTATTAAGGAATTGTGTTAGAATCAAATTAAATAATTAAAAAAAACTAATTTTTTTAAAGTCTCTTAAACGATGTCACGTGACAAAATACATTTTGCTATATTATCCTTTTAATTAATTTAATACTAATCCGTTTCTTTCTATTCAATCCGGATACTAATATGTTTTTTATAGCTTTAATTAATTTTGGTTAAACTTCATATGCAATTTCAAAATATCCTAGCTCAAGGGAACCAACTCGAAAAAACAAAATAACCCGAAAATCGATTGGTATATATGGTAGGTATAAGAGTGGGCACTAAATTAACCAAAAAAATCAGTAGCTAGTGATTAAGAATGGATTTGGAGCTTGAGACTAATAGTAATTATTGGTTGAGTTAATCATAGACACTAAGAATGAGTAAAGCTATACATAATTATTGTTGATTGAAAGCTCATTTTGTTTGCTTAACCAATAAACCCTCCTGGTGGTAGGAACCCATCTTTCAAACTAAATAATTACGTGTAAGTAAAATACAACCATTAATATAATATATTCAAAAATTGTATATGAAATATAATGAAGTGGCTTGGAAGAACAAAGTTATATTCAACATATGAGGGTTTTGATCACAACTTTGCTTGAAAGCCATGATGAAAAATGGGAAAATTATTCAAATGGTCATATAATGATCTAATTAATTTCAAGGTTTGCTTAGATTAATATATGGAATATATTGTTTAGTGACTAATGATGGACAAATACGCCACATCCTTACCAACAACACCAAGCACCAAGTGCATATACTTTATTTGTATTCTTAGGTTTCGTGATGGTTTGGGAGAGAAGATGATTTGGTTTTTGGTTGAGTGGGTGGATGCTATCCATAAACATGTGGTTGGATTTTCATGTGGATATAATATCACATATATAGTTTATAGTTAGTAGGAGTGGTAATTAATTTCTCATATCAACATATAATTAGATTTTAAATAGATTTATGTAATTTTATGAGCAATGACCAATGACCAATGCTTAGTAATGTTCACGTGTAAGTTGTAGTTAAATTAAACAAAAGCGTTAATTTATAATTTTTAAAAAAATATGTGATTTATTAGTATAAGCTGACTTGTTTATAGTATTTGTTACTTTCGTTATAATCTTGTGTAAAAGTTTCTACTTTTATAGAGTTCAATCTTTTCACGCACAAAAAATATTATATCTTACTTGCAAAACATGCGGCGTCTTATTATGTATGCATTAACACTACTAAAAAAAACATATCAAAAACAAAATCACCACTGGTGGATGAATCTGTTGACGGTATTGAACAAATAACAGACCAATTAAAGTCCAAAACAAAAAATAACTTTCAATACCTGACGTATCGTCATCATATTTCCGTGGAACTATTCATTATAAACTTTATCACAATCATCAAGAGGGATTTTAATAAATTAAAAATTTTAAAAAAGATTTAGTCTTAAACTCTTAATTACATAACCACGAAATTTTGATACTCTTGTACTTGACGATATGACAACATATGACGTGATTTGTATTTTTTATCAAAAGGCAAGTTCAAAGCACCCACAAAAGCTTAAAGCTTGGATAAATTGCTTTATGGTGTTGTATTCAAGCAAAAGAGGAAACATATGTTGTAAAACATTAAAGATTGACACCACGTCACCACCCTGCACACGTGTTGGTGCGGATCCAAGGCAGGGTTGTCACCACCATCATAAGTTTTTGACCATTTAAAACAAGTTACTTTAACATCCTGAAATACCAGGTAATATTTTATGTGGTTACAATGACTATTAAAAAAATAGGGAAAAAGAAGGGAGTAAAGTGTAACAGTAAACACTAATTTGCTACTTTTTTTTCTTAATTCGTTACTATTACTTTTACAATTATAAGTTTCTAATACATCTAATATTTTCTTATATATAAGAAAAAGAAGAAACATAAATAACTAAAAAACTTATCAATGGTTTAGTTTTTTTAAATAAATTCACTTCCTACATACAAATGTGTAATGTATAAACAAAAAAAAAATCATTAAAATATTTTTTTTTGAACAGCAAATTACATCTCCTATTACATTACACCACTCCAAACTAAATTACACCAAATATCACCTTGCCAGGGATAGAACCCATGACCTCCCATTTAAAAGGCAATGCCTTTACCAAGTGGGCTAGCCTTACGTATGTATTTTAGCGTTTTAAATTTACCTACACATGTGTAAGTAACCTAACTTACACATGACTTCAACATATGTAGGTTTAACAAATAAACGAAATTTATTCAATTTTATTTTTTGTATGTCAAAGTTAATGAATAAATATTGCATTCTATCATTATTTTGTATGTTAAAAACGTTTTTGGTTGAAAAAATGAAGAATTTAGCTCTTCTCAATATTTGCTCTTCTCAAATGAACCCTCCCCTATATATATATATATATATATATATATATATATATATATATATATATATATATATATATATATATATATATATAGAGGAACTCTCAAATGAGAACACATTTTAACTTGAGTACAAAAAGTACAAATTTTAACCAATAGGATTTTTTCTAGAATTTTAACTAATTATTATTTTAATATAACAGGCGGTTACTAAGCGGTTACCGAGCGGTTATACATGTTTTTTTTCGTTTGATGCATATATGCACTTTTTAATAATGCATATATGCACATAGATCCTTTTACACATATGCAGAGATGCACAATGCATTTTTTCACGTTCCGAACTTGTGTTTTTGAAAGACCGACTGAATACTTTATGCATTTTTCCTATGCCTCTTTTCCATGTAAAAAAATTACTAAATTTACATGATAAATTTACCGTAATAACAATAGAAATACAAGAAAGGATATAAATTAGAAAGGAAAAAGAAAAAGAAATGCGCAGTTAATTGAGCGAATGTATATGTAGTTTAGAAAATTTAAAAAAATGATCTCAAAGCAGTTGTGTTTTTACGTTATGACTTTCGGTAATTAATTAATTTTTTTAGGTAATTAAATTATTACCTTTTTATGGGTTTCATATGGATTTATTAGTTTTAGGTGGTTACCATATTAATAAGAATTACAAAAATACCACTATTTTTCTTAAATAAAAAAAGAAAAATAATTTGATTGGTCAAATAGTTGTACTTTTTGTACTCAACTTAAAAATGTTCTTATTTGAATGTCTCCCTATATATATATATATATATATATATATATATATATATATATATATATATATATATATATATATATATATATATATATATATATATATATATATGGTCATGTAGTCAGAGTGAGGTTTACTTATAAATGATTTTAATATAAGAAATTTAAGAAAAAATAAGATATTGACATGTGGCATCTACTTAAATTAGAAGAAAATGAATTTTAGTCATACTTATTTTTTTTTATTTTTTCTCTCCACATGCAAGACACGTGCCAATTCACTCACTTTTTTTAAACGTTTATAACTTTTACATTCGACATTATTTTTTTAAACAAATTACACCATAAAAGCGAACATTTTTTTCTCTTTAAAACGCCTATAATATTGATATATAAAAAACAAACTTTTTCACATTTTTTCAGCTCATTGTGGCTTCTGTCAGGTCATTGTGTCTTCCGTCAGGTCATTGTGTCATCCGTAGGGTTGTTGTGTCATTCATTGGGTCATTGTGTAATCTTATTTGACAAGGATTACACAATGATCTAATAATAATTGCACAATTACACAAAAAGTATTTCGAAGATCTTGCTCCCACATCATCCTTCTTAAAAAATAAATAAACGAAACTTAAAAAAACTATTATTTTCTCATTGTGTTATTTTTCATTGTGTCTAATTTAAAAAATAAAAAAACTGTAATTTTTTTAATTTTTTTTAATTTTTCATTTATTTATTTTTTGAAAGAGGAATACATGGGGAACAATGTCTCCGAACCACTTTTTTAAAATTTGATTTATATTGTGAGTTATAATTTTTTTAAAGTGTCATTGTGTCTTTGTTTACCATTGCGTCATTATTACACTTTGTAAAAAAAATGACTTTGTCTTTGAACATTTCTCAAACACATATTAACAGTTTGTGACATGGTGATAATTTCTAAACACATAAGATGACACAACAAATCTTTACAATAAGTTGATATTACATAATGACTTAAGAATTAACCGATAAAAATGATATTTCACTAGTTATAATATAACACAATCACATGATATTACACAAGGACTAGACAAGAGCCGAAAAAAATTTATTTTTTATATATCAATATTATACGCGTTTTAAAAATAAAAAAAAACGCTTGTTTTTTGGTGTAATTTAAAAAAAAATAATATCGTATCCAAAAGTTATTAACGTTTTAAAAAGTGAGGGAATTGACATGTACCTTGCATGTGGAGAGAGAAAGTCAACAAAAGTGGTTATGACTAATGTATCTTTCCACCAAATTCTATTCCTACAAATTGATCTCAACCATTAAAAGAAAATCTAAAGGCCGTAAATCCTTCTTAGCCTTCTTAGATTAAAATCTTTTGTAGGATAACTCTCCTCCATGTACTCATGTATGTGTATATAAATCTGAATTATCGTTATTTTATGTACAAAACTCATAGTAACATTTTTTATCTTTAAATTTGGTGCATTAGTAGTTCTTTAACACTAACGATGTTAAAGTTTCTAGTTAAGTCAATGACATTTTAGTCTTTTTACCCCTAAAGACTGAAACAATGACTAAAGTTAAAGGACGTCTTCTAGAATTTTAATATCTTTTAGTTAAAAACTTAGTTTACTTATGTATTTAAACTTTATGCATATTATCGTTTGATTAAAATGTAGAATTTTTTTATAAGTACATATAATTTATTTATTATCATAAACTAAAGAAAAACAATTGCTGAGAGAACTGAGTTCGTACATCATAATTTATGTTTAACATACGCATATATTTATACAATAGCTATATCCGAAATTAGATTAACTATGTTGTTTACTCTACATAATGAGGGTATTATATCTTTATTAAGTGTACAATCTATAACATTTATGTAGTTATTACAATTTTGTACATTTTATATGTATTCATAAAAATTATCTACATTTTAATTAAATGATAATATGCATTGTTGTAAAAGTCGCTAAGCGGTAGTCGAACCGTGAGGTACTTTGGAGCTATTAATCGGGATTAATCGAGATTAATCTATTTGATATTTTTATTTGTATTTTAGTTTTATATATACACACACATTTTATATTTTAAAGTTCAGTTTTATATATATACACAACATTATTATGCATTCACGCATTTTCATATGTAAATTTGAAAAAAATATAGTAATGTTTTGTACATATATATACACCCATTTAGCAAGAATTTCCAAAATTTGGTTGAAATATTGGTGAAATCTGGCTAGAATGTTGATTTTGACTAGGTAAGCCTAGGACCGATTACTCTCGCCTAAGTTCAATTTTAACAGATTAGGACCGACTACCGATTAACAGTTCGATTATGTGAAATTGATAAGGTTAGTGGCCGATCATCGTAATCACTACATATGAGCGATTTTTACAACATTGATAATATGCATAAAATTTTAAAAATACATAAATACAGTAAGTTTTTAATTAAAATATATTAAAATTACAGAAGACGTTCTTTAAATTTAATAAAAAATACTCAAATAGTCTTTTATGGGTAAAAAGACTAAACTAGCATTGACTTAACTAAAAACTTTAACATTGTTAGTGTAAGGACTACTAATAGACCAAATTTAAAGACAAGAGTAGTTAATTTTGAGTTTTATACATAAAGAACCGAAAATACATGTTGGTATAAATATAAATGACTAAAATTACAGTTTTATTTATTGTAGCTTTAAACTGGAGTAACTTATATTTTACATATATGTAAATGGTCCTTTGTCATTATAAAAAATATATATATATAGCTTTAAAGTCGGGTATCCGGATTTCGGATACCCAAATTTTCGGATATATGAAAATTTCGGATATCCGAAAGTTCGGATAGTATCGAAATATCCGAAAGTTTTGATTTTTTTTTTTCATTCAATCGAAAATTAGCCTTAATGTTAAGCAATTAACCAAAAAAGTCTTAAGACAATTAAAGTCAAAGTACAAATATCGAAATAACAAGTAGTTTTAATCAAACATCAACGCTAAACGTTTCAAGACATTCAAATAATCCTCCACTCTACACATCTGACAAGTCCGCTACTTGTCTCATGACCACGACTTATAAGTCGACAATAAAAAAAAAACTAACTAAAAATCAAATATTGGAATTTTCGTAAACATGAATACATGATTATGAAGTTTTTTTGGAATTTCTCACTTTTGAAAAACTAATAATGAAATCAAATATAAGTTATGTCTTGGTTATTCCAGAAAATAATATAAAAAAAAGACTATAAAGAATACTATAAAAAAAGTACAAATACGTTTACAAGGTAAAAACGTGATCGGAGACGTGCACCGGTCTGAGGCCGGAGGGTGGAGGGCTTAAATGTAATTGGAATCTATACCTTCTAATAAAAGAGGGTTTTAGATGCCACATGTCGCTCATTGGAGCCACTTTTAACCTCCGGTTCCCGCCAAAACCATATTTAATAAGCCTTATGCGCGGATCTTTTTACACCCGGAGTTGAAATTCAATTGGGCTTCAAACCCATATTTTTTACCCGCGTATATAAGCCTTATATTTTTTTATTTCTACCGTTCCATCACTTTTTTTCGTCTCGATTGGGTTGGTGTTCACGTTAGTAATTTTTTTATATTGAAATCAATTGGATATTGAATACTTTTTGGTGTAGGGTTCATATTAGTTGCTTTTTGTTTGATTTCCATATTTCATGTCATGTTTCTGATTTGTATTTCAGATTATTAATTGGTTCTTAACCAAAGAATTATATAAAGATTTTTTTGTTATGAAAGTAATTATTTGTTAATGTGGGCATGAAATAAGCAGAATATAACAAAACATGCTTCAAGAGATTGTGTTTTGACGTGATACTTTTGTTATAATTAGACAAATTTAGAGATTAACAATTTTAGTTTATTCGAATGTTTATGTGAAACGACTGAGTTGACTCAACTTCTTGGAGTATAAACCAACCCTCTTCAGGTAATTCCTAAATATTTACTATCATGATCATATTCATTGTTGTAACATCATATTATTTATTTGTCCTTGCATTTAGGCATGTAAATTGTTAGGTTGTTGCTATTGCATTTAGCCATTTAGGCATGTAAATTGTTAGGTTGTTGCTATTGGAAAAATAGGGAGCATTTAGTGGTGATGTTGTATGTGGTTTAAGGTAAGTATGCTAATATGAATAAAATGTGAAAGTACGTATATTTGATTCACAAAAGTCTGAATATGTATTGTACTCTTATTAAAGCGCAAATCATGGGTTGGACTTTTTTTCCTCACCTAGGCGTAAAAGCTAGCGCTTTTGACAACAGAGATCAAAATTAAGGAAGTAAAGTCGAATCATATATGTATGTTTTTGTTTCTTTTTTAAATATCAACATGTTTGCACTTTATATTTGGGTGGTATGCAATTGATTTGGATCCCATACAGATATCTCTTAAATGGAACCCATGGTTCCATGAAACTGAAGTTGATTTCACTTTATATTTAAACCGAATTCTCTCAATAGTTAATTTGGATTATTTGGGAAACGGGTACCGGGGATTACTCAAAGTTGTAGTTTGGGTGTAATCAAAGTTTTTGTTTCCTAAGGATCATCAAATATTTAATGAAAATATTAATGAATACGTGAAATAGAAATTCATGCATAGCGTCTTTAGCAATTTAGCCTCTACTGTTGATAATATGTATCTAAAAGTATTTGCAGTCAATTGAATATTTTATTTTGAAATATGTTTTAAACTGTGTTAAGTTAATGTGCTAATTGAAAAGGGTTAGGTTATAGACTTCAATTGTATTTATTTATTGGACTTGAGTTGATGACATGTTTTTCCGCAACACTATTTGCTTCTTGCATAAATATACTAACATTGCTAAGCAGAAATAATATAAGAATGCATTTCCTAATTTTCGTATTGTTTCACTAATCTTTATTGTTTTATATGAAGTTGGAATCAACAATTTTAGATTAGAACGGTCTATAGTTGTCGAATCGATTATGAAGTTTCATCGATCTTCTCTCAAGGAAATTACTTAGTGCTAAAAGTTTACGGTGTCAAATGTGTATTTTTCATGTTTTTTTGTTAATTCATACACTCTTTTGATGAATAAGAGATTAAATGACCAAATTGGTACATAAAACATCTTGGCAAGGCCAAAAAATGAGGAAACGTTTTTCGAGAATTCAATGGCCGGGTAAGCCGCACTTTAATATTTTTAGTTTAATATTTTTAGTAATAAGAAATTTAGTCCAGTTTTATGTGTATACCACATAGCATATTAAATTGTGCGAATAAAAGCTCAAAAGCTATACACAAAAAGGTCTACGGAAAAGTATGAATTAAATTATGTTTTTTTTTGTTTTAAATGTAGATTATAACTTAAAGTTGTTGGTTATGCCTTATTTCAATAAGATAGCTTAATTATACATTTTAAGATTCTTAAATATTAAATAATATATATTAAATATAGTATTTAATATTTTCATCAACTCAATCTTTTTTACCAATACGATATTTTCATACCCGTGTATCACACGGGTAATAATCTAGTACTAAATACATGTTAGCTTTAGAGTTTACATGCATAGTTTTATAAATATATTATATACATAATTTAAAAAAAATTGGTTTTCAAATCATCTCCGAATTATTACAAAATAACTATCCGAACCCAAATCCGAAATTTCGGGTTTGGAATATCGGGTTTTCGGATGGGATATTTTTAAACACCTAGGTATACCAATTTTAGTACTTGTCTATGAGCACAAAGAAAAAGACATTCAATTGTTTAATATAAGTTTCATATTTTGTTCATTAATGAATTACACATAATGGTTATCGAGATCGGGTAGGAGGGGGAGGAGTCACCGATAAGGAGGCGGAGATCAAGAAGGCAGGAACACTGCCTCCCAACAAGGACACCCTGAAATGTTTAGCCGATTGTTTTTTAGAATCATACAGCTCAACTACATGTAAAGCATCACCAAAACCTTATTTGAACATGTTAAGCTCAAAGTAACTAGTCCTCCCACCCTATTCTTATGACAAGTGACACATAAACGGTTTTTTTTTTATATTTGAGATGTATACCCACAGAAGTAACAAGGTATGATCTTGGTTTGTTTCAGTAGCATGTTATCTGCTTGGACCATCATCTTTCTTATCTATGTTAAACAATATTTCCTTTCATGCTCCATCATCAACCATTTGATATCATTAACCCCAAAACTTAAAAAATAACCTGAGTGAAATTTTAACCGCAACAAAAAGACGGAACTAAAACCGTTTAGGCTTTAGACTAAACCCAAACACGTGTGTTCAGGGTTCCGTTTGATTCTAAAACCTTATGTTCCAAAAATCATACCAAACCACGTTGTAAGACTGGAAATTTCAATTCTTTAAATTAAATTCTGTCGGCTTCAATTTCCGATTTTCGAATTAAAATCCAGCCTCTAAGTTTCTAAGACCATCTTTTCCTTTGGATAAACTACAAATACAAAAAATAATCTAGGTTTACATGAGGATCATCCTAGTAGTATGTAGTATAACTGCTTTTCAAGCATGGATCATGTTGGAACCTGTGAGACCTGCAGCCACCCAACCAGGTCAAAGCCATCAGTAAATACTAGATACCCATACCGGTATATTTACAGTAATGTTTTACTTAAATGGTCATTTTCAAGTTGACATGTTTCGCATATTACATCAACGAGAAATTTCACTTAATAATAACCAAGTTTCAAAAGTATTATGATTAGACCACTCATGGTTATTATTCTACAAAGTTACCCCATTAAACATGTCAACACGACAACTAATTTAATTAAACATGTCCGACTTTCCGACCTGTTTGCAGCCCATTTAACCGATTTATTACAAACCACAACCCGTTTAAAATGTTTACTACTCGCAAAAGCATCAACCCATTTGAGTTGTTTGAATCAACAGGGTCGTATTCGGGTTAAGATTATGCATATGTCCAGGCTAGGGTTGATTTCATTGACAGAAATAAATATATGGGTTGTGTTCCTGTTCAACAATTCAATCCGCCAACCTGACCTGATTTAGCACTACGTACCTTGTCAAGCTTGTCAAGAAATATCAAATTCACTTCCTTGCAAAGGTTTTCAACATCAATTGCATACTCTCTTCTATCTTCCTCTTGCTGCAGTTGATGTCTCATCCTTTCCAGTGCTCCCTTTAATCCACAGAACCCGTCTACAACAAGATGTTCAGCTGACTTCAGCTTCAAAAGGTTCTTAACAGTAACAAGTACCTGACAAATACCAATACGAATCATTAAATATCACACACATGCACACATAATGTGAGGTTCATTTCAAAACACTAAATTATTGCAAGAACAAAACTTAAATCGTTTAATTTTTTGATCAACAGTTCATATTTTTATCCTTGTAATTACATACAAAAGAGTATGGTTATTATGTACATAAAAAATTATCAAGCTTATATCTTCATATGTTTTTCAACTTTTAAACATCTACCTACACATGTATAGGTAATAAAGCCTACACATTATTTTTTTATTTGTTGAAATTTTAGGAGAAATGAATAAACATTACATTTCTATCGTTTATCTACTTTAGAAAATTTTAAGATTGAAAAAACTGCTGGTTCATTTTGTTAATGTTCTCGCGATATTTATTGTTATGCATAGATCCCCTCCCATGTGTATATTCATCTGCATATGCATATAAAGATAACCTTCTCCTGGAGATCCAAATCATTTGAGGTTGTCAGATCAATGATCGGCCTCACCAGTGCACAATTGCTAAAAAAAGAAGGCTCTGATTTGCTACTATATTCTAAGTGATATTCAGCCAGATCACCAACAAGTGACACTGATCTCCGGTGTAGTCTAACATCATTAGTGGTGTTGCTCAAAACACCCTACAAAACCAAGTTTAAAATCCAGTTAGGCAAAACTCAAAGAAATTGTGTTGTCAATCGATATCCCCACCCATATTACCTGGACCACTAAGTCTCCGCCTTCTGAAAAGAACAATTCAATGCCATTCTGGTTGTTCCTAATAATGGATGAAACAGCGTATAGTGCTTTTATGGCTTCATCTATAAAACTAGATTTCACCATCATCATTAATGTTGGCAATGCTCCAAGTTCAAGGACCTAAATTCACATATACTTACTGCATAACTGACAATTACTGAGTGGTAAAAAATAAAAGACTTTCAAATTTCATAGTAAGAAATGAACAAATTTGTACCTGCTCCTGAACCACAGGATTGTTTTGACTGGCTTTACCAATAATCCATGCACAAGTTGTCCTTATCCCAGAATCTGAGTTGGTAAGTTCTCTTATAACCACAGACAGACCTCCCATTTTGTGCAAATCTGGATGTCACATGAACCGTAAGGGTTTTATATACTGATTTGTGTATGTAAATGGGTAACAAAGCACCTATATATACAGACAGATGTTATTCACAAGCACCTTTTACACTACGATAATAACTATAGGTGAGTTCACATCTACTGTCGTAAATATAAGGGCTAATTTCACATATATCCCTCAAAACTCCATATAAGATCATATTTACACAACAAATAGCCACAATATCAAATGTTGTCATTTTCAAACTTGTGACCTTTCATACTATTCCCTTAAAATTGGCATTAGAATACGAGGGTTTGGAATGTAAAGAAAGTTAGCACTTTAAAACGGACAACTCTAATCATGTTTCCTATTGCCAATCACTATCTAGGATCGTGAGGTAAGGGGCATAAAGCATGTAAAAGGAAGCATACATAAAGAACACATGATACCTAACCAATAGGAACCTGCCCGCTTCCTCATCTGCGCTCATCAAGCCAACTTTGCTCTTTGGGAGGTGAAAGAGCGCTTGAAGCGGACAGACCGCATCGAAGATAGATTTATATATATATATACACACGGTTACGGTTATCTGGTAAAGTTTTGATTGCTTTTTAGAGGCATCCGTCTCTCCAAATGATGCTGAACAAACCTTAATTCACTAACCTCTGATATGTAGATCTAGCTAAACGAGAACAGGTAATATGGTATACCTATTGTAACCAATTAATCCTACCTATGAAAATGCACTGGCTAAAGGCTAACTGTTAGGCAACCTGGCACAACAAATACGGGACACCTATCGTAACCAATTAACCCTACTTATGAAAACGCACAGGCTAAAGCCTAACTGTGAGCTTATCATTATTTCCATCCCAAAAGACAGCTGTGCTTTAAGATCTTGGTGTAGATCTGAAAATACCGTCTCACTCAATAACAATTGATTGTGGGATCTCATGTATCGGCGTCTAACTGTTGAAATGAGGTTCATAGTTAAAGCACTAGACAGGGTGACACGAAGATAGAAAAAAGTACATACCATTGGCATTATCAATTGCTTCAACAAGTACCAGAAGTTCCTCTAATGCGCGATGATGGTCCACCAAGCTCAAAGATAAATTGTTCAAGTCACTTATTGCAATTTTCATCAGTTTTGCATCTGATGGCATTTCTAATTTCTCCACCAGTTCCTAAATGTATAAATAAGCAAATTGTTAGCATTTTAATATATAGATATCAAACAGAACAGAGTGAAGGCACATACTCCAAATTTGAATTATATATAAGAGAACGAAGTTGGACTTATTACATGCACCTAAGTAAAAGTTACAATGGCATTTACTTATATGAAGACTTTTGTACTTCAAAAAGAAAAACAAGCATGAAGATTAGAGACTACTAGAACCATGGGGCTATTGGCATGGAACCATCAGAAGGTGATAGACACTATAGTCATATTAACAAGTGTGTTTGAAAGAAGGGTAGGAAGATTGAGAAAAAAAAACGCTTGTTATTATTGTGTTATCTCCAATATAACATTGAGAGGTACCATAAGATGAGACGACTTCCCTGCATGTGGCGGCATAACAAAGACGGAGGGCAATAATATGTTAGGTGTACTAAATATGAGAATTTATGTTGTCGGATACGCATTATGGTTTTTTTATAGACAGGCAATATTTCAAGATAATAGTTAGATTTTAGTAGGATAACGCTTGTTATTCAGAAAGTTCAAATAAAGGGCAAATTTCAAGGTAAAGATGGAGATGCTTCAGTCTTGGAGCAAGGCAGCGTGAAGTGCTTCATATATTCTGGTCAATTTTTAAAGGGCTGGTCAATATCACTAATAGTTTGGGCTTTAAATCAGTTCGGTTGAGACTGGTCTTAGCATATATGGCCCCTTTAAGTTGAAACATAATAAAAAACTTGTCCGATTCATAACGCCAACTCCAGTCGCCAATTGCCATTCATCTTCACCGGTTCCAGTCGCCATTCAAGCCACAGTTATTTATGTTTTTATGACTTTTTAATTATGTTCTACTCTTATAACTTCTAAGTATTTATGTATGTGTTTGTGTTTGTGTCTGTGTTTATGACTAATTTGTGATGTATAATATTTTAGCATTAGGGCTTCGCATACGTGAAACGCTTGCCTCGCGCTTGAAGCGTGGCACTTGAGATTTTTTGCTACCGAAATGCTTTGCTTCGCCTAGGGCTTTTTTAAACCAAGATAAGATATCAAGAATCAAGATTGTTCAAATACTTTGAAGAATGAATATAGTATGTTAGTTGATACTATGCAGGCCAGACCCAGATTTGAAAATTTCATAATCTGTTCTCATGTTCCCTGGCCAATTAAGACATTTACTTCCATCTGTATATGTGACTATGTTAGTTGATCTCCTTGTGTATGTGTGATGTTAGAACTTAGATTTTATCTACATGAAGCACAAATCAAGCAGCAAGGTACTTGTTCTTTCTCGATAAATTGTTATAACCTTAGTGGGGCAGCTCATCAGTTGGAACTCATATTAGTGGTAATCAGTGTTTTAAAAATCAGATTAATCGGTAATTAACCATTGCGGGTTTCACTATCGGTCATAATATCGGGCAAAACTAGTCAAATTGAAACTTATAAATAAAACTTCAATATATATATATATATGTGATTATATAATTTTGAATAGTTACATATGAAATCGAATCAGATTAATTTGGATTAATCCCAATTAATTGCTAGTCGGTACCCCACCGCTGACTTGCCATAGCTGTCAATAGCGAATAGTGGTAAATAGCGACAAGCCACATATTTGCTAGTAGAGAATAGCGATAATTAACACCTGCTATTTGTGTTTGGCGACCATTAATAAATAAGCAAATTATGCTGCATACCCAACCATTTTGAGATGTTTTTACCTTTAAGGGGGGCATATGTTCTAATAGTGAAAATTATATAATTTGGGCAATCTAGTATGCAGATTTTGTTAACAGAAAATAAAAAAAAATACTATATGTAGCTATTAAGCAGATAACGACACATGACTACATCGCTATATATTGCGCTATTATGAGAGCTATAGTCGTTATTAACAACTATGCGACTAACGGTCATTAACCTTTGTGTACAACTTACAATAACACTTTTTTTAACAGCAACAACACTCTACTCCTAATATCCCCACACCCACACTCTGCAAGATTTGAATCCACAACCATTTGGGTCCAAGTCCACCACCACACGTAAAGGAACGATAACACGAAGAGGTTTTTGAACATGGGCATCCCATTCTTTGGTAATGATAACACTCTGAACAAGCACAGCAAATATCACCAGTCCCCTCATAGAATATGCAGTGTTTTAAAACCTTTGGTTTCATCAATTATTTACTAATCTAGTAAGTTAGCACAGATATATGATTCTAACCTTGAGTTCCATTTGACGTTTTTGTAGCTCATCAACAGATAACTGTTGGACATCATGTGCTTTCAGTTCTAACTTAGCAGGATCTGAGTGACCTGCAGAACGAGCAAGAAAAAGCAATTCCCAATTAAAATCTTATAAGAGTCACAGAAGCTCCAATGTCTACCATTCCAAAAAGTTTTAGAATTTCATACATATGAAGTAAAATGAGTTCATCATAAGCATACGAGTTAACATTAGCAACGTATACCAGATATTACTAGTCTAGGATATGCCAAGTGTTGTGTACTCTGCTTATAAGTGGAGAAATTATCATCTAAGAGTTTACACAATACACAATAATGAACAGTGGATGGTTATGTGTTAACCAATTACCAGCCTGAGCAGAAATTCTACTAACTATTTACACAATTACACATCGACCTTGCTAAAGTGTGAGTTTGTTCTATCTCATACACCGAGTGTACATTAATGATTGAGTTTACTATGCGCAACATAGAAATTCAACTTCATACACTACACATCAGTTCAAGAATTCCTGTCAAAAACAAAATAGAAGGAGGGAGCATGCATATCTGATAGCAGGCCAATGTACAATAAGCATATTCAATTTAACAATCCATATATGGTATTTTTGGCAAATATCTCACTAGTTACAAAAGTTTAATAAGTAGCAACAATGATGTGATTACGGATAAAGATTCAGAAGATATTTCAATATGTTTGAAGATCAAAGATTAACTCAAATGAAGATAGGGGCAGTTACAAGACAAAGAGTCAAATCCGAGGCAAATCGAGATAAAGATAAGTTACTTTTCTAATTTTATGGAACGTCTTTGATTTTTCTTATCTCCAAGATTATAGACTAGCAAATCTCCATTAATAAAAACATAAGGAATTTCGTGTTTAACAGTTTCGTTCAATTGTGCATTCATCAACAGAGAATAAGAAAGAGGTTTCCCTATATTTTTAGTGCCAAAACATTAAGAGTCGTGAAATGAGGTCCGTCATGCTCATTGAGTGCTATCGTTGTTGACTGTTTCCATGAGTTTATAACTTTCTTGAGGATTAGACCATCTTGATCATGAGAATATGGAGAAATAGTGGATGATTCGGTGAATTAAGATCATTCTGTGTTGTGTGGTTGCTCTCTACTCAATTCATCTTCAAATTATTATTTTACCTATATTACCATTACCTTATTGTCAAATGTCAATACTTCTTACTATACATAGCATGTCGAAACTAACGTCTAGAAACCAAAAATAGCAACTAGAAAAAAAAAAACTCACGCACAATTTGGCCGTGACTCATAAGTCACCTATTACCAAAAACAGAATGATACTTTATGAAAGTACACACCTAGACTTAGATGTAAGGGCAAAGATACAATATTTTTGCCATATAGAGTTGGAAACTATGGATGATGACTCTGAAGAAGTGATTATGAGAAAAAGACAACGCATTTTCTCATATTAAAAAGGGTGCCTTGGAAGGGGACGACGTGTACATATCTATGAAACTGGCGAATCACTATGAGAGGTTGACCTACAAATTTTGATAGACAGGAATCATGAGATGTTCTCATAATGCATTAATACATCACGAGAATAGAAATTGGTCAACCTCCAAGGCAGAATTGAATAAGATCATAATGACTAATCTACTTAATGCCTAGTATAGAATGAAACATTTAGCAGCTTCGCAAAAAAGTGAACATATTTCAGTTCAGTCGGTGACTAAGTGTGCTTGAGGTTACAAGTCTTTAGTCAAATCCGATTTCAAGTGATTTCAAGTTATTTCAAAACTAAGAGATGTTGCTAACATCCTTAAATCGCCTCACAAGTTTCATCTCGTAACAATTCTCCTTAACCGCTTAACTTACCTACTGTTTCGCTCAGTAACTCAATAAGCTAGCTGCATTAAACAAGCCGCGTGTGAAACATGTCTTAGTAGAGTAAAATAATATCATAAATACATATCAAACTTCAAAGACAATAGCTTTCTCCCAAATTGCTTCCTTTCTCAAATTTCCCTACTTTTTGTCATCAAAACTTGCACCAATAGTGATTTAAAAACTATAAAATGTTCCTATGTATCTATGGTCCCTGCAACATCTACATCTTATACTATACAAATCAATCTAGCACAAATTATAAGTTATGAGATAGTAAGGTTAAAACACAGCATACCTATTGCCCACTGTAACATCCCGTCGAGGGAGGGAAAACCGCCGTCGAATTCATCATGATCATTCAACGATTCATCGGTTTCAGCGTTTCCGACCATTTGTCCGGCACCGGATGACCACAACAGGCCACCGGAAGCAGAGTTGTTGACCGGTTCAGACCTGCAAATCCCTATCAACATCATCATCAACAACGCAATAGTCAATATCGTTCGCCCCATTCGAATATGAAGTCGATCAAACAGCTGCCGTGGTTTCAACTCTCTAGCAACTGCTCTGTAGCTGATTCTAGAAGTCTCTATTTGCTTTGCATCGGGCTAGTTTGTTACCTATCAATTTATAGTGGGGTTTTACTTAGAGGGTGTCTAGTCAGACACCCTGATAGATTATCCGGACACCTAATTATTTTGTCAATACGACTCGTATTAACAATACGAGTCGTATTTCTGTAAGCTCAGTGATACGACCTGTATCAAATTAATAACGACTCGTATTTACACATAAAACGACTTGTATAAACATTGCATACGAGTCGTATGTTGGGTGTTCGGATAGCCTTGACAATTTCTGTCAAGATTCCTGACATGCAGTGAAACGACTTGTATAAGGCTAAAAACGAGTCGTATTGCTCACCTAATACGACTCGTATCAGCTGATACGAGTCGTATTATCTGTCAGGAATCTTGACAGATATCACATGTCTGCTTTGAAATGCGTGCCAATTTCATATAAATACCACGATTGTTTCTTCCGATTTCAATCCCCATTCTTTCTAAATTCCCCTAAAAAATGTCTAATAGGCGTTCTACCACATCTTTACTCAACATTCCTTCCCCCGTTGACAATCATAATTTTCGTAATCACAAGTGGTCTCGCAACGTTTTGCACTTTTACTATAACGGAGACCAACCGGAATGTAAGAATGGTTACATCGTTGACGAGCAGGTTCTTGACCGGAGCTGGTGGGGAACCCTTTTAGGTTTTGAGAGAAACGGGTTTATTTGTTCATACGTATGTTTTATGGCACCCTTTATTTTTAGTTAAATTTTAATATCCCGCTAATTTAATTTTCTATTTTTTTTCAGCATAATTTCGTTTGGGTTACTAGACTTATGGTTTGGCGCAAACAAGAAATTGAGAGAGCCGGTGAAAACCTGTTACGTTGGACGTGCCTACCTTATGAGTTTTATGATATGTTAATCAATCAGGACGAAGACACTTTGCAATACGGTGACGGGACACAAACACTATATCCTCCGTTTTGGGAGGTTGATACGGTAATAACTAATACCAAATACAATTTTTTTCGTACTGTACACCCTTATTTCTTATAAAATTGTCACGGCTTTTGTCTGCTTATGAGACGTATTGCATAAAATAATATAATTAAAATTTTTGTAGGTGTATTTACCGATAAACCATGACGATGTAAGATGGTATCTTTTTGAAATTAACTTAAGGACAATGGAAATTCGTTGTTTTTTTTCATACGACTGTCTTCCAACTAGCTGTAGTGGTTTATCATGTATTCACGTTGGACTTCACCAAATCCATATTCAATTTGAAGATTTTTTCATATGGTTTTTAAGAAAAATAAATTACTGGCAACACACAGGTCAATATTTAGGTGAAGTTACTGAAATACATGTGACCAGCTGTGTTGTTTGGCCACCTAATGCTGGTCATATAGGTTCAGATGGTGGGATAGTAATCTGCTTGTTATTGCGTAGGCTTGTACAAGATCGGGGGCTGGACTGGCGAGAAGTGAATTTACAAGATGCCTGCCTCAGATTCAGACGGTTCATGACGGATGAAATATACGCCGCCAGAACAGCCTAACAAACCTTTACAAACTAACATAACTTTTATACTTATTACTTCTCATGGTATACCGCAATATCATAGCTCCAGTGTCATCCGTCTCCTAATACATGGATGACTGATGAAACCGGGGTTATGATTCGGATTGCTGTATCCCATGTGAAGTAATAAGTATAAAAGTTATGTTAGTTTGTAAAGGTTTTGCATGATTTTTAAAATTATATCACCGGTGTTACAAATAATAGACGTCTTCTCTTTTTCAATATAAACCATAAATAGTGAAAAATAATATAATTTTGGAGTATGTTACAAATTATATGACCTAGTGAAATGTCTCCGGATTCCGTACTCGTTTAAGATAAAACTGAGTTATGAAACCGGAGACATATTAGTAGGTCATATAATTTGTAGTCAACTGCAAAATTATATATTTATTCACGTTTTATGGTTTATAATATAAAAACATAAGACATCTGTTACTTGTAACACCGGTGTTAAAGTTTAAAAATATTCATGCATTTGTTTAGAAACCGAAAACATTTCACCAGGTCAAATGATGAGCTTCTTTAATATAGTTAACTCTACCATAGCAGCAAGTACACTGCTCCCGGAAGTAAAGTTAACAAAAGGATGGCCACCATAGCAGCGATTTCACTAGGTCAATCTCCAAGATTCAAGTCTGAAGATGAAGTGAAAGTTTCATAGACTTGGAGATCATTCAACATAGTTAACCTTAGCGAAGACTTTTCACTAGGTCAAAATAACTTGTAATCATATTAAAAATTATGTATTTATCGACAGTTTATATAGTATGGTTGTGATTGTGATATTTACGAACCTTTTTTTATGAAACTTGTTGGTGGTGTGTTTATATAGGTAAAATGGTGTGTTTTGAAGTGATTTTCTTGGATTTTTTCAAAACTTTTTTTTTTTATGAAACATGTTGGTGGTGCGTTTATATAGGTAAAATGGTGTGTTTTGAAGTGATTTTCTTGGATTTTTTTAAAACCTTTTTTTTATGAAACTTGTTGGTGGTGTGTTTATATAGGTAAAATGGTGTGTTTTGAAGTGATTTTCTTGGATTTTTTCAAAACTTTTTTTTTTTATGAAACTTGTTTGTGGTGTGTTTATATAGGTAAAATGGTGTGTTTTGAAGTGATTTTCTTGGATTTTTTCAAAACTTTTTTTTGATAAAACTTGTTGGTGGTGTGTTTATATAGGTAAAATGGTGTGTTTTGAAGTGATTTTCTTGGATTTTTTCAAAACTTTTTTTTTATGAAACTTGTTTGTGGTGCGTTTATATAGGTAAAATGGTGTGTTTTGAAGTGATTTTCTTGGATTTTTTCAAAACTTTTTTTTTTGATAAAACTTGTTGGTGGTGTGTTTATATAGGTAAAATGGTGTGTTTTGAAGTGATTTTCTTGGATTTTTTCAAAACTTTTTTTTTTTTATGAAACTTGTTGGTGGTGTATTTATATAGGTAAAATGGTGTGTTTTGAAGTGATTTTCTTGGATTTTTTCAAAACTTTTTTTTTATGAAACTTGTTGGTGGTGTGTTTATATAGGTAAAATGGTGTGTTTTGAAGTGATTTTCTTGGATTTTTTCAAAACTTTTTTTTATTATGAAACTTGTTGGTGGTGTGTTTATATAGGTAAAATGGTGTGTTTTGGAGTGATTTTCTTAGATTTTTTCAAAACTTTTTTTTTTTTGATGAAACTTGTTGGTGGTGTGTTTATATAGGTAAAATGGTGTGTTCTATTCAGATAGTCTTGTATACGGTGTATGTATAATGCCTCCCAACGTCTTCCATCCTCATTACTTCTTTTGAAGTAACCGCCAGTAGGAGAAATGGGATATTCACCTGACATTTCAACATGTATATAATGGTTGTTATAAACGTAACCCAAAATAACAAACCTATGAGGTTCATGTTCCGGGGGGGCTACCAAAAATGTAAAATATGTAACCGACCCTTCATTTGTTAGCATAATGACTGGAACTTGAAACCTGTTGGCAATCAACATTCCGGTTTCAGGAATAATCAACCATTTTGGTTGTGGAGCAAAAGAAAGTTCGTAAAAAGGTAAACTTTCTGCTAAATTGAAATAAAAACAGTCGAAAATTGCTTCATATATCGCCTGACGTCCGGTTAACTCTTGGTACAATTCGCTTCTAATGAACTGCCACTCGTGTTCAGGAAGCCTTAAACCAATAGCAACCGAGCGGAAACCACAATTACCATCTCCTCTAACATCAACCGTTCTTGAAATGTACGGATGGAATACCTTAGGAATATAAGGAGCAAATTTGATAAAATTGAATCTCTCCTCATCACCTGGCTCGTACGTACTCTGTCTCACAGGTTTCGGCGGTTCCACAAATGAATTATGGGTAACATCTTGCGACATATCAAAAAAATCGTATTGTGGAGGAACTAAATTGAGGTTAATAAATGAATCACGCCTTCCATGATCCATGGAACCATGTACACTATGTCTCCCAGAATAAATGTGCACACTAGGAGTATGTAGTGGTTCGTTCATGTCCACAACCGAACTATGTCTCCCAGGGATCACAGTAGACACACGATCTGTGTTTTCAAATGAGCTATATCTCGGAGGATCCATCGCCTTTTGTTTATCTTTTCTAGGGCGACCGCGATTATTTGTTTTTACAACAGGCTCCTTTTTCTTTGTTTTCCACGGCAGTATCGAACCCCAAATATCGTCAAAAATATTTTTTCGTACGTGCTCTGGTTCGACAATTATCTGCTGCTTCATTCGTTCTAGCTCTCGGTTTACGTCAATTGTTGTGGTTTCCTCATTATACGTAGGTGATATATCAAGCTTTTTCCAAAACGGATCAATGGACTCAAGTGGGATGACAATTCCTACGTATAACAATTAAAAAAAGTTTAAAAACATAAAAATGACATCACTATCTAAATAACTAATTTAAAATTTTAAATAAAAATACCTGCTTGTTTACATTTATTCAACCGACACGCGCACGGCAATCCACAACCGGTGTAAAAGGCGACAACTACATGTCGCACTGTTTTCTTTCATACTTTTAATTTTTCCGATTTCATCAACCAACAAATCAAGAGCTTTATGAGATACCTTACCTCTTAACTCATCAAACAAAGTTAAATTATGGTTGCTCATTCTCTTGATCAAGCTTTTTTCAAAGCTTTCTTTTATCGCAATGTACTGTTGGTCAACAATTTTGTCAACATGCTTCACGAGTCTATCCAAGGTACTATTTGTACCATGAAGATACTTTTTAAACAAAGCATGTTGCCCTTCAACCCGGTTGTTTGTGTATTGGTTGAAGTGTATTTGCCGGTTGGTCAACGCGGAGACAAATTTTTGTCTATACTCATTTAGCCAAGTATCGTTCAAATAATTAAGAGTTCCTGTAATTATTATTACCGCTAAAAGTTAAATATTTATAATTTATTAAATAAAAATATATATATATATATATATATATATATATATATAAATAAATTGTAGTTGAAACCTTACTTGGCTGATCAAACATAAGAGTTGCAGACAACTTGTTGTATGCATTACTATACAAGTCAAATGTTGAGGAGTTAATTAATTTATACCAAAGACGCTCAAATTCTGTCCAACTTTTTTGATCAAAACTTTGTTTGCAGTGTTTGGCAATATTTTCTTGTATGTGCCACCTGCATATTAGTTTTGTAGCGTCTGGAAATACAGTATCACATGCATTCATTAAAGCCTTATCACAGTCAGTAACTATCACTTTTGGCTTCATGCATGTTGTTAGCGTACTGTCTAATTTTTTTAAAACCAAAAAAAAATTATCTTCTTTTTCTTCACTAATAAAAGCAAATGCTATACAAAAAGTTTTGTCAGTGGATGTCAAACCTACTATCTGAACAAAAGGTAGTTTGTAAATATTAGTTTTGTATGTGGCGTCTATAAATATAACATGTGGAAATGCACGCAAAATTTCCAGTGAAGTTTTATGAATAAAAAAATTTTCTTCAACTCTGTTAGTATGTGCGTTGGAACGACTAAAATTCACATACTATTTTAACCGAAGCAAGGAGAAAAGAATCTGCATTGGAGTTTCACCAACATTAGATTCCTCCTTAATCTTTTGAATGACATTATTTATAGTTTTAGATGTTGCCACACACTTCGGGTTCATCTGCCGAATGGCTTGTAATATGTCACGTGTCTCCATATTTTGACTGTATAATTCTCCCACCATTTTATATTCTGCGGGGGTCAATCGTTTAGCATACGCATGACCCTCTAAATGTTGAGCAGGATCATGGTTGTGCGAATCATCAACGACAATTAAAACCCAGCCACCAACACTTATTTCATTTTTACCTATTAACTGGAATTGACAGTTTGTTTTTTTGGAGCCACTTTTTCTTTTGTCTACCCCCTCTGGTTTATAGTTACCCCCATGATCACATTTAAGGTGAACTTTTACCGTCTCACCCGATGCATTTTTTTTAGAACGTTGGGTGACTATAATGAAACCATTGTCTCTCCCGATATCTTGAGCCCATTTCACCAGTTCTTCACGTGAAGTGAAAACCTTAAAAAATAATTTTTATTTTAAATATTAACTTTATGTTGTGCTACAAAACATTTATCATTAGTAAATATTTACCTGATTAGCTTCAAACAAACTACCGCCGACATTGTCACCTGCGCCACCATTGTCACCTACGCCAACATTGTCATCGCCATAAAATACGCCACTGTTGAAATCACCACCATAATAATTACCGCCATGTTGCTCGTTGTTATTATCCGGGTATTCAAAATAATTATCACCCTCGAATTGACCATCGAAAATATAGTTACTATCCCAGAAAGACATTTAAGAAGAAGACTTAGAAAAAATCAGTGTAATGTAACGATTGATATTCAATTGAATGAATCGATCGATCGTTTATGCGTTTATATTGAAATTTTAACTGAATATTACATTGTGTCAAATAATTATATTGGATCGTACATTTGACAGTCTATAATTGGAAAATTTTAATACGACTCATATTGATTTGATACGAGTCGTATAAATAGAAAGATACGACTCGTATTACAAGTAATACGAGTCGTTTTAGTAATCAATACGACTCGTATTAACTTTAATATGAGTCGTATACTGTGCCTTCTGACAACAAAAACATGCAGAATTTGTCGTCTGACACGTCCAGCAATACGACTCGTATTGGGTCATACGAGTCGTATTTAGGGTGTCTGGCTAGGCAATCAGGTGTCCGAATAGGAGCACCCTTTAGTTAACTCCTTCCACCTTCATATAAACTAATAGTTAAATAAAGTAAAGAGTAAATTCCCATTTGCATCCTTGTGGTTTGTTGATTTTGACTATTTGCATTCCTATGATTTCAAAATCTCATATTCACCCTTGACGTTTGCATTTTATTACCATTTGCATCCAAAAAACTAACTTTATTAGACTTTCCAGTTAACTTTTTCATTAATGACTAAAATACCCCTAGGGATGCAAATGGTTAAAAGAGAAACTTCAGGGATGCAAATGGTAAAAACTAATTGAAATTTTAACATATATATATATATATATATATATGTGTGTGTGTGTGTGTGTGTGTATATATTATTTATATGGTAAAGAGATTGTTATTTTTGTATATTTAAAAAAAAAACTTTTTTATCTTTAAAACTATTTATTGTTGTTTTATTTTTATTATTATGTTATTGTTCTTGTTTTTTAAAACATGTTTTTAATATAAAAAAAATAAATACTTATTTATTTAACCCGTTATAAATTTTTTTTTACATCGTTGATCTTCTAAACTTTTTTTACGATCCCTCGTTTTGTAAACCAATTCTATTTCTAACTGTTCATTTATAAAAAAAATCATTTGTTTTATAAACATGTTTTATATATACAAATATGTAACACCCCAACCCGGAGAGGCTGACGTGTCACTATCACAGTGGTCAGAAACAATAACAAATTCTATAATTACTAAATAAACGTTTTTACAAAAGAAAAGTTACAAAGTCCTAACTTTTTATTCATCAATTATATTTCTCCAAATTTTTAAAATCTCTATTGTTCTCTAGCACTCTTCACACATCCCCAAAGATCCCCTTGAATACCTGCCATATAACAAAGAAAAACCAAAAAGAAATACGGTTGAGCCAAAAACGCTCAGTAACGGAAAAAACAATAGTAACACGACTAAAAGGGTAACGATTATCAGAGTAACAAAGGTCAACGGAAGCAACAAACACAGATACATATGAAGCATAACAAATCCAGAACAGAAACAATACGGTTAACAAATAAAACTTCTCTGAAACAAATACTAAGTCATATATACCGTATGGCCAGAAATACCCATCGAGAACAAAACAAATCAAAACTAATAGTGTAAACAAACCCGTCGGCTTGAGTACTGTGAGCTGTATGTGAGCAAACACCATCACTCACCAAAACAGAACAAAACAAACGTCTAGGATCGATCCATACGCCTCCCTAAATATCACTCATCGAGTGCCAGAAATATGGAGACGTCGTGAACCAGTCACACCGTCACGGAAAGTGCTACGTCATCGAATGCCCCAATGACGCACCGGTAGAATCCCTACCGGAGGCTAATTGCTCGGTATTAGAGTCAAAGCAAATAACTTTTACAACAAAGTCTAAGCAAATGGTCTAATTCAAATATCTATAATGGAACATGCGATAATGAGTACAATATAATAAGTACCACATGCGTGTCAAAGGTCAAAGTCAGAATTCTAATAACGTATCGAACGCCCAAATGCCAAATGCTTCAAAGGAGCTAAGTAATGAACAGTACGAGTAAGGGCCAAAATTCATACTATAAAGAAACGAAATATTAGGAATAGATACACATCAAATACTTTGAGGAAAAGGAAACAGAGTCCGTACTACAAAGTAACGGAAACAATATATATACTATAATGAAAGGGACACGGAATCCGTATCTTAATTCCGCAGAACAAGACAAGACGAGGTCACGAGGTCCTCAAAATTGTATTTGCCTACACGTTTAATTATATATGGTTTCAATTATATTACAAATCGAACTTAACTTTGTGTCGACTTGCTAGAATCTTCATAACTAAAGACATGGGTGACCATGGTTTATCAAGCAAACCTATATGGATAATTAGTCAAATACTAAAATATGGAACCGATCAGATAACAAAACCATGCAACTATTGAACGTGTGACTAGCAGCTTGTAAGATAACTAAACATCAGAACTTAGAGTCAGGAATAGTAAATGTAATTACGGTGAAATACTAACCGCTAACTCGCTAAGGTGAAAACATAGTCGGAACTCGGATATTGTAAACGAAAACCGACGCATAACATTACATTTCATAAAATCATATGTGAACTTTAGCCTCCAAAGTATGGAGTAAGTGTGGTTTAACAAGTAAACCAGTCACGGATAGCCACTCGAGTATTGAAATGGAACTGATCTGTTAACGAAATAATTTAAGTTGTAACATCTAACCCATCCGATAGCTTAACACATATAACAGATAATTAATCTCATTTTAAAATTTCATCACAAGTAAATGAAAACAGGTTACTAATCCGACACTGAATACGTATGACAACTAACCAATGACAGATGACCAATAAATGATCGTGTAACTATTAGTTCAATATAAATAACCAGATAACTAGTCATATGACCCAAACTCGAAGACGGATAAGTCACATTTCATATGTTGTTACTAGAATTGCATAACTGATAACTAATATCATACTGAAGATAGATAACTAACAATTCAAATTCGGATGAAATAAGTCTAAGTCAAGTGAAAGATAGAATACTAAATAACGAGTCATGCCCTTCATTTCTCATGTAGCTTAGTGATAAATCCAATGTCTAATACGTTCATGCTTATTAATAATTAACAACTTCCAATTCTTCTTTGAAAGATAAATCCCCATGAAGGATATTTCATAATGTGAATCAGATGAAATGTGACCCTCTCAGAAAGTATGCATTCTTACGTGAAACATGTCATGCGCGTGTGAAAGCTAATGTGATAACACTAACTTGTAAGAGACTTCACCAACTCTTTCTAGAATTCTAGACGCCCCGATGAATCTAGAGCTTAGTTTACCTTAATGGCAAAATAAGGTATGCCACTACAAATTGAAACCATTAAAAATGCTTTATCACTAACATTGAACTCTAAGGCTTGACAGTTACTATCTACGTAGCTATTCTATCTACTTTGAGCTTACTTAAGTTTCATAGGTGTCATACAATACTATATATGCTTTAAATACTGGTGCAGGGATAAGGTCAATAGAGATCCTTCCCTATCAACGATGTAGAGGTTGAAATAACTTCCTATAAATATCTAAAAAAAACAATAACTAGTCGGATGATCGGAGACATTAGGTCACAACTTTGAGAACTTAACTAGGCTAAATATTTTGCACAACATGTGATGAGAGTTATTTTTTTTATCTAATTTTTTTTTGCCTTGAGTGTGGCGATAGCTTTAATTATTCTTTAGACTGTGTTCCCTAATATGTAAGAGCGAACTGCCAAGTATTCAGAAATATATTTCGCCGAGTCAAACATACAATCGTAACAAGATGTTGAGATAACAAATCCCTATCAAAGTATCATTAGAAGGTTTCATTACATGGGAAACATTCATACTTTAGGAACTATGATTAGATCGGAAAATCTCTAATGGTCGGTCAATACTAAAATCCCAAACTTAAATAAGAAGAAGCACTTACTTCCATGAATGTACTAAACGTGGGAGGTACCACCATATTTACCATAGTCAGATATACTAATTAGTAAGCGTATAAGTTGATAATATCAATATTGACGAGAGTTTCAGTATTGACTGAAAATATATTATAGCTTAACGTGTAACAGAGCAAGCTATTGATTAGTGAAGGTTGCTAAAGAATAATAAGAGTCTTAACACACTTGGGCCTTATTCAAAACAATAGAAATCAAGAAGCGCACATATGTACTGTAAATTCACGACTAAGTTGATCAAGTTTAATCGTTAATTTACCTTACAGGTGTGTTCTAACTATCATTCCATTATGAATTCTTAATGCCCTTGGTAGGTTTACTTGAGAAAACGAAGTCATGATAAACAATATGTGGAAAAAAATGCAAACAATAACTGACATGTGGTAGCAAGTGATAGTCACTATGTATAGGTTGGACTCACCGGCTTGTCGGTGTTACTTTTGTATGTATTAGTATGACTTGTATTTGTAGATGTTCTAGCGAACCTACGGGCGAATCTATAGATTCGCCCGCAGTTCATGTTGTCTTTTGTATTAGGTGTCGACTGGGCGAACCTGCATGTGCCCAGCGAACCTGTGTTGGTTCGCTAGATAGATTCGCTAGAGCGAATCTATCAGCGAACCTAACACTGCTATATATTGTAACCTTATCCTCATCTTAATACAACTTTTGCACATCTTTTACCTAAACTCTGATCTACTGTTCGTGTTGTGTAATCGTTCGTTTGAGGTGCTAGGAGCATATTCTACTTATCTTTGTAGCTTATATACCTCGATTGTGTGTTGTATTCTTGTTATTGGGTTTGTTTGGTTATTATACAACTTATTGTTCAAGCCTTTGGTATTTTGCTGTCAAACAAGTCAATATAGCACTGAAATCACGATCATAATGGACCAACAATATGGTATCAGAGCCTTAGTGCTCTTGATTGTTTGATTCAAGTGATTTTTGTGTTGATTTTGGTATCAGAGCTTGATTTGGTATTTTGAAGTTGTATTTTGCTCATGTTGTGTGGTATTTGGTCATAGGAAGCTTTTGAAACAAACGCGTCTGCAAATAGTCAAGTTTTGAAGGTGTTCGGGTTGTTTTCGTACTGTTACAGGTTGGTTCGTAACCCAACGAATCTATTTGTTCTTCCAGCGAATCTATCTGTTCATCCATCGAATCTATTTCAAATCTTGTGATCTGTTGGCGTGAGTTTCTGGCTAGCGAATCTGACGTTTTATCGAACGAAAGTTCAACTATTTGGCTCATTGTGCAAGCGAAACTGCTGCCAAAATCAGTCGAGCGAATCTGTGTTTGCTGGTCAGCGAATCTGTGTGTTTGTCTAGCGAATCTACCAGCGAATCTGTTTTGTTCTTTGGGCGAATCTAATCCAGCGAATCTATTTTGGGCGAACCTAAAATCTGTTGTTTGTAATTATGTCTACATCAACAATGAACATGCTTAAACTGGATGAAAAAGCCCAGGCTGAAAATGAATTCAACTCATTCGTTGGATTGAAGCATGAAAATCTGACTGAAATAACGAATCGATTTTTACTTGTGTCAAGCAATCTCAAAACCTATGATGAACAATTGGGAAATCATGAGCAAGTGACAAAGCTGTTGGATTCCCTTCCTTCCAAATGGAGTCTTCAGATCAAGGTGCTGAAACGTGAAAGAAACTTCTTTGACCTTAAACTAATAGAAGTGATAAACAAGTTAAAGTCACTTGATCTGAATGAAAAGAGAAAAGAATACAATCAAGCCATGATGTTTGCAACTGTCTCTCCTCAGAATTCTGCACTGACTACATCCGCTGCAAACTCACCTAGTGCAGTCTCTGGAGGATTATCAAGTTATGAATCTGTTAAATCCAGTGGTGGTTCCACAAGTGTAGGCGCCGACTCAAATGCATCCATCACCACTCAGATATCATCTGACACCACTGCCTCATCTGGGAAGTTTGTTCAAAATCACGAAGCTTTAATTGGTAAAGTTGTTGAAGAATCTGTTCTCAATGACAATTACGTTGAGTGTTTTGATCCTTTTAAAGAGTTTTATGGTGAAGAGGTTGAGAATGCTAGAGTGATTGATGAGGTTGACAAGGAAACACATATTGGAAAGGTTGCTGAGGATAGTTTGATTGAAGAAGTTGAGGATTATGGTTTGACAGAAGAGGGAAAGAATCAGGAAGAAGCTGTTCGTTCTGAATTAGTGTGTGATGAAGTTACTGAAAAGAAAGAGAAGGTCACTGTCAACGCTGGTAATGGGGCAGAAAATGTTGGTACCAATGCTGAAATTTTTTTGATATCAAAGCTGGACATAGATGCAATGATTGAACAGGCAAGGCATGAAGCTGTGGATGAATACAAGAGGAACACTCCTTACTGCCAGTGTGATCGTGCTCTTGAGGCCGAAAAACTGATAGTGGGTCTTCCTTATGATGTCATTGAGGATATGTGTTCATCCGCATGCAAAATTCGCTTGATCGGTATTTATAAGGCAAATAAATTGTTAATGACAAACGAAAACGAATTGAAAACCATTAACAAAGAGCTTAAACATAACGAATCAAAATTTTTTGTTAAATTAAGAGAGGCTTTAAAAGAAAACGAACATTTGAAAAGATCTCTTTTGGAAAAGAATTGTGAAATAAATTATTTGACTGAGCAAGTCACCCTTGCTGAATTCGAAACAAGAAAACTCAAAAATAAACTGGAACAATGGACTATTGCCAGTATGAAAAGGGAGGAGTTATGGAAGAAACAAAAAGGGGCTAGATCTAAAACCGGGTTGGGTCATAAAAGTGATGCACAAGTATATCCTCCACCGAGTACCTACTGTTATTCTCCTACACCCATTCCTCATCCCTCAAATGAGTTGATTCAAGAGATTATAAAGAATGATACTAACAACTCTTTTACAGGTTTAAGTGGAGTGAATCTTAAGGAAGTGAGAGAGGATTATGCTTATAGTGAAAGTAGTGGTCTTGGAAGTTCCAGTAACCCTAGCTTTGATTCTAAAGGGATTGTTGAAGACAGTGGTTTGAATGTCTTTATTTCCAGTCAAGTTTTAACTTCAGAGGACATTATGTGTGATATTAATTCTGAATGCTCAATTTCAAACTCAAAAAATTTGAATGATGATTTTATTGAAAATGAAAATGTTTGTGTGAACAACAAAGCAAAACTTTCAGGTCAAGTCCCTGAAAGTCAAACCAAAACAAATTGTTTTCAAAAATTCTTGTCTCATCAAATTCCATCCTTCACACCAATAAGAATTTCAAAACCGAAAGACAAGGAATCATCTTTTTCATACATTCTTAAACCTAAATCAGCACCTTCCAAGGTAAAAGTCACAACAGGTAAGTTAAAAGAGTCTTACGACTCTTGCAGTGATTGTAACTCACAGACATCTGAAAGTAGTGAAGAAACTGCTAAATTTTCAAAAAGAAGATTAAAATCTCATTGCTTTCAGTGTGGAAATGTTGGTCATACTGTCAAACACTGTCCTGTGATTGTTGAAAATAGTTCACAGCACAGATCTTTTGGAAAGAAATTGAATTCTTTTGTAAATAATTTTTTCTGTAAATCATCAACTGTTCAAAGACCTAAGTACACTAAGGCTTGGGTCCCAATTTCAAAAGTCTAACTTGTCAAAATTTGTAAATTTGTAAATATGTAAATAACTGTTTCTTTTTCTTCTTTGAAAAATCCGTGGGTCACTCGCTTCATCGCTCCGTTACTTTATTTTATCTTTATTTTCTTTTATTTCTTTCTACCTTTTCTGTATATATATATTTATTAAGAAAATCTGAAAAACAAAAATTTCTTATTTGATAGCTACAATATAGAAATTTTGGGGGAGATTTAAAAGATTAACTATTTAAGATTAACTATTTATAGTTTTTCAAATTTTGCTATTTCAGGATCTCCTTTTTGATTGATGTTGAAGGGACGTTGAAGGAGGTCAGAAGCATTGCGTTTGGGATATGTCAGATAGGCTCAGCTCGAAAACAAAGTAAACGGTGATTGTGCAGCCAAACATAACGTTCAAGATCTCGACAACAAGGATTATCCCCTTGACATGATTGGATTGCACAAAGATAAGGGTTCTGTCAAAAATGGGTTGAGAGCGTCAAATCTTTGTCTTGATTTCCCTAAACATCCCAAATCACCCTCGCCCTATCCCCGAATCGAGTTTCTAGTATGCAAAACAAATAAAATAAAAAGCTGCTAGTGATGCTCTTCGGAAAAGCCTCTGAGTGAGTTACTCGTTAACTCCTCAGAACGTTTTGAGTCAAGTGCTTAACTCCTCTGCTATACGGAAGTATTGACCTGGAGTTGGTGGATCTTCTCTGCTATACGGAAGTATTGACCTGAAGATTCACCGAGCATGCTCAAATGTTTATCTCCTCTGTTATACGTCGGTATAGACCTGGAGCTCTAGACTATTTGAGTTACCCAAATAATAAGTCGCATTGTGTTCAAAAGAATCAATTGCTGACAAGCTCCTCTCACAAAGAAAAGATGCAAAAATTGCACAAGTGTCAAAAGAAGCTAATGCATCAGTCAACATTCAAAAGTTGATCATTGAAATTCAAGCAAAGTAAATCGTATTGCTCAGATATACCCTGATGACAGAACTCGTTCTTTTTACCTAGATGTCTGTGGGGACCGAGTTGTCTGAGCTTCTTCAATCAAACCATAAACATGATAAAAGAAGCTGCTGATCTCTTGTTGAAAGGACGAAGGCATGGGTTTAAATGGACAAACATATCTGCAATCCCGCCAATCAATGATTCTCCTGATTCTGCTCAAAACATCAAGAAAAATATATATCCTTATTAGTGTTTAAAATTCCTGACTTTATCTTCCTTTTATTCTTATTTTATTTCTTTTCTAATTTCAATTTTTTTCTAATTTCAATTTTTTTAGGATAATATGTTTATATATATATTTTTGGAGCGTTGAAATCGTGGGACGGTTTCGTGGATTTACAAAGAATTTAAAAAAAAAATTGAGAAAATCCAAAAATATTTTGTAAGTGCGCTAGCAAACCTACCAGCGAACCTACAGGTTCGCCAGAACCTCACTCGACTTTTGGTCTTCTGGCGAATCTAAAGTTCGCTGGTCTGTCTGCCAGCGAACCTGTGTATGTATATATATACAGTGACAGCGAAATATCTCACATATTCGCTGTCATCTGTACTGTAGCACGTTTTTCAAAAATCAAACCGCCGCACGTTCGATTCTCACTATTTCACCGGTTTTTTCACACTATTAACACTTCTTTTTGGTCTGGTATGTCGTCGCCTACATCCTAATCTCTGTTTTAAACTCTTAATTGCACTATAAACATGATTAATCTGTCGACCTGTGATTTTCTGTAAATCAACGACTGTTTTGGTAGGTTTTAGTTAGACTTTCAGTTCATAATAGCCTCGTTTTATGTATATATTACTTGTCTGTTGCTTAGTATGCTTGTTTATGGTGCATCGCCTATGATTTTGGCCGTTTTTCAAAAGCTAGGGTTTTCAGCGAACCTATGTGTTCGTCTGGCGAATCTGAACGAAAGTTCATAACCTCGAGCGAACCTATGTCGTTATGCTGCCCGCGCAACAACATAGATTCGCCCGACTGTTTCTAGCGAACCTATACATTCGCTCGACCAAAATGACTGATTTTTCATGTCAGCGAATCTATAGGTTCTTGTGTCAAAATCTCAGGTTCGCTATACCAGCGAATCTAATTTCCAGCGAACCTATTAACTGTTTTTCAAATCTTCATTTCTGATCAATCCTCGTTTGTTTTTCAGGCAAAATGTCGACATTATTCTTTGAAAGAAAGCACAACATGTGTGCTTTGCTTGATGAGAATCATGAAAAGGCCGGCAGCTATAGAGATTCAATCAAATGGCTGAAGTCGTCTTATATACATCATGCCATTTCTCATTCGCCTACTATATATGAGCTGCACGTTCGGGATTTCTGGCGAACTGCGGTAATGAACGTGTCGGTACTGCCATCACGTATCTGTGCCAAAGTCGGTGGCTATGACTTAGAGTTCATAGAAGCTGATCTAGCTAGGATTTTAAGGCTTGAGGAGGATATCAGGGAAGAGGTTAGTATGACAGCTGAAGAAGTATATGGGGCTTTTCGGACAGCGGGGTATGAGGGTCCGATGCCCGGTGAGAAGAAAATGGAGTTCGTAAAGTCCTATCTGATCCAGGAGTGGAGGTACATCGCTCACGTGTTTATTATGTGCCTGGATCATAGGAAAGGGGGTACGGACGGGCTGAACTTAGACTGGGCACGCGCTATGATGCTGTTTTGCCGAGGGCAAAAAGCCAATCTTGCGAAGCTGATCTTCAACTATCTACTGGAGAATATCCATGCCACCAAAGGGGCCAAGTGGTTGATGTACCCCAGATTCATTCAGATGATTCTGAATGATAAGCTGCCAAATCTGCTGGTGGAGGGTGCAGAACTGAAGATCTGGGAGATGCATTCAAGGATCTTCAAAGATTGTAAGTCAGTGAGGTCGGATTGTGTCGGAAGGCCTTCATTCTTATGGGAGAATATGTACCCGGCAGACAGATGGGTACAGATACAGAGATTGATTGAGTCTGAAAGGAAAAGGGGTGGAGAGAATATTGAGGAGGTTGAGAAGAGAATAAAGAAGAGGAAAGCGTACGCAAAGGAGAAAGATTATTCGTTCGAGCGAGAGGTGGATGAAATCCAGGCAGAGATAGACGCTGGTAGGGAACAGAGAACGAAGAGAAAGTCTGATGCTCAAACTGAAACATCAAAGAAGGCGAAGCACGATACCGGGGGTACATCTGCTGGGTCTGGTAACGAATTGAAGGGTGAGATTGAAAGATTGAAGGCAGAACTGGTGGAACTGAAAGGAAAACATGAAGAGTTGGAAAAACAGGATGCTGAAAAATCAACCGTTATATACGAGATGGCCAGAATGATGAAGGATCAGCAATGTTTAATGGTGAGGATTTTCAAGGAGTTAAACAGTTTGAAGGAAAAGGTAGGGACTGAGCCAGCAATGACTGAAGCTGAACTGAACTCCTTAACGGATGCTGCAAAGTATCCGTTAATGGATGTTGATTTTGGAGACAGAGGTAAAGGGAAAGCTGCCGAGGAGGCATTCGATGAAGAGATGGGCATTGATTTAGATGTGTTTGAGGGGGAAGAAGTGGTAGGAGGATCTGGTATGGATTACACTCTGATAGATGAACCGGAGGTTGATATCAATGCTGATAGTGAGGAGGATCTAGAGGATGAGCCGAAAACGTATAAGGTAGAAGAAAAGGGGGTCAGCTATCAGTTTGAGCATGTTGAGCTAGACAAATCTGAGTGGTTCCGAAAGGAAGAAGAAGCTGTACCCGAAGTGCCAATATTTCAACACCTAGATGAACCCAACACCAAACAGCTAGATAGACAGGTCATAGCATGGAAGTATAATAGTTTGGTGGATGCTTATATGATCAAAAGAAGGGGCGGTGACATCAGCTACATCAAGAACAGGAAGCACTTGGCTACCTTACCAAGATGGGACTTGCGTAGGCTGGCAGAGCTACCATTGTTGGGTAAGGAAGATAGTGGCAGAGCTTGTGCATTCGAAGTGACGATAAGGGAGGCTGCAAAGTCTAACTTTGTTGACTTTGGGTATCAAAAGCCTAGGAGAATGAGGCAGAAGAAAGATAGGCACTGGATCTCGTGGAAGGGAAAGATTGTGTTGAAGATTGAGGCTCCGAAGACGATGACCAGGGTTAGGGTTCCTGACACTCAGCCACCCCGGCTGCTGGATTTCTTTAAATGGTTCTACGATAACAGCACGGGTGAAGCTATTATCAGATTACAAGGAGAAGATCGTCCTGAAATCAGACTTTTTGACCCAATGGAGATCTTTTCTTTCTGTGATGAGGATCTGAGAGTGTTGTGCGAGAACAGGATAAAGCACGGGGCTGGAGATGATACTGCTACTGAAGCGAACCTGTTTGTGAAGGTCGCAAACAAAGCCCGGGGGATTCGTGCTGAACTCAGAAGTGTGAATGAAAGGCTAAGAAGAACTGATGATCAGCGTATGGATATGGATGATCTAACTAGACAGCTGGATCAATCGATTGAAAGAAGGTTCGAGAAACCGGTGGAAGTTATTGATTTGGATGTTACGGGCGAGGAGCATATAGTAGAAATTCAGGCGGAGACGACAGTTCAACATATGCCTGATACTGAGGTCGCAGATACAGAGTTTGTAGAATCGATGTTAAATTTGAGTGAAGATGAGGCCGGATCAGAAGACGTTACAAATCCTTTGGCCGGAATTGAAGACAGGGCAGGAGCGTACGTTGAACATCTTTGAAGCCAAGATCAAGACGGAGCTAAATTAAGAAGACTTCCCCAGGTGAGGTCCAACCTAGGGGGAGTATTGATAGTCACTATGTATAGGTTGGACTCACCGGCTTGTCGGTGTTACTTTTGTATGTATTAGTATGACTTGTGTTTGTAGATGTTCTAGCGAACCTACGGGCGAATCTATAGATTCGCCCGTAGTTCATGTTGTCTTTTGTATTAGGTGTCGACTGGGCGAACCTGCATGTGCCCAGCGAACCTGTGTTGGTTCGCTAGATAGATTCGCTAGAGCGAATCTATCAGCGAACCTAACACTGCTATATATTGTAACCTTATCCTCATCTTAATACAACTTTTGCACATCTTTTACCTAAACTCTGATCTACTGTTCGTGTTGTGTAATCGTTCGTTTGAGGTGCTAGGAGCATATTCTACTTATCTTTGTAGCTTATATACCTCGATTGTGTGTTGTATTCTTGTTATTGGGTTTGTTTGGTTATAACTTATTGTTCAAGCCTTTGGTATTTTGCTGTCAAACAAGTCAATATAGCACTGAAATCACGATCATAATGGACCAACAGCAAGGTCTTTAAACGCACTGACGAATTCATCTAATGTCATACTTACTTCAAGCAAGGTCATACTTACTACAAAAATAACAGTGTTTTTACCATATAAATAATATATATATATATATATATATATGCACACACATATACATATAAATATATGCTTAAATTTCAAGTAGTTTTTACCATTTGCATCCCTGAAGTTTCTGTTTTAACGCTTTGCATCCTTGGGGGTATTTTAGTCATTAATGAAAAAGTTAACTGGAAAATCTAACAGAGTTAGTTTTTTGGATGCAAATGGGAATAAAATGCAAACGTCAGGGGTGAATATGAGATTTTGAAACCATAGGGATGCAAATGGTCAAAATCAACAAATCACAGGGATGCAAATGGGAATTTACTCTAAAGTAAATATATAAATATTAAATAGTAACTAGTTTTCTAGAAAAAAGGTCGAAGGTGTAACGCCCGAGATCGAAATCATGCATCTAACATAAGTGTTTTTTATCAGTTTTAAGGCTCTTCAGTTGTTGTGAACACAACGGTGGCTCACTCAACCTGTCGGTAAGGTGTCTCTTTTTTCATGAGGTGTAGGATTCAAATCTTACAAACTACATGTATGATGATTTATATGAGTAGACTAGAAATCATTCTAAAAAAGAAAGGCTATATATTAAAGTCTTTTGAGTTGTTAAAATATTATACAAGTAACAAGTTGCGTTTGACAATTCCTTATATGACTAAAAACACGTCATAAAAATATTTAGCATTTAGTCGAGTGATATATATAACTTATTAAATAGATTAACATGAACATGTCCCATATAATCAACGGAGTAAATTATCATTCTTGATCCTGGTTGTGTGTGATGTTTGTCACTTCGGTCGCTAGATCAATTTTGTTGTCATTTCCATATTGAAGTGGTAATTGTTTGACATGCTTGTGCCACAACTCAACGACATTAGTAAATTCTATTTATTGAAGCCACATGGTCTAAAGTCCCTAACGTCTCTTGGATCTCACAACGATATCAATAATCATAAAACTTGTGCGTAATCCAAGAAGGAAAAATTGAATGGAAACTTTTATTTCTCTACGGAACACAATTAATGGCAGCTTGAATGGCTAACCCAAAATTAATACACAAGGTCTCTATTTGTACTTGTTGATCCTTGTAAACAAGTTCTATAAATTACATCTTAAGAAATGCGGAATCTTTGTTAATTGTTAAGATCTAACACACATAATACTTTGAATAACATTGTAAGAACAAAGAATATAACTTTTAAAGTATTCTTTCACAATATTGCCAAGAACAAAATACAATAAGTGAAGCAATACAACGGGTAACCTAAAAAATGTACATCAATGAGGTTATATAACACACTAAAACATACCCTAGCCATCTATTTTGGATTAAAAATTAATGACAAACAACATCCATTGATCTTACAAACACAATAATTGGGTATATCAAAAGGTAAAACAAAAAAACAAACACACTTGTCCAGATCTCTAGAATCCGCTGAAGTGTGGATAGACCACTACTTTTCAACACTAACAACTATTTCTAGAGCAACAGATAAGTTCACAGTTGAAAGGGTTTGCAGTTCAACATATGCAATCCTTTAAGCACCTACAACTGATACATAAACTTTGGATTGGTTCTAGCAGGAGCTTTCTCTATAAATTTTGAGTAGGTTCATCCTCTTATATCCCACAAAAATCCCCCCTCGAATGATGCTACAAAAGCTTCCTTCAAACCTCTATTTTGTTGCGATTTTTGATGGATTTTGTAGAGGAAGTTTTGCAAGATCTTGAAGGTTGTAAAATGATAAGTTGAAAAGCCTAGCATCATGAAAATCTTTGTCACTAACACCCGAGAAAGTTAACACAAACCATACTTTCTCATCATCATACCTCTATAGAATGATTAGGTCATGAACATCTAAAGGTTCAAGATGAAATACTTCTCCCTTAGCTTCAAGGATATCTTCTAGATCATCTGGTTTGTGAGTTGAGAAAATGAGTGAAAGTTTGGTTATTAATTTCTTGTATTTGGGGTTTCTACCTGTAAAAAGGTTTTAAAATAAAAACATCAGTGATAATGCTGGTGAATATCATTTGTAGACCCAAATCATTTATAAGCATGAAATCATTAATTTAGATTAACCATACTAGAGTCATGGATAAAATACACGCCATGTTGCACACTGATAACACTTTGTTGGCTGTGAGTTCTTTTATTATAACTCTTATGCCTAGGGAATCCCATTCCTTTGGGCACACAAACTATATCAGTCACGCTTAGTTATAGAGCTCACCGTATTAGTTCTGCCTAAGCATGTGTATACCATTTCTGATCAAATTGTACATGCCATGTGTCTGACTCATATTTTACCAGCATACATTAATAAATTAACTACTTTTCATGCTGGTTTTGAAATAACAAAGATTTTACAAAAGCATTTCAAATACAAATATATTCACCTTAATTAGAATAACTGCTTATAACTCTTAGGATTGGCAGGCTTGGACAACACTTATTCTTAGTCTCTAAACCTTTGAGATTTCTGAGCTAGAAACTTGTGCACTTTGAAAATATACTAATGGCTTAACCGGTGCCATGCACTATAACAATTACGAAGTTTGGTTCCTAGTTAGAATTAGGACAAGTCTTAGCTATTAATTATGTTAGAAATTGGGTACTGGCTTGTCATTGTCGGGGTTAACTATGGATAAATCTATCTAGTTTAAACATGGTTGATCAGTCAATGTCTAGACTAGGGTCAAGTTACCTAATGTATACCCCGACCTTAAGCCCCATAAAATATATACTAATAAATAAAATTATTAACTAGACATAAAATTAAACAAGAATATACCTCTTAAACTATCTGCGACAATTTGATGTAGAGTCTCCCTACTCGTGCTCCTAACCGTGCTCCAAACAACACCTAACGGGGTACAGTCTTCTTGGGATTCTCTACTAGAGCGTTCCCATTAAAAGAAATTGATTTTAATAATCTAACGTTAAGCTTCTATATATAGAAAGCAAGCAGGATTCAAAGTTACATGCTAGCATACTTATAATATTAAATTTAATTAATTCAACTGCTTCATTTGTTTTCTCGTATAACTTTTAAAATATAGCGTTCTATAAAATTATAAATGTACAGCTAGGATGAGCTCATCATTCTCTACGCATCAACCTAAGTTTCGTTAAAAACGAAGAAAGCTCAAATATAATATAATTTTATTATTATAAGACAGTCTCATATAATAATAATTGCTCGTCTAAACATTTCATATTTCTAATAGCCATTTAATTCATTTCTTACTCGTTTGATAATATTTGAAATATAATTGTCACACACACACACACACACATATATATATATATATATGTATATATATATATATAAGTCTTCTCAAATGAACCTCCTCCTATATATATATATATATATATATATATATATATATATATATATATATATATGGTTAGGATCCTTACAGAACCACTTTTATTTACAGAACTACAGAACCACTGATTTACATACATGTAAATTAAGTCTGGTGATATTAAGTGGTATTTACATATGTGTAAATTAGACATAAGTATTTTAATATAGAAACACAACCATTTTTTGTTGTGGCAAATATACACATATGTAAAACAACCTAAATATCACAAGGCTTAATTTACATGTATGTAAATTAGTGGTTCTGTAGTTCTGTAAATAAGAAGTGGTTCTGTAATGATCCTCACCCTATATACCAACTACTTATTTATGACCATGAGATCGGACGTCTTAACTTATAATTAAGATAAGAAATTTCTATAGGTGTTACACCCTCCCTATCTTTTTTAAAATCTCGTCCTCGAGATTTGATTAAGCTGGTGTAGGCATATCTTTGTCACAACTTAATGTTTTATCATTAAGTAAGTCTTACCAAGAACTTAGTCACAATATGATAATTATTATGGAGTAAGATGTTTTAGTTATCCTTGGTTTTATTTCGTAATCTTCATCTGGGTATACTCCTTAACATTTCAATAAGTTTTATTAGATTATTTTTCATTTATTTTACACAACATTGGCTTTGCTTGTATGATAAATATGTCATATTCAGAGTCACTAAGAATTTCCATCTATCTTATCTTTGTTATTGATCATTATAGTGGTTAATATGATATTATCATTTCTTTAAAAATTTAGTCATTAACCTTAACTGTTTTGACAGATTGTTTTCATATAATGTTGGGAAAACCTGATGCTCATGTATTATATCCAGATATCATCCTATTTTTATATCTCCAACTTACTTTTTTTTTGTCAGTCAACATGTGTAGTAGTCCTTACAAGAAAGCTGAATAGACCTTTCTTGAGTTTTACTAAACAATTATGATATTTAACCTAGTGCATGATTATCTTATTGTTCTCTATCCTTTAGCAAGACGGCTAAATAGCTACATGCACTTACGTTACCTTTCCTTATATGTGTTACTTCGTATTCTGTTTTAATGATACTAGCATAAGTATCAGCTTTCTAAATTCTTGATTTATTTTGTTTTTTTCATTAGTTTACTTTGTTCAAATTGTGTTCTGATTGTAAAAAGCCTTGGCAACATACCTTATGCGGAATTTTGTTTGGTGACTAGGAGGTACTTTAAGTAAGTTTTTTTGAAATACATTCAAGGTTTTATACATGATAGGAATCTTGGTTTTCTTGGCTCCTTATATGCATTCTAAGAAAGTAGCACAAACTCTTTTAAAGGCAATCTACTGTTTTAAACTTGTTGATCTAATCGCTCCACCCTTTCGAGTGACTTTAATTTATGTCGGGTCTTTATCCTCCTATCCATTTTGCAAACTTTTATGTGTTCGGGAGATCTATCATCTTTCTTATCAAATAACATTGTATTTGATTACTCAGTGTGTCATTGATCTATTATCATACGGATTTGCCAAGGTATTTACAACACCTTTCCTTATAGTTGTTATTTCGTATTCTGTTTTAATCTTAGATACTAGCATAAGTATCAACTTTCCAAATTCTTGATTTATTTTGTTTTTTATTAGTTTACTTTGTTCAAATTGTGTTCTGATAGTAAAGAGCCTTAGCAACATACCTTATGTGGAATTTGGTTTGGTGACTGCGAGGTACTTTAAGTAAGTTTTTTTGAAATACATTCATGGTTTTGTACATGATAGGAATCTTGGTTTTCTTGGCTCCTTATATGCATTCTAAGAAAGTAGCACAAGCTTTTTTAAAGACAATCTACTGTTTTAAACTTGTTGATCTAATCACTCCCTCCTTTGAGTGACTTTAATTTATGTCGGGTCTTTATCCTCCTATCCATTTTGCAAACTTTTATGTGTTCGGGATATCTATCATCTTTCTTATCAAATAACATTGTATTTGATTAGTCAATGTGTCATTGATGTATTATCATACGAATTTTCCTTAGAGATTCTTAAATGTAATGACTAATATAATATTTCTATAAAGCTATAAAACTAATGAACTAATGATGATATCTTATCGAGTTTAATAGTATACTACCCCATATGAGTTCTACTATGTGACACCCGACAAATTCATGTTAACTTCGTTAGTTAAACTCTGTTAGTCACGTTAACGCAATTATACTTTTCATTTAATTTGATGAATTAAATGTGCAAACTGTTACGCAAATATACACACGAAACGACCACACGAGTTAATACCCGGGTGTTGGTGATCTTAAATGAATACAAATACAATAATAATACATTTTATCTGTTATGTGTGCTTAATTGTTGAATTTTCGCGAAACCGCGTATTTTATCGGTTTTAACCGTTTGCTGATTTCGGTAATCATTATGAAACAAAAGTGATTATTTGAGAAAGATTTTCATGGTGTTTGCAAAACCGAAACAAAACGGGGCCCGTTGATCATCCATGTGACCCATGGATGGCCCAAGGCCCAACCCAACTTAACCTTTAACAATAATTAACAAAACTTAACAAAACCTAAACCTAAACAAATAAAAAAAACGTTTTTGGCCTTCTTCTCCCCCATTTGCTGCCGTCGCATATACACAACACACATACAAGTTGATTTTTGCTAGTTTGATTCAATTGTTGTTGGTTTCGGGTGCTAATTGAAGTGATAAACGAAATACTAGTAAGTGTCTGTATTGATTCTTTTTACATATTTCGTAAACTATAGCTAATGAAAAACCTTAAGTCATCCAAAATGGCCAAATTGATGTTGCGTTGTGGAAATCGTTTATTGGTTATGTGTTAGTTGCTATTTTGATGATTAGACAATGAAATGATACAAAAATTGGGTTGTTATGAAACTAGGGTTTTGATAGGAAGTTAGTGAAATTTGATATCACATGCATGATTAGGATGGAATGTGCTTGAATATGTGAGTAGATGATGAATGTAATGAAATTTGATGAATTGGTTTTGAAAATGCATGAACGTTTTGTGGTGTTACTTAAAATAGTAACTTTTTCTCATGAACTTGATTTAAATTACACATTGTTGATGCCTAGGAATGATTTTGGGGTCACTAGCATTTTTGTAAGATGTGTTAGACGAATTTTGGTTAATTGAACGTACGAATTCGATTCGGTTTTGAAGGACTTGCTAAATGTAGAAACTTTTTGTCATGGAATTTGACTAGGATGCATGTTTAGTAATTTTGGACGTACAAACATGATTTGGGGTTGCACATGAATGATTGAAGACATGTGATGCTTGGTAAACGTGCTTTGATCATGCAATGATATTTATAAGTACTAGTTGATTTGTAGACCGATTGCTTGAAATGGTTTTGTTGAAGTTTAAATGGTATGTACTAGTTAACTAGGATGCCATGGTGAAGTTATTGCTACGCTAGTTGAAACCAATCATGTGAACAATGTATGGTACTTAGAAATGACCACGCATGCTAGTATGTCTTACATTGAGAACTATCAAGTGTTAATAAGTGTTGTTGACTTGTGTGACATGCTATGGTATGTGTGTAATAGTTGACATGCTTAGGAATGTTGAATTATGCAAATATACGTTAAAGATCCGACTTTCCCATAAAGGAAACTTTTGTGGAACTTTGAAATACGATTTGTGAATGTGTGACGTATGATGTGGTATGTGAATATAATATGGTCAAATACACTGAATGCAACATATTTACAATTAACAAATCACCAATGGTTCGTGGGTCAACTCGGGTCAACAAAAAGTCAAACTTGGGCAAACTTGGACAAAAAGTCAAACGTAGTCAAAGAGTCAAACTATTCCAAACTCGCACAAACTATATGACCATTTGGATGCATAGGGTACTATGACCCTACATGAATACACATTAATAGACCTACTATTATTTAGGTTGCTGTATTACTGTGTGCTTTTAAAAACTGAATTGCTGCGCAACCTAAGGTGAGTTCACTGAACCGTACTTTTACTATCTCACCCTTTTATGGGCTGAGAACGCGAACGATTACTTTTACGGATTTACAAATTCTGTATGTCGCATGTCTGGATTAGAGCAACTTTTATTTTGTTCATGAAAGACCTCATGGATACCTAGTTGACAGTTAGTATTTGTGAAATAGCGGGAAAATATTGAGTAGTACTACTGGGTTTGACAAACCCCACCTGGGCTAGTTGCGCTAGCACGACAGAAGGACCTGTCGAACGGGTGTTGAATGACCTAACATACATACAGGACATCCTGATGGGATGTACGAACAGGCAAAATGCACTTAATGTGTACATACGTCAGCTTCGGTCAGATACATACGCCTCTAAGGACATGTGCTGTAGACTAGCTACCTACAATGACATACTTAATTTATATTTCTGCTTGCAACTGAACTACTTGATTTCATATTTACTTTGTGAACTCACCAACCGTCGTGTTGACACTTGTTAGTCTTTCACTTTTACAGGTCACTGAGGTTCAACGCACTTAGGACATGGCATGGAGTCACAACCTTGCATTTAAACACTTTCTTGCATTTGAAAACTATGTTTGTTTTTAACAAATATTTAAACTATGTTTCTTATGTTGGGCGCGCGTTCGCGCATTTAGTTCCATTTAATATTATTGACCTTACATTTCGATTACGCTTCCGCAAATTATTAAACGTTAACTCTGTACTAAATTTTCTCATTTAATAAGACACGTATATTTTAAATTCATATAGTGTCATTTGGTGTAACTAATGGCTGAGATCCTGGTTTGTCACACACTTAACGGTAAAACTCCGTTAGTGGATTTTGGGGGTGTGACAGATTGGTATCAGAGCCATTGGTTATAGCGAACTAGGTTTGCATTGCATTGCATTCTAGACTATAACTTTACACTACATTAGTTGCAGCGAGTGAATTATTTATGAACTTAGTATTGGTTAGTGACTTGTACACACTTGATTCAGAAATGACATTAGTTGCACTTGTGAAAATTTATTTATGACCCACATATAGGTGATTTACACATACACACGCCTACACTAGCATTTCATGAAGTGACTAGTTTGTATTATGTAACACTTTAGGGCAAATTTTTTTAGTGACTTGCTCTGCTAGTGAAGCTTAAACTAGGTATGTATCTGCTAGTTTTTGAATTGTTCACTGAAGTATGCATGAGAAATATTTGACAATGACCTTGTTCAAAAGTGTCCCGCTTTTTAGGCCAAAATTTTTTTAGGGGCCTTAGTTGAGAAATGTTTACATTTCATTATAACTTGAAACTTACATGACTGTGGCAACAAACTGGTTTCGTATGAAGCCTAGACAATTCAGTTCTGAATTACCTACCTCATTATGGCAACCAACCGGCTGAGGCCGATGCCTAAGATAGGGGTACATGAACAATAGTAATGGATTTTTGTCCAGAAACTCATTCCTAGTAAGGTCTTGACTTAATACATATGTGACCTACTACGTGCTATTACACATCACCAATTATACGCCACATTCGTGTGCTATAACATGTTACTTAAAATGATACATATTAATGGTTGTAACAAATCACTTATGGTGTGATCCACTACATGTTATCTGCTTGATTTGATATTACCACTGCTTATACACATCGTACACTCAGATTGTGCTTAGGCTAGTAGTCTTACACTTAGTATGAACTTACACCATACCTGATACATGCGACCCATTGATACATCACACTGATAGTCTGTTAGTGTCATATACATCTAGTATAGTTGTCTCCTACTTATAGGATTATCATAAACTTATACACATTCAATACTTGACATGGGATAGCATTATCATACGGATAAATGCAAATCCAAGAACATAACTAAACGTAAGATTAATGTACCCGGTGGGAGACGAACTTGGGTGATTGTGTAAGGTAAATTGACAATTACGGGTGCGCAACGTAATGGTGAATTTACAGGTACACGATGATCCTGGAAAAGTCTGCCATGTCGGTAGTACCTAAGAAGACACACAACAGTAATGAACCAATCAGTACAAATTCATCTGAAACAAACATCCATCTCTAAATAACGCACTGATACCAAGTTTATGCTTGACTGAACCCATAAAACCCACCTATGGATGGTAGACAGTTACAATACAACCTTTGATGGCATATCACCAGTTATCTTAAAACTACATACACATTACGATTATGCAACTAAATCACCGATAATTAAATTCTTGCCTTGATAATACACAAATAAGAACAAAGATCTATATTGACAAACCTCATAATGTTTAATTACTACTATATTTGACCCCTAATGATGATGACTTCCAGTCTACGGACTATAATCTTTTAGCACACCAGTAATATCTTAACATCATTGTATCTGCAAGTGATTGTTAAACAAACTCTATAATTGTTAAGACTCCATGGAGGAGCTTTATAAAGCCAACAACTTATTTAAAAATAACCTCCTGTTTATATGACGAACCAACTGCGTAATATTTCCCATTTAAAATCACTTCTTGTGAAGTAAATCTGTATCACATAAACCTTCATGTGAATACCTCGGAACATAGCAGGCTCGCTCTAGAAGTACCTCACCTAAACGTACCCTATTCTCAATTCTACAAGTTAAACAGAAGTTAAAGTTATTTCTGATAATAAGTTACCTAGAAATAATTCCGGCTCATGATGATCCAATTGTTAACGATGCACTGGCGAACCACACATGTGGTAGGTATATGGTTCGATCGAGTTGGATGACTTGTCTCGATCCAGGACTCTTGTAAACGTTAACCAATACACCCAATCTACATCTCCATTATCGTAAAACACGTATTGGATTTAATTCATTATATTATTATTATTATTATTATTATTATTATCATTAATATTATTATTATAATTTTCATCTTTAAAGAACCTAATTTAATTCGAAAACCTTATCTACATTCTGTTCATCTTGATATATATTCAAACTCCGTTACCTGTTGGGTAGAGCAGAATCCAAGCTAGGCATTCTTAAAGTCTTAAGTTTGTGATTATTCACATTTGAACCACATAAAATTCTAATGCATAACCGATGTTACAGTATATATTATAACGTTACTTTTTCATTTAAGATAGGTTCCTTCACCTCAACCCTTTGAATGACTTGGTAAAGTAAGCAAGAATGGTAGTAGGTGACAGGTACACCTTCAAGGTGCTGGTGGTGTGGTGGGTTAGCTGCGGTACACCCTATATATAAACACTAACGGTACGTTGGATGTGGACCTTAAACCAAGCCGATAATTAACATGGGAAACTCTAATATATAAACACGAAATTTCTTATAAAGCTGTTTGATCTATCACTTATAGGGTAACCTACTAGGTACTCAGATAAATTATAAGTCTCATATATCCTTTATTCACAATAACAACGAAAACCAAACATTTCGTAACTGACACACGCATATAAATTCTGATTTGGAATACATTTTACGACTCTAAGAATTCTGGTGATGATTACCACCATCAACAATAAACCAACACTACCAGTTGATGTTCTGAGGGAGATTTACTCATTACGGTCCAGGGTAACCACTTTCTATTTTTTTTCATTCCCGGTACACCTTTGTAGTTGTCAAGAAACATAATATTGATACTCTGATTATCCGTTGGCACTTTGGACGCCTGACGTCCCTTCGTAGAAGCTCTATTATCCAGCAATTTCCATATTAAACTTAACTAGCTTCCTAAAAAAAGTGTTTAGCCGCCATGTAAGAAACTTCAACCTAGCTATTCTAACTAGTGAAGGTCCTAGTAGAGGAAACCGTATAAGCTATGATGATACTGAAGCCACCCGACACATGTAGTGATATAACATGAGATCCTTTCTAATCCGTTAATGAACTTGGAACCCTAGACTTCAAATCGGACTGTTATACCTCATCGTCTTCTATATCCTCAAATGGTGAATCTAAACTCTACCGTATGATGAATTCCGTTATAAAAATCACAGCTAGAATATTACTATTTGATACTGGAACCCTTACCTAGTATGTTAGGGAGCTAAAACCCCAAATAATGAACTGGACTAAAACTATATCTCCATAAAGAATATCCGAATCTAATCCCCATCTAATGTCGGCTTACAAATCTCATGGAACCTGCTTCTATGAGAAAATGGTTTGTTTATCGTATACTCCCTCACACCCTTGTAAACAATACCCTGGAGTTCAATTAAAACATGTGGCCTTTAGAACACTTGTTTTCGGCTAGTGTAGTAGGAACTAAAATCTAAAGATACAACAGAAATCACGTAACAACAAGAGCTTGATAATACAGTAACACAACCATAAAACTATCTAGGTTGAAACACTAAACAACAAATTAAGAACTTGGTAATGAGATGACCAGCATGAAACTGTGATCATACGCAGGAAGTGGAACGAGATATTGAGGTATTGTAATTGTAACAACTATGGAAACAAATGTATGGCGAAGTCTAAGATAACATTCTTGAAAACCTTCCCAGTGAGAAAATGTTTGGCATATCATATGCCCCCAGGCACACTTCTAACCGTAACACTCGGATCCCATCAAAGAGAAAATCGATTGTAGTCCAAAGGATTAGGAACACTTCATGTAACATAGACACTTTCATTTTTATACTACTTCAGTAAGCAAACATTAATAACATTTTACCCTACATCATCATCCAACCACTTTTCTATCGACTACAACGAATCATGAATACTTATTAAGTTCCTTGATCGTTCTTGCTTAATTCACGTGCGTCCGAGCATATAGATAGTATCAGAATTCATTCTTCATCTACTCTTAGAAGGTCCAGGACATCCTTGTGACCGTGTTTTGACAACGTTTCTTTAATGAAGTCAAGTACCTACACACGGTTTACCTTGTACACAAGTTGTCTGAGTCTAACAATCTATACCAATAAATGAACTCTTCAGTTAATACTTCGTCCTCGGGTAGCTAATAACAACGTGAGACTCATTAATATAAATCCCCGAAAGATACAGTATAGAAATCGTTATTTGTAAATCCCATCCAAAAACTTTGGAATTCCATCAAAACCATGATACATTAGACCATTTGAAACCCTAGGGTATTGGATCCCATCCAAAACCTTCTAGATCATTGACTGGATCAGTTTTAAAAGACAAACATGGTACACAACATTTCTGATGTCTTCAACCTAATCAAGCTCTTACGTAATGGAACACTAGTCGTCACAATCGATGAACAACAACGTTTCACAGAAAAATCAGTTGGAATAATAGGCAAAGAATTCAGAATACTCAAACACTGTAAGATCACTATAGTCGAAGTGGCTAGAACTTAGAAGCATGGACCAGAGTTAAGTAGTAGTGGGAAAAATTAAATAATGCACAAGCATCTGTAATTATTTCAAATGACAACATCAAATACTAATACTATTGGTTAAATTTTCGGGACGAAAATTCTTTCAACAAGGGGATGATGTAACACCCGAGAATTTCAGATTAACCCCATTAACAAAATCTCGTTACTTCTATTAATGAAATCGTACTCCACATTTAATTAGTTGAGTTAAACGTGCTACATATTACACAAACAGTTACATGTAACGACAACCCAAAGAATTACCAGATCACGTGAGTTAATACACAGATGTTGGCGAGTTAATAAAATAATAATTCCGAACAACTAAATAAATATAAATTTAGTGAACTTATATGTTATGTGACTGAAAGGTTTCTGGGAACATTGTGTGACAACTCGAAACCTATTTTAACGACCGTATCCAATTTTCGGGACGAAAATTCCTTCAACAAGGGGATGATGTGACACCCGACAAATTCAGGTTAACTTCGTTAGTTAAACTCTGTTAGTCACGTTAACGCAATTATACTTTTCATTTAATTTGATGAATTAAATGTGCAAACTGTTACGCAAATATACACACGAAACGACCACACGAGTTAATACCCGGGCGTTGGTGATCTTAAATGAATACAAATACAATAATAATACATTTTAACTGTTATGTGTGCTTAATTGTTGAATTTTCGCGTAACCGGGTATTTTATCGGTTTTAACCGTTTGCTGATTTCGGTAATCATTATGAAACAAAAGTGAATATTTGAGAAAGATTTTCATAGTGTTTGCAAAACCGAAACAAAACGGGGCCCGTGGATCATCCATGTGACCCATGGATGGCCCAAGGCCCAACCCAACTTAACCTTTGACAATAATTAACAAAACTTAACAAAACCTAAACCTAAACAAATAAAAAAAAAAGTTTTTAGCCTTCTTCTCCCCCATTTGCTGCCGTTACATATACACAACACACATACAAGTTGATTTTTGCTAGTTTGATTCAATTGTTGTTGGTTTTGGGTGCTAATTGAAGTGATAAACGCAATACTAGTAAGTGTTTGTATTGATTCTTGTTACATATTTCGGAAACTATAGCTAATGAAAAACCTTAAGTCATCCAAAATGGCCAAATTGATGTTATGTTGTGGAAATGGTTTATTGGTTATGTGTTAGTTGCTATTTTGATGATTAGACAATGAAATGATACAAAAATTGGGTTGTTATGAAACTAGGGTTTTGATAGGAAGTTAGTGAAATTTGATATCACATGCATGATTAGGATGGAATGTGCTTAAATATGTGAGTAGATGATGAATGTAATGAAATTTGATGAATTGGTTTTGAAAATGCATGAACGTTTTGTGGTGTTACTTAAAATAGTAACTTTTTCTCATGAACTTGATTTAAATTACACATTGTTGATGCCTAGGAATGATTTTGGGGTCACTAGCATTTTTGTAAGATGTGTTAGACGAATTTTGGTTAATTGAACGTACGAATTCGATTCGGTTTTGAAGGACTTGCTAAATGTAGAAACTTTTTGTCATGGAATTTGACTAGGATGCATGTTTAGTAATTTTGGACGTACAAACATGATTTGGGGTTGCACATGAATGATTGAAGACATGTGATGCTTGGTAAACGTGCTTTGATCATGCAATGATATTTATAAGTACTAGTTGATTTGTAGACCGATTGCTTGAAATGGTTTTGTTGAAGTTTAAATGGTATGTACTAGTTAACTAGGATGCCATGGTGAAGTTATTGCTACGCTAGTTGAAACCAATCATGTGAACAATGTATGGTACTTAGAAATGACCACGCATGCTAGTATGTCTTACATTGAGAACTATCAAGTGTTAATAAGTGTTATTGACTTGTGTGACATGCTATGGTATGTGTGTAATAGTTGACATGCTTAGGAATGTTGAATTATGCAAATATACGTTAAAGATCCGACTTTCCCATAAAGGAAACTTTTGTGGAAATTTGAAATACGATTTGTGAATGTGTGACGTATGATGTGGTATGTGAATATAATATGGTCAAATACACTGAATGCAACATATTTACAATTAACAAATCACCAATGGGTCGTGGGTCAACTCGGGTCAACAAAAAGTCAAACTTGGGTAAACTTGGACAAAAAGTCAAACGTAGTCAAAGAGTCAAACTATTCCAAACTCGCACAAACTATATGACCATTTGGATGCATAGGGTACTATGACCCTACATGAATACACATTAATAGACCTACTATTATTTAGGTTGCTGCATTACTGTGTGCTTTTAAAAACTGAATTGCTGCGCAACCTAAGGTGAGTTCACTGAACCGTACTTTTACTATCTCACCCTTTTATGGGCTGAGAACGCGAACGATTACTTTTACGGATTTACAAATTCTGTATGTCGCATGTCTGGATTATAGCAACTTTTATTTTGTTCATGAAAGACCTCATGGATACCTAGTTGACCGTTAGTATTTGTGAAATAGCGGGGAAATATTGAGTAGTACTACTGGGTTTGACAAACCCCACCTGGGCTAGTTGCGCTAGCACGACAGAAGGACCTGTCGAACGGGTGTTGAATGACCTAACATACATACAGTACATCCTGATGGGATGTACGAACAGGCAAAATGCACTTAATGTGTACATACGTCAGCTTCGGTCAGATACATACGCCTCTAAGGACATGTGCTGTAGACTAGCTACCTACAATGACATACTTAATTTATATTTCTGCTTGCAACTGAACTACTTGATTTCATATTTACTTTGTGAACTCACCAACCGTCGTGTTGACACTTGTTAGTCTTTCACTTTTACAGGTCACTGAGGTTCAACGCACTTAGGACATGGCATGGAGTCACAACCTTGCATTTAAACACTTTCTTGCATTTGAAAACTATGTTTGGTTTTAACAAATATTTAAACTATGTTTCTTAAGTTGGGCGCGCGTTCGCGCATTTAGTTCCATTTAATATTATTGACTTTACATTTCGATTACGCTTCCGCAAATTATTAAACGTTAACTCTGTACTAAATTTTCTCATTTAATGAGACACGTATATTTTAAATGCATATAGTGTCGTTTGGTGTAACTAATGACTGAGATCCTGGTTTGTCACACACTTAACGGTAAAACTCCGTTTGTGGATTTTGGGGGTGTGACATACTATTAATTTTATTCTAACTTATTTCATCAGAATATGATCGTAGTTTCCTAAAATGATTTTGGGTTAGGCTTATATCGATACTAAACACAGGTTCCTTCCATGTTATCAAACTTATCACAAGTTTATGCCATTACTACTAAATTATGTTTATTTTATATTCACAACCTCTTGTTTCAAATGTGCAATTAGTCACACATTTGTTAGCGCCATTTTTTACCTTTGCAATTATTCTTTGATGGGGTAGCACATACTATGTTAGTAACAACTTTTTGAGTTTTTGTTATGTGCATATTTGGTCATTATTTATAATGTCTTTATCGTTTGTTTTGTTCGTTTATCATGCATTTGACCCGTTAATGTCATAATATTTTGTAAATATTAGTTTCGGTGGGATGGAATCTACTTTGGTTTGTTTTTGTTTGTTTTGTAGGTTGCGGGACACTCGTGAGAGATGACAAAGGCTTGCGGAAGCATTGAAAGAATCAGGGATAGTAAAAGCTTGGAGCTTGAAGAGAGTTTGTGTAACATCACTTCAGACGGCCGTGCAGAATTTATGCACAGATTAAAACGACCGTGTAAAGTTGCTGTTGAATTTGTTAAAATTTAAGTTTGTAATTCCTTATATTCATTATTATTGGGCTGCAACTAAAAAAAGAATTAAAATGATGGTGGGCCTACGATGAAAAAGTAAAAGAAGGAAAACATATGTTGCATGAAAAGAAAAAAAAAGGGGATCCATCCCCACTTCCTGGCTTGGTTCGACGGTTACAGGGAGAAGAAAAAAAACAAAAGTTGGTTTTAAGCTTTTAGGGGATTTCAATGAACAATTAATTTTTCGACTTGGGTTTGCAAGTTTTAGATATATGTTTTTTTATATTTTGTTTGTTTGATTTAGCTACCATGTGTGGTTAAATCAATTTAATTCTAACATTAGGGTTTGTTTTATTGGCTTTTGATTCGATGTTTATGTGAAACGATTGTGAGATATTTTTATGTGAATGGTTTGGTTGTTTGATTCTTGATCTCAAACTCGGATCTAATCCGGATATATATTAGTTTGTTAATAAAATTGGCCACTTTGTTAATAACTCTAATATTGTTCTTCAAGTTTTAAAACCCTAATCAAGTTTTAATTGTTGAAACAAGGAACAAATAATATTTTGTGTTTGTCTATGAACTCAAAATTATTATAGGATCATTCAATCGAATTAAGTATTCCGAACAGCGTGTGTATTTAGTTCTAATCGATACTTTTATCACCGCAACCTGCACGCTAAGATCCGAACGGCGTGAGCTTAGAGTAGCGGGTTGGCTCTAGTCAACGAACTGCGCTTGATTAGACATTAGATAGAGTGGACGTCCGAACGGCGTGACGTCTAGTATTGATACATACCATTTGAATAAAAATATCATTGCACCATATTTGTTTATGATCGTAAGTCGAATCAAGTCAAGAAATTGCCTTAGTGTTAGAATTAGCTTTTTAATACTTTTATTCACTTTGAATAGTAAATTTTCATAACTAAAAAATCAAATTCATAGTTTTTATTTTGTTTCATTTTGTTTTTACATAATTACTTTAGTTACTTAGTCTAAATCAAAACCCCCGTTTTTAATAATCGTACTTGCACTTAAAACGTTTTGGTATAAAATAGTTAATCTGTATCCCTGAGGACACGAACCTTACTTGCACTATACTAGTAGGTTCACTTTATATATTATTTGGTGGATTCGAGACCCATCAGTTTTCTATAATCTTGATATCATTAACATTCTCAATGTTCTCAATGTTCTCAATGTTCTCAATGTTCATTGTCTGTGATACACCTAGCTCATTTTCTTATAACGGGTGGTCTAATTATGCCATCACCCTTATCATGACTATGGTCATATCATCTACCAGTCATTTCAAAATCTCACTATAAGGCAAGATTTTACATGATATGTCATTTTTGCTAGATTTAGTGACCAAGTGTGGTTACCCGTTACTACTTTTCTTGTTCTAAGATATTCTTGATAGGTTTCTTACGTAAGTCATCATCTTCATTTAGAAAAATATATACTCATTTTGTCAAATGCGCCACATGAAATAGCATATGTTTTTAGTTTTGTTATTATGGTTATGACCATCTCACCAACTGCTGCATGTGCCCTTAGTTTAGTCACCATAATTCAAATACATGGTCATATCATACTTGATTGTATGCTTTTAGTTTAGCCACCATTTATCAAATATATGGCCACTTCATACTTGACTGTATGCTTTTAGTTTAGTCACCATTTTTCAAATATAAGGCCACTTCATACTTGACTGTAAGCTTTTAGTTTGGCCATAAATTTGAAGTGCACGACCACTCCATATATTGAAGTATATGCCCTTACTCTAGTCGTCCCTTTTAGCATTTGTCTATGACAAGTATTTTTAGTATAGTGCTCACATTTACACTGGAATTTTTTTAAAGCTTCGATAACCATTTGGGTATGATTTCGACAACATTTTCAACAACTTGTCTTTTATGCCTCTTTGATACTTATCAATTAGAATCCTTAATGGTTCTATTATACCTAATTATTTTTAAGATAATTGATGTGATTAAATCTCAACTCAAAGTCTTAGTTATTCTTGTCATTAAGGTGTTTCATGTTCTTGTAACATCATAACATCATGTCTCTCATGTCATCTTATATAACATTAATACTTGCAACAATTCGGTTTCGATTATTTTATCATTTGGTATCCATCTTTCTATAGCTTTGGCTATTAAACTGGATTTACTAATGTTAGTCTTGAAGGTTTTATCTTCATTCATAGTCTAACCACTAGATAAAACATAGTCCTTATGAGGAATATTAGTATTTTCATTCATGGAAATTGTTAGTTGTCATTAGCGACTTACTTTACTCTTCATATTATAAACATTTTCTTTTGTGGATCATATTAGTATTCATGATTGTAAAGTGTAGGAACATATAAAATTATTATATTATATTCTATAAAAGACGTACATATCAAATGTCTACTAAGGTTTGACTCAGTTATATAATTCTCTAGATCGATCATTTGTTTGACGGAATATCTTAGTTAGACTAGTCATCTAGTTTCACTGTATAATCTTCGAGTTTATTGGTATGATTTTTAATTCGTCCTTTTAAACTCAGTTTTTATTTTATGATCCATTTCTATAAATTTTTTTATGAGGGTTTTATATTATTTTTCTATTAGTATCTTCCTGAGGGGTTTCTTTTTGATGTATGATTCTTTTTTAGAGCTTCTAAAGAATTTTGGTATAGCATTTGCTATTCCTTGATTAATCATTTGCTGCACCTCATCTCTTTTAAGGGTTTGATCATCTAGATTATTATTTTCATTAACCTTTTCCTTGCTTCTTCGAGTATTATCGAAATTTCCACTTATTCGTTTAAACATTCAACAGAAAAGGAAACACCAAATTTCATCAGACATATAGTCTGGTGTACGATTATTACTTAATACATATAGAAAACAAATTAATGTCTTCTAATATGCTATAAAGCAATTGACCACAGACATCTACCTACTTTTTCCTAGTAGGCATCATTTCTAAAGCAATAGAAAACAAATAATTGTTTCCACTTATATTGTAAGTCATATATTTCCATGCGAAGTATCTACATACTTTTCTTAGAAGGCATTATATCTCCTCCTGGTTAAAGCCTAGATACTATATCAAGCATCTAATTCGCTGAAACATGTGGCTCTGATACCAACATGTCACACCCCGGGTTTGGCATGCCCAGACGTGTGACCGTATTTGTACCTACTTTGATTATTGTATTCTGAATACACAGTGTTCAATACAACAGAATAGTTTTCTTAAAACTTGGAAACATTTTTTTCATATAACAAGGCTTAACTATCACTTATTTTACAAAACATAGTAATTTTATATTACTATAATATTTAAAGTCACAAGATGTCTTCATCGAATACCTTCATTATTTCTTGATTTATCTTGTGCTTAATTAGCTAATGTGCACATGTAAAACTCTATATATACAACATGATACTTAGCAATCCCATTCTTTTTATTCATTACCTGTAAAAAGGTTTTAAAATAAAAAGATCAGTGATAACGCTGGTGAATTTCATCTGTAGACCCAAATCATTTATAAGCATGAAAGCATTAATTTAGATTAACCATACTAGAGCCATGGATACAATACACACCATGTTGCACACTAATTGTTAGGGTTATTTCCAGTTTAAGATTTACTTTGTACTTGTTTTATACATTTTGTATAGTTTAGGGTTTATTTTGTTATTTTCCCTAAAATGTATTGTTGCATAAAGCATGTAGTAAGAGAATGTTAGAGAGAGAGTCCAGATCACATATTCACGTTAGAGAGAGAACTAAGTGTGTGTGATTACATTCTCCTGCATTTTGTACTATAATATTTGCTTTGATCATCAATACAAAGAGAATTATTTAGTAATGAATGTGTTGCTGATTGAACTGTTTTTGTTTGTACGAATCATTCTGATCTTGTGAGCGATATCGATCCAATTGAACCTATCAATTGGTATCAGAGCTGTTGGTATTGTGTTCTTCGCTATTCATCAAGCAAAACACTACAATATTGCTCAAAAATCATGATCTGAATGAATTGTTGCTGTTTTTAGTTGTGATTTATCATCGCAATCACTCCTAATTCACAACGATTGTGCAAATTCCATTAGATTATCATCAGATCTGAGGAATTAAGAAGATAGAAAAAGTTACCGTTCGATCGAATTTTTGCTTAATTTCATCAAAATTTGATCATGTTTTGGATTGATTGAGATTAGGGATTGATAATCGGTGTATTTCGCTGCTTGTGTGTGAATTTTGAAAGAATTGGACAAGTTTTTGATAAACCCTGAAAAATTCTCATGATGAAGATGATGAACAGTATGAACTGGTTGAAGATTAACTAGCCGGGTAATAAAATTGACTTAGACAAATTCCTTTGGACTTAGATTTGTGAACAAATTAGGTCCTGTGCAGCCGTGTAAAGGATTTTGTGCTAGACGGGTAAAGAATTTACGAGAAAAAGGTTGTACTGTTCAGCCGGATCAAGAACTATTCAGCCGGGTAATCAACTGTTTAGCCGGGTGATTAACATTCTAGCCTAGTGACTTACTACTGTTCAGACGGGTGATCAACTGTTCAGCCAGGTAAACAACTTTGCTGCCGTGTGATCGACAACTGTTCAGCCGTGTAAAGCCTTCTTGCCGTGTCAAGTTCTTGCCGGGTCAAGTTATTTCTGTTAGCCGGGTAACTGTTCTGCCGGGTAAAGATTTCAAGTTTAAAGACTTACAACTGTTGAGCCGTGTGATTGTTTAGACGGGTGAAGACTTTTCTCAGCCGGGTAAAGAACAAAAGCCACTGTTCAGCCGGGTGAAGAAGAATTTTCCACTGTTCAGCCGTGTGACTCATTTTTAGTTGTTTTAATCTTTGTTTTCTTATCTTGTCATTAATTACTTTTCTTTATTTCAGTATTTTAACTATTTCTTTTCAAAAATCAACAAAAACCAAAAACATTTTCTTTAAAATCTGTTAAAATAGCACCTAATGATGATTCTGATAACCGTGTTCCTAGACTTGTTAACCGTGCAGATTTCAAGAATTGGACAATCAGATTAAAGCATCATCTTTGCTCGATAGACAATGATCTTTGGAAGTCGATTGATAAGGGTCCTCACATACCTACACAAACTGCTCCTGATAGTGCAAGTACCTACACCAAAGACTCTACTGAACCTTATCCAGAAGATAATCTATCAGCTGAAGATTTAAGGAAAGTAAAGAATGATAGCAAAGCCTATTCTTTGATGTGTAAAGGACTGCCACTACAAGTTTTGTCAAGGTTGGATACCTATCAGACGGGTTATACATTGTTCAAAGCCTTGAAGTCAATCTGTGAAGGAGGTGAACAACTCAGAAGTCTCAAGAAACAAAAGCTGAAGAGACAATTGGAGTTATTTGAACACATTGCTGGAGAATCTGTGCACCAGATGATGAATAGGTTTGTTCATCTAACTACTGAAATGACGAATGTGGGTGCAAAGACAGATCTTCAAGATTTGAATGACAGATTGTTATGTGCTCTTCCATCATCATGGAAACAAACTGTGACATTACTGAAACATACTGAGAAGTTTCCGATGGATTTGGATCTGCTCATTGCAAAGATAGAGGAAGTAGAGATTGATGAAAGCTCGAGAAATACTGATAGAACTAGTTCACATGCCCAGTACAAATACATTGTGAATCCTGCTAACATTGTGGAGAATGCTTTTCTTGCACAAGATGCACCTAAGTTTGAAGATGAGGGTGATTTATTTGTTGGTGCAAGTTTTTATACAGATTCGTCATACATTCCAAATTCACCAACTTATTCTCAACCTCAATCTCCACCAAGAGCTCAAGTTCAAAGTCAGAATCTGAAGAATCAAGCAGAAAGTTCAAGTTCGGATGTTCAAGCAAAAGTAAAAGATGTGATGAACATCTTATTACAAGATGACGAGACAAAAACTGCTTTTACTGCTTTCATGGCAAGCTTTCAAGCTTATCAAGGAAGTCATTTGTCTCAGATGGATGTTGTTCTTCAAGATCTTTTCGAAATGGATCCTGATGACGTTGAGGAAATGGATTTGAATTGGCAAATGGTAATGGTTGCATATCGGACGCAGAAACATGCATATGTTAACCGTAGCTTCAAGCCACATGCAAACAAGACAGTTGGTTTTGACAAATCGAAGGCCAGATGTTTCAACTGTAACTGTTATGGTCATTTTTCTCGGGAATGCAAAGCTCCTAAGAATCAGAACTACAATGATCAAGCGAGCTCAAGTGGACAGAATCAAGGTCAAGGTCAAAGCTCGCAACAGTCTTCAAGCTATCAAAACAGGAATCAACATTTCATGCAGAAACCATATCAAAGTTTTCCCATGCCAAAACTGGAAGATGAAGGCAAGAGGCCAGAAGATCAGACAAAAGCACTGGTGGTCAGTGTAAAGGATGGATATGACTGGAGCGCTTATGCAGAACAGTTTACATCTGATCTTACATCTAGCTTGGCATTAGTTTGTGAAATCGAGGAAGATTGGTCTGAAGAAGGGGATGTTAAAGTATCGGATGCTGTGAGTGAAGATTCTGAAGAATATGACTGGAGTGCAAAGTCGGACCCTGTTGAAGAATCTGAATCAGAAATTGCGCTGATGGCTACATCCAGTGAGTCTTCATCATCCACCGAACAACCAAAGGTTAGTACTGATTTACCCCCTAACTATGTTCCTTTGCCTATTGATGTTAAAGAAAGGTTATGTTCTGACCAATGCATTCAACAAGTAGAACATTATCGAACTCATTCGTTTAAAGTTGGTGATAAATTAAGCAAACATGAGAAAATTCATGAACAACTTAAAATTGATCACAAAATTGCTGATGAGAAGATTGTCACTAAAAGAATCATGGAACAAAACCTTAAAGGATTTGGAACTGGTAACAAAACAACTTGAAGAAATGAAAAAGAACTTTGAACAAGAAAAAGTTGCTCATGCTGTCACACAAGTTGAATTAACAAAAGTGAAAAGTTGTAAAAACATGGTTAAACAACTTATGAGTGAAAGAGGTAACAAAAACAAAACAGGGTTGGGTTTTACTCATGAACCAATGCCTAAATCAATCACACAAACTTTACCTGAAAACTTCAATGAATTTGATCATTCACCTGAAAATGAACGAAAATTCAAAGAAATTCAAAGAAGTAAATCCGAATCCGAAGGATCTGAAGTGTTGATTGAAAGTTTGAAAGAAGAAGAAGGTGTGACGACTGAAGCTGATGATGAAGCTAGCAACAAATCAGAGCCTGTTCTGATTCAACTTGTTGATTATCCTGAACTGAATCCCAAGCAGGAAGAAAAAGTGAAGGATGAAGGTGAATTTTCAGGATACAATGATCCTGAATACATCAGGTGGAAGAATGAACAAAAGGCGCAAGTTGCTGATCAACTGATCAAGAAGCAAGAAGTGAAAAAGACTGAAGTTTCGAATGCAAAAATGCAGAAATTAAAATCAAAAGTTAATCAATCTGAAACGAAACAGTCAAAAGGTAAAAGTGTCATAAAATCGAATGACAACACCAAAGCTCAAACTGTTAAAACTGAAAATGTTAAACCTGTCAAAAGGAAAGTGACAAAAGGTAAAACAATTAAGTTTGTGTCTGCAGGAACTTTTGATTTGAACGGATCTTATGGTAAACCAATCAATTCTACAATCAAATCTAACTCTGGTCTGAAAACAGGTTCAGGTCCTAAGTCTTCCGCTGTCAATGATAAAAGAATTGAATCAAAGAAGGTAACCAAACAAGACAGTTTAAAATCGAACCAAGTTCCAAAGCAAGCAAAATCACAATCAAAATCTCCACAAAAGAATCAAGTTAATCTAAAACCGACCAAAACTGATAATGAATCACAAGTGGGTTCAACATCAAAAGTTAACAATCGGCTCTTTAGAATTAGCAAGAAACATTGTGAAATTTGTGATCGTTATAATCATGTTACTGCTGAATGTTTCTTTAACAGGTACTGCAGTTACTGTGACAAAAGAAATCATTCTTCAGAAGAATGTTTTTATAACAAATTTTGTGATATTTGTGAAAGGAGAAACCATGACACAAAGGATTGTTTCTTTCGAAAAACCTCAACAAGAGAAATGACTCCGTTTCCAAATTTTCAAAGAAATCAATCTTTTGGTTTTCAAAATGTTAATCAAAGTCGTTCTCCTGTTGTGAGAAATTTCAATCGAAACAATTCTGGTTTAAATAACTTTGTATCAAGAAATGTGCAGGTTAACAGTTTTAAACCAAGAGATTTGATGGTAAGAAATCAAAAATTTGAAAACAACCTTGATCCTAAGTTAGAGGAAAGGTTCATTGCTTTGAGAAGAAAGCAAACAAATCAAGCCGTTGGGCGAAACAGTTTTCAACCAAATCTCTCAAATGAAACAAATTTTCAAAATCTTCATTATCAACAAGTTACTGTTACTGATAGATTCGGAAAACCCAAGACCATGTGGGCTGGGTTGACCAACTAACTAAGTGAATTGTTGAATGCAGGTGCGCCCGAGAACTATTAACTCATGGTTTGTTGATAGTGGGTGTAGCCGGCATATGACAGGCAACCATGCCTTGCTTCAAGATTTCAAGCTAAAGAATGGTATGCATGTTGTATTTGGAGGAGATGCTGTTAGGGCTATTTCCTTGTTAAGATTTACTTTGTATTTTGTTTATATGTTTGTATATAGTTTAGGGTCTATTTTGTCATATTCCTTAAACTTGTATTTGTTTGCTTTAAAGCATGTAGTGAGAGAGTGTGAGGAGGGAGGCTAGATCACAATATTCACGTAAGAGAGAGAACTTGTGTGTGTGATTTATTTTCTCCTGCACCTTGTATCACAATACTGCTTTGATCATCAATATACAAAGAGAATTATTAGTATGAATTGTGTTAATGATTAAACTGTGTTTGTGTTGATGTTATTCTGATCATTTGAGCGATATTCACGATCCAATTGAACCTATCAATTGGTATCAGAGCCTTGGTACTGTGTGCTTCGCTGTTCTTAAGCAAAAACACATCAAAATTGCTCAAATACAATGATCTGAATGAATTGTTCGTGTTTTTAGTTGTGATTCATCATCATAATCACTTCAATACACAACGATTGTGCAGATTTCATCAGATCATCATCAGATCTGAGAAATTAAGAAACTACTGTTCGATCGAATTTTTCATAAATTCATCAAAAATTGGACATGTTTCAGATTGATTGATATAAGGGAATTTGTTCTAGACGGGTAAAGAATTTGACGAGAAAAAGTGTTACTGTTCAGCCGGATCAAACACTGTAGTGCCGGGTGATACACTGTTACGCCGGGTGATTAAGAGATTTCAGCCGGGTAATCATCAACTGTGCAGTCGGGTGATTAACAACTGCCGTGTGATCGAGTACTGTTCAGCCGGGCAAACCTTTTGCCGTGTCAAGATTCTGCCGGGTCAAAGATTATTGTCGTGTCAAAGTTTATTTTTATTGCCGGGTAACTGTTCATCCAGGTGAAGAACAAAACTATTACAACTATTGAGCCGGGTAACTGTTTGGCCGTGTAAAGACTTTTTCCTGCCGGGTGAAGAACAAAGACACTGTTTAGCCGGTTGAAGAAGGATTTTCACTGTTTTGCCGTGTGACTCACTTTAGTTGTTTTTAATACTTGTTTCTTATCTTGTCTTTAATTACTTGTCTTTATTTTAGTATTTTAATCATTTCTTTTCAAAAAATTAACAAAAACCAAAAATATTTTCTTTAAAATTTGTTAAAATGGCTCCTAATGATGATTCTGATAACCGTGTTCCTAGACTTTTGAATCGTACAGATTTCAAGAACTGGACCATCAGGTTGAGACATCACTTGTGTTCTATTGACAATGACTTATGGAAGTCCATTGAAAAGGGTCCTCACATTCCAACTCAGACAGCGCCAGATAGTGCAAGTACCTATACTAAAGATTCTACTACACCTTATCCAGAGGATAATTTGTCAGCAGAAGATCTAAGGAAGGTAAAGAATGATAGCAAGGCCTATTCTTTAATGTGCAAGGGGTTGCCACTCCAAGTTCTGTCTAGATTGGATGCATATCAGACTGGTTATACATGCTTCAAGGCATTAAAGTCGATATGTGAAGGAGGAGAACAATTGAGAAGTTTGAAGAAATCTAAGTTGAAAAGGCAATTGGAGTTGTTCGAGCATATTAATGGAGAAACAGTGCACCAGATGATGAACAGGTTTGTTCACTTAACTACTGAGATGTCAAACCTCGGAGTGAAGACTGAACTTCAAGACTTGAATGATCGTTTGTTATGTGCTTTACCATCATCATGGAAGCAGACTGTTACTTTGTTGAAACATACTGAAAAATTTCCAATGGAATTAGATCTGCTTATTGGGAAGATTGAAGAAGTTGAGATTGATGAAGGATCAAGAAATACTGATAGATCAAGCTCACAAACTCAGTATAAGTATGTGGTAAATCCTGCCAATACTGTGGAAAATGCTTTTCTTGCACAAGATGCAATGAAGTTTGAAGAAGATGGTGACTTATTTGTTGGTGCAAGTTTCTATACTGATTCAGCATACTTTCCAAATTCACCAACTTATTCTCAACCTCAATCTCCACCAAGAGCTCAAGTTCAAAATCAGAATCTGAAGAATCAAGTAGAAAATCAAAGTTCAAATGTTCAAGCCAAGGTGAAAGACGTTATGAATATTCTGTTGCAAGATGACGAGACCAAAACTGCCTTCACAGCTTTTATGGCAAGTTTTCAGGCATATCAAGGAAGTCACTTAAGTGAAATGGACGTGGTCCTTCAAGACTTATTTGAGATGGATCCAGTTGACGTTGAGGAGATGGATTTAAATTGGCAAATGGTAATGGTTGCATATAGGACACAGAAGCATGCATATGTTAACCGAAGCTACAAGCCACATGCAAACAAGACGGTTGGTTTTGACAAATCAAAGGCCAGATGCTTTAATTGTAACCAGTATGGTCATTTTTCAAGGGAATGCAAAGCTCCTAAGAATTTCAACGACCAAGCAAGTTCAAGTAATCAAGGTCAAGGTCAAAGCTCACAACAGTCTTCAAGCTACCAAAGCAGAAATCAACGTTTCTTTCAGAAACCATACCAAAGTCTTCCCATGCCGGAACTGAAGGATGAAGGAAAGAAACCAGAAGACCAAACAAAGGCACTGGTGGTCAGCGTAAAAGATGGTTATGATTGGAGTGCGTATGCAGAACAATTTACATATGATCTTACATCAAGTCTGGCACTGGTATGTGAAATTGAAGAAGACTGGTCTGAAGAAGGGGATGGAAAAGCGATTGAAGATGTCAGTGAAGATTCTAAAGATTATGATTGGAGTGCAAAGTCTGATCCTACTGAAGAAACTGAATCTGAAGTTGCGCTGATGGCTACTGCAAATGAATCTTCATCTTCTACTGAACAACCAAAGGTTAGTAATGACTTACCCCCTAACTATGTTCCATTACCTGCTGATGTGAAAGAAAGGTTGTGTTCTGAACAGTGCATTCAACAAGTAGAACATTATCGAACTCATTCATTTAAAATCGGTGACAAATTAAGCAAACATGAAAAGATTCATGAACAACTTAAAATTGATCACAAAATTTCTGATGAGAAGATTTTGTCACTAACTGAATCATGGAACAAAACTTTAAAAGAATTGGAACTTGTTACCAAACAACTTGAAGAAATGACAAAGAATTTTGAACAAGAAAAGGTTGCACATGCAGTCACTCAAGTTGAATTAACAAAGGTTAAAAGCTGTAAAACCATGGTGAAACAACTCGTAAGTGAAAGAGGTAACAAAACCAAAACCGGGTTGGGTTTTACTAATGAACCAATGCCAAATTCAATCACTCAAACCTTACCGGAAAACTTTAATGAATTTGATCATTCACCTGAAAATGAACGTAAATTCAAAGAAATTCAAAGAAGCAAATCCGAATCTGAAGGTTCTGAAGTTTTGATGGAAAGTTTGAAAGAAGAAGATGGTGTGACAACTGAAGCTGACGATGAAGCTAGCAACAAATCAGAGCCTGTTCTGATTCAACTTGTTGAGTATCCAGAACTGAATCCGAAACCAGAAACAACGGTGAAGGAAGAAGGTGAATTTTCAGGATACAATGATCCTGAATACATCAGGTGGAAGAAAGAACAAAAGGCGCAAGTTGCTGATCAGTTGATCAAGAAGCAAGAAGTGAAGAAGACTGAAGTTTCGAATGCAAAGAAGCAGAAATCGAAAATAATGAACAATTAATCTGAAACGAAACAGTCAAAAGGCAAAAGTGTCTTAAAATCAAATGAAAACACCAAAGTTCAAAGTGTTAAAACTGACAAAGTTAAACCTGTCAAGAAAGTGTCAAAAGGTAAGACAATCAAATTTGTGTCTGCAGGTACTTTCGACATGAACGGTTCTTATGGTAACCAAATCAATGCTCAAATCAAATCTAACTCTGGTCTGAAAACAGGTTCAGGTCCTAAGTCTTCCGCTGTCAATGATAAGAGAATTGAATCCAAAAAGGTAACCAAACAGAACAGTTTAAAATCGAACCAAAGTCCCGTGCAATCAAAATCACAAACAATGTCTCCACAAAAGAATCAAGTTAATCTAAAACCGAACAAAACTGATAATGAATCTCGAATGAGTTCAACATCAAAAGTTAACAATCGGCTCTTTAGGATTAGCAAGAGACACTATGAGATATGTGATCGTTATAACCATACAACTGCTGAATGTTTCTTTAACAGGTACTGCAGTTTCTGTGACAAAAGAAATCATTCTTCAGAAGAATGTTTTTATAACAAATTTTGTGATATTTGTGAAAGAAGAAACCATGACACAAAGGATTGTTTCTTTCGATCAAACTCAACAAGAGAAATGACTCCATATTCAAATTTTCAAAGAAATAACTCTTTTGATTTTCAAAATATGAATCAAAGTCATTCTCCGGTTTTGAAAAATTTCAATCGAAACAATTCTGTTTCTAACTTTTCAAGAAATGTGCAGGTTAACAGTTTTAAACCAAGAGCTTTAATGGTAAGAAATCAAAAGTTTGAAAATAACCTTGATCCTAAGCTAGAGGAAAGGTTTAGTGCTTTGAGGAGAAAGCAATCAATGAACGCCAATGGGCGAAACAATAGTTATCAGCATCAAAATCTCTTAAATGAAACAAATTTTCAAAATGTTCAATATCAACAAGTTACTATTGTAGATAGATTCGGAAAACCCAAGACCGTGTGGGCCTGGGTTGACCAAACTAACTAAGTGATTGTTGAAATGCAGGTACGCCCAAGAAGACCTATCAACTCATGGTTCGTTGATAGTGGGTGTAGCCGGCATATGACAGGCAACCATGCCTTGCTTCAGGATTTCAAGCTGAAAAATGGTACACACGTTGCATTTGGAGGTGATGCTGGTGGTAAAATCACAGGAGAAGGAACTGTCTCGAATGGGGTCATTAGTTTTGATAAAGTCAACTACTGTGCACAGTTGAACTTTAATTTACTAAGTGTATCTCAAATCTGTGATAAATCTTATTCAACTCTTTTTGATGATTCTTTCTGTTATATTCTTAAACCAGGTTTCAAGATTGACAATGAGTGGGTAGTGGTTAAAGCTCCAAGAGATCGTGATGTATACAAATTGGATATGTCGCAGATTGATGCTGAAACCGAAACAACCTGTCTCATTGCACATGCTTCAAATGATGAGAGTCAGCTTTGGCATAGACGGCTGGGCCATTCAAATTTCAGAAACATGAACCGTCTGGTAACTGGAAATCACGCTGTGGGAATCCCATCGAAGAAATTCTCCACAACTGATCTCTGTCCAGCATGTTTGAAGGGAAAACAGCATAGGATGTCTTTTAAGTCCAAGCAAGAAAGCTCCATTTCAAAACCCTTGCAGATGCTACATAAGGATCTTTTCGGACCAACAAATGTGCAAAGCATCGGAAAGAAGTCTTACTGTTTTGTCATTATTGACGATTTCACTAGATTTTCTTGGGTTTATTTTTTGCATGCTAAATCTGAAACAGCTGAATTATTAAAAGAATTTATCATCAAAGTTGAAACTCAATTGGAATGCAAAGTTAAAGTTTTAAGAAGTGATAATGGAACTGAATTTAAGAATGCTAATGTTGATTTATTTTGTGCAGAAAAGGGGATTGCTAGACAATTTAGTGCGCCAAGAACACCTCAACAAAACGGGGTTGCGGAACGGAAAAACCGGACACTAATTGAAGCAGCAAGATCCATGCTCGCAGATGCCAAAATCCCTATCACTTTTTGGGACAAAGCAATTGCTACTGTGTGTTTTGTACAAAATAGAACATTATTGGTTCAAGATAAACAGAAAACTTCTTATGAGTTGTTATTTGGAAGAAAACCAAATATTTCTTACTTGAAAGCATTTGGTTGTCCTGTTTCGATTTTAAATTTGAATGATCATCTCGGGAAGTTTGAGTCAAAATTTGACGATGGATTTTTCCTAGGTTATTCGTCTGTTTCTAAAGCTTATCGGGTTTTTAATAGCAAAACAAATACTGTTATTGAAACTGTTAACGTTAAGTTTTTAGAAAATTCGTTTCCGTTAGTGGCTCATGGTCCCGAATGGTTATTTGATTTAGATTCGTTATCAAAATCTTTCAATTCTAACTTATTTGATTTTTCAGGAAAAACAAACAAGGAATCAGGCGACTTGGGATGCTTTAGTGACGATTATGATAATGACGAGGATGGAAATCTCAACTCAGAATATCCATTCATGTCTTTTCACAATCCTGATCATGTCAAATCCAGTCAAGATCCGGGTCCTTCTGGTTCTCATGAAGATCAAGAATCGAACAATCTTGAAGAAGATGTGAATCCGCAAGTTTCTCCTAATGATGGTGGATCTGTTCAGAATCAACCATCATCAGATCCGAATGCTGAAGTTATTCCAGAATCATTTGATTACTTCATCAATTCACCGGATCAAGTCCCTAACTTCACTCCACATACTTCGTCCATTTTACAAGATCTACCAAATCTGAATACTTCTAATCTGGAGAGTCAAGTGCAAGGAGGTGACATACCAATTCATCGAATTCACAAGAAACATCCTGTCTCTCAGATTATTGGGCCGTTGAATCAGAGAACTACAAGAAGTCAGACTGAGCAAGCAAATGTCTGTCTTTATTCGTGTTTTCTATCTCAAGTGGTGCCAAAGAACATTTCAGAGGCGTTGAAAGATAACAGTTGGAATGAAGCTATGCAAGAGGAACTACTTCAGTTTCGCAAACAGGAAGTATGGAAGTTAGTGGATTTACCTGAAGGAGAGAATGCGATAGGTACAAGATGGTTGTACAAAAACAAGCCAGACGAACGTGGCATTGTTGTGAGAAACAAAGCGAGACTCATTGCACAGGGATACACTCAGGAAGAAGGCATTGATTATGAAGAGGTGTTCGCTCCGGTCGCAAGACTTGAAGCCATACGCGTTTTTCTTGCATATGCTTCCTTCATGAAGTTTAAAGTATTCCAAATGGACGTTAAAGGTGCTTTCTTGTATGGACCGATTACAGATGACGTATATGTCAGACAACCTCCGGGTTTTGAAGATCCTGACTATCCTCATCGTGTATACAAGTTGAGTAAAGCTCTATATGGTCTACACCAAGCTCCAAGAATCTGGTATGAGACATTATCGAAGCATTTACTAGAACATGGATTTACAAGAGGTCAGATTGATCCAACTTTGTTTATGAAGAGGGAGAATGATGATTTGTTGTGCGTTCAAGTATATGTGGACGATATTATCTTCGGATCAACCAGTGCGTCAATGTGCAAAGAATTTGAAGAAATCATGAAGTCTAGATTCCAGATGAGTTCTATGGGAGAGATTAACTTCTTTCTTGGATTACAAGTGAAACAATCAGCTGACGGAATTTTCATCAATCAATCAAAATTTGTTGAGAAATTGTTGAAGAAGTTCAAGATGCAAGATTGTCAAACAATTCGAACTCCATCTGATGTGAATTGCAAGATTCAACCGGATCCAAAGGGCAAAGCAGTTGATCAAACACTATACAGATCAATGATTGGTTCTCTGATGTATCTTACTGCATCAAGACCAGACATCATGTACGCTGTTTGTGTATGCGCCAGATATCAGTCTGATCCGAAAGAGTCGCATCTTGTTGCTGTGAAGCGTATATTCAGATATCTTAAAGGGAAACCAAATCTTGGGTTATGGTATCCTTACGAAGGAAATTTTGAATTATATAGCTATTCTGACAGTGATTTTGGTGGTTGTGCTCTTGACAGGAAATCGACTACTGGTGGCTGTCAATTTCTGGGTCCTAGGCTTGTCTCTTGGCAATGCAAGAAGCAGACCAATGTTTCTGTATCCACAGCTGAAGCAGAGTATATCGCTGCATCTGCAGGATGTTCTCAGGTTTTATGGTTACAAAATCAGTTGCTTGACTACGGGTTTAACTTTCTAAAAACACATATTTACATAGACAATACTGCTGCTATGTTTATTACTGCTAATCCTGTTCAACACTCAAAAACCAAACATATCTGATAGGTTCAATTGGATCGATAATATCACTCAAATGATCTAAACAACACGCACAAACAAAACGTTCAATCACAAACACAGTTCATACTCATAAATTCTCTGTATATTGATGATCAAAGCAATTCGCAGTACAATGTGCAGGAGAAAACAAATACACACAGTTAATTCTCTCTCTAACAGTGCAAAAAGTAATCTGCCTAACACACGCACTCTACATGCTTTATAACAAACAAAAATGCAAGTTTAAGGAAAATACACAATAAACCCTAAACTATGCAAACATATACAATAACAAAAATACAAAGTAAATCTTAACATGAAATAGCCCTAACAGTACTCCCCCTAAGATTTATCTTTGGATCTTCAAAAACTTCAAACTTTTTCTTCGTTTATCAGCATCAATCTTCAATCTTTTTCTACCATTCTTCTGGCTCTTCTTTCACATCCAGCAATTCTCGGCCTTTATATTCCTCTTTTTCTTTTAGAGCTTCTTCAATGCAGGATTTGAACTTTTCAGCGAGCTTGGCTTGTCGAGGTTTGGATTCATTCGTCAGGATTGGCAGAGCATTCATACGTCTAAGTGAGTCCAGATTCAAACCTGCAAAATCAATATTAGAATACAATTCAAACGGCATCTCTTGGCCTTTGACTTTCACCTCCAAGGTTCCTTTTCTGGATATCCTCATATATTCTATCTCCGGCAAGTCAAACATCACGAGATTAGAATTGAGCATAGCTTTCCTCACTCGAATCTTTTCAGTAGCAGCAGCAATCACTTCAATCATAACCACAAATAGCTTTCGATCAGCTTCAGCCAATGCATCTTTACACTTCTCCATTCGACAGCTTCTCAAAAAATCTATATATGAAGGATGCAACAACTTCAATTCAAACGTACTGAAAAGCGTAATCATGTCTTCATCCCAATTCTCCAAGTTTCGAACAAGCTTTAGTTCAAATGTCTCCTGATTGTAAAATACTCTCAGTATTGGCTTTGTCATTTGACTTCCATCTATCACCTTCAATCCAGGATCTGTGATTTTATCAAAATATTCGTCCGAGAACTCTTCTAAGTACATGTCCTCAGTCACCACTAATCTCTTCTTCTTTCTCTGTTTCTTTGCTTGCACATATGCAGTGTCTTCTTGTTGACCTCTAAAGTCGAGAAACTTTGCAGTTCTACTCAAACCAGCATCAAGAAGTATCACGCATTTATCACCACGCTCAGCATGCGTGTGATTAATTAGCCTCAATTTGTTCAACTCTTTCAGGTCCTGAACCTCCAGCTTGAATATACTCGAGTAGTAATGGTAAACGTCACACAAACCATTTACTCTCTTGATAATAAACGCGTCAAAGACTTCATCATATTTCCAAGCAATTATTTTAACTTTCTTGTTCTTCTCAGGCACAATCATAGAATCTAACAACTCAGCAATTGATTGTCCTTTGCTCATCATCGATCTAACCACATCTCCAGGTGTTGATGATTTATGCCAAGTCTCACGAACCTCCATTGGAATGTTATAAGATTTGACTTCACTAGGAAACATATCCATTAGTTCATGCCTCTTTTTGTGTGCATTTTCAGGTAATGCCATCACAGGAATCTCTTTAGGTCCTAACACCTTGTATCTTTTGGTCAACTCGAAGTACTGTGGATTGTTATAATCCAAGTAAAACATTCTGTTGTACATCTTCTCTGTTTTCATGAAGCTGACCACTATTCTCCTTAAAGATTCAGACTTCAACCTCTGCAAAGTTTTATATGGATAGTTCCTCGAACTCAACCAACTTCGCATCTCAAAGGCAGTCATTTCATCCGGATTTGGATGATAAATCTCAGTAGGAGGTAAGTCATCTATATTCAAACTTTCTTGTAATGGATTCCATTCGCCCATTTCAGTCACAATCTCCTTCTTATCTGCTTCAACTTTATCTTGATGAATCAGGCATTTTTCGTACTCTTCATTGATTTGAGTTACCGTCAACCCATTCAAAAACACCGAATTGTACTTCATTCTTTCAAGATACGCAAATCTCTCAGCCAAATCATTAGGTAACTCTTCAACTGTGTTCTGTACAGGCTCCGGCTCAGCTTCATCCTCAGATTCAGTCCAATCAATATCCAAATCATCTAACGCTTCAATCATGGGTGCTTCGTCAGTTTGAATCGGCTCAAATTGACTAACAACTTCAGATACTATTTCATGCCCACTTTTTACTTCAACAGCTTCAGCTTGAATCGGCTCAAACTGAACTGTGTCTTCTGAACCAGCTTCGTTTTCACTTTCAGTAGCAACAAACTCTTCAGTTTTAGCAACAGAACCAGATTGAATCGGCTCAATCTGTCCTGACTTTGTAATCACATCTCCAGTTGTTTTTTCAGTCTCAATCACAGCTACAGATTGAATCGGCTCAATCTGCACTGGTTCAACAACTTTCGCCCTTTTAGAACTTCCTTCATCACCAAATATTTCTGGTATTGCATCTAGTTTCCTTTTTCCCTCAGCTTTATCTATATTAACAGTTTCTGCCACAGCTTCATCGGGAATTATGATTGGTGATTCAACTAAAATTCCAGCATTTGCAACACCTCGAGCTCTTGTTAAGTAAACTTTTGGCACTTCAGCTCCAGTCACTTCAACTATATCATCAGAAAAATCTTTGTCTGATAGTGATGAGCCAGCCTTCTTTGGTTTCATATCCTCCAATTCCTTCTCAAGCATTTCTTTCTCAGCCTCCAAAGTGTTACACTCAGCCTTAACTTCAACATAATCAAACTTTAAGTTCTCATACTCCTCCTTCAACTTCTCATGCTCATCTTTCAACTTATCATGCTCAATTTTTAACTTCAGATGATCAGAATCTAACTCTTTGAAAATCTTCAGATTCTGATTATGAATATCCCAGTACTCATCCAACCTTTTTCTTCTTCGATCATTAGAGGCTTTCAACATATCATTTGCTTTAAACAAATTCTCAACTATCTCCTCTAGTTCTGCAATCCGTTTCTCCTTTTCATCTTCAACTTCATCAACACTTGGCACAACGTTTGGTGAAGACTCCAAACCTTGTCCAATGTTTTCAGCAATTTGTGGTGAATTGGTGGGAATATCAACATCAATAGGCTCAGTAATGCCAGCATCAGCTTCATCTATCTGTGCAACAGATTCAGCTTCGGCCATTACTGCCTGTGCAATCTCAATCACATCAATCTCTTCATGTTTTTCTACTGGCTTTGACTTTTTCTTTCGAACATACTTTACAGATACATCCTTTGGAGTCTCAGAAACAACTTCTTCAATAACAGAAGCAACCTCAGCAGGTTCTTCTACAACCATAGGCTCAATAATCTCAACATTCTCAGTATTCATTGGTTCAACCTCCTCTGAATTAGATTCAGATTCAGCATCATTACCACCATAATCATTACTGTCATCACCATCACTGCTATCATCACCATCATCATCTTCATCTTCTGGATGACGAGCAAAGTACTCGTCATCATCCAATAAGTTATCTGGCACCTCATCCACAAGGTCCAATGGATTCACGATCTCACCATGAGATATGTGATAATACACTCCATCCACATCTTCTTCATTGTTGATTATATCTCTCATATAATCAAACAACTCAACATCAGGCACATTCCCGATACTCATCTTTCGATAAGAGAGATCGTTCATGTCCTCAGTATATAACATGCCTCCAGCATAACCTTCACTTCTGATAATAGGATAGGCCATGTTAATCATCAATTGCAGAAACCTTGGGTACATCAAAAACTTGAACCTCTTGCCCTTCACCAAGTTAAACACAAACCCATTCATTATCCACCTTGACATGTTGAATGGTTTGTTTTCTGCAATGGCCACGATTGGTGATGCAATGTCTGAAGGAAAGTTATCAAACCCGGCACTTCTTCTAGACATGCATTGCTGCACAACATAACACAGCAGCTTATACTTCTTCCCCAACTTGGCTCTGTAAAACTGAGACTTTGGAAACACAGGTGGATGTCCCATGTTAACAAAACCAGTTTTACATTCTTCCATTGTTAGTTCATCCATCATTCCTACCTCATCCTCATCAATTCTTAGAGCTTGCCTGATAGCTTCTTCAGTAACATCTAATACCCAATCCCTAGTGATATGTCCTCTGACCATAACACCTTCATTCTCATTTCTCACAACCTCAGCTGATCTCCAGAAATTTTTGATCAGTCTAGCATATATGACCGGTTTGGCACATATAGCATATACATACTTCGTCCTTTTGATAAACTGAATCATATCTCTATATCCTTCTGTCTCAGGCAGTGATTCATCTAAGCATGCTACCAGATTATGCTTAGGCTCAAATTTAAGATTCTCCATCTGATGGTTTTATTCATCACCCGGCAGAATAGTTGTTATCAAAAACATCACCCGACAACTTTTCTTCATCACCCGGCAACACAGTTGCTTTCCTTCTTCATCCGGCTTGCTTTCTTCTTTACACGGCAACCTTTAACAACCTTCTTCACACGGCATACACACTTCTTCATTACCCGGCAACATAGTATCATACCTTTACACGGCAACAAAGTTTCTTCATTACCCGGCTGTATAGTATATACTTGTCACCCGGCAAGATATTCATGACCTTCACCCGGCTGTATTTGACATGTTCATTGCCCGGCTGTACAGTGATCATAATATCTTCACCATTTTCCTTAATCACCCGGCAAGTATCAGACTTACAACTTCATCCGGCTGAACAGTTCTTTACCCGGCTGCACAGTTGAATCTGATATCTTTACCCGGCTATAACACTTAAGCAAATTCTCCAATTTTCCTCGTCTGTTGACTTTTTCAACGATCATTTATTGCACCTGCAACATTCTCCGACATATTAATTAGACAAGATATCCTTAAAAGGAATGTTTGCCATATTAATTATCAAACAATATTAACATTTGCAACAAAATTACTTCCAATTAAAATTCATTTTTCTTTTTCAAAAAGTATTGCACAACCAATTTTTCTATATCCCGAAGCAATTTCTTAAAAACAAATTACAAGACCTTGGGTTTGTTTTTAACACATCCAATACCTTTGCTTTTCATAATTAATAACCTTGTTCATTCAAAAACACACTTATTCAAAAACAAAATATTTTTGGATTTTTGTAGATATTTTTCTTTTTAAACTTATTCTCCCCCTAAACTTGAAATTTCTAGGAATTTTTAAGTTTAATCAAGGATGTTGATGTGTCAATAATGATTCCAAATGCCTGCACACACAAAGCACACAAATTAAAATAAAGACATATGCAATGCAATGAATCAACATATCGCAGTGAGATCATACCACACATTATCTGAACATGTTTTGCTAGTTTTGAATAGACATTTGACTTATGCTTGATTGAGTGATGATATGAAAACATACCAATTAGCTCGAGTTGACACACTTACTTTTTCAGTATCATGATGATATTTAAGGTTCGATTAGAATGACTTATGTGACCCACATGTATACATATGTCAACATATTTCCTTATCAAACACCACCTGAATGCATATTGCACAAAACCTGGTCACTTACAGTCATACACAGTGTGGAATCTGGGTTCTATTCGGATTTGGTCCACTTTGGGACTTCTTTTTAATTCCATCTTTGGGAATTTTTCTTTCCTATCGTTCCCCTTGGGAATCTTCTGAATTCCTTTTTGGAATTTTTGTTTGGTGTTGGTCCACATTTGGGACTCTTTATGTTCCATTTTGGAATCTTTTGCTGCACCTTGAAGCTCAAAAGAGACTTCGTGTGAGACTTCAGGTCTGTGGATACCACAACAAAGAAGCTCACGATGCGGTTCATCACACTGATAAGACTACATCGTTACCCGATCATGCACAACTATCATCACAAGCAATTTATCAAAAGATATATATCTAGACATGTATAACAATAGAACTTAACACAAAGATCATTAAGTTTATGTTTGTCAACAATCAACTTACTTGTTCAGTCTAATTGTCTGAGCTGTCTAGCACATCAACTAACATTCATCAGTCTTTATTTAAAAATGATGTATCAAATAATGTCTAGTGTAACTATCATTTCTCACTTTGTGCAATATAGATTCTTATGACATGATATTTTCTTTTCTTTTGCTTTTATATTTTGTTTTTGCTTGTCTATTTTTCTTTTTCACGCAAGCACACTCAATGCAAAACATAAAGTAAAAGACAAAGGAATCAAAATATAACATCAACTTATTATATTTTTGGCTTTTATATTTTTCTGATTTTTGTTTTGTTTTTCGAAAGAATAGAATCAATCATGATTGATTAATCCTATGGATTGAATTAAGAATTCAAACCGGCCTGACAAAAAAGATTTTGTGAAAAGATCTGCCAGTTGTTTGTCGGTATGAACCTTAATCAAAATTATTAAACCCTTTTCAGAGTTATCCCTTAAAAAATGATATCTAATTTCGATGTGTTTGGTTTTAGAATGTTGAACAGGATTAGCAGTTATAAACATAGCAGCAGTATTGTCTATGTAAATAGGAGTTTTTAGAAAATTAAACCCGTAGTCCAGCAACTGATTTTGTAACCATAAAACCTGAGAACATCCTGCAGATGCAGCGATATACTCTGCTTCAGCTGTGGATACAGAAACATTGGTCTGCTTCTTGCATTGCCAAGAAACAAGCCGTGGACCCAAAAATTGACAACCACCAGTAGTTGATTTCCTGTCAAGCGCACAACCACCAAAATCACTGTCAGAATAGCTATATAATTCAAAATTTCCTTCGTAAGGATACCATAACCCAAGATTTGGTTTCCCTTTGAGATATCTGAATATACGCTTCACAGCAACAAGATGCGACTCTTTCGGATCTGACTGGTATCTGGCGCATACACACACAGCGTACATGATGTCTGGTCTTGATGCAGTAAGATACATCAGAGAACCGATCATTGATCTGTATAGGGTTTGATCAACTGCTTTGCCCTTTGGATCCGGTTGAATCTTGCAGTTCACATCAGATGGAGTTCGAATTGTTTGACAATCTTGCATCTTGAATTTCTTTAACAACTTCTCAACGAACTTTGATTGGTTGATAAAAATTCCGTCAGCCGACTGTTTCACTTGTAATCCAAGAAAGAAGTTAATCTCCCCCATAGAACTCATCTGGAATCTTGACTTCATGATTTCTTCAAATTCTTTGCACATAGACGCACTGGTCGAACCGAAGATAATATCGTCCACATATACTTGAACACACAGTAAGTCGTCATTCTCCCTCTTCATGAACAAAGTTGGATCAATCTGACCTCTTGTAAATCCATGTTCTAATAAATGCTTGGATAATGTCTCATACCAGATTCTAGGAGCTTGATGTAGACCGTATAGAGCTTTACTCAACTTGTATACCCGATGTGGATAGTCAGGATCTTCGAAACCCGGAGGTTGTCTGACATATACATCATCTGTAATTGGCCCATACAAGAAAGCACCTTTAACGTCCATTTGGAATACTTTAAACTTCATGAAAGAAGCATATGCAAGAAAAACGCGTATGGCTTCAAGTCTTGCGACCGGAGCAAACACCTCTTCGTAATCAATGCCTTCTTCCTGAGTGTATCCCTGTGCAATCAGTCTTGCTTTGTTTCTAACCACTATGCCACGTTCGTCTGGCTTGTTTTTGTACAACCATCTTGTACCTATTGCGTTTTCTCCTTCAGGTAAGTCCACAAGTTTCCAAACTTCCTGTTTGCGAAACTGAAGTAATTCCTCCTGCATTGCCTCAATCCAACTGTTATCTTTCAGCGCTTCTGAAATATTCTTTGGCACCACTTGAGATAGAAAACACGAGTAAAGACAGATATTTGCGTGTTCCGTCTGACTTCTTGTAGTTCTCTGATTCAACGGCCCGATAATCTGAGAGACAGGATGTTTCTTGTGAATTCGATGAACAGGAATATCACCTCCTTGCACTTGAGTCTCCAGATTTGAAGTATTCAGATTTGGTAGATCTTGTAGTATGGATGAAGTATGCGGTGTGAAATTCGGGACTTGATCCGGTGAATTGATGAAGTAATCAAAAGATTCTGGAATAACTTCAGCATTCGGATCTGATGATGGTTGATTCTGACCAGATTCACCATCATTAGGAGTAATCACATCTTCTTCATGATTGTTCGATTCTTGATCTTCATTCGAACCAGAAGGACCCGGAGCTTGACTGGATTTGACATGATCAGGATTGTGAAATGACATAAACGGATATTCAGAGTTGAGATTTCCATCTTCGTCATTATCAGAATCGTCACTAAAGCTTCCTAAGTCACCTGATTCCTTCCTTGCGTTTCAGTTGCAATAGCTTCATCCCAAAATGTGATCGGAATTTTGGCATCCGCAAGCATGGATCTTGCTGCTTCAATCAGTGTCCTGTTTTTCCGTTCCGCAACCCCATTTTGCTGAGGCGTTCTAGGCGCACTGTATTGTCGAGCAATCCCCTTTTCTGCACAAAATAAATCAACATTAGCATTCTTAAATTCAGTTCCATTATCACTTCTTAAAATTTTAACTTTGCATTCCAATTGGTTTTCAACTTTGATGATAAATTCTTTTAATAATTCAGCTGTTTCAGATTTTGCATGCAAAAAATAAACCCACGAAAATCTAGTAAAGTCATCTATGATAACAAAACAATATGATTTTCTCCCGATGCTTTGAACGTTGGTCGGTCCAAAAAGATCCATATGTAGCATCTGCAAGGGTTTTGAAATGGAGTTTTCGAGCTTGGACTTAAAAGACATCCGATGCTGTTTTCCCTTCAAACATGCTGGACACAAATCAGTTGTGGAGAATTTCTTCGATGGGATTCCCACAGCGTGATTTCCAGACACCAACCGGTTCATGTTTCTGAAGTTGGAATGTCCCAGCCGTCTATGCCATAGCTGACTCTCATCATTTGAAGCATGGGCAATGAGACAAGTTGTTTCGGTTTCAGCATCAATCTGCGACATATCCAATTTGTATACATCACGATCTCTAGGCGCCTTCACCACAACCCACTCATTGTCAATCTTGAAACCTGGTTTCAGAATATAACAAAAAGAATCATCAAAAAGAGTTGAATAAGATTTATCACAGATTTGAGAAACACTAAGTAAGTTAAAGTTCAACTGTGCACAGTAGTTGACTTTATCAAAACTTATAATCCCATTAGAAACTGTTCCTTCGCCTGTGATTTTACCACCCGCATCACCTCCAAACGCTACGTGAGTACCATTCTTTTGCTTGAAATCCTGAAGCAAGGCATGGTTGCCTGTCATGTGCCGGCTACACCCACTATCAACGAACCACGAGTTGATAGGTCTTCTTGGGCGTACCTGCAATTCAACAAAAACACTCAGTTAGTTTGGTCAACCCAGGCCCACACGGTCTTGGGTTTTCCGAATCTATCTGCAATTGTAACTTGTTGGTATTGAACATTTTGAAAATTTGTTTCATTCAAACGATTTTGATGCTGATAACTTCGCCCATTGGCGTTCAAAGATTGCTTTCTCCTCAAAGCAATAAACCTTTCCTCTAGCTTAGGATCAAGGTTATTTTCAAACTTTTGATTTCTTACCATTAAAGCTCTTGGTTTAAAACTGTTAACCTGCACATTCTTCGAAAAATTAGAAACAGAATTGTTTCGATTGAAATTTCTCAAGACCGGAGAATGACTTTGACTCATATTTTGAAAACCATATAAATTATTTCTTTGCAAGTTTGAGTATGGAGTCATTTCTCTAGTCGAGTTTGATCGAAAGAAACAATCCTTTGTGTCATGGTTTCTTCTCTCACAGATATCACAAAATTTGTTAAAATAACATTCTTCTGAAGAATGATTTCTTTTGTCACAGTAACTGCAGTACCTGTTAAAGAAACATTCAGCAGTTGCATGATTATACCTATTACAAATTTCACAATATTTCTTGCTAATTCTAAAGAGCCGATTGTTAACTTTTGATGTTGAACCAAAACGTGATTCATTATCTTGGTTATTCGGTTTTAGATTAACGCTTCTTTGTGGAGACTTGGTTTGCGATTTTGATTGCATGGAACTTTGGTTCGATTTTAAACTGTTCTGTTTGGTCACCTTTTTGTTTTCAACTCTCTTTTCATTTACAGCGGAAGACTTAGGACCTGAACCTGTTTTCAGACCAGAGTTAGATTTGATTGGAGAATTGATTGGTTTACCATAAGATCCGTTCAAATCAAATGTTCCTGCAGACACAAACTTGATGTTTTTATCTTTTGACACTTTCTTGACAGGTTTAACTTTGTCAGTTTTAACACTTTGAGATTTGGTGTTATCATTCGATTTTAAGACACTTTTGCCTTTTGACTGTTTCGTTTCAGATTGATTGTTCATTGTTTTCGATTTTTGCTTCTTTATATTCGAAACTTCAGCCTTCTTCTCTTCTTGCTTCTTGAGCAGTTCAGCAGCAACTTTTGCCTTTTCTTCATTCTTCTTCCATTTGATGTAATTTGGATCATTGAATCCTGAATATTCACCTTCTTCCTTCACCGATTCTGGTTCTGGGTTAAGCTTTGGATATTCAACAAGTTGAATGATAACAGGCTCCAATTTGTTTTCAGACTTGTTGCTTGCTTCATCATCGGCTTCAGTTGTCATACCCTCTTCTTCTCTCAAACTTTCAATCAACACCTCAGATCCTTCGGACTCGGATTTACTTCTTTGAATTTCTTTGAATTTACGTTCATTTTCAGGTGAATGATCAAATTCATTAAAGTTTTCCGGTAAGGTTTGAGTGATTGAATTTGGCATTGGTTCATGTGTAAAACCCAACCCGGTTTTGTTTTTGTTACCTCTTTCATTAATTAGTTGTTCAACCATTGTTTTACAACTTTTAACTTTCTTTAATTCAACTTGTGTGACAGCATGTTCAACTTTTTCTTGTTCAAAGTTTTTCGTCATCTCTTCAAGTTGTTTGGTAACAAGTTCCAGTTCTTTCAAAGTTTTGTTCCATGATTCAGTTAGTGACAAAATCTTCTCATCTGAAATTTTGTGATCAATTTTAAGTTTTTCATGAATCTTTTCATGTTTGCTTAATTTGTCACCTATTTTGAATGAATGAGTTCGATAATGTTCTACCTGTTGAATGCATTGTTCAGAACATAACCTTTCTTTGACATCCAATGGCAATGGAACATAGTTAGGTGGGAGTTCAGAATTAACCTTTGGTTGCTCAGTGGAAGATGAAGCCTCATTGGCAGTAGCCATTAATGCAACTTCAGATTCAGATTCTTCACTTGGATCTGCTTTTGCGCTCCAGTCATAATCTTCTGAATCTTCACAATCATCATCAACCATCTTCCCATCCCCTTCTTCTGACCAGTCTTCTTCAATCTCACATACCAGTGCCAGATTTGATGTAAGATCGGATGTAAACTGTTCTGCATATGCACTCCAGTCATATCCGTCTTGTACACTTACAACTAACGCTTTTGTCTGGTCTTCTGGCTTCTTTTCATTTTCCTTTAATTCAGGCATCGGAAGAGTTTGGTACGATTTCTGAAAGAAACGCTGATTTCTGCCTTGATAACTCGTAGACTGTTGAGAACTTTGACCTTGACCTTGATTGCTTGAACTAGCTTGGTCGTTGAAATTCTTTGGAGCTTTACATTCTCTTGAGAAATGACCATACTGGTTACAGTTAAAGCATCTGGCCTTAGATTTATCAAAACCCACGGTTTTGTTTGCATGAGGTTTGTAGCTTCTGTTAACATATGCATGCTTTTGTGTACGATAAGCTACCATAACCATTTGCCAGTTAAGATCCATTTCCTCAACATCCACTGGATCCATTTCAAATAAGTCTTGAAGGACCACGTCCATTTGACTTAGATGACTACCTTGGTACGCTTGGAAGCTTGCCATAAAAGCAGTAAAGGCAGTTTTCGTTTCTTCATCTTGCAACAGAATATTCATGACGTCTTTCACTTTAGCTTGAACATTTGAACTTTGATTTTCTGATTGATTCTTCACATTCTGACTTGGAACTTGAACTTGAGCTCTTGATGGAGATTGAGGTTGAGAATAAGTTGGTGAATTTGGAAAATATGCTGAATCAGTAAAAAAACTTGCACCAACAAATAAGTCACCCTCATCTTCAAACTTTGTTACATCTTGAGCAAGAAAAGCGTTATCAACAGTATTGGCAGGATTTACCACATACTTATACTGAGTTTGTGAACTTGATCTATCAGTGTTTCTTGATCCTTCATCAATCTCAACTTCTTCGATTTTCCCAATAAGCAAATCAAGTTCCATTGGAAATTTCTCAGTATGTTTCAACAAAGTAACAGTTTGTTTCCAGGATGATGGTAAGGCACATAATAATCGATCATTTAAATCTTGAAGTTCAGTCTTAACTCCGAGATTTGTCATTTCAGTAGTTAAGTGAACAAATCTGTTCATCATCTGGTGAACTGTCTCTCCATTAATATGCTCAAACAGTTCCAATTGTCTTTTCAGTTTCGACTTCTTCAGACTTCTCAACTGCTCTCCTCCTTCACATATCGACTTCAATGCTTTGAAGCATGTATAACCAGTCTGATATCCATCCAATCTTGACAAAACCTGAAGTGGCAACCCCTTGCACATTAAAGAATATGCTTTGCTATCATTCTTTACCTTCCTCAAATCTTCAGCTGACAAATTATCCTCTGGATAAGGTTCAGTAGAGTCTTTGGTATATGTGCTTGCACTATCTGGTTGTGTCTGAGTTGGAATGTGAGGACCCTTCTCAATTGATTTCCACAAATCATTGTCTATGGAACACAAGTGATGTCTTAACCTGATTGTCCAGTTCTTGAAATCTGCACGATTCAAAAGTCTAGGCACTCGATTATCAGAATCATCAGAAGGAGCCATTTTTTAACAATTTTTAATGAAAATATTTTTTTTTTTTTTTTTTTTTTTTTTTTTTTTTTTTTGGTTTTTGTAAATTTTTGAAAAGAAATGATTAAAATACTAAAATAAAGACAAGAAATTAAAGACAAGATAAGAAACAAGTATTAAAAACAACTAATATGAGTCACACGGCAAAACAGTGAAAATCCTTCTTCAACCGGCTAAACAGTGTATTTGTTCTTCACCCGGCAGAAATAAGTCTTCACACGGCTAAACAGTTAGACGGCTAAACAGTTGAAAATAATTTTGTTCTTCACCCGGATGAACAGTTACCCGGCAATGAGAAAAACTTCACACGGCTAAGTCTTTGACCCGGCAAAGTCTTGACACGGCAAAAAAAAATTTCTCCGGCTGAACAGTACTTGGTCACACGGCATAGTTGTTAATCACCCGGCTACACAGTATATTACCCGGCTGACTTTTTCTCTATCACCCGGCGTAACAATGTATCACGCGGCACAACAGTGTCTGATCCGACTGAACAGTAACACTTTTCCTAGTCAAATTCTTCACCCGTCTAGCACAAATTCCTTACACGGCTGCACAGGACCTAATTTCTTCACAAAATCTAAGTCCAAGGAAATTGTCTAAGTCAAATATATCACCCGGCAAGTTAATCTTCAACCAAAACTCAACTGTTCATCATCTTCTTCATGAAGATTTTCTGGGTTTTGTCTGAAACTTGTTCAAATTGTCCAAAAATCACACACAAGCTGTGAAATAGTCCGATTATCAAACCCTTTTATCAATCAATCCAAAACATCTTCATTCTTTGATGAATTTTGACAAAATTTGATCGAAAAGTAACTTTTTCTATTCTTCTTAATTCTTCAGATCTGATGATGATCTGATAGAATCTGCACAATCGCTGTGTATAGGAGTGATTATGATGATGAATCACAACTAAAAACACCAACAATTCATTCAGATCATGATATTTTTGAGCAATATTGATGTGTTTTGCTTAGAAACAGCGAAGAACACGATACCGAAAGCTCTGATACCAATTGATAGGTTCAATTGGATCGATAATATCACTCAAATGATCTAAACAACACGCACAAACAAAACGTTCAATCACAAACACAGTTCATACTCATAAATTCTCTGTATATTGATGATCAAAGCAATTCGCAGTACAATGTGCAGGAGAAAACAAATACACACAGTTAATTCTCTCTCTAACAGTGCAAAAAGTAATCTGCCTAACACACGCACTCTACATGCTTTATAACAAACAAAAATGCAAGTTTAAGGAAAATACACAATAAACCCTAAACTATGCAAACATATACAATAACAAAAATACAAAGTAAATCTTAACATGAAATAGCCCTAACAATATCGAAATTCGATATCACTTTTTAAGAGACAACTCTGAAAAGGGTTTAATAATTTTGATTAAGGTTCATACCGACAAACAACTGGCAGATCTTTTTACAAAATCCTTTTTGTCAGGACGGTTTGAATTCTTAATTCAATCCATAGGATTAATCAATCATGATTGATTCTATTTTTCAAAAACAAAACAAAAATCAGATAAATATAAAAGCCAAAAATATAATAAGTTGATGTCATATATTGATTCCGTTGTCTTTTATTTTATGTCTTGCATTGTGTGTGTGCATGAAAAAGAAAATAGAAAAGCAAAAACAAAATATAAAAGCAAAAAGAAAAGAAAATATCATGTCATAAGAATCTATATTGCAAAAAGTGAGAGATGATAGTTACACTAGACATTATTTGTTACATCATTTTTAAATAAAGACTGATGAATGTTAATTGATGTGCTAGACAGCTCAGGCAATTAGACTGAACAAGTAAGTTGATTGTTGACAAATATAAACTTAATGATCTTTGTGTTAAGTTCCATTGTTATACATGTCTAGATATATATCTTTTGATGCATTGCTTGTGATGATAGTTGTGCATGATCGGGTAACGATGTAGTCTATTCAGTGTGATGAACCGCATCGTGAGCTTCTTTGTTGTGGTACCCACAGACCTGAAGTCTCACACGAAGTCTCTTTTGAGCTTCAAGATGCAGCAAAAGATTCCAAAATGGAACAAAAAGAGTCCCAAATGTGGACCAACACCAAACAAAAATTCCAAAAAGGAATTCAGAAGATTCCCAAGGGGAACAATAGGAAAGAAAAATTCCCAAAGATGGAATTAAAAAGAAGTCCCAAAGTGGACCAAATCCGAATAGAACCCAGATTCCACACTGTGTATGACTGTAAGTGACCAGGTTTTGTACAATATGCATTCAGGTAGTGATTGATAAGGAAATATGTTGACATATGTATACATGTGGGTCACATAAGTCATTTCAATCGAACCTTAAATATCATCATGATACTGAAAAAGTAAGTGTGTCAACTCGAGCTAATTGATATGTTTTCATATCATCACTCAATCAAGCATAAGTCAAATGTCTATTCAAAACTTGCAAAACATGTTCAGATAATGTGTGGTATGATCTCACTGCGATATTTTGATTCATTGCATTGCATATGTCTTTATTTTAATGTGTGTGCTTTGTGTGTGCATGCATTTGGAATCATTATTGACACATCGACATCCTTGTTAAACTTAAAAATTTCTAGAAATTTCAAGTTTAGGGGGAGAATAAAATTGAAGAAAAATATCTACAAAAAATCCAAAAATATTTTGTTTTGAATAAGTGTGTTTTGAATGAACAAGATTATGTGGTATGAAAAGCAAAAGTATTGGATGTGTTAAAAACAAACCCAAGGTCTTGTAATATGTTTTTTAAGAAATTGTTTCGGGATATAGAAAAATTGGTTGTGCAAAAACATTTTTGAAAAAGAAAAAGGAAAATGAATTTAAATTGTGTTAATTTTGTTGCCCTAAAAATGTTGATTGATAATTAATGTGACAAATTCTTTTTAAGGATATCTTGTCTAATTAATGTGTCAAGAATGTTTGCAGGTGCAATAAATGCTGTTGAAAAAATCAAAAGACGAGAAAAGTGAAGAAAAATTGCAAGTGTTATAGCCGGGCAAAGATATCAGATACAACTGTTCTGCCGGGTAATGAACATACTGTTCAGCCGGGTAATGTTGTGATGTTGATACAAGCCGGGTGATTGAGAAAAAGGTGAAGATATTATGACCACTGTACAGCCGGGCAAAGATCATGTCAAATACTGCCGGGTGAAGGTCATAGATATCAAGCCGGGTGACAAGTGTTCACTATACAGCCGGGTAAAAGTCTTTTATCTTGCCGTGTAAATTAGTCACTATGTTGCTGTGTGAAGAAGAAAAAGCATGCCGGGTGATACAACTGTGTTGCCGTGTAATGAAGAAAAGCATGCAGTGTGAAAGAGAAAGCAACTATGTTGCCGGGTGATGAAGAAAGCAAGCCGGATGAAGAAGGAAAGCAACTGTGTTGCCGGGTAATGAAGAAAGGTTGCCGGGTGATGTTTGAAGACTACTATTCTGCCGGGTGATTGATAAAACCCATCAGGTGTAGTTGTTCCTAACCTTTACTCGTCACTACAGTGCCTTACCCGTCTCTACAGTGCTTGACCCGTCAAGTGTTTTTCACATGTTTGTGACTTGTCTTATGTACTTGACCCGTCACTACAGTACATGACCCGTCACTACAGTACTTGACCCGTCAAAAGCTTATTGGGCCTTTTTATGTTTACCCGTCTCTTTTGTTGACCCGGCACCACAAGTTTGACCTAAATTTTTGACGATACAAAAACCCGCCTCTTCACAAACACTTATCAATTCACACATTCACTTTCAAGCAAACACTCTGTACTTAAATCGTCTGTTATCATATTCAATCGTTTTTGCTCTATAACAAGATCGATCGATTGGATAAGGTAGTGATTAAGTGTTTTTGAACTTGATAGAACTGCAAATCAACCGTTTAAAAGAAAAACGATGATGAACAGTGTTTTGAGCATTGAATCGACACTTTGATTTTGTGTGTTAAAACCAAAATCGAATGTTGTTTTACGGTTAAAATCTGTCGATCATCAACAATCAATCACTCATTTGCACCAAAACACCTTAAAATCAACTGAATCAATTAAAATTGTGACAACTGTTAAAATCGCCATTGATGAACTTTGAAGCTCTTAAAAATAATCATCAAAATGATGAAACATCTATTTAAAAGTGATCAATACTTGTTAAAACTGAACCAAAACATGATAAACAATTTCATCATAAAAATGTCAAAATTATGTCTTAAGTGATTAACTGTTAAAATTGAAACATGATGTATAATCTTTAAGATTCAAAGTTGTTTGATTAAAATGATGAAAATCAGGTTATTAGAACAATTTAGAATTTAAAATGATTATGTGAATGTTTTGCTTTCTAACTTTTATTCAATCACTTATGAAAATTTTGATATGTTTTAATAAAGAATCTAACACATTTGTCTTGTTTTGTGTTTGTTTGTGTTTTAACAGATGGAGAATCTCAAGTTTGAGCCTAAACACAATTTGGTGGCAGTTCTAGATGAATCTATCCCTGAAACAGAAGGTTACAGAGATATGATCAAGTTTATCAAAAGGACCAAATATGTGTATGCTATGTGTGCCAAACCGGTCATATATGCAAGGTTGATTAAAAGTTTTTGGAGGACAACAGAGGTCATTAGAGAAGAGAATGGTGTTACTGTTGTTCGAGGCAACATAACTAGAGATATGGTACTGACAGTTTCTGAAGAAGCTATCAGAAATGCCCTGAGAATAGATGAAGATGAAGTAGGGATGAATGATGAGTTGACAATGGACGAGTGCAAATCATGTTTTGTTAATATGGGTCACCCACCTATATTTCCAAAATCACAGTTTTATAGGGCAAAATTGGGAAAGAAGTATAAGTTGTTATGCTATGTTGTGCAACAGTGCATGTCAAGGAGGAGTGCAGGCTTTGATAATTTCCCATCAGACATTGCATCACCGATTGTTGCCATAGCAGAGAATAAGCCATTTAATATGTCGAGATGGATCATGAATGGCTTTGTGTTTAACTTGGTTAAAGGCAAGAGGTTTAAGTTTCTCATGTACCCGAGATTCTTACAACTGATGATCAACATTGCCTACCCTATCATCAGATCCGAAGGTTATGCTGGAGGTATGTTATACACTGAGGACATGAATGATCTATCTTACAGAAAGATGAGTATCGGGAATGTGCCTAATGTGGAATTGTTTGACTATATGAGAGATATAGCCAACAATGAAGAAGATGTTGAAGGAGTGTATTATCATATTTCTAATGGTGAGATAGTTAATCCACAGGACCTAGTGGATGAGGTGCCTGATAACCTGTTAGATGATGACGAGTACTTTGCTCGTCATCCAGAAGATGAAGAAGAAGATGATAATGATGATGGTGATAATGATGAAGGTAGTGATAGTGATGATGAACATGATGATGGTGGTAATGATGGTGCTGAATCTGAATCTAATTCAGAGGAGGCAAAGATTGTTGAAAGGACCGAACCAATGAATTTGGATGTAGAGAATGTTGAAGTTATTGAACCTATGGTAATAGAAGAACCTGTTGAGGTTGCTTCTGTTGAAGAAGAAGAAGTTGCTGAAATTTCAAAGGATATCTCTATTCAGTATGTTAGAAGAAAGAGGTCGAAACCAGTTAAAGAGCCTGTGATTGTAGAGCCTGAAGAGATAGATGTACTTCAGATTGCTCAGGAGGTAATAGCCGAAGCTGAAACTGTTGCACAGATAGTTGAGGAAGCTGAAGCTGGCGTTACTGATCCTACACTTGTTGATTTACCCACCACATCATCCCAAATTGCTGAAAACATTGGACAAGGTTTGGAGTCTTCACCAAATTTTGTGCCAAGTGTTGATCAAACAGAGAATGAGAAAAGAATTGTTGAGTTAGAGGAGATGGTTGCAAAGTTGTTAGAAGCGAATGACTTGTTGAAAGCTTCAAATGAACGGAAAAAGAAAAGATTTGAAGAGTTTTGGAATATTCATAATCAGAATTTGAAAACCTTCAAAAAGTTGGATGAGGATCATGTTAAGCTTGTTGATGAACATGTGAAATTGAAGGACGATTATGAAAAATTGAAAGAGGAGCATGAGACTCTGAAGTTCGATTATACGGATTTAAAGGCTGAATGCAATACTTTGGATGCAGAGAAAGAGATGTTGGAGAAATGGCTGGAAGAAGCTCAACCGAAGAAATCTGGCTCATCATCTGATAAAGATTTTTCAGATGAAGTGGTTGAAACGACTGAAGCAAATCAGGTTCCAAAAGTTTATCTGACCAGAGCAAGAGGTACTACGAATGTAGGCATAAGAGTGGAATCACCAATCATTATTCCCGATGAAGCTGTTGCTGAAAATGTCAATATGGACAAAGCTGAGGGAAAAAGGAAGATAGATGCTATACCTGAGATTTTTGGAGATGAAAACAGTTCTAAAAAGGCAAAGATAGATAAGACAGTGCAGATTGAGCCGATTCAATCTGTAGCTGTAGTTGAGACTGAGAAAACTGATGAGAATGTGACTGAAGCTGAAATTGCTAAATCAGTTCAGATTGAGCCGATTCAATCTGAATCTGTAGCTGAAACTGAAGTATTTGCAGCCACAGATAGAGAGAAAGACGTTGGTTCTGAAGAAACAGTTCAGGTTGAGCCGATTCAATCTGAAGCTGTTGATATGCCTGAAACTGTAGCTGAAGTTGCAAGTCAGTTTGAGCCGATTCAAACTGACAATGCACCTATGATTGAAGCGTTGGATGATTTGGATGACATAGACTTCACTGAATCTGAAGATGAAGCTGGGCCAGAAACTAATGTTGTTGAAGAGATACCGGATGATTTGGATCAAAGATTTGCATATCTTGAAAGGATGAAATATAATTCAGTGTTTTTGAATGGATTGACTGTGAGCCAGATAAATGAAGAGTATGAGAAATGCATGATTGCTCAAGACAAAGCTGATGCTGATAAGAAAGAGTTTGTTATTGAGATGGGAGAATGGACACCAATGCAAGAAAGTCTAAATATAGAAGAATTGCCTCCGACTGAACTGTATCACCAAAATCCAGAAGAAATGTCAGCTTCAGATATGCGTAGTTGGCTGAGTTCGAGAAATTATCCATATAAGACTTTGAAGAGGTTGAAATCTGAGTCTTTGAGGAAAATTGTTGTTAGCTTTATGAAGACCGAAAAAATGTACAATCGTATGTTTTACTTGGACTACAACAATCCTCAGTATTTCGAGCTGACAAAGAGATTCAAAGTTCCTGGACCGAAGGAGATTCCGGTGATGGCTCTACCTGAAAATGCTCACAAGAAACGACATGAATTAATGGATATGTTTCCAAGCGAAGTTAAATCATACAACATACCAATGGATGTTCGGGAATCATGGCATAAGTCAGCTACAACAGGTGACGTGGTTAGGTCACTGTTGAGTAAAGGTCAGTCTATTGCTGAGTTGCTTGACTCGATGATTGTGCCAGAGAAGATAAGAAAGTGAAGATCATAGCATGGAAATACGATGAAGTTTTTGATGCTTTCATGATTAAGAGAGTGAATGGTTTATGTGACGTATACCATTACTTCTCGAGCATTTTTAAGTTGGAAGTTCAGGATTTGAAGGAGCTGCACAAACTTAGGTTGATAAATCACACGCATGCTGAGCGTGGTGATAAATGTGTAATGCTGCTTGATGCCGGAATAGCCAGACCATCGAAGTATCTTGATTTTAGAGGCCAACAAGAAGATACAGCATATATGCAAGCGAAGAAAGAAAGGAAGAAAAAGAGACTTGTTGTTACTGATGATATGTATTTAGAGGAATTTTCGGATGAATACTTTGACAAGGTGACAGATCCAGGACTGAAAGTGATTGATGGAAGTCAAATGACGAAGCCAATACTTAGAGTGTTTTACAATCAAGAAACATTTGAGTTAAAGCTGGTTAGAAATTTGGAAGATTGGGACAAAGACATGATTACTCTGTTTAGTACCTTTGAGTTGAAACTGCTGCATCCGTCATATATCGAGTTTTTGCGAAGTTACAAGATGGAAAAATGTAAAGATAAACTTGCTGAAGCTGATAGAAAGTTGTTCGTGGTGATGATAGAAGTGATTGCTGCTGCTTCAGAGAAGATTCGTGTGAGAAAAGCACTGCTCAATTCTAATCTCGTGAGGGTTGATATACCAGAGATAGAATATATGAGGATTAGTAGGAAGGGTACTTTGGAGGTGCAAGTCAAAGGACAGGAGATGCCATTTGAATTTTATGCTAATATTGACTTTGCAGGTTTAAATCTGGATTCACTTAGACGCATGAATGCCTGCCCAATTCTGACAAATGAGTCTAAGCCGAGACAAGCCAAAATTGCTGAAAAGTTCAAGTCCTGTATCGAAGAAGCTCTGAAGGAACAAGAAGAGTACAAAGGAAAAGAGCTGCTGAATGTCAAAGATGAACCGGAAGATTGGTAGAAAGAGATTGATGCTGAACAAAGAAGAAAAAAAAAAGATTGAAGATTTTGCTGAAGATTCAAAGATAAATCTTAGGGGGAGTACTGTTAGGGCTATTTCCTTGTTAAGATTTACTTTGTATTTTGTTTATATGTTTGTATATAGTTTAGGGTCTATTTTGTCATATTCCTTAAACTTGTATTTGTTTGCTTTAAAGCATGTAGTGAGAGAGTGTGAGGAGGGAGGCTAGATCACAATATTCACGTAAGAGAGAGAACTTGTGTGTGTGATTTATTTTCTCCTGCACCTTGTATCACAATACTGCTTTGATCATCAATATACAAAGAGAATTATTAGTATGAATTGTGTTAATGATTAAACTGTGTTTGTGTTGATGTTATTCTGATCATTTGAGCGATATTCACGATCCAATTGAACCTATCAGATGCTGGTGGTAAAATAACTGGAGAAGGAACCGTGTCAAATGGGGTCATTAGCTTTGATAAAGTCAACTACTGTGCACAGTTGAACTTTAATTTGCTAAGTGTATCTCAAATCTGTGATAAATCTTATTCAACTTTATTTGATGATTCTTTCTGTTATATACTCAAACCAGGTTTCAAGATTGACAATGAATGGGTGGTGGTTAAAGCTCCAAGAGATCGTGATGTATACAAGCTTGATATGTCGCAGATTGATGCTGAAACAGAAACTACCTGTCTCATTGCCCATGCTTCAAATGATGAGAGTCAGCTTTGGCATAGACGGCTGGGCCATTCAAACTTCAGAAACATGAACCGACTGGTTACTGGAAATCATGCTGTGGGAATACCGTCAAAGAAATTCTCTACAACTGATCTCTCTGTCCAGCGTGTTTGAAAGGAAAACAGCACAGAATGTCTTTTAAGTCCAAGCAAGAAAACTCCATTTCAAAACCCTTGCAGATGCTACATATGGATCTTTTCGGACCAACAAATGTCCAAAGCATCGGAAAGAAGTCTTATTGTTTTGTCATTATTGACGATTTCACTAGATTTTCTTGGGTTTATTTTTTGCATGTTAAATCTGAAACGGCTGAGTTGTTAAAAGAATTTATTGTCAAAGTTGAAAATCAAATGGATTGTAAAGTAAAAATCTTAAGAAGTGATAACGGAACTGAATTTAAGAACGCTAATGTTGATGTGTTTTGTGCAGAAAAAGGAATTGCTAGACAATTTAGTGCTCCAAGAACGCCTCAACAAAACGGGGTTGCGGAAAGGAAAAATCGGACACTGATTGAAGCAGCAAGATCCATGCTCGCAGATGCCAAAATCCCAATCACTTTCTGGGACGAAGCTATTGCTACTGCGTGTTTTGTACAAAACAGGACATTATTGGTTCAGGATAAACAGAAAACATCTTATGAGTTCTTATTTGGAAGAAAACCGAATATTTCTTACTTGAAAGCAATTGGTTGTCCTGTATCGATTCTAAATCTAAGTGATCATCTCGGGAAATTTGAGTCAAAATCTGACGATGGATTTTTCCTTGGTTATTCGTCTGTTTCTAAAGCTTATCGGGTTTTTAATAGCAAAACCAATACTGTTATTGAAACTATTAACGTAAAGTTTTTAGAAAATTCGTTTCCGTTGGTGGCTCATGGTCCCGAATGGTTATTTGATTTAGATTCGTTATCAAAATCTTTCAATTCTAACTTATTTGATTTTTCAGGAAAAACGAGTAAAGAATCAGGCGACTTGGGATGTTTTAGTGACGATTCTGATAATGACGATGATAGCAATCTCAATTCTGAGTATCCGTTCATGTCATTTCATAATCCTGATCATGTCAAATCCAGTCAAGCTCCGGGTCCTTCTGGTTCTCAAGAAGATCAAGAATCAAACATTCTTGGTGATGATGTTAATCCGCAAAATTCTCCTAATGATGGTGGATCTGTTCAGAATCAACCATCATCAGATCCGAATGGTGAAGCTGTTCCAGAATCGTTTGACTACTTCATCAATTCACCGGATCAAGTTCCTAATTTCACTCCGCATACTTCTACCATTCTACAAGATCTACCGAATCTGAATCAGTCAAATCTGGAGACGCAAGTTGAAGGTGACGTTATACCAACTCATCGAGTTCATAGGAATCATCATGTCTCTCAGATCATTGGGCCTTTGAATCAGCGAACTATGAGAAGTCAGACTGAACATGCAAACGTTTGTTTTTATTCATGTTTTCTTTCTCAAGTGGTGCCAAAGAACATTTCAGAAGCGTTGCAAGATAATAGCTGGATTGAAGCCATGCAAGAGGAGTTACTTCAATTTCGCAAACAAGAAGTTTGGAAATTAGTGAACTTACCTGAAGGAGAAAATGCGATTGGTACAAGATGGTTGTACAAGAACAAGCCAGACGAACGTGGTATTGTTGTGAGAAACAAAGCCAGACTTATTGCACAAGGTTACACTCAAGAAGAAGGTATTGACTATGAAGAAGTGTTTGCTTCGGTCGCTCGACTTGAATCTATTCGTGTCTTTTTAGCTTATGCCTCTTTTATGAAGTTTAAAGTGTTTCAAATGGATGTTAAAGGCGCTTTTCTGTATGGACCAATTACCGATGATGTATATGTCAGACAACCTCCTGGTTTTGAAGATCCTGATTATCCACATCGTGTATACAAATTGAGCAAAGCTTTATATGGTTTACATCAAGCTCCAAGGATCTGGTACGAGACGTTATCTAAACATTTGCTAGAACATGGATTTACAAGAGGTCAGATTGATCCAACTTTGTTTATGAAGCGGGAAAATGAAGATCTTTTATGTGTTCAAGTTTATGTGGATGATATCATCTTTGGATCAACCAGTGCGTCCATGTGCAAAGAGTTTGAAGAAATCATGAAGTCAAGATTTCAGATGAGTTCGATGGGGGAGATTAATTTCTTTCTCGGATTGCAAGTAAAACAGTCAGCAGACGGAATTTTTATCAACCAATCAAAGTTTGTTGAGAAGTTGCATGCTGAAAAAGTTCAAGATGCAAGATTGTCAGACTATTCGAACGCCATCTGATGTGAATTGCAAGATACAACCGGATCCGAAAGGCAAATCTGTTGATCAAACACTGTACAGATCAATGATTGGTTCACTGATGTATCTTACTGCATCAAGGCCAGACATCATGTATGTTGTATGTGTGTGCGCAAGATATCAGTCTGCTCCAAAAGAGTCGCACCTGGTTGCTGTTAAACGTATTTTCAGATACCTTAAAGGGAAACCGAATCTCGGGTTATGGTATCCTTATGAAGGCAATTTTGAATTATATAGTTATTCTGACAGTGATTTTGGTGGGTGTGCTCTTGACAGGAAATCGACTACTGGTGGATGTCAATTTCTGGGTCCTAGACTTGTTTCTTGGCAATGCAAAAAGCAGACCAACGTTTCTGTATCCACAGCTGAAGTAGAGTATATCGCTGCATCTGCAGGATGTTCTCCCTTGACTACGGGTTTAACTTTCTCAAAACTCCTATTTGCATAGACCATACTGCTGCTATGTTCATTACTGCTAATCCTGTTCAACACTCAAAAACCAAACATATCGAAATTCGATATCATTTTCTCAGAGACAACTCTGAAAAAGGTTTAATAATTTTGATTAAAGTTCATACCGACAAACAACTGGCAGATCTTTTCACAAAATCTTTTTTGTCAGTGCGGTTTGAATTCTTAATTCAATCCATAGGGTTAATCAACCATGATTAATTCTAAATTTTTGAAAATCAAACAAAAATCAGAAAATATAAAAGCCAAAAATATAATAAGTCGATGTCAAGTATTGATTCCTTTATCTTTTATTTTTATTGTTTTGCATTGTGTGTGTGCATGAAAAAGAAAAGCAAAAACAAAATATAAAAGCAAAAAGAAAAGAAAATATCATGTTAGAAGAATCTATATTGCAAAAAGTGAGAAATGATAGTTACACTAGACATTATTTGTTACATCATTTTTAAATAAAGACTGATGAATGTTTATTGATGTGCGAGACAGCTCAGGCAATTAGACTGAAAAAGTAAGTTCATTGTTGACAAATCTAAAATCAATGATCTTTGTGTTAAGTCCTCTTGCTATACATGTCTAGATATATATCTTTTGATGCATTGCTTGTGATGATAGTTGTGCATGATCGGGTAACGATGCAGTCTATTCAGTGTGATGAACCGCATCGTGAGCTTCTTTGTTGTGGTATCCACAGACCTGAAGTCTCACACGAAGTCTCTTTTGAGCTTCAAGGTGCAGCAAAAGATTCCCAAAGTTGGAACATAAAGAGTCCCAAATGTGGACCATCACCAAACAAAAATTCCAAAAAGGAATTCAGAAGATTCCCAAGGGGAACAATAGAAAATTAAATTCCAAAATGGAATCAAAAGAAGTCCCAAAGTGGACCAAATCCGAATAGAACCCAGATTCCACACTGTTTATGACTGTAAGTGACCAGGCTTTGTGCAATATGCATTCAGGTAGTGATTGATAAGGAAATATGTTGACATATGTATACATGTGGGTCACATAAGTCATTTTAATCGAACCTTAATCTCATCATGATACTGAAAAAGTAAGTGTGTCAACTCGAGCTAATTGGTATGTTTTCATATCATCACTCAATCAAACATAAGTCAAATGTCTATTCAAAACTTGCAAAACATGTTCAGATAATGTGTGGTATGATCTCACTGCGATATTTTGATTCATTGCATTGTATATGTCTTTATTTTAATGTGTGTGCTTTGTGTGTGCAGGCATATGGAATCTTTATTGACACATCAACATCCTTGTTAAACTTAAAAATTTCAAGAAATTTCAAGTTTAGGGGGAGAATAAGTGGAGAAGAAAAATATTTACAAAAATCCAAAAATATTTTGAATAAGTGTGTTTTGAATGAACAAGATTATGTGGTATGAAAAGCAAAGGTATTGGATGGGTTAAAAACAAACCCAAGGTCTTGTGATGTGTTTTTAAGAAATTGCTTCGGGATATAGAAATTGTGGTTGTGCAAAAACATTTTTATAAGAAAAATGAAAAAGGGAATTTATTTGAATTAATTTTGTTGCCCTAAAATGTTGTTGATTAATTAATGTGACAAACCCTAATAAGGATGTGATAGAGTACAAAATATACATATATCCCTAGTGTGTTTGTTAACGTTTTGTGTCGTTTCGGTAACGTTTATCTATCAATTTTGGCACAACTAACGTTTTTATGTTTCGTAGGTCCCATGTTGATAAAGAAACGGATAGATCGTGAAAAATCGAATCCGTAGGCGAAAACGGGGCGCGAAACGGAGTTACGAGCGGACCGGAACGCGAAACCGAAGAAAACGAACGAAACCGGAACAACGCGACACGGAGGAGGCTCACCACGCCACGCGGTGACAGGGGCAGCCCTGGCCGCGTGACGCGGCGTGTGGTGATGTTGGTCAAGTTCTGGTCGCGCTGCGCGGCCATGAATCCCTTGCGTCGCCGCGCGACGCGGTGACGCGTTTTCGGCAGTTTGTTTTGACGATTTTTGGCCCGGTTCGCTATATAAACAACTATTCTCTAACCCTAGCCTCTCATGCAACATTGGGGGACGAATTGAAGGCGATTTTCAGAGATTAGAGGCGGGTTTTGACATCAAGAAGACGAAACGAAGACAACGGATTCGTGCGGGTTCAAGGATCACTTCCTAGGCTTCTCGGGTTCATTCGTTCTTCGTTTTTCTTTATTTTGATCATGTTTATTATTATTAAACTTGTGTTTTTCATTATGAACATGCTTGGCTAGACTCGTTAAAACTACCTAGGCGTTATGTTGATTCGTTAACTTTGTTTTGAACTTGCGTTGGAATGATTTGGTTATGGTTTATGTTTAATTAAAGTTTGAACTCTTATAATTGTTTGATGCGTTTTATATGTTTGAATTGGTTGATTTGATATTATTAATCCATGTTTTCTTGGTGATCGTCTATGTCACATAATAGGATTCATTTAGTCATTAACGTGAGTTGTGATTATTATGGTTTAACTGCAGTACAACCATAGGATTAATAGTGTTAATGAAATTGGTAATAATGTATAGCCAACTTAGATATCCGTGAGGTGATAGGTTGTTAACAAGTCTTGGTTAGTCAATTTGCTAGGTTTAGGTTTTTGTGAAAATTCCGGCTTAGTGTTAATTATTAATCTTGCTTGTTAAATTAAATAATTGGGTTTAAATGGCTTTAAGGGTCGTATCGTGAGATAGATCTTTAGCGTGGGTCAATTAGGCATAATTTGATTAGATAACCGTGAGGAAATTTAATCCCGTAACCGGTGTGATAATAATTTAATTGTGATACTCTAGGTGTCTTCTCGAGAAGGGTCGAGGGTCTTAGTTAGCGTCACCTTTAAATGAATATTTTTTAGATCTCGGTTCCATAACCATTAGTCCAACGTGAGCGATAATTAAAGTTAACGATGATTCTAGCCTAGGTGGTTTGTTTTCTCTAATCGTAACTTTCTATTTTTAGTAACTTTCTATTTTTAGCAAAACCCCCCTTTTTCAAATAAATCTTTTATTTAAGTCGTGTTTAGTTTCGTTGAGTCTTTTCTAGTTATTTAACGTAATATATAGAGTCTGTGGGTCGACACCCGGACTTACTTTAGCTATATTACATTCGACCGGTCCACTGCCGGTTGTGTGTGATTTAGTCGGTTCGTCTTGGTTTTATAAATATTAAAACTAGGTGTTTTTGTTTGTTTATTTTATATATATTTACACGCATCAAGTTTTTGGCGCCGTTGCCGGGGACTCTTGGTAATTGCGTTATTTAACTTTTTGAGTCTTAATTACTTTTCACGTGCTTTTTTGTTTTGTTTGTTTGAGTCGTAGGTGTCTAGTTTTTATTGTCCTTATCTCCTGTTTTTCGTGTCTAGTTTGTCTTCTTGTTTGTTTAGTTTTGTCTGATTTGTTTCGTTGGTTTCGTGCAGGTTTATGCCACACTTGAGATCGCACGGACCAGTGAGGCAATCATTCGAGGAGGTTGATCAGGAGCTAGAGACTGTAGCTGACTCGTCTGCGGAGGGTAAGGTAAGTGCTGTTAAGTTTGATTTCACACCGCACCCAACACCACACAACACCCCACCTAGCAGTCCTAGGTCACCGATGGCAGCGAACCGTACTGTCCATCAACAGGCGTTCGACGGTTTCACCGGAAACCGTTCGTCTATCGCAACGCCTGCGATCACGAATCCAAATTCGTGGCAGATTCCGTCATACATCATGACCGCCATTGCTAACGATCAATTTCACGGGCGGGATGATGAAGATGCACCGGCTCACCTTTCGCGCCTCGCGCGAATCGTGAGCACTTTTAAGCTCCAAGGTGCATCCGATGACGCAATCTATCTGCATCTGTTTCCATTCTCACTTGCGGATCGGGCGATCATCTGGCTCGATTCGCAAGCAGAAGGGACGTTCACGACGTGGGAAGCACTTCGTTCAGCCTTCCTGAAGAAGTACTTTCCACCTGCTAAGGCCTCCCGCCTTCGTGACCAGATCCACTCGTTTAGAATGGAAGCAGATGAGCCCTACTATCTTGCTTGGGAGCGATTTCAAAATCTTTTATCTCGCTGCTCCCAACATGGGCTTACTCCTTGGGCCTTGGTTGAGAAATTTTATAATGGGCTTACATATGAAACCAGGGCCCGATTTGATACATCTGCGGGGGGTCATTTGATGGGTAAGATGAATGTAGACCAATGCAATGAACTGTTTGAGAGTTTTGCCCAGGCCGAACACGAACAGCGGTCCACTCACAGGAATTCCACTCCTGTCACTGGCACACCTTCTACTTCCACTAGAGGGTTGCACCACGTTAGCATGGAAACGAGTGTGGCTGCTGCTTTAGAAAACCTAACCCGTGAGATGAGGGACCTAAAAGCTAAAGTGGATAAGTGTGAAAGGTGTCGTGGAGGGCACAACACTCTAGATTGTCCTTTGTTGTCTAGGGAGGAGCAGGTTGAGTTCGTAGCTAATCAGAATAGGTTCCCAAATTCTAATAGTGGTAATTCTAACTGGAACCGGAACTCGAATTTTAATAATAACTCAACTTGGCGTTCCTCAGGTGCCCCACCTGGTTATCAATCTAACTATAACAATAATAATAATCAGGGGGCGGGTAGTTCGTATGGTGGTGTTAGTGGTGATCCGGCTAGTGGGCAAGGTTCTGCTGATAGCATACTTAGGATAGAACAGATGCTAATGCAGTTAGTAACTAAGGATAAGGCAACACAGGAAACCTTAGCTACACATGAGCTCATGTTGAAAAAGCAGGAACTTGCCCTGCAAAATCAGCATTCCATCATTTTGGATATCCAGAGGATCGTAGGTGATTTAGTGAAACAGTCTCCTAACCAAAGGCCCCAAGGCCAGTTCTCGGGTTCAACCCAAACGAACCCTTCTGCTCAGTTGAATGCAATCTCTACTCGTAGTGGTAGGGTATTAGAGCCGGTTAGGAAGAAGGTTACGTTTAGTGAGCCAGTGGTGAGTGAGAAGGTAGTTGAAGAGAGTGAAGATGAGTTAGTTGATGAGGAGATAGTGCTAGAGGGTCCGGGTAGTGTAGAGGCTGAGTTTAGTAATCCAAAACCCGTGAGGGACCCTGAGTTAGGTTTAAGTGTGGGGAGGAAGCCGGTGGATGTTAGGCCATCCCCTTTGATTGATCATACTCGTGTCCCATATCCCGCTCGTCTTAAGCAGCAGAAATATACGCGGGAGTATGGGCACTTCTTAGATATGTTTAAGCAGATCAAGATCAATCTGCCGTTCATAGAGGTTCTCCAGCAGATGCCCAAATATGCTAAGTTCTTGAAGGACATCCTCAAGAACAAATGCAAGCTGGGAGACCTCTCGTCCGTTCCTTTAAGTGGTGAGTGCTCGGCGGTTGTCACAAATACGCTACCGGAGAAGCTTTCTGATCCAGGAGTCTTTACGATTCCTTGCTTATTCGGTAGTAATCTTGAAGCCCGAGCTTTAGCTGATCTAGGTGCTAGCATTAATCTGATGCCCTATTCATTGTACGAGAAGCTAGGTCTAGGTGAGTTGATTCCCACCAATATGTCATTGTCTTTAGCCGACAAGTCAGTTAAGTATCCACGGGGGATTGTGGAAAATCTGTTAGTTAAGGTTGATAAGTTTGTCTTCCCCGTGGATTTTGTCGTGCTAGATATGGAGGCCGATGCTAAGGTTCCCATAATCCTCGGTCGTCCTTTCCTTCGCACTGCTCATGCGAATATAGATGTCTTCAAGGGACAGATTAGTTTGCAGGTAGGAGAGGAGATAGCTGTGTTTAAGATTCCTGATCCGATAGAAAAGGTTAAACGTTGGGATAGTCGGGTTCAGGTAATAAACGCCGAGGATAAGTGGGTGGAGGGCTATGAGAGCGGTAGTGTGTTCTTCACGAAGGAATGGGCTGAAGTGAAACGGTTGATAAGAGCTAAGTGTGGGGATCCTAGTAGGTTTGAGGATCCCCCAGATGATGCAGGTTGATCTTGGTTAGGAAGGTGGGTTTGTAGAGTTTGTATAAGTATCGTTATCGAGTCAGTTTTTCTTTTATTTCATTTAATTTTTTTTATTTTATTTTATTTTATTTCTGTCGAGTCAGTGTTATGCTCGGGTATTCTTGTTTTTGTTTTTGCAGGTTTAAATCATTCTCACCCGTACTCAATCTCCATTCGGGTGAGTTTGTATTTGTGAAGACGAAGAGGAAGATCTTGAGAGTGTCGGTGAAGCTCGATCGCGACCGAAATGCTATACGATCGAAGCTGAAGATTGGAACGACCAACCTGGAGCTTACGCGTTCTGTAAATAACCAGCTAAGTCTTTTCCAATTCACCTTTCTATCTTTTATTTTTGCATTTTTGTTTTTTATTTTTTTTTAGATGTTTTCTATCTCTACATTGAGGACAATGTAGAACTTAAGTGTGGGGATGGAAATAGTCATTTCTTAGTCTTTAGTTGTTTGTTTTTGAGTCATATAGAGTCATAAAAAAATCCAAAAAAATTGAAAAATCGAAAAATGTCTTTGTTTAAGTTGTGCACTTTAATAGAAAATGATAGGAAACTAATTCTGGTTTTCAAATGAGTTGTGGTTTTTAAAACAAAGATGAATTTGGATAAACATTTGGTAACCCAATTAGCTGAGATAGTTTCCCTAAGTGTACTAATAGAAAGTTAATTGTCGTGAATCTCGTGGGTTGTCATCTTAGGAGAAATAGGAAGGCCTTAACTAAAAAACAATTAGGCACCATTATAGGCTTTTGAACTTAAATAGGTTAAGGGGTAGTGCCATTTTAGGAATTATAACACACTTCTTGTGAAAGAAGTGGCGCATCCGCAAATAATATGTCCACCGGGTATAGTACTGAAAAGCGCTCAAAGAAGCTGCTAAATAAAAGAGCTCAAAGAAGCCAATTCAAATGAAAAAAAAGAAAAAAAAAAGAAAAATATAAGGCAAGTGATCCAAGACCTCATGTGCTCTACCTCCGGGATAGCGACTTGGATACGACACCCCTGGGTGAGGTGATCTTGTTTTATGAAAAAAAAGAAGAAGAATAAACAGTCTATACCCACAAAATTCATCCATCAAAATCCACCCTAATATGGCACTAGTTCTTAGCTTAGTTAAGTTCTTTAGGTTATTTTGGTAGGAAAACCTTTGTGGTTTATCCGGTGCCTCGTCAAGCAACAATAATCGGGCTGACTTGTTTTTCCTCTGTGTGAGACCTCATAGATAAATGATTTAATTAAATTTAAATTAAACGTAAGGGGAAACTTAATTGACTAGTGTTAGGGTGTTTAATTAAACGCACCGTTGTTTATCTGAATTCGGTTCTTGTTTATGAAACTATGATGAAATGTTGAAGCTTTAATTAGTTGTGATTCTATGTGCATGCTTTTTCAGGGACGAAAAAGGTTAAGTGTGGGGATGTTTGATAGAGTACAAAATATACATATATCCCTAGTGTGTTTGTTAACGTTTTGTGTCGTTTCGGTAACGTTTATCTATCAATTTTGGCACAACTAACGTTTTTATGTTTCGTAGGTCCCATGTTGATAAAGAAACGGATAGATCGTGAAAAATCGAATCCGTAGGCGAAAACGGGGCGCGAAACGGAGTTACGAGCGGACCGGAACGCGAAACCGAAGAAAACGAACGAAACCGGAACAACGCGACACGGAGGAGGCTCACCACGCCACGCGGTGACAGGGGCAGCCCTGGCCGCGTGACGCGGCGTGTGGTGATGTTGGTCAAGTTCTGGTCGCGCTGCGCGGCCATGAATCCCTTGCGTCGCCGCGCGACGCGGTGACGCGTTTTCGGCAGTTTGTTTTGACGATTTTTGGCCCGGTTCGCTATATAAACAACTATTCTCTAACCCTAGCCTCTCATGCAACATTGGGGGACGAATTGAAGGCGATTTTCAGAGATTAGAGGCGGGTTTTGACATCAAGAAGACGAAACGAAGACAACGGATTCGTGCGGGTTCAAGGATCACTTCCTAGGCTTCTCGGGTTCATTCGTTCTTCGTTTTTCTTTATTTTGATCATGTTTATTATTATTAAACTTGTGTTTTTCATTATGAACATGCTTGGCTAGACTCGTTAAAACTACCTAGGCGTTATGTTGATTCGTTAACTTTGTTTTGAACTTGCGTTGGAATGATTTGGTTATGGTTTATGTTTAATTAAAGTTTGAACTCTTATAATTGTTTGATGCGTTTTATATGTTTGAATTGGTTGATTTGATATTATTAATCCATGTTTTCTTGGTGATCGTCTATGTCACATAATAGGATTCATTTAGTCATTAACGTGAGTTGTGATTATTATGGTTTAACTGCAGTACAACCATAGGATTAATAGTGTTAATGAAATTGGTAATAATGTATAGCCAACTTAGATATCCGTGAGGTGATAGGTTGTTAACAAGTCTTGGTTAGTCAATTTGCTAGGTTTAGGTTTTTGTGAAAATTCCGGCTTAGTGTTAATTATTAATCTTGCTTGTTAAATTAAATAATTGGGTTTAAATGGCTTTAAGGGTCGTATCGTGAGATAGATCTTTAGCGTGGGTCAATTAGGCATAATTTGATTAGATAACCGTGAGGAAATTTAATCCCGTAACCGGTGTGATAATAATTTAATTGTGATACTCTAGGTGTCTTCTCGAGAAGGGTCGAGGGTCTTAGTTAGCGTCACCTTTAAATGAATATTTTTTAGATCTCGGTTCCATAACCATTAGTCCAACGTGAGCGATAATTAAAGTTAACGATGATTCTAGCCTAGGTGGTTTGTTTTCTCTAATCTGTTTTAAATCCGTTTCTAAATCGTAACTTTCTATTTTTAGTAACTTTCTATTTTTAGCAAAACCCCCCTTTTTCAAATAAATCTTTTATTTAAGTCGTGTTTAGTTTCGTTGAGTCTTTTCTAGTTATTTAACGTAATATATAGAGTCTGTGGGTCGACACCCGGACTTACTTTAGCTATATTACATTCGACCGGTCCACTGCCGGTTGTGTGTGATTTAGTCGGTTCGTCTTGGTTTTATAAATATTAAAACTAGGTGTTTTTGTTTGTTTATTTTATATATATTTACACGCATCAGGATGTCTTGTCTAATTAATATGTCGAGAATGTTTGCAGGTGAAATAAATGTTGTTGAAAAGTCAACAGACGAGAAAATTAAGAAAAATTGCTCAAGTGTTATCATCGGGTGAAGATATCAGAAACAACTGTTCAGCCGGGTAATGAAGATACTGTTTAGCCGGGTAAAGTTGTTGTGTCTGATATGAGTCGGGTGATTGTGTGAAAAGAAGTGAAGCCGGGCAAAGATATTATGACTACTGTGATGCCGGGTAAAGAAGTGATGAGTTACCAGCCGGGTAATGAACAAGTCACTATTGTGCCGGGTGAAGGAGTCATTGATATCTGTCGGGTGACAAGTTGTGTTACTATACTGCCGGGTAATGAAGTGTTGATACTGTACAGCCGGGTAAAAGAAAGAAGTCTCTTATCTTGCCGTGTAAGTGATGAACATTGTGTAGCCGGGTGAAAGTAGAACAACTGTGTTGCCGGGTGATGAAGTAAAGCGAGTAGGATGATGAAGAAGATCACTGTGTTGCCGGGCGATGAAGGAAAGCAAGCCGGGTGATAAAGTAGATCACTATGTAGCCGGGTAATGAACAATAAGTCATTATGCAAGCCGGGTGATGAAGAAGACTACTATGTAGCCGGGTGATGAGTAAAATCAAAACAGGTGTAGTTGTTCCTAACCTTTACCCGTCTCTACAGTGACTTACCCGTCTCTACAGTGATTGACCCGTCAAGTGTTTTTACATGTTTTTGTGATGACCCGTCTCATGTTGTGACCCGTCCCAAGTACTTGACCCGTCTCAACAGTGCATGACCCGTCAAGGCTTATTGGGCTTTTATGCTTACCCGTCCCATTTTGTTGACCCGTCACATTTTGTTTGACCTAATTCTTAAACCATATAAAAACCCGCCTCTTCACAACACTTGTCATTTTTCACAAAGTTTTTCAAGCAAAATCCCCTGTATCACAAATCGTTCATACCATTGTTCAATCGATTGTTCTGTAACAAGTGTGATTGATTGAATAAGGTATATTTTCAGTGATTCGACCTTGATAAACCTGCAAATCGATTGTTAAAATGAAAAATGATGATGAACAGTACTTGATCACTGAATCGACACTTTGATTTTGCGTGTTAGAACTGAAATCGAATGTTGTTTTAAGTGTAAAAACTGTCGATTATCAACAATCAATCATTAATTTGCATCAAAACTCCTTAAAATCAACAGAATCAACCAAAAATGTTCATAACTATCAAACCACCATTAATGACCTGTTGAATGTTCTTATGTTATAACTTCAAAATGATAAAATGTGTGTTAAACATTGACAAATCATTGTTAAAACTGAGCTTAACATGTTAAACAACCTCATCATACAGATGTCAAATTTGTGTTCTTAAGTGAGAAACTGTTAAATTGTGAAATGTTATATGATCATTAAAATTCAAAGTTGTTTTGATCAAAATGATGAAAATCAGATTGTTAGATCAATTTAAGAGTTAATATGATTATGTGAATGTTTTACTTTATAACTTTTTGTTCAAACACTTATGCAAATTTGAAAATTATTAATGAAGAATCTAACATATTTGTCTTGTTTTTGTTTTAAACAGATGGAGAATTTGAAGTTTGAGCCTAAGCACAATTTAGTTGCTTGTTTAGATGAGTCTATTCCAGAGACTGAAGGATATAGAGATATGATGAGATTTATCAAGAGAACCAAGTATGTCTATGCCATGTGTGCAAAGCCAGTGATCTATGCAAGACTTATCAAAAGCTTTTGGAGAACAGCTGAAGTGGTAACTGGTGAAGATGGTGTGATTGTTGTTAGAGGGAACATCACCAAAGAGTTAGTATTGACTGTTTCTGAAGAAGCTATCAGAACAGCATTGAGGATTGATGAGGATGAGATAGGAGCCAATGATGAGTTGACTGTTGCTGAATGTCAAGCGTGTTTTGTAAATATGGGTCATCCTCCTGTATTTCCAAAGTCACAATTTGTTAGAGCAAGATTGGGGAAGAAGTGGAAGTTATTATGCTATGTGATACAACAATGCATGTCAAGAAGGAGTGCTGGTTTTGACAATTTTCCTTCTGACATCGCATCTCCAATTGTTGCTATTGCAGAGAACAAACCATTCAATATGTCGAAATGGATTATGAATGGGTTTGTGTTCAATCTTGTTAAGGGCAAAAGATTCAAGTTTCTCATGTATCCGAGATTCTTGCAGTTGATGATCAATGTTGCATATCCTATCATCAGAGAAGAAGGTGTTGCTGGAGGGATATTATATACTGAGGATATGAATGATTTATCATATCGAAAGATGAGTATAGGAAATGTGCCAAGTGTTGAATTATTTGTCTATATGAGGGATATAGCAAATAATGTGGAGGATATTGAGATTGTATATCATCACATATCTAATGGAGAGATAGTGAATCCACAGGACCTAATTGATGAGGTGCCTGATAACTTATTGGATGATGACGAGTATTTTGCTCGACATCCAGAAGAAGAAGAAGGAAATGAAGATGAAGAAGAGGATGATGGAAGTGATGGTGGTGATAGTGCAAGTAAGGATGATAGTGATGATGATAGTGGGAATGACGATGTTGATGATATTATAGAAGAAGAAGATGCTGAATCTGTTCCAGAGGAGGCAGAGAATGTTGAGGTTGTTGAACCAGTGGAATTTGAAACAGAAAATGTCGAAGTTATTGAACCAGCTGTGATTGAGGAACCTGTCGAGGTTGTGAAAGTTGCAGAAGAAAGTGTTATTGAAGTTCCTAAGGCTATCACAGTGCAGTATGTTAGATCACGAAGATCGAAACCCGTGATTGAGCCTATGTTGGTGGAGGAACCGAATGTTGTTGAAGGTGTTGATGTGCCTGAACAGATAGACATTGTTCAGATTGCACAAGAAGTAATGGCCGAAGTAGAGACTACTGCACAGGTAGTTGATGATACTGATGCTGGCATTACTGTTTCTGTTCCAGTTGACATACCCACCACATCATCTCCAACAGCTGAAAACATTGAACAACCTTTGGAGTCTTCACCAAAAGTTGATTCAAGTGTTGATGTGAATGAGGATAAAGTGAAAATTGTTGAGTTAGAAGATATGGTAGCAAAACTCTTGGATGCTAATGAACAGTTGAAAGCATCAAATGAAAGAAAGAAGAAAAGATTAGAAGAGTTTTAGGCCACTCATAATCAGAATCTTGAAACATTCAAAGCATTAGATTCTGATCATGTGAAGTTGAAGGCTAAGTATGGAAAATTGAAGGATGAGTATGAAAAGTTGAAGGATGAGCATGAAACTTTGAAAGATGACTATAAAGAGTTAAAAGCGGAATGCAATACTCTTGATGCTGAGAAGGAGATGTTAGAAAAACGGTTAGAAGAAACCAGATCAAAGAAGTCGAGTTCTACTTCAGATAAAGATTTTTCAGATGATGTAATGGAAGTGACTGAGCCTACTCAAGAAGTCAAAGTTTATTATACTAGAGCACGTGGTACGAAGAATGTGGGCATAAGGATTGAGTCACCAATTACTATTCCCGATGAAGCTGCTGATTCTGTCAATCCTGACAAAGCTGAGGGAAAAAGGAAGTTAGATGCTGTGCCCGAGATTACTGGTGAAGAAAGTTGTACTAAAAAGGCAAGAATGGAAGAAACAGTTCAGATTGAGCCGATTCAATCTGAATCTGTAACTGAAATTGAGGTGGCTAAAATGGCAAAGGTGGATGAAACTGTGAAAGAATCTGAGATTGATAAAACAGTTCAGATTGAACCGATTCAATCTGAATCTGTGGTAGTAGCTGAAGTGCCTGAAGTGGTTGAAGTGGTTGAAAATGCGCCAGAAAATGTGACTGAAGAAGCAATTCAATTTGAGCCGGTTCAAACTGAAACTGCACCAATGATTGAGGCACTGGATGATTTAGATGACATTGATTTCACAGAGTCTGAACCTGAGTTTGAGCCTGAACCTAATCCTGATGATGAGATTCCAGCTGATTTGCCTGAACGCTTTGCTTATCTTGAGAAAATGAAGTATAATCCAGTATATCTGAATGGGCTGACTGTGAGTCAAATTAATGAAGAGTATGAGAAATGTTTGACTGCACAAGACAAAGCAACTGCTGATGAGAAAGAATTTATTGTTGAGATGGGTGAGTGGACACCGTTACAAGAAAGCATGAATATTGATGATTTACCGCCACAAGAGCTTTACCATCAGAATCCAGAAGAAATGTCCAGCAGAAACATGCGAGAATGGTTGAGTTCGAGGAACTATCCATATAGAACTTTGAAGAAGTTGAAACATGAATCGCTGAAGAAAATTGTTGTAAGCTTTATGAAGACTAAGATGTACAATCGAATGTTCTATCTGGATTACAACAACCCGCAATATTATGAGCTGACAAAGAGATACAAAGTGCTCGAACCCAAAGAAATAACGGTGATGGCTTTACCAGAGGATGCGCACAAGAAGAGACAAGAGTTGATCGATATGTTTCCAAGTGAAGTCAAGTCATACAATATTCTTATGGACGTACGAGAATCATGGCATAAATCTGCCACAGCAGGTGATGTTGTGAGGTCACTGCTGAGCAAAGGACAGTCCGTTGCTAAACTACTTGATTCGATGATCGTACCGGAAAAGTCAAAGAAGGTGAAAATCATTGCATGGAAATATGACGAAGTATTCGATGCATTTTTGATAAAGAGAATTAATGGTTTATGCGATGTATACCATTATTACTCTAGCATTTTCAAGTTGGAAGTGCAAGACTTGAAGGAGTTGCACAAACTGAGGTTAATTAATCACACGCATGCTGAGCGTGGTGATAAATGTGCGATGCTACTTGATGCTGGGATAAGCCGATTGCCGAAATATTTGGAGTTTAGAGGACAACAAGAGGATAGTGCATATGTTCAATCGACGAAAAAGAGGAAACAAAAGAAGTTGGTGGTGCGTGACATGTACTTAGAAGAATTTCCTGATGAATATTTTGATAAAGTGACTGATCCGGGGTTGAAAGTGATAGATGGTACTCAAGCGACAAAGCCAATTCTTAAGTTTTTCTACAATCAGGAAACTTTTGAGCTAAAATTGGTACGAAACTTGGATGACTGGGATAAGGACATGATCACCTTATTTAGCACGTTCGAGCTGAAGTTGCTACATCCATCGTACATCGATCATCTGAGAACTTACAGAATGGAGAAGTGCAATGATAAAGTTGCTGAAGCTAATCGAAATTTGTTTATGGTGATGATTGAGGTGATTGCACCTGCGTCAGAGAAAATTCGACTAAGGAAGGCATTACTCAATGCTAACCTTGTGAAGGTTGATATTCCGGAGATAGAGTTTATGCGAGTGACTGCGAAGGGTACCTTAGAAGTGCAAGTCAAAGGGCGAGAACTTCCATATGAATTTTATGCTAATATTGATTTTGCAGGTTTAACTCTTGATAGTCTGAAACGCATGAATGCCTGTGACATCCTTACAAACAAGTCAAAACCAAGACAAGCAAAGATCGCGGAAAAGTTCAAGTCATGCATCGAGGAAGCACTAAAAGAACAAGAAGAATACAAAGGAAAAGAGTTGCTGAATGTTAAAGAAGAATCTGAAGATTGGTGAGAGATTGGAGCTGAAAAAGCTGAAGATGAAAACTGTTTGAAGATTTTTTGAAGATTCTGTTGAAGTCCAAAGATAAATCTTAGGGGGAGTACTGTTAGGGTTATTTCCAGTTTAAGATTTACTTTGTACTTGTTTTATACATTTTGTATAGTTTAGGGTTTATTTTGTTATTTTCCCTAAAATGTATTGTTGCATAAAGCATGTAGTAAGAGAATGTTAGAGAGAGAGTCCAGATCACATATTCACGTTAGAGAGAGAACTAAGTGTGTGTGATTACATTCTCCTGCATTTTGTACTACAATATTTGCTTTGATCATCAATACAAAGAGAATTATTTAGTAATGAATTGTGTTGCTGATTGAACTGTTTTTGTTTGTACGAATCATTCTGATCTTGTGAGCGATATCGATCCAATTGAACCTATCACTAATAATAGTTTGTTGGCTGTGAGTTTTTCATTATAACTCTGGTGCCTAGAGAATCTCACTCCTTTAGGCACACAAACTGTACCAGCCACGTTAAGTTAAAGAACTCACCGTATAAATTATGCGTAAACACGAGTATACCATTTCTTATCAGATTGTAAGTGCATTGTGTCTGTCTCATATTTTACCAGCATGCATTAATAAATTAACTACTTTTCATGCTGGTTTCGAAACAACAAAGAATTTACAAAAGGGTTTAAAATACAAATGTTTTCACCTTAGTTAGAATAACTGCTTCTAACTCTTAGGATTGGAAAACTTGGACAACACTTCTTCATACTCTCTAAACCTGTAAGATTTATGAGCATGATCCTTATGCACCTTGAAACTATACTGGTGGCTTAATCGGTGCCACTATAAATTACAAAGTTTGGTTCCTAGTTAGAATTAGGGCGCACGAGTCTTAGCTATTAATTATGTAAGGAGTGAGGTACTAGCTGGTCATCGTCAACATGGATAAATATATCTAATTTAAACATGGTTGATCAGTCCGTGTCTAGACTAGGGTCAAGATGTCTACCCCGACCCTAAGCCCAACAAAATATATACTAATAAACACAATTATTAACTAGACTTAAACTTAAACAAGAGTATACCTCTTAAACTATCTATGACAATGTGATGTAGAGTCTCCCTACTTGTGCTCTTAATCGTGCTTTAAAAACAACTACAAACAACACCCAATAGGGTACTGTGTTCTTTGGATTCTCTATACTAGAGCGTTCCCGTTAAAAGAATTTGATATCCATAATCTAACCTTAAGCTTCTATATATAGTAAGCAAGCAAGCAACTCGATTTAATTCACGCGTCGATGTGGGATTTAAAGTGACATGCTAGCCTGTTAGCTTAGTTATAATATTAGAATTAATTAATTCATCTATTTCATTCGTTTTTCTCGTATAACTTTTAAATTATAGCGTTCTATAAAGTTATAAGTATACCGCTAGGATGAACTGATCATTCTCCACGCGTCGACCTAAGTTTCGTTAAAAACCAAAAAAGTTCAAATATAATATAATTTTATTATTATAAGACGGTCTCATATAATAATAATTGCTCGTCTAAACATTTCGTATTTCTAGTAGCCATTTAATCCATATATTACTCGTTTGACAATATATATACTTTTTAATAAAAGAGGGTGTTGGAGGCATTTTCCCGCTCAAAATTAAGAATTTTTTCTTCTAAGCTATGTATGGAAAGAAATCGATAACTTTAAATTACCCACAAATTTCTCTTCTAAACTTTCAATCTACCTTATTTACATCCCTAATATAACTATGAAAACGAAAAACAAACTTAACAAATAACTCATCGCAATTTACGACCTAGACCAATGCATACCGACCAGTACGCTCGACCCGGTTAATGAGTGTCATCGTGAATTTTGTCTGATATCTATCATCTGGATTATTTGTATTTTTCTTATGTTTTTATATATTAATTGGTAGGATTAATAAGCCATTCATTTTAAAAGCTTTAATATTTAATTTTGGAATTAATAGTCCATTTGTAGTTTAAATCTATTGGTTCAATGCTCAAATTAGAGTTTTAATGCAATTTTTGTTTCTATTTTCATATATCATTCATGTAATGTGTAGGTTATTTTCAAATGCTATTTTTTTGTAATGTTTTATAATTGTGTTTTTTATGTTTCCACCCGTGTAACACATAAGGTTTGACAGTATTTGAATTATAATTGTCACACACACACACACATATATATATATATTTATATATACATATATATATATATATATTTATATATACATATATATATATATATATATATATATATTTATATATACCAATTACTTATAATTGACCACGAGATCGAGTGTGTTAACTTATAATTAAGATATGAAATTTCTATAGGTGTTATAGAAATGTCATAATGTTTAACACTCGCCATGAGCGTATTACAAAAGTTATGTCTAAAGACCCTATTCCTATGAGTATCAAATCATATATATCTCCTATGTGGAGAGCATCCATCTTTCGACTCTAGCTAAGCCTCCTAGCTAATGACCAAGGGCATTTCTTGTACCTGCATCACGAGCTAAAAGACGTCAATAACAACGTTGTTGGTGAGTCGAAAAAACAAATCATTCAATCATAAATCAGTTATGTGTGCTAATAAGTATAATCTGCAAACCAATCTTCACTAACGCCGCCTCACGACGTCCTGAAGTTAATGCATAATAATCGTATATGCCACTTCAGAATGGATAAGGTGTACATGACTAATCCTGTTATCTATCATCATCGAGTACCCAGGCGCAACAACGCAGTATCGCTACATCTACGGTACTGAGGCTACACCATTAGGTAGGCTACCATAGCGAGGCGATTGTGACATCTGCCCCAAACCCGAACCCGAATGCCCGACTCAAACCCGAAGTTATCTACATTAATGTATTCGTATTTATTTTCCTTTAAATGTAACCCTTTGTTATTATGGATATATATATATATATATATATATATAACGACTGAATTATTAACCAACGTATACTAATTAATTACTAGTTATAGTTATTAATATATAACGACTGAATTATTAACCAACGTATACTAATTAATTACTAGTTATAGTAAATCATATCCCCATATATATATATATATATTGTAATTTATAAAAGAGATTTAATAAAGAGAAAAACTATTAAAGTCTCAAAACAACCTTCCAACGTAAAAAACGAGTTAAAGATATAAAAACGTCACTTATATAAATGTTAAGTCTCAACTCGGAAAAGTTAGTTAGTTAATATAATTTATAAACTAACTTTGGGCCAAAACTGTAAATTTTGAAACTTAAATTAAAACTTATACTATCTATAAAATAATAATGAAACTAATAGGACCATACGTGTATAAATGTAAAATCAGCCCAAACCCCCCAACAAAAACCCGTGATTCCGGCAGTCCTATATCCAGCCATTTGGCCAGAATTTTCGCGTTTTCCGATGACCTTTTTATTGGCGTTTTAACTGTTTTAAAATCGATCGAACCTATATACAATGTTTAGGGATATGTTACGGACCTAGTATCATGCTAAAATCAACCGATAATCGTTCAAACCATGTTCAAATTTGCGTTTTACAAATCGGTAAAACCCACATATTCAATCAATCAAAACGCGAACTTTAAGCAAAATTAAATCAGCCAAAACGATCCATGCAATGAATTGAGTGAGTCATTGCCAATTAATTGATCTTTAATCAAGAAATCAATCACCAATTAATCCTCTAAACTCGAAACCAAAACCCATAAATGTTCTTCTTTCTGCTCAACAGAACTAAATTCCATCAAACCACATTCTCTCCATAACCCGAAATAGCTCCTTGCAATCTCCATTCCGAGCAAAATCCATCGAAGTTCTATAAGTAATCCAAACTTTGCTCGACTCTGTTTCATCTTCAATCATCAACTAAACATCAAATTAACTCAAAATTGTTTTAAGGCTTTCAATGTTGCATCCCAAGGAGTGTTTCTGTAAGAGGAATTGAACTATAACAACCTCTACACACCATTTTGACCTCACATCCAGCCGTCTCTGCTCTTTTCCATTCTTCATCTTAATTCGTTCGAAAGCAAGTAAGTTTTTTATGTTGAAATGATCCTTATCTTGCCCTGATTAAAAGCCCTCAATCTATTCTTCGATTCATTGTTCCATTGTGATTGAATTTGTGGATTTGTAATCTAGGGTTCAAAGGAAAATGGGGTTTTTATTTGCAACACCTTAAAACTAATTAAAACCCATTTTAAATATAAAAATCCCCACTTGGTGCGGCTGGTTAAGTTGTGTGACCTTAAGCAGAGGGTCCCTTGTTCGAAACCAGGGACTTGCAGTTATGTTATATTTTTTTGTTCAAGCTTTGTGTTAACCATGGACCATTTATATTAAACTTAATACTTATACCATGTGAAATATTTGATAGAAATGCAAAGATTTTATAAAACATAGGCAAAATATGATATCATCAAATTTAGAATTATCAATATTTATTAATACAAACATGATGATATGTTTAAAGATGTATTTTTATATTTTTATCAAACATATACAAAATTATATAAATAATAGGTTGAAAGAAATGGGTTTATGGATTTTTATATATATTACAATTTATCACATATAATGTATTTTAAAATATATAAAGTACTCGTTGGCACTATTGTTAAAAAAATGAATTAATCGAAATGCTATTCTTTATCAAAAATGCCATTATTATTTCCCGTCGTAACGATCAAATAAATTTATGTATTTTTAATCGTTTTACCAAAAACCCTTAATCTCCAATCCGAGACCCTAGAATCACAATCTTCCTTAAGTTTTCTATTGTTTCTATTCTAGTTTTCTATATTATATGTTTTCTAAGTTAGGATTCTTATCACTTAGGTAATTCCGGTATTTAGGAAGTCCTCGGTTCTATCTAAGTGGTTGCTATCTTATTTCATACTTGTATTTGAGGTGAGTAATCTCACTCCCCTTTTTTACTTTTTGTTGGTCCCACTAACACCTTGAATCAGTAATTTATGAAGATTTTGGATCAAAAGGACATAAAATGGATGAATATATGATGAACACTTGATGAACACAATGAAAACCCTTAATTTGATCTTAACTTGATTGCATCAGATATTACAAAGTGGAAAACCCCAATCAATGACTCATTCAAGCCTCTAAAACCTAATTGCCATTTACTATTTATAGCCTAATGACACTTTGGACTAATGACAATTAGGACCCTAGACTTAGACTAAAACATGACAAATGGAAATAATACAAATAAACCCTAACGTTTAGTCTAATATATATTTTGTCATTAAGACAAAATATATATATTACATAAAATACTTAAATGACGAAACTGATTAAATATATTTTGTTGACACAAAATATATTTATTAACAACTAAACTCCGTCGCCTTCAACGTCTTGTCTCTAATCTTCGTCCCGAACGCGTCGTCTTGACTTTTGCGTTGACTTTGACCGTAGATGTTGACTTTTGTTGACTTTGACTGTGTTGATAATATTAGACTACAATTCAGGTCCAACAATACTCCCCATGGTCTATTATTATCAACGTCTTGCATCGTTTTTAGCACCGATAAGTCTAATACAGTTGGATCTTCAATTTGGTAAGCTTCACTCTTAATTTCTAATCCAACAAAACTCCCTCAAGACTAATGCTTGCCAAATTATGTTGCTGAAGATCCTTAATCTCACAAGCTCCCCCATGTTGTATGCTCCCCCATTTTGCGTGCATCATTTCGTAAAATCAGGAACGGCTTTCCAACTATTTTTTTCTTGAGTGCTTCAGAAGATGTAGGAGGAGGATTCCTAGCTCGGTATCTTCTGCAAACTTTGAGGAACAGGTTCTCTGGTCAGGTGCTTTGCTCAACTGATGATCGGCAATCACTTGCAGCAAATATCTGTAACACAATCACAAACAAAAATCTCGAGATTTCTCATTAGATCATTTCATTAAACAAAATAAACCCGTGTTTATTTGTGTATGAAAACAAACGAACCCGTGTCCGTTTGTGTGTGCAATTTCCCGTGAAATGCATGTGAAAATGATAACATTTTAATAGCATAATATGGAAGACTTGAAAATAATTTGAAATTAAAAATCTTTTTGGATTTTATTTTTTTAATTAAAAATTAAAAATTCGGAAATGAGAGGACGAGTCCGACAAGATCACAAATATTTTAGACAAAGAGAACACATCCCATAAGGTACATACGACCAACAAGACTCAAGAACCAAAAAATAAAAAAAATGATAATAAACGAAATTTTCATGAAGGAATCAGATTATGCGTTTCAAGCGACCATCCGTAGAAACAAAGACTTGGCTAGATTGTCAATATGTTTGTCCATTTAAACCCATGCCTTGTTCCTTTCAACAGACAATCTGTGATGGTCTTATCATGTTTTAGGTTCGATTTGATGAAACTCATGCAACTCGGTTCCTACAGACATCTAGGTAAAAAGAACTTGTCCTATCATCAGGGTTTATTGAGCAATATGATTGACTTTGCTTGAATTTCTTGAATCAATTTTTGAATATTGATCAATTTATGAGTCACTTTTGACTTTCTGCATTTTGCATATTTGGGAGTGGAGCTTGTCAACAATGATTCTTTTGAACACATTGCGACTTATTATTTGGGAAACTCAAATGATTAGAGCTCCAGGTCTATACCGACGTATAATAGAGGAGATAAACATTTGAGCAAGCTCGGTGAATCTTCAGGTCTATACCGACGTATAACAGAGAAGATCCACAAACTCCAGGTCAATACTTCCGTATAGCAGAGGAGTTAAGCACTTTGACTCAATACTTTCTGAGGAGTTAACAAGTAACTCACTCAGAGGCTTTTCTGAAGAGCAACACTAGCAGCTTTTTATTTTGTTTTGCAAACTAGAAACTCAACTCAGGGCTAGGGTGAGGGTGATTTGGGATGTTTTGGGAAAATCAAAGCAAAGATTTGACACTCTCAACCCATTTCTGACAAGGACTTGTAACTTTGTGCAGACCAATCATGTCAAGGAGATAATCCTCATTTCCGAGTTCTTGAACTTAGTTTGATCACAGAATTGCTGTCTAATTGTATTCGGGCTGAGCCTATTGACACATCATAACACAAATCAAAGTCCTCCTTTAGGTGCTTTCCATACAAACCTGAAACCCGTAAAAGGACACAAAATATTTACACAAGGAGAATTCTTGACAAGGATATTCAGTTCATTTTCGTTTGAGATATTACTCCCCCAAAATTTCTATTTCAGCATAAAATTGAAATTTTTAAAGACACAAGAGCGACCTCAAAAGGATGTGAAAACTTGATCAAAAATACAAGTAAAAATGTTAGGCTCCCCCTATTTTTTTTTTATTTTTTTTAACTTTCTACAATAAATAAAACAGAAATTACCAAAGAAACGCCTTCCATATTACTCTATCAAAAGATTATAATTGAGTTATCAAGAAAAATGCAGTGCTTGTGAAAATATATATGTGAAGAACAGAGAAAAATCCAGACTGTGGATAAGATACCAGAACCATAACCTGTTTGTTCCGCCTCAAATTTAAATAAGGAACATTCTCTGTCAGTAAACCGGATTACTAACAGTCCTCCTGAAATGTTCCTACACTCATCAACAGATTAGTTAGAAAGGGGAACCCAGGCCATCGTAGTCCTGGGTGTTCCTTTTTCATCAGTGTAAGACACCTGTCTATGCACACAACCTGTTCTTGTATCTATTCCCATTTCCTCTTTTCTTTTAATTTGCCAAATTTTTTTAGATTCAAACATTTTCGATTTTTGCATTTTTCTATTTGAAAGAGTAAATTTGGAAATCATTTTCTGTTTAAGCCCCGAGGAAAAAGAATTTTGTTTTGGTGATGTTGTCACATTCATCTTTGAATCATGTGAAACCGGCTTCACATGAGAAGGTAGGGATGGAATGTTCGTCATCCGACCCTTCAAAGATGTATGATTATTAACTTGAAATTCAAATAAACAAACCTGTTTACCTTTACCACGTGGAGGATTCTTTCTAGACACTGATCCGGAGAAGCAAACCTGTTTGCCTTTACCGTCCGAAACATGTCCTTTTGGGCATTTCTTGAGCACGTGATCACCTTTTCCACACTTGAAACAAGCCTTGAATGGCTTTTGATGCTTGACTGGCTCGTGTGAAGCAGTTGAGGGTGGAGGTTTCTTCGAGCTTGATGCAACTTGTTGGAAGACTTGTGGCTTCTTATGTTGAGCAGTGAAAGAGGAACAAACCTGTGGCTTCTTTTGTTGAGTTGTGGTTTGTCGGATGGGAGATGAGATCTTCACTTGCTTGTTCTCAAGTCTTTTAAAAACTTGAGATAGGATGGGCAGAGGTGAAGGCTTTTTCTTTTGAGCTTTTGATCGATGGCTTGCCTGTTTTGCAGCTGGGACTGAGATCCGGATTTGTCTTGATTCAGATTTTGGAAGCATTTCAGATTAGAGAGTTACAGATGACATCTTGATCTTTGAATCTCCATGACTCTCTTTTGTCTTTGATTCATCATCTGAACTTGTCCAGTCTTCAATGATTACCTCTGCTTCCAACGGATCTTGATTGATGGGAATTGAGTGTGTTGATGTGATCGGAGCTTGATGATTAGGTGATTCCTGGATTAACTCTTCCTTCTCATTCCTGACAGGCTCAAACGTAGGAATTTCACCTGCTTTAAACTTATCAAAGAAATTAGAAGTAACAACCGTTACAGGATTAGAAACAACCTGAACTGAGCAATCATTAGCTTGACTGTCAGTACCCGTTTTACTATATCCCATACCAGTCGAAGAATCATAATCATCTCGCACCTCCTTCAAATTAACTCCCTTTAGACCTGCATGCAAACTGTTAGATTCATTCTGTATAATCTCTTGAATAAACTCATTTGATGGATGAGGAATTGGTGTTGGAGAATAACAGAAGGTACTAGGTGGGGGATACGTATATGCATCATTGTTATAACCCAAACCTGTCTTAACTCTGGCCCCCCGTTGTTTCTTACAGAGTTCCTCCCTTTTCATACCAGAAATTGTCCATTGTTCCAGTTTGTTTTTAACTTTTCTGGTCTCAAATTCAGCAAGAGTGACTTGTTCTGTCAAATAATTTATTTCACAGTTCTTTTCCAAAAGAGTTCTTTTTAAACGTTCATTTTCTTTTAAAGCTTCTCTCAATTTGACAAAATATTTTGATTCATTCACTTTAAGCTCTTTGTTAGTTCTCTTTAATTCGTTTTCATTTGACATTAACAATTTATTAGCTTTGTATATGCCAATTAAACGAATTTTGCATGCAGATGAACACATATCTTCAATAACTTCATAAGGAAGACCAATTACCAGTTTTTCTGCAGCAAGGGCACGATCGCACTGGCAGTAAGGAGTGTTCATCTTGTACTCATTCACAGCTTCAAGCTTGGCCTTTTCAATCACAGCTTCCATGTTAAGCTTTGGTTCTTCAGCATTCTTCTCCTCAAGATCAACAGTAGCAAAAACCCTCATTTCTTTCTTGTCATCAGCTTCACAAACCAACCCAGACTGAATTATCTCTTCCTGTCCCAGATGCCCTTGAACAATAACATCTGTTTGAACTTCAGTTTTTACACCAGCTTCACAATCCATACCATCTCGAACTTCTTCATCCCTTACCACTTTTAACTCATCAGCAACCTCATCAGATTTTTCACCATCGTCACCATAAAATTCTTTGAAAGGATCGAAGCAATCAATATAGTTATCATCATGAGCAGACTCTTCAACAATTTCAGCAATTAAAGCATGATTGATTTCTTCCTTTTCTTTCAGCATCTCTTCATTCTTTAAAACTGCAAAATTATCAAACCGGCTTTGTGCCATTGTGAGATCATCAGATTCGAAGGATTGAAAAAGTTCTGCATAAGTCATTTTTTTTAATCGAAAACCCGTTTAAAATTTGGCCTAAAAATGAATTTTAGAAAGTCCCGGCCACAAGGCGTTTCATTTAAAATTTGACGAACACACGAACAAATATGGTTCAAAAAATTTAAAGTGTTAACTCCCGACCAAAAAACAATACCAACCAACTCCAACAAAAATGACCCAAAATTTAAAGCATTAACTCCCGGCCAAATTTACTCGGCTCAACTGAAAAATTAAAAAAAATTTAAAGGATCATTGTCATTTTATTAAATGCTCATAAACAAACTCTCTTAAAGTCAAATGACGATTCACAAGTAGGAGCCCAAATTAGAAATCGGATTGCAGCCCACAATCTTTAGATTTCTTCACCTAAACAACCCAAACCTTTTTTTTGTTGATACAGCCGTTGCACTGCTCAAATAACCACACCAAACCTTATCTTATCATATTGACACTTCTCTCTTCACTAAACATGAACTCTCATTCTCTCACTTTTTCTTTCTCTGCAACAAACACAACTTCACAATATCAACAACTCATCATCAACACTTCTCTTTCTCTCTAACCTAACACACACACACAACATAACATCATCACAACACTAACAACAACAACACACACACAAACTCAACTAAACAACATCAACACATGATACATCGATCTACTGGCAAACACACACCAGCCAACATTAATCAATTCTCTGTCGAACTCACACACACACAAACTAAAAGTCGAACTTCTGCTGCTTTCTTTTTGTTAACAATGGCTGCAATAACACAAAAAAATACAGATCTGCTTCTTCATTTTGTATACTCGTAGTAGACAACAACAACAAACACAACATCCATCAGCTGCTGCTCATCTTTTTTCTTGTTTGTTCTTTATGAACATACACAAATCTGCAGCAGCTTCTCGCTCTTCTTCTGGTTAACTTGACAGACGAACACAGCAAAAACACTTTTTCTTGTTTGTTCTTCTGGTTATGGTTATGTGTACGGTAATGTTTGTTGTGGATGTTGTTATGGTTAATAAGAAATGAAGGTAGGGTATGGATATGATGATGTGGTGGTTATAGTGGCCTACGGATCTGGAAATGTTGTGTATTTTTTTTTTAATGATGTCGATTTTATGGTAGAAAGTGAATGTGGTTGAGGTTGTGTTATAGATCTGATGGTTTTAGTTATGGTTGGTTGCGGTTTGGTTTGGTTTGGTGGGTATGGTTAAGATATATATGTAAAATGGTTTGATGTTGGGTTGTATAAAGGTTGTGTTTTGCTTGTTGGTGCAAGAATAGTGTCAAGAATCTATAGGTTCGCCGGCTTACAAAGTGTCGGGCGAACTTATAGGTTCGCTGAGCACAACGAGCGAATTTAAGCAAATGTTCGGCATAGATTCGCCCAGAATTTAAGCAAATGTTCGGCATAGATTCGCCCAGAATTTTGAACTTTCGTTCAGGTATTAACTAGTTTCGCTGATCTTACAGATTTGAAGAACACCAAGAACACACACACTGTGTGTGAGAGAAAATCTCAGATCTGCACTTTTTCTTCTGATTTCTTATAAATTTTGAAGTGGAAATGATGTTTTTGCTGATTATTAGTGAAGATCTACCACGAAATGTTGTAGATCTGAGATTCTGAGGATTTTAATGAAGATTTAAAAACTCAGATCTGGTTTCTCTCTCTAGAAACCCACCAGATCTACTTTCTCTCTCTACAATTTTATTCACAAATCTTCAGAATCAGTAACTAATCTTCATAAACATGATTAAATTGGATCTCTCTTAGGCTCTGTTACCAATTGTTGGTCTCATTAACACCTTGAATCAGTAATTTATGAAGATTTTGGATCAAAAGGACATAAAATGGATGAATATATGATGAACACTTGATGAACACAATGAAACCCCTTAATTTGATCTTAACTTGATTGCATAAGATATTACAAAGTGGAAAACCCCAATCAATGACTCATTCAAGCCTTTAAAACCTAATTGCCATTTACTATTTATAGCCTAATGACACTTTGGACTAATGACAATTAGGACCCTAGACTTAGACTAAAACATGACAAATGGAAATGATACAAATAAACCCTAACGTTTAGTCTAATATATATTTTGTTATTAAGACAAAATATATATATTACATAAAATACTTAAATGACGAAACTGATGAAATATATTTTTTTGACACAAAATATATTTATTAACAACTAAACTCCGTCGCCTTCAACGTCTTGTCTCTAATCTTCGTCCCGAACGCGTCGTCTTGACTTTTGCGTTGACTTTGACCGTAGATGTTGACTTTTGTTGACTTTGACTGTGTTGATAATATTAGACTACAATTCAGGTCCAACAATACTCCCCCATAGTCTATTATTATCAACGTCTTGCATCGTGTTTAGCACCAATAAGTCTAATACAGTTGGATCTTTAATTTGGTAAGCTTCACTCTTAATTTCTAATCCAACAAAACTCCCCCAAGACTGATGCTTGCCAAATTATGTTGCTGTAGATCCTTAATCTCACAAGCTCCCCCATGTTGTATGCTCCCCCATTTTGCGTGCATCATTTCGTAAAATCAGGAACGGCTTTCCAACTATTTTTTTCTTGAGTGCTTCAGAAGATGTGAGGATTCCTAGCTCGGTATCTTCTGCAAACTTTGAGGAACAGGTTCTCTGGTCAGGTGCTTTGCTCAACTGATGATCGGCAATCACTTGCAAACTTTGAGGAACAGGACCTGAATTGTAGTCTAATATTATCAACACAGTCAAAGTCAACACTTTTATATTTTGGGCTGAAATATGTGTTCTATTACTATCCATGTTTTCCATTTTCCAATTTGTTTTCTAAAAGAGATCATAAAATGTGTTAGTCTTGACTCACGACAAGATACACTCTTATGTGGTAGATTAAAGTAGCATATTACTTTGTAATTTCCACTGGTACAATGTTAGCGCTAATGGTCAAACAAACCCACCTACACTTTACAACATCGATAGGTGATTTAAACCCGGCGATTCTTTGGTTGATTCTATAGTTTGGTTACTAGTTACTATACTGTGATGCTTGTTGCGATGCTATTATGTCCCTTCAATGCTAAAACAATTTTTTTGATAACTTACACATCGAGACGGTTAATTGACAGTTATCACTAATTGTAACATGAGTGGTTTCTCATGACTTGTTGCTAAAGATTACCCTACCTGGTCTGTGGTTGTTGTTTCTATGTGTTTATATGGTAATGGTTGAGTAATATGATGAAATTGCTATAAACATAAGTTTGCGCAACATATTTTGATGATCTCGGATTTCTATACTATTATTTACCAATTGTGGTTTGCTCACTAGCTTTTATAGCTAACTTTATTTTTACATATTTCAGGTGGTGTTTGTTAGTGTTTGTTGCTTTTGCCAAGACATAAGATTGCCTTGGACCTAGTTAAAAATAATAAAAACAATTGCATTTACTGTTTCGGTTTTATTACTTTTGTCGTTTCTATTTAAGACTCATGTCCCAAACTTACTATATCATTATTAAACTTAATAAATAAATGCCATGTGCTTTGTTTACTATTGATATCCAATTTCTATGACAACCCGGTGTTTCCGCCGCCGGATGGGGTGTCACAGTTTGGTATCAGATCCATGGTTATAGGGAACTAGGATAGAGTATTAGAAACTCTTCTAGAACTTATTTCCCTATTCCTTTTTTATGAACTTTTCTATGCGTTTCTTGATCTTATTTCTTAACCGATTTCACGAAGGAGCTACTATAGGCACGTCTCTATGATTATGATCTTTCTTTTTGTGGAATCTCGTCATCGCCTTAAGTAACTTTGAAACGTGGGAACGTGTGCAAACCGGAAGGGGAACGCCTCTATCACGGACATCCTGTCTAAGGCAAAGCATTTCGTATAAATCTCTTTAAGAGATCTGTATGCTTACCTCGGGATGGATGAGATGAGTGTGAGTGTGTGACCCTATAGGCTAAAGCACGCCTTCTCGAATACGTTGAAAACGAACTTAACACTTAAATAAGTCTTAAGTGTCCAAAACCAAGACACATTCCTAAGCCTTCAAATTATATTTAACTATGGATTCTATTACTACCATTTTCTATGACTTCAAATTAGTTAAGTGGGTTTCTATATTATCTCAACTGTTATTCCAAGTTTGCTTATTTACATTTCAATGATTTCCAAATGATTACTATGTCATGTGTTCTAAAAATTATGTGAAATTCAAAGTACAATTATCCTTTCTACTCAATCCAAAATTCCATTACAACTTATGTTAACCAAAAATTTTCTTATGTCACATGGAATCCTTTTTCTATCTTATCATGTAGAATGACAACAAGACACGAACGGCTCGCTAATACCATCGCGACCCAAATGTTCTAAATCAAAACTAAGATATATTGAATAACCTCAAATCAAATTATCAAAACTTCAAAACAAATGCCAAATACCAAATCTAAGGCATTCCTAATCTCAATTCAATTATCGAATTCCAAATTAAAGACTTAATTCATGATTCCTTAAAGCTCGTAACGGATTTACTAGTTTACTATGTCAGCGCATTCGTCTGATTTACGAATAGAACGTTTACCTCCAAAGTATCTCAACTTGATCTTAGTACTCAAATGTTATCGAAACTACTCATATACTCACAAGATTCTAATCCATCTTCTAATCCTCCATTTAATGATGCTATTGATGTGTGGCTAACACATCATGGTTTTGTTAATCGTTTTCATCTAATTTTCGGGTTGAATGCTTGTGTTTCGCTTAGTTTTTATATGTTTATTGAATGACACATGGATCTAAATTATATGTGTGTTATGTAGGTGTTTTGGTGCTTAAAAATGTGCAAATGATCTAAAGGAATGAAGTGGAGCACAAGAGAAGACTTGGAGTTAGAAGGCAAGAAAGAAAAAAAAAAGTTTCTGGTTGGAGGCCTTCTAGGCGATACGCGCAGGACAGGGGTCTATGATGCGCGTATCTCCTAGCACAGTATTACGGGATTTTTTTAGGGTTTTGCTATTTAAACACATTATAAACCCTAGTCATGGAGAGTTCTTTCCAGCCGTTTTAGAGCATAAAGAAGGGAGATTTTTGGTGATTCAAAGAGGTTGGAAGCAAGAGAGTGAAGCTTGGATCATCGAGACGCTAAACGATCGTTGTTTTGGGTTTTTAATCCTCTTGAACTCTTGTTTTAATTAACTTTTGATCATGTTTGCTTTAAACTCAGAATGTTTTGATGTTTTTGATATGATCATGAGTAGCTAAACTAGTATTACTACCTAGATGATGAACGGTTATTGATTGTGGAATTGGTTTCGGTTGTTTTTATGTGATGTTTTGAATTCTAGCATAAATTGTATGTTCTTGGTATGTTGAATGTGTATGGTTGTTAAAGTATTGATTTTTATTGTTTTACTAGTTCTTACTTGAATTGAGTGGTTGATGTGATCATATTGATTCTCGTAGCTAAGTCATTGACCTTGTGTTATTGATTTGTGTAATGAATTGCTAGACGTAGTGATCATTAGGATTGGTAAAACTTGAATTGAAACTTTAACAAACTACTTAACTTGGCTTGAAAAAGTAAGTTAGACAATTAATCTTGATAGTTAAATAATTAGGGTTTGAACGGTCCGAGAGGAGGTTTGCCTAATACGTGATTATCTTGTTAATTGTGTTCAATATTTCCTTTGCATGTTACCCCTTGCATGATAATGTATTGTGTCAGCTAGATCGAGAGGTTAGTTGTCATTTGGGTATGTTAGAATTGTTGAAAAGACCGAAAGGTGATTCAACCCAACCGATAGTTTAATTCGTTCCTTAAGTATTCTTATCGGTCACACCCGGAGAATGATCCGGGATCCTTTAGGTTTATTAAGGGTCGCATCTTTAGAAATTCGGTTTCATCACATTTGAATTAACCAAACCAAAGCCATAAGTCATAATCGGGATTCATCTAGGTGGTATTCTTTCCAATCTTGCAAGTTAATCAAAGTCTTCATTCGTTGTGTTCATCTTTAATTAATTTATTAGTTAAAATTTAATTTCTTGTTTTTAGGTTATTAGAAACCCCCCCATTAACTAATTCCTTTTTATTAAGTTTAGTTTCCGTTATTCGTAGTGTCTTTGGGTTCGATATCCGGTCTTCCGTAGACTATACTCCAGTCGATAGGTACACTTGCCTGTCTGCTAGGTCTAGTTTAGGGTTAATTGATTTTTAACTCGAGTGTCTAGATAGAGTCTTAGGTTAGTTATTTTTATAGACCGTTTTTAGCACATCAAGTTTTTGGCGCCGTTGCCGGGGACACTTGGCAATAGTGAAACTAGCTTTGATTAGGATTTGTTGGTATTTTAGAGTTCTTTTTATTAAGTTTTTAGTTTCCTAGAGTCAATTTTATATTTTTTTTAGTCTAGTTTCCGAGTCTAGCATCTAGTTTTTTTAGTTTATGCCACACACTCGCTCCCAAGGCCCATCTGAATATCCACCTTCCTTAGAGCCCGAGAGAGAGTTTCACGAAAGGATCCGTACGCTTATCGAATGTGCCATATTAGTTCCTCTTCCTATTGATACGATGGGTGACCAAAATCCTCGTCTTACGGTTCACCAGCAAGCCAGTGATGGTATTACAGGATCTCGATCTGCTATAACTCGCCCTGTTGTAGCCAACACCAACAACTGGCAGATTCCATCTTATGTGATGTCCACCATCACTTCTGCGGTCCAGTTCCATGGATTGGACGATGAGGATGCCACCGGGCATCTTTCTCGATTTGTTCGTATCTGCGATACGTTCAATATCACTGTTGTGACCGGAGATGCGGTATATCTCCGGTTGTTCCCATTCTCTCTATCTGGCCGAGCCTCTACTTGGTTAGATTCTCTTCCCCAGGATTCCATCACGACATGGGATGATCTTTAGTCCAAATTTCTGAAGAAGTATAACCCAGCGTCCAAAACTGCTCGTATGCGCGATCAAATACATTCTTTTCGCATGGATCCTGATGAGCGTTACTGTGATGCTTGGGAGCGTTTTCAAACACTCTTAAGTCATTGCCCCCAGCATGGTCTTACTCAATGGGCATTAGTTGAGAAGTTCTATAATGGACTGACCTACCGACTCAACGTATGTTCAACACATCTGCTGGAGGACATCTTATGGAGAGGAAGAGCGTGGCAGAGTGCACCGAAATGTTTGAGAGCTTTGCACTGGCTGAACAGCAGAGTCCACAAAGTAGGAATTCCATTCCTGCTGCTAGAGCTCCCACCTCGACCGCTCGAGGTGTTTATCAGGTCACTCCTGATGCTAGTGTGGCTGCTGCACTTGAGGCACTCCAAAGGGAGGTTAGAGAGCTTAAGATGAGTAGCAGTAGATGTGAGATTTGTAGAGGAGGCCACGACACTAGGGATTGTTTAGTGAATAGCCAAGAGCAGGTGAATTTGGCAGGAGGACAGAGCGTAGGAGGTAATGGTGCGTTTGGGGGACAAAACGCAGGATGGAAGGGTAACCCAAACTCTGATTGGAAATCGAGAGGTTTCCCGCCCCGTCAGAGTTTGTTTGATGGTGGTCCGGTAGGGTCTAGTTTGGGTGGTAGTGAATTTAAGGAGATTAAGGATATGATAATGACCCAAACTCAGCTGATATCTCAGATTGTGAATAGGGATAAGGAGACCCAGCTTAGATTGCAGGAGCATGATCTTTTACTGAAAAATCAACAAGCTGCATTTGTAGACCTGCAGAGGATGGTAGGAGATATGTCTAAGCAGTTAGAGGCAGCTCAGTCTAGTTCATCCTCTTATGGAAAGTGTAAGGCTAATGTTAGTGCTGTTACAACCCGTAGTGGTAGAGGAGCAGAGTTAGTGAAACCACAGGTTGAGGAGCCAATAGAGGAGGAGGTTGAGCTAGAGGTTCCTGTTAGTGTTGAAGAGAATAGGATACCGGTGAACCCTGAGCCGAGTAAGCTTAAGCATGAGAGAGTGAGGGAGAAGAAGAAAGGTAATAGATCTGATATGGATGAGGACTTTAGTAAGTGCCCATACCCTGAGCGTTTAACTCGACAGAAGTATTTTAGAGAGTATGGTCATTTCTTGGAGTTGTTTAAACAACTCAAAGTTAATCTCCCGTTCGTTGAGGTACTCCAGCATATGCCTAAATATGCTAAGTTTCTTAAGAATCTTCTTTCCAATAAGAAGAAACTGGAGGACCTCCCCAATGTCGTTCTGAACGAGGAATGTTCTGCTGTAGTGCAGAACAAACTACCAGAGAAATTGTCTGATCCGGGTGTTTTCACTCTCCCATGTATGTTTGGTAGTTCCTCAGTTCATCATGCTTTAGCTGATCTAGGTGCTAGTGTGAATTTAATGCCTTATTCATTGTATAAGCAGCTAGGCCTAGGAGATCTCGTTCCTACACGCATGACCATATCTTTAGCTGATCGTTCGATTAAGAAGCCACGAGGAGTAGTGGAAAATGTCTTGATTAAGATCAATAAGTTTGTTTTCCCCGTGGACTTTGTCATTTTAGATATGGAGGCAGACCATAGAGTCCCGATTATTTTAGGTCGTCCACTTTTGCGTACGGCTCGTGCTTTGATAGATGTGTTTGCTGGTAAAATAACACTGCAGGTAGGGGATGAGAGTGCTACGTTTAGGATTCCTGACCCAATGAGAGAGACGAATGAGTGGGATGACGAGTTATATGTGATTGGGTCGGATTTGGTGCTGAAAAATAAGTGTGGGTATCCTAGGAAGGATGTGGATGTTCCAAAGGAACCAGGATAGGATGTCGAGGGTTGAGTGTCTCAGGTGAGATCCTGAGTGTATAGTTTGTATAGTTACTTGCATGGTTTTTATTTACTTTTATTTGAGTGCTTTTTGTGTTGAGTTAGTCCGTCGTGTTTTGAGTCTTTTATTTTACACTTTGATGTCTGCTTGGGTATGTTTGTGTGTTTATTTTGCAGGTTTGGATCGATCCGTTCGTACTCAATCTCCATTCGGACGAGGATGATCCAAAATTTAATCTGAAGATTGTAAAGGGCATCCCAAGATTTCTGCTATTAGAGGACGATCGCGAATGAAATGCTATACGATCGTCGGGAACGAGACTTCTTGTGCAAAGCTACATTATTATCAGGGGAGTCTGTTCCTTATACTTTCTATCTTTAGTTTTTAGTATTTTAGTTCATTTGATGTGTTTTTATTTTGAGTCGTTTTTCGGGCCACATTAGGGACAATGTGTCGTTTAAGTGTGGGTATGGGAGACTATCGTCTAGTCTAGTTAGTTGAGTCAAATAGTGTCAGAAAATACAAAAAAAAAAAATTTAAAAATTTGAAAATGTTTTTGAAAAAGTGTTGCAATTAAATGGAAAATGATAGTAGAATTGGGAGTTGGTTTTCAAAGAAAACATTTTTTGTTGGTTTGAAAACAAGTGATTAGTCAAATGGTAATCAATCGGTGACCCAATTAGCTTTGAAAGGTTTTCTCTAAGTGTTATAAATATACCTAATTAAATCAAGATGTCTCGTGGGTTTTCATCTTAGGAGAAACATAAAGGCCTTAACTAAGAAACTTAGGCACCATTGTAGGCTTTAGAACTTACACTAGTTAAGGATAATTGCCATAATAGGATCTAATAGCACGCTTCTTGTGAATGAAGTGGCGCTCCGCATACAATGTCCATAGGGTATAGACTGAAAGTGCTCAAAGTAGCAACTCAAATAAAAGAGCTCAATGTAGCCAAATAAAAAAAAAGAAAAAAAAAAGCAAAAAGCAAAATAAAACAAGTGAGCCAAGACCTCATGTGCTCTACCTCTGGGATAGCGACTTGGAGCCGACACCCCTGGGTGAGGTGATCTTGTTTTAGAAAAAAAAATGAATAAAAACAGTCTATACCCGTAAGTATCATCCATCAAATAATCACCCTTATATGGCAATATTTCTTAACTAGGTTAAGTTCTTTAGGTTATTTTGGTAAGAAAAAAATCTATATGGTTTAATCTGTGCCTCGTAAAGAAACAATTAACAGGCTGAACTGTGGCTTCCTAAGTGTGAGACCCTGTAGATGAATTGATATCACTTAAACTAAAGCAAACATAAGGAGAGACCCGATTAGTTAGTGTTAGGGTTAGATGGAAACATTATCGATGATTACTCTGACTTGTTGCTTGTTTGAGAATTGCTTGAATTGTTTTCTTGTTGGAAACTAAATCCTGATTGTGATTCCATTTGCATACTTTTTCGAGGACGAAAAAAGGTTAAGTGTGGGTATTTTGATGTGTGGCTAACACATCATGGTTTTGTTAATCGTTTTCATCTAATTTTCGGGTTGAATGCTTGTGTTTCGCTTAGTTTTTATATGTTTATTGAATGACACATGGATCTAAATTATATGTGTGTTATGTAGGTGTTTTGGTGCTTAAAAATGTGCAAATGATCTAAAGGAATGAAGTGGAGCACAAGAGAAGACTTGGAGTTAGAAGGCAAGAAAGAAAAAAAAAAGTTTCTGGTTGGAGGCCTTCTAGGCGATACGCGCAGGACAGGGGTCTATGATGCGCGTATCTCCTAGCACAGTATTACGGGATTTTTTTAGGGTTTTGCTATTTAAACACATTATAAACCCTAGTCGTGGAGAGTTCTTTCCAGCCGTTTTAGAGCATAAAGAAGGGAGATTTTTGGTGATTCAAAGAGGTTGGAAGCAAGAGAGTGAAGCTTGGATCATCGAGACGCTAAACGATCGTTGTTTCGGGTTTTTAATCCTCTTGAACTCTTGTTTTAATTAACTTTTGATCATGTTTGCTTTAAACTCAGAATGTTTTGATGTTTTTGATATGATCATGAGTAGCTAAACTAGTATTACTACCTAGATGATGAACGGTTATTGATTGTGGAATTGGTTTCGGTTGTTTTTATGTGATGTTTTGAATTCTAGCATAAATTGCATGTTCTTGGTATGTTGAATGTGTATGGTTGTTAAAGTATTGATTTTTATTGTTTTACTAGTTCTTAGTTGAATTGAGTGGTTGATGTGATCATATTGATTCTCGTAGCTAAGTCATTGACCTTGTGTTATTGATTTGTGTAATGAATTGCTAGACGTAGTGATCATTAGGATTGGTAAAACTTGAATTGAAACTTTAACAAACTACTTAACTTGGCTTGAAAAAGTAAGTTAGACAATTAATCTTGATAGTTAAATAATTAGGGTTTGAACGGTCCGAGAGGAGGTTTGCCTAATACGTGATTATCTTGTTAATTGTGTTCAATATTTCCTTTGCATGTTACCCCTTGCATGATAATGTATTGTGTCAGCTAGATCGAGAGGTTAGTTGTCATTTGGGTATGTTAGAATTGTTGAAAAGACCGAAAGGTGATTCAACCCAACCGATAGTTTAATTCGTTCCTTAAGTATTCTTATCGGTCACACCCGGAGAATGATCCGGGATCCTTTAGGTTTATTAAGGGTCGCATCTTTAGAAATTCGGTTTCATCACATTTGAATTAACCAAACCAAAGCCATAAGTCATAATCGGGATTCATCTAGGTGGTATTCTTTCCAATCTTGCAAGTTAATCAAAGTCTTCATTCGTTGTGTTCATCTTTAATTAATTTATTAGTTAAAATTTAATTTCTTGTTTTTAGGTTATTAGAAACCCCCCCATCAACTAATTCCTTTTTATTAAGTTTAGTTTCCGTTATTCGTAGTGTCTTTGGGTTCGATATCCGGTCTTCCGTAGACTATACTCCAGTCGATAGGTACACTTGCCTGTCTGCTAGGTCTAGTTTAGGGTTAATTGGTTTTTAACTCGAGTGTCTAGATAGAGTCTTAGGTTAGTTATTTTTATAGACCGTTTTTAGCACATCAGCTATTCATAAATTCATTTTCCACAACTTAACGTAAACTCACTACACAACTATTCCTATGTTCATTGAACAAATATATTTCATTTGTATAAATGACCACTAATGAAATTCTATACTTCTCGTTTCTATAAACTCATCCAAACACAACATGTCTTATGTATAAACTCTCTACTTAAAACACCTTGTTTTATATGCGGTTTTCGTGAAAAGCTACCAACAACTGATTCTAAATGTTTTCCTTATTTTCCCCAAACAAAAATATATATAATATAAAAAAAGTGATAATAAATTTTGATAAATGATTTCTTTAAAAAGAGATTGGTTATTTTAACGATTACACAACGTTTCCACGTTTTCTCAAATATGATACAAAGACTTGCAATAAACGTCATGATTTATGTTTTCCAATATCGAATACTCGAAACTTAGACTGTGCCATTTACTTATTTTCAAATCAATCTCCTTATCTATGGTAAAGATAAAAGAAAATTTATTTTATAAATTCATCATTTAATTATTTAGTTTTTATAAAAAAAAAAAAACTTCACTTAGAGAACAACATCATCTCTTATAACTTTGTTTACTCCCGTAATCAATACACTTGGTTTACCTAAAAGATTTTGTTATATGAACTCTAACGTTTTAAAAATCGAAACCAATAGGAACAGAGTAATCTATAAATTGGAGCTATAAATTGGATTATCCATAACATCAAATATTCATGAAACTAATTTTTCTAAAAATCTTAATAAAGTAGATTATTTATGTACACCATCATTCAATGCTTATGAACTTGGCAATACCATGAACAATTGACATCTACATCGCACACACATGAAGTTGGTTTTCAAAAACTTATGTTGTTACAATTTTGGTACTCGAACTTGGCTATTTGTATCTATGAACCAAACTAATTATATGAGTAATGTCTACCTAATAGACTTAATTCTATAGAATCATCAATTTATTTATCATCTTAAAACTTTACTTCACAATAAGAAAATGCTATTGAGTATGATTTCGGAACCTATGTGTATCATCATCTTACCTAGAAATTTTTTTGTTCATTTGACTCGCACGTGATCGAATGAACTGTGCGGTCCATGCAAAAGCTAAAGTAAATACGGGTGCACACGAGATTATGAAAGTTGGTGCATGGAAACCATAGTAAGTTTTGTCATGTGTTTGAGAGCAATGCGACAAATGCGGTATGACAAGAGCATGGTGGATACGCCGCTGGTACGTCCTATATATAAATGCTTCCGTCATATTGTCAAATGAAGCGTTGTTGCGATCTGTGAAGTTTTGGGTTGTTCTAAAGATACTATTCATATAATAATACCTATCGTATCTCATCGAGTAAGATAAACTATATTCTAAGTTAACCTACAATAATAAATAATTACTATTTGAACCCATGAAGTGACCAGAAACAAAATCTTATCATATAGAAGTCAAAATTTAACAATTGTTTTCGCATGTTACCGTTTGTTATCATCATCATCATCCAATTCTCAAGTTGGTGTATTCTAATTCAAATCCTCGAGACTAATATATTCTTGTTCAAATCAAATAAGCTAAATAACGTAAGTACATTTATGATGGAAAGCGTAATTTTATGGTCAACTTGTAGAGTTGGACCACATTTAATCATTCTATTTTCACTAGACTTATTTACTCATTTTACTAATTGCGTCTAATTCGTTAAACTATACGTAAAGTTACTTTATTCGTTTCATCCGTTCTATTAATCATGATTATTTCTAATCTTCATTTAAATCTTCTAAATCTATTTACTTAAAACATTTTATTCGCACATGGAGAACTTTTCCATTTTTATATTGAGTAGCAAATGATTTTTAGTCGAATCTCCATAACAATTAATTCACTCGAACTCTCGTAATTCAAACAGAGTTAAATAGATGACTCTCAAGGATTCCAAAGCAAATTAAGAATAAGTAACTTCTTAATCTCGTTTAATTAAATGCAATTCACCGAACGACCATTAGAAATCATGGACCGTGAAGTTAAATAACTCAAATGATAGAGTTAAATAGATGACTCTCAAGGCTACCGATCGTTAAAGTTCGTTGGAACTCAAAACGTGTACCTAAATTTATGACAAAAAGAAAGCTAAATATCCACATCTTTTCGCTTTACCTTTTGTTTCGGTTAGATCAAATTTCGGGACGAAATTTCTATAAGGAGGGGAGACTGTGACATCTGCCCCAAACCTGAACCCGAATGTCCGACTCGAACCCGAAGTTATCTATGATTAATGTATTCGTATTTATTTTCCTTTAAATGTAATATGATGAGCATTACGTTATTTCTCGTCTTTAATATATAACAACTGAATTATTAACCAACGTATACTAATTTATTACTAGTTATAGTAAATCATATCCCTATGTATATATATATATATATATTGTATTTTATAAAGAGATTTAATAAAGATAAAAACTATTAAAGTCTCAAAACAACCTTCCAACGTAAAAAACGAGTTAAAGATATAAAAACGTTACTTATATAAAGTTAAGTCTAAACTCGGTTAAGTTAGTTAGTTAATATACTTTATAAACTAACTTTGGGTCAAAACTGTAAATTTTGAAACTTAAATTAAAACTTATACTGTTTATAAAATAATAATGAAACTAAAAGGACCATATGTGTAAATACGTAGAATCAGCCCAAAGCCCCCAACAAAAACCCATGATTTCGGCAGTCCTATTTCCGGCCATTTGGCCGGAATTTTCGCATTTTCCGATTACCTTTTTTTTGGCGTTTTAACTGTTTTAAAACCGATCGAACCTATATACAATGTTTAGGGATATGTGTCGGACCTAGTACCATGCTAAAATCAACCGATAATCATTCAAACCATGTTCAAATTTGTGTTTTACAAATCGGTTACAAAACCCACATATTCAATCAATCAAAACGCGAACTTTAAGAAAAATTAAATCATCCGAAACGATCCCTGCAATGAATTGATTGAGTCAATGCAAATTAATGGAACTTTAATCAAGAAATCAGTCACCAATTAATCCTCTAAACTCGAAACCAAAACCCATAATTGTTCTTCTTCTTTCTGCTCAACAAAACTAAATTCCATCAAACCACATTCTCTCCATAACTCGAAATAGCTCCTTGCAATCTCCATTCCGAGAAAAATCTATCGAAGTTCTGTAAGTAATCTAAACTTTGCTCGACTCTGTTTCATCTTCAATCATCAACTAAACATCAAATTAACTCAAAATTGTTTTAAGGCTTTCAATGTTGCATCCCAAGGAGTGTTTCTGTAAGAGGAATTGAATTATAACAACCTCCACACACCATTTTGACCTCACAGCCAACCGTCTACGCTCTTTGCCGTTCTTCGTCTCAATTCGTTCAAAAGCATGTAAGTATTTTATGTTGAAATGATCCTTATCTTGCCCTGATTAAAAGCTCTCAATCTATTCTTCGATTCATTGTTCCATTGTGATTCAATTTGTGGATTTGTAATCTAGGGTTGATAGGAAAATGGGGTTTTTATTTGTAACACCTTAAAGTAATTAAAACCCATTTTAAATAAAAAAAACCCACTTGGTGCCGCTGGTTAAGTTGTATGATCTTAAGCAGAAGGTCCCTGGTTCGAAACCAGGGACTTGCAATTATGTTTTAGTTTTTTGTTCAAGCCTTGTATTAACCATGGACCATTTATATTAAACTTAATACTTATACCATGTGAAATATTTGATAGAAATGCAAAGAATTTTTAAAACATAGGCAAAATATGATTTCATCTAAATTAGCATTATTAAAATTTATTAATACAAACATGATGATATGTTTAAAGATGCATTTTTATAAAACATATACAAAATTATATAAATAATAGGTTGAAAGAAATGGGTTTATGGATTTTTATATATATTACTGTTGGTCCCAATGAGCCTTTAAACACCAGATTTATGATGAACTTTGGATAAAAAGATGAAAAAATGGATGAATATATGATGAACAAATGAAGAACATAATGAAAAACCTTTGTTTGATCCAAAATTCTGCTTGACAATGATAAAACAACAGAAACTCTCAATCAATGGCTCCTCCAAGCCTACAAAACCCTAATTGCACTTTACTATTTATAGTAAATGCTTAATATGCTAATTACACTAATAGTCCCTATAGTTAGACTAATTAGGAAATAACAATTAAAAGGCTAAAACATGTCTAAAACTAGATTAAATATATTTTGTTGACACAAAATATATTTATTACATTAACGATCCTAGAAATAAAACAACTTCAACGTCTTGACTCGGTTCTTCGCCTCTAACTCGCCGTTTGACTTTTTACATTGACTTTGACCGGACGTTGACTTTTGTTGACTTTTGTTGACTTTGACTGTGTTGATAATATTAGACTAAACTTCATGTCCAACAATACTCCCCCATAGTCTATTATTATCAACGTCTTGCATCGTGATCAGCACCGATAAGTCAATACTGTTGGATCTTCAATTTGGTAAGCTTCAGTCTTAATTTCTGATCCAACAAAACTCCCCCAAGACTGATGCTTGGCAAATTTTGTTGCTGAAGATCCTTTATCTCACAAGCTCTCCCATATTGTATGCTCCCCCATTTAATGTGCTTCCCCATTTTCTGTCCATCATTTCGTAAAATCTGCAACGGCTTTCCAAACTATCTTTTCTTGAGTGCTTTAGAAGATGTAGGATGAGGATTCCTAGCTCAGTATCTTCTGTAAACTTTGAGGAACAGGTTCTTTGGTCAGGTGTTTTGCACAACTGATGATCGGCCATCAGTTGCAGCAAATATCTGTAACACAATCACAAACACAATCTTGAGATATCTCATTAGATCATTTCATTAAACAAAATAAACCCGTGTTTATTTGTGTATGAAAACAAGAGAATCTGTGTTCGTTTGTGTGTGCCATTTCCCGTGAAATGCATGTGAAAATGATAACATTTATAAACACATTTTTTTGTTTTTTTAATTAAAAATTAAAAAAATGAGAGGACGAGTTCGACAAGATCACAAATATTTTAGACAAAGAGAACACATCCCATAAGGTACACACGACCAACAAGACTCAAGAACCCAAATATAAAATAAGGATAATAAATGAAATTTTCATGAAGGAAATCAGATAATGCGAATTGAAATCCTAATTTTTTTTAATTTGAAATAATTTGAAATTAATTTTTTTTTGTTTTGTTTTTTTTTAAAAGACCGTCTTTAATTTTTTATTAAAAGGGGGGGGGGGATGTGAAGAGAAATCCTAATTTTTCAGTTAACCATCCTTTGAGTATGATCTTAAATTTGTTGAAAATTTCAGTTAATGTTCAAAACTGAAAGTTTTGGGGGAGTAATACTACAAATTTCATGATTGTGCTCTATCTCATGTAAATACTGTTTGTTTCTTGCAGAGTTCAGATATGGGTTGAAAGCGTTTGAAGGAGGGCGAAGATTTGTATACTGATATGTCAATAGGCTCAGCTTGAATGCAATTAGACAGCAACTCTATGATCAAACTAAATTCAATAAGAACTCGGTGATGAGGATTAATTTCACAGACATTTGTGTAACACCCCGATTTTTATGGTAAGACTTAATTACGTGCTTACGCATATCGGAATGTGCATTTAAGTAACTGTGTTTAAAATGGTGCATGACGTTTACGACATATGATTGTTAATGATGTAATTATGGGCCATTAAGGATGAAAGAATGAATTAGGCCCAAAATGGAAGTGGTTTAGTTAAGATACTTGCCTAAAATAGCCTAATTACCTAACTAAAGCCCAAGCCCACCTAAAACCCTACCCCATTATGGAAACCCTACTACTTAAACAACATTTTCCAGCCACCATTCACATTCTCCACCATCACAACACACACACACACACACACACAAAAACCCTTGTTTTTGAAAGATAAGGGCAAAGAAGAAGAAAACCAAGATTTTTGGTAAACCAATCGTTAATCTGAAGGAAAAAGGTGTTAAACAACTGGTAATCAAGGTAAGAATCATCCCCTAAAACATGTTTTCAAAACACAAAACAAATCTGGCCATTAATGGAGTTTTTAAGTTTTTCAAAAGTTTCAAAGAAATCAATAAAGGTTGCATTTTTATGGATAAAATCATGGAAAAAGCTTAGATTTGGTTATATAAATGATAAACCAAGGTTTTGGACGTAAAAAGTTTGAGATTTGGTTGCAAAACAAGGATTTTTGGCTGAAAAACGAGCTGTATCAGCGTTTTGCGACACTAGTGTTCTTGATGCGACACTAGTGTTCATCTTGCGACACTATGATGACTTGATTTTTGGACGTGTGTCGGGTGTGTTTGCAACAGTAGTTTAAGTCCCAACGAAAGTTGGGCAAGAGCCTTGTGACACTGCAAGTGGAGGTGCTGCTGAAGCAGCATGCGACACTGTGGCTCGCCTATGCGAAACTACTAGCGACACTACATGCAACACTACGTGCGACACTGCTTGCGACACTAAGTAAGAAATGACGATTTTTCATAATAATTTAAATGCAGATCGTGCACTAAAAACCACTACCTTAACCTGGACCAAACAAGCAAAGATCACTTAAGAATCAGGTGAGTTCTAGACCTCACTTTCGTTTCGTTTTAAATACTTTTGAGGCTAGCATGCATACCGAGATGTTTCCTGGACTGTTGGACTTTATTATGTGATGAACGAATGATTGAATACTTGTATATATATATAGAAATACATAAACGAACGTATTCCCTAGCGGAAGTCAAGCATCCTACTGGGGATCATATAAAACCAGTCAAGAATCCTACTGGGGATCATATAAAACCAGTCAAGCATCCTACTGGGGATCATATAAAACCAGTCAAGAATCCTACTGGGGATCATATAAAACCAGTCAAGCATCCTACTGGGGATCATATAAAACCAGTCAAGAATCCTACTGGGGATCATATAAAACCAGTCAAGCATCCTACTGGGGATCATATAAAACCAGTCAAGAATCCTACTGGGGATCATATAAAACCAGTTAAGAACCGCGGAATGGGTCTCTTATGACCAAAGAGGACACGACGATGACTTAATTCAAAGACAAAGATATTATGCTACATATTATACGAATGTGATGTCTAATACGATGATGCTATTTACGTGTATTACTTGAATGTTATGGAAAGTCTCTAAAGATGTTGTAAAACTAGAACTCACTCAGCGTAGCTGACTTTTGTATGCATGTTAGATTGACGTGCAGGTTTGAAGACTTAGGGAGCTGCTTGGCGAGAGCTAGGGACTTGTTGAAGACTGGCATTGAAGAATACACCTTTAAGATTAAATTTATCTTTTGTAATGTTTAAAAAGAAGTAGTTAAGACAGTTATGAAGATGTAATGATGTTTTCACATGTATTCCGCTACAAATTTTAGATTTTATTTAAATTATGGTTGTTTTTGTGCTTATGAATGCCAACTGTGGGGCTTGTCGAAAGACGGGCGTCACAATTTGGCCTGCACGAAGTAATAAGTTTTGACAAAAATGGGCTGAGAGTATTTGATTCGTGCTTGATTTTACCCAAATCCAAACCCCTTAACCGTAGCCCTGAATGACGCTTCTCGTTAGCTCTTCAGAATTTTATTTCGTGTTTATCTTCTCTGTTATGCGGAAGCATTGACCTGGAGTGATGATATTCTCTGTTATATGTAAATATAGACCTGAAGCTCTCATCAGCACGCTCAGATGATCATCTCCTCCGTTATATGTAAATATAGACCTGGAGCGCTCATCATCTGCAACCCACGTGTAAAGCTAAGCTCACAACGTTTCTACATCAAGATCGTTGTTTAACGCTTCATACATAAGAATATGCTCACAATGTAAAGCTAAGCTCACAACGTTTCTACATCAAGATCGTTGTTTGACGCTTCATACATAAGAATATGCTCACAATGTTTCTACATCAAGATCGTTGTTGATGCTCAAACCCAACTCCACTTCACCCCCAAATACATTCACCTTGATTATTAACTAATCTTGGTCTATGCCCACCCAAATTACATAATCTCGCTGAATAATCTAAACTCAATAAGCCATGATGTCAAAACGAGTTACTCTGTTGAATGTCTGTGGAAACCAAGTCACCGGAGTTTCTTCAAATCAAACCAAAACATGATAAGATCATCACAGGATTGTTTGTTGAACGGAACAAGGCATGGGTTTAAATGCACAAACATATTGACAATCTTTTCAAATCTATGTTCCTCCGGATGATTGCTCGAAACACGTTTTCTGATTTCCTCGTGATTCATTATACTTACCATCTTGTTTTCTCTTAAAATACGTATTACAAATGAGTCTTGGTATTGGATTTATCTCAAATGGATGTGCTCGACTTTATTTTAAAATATCTGTAATAATGATTAGACTTAACTTCAAATTTGTTTAAAAAATATTTTTTTTGTTTTAGGGTTTTTGCGAAACTATAGTTTCGTAATTTTGCGAAACTGTGTTCTATTATCAATCTTATTTGGGTTGTTTTGGGTCATAATCCACCTTCAAAATTACATTTCAAAACCCGAACATAAAACCCTTGTTTCTCAAAACCCAAATACATCATTTTGAAGTGTTTTTGCTTGCATTTGATCGGTAAGAATTGTGATTAAACATGTTTCGAACCTTCGTCTTCAATGTATTTGATTATTACGTTGATCTGATCTGTGTTTGATTCTTGTGACTGTTGGTTTTTTCCGTTTTACGATACTTCCTTTTCTTTTGCGATACTGAACGAAAGTTCATAAGGTGTTTGCGATACTACCCTGCTATGCTGTCCATGCACAATTGGTAGTGTCGGAAACACATTTGTTGCGATATAATAGTGTCGATGGCATGCGACACTGTTGTGTGGCAATTTTGCGAAACTATCTTCTGAATTTTATTTTTATTTTTTTATTTTATTATTATTTTGTTTCCTTTTTACTATCTTACTTTTATTTCTTTTCTATTTCTATTTCTCACTTTAGTTTAATTAATTAATTTACGTTTGTGTTTCAGGTTGATATGGAACGAAAGCCACCTCCGCCGATGAAGTTCGAACGTAGATCGAACGTGGTCGCTTATTTAAATGATAAGGACCCTAAAACTGTTGGTTTTCGTGATGCAATCTCATGGCTGAAGGCATCTCCGATATTCTATGCTGTTACTCATGACCCGGTAATGGATCAGCAGCACATCAGAGATTTCTGGAGTTCGGTGACCTAAACTTGAAAAAACAGCCTGGGGAGATTTTTGCTACTGTCATGGGGGAGCGTATTGCTTTTACTGCTGAGGATGTTGCTAGGATGTTGAAGACGGAGCGTGACGTCGGGTCACCGATGCTACTAAACATGACCGACGTGCACATCAGATTTATTGAGATGAGTTATGAAGGAACGGATTTCTTAGCTCGTCGAGAAATCAAGAAGTCGTTTCTGTAAAAAGAATGGAGGTTCATTGCCCATGTGATCATCGCTAGTTTAGATCACAGAAAAGAGGGAACAGATGGGTTGAACTTTGAGTGGGCATGAGCAATGCTAAATTTATGCAAGGGGAATAAAGCCAATATCCCACAAATGATATTTGATTATATGATTGAGAATATTCATTCCTCGAGGAAGGATAAGTGGTTGTTGTACCCGAGATTCGTAAAACATTTATTGATCATTTGAAGCCAAATTTTCCAAAACTTGGGGATGTTCTGGTACTGACACCAATGAACATGCGGATATTGGCCAACCGTGCTGCACCACGTTATGACTTCTCTGGAAAGATCACCTATCTTTTCAGAAACATGTATACTGACAAGAGATGGACTTACATTGAGAAACTGAAAGTCAATGAGGAGAAAAGGTTTGAGGAACTAAGGGAAGTGATTAAAGAAGATATTAAGAAAAGAAAGAAATATGTTAAAGAAAAATCTGTGACGTTTGAAGAAGAGATTGCTGAAATCGAAGCCGAATTGGCCAAGGGAAAAGGAAGAAGAAGCGAAAGGCTGTTGATCAATCACCCTCCCGCACTGACTCAGATACTGATGTAAAGAGAAGGAAGGCAGAAGGAAAAGGGCCGGTGGTTGACAAACATGTACCTGAAACGTTTAAAAGTAAGGGTGAAAAGAAGAGTGGTGCTGGATTTGATGAGGACGTGATTTGTAGGTTGAATACGTCGCTTGCAAATGAATTGAGCATGGTCAAGACAAAGCTGATGAACATGGAAGAGCGTGAAAGGCACCGAGAAGGTGAGATGGAAGACTTGAGGAAGATTGGAACAACTGAAACCGAGGCTGAGATCAACGATTTGGTGAACATATCGAAGTATCCGACTTTAAAGGAGATGGTACAAGCAGGGATTAGCCGAAAAGATTTTGGAGGTTTCAGTGCTGAAGGTGGAAGCGGAATCGCTAAAGAAACAGAAGTTGCTGATGACTTCTGTTTCGATGTTGAAACTGATTTGGGAGGTGATGAAGTAACAGTTGAAAAGGAAAAGACTGATGAGATGAAGAAGATGAAGACAGTTGGTGGACTATGATTCGGAGCCCGAATTTTACGAAACGGAAGAAAAGGAAATGGTGTGTGTTGCTCAGAGGATTGGGTAGAGAGTGACGTGATTGAGTTAGATAAATCCGACTAGTTCAAGAAGGAGGAGGAACCAGAAACCACCACTCCTCTATTTCAGAACATTGAAGCCCCGACCTCTAAAGAATCTAATAACAAGATTTTTAGCTGGAAGTTTAGTTTGGAGCTGAAGAAATTTATGACAAAGAGGAGAGGGGGCATGATCAATTATATCAGCAACCATAAACACTTCAAGACTTTCTCTAAATGGGTCTTGAGGCGGTTGGCTGTTTTACCATTGATAAATGAAGATCTTAGTGATCGTGCAAAGCTACTGCAAGAAGAGATTCAGGCAGGATTGAACGATAACTTTGAGACTTTCGGATAAAGTAAGCTTGAGCGAAAAAGATCGAAGAAAGATCTGGACTGGGTTACAGGAAAGGGAAAGATTGTGCTGAAGCTAAAGCCAATTAAAACTGTTCAACGACTGAGGGTTCCAGATCCTAGTCCATCCAGGTTGCAGCTAAAGCCAATTAAAAGATTGGTCCCAATCAGCTTTGAATCATGTAAAAAGGTGAAGAATTGGATCAAATTGATATAAAAATATGAAGAACAAGATGAACAATGAAGAACACACTAATAAAACCCCATTTGATCTATATTGATTTGCATCAGATATTGTTTACATGGAAAGACCCCAAATCTAGCTCATTCAAGCTCCTTAAACCTAATTGCCATTTACTATTTATAGCCTAATGATATTTTGGACTAATGACAATTAGGACCCTAGACTTAGACTAAAACATGACAAATGGAAATAATACAAATAAAACCCTTAATGTTTAGTCTAATATATATTTTGTCATAAAGTCAAAATATATATATTACATAAAATACTAAAATGACGAAAACGATTAAATATATTTTGTTGACACAAAATATATTTATTAACAATTAAACTCTGTCGCCTTCACCGTCTTGTCTCTAATCTTTGCCCCGAACGCGTCGTCTTGACTTTTGCGTTGACTTTGACCGTTGACTTGACTTTTGTTGACTTTGACCGTGTTGATAATATTAGACTAAACTTCAGGTCCAACAATACTCTCTCATAGTCAATTATTATCAACGTCTTGTATCGTGTTCAACACCGATAAGTCAATACTGTTGGATCTTCAATTTGGTAAGCTTCAGTCTTAAATTCAGATTCAACACCGACTGACTGGAGCTGAAGATGGTGACCCGACAGGTGAAGTACCTCCCTAGGGGGAGTATTGATAACCATATGTAGGGTGGTACTTCACCATGTTGTTATCTTTATTATAGCTTGTTTAACTTGTAATAGATTAGCCGTATTTGATTTCCGTTGTAATAGTTTAGCTTGTCTTATTTGTATTTTGTGGATTGTGATCTTACGACACTGCATGCGATACTGAGTATTGCATGCAGCTTGTCATAGTCTAGAGAGCAAGTAGTTTCGCAATTGCGAAACTACTTGCGATACTAGTTGTTGTATAAATAGTTGTTTAGGGTTATTTTGTACATAACTCTTGGGAACTTATTGAATACATTTGATCTTTTGGACTTGAGTTCGATTCTTAATAGTATTTTCAAGGATTTGTTTTGATTATATCATTCTTGCATCCAATCTATTCTACTTCATCTAATCTTTATCTTCTTAATCTAATTCTTAATGGGTTTTATGGGTTGTTTACCTTTTGATCAAATTCATAACCATTTTGTTGCTAGATCTAGTGGTATCAAAGGGTTTTGATCAGATCTAAATCATAATAGCACGATTTAACGATTATCTGGACCAACAATTACAAATTATGGTACACATATAATGTATTTTAAAATATATAAAGTACTCGTTGGCACTATTGTTAAAAAAATGAATTAATCGAAATGCTATTGTTTATCAAAAATGCCATTATTATTTCCCGTCGTAACGATCAAATAAATTTATGTATTTTTAATCGTTTTACCAAAAACCCTTAATCCCCAATCCGAGACCCTAGAATCGCAATCTCCCTTAAGTTTTCTATTGTTTCTATTCTAGTTTTCTATTATTTCTATTCTAGTTTTCTATATTATATGTTTTCTAAGTTAGGATTCTCATTACTTAGGTAATTCCGGTAACTGTAAAGTCCTCGGTTCTATCTTAGTGGTTGCTATATTATTTCGTACTTGTATTTGAGGTGAGTAAATTCACTCTCTCCGTTTTTACTTTTAGATTTTGGGCTGAAATATATGTTCTATTACGTATCATGTTTTCCATTTTTCAATTTGTTTTCTTAAAGAGATCATAAAATGTGTAAGTCTTGACTCGTGACAAGATGCAATCTTATGTGGTGGTTTAAAGTAGCATATTACTATGTAATTTCCACCGGTACAATGTTAGCGTTAATGGTCTGACAAACCCACCTACACTTTACAACATCGATAGGTGATTTAAACCCAATGCTAAAACAATTTTTTGGTTGATTCTATAGGTTGGTTACTAGTTGCTATACTATGATGCTTGTTGCTATGCTATTATGTCCATTCGATGCTAAAACAATTTTTTTTATAACTTACACATCGAGACGGTTAAATGACATTTATCACTAATTGTAACATGAGTGGTTCCTCATGGCTTGTTGCTAAAGGTTACCATACGGGGTCTATGGTTGCTGTTTCTATGTGTTTGTCTGGTCATGATTGAGTAATATGATGAAATTGCTATACACATAAGCTTGCGCAGCATATTATGATGATCTTGGATTTCTATACTATTATTTACCAAATGTGGTTTGCTCACTAGCTTTTATAGCTAACTTTATTTTCACATATTTCAGGTGGTGCTTGTTAGTGTTTGCTGCTTTTGTCAAGACATAGGATTGCCTTGGACCTAGTTAAAAATAATAAAAACAATTGCATTTACTATTTAGGTTTTATTACTTTTGTCGTTTTCATTTAAGACTCATGTCCCATACTTACTATATCTTTATTAGACTTAATAAATAAATACCATGTGCTTTGTTTAATATTGATATCCAATTTCTATGACAACCCGGTGTTTCCGCCGCCGGGTGGGGTATCACAGTGATACTATGGTGTATATAAGGTGAACACCATACCGTGGTTAAACCACTGAGCAGGTGGTGCCTTATCTGTCAGCGAGCAAAATTACTACGTCGAAGGATCCAACTAGACGCATACCCATCCTGAGGCGAAGCCGGTGTTTCTTCCTTGGAACTACCTCTTAGCACGAAGCCACACCTTAATGACTTGCCATGTGGTACGTAGTTACTATCCCTAACCTAGAAAGATTCTTAACGCGAAGCTTATTACCGCGGACCAACATCTACCACAACCTGACGAACATGGATTTGAGGTGCGTTGAATCACCAGAAGTGATCTAACTTATAACACACACATAGATAAAGACATTTCTAGCAAAACATTTCATTCTTTTCAATAACTCGGCTACAACCCCGAAAACATAAAACATATAAAAGTGGGTCGGTTAGACTCACCATGGTGTAATTAAATAAATATGTCACGAGATGGTGGTTAAGCAGATAATCAACGTAACCCTGTAATTAATTCATACTATCCGGACACATTCCTCCCGGAATATTCCCATTAGTATTTTTCTACTGATATTCATCTCCTTGCTTTGTGACTTAGGCAAGCGCTTCTGCACTTTAGTAAATTCATCTCACTCATAATGCCTAAGCATTTGAGTCATGGTTTTTCTCGTTATCAATTTCATTCTTTATAAAAACCATCTTATAGACTCATTTGAGTTCTTATAAGGTCCTATTCTTATGGGTTTTACTAAAACATACTATGTTTAAAATACTCTATTCTAGAGTTTTGGTTTACACAGGAACCCAAATAATAACTATCTTAAATAGGTAAGGGTTTTTATAACATGCTATTAGAGTCAAGTGTAATTGACCAAAGTTGACGTATGAGTACACATTACGTGTATAATTTGCATGCGCCGCATTCAAACGACATGTACGTTAAAGTGTGTTAGGCCAATTCAACACCCGTTCGACGTGTAAAACTGTCGTGCTAGCGCAACTAGACTGAGTGGGGCTTATCAAACCTCAGTAGTACTAGTCAAAATTCCCCTGCTATTTCTTTTTTGGGTAAATGGTTACCCCGGTGATTCTATTATAAAGACAACCGTCATTAACGTACAAGTAGTGAGGATGAGTTCCTCACTAGTTCATATCTGGGACAACCCCAAATATGTTAATAATTAATTATGGATGAGTTCATCAAAGATGTAGTTGCCACCAATGGAAAGCCACCTCAGAAACATGAACAACCGACTATCCATTGGAAACCATTGGAAATGAGGAACTCACCCTTGTTTTATCTTGAATTATATCTATTTTTTGTCATAAATAAATTAAACCTCTTCCTCATCTAAGTCTTCAATCACATCCTTATCCGTTCTTCCCTTCCCTTTGATAGATTCCAAGGTCCCCCTTCCTTCTCATTTTCCGAATTAAGAACACTAAAGGAGTTTTGAGTCTGGATCTTTGAGGGATATCTCCTCTTCACAGCCAAAGTTAATGGTCTAGCTCCCACTATTTTCTTGTAATGCAACGGTCTATATTCAAATTTTGGTTGCTGGTTTTTAATTTGAACCCCATTTTTCTTATCCTTATTCCTACCCTTTACTTTAGTAAACCCATCCCTATTTACTTTCGGTTTAGGGGTAGTGTTAAATGTAGCATAAACCTGTTTATGGTAAGAATCAGTATCATGCCCAAAGGGTTTAAATTCATACTCCACATCAATCATCTTTGTAATATATTTGCCCCCATCCAAATCAAGAATATCCATAGATAGCACATCTTTAAACTCATGCTCAACTGATATTTCAATAAGAGCCCTTGCATAGCTATTTCTTCCCCAATTATCAGATGACATAGATGTGGTGTTGATGCGTGCAAATATATATATAAAAACAAACAAATAAAAACACCTAAGTTTTAAATTTATAAAACCAAGACAAACCCAACTATTGCACACACAAGCGCCAGTGGACCGGTCGAATGTATTATAGCTAAAGCAAGTCCTGGTGTCGACCCACAGACTCTATATACTACGTTTAAATTAACTAAATTAAGACTCGACTAACAAGACACGAACTTTAAATGAAAAGATTAATTGAAGGGGGGTTTTGTGTAAAATGACTAAATTGCATAAAAAAGTAAATGACTCAAAAGACGAAAGGTTGAAAATGAAATGAACCACCTAGACCCGACTCCTCTATGTTGCAATTATCACTTGAAAATGTATGTTTTGATTATGGAACTTGTAGCAAAAGATTTTCACTTGAAGACACCACATATAAGACCATCGACCCTTTTCGAGAAGACATCTACGGGTTTCTAGCAATTTATTAACAAATACCAGTTTAGCAGTTAAACGCTCTCACGATTGTCTAACTAAAATATGACTAAGTGAACTTAAATGAATTCTAACCTCACAGTTTAAAACTCAAAGCCAGTTCAATGCATTCAATTGATTTATTCGACATGCTTGCTAAACAAAACCAGATCGAATTCTCACGAATACCAAATCTTAGCAATCAAACAAACAAGACCTAATAATGAATCTAATCACCTCATGGATATCTTAGAAAAGCCAGTACATTTTCATTAGGTTGGCTTCTATTATGTTTCCTATGGCTTTTAAGCATGCATTCACCATAACACTTTTCATAACACACAGTCAAGAAACGTGAATTGAATTGTATTTTATGACATAGACCATCACCAAGCATTCAATGGAAACAATAATATTAAATAACCCAATTCCAACATACATACAAGCATCAATTGATCAAAGCATCAAACTTTTACTTAAATCATAAACAAATCCATAATCAAGAACATCACAAATCCAAGTTCAAACGTTAACATAGATTCATCTTAAGTCTAGGCGGCTTTAAAAGCTTAGCCAAGCATTTTTAGAACAAAAACAATAGCAAAAATAATGTAGCAAAACATGGTAGAAAAAGATAGAAACAAGGAATCGAAAACACCAGATACGTTCAAGATGCAACCCTTGATCACACGAGCTTCCAACGCTTCGTTTCCGTCTTACTAGTCTTCAAAACACCTCAAATCAGCCTTTTTAATCCCTTGGTCATGCATGGAGGCTAGGGTTGAAGTTAGAGGAGTTTATATAGCAAACAAGGCCAAAAAACGCAAAAACAATATGTTGAAAAGGCCTCGTCACGTCACGCGGCGAGAAAATGGGGTGTGGACGCGTGGCGCGACCAAGAAAATGGGGTGTGGACGCGGCGAGAAAATGGGGTGTGGCCGTGTGATATGGTGACACCCCTAATTCTGATCCCGAACTTCGTTTCATGTCCTGTTTTGCTCCGTTTCGCGATATAGTTTGCTTGTAACTCCGTTTTACGTCCCGTTTTCGCCTACGATCTTCTTTTCTTGAGATGTTTTCATTAATTCATCAACATGAGACCTAGAAAACATTAATATATCGGTAGTAAACAAAATCTTATAAAAACTGACTTAAACAACTCGAAAACGAATAGAAACCATACACGGGATTTATATTTAATTAACGTTATATCAGGTGTAAGAAACAAGTAATTTAGGAGTACCATTTTTGAAGCAAGAATGCTTAAAGCATCATCTGTGTAAGCTTCAAGAGGAACATTATGCAGTTTACGCCAAACCGCAACTTTCTTGATATGTTATTTTTTAAGGGTACTAGTAGGAGACCATATATTAAGAAAAATAGGTTTATTGCGAATCACCCAAGGTCCCCCTTCAAGTACATCAAGCATACCCTTGTTATCAGCAAATTTAAAGAAGAATAATACATTTGCATTCATCATAGTTTTGAAGCCCATACTTCTTCCAATTCATTTTTACAAAGTATTCAACAATGGGATAATAAACTGTATCCCCTAGGAAGTACCCATATAGCGTGAACGCTAATTTATCTTGAAAAATTTTGACAGATTCCCTAGGAAGAACCACATCAACAACCTGTTGGTTATCCAAAGACTGGAAATTAATGCTACTTTTGGCCAATCCAATTTGCAAAGTAGCAGCATAAGAACCCACATCAGAATCAACACCTGGATCACTACTCTTACCAACAACCTCGTTATCATTGTTAACCCCCATTAGATTCTCATTTTGTTTTTCAAATATATCATCATTAATGTTTGTAACCTTACCTCGACGGGGAAGATAACGGGCTCCATCGCTATTCACCACCTTATGTGCAATACCCTCAATCTGTGACCCAGTCTCCTCTTGAAGTTTGACTTTTCGAGCACTAGTAGGTTTAGAACCAACATCTTTCAAAGTTTCTGTTTTCATACCAGAGATTGCACCTCACAAAACCCTAGAACATAGACCAAAACAACCAGCTTGATCCAAACCCTAAATTTATTTTTTTTAAGATGGTAATTAGGGTTTATGAATACCACCCTATTAAGTCGTACGCGTGATTGATGGACCAATTCAATCCCAAGCAAACAACAACTATGCTCGATTAGTAATAAAACAAAGGTATATGATCAGCGACAATGATCGATGGATAAGAATCAGCCGCCTCAAACCCTAATCACGATCAGAATAAACCTTAATTAGGATCAGAATAATCAACGTCATTGTTCGTCACTTCAACCTTGTGTGCAAAATTACCTCTTTATACCTGAAACCAAAACCAACATCATCAACAAACAACTAGCCATACCCATTCCCACCATACCATCACAGATCTGAGCTAAACAATTGCAGTAAAACCTTTTAAATTTAGAACAACCATTTCAACACCCATAACCATACAACCAAACAACCCCTAACCATAACCCTTACCCATAACCAAATACACAACATTACTTACCTGTTCATCACGCATCTAAAACCAAAGCCAACTAAACCACGGTTTCTATTCACCACATCAACAGATCTAAGACCCATATCATCCAACTCTGCCATCAACTATAACCCAAAACCATACCTCTACTCGCTGCTATCTCAACCAACCCCCAACAAACCAGAATCTTCTCTCCAAAACCATCGGATCCACACAACATACCCACTGCAAAACAAGACAAAATCTTTCCATTTTCATCACTGTACACGTCCATATTAAAGAACAGAAACATAACATAAAAAAAGAAAGAGCGACTGACTGCGTTGTTGTTCCAGAAAGAGAACACACACACAAGATAGAGAGAGATAGTGAGCGTGTTCATGTTTGTGTGTGTGTGTGTGTGCTGTTGTTGCCGTATGATACAAGAAGAAAAAGCAGCAGATCAGTCGTTTTGGTTTGTGTTGTGTTTGAGTTCACAATGAGAAACAGCAGAAGATTTTTGTATGTGTGTCTGCTGCTGTCAACAAAGAAAGAAGAAGAAGATGACTAGATGTGTGTGGTGTTGTATGTGTTCAACGAGAGACCAGATAGTTTGTGATTTTGTGTTTGTATTTGAAAATTGAAAAAGAAAGAGAGTGAAATCTGGATAAAATATCAAGTTGTTGATATGGTTGGTGAGGGTGAAATGTTTTTGTGTTTGTATTTGAAAATTGAAAAAGAGAGAGAGTGAAATCTCAATAAAATATCAAGTTGTTGATATGGTTGGTGAGGGTGAAATAAGTGGCTGATTCAAAAGTAAAAAAATAGGGTTATTACTTTTTTACAATATTCAATTGGGCTACTAAAAAGGGCTAAAATTTTTAAATGAATTAGGCAGCACATTGAAACCAACGAGATTTTGAAGTTTATGTGGCCTGATTTTTATTTAATATAAAACAATATCTTTTGGGTTTAACTTTGGAGCTAGTGTTAAGATTTTAATTCGCCCGGGTGTTAAATTTAAGTCGTTAAAATTTGAAAGGGGACGTCTCTGGTTCGGTGTTATTTTTTGTTATTCTTTGAGCCTAAATTTGGTTAAGTGAGTCGAAAATATTTTTTTGTAGTGGCCGGGTATTTTCAACTTTTTCAATGGGCCAAGTTGTTTGAACCAAAAGTTTTGAAGGGTAAGGTGTTGGAGTTTGAGTTGAGACGAAAAAATATTTTTTCAGAGGGAGAATTATTCAATAAATTTTGGGAAAACTAATTTTTTTATTTTTGAAGATCAAGGGTCAAAATGTCAATGTCTGAAGAATTTAAGTCTGCACAGCGTATGTTTGACTCATTTGCTGCCTTGAAGAAAGAGAAGTTGACGGATCTCATTGATAGATTTTTATCCGTTGAAACTAATCTAAAGAAGCATGATCCACAACTTACCAATCATGAACAGATTCAAAAGCTTCTTGAATCTCTTCCACCAAAGTGGAGTCTCCAGGTTAAAACACTTAAGAAATAGAGAAGGTTTTCAGATTACAAGCTGCTAGATGTGATCGACAAATTAAAATCCTTTGAGTTGGATATCAAAAGAAAGGAGTTTTACCAAGCTGTGCTTCAACCTCAAACCAACACGATAAATACTGACCTCATCTCATCGGTTAGAATCATACTTGATTACAAAACTGAATTGGCTGAAAGACTGAAGTCAATGAGATCTGATTCGAAATCGACTGCAGAGATAAGGGAGAACGTCATAGAAAGTTGTGTTGCTTCGCTAGCTAATAGTGAGAGTAAATATGATTGTGAGTCAATCATTAATGATAAAGATGAGAAAAATGATGAAGGAAAGAAGGAAGCTGATGATGAAGAGATGCTGAAGGCAAAGGAAGAGGAACGCAAAAGAAACACAAGGGTATGCAACTGCGACAAAGCCCTTGCTGCTGAAAAAAGTCATTATGGGACTTCCTTATGAGGTAATCCAGGACATGTGTTCATCGGCATTTAAAATTCATCTTTTTGGTGTTTATAAAGCTAATAAATTGTTGTTAACAAATCAAGCTGAATTAACCACCATAAATACAGAACTTTAAAAGAATGAAGTTTCTTTTTCGATAAAACTCAATGAAGCCTTGGCTGAAATTGATCTTTTGAAAAGAAATCTTTATGAACGAAATGTTGAATTAAATCTTTTAAGTGAAAGACTCATTAGCACAGTTTGAATCCATAAAACTTCAAACAAAACTTGATAAGTGGACTGTTTCTAGTATGAAAATGAATGAGCTTGCTTCAAAACAAAGGAGGGCTAGGTTAAAAGGTGGGGTTGGGTATGACACAGAGGTTCAGACAGTTTTTCCGCCTCCATTCACTGTGTGTTATTCACCAACACCTAAACCTCATCCTAAAAATGATTTGTTTGAACAAGAATCTAACAGTTTGCATGCAAGTTTAGAGGGAGTTGATCTGAAGGAGGTGCGAGATGATTATGATTCTTCGACTGGTATGGGATATAGTAAAACGGGTACTGACAATCAAGCTAATGATTGCTATGTTCCTGTTGTTTCTAATCCTGTAACGGTTTAAAGCAGGTGAAATTCCTATGTTTGAGTCTGTCAGCAGTAAGAAGGAAGAGATAATTCAGGAATCACTTAATCATCAAATTGAAACTACATCAACACATCCAATTCCCATCAATCAAGATCCGCTGTAAGCAGAGGTACTTATTGATGACTGGACAAGTTCAGATGATGAATCAAACACAAAGGAAAGTCTCAGAGCTTCAAAGATCAAGATGTCATTTGAAACTATCAAATTTAAAATGCTTTCAAAACCTGAATCAAGACAAATCCGAATCTCACTCCCAGCTGCAAAACAAGCCAGTCATCCATCAAAAGCTCAAAGGAAGAAGCCTTCACCTGTGTCCATCTTATCTCAAATTTGTAAAAGACTTGAGAACAAGCAAGTGAAGATCACATCTCCTATCCAACAAAGCAAAACAAAAATTAGGCAATCACCCACAACTCAACAAAGGAAGCCACAAATCTTTTTATCTTTCACTACTCAACAAAGGAAGCAACAAGTTTTTAACAACTTACAACAAGATCTAAGAAAGTCCCATCCCCAGTTGCTCCACACGGGCCGTTCAAGCATCAAAATCCATTCAAGGCTTGCTTCAAGTGTGGAAAGTGTGATCATGTGCTCAAGAAATGCCCAAAAGGACATGCTTTGGACGGTAAAGGCAAAACAAATTGCTTCTCCGGATCATAGTCTATGAGAAATGCTCCAGATGGTAAAGGCAAGAAGGTTTGCTTTTCTAGATCTTAAGGTAAAAGTTATACATCTTTGAATGGTAGGATGATGAATATTCCATCTCTACCTACTCATGTGAAGCCGGTTTAACATAATTCAAAGATGAATGTGACAACATCATCAAAACAAAATTGTTATTCCTCGGGACTTAAAAAGAAAATAATTTCCAAATCTAATTCTTTCAAATAAAAAATGTTTGAATCTAAACAAATTTGGAAAATTAAAAGAAAAGAGGAAATTGGAATAGATACAAGAACATATTGTGTGCATAGACAGGTGTCTTATACTGATGGAAATTGAACGCCCAGGACTACGATGGCCTGGGTTCCCCTTTCTAACTAATCTGTTGATGAGTGCAGGAATATTTCAGGAGGACTGTTAGTAATCCGGTTTACTGACAAAAAATGTTCCTTATTAAAATTTTGAGGCGGAACAAACAGGTCATGGTTTTTGGTATCTTATCCATATTCTAGATTTTTCTCTGATTTTTTACATAACTAATTTTACAATCACTGCATTTTTAAGATAGTTCATTTTTAATCTTTTGATAGAGTAATATGGAAGACTTTTCTTTTGTAATTTTTATTATATATATAGTAGATAGTAAAAAAAAAGTAAAAAGGGGGGGGGGGGTGAAGTCTAATGTTTTACATATATTTTTGATAAAGTCTTCACATCCTTTGGTGGTCATTCTTAAGTGTTTTGAAAAAAATTCAATTTTGCGCTAAAATGGAAATTTTGGGGAAGTAATGTCTCATCTTGAATAAATATTTCGTTTTCTTTGCAGGTTTCAGGTTTGTGTGGAAAACATCTAAAGGAGGACGTTGATTTGTGTGATGATATGTCAATAGGCTCAGCTCGATTACAAGTAAACAACAACTCTATGATCAAACTAAATTCAAAAGTGCTCGGTGATAAGGATCATTGTCACAGTCTTTCGGCCTGCACAAAGTAATAAGTTTTTGACAAAAAGGGGCTGAGAGTATTTGATTGTTGCTTGATTTTTTCCCAAATTCAAACCCTTGAGCCTTAGCCCTGAATGACACTTCTTGTTAGGGCTCGTTTCTAGTTAAAGATTTACTTTGTACTTTTTTTATACATTTTGTATAGTTTAGGGTTAATTTTGTATTTTCCCTAATGTGTTGATGCATAAAGCATGTTGTGAGAGAATGTTAGAGAGAGAGTCTAGATCACTATTACACGCTTAGAGAGAGAATTGTGTGGGTGTGATTTGTATTCTCCTGCACATTTGTACTACAACTTTTATGCTTTGATCATCAATACAAGAGAATTATTAGTAATGAATTGTGTTGCTGATTGAATTGTGTTTGTGTACTTAGATTGTTCTGATTTGCAGCAATATCGATCCAATTGAACCTATCAATTGGTATCAGAGCTGTTGGTATTGTGTGTGTTCTTCGCTATTCATCAAGCTAAAACACATCAATATTGCTCAAATCATGATCTGAATGATCTGTTGCTGTTTTTAGTTGTGATTCATCATCGCAATCACTTCTAATTCACAACAATTGTGCAAATTCCATCAGATTATCATCAGATCTGAGGAATTAGGAAGGAAGAGAAGTTTACTGTTCGATCAAAATTTTGCTCAAATTCATCAAAATTTGATCATGTTTTGGATTGATTGAGATTGAAGATTGATAATCGGTGTATTTAACTGATTGGGTGTGATTTTTGAAGTAATTAGACAAGTTTTTGTTAAACCCAGAAAATTTCGTTTGACGAAGATGATGAACAGGATGAACTGGTTGAAGATGAACTTGCCGGGTGATAAAATTTGACTTAGACAATATTTTTGGGACTTAGATTTGTGAACAAATTAGGTCCTGTGCAGCCGTGTAAAGGAATTTTATCTAGACGGGTGAACAATTTGTGAGAAAAGGGTTGTACTGTTCAGCCGGATCAAAGAACTGTTGTGCCAGGTGATCAACTGTTCAGCCGGGTGATTAACATTTCAGCCGGGTGATTGACACTTGTTTAGCCGGGTAAACAACTTTCTGCCGTGTGATCGACAACTGTTCAGCCGGGTAAACCTTTCTGCCGTGTCAAGTTCTTGCCGGGTCAAGTTTCAGCCGTGTGAAGTTTTTTACTGTTCAGCTGTGTAACTGTTCAGTCGGGTAACTCTACATGCCGGGTGAAGATTACAAGTGTTGAATTTTGACAACTGTTGAGCCGTGTCACTGTTTAGACGGTGAAGAAAATTCTCAGCCGGGTGAAGAAGAAAAGTTACTGTTTAGCCGGGTGAAGAAGAAATTTTCACTGTTCAGCCGTGTGACTCAATTTCAGTTGTTTCAAACCTTGTTATCTTATCTTGTCTTTATCTACTTGCTTTTAGTTTAACTCTTAATTGTTTTCTTTTCAAAAAAAAAATCATCAAAAACACAGAAATATTTAGCTTAAATTTTTTAAAATGGCACCTAATGATGATTCTGATAACCGTGTTCCTAGATTGGTTAATCGTGCAGATTTCAAGAACTGGACAATCAGATTGAAGCATCATCTATGCTCCATTGACAATGATCTATGGAAGTCAATTAATAAAGGTCCTCACATTCCTACTCAAACTGCTCCTGATAGTGCAAGCACCTACACCAAAGATTCAACTGACCTTATCCTGAAGATAATCTATCAGCTGAAGACTTACGAAAGGTCAAGAATGACAGTAAGGCTTATTCTTTAATGTGCAAGGGGTTGCCACTTTTAAGTGCTGTCAAGGTTGGATGCTTATCAAACTGGCTACACATTGTTCAAAGCATTGAAATCAATCTGTGAAGGAGGAGAACAATTGAGAAGTCTCAAGAAGCAGAAATTGAAGAGACAACTGGAGTTATTTGAACATATTGCTGGAGAATCTGTGCACCAGATGATGAATAGATTTGTTCATCTAACTACTGAGATGTAATGTTGGTGCAAAGACAGATCTTCAAGATCTGAATGACAGATTGTTATGTGCTCTTCCATCTTCATGGAAACAGACTGTGACTTTACTGAAACATAAGGAAAAGTTTCCAATGGACTTAGATCTGCTCATTGCAAAGATAGAAGAAGTTGAGATTGATGAAAGTTCAAGAAATACTTACAGATCAGGTTCCCATGCTCAGTATAAGTTCATTGTAAATCCTTCAAACACAGTGGAGAATGCTTTTCTTGCACAAGATAATGCAAAAACTGATGATGAGGGTGATTTATTTGTTGGTGCAAGCTTTTATACTGATTCGTCATACATTTCTAACTCACCAACTTATTCTCAACCTCAATCTCCACCAAGAGCTCAAGTTCAAAGTCAGAATGTGAAAACTCAATCAGAAAATCAAAGTTCTACAGTTCAAGCTAAAGTAAAAGATGTGATGAACATCTTGTTACAAGATGATGAGACAAAGACTGCATTTACTGCATTCATGGCAAGTTTTCAAGCTTATCAAGGAAGTCATTTATCTCAGATGGATGTTGTGCTTCAAGATCTATTTGAAATGGACCCTGATGACGTTGAGGAAATGGACTTGAATTGGCAAATGGTTATGGTTGCATATCGAACTCAGAAACATGCATATGTGAACCGTAGCTTCAAGCCACATGCAAACAAGACAGTTGGTTTTGACAAATCAAAGGCCAGATGTTTCAACTGTAACTGCTATGGTCATTTTTCTAGGGAATGCAAGGCTCCTAAGAATCAGAATTACAATGATCAAGCTGGTTCAAGTGGACAGAATCAAGGTCAAAGTCAGAACTCGCAACAGTCTTCAAGCTACCAAAACAGGAATCAACGTTTCATGCAGAAGCCATACCAAAGTCTTCCAATGCCAGAACTGAAAGATGAAGGCAAGAAGCCAAAAGATCAGACCAAAGCACTGGTGGTTAGTGTGAAAGACGGATACGACTGGAGTGCTTATGCGGAACAGTTTACCTCTGATCTTACATCAAGTTTGGCACTGGTATGTGAAATTGAAGAAGATTGGTCTGAAGAAGGGGGGATGATCAACTGAGTAAAGCTGTGAGTGAAGATTCTGAAGAATATGATTGGAGTGCAAAGGCAGATCCTGTTGATGAATCTGAACCAGAAGTTGCGCTTATGGCTACATCCAATGAGTCTTCATCATCTGCTGAACAACCAAAGGTTAGTATCGAATTACCCCCTAATTATGTTCCTTTGCCTGTTGATGTGAAAGAGAGGTTATGTTCTGAACAATGCATTAAACAAGTGGAACATTATCGAACTCATTCTTTTAAAATTGGTGACAAATTAAGCAAACATGAAAAAATTCATGAACAACTTAAAATTGATCACAAAATTGCTGATGAGAAGATACTGTCACTTAAAGAATTATGGAACAAAACCTTAAAGGATTTGGAACTAGTAACAAAACAACTTGAAGAAATGACAAAGAACTTTGAACAAGAAAAAGTTGCTCATGCTGTCACACAAGTTGAATTAACAAAGGTAAAAAGTTGTAAAACAATGGTGAGACAACTTATGAGTGAAAGAGGAAATAAAAACAAACTAGGATTGGGTTTCACTCATGAACCAATGCCTAAATCAATCACAAACACTTTACCTGAAAACTTCAATGAATTTGATCATTCACCTGAAAATGAACAAAGATTCAAAGAAATTCAAAGAAGGAAATCTGAATCCGAAGGATCTGAAGTGTTGATCGAAAGCTTGAAAGAAGATGACGCTGTGACGACTAAAGCTGATGATGAAGCTAGCAACAAATCTGATCCTGTTCTGGTTCAACTTGTTGAATATCCTGAACTGAATCCCAAGCCAGAAGAAAAGGTGAAGGAGGAAGCTGAATTTTCAGGATACAATGATCCAGAATACATCAAGTGGAAGAATGAGCAAAAGGCGATTGTTGCTGATCAACTGATCAAGAAGAAACCAGTGAAGAAGACTGAAGTTTCAAATGCAAAAGTGCAGAAATCGAAATTAACAAACAATCAATCTGAAACAAAACAGTCGAAAGGTAAAGGTGTCATAACATCAAATGACAAACCCAAAGCTCAAACCGTTAAAACTTATAATGTCAAACCTCTGAAAAGAAAGTGTCAAAAGGTAAAACAATCAAGTTTATGTCAGCAGGAACTTTCGATATGAATGGATCTTATGGTAACCAAATCAATTCTTCAATCAAATCTAACTCTGGACTGAAAACAGGTTCAGGTCCTAAGACTTCTGCTGTCAATGATAAAAGATTTGAATCAAAGAAGGTCACCAAACAAGATGGTTTAAAATCGAACCAAGTTCCCAAGCAAGCAAAATCACAAACAAAATCTCCACAAAAGAATTAAGTTAACTTAAAACCGAACAAAACTGATAATGAATCACGAGTGGGTTCAACATCAAAAGTTAACAATCATCTCGGTAAATTTGAGTCAAAATCTGACGATGGATTTTTCCTGGGTTACTCTTCTGTTTCAAAAGCTTATCGGGTTTTTAATAGCAAAACAAACACTGTTATTGAAACTATTAACGTAAAGTTTTTAGAAAATTCATTTCCGTCAGTGGCTCATGGTCCCGAATGGTTATTTGATTTAGATTCGTTATCAAAATCTTTCAATTCTAACTTGTTTGATTTTTCAGGTAAATAGAGAAAAGAATCAGGAGACTTGGGAAGTTTCAGTGATGATTCTGATAATCAAGAAGATGGCAATCTCAATTTTGAGTATCCGTTTATGTCATTTCATAATCCTGATAATGGTGTATCCAATCAAGCTCCGGGTCCTTCTGGTTCTCAAGAAGATCAAGAATCAAACATTCTTGGTGATGATGTGAATCCGCAAAATTCTCCTAATGATGGTGGATCTGTTCAGAATCAACCATCATCAGATCCGAATTGTTGAAGTAGTTCCAGAATCATTTGACTATTTCATCAATTCACTAGAACAAGTTCCTAATTTCACTCCGCATGCTTCTACAATTCTACAAGATCTACCGAATCTGAATCAGTCTAATCTGGAGACGCAAGTACAAGGTGATTCAACTTCAACTCACTGAGTTCACAGGAATGATCCACTCTCTCAGATTATAGGACCTTTGAATCAGAGAACTATGAGAAGTCAGACTGAACATGCAAACGTTTGTCTTTACTCATGTTTCCTTTCTCAAGTGGTGCCGAAAAACATTTCAGAAGCGTTACAAGATAACAGTTGGATTGAAGCCATGCAAGAGGAATTACTTCAATTTCGCAAACAAGAGGTTTGGAAATTAGTGGACTTACCTGAAGGAGAAAATGCGATTGGTACAAGATGGTTGTACAAGAACAAGCCAGACGAACGTGGCATTGTGGTCAGAAATAAAGCCAGACTTATTGCACAAGGTTACACTCAAGAAGAAGGAATTGACTATGAAGAAGTGTTTGCTCCGGTCGCTCGACTTGAAGCTATTCGCGTTTTTTTAGCTTATTCCTCTTTCATGAAGTTCAAAGTGTTTCAAATGGATGTTAAAGGCGCTTTTCTGTATGGACCAATTACCGATGATGTGTACGTCAGACAACCTCCAGGTTTTGAGGATCCTGAGTATCCACATCGTGTATACAAATTGAGCAAAGCGTTATATGGTCTACATCAAGCTCCAAGGATTTGGTACGAGACGTTATCTAAACATTTGCTGGAACATGGGTTTACAAGAGGTCAGATTGATCCTACTTTATTTATGAAGCGGGAAAATGAAGATCTTTTATGTGTTCAAGTGTATGTGGATGGTATCATCTTTGGATCAACAAGTCCGTCCATGTGCAAAGAGTTTGAGTAAATTATGAAATCAAGATTTCAGATGAGTTCGATGGGGGAGATTAATTTCTTTCTCGGATTGCAAGTTAAACAGTCAGCTGAAGGAATTTTTATCAACCAATCAAAGTTTGTTGAGAAGTTGCTGAAAAAGTTCAAGATGCAAGATTGTCAGACTATTCGAACGCCATCTGATGTGAATTGCAAGATACAGCTGGATCCAAAAGGGAAATCCGTTGATCAAACACTATACAGATCAATGATCGGTTCACTGATGTATCTTACTGCATCAAGACCAGACATCATGTATGCTGTATGTGTGTGTGCAAGATATCAGTCTGATCCAAAGGAGTCGCACCTGGTTGCTGTTAAACGTATTTTCAGATACCTTAAAGGGAAACCGAATCTCGGGTTATGGTATCCTTATTAAGGCAATTTTGAATTATATAGTTATTCTGATAGTGACTTTGGTGGGTGTGCTCTTGACAGGAAATCGACTACGGGTGGATGTCAATTTCTGGGTCCTAGACTTGTTTCTTGGCAATGCAAAAAACAGACCAATGTTTCTGTATCCACAGCTGAAGCAGAGTATATCGCTGCATCTGCAGGATGTTCTCAAGTTTTATGGTTACAAAACCAATTGCTTGACTACGGGTTTAACTTTCTCAAAACTCCTATTTACATAGACAATATTGCTGCTATGTTCATTACTGCTAATCCTGTTCAACACTCAAAAACCAAACATATCGAAATTCGATATCACTTTCTCAGAGACAACTCTGAAAAAGGTTTAATAATTTTGATTAAAGTTCATATCGACAAACAACTGGCAGATCTTTTCACAAAATCTTTTTTGTTAGGACGGTTTGAATTCTTAATTCAATCTATAGGGTTAATCAACCATGATTAATTCTAATTTTTGAAAAATCAAACAAAAATTAGAAAATATAAAAAATCCAAAAATATAATAAGTTGATGTTAAGTATTGATTCCTTTGCCATTTTACTTTATTGTTTTTGCATTGTGAGTGTGCATGAAAAAGAAAAACAAACAAAAAAATAGAAAAAGAAAAATAAAAGAAAATATCGTGTCATAAGAATCTATATTGCAAAAGTGAGAAATGATAGTTACACTAGACATTATTTGCTTCATCATTTTTAAATAAAGACTGATGAATGTTAATTGATGTGCGAGACAGCTCAGGCAATTAGACTGAAAAAGTAAGTTCATTGTTGACAAATCTAAATTCAATGATCTTTGTGTTAAGTTCCTTTGTTATACATGTCTAGATATATATCTTTTGATGCTCTACTTGTGATGATAGTTGTACATGATCGGGTAACGATGCAATCTATTCAGTGTGATGAACCACATCGTGAGCTTCTTTGTTGTGGTATCCACAGACCTGAAGTCTCACACGAAGTCTCTTTTGAGCTTCAAGGTGCAGCAAAAGATTCCCAAAGTTGGAACAAAAAGAGTCCCAAATATGGACCATCACCAAAAACAAAATTCCAAAAAGGAATTCAGAAGATTCCCAAGGGGAACGATAGGAAATGAAAAGTTCCAAAATGGAATTCAAAAGAAGTCCCAAAGTGGACCAAATTCCAATAGAACCCATATTCCACACTGATTATGACTGTAAGTGACCAGGTTTTTGTGCAATATGCATTCAAGTGGTGGTTGATAAGGAAATATGTTGACATATGTATCCATGAGGGTCACATAAGACATTTTAATCGAACCTTAATCTCATCATGATACTGAAAAAGTAAGTGTGTCAACTCGAGCTAATTGTATGTTTTCATATCATCACTCAATCAAACATTAGTCAAATGTCTATTCAAAACTTGCAAAACATGTTAAGATAATGTGTAGTATGATCTCACTGCGATATTTTGATTCATTGAATTGCATATGTCTTTATTTTAATGTGTGTGCTATGTGTGTGCAGGCATATGGAGTCTTTATTGACACATCGACATCCTTGTTAAACTTAAAAATTTCAAGAAATTTCAAGTTTAGGGGGAGAATAATTGAAGAAAAATATTAACAAAAAGCCAAAAATATTTTATTTGAAATAAGTGTGTTGAAGTAAGGATAATGTGGTTAATGAATGAAAGCAAATGTATTGGATGTGTCAAAAACAAACCTAAGGTCTTGTGATTTTGTTTTAGAAAATTGCTTCGGGATATAGAAATTTTGGTTGTGCAAAAACATTTTTGGAAAAATCAAAGAAAATTGAAAAAGGATTTTATGTGAAGTAATTTGTTGCCCTAGTTATTGTTTTTGATTATTAGTATGTGTGACACCCTGTCATTTTAGGTTAACACCGTTAGCTATTATCAACTTATTCCGTTATGTTTCAGATATAAGTTTGGGGTTCGTTTTGTGAATTATGAAAGTTAAATCTTATTAACCTAATTAATATAACTAACCTAATAAACTAGAAGGACCATATTGCAAATCCACAAAACTTTAGTAATTATAAAACCAACCCCCCCGTCCCTTTTCCCCCTCGCCTGCGACATCGTACAAACACACACACACAACCCTAATTCTAACTTCGCCGCTGCTCTTCACTTCCGATCATCATCGTCTTCGTTCCTACAGCAGCCGCAAAGAGCAGACGCAGCAGCTCCTCCCTCGTTTCTCCTATTCACCGGTGCTGAAAATCAAAATCGAAAAAGAAACGGCAGTCGAAACCGCGCATCACCGGCGAACCTGCAACTCCGGTATCCTGCAACTTCTTGCCCGCTGGTACGTGTCGTTTCATTCATCGCTTTCCGTTGGCGTTAGATATGAGTACGGTTTAGTTTTCGGGTCGTTTCGGTTTCGTTACGGGTTTTGTTCTTGGTTCGATCCAGCAGGTCAATACATATATATGTGTGCGTATGATTTGTATGTATATTTTGGTGTATGTAACAGTATGTGTTGTAAGTATAATGTCGTATCTATGTATGATCATGCATGTACAACAACCTGTGTAAGTATGTATATATATATGTGTGTGTGTGTGTACAGGTATGGTATATTTGCTGTGTCGATGTGTTGTATATTGGTATATGTGTAGGTTATTAAAACAATAGGAAGTGAGTAGATATAATATGAATGTATATGGTATGTGATCAGGGCATGTAAACAAGATGAAGATATATTTGTGATTGTTGTACAGGTTCGACATTAATATGTAGGTAAATGAGATGAGTTATGCATAGGTGTAGACTGATCGACAATAGATTCATAAAATATTTTGTATGCATTTAAATCAGCAGATTAACAGTATATTAGATGTATGCAATGTGTGTGTCGACATTGTATGCAATGTATGTTTATGTGGGTATATGGATGTAGCATGTATTACTATACTATATGTATATGTGCACGATAACACAACAACAAAGCAGCAAGATATATAGGGATGTGTTGGATATATGTTTAGTTTTAGAAATTGATATATGTAAGAGTAGTTCAATAATGGACGTATGTAGGTAGGTAACTGCAGAGTAGGTATGTGTGCAATGATCATGTGTATATATGTCGTATGTATTGCTTGTGTATGGATAAATATGTGTGTATTACATGTTGCGAGCGTAAAAATCAAAAGGCAAAGGCATACGTAAAAAGGGTATTGATCATGTGGATGTTATCTTATAGGTGAGAGTATTTGCATGAAAGTAGATACTCAATCATGACATGTTTAATACGTGCAAACTTATGTAATATTGGTACTGTATGGAAATCGAACCGAACACGCGAAACCCTATCGAATACCAAGTTATATATATTACTTGTTCTTAGTTGATAATTAGTAAATAATTATTAAAGCAGGTCGTAAGACGGTCTAGGTTCTTTTGTTGCATCTTTGCTGTTATTTGCTGTGTGATGCGTGTAAATATATATAAAATAAACAAACAAAAACACCTAGTTTTAATATTTATAAAACCAAGACGAACCGACTAAATCACACACAACCGGCAGTGGACCGGTCGAATGTAATATAGCTAAAGTAAGTCCGGGTGTCGACCCACAGACTCTATATATTACGTTAAATAACTAGAAAAGACTCAACGAAACTAAACACGACTTAAATAAAAGATTTATTTGAAAAAGGGGGGTTTTGCTAAAAATAGAAAGTTACTAAAAATAGAAAGTTACGATTTAGAAACGGATTTAAAACATATTAGAGAAAACAAACCACCTAGGCTAGAATCATCGTTAACTTTAATTATCGCTCACGTTGGACTAATGGTTATGGAACCGAGATCTAAAAAATATTCATTTAAAGGTGACGCTAACTAAGACCCTCGACCCTTCTCGAGAAGACACCTAGAGTATCACAATTAAATTATTATCACACCGGTTACGGGATTAAATTTCCTCACGGTTATCTAATCAAATTATGCCTAATTGACCCACGCTAAAGATCTATCTCACGATACGACCCTTAAAGCCATTTAAACCCAATTATTTAATTTAACAAGCAAGATTAATAATTAACACTAAGCCGGAATTTTCACAAAAACCTAAACCTAGCAAATTGACTAACCAAGACTTGTTAACAACCTATCACCTCACGGATATCTAAGTTGGCTATACATTATTACCAATTTCATTAACACTATTAATCCTATGGTTGTACTGCAGTTAAACCATGATAATCACAACTCACGTTAATGACTAAATGAATCCTATTATGTGACATAGACGATCACCAAGAAAACATGGATTAATAATATCAAATCAACCAATTCAAACATATAAAACGCATCAAACAATTATAAGAGTTCAAACTTTAATTAAACATAAACCATAACCAAATCATTCCAACGCAAGTTCAAAACAAAGTTAACGAATCAACATAACGCCTAGGTAGTTTTAACGAGTCTAGCCAAGCATGTTCATAATGAAAAACACAAGTTTAATAATAATAAACATGATCAAAATAAAGAAAAACGAAGAACGAATGAACCCGAGAAGCCTAGGAAGTGATCCTTGAACCCGCACGAATCCGTTGTCTTCGTTTCGTCTTCTTGATGTCAAAACCCGCCTCTAATCTCTGAAAATCGCCTTCAATTCGTCCCCCAATGTTGCATGAGAGGCTAGGGTTAGAGAATAGTTGTTTATATAGCGAACCGGGCCAAAAATCGCGAAAACAATCTGCCGAAACGTCGTCACCGCGTCGCGCGGTGACGAAACGGAATTGTGGCCGCGTACCGCGACCAGGAGGGAACCACCAGCACCACACGCCGCGTCACGCGGCCAGCCTTGGCTCCCTGGTCGCGTGGCGTGGTGAGACCCATCCCGTGCCGCGTCGTTTCGTTTTTCGTTCGGTTTCTTCGTTTACGCGTTCCGGTCCGCTCGTAACTCCGTTTCGCGCCCCGTTTTCGCCTACGGATTCGATTTTTCACGATCTATCCGTTTCTTTATCAACATGGGACCTACGAAACATAAAAACATCAGTTGTGCCAAAATTGATATATAAACCGTACCGAAACGACACAAAATGTTTACAAACTCGACCCGGGATTTATGTATATTTATCACTATATCAAATATCCCCACACTTAACCTTTTTCGTCCCTGAAAAAGCATGCACATAGAATCACAACTAATCAAAGCTTCAACATTTCATCACAGAATCTCAAACAAGAACCGAATTCTGATAAACAGTGATGCGTTTACATAAACACCCTAACACTAGCCAATTAAGTTTCCCCTTATGTTTAATTTCAATTTAATTAGATCATTTGTCTACAAGGTTTCACACAGAGGAAAAATAAGTCAGCCCGATTATTGTTGCTTGACGAGGCACAAGATAAACCACAAAGGTTTTCCTACCAAAATAACCTAAAGAACTTAACTAAGCTAAGAACTAGTGCCATATTAGGGTGGATTTTGATGGATGAATTTTGTGGGTATAGACTGTTTATTCTTTTTTTTTTTTTCATAAAACAAGATCACCTCACCCAGGGGTGTCGTATCCAAGTCGCTATCCCGGAGGTAGAGCACATGAGGTCTTGGATCACTTGCCTTATATTTTTTTCTTTTGATTTGGCTACTTTGAGCTCTTTTATTTAGCAGCTACTTTGAGCGCTTTTCAGTACTATACCCGGTGGACATTTGATTTGCGGATGCGCCACTTCTTTAATAAGAAGTGTGTTATAAATCCTAAAATGGCACTACCCCTTAACCTATTTAAGTTCTAAAGCCTACAATGGTGCCTGATTTAATTTAGTTAAGGCCTTCCTATTCCTCCTAAGATGATGACCCACGAGATTCACGACAATTAACTTTCTATTACTGCACTTAGGGAAACCATCTCAGCTAATTGGGTTACCAAAAGTTTATCAAAATTCATCTTTGTTTTAAAAACCACAACTCATTTGAAAACCAAAATCAGTTTACTATCATTTTCTATTTAAAAGTGCACAACTTAAACAAAGACATTTTTCAATTTTTTCAATTTTTTTGGATTTTTTATGACTCTATAAGACTCAAAAACAAACAACTAAAGACTAAGAAATGACAATTTCCCATCCCCACACTTAAGTTCTACATTGTCCTCAATGTAGAGATAGAAAACATCTAAAAATAAAAACAAAAATGCAAAAATAAAAGATAGAAAGGTGAATTGGAAAAGACTTAGCTGGTAATATGCAGAACGCGTATGCTCCAAGTCTTCGTTCCAACTTCAGCTTCGATCGTATAGCATTTCGGTCGCGATCGAGCTTCACCGATACTCCCGAGATTCATCTTCGTCTTCACAAATACAAACTCACCCGAATGGAGATTGAGTACGGGTGAGAATGATTTAAACCTGCAAAAACAAAAACAAGAATACCCGAGCATAACACTGACTCGACAGAAATAAAATAAAATAAAATAAAAAAAATTAAATGAAATAAAAGAAAAACTGACTCGATAACGATACTTATACAAACTCTACAAACCCACCTTCCTAACCAAGATCAACCTGCATCATCTGGGGGATCCTCAAACCTACTAGGATCCCCACACTTAGCTCTTAGCAACTGTTTCACTTCAGCCCATTCCTTCGTGAAAAACACACTACCACTCTCATAGCCCTCTACCCACCTATCCTCGGCGTTTATCACCTGAACCCGACTATCCCAACGTTTAACCTTTTCTATCGGATCAGGAATCTTAAACACAGCTATCTCCTCTCCTACCTGCAAACTAATCTGCCCCTTAAAGACATCTATATTCGCATGAGCAGTGCGAAGGAAAGGACGACCAAGGATAATGGGGACTTTCGCATCAGCCTCCATATCTAGCACGACAAAATCCACGGGGAAAACAAACTTATCCACCTTAACTAACAGATTTTCCACAATCCCCCGTGGATACTTAACTGACTTGTCGGCTAAGGACAATGACATATTGGTGGGAGTCAACTCACCTAGACCTAGCTTCTCGTACAATGAATAGGGCATCAGATTAATGCTAGCACCTAGATCAGCTAAAGCTCGGGCTTCTAGATTACTACCGAATAAGCAAGGAATCGTAAAGACTCCTGGATCAGAAAGCTTCTCCGGTAGTGTATTTGTGACAACTGCCGAGCATTCACCACTTAAAGGAACGGACGAGAGGTCTCCCAGCTTGCATTTGTTCTTGAGGATGTCCTTCAAGAACTTAGCATATTTGGGCATCTGCTGGAGAACCTCTATGAACGGCAGATTGATCTTGATCTGCTTAAACATATCTAAGAAGTGCCCATACTCCCGCGTGTATTTCTGCTGCTTAAGACGAGCGGGATATGGGACACGAGCATGATCAATCAAAGGGGAGGGCCTAACATCCACCGGCTTCCTCCCCACACTTGAACCTAACTCAGGGTCACTCACGGGTTCTAAATTACTAAACTCAGCCTCTACACTACCCGGACCCTCTAGTACTATCTCTTCATCAACCTCCTCTTCCTCACTTACAACTCTCTCGCTCACTACTGGCTCACTAAACGACACCCTCTTCTTAACCGGCTCTAACACCCTACCACTACGAGTAGAGATAGCATTCAACTGAGCAGAAGGGTTCGTTTGGGTTGAACCCGAGAACTGGCCTTGGGGCCTTTGGTTAGGAGACTGTTTCACTAAATCACCTACGATCCTCTGGATATCCAAAATGATGGAATGCTGATTTTGCAGGGCAAGTTCCTGCTTTTTCAACATGAGCTCATGTGTAGCTAAGGTTTCCTGTGTTGCCTTATCCTTAGTTACTAACTGCATTAGCATCTGTTCTATCCTAAGTATGCTATCAGCAGAACCTTGCCCACTAGCCGGATCACCACTAACACCACCATACGAACTACCCGCCCCCTGATTATTATTATTGTTATAGTTAGATTGATAACCAGGTGGGGCACCTGAGGAACGCCAAGTTGAGTTATTATTAAAATTCGAGTTCCGGTTCCAGTTAGAATTACCACTATTAGAATTTGGGAACCTATTCTGATTAGCTACGAACTCAACCTGCTCCTCCCTAGACAACAAAGGACAATCTAGAGTGTTGTGCCCTCCACGACACCTTTCACACTTATCCACTTTAGCTTTTAGGTCCCTCATCTCACGGGTTAGGTTTTCTAAAGCAGCAGCCACACTCGTTTCCATGCTAACGTGGTGCAACCCTCTAGTGGAAGTAGAAGGTGTGCCAGTGACAGGAGTGGAATTCCTGTGAGTGGACCGCTGTTCGTGTTCGGCCTGGGCAAAACTCTCAAACAGTTCATTGCATTGGTCTACATTCATCTTACCCATCAAATGACCCCCCGCAGATGTATCAAATCGGGCCCTGGTTTCATATGTAAGCCCATTATAAAATTTCTCAACCAAGGCCCAAGGAGTAAGCCCATGTTGGGAGCAGCGAGATAAAAGATTTTGAAATCGCTCCCAAGCAAGATAGTAGGGCTCATCTGCTTCCATTCTAAACGAGTGGATCTGGTCACGAAGGCGGGAGGCCTTAGCAGGTGGAAAGTACTTCTTCAGGAAGGCTGAACGAAGTGCTTCCCACGTCGTGAACGTCCCTTCTGCTTGCGAATCGAGCCAGATGATCGCCCGATCCGCAAGTGAGAATGGAAACAGATGCAGATAGATTGCGTCATCGGATGCACCTTGGAGCTTAAAAGTGCTCACGATTCGCGCGAGGCGCGAAAGGTGAGCCGGTGCATCTTCATCATCCCGCCCGTGAAATTGATCGTTAGCAATGGCGGTCATGATGTATGACGGAATCTGCCACGAATTTGGATTCGTGATCGCAGGCGTTGCGATAGACGAACGGTTTCCGGTGAAACCGTCGAACGCCTGTTGATGGACAGTACGGTTCGCTGCCATCGGTGACCTAGGACTGCTAGGTGGGGTGTTGTGTGGTGTTGGGTGCGGTGTGAAATCAAACTTAACAGCACTTACCTTACCCTCCGCAGACGAGTCAGCTACAGTCTCTAGCTCCTGATCAACCTCCTCGAATGATTGCCTCACTGGTCCGTGCGATCTCAAGTGTGGCATAAACCTGCACGAAACCAACGAAACAAATCAGACAAAACTAAACAAACAAGAAGACAAACTAGACACGAAAAACAGGAGATAAGGACAATAAAAACTAGACACCTACGACTCAAACAAACAAAACAAAAAAGCACGTGAAAAGTAATTAAGACTCAAAAAGTTAAATAACGCAATTACCAAGAGTCCCCGGCAACGGCGCCAAAAACTTGATGCGTGTAAATATATATAAAATAAACAAACAAAAACACCTAGTTTTAATATTTATAAAACCAAGACGAACCGACTAAATCACACACAACCGGCAGTGGACCGGTCGAATGTAATATAGCTAAAGTAAGTCCGGGTGTCGACCCACAGACTCTATATATTACGTTAAATAACTAGAAAAGACTCAACGAAACTAAACACGACTTAAATAAAAGATTTATTTGAAAAAGGGGGGTTTTGCTAAAAATAGAAAGTTACTAAAAATAGAAAGTTACGATTTAGAAACGGATTTAAAACAGATTAGAGAAAACAAACCACCTAGGCTAGAATCATCGTTAACTTTAATTATCGCTCACGTTGGACTAATGGTTATGGAACCGAGATCTAAAAAATATTCATTTAAAGGTGACGCTAACTAAGACCCTCGACCCTTCTCGAGAAGACACCTAGAGTATCACAATTAAATTATTATCACACCGGTTACGGGATTAAATTTCCTCACGGTTATCTAATCAAATTATGCCTAATTGACCCACGCTAAAGATCTATCTCACGATACGACCCTTAAAGCCATTTAAACCCAATTATTTAATTTAACAAGCAAGATTAATAATTAACACTAAGCCGGAATTTTCACAAAAACCTAAACCTAGCAAATTGACTAACCAAGACTTGTTAACAACCTATCACCTCACGGATATCTAAGTTGGCTATACATTATTACCAATTTCATTAACACTATTAATCCTATGGTTGTACTGCAGTTAAACCATGATAATCACAACTCACGTTAATGACTAAATGAATCCTATTATGTGACATAGACGATCACCAAGAAAACATGGATTAATAATATCAAATCAACCAATTCAAACATATAAAACGCATCAAACAATTATAAGAGTTCAAACTTTAATTAAACATAAACCATAACCAAATCATTCCAACGCAAGTTCAAAACAAAGTTAACGAATCAACATAACGCCTAGGTAGTTTTAACGAGTCTAGCCAAGCATGTTCATAATGAAAAACACAAGTTTAATAATAATAAACATGATCAAAATAAAGAAAAACGAAGAACGAATGAACCCGAGAAGCCTAGGAAGTGATCCTTGAACCCGCACGAATCCGTTGTCTTCGTTTCGTCTTCTTGATGTCAAAACCCGCCTCTAATCTCTGAAAATCGCCTTCAATTCGTCCCCCAATGTTGCATGAGAGGCTAGGGTTAGAGAATAGTTGTTTATATAGCGAACCGGGCCAAAAATCGCGAAAACAATCTGCCGAAACGTCGTCACCGCGTCGCGCGGTGACGAAACGGAATTGTGGCCGCGTACCGCGACCAGGAGGGAACCACCAGCACCACACGCCGCGTCACGCGGCCAGCCTTGGCTCCCTGGTCGCGTGGCGTGGTGAGACCCATCCCGTGCCGCGTCGTTTCGTTTTTCGTTCGGTTTCTTCGTTTACGCGTTCCGGTCCGCTCGTAACTCCGTTTCGCGCCCCGTTTTCGCCTACGGATTCGATTTTTCACGATCTATCCGTTTCTTTATCAACATGGGACCTACGAAACATAAAAACATCAGTTGTGCCAAAATTGATATATAAACCGTACCGAAACGACACAAAATGTTTACAAACTCGACCCGGGATTTATGTATATTTATCACTATATCACTGTGCGCTTCAAAGGTGAGTTCTTTGCCCGCTTTTAAATATTTTTTTTCGGGGAGAAAACATACAAATGTTTTTACACGCCTTCGGGCAACTATTTTACAGCGCCTTCGGGCGGACTACATTTTTATGCCTTCGGGCAGGGCCTTCGGGCAAAACTTTATGCCTTCGGGCAGAGCCAACTAAGGCTACGTTTTACACCTTCGGATGGGGCCTTCGGGCAAAACTTATTGCCTTCGGGCGGGGCCAACTACGGCTACGTTTTACACCTTCGGGTGGGGCCTTCGGGCAAAACTTTCATTGCCAACTTGGGCAATCTTTGGGGATAAATAATATTATTGTTAAGGGCTTATTTTACCGAGCATTAGCATACTTATAAAGTCCTTTTCTTTAGTCGAGATTATTTATATGCCAACTTCGGCATAACGGGGAAATTTGAGTAGTACTACGGGTCCGGCAGACCCCACCACTAGCGGGGAGCTAGTTGGTGCAAATTGTCCTTTAAACATTTGGTCATCCGTAGTGATGGCGACAAGGCAAGTCAAGTAACGTTCAGTTTAATCTCGACGTGCTCGTGTAGTAAGCAAGGAGGTCTTGCAAACCAGCAATATATATTGATTTATCTAGGAAACTTATATTTTATTTATTTATTTAAACTCATTGAACTCACCAACATTATTTGTTGACTCGTTTTAGTATGTTTTTCTCAGGGAACTAGGAAGGCGCACGAGTAGGACACTTGCATGCATTGGTCTTGAAACTACTATATTTCATTATTTAATACTGTTATTGGTTTTTGAAAACGGTTGTTTGGGTCGTGCTAACTTTATGCACGGGTTTCGTAACTTTGGTTGGTTTAATCTTTACTATTACGTACTTGGATTTTAGTACGGGTTTTCTAATGCTTCCGCTAAACTTTGGAACTTTTCATTTTAAACCCAGGGTTTCGGTTTAACACTTTAATAAGGAACTTTCGTTTAAAACGTTGAGTCAGTGTTTGCTGTAACTAATGGCTTGAGATCCTGGTATGTCACACTCCTAACGGATACCCCGTTTGTGGAAAATTGAGGGTGTGACAGTATGACAAACCCTAATAAGGATGTCTTGTCTAATTAATATGTCGAGAATGTTTGCAGGTGCAATAAATGCAGTTGAAAAGTCAACAGATGTAGAAAAGTGAAAAATCGTCCAAGTGTGAAGTCGGGTGAAAGGCATCAGACGGGTGAAGATATCAGACCTAACTATTCAGTTGGGTAATGAATAAGACTATTCAGCCGGGTAATGAAGTGGTGTTGATATCAGCCGGGTGATTGGTTGAAGAGGGTTGCCGGGTGAAAGAAGAAAAGGAAGCTGGGTGAAAAGTTGTGTTACTATACAGTCGGGTGAAGTGTTTAACACTGTACAGCCGGGTAATAGAGTGAAGATTCTATGTAGCCGTGTATGTGAACAACACTGTGCAGCCGGGTGATGAAGAAAAGCTCTCTGTGCAGCCGGGTAATGAAAAAGCTATCTCTGTGCAGCCGGGTAATGAAAAAGCTATCACTATGCAGCCGGGTAATGAAGTTATTGTGCAAGCCAGGCGATGATTAGAAGACTACTATGCAGCCGGGTGATGGGTAAAACCAAACAGGTGTAGTTGTTCCTAACTCTTACCCGTCCCAACAGTACTTGACCCGTCTCTACAATGATTGACACGTCCAAGTGTTTTACATGTTAAATGTTGACCCGTCCAAGGTTGTGACCCGTCCCACAAACTGTGACCCATCCCAACAGTGCATGACGCGGCTCAACAGTACATGACCCGTCCAGGCTTATTGGGCTTAAATGTTTACCCGTCCCAAATTGTTGACCTGTCCCATTATGTTTGACCTAATTTTTCAATCATATAAATACCCGCTTCTTCACAAACACTTATCATTTTTCACCAACATTTTCGAGCAAAGTCCCCTGTACCCAAATCGTTCATATCTTATTTCAATCGATTGATTCTGTAACAAGTTGTATTGATTGAATAAGGTATATTTTCCATGATTCGACCTGATAAACCTGTTGATTGACCGTAAAAACGAAAAATGATGATGAACAGTAATTGGACCATTGAATCGACATTTTGATTTTGTGTATTAAAACTGAAATTGAATGTTGTACTTGGTGTAATAACTGTCGATCATCAACATTCATCCATTGATTTGCATCAATATGCTTAAAATCAACTGAATCAACTGAAATTTGCAAATTACTGTCGAACCGCCATTGATGAACTTTTGAATGTTCATGACTATTGATGTCAAAACAATGAATTATCTGTTTATGTGTGACAAATCGATGCTAAAACTAAACTAAAACATGTTAAACAAATTCATCATAGAAAATTTCAGATTTGTGTTCTTAAGTGCTTAAATTGTTAAGTGTAAAATGGTGTATGATCATTGATTCACAAAATGTTGTTGAACAAAATGATGAAAATCAAAGTGTTAGAATAACTTAGGTGTTAAATGATTATGTGATTGTTTTACATTATAACTTTATGTTTAAATACTTATGCAAATGTTTTTATGTATGAATGAAAAGTCTAACACATATGTCTTGTCCTTGTCAAACAGATGGAGAATCTTAAATTTGAGCCCAAGCACAATCTTGTTGCTTGTTTGGATGAATCCATTCCAGAAACAGAAGGATACAGAGATATGATCAGATTTATTAGAAGAACAAAGTATGTCTATGCAATGTGTGCCAAGCCGATTGTATATGCTAGACTTATAAAGAGTTTCTGGAGGACTGCTGAAGTTTTGACTGATGAAGCTGGTGTGACTGTGGTAAGAGGGAACATCACCAGACAGTTACAACTTAACTGTATCTGAAGAGTCTATCAGAACAGCTTTGAGGATAGATGATGATGAGGTTGGTGCTACTGATGAGTTAACAATTGCTGAGTGTCAGACATGTTTTATTAATATGGGTCATCCACCCATATTTCCCAAGCAGCAGTTTGTTCGAGCTCGATTGGGAAAGAAGTGGAAACTTTTGTGTTATGTCATCCAGCAGTGCATGTCGAGGAGAAGTGCTGGATTTGACAATTTCCCTTCAGATATTGCATCACCTATTGTTGCTATTGCTGAAAACAAACCCTTCAATATGTCAAAGTGGATCATGAAAGGTTTTGTGTTCAATTTGGTGAAAGGCAAGAGGTTCAAGTTTCTTATGTATCCAAGATTCTTGCAACTAATGATCAATATAGCTCATCCAATTATTCGACAAGAAGGTTTTGAAGGAGGAATTTTATACACGGAAGATATGAATGAACTATCATATAGAAAGATGAGTATTGGAGGTGTTGAAAGTGTTGAAATGTTTGACTATATGAGAGATATAGCAAACAATGATGAAGATGTCGAAGTGGTGATATCACATGGTGAGGTTGTTAATCCGTTGGACCTTGTTGATGAGATTCCGGATAATTTGTTAGATGATGATGAGTACTTTGCTCGTCATCCAGAAGATGAGGATGAGAATGAAGAATTAAATGATGATGAGGATGAAGAAGAAGATGAGGAATCTGATGATAGTAGTGATGATGATGATGATGATGATGATGATGTGATTCAAGAAGATAGTGATGAATCAGTGTCTGAGGTTGCAGAAAAAGAATGTGACATCTGCCCCAAGCCCGAACCCGAATGCCCGACTCGTAACCGAAACTATCTTTCTTTTTATTGTATTCGTATTTAATCTCCGAAAATGTAACGTATCGTTATTATTAATATAAATAAATGTGTCGGACCTTTATACTATGTCTCGTTTTAATAAACGTTTACTAATTAAATACGAAGTGCAATAATTCAATCTAAAAAATATATAAATGAGATTTTGTAAAGAGAGTTTATAAATATTATCAAAGATATATATTCTACGTCAAGAAATAACAATTTAATGTCAAGAACGAAGTAAAAACAGAAAAACGTCAATTCTATAAACGTTACGAGTTAACGTCGTTAGGTTAGTTAGTTAAAATAAAGATTTAATTAACTTTGGGCCAATACTGTCAAAATTGAAACATACAATAAAGTTTAAACCTTAATTATTTAACAACTCAAACTACAGGAGCCAATTATGTAACATTTTAAATTAACCCAAACCTGAACACCCCCCCCCCCCCCGGTACTTCCGGTAGCTGCTCCGGCCACCGGCGACTTGTTTCCGGCAATCCCATACCACCTCTTTTGGTCGTTTATAATGCAATTAAAAACCGGTAAAACAATCCCTATGCAAAGCTCGATCCCATAATCTCTTAAATTTGATTGTAACACTCCAAACAAACCGTTTACTCCAATTCCTTAATTGTCGGCCATTAAACAAAAACTCAATTAACCAAAGTAATCCAGGCGTCGTTTCAGTCAAAATCGAGTTACTAAAACCCTTCATATCATCGAGTGGAAACCGTCGGTACAATTTAATTGCATTAGTATCAGTTAATTGATCACCAATTAAGCCTCGTTAATCTTGAACCAAAACCGAACTCAAAGTACTATTGCGCAACAAAATTAAACAAATTCATATGTAGTAAAACACTCCCACGGCCTTGATTTCACTCTGTAATAATCCAATTTATCGTAAATCACCAGGAACAACATGTTTGATTGCTCAACCAGTCGCCTACTGTTCTTGGTTCCAATCGATTCCATTAATCAACAAACAAGTAAGTATTATACGTTAAAATGATCCTTATCGTGCCCTGATTAAAGCCCTATGACTAATCCCTGAATCTCGATCGAATTCGTGTGTAATTTTGCGAAAATGTGTTTTAGGGTTTATTGAGAAATTGGGGGTTTATACGCAAAATATTTTAAAATCATTTCAAATCAGATTTAAACAAGGTGACCCGAGTTCGAAACTCGGGTCAGTCACATACATATATATTCTTTTTGGGTATTATCTAATGATAATGTTTTTGGGCATAGCATATTTTTCATATAATGATAATGTTTTGTATAACGATAATAATCCAAAACCGTATATATTACAAAACGTTAAGAATCTATAACGTATATATTACAAAACGTTATAAAAATATACTTTAGATATTTATGAAATAAATACAAAATCTTATAAACAATAGATTATACAAACTATATTTTTAGCATTTTATTTGGTTATTGTTGAAAACATAATATTAGAGTGTTCAATCGTTTGTCAAAATAATTTTATTACTATTATTAAAGTTTCGAACCAATGAGTTTGCGTATTTTAGTCGTTTAACGAGAAACCCCCAAAATCCCAATTCGAAACCCTAGAATTCTAATTTTCATAGACTCTTATTGTTTCAATTCAAGTTTTCTATACAATATGTTTTCTAAGTTAGGATTGTCATTTAATTAGGTGATTCTAATATTTGGACGATCCTCGGTTCTATTCATACTATTTACTATTTGTTTCGAGCCCGAGTTTCAAGGTGAGTAAACTCACTCCCCTTTTTACTATTACGTTTTGGGGCTGAAATATGTTTCTAGTTACTATACAATGTTTTCAGTTTTCTATTTGTTTCCAAAAGAGATCATAAAATATGTTAGTCTTGACTCGCGACAAGATGCAATCCTTATGTGGTAGTTTAAAGTAGTATTGTTACTTAGTAATCCCACCGGTAAATGTTAGCGCTAATGGTTTGACAAACCCACCTGCATGTATTTCAAAACAGGTGATTTAAACCCGACCATTCAATTTTCAAGGTTACTATTTTACAAGTTGCTATTCAATATTACAAGTTGCTATACTATGTTGCTATGCCATGTCCCTAAGTTGCTAAATAATTATGGATAACTTAAATATCAAGACGGTTAGATGACGGTTGCTAAATAAGTATCCTTAATTAATACATGAGTTGGTTCCTCATGATAAATGACTACAAGTCATATTACAATGTGTTCAATGTGTTCAAGGTGTCATGGTCGAGAATGATACGAAATAGCTATACATGTAAGATTGCGCAGCATATTATGATGATCTCGGATTTCCTATACTATTATTTATAAACTGTGGTTTACTCACTAGCTTTAAATAGCTAACTTTATTTTTACATATTTCAGGTGTTGCTTATGATATTGTTTTGCTGCTTTTGCCAAGACATAGGATTGCCTTGGACCTAGTTAAATAATAAAGACGAACGCAATTATTGTTTTTGTTATTACTTTTGTCGTTTCTATTTAGGACTCATGTTCCAAATGTATTAATCACTATTTGGCTTAATAAATAAATACTATGTGCTTTGTTTACTATGGATATCCAATTCCAATGACAGCCCGGTGTTTCCGCCGCCGGGCGGGGTGTCACAAAGAAGATGTAGAAATGCCTGCTGAGGTTGTAGAACCAATTGTGACTGATGAACCTGTTGAGGTGGTGAAAGCAGTAGAAGAGATTGTTATGGAAGCTCCTAGGGACATCACAGTTCATTATTCCAGATCTCGAAGATCTAAAACTGTGGATGAACCTATGATTGTTGAGAAGCCGGATATTATTGAAGATGTGTATGTGCCTGAACAGATTGATGTAGTTCAAATTGCACAAGAAGTTGCAGCTGAAGTGGAGACTGTGGCACAGACAGTTGATGATACTAATGATTGCATGATTGCATCTGATCCAGTAGATGTTGCCACATCCTCCAAAGCAGCTGAACATGTTGAACAACTAAAGGAGTCTTCACCTAAAGTTGGTTCAAGTGTTGATCTAAATGAAGAAGAAGATAAAGTCTTTCATTTGGAAAGGATGGTAGCTAAACTCTTAGATGCTAATGCGTTGTTGAAAGCATCTAATGAAAGGAAGAAAAAGAGGCTGGAGGAGATTGGGCTATTCATCAAAAGAATTTGGAAACATTTAAAGCATTAGATGCTGATCATGAAAAGCTGAAGGCTGATTATGAAGAGTTGCAAGCTGAGTGTAACACTTTACTTGCGGAAAAGGAGGTATTAGAAAGTTGGATGAAAGAAAAAGAGCCGGTGAGTTCTGAATCTGACAAAGACTTTGTTGTTGAAGAAAACGTTGGAGTGTCTGAGACTCCTAGGGACGTCACAGTTTATCAAACTAGATCACAACGATCTAAGACTGTGACAGAACCAATTGTAGAATCTGTCCTTATTCCCGATGAAGCTGCTGATCTTGTCAATCTTGACAAAGCTGAGGGAAAACGCAAACTGGATGTTGTGCCAGAGATTGTGGGAGAAGAGGTGAGTACAAAGAAAGCTAGAACTGAAGAAACAGTTCAGATTGAGCCGATTCAATCTGAGTCTGTAATGGCAACTGAAGTGCACGAAGTGGTTAAAGTGGCTGAGACTGTTAAAGAAGATTCAGTGACTGAGACTATTACTGAAGAAGCATTTCAGTTTGAGCCGATTCAAACTGAAACTGCACCAATGATAGAAGCATTGGATGATTTGGATGATATTGACTTTACAGATTCTGAGCCGGAAGCTAATCTTGATGATGATATACCTATTGATCTTGATGAGCGATTTGCATATTTGGAGAAGATGAAGTACAATCCTGTTTATTTGAATGGACTTACAGTCAGTCAAATAAACGAGGAATATGAAAAATGTGTGAATGCGCAAGACAAAGTGGCAGCTGATGAAAAAGAGTTTGTGGTAGAAATGGGTGAATGGACGCCTCTGCAAGAAAGCTTAAACATTGATGATCTTCCTCCTGAAGAACTGTATCATCAAGACCCAGAAGAGATGTCAACTAGAAGTATGCGTGAATGGCTTAGTTCGAGGAACCATCCATACAAAACTTTGAAGAGGCTGAAACGAGAATCTCTGAAAAAGATTGTGGTGAGCTTTATGAAGACTGAGAAGATGCATAACCGCATGTTTTTCTTGGATTACAATAATCCACAGTATTATGAGTTGACCAAAAGATACAAAGTGCTCGAACCTAAAGAGATACCGGTGATGGCATTGCCAATTGATGCACATAAGAAGAGGAAGGAGCTTATAGACATGTTTCCAAGTGAAATGAAATCTTATAACATTCCGATGGAAGTACGAGAATCATGGCACAAGTCTGCCACAGCAGGTGATATTGTCAGATCACTACTGAGTAAGGGTCAGTCTGTTGCTGAACTACTTGATTCAATGATCGTGCCGGCCAAGTCCAAAGATGTTAAGATTATCGCATGGAAATATGATGAGATTTTTGACACATTCTTGATCAAGAGAGTAAATGGACTATGTGATGTTTATCACTATTATTCTAGTATCTTCAAGTTGCCAGTACAAGATCTGAAAGAGCTGCACAAGTTGAGACTGATTAATCACACGCGAGCTGAGCGTGGTGATAAATGTGCAATGTTGTTGGATGCCGGGATCAGCCGCATGCCAAAGTTCTTAGAGTTTAGAGGTCAGCAAGAAGATAAAGTGTATTTGGATACGAAGAAGAGGAAATAGAAGAAGCTGATACTTCGTGACATGTACTTGGAGGAATTTTCAGATGAATATTTTGACAAAATCACAGATCCGGGTTTGAAGGTAATAGATGGTTCGCAGGCAACTAAGCCCATACTGAAGTGTTTTTACAATCAGGAGACCTATGAGCTGAAACTTGTTCGAAATCTGGATGATTAGGATCAGGACATGATCACATTATTTAGTACTTTTGAGCTGAAACTGTTGCATCCATCTTACATTGACTATCTTCGAAACCTCAAGATGGAAAAGTTAAAAGATTCTGTTGCTGAAGAAGATAGAAGATTATTTGTGATTATGATTGAAGTGATTGGAGCTGCAACAGAGAAAATTCGATTAAGGAAGGCATTGCTTAATGCTAACCTTGTGAAGATTGATATGCCTGAGATCGAATACATGAGAGTGACGTCAAAGGGTACCTTAGAAGTTAAAGTCAAAGGAAGGAAGAAACCGTACGAGTTTTATGCTAACATTGATTTTGCAGGTATTTCCTTGGACACTCTCAGACGCATGAAAGACTGTGATATTGTTACAAATGAATCAAAGCCAAGACAAGCGAAGATTGCTGAAAAGTTCAAGTCATGCATTGAAGAGGCTTTAAAAGAACAAGAAGAATACAAAGGAAAGCCGTTGCTGGATGTTAAAGAAGAAAATATGAAGATTTTTGAGAGATTGATGCTGAAAAGCCAAAGTTGAAAATTGAAGATTTTTGAAGTTCAAAGATAAATCTTAGGGGGAGTACTGTTAGGGCTCGTTTCTAGTTAAAGATTTACTTTGTACTTTGTTTATACATTTTGTATAGTTTAGGGTTAATTTTGTATTTTCCCTAATGTGTTGATGCATAAAGCATGTTGTGAGATAATGTTAGAGAGAGAGTCTAGATCACTATTACACGCTTAGAGAGAGAATTGTGTGGGTGTGATTTGTATTCTCTTGCACATTTGTACTACAACTTTTATGCTTTGATCATCAATACAAGAGAATTATTAGTAATGAATTGTGTTGCTGATTGAATCGTGTTTGTGTACTTAGATTGTTCTGATTTGCAGCAATATCAATCCAATTGAACCTATCACTTCTAGTTAGCTCTTCAGAATTTATTCTCGTGCTTATATCCTCTACTATGCGGAAGCATTGACCTGGAGTGATGATCTTCTCTGTTATATGTAAATATACACCTGAAGCTCTCATCAACACGTTCAAATGATCATCTCCTCTGTTATATGGAAGTATAGACTTGGAGCGCTCATCATCTGCAACCCCATGTTAAGCTCACAAATTTTCTACATCAAGATCGTTGTTTGACGCTTCAAAAGCTTACGCTCACAACGCTTCTACACCAAGATCATTGTTGATGCCCAAATCCCTACTCCAGATCACTCCCAAATATTACATTCACAATGATTATTATTTGATCATTGTCTAAGTCCATCAAATTAATAAAATCTCGCCAAATCATCTAAACTCAATAAGCCATGATGTCAAATCAAGTTACTTTGCCGAATATCCGTGGAAACCAAGTCGCCCGAGCTTCTTCATATCGAACCAAAACATGATAAGATCGTCACACGTTGTTTGTTGAAAGGAACAAGGCATGGGTTTAAATGGACAAACATATTGACAATCTTGCCAAGTCTATGTTTTTCCGGATGGTCGCTTGAAACTCATTCTCTAATATCCTTCATAATTTTTCGTTTATTATCCTTACTTTATGTTTGGGTTCTTGTGTCTTGTTGGTCGTATCTACCTTATGGGATGTGTTCTCATTGTCCTAAATATTCGTAAACTTGTCAAACTCGTCTTCAAACGTGTTTTTTTTCTGAGTTAAAAAAAACAAAAACAAAAAAAAATAAAAAAGAAATTACACTATTGCTTTTGTTAGGTTGTGATAGATATTTTGTTTGATTTTACTAGTTTATAGAAATTTTAAAAAAATCCAAAAAGAATTTTCATTTTCAAATTATTTTTCAAGTTTTCCATATTATTCTATTGAAATGATTTCATTTTTACATGCATTTCACGGGAAATTGCACACAAAAACGGACACGTGTTCGCTTGCTTTCATACACAAATAAACACGGGTTTATTTTGCTAAATGAAATGATCTAATGAGAAAACTCGAGATTGTGTTTGTGATTGTATTACAGATATTTGATGCAAGTGATGGTCGATCATTAGTTGAGCAAAGCACCTTACCAAAGAACCTGTTCCTCAAAGTTTGCAAAAGATACCGAGCTAGGAATCTTTCTCTTACATCTTTTGAAGCACTCAAGAAAAGATAGTTGGAAAGCTGTTCCAAATTTTACGAAAGGATGCACAGAAAATGGGGGAGCACGCTACAATGTGGGGGAGCTTGCGAGATAAATGATCTTCAGCAACATAATTTGGCAAGCGTCAGTCGTGGACTCGTGGGGGAATTTTGTTGGATCTGAAATTAAGACTGAAGCTTATCAAATTGAAGCTCCAACAGTATTGACTTCTCGGTGTTGAACGGGATGCAAGACGTTGATAATAATAGACTATAGGGGAGTATTGTTGGACCTGGAGTTTAGTCTAATATTATCAACACAGTCAAAGTCAACAAAAAGTCAACATCAACGGTCAAAGTCAATGCAAAAGTCAACACGACGCGTTCAGAGCATAGAAACAAGACGTTGAAGGCGACGGAGTTTAATAGTTAATAAATATATTTTGTGTCAACAAAATATATTTAATCGTTCTCATGTTTTTAGTATTTTATGTAATATATATATTTTGTCTTTATGACAAAATATATATTAGACTAAACATTAGGGGTTTATTAGTATTATTTCTATTTGTCATGTTTTAGTCTAAGTTTAGGGTCCTAATTGTCAGTAGTCCAAAGTGTCATTAGGCTATAAATAGTAAATGACAATTAAGGTTTAGGGGGCTTAAATGAGCTAGTGATTGGGGTTTCCATTGTATACATCATTTGCAATCCATTTTATAAATAAAATATGAGTTTTTGTTAGTGTTCTTGATTGTTCATCAATATTGTTCATCATATTTTACCATTTTAATCCAATTCTTCACCAAATTACATGATTCAAGGCTGATTGGGACCAAAATTTCTCTTGTTACAAATCAAAAACCAAAGAACATTCCCCAACTATTTCCCCCAATACTAACGATCAGCAATGTATCCACGAGGACTCTCATGAAAAGAGAAACTTTAACTAGACATGTGCCAACATAGCATTTCTAAATATGGTTATTGGATTTAATCACCTTCAACTATTGGTTATTGGTCACTGTCACCTTGAAGTATCACTTTGGCCAATATAACTCCCAACTAAACACTTTGGTGTCCGTATCACCAAAAGTTAACCAATTCAAGTCACTTTTGGTTAATTTTTGGTTAACATTTGGTGATACGGACATTGTATCACCAAAATTTAACCAATTCAAGTCACTCTTGGTTAACTTTTGGTTCATTTTTGGTTAACTTTTGGTGATACGGATACCAAAGTGTTTAGTTGAGAGTTATATTGGCCAAAGTGATACTTGAGGGTGACAGCAGCCAATAACCAATAGTTGGAGGTGATTAAATTCAATAACCCTTCTGAATATGTATAAAGTTTTTGTACGTGTTTCTTCCCCAACAAGGTAAAAGAAGTTAGTGAACTTGCATTCGGGTGCACAGCTACATGCAATAGCAACGTAGAAGCAAACACAGCATTCCTATTATATGATAGGTCTATAAGTGTGTGCTTCTGTAGGTATGTAAAACCCTAACCATCCAAACACTTTCCATTGGTCAAGTGTGATTTCGAAAGTTTACCTTTTTGACTAACTTTAACCAAAATTGGCTTTTGCTGAACCGAGTTGACCTGATGACCCATTGGTTACTTATTTAGTGTAGTTACTAGTAGGGACCCGCGCGATGCAGCGGGAATAACATTATTAGTGATACTTGTTTCTGAGTATATATTTTGTTATCCTGTAAAATTTTTATCAAGTTTGTTACATTTGTTTCTCTGAAAATTTTTAGGTTAGTATCATAATAGTGGTGGGCATAAATAATGGGCGTTACAGCTAACTTCTCCGATGCGGCAGGAAACACAACACCTACAGTATGTATGGGATGGTTTAGATTGCTTTCAAGACAAAACAAAACCAAAATTTTCAGCTCGGTTTTGAAACCACCAATGATTATATATAATGGCCTACTAACAAAGAAAAAATATTGTTGCAATTGCCTTCTGTTTCGATCTTTGTATTTTTCCAGGCATTTTTGAAGTAACAGTTACTTAATAGAGAGTTTAAAATGACATAGAACTATTACATAAAGTTAAAACTCATATTTAAAAGCGAATTTCTTTCAACTTTTAGTAATAAACATTAAATAATGTATTGTTATTGCAAGGGTGCTTTTCTTTTCATAAAATTGACTTAAAAGAGCAAAAAACATCCATAACTATTTTCACGCGTGATCACGATCAATAGATTTAAACCTGCCGATACATGTGGCTTCTAGCTCATTGATAAAAGGGTGCTTTTCTTGTATTTGTTATTAATTTATATCATTAAATAGTTGCATTTGATCACTATTTTCTTAAACAACCGGCTTCTAGCACAATGATAAAAGAAGTAACCCTCTTAAACACTAAGAGTTAATTCTCACCATAGGCATATCAGGTGTAATTTTCATGTTCATAAAGAATATAAACAATAATTCATGCTGATGAAAATGGTTTAATTTACCCAATGCAAACATAAACTTTGACATTGTTAGAAAACAAAAAAAATTTTGTGCACAAATTTGAAATCAATGTAGCAATTATACTTCTATCTCACAAATCATAGGTTGCAATAATCACGCATATAATACCATCGAAAAATACACCTTTAAGTTTTGGTGTCCAAATTACAAGCATATTTCCAAGCTCTTAAGATTTTAAAAAATGAATGTACTCTTCGATTATAGACATAGCCAATGATAAGTAACTGAAACCAAAAAGATTGTAATGGTTTCTAGTAATGATATATCATATAAAGATCTCTCCTTTTCTCAAATCCTTGTTGTTTTGGCATCACCTAATGAAATATATATACATTTAACTTTGTTTTAGAAATTAGATTACAAAATAAATTTCAAAGTAATGAAGTAGAAAATGTATGTACCTCAATATAGGCATTATAGAAAGACCCTCCAAATATAGTACACCATGCCAATCCAAATTCAGCTTCATTATCTCCATCTACATAACAATCAAGAAATACAAAAAAATCAATAAATAGAGAAAAGAAGTCATCTTTTTTATAAATTTTGCATATTTTCTTTGTGTATCCCGTTTCATTTATCGTACGTGTTATGGAAATGAGGCCCACAAAGTAAAAATCATACTCATTGAACAAACTTTGCTACTTTCTCACATTAAACACGAATTTGTTTTCGAATTTTACAGCTTTATGCAAGCTTCCTCCCTAGTACAGACTAACCTAAAAGATGTATAAACCTCCAATTAGAATGCACGTAGCTTCAGGTACCAAAATATTAATGAGACAAATTGAGCTACTTGAACCCAAAATATTAATTGTCTGGGAACATGAATGGATTTTGTGTCATACATTGCATTTAACCCCAAATCCTTGCCCTTGGACATCTTTGGTCCAAGACACATGGAACCTTAATCCAATTAGTAGAAACTTACCTTAAAAGGTATATGAACAAAATGCCGTTAGAGAAAGTATGCACAATGAATAATCCTTAAGAAAGATGCATATGGAAATACCAAAATAGGAGATCCTGACATGGGTTGGTAAAAAGAACTTGTTGATGTTAACAAAGAAAGAACCAACATCAGTATTATATCGTCTTGCAAGATTTATACAACCACCTCCAACGGGACTAAATCCTATTATTTGAGTTTCTTTTCCTTCTTTTAGAATCCACTAATTAACGGAGGTGATTTTAAGGAAAAAAATCTTTAGGCGTACGAATTCAACAAATAACTTTGCAAATAACAATGGCTTTTTCATAAAATTTGAAAAACTTCAAGGATTTAACCATGCGAAATGGACACTTTTAGGGTGTTTTATGCATAAAAACAAGATAAGTTTTAAACCATGTTGACATGTTCCCTTTAAAGTATTTTTTACTTCAAAATATACATGCTTGACCCGTTAGAAATAGAATAGCGCCCAAATCGATCCGCGTAAAGTAAGAGAATTTACTAACCATCTCCCCTAATTTGAGGAGTAGACCTTGCCATTTAGGGATTGCATTTGCACCTTCTGCATTAGTCCCGGTATCTAATACAACAGCAGCAATTACATCAGGATTAGTATATCTTCCTCCTGCTAAGGTTCCGACTGTATCATTGACATGTTATTCAAGAAATTACAAATGTTGAGTACTTGAGTTACTACTCATTTTTAATTTTTAGCATTCTTCATCTTGTAAAACCATTCATAAATCTAGATTTATGTTTCCAAAGTCATTATCATAGGGGGAAAATAGGTTGTTACAGTTTCAACAGGTAAAAATGATATATTTCCAAGTAATATGAAATAAAATGACGTACAATTGCTTAGAAGATCCATACATGATGGAAGAAGCATCTTAATGTTCCAATTCACCTCCGAACTCTTGAGTTGAATCTACATTGAAAAAAACATCTATTGAAGAATCATCCCAACTACCTTCAAAATAGTGCATCAGAGTCATCCCTTCAAATTTACATCTCTCCCATTAACTGGTTGATCTAATGTTGTTGTTAAGTATGAAATCAGCAGACAAAATTTCATGCACCAGAAAACATTTCGTTTACAATGCTCAATTAAACTCTCAATCATCATGTTTCATCAAGTTCCGAATAAAAATTTACAAGCACACAAAAGTTTATCAATAGTCCCAATTCGCATAAACATCAATAAAAAGACAGGAAATATTAATTAAATGAATACAAAAACTAACCGTGGATGTTATACATCGACCCATGTTGTACATTCTCCAATCTTCAATCTTTGATTTGACAATGATAGTCTTTAATTAAATATGATCATTTGTAATCCTTTTAACATTTAAAGATTTTCCAAACACAAACCAAAACTATTGATCCATCATATAGTGCTTCAAGTAAACTTGTATGGTGATTTGCATGTTCTTACATATTATTTGATTATTTAACTAAAAGCATTCTTAGAGAAACCTAGGATATCATATCTGGCATACGAATCCACCATCACAAAGTAATGGACTGCTATTGTTATGGCTGCATAAGACACAAAACAAGGTTAAAAACATGAGATATTTTGTAAGCATATTAGTTTGCAATTTCTATAAGTTTCATAATAACCATACAATTGAATATCACATTTTTCTCAATTTAATAGAATGACTGATGGTGATAAATATCAAAATCAAAAGGAAAATCAAGAAAAAGAAAAAGAAGACTCACTCTTCAAGACATCAAGGTTTCATGTAACGGAATCATTATTATTGAACTTTCTTCCTCGCTGAAATTGAAAGAAGTTTTAAGATCAGTCAGCTGTATCAACATGATATCATTAACTTACCTTCGAATACAAATATTACATCATTATGAATACTCCTTAAAGATTTTCTTCTTCAACACCAAATTTTAAGTATGCATTATCATCAACACAACCACCAATCATTATTAAGTCAAAAAGTTTACATACTTCTTATCTTGAAGGATTAGTTTTTATACTGGAACAATATTTAATAAGCAGTTAAGAACCAAAATCATTACTTGAACTCATGAACGCTAATTCGCATTGAAAAAGACAGGAAATATTAATTAAATGAATACAAAAACTAACCGTGGATGTTATACATCGACCCATGTTGTACATTCTCCAATCTTCAATCTTTGATTTGACAATGATAGTCTTTAACTAAATATGATCATTTGTAATCCTTTTAACATTTAAAGATTTTCCAAACACAAACCAAAACTATTGATCCATCATATAGTGCTTCAAGTAAACTTGTATGGTGATTTGCATGTTCTTACATATTATTTGATTATTTAACTAAAAGCATTCTTAGAGAAACCTAGGATATCATATCTGGCATACGAATCCACCATCACAAAGTAATGGACTGCTATTGTTATGGCTGCATAAGACACAAAACAAGGTTAAAAACATGAGATATTTTGTAAGCATATTAGTTTGCAATTTCTATAAGTTTCATAATAACCATACAATTGAATATCACATTTTTCTTAATTTAATGGAATGACTGATGGTGATAAATATCAAAATCAAAAGGAAAATCAAGAAAAAGAAAAAGAAGACTCACTCTTCAAGACATCAAGGTTTCATGTAACGGAATCATTATTATTGAACTTTCTTCCTCGCTGAAATTGAAAGAAGTTTTAAGATCAGTCAGCTGTATCAACATGATATCATTAACTTACCTTCGAATACAAATATTACATCATTATGAATACTCCTTAAAGATTTTCTTCTTCAACACCAAATTTTAAGTATGCATTATCATCAACACAACCACCAATCATTATTAAGTCAAAAAGTTTACATACTTCTTATCTTGAAGGATTAGTTTTTATACTGGAACAATATTTAATAAGCAGTTAAGAACCAAAATCATTACTTGAACTCATGAACGCTAATTCGCATTGAAAAAGACAGGAAATATAAATTAAATGAATACAAAAACTAACCGTGGATGTTATACATCGACCCATGTTGTACATTCTCCAATCTTCAATCTTTGATTTGACAATGATAGTCTTTAACTAAATATGATCATTTGTAATCCTTTTAACATTTAAAGATTTTCCAAACACAAACCAAAACTATTGATCCATCATATAGTGCTTCAAGTAAACTTGTATGGTGATTTGCATGTTCTTACATATTATTTGATTATTTAACTAAAAGCATTCTTAGAGAAACCTAGGATATCATATCTGGCATACGAATCCACCATCACAAAGTAATGGACTGCTATTGTTATGGCTGCATAAGACACAAAACAAGGTTAAAAACATGAGATATTTTGTAAGCATATTAGTTTGCAATTTCTATAAGTTTCATAATAACCATACAATTGAATATCACATTTTTCTTAATTTAATGGAATGACTGATGGTGATAAATATCAAAATCAAAAGGAAAATCAAGAAAAAGAAAAAGAAGACTCACTCTTCAAGACATCAAGGTTTCATGTAACGGAATCATTATTATTGAACTTTCTTCCTCGCTGAAATTGAAAGAAGTTTTAAGATCAGTCAGCTGTATCAACATGATATCATTAACTTACCTTCGAATACAAATATTACATCATTATGAATACTCCTTAAAGATTTTCTTCTTCAACACCAAATTTTAAGTATGCATTATCATCAACACAACCACCAATCATTATTAAGTCAAAAAGTTTACATACTTCTTATCTTAAAGGATTAGTTTTTATACTGGAACAATATTTAATAAGCAGTTAAGAACCAAAATCATTACTTGAACTCATGAACGCTAATAAACATAATCGACAATTTATGAACCAGGCATCAATTTCCACACCTCTAATTGCACTTTCATGATGAATCTCAGCTCATGCAAACAACACAATACGACTCAAAACCCTGCAAAACAGCTCGAAATCACCTCAAACTACAAGATCAAAGATGTGTTTTTTGTGATTTACCACTGGGAATTCTGAAATACAAAATCGAACAGGAGTTTTACACATGTGCTTCATGGCGGGTTTGATTTCATGTTGTAGTCAAGATTAGAAATATTATTGAAGCAATATCATATCACCTCTAATTCCAATTTCTCCGTTAACCTTTCTCACAACCACTGCAAACGAACAGGTAAAACTTTCAAACCATAATTAGATTCATCAATGAAACAAACATTGAAACATCGACAAAAATGGACTACTACCTCCATCGGAGAACAAATGGACTACTTGTTTTGAAACTATAACTCTCAAGAAAACATTATACTTCTGTTTAAGTTCAAACAAATAACAAAATTACATCTGTAAAGTTGATATTTATAGATGAATGGGAGATTAGAGTAGAAGAAACAGATTGAACAATGGATTAGGATCAAACCTTGATTGAGGAAGACATGATAACCATGAAATCAACAAACAGTCGATTAGTCAACTGCAATGACTGACGGTTAGCTTCAAAATTCTCTTTCTTTACATCCGACAACGGTTGCTTCTCATTACTACTTTCCGTCAACATCCCCATTTCTTGACCCTACTTTGTAGTCTTTTTCTCATCATAGTCATTCATTTGAATCATCATATTTGTTCTTAAAAAGATCTTTGGTTGAATGAATAACTCCACCGGTAGAAGTAATCGCTCTATTTTATATTAACATCTAAAAAAAATAAAGTAAAGAAAAGAGGTAAAGGAAGATGTTCTTAAAATATCACTAACGCACGAACACGATAAAACATTTTAGAAAAAGTACATAAACGGGTGACAACCATAGCTTTTAAACCTGCAAAACATGCCGAATTTTGATTTCATTATGCATACTTAAAAGGAACTCCTTTCAATCCAATAGAAAGAAAGATGAGGTTCTGATGCTAAATATTGTTAAACCATCCTAAGGTCACAATGTGGACAAAAATTAGTAAATGATGTTTTGTACATATATAACTTTTACACTTGAAATATAACGTCACCAGAATACTTACAATTAAAAGATCAGGTTATTTAAATCAATTTTTTTGGGTAAGATAAGTCATAAGTGTAGGATATTACCAATCAGTTCTTCAATGTATCACTTGTGAGAGTAAGTCAACAACTTTTCCCAAGCTAATGAATCCGATGTAACCTATGTATCATCTATCATCAAATGAAAAAACTCCAATATTACACAAAAACAAGTTTCAAAGAAATTAAATTCATTCGGGTAGTTCTTCAAACATTTGGTGCTCAATAATCAAAACCATAAATTTATCAAGACTTACATGAGGAAAAGGATACATATTTCAGGATACATGTTGATTCCCCGATGTTGATGTCGATTGAAGATGAAACACACGGAACAAGGCAATTCTGAAAGTTTAACATGTCAAAATAAGGGATTACAAAGAAAAAAAAACAATATAGGTTAAGTTATTAAGTTGAACTTAAAACACAATAACACATAGAAGATTTAAAACCAATCAGCCAAATGCATCACACTAACACATAAAATGATAAAAGCAAATTCAAAACCTGAAGAGCCTTAAGAGCAACACGGTTGCCTAACATTAACCGAAAGGGTTTCCAAGAAATCATGATGTTGGCCACTCAAACCGTTATGCTTACTCTATAAAAAAACAATAAATCAATCAATGATAACACAAATTGAAAACAAAACCAATTACATCAAATAAATTGATCAGTTGATCGTTACTAAAGACAACCCAAAAGAAAAGAGGCACAAGATATAGCAAAACTCGCCTGAGGCTGCTTCTTTATGAGCTTGTGATTGAGAATATGAAACCCTAGCTGGAGAAATTGTAACAAGACTGAAACAGTGATAGTTTAATAATTAGTCACTTGAAAATAAACTTACTATTTCTGATGAACACTAATAAACTGAGATATACTTATACGTTGTTGCTGGTATAATCATGGCGCCTTGCTATTTTGTGCCCATTGAGTGCACTAAATCATCTCTTTGCTTGATAATTCTCTGTAACAGAACTTAAACAAAATTAACACATATATCCAAGTTATTTTATACCTAATTGATACCTAAACCATTCACTTTAACATTTAGTCATTGAAATTGTTGTTCTTCACCGAAATTATTATACTCTTTCACTGAAACACGTATTGCGTCGAAATCGTTTGAGAAGGATGTAATAATACCTTTTGAGGAAGAACGGTCGATGGAAGGTGCGAGTGTGATCCATTGATCTACAAGCTGAACAACGACTATCCAACTGCGACTCCGACGATATTGAACCCTAACCATCTTGATCATCTATAGCCACCACCTCCCATCACCGACCTACCACCTCACTACTGCCGCCAATTCACCCCTCCACCGGTCATCCATCAGAACCTAACCACCATTACTTCGCCATCGATAATCACCATGTTGATTCCTCCATCGCCATCACCAAGTTGCATTATAGGCGTGGGTGTGTTACTGTGTTTAAAGGGGGGTTTAATTTCAAAGCTCTGTAGATGGCGACTGTGGCTTTAAACGGAGTGTTTGTGTTTTTAAAAAAATTGTAGTAAATGGTGGAGAAAAAATAGGAATTTCAGAACTTCCTTCGTACGAGTGTTTTTAAAATGTTTGGAATTGTAGCATAATTAGTATATTGAAAATTGTGTTAAAATGACATATATACCCTTAAAATCGTTTGTACACTGTGCATCAAAAGCTTGTACGTGGTCAATAAGTTGGGTATCTTAAATTGCCCCTTCAATCTGCTTTATTAATAGTATAGATGTTCAATCAGGTTCACTTAAAATATCAAGATTGTAAATCACATCACAAAGCACGTATGTAACAACTGTAAACTTTCTTTTTATTAAAGTTTCCATTGTTGGTAAGTTATGTTCAAAGGCATATCTTCACAACAAGCAATCCCTAGCTTTATATATTCATCTACACACTTTTTATACATACAAATAACATAACTCATATATATTTTCTATCATGCTCCTTATGCAAGTCAATAACACTTTCTTCAATAATGTTACTAACTTTAACAAGTTTAGGTTATCAAGTTCAAGATCATCAAGTTGTCCATCTATGACCAATGCACATTTAAAACATTCATATCACCTAATTACGTTCTTATTAGCATGGAAGCATAGTTATCAAGTCATTATGACATCTAATTCACAAGTTACTCACCTGCCATAAGTGAAACACATTACAAGTCCATTTTTAAAGATATTTCAGCTTAGTTACCCGTTTCTATTTTAAAAAAAACAACTATAATTAAGCTATACAAGTCCAATATTTTAACTAAAATTGCACTACTGTCTTAAGGTCATTTATTCTTTTATGGCATTTGCTTGAAACCCACATCATCTATTTGTAAAAATTACATCTTTACACAAAGGTCAGGAAACACACCTGATAGCACACTATAAAAGTTTATAAAATTTGGACGACCATAAAGTGGAATAAAATGTAAATCTTACCAATATAGAAAACTAAGATTTAAGGTTTTGTTTGGTGCAAGAAATACTAAAAACATCATTGTAATAATAAAGTTGTGATTTTTTTAATATGACCTATTTTCTGTCCAAATTTTAAGATTTTACATCTGTTTTTATAACATCAAAAATTCGAAGTTAATCTCTTCCAAAAATTTAATGGTTTAGTTTTCTGAAAACTAGATTCCTTCAACTACAATCTATGCTCAAGAATGGACCACTTGGGTTCGGTTTTCTTCAAGTTAGAGTGCACGGAAAATCAAGTTACGAAGGTTCGCCGTCACAAATCACTAACAACCGTTTATTAATGATGACGTGTCACCGGTGGGCCCACATTTTCTTTATGGAAAATTGGATTTTAAAAATTCGAACTTTGAGGTGTTGGCCGCTGAAGGTTCTAACTTCAAAAATAATAAACGGTCGTTAGTGATTTGTGACGGTGAACCTTTGTGAGAAAAATCGTCCAAACTTGGAACCTCTATAAATTATTTTTGAAGTTGGAACCTTCAGCGGCCAACACCTCAAAGTTCGAATTTTTAAAATCCAATTTGCCTTTAGGTTTTAATAAAGTATGAAAAATCCTTTATAAAAGCTAAAAATAAAAGGTTTATTATAATTTTATTAATGGAATTAACAAGATTTAGTTTACAGATTTAGCATGAATATGTTGGGTGTCACTTAGTAAGTCTAATAGATCTAGTCTTAACACAAAAACTAACTGAACAAGAGAGAGAAATTTGTAGGACATTCATTGATTTAATTGGGCATTTGCATATATCCCCCTCTAAACCTTATTAATTGCATATTTACCCAACAAAAAAATTTTATTTCAAATTTCCCCTTATTAGGAAATAATATTGCATACTTACCCTTTTTGATATATTTTAGGAAAAACTAAATTATACATTGACTATTTTACCCTTACTTAATTAGCTTATAAAAATATTGCATATTCAATCATAATTGCATATTGAAAACCACCATACAACAAAAACATCCAAAATATTAATCTCAAGTACACACTAATACTAATTAAAGGATGGATACGTATGCGTGATACATAGAAGACGATAGAGGTGGAGGAGACTTCGACTTTGGTTATATGGTGTTTTTTAGATGATTAGTAGTAGGGTTTCTAGTATTTGAAAGGGTAATTTGGTCAACATAATAATTATCATAAAGGATGGGTATATACGTAATATTAAATTTGAGTTGGGTAAATACGCAAATACATTTGTTTGTAGGGGGATATATGCAAAAAGTCCATTTAATTACTTGGTTCTACAAAGAGTGAAAGACTACATAAGAAGTCCACACTCAAAGGAGATCCCTCCTATCATCAATAACAAACTAGTAAACTTTCTAGATCTACTAAGAACCATAAGAAAGCTAGGAGGAGAAAAGAAACTTCTGGTCAAAGACAAATGGAATGAAGTTGCTATGGCCTTAAGATACCCACCAAACTATGGCGATTGATTTGAAGATTGGTATGTAAGCACATTACAACTCTTGGATCTTATTTACGAAATCGCAAAGATAATGGAACAACACTTGGAATGTGACATCTGCCCCGAACCCGAACCCGAATGCCCGACTCGAACCCGAAATCATCCGTTTGTAAAGTATTCGTATTTATCTCCCTTTAAATATAATGTTTCGTATTAAAAATATACATATAAATATGTCAAACCTTACGTCATCCTCATCTTTAATATATAACGACCAAAATTTTATTCAACGTTACTAATTTAATACTAAATACAATTACTAAACCTTCATATATATATATTTATATATAAAGTGTATTTTATAAAAAAAAAATAAAGATATTAAAGATGAATACTATAAGTCTCAAAATATTATCTAACATCCAGAAACAAAACGAAAACATAAAAACTTCACTTATATAAACTTTACATCTCAACTCGGTTAAATTGATTGGTTAAAATAGGTATTAATTAACTTTGGGCCAAAACTGTCAAGAATGAAACTTATATTAACTATTTAGCATAAATTGTAATTGCAGGGACCGGATCTGTAAATTTAAAATTTACCCAAACCACCCCCCGTCCCTTCTTCCTCTGCCCGTGTTTCTGGTGGCCTCCTCCGGCCGCCGACGTCGTTTTCTGGCGAGAACAAAAAAACCGGTTTTACACACTTTTAACCGAATTAAAATCTATAAAAATAGTCCTAATCCTCTCCTAAGTGAGTTTCGAACCCCCAATCGGTATCTAAACATCTTTTAGCTTGTTAATTTCCGTTTCTAAAATCGGTCATAAACCCACATTATGAAAACGTTTCATAACGGCCAAATTCAATAAAACGAAACAACAAAAACGATCATCTCATCAAATTGAGTCCGTTGGTATCATTTAATTAAACTTTAATCAACGAATTAACAGCCAATTAATCCAAAATAACTCGTCATCAATCCCTTAGTCGTTCGACTACTTCCGGACCATATTAGCACAATTCATTCGACAGAAACAATCATCTGAACTCGTTTTCATTCTCTCTGTAATTCCAATTGCAACCAAAACCATCGAAATCCCAGTGTTGATCTTTCAAACCCGTCGACCTTTGTTCTTCGAGTTCATCTGCTTGTTTCGTCATCAATCCGGTAAGTTTCTTATATGAAAATGATCCTTATCAAGTTTTGAATCAAAGCCCTATCATTAATCTGTGATTCAAGATCGTTTGATCAATCAATTTTGCGAAACTATGATTCTAGGGTTTATATGGATATGGGTTTGTTTTAGCTTTGTGTTATAAAACTAATTCTGATCAAATTAAAAACAACAGAAACCATCAGCGCGTTTGGTTAATACCTGTTTGTGTGAGCCGCAAGTCCCTGGTTCGAAACCAGGGACACACCTACATGTAACATTTTGTATTTTAATTAAACTAGATGTATTCGTTGGCTCGCACGATGCGCGAGCCTTATATGTTTCTAGTTAGCTCTTCATGTTTGGTTCGCATTTATTAAACATACACTTTGACAGTCACATCAACTGCCATCTAAAATGCATAAAATACATATTATTTACATGAGTTTTCAATAGATACAATACAAGTTGCACATATGTTGACGTTGTATACCCACGACACCATAACGTACAACACCAACTATCGCCGCCTACAACCATCTTATATGCCCGACCAAACCGCTACCACTGTCGAACCACTCCTCTATCCACGCTAAGCAACCCATCGGATTTTTTTTCTTTCTTTTCTTCTCCTTGTTCAATCCCAATAATATTCTTCAATTATGCAAATAACAATATTTAAGAGGGGCTAAAAATGTAAACTATACAAATATTGTGGCAAAAATAACAAACAAAAGAGTTAACTATAGAATTTTACAAAAATCATTTGGTTTTTCAATTAAAAGGAGAATTTACTAATTGTTTTTAGTAACTAACCTACTCTAACATTAATACCCACCTTATAAAATGTAAAGGAAATTTTAAATCATTCAAAACATGATTTCTCCTTGAAAACTTATAAATTATACTAAAAACCATGATTTTATATAAATTTGTTTTATAAAATCTAATTATTACAAATACTTTTAAATACTTAAAAATGTATTTTGAATACTTACAGAATGTATACAATTTTTATAAATAATGGTTTATACAAATAAGACTTGTAAATGGATTTTTAAATACCTTAAATTTGTGTAAGAGTCATAAACAAAAATAACATATTTTTGTTACATTACATGATTATGATTCAAAATATATTATTAAAGTTGTTATCATTTATCAAAATAATTATTACTACTATTGTTATTGTTTCGAATAAACGAGTTTATATATTTTAGACGGTTAACGGGAAAACCCCAAATCCCAAATCCGAAACCCTAGATTTCCAATTTCCTTTGACTTCTATTTTTCCAATTCTAGTTTTCTATACAATATGTTTTACTAAGTTAGGATTGTCATCTAATTAGGTGATTCTAATATTTGGACGATCCTCGGTTCTAATTAGACTATTTACTAATTGTTACGTGCCCGAGTTCAAGGTGAGTAAATTCACTCCCCTTTTTACTTTTACATTTTGGGGCTGAAACGTGTTCTATTACAATACAATGTTTTCCAGCTTCTATTTTATTTTCCAACAGAGATCATAAAATATGTTAGTCTTGTTCCGGGCAAGATGCAAACTTATGTGGTAGTTTAAAGTAGTATTGTTACTTTGTAATCCCAGCGGTACAATGTTAGCGCTAATGGTCTGACAAACCCACCTACATGTACAACAACGATAGGTGATTTAAACCCGTCCATACAATTACAATGTTACGAGTTGCTATTCGATGTTACAAGTTGCTATATGATGATACGAGTTGCTATGACTATGCCATGTCCCTAAGTTGCTAAATAATTATTGATAACTTAAATATCGAGACGGTTACGTGACGGTTGCTTAAAAGTTAGCAGTAATTAATACATGAGTTGGTTCCTCATGATAAATGGCTACAAGTTACGTTACAATTATGGTTTACAATGTGTGTGCAAGGGGTCATGGTCGAGAATGATATGAAATAGCTATGCATGTAAGCTTGCGCAGCATATTATGATGATCTCGGATTTTCTATATTACTATGTATCAATTTGTGTTTTACTCACTAGCTTTAAATAGCTAACTTTATTTTCACATGTTTCAGGTGATGCTTATGATTATTTTGCTGCTTTTGCCAAGACATAGGATTGCCTTGGACCTAAAATAATAAATCAGACAATTGCATTTACTGTTTCGGTTTTATTACTTTTGTCGTATCTATTTAAGACTGATGTACTAAACTTATTATATCATTATTAAACATAGTAAATAAATACCATGTGCTTTGCCTACTATTGATATCCAATTCCAATGACAGCCCGGTGTTTCCGCCGCCGAGCGGGGTGTCACAGTATGGTATCAGAGCCATGGTTATAGGGAACTAGGATAGGGTATTAGAAACACACAGACCTAGACTATAACCTAAGAGTCCTTAGTGCAAGTAGTTTGTGCTTAGAAAACTCTTCTAGAACTTACCTCCTTAATTCTTTTTATGAACATTTTTATGTCTTTCCTTTATCTCATTTCTTATCCGATTTCGCGAAGGAGCTACAAGAGACTCTTCTGTGTGATTAGGATCTTTCTCTTTGGGGAATCTCGTCATCGTCTTAAGTAAGTTCGAAACGTGGGAACGTGAGCAATCTGGAAGGGGGAACACCTGTATCACGGACATCCTGTCTAAGGCAAGCATTTCGTATAAATCTCTTTAAGAGACCTGTATGCTTACCTGGGGATGTATGAGATGAGTGTGAACCTATAGGCTAAAGTACGCCTTCTCGAATACGTTGAGAACGAACTTAGCACTTTGATAAGTCTTAAGTGTCCAAAACCAAGACACATTCCTAAGCCTTCAATTCTATTTATTTAACGACTTTATGATTATCATTTTCTATGATTTCAAATTATTTACATGGATTTCTATATTATTCCAAATATTATTCCAAGTTTGTTTATTCATATTTCTATAATTTTCAAAGTGATTACTATGATATGTGTTTCTAAAGATTATATGAAATTCAAAGTACAATTATCGTTTCCATTCAATCCAAAATTCCATTACAACTTATGTTATCTCAAAATTTTCTATGTCTCATGAAATTCTTTTCTATCTTATCTTGTAGAATGGCAACAAGACGTGAATGACTCGCTAATACCATCGCGACCCAAATGGCTAATATCTTGCCCAATCTCGTGAATCAACTCAATAATGCTAATCAAAGCGCTCAACCCAAGACTCCTCACTGTACTCTAAAGTACTTTAATTCTTGTGGTCCGACGAAATTCTTTGGTAACGAAGGGGCTACTAGTCTTCTCCAATGGTATGAAAGCATGGAGAGCACCTTTGTCAATTGTGAGTGCCCTGAAAACTTCAAAGTCCGCTATGCCACAAGTGTCCTCCAAAAGGGTGCTTTGACTTGGTGGAATGATGAAAAGCGTAGGCGTGGTGAAGATGAAATCTCTGAAATGACTTGGTATGAATTCAAAACCGCCATGACTGACAAGTATTGCCCTCCTAGTGAAATTCGTAAACTCGAGGGTGAATTCTGGGGTCTCAAACAAGACAGTGGTGAAAATGTGGCCTACAATGATCGTTTTTCTCAGCTCAGTACTCTGTGTCCTAATATGGTCACTCCCGAATCCCGTGGTATTGAACAGTATATCGGAGGTTTGCCAATGTCTATCCAAGATGCTGTTTGGGGTAGTAAGCCAGCTACTGTGGGTGAGGCAATGACTTTAGCCGGTCGCCTTACTGGAAATCATGTTCAAGCTGGTTCTCTGTTTCGTAAGGGCAACAAAAAGTCCAAAGGTTCTTCTAGTGATGATTCTAAACCATCGGAGGATGATTCTTATAAGGGTTTTAAGCCCGAATCCTCATCTCATTCCAAGAAGCGAAAGAACAATGCCACCAACTATGCAATAACTGCTCCTAAGGCACCGCAAGGGGGTGATGCTAATCAAAAGTCTTATTTGGGAACTCTACCCAAATGCAATCAATGTCCTTTTCATCATGCCCCTGAAACTCCATGTTTTAAATGCTCTGTTTGTCAACGTTATGGGCATGTGGCTAAAGATTGTTGGAAAAATGCTAATAACAATCGGGGTAATCAAGGTCGTGCTTGTTTCAATTGTGGCGATCCGACTCATTTCCGCAACAATTGTCCTCAGCCTATCAATGTGAACGTGAATACCAATGCTAATGCTAATCAAGTTGGTCGTGTTAGAACTTTCAATATCAACACTAATCAAGCCCAAGTAAATAATGACGTCGTGAACGATATGCTCCCCAAATGATCATTGCGTTTCTATTTTATTTTATTCGTGTGCCGATAAGAACTATGTTTCATTAAAGTTTGTTATCACTTACTATATTGTCCTGTTGAACTTGATAATCCTTATGTAGCGAACGAGAAAAAGTGTTTCTATCAGTTTTTATATTTATGGTGCGAACTTAAACTTCAAGTTCTTGTTTTTCATGATTAACTCTTGCCTTACGTTTAACTCAAGAATTTATGCGCTAAGATTATGTCACGTGTTTCGCTCATGTCAATGTAAAGACAAAGAAAGTTAACGCGTTCCGTATGTGCGTCGATCGCAAGCTTAATAATACTAATAAATGCAAAATTAATAAACAAATAAATAAATAACCTATTTCCCATATTTCAAAGTTGAAGAAATGTCTAGCTGATAAAAACCTCTTTGTCTCTAAATCCAAAATTCCAAATCGATGAATCCATGCAACTTATCGAACGACCATTAGAAAATTTTGGACCGTGAAGTGTCCGTCCGCATCTCTTCGTTCCATCTCTTTCTGCGGTTTGAGAAAATTTCGGGACGAAATTTCTATAAGGAGGGGAGACTGTGACATCTGTCCCGAACCCGAACCCGAATGCCCGACTCGAACCCGAAATCATCCGTTTGTAATGTATTCGTATTTATCTCCCTTTAAATATAACGTTTCGTATTAAAAATATACATATAAATATGTCAAACCTTACGTCATCCTCATCTTTAATATATAACAACCAAAATTTTATTCAACGTTACTAATTTAATACTAAATACAATTACTAAACATTCATATATATATATTTATATATAAAGTGTATTTTATAAAAAAAATAAAGATAATAAAGATGAATACTATAAGTCTCAAAATATTATCTAACGTCCAGAAACAAAACGAAAACATAAAAACGTCACTTATATAAACTTTACATCTCAACTCGGTTAAATTGGTTGGTTAAAATAGGTATTAATTAACTTTAGGCAAAAACTGTCAAGAATGAAACTTATATTTAAACTTATATTAACTATTTAGCATAAATTGTAATTGCAGGGACCGGATCTGTAAATTTAAAATTTACCCAAACCACCCTCAGTCCCTTCTTCCTCTGCCCGTGTTTCCGGTGGCCTCCTCCGGCCGCCGACGTCGTTTTCTGGAGAGAACAAAAAAACCGGTTTTACACACTTTTAACCGAATTAAAATCTATAAAAATAGTCCTAATCCTCTCCTAAGTGAGTTTCGAACCCCCAATCGGTATCTAAACATCTTTTAGCTTGTTAATTTCCGTTTCTAAAATCGGTCATAAACCCACATTATGAAAACGTTTCATAACGGCCAAATTCAATAAAACGAAACAACAAAAACGATCATCTCATCAAATTGAGTCCGTTGGTATCATTTAATTAAACTTTAATCAGCGAATTAACAGCCAATTAATCCAAAATAACTCGTCATCAATCCCTTAGTCGTTCGACTACTTCCGGACCATATTAGCACAATTCATTCGACAGAAACAATCCTCTGAACTCGTTTTCACTCTCTCTGTAATTCCAATTGCAACGAAAACCATCGAAATCCTAGTGTTGATCTTTCAAACCCGTCGACCTTTGTTCTTCGAGTGCATCTGCTTGTTTCGTCATCAATCCGGTAAGTTTCTTATATGAAAATGATCCTTATCAAGTTTTGAATCAAAGCCCTATCATTAATCTGTGATTCAAGATCGTTTGATCAATCAATTTTGCGAAACTATGATTCTAGGGTTTATATGGATATGGGTTTGTTTTAGCTTTGTGTTATAAAACTAATTCTGATCAAATTAAAAACAACAGAAACCATCAGCGCGTTTGGTTAATACCTGTTTGTGTGAGCCGCAAGTCCCTGGTTCGAAACCAGGGACACACCTACATGTAACATTTTGTATTTTAATTAAATTTACTAATTGTTTTTAGTAACTAACCTACTCTAACATTAATACCAACCTTATAAAATGTAAAGGAAATTTTAAATCATTCAAAACATGATTTCTCCTTGAAAACTTATAAATTATACTAAAAACCATGATTTTATATAAATTTGTTTTATAAAATCTAATTATTACAAATACTTTTAAATACTATGAAAATGTATTTTGAATACTTACAGAATGTATACAATTTTTAAAAATAATGGTTTATACAAATAAGACTTGTAAATGGATTTTTAAATACCTTAAATTTGTGTAAGAGTCTTAAACAAAAATAACATATTTTTGTTACATTATATGATTATGGTTCAAAATATATTATTAAAGTTGTTATCGTTTATCAAAATAATTATTACTACTATTGTTATTGTTTCGAATAAACGAGTTTATATATTTTAGACGGTTAACGGGAAAACCCCAAATCCCAAATCCGAAACCCTAGATTTCCAATTTCCTTTGACTTCTATTTTTCCAATTCTAGTTTTCTATACAATATGTTTTACTAAGTTAGGATTGTCATCTAATTAGGTGATTCTAATATTTGGACGATCCTCGGTTCTAATTAGACTATTTACTAATTGTTACGTGCCCGAGTTCAAGGTGAGTAAATTCACTCCCCTTTTTACTTTTACATTTTGGGGCTGAAACGTGTTCTATTACAATACAATGTTTTCCAGTTTCTATTTTATTTTCCAACAGAGATCATAAAATATGTTAGTCTTGTTCCGGGCAAGATGCAAACTTATGTGGTAGTTTAAAGTAGTATTGTTACTTTGTAATCCCAGCGGTACAATGTTAGCGCTAATGGTCTGACAAACCCACCTACATGTACAACAACGATAGGTGATTTAAACCCGTCCATACAATTACAATGTTACGAGTTGCTATTCGATGTTACAAGTTGCTATATGATGATACGAATTGCTATGACTATGCCATGTCCCTAAGTTGCTAAATAATTATTGATAACTTAAATATCGAGACGGTTACGTGACGGTTGCTTAAAAGTTATCAGTAATTAATACATGAGTTGGTTCCTCATGATAAATGGCTACAAGTTACGTTACAATTATGGTTTACAATGTGTGTGCAAGGGGTCATGGTCGAGAATGATATGAAATAGCTATGCATGTAAGCTTGCGCAACATATTATGATGATCTCGGATTTTCTATATTACTATGTATCAATTTGTGTTTTACTCACTAGCTTTAAATAGCTAACTTTATTTTCACATGTTTCAGGTGATGCTTATGATTATTTTGCTGCTTTTGCCAAGACATAGGACTGCCTTGGACCTAGAATAATAAATCAGACAATTGCATTTACTGTTTCGGTTTTATTACTTTTGTCGTATCTATTTAAGACTGATGTACTAAACTTACTATATCATTATTAAACATAATAAATAAATACCATGTGCTTTGCCTACTATTGATATCCAATTCCAATGACAGCCCGGTGCTTCCGCCGCCGGGCGGGGTGTCACATGGAAAAGGAAACCATCTATAACTAGAATGGCAATCACATAGAACTCAAAGCCAATACCTAGACCAGATTCATAATGATCATGATGCAAGGATACAACACTAGCAAGGAACAACAAGAGCTTACTCACAAAAAAGTTCAATGAAACCATTTAATGGCCCCATCAATACCACATCGAATATGACTTTGATTACCCCTATTCCACCTACCATTGTAGACAAAGAAATATGTCTCTTTAAACTTTACAAAGTTGTGGATTGTATGAAAGGTACCAAGAAGCCTTGAAGAATAGATTCAAAGGGATCTATGAAAGGTACCTTGAATTTGTAGGTTCATACTTCTCAGTAGTTAGAAAATAGAAATGATCACAACGATGCAAACAACAAGGTCAAGGCATATGCTTATACAGAAGTCACGAGCAACTTGTCAGTATGTGACTATGCATAAAAGGACCAAGTGCATGATGAAAGCATTTATGATAACGAAGACATAGAAGCATGTATCGGCAAGGTAGCTAAGGAAGTTAATGCAAGAAAGAAAGGGGCAAGGCAAAAAGCAAGCACACCTAAGCATGAACAAGTCAAAGTCCTACATGATAATGGCAATAATATGATTATAACGCTCGAAGAAGAGACCGGTGAAGACCCAGAAGAAGATGCAGCTGATCCTGACACAGATGAAGAGTTTATTTTGCTCGAATCAAAGAAAGAAGACAATTGACATTAGGGAATATATTGAAGTTAATTTCATTTGTTAATGGTTACTTATGTAATAGTACTTATGCTTAGGGTTAATTATGTAACTATTATAACCTATGGGGAGGGTTCATTTAAGAAGAGCAAATATTGTGAGAAGAAAAAGAATTAGCTAAATTCTTCATTTTTTCAACCAAAAAAGTTTTTAGCATACCAAAAAATGATAGAAATGCAACATTTATTCATAAACTTTGATATTCAAAAAATAAAATTGAATAAATTTCGTTTATTTGTTAAACCTACACATTCGGAAGTCATGTGTAGGTTATGTTATTTACACATAACTTACACATGTGTAGGTAAGTTTAAAACACTAAAAATACATACGTAAAAAATATTTTAACGATTTTTTTTAGTTTATATCTTACACATTTGTATGTAACAAGTGAATTTATTTAAAAAATTAAACAATTGATAAGTTTTTTTAGTGATTTAGGTTTCTTCTTTTTCTTATCGCAATATATGAGTCTTCTCAAATGAACCTCCTCCTATAACCTATAACTTTTTTTTTGGAACGGCAGTTGCACCACCAGCTAACCGGTGGCTCAGGGGAGTGTAATGACCGAGCCTAGAAGCTCACGGCCTATCCCTTGTAAGAGGGATTATTTGCGGCAGAGTGTGGCAGCTCCCCTAAGAGAAGAATACTCTTCTTGGGCCCCAACCAACCCTTCCGAAGAGTAGGAAAGTCGGAGTATAAGACTCGTCAACTAACCGCCCCGGGGAAAAACACAGTAGGAACCATTAACCTTTTCTGTGTAAAACCCCTCTCCTCAAGACTAGAACCCATGACCTCTAGGAAGTCAAGTGTTTTAGTCCATCATTGGAATGTTGTTGGACCAAATGGCCAACCGCCTATAACCTATAACTTATTTATGGTGGTTATATCGTTGGTTGTGTTTCAGCAACGGTCATGTTGGTTTGAGACACTCATTCAAGAGCATATAATGCCATTTACACTTATGTAATCAAACAATCACTATATATATTCCACTACATTTTATATATCTTGTGTGTTTATGATTGTGTTTACATTGCAATGGTGAAAACACCCAAGTTCAATAGATTTGATTTGATCATTATCAAGATGTTAACAAACATAAAGTAAGATACCAACACTAACACAATTTTACGTGTCCCTCAAAACATGACACGAATAAACATATAGTTCTTCAATTCTTTAATCACATAAACACATCGCATCTAGCTCATTTCTGTTTGGTCATTTAAACATGCATGAACATATATAAGAACAACTATATAAAACAAAATGCACTTAAAAACTACGTTATTCCTATATGTAGAGGAATAAGTCACAACATTCATTTTTCACATGTCCTTTTAGTCCTAGTGGCTATACATTCTCTATACTAGTCACCATCCTGCACATGTTTTAGTTCTCTTATTTCCACCATACAACCGAAAGAGGCTAAATGATGATATACCGGTGACAATCACCATAATCAACCATGCAATCACCGAGCATGCTATCCCTTCTCCACTTCGGTTACAAAACTTCCCATACATATCACAAACCTTCATCCATTGCAGCTCTGGTTCTGAAAATTTAGCAAAAATGCCTGATTGTAGAGCAGCCCCGAGTGCAGCTAACATCATGTAAGCTATAAACTTCAACACATGAGATGAAAGATATTTAAGACATTAATATGATTTATGCCAACTTGACATTATAAACTCTTCTGTTTATAATTAGGGTTTGTTAATATTAACATTGAAACTACTAGGAAAAACACATATATTTTTAGAACTCAGTTTTAATTAAATTTTTTAAAAAATAAAAAAATTTAAACAAAACCGTACTTTGGAAATTTTATTTTTGAAATTATGAAATGCATACAACTTCGGTCCCTTTTTACCCAAGGGCCTAGATAACAAAGTTTCTCGAAAATAAAATGTTTTTAGAAAACAACCAGGAAGCTATATATTATTTTTAATGTATATTGGATTTAAACGGTCTTAACTATTACTATTTGGTTTTTACTGGTCTGAACTATCGAATTGCTGATGACGGTCCCAACTTTTATCACTTTGGCAACCAATATACCACCGTTGAATTTTTTTGGGTGCTACTATATACACCCTCTTTTCTAAATTTTTTACTTATTACACCTCCTCCCTAAAGTTTAAAAAAAATACAATTTCAATAATTTTTTTACAAAACTATATTTTCTTCTGAAATTAAGATTTCATTTGTTCTAATGATATATTAAACTATTGCATTTAGTTGGTGAGTATCGACTAGAGGCGTTCAAACAAACCGAAAACTAAAGATAATCGAATAAATCGTATCCGTAACCTAAAAAAACGAACCGAATTGCAAATTTGGTTTTCTGTTTGGTTACTAACCGTGTCCGAATTGTGAATTCAGTTATCGGTTACAAAAAATATGGTTTATTCGGTTCGGTATTATGAATAAACCGTATAATAATCGGTTTAATCGGATAAACGGACCGAATAAACCTGCTAAAGCGGTTAAATTTTATTCGGTTAGGCCAAATTGAAAGATTTCATGACTGAATAAATCTACTTAAGCAGTTGAATTCAGTTAGATCAAGCCAAAAAATTGATTTTAAAACCGAATAAACCGCACCGATCAAACGGTTAACCGAACCATTGAATACTCACGCAAACATTTTTTTATGTGCGCATGTTATTATTTTCGTTTTGGAACACTTTATTTTTAACGAATAAGGATAATAAAAGTTTAGGATAACTTTTGACAAGTTTCAAAGTAAAAATTAAGGGGGGGTGTGACAAGTATGCAAGGGGGTGTGTATAGACACACCCATTTTTTTAACATCGTTCAGTTTTTTTGAATTCAAGACCGATTTGATCGGAAGGAGAATACGAATTGATTGATGTAAAATTTATCTCGAAACGTCGCTCCAAATGACAAAATTTTTACACCCGGTTGAAGCACCGTTTTGTTGTTTGGATGACCGTTTCGAGGTAAGTTTATATCAATTAACTCGTATTCTTCATTCGATCAAAAGCCATAAAACGTAGGTTTGGAATTCAAAAAAAGGTTAAAGTCGTTAAAAGAAATTTATGGCGATCTGTTGATAGCCAAAGTGATAAAAGTTGGGGCCGTTACCAATTAATTCGATAAAATGTCATTTCTCCAACTCTTTTTGACATGCGACTGAATAAAAATGTTAACCTATATGATGACCTAAATAAAAGAGGGGGAGAAATAACATTTTTACGCCTCAGATGCGGGGCGCGTGTGCAGGGCCGACTCTTAAGTATTGGCAAGTAAAACTAGGGTTTGAGGCCCCCAATTTGGGCTAGATGAGATGATAGGAATTAGATAATGAAGAGTCCTAAAGAAACCCTAATTCATTGTTCTTCCCGCCTTGAAATTCATAGAGTCGGTCTTGAGAATACGCGTGATAACGAAATCGTTGTTGTACCACAACTCATTGTTGCCACCTCAAAGTGGTGGAAAGAATTGGAAAATTCCAAGTTATACATTTGATTGAACGGTGGAAGAAAACAATTGATGCAGAAAAGAAAAAAAGTTGGTATTTTTGTTGTCTTCTTGCTCGTTTAACATAAGGGTAGGTTTACATCTTATTGTTCACTTTCTTTGTTAATCGATTAGGTACTTTGTAAGTTTCAATTAAGTGTTAATTATGCTAGTTTCTTATAAATTGATTAGGTGTTGTGTAGATGTACTGGTTCTACACTTTCAGTTAGATTAGTTGATTTTGAATGCAGCAGATTTCTAAAAAAAAATTTCTTGATGAATATACGGTGAAGATAATTGATTTGTGTTAATTTGATATTGATATTTTGAACCATGTGATAATTTGTTTGTGTCTTTGTGTTAATCTGATTTTGTTTTTTGTCAATTAATTCCTTTGTTACACTAAGTTTGTGTTAATCTTATTCTACAACTAAATTTGCCTAATTGCTTAAGTTAGTCTCTTCAGTCACCCCTATTAGACATTTGTTAATTTCCAATTTCTTCTAGTGCTTAATTGATTTGGGTTATAATGGTTTGGCTCTTGTTTCACCAATTGAAATAATGCTTAATGTTTGCACTCAATCTCATTGTTCTTTAAGAATGAAACATTTAACATATAACATGTTTTTAGTGGCATTTGAAGAATACAAGCAATCCATTAAAGACTAGTATTTGAGATTGGTCGGCAATCAGTTATTAAAGTTTAATTATATATTCTCAAAATACAAGTTGACGAGGTTGAACAAAGTTAGTATAGTAGTGCCCTTCCATCAAGTTGTTTTTTAGTCTTTTTGTTTTTCTACTTTATTTGTATCATGGTTATTATTTAAAGGCCTCAATTTTTTTTTCCGCTTTAGGCCCCCAAAAACCTTGAGACGGCCCTGCGCATGTGAGACACTTAACAGAAAATTGGATTGATCATTTATGTTATAAAATAAAAACACAAGGACCAAAACTATTAAAATAGGACTGAAATTGTTAATGATATTAAAACAGAGGGAGCAAAACTGCAGTTTCCTCAATTAAAAATTTGTTTATTTTCATGATAAACCATTTCTTAACTAATAAATTATAGCCACCTCCTCAACACGTTTGACCATCACTTGGTTAGCCATGGCACTTGTCTATAATAATGTTAAACATTAATCATCTCAACCACCAGAGGACAATATGTCAGACCACTATTAAGTTACAACTATCGAATGAAGAGAAGTACTAATAAACTAACGGAGGTAGATATCGATCATTAATTATCAGTATCCATGCATGATGCATGCTCTAATGTCTTTCACATGAAAACATTCAATACTCAACAGCGGTAGCTAATGGGTTCATGGGCCGCTGGGTGCAGTGGGTACATTTTTTTATTTTTTATTCTAAAATACCAAACATTTTTATTTTGAGTAGAAATACAACATAACCTGCTGATAGTAACATCATGATTTTGAGGAGAAATATAGCACAAATGCTCCTAATACAAAAGTGTTACCAATAGATCATTAACCTCATTGACTGTCATGGGTACATGCATGGGACAACTTATAATGCACAAAGTACAACCATAATTGTAATTGAAACTTACATACCTGATCACCGGATAAAATAAACCAAGCCAACGGCTTGCTCAAGATCACACTTCCGGTAATCACACTCAACCCACATCTCAACACTTGCATCAACGAGTAGGCGGCAGCCACCGCGTTCACCACCACCAAGAACCTACGATCAATCAACAAACACAAGCATTTATGTTACACATATCAAATTAACTTTACTTTTATACAAAGTGTAACTGAATTACAAGATAATGATTATAATGCATCAATAACTATCATAATATTCAAAGTAGAATATATTTTTTTACCACAAAAATTGTTAAAACAATAAACCTAAATACATTTTTTTAAGTGAAACGAATAAATTAAGTCTGACTATTCTTGATAACTCAATTGTAAAAAAAAGAGACTTCATACGCTCTGCGAACTCAATTGCACAAAAAGAGACTTCATACGCTCTGCGAACATAGGCATGTTGGGTAGCTAGACCAAGCACACCTATTTCGAGAAAACCCCAACACCAATTCAGAGAAACCCATTAACCCACTCGCCCCCGTAGGCACGCATCAAACTAGCGTTAAAACTCGTTAGAAATCTAAGTTGTGTTGGCTCAATACCCCTTCCAAAGTAGTGCTAGTAGTAATTAAACTTAGATCTATTTTGAAAGTTACAAACATTTTACCATTACATTACATAAAATTAAAATTGCAACTAAAAATAATAATAACTTAAAGATAAACGTTAATAAAGAAGTCAAACTAACATAAAAACAAACTAAAAATAATAATAACTTAAAGATAAACGTTAAATCAAATAGTAATTAATAACTAAAACAACACATAATAAACTGTGAAAAAAACAAGGACTTACACAAGGGCTTTCATGTCTGTAAACTTGGCTTTTTTTTGGATGGTAAAGATTTCTTGGACCTGTGAATCAGTAGCAACAAGAAACACAGAAACAAGAGCAAGAACACAAATGACCAATCTTAACATCAGCTCAGCACGCCTCACCTTCCGATTCACTCCCGTCGAATCGGTACCATGATAAACAGGTACATTCCCGGGACTTACACCAACACCCAAGTAGTTCATATTTGGTCACCGCCAACGGACCAGTGGTAGTGAATTCACAACGACATATATATGACAACGAGCCAAAGGTACGTATACCTAAACACTCATCAATTAAATGCACAAACCTACCACATTTATAACATCTATTCTATATATAGTTCTATAGTTTCTTTTCCGTACGTGCCACTGAATTCCTTTTATATATCTATCTAATAAATTAATGTTTTTAAGTTGTAATTTTTTGGGAGAAAAACGCAATTTATTTTATAAAAGGAAGGTTGAGAAAGAAATTGAGTATGAGAGTTAATAAAGACAAAATTTTGTGATTAATAATAATTTATAAAATTATTTATAAATTTTTAAATATAATAGTTATATTTTTTTAAAAATATTTTTATTCAACCCGTGTGTAATACACGGGTGTTAAACCTAGTAATGGAATAAAATTAAATGTCATAGACATGTATGCATTTTTGCCGGGGAGATTTTAGGGATGAGAATACCGATACCATACCAGTGCCAATATATGCTCGTATAAATTTGGTAATAGTATCTTCGTTACCAGTATGGTATTGGTATAGTATCGATCAGAACTGGTCTTGTATGTTTCTAACCTCATTTCACTAGATGCTAAAGCATGTTTATTTATCTTCGTCATTTTTACTTTATTTTTTATTCAACAATTCCTTTATCTTCAATTTAACAATTCCTTAAGGAAAAAACAATTTTTCATGTTGTTCACACTTTAGTTTACTTACATCGATGAGGTATATTTGATAGCATTACGAGATTTCGTAATTGTAAATTTAATATCGGTTATACATGGAAAAATAGTTAGGATAAGGATTCATAGCTTGATTAATTTTTTTTTATTTGATCGATCAAACAAAGATTTAGTAAAACAAGCAGATTATTAAGTTCATTACAATCTGATTCAAATACTTGGTTTGTAAATACAAGTCATTGAATTAGTGATTACATTTCAAATAATTCTGTGATTAAAGCGGTACTAAAGTAGTAAAGTACCGAAAAATCGATACCGGTACCGAACCAATAAATTCGGTGCGGTATTCGGAACTCATGTTTCCTCAAATTCGATATTGATATTTTCGGTATTGATACCAGTGCGGTATTGGTACAATACCGATCTCATCCCTAGAAGAATTTTTATTTGAACACCCCAATATATTAATTTAACAACCTAGAGAATGCTATATGAGACATACATGGGTTATATGTCTCATATAGCTTGTAACTTTAAAAAAACATATGAAAATGTTAGATTTTGTCTGGTGAGTGGGCTCATACAAGGCATATAGTGTGATACATAACCTATATGATGCCCCGAAGGTTTTTTTTCAAAGTTGGAACGTTTTTTGTTGATTTGTAACACCTATATGTGTCATATGACTATATACGACAAATATATAGCCAAATTCTTTTATTATTACATATTTATAATATTTTGTAAGTATATTTATTGGAATACGTGTGTCATATGTTAACGATACATATATAATTACCCACATTGCAACAATACAAATATAAAGAACCATAATTGCAATAATACAAATATAAACAACCAACTTTTAAATATATAAATACTTTTGTTCACATATGACCAAAAAACAACTGCAACTACGTAACAAAAGTTTAAAATAACCAAACTATCCAAGATAACGATGAACCAGTGGTAGACTTTGAGGCTCCATACCAGCGACGCATAAGCTATCGAACTCGCGCTCAACCAACCACATCAAAATATCATCCTATTGGTTCATTCGATGCAAGAGTTGTTGTGATTCACAAGCAAGCATATCGAGCAAAGCGTGTATGGATGCAGGTAGTCTGACACCTCGGTAAACCAATGGATGAGGTCACGGCTCCACATGTGGCTCCATATGCTCCCCTTCCTCCTGATGGAGGGGTCTTGATCCGTCGGCTGCTCCATCTCGTCCCCCATTTAAACCTTTTTGTGCATGTAACAGAACAACGTAGGGCAACGACACTTGTACAAAAATGTGCCCTTGTCCATAGGTAAAACAAACATTGATCACATGAAACTTGCAAAAGATCCCCATCCCGATCACCATCAACCAATTAAGCCTTTTTACTTTGATTGGGGTGATAATCGATCTAGATGATAGGTCACGAGGCTACGAACGATGAAGATGATGATGTAGGCCCCCGTAAAGAGTGTCTGATGCCTATCTACTGCGCCGATTTGTTAAATTATATCTATACTACCTTAATAAGAGAATTAGATGGGCAAAATAGTAATTGAACATTTTCCTTCAACTTTTAACACTATATAACTCAAACCCTAACAAACCATTTCAAACATCCATTTCAACATCAACATCCAGCTGGTCAAAAAATAAGTCGCCGCCTCCATCCTTTCCATCACAACTTCACAACTGACTTCTTCTCTTTCACTATGGTTGCTCTGACGACGATGGCTGCTCCGACAGACGATGGCTGCTTAGACGAAGACACAAGAGGTGACGGTTTCCAATTGTTTAGGGTTTGTTCTACATTCATATTTGTCTCCTTCCTCTTTTCTTTATACTTCGATCACCATCTCATGTATTTCTCTCAAATCTAAAGCTCACGATGCTTCTGAGTAAGATAACATCACTGATTTGTCGTTATAGGTTTAAATGACAACAGATCTGAGGGGAACCGTAGTGTGGTTGAGGAGATAAACACGTTGTCCTGGAGCTTTTCCGTTGACAGTAACTATCTTAGCCATTTCTTTACTTCAATCGTCTGTTCATTTGTGTTTTATGATTTGTTTATCATTTTCATTGTTTGGCTATTTGTGATTCTTTGCATTAGGTTTATGGCGCTGGAGCTATTGTTGTTTTGCTTTCAACAATACCAATCCTCAAATGCTTTATCATATTCTCGCAGGCAGATGTTGTTTTCACTTTTGGTTTTTTAAACTTGCTGCTGCACAAGATCAACACACACAACAGGTAAAATATAAAGACTTTAAAAAAATAATTAAATAAATAAAAAACAGTTCTTACTGCTGCTGATATATATTTAAAGACTTCATCTGCTGATGTTGTTTAAATGTGTGTGTTTTGATGTTGAAACTAAATGTGTGTGTATGAATGTGATGTATTTATGTGTATGAATGTTATGTATTTATGTGTATGAATATGATGTGTTGTATGTTAGTATGAATGTATATGTTGTGTGTTGAATTGTGTTGAAACAGCAGTAATGTGTATGTTGTATGAATGTAGTAGAGATGTATGAATGTGTATGTATGAATATGTGTGTTGTGTGTTGAGTTGTGTTGAAACAGCAGCAGTAATGTGTTGTGTTGTGTATGAATGATAATTTGTTGTGTTGTGTTGTATGAATATGTTGTGTTGTGTGTGAATGATGATGAATGTGTATGAATGTGTGTGTTGTGCATGTGTTGTGTTGTTGTATGGATCTGTCATATTCAATTGAATGTGTGTTTTTTGAACCGAGAGGGGCGGGTTAATCAGAATGTGGCACTGGGTGGGGGAGGGGGGGTAAACTTGTTGCTGATCGAATGTGTGTTTGTGTGTGTATGAATTTGGTATGAGATTTAGTGTTTGTTATTTAAGAGTGTGGGATTTAATGTTGTGTTGTATGAGTGTGAGATGTAAACAATTGTATGATATACATCAGCAACAAACCTGTGTGTTTGTATGTTGGTATGATATATACAGCAGCAACACACATAAAACTTCAATTTTTTTAAAAAAATAGTTCATACATTTTTAAAAAAATGTAAAAAAAACAGTTGATTCATACAGTAGCAACAAACCTGCTGTTTATGTTGTGATGTGAATGTATGAATCTGTTAAGCAGTAGTTTCAATTTCAATTTTATACGGTGAATGTGTGTGTGTATGTATGTGTTGTATGTTAAACCTGCTGCTGCACATGGATTATAAAACAACAGCACACACAACTGTTGTCGTACAGCCTCCTTGATCAAGTGATTCTCTTTACCAATTAAACATTATTTGAATTGATGTTAAGTGTTTTATGCAATTTTTGAGTTCTTGATTTGAATTAATAAGAGAAAATTGTTGTTTTGGGGTTATGATAGGTTTAACTGAATCAAAATACAAGCTTTGGATAGGTGGTCTTTCAATAACATTTCTTAAATGATCATCCAATGCAGACTACTCAAATCAATAAGCAATCGGTTAGTTCAAACAAGTCATGGTTATTAGACTTGTTTAATACAAGGTGCCTAATAAGGTTTTTGGTTGGTATTATGTTATGATTTGTGTGGTCACGGCAATGTGTATGTTTAATAGATTGTAGTTGTAGCCTTTTTATTTCAGATACATATTTATATATTCAGTTGTAGCCTTTTGGGGTTATGATAGATTGCCTCGTTAGTGTGACTTGGTTTGATACTATTGAAATGGGATTTTGTTTCTTTTCATATTTGTCAAATGATGATGATGTGCATCTATTTAACATTTGCAAGCACTTTTTGAAGCTATTGAAGCTTATGCATCCATTTAACTACTTTTGTTGTTTGATTGTTTTTGTGCAGTGTGTTTGGCCGTCTTTATGGTGAAGCTATTGAAGCTTATACATCTATTAAACATGTGCTTTTCAGCTCCAAATCAGACCATAAGTTTACTGTGATTTGGTATATTTTATGGTGAAATCAGACCAATTAGCTGTAAATCGACTGTGAGATCATTCTATATTACCTAGATAGTAGAGGCTGGTTTATGTTGTTTCAGACCCTGTTTTTTACTGCAAGTTAGTCTCTAACAATTTCTCTTTTGTTTGTGTAATAGTTGCAGATCATTGTGATTGCAAGACCTATAATTAATTGCAAAATTCGTAACTAAATTAACGTTTCTTACATAAGAACCTGTAGTCTTATCTGCCTAATTCCTAGATTTATCTGCTGTATATAATGATTAGAGATAATAAATGTAGCTTTCAGTGATGCTAATTAAATTTAGGCAAATTGGCCTAAAATAATCCCAACTAACACCCATTGGCCGAAAATAATCCCAACTCAGTTTATTCCCTCCAGTGGTCCTAAATCCAACTTTTTTGGCCTACAGTGGTCCGTCGTTAAGTGCACTTAACGGCCGTTAACTTTTTTTCTATTTTTTTCGAATTTCAAACCGATATTTTAGGGATTTTGATCGGGAGGAGAATACGAGTCTGTTGATGTAAACCTTACTTCCAATTGTTGCTCCAAATGGTTTAATTTTGATATCCGGTTAAAGCACCGTTAGGTTTTAAACACCCGATTGAAGACCGTTTTGTCGTTTGGAACACCAGTTCGAAGTAAGGTTTACATCAATTGAGTCGTATACTCCTCCCGATCAATTTCCATAAAACCTTGTTATGAAATAAAAAAAAAATCAAAAAAAAATTAACGGCCGTTAAGTGCACTTAACGGCGGACCACTAGAGGCCAAAAAAGTTTGATTTGGGACCACTGGAGGGAATAAACTGAGTTGGGATTATTCTCGGCCAATAGGTGTTAGTTGGGATTATTTTTAGCCAATTTGCCTTAAATTTATTTAAAATGCTTATGAAAGTTAGCTTATTTTAGGTTTAGATGCAATCCCATCACCCTAAGACTCACAAATAGTTTTATTAGGCATTCTTAAAATATTTTGATTTTGGTTTAAGTATGTGATGCCTAATTGGTTGTTTCATAAATGATTTCAGGTGGTGGTTGAACATTATTGAATATGCATATTATGAGGTAATAGATGTGGGTGTAAAAATGGTTTCATATATGATATGGCCAGCTTGCGTATGATCGGATGATAAGTAAGTATTTGAGTGGGAAAGTGTTCGCTAAACTGATCTGATATGAACTTCCACAATTTAGCAACTGGTAATGGTGTTATTTTTAGGTTCATAATTTTTATTTGCAGCCACTAAACTGGTATGTTTTCTCACTGATTTGCATGTTAGTTTGATAAAAATCTTGCATTATTTTATATTGTTGTTTGGAATGGTAAATAAGTGCTCTATATGTCTTATAGTATAGTATACATTGATAAGACAATTCATATTGCGAACAATATATATTCTTTGATGAGGTAAACACAATCAATTGTTGCATGAGTCTGTAAATAGTTTAGGCAACCAATCAAGGTATAGTGGATTTAATATTTTAAAATAACTATTGCTGTTGTGGTGTTTTAATTTTTAGTCTCTGCTTCTACAAGATATGGAAGGCTATTAAAGATGTGGTGTTTCGTGCTATAACCATTGCTGTTGTGGTGTTTTAATTTTTATCAACAATGATTAAAGATTTTAATACATTTAGTGATGCATCTATTAGGGCTTGCTGCAACTTAGAGTCTTAGGGTCCAGTTATTAATTCAATCTAGAATTTGATGTTTTTTTTGCTGATTTTGAATGAAATGTTAACTATTAGTTTAAAGAAAAGTTGACAAATTAACTTACTTTTATTACTAATTGCAGCTGATTTGGAACTCCTTTAAGAGCATATTTGGGCTCTCTTTAATAGTGTAACTGTGAATTCAAGTGTGATTCTGGGCAGCGATTTTGCTACATTACAAGGATGTGCTGCTGAATTGTCACCAAGTTAGGGAATGAATCAGGTTAAGGTTTGGATCTGATAAAGGTGGTGTATGGACTGTTTAGTTATACACAAATGGAGTGTTAGTTGCTACATTTAGGCTTCATTTTCCTTAAAACTGTGTTATTGCTAACGGTTAATTTTTTATTAAAAAAAAACCTAGCAATATGCTAAGATTTACCAATTTTTTTTAGATCTTACTTAAAAGAAAAGATAAAGACTTCTCCTATGGTATTTCGATCGCTCTTTGAGATGTTTTGAAAATATCGTTTATTTGTGTCCTTAATCTTTTCAAATATTGTCATTTTCATTCGGACGGTTAACTCTATCAATTTTTTTTTGTTGTAAATGAGGGGTGTACTGGTTATTTTACAGATTATGTTTCTTATTGATGAGTACCAGTCTTTTGAATTCCTTTTCAAATGCGAATGTACAGTTTGTTAATGGATCATATGTGTTACTTTGGATGTTTTGCGTTAGAATCAGTGAGCATATGTATGTATCTTTTGATTTACAAAAGATTACAAGTGGGTAGTGTTTTCAAGATCAATGTGGTTTTTAATCTTTTATTGTAAATTTCTGAGTGCATTTATGTTAAAAGTTTGGATGAATGGAAATGATATATTAAAGTATAGCATATGTAAGAGCTTACAACATGGATAATCAGTCAAGATTACTTAGTATTGCATAAAGGGTCTACCAAGATGGTTAAAACTATGTTTTCTTCAATATTCAAAACATATAATTATATTCCTCACGTGCTTCTATAAGTGATATTAACCTACATTGGCATGTTAGGAAGCTAATTAGGTTTATGCAGGAAAAAGCACAACGAATTATCTTGTAAGACATGCTAATTTAATAACGTTACTTATTTCATCGCCTACAAATTATCTTTATAATTATGTTGATAGTACCAAGTCATCATAGTTATTCGAGCACACAAAACCAATAAGATGGTTATTGATGTCAAATGGTTGAATCACAATTTCATCAAATGCACATGGATAAGGTTTATATACTTGTGTAAAAGTCACAATTGTGGTTGCTAGACTGCGACATTAGGTTAGCTCATTCTATTAGAAAGGGTCATTTGCACTCGAACATAACATGTATTGTATTGGTAACCGTTTTTGATGTATGAAATCTTGTCATTTAAGGTTGGCTATAACAAATATATATTTACTTTTATGATGGAAAGGTCCGGTAGTGATGACATAAATTACTGGGTTATTTTGAGTATCTAAATAAGTTGAGATGCTACAATGTGAATGTTTATCAAAAGTAATGAAAGAAGTTAGAGACGATAATGTTGTATTTTATCATATATTTTGAATAATATTAGCTAATTAACAACCATGAACATGCTCCATCAAACTTGTTTTTCAAGTTGTTTTTCAAGTTCTAAAATGCATAGGCGAACACCAAAACTTCAATAAAAATTCAATGCCCTATTTCTTAGACTAACCGTAACCATGTTAAAATAATTATTTTCTATCCAAAATGACCCTTCATACTTCATACGACAAATAGAAAACGAGCCGTCACAGCCGCATCGCGCGGGTGTTCCACTAGTATATATATATACATATACATATATATATATATACATATACATATATACATACATACATACATACAAACATGCATGCATACATACAAACATGCATACATACATGCATGCATACATACATATATACCACCTATATAAGGTGAAGATTAAAATAAAAAAGTGGGTATGATTACATTACCCTCACTCTTAATTTAAATAGATGACACATGTCAATCTCTTATTTCTTTTTAGTCTTTTTAGATTAAAATCATTTGTAGGTGAACATCACTCTCTCTCTCTCTCTCTCTCTCCCTATATATATATATATTGAGAATTTTATAAAAAGACTCAAAACTCTAGGAAGTGTAGGAACTAATCAGCAACAAGCACGTGTCCAGTCATTAAAAACAGGCGGAGGGGCGTTTACGTCATTTTACTTGATGCATGTTGTTATGGCAAGAGCGGTTACCATGCATGTTATTTATTCAACCCCTCATATTTCTCGTTTTCATTTTGCAATTTGCTAGGGTTTATATTCCGACTTTCATCCATTTTTTCATAAAATTTCTCGATTTCATTTGGCAATTACATTTGGCGATTACATTTGTTTATAATCTGACGTTGATCCATTATTTCATAAGATCTCTTCAATGGCGGATACTAGTGCCGATGATCGTGCAGTTTTTACAGGTAAGTTTGTTGTCGTTCTAGTTTTAATTAGATAATATTGATGCGTTTGATTCGTGTATTTTCATTTTTACGATGTAATAATGAAGCGGCTATACATGATTTTGTTTTTATTCGTATTCAATTGATCTATAACGTTTTATTCAGGGAATTTTATGATGTTATGTTAACGAAACATCTAAGAGTTGTTTTTGTATGCTGAACTATTACAAATGCACTGTTTGATATGTGTGGTGTTTTTTGGTGTTTTAATTTCAATATGTTATTGACTTTTTGATTCGTAGTTGTTAATGTAAGTTTTGTATACAATTATTGATATGGTGTTTTTTTATAATGTTTATGGTGGTATGTTAAATGAATAGGTAAAAATGTTGTAGATTTCTGTAATTTTTGATATCCAGACTGCTAAAAAAAATCGTATGGTGTTTTTTAAAATACAACTAGGTGTTGTTTGTGTATGGCTGAACTATTACAGATAGATTGTTTGAGATGTGTGGTGTTTTTTTCCATACGGTATCATTGTTATGACGGCTTAAATATTGATGCGTTTGATTCGTGTATTTTCATTTTTACGACGTAATAATGAAGCAGCTATACATGATTTTGTTTTTATTCGTATTCAATTGATCTATGACGTTTTGGTCAGGGAATTTTATGATGTTATGTTAACGGAACATCTAAGAGTTGTTTTTGTATGCTGAACTATTACAAATGCACTATTTGATAGGTGTGGTGTTTTTTGGTGTTTTAGTTTCAATATATTACTGACGTTAGAAGTTTTTAATTGGTTATCATGTACCTAAGCCCATTGTCTTTTTGCGACTTAATGAAACATGTTTTAACAAAAATATCCTTGTTGCTTCTGCTTTGCTTCTTCTTCAATAGTTGACAACAACCAACTACTGCCCACCACCACCTTTGCGTCTCACGTCCCTACCCTACGCTCTGCCGCCCACCACCTCTCTTTCGGCCTCTACATTCTTAAGGGTTTAAGGGAAAAAAGGTTTAATCTTAGTTGGTAAATGTTGATGAAAATTTGAGTTTTATTTCAATTCTTAAATGTAATAATGTCCATTGTTGGATGTTGAATGTTTGTTTTTAATTTTAAAGATCCATAATTGATACTTTAGGTCGCCGTGTTGAGTTGTAGCACCTCATACAGGTACTCACCTGTAATAATCCCGGTTTTTGGGGCAGGAATTTTTTTAAAAAAAACCCATTGGGCTTGGCCCAATCATTATTGGACTTAGGCCCCACTTAAATTATTGGGCTTGGCCCAACGCTTATTGGGCTCAGGCCCAACTTGAATTATGGCTCGGCCCATGTAAGTTTACGATAAGTACCGATGAAGAAACCCGTCATATTAAATACCCGGATATGCGTAGGAGTTTATTTGTAGTACTATACATTAGATAGGAGTTTCCGCGCTAATATTTTTAGCACTACCAATTGTAAGGAAGTGTAATTAAATTACACCTATAACTTATATTAGATAACAAATTAATAAAATACCAATTCTATAAATCTAGTGACCACTACACAACCATGCACATATATACATATATACACACGTACAAATATGTATATAAATATATATATATATATATATATATACATTCACACAAAAAAATCTACTTAACTAACAAAACTAATAGAATCCCATACATGTGCAAGAATATAATACTTGCACATAAATAACTAAACTTATATAAACATGACACTAAATAAAACCGACACCCGCATTATATAAAAATCAACCCAATTCACTATATACATCCATACATGCATAGGTATAAATGCATATATATATACATGAATATTAACAAATCCATCATATAAACACCTACACATGTTTATACAAATACCATACAATATTTATCACCCTACAACCATTATTATTTACCCTACATAATAAACACACACATATATACATACACACATCATACGTACATACACACACATATATATATGTGTATAATTTATAAAACCAACTACAACTTATAAACTAAACTAGCATTTTATAAAAACTACTAACATTATTTTACATAATAAAAAAAGAAATGAAATAAATAATAATACTTGCAAAGATACCTATAATACATATTGTCTCCTAATACACAACACACCACTTCCTACACCAATGCATGCACACCCATTACTTCTCCATCTAACCAAAAATCTCTCCACAATCCAAGCAAGATCTCATCTCTCTCTCCCCCTCCCTCTTTTCTCAGTTGATCACACACACACACACACACACACACACCACATCTCTTATCATTTCTACAACACATTCACAACTCACAAAAACTCCCTACAACACCCTCTCAACTTTCAAACATCTTCTCCACCCCAAAACTCATAAAAACTCAGCCATAACGAGCACCAAGGTCGACCAACAACACCATAACATCAACCACGAGCCAAGTGAACCCACGAGTACGACGAAAACAACAACCGAGCAAACCGAAGCACGAACCATTCGTCACCATAAGCAAGCACGTGGAAGACCAGCCACTTCCAGCCCTGTTCCAGTCGAGTTCCAGCCCATTTTGTGACCCTCATACCATCCCAAGTGCACCCACACTCACTCTCAAACTCAAGTAACGGAAAAACACCCGAAAATACACTAACCGTGCACAAAACGTCCATTTTCACACATAATGAATACCAACACTTCCCATATCATTTGAACATCTCCAAACACTTATTTTTCAGTAATAAAACCATTAAAAACCATAAAAACATCTTCTAAATGAAAATATGTAAGTTTGACTAAAATAGTCAAACTACACACTTTATTTTGGGAAAAACAACAACACTCAACAAACAACCTTGAAAACGTGATTTTATATTTTCTGGAGCTTCTCTATAATAAAATATGGTTATAAAATTTATTTCATAATTTTTTGGAGTTATAGATTATTTATTATGCATTTTTGAATATTAAAAATGGATATATTCACTATTATTCACAAAAACGTATGGAAAGTATAAAAATACAAAATATTGTTATCTCACTGTTATATACATGTATATAAGGACCTAGGACTGAATATAATTGATTGATTGATGGGTTAACATAAGAATAGAACAATAACAGAAACTAAACGTACGAAAACACGAAAATACCAAAAATATAAAATACCAAATTTTTATATTCTCAGTAGTTTATATATGATATAAACATGTTAGAAATAAAATTCATATTTTTCTGGACATAAAAATAATTACTACGATTTTTCTAATATTTAATGGGATTAAAATACAAAAATTTATAGAAAATATTTAGAGACACCTAAGACCAAATTTACATAACCCAAACTTATATATGGACATAAGGTAAGTAAATTTAGACCCTAAACATTACTAAAGACTCTCTATGCTTTAAACATAACATTAACCAAACTGAACGCGTTAAAAACACGAAACCGAGAAACACAAGAAAAACCTGAGATTTTTAACATCCATGAGCTTTTATACTTATAAATAAAGTATTTCACCAAGTTACATAATTTTTATATGCTTAATCTATTTATCATGATTTTTCGAATATACGAACCTAGTATTTTTCATAAAAAGCATAAAAATTGGAGAAAGACATATTTTTCAAGTAAAATACATTTTATACAGTAACATAAGACCCAAGGAAGTGTTTTGAAGTATAAAACGCTTTAAAAGAGTATTTTGTAATCAAATCGTTTATTCATCGGTTTCACGCGCGTTAAAGTACTAAAACGACCGACGGACTATAAAACTCGAATAATAAGTTTGTAACTACTTATTTACTGTATAAGTATGTTGAAAATGAAGTCTCACTATTTATTGGGTCACAGCTTATTTTATACAAATTATTTATGTTTAAACTACATTAACCGGCTACATTCTTAAATAAAATATAGTAATTTTTAGAAATATCTAAAAATTATAAAAAGTATATTGTTACAGTAGCATATGACCATTTAACATATGGGTACAATTATATTGAAGTATTTTGACTTAAACCTAAAACGCAACTTAATGCGCGGTAACGCACCGTACTCGGTAGACCAATGGAAACTAACTTTCATGAATCTAATACTTAGATATATTTTTATCAGTAGATTCATACCTAAAATGCTATACATACCATAAGTATAATGTATAGTACTTATTAATATCAACCCTTAGTTAAAAACCCAACTTTAGTACGAATCCGACGATTTAACAAAGTCTAGGGACTAAAAGTGACAAGTACCAAACTTTACTGATTAACATCAACCTACACTTAATACCTACCTATATAACCTGGAATACCATAAGTATATACATACTTAGACGTTTAAGTCAACGTAAACGACTAAGACCATTATATTACACGAACGTAACCAAAACCGTACGCACACGACACCGACACAATGAAACACATAGACTTATGTATTTTGGGGTCTAACATGACTAAACTAAACATAGGAAGCCTACTAGGATGTTGAACTCCCACGCTGAATGTACAATATCTTTAGAAATCTTGAGCAGGCTGGACACCAGGTGAGTTCATGAACCCCCTTTTTACGTAATACTTTTGGGGCTGATATATACCTACTAAACTTGTTTATATAAACTGATTTTTATGGTGTAATACATCTGCTACTCTTATCCCCGAACACTGGTATATACTCTCGGTAGACATTAACTTCTTGCAGGAGCCCTTTGAAATGTGAATAGTACTATTTGGGAATCCCTCGCGTACAGTGGCATACCCCCACTGAGGTTGAAAACCGTTATGCCACATGTTCAATGATTTGTCGGTGCCTAGCAGAGCACGTTAGCCCACTTTGGGTTAGGGGACTTTTATATATGGTATTCGGGTTGGGTATAATCCGAACAGGCTTGGCTACATATTTTGTCGACCGTACACCATGAACGTATTTATTTAATGTCCAGAATTTTGTGGATTAAACGTTTTATGACATTGTCTGTCTTGTTAAACCATGAGCTCACCAACTTTATGTTGACGTATTTTCGGGTATGTATTTCAGGTATTTAGACGATTTATCGATGGAAGCATACAACTAGACTTTATAACATTGGATGTGCATTTAGACATGGTTCATAGCTTTAGAAGATCCCGATTAGAAGAAACACGCAAAGATTGTAGACGAATTCTAGAAGAAGACTACTTGGAAATAGTATACCAACTAGCCTCACTGCTTTTGTTAGAGTTTACTATTGTACCATTTGATGTACACGTAGAATACACTGATATTACGTGTAAACCTATGGCCCACTATCAATGCATACATAGTTTCCGCTGTGTTTTGTTGGATATTCAATCGTCACGGCCCACCCCCTTGGTCGGGGTGTGACATCACCATTCCTCTTCCATTATCATAGCTACATTAGATCTTTGTTAGTTAAAAAAACTATTTTGTTACATTTATGTGTAAGAACTTCTGTAGAATGAACAAAGAAATTTTTGATATTTTAAGTTTTTACTGTTTTTTCCAACCGGACCCGAATCGCTGACCCATACATAAATACCAAAATATAGCATCACATTTATGGGTACCATGACTTTACACCCCCCCTTTTAGTAAATGTGTGGCTTTGCCACATGGTAAGTTATCATACAAAGGGATAAGAATCTAACAATACTACAAAGAATCTTTTAGACACAATGCAAGTAAACAAGACACAACAGCAGGTAAAAAAAGTTATAAAAAATATAAGTCGAATTTCAGAAAAGTGACACAAAGACCTTGTTCCCCTACTCGCCCTCCATAAAAAGAATTAAATAAAACAATAGCAAATTTAAAAAAATTAACGTGTCATTGCGTCTTTTTTAAAATTTTGAAACAATAAAGATAAATTTCGACACAATGAAAACGTTAATTTTTTTGTTTAAATGTTTTTTGAAGGAGGACGACGAGGGGGATAGGATTCCGAGCCACTTTTTTGAAATTCAATTTAGATTTCTTTTATAATTTTTTATATGACATTTTGTCTAAAATATTATTTTTAGCTTTTTTAGATTTCCCAATCCTTTGTAGGTGAAAGTCCATATAGGGGAGAGTTCTTTTAAGAATACCATATATTGCAAGAAGAAAAATAATTAATCTTAGCCTTAAATCCAATGATCCTATGGTTATGATTTTCTGGGATTCTATGCGTATCTTAGTTTAACATATTTTTCACTTCCTATCATAAAGAAGGGTATTATAGACAAATTGTATTGTATGATATTTAATAGATGCTAACCGGTTATGAATGAATACAAGAACACATTATAGGTTAGAAAATGAATTCAAGGACACATATTTTTATAGGTATTTAAAACAAGGTAAGCTAATTGGTTTAATATGCGTACTTAAATTAACAAGTTTACTTGTCGGTTCTTTTCCAAATTATTTCAAAATAACATCCTTATCATTACGCATGCTATACCTTATATATAAATTCATTCTACATTTCACAAACTTCCCTTCAAGAATAAAGCAACACACACTTGGTATATTATAGGATTTCTAAATTTTCATGTGTAGGTAACATCATATCTAATTAAATTAGTGTATAACGAATCATATGTAGGAACCATAAGCGGAATGTTGTAGGAACCATACGCGGAATGTTCTAGGATTTCCATAAACACCTACACATATTGTAGTGTAGTCCTACATAACCCTGAAAATCACAAAAACTAAAATTTACCTACATAAGCATTTATTTATATATGTAATAAAAGCGTAGGATAGTTTTAAATGATATGTTTAGGTAACTTCGCTACATGCGTGAAGATAAAATATATTACTTGTCTATAGGTCGTATATGAGATCTTGATGATGGGAGATGTTATGAAATCAATCGTAAGTTTCAATGATTTATTTTTTTAAAGTAGAGCTTTGAATATTGTAGATGTTAAAGATCATAAGGTGAATAATTTTTATTAAAAATAATAATAGGTAACGTGTAAGATGAAGTACCCGATTTTGTTTATTTTTTGTTTAATTAGGTAGATTAATTAAATAGTAAGATAACAAAATATAATCTCAAATTTAGAGTTGTCAAAAAAAAAAAGTAACATATAATTCAATGTAAGTAAATTACTAAACTAACCTTTAGTTAATATTTAATACATAAATTTAAAGAAAAGATGTGATTGGTTAATTGGTATTCTTTTTCTTCTTGCAATATTTATGTCTTCTTATTCAATGGGAAACCATTTTTTTACCGGGGAACTAGACAACAATTCTAGGCCACACATAAGAATGGCAATGGGCCGAGTATGGGACGTGTGTTGTCATGGATATAGATATCGTTAGTACAAAGCACATGGTACACAAATTATTTAAGTCTATTAATAATAATCATAAGTAACGTAAGTCTTAATAGAAACGACAAAAGTCATAAACAATACAATAACTGCAATATTTCATTGTTTATTAATTTTAGGTCCGAGACGTTTCATATGTATTGGAACTAGCAATAAATAACTCATTACGCACCACCTGAAATATGTGTAAAATAACTTTAGCTATAAAAGCTAGTGAGTAAACCACAATTAATAGATAATAGTATAGAAATCCGAGATCATTATAAATATATTGCGCAATTTTACATGTATAACAATTTTGTAATATTCTTTACCATGACCCTTAGAATAGAATAGAACACCATAGTATAGATAATACACCATATATCTTTTAGACATTTGTCATGAGGAACCACTCATGTATCAATTAAAGATAACTTTCCAAACAACCGTCATTTAACCGTCTCGATATGAAAGTTATCAATAATTATCTAGCAACTTAGGAACATGGCATAGCAACCAGCAACATAGTATAGCAACAAGTATCATAGCATAGCAATATAGTAAACATGGAATTAGAATGACTGTGTTTAAATCACCTATCGATGTCTTATAAGTATGTGGGTTTGTCATACCATTAGTGCTAACATTGTACCAGTGAGATTACAAACTACAAAGTAATAATACTACTTTAAACTACTCATAAGATTGAATCATGCTGCAGACAAGACTAACACATTTTATGATCTCTCTTTGAAAGAAATCGAATAGAATGTAGTTTAATTATAGAACACATATTAAAAAGATGAGTGAATTTACTCACATTGATCTATAAGCATGACATACAATAGAAAACCGACTAGATAGTATCGAGGAATGTGGAAATACTAGAATCACCTAGGTAAATAAACAGTCATAACTTAGCAAAACGTATAGTATAGAAAACTAGAATGAAAAATCTGGAATATAAGGTAATTTGGGATTCTAGGGTTTCAATTGGGATTTGGGGGGTTTTTGGTAAATGATTAAAATATATTAAGTGATTTAAACATAATGTAAAAAAATAGTAGTAATGATAATAACCAACATTTTTTTATAATAATCGTAATAACAGTTTTGACTTGCAATTGGTAAATAACTCACATAATATATTTATCCAATTAATTATTTGACGACGAGAATCGATTTAAATACACTAATAATACTTTAAAATATTAATCAACAATTTTAAGTATTTAAATGCCTTATACAAAAGTCTATATATATAAACTATTATTTATAAAATAATATTCTTACCTTTATATATTTTGGTAGTATTAAAATAAATTTTATAGTATTTTTATTGTATTTAATAGTATTTCTAAAAGTTAAGTTTATAAAATTTGGTTTATACCAAATCATGGTTTTATATATTTGATAAGGTTTTTGACATTTTGAAATATATAAGATATGAGGATTAGTATTTAGATTAGGATAATTAGTAAAATAGATAAAATTGTAAATATAAGAAATAAATAAAAGAATGGTGTGCCCTGGTTTTGAACCCAAGGTCACCCAGTTCACAAGAACACCTTCCAATTATTGCACCAGAAGGTGTGTTGTTGTTTGGTTAAAAACTAAATGATTTTATGCAATTAAATTACAACCAAATGATTCAACAAAATGTAAATCTGATAGAGGGCTATTGATCAGAACATGATAACGAGCATTTTAAGATATTTAACTTACTTGATTGTTGACGAATTGGATCGATGGAGACTAAGAACAAGAACGACTGCTTTTGAATCAAATTTGATAGTTTGAAGTTGTTATAATCCAATTAGCCTTCGAGAGACCCTCAAGATGATTAGATGATTGAAAGCCCCAAAGAAGTTGCAGTGTATAGTCATGAATTGAGGTTGACTCGCTTGATGATCAAACGAAGAACCCTAGAATTTGGAAATTGTTTCTTCAGGCGATTATTGTGCAATTGATGATTCAGAGAGCAATATTGACGACAAGGGAGTATTTTGCCCAAATAAATAATTTACAATTTGAGAGAAAAAGATACGAACAAGTTCGGTTTAAGTTTTGATAAAACTATGATCGATTAGAGGTAATGACAACAATTAAATTGGAATTGAAAGAGGTTGATACACTCGAAATCACTACTGCGATGATTTGGTTCACAAAAATTGACTGATTACACGTTAATTCGCCAATGGATTAAGTGGTTTTTATGAATCAGTAATTGAAATCAATAAACTAAGATTCTGATTAATATTTTGATGATTACGGGACCCTGATGCGTTCAAAATGATCATAGGATCGTTTTACGGTGCTTTAATTTCGTTAAAAACATCTAGAAATGAGTTTTGGAGGTTACCGAAACGTCCCTAGAATTTGGCCGGAATCCGACCAGGTCAGCGGAGCAGATGACGCCGAAAATACGGGGCAAAAGGTGGGGGGCGTTGGTCTGGGGTTTAATATGTTCTGGTCCCTGAGGTTCGATGTTGTTATTATTTTGAATTATAACTTTAATATAAGTTTATAATTTCACAGTTTTGACACAAAACTTTTACTTAACCAAGTTAACATGTAACCTTGATCAAATTGGTGTTTTTATATATTTACGTTGTTTTTGACGTTGAATGATTATTTACGTTGTTATAGACGTTGAATGATATTATTTATAAAATCTCTTTTTCAAATTACAATTTATATATTTTTTGTGACACCCCGCCCGGTGGCGGAAAACACCGGGCTGTCATAGAATTGGATATCCATAGTAAACAAAGCACATGGTATTTATTTATTACGTTTAATAATGATATAGTAAGTTTAGAACATCAGTCTTAAATGGATACGACAAAAGTAGTAAAACCGAAACAGTAAATGCAATCGTCTTTATTAAATAAACTAGGTCCAAGGCAATCCTATGTCTTGGCAAAAGCAGCAAAATAATCATAAGCATCACCTGAAATATGTGAAAATAAAGTTAGCTACACAAGCTAGTGAGTAAAACCCAAATTGAATAGTAATAGTATTGAAATCCGAGATCAACAAGATATGCTGCGCAATCCCACATGTATAGTAATTTCGTAATATCACCCTACCAGGACCCCTAGAATAGAATAGCACACCAACCACAATAGAAACCATAGTATCTCGTTTAGCCATTTGTCATGAGAACCACTCATGTAATCAATAATGATAACTTTTAATAACCGTCGTTTACCGTCTCGATATATAAGTCATCATTTAGCAATTTAGGGACATGGCATAGTATAGCATCATAGCATAGCAACATAGTATAGCAACATAGCATCTCGACATAGTAAACATGGAATTAGAAAGGCCGGGTTTAAATCACCTATCGATATTGTACAAGCAGGTGAGTTTGTCAAACCATTAGCGCTAACATTGTACCGGTGGGATTACAAAGCAATAAAACTACTTTTAACTAACACATAAGATTGCATCAAGCCGCGAACTAGATTAACATATTTGTATGATCTCTTTTAGAAAACGAATAGAAAACGCAATATAGTAAAAGACATATTTCAGCCCCAAAATAGTAAAATGGAAAAAGGGGAGTGAGTTTACTCACCTGACCAATATAGATAATAGCAAACGCAAGAAAGTAACTAAATAGAATCGAGGATCGCCCAGATATTCGAATCACCTAATTAACCGGGAAACCTAATTTAGAAACGAGACAAATAATATAGTAACTAGAATCAAGAACTTAGAAATTCTAGGGTTTTGGATTTGGGGTTTTAGGGTTTTAAATTATAAATTGAAAATTAGGGTTTCAAAATATAATTTGGGATTTTCTTTAGGATTTTAAAACACCAATTGGGAGTTAGGGCTTTAAAATCCAATTTAGGGTTTTAAAATCCAATTTAGGGATTTAGGGTTTCAAATCCAATTTAGGGTTTTAAAATCCAATTTGGGTAGAATAGTATTTGTAATTATAATTTAGAGTTATAACATAGGTAAAAAGGGTTTAAAATTAAAATCAGTTGAAAGTGATGGCAATGGGACTCGAACCCGGGTCACAGCGTTAACGAAGACACCACCAATCCGCTGGACCAAGCGGAACTTTTGTTAATCAAAATGATTTTTAATTGTTTTAACATTTAATAACCAACAACACCCATTTCAAAATCAAGCCCTAGATTCAAGATCGTCCAAATTCGTTCAATCCAGTGAATCAAATCCAAAACCAATAGAGGGCTTTTAATCTACGTTGAATCGTGATCATTTTGATACAAAATACTTACTTGATTGTTAAAGAATCGCGTCGATGAACACGATGAACAGGGGCGACGGCTTCGGAGATCAAAGGCTGAGTTTTAAATGTTCTTGTTTGAAATTGGATGAACAGGGAGTGAAAACAGGTAGCGAGGATTGTGTACGCCGTTTGAATTGCATTTTGGTACTCCGGAAATAGTCAAATGGTTTGAAGGTTGTTTACAAATGAAAAAGATTAATTGGATGTTAATTTGATTTGGTTAATGCAATTTGGTGCGACGAATGGTTTCAAAACGCAGAAATCATTGTTGTAGTTAATTGAATTCACTGAATGGATACGTTATAAGACGGTTTGATTACGTAGGTTTTTGAAACCGAATTTGTTTTGCAATAAAACATGATTTGTGTTGTTCAATCGACGATTTGAAGGTAGTAGGGAGGTTCGAATCACACCCACGACCATTTCTATTGTTTTAATTTGATTTTTGGTGCTAAAAACGAACGAATTAGACTTCGCCGGAAAAGATGGAGCTCCGGCCATGGTGGTCGGAATATTTGGGACCGGAAATACGGGGTCAAGGGGTGGGGGCTGGGTGAACTGAGGAATTACACAACTGGTCCCTCAAGTTTTGGTTTGTTTTAAAAAGTCATTATAAGTTTTAATTAATAGTTTGTAATTTGACAGATTTAGCCCAAAGTTAAGTATATAAATATTTTAACTAACTAACTTAACTAAATTGAAACATAACCATTATATACGTGATATTTTTATAGTTTTAGTTCTTTTAAGCCATTAAGAGACTTTTTCGAGACTTAGAAACGTTTCTGTTTAACATTTTCACTAGTTTTTGTTTACGAACTATATATATATATATATATATATTTATTTATTTATTTATTTATATATAGATTTTGAGATTTATTGTTCCAAAGAATATTTATTTGATACGCGTGAATGTTTTGCGACATAAATACGATTATTTAATTGAGACGAGAATAACGTAGAATCAATGCGTTTATTCATAACAATAAACGTTACATTTTGAAGAAAATAAATACGATTACAATTTAAAGGATAACGACTTCGGGTTCGAGTCGGGCATTCGGGTTCGGGTTTAGGGCAGATGTCACAGTCTCCCCTCCTTATAGAAATTTCGTCCCGAAATTTGCTCCAACCGAAGTAGAAGAAGATGAAGCAAAAGGTGCGGATACTTAAACTTCGTTTGGTCTTAAATTCATGTTCACATTTTGAGTTTTAACGCTCATTAACGATTGATTTTTTTTTACGCTTGAGTCGTTTGACTTCACGGCCAATAATTTCCAATGGCCGTTCAATAAATTGCATCGATTCATTTTTATCGGATAAGTACTTCTTCAGATTAGAAACATGAAACACGGGATGATCACTGCCCACTTCCGTAGGGCGTTTCATTTCGCAAGAAACTCTTGAGAATTCGATCAATGGAATTGTGAGCATTTTGATTGATACACGATTTTAAATAACGAGATTAAGAAGTTTTAATTCGCTTTGTCTTATTGAGGATTGTTTAATTAACTCTTTTCACTTATAAGAGTTCGGTTGAACTAGTTGTATGTAGATTCGAATAAATTTTGTTTGCTACTTAATATAGGAATAGAATAGGATACCAACTTGCAAATGAAATATTTCAAGTATATGGATTTAGAATTATTTAAATGATCATCGGGAGTAGTCGTGTTTAATAGAATGTTTAAAACGAATTAAGTAACCTTACACATAATTAAGTGGCTTATATGCAATTAGTAAAATGAGTAAACAAGTCAAGTGAAAATAAGATGATTAAATATGACATAGCTACACAAGACAAAACTTACTATGGTTCCCATGCACCAACTTCCATAATTCCGTGTGCACCCGTAATTACTTTAGTTTTTGCATGGACTCCATAGTTCATTCGATCACGTGCGAGTCAGAAGTCCACAACAATTTTTTTTTTGGTTAAAATGATGATACGTATAGGTATTGATATCATACTTGATAGAAATAGTACTTGGGAAAATCATACTAACATGATAAGATATAGATAGTCAAATTCGAGTACTAGGATAGTAAAACTTAAGTTTGTGAAAATCGACTCTATGTGTGTAAGATGTAATTATCTAGGTTTTCTGATATTGACCAGTTCATAGGAATTAAGAGATGGTGTACATGTAATAATATAGTTTATTGGGATCTTTAGAAAAATTTGTTTCAAGAAATTTTGGTAATGCGGATAATCCAATTTATAGTTCGAATAAATCACTTAGCTCCAATTGGATTTAACTCTTAAGGTGTTTGTATTTATATGTCGATAGTTTTAGGTAAACCAGATGTAGGGGGTAAACAAGTTTATAAGAGGTGATTTTGTTTTTCTATAACGTAGTTTTAAAAGCTAACTAAAAAGTTGAAAGTTTTTATCTTTACCATAGATAAAATGATTGAATTGAAAATAGATGGCACAATTTAAGTTATAAGTACTTGGTATTGGAAAAACAGAAAACATGATGTTTGTTGCAAGTCTTTGTGTCATATTTGAGAAAACGGGAAAATGTTTGTATAAATATTTGACCGACGTTAGAATGACCAATCACTTTTTTTTAAAGAAATCATTCATCACGAAATTTATATGTATACATATATGTATATCTATTTTTTTTTCAAGATATTAAGACCAAAAGGTTATTAAAATTTCTCTCTCTCTTTTTTTTTTTAAAATATATATATGTATATATATTTGTTTGGGAAAATAAGAAAATTATTTTAATAGAATCGAATACGGTTAGTTTTACAAAGTCCATTGATTACACGTTGTGTTAGGGTAACGAGTTTATAAATGAAACACATTGGGTTTGGATTAGTTCATGAAGACTAGTTGCGTAGAATTTCGTTGGTGGTCATATGTATAGATGAAAACATTTAGTTAAATGAGTTCGGGAATAGTTGTGTAGTGTGTTCTCGTTAGATCTGGATAACGAATTCATGGATAGTATCGTGTAGTTGATTAACGAGTACATGTTTTGATGGCTAGTTCATAAGTTGATAGTAGCTTTGTAGTTGTGATGATGAATTAGAAATTGGATTAGAAACTTATAGTTAGATGACTAGTTTTGAAACTATTTGAGTATAGAAGTCACGTTGAAATATTTTGAGGGTAGACGTTCGATTTAAATACATTAGCAAAATCCGTTAACTTTAATTTAGTTATGGAATTTGGCCTTGACTAAAACTTAGAAATCATAACGAACCCTTGATTGAAGAGTCAATAATTGATTTAGGATTGGAAATACGACTTAGAATTCGGTAATTGATATATGCATGATCTGAAGTTTTGGATAATTCGATTGAGATATGTCTTAGTTTTGATTTGAAATGTTTGGTTTACAACTGTGTAATTGTGTTATATGGATGAGTATATCGCATAAGTATTATTGTAGCTTAGAAACAAATGGAATGATGAAACGTAGAATAACACGGTTTTGTAGCAACATCTTTGACCGATAGAAACATTCGATGTAATAATAGCACCTCGTTTCACTTAGAATATCATAGAATCTTTCGAAACATACCATAGAAAATCATGTAGAAGCTTTAGAAACTTTAGAAATTTCGATTAACTGAAATAGTGATAGTACTTAGAACATCATAGAATCCTTTGAACATATCATAGAAAATCACTTAGAAACTTTAGAAACATTAGTAAATGAAGTTGGAATTTAAATCACTATAAAAATTCATAGAAATAATTATAAATCGTAGGGATGAAAATCATAGAATCATTAAGAAAATGAAATTTCAATGGCTTAAGAGTGTGTCTTGGTTTTGGACACTAATGACTTATCAAGGTGTTAAGTTCGTTTTCAACGTATTCGAGAAAGCGTGCTTTAGCCTATAGGTTCACACTCATCTCGTACATCCCCAGGTAAGCATACAGGTCTCTTAAAGAGATTTATACGAAATGCTTTGCCTTAGACAGGATGTCCGTGATACAGGCGTTCCCCCTTCCGGATTGCACACGTTCCCACGTTTTCAAACTTACTTAAGACGATGACGAGATTCCACAAAGAGAAGATCCCAATCATACAGACGAGTCTCTTGTAGCTCCTTCGCGAAATCGGATAAGAAATAAGATTAAGAAAAGCATAGAAAGGTTCGTAGAAGGAAAACAAATAAGTTCAAAAGAATTCCTAAGTACATCTATTTGCACTAAGGACTCTTAGGTTATAGTCTAGGTCGGTGTGTTTCTAATACCCTATCCTAGTTCCCTATAACCATGGCTCTGATACCAACTGTGACACCCCGCCCGGTGGCGGAAAACACCGGGCTGTCATAGAATTGGATATCCATAGTAAACAAAGCACATGGTATTTATTTATTACGTTTAATAATGATATAGTAAGTTTAGAACATCAGTCTTAAATGGATACGACAAAAGTAGTAAAACCGAAACAGTAAATGCAATCGTCTTTATTAATTAAACTAGGTCCAAGGCAATCCTATGTCTTGGCAAAAGCAGCAAAATAATCATAAGCATCACCTGAAATATGTGAAAATAAAGTTAGCTACACAAGCTAGTGAGTAAAACCCAAATTGAATAGTAATAGTATTGAAATCCGAGATCAACAAGATATGCTGCGCAATCCCACATGTATAGTAATTTCGTAATATCACCCTACCAGGACCCCTAGAATAGAATAGCACACCAACCACAATAGAAACCATAGTATCTCGTTTAGCCATTTGTCATGAGAACCACTCATGTAATCAATAATGATAACTTTTAATAACCGTCGTTTACCGTCTCGATATATAAGTCATCATTTAGCAATTTAGGGACATGGCATAGTATAGCATCATAGCATAGCAACATAGTATAGCAACATAGCATCTCGACATAGTAAACATGAAATTAGAAAGGCCGGGTTTAAATCACCTATCGATGTTGTACAAGCAGGTGGGTTTGTCAAACTATTAGCGCTAACATTGTACCGGTGGGATTACAAAGCAATAAAACTACTTTTAACTAACACATAAGATTGCATCAAGCCGCGAACTAGATTAACATATTTGTATGATCTCTTTTAGAAAACGAATAGAAAACGCAATATAGTAAAAGACATATTTCAGCCCCAAAATAGTAAAATGGAAAAAGGGGAGTGAGTTTACTCACCTAACCAATATAGATAATAGCAAACGCAAGAAAGTAACTAAATAGAATCGAGGATCGCCCAGATATTCGAATCACCTAATTAACCGGGAAACCTAATTTAGAAACGAGACAAATAATATAGTAACTAGAATCAAGAACTTAGAAATTCTAGGGTTTTGGATTTGGGGTTTTAGGGTTTTAAATTATAAATTGAAAATTAGGGTTTCAAAATATAATTTGGGATTTTCTTTAGGATTTTAAAACACCAATTGGGAGTTAGGGCTTTAAAATCCAATTTAGGGTTTTAAAATCCAATTTAGGGATTTAGGGTTTCAAATCCAATTTAGGGTTTTAAAATCCAATTTGGGTAGAATAGTATTTGTAATTATAATTTAGAGTTATAACATAGGTAAAAAGGGTTTAAAATTAAAATCAGTTGAAAGTGATGGCAATGGGACTCGAACCCGGGTCACAGCGTTAACGAAGACACCACCAATCCGCTGGACCAAGCGGAACTTTTGTTAATCAAAATGATTTTTAATTGTTTTAACATTTAATAACCAACAACACCCATTTCAAAATCAAGCCCTAGATTCAAGATCGTCCAAATTCGTTCAATCCAGTGAATCAAATCCAAAACCAATAGAGGGCTTTTAATCTACGTTGAATCGTGATCATTTTGATACAAAATACTTACTTGATTGTTAAAGAATCGCGTCGATGAACACGATGAACAGGGGCGACGGCTTCGGAGATCAAAGGCTGAGTTTTAAATGTTCTTGTTTGAAATTGGATGAACAGGGAGTGAAAACAGGTAGCGAGGATTGTGTACGCCGTTTGAATTGCATTTTGGTACTCCGGAAATAGTCAAATGGTTTGAAGGTTGTTTACAAATGAAAAAGATTAATTGGATGTTAATTTGATTTGGTTAATGCAATTTGGTGCGACGAATGGTTTCAAAACGCAGAAATCATTGTTGTAGTTAATTGAATTCACTGAATGGATACGTTATAAGACGGTTTGATTACGTAGGTTTTTGAAACCGAATTTGTTTTGCAATAAAACATGATTTGTGTTGTTCAATCGACGATTTGAAGGTAGTAGGGAGGTTCGAATCACACCCACGACCATTTCTATTGTTTTAATTTGATTTTTGGTGCTAAAAACGAACGAATTAGACTTCGCCGGAAAAGATGGAGCTCCGGCCATGGTGGTCGGAATATTTGGGACCGGAAATACGGGGTCAAGGGGTGGGGGCTGGGTGAACTGAGGAATTACACAACTGGTCCCTCAAGTTTTGGTTTGTTTTAAAAAGTCATTATAAGTTTTAATTAATAGTTTGTAATTTGACAGATTTAGCCCAAACTTAAGTATATAAATATTTTAACTAACTAACTTAACTAAATTGAAACATAACCATTATATACGTGACATTTTTATAGTTTTAGTTCGTTTAAGCCATTAAGAGACTTTTTCGAGACTTAGAAACGTTTCTGTTTAACATTTTCACTAGTTTTTGTTTACGAACTATATATATATATATATATATATATATATATATATATATATATATTTATTTATATATAGATTTTGAGATTTATTGTTCCAAAGAATATTTATTTGATACGCGTGAATGTTTTGCGACATAAATACGATTATTTAATTGAGACGGGAATAACGTAGAATCAATGCGTTTATTCATAACAATAAACGTTACATTTTGAAGAAAATAAATACGATTACAATTTAAAGGATAACGACTTCGGGTTCGAGTCGGGCATTCGGGTTCGGGTTTAGGGCAGATGTCACATTTTTGAGATTATTCATTATACATATTAATTAGATAGTACACTTAGATAATATCTCGAAATAAATTTGGTTACTTTATTAAAGACGGGGAAACATATAATCTGAAATGTTCATTTATATATTAATAAATGAGGCGTTACAATTTGATGAATTAAATACGAAACAAACAAAAGATAAGCGGATCCAGATTCGAGTCGGTCATTCGGGTTCGGGTTTGGGGCAAACTGAAATAGAGATGATGCGAAAAGATGAGGATACTCCGCTTTCATTTGGTCTTCGCGTTCCCAAGTAAACTCAGGCCCCTGCTTTGAGTCCCAATGAACTTTAACGATTGGTATCCGACTACACTTGAGTTGCTTTACTTCGCGGTCCATGACTTCCAATGGTCGTTCGATGAACTGCACGGATTCATCAATTTGCACCACATCAAGAGGTACTTGGAGGTTTTTATTGGCTAAACACTTCTTGAGATTAGAAACTTAGAAGACGGGATGAACACTACCCAATTCCTCATGTAATTCCAGTTCATAAGAAACTTTCCCAATCTTTTTAAGAGCTTTGAATGGTGCCACATCAATACTGGAATGATAACTATTATTTTATGAGAATTCAGTCAATGCAAGATGAGCATCCCAGTTGCCCTTGAAATCGATCACACAAGCCCTTAGAAGATCTTCGATAGTTTGGAGTGTTCTCTCAATTTTCCCATTTGTTTGAGGATGGTAGGCTGTACTGAGGTAGTCGGCTAAAAATTTATTTATTTATATTTTGTATTGAATCATTGAGAGCTATCTATTTAACTTTTTTCGTGTTTTAAGAGTTTGGGGAATTAATTGAATAGATTCGAATACAGATTTCTTGCTACTCATGATCAGGATAGAAGAAGATTTAACATGTATAATGGATATTTGAAGTCCTATCTTGTGAATAATATGGTTTAAGTAATGGGTTTAAAATAATCAAATGAATAATGAGAATAAGCATGATTAATAGAACGGATGAAATGAATAAATGAATATGATGATCACATGTAGGGTGGTACTTCACCGTGTTGTTATCTTTATTGTACTTTGTTTTAGTTGTAATAGATTAGTTGTATTTGGTTTTCTTTGTAATAGTTAGTTGTATTTGGTTTTCTTTGTAATAGTTAGTTTGTGTTGTTTAGTTTTGTATTTGATTTAGTATGCTATGCGACACTGAGTATCGCATGCAGCGTGTCCTAATCTAGCGAGCAGGTAGTTTCGTAATTGCGAAACTACTTGCGAAACTAGTTGTTGTATAAATAGTTGGGGTTCATTTGTACACAACTCACTTGGAACTTATTGAATACAATTTACCTTTTGGATCTGAGTACGATTCCGATTATCATCTTTGCAAGGATTTGTTTATGTTATATCATTGTTGCAATATTGAATTCATCTTCATTTAATTATCTTCTTAATCCACTTCTGTCACACCTTCAAATTCCACTAACGGAGTTTTACCGTTAGGAGTGTGACACACCAGGATCCGATCATTAGTTACACCAAACGACGTACATGATTTTGAAAAGTAACGTATTGTAATAAGTAATAAAACTTAAAATAAAAGTTTTACATTAAATGCGGAAGCGTAAACAGTAACTTAGAATCTTTTAAGTAAAAATTATTATAATGTTTAAATGTACAATTGCAAATACATAAATAAAGTTGATTTCTCAAATCAATGCGACCAATGAATGAATACCCTATCCGTGAGTGTGATCTTGACAACCTGAGATAAACATGCTAAAGTATGTCAACATAAAGTTGGTGAGTTCACAAGTTTATAAAACTTGAAAGTAAGTTCTAAAAGCAACTTCAGTAATTCCCTTAGTATATCAAGTAGTTAGCTAGACTACTGTGCATGCTACAATAGTGTACGAAAGTGTTTACGACCGAAGCTGACATCAATGTAAAGAAATGAACGCCTCAAGCCAATGTCTCCCAGACACGGTAAAAGATAGGACAATTAAACACCCGTTCGATCTCCAGTCGTACTGGCGCGACCAGCCCGGATGGGGTTTGTCAAACCCAGTAGTACTACTCAAAATTTCCTCGCTTTGCAATATAATTAACGGTAAAAACGTAAGGCAAAAGTACTGACACTAGTTACGCATGTGATTATACTAAGAACCAAGTTTGTAAAGAAAGTAATTACAGCATGTTATCTCCCCCAAAAAGAGTAAGTAAAAGTAAAATGGGCCGTGAAACTCACCTTAGAGTGTGCAGCAAACCATTACTCAACCAAGTGATAACCCTAGGTAGTCTCACTACCTAAACATGATCACTAATTAGCTATAGTGATTTAATAGGAAACTTAGACGGGTTTCTCGTCTTCGGTTTGGTTTCATACCCAATGCCCCAACATGACATGTCGTGTAATAAAATAAAATAAAATAAAAGGTTTCAACATATGACAATGATAAAAAGTCGTTTAGGCTATTAGATTAATAGTTCATTCAAATCATTAACATTCTTGTACCTAGTCACTCATGCATAGTTACTCATTGTATATCATGCAATATACATACTTGACACATTTAATCACATCATAGTTGTTCATAATGTTAAATTAACCCATAATAATTTGCAACCAAAGTTGGTAGTATCATATATATACACATATAATTCACACATCTAAACCATATATATGTTTACATCTGTTTATTTATATATGCCATACGTAGGCCCTAGTTACATCTTTATATATATTCGTATGCAACCCAAACCGTATATGTTTGTCTTCGAACGCCACAATACACACACCCATTATTAACAGAAAAAACATGCGCATAACCCTAATTAAAGGCATTACACAGGTTGATATATAAATATTTATATATACATATATGTACGTATTCACAATATGGGGAGGGGTAATTTGAGAACACCTCTAGTTGTGAGAACTCGTGAGAACCTTACTTCCCGAGTTTTTTCATAGTACTTTTTTGGCTCAAATGTTGCGTATATTAAAAACTAGAACTTGGAAAAAAGAATATTTAAAAAAAAATATGTTCGTCGTTAAAAAACGTATATGTTAGTAAAAAATATTTACGTCATATTACATGGGTGTAATAAGTTACACCAGCGTTTTTTCGCTGTAAATATTTTTTAGTTACATATACGTTTTTTAACGACGAAAACGTTTTTTTTTATTTCCTTTTTTTCATGGTTTAGTTTTTAATATACGCAACATTTGAGCAAAAAAAAATCTATGAAAAAACTCGGGAAGTAAGGTTCTCACGAGTTCTCAAAACTAGAGGGTGTTCTCAAAATATCCCATTTCTTCACAATATAATCCCTTGTTCCTATACACAACAATAAAACACATATGCTGAATCTACGCATATGCACAACACCTATATATACACATACATGATTTCATACTTATATATATAAATCGATCCGTTTAAATCTATATTGTAACCCGACGAAACCAAAACCAAAATCGAAACGAGAATGAATAAATAAAATTATTAGTTAACTAGCTATAGACGTACCGAAACAACTTGAAAACAGAAAGAGCTTCATCGGGTGTTTGAAGAGGAATTCATCGGAGACTTGCAATGACTGGGTTTTGCCTAAAAACGATGGTGGGGATGGTTCTTTTCAGCGGCTGATAGAGGCGGATGAGAGGTGGTCGGATGTATGTGATTGTGGTGGTGACGGCAACAGTTAGAGGGGGTGATTAGGGTTGCGTTGTGGAGAAAAAAAGTGACGGGTGGGAGTGGGGGTTTGGTTTAATGATTTTTTTTATTTATTAAAACTTACACTTTGGAACCTAAAGTTTCTTAATTTGTAACTTGCTCCCAAAGTTAATTTATTGGACCTTTAACTACTTTCAAAACGAACCTCAAACTTCAACAACTCATGTTTTACAAATAGAAGAAACTGAAAGAACGGAATGGGGAAAATTAACAAACGTCTCACATTTAATCCACTAGATAAATAAAATAATTATCTTTAATGATTATTTGTTTGCTAGCAATTTACTCATACAGCTAAATGTACCCTTAATTACTATAAACTAAATTAGAACTGACGAAATGAATTAACGGCGTTAGTTCAAAAATACCGGGTGTCACATCATCCCCTTGTTGAAAGAACTTTCTTCCCGAAAATTTAAATAAGGTGATAATGATCTGAATTGAAAGAGCAGGAAAATTTTTGAGTTGTCTCATCATCCCATTGTTAAAAGAATTTTCGTCCCGAAAATTTATTAAGATCAACAGGGATTTAAAGTTGCAAGGAAGAAGAAAAAAAGAAAAGAAAAGGAGAAAGGAAAGAAAAGAAATAATAAAAAAAATTAGGTTGTCATATTATCCACTTGTTGAAAGGATTTTCTTTCCTAAAAATTTAACTAGCATCACTAGTTTTTGGCGTTGTTGTCGTATTAAATAATCAAGGGTCTTTTTACATTATTTGATTTATGTGCTCTTACTTGAACTCTGATCCATGCATGGAGTTTCAACGGACTTTGACAATACGAATATAGCTTTACTTGAGTCTTTTAACCTCTCGGTTCATAACCTAAACAGATTCTTCGGTGAGAGAAGAAAAAGAAATACTAATAATAATAATAATAATAATAATATAATAATAATAATAATAATAATAATAATAATAAATATGTAATAAAAATAACTGCTTGTCAATTTGAATCTTGTCGAGCGAAATGACGAATGTTTCATCGGGTAAGCACTTCTTTAGTTTTGAAATATGAAATGTATTACATACACCTTTAAGCTCTTCGGGTAAATTTCACGGATAAGATCCTAGATCAACTCTCTAGTAGAATTTTAAGTGGTCCAATGTACCGCAGGTTTAATAGATTTTTAAAATTCTAGGAATTCTCAAATAGGGTTCAAAAAGAAATATGGACGCGACTATAACATGTGATGTGGCAATATGTGCATCACTAGATACCTTATGAATGAACAGAATAGAACGAATGAGCTTGTTATTTGCAAGTTCAAAAATATATATGTTTACTTAAAAGGGTTAAAATATTTATTAAAGCTTGGAATTCTTAATTTATGGATTACCATCACTATGATTATGATCAAAAGTAAGTGTTCGCAGTGTCACATTACTCTAGACACAATTGACTGCTATGGTCAAAAGTGGATGTCGGGAGGGGGGTGTATATGATGAGCCAAGCGTTCTATCATAATTTTGCAAATTTAATAAGGTAAGAGTTTCAACTAGAAGATTTACATTGATTATATAAGGGGTAAATTATTATTATTTGAGATCAAAATATGGAAGTATTGAAACCTTTTTAAGTTTGTTAAGATGAATCGTTATTCTTATTTGTGTGGCATCATAGATGGATTTAGACTGTTTTCTTGTTTATGTCATCCAAAGTAAGTTTTCAGGGATTTTCCATCCAAGGTTGTGTTATACCATGCATAGGTTGATTGTAAATGTCTACCATCTGTAGTTGAACTTATTTTTTTTAGGTATGCCATTCAAAGGTGGAATGCATTTTTGTTTTAAAGATGAATTTTAGGTTTAGATGTATCTGTGTTTATTGTTTCTTCTTAGTTATGTTTTGGGTATAGCCCACACGACTGGTTTTACCAGGATCATTGTGTACGTGTAAATTCACCATTACGTTGCGCACCCGTAATCGTCAATTTACCTTACACAATCACCCTAGTTTATCTCCCGTCATGTGCTTTAATCTTATGTATTTCCATGCTTATTATTCATTACTTATTTATAACATATGTTATCTTATTCCAAAGGGTAAGATGTATAAGAGATGTATGGCATGCTTACAACTAGTATAAGGAAAACTTGCTACACATTTATGCTTAGTATGATGTACTTATGGGGAAATCATAATTCAAGTATCCAATGATATCATGATAAGTATCTAGGTAAGATTGCTAGTAACATGTAGTGAATATATTGTAATCGTAAGCAATGACAACTTTGTAGCATGTAGGTAACATGTTGAACACATAATAGTTCACACAACTAGTAACATGTCATAACATATGAATGAGTCACCTAACATGTGACATGAGATAGAACATAGTAGGTTACCCGACTATCAAGTCATAACCGCAATGTAATTGAGTTTCTAGACATCAACCTAGTTGACATGTCTCATGCATACCATATTGAACACGATTCAAAACTAGTTACAGTTAACACTAACTCAAATGTTTTAGCAAAACACGTAATTTTTTAATATAAACTATACTTCAAGGTTTAAAAGGAAAATACATTTTAGTGGAAGTATTAAACAATCCCGTGCTAAAAAAAACTAGCACATAAACCAAGTAAATGTTTAAAAACCAAAACATTTAAAATCCGTGCTCAAAAGACTAGCACATAAGCAAAATAAATGTTTAAAATCTAAAATGTTTAAAAATCCATGCTAAAATGACCAGCACATAAGGAAAGCAAATACATACTTAGTTCAAGATTCACTAATAGCGCAAGTAAAAATGAATATACCATGAAGTTTCACACAATGCAAGTTGATTAGTTCCTATAATGCTATTGTAGGCGTGTGTAGATGTAAATCATATGTATTTGGGTCAAAAATAAATTCACAAAAGTGTAACAAATGCAGTGTGCAGTTATAGTCTAGAATGCAATGCAATGCAACCTAGTTCGCTATAACCAATGGCTCTGATACCAATCTGTCACACCCCCAAATTCCACTAACGGAGTTTTACCGTTAGGAGTGTGACACACCAGGATCCGATCATTAGTTATACCAAACGACGTACATGATTTTGAAAAGTAACGTATTGTAATAAGTAATAAAACTTAAAATAAAAGTTTTACATTAAATGCGGAAGCGTAAACAGTAACTTAGAATCTTTTAAGTAAAAATTATTATAATATTTAAATGTACAATTGCAAGTACATAAATAAAGTTGATTTCTTAAATCAATACGACCAATGAATGAATGCCCTATCCGTAAGTGTGATCTTGACAACCTGAGATAAACTTGTAAAGTATGTCAACATAAAGTTGGTGAGTTCACAGGTTTATAAAACTTGAAAGTAAGTTCTAAAAGCAACTTCAGTAATTCCCTTAGTATATCAAGTAGTTAGCTAGACTACTGTGCATGCTACACTAGTGTACGAAAGTGTTTACGACCGAAGCTGACAACAATATAAAGAAATGAACGCCTCAAGCCAATGTCTCCCAGACACGGTAAAAGATAGGACAATTAAACACCCGTTCGACCTCCAGTCGTGCTGGCGCGACCAGCCCGGATGGGGTTTGTCAAACCCAGTAGTACTACTCAAAATTTCCTCGCTTTGCAATATAATTAACGGTCAAAACGTAAGGCAAATGTACTGATACTAGGTACGCATGTGATCATACTAAGAACCAAGTTTGTAAAGAAAGTAATTACAGCATGTTAGCTCCCCCAAAAAGAGTAAGTAAAAGTAAAAGGGGCCGTGAAACTCACCTTAGAGTGTGCAGCAAACCATTACTCAACCAAGTGATAACCCTAGGTAGTCTCACTACCTAAACATGATCACTAATTAGCTATTAGTGATTTAATAGGAAACTTAGACGGGTTTCTCGTCTTCGGTTTGGTTTCATACCCAATGCCCCAACATGACATGTCGTGTAATAAAATAAAATAAAATAAAATAAAAGGTTTCAACACATGACAATGATAAAAAGTCGTTTAGGCTATTAGATTAATAATTCATCCAAATCATTAACATTCTTTAGTACCTAGTCACTCATGCATAGTTACTCACAGTATATCATGCAATATACATACTTGACACATTTAATCACATCACAGTTGTTCATAATGTTAAATTAACCCATAATAATATGCAACCAAAGTTGGTAGTATCATATATATACACATATAATTCACACATCTAAACCATATATATGTTTATATCTGTTTATTTATATATGCTATACGTAGGCCCTAGTTACATCTTTATATATTTTAGTATGCAACCCAAACCGTATATGTTTGTCTTCGAACGCCACAATACACACACCCATTATTAATAGAAAAAACATGCGCATAACCCTAATTAAAGGCATTACACAGGTTGATATATAAATATATAGATATATGTATATATTCACAATATAATCCCTTGTTCCTATACACAACAATAAAACACATATGCTGAATCTACGCATATGCACAACACCTATATATACACATACATGATTTCATACTTATATATGTAAATCGATCCGTTTAAATCCATATTGTAACCCGACGAAACCAAAACCAAAACCGAAACGAGAATGAATAAATAAAATTATAAGTTAACTATCTATAGACGTACCGAAACAACTTGAAAACAGAAATAGCTTCATCGGGTGTTTGACGAGGAGTTCATCGGAGACTTGCGGTGACTGGGTTTTGCCTAAAAACGATGGTGGGGATGGTTCTTTTCAGCGCCTGATAGAGGCGGATGAGAGGTGGTCGGATGTATGTGATTGTGGTGGTGACGACAATAGTTAGAGGGGGTGATTAGGGTTGCCTTGTGTTGAAAAAAAGCGACGGGTGGGAGTGGGGGTTTGGTTTAATGATTTTTTTTATTTATTAAAACTTACACTTTGGACCCTAAAGTTTCTTAATTTGTAACTTGCTCCCAAAGTTAATTTATTGGACCTTTAACTACTTTCAAAACGAACCTCAAACTTCAACAACTCATGTTTTACAAATAGAAGAAACTGAAAGAACGGAACGGGGAAAATTAACAAACGTCTCACATTTAATCCACTAGATAAATAAAATAATTATCATTATTGATTATTTAATTGCTAGCAATTTACTCATACATCTAAATGTACCCTTAATTACTATAAATTAAATTAGAACTGACGAAATGAATTAACGGTGTTAGTTCAAAAATACCGGGTGTCACAACTTCTTAATGGGTCTATTTGGTTTGTTAAGCTTTTGATAAATTATCATAACAATTTTTTGCTAGATCTAATGGTAACAAAGTGTTTTGATCAGATCTATATCATTATAGCACGGATCTAACGATTATCTGGTGTAACAATATGGTATCAGAGCCATTATGCTCTTGGTTTGAGAAATTTTTGGGGTTTTTTAGATAAATTGATCATTTCATCCTTTCTGGATCTGATCTGTTGATATTTGATATGGAATTGGATTGAGAACCTTGTGTTTTTGGTGTTTGAATCAATTGAAAGCTTCAGATCTATCATCACCATATAGATCTGAGATCTAGGATTGATTTTAGGGTTTTCTTCTAAGTTTTTGTTAATACTTTCTTCAATCAAAATTGGATTTGAATTGTTGTTGTTTCACTTGAATTTTGCTTGGGGATTGTTCCATTTCTACTGGTGAAGCCATCGAAATCATCTGTTCTTCAATTGGATTGGTTTTGTGGCTGTTGTTGGATTTTTTGTGTGTTTTTCGTGAAAAAGGGGTTTCCAGATCCGTTTTGCGAAACTATTGTTCATCTTGCGAAACTACAGTTCATCTTGCGAAACAAAGTGATCATCTGTTGGTTTGTCTATTTGCGATTATGATTTGCGAATCTATCGAACGAAAGTTCATTGTTGCGATGTGCTTGCGAAAGTGCTGCCCATTTTGCTCTTGGAATCCCGAAAGTGCTTGCGATCCACATGAACGAAAGTTCAATTGCTCTTGCAAAGCTATCTGGCTAAGCATTTTGCGATAGTGTATGCGAACCAGCTTGCGGAACTATTTTGCGAAACTGCTTGTTGTTTGCGAAACTAGTGACTTTTTGTGAAACTAACATCTGATCAAATCTAAAAAAATGTCTATGTCATTTACACTTGCTGATCTGGAGAGTGGGTCACCTAACAAACCACCAAAGTTGATTAACGGGGACAATTTTGAGGACTGGAAACGGAGATTGAAAGCCTTTTACCTTTATACGTACCACACACAATGGGACTCAATTGAAAATGGACCGCATATTCCCGTAACTACTGTTGGAGATGCCACTGTCCGAAACACTGTTCCAGAAACGTTTAATGAGAGATACATGAAATTGATTGATAGGGACAATAAGGCTTTTTGTGCCTTAATTTTGTGTTTGAATTCTGAAATTCACAACAGATTCGGGGAACATAAGAATGCTAAAGATTTGTATGAAGCATTTTGTGAATTCTACGATGGGAATGCGGATCTGCAGAAGGATAAAGGTGTTCAAGCTCAAAAGGAGTTTAATTCGTTTATGGGACATAGAAACGAGAAGATTTCAGATCTTACAAATTGATTCCTGACTGTTACAAGCAACCTCAAAAGTATGATGAAGACTTAATTGTTGAACAAGTTACAAAATTACTGGACTCACTTCCACCTGAGTGGAGCCTGCAAGTGAGAATGTTAAAACAGGAAATGAAGTTTTCGGAATACAAGCTTATGGATGTGATCAATAAACTGAAGTCATTTGAATTGGATATCAAGAGAAGGGAGTACAACCAAGCTGTTTATCCTCCAATTCAGTCTCAGAATGCTGCGATGCTCTCATCAACATCCATGGCATCAACAAACAATTCTGGTTTTTCATACGTCTCTAGAAATGCATCGTCTGAAGGAGAATGCTGTGAAGGATCATATTACGTCACAAGTTCCAACCGACATGATGGCATTATATGGTATGTTCGTGTTGGACATGAATCGTAGTCTAATATTATCAACACAGTCAAAGTCAACAAAAGTCAACGTCAAAGGTCAAAGTCAACGCAAAAGTCAAGACGATGCGTCCGGGACGAAGATTAGAGACAAGGCGTTGAAGACGACAGAGTTTGATAGTTATTAAATATATTTTGTGTCAACAAAATATATTTAATCATTTTCGTCTTTTTAGTATTTATGTAATATATATATTTTGTCTTTATGACAAAATATATATTAGACTAAAATTAGGGTTTTATTTGTATTATTACTTACTTGTCATGTTTTAGTCTAAGTCTAGGCTCCTAATTGTCATTAGTCCAAAGTGTCATTAGGCTAAAAATAGTAAATGGCAATTAAGGTTTTTGGGGGCTTGAATGAGCAATTGATTGGTGGTTTCCACTTTGTAATATCTGATGCAATCAAAATATAGATTAAATTAAGGGTTTTTATTGTGTTCTTCAAGTGTTCATCCAAGCTCATCTTATTTTAATATTTTGATACAAATCTTCATCATAAATCTGGTGTTTAAAGACTTATTCGGACCAACAATTGGTATCAGAGCTCAAAGAAAGCTCCACCCCCAGCCGCACCACACGGGCCAATCAAGCATCAAAAGCCATTCAAGGATTGCTTCAAGTGTGGAAAGGATTATCACGTGCTCAAAGAATGCCCAAAAAGATATGCTCCAGTTACTAAAGGCAAACAGGTTTGCTTCTCTGGATTTCAAGGTAAAGAACAAACATGTTTGAAAGGACGGATGACGATTATTCCATATTTACCTAATCATGTGAAGCCGGTTTCACATAACTCAAAGATGAATGTGACAAAATCATCAAAACCAAATTCTTATTCCTTGGGGCTTAAACAGAAAATGATTTCCAAATTTAACTCTTTCAAATCGAAAATGTTTGAACCTAACCAAATTTGCAAATTAAAAAGAAAGAGGAAAAGATAAGTGATACAAAAACTCGTTGTGTGTTTAAACATGTGTACTACGCTGATGAAAACGGAACGCCCAGGACTACGATGGCCTGGGTTCCCCTTTCTAACTAATCTATTGATGAGTGCAGGAACATTTCAGGAGGACTGTCAGTAATCCGGTTTATTGACAGAGAATGTTCCTTATTCAAATTTGAGGCGGAACAAACATGTTATGGTATCTTATCCACAGTCTGGATTTTTCTCTGATTTTCACATATATATTTTCACAGCCACCGCATTTTTCTTGATAACTCATTTATAATCTTTTGATAGAGTAATATGGAAGGCGTTTCTTTGGTAACTTCTATTTTACATATTATAGATAGTTTAAAAAATAAGATTAAAAAAAACAAAACAAAAAACTGTGGAGTCTAACATTTTTACTTGTATTTTTGATCAAGTTTTCACATCCCTTTGAGGTCACTCTTGAGTCTTTTAAAAAACTTTCAATTTTGCGTTAAAATAGAAATTTTGGGGGAGTAATATCACAAATGAAAATGTACTAAACATCATTGTCCAAATTCTTTTTTGTGTAAATATTTTGTGTCCTTTTACAGGTTTCAGATATGTGTGGAAAGCACCAAAAGGAGGACTTTGATTTGTGTAATGATTTGTCAATAGGCTCAGCCCGAATACAATTAGACAGCAATTCTGTGATCAAACTAAATTCAATAAGAGCTCGGTGATGAGGAGTACTTTCACAGACATTTGGCCTGCACAAAGTAATAAGTTTTGACAAAAATGAGCTGAGAGTATTTGTTTCGTGCTTGATTTTTCCCAAATCCAAACCTTTAGCCGTAGCCCTGAATGACGCTTCTCGTTAGCTCTTCAGAATTTTATTTTCATGCTTATCTCCTCTACTATACGGAAGTATTGACCTGGAGTGATGATCTTCTCTGTTATATGTAAATATAGAGCTGAAGCTCTCATCATCAGCACGTTCAGATGATCATCTCCTCTGTTATACATCAGTATAGACTTGGAGCGCTCATCATCTGCAACCCTCATGTAAAGCTAAGCTCACAATGTTTCTACATCAAGTTCATTGTTTGACGCTTCATACATTAGAATATGCTCACATGTAAAGCTAAGCTCACAATGTTTCTACATCAAGATCATTGTTTGACGCTTCATACATTAAACCTAACTCGATCTAGTTTACTCCCAAGAACATTCACCTTGATTATTAATTAATCTTGGTCTATGCCCACCTAAAATTACAAAATCTCGCTGAATCATATAAACTCAATAAGCCATGAGGTCAAAACAAGTTACTTTGCTAAATGTCTATGGAAACCAAGTTTCCTGAGTTTCTTCAAATCAAACCTAAAACATGATAAGATCATCACAGATTGTCTGTTAAAAGAAACAAGGCAAGAGTTTAAATGGATAAACATATTGACAATCTAGCCAAGTCTTTGTTTCTCCGGATGGTTGTTCGAAACGCATTATCTGTTTTCCTTCATGAAAATTTCGTTTATTATTATTTTTTCTATGTTTGGTTCTTTGGTCGTGTGGTAGTGTGCACCTTATGGGATGTGTTCTCTTTGTCAAAAATATTTGTGATCTTTTCGGACTCGTCCTCTCATTTTCGAATTTTTTATTTTTATTTAAAATATACATACATATATATATATATACACACACACACAAACATATATATATATATATATATTCGTTAGATTTTATTAGTTTAAAAAAAATCCAAAAAGATTTTCATTTCAAATTATTTTCAAGTCTTCCATATTATGCTATTAAAATGTTATCTTTTTCATATGCATTTCACGGAAAATTACACACACAAACGGACACGGGTTCGTTTGTTTTCATACACAAATAAACACGGGTTTATTTTGTTTAATGAAATGATCTAATGAGAAATCTCGAGTAATGGCCGATCATTAGTTGAGCAAAGCACCTTCCCAAAGAACCTGTTCCTCAAAGTTTATAGAAGATACCGAGCTAGGAATCCTCCTCCTACATCTTTTGAAGCACTCAAGAAAAGTTTGTTGGAAAGCAGTTCCAGATTTTACGAAAGGATGCACGCAAAATGGGGGAGCATACAATATGGGGAAGCTTGTGAGATTAAGGATCTTCAGCAACAAAATTTGGCTAGCATCAGTCCTGGGGGAGTTTTGTCGGAGCTGAAATTAAGACTGAAGCTTACCAAATTGAAGATCCAACAGTATTGACTTGTCGGTGCTGAACACGATGCAAGACAGTCAAAGTGGACACGTTTAATATTGTTGGACCTGAGTTGTAGTCTAATATTATCAACACAGTCAAAGTCAATAAAAGTCAACATCAACGGTCAAAGTCAACGCAAAAGTCAAGACGACGCGTTCGGGACGAAGATTAGAGACAAGGCGTTGAAGACGACAGAGTTTGATAGTTATTAAATATATTTTGTGTCAACAAAATATATTTAATCATTTTCGTCTTTTTAGTATTTTATGTACTCCCTCCGTCCCATTAGAATAGTCTTAGTTTGAAAAACACAAAGTTTTAGGCACAATAAATGATTGGTATTTTTGTTTGTTATTTGACAATAATACCCTTGACAATAAATAGTATTGTGGGTCCATCATATTGTTTGTTTTATGTTATTAAGAGCAAATTTGGAAGTTTACCAATAAATTTTAAAAGTGGACACTTTAAGTGGGACAACTAAAAAAGGCAATATGAACACTTCTAATGGGACGGAGGGAGTAATATATATATTTTGTCTTTATGACAGAATATATATTAGACTAAAATTAGGGTTTTATTTGTATTATTACTTACTTGTCATGTTTTAGTCTAAGTCTAGGGTCCTAATTGTCATTAGTCCAAAGTGTCATTAGGCTATAAATAGTAAATGACAATTAGGGTTTTTAAGGGCTTGAATGAGCCATTGATTTGGGGTTTCCTGTAACATCCCACATCGGTTGGGAAGGAGAACAAAGCCTGCCTTATAAGGGGGTGGAAACCTTCCCTACCATGACGCGTTTTAAAACCGTGAGGGGCGGCGCCTGAGGGTGTTCCGACCGCCAAAGCGGACAATATCATGGTGCGGTTACACTGGGCTGTTATAGATGGTATCAGAGCTAGGGGCCGGACCGATGTGCCAGCGGGGACGCTGGCCTCCTTAAGGGGGGTGGAATGTAACATCCCACATCGGTTGGGAAGGAGAACAAAGCCTGCCTTATAAGGGGGTGGAAACCTTCCCTACCATGACGCGTTTTAAAACCGTGAGGGGCGGCGCCTGAGGGTGTTCCGACCGCCAAAGCGGACAATATCATGGTGCGGTTACACTGGGCTGTTACAGATGGTATCAGAGCTAGGGACCGGACCGATGTGCCAGCAGGGACGCTGGCCTCCTTAAGGGGGGTGGAATGTAACATCCCACATCGGTTGGGAAGGAGAACAAAGCCTGCCTTATAAGGGGGTGGAAACCTTCCCTACCATGACGCGTTTTAAAACCGTGAGGGGCGGCGCCTGAGGGTGTTCCGACCGCCAAAGCGGACAATATCATGGTGCGGTTACACTGGGCTGTTATATTTCCACTTTGTAATATCTAATGCAATCAAAATATAGATCAAATTAAGGATTTTCATTGTGTTCTTCAAGTGTTCATCCAAGTTCATCTTATTTTAATATTTTGATCCAAATCTTCATCATAAATATGGTGTTTAAAGGCTTATTGGGACCAACAGTTCGTGAACCACTATGAAGCTCTGATTGCTGGAGATATCAAAGGAAAGGGGATTACTATGGAAGATATGTTACAAGTGGATCCGGATGATCTTGAGGAGGCTGATATCCAGTGGCAGATGGCCATGCTTACTGTGATGGCCAGAAGGTTTATGGAAAGAACTGGAAAGAGGAGTTTTGGAAACCAAAATGCCAAGGTTGGTTTTGATAAGTCTAAGCTCAGATGTTTCAATTGCAAACACCTTGGACACTTCAAAAGAGAATGTCCCTCTCCAACTGTATTTGAACCACCATCTTAATTCGAATGCTAAAAATCCGATTGTGACAGAAAGAGGTGAAAACAGTAACTCAAAAGAGATTGCCCTAATAACAAATTTCGATTGGAGTGCTGAAATCGCCGAAACACAAGAAGAAATCAATCACGCTCTCGTTGCTGAAATGTCAAGAAATAAGGGAAGTGAAAAAGACATGAATGAACAAGTCTCTGAATTTAAATCAACAGAAGTTGCTGAAAAAGGGGAAGCTGTGAAAATTGTGAAAAATATGAAGGATGTGGGTAACAGGAAGGAAGCTGAAGAAGAGAAGAAGGAAGAAAGGAAAAGGAACACGCCAGCCTATAATTATGAGAAAGCTTTGGCAACTGAGAAGATCATCATGGTTCTTCCATAATACAGGATATGTGTTCATCTGCTTGTCGCGTTTGTTTGTTTGGCGTATATAAATCTAATCGGCTACTGTTGACAAATCACGCTGAACTAAACACAATTAACTCTGATCTTAAAAAGAATGAAGTAAACTACTATATTAAACTCAATGAATCGTTACAAGAAATAGATCACTTAAATAGAAAACTTCTAGAAAAGAATGTTGAGGTTAATATAATGGACGAACGTGTAAAACTTGCTGAATTTGAGAGTAGTAAACTTCAAACAAAATTAGATAGATGGACTATTTCTGGAATGAAAAGAGAAGAGTTAAATAGTAGACAAAGAGGAGCTACAATTAAATATGGAATAGGGTATGAAGAGACCACTTATGTCTATCCCGCACCTAGTACTTATTGCTATTCTCCTATACCTAAACCGCATCCAACTAATGATTTAATTTCCGAATATACTAACAATTTGTTTGCAGGTTTAGAAGGTGTTAACCATAAAGAGGTACAGGAGGAGTACAGATATGGTGTTTCGTCGGGTCTTGGATGCACTACTTCTAGTTTTAGTTTAAATTCAAAGAAGTCTGTTCTAGACAGTTCCAGTAGTTCTGATGATTTGTTAAACAATTCTAATAGTTTGAACTTTAAGCAGTCTGTACTAAACAATGATTCTGATGTGTGTGTTGTGAATGATGTTCATGATGATTGTGCTTCTTTTGTTAAATCTAATGATGTGTTGCCTCATAATTGTTTTGAGAAGTTTGTCTCAGCACCAATACCCACTTTTGTCCCCATTCGTATATCTAAACCTGTTGAGACAAACTGCTCAAAGTTGAATCAAATTCAGGTTACAGGTGGTGAAGCTAGCACGTCAAAAGGTAAGACAAAAGAAATGTATGTTTCTTTTAGCGATTCTGATTCAAATATATCAGAATGTGATGAGGAAATATTCATAGATTCCATTCCCACTGTTACTCAAGAAGAGAAATGTTTCAAATCTCACTGTTTTCGATGTGGTAAGGATACTCACGTTGTCAAAAACTGTCCTGAACTTGTTCGCAAGAGTGTAAATAGTCTTAGTTTAACAAATAGGTTTAATAGGTTTGTAAATCAACATTTTCATGTTTATTTTTCTTTGTTTAAACCCAAGTCTAACAAGACATGGGTTCCTGTTTCTAATTAATATTTTTTTTGTGATGTTAGGAGCGTTCGAAGAAGCCTATCAATAGTTTTTGGCATGTAGATAGCGGATGTTCCAGACATATGACAATATTGAAGGATCTCCTTACAAATTTCAGAATTATAAATGGTGGGTATGTGGCTTTCGCTGGTGATAAGAAAGGTGGAAAAATGATCGGTCAAGGAGATGTAACAAACGGTTCATTGACGCTCGAGAAAATTAATTATGTTCCAGAACTGCACTTCAATCTGCTGAGTGTGTCACAAATCTGTGATAAGGATATTCCTGTTCTATTCAAATCTGATGAACGTTTATTCCTGAAGCCCGCTTTCTCTATACCTGAAGATTTGATCGTTATGCGAGCACCAAGAAAGAACGATGCATACTTGCTCGACATGAATTCTAAGGAGTCAACATCTACTATCACATGCCTCTTGTCCAAAGCATCCACCTCTGAATCCTTTCTATGACATAGAAACTCGGTCATGTTAATTTTGATAATATAAATAAACTTGTTTAACATAACCTTGTTCGTGGCTTACCTCTTAAAGATTTCTTTGTTGCAGAGAAATGCATGGCATGTGCAAAGGGGAAACAACATAAAAATCTCATAAGCTCAAACTGATAAATTCAATTTCTTGTCCCCTTGAATTATTACATGTTGATTTGTGTGGGACAATTAGTGTCAAAAGTATAGCTAAGAAATCTTATTGCCTTGTTGTAACAGATGACTTCTCGAGGTACTTATGGGTAAGTTTTCTTGCGCACAAAGGAGAGACTGCTGCTGCTTTCAAGAGTCTTATTCTGAAGATTGAAACAATCAGTGGAAAGAAGGTCAAGGCCATTCAGAGCGATAATGGAACAGAGTTCAGAAATCACATTTTTGACTCATTTTGTGAAGAAAGAGGAATATTGAGACAATTCAGTGCAGCAAGGACTCCACAACAGAATGGTGTGGCGAAACGCTAGAACCGTACTCTGATCGAAGCCGCAAGGACTATGTTAATTGAATCGAAACTTCCAATCATTTTTCTGGGCCGAAGCAGTAAATTGTGTGTCTTATGTGCTTAATAGGGTCTTAATCGTCAAGGACAAAATGAAGTCATCATATGAATTATTCCACAAAAGAAAACCACTGATCGACTTCTTCCGTCCTTTCGGTTGTTCGTGCACTTTGTTGAACACTCAAGCTCAAACGACCAAATTCGGAGCTGTTTATGATGAATGCTTCTTTGCGGTTATTCCTCTTCGAAGAAAGCTTATCGGGTTTATAACAAGCGGACCAAAATTGTACAAGAATCTTTCTACGTCGATTGGCAAGAATCAAATGTGTGTGATACAGGATCAGATCCTGCATGGTTTTATGATGCCACAACTACGTTCAACTCATTCAATTTACCACTATTTTTGGAAGAAGATGATATTATTCCCGTGCATACTGAAGCTTTACCTGATCCAATTCTTACTATACCTGTTCAAGAAATCCCACAATCACCGCCATCCTCTCATGATGTTGTTGACACACCTCCTTCTCCATCAATATCTATTTTTGCATCAAATCCTCATGATTCTTCTACTGCTGATGTCACTCATGATCCCACTACACAGCTACAGTCGGATATATCAACAATTAATTCACATTACAAGGAGCTGAAAAACCATCCTCATGACTTGGTCATAGGATCCATCTCTGACAGGGTTCGTACACGTCATCAATCTGGTCTCATCAACATGTGTCTATTCTCTTGCTTCTTATCACAAACTGTTGAAAAGAACATCAACATGGCTTTACAAGACCCAAGTTGGGTTGAAGCAATGCAATTGGAACTCCAACAATTCAGAAAGTTAAAGGTATGGGAACTGGCTGATCTTCCACCAAATAAATACCCAATTGGTACTAAGTGGTTTTACAAGAATAAACTCAATGATCGTGGCGTTGTCATTCGTCACAAGGCTCGTTTGGTCTTTCAAGGGTTTGCACAAGAGGAAGACATGGATTACACCGATGTGTTTGCTCCGGTTGCTAGAATTGAAGCCATTTGAATATTTTTAGCTCACGTTGCGCACAAGAACTTTAAAGTTTACCAAATGGATGTGAAGTGTGCCTTTTTATATGTAGATATCGATGAAGAGATATATGTGTGTCAGCCACCTGGTTTCGAGGATCCGGATTTTCCCGATAAAATCTATAAACTAGATAAATCACTTTATGGACTACATCAAGCTCCTCGCATTTGGTAAGAGACATTGACACAATACCTACTAAGCAAAGGCTTTATACGGGGAACTATTGATATGACACTCTTCAAAAAGGTGATCGATGAGGACGTACTATTGGTTTAAGTGTATATTGATGACATCATTTTTGGATCGTCAAATGAGGATTTTTGCAGAGAGTTTGAAGAGGTGATGAAGGAAAGATTTGAGATGAGTATGTTGTGCGAAATGTGTTTCTTTCTTGGTTTACAAGTGGTACAGAAACCTGATGATATACTTATTCATCAGGAAAAGTATATTCATGAGATTCTGCAAAAATACAAGATGAATGACTGCTCTTCTAAGTTGTCTCCATTCACGACATATACTTGTCTTACATCAGATGAATCTGGAAAGTCTGTTGATGCTCATCGGTACAGGTCTATGATCGGTTCTTTAATTTATTTCACCGCAAGTCGTCCAGATATTGCATTTGCTGTTGGTTACTGCTCGAGATATCAAGCTAATACTAAGAAGTCACATGAAAAAGCAGTGAAGCAAATTTTTCGTTATCTCAAAGGAACTCATCGTTTAGGCTTGTGGTATCCCAATGGGGGAAGTTTTGATCTTCATGCTTTTTCTGACAGCGATTATGGTGGTTGCAAACTTGATCAAAAATCTGTATCCGGAGGGTGTCAATATCTGGGGGAGTGTTTAGTTTCATGGCAAAGCAAGAAGCAAACCGTTGTTTCTTAATCTACTAGAGAAGCTGAATACAGTGACGCCTCTTGTTGTTGCTGTCAAGTTTTGTGGATTCAACATCAGATGATCAGTTATGGCATCAATTTCCTCCATACTTCGGTTTTCTGCGACAATGAACCTACCATCGGGATTGCAAAGAATCCTGTTCATCACACTCGAACGAAACATATTGAAACCCGAATTCATGCCATTCGGGATGCTCAAGAGAAGGATTTGATCAATATAATCTCAATTGACACAAAGAATCAAAAAGCAGATCTTTTCACTAAAACGTTTGACAAAACGCGCTTTTACGAATTGATCAACATGCTTGGGCTTCTGTGCTTTTAATTTCTTTTTTGCTTCAAATAATTTTGTTTATTTTTTTAAAAAAAGGGGGAAAGAGTCTAATTTTCTTACCCATATTTTGTGATAATGTTTGCCATCCCTCTGAGTATGTTCTTAAAACACGTTGAAAATCTCATTTTATGTTGAAAGTTGGAATTTTTGGGGAGTATCACTACAAAAATTTCAATTTGTGCTTTATCTTACATTTTGCATTGTGAGCTTCATCTTCTGTAAATATTGTTTGTTTCTTGTAGGGTTCAGATATGTGGGGAAAGTACCTAAAGGAGGACGTGATTTATGTTCTGATGTGTCAATATGCTCAGCCCGAATACAGTTAGACAACAACTCTGTGACTAAACTAAATCAAAAAGGGCTCGGTAATGAGGAGCATTTTCACAGACACTTGGCCTGCACAAAGTAATAAGTTTTGACAGAAAGGGGATGATGGTATTTTATTCGTTAACCCTTAATGATGCTTCTCGTTAGCTCTTTAGAATCTCATTTCGTGTTTATCTCCTCTGCTATGCGGAAGCATTGACCTGGAGTGATGATCTTCTCTGTTATATGTAAATATAGACCTGAAGCTCTCATGAACACGCTCAGATGATCATCTCCTCTGTTATATATAAATATAGACCAGGAGCGCTCATCATTTGTAACCCTCAAATGCTAAGCACACAATGTTTCTACATCAAGATCATTGTTTGACGCTTCATACAAAAGAATATGCTCACAATGTTTCTACATCAAGATCGTTGTTGATGCTCAAAACCCAACTCCAGTTCACCCCTAAAACATGCACCATGATTATTAACTGGTCATGGTCTATGTCCATCAAATAATAAAATCTTGCTGAATCATCTAAACTCAATAAGCCAGAATGTCAATACAAGTTACTTTGTTGAATGTCTGTGGAAATCAAGTTGCCAGAGTTTCTTCAAATCGAACTTAAAACATGATAAGATCGTTATAGGTTGTCTGTTGAACGGAACAAGGCATGGGTTTAAATGGACAAACATATTGGCAATCTTGTCAAATCTATGTCTCTCTGGATGGTTTGTTCTAAATGCATTATCTGAATTCCTCGTGATTCATTCTGCTTACTATTTGTCTCTTACAAAGTGAAATCTTCGTACTACTATCTTTTCAAACAAATGGGGTTTCGTATTGCTATTCATTTTGAAATTCTCAAGGGATGTGTTTAACTTTATCTTAAAATATTTGTAATTTAATTAGATTTGACTTCATATTTTTTTCAAAATAATTTTTTTTATTTTTTAGGGTTTTTGCGAAACTACAGTTTCGCAATTTTGCGAAACTGTCCTATGTTAAACAAGCATCTGGGTCATTATGGGTCATAATTAATTTTCAATTTTCCACTTTCAAAACCCTACATAAACCCTAGTTTCACAAAACCTCAATCCGCATTTTCGTGTTGCTTTTATTCGTTTTTGATCGGTAAGACTTCGGATTCAACTTGTTTCGAACCTTTGTCATCAATTTGATTGCATTTTAAACTGATCTGATATGTGTTTTGATCTTGTGACTGTTGGTTTCTTTGGATTTTGTGAAACTAAGTTTCATTTTGCGAAACTGAACGAAAGTTTAACATGTGTTTGCAAAACTGTCCTGTTATGCTGCCCATGCACACCGGTAGTGTCAGAAACATATGTGTTGCGAAACAATAGTGTCGATCACAGGCGACACTGTTGTGTCGCAATTTCGGGAAACTACTTCTGATTTTATTTTTTTTATTTTTATACTTTTTCTATTATTCTTTTTATTTTTATACTTTTTCTATTATTCTTTTTATTATTCTCATATCATTTCTTTTACTAATCAATTTTCATTTATGGTTCAGGTTTGATATGGATCCGAAGCCTCCTCCGCTGCCGAAGTTCGAACGTCGATCAAACGTGGTCGCTTGTTTGAATGAGAGACCCGAAGTCGGTGGGATTTCGGGATGCCATCTCCTGGCTGAAGTCGTCTCCTATTTTCTATGCGATCACTCACGATCCAGTGATGGATCAACAGCATATTCGTGACTTCTGGAATACGGCGAGTTATGACCTGAGCAAACAGCCAGGGGAGATTTCTGCTACTGTTATGGGGGAGAAGATTGTCATTATTGCTGAGGCTGTTGCGATGATGTTAAAGATGGAACGTGATGTTGGGTCTCCCATGCTACTAAATATGACTGATGTACACAATGGTTTAATCGAGATGGGATTCGAGGGAACTGACTTCATGGCTAGGCAGGAAATCAAGAAGTCGTTCTTGTTGAAATAATGGAGGTTTATTGCACATGTGATTATTGTCTGTTTAGACCATAGAAAAGGGGGTTCGGATGGATTGAACTCTGAATGTGCCAGAGCGATGCTCAATCCGTGTAGAGGTTCGTACAGACTTTTATCGATTATCTGAAGCCGGACCTGCCGAAACTTGGGGACGTATTGGTACTGACGCCAATGAATGTCCGAATCTTTGCTGATAGTGTTGCTCCCCGCTATAATTTCTCTGGAAAGATTACGTATCTTTCCAGAAATATGTACACCGATGAAAGATGGGAGTACATTGAGAAGCTGAAGGCTGTGGAGGAAAAGAGATTTGCGGAGAAGAGAGATGAGATTGAGGCTCAGATAAAGAAAGGTAAAAAGTATGTTAAAGAAAAGGTGAGAAGAAAAGAAAGGCTGCAGATCGGTCGCCGTCCTGCACCGAGTCTGATAATGAAATCAGAAAGAAGAAAGCCAAAGGTAAGCAGCCTGAGGTTTCAGAACACTCACCTGAAACTTTCAGAAGAAAGCTGGAAAAGAAGGGAACTGCTGGGCTTGATGAGGACGTTATTCAAAATGTGAATACGTCGCTCGCAAATGAGTTAGGGATGGTGAAAACAAAGCTGATAAATATGGAGGAGCGTGAGAAGCACCGAGAAGAAGAAATGGAGGATTTGAGGAAGATTGTCCTTAATCAACAGTGTCTGATCAAGAAACGTTTGACGGAATTGAATGAAGTTAAAAAAGAGGTAAAGGTTGGACAAACTGAAACCGACGATGAGATTAATGGGATGGTGAACATGTGACACCCCGCCCGGCGGCGGAAACACTAGGCTGTCATTGGAATTGGATATCAATAGTAAACAAAGCACATGGTATTTATTTATTAAGTTCAATAATAATGTAGTAAGTTTTTAACCTACGTCTTAAATGAATACGACAAAAGTAATAAAACCGAAACAGTAACTGCAATTGTCTGATTTATTATTCTAGGACCAAAGTAATCCTATGTCTTGGCAAACGCAGCAAGAATAATCAAGCAACACCTGAAATATATGAAAATAGAGTTAGCTATTTAAAGCTAGTGAGTAAACCAGAATTTGAATACATAATAATATAGAAATCCGAGATCATCATAATATGATGCGCAATCTTACATGCATAGCTATTTCATATAATTCTCGACAATGACACCATGAACACACATGAAAACATTGAACACAGATTGAACACCATCATTGTATAGCAACTTGTAATCATTTGTCATGAGGAACCAACTCATGTTGTAAATTAAAGATAACCTTTTTAGCAACCGTCACGTAACCGTCTCGACATAGGTTATCAATAATTTTTTAAGCATCTAAGGGACGTATCAACATAGCATAGCAACCAGTATCATCGTATAGCAACTTGTAACATTGAATAGTAACTAGAAACATTGTATGGTCGGGTTTAAATCACCTATCGTTGTTGTACATGTAGGTGGGTTTATCAAACCATTAGCGCTTACATTGTATCGGTAGGATTACAAAGTAACGATACTACTTTAAACTACCACATAAGGATTGCATCTTGTCGTGGAACAAGACTAACACATTTAATGATCTCATTTGTAAAACAAATAGAAAACTTAAAACTTTGTATAGTATGGAACACATTTTAGCCCAAAAAGTAAAAGTAAAAAGGGGAGTGAATTTACTCACCTTGAACTCGGGCACGAAACAATTAGTAACTAGTCTTAAATAGAACCGAGGATTGTCCAGATATTAGAATCACCTAATTAATTGACAATCCTAACTTAGTAAAACATATTGTATAAAAACTAGAATTTAAACAATAGGAGTCTAAGGAAATTGGAATTCTAGGGTTTCGAATTGAGATTTGGGGGTTTCTCGTTAAACGACTATATATATAAAAACTAATTTTATCGGAACGATACTAATAGTTACGATAATTACTCTAATAAACAATATAACTTCTAATAATATAATTTTAACCACAATTAATAATATATTTTTAACCACAATCGAAAAAATATGTTATCCTTGTTGGAAATATAAAAAACGTCTATTTAAAAGTATTATTTATATCAACTATATTTTTATCAAACTTTGTATACATTTTGTAAGTATTAAAAATACATTTATTTTAGTATTTTTATAGAATTTGAAAGTACTTGTAATAACTAGATTTTATAAAACTAAGTTTATAAAAATAATGGTTTTGGCTATTTTATAAGATTTATACGTTTTTATAAAACATAGAATATGGTATTAGTATTAGTTTTAAGATAATTGCAAACAAATGATAATCAAGCATTAAACAAAAAGATTTAAAAAAAACGGTTGTCCCTGGTTACGAACCAGGGACCTCATGTTCACAAACACACAGATTAAACCAGCAGACCAAGTTCAATTAGTGATTGCATTTTGAAATAAAAAGGTTTTAACCCATTTTAAACTAAAACCCTATTTGTGTACAAACCCTAGAACACCATTTCACGAAATTGAACACGAATTCGATCATGATACAGAAATTAGACATAGGGCTTTTGTTCATGGCGTGGTAAGGATCATTTTAATGTATATAACTTACCTGTTGGTTGCCGAATTGGAACGATTGAGACGAAAAACAGGGTCGACTGTGGTGACAATCACAAGGGATTTTTGGATGCTTAAACCAGAAATTGATGTTACAGGAAGAAATTTCGAGTAGAGTAGAGTGTAAGTGTCGAATGAATTGTGTTTTAGTTGTCAGGAAGTAGTAGAACTGTTACGAGTTTGGTTTCGAGTTATGGAGGATTAATTGGTTGTTAATTCACTGTTATTAGATCAATTAAATGGTACCAACGGATTTAAATTGATGATATGATCGTTGTGGTTAAGGTAATTTACTAAATCGAACGTTTTGAAGCGATTGGAATAAATGGGTTTTGATTTTTCGGTTTTGAAACAAGAAATTAAGATATCATATGGTGTTTAGATAATGATTAGGGGTTCGAAACATGTTTGGAATAAGGTTAGGATGATGGGTTGGATTGGGTTTAATGTAGCTAAATCGCAGAAAATGGGAGTCGCCGGAAAACGGCTGATTCCGGCCATTTTGGCCGGAGATGTCCTCGCCTGAAACATTGGGTCACGAGGGGGGGGGGGCTGGAATTTAATACATATTTACACAACAGGTCCCTCATGTTATGGGTTGTGTTGAATTTACAAATATAACTTTAATATAAGTTTCAATTTTGACAGTTTTGGCACAAAGTTAAATAAATACTTATTTTAACTAACGACTTAACCGAGTTATCTCGTAATGTTTATAAACTTGAGGTTTTTATGTTTTTGCTTTGTACTTGACGCGAAAGGTTATTTCGAGGCTTTAAAATATATATATATTTTTTTATAATCTCTATAAAACTTCTTTTATAAAATACAATATATATATATATATATATATACTTTAGAGCTTAAATAATTGTATTTAGTAAATGTTGGATCATTATTTGGTCGTTATATATTAAAGACGAGAAATGACACAAAGTTCGACATATTTAAATATATATTTTAATAACGAAACATTACATTTAAAGGATGATAAATACGAATGCATTAACAATGGATAGCTTCGGGTTCGGGTCGGGCATTCGGGTTCGGTTTTGGGGCAGATGTCACAGTCTCCGCTTCTTATAGAAATTTCATCCAGAAATTTCCTCAAACCGAAGAAAGAGAAGAAAAGATGCGGATGTAAAGTTTTCATTTGGTTCTCGTGTTCCCAAGTAAACTCAGGTACACGTTTTGATTCTGAACGAACTTTCAGTATCCGACTAAGCGTGAGCGGCATAACTTCACAGTCCACAATTTCTAATGGTCGTTCAATAAGTTTCACAGACTCGTCGATTTTAAATTTCATCGGGAGGCACCAAGAGGTTTTTATTAGATTAACATTTATTCAATTTGAAATATAGGAACCAGGATGAACACTACCCAGTTGTGGTAATCAGAACGGAAATTAATTTTAGAGAAACAAGGTGCTCCTTGGAGTCGATCAAGAAGGTCATCAATACGTGGCAAAGGAAAACAATTTTTGATGGTAATTTTATTTTATTTTATATAATTTTTATGGCAAGGTTATTAAGTTTGCGATAATCGATACACATACGGAACGAGTCATCTTTCTTTGTCTTTACATTAACACGAGCCAAACATGCGACATAATCTTAGCGCATAATTTTTTGAGTTAAACGTAAGGCAAGAGACAATCATGAAAACAAGACCTTGAAGTTTAAGTTCGCACCATACATATAAAAACTTATAGAAACACCTTTTTTTTGTTCGCTACATCAAGATTATCAAGTCTAACATGGCTAATAGCAAATGATGAAACAAACTTTAATGAAACATAGTTCTTATCGGCACACGAATAAAATAAAATAGAAACGTAATGATCATTTGGGAACCATATCGTTCATCGCGTCATGGTTTGGTTGAGCTTGATTAGTGTTGATGTTGAAAGTTCTAGCACGACCAACTTGATTAGCATTAGCATTGGTATTCACGTTCACATTGATAGGCTGAGGACAATTGTTGCGGAAATGAGTCGGATCGCCATAATTGAAACAAGCACGACCTTGATTACCCCGATTATTATTATTCCAACAATCTTTAGCCAGATGCGCATAACATTGACAGACAAAACATTTAAGACATGGAGTTTCAGGAGTATGATGGAAGAACATCGGTTGCATTTGGGCAAGAACCCCGTATAAGGCTTACGATTATCGTTACCTCTTTGGGGTACCATAGGAGGAGCAGGAGCAGTTATTGCATAGTTTGTGGCATTTTTCTTACGCTTCTTGGAATAGGATGAGGATTCGGGCTTAAAACCCTTATAAGAATCATCCTCGGATGGTTTAGAATCATCACTAGAAGAAACCTTGGACTTTTTGTTACCCTTTCGAAACAAAGAACCAGCCCGCACATGATTTTCAGTAAGACGGCCGGCTAAAGTCATTGCCTCACCCACAGTAGCTGGCTTACTACCCCAAACAGCATCTTGAATAGTCATTGGCAACCCTCCGATATACTGTTCAATGCCACGGGATTCGGGAGTAACCATATTAGGGCACAAGGTACTGAGCTGAGAGAAACGATCATTGTAGGCTACATTATCACCACTATCTTGTTTAAGACTCCAGAATTCACCCTCGAGTTTACGAATTTCACTAGCAGTGCAATACTTGTCGGTCATGGCAGTTTTGAATTCATCCCAAGTCATTTCAGAGAATTCATCTTCACCACGTCTACGTTTCTCATCATTCCACCATGTCAGAGCACCCTTTTGTAGGACACTCGCGGCATAGCAGACTTTGAAGTTTTCAGGGCAATCGCAGTTAACGAAGGTACTCTCCATACTTTCGTACCATTGGAGAAGACTAGTAGCCCCTTCATTACCAAAGAATTTCGTTAGACCACACGAATTGAAGTACTTAAGGGTACAATGAGGAGTCTTGGGCTTAGCGTTTTGATTAGCATTATTAAGTTGAGTCACAAGATTGGGCAAGATATTAGCCATTTGGGTGGGGATGATATTAGCAAGTCGTTCACGTCTTGTTGCCATTCTACATGATAAGGTAGAAAAGAATTTCAGGAGACATAGAAAATTTTGAGATAACATAAGTTGTAATGGAATTTCGGATTGAATGGAAACAATAATTGTACTTTGAGTTTTCATAGAATCTTTAGAAACACGTATCATAGTAATCACTTGAAATTCATAGAAGTATGAATAAATAAATATGGAATGATATTCGAAATAATTTAGAAATCCATGTAAATAATTTGAAATCGTAAAAAATGATAATCATAAAGTCATTAAATAAATATTTGAAGGCTTAGGAATGTGTCTTGGTTTTGGACACTTAAGGCTTATCAAAGTGCTAAGTTCGTTCTCAACGTATTCGAGAAGGCGTGCTTTAGCCTATAGGTTCACACTCATCTTGTACATCCCCAGGTAAGTATACAGGTCTCTTAAAGAGATTTATACGAAATGCTTGCCTTAGACAGGATGTCCGTGATACAGGCGTTCCCCTTCCAGATTGCACACATTCCCACGTTTCAAACTTACTTAAGACGATGACAAGATTTCACAAAGAGAAAGATCCTAATCACACAGAAGAGTCTCTCGTAGTTCCTTCGTGAAATCGGATACGAAATAAGATAAAGGAAAGACATAGAAATGTTCATAAAAGAAATAAGGAGGTAAGTTCTAGAAGAGTTTTCTAAGCACAAACTATTTGCACTAACGACTCTTAGGTTATAGTATAGGTCGGTGTGTTTCTAATACCCTATCCTAGTTCCCTATAACCATGGCACTTATACCAAACTGTGACACCCTGCCCGGCGGCGGAAACACCGGGCTGTCATTGGAATTCGATATCAATAGTAAACAAAGCACATGGTATTTATTTATTAAGTTCAATAATAATGTAGTAAGTTTTGAACCTACGTCTTAAATGAATACGACAAAAGTAATAAAACCGAAACAGTAACTGCAATTGTCTGATTTATTATTCTAGGACCAAAGCAATCCTATATTTGGCAAAAGCAGCAAGAATAATCAAGCAACACCTGAAATATGTGAAAATAGAGTTAGCTATTTAAAGATAGTGAGTAAACCACAATTTGAATACATAATAATATAGAAATCTGAGATCATCATAATATGTTGCGCAATCTTACATGCATAGCTATTTCATATCATTCTCGACCATGACACCATGAAAACACATGAACACATTGAACACACATTGAACACCATCATTGTATAGCAACTTGTAATCATTTGTCATGAGGAACCAACTCATGTTATAAATTAAAGATAACCTTTTTAGCAACCGTCACGTAACCGTCTCGACATAGGTTATCAATAATTGTTTAAGCATCTAAGGGACGTAGCAACATAACATTGCAACCAGTATCATCGTATAGCAACTTGTAACATTGAATAGTAACTAGAAACATTGTATGGTCGGGTTTAAATCACCAGTCGTTGTTGTACATGTAGGTGGGTTTGTCAAACCATTAGCGCTAACATTGTACCGGTGGGATTACAAAGTAACGATACTACTTTAAACTATCACATAAGGATTGCATCTTGCCGCGGAACAAGACTAACACATTTAATGATCTCATTTGTAAAAAAAATAGAAAACTGAAAACTTTGTATAGTATGGAACACATTTCAGCCCCAAAAAGTAAAAGTAAAAAGGGGAGTGGATTTACTCACCTTGAACTCGGGCACGAAACAATTAGTAACTAGTCTTAAATAGAACCGAGGATTGTCCAGATATTAGAATCACCTAATTAATTGACAATTCTAACTTAGTAAAACATATTGTATAAAAACTAGAATTGAAACAATAGGAGTCTAAGGAAATTGGAATTCTAGGGTTTTGAATTCTAACTTTGTATACATTTTGTAAGTATTAAAAATACATTTATTTTAGTTTTTTTATAGTATTTGAAAGTACGTGTAATAACTAGATTTTATAAAACTAAGTTTATAAAAATAATGGTTTTGTCCATTTTATAAGATTTATACATTTTTATAAAACACAGAATATGGTATTAGTATTAGTTTTAAGATAATTGCAAACAAATGATAATCAAGCATTAAACAAAAAGATTAAATTGTCCCTGGTTTCAAACCAGGGACCTCATGTTCACAAACACACAGATTAAACCAGCAGACCAAGTTGAATTAGTGATTACATTTGAAATAAAAAGGTTTTAACCCGTTTTAAACTAAAACCCCATTTGTGTACAAACCCTAGAACATCATTTCACGAAATTGAACACGAATTCGATCATGATACAGAAATTAGACATAGGGCTTTTGTTCATGACGTGTTAAGGATCATTTTAATGTATATAACTTACCTGTTGGTTGCCGAATTGGAACGATTGAGACGAAGAACAGGGTCGATTGTGGTGACAATCACAAGGGATTTTTGGATGCTTAAACCAGAAATTGATGTTACAGGAAGAAATTTCGAGTAGAGGAGAGTGTAAGTGTCGAATGAATTGTGTTTTAGTTGTCAGGAAGTAGTAGAACTGTTACGAGTTTGGTTTCGAGTTATGGAGGATTAATTGGTTGTTAATTCGCTGTTATTAGATCAATTAAATGGTACCAACGGATTTAAATTGATGATATGATCGTTGTGGTTAAGGTAATTTACTAAATCGAACGTTTTGAAGCGATTGGAATAAATGGGTTTTGATTTTTCGGTTTTGAAACAAGAAATTAAGATATCATATGGTGTTTAGATAATGATTAGGGGTTCGAAACATGTTTGGAATAAGGTTAGGATGATTTTTCGTGGGTTGGATCGGGTTTAATGTAGCTAAATCGCAGAAAATGGGAGTCGCCGGAAAACGGCTGATTCCGGCCATTCTGGCCGGAGATGTCCTCGCCTGAAACACGGGGTCATGAGGAGAGGCTGGGATTTAATACATATTTACACAACGGGTCCCTCATGTTATGGGTTGTGTTGAATTTACAAATATAACTTTAATATAAGTTCCAATTTTGACAGTTTTGGCACAAAGTTAAATAAATACTTATTTTAACTAACGACTTAACCGAGTTATCTCGTAATGTTTATAAACTTGACGTTTTTATGTTTTTGCTTTGTCCTTGACGCGAAAGGTTATTTCGAGGCTTTAATATATATATATATATATAGGGTAGGGTTCAAGAGTGAACTCATTTTAAGTTGAGAACGAGAGAACTAGAGAACTGCCAAAAATACAATGGATGGAATTTTAAAAAGGAAGAGTAAAATTGGAACTTTAAATATATAAATCTTTAAACATTTCTATCTTTTGCATACATTAATATTATTTTAAATAAATTGTACCATTAGATCACGAATTCATTATCTTTCATTTGAGTATAATTAAGATCATAAAAAATATTTTTTTCTCGGCTTTTTAAATTTCATACTATATATATGTAGTATTGCGATATTGTATTTGATTATATATATTTTTCTTTAAATGTTTCTATGTTTTTCATATGTTATTTACATTAAACATTTTTTAAAATCACATTTTGGTTTTTTTGATACTACATATATGTAGTATCAATGTACTTGATGCATTTATTAAGTGGCCAAATGACTTAGAAGTCTAATAATTATTTAAAGTGTACATATGATCTCAAATAATCAATAACAAAGTTCATAAGATTTCATATTAAAAAACTTATGGCAAATGAAAACAAAACCAATACTTATACTATGTCTAAACATAAAGATAATAATAAACTAATAAACCAATGATAAATATCATAAAAAGTAAAAAAAACTTGAAATTCAAACTATAAGATAACAATGTATCAATATTGCATATACTGCATATATGTAGTACTTTGATACTACATATATGTAGTATACGATATTGCATATATGAAATACTATAAAATTTAAAAGGGGATAGTGAATATGGTGATGTTATGCATCTAAGTTACACGTAAAACCATTAAAATTAAATAGCTTTGATAAATTAACTTAAATTTTTTTATTAGAAAACTTAACTCATTGATCTTTATTCAATGTTAATGGACGACTCAGACTTCTCCTCTTAGATCATAATTTTCTCTTTCTCATTTTCTCAATAATCATCATTCATTTTAGTAAAATATTATCCGCCCTTTAAAAATCGACCGTAACTCAATTTGGCTTCTCAATTCCAACTAACAGATTAATATAACATGACTCATATAATTGGTATTATGATATGCGCATGCTGCACATATTCATACCACATCACATAACGTGAACCAAGTTATTGCTAGCAATGTCAATACGATCATATGAGAAAATCCAAATTTGAAATTGAGGCATGATGATGTTGTTTTTTTGTGATAACGTCATCGAAATCAACGCCCTTGAACTTTTGATATTTTATCAAAGTATGTAGTTTTGATGGTTTTTGAGTAATTTAGGTTCATAACAACACCGTATTCATTTCCCCAATTTAAAAACATACGGTATCGTATATTACATATATGCAGTATTGAAAGTAAAAAAACGAGAAAAAAATATTTTTTTATAACGTTATTTATACTCAAATGAAAGATAATGAAATTCTTGATCTAATGGTGCAAAAAAAATTTAAAAAACTTAACGTATGCAAAAGATAGAAATGTTTAAAGATTTACATATTTAAAGTTCCAATTTTACCCATCCTTTAAAAATTTCATCCATATCTTTTTTTTATTTCTCTAGTTCTCAACTTAATATGGAGTTCTCAACTTAATAGGGTAGGGTTCAAGAGAGAACTTATTTTAAGTTGAGAACTAGAGAACTACCAAAAAGACAAGGGATGAAATTTTAAAGAGGAGGGGTAAAATTGGAACTTTAAATATAAAAATCTTTAAATATTTCTATCTTTTGCATACGTTAATATTATTTAAAAAAAATTGCACCATTGGATCAAGAACTTCCTTATCTTTCATTTGAGTATAAATAAAGTTATAGAAAATAATTTTTTTCTCGTTTTTTTAAATTTCATACTGCATATATGTAGTACTACGATATTGCATTTGATTATATTTTTCTTTACACGTTAATAACTTTTTCAAACAATATTTATATTAAGAAATTTAAAAATCACGTTTTGGTTTTTTTTGATACTACATATATGTAGTAGCATTGTACTTGATGCATTTTTTGAAATGGTCAAAGAGCTCAAGAGTCTAATAATTATTTAAAGTGTACATACAATCTCAATGACCAATAACAAAGTTCATAATATTGCATATTAAAAAAACATATTACATATGAAAACAAAACCAATACTTATACTATGTCTAAACATAAAGATAATAATAAACTAATAAACAAACGATAAATACCATAACAAAATAAAATAAATCTGAAATTCAAACTCTAAGATAACAATGCATCAATATTGCATATACTGCATATATGTAGTATATGATACTACATATATGCAATACTATAAAATTTAAAAGGGAATAGTGAATACGGTGATGTTATGCACCTAAGTTACACGCAAAACCATTAAAACTACGTAGTTTTGATAAACTAACTTAAATTATTTTTTTATTAGAAAACTTAACTCATTGGTCTTTATTCAATTTTAATGGACGACTCAGTCCTCTTCTCTTAGATCATAATTCTTCTCTTTCCCATTTACTCAATAATCGTCATTTATTTTAGTAAAAGATTACTCGCCCTTTAAAAATATATCGTATGTCAATTTGGCTTCTTAATTCCAACTAACAGATTAATATAACATGACTCATATAATCGATAGTGTGATACGTCATTGCTGTACATATTCATACCACATCACATAACGTGAACCAAGTAATTGCTAGCAATGTCAATACGATCATATGAGAAAAATCCAAATTTAGAATTAAGGCATGAAGGTGTTGTTTTTTTTGTGATGGTATCATCGAAATCAATATCAGGGAACTTTTGTTATTTTATCAAAGTACGTAGTTTTAATGGTTTGTCATGTAATTTAAGTGCATAACAACACCATATTCACTTTCCCCAATTTAAAAATCTTTAATATCAAAGATTACATATATGTAGTATTGAAGTTAAAAAAAAAATGAGAAAATTTTATTTTTTTATAACGTTATTTATTATACTCAAAAGAAAGCTACTGAAATTCTTGATCTAATGGTGCGAAATTTTTTTAAAAAACTTAACGTATGCAAAAGATAGAAATGTTTAAAGATTTATATATTTAAAGTTCCAATTTTGCCCCTCCTCTTTAAAATTACATCCCTTGTCTTTTTGGTAGTTCTTTAGTTCTCAACTTAATATGGAGTTCTCTCTTGATCACTCCCATATATATATATATATATATATATATATATATATATATATATATATATATATATATATATATATATATATATGGGAGTGATTAGGGATTTTCTAAAAAAGCTCAAAACTCTAAGAAGTGTAGGAAGCAATCAATAACAAGCACGTGGCCATGAGATAAAAAAAACACGGAGGGACATCTTCGTCATTTATACGCGCGATGCTGACTTCGAAATCCTGGTATCACTCGCGATGTTCAGTTATGGTGTTTTTTGACGTTTATTAATTACGAACATCTGTTCAAGTATGGCGTGTTTTTGATGTTTTTCGTTTTTAATTTTGAATCCATAATCATTCATCTATGACGAATACTAAAAGCGATGATGTTTTTTGTTTGTTAATTTTTGACGTTTTCGTTTACTAATTACAAACGTCCGATCAATGTTCAGTTCTTCTGAATCATTGTGTTTTTAACATTCTGAATCATGGTGTTTTTAGTGATCAGTTCGAATGTTAAAAACACCATGATTCAGAAGACATAGATCCATTTGATAGTGCTAAGAAACACCATGAGAAAAGTTAGAATGTGTGAGAAATAAAACACCAAAAAAGTCAATTTGTTTTTACTGTGATCAGTTCAAACATAAAAAACACCATGATTCAGAAGACACAGATCTAAGAAACACCATGGGAAAAGTTAGAATGTATGAGAAATAAAACACCAAAAACGTCAACTATGTAAAAAACACCATGATTCAGAATACACAGATCTAAGAAACACCATGGCGTTTGAATTTTGTGTTAAAAACGCTCGGATCTAAGAAACACCATGGCGTTTGAATTGTGGTGTTAAATACGCACAATGACAAATCTACCCTCAAATCCATCTCGCGCGTGACCAAAACATCAAAATAATTACAAAAATGCCACCGCGTCCATCTGGGCCGTAAAACACCATAATCCGACGTCTCAGATTACTTCTTAGGCTTTTTAGAGTTTTTTGCCTTTTTAGAAAATCCCTCCCATATATATATATATATATATATATATATATATATATATACTTTAGAGCTTAAATAATTGTATTTAGTAAATGTTGGATCATTATTTGGTCGTTATATATTAAAGACGAGAAATGACACAAGTTCGGCATATTTAAATATATATTTTTAATAACGAAACATTATATTTAAAGGATGATAAATACGAATGCATTAACTATGGATAGCTTCGGGTTCGGGTCGGGCATTCGGATTCTCTTTTGGGGCAGATGTCACAGAACATATCAAAATATCCTACGTTGAAGGAAATGGTTCAGACGGGAACTAGTAGGAAAGTCTTCGGAGATTTCAGTGGTTCTGGTGGAAGCGGAACCGTTAAAGAAACATAAGTTACATATGACTTCTGTTTCGATGTTGAGACTGATTTAGGTGAAGTAATTGTGGAAGAAACGAAGACTGATGAGCTAAAGCTAGTAGATGAAGAAGTTGTGGAACAGCTGCTGGACTACGATTCCGAGCCTGAATACTATGAAATAGAAGAAAAAGAGACGGTGTATATCACGAAGAGGAGTGATTTGGAGGGTGACGTGGTCGAGCTAGACAAATCTGACTGGTTCAAGAAGGTGAATGAACCAGAAGAAGTCACTCCTCTGTTTCAGAATATAGCAGCCCCAACCTCTAAAGATTCGGATAACAAAATCTTTAGCTAGAAGTATAGTTTGGAACTTGAAATGTTCATGATAAAGAGGAGAGGGGGCAGAATCAATTATATCAGCAACCAGAAATACTTCAAGACATTCCCGAAGTGGGACTTGAGGCGGTTGGCTGTCCTGCCATTGATTAATGCAGATCTCAGTGATCGTGCAAAGATTTTAGAGGTAGAGATCCAGGCAGGGTTAAATGACAATTTCGAATCCTTTGGATACAACAAGCTGGAACGAAGAGGAGTGATTTGGAGGGTGACGTGGTCGAGCTAGACAAATCTGACTGGTTCAAGAAGGTGAATGAACCAGAAGAAGTCACTCCTCTGTTTCAGAATATAGCAGCCCCAACCTCTAAAGATTCGGATAACAAAATCTTTAGCTAGAAGTATAGTTTGGAACTTGAAATGTTCATGATAAAGAGGAGAGGGGGCAGAATCAATTATATCAGCAACCAGAAATACTTCAAGACATTCCCGAAGTGGGACTTGAGGCGGTTGGCTGTCCTGCCATTGATTAATGCAGATCTCAGTGATCGTGCAAAGATTTTAGAGGTAGAGATCCAGGCAGGGTTAAATGACAATTTCGAATCCTTTGGATACAACAAGCTGGAACGTAGGAAATCAAAGAAGGATCTGGACTAGATTACGGGAAAAAGGAAAGATAGTTTCGAAAATGAAGCCGATTTAAACCGTCCAGAGACTGAGGGTTCCAGATCCGAGTCCATCCAGGTTACGAGAGTTTGAGAAATGGTTCTACGACAACCAGAATGGAGAGGCGGCTGTTCGTACGAAGGATGGAGCTGAATTGAGACTGTTTGATCCAATGGAGGTGTTTGGGTTCTCAGATGATGATCTGAAAATTTTGTGCGAGAATCTAACTAAGAGTGGAGCCTGAGCGGAAACAAAGAAGGAAGCTGCTCTATTTGAACGAGTAGCTCACAGGGCTCGAGGAATTAGGTCGGAGGTAAAGCAACTCGCGGAGAGTATGCAGAAACAAACAGAGTTGCAGGCGGATGGTCGTGAGCTGAAAGAGTTACTTGGAGCTGAAAAAGCTGGAGCTGATTCGGAAGACCCGACCGGCGAAGTACCTCCTTAAGGGGAGTATTGATGATCACATGTATGGTGGTACTTCACCGTGTCGTTATCTTTATTGTACGTTGTTTTAGTTGTAATAGATTAGTCGTATTTGGTTTTCTTTGTAATAGTTAGTGTGTGTTGTTTAGTTTTGTATTTGATTTAGTATGCTTATGCGACACTAAGTGTCGCATGCAGCGCGTCCTAATCTATCGAGCAGGTAGATTCGCAATTGTGAAACTACTTGCGAAACCAGCTGATGTATAAATAGTTGATTATGGTTCATTTGTACACAACTCAGTTGGAACTTATTGAATACAATTTACCTTTTGGATTCGAGTTCGATTCTGATTATCATCTTTGCAGGGATTTGTTTCTGTTATATCATTGTTGCAATATTCAATTCATTTTCATCTAATTATCTTCTTAATCCACTTCTTAATGGGTCTATTTGGTTTGTTAAGCTTTTGATCAATTATCATAACAATTTGTTGCTAGATCTAGTGGTAACAAAGTGTTTTGATCAGATCTATATCATTATATTACGGATCTAACGATTATCTTGACCAACAGAATACAGTGGCTTTACGCATTGTTAAGTGAATTAGTCGCAATTAGTAAAATGAGTAAATAGTCAAGTGAAAATTAAATGATTAAATATGGCCCAAATCTATAAGTTGTCCATGATATTGCGCTTTCCGTTATAAATATACTAGCATTATTTAGGTTCCTCAAGTTGAGCAAGAATACCTCAATCTTGAGAAGTTGAATAAGAATACGTCTACTTGAGCACTAGATGATTATGACAAACGATAATATTTGAAAACAGTCGTTAAATGTTGATTTATATATGATAAGGAATGATTTTTTGATTTTTGCATTTGTTCAAATAGTAATTGATTGTTATTTTATATCATCTTAGAATATAATTTATCTTACTAGATGGTATACAACAGATCTTAGTATATGAATAGAGTACCAGAACATCACAGACATCACATGTTGCATACAACGCTTCATTTGACAGTATGATCGAAACATTTATATATAGGATGTACCGACGGCGTATCCAACATGCCTTATCATACCACATTTGTTGCATAGCCCTCAAACAAATGACAAAACTTACTATGGTTTCGATGCACCCACTTTCATAAATCCATGTGCACCCATAATTACTTAGGGATGGCAACGGGGAGGGTATGGGACGGGTATAGGTAATCCCATACCCGTACCCGTTTGGAAATGGGTGTCCCATACCCGCCCCCATACCCGTTGTGTATATGTCGGGTATTTACCCGTCAGGTATCGGGAATACCCGCGGGTAATCCGGTATACCCATTAATAACATTAAACTTACCCGTCGGGTATATATATTACATCATATATAATAATACCATAGTTTATAAAAATTTAGAATTATAAAACATGATATATAATATAAATTTTAGTTAAAAATATATTTTACTAACATAAAATAAAAAAACAATTAAGCAAACATAATATATATATATATATAAGTAAAAAATATTAAGTTATATTCAGGTATGTTAACGGGTAAACGGGTATGATTAATCGGGTAATCGGGTCGGGTAAACAGGTATATCATGCAAACCCATACCCATCCCATACCTGCGAAATTCTTATTTTTAATCCCATACCCGTATACCCGTCCCCGTACCCGTTCCAAATGTCTCGGGTTTTGGTTTCCCCATCGGGTTCAGGTTTGATTGCCATCCCTATAATTACTTTAGCTTTTGCATGGACTATATAGTTCATTCGATCACGCGCAGGTCAATTGTAAATAAAAGTTTCTAAGTCGAGTTGATGATACACATTGCTTTTGATTTCATGCTCAACAACTGTTAGAACATTTTAAGTTAGCTTGTCTTTTTTATTTTATTATATTTGGTATGTTTTTGTATAGACTAGGTACTGTTTATATAAATATGACCTAGTAGCAGGTAGTGTGATCTATAAATAGTGATGTATTGCTCATTTGTAGGAGAGCTTTTTTGACAAACGCATTTGTACTCATTGTTGAAGATCAACACAACTTGAATTTTTAAGTAATATGCAATTGTGTTTGTTTGAATCGACTCGTTGATCATAACTGTGTGCAGATATCGATCCATCTAGCTTTATTAATTGCTACAGAGCTGTTGGCTCAAATCTAGACTGTCTTCTTCGTTGAAAAAACACTGTTTGATCAAAAAATCTGCATCAGATTGAAGTTTTGATCCAAACAATTGAAATTGAAGATGTGTTTAATCATCACGAACACATATCGAAACTCAGTTGATAGCAAAATTCAACACATAGTTAGAAACAATCAGATCTAAGGTGTTTTGTGTTCAAAAGTTATCGGACTGAAAATTCATCAACAATAGATCATATGGTGTTTATTGGTGAAAATTTTAATTGAGGATTGTAAATCCATCGTTATTCATCATTTCGGAAGAGATTTTATCAAAAATAACATCAAAAGCATAAAATCAGAAATCTATGTGATGATGAAGTTGCCGTGTTGGATCAGAGAATTGCAGAAAAATCGTCTAAGTATTAACACTATTCAGGCGTTTTACTACTGTTGAGACGTTTATGCCTTAGCCGTTTGAGAACTGTTGATGTGACATCTGCCCTAAACCCGAACCCAAATGCTCGAATCGAATCTGAAACTATCTATCCTTCATTCATTTGAATTTATTTTATAAAAAAAATGTAACATTTCGTTATTATTAATATGAATAAATATGTCTGATTTTATATTAATATCGTCTTTAATACAATGAAACGAAATTATTATGAGTTATCAACTAAGTTTGCTATTTAATTACTATCTATATTAAATAAATCTCAAGAATGTATAAATTGTAATTTATAAAAGATATTTTATAAATATTATCCAAGTTAATTACTAAGAAGTCTAAAAACAACCATTTAACGTCAAAAGCGAAGTAAATATATAAAAACATAAATTTTGCAAACGTTACAAGCTAACATGGTTAGATTAGTTAGTTAAAATAAGTAATTTATTTAACATTGGGATTAATATGTCATTTATGAAAGTTATATTAAAGTTAAAACAACAAAAAAACAAAACAACAAACACACAAAACTGAAAGGGCCAAAACTGTCCCGCGTAGACCCCCGCATGTCCGGCGTCATCCTCTTTCCGACCACTTGGCCGAAATCTCACATTTTCCGGCAAGATCCAAATGCCAGTTATAACCTTTTTAACAAATTTCAAAACCGGTAAAATAATTCTTACTCAAAACTCGAACCCAAGATCTATGTTCATTGTATTTCAAGACCCTAATCGACTTTATCAAAACCCATTAATCAAAATCGATCAAATCGCTCAATAGCAATAAATCAAGTTAACCAAAACAGCTTTTTGTCGATTAGAATCCGTCCATGACATTCAGTTGAGCTTTAATCATCAAATTAACACCCAATTAGTCTCAATTAGCTCGCTTTAAAGCTTGAACCTGTTCTATTGCTTACTGACCAAAATAATCCAATTCAATTCACCAATTCAATCTCCTAGACTCCCATTCACTCTTTGAATCTTAAATTTCAGCTAAAATATCATGTTTTGTTCGAACTTGTTTAATCTTGAATCATATTCAATTCGTTTGTTAAATCTCGAATTGAAGTGGGGTTTTTAATCATCATCATATCCGGAAGAAATCTTGAAAGTTAATTGGATTCAACAACCTCTTGGTGCAAGTTTGATCCTCAACCCGTCGCCTTTGTTCTTCATCCCAATCGATCCAATTCGTCCATAATCAAGTAAGTATTTTATGTTAAAACGCTCCCTACCATGTCCTGATCAAAAGCCCTATGATTAATTGTTATTTGGATATCGAATTTGTGATCAATTTGGTGATTTTAGATTCTAGGGTTTATATTAATTTGAAGGTTTTCTGCTTTAAGTTTATAAAAGAATTAAAAACCATTTTTGTTAACAAAAACTGATTCTGGTCTAATGGAAAACATGTGTTATGTGTACCAAGAGACCCTGGGCTCGAAACCAGGGTGCTTTTTTCTTTTTATTAATTATTTTAATTACGTTTTTTTACTTATTTTAACTAATTTCCATAATCTAAAAACTAATCCTTATAATATATAAACTATATATGTAAAAAATCTTATAAATTATATAAAACCATGATTTTATATAAATCAAATTTTGTAAATTTAATTGTTACCAATACTTTTTAAATATCTTAAAGGAGCTTTCTAATATGTGCCCTTGGGCACATGTAATAAGTAATAAATATGATGAATATTCTTTTTAAAACTAGCATATCTCAATAGTTGTATTAATTTTCAAATCTTTACCATATTTACACTATTATTATTTCCTTTAATATTTTTCATCTATTAATTAAATATATTTTATTTATTCCCCTTAAAAAATTTCAGTCTCTTAAAAAAGCAAAAAACTAAAGGGCATAAATAAATCAAAAACTAGCATATATGTCGTTTACTTCTCTGCTTCTCAAGTCAATTTGAAAGATAAAGAAAATAAATAAAGAAAAAAACTAAATAAAGCAACATTGCATAAAATCATTTAGGGTATATGTTGCATAAACAAAACAAACAAAACATTTTAAACATTTAAAATGAAGGATGGGGTTGCAACCTAATTCACTCTCTATATCAAGTTTTTGTTTTTTAGCATTATTCGAAGCATGTCGCTTTGGACATGTGCTGAAATTGTGACTAGAAGATTTACAAACTTTGCAATGTTTTACTTGTCTCGTTAATTCCTTACTACTTTTTATTCGCTTTTGCTTAGGTCGTTCCTTTGTTTTTGAGTTAACAGGGCATTGAACCAACTCAATTGCATTAGTTATAGGATCATTATTTTCTTCAAAGAATGATGAATCATTCAAAGTTCTTTCTTGGTGTAATTGAGTGACTTTGTTGGATTGAGCCTCTTCTCGCTCTACCGTGATAGCCAATAAATAGAAGGAATTTCAAAGCAACCCGTATGAAGAAGAACACTCAAGACGTGACGAAAAAGTATCCCAACAAATTCAAAGTTTTTGCAAGTGCAACCATGTTAGCATCCCAAACCAACTTATGCAATCGATCCGCTTTGTAATGTTTACAATAAACTTGTGTTATTTTCTAAGCAGAATACTGAATCGCCAGAGCAAGTTGATCTTGACACTTTTTAAAAGCAAATGGAGTTAAAACTTGGTAACCTTGTTTTTCCAAAGGTGATAATGATCTCAGATGCAACTCTTGATATTTTGCCAACATACTATCATGCATTTGTTTATGCCCAACATTTTCAATGGCAAGATCAACCTATAAAACAAGGAATAAAAAGACTGGTTAAAAAATGTTTGCACTAAAAAAATTTGTAAACTAAATACGGATACTCACTTGTCTAATAAACTCGCTTAAACATGTATGAGAAGATATAAACATTTTTATAAACGAGTTTATACTCTCAGATCTTCCGCTAGTCGTCATGCCACCAAAGAAAAGGCCACGAAGATAACTTGGAACCAAGAATGTTTTAATTTGATATAACGCTGTCACATGCTTATTCTATTTGAGATTATATTTTGCAATCACTAATGGCCATTTTTGCTCAAATTCTTCAACCGATTGCAACTTATATAAGTTGTAAAACTCAGTGCACCAACTTGAATACTCACTTCTTAATACTGAATTAAACCAACCACTAAACTTAGCAGTGATATGCCATATGCAAAAGGCATGTTTAGTATAAGGCATCTCTGTTTCAATTGCTTGTTTCATCCAAGGATCTTGATCGGTCAATATCATTTTCGGTGACTTTTTCATCAATAGAATAAATGTCTGAAAATAAAGTAAGTTTAAGAAGCTTAAAGTCACGTACTAATAGCAACAAGTTTCAAATTTTTTTATAAAATGTAGTTACCTTAAAGAGCCATTCGAATGTTTTTAGTTTCTCGTTACGAAGAAGTGCACACCCAAACAATATGGTTCTTCCATGATTGTCCATACCAACAAATATGTCAAATGGCATGTCATATGAATTCACCTTGTATGTAGTATCAAATACCACAACATCTCTATAGTTTTGGTACAATTCAAAACAATGAGCAGGACGCGAAAAAATATGTTCTAGCCTATTTTCGCTATCTAGTGTAATTGCATATTGAAAATTAAGATTTTCATTTTTAGCACTTTTACAAAACTCTAAAAGTTCTCTTGCATCATTCTTTGAGTGTAGTCTATGATTTTTGACAAAAAGGTTATGGACATCCTTTTTAAGAAAAAAAGTTCTCCATGTCTCACATTCCTTTCAAGCTCCATCACTCGCATAATTTGTCTAACGGACAAGCCCCCTTCTTTTATTAAAAGTATACGTTTCTCATCTTCTAATGTAATATTACGGTAAGATGGTAAAAATCGAACCTCTTGACTAGAAAACAAAACATGATTATGCTCCGCAACAAACTTGGTGACTTGCCATTCTTCTGGAAAATTTTCGTTAATTCTTCTTAATGTTATACGTATGTGGGCCTTGCATTCACATCTTGTATAGCCTCTGTTTCTTGATTTTTTTGTGTGATCTTTCTTAGGCTTCGTTTTTCCTTCATGATGACAAAAAAATCACGTCTTTTCCTTTCTCCTTTCTTGTTCACGAACCTTCCTATTCGAACAGAAAACCCATTTTTATCGCATAATTTTGATAAAAAAAAACAAAAGCCTCTTCCTCACTTAGAAAATATTGACCAACGAATGGTTCTTCACAAATTGTTTTCTTCCTTTCACATTCTTCTTCAATAGGAAACTCATTCAAATCCAAAAGATTATGCCCATTCATCTAAAAAAATAATAATTATATGCTTTATATATCATTTAATCTTAAAAATATGTATTTAAGACTTAAAAAATAAATAATAATATGCTTTATTTCCATTACGTTTCAAGTTTACCTTTCAAATTGACATGAAGAAGAGAAAAGGAGACGAGACATACTAGGTTTTAAAACAATTAGAATTTTAAATGTGAGTTTATTTAGTTGTTTTATTAGTTTTAATAGAGGAAAACTTTTTGAGGGAATAAATAAAATATATTTAATTAATAGAGGGAAAATTTTAGAGGAAATAACAATAGTATAAATATGATAAAGAATTAAAGATTTAGTCAATTAATGAGATATGCTTATTTTAATAAGAATATTCATCACAAATAATATTTGTTACATGTGCCCAAGGACACATATTAGAAAACCCCTATCTTAAAATACTATAAAAAGCATTTTTATACTTCTAAAAATATATAAAGGTTTTATAAATAATAATTTATAAGTATAGACTTTTGTATAAGACTTATAAGTACATTAAAAGTATAGACTTTTGTATAAGACTTTTAAGAACTTTTATAAATAATAATTTAAAGTATTTTTAGTGTATATATATTCCAGTCACCAAATAGTTAATCGGATAAATATATTTTGAGATCATGCTTTTATTAGTATTATCAAAAATCATTGTTATTAATATTACCATTATTTTTTGACGTTTTGACTAATATAATTCTAATTGCTTACCGAAAAACCTCCAAATCCCAATTGACACCCTAGAAGTCCATATTACCTTAGTTTCCTATTCTAGTTTTCTATACTATATATTTGCTAAGTTAGGATTGTCATTTACTTAGCTGATTCTAGTATCTGGGCAATCCTTGGTTCTATCTAAGTTGTTTGCTATATTATTTCAGGCTCGAATAGAAGGTGAGTAAACTCACTCCCCTTTTCACTTTTATGTTTTGGGGTTGAAATATGTGTTTCTACTATACCACGTTTTCTAATTTTCTAATTTTCAAAAGACATCATAAATATGTTAATCTAGTTCGCGGCTTGATGCAACCTTATGTGGTAGTTTAAAGTAGTTTATTGACTGGTAATCACAGCGGTACAATGTTAACGCTAATAGTTTGACAAACCCACTTGCCTGGACAACACAGATAGGTGATTAAAGCCCAATCATTCTAATTCCATGTTTACTATATTACTATGCTATGTCGGTGGTTGCTATACTATGAAGGTAGTTGCTATGCCATGTCCCTACGTTGCTATTGATTATTGATAATATTTACGAATCGACTATACATGTAAGATTGTGCAGCATATCTTGTTGATCTCGGATTTCCATACTATTATTTACAAATTGTGTATTTACTCACTAGCTAACTTTATTTTCACGTATATCAGGTGATGCATGAGATTGATGTTATTGCTATTTATTCAAGACACAGAATGTCTTGGACCTAGAATAATAATAAAGACTTGTATTTACTGTTTCATATTTAATCTTTTATCGTTTCCATTTAAGACTTAGGTTCCAAAACTTATGTTCCAAAACTTATGTTCCAAAACTTATGTTATCATTATTAGACTTTAATGAATGAATACCATGTGCTTTGGTTACTATTGATATCCAATTTGTATGACAACCCGGTGTTTCCACCATCGGGTGGGGTGTCACAGCTTGGTATTAGAGCCATGGTTATAGGGAACTAAGATATGGTATTAGAAACACACCGACCTAGACTATAACCTAAGAGTCCTTAGTGCAAATAGTTTGTACTTGGAAAACTCTTCTAGAAGTTGTTATTGCATGAACTTTCCTATGCCTTTCTTAATCCTATTTCTTTTTCGATTTTACGAAGGATCTACAAGAGACTCGTCTGCATGATTAGAATCTTTTTTCTTTGTGGGATCTCGTCATAGTCTTAAGTAAGTTTGAAACGCGGGGAAAATGTGCAATCTGGAAGGGAAACACATGTATCATAGACATCATGTCTAAGGCAATGCATTTCGTATAAATCCCTTGAAGGAACCTATATGCTTACATGGGGATGGACGAGATGAGTGTGACCCTATAGGCTAAAGCACACATCCTCGATATGAGTGTCATACGTGTCCAAAACCAAGACACAATCCTAAGCCTTAAAATCCTAACTATCCTTTTCCAATGATCCTATTTTATCATTTTCTAAGATTGGTACATGTTTCCATGTGTTTTCTATATTACTTTAAATGTTTTTTTATAATACCAATTTGTTTTATTCATACTTCTATGATTTCTAAGTGTTTACTATACTATATTTTCAAAAGATTCCATGATATTCTAAGTAGAATGAACCGCTACCATCATTCATGCCAGATGTTCAATCCAAGATTTTGTTGCAAATCGTGTTATCCTACGTTACATCGTATCTTTTGATTCTATACTGCCTCATTTTTTATGTGATATACCTACTAGCTTATCCATATAGTAACACAATTACGTCACTGTAAAAGAAATGTTCCAAATCGAAACTAAGCCATATTGACTAACCTAAATCGAATTATCCAAAACATCAAATCAAATATCAAACACCAAATCTAAGGCACACTTCTAATCCCAAATCAGTTATCCACTCTCAAATCAAATGTTTTTCATGATTTCTGAATTCTAGTCAAGGCCTAAGTTCCATAACTAAATAAAAGTTAGCGGATTTGCTACTCCGATAAGTCAAATTATTCGTTTGTTCACAAATTTCAGACAGTCGTGCGAAGCTGCTGTTTGAAATATAATAAATTTATAATCTTTAGAAGTTATTATAATTTAATATTTAAGAGACATAGACTGAAGCTAAAACATAAAAGAAATTATTATTTAGGCCTTAAGAGATGATTAAAAAAAAAGAAAGAAAAGAAAAAGGGGTAGACGTCTTTTTGGTGGAGACGTCAACGAGGAATAGTGGAGGCACCATTACAATTTATTCAATCAATTAAAGGGGACTTTGAGGAGATTTACGCAGAGGAGGAGAATTAAGTTTGGAACTCGAATTTTCTTTATCAAAAATATAATTTTTCTCTTCTAATTCATAAGTTTCTATTGTATGTTTTCTTTCTCATTTGGATTGATTGATCTAGTCGTTATTTTTGGCTAGAGACTTGTAGTTTTGACATTTGGGTATTAATTTATTTGGTTTTGATTCGTAAATTTATGTGAAACGATTGTTGATTTGATTATTGAATGGTTTGGGTTAAGTAAATTCTTGATCTTTAAAACTGGATTTGAACCCGTTGTCAAATTAGAATGTTAATGAAATTGATCACCTTTTTAATTTTTGTAATAAATTTGATCACTTTTTAAAACTCTAACAACGTTTTAATTTATGATCAAACCAAAAGTAACTATTTGTGTTTGTCTATGAACTCATTTTAGTTATAGAGATTATTTAATGTGATTCAACATTCCGAACAACGTGAATGTTAAATTATAATCGGTACTTTCGTCATAAATTAAAACTTTGATAGAGTTTTGTTGGTCCTCGTAATCGATTAAACGTGCTATTATGATTTAGATCCAATCGAATTCACTTGTTACCACTAGATCTAGCAACAAAAGGTTTTGATGATTGAGTAAAAGGGCAATAAAAACTATATATAATCCATTAGAGAAAGAGATGAAGAATGAATAAGATGTAATATGGCTCAATAGATAATAACTATCAGAATCAAACTCAAAATATGAACCAAATACTAAAGCAATAACGGCAAGGTGAATACCACCCAACATGTGGTCATCAATATTCGCTATAGGGGGTATTCACCTTCAGGGTCTTTTGGATTAGCCCCGGCCTTTGCGGCTTCAAAAAGATTTGCTAGCACTCGAATCGCTTCTTGGTGCTCCTCATGTTTCTGCACGCTCTCTGCGAGCTGCTTAACCTCTAACTGTATCCCAAGGGCCTTATTTGCTACTCTTTCAAAAAAAGCAGCTTCTTTCTTTTTCTCAGCTCCGGCTCCACACTTAATTTGATTTTCACATAAAATCTTCAAATCTTCATCAGAAAAAGAAAATACTTCCATTGGGTCGAATAATCAAGTCTCCGCTCCACCCTTCACCCTTACAACCGCCTCTCCTGTTTGGTTAGCATAAAACCACTTTTCAAAGTTTTGTAACCTTGACGGACTCGGATATGGCACCGTCAATCTTTGAACAGTCTTGATTGGTTTCAGTCTTAGTACAATCTTTCCTTTCATTGTTACCTAGTCTAAGTCCTTCTTCGACCTCTTCCTCTCGGGCTTCATATAACCAAAGGCATCAAAGTTGTCTTTTGCTCTGGCCTGAATCTTACCTTCCACTAATTTTGCACGATCACTTAGATCTGCATTAATCAATGGAAGTTCAGCTAACCGCCTCAAGTCCCACTTTGGGAACCATGCTTGCAGTTACTGATGTAGTTGATCCCGCCCCCTCTCCTCTTTATCATAAACAGTCGATTGGCATTTCAACATAAGAACTCTGAACATCCTTCTATATTTTCTTTTCAAACATCAATCTCTTTATTTTTGAATTTAATTGAGCAATTGTCTCATCTTGCTTTGCAATGATTTCTGAAAAGTTGCTAATTTCGATGTCTTTCTATACAAGCTCTCTTATGGAAACAATATCATTCTCTTCACTCCAATCATACTCTTCGTCATCATCATTATCATCAGATTTTGATTGAGTTACGAGAGCATGTTCATGACAATCTCGTCTCTTTTCATCACAATCTTTGAAAGCTTGAAGAAGCGTTTCAAACGTGTGATTAAATTCTATGATAAATTCTAGGCTTTGTTGGGACGTTTCATATCAGTTTGACTTTTAAAAAGTCAAAATTATGATGAACACAAAATCAATTCTTCAATTTTTGTTGTTTTTTGTTAAATTCAACACTTGTATTAGCCGAGGAATGATGTTTTAACACTCCTTCAAAGTTTTTATACCTTGAATCAAGCTAAATCTTACTCAAATTTGGGTTTTTTTGTGATGAACACAACTAGTGGGTTTTGACAAAAATGACAAAATATGGATTGAAATCTACAAATCTGAATGGTTTGATCATGAACGAGGCTTAGGATTATGATTTCTAACATATCTCAATCATCAATTTCTCAAAACATCAACAAAATTTGGATCTTAATTTTGGGCAGTGAATATGACGAACATGAACAAAATTTGGATCTTAATTTTGGGCAGTGAATATGACGAACATGAACAAAACTTCAAAAACTCAGTCAAATCTTCACCAATTGATCTCAAACTTTGCAGTTCTTTACACAAACATGAATCAAAGCTAATGGTAACAAAAGTTCCATCAATAACAATAACAATCAAAGATCACCCAATAGCTCTGATACCAATTGACAGGTTCAATCGGATCGAAACTGCTACTAATACGATTATCAATCACGGATCTAAGTAAAACAACAATCAAATCAACACCAGATATACTGATAGTTCTCTTTGTATTGATGATATAAAGGTGTAGTACAAATGGTGCAGAGAAAAGTTGCTTACAATAGTACTTGCTCTCTCTAACCTAGCACCTACAGTTTTCTATTTATACCACAATACACTTTAGGGAAATAACAAATTATCCCTAAACAAAACAATATTTACAATCTAAAGACAAAGTAAATCTTTCTAGAGAAGAGCCCTAACAGTACTCCCCTAAGATTTAACTTTTGTCTTCAGTCAAAAACTTCTTCGTCGTTAATACAAGCATCGAACACCGGCTTGTCTTTTAATTGCTTTTGTTCTTCGATGGCTTTCCAAATTGACTTCTCAAACTTTGTCCTCAGTTCATGATGTGCTGCCTTGATTTCATTGATCAGGATCTTTATCTTGGTCATTCGCTTCAGAGTATCACACGTCAAACCTGCAAAATCGATATTAGCATAAATGATGTACGGTTCTTCGTGATCTGAAGACACCACTTCCAATGCTCCCTTTGTAGTAATCCGCATGTATGATATGTGCTGAATATCCAAGCGTTCCAGATTTGAAAATGCAATCCCTTTCCGAAATGCAATCCTTTCCATAGCAGCAGCCATCGCTTCCATTATCTCCACAAAATATCTTCGATCATTTCTTAGACTTTATCAGTAGCTTTGTCCATTTTATATCTCCTTAAGAAATATATATAGCTCTGATGCAATAACTTCAATTCAAAAGCTCCAAAAATCTCAATACAATCTTCTGACATATCTTCAAGATTTCGAACGAGCCTCAATTCATGATGTCCTTCGTGATAAAATACTTTCAAGATAGGCTTTGTTTCTTGTATTCCATCAAACACCTTCAACCCAGGCTTTGTAATCTTCTCAAAGTATTTATCACTCAACTCGGCTAAATATACATCATCATCATTAGCATCTGGCTTCTTCTTCTTATATTCAGAAAAATACTTACTATCCTCTTGCTAACATCTAAATTCCAGAAACTTCTTTGATCGTGTCACACCAACTTCAAGTAAATGAGCAAGACCTTCACCACATACTGAATTTCTCGAATTACGAAGTGGAAGTTTAGCTAACTCCTTTAAGTCTTGGACAAGCAGTTGTAGGATAGACGAATAGAAGTGATATACATCACACAGCGCAATCACTCTTTTGATTGAAAACACATCAAACACCTCATCATACTTCCAACCCGCAATCATTACTACTTTATCATTTGCTGGAACAATCATAGCATCAAGCAGCTCGGAGATAGATTAGCCTTTCTGTAGTACACTCCTTACCAGATCACCAAAAGTCTGAGTAGTGTTCCAAGTCCTTCTTTGTTCTTCAGTAACACATAAATGCCCGAGTATGCTTTAGGGAACATCTTGATTAGATCTTTTCATTTGTCATGAACTACTGGACTAAGAGACATATTCACTATTTCCTGAGGTTTTAGTATCCTTGTTCGTTTGGTCAACTCAAGATACTTAGGATTAGCCATGTCGAGTGTCATTATCCTCTTTTGTCTCTTCTCAGTAGCTTGAAATATTCTTACCAGATTCTTCATCGTATCAGCACCCAGCACACTAACTTTGTTTCCCTGATAATTCCTAGAAAGCAACCAATCTTCAACTCAAAGAACCTCATTCTATCCAGGTCTTTATGATTCAGCTCTTCTACAGGAATTTCATCAACAATTATGGCTTCTGCAGTTGGTTCCTATTCACCTTGTTCAATAGTAACTTCATTCGGATATGCAGGAAGTGAAGTTTCAACAGCAAGACATTTGTCAAATTCCTCACAGACCTGACTTACTGTCAATCGATCCAAGAACACTCGATTATACTGTTTCTTCCTCAAAAATTGAAACTTTTCTTCCAAGTCCAGCGGAATGTGATCCACTTTTGGTACTGTGTTTTCAATCATAGAGGGACCAGCTTCACTAGAGAACAAATCAATATCAACAGTATCTTCTTCAACTCCTTGAACCGGCTCAACCTGAGCTACTACCTCGGTTCGCACCTTTTTCTATAAAGTGTCAGCCTCAGTGATCTCAGGCACAACATCTAACTTTCATTTTCCTTCAGCTTTATCGTATACTCTTTCAGTACCAACTTTATTGGGAACAAGGACAGATAAGGTATCTGATTCAGTCACAGGTGTTGATCATCTTGATCTAGTATAATACATTGTGATTTCCCTAGGAGTCTCAGACACTCCAACATCATCCACCTTTTCTTCAGGTATAAATTCCTTGTTAGATTCAGAAGATACCTCTTCTTTCTCATTAAGCTCTATGGTCAATGCTTCATTTTCTGCCTTCAAAGTGTTACATTCAGCTTCTAGTTCCTCATAATCTTCTTTCAGTTTTGCATTTAACTGATTGAAGACCTCAGTATTCTTCAAATGAGTTTCCCAATGCTCTTTCAGCCTTTTCTTCTTTCTTTCATTTGAAGCTTTTAATTCCTCATTCTCGTCTAGTAATTTGGCAACCATTCTTTTCAAATGCAACAACTCATCTTCTTCTGATTCAACAATCATAGTTTCAACTTCTGCGACAACCTTAGGTGAAGACTCCCTTGGTTGTTCAGACATTTGTACAGTTGGAGATTTGATGGTAGGAATTTCAACTGGGATAGGATCAGGTATGACAACCTTAATATCCTTATCTGTTTGTGCCTCAGATTCAACTTCGGTTTCTATAACTTCTTTAGCAATCTCCAGAACATCAACATGTTCAACAATCAACTCAGGCACAACAACATCTTCCATAATGTTCTTTTCTTCTTCATTTACATCAGAATCACCACCAATAACTTCATCTTTGTTGGTCCATTAGATCGAGATTTCAGTGCTATGATGATTAATAAACAACAAAACACACTAAGATTCAATGAAACATTGTCCAAATACTCTTGATAAACAATAACAAAGATCAAATCAACACAAACAGAGGTAATCAAGCTACAAAGATAATAATAATAAGCTCCTAACACCTCAGCCGTCACACAAACACAATTAGGGTTTGATAAACTTGCAAAACTTCTATTGAAATGAGAAAACATTACAATATATAGTGCAGACATAGGTTCGCTGACAGATTCGTTAACAGCGAATCTGTCATGCCAACCTATCAGCTTCGCCGAGCACAAAACAGATTCGCCCGGCGACTGATCTAATCTAATGTCTACACAGATCTATACTTCCGGGCGAATCTATAGATTCGCCCGTATGTTCGCTAGTACATAAAGTACTCAAATTTCCCCGCTATCATATATTAATCAACCTAAACTTTTATAAGGACTTGAATGTGGTTCCAATTCGAGTAAAGCACTATAAGCCCTAATAAAATCCTGCCCGTAGGCATTTATACTTTTACCAAACCTGCCCGTAGGCATTTATACTTTTACCGAAATCTGCCCGTAGACATTTATACTTTTACCGAAACCTGCCCGTAGGCATTTATACTTTTACCGAAACCTATCAGTAGGCCCTACCCGAAGGTATAAAAAGTAGCCTTAGCTGGCCCCGCCCGAAGGCATAAAGATATGCTCGAAGGCCCTGCCCGAAGACATAAAAATGCAGTCCGCCCGAAAGCGCTGTAAAATAATTGCCCGAAGGCTCTGTAAAATCATTTGTATGTTTTCTCCCCGAAATAGATTTAAAAGCTGGCAAAGAACTCACCTTATAGTGCACATCTACAGAAAAATATGCAGCACATCTTAGTTCGTCCTACTACCTGCTTAATACTTAATCACTAATTATTAACTAAAATCTTGTATTTGTATATAAAGTATTCGCTAGGGTTACGTGTATTAGGTTCGGTTTTCCATACAGTACTAACACCACATAAGTTTACACGTATTTAAGTATGTCATGATTGTACATTTACTTTCATGTCGGTATTCTCCTATTACAATATAACATCAATCATGATCAATATATTTCTTATGCACACATATAACATTTTGATCTATACACGTAGCATACAATACACATTATTCTTACACAAATTCATACAATTATACAACCTTGAATATGCATACATACATGTCCGTACACCCATACCTGTATCCAAACCCGCATACATACACAACTCGCATAAGCCCCAATACGTCCACATACCCATACACATGTTGATATATGTATATATCTATCATTCTTTTATCTACATACATCAGCGTACTTACATATACCATCGTATCCATACACATACACTACACCTATCTATCTTCCTTGTAAATACATATACTGCTATACTACTGCACAAACGCGTACTTATGCATACACATAATTTCACACATACATACATCCGATTTAATCATTCAATCTGTGCGTCTACATTCATAAAATCATCAGACAATATATACCTACTGTTGTAATTTGTCATACATACATATACATAAATACTGCTTTATATACATAGCATACATACATTGCAACACACATACATATTATATATGCTTCAACTACTACAGCAGCTAACTATATGTATACATACAATTATAACATCAGCACATTCATAGATCATATATATATATGTATATGTATATATATCAACCTGTGCAACAATTACAACATATATACTTACTGATTACATACATCGGTCGCATACATACCCTAATAACAGCACGTATATATACACGCATTACATATTTATACATAAATTATGATTTCATGTTTCTATCCGCACATATACGCACACAATACGCACTTGAACCAAACCGAAACGACTCAAAAATGAAACCGTAACGCGAAACCGGTCGAATACAAACAACCAGAGAAGCTGAAACATACCCGCAAGAAGTGGTGACTGATGCGAACAAGGTTTTGATGATGAATCCTACTACCATAGAGATCGCCGGAGTTGCAGGTTCGCCGGAGCCACTACGTACCAGCTATTGTTCGGTTTTTCTGTCACCGGCGAAGAAGGGAGGTGGAGGGGGAGGCTGCTGCGTCTACACATCGTGGCTAGCGGAGAAACGAAGATGATGATGGTGTTGATTTGGTGCGGCCGATTTAGGGTTCGGTGTATGTGTTGTGTGTGTGTCGATGGTAGAAGAAGGAAGAAACATGTTATTTAGTTTGGTTTTTAAGTTTATAGCCTTGATTAATTAATTACAAAATGAGCCCTAAACTTATATAAAACTTAACGGACTAGTTAAAAGTAGTTAACGTACAGTGTTAACCAGAATTTACGGGGTGTCACAGATCCCAAAACGAGGCTAGACCTCCTGAATTGCCAAAAGATGGAGCAAAATCAAAAGCAAAACTCAGGTTGCCTAAGAAACCTTTCAGGTTAACAGAAGATATCTTAGTGCTCCCCTGGGCCCCTATAATATTCAGAAATAAGCAATTCATGTGACAACTGTCCCAAACCTGAACCCGAATGCCCAACTCGGACCCGAAGTTATCTCTCTTTATTGTTTTCGTTTTTATTTTTCGTAAAAGTGTAACGTTTCGTTATCATTTATATGAATAAATATGTCGGATGTTATAGTAGCCCATGTCTTAAATAATCAATCGGAATTATTTCAATGTTATTATCTAACGTTTTACTCATCAATTACTAAATACAATAATAGATTAATCTCAAAAAAAATACATATATAATTTATATTTATAAAAGAGATCTTATTGATATTATCAAAGTTAACTATTATTACGTCTAAAAATAATCATTCAACGTCAAAAACGCAATAAAGATATAAAACGTCATCTTAATAAGGGTTACAAGTTAATTTGGTTAAGTGAGTTGTTAAGTTAAAGTTTTGTGTCAAAACTGTCAAGTTTTAAACTTCTATTAAAACTCTAATTCAAAATGAACAATAATCCAAATAACAGGGGCCAGAATTATAACTGTTTATAAACCAACCCCCAACCCGTTACCCCCGTATTTCCGGCCGTCCTCCGGCCAGTCACCGGCAGCGACTCCGGCGATGTTCCAGCAAACCCAAAGACCAGTTTTTAGTCGATTTTGGCCAAATTAAATCAAGGTGAAATGTATAATGGCAAGATTCGAACTCGAATGTGCAATAAATCGTCTGTTTCGACGCTTGTAACTGCCTTCATCATCAAAACGAATCATTTAAACACCATTTAAAACAAAAACCCGTTTGAAACCAAACAGTCGAAATTGATTACCATAATGCTTTCAGAATACACTCAATCGAACAATAGATCCCTCTGCCAAACCAATTTGAACAAAAACGTCAAAAACACAGTATTTGATTTCCACTTTGATCGGCGCCTGCAACTTCCTGTTTCATCATCAATTCGTCTCTTTTTGCTGCAATTGATCAATGGGTTTTACTCGCCATATCATCTCGAAGATATCTGGAGATTGAATTGATTTTTAACAGCCTCTAGATAACATTTTAATCCTTCAACAGCCGCACCATGTTCTACGCCTCCATCGTTTCATTTTGTCATCAATCAAGTAAGTGTAATATATCAATCTACTCGTGTTTTCATGGGGATTAAAAGCCCTATGATCGATTGGGTTTAGATTAACGGATTTGAAGACAATTTAGGGATTGTTGGTTCTAGGGTTTATATTGAAAATGGGTGTTGATAGTTATAAAATGGTAAAATCATTTAAAATCAAGATTCATCACCAAAAAAGCAATTGGTGCATTGGTTTAGTCTTTGGTTCGTGGACGAGATGGCCCGGGTTCGAGTCCCCTTGCCCACTTTTCATTAAATTTTATACTTTGACCTATTTAAACATTAATCTTTATTGCTCAAAACAATCTAAATGATATTTTTGTACTAAAAGTATTTTAAAGACATAAAAATATATAATTTCTAATATGTATAAATATTGTTTATTATGGGTTCATATACTAAAAAAAATTATAATAATAATAAGTATTTTAAATGGTACAAATAGTTAAAATACTAGAAATTAAGGGATTCTTATGAAATACATATAACTATAAAATAATACTATAATATTTGTATAATTTTAAATTTGTGATTTGAAACCCTAATCTCCAAATTCCAATGTGAAACCCTTATCCCTAAATTTCAACTTAAAACCTTAGATTCCTGATTCTCGATCCTAGTTGTTATACTATATGTTTCGTTTTCTAAGTTAGGTTTTCCCAATTAATTAGGTGATTCCAATAGTTGGGCAATCCTCGGCTCTCTTTAGTTGCGATTCTATTGTTGCTATTATTTTTGCATTTCGAGGTGAGTAAACTCACTCCCCTTTCTACTGTTTATGTTTTTGGGGCTGAAATACGTGTTTCTATAATACAACGGTTTCTTTTGATGTTTCTATTTTCGAAAATGAGATCATTAGATGTGTTAATCGTGTTTGGCCGCATGATGCAAAATTGTGCGATAGTCAATATTAGTTATATTATCTTGTAATTTCCACCGGTACAATGTTAGCGCTGATGGCTTGACAAGCCCACCTACATTAATGGCCTGATAGGTGATTTTAACCCAGCGATTCTTTGGTTGATTCTATGTTACTAGTTACTACATGTGATGCTTGTTGCTACGTTGCTATGTCCCTTAGATGCTTAAACATTTTTGATAACTTGCATATTGAGACGGTTAAATGACGGTTAAATGATGGTTATCAATAAATGTAACATAAGTTGGTTCCTCATGACTTGTTGCTAAAGGTAACCCTACGGGGTCTATGATACTTGTTTCTATGTGTTTCTATGGTTATGGTTGAGATATATAATGAAATTGCTATGCACATGAGATTGCAAAACATAATCTATAATGATCTCGGATTTTATACTATGTACTATAAATTGTGATTTACTCACTAGCTATTTCTTTAGGTAACTTATTTTACACGTTTTCAGGTGGCGTTTGATACAGTTTTGGTTCAAGACATTAGGATGCTTCGGTCCTAGAATAAAAAGACAATAAACAATATTTAATTTTCGGTTTCTGTTACGGTTTTTATGACTATTGAATGTTTCTTTATGTCACGACATTATTGCTTAATTAATATTAAAATATGCATTTAGTGTGCCATGTGCTTTGTACTTTGATATCCGATCCACTTGACACGCCCGGTGTTTTCCACCGTCGGGTGGGGTGTCACAGTTTGGTATCAGAGCCATGGTTATAGTGAACTAGGATAGGTATTAGAAACACACCGACCTAGACTATAACCTAAGAGTCCTTAGTGCAAATAGATGTTGTCACACCCTCAATTTTTCAAAAACGGGATATCCGTTAGGCGTGTGAGATACCAGGATCTCAAGCCATTAGCTACAGCAGACACTGACTCAACGTTTTAAACAGAAGTCCTTAATAAAGTATCAAACCAAAACCCAAGGTTTAAAATGAAAAGTTTCAAAGTTTAGGGAAGCATTTGTAAAACATTCCCGTACTAAAATCCAAGTACGTAACAGTAATGGTCAAACCAACCAAAGTTATAAAATCCGTGCATAAAGTTAGCACAACCAAATAATAATTTAATAAATGATGACCAATGCATGCAAGTGTCCTACTCGTGCGCCTTCCTAGATCCCTGAGAAAACATACTAAAACGAGTCAACAAATAATGTTGGTGAGTTCAATGAGTTTATTTAAATAACATAAATAAAATGTAAGTTCCGTTGATAAATCAATATATATTGCTGGTTTGCAAGACCACCTTGCTTACTACACGAGCACGTCGAGATTAAACTGAACGTTACTTGACTTGCCTTATCGCCATCACTACGGATGACCAAATGTTTAAAGGACAATTTGCACCAACTAGCTCCCCGCTAGTGGTGGGGTCTGCCGAACCCGTAGTACTACTCAAATTTCCCCGTTATGCCGAAGTTGGCATATAAATAATCTCGACTAAAGAAAAGGACTTTATAAGTATGTTAATGCTCGGTAAAATAAGCCCTTAACAATAATATTATTTACCAAAAAGCATTGCCCCAGTTGGCAACGTAAGAGTTATGCCCGAAGGCCCCACCCGAAGGTGTAAAACGTAGCCGTAGTTGGCCCCGCCCGAAGGCCCCACCCGAAGGTGTAAAACGTAGCCGTAGTTGGCCCTGCCCGAAGGCATAAAGTTTTGCCCGAAGGCATAAAAATGTAGTCCGCCCGAAGGCATAAAAATGCAGTCTGCCCGAAGACGCTGTAAAATAGTTGCCCGAAAGCGTTGTAAAAATATTTGTATGTTTTCTCCACGAAAAAGTTTAAAAGCGAGCAAAGAACTCACCTTTGAAGCGCACAGCAGTAAACAAGTCAAAGACTAGAATCCTAGGTCACTCAAATACCTGCTTAATAATTAGATGCTAACTATTAGCTACTTATATTTATACAATCACATATATACACATACACACATCCAATCAACATAATTCATGCACCTTATCACAAAACCCAACTCGACTCACATTATCATTTCATGACTAACAATAATATTTACGCTTATACTCAGCCACACTTACACATACATGAAGTTATATAATTTTCTACAACAAGCGGCTCACACAAAATCATTCGCACTCGACAATTTAACAAGGTGTACATACATTCATGCGCATACATCCATCCACTTTCCCTATACACACTATTTACCACCTAATATACTGCAATTTATTTATACACATATATAAATATATACATACAGATTTACACACCCCTAATGCTGCTACTTTATTATCATAACACACATATAATTTTGAACTTGGTGTTGTTACATTTGCACCTAGGCACACATACACAACTGTCGTTCATATACACGTTCATACATATCATCGCATGCAACACAGCTATACGCTATTATTTCTATTCTGTTTCTCGGCATACATATACATACATAAACGATGCATATATCTATATAACCTTGTATAAGTTGCTGCTCTTCCATCTACATACATACATTCAGAACGCACACATACACAAACATACATGTCGCATACATACACAACGTTCACATACCCACCTCGCATACTAGTCTTTATTCCAATTCACATACATACATGCTGATTATACTCAATATTGTGCTGCTGATCTGCTACGTTACATAACTACATACACGATACGCATGCATACATTCTTAACAGAACACATACATACATTCCATGGCAGAATTCATTATATATATATATATATATATATATATATATATATATATATATATATATATATATATATCACGTACGGCTGCTATACATTAAGAAATATACATATACCACATACCTGCAACACGTATACACATCACACATATATATATATATACAAACAACCGAGATCAATCACATCCATAACGAAAACCGAAACAACCCGTAAGCGAAACCGAAACTTCAATCGAAACTCGGAATGAAAACGACATAATAACAAGTTGCGGGGCTGGTTATGCTTACCGGAACGATGGGGGCGAGCGACGAATGGGGTCGGAGTTGCAGGTCGATCAACCGGAACCGTTTGGTTTCCGAACAGCAGTGACGTCGCGCAACCGGGGACGGGGTTGGTCTGCTGGGATGTGCCGATGACGACTTCGCCGTCCGGTGGCCAGAGAGGTTAGCGAGGTGCAGGGGGTTTCGTGCGGCAGGTAGGGTTTAGTGTGTGTTGTGTGTGTCGCGATGAAGAAGACGGTGAAAGGGAGGGGGTTTGGTTTAAGTTATATAATTTTATTTTACACGTTTGATCCCCGAACATTAGCAGTTTGTTTAAATATGTTTTTAAAGTTTATAAATGAGTTTAGTTAATTACGAAACGACCCCTTAACTTATATAAAACTTAACGGAACCGTTAAAAGTAGTTAACGGTGTTAACCTGGAATTACGGGTTGTCACAGATGTACTTAGGAATTCTTTTGAACTTATTTGTTTTCCTTCTACGAACCTTTCTATGCTTTTCTTAATCTCATTTCTTATCCGATTTCGTAAATGAGCTACAAGAGACTCGTATGTATGATTGGGATCTTCTCTTTGTGGAATCTCGTCATCGTCTTAAGTAAGTTTGAAAACGTGGGAACCTGTGCAATCCGGAAGGGGGAATGCCTGTATCACGAACATTCTGTCTAAGGCAAAGCATTTCGTATAAATCTTATTAAGAGACCTGTATGCTTACCTAGGGATGTACGAGATGAGTGTGAACCTATAGGCTAAAGCACGCTTTCTCGAATATGTTGAAAACGAACTGAACACTTTGATAAGTCATTAGTATCCAAAACCAAGACACACTCCTAAGCCATCGAATTTCATTTTCTTAATGATTCTATGATTTTCATTCCTACGATTTATAATTATTTCTATGAATTTTTATGGTGATTCAAATAATATTCCAACTTCATTTACTAATGTTTCTAAAGTTTCTAAGTGATTTTCTATGATATGTTCAAAGGATTCTATGATGTTCTAAGTACTATCACTATTTCAGTTAATCGAAATTTCTAAAGTTTCTAAAGCTTCTACGTGATTTTCTATGGTATGTTTCGAAAGATTCTATGATATTCTAAGTGGAACGAGGTGCTATTATTACATCGGATGTGTCTGTCGGTCAAAGATGTTGCTACAAAACCGTGTTATTCTACGTTTCATCATTCCATTTGTTTCTAAGCTACAATAATACTTATGCGATATATTCGCTAGCTTACCCATATAACACAATTACACCGTTGTAAACCAAACATTTCCAATCAAAACTAAGACATATCTCAATCGAATTATCCAAAACTTTGGATCATGCATATATCAATTACCGAATTCTAAGTCGTATTTCTAATCCTAAATCAATTATCGATCTCAAATCAAGGGTTCGTTTTGATTTCCAAATTTTAGTCAAGGCTAAATACAATAACTAAATAAAAGTTAACGGATTTTGCTATTCTTATAAACTAATGTATTTGAATCGAACGTCTACCCTCAAAATATTTCAACTTGACTTCTATACTCAAATAGTTTCAAAACTACTCATCTAGGTATAAGATTCTAATCCATCATTAAACCTATAAATCTACTATCAAATTATGAACTAACCATCAAAACAAGTACTCGTTAATCAACTAGACGATGCTATCCATGAATTCGTTATCCAAACTTAACATGAATTCGCTACACAACTATTCCTAAGCTTATTTAACTAAAATATTTCATTTGTATATATTGTCACTAATAAAATTCCGTACATCTGTTTCTATAAACTCATTCAAAACGAATGTGTCTTACGTATAAACTTTCTAATTAAAACACCATGTTTTATCTGCAGTTTTTTTGTGAAACTACCAACAAATAGTTAATTCTATTACAAAAAAATGATTTCCTTATTTTTCCAAATAAATCTATATTTAAAAAATAATAATAATTAATAAAATAATAAAAAAAATCTGTTGGTTTTAGTATTTGTAAAATATATAAAATATATAAAATATATATATATATATATATATATATATTTAATGACAAATGATTTCTTTAGGTAGGAATTGATTATTCTAAATGTTTATTAAATATTTACATAACATTTTCCTGTTTTCTCAAATATCATACAAACACTTGCAACAAACGTCATGATTCATGTTTTCTAATATCGAATATTCGAAACTTAGACTCTGCCATTTATTTATTTTCAAATCAATCCCTCTATAGATAGTAAATATAAAAAAAATTCAAAACTCATTATCTAATTATTTAGTTTTTCTTTTTAAACAGAATTATAGAAAAATAACATCACCTCTTATAATCTCGTTTACTTCCATAATCTATACATCTGGTTTACCCAAACTTATGTTTCATACGAATCTAAAGGAAATAAACATCGAATCCATTATGAACTGAGTGATCTATGCAGTTGAACTATAAATCACTACTAGAAAATAGGCCTTTTAATGACGCGCAATGCATGTCATAAAAGGGTATAGATGACACACAAATGTTTGTCAAGGAAGCCCATGTCATAAATTAAATACGACATGCACTGGTGTGTCATATTTTTATGACACGAATTGCATGTCAACAAAACCATGTCATAAATGAAAATGACACGTGTAAATGCGTGTCATGGTTTCTTTTGCTTTTAAAAAATACATTTATATATTTTATAGAATTACTAATTTTCACATTAAATGACAATTAATAGTTAATGTATAATAACAACAAATAAAATGCGTAGATAGCAAAGCAATCCATTTTATAACATAGTAATAAACATTACAAAAGTTAACAATATTTCCTAAACTAATGTTTTGATACAAAATTTCACCTAAAAATGAAGTTGGCCACACAACTCAATCCTTCTTCCCGAATTCCATCAATATCAGCACCTGAACATTCTTCGCTTTCATACTTGCTTTGACTTTCATACTTGCTTTGACTTTCATACTTGCTTTGGAAGTATATATGCTTTGATCTCTCTCTTTCTTAAGCTTTTCCATTTGCCAAAAAACAAAGTAAATTTATTACAGAAAACACGAAAGCACATTCACACAATGATATACTAGCTTGAAATAACTTGTTTAAAGACCATGTAAACAAGACAAATACACCTTTAATCTCTAAACAAAATGCATATTTTCTCTTTATACAGGTGACACACACAAGTTTGAGCACTAGAATAACATGTATTGTGATCTATAATCTACGTTTCAGTGAATCATAAGATTTACCTATAACCAACATGTGAATACGCAAAAACGAAAATACCATGTATAATCCAATCAATTATTGTAATGAAATTTAACTTTATTTTAATGACTTACATATAGAATAGCGAATGCACGAGTTCTTTCATACTTACATGTAACAGTTTTTTTAATGGCGTCATATAAAACAGTTATAGCCCAATTACATAACCCAATAGCTTAAGCATAAAATCCTCTTAAGACTCAGTTGTTCATAATGCAACAACATGTTGCAAACTTGCAATGAAACTTCCCAACTTACCACACTACCAAAGACTTATAAACATATCTAGTTTGGCAAAAAAAAATTAATAGAAAATGCCAAAGAAATGGTAAGTATCAATATGTATCAACATTGAATAAATAGCACTTACCTTTATCTGTAGGAGCTTTGTTACTTTGCCCCCCCCCCCCTTAGAACCGATTCGTTGATTTCCAAGCTCTAACTCACCTAGCTATTGAAAATAAACTTTTGATCAGTAAGGAACATGATGCACAATCAGATTAGCACATATATAAAATGCTAGCTAACTTGTAATGTATGATCCAAATGACTTGACATATTAAACAAAATCAAAGAACCATCTCTTTTCAAACAATAACCTCTACCACCAGCAACATTAGCACCTCGTTTTAATTCAGTTATACCTAGAACTAGGAATTGTGGCCGGGCTGCGCGCTGCTGCTGCCAGGGCCGTTGTTAAATGTATTTTTTTCTTGTTGTCGTGTTTTCTAAAGATGGTTATCTAGCAAATGATGGTCATAGTTTCATAAGTTTATCATTGCAAGACTTCTTACCGGTTGTTAGAATAGTTAATATATACCTGCCATTGTCACAAAAGATCTATCATGGCCTATTGGCTATTATCTACCTGCCATTGTCACAAAAGATCTATCATGTCAGCGGTCAAACATCAATTTAACAAATATGTGATATGTGTGTAGTTAAAGTAGATTACCCGTTAGTTGCAGTAGTTGTCATCCAGCTCCACGGTTACACGCCTTCCTAAAGGGTAATTTGAGTCAGTTGCCTGTGGCTCAAATCATATCAAAGCATCTATTAAGTTTGATAAATTTAGAATATTGCTTAAGTCTAAAACAAATAATAATATGAAAAATGAAACATGATAAACCAATCAACTAAATATCTAAATCAAAATGTTGGTCAAGTATAATACCAAATCTACATCACAAACTACCAATAAAAATGCAGTTATAAAAACTGATAACGAAAGGGTCTATATAAAACAAATGAATCAAAAACTGATGAACCACAACTTGAGACTCTGTAATAGTGTAATGCGCAAACAAAAAGTTTAAAACTTATCCACAATTTAAGTTATTTTTTTTTGTTTTATGTCCCATACCACCAAGATTGATAACGTATAAGTTACAACTGCTATAAACTTATTATAAGTAATTCATCATACTCCAAATCATCACTATGCAGTAACATAATATTGTCTATAGAATACCCAAACAAAGCAAGGTTTTTCACTAAACCTATAACTATTAACAACATGCCTTAAATTTTATGGTGTAGTATATTATCTAGAAACTGATTATTACAGCTTAAAGTATCCAAAGTTTGAGAAGAACATGAGTTAACAGAAAACCTCACAGACGACACCAGATAGCACCCACTAACATCAAGAGAATACCCGCAAACACCACAAAATCGACCGACAAGCAACAAACATACCGCAATCCAAACTCCATGCGAAAACCCAAGCTGCATGTCCCCAAAATCAACGAAGATAGCGATCAATCGCAAAAACAACACAAATACGACAGCAAACCATACCTTTGATGATAGCCAAGAGACCTTCGATGCTCCAATCACAACATCAGAAACCAAAACGAAAGCGAGCAAACCTACAAAAAAAAAAGCAACAATCAGATGCATAGAAAGAATAAACAGGGCGATCAACAACAATTTCACAAAATATCAACTGATCAACACATGCAGCATATAGAAAGGTGAAACAGACCGATCGACAGACACAAAGCGCACCTGCAAAATCAACAAATTGAAGTAATCACGAGATTATATCGACAGATCTGTTAACTTATGATTACAAATTTTACACCACAAACAACAGATCTATGTATCTCACAATCAGATCAAGCAATCCTAACATCTATCCAGATGTACCGACTACTACAAACCAAAAACATGATAAGTTTCTTCTAAATCAAATACTTACAGCAATAAACAACTCAAAACAGATTCATCAAATCAACAAATAGTGAAAACTCACGAGATTCAGATCATCGACTGCTAAAACCTACTATAAACAAGCAAATCAAACTAAAGCATATACCTTCTCCAGTATCTTCTCCATCAATTACTCAGCCTTGTGATCCTCGTTGCGAAACAGGTCGATGCATTCTTCCTTAGTAATGCCTAACGAAATTGATCCAAATATCTACAATTCAGGCTTTCAATAGGTAAGGCAGCTGATGATTGTGGTGGACTGGTCGTCGGGAGTGGCGGTGGTTATGTTCGCCGGTATGATGGGAGCTGGTGATGAAGACTGAGTCGTGCGTTTGAGAAGAGAGAATGAGTAGGGTTTGAGATTTTGGGAATAGATGTTATTTAATATAGGATCCGATTTGTTGGATGGGTCAACATCAAGATCCGCGCTTTTTTTTAAAGCGTTAAGACTTTGACACACGATAGACTTTGACACACGAAGTTACGTGTCATGGTTTTTACAAATTTGAGCAAGCATGACATATTTTTTTTGACACACACTCTTATATGTTATAAAATTTTTGTGTGTCATTTTTCACGTGTCATTAAAGGTGCTTTTTCTAGTAGTGAATTGGATTATCCATAGCATCAAATCTTCATGAAACTAAATTTTCTAGAAATCTTAATAAACTAGATTATTTCATCATCTAATGCTTATGAACTTAGCAATACCATGAACAATTGACATCTACATCTTACGCACATGAAGTTGGTTTTCAAAAAAACTTAAGTTGTTATAATTTTGGTACTCGAACTTGACTATTTGTAGCTGGGAACTAACTATTCATATGAGAAATGATTACCTAATAAACTTAGTTCTCTTGAAATATCAACTTGTTCTTATCTTAAATATACTAAACAAGAACTAAATTCTATCGAGTATGCATCCGAAACATTTGTGTACTATGACCTTAACTTAGAAATTTTTGTGTTCTTTGACTCACACGTGATCGAATGAACTGTTGGTCCATGCAAAAACTAAAGTAATTACGGGTACACACGGAATTATGAAAGTTGGTGCATGGAAACCATAGTAAGTTTTGTCATGTGTTTGATAGCAAAGCGACAAATGCAGTATGCCAAGAGCATGGTGGATACGTCGCTGGTACGTCCTATATATAAATGCTTCTGTCATACTGTCAAATGAAGCGTTGTTTCGATCTACGAATTTTCTTGGTGTTCTAAGTATCTTATTCATATAATACAACCTACCGTACATCATCAAGTAAGATAAAATATATATATTCCAAGATGATAAAAAATAATAAATCTATTACCAATTGAACCTATGCAGAAATCAGAAGACAACTCATATCATTAAGAAATCAAAATTTAACAATTGTTTTCACATACTACCATTAGTTATCATCATCGTCAAGTGCTTAGTTGGTGAATTCTAATTCAACTCCTCAAGAATAATGTATCCATGTTCAAATCAGGAAAGCTAAATAACGTAAGTACATTTATAACGGAAAGTTAAATAACCGCGTCTTTTCGTTTCGTCTTCTGTCTTCGGTTTGAGTAAAATTTCGGGACGAAATTTCTATAAGGAGGGGAGACTGTGACAACTGCCCCAAACCTGAACCCGAATGCCTGATTCGAACCTGAAGTTATCTCTCTTTATTGTTTTCGTTTTTATTGTTCGTAAAAGTGTAACGTTCCGTTATCATTTATATGAATAAATATGTCGGACGTTATAGTAGCCCATGTCTTAAATAATCAATCGGGATTATTTCAATGTTATTATCTAACGTTTTACTCAATAATTACTAAATACAATAATAGATAAATCTCAAAAAAATATATATAATTTATATTTATAAAAGAGATCTTATTGATATTATCAAAGTTAACTATTATTACGTCTAAAAATAATCATTCAACGTCGAAAACGCAGTAAAGATATAAAACGTCATCTTAATAAGGGTTACAAGTTAATTTGTTTAAGTGAGTTGTTAAGTTAAAGTTTTGTGTCAAAACTGTCAAGTTTTAAACTTCTATTAAAACTCTAATTCAAAATGAACAATAATCCAAATAACAGGGGCCAGAACTGTAACTGTTTATAAACCAACCCCCAACCTGTTACCCCCGTATTTCCGGCCGTCCTCCGGCCAGTCACCGGCAGCGACTCCGGCGATGTTCCGGCAAACCCAAAGACCAGTTTTTAGTCGATTTTGGCCAAATTAAATCAAGGTGAAATGTATAATGGCAAGATTCGAACTCGAATGTGCAATAAATCGTCTGTTTCGACGCTTGTAACTGCCTTCATCATCAAAATGAATCATTAAAAACCATTTAAAACCAAAACCCGTTTGAAACCAAACTGTCGAAATTAAATACCATAATGCTTTCAGAATACACTCAATCGAACAATAGATCCCTCTGCCAAACCAATTTGAACAAAAACGTCAAAAACACAGTATTTGATTTCCACTTTTATCGGCGCCTGCAACTTCCTGTTTCATCATCAATTCGTCTCTTTTTGCTGCAATTGATCAATGGGTTTTACTCGCCATATCATCTCGAAGATATCTACAGATTGAATTGATTTTTAACAGCATCTAGATAACATGTTAATCCTTCAACAGCCACATCATGTTCTTCGCCTCCATCGTTTCATTTTGTCATCAATCAAGTAAGTGTAATATATCAATCTACTCGTGTTTTCATGGGGATTAAAAGCCCTATGATCGATTGGGTTTAGATTAACGGATTTGAAGACAATTTAGGGATTGTAGGTTCTAGGGTTTATATTGAAAATAGGTGTTGATAGTTATAAAATGTTAAAATCATTTAAAATCAAGATTCATAACCAAAACAGCAATTGGTGCATTGGTTTAGTCTTTGGTACGTGGACGAGATGGCCCGGGTTCGAGTCCCCTTGCCCACTTTTCATTAAATTTTATATTTTGACCTATTTAAACATCAATCTTGATTGCTCAAAACAATCTAAATGATATTTTTGTACTAAAAGTATTTTAAAGACATAAAAATATATAATTTCTAATATTTATAAATATTGTTTATTATGGGTTCATATACTAAAAATAATAATAATAATAATAATAATAATAAGTATTTTAAATGGTACAAATAGTTAAAAATACTAGAAATTAAGGGATTCTTATGAAATACATATAACTATAAAATAATACTATAATATTTGTATAATTTTAAATTTGTGATTTGAAACCCTAATCCCCAAATTCCAATGTGAAACCCTTATCCCTAAATTTCAACTTAAAACATTAGATTCCTGATTCTCGATCCTAGTTGTTATACTAGGATTAGATTCCTGATTCTCGATCCTAGTTGTTATACTAGGAATATTATTTTGACCTATTTAAACATTAGATTCCTGATTCTCGATCCTAGTTGTTTCGTTTTCTAAGTTAGGTTTTCCCAATTAATTAGGTGATTCCAATAGTTGGGCAATCCTCGGCTCTCTTTAGTTGTAATTCTATTGTTGCTATTATCTTTGCATTGCGAGGTGAGTAAACTCACTTCCCTTTTTACTGTTTACGTTTTTGGGGCTGAAATACGTGTTTCTATAATACAACGGTTTCTTTTGATGTTTCTATTTTCGAAAATGAGATCATTAGATGTGTTAATCGTGTTTGGCCGCATGATGCAAAATTGTGCGATAGTCAATATTAGTTATATTATCTTGTAATTTCCACCGGTACAATGTTAGCGCTAATGGCTTGACAAGCCCACCTACATTAATGGCCTGATAGGTGATTTTAACCCAGCGATTCTTTGGTTGATTCTATGTTACTAGTTACTACATGTGATGCTTGTTGCTACGTTGCTATGTCCCTTAGATGCTTAAACATTTTTGATAACTTGCATATAGAGACGGTTAATTGACGGTTAAATGATGGTTATCAATAAATGTAACATGAGTTGGTTCCTCATGAATTGTTGCTAAAGGTAACCCTGCAAGATCTATGATACTTGTTTCTATGTGTTTATATGGTCATGGTTGAGATATATAATGAAATTGCTATGCACATGAGATTGCAAAACATAATCTATAATGATCTCGGATTTTATATTATGTACTATAATTGTGATTTACTCACTAGCTATTTCTTTAGCTAACTTATTTTACACGTTTTCTGGTGGCGTTTGATACAGTTTTGGTTCAAGACATTAGGATGTTTCGGACCTAGAATAAAAAGATAATAAACAATATTTAAAGTTTCTTTATGTCACGACATTATTACTTAATTAATACTAAAATATGCATTTAGTGTGCCATGTGCTTTGTACTTTGATATCCGATCCACTTGACGCGCCCGGTGTTTTCCGCCGTCGGGCGGGGTGTCACAATTCACTTGGGAACTATCTTATGTCCTTCTCATACTACCATTCTCCTCATTTTATCTACTTGATCCTTAACCTTAAAACCATAGTCACATGATTCGAAGTTCGCTTCCGTACGAGAACTTGAAACGGGATCACGATTCGCTAGGTCCATAAAATTCGGTACGAAGGGGGTAGTCCCATTTCGGATCTCTCCGGTATGATGTACCACATAATATGAATCGATGTACTAGTTAAACATGATGCTATTTATTTAAATAATTAAAAATCTTATTTTAAAATATTTAGTTATAAATGAAATATGTGGAATATATGAGGACTAAACTTGGTTTATTAGAAAGTTAATATTAAACCCTACATCTCATCATATAAACCGCACCTCCTTCTCTCTTCCTCATTTTTTTCTCTAACAGCAACTGTGGTCGCCAGAGCTCCTCCGATGAGATCCAACTATGGTCGCTAGAGCTCCTCGTGGGGGGTTTAGTGATTTAAGAACTATGCTTAAAACCCACCACCTCACAAACCTGCAAGGTCCCTTGAACTTCACCTCCAAAGAATTAGATGAAAAAATAGCTGATTGGGTAGAGTTATCCTTCGACTTCCTATCACGAGCTACTCTACCTTCCAGAGATTTTAAGCTAGAATGTGATTTTGATTTTGGAACCTAGAGAAAATCTTTCATTTTTAAATAATGTGGGGCCTTTTCTAGACTCTTTATGTGGACCTGTAAGTTTAGACCTTGCTATATCACATGCCCACACTTAATTGTTAAACATGATGGAGCTCTGTGAATTAGAGCCAAATCTCCCAAATATAAATACCTTTTTAAAATAGGCACATTAGATGAAGAAACAATCAATTGTGCCTTCCTTATGCATAATTCCCATTTTCTAAAATGATTATCATCCATTTTCCCATTTCTAGCCCGACCCAGATCTTGAGGCCCATTAATGATATTATCAAAATGCACCCGTTGTAACGGTATACCTTGGGACCCAAATACTTATCATGCACCACTTTTTGGAGATTCAATTGTAGAGCTTGCATCGCTTCCATGCACAATTCCTCGTTCCCCGTGCATGGTAAACTACATTTACCATCATTGCTACCTGAGTCCTTGTCTTCCTCCGACAAGATACCTCCGATATCCCACAAATGTTCTCTAGCAGGTATCCCCTCTTATCATCATCATAATCTCTTAGGGAATTACCATTTGAGATTACGAACCCAACCGAATCACCATCCTCTCCATCATCAAAATCGAAGGAGGTATTTGATTTAGGCGCTAAGTTCGAAAACCAATATACTTTTCTTAAGTGGCCAAAATAGGATGCCTGGAACTTCCCTATATCAAATCCAACCTTTCTGAGATTGGCTCTCCGATTTTACCAACACACTAACTTTAGCTACCGAGAGTTTATCACAAGAAGAAATGAAAGAGTTCATCAAGACCTCATTGTACTTCCAAGTGATAATTTTCCCATCCATGGGTTTATCAGGCACAATCATTGCATCTAACAACTCAACAACTTATTGCCCTTTGTTCAGTAGAGACCTAACAATATCTCCTGTAGTACTCGCTTTATTCCACAATTCTCTTGTATCCAACGGTACATTATATACTTTTGTTTCACTTGGGAACATTGCTATCAGATCTTTCCGTTTCTTGTAAGCATCCTCAGGTCTCTCCGTTTCTTTTAATCTCTAAGTATTGAGGATTATGGTAATCCAGAATAAACATTTTATTATATAGCCATTCTACTGCCTGGAAGCTTTTCACTAACTTTCTCAAAGATTCTAATTTAATCTTTTCAATCTTCGATACGGATAGTTTCTTGACTGCACCCATGACCTCATGTCACTGGTGATGTCTGTTCTGGGTCAGGATGATGCAACTCCTCATGTGGTAAATCATCAATATTTAAACTTTCTTGAAACGGATGCCACTCACCTGGTTCTATAACAATCTTATTCCTGTCTCCTACAACACAATCCTGAGCAGCTAAGCACTTTTCATACTCTTCGTTGATTTGAGACACAGTCAATCCATTTAAGTACACTTGATTATACTTCCAGAAACACAAATTTTGTCTCAAATCCAACGGGATATCATCAGTAATATACGGGTTCTTTTCAGCTTCAATCTCAACTTGTTTCACTGCTACCTTCTCAGGTTGTACATGATCATCCTCTAAGACTTCGTTATACCATTCATCATCCATAATTAAAGCATCAATCATTTCTTCCTGAACTGGTTCTAAAACATCAGGCACCTTATTCAACTTAGCTTTCTTTACTGATTCCGCAACAAGATCAACACTTGGTATAATATCATCGACTTTCCTTTTTCCAACAACTTTCTCTGCAATATAAGAAGCTTCAGATTTATCTTCGATTACAACTTTTGACCTTGTGACAATCTGAGTTTCAGGCTTTGAAACCTAAGTCTTTTCATCAGGAACAAACTCTTTGTACTCGAAGATTCTTTTGAATCGGTTTCATGCTGCTTCGTAAGATCCAAATGTGCTTGCAAATTTACATTTTCACCTTTGACATGCTTCAAACAGCTTCTTATATTCTTCATTTAATATGTTGAACACCTTTGTGTTCTAGACTGCATGATTCTTGATATTGTTCAATTAAGCATCTAGTTCAGCCAACTTCATTTCTAGCATCTCATTTTTTACTTTGAGATTATTTATCATCAGCAAGTAATGAGCTATCTCCTCATCCTTTGATGAAAATGACACATCCTCAGCCACTTTTTCTGTAGATTCTTCTTCAGTATCAATCACATCAATAACCTTTGTAATCTCAACGGAAGACTCCTTGTGTCACACCCCCAAAATCCATTAACGGAGTTTTACCGTTAAGTGTGTGACAAACCAGGATCTCGGTCATTAGTTACACCAAACGACACTATATGAATTTAAAATATACGTGTCTCATTAAATGAGAAAATTGAATACAGAGTCAACGTTTAAAAGTTTGCGGAAGCGTAATCGAATTGTAATATCAAAAATACTAAATGGAACTAAATGCGCAAACACGCGCCCAACATAAGAAACTTAGTTTAAATATTTATTAAAACCAAACATATTTTTTAAATGCACGAAAGTGTTTAAATGCAAAGTAGTGACTCCATGCCATGTCCTAAGTGCGCTGAACCTCAATGACCTGTAAAAGTGAAAGGCTAACAAGTGTCAACACGACGGTTGGTGAGTTCACATAGTAAGTATAAAATCAAGTAAGTTCAGTTGCAAGCAGAAATATAAATTAAGTATGTCATTGTAGGTAGCTAGTCTACAACACATGTCCTAGAGGCGTATCTATCTGACCGAAGCTGACGTATGTACACATTAAGTGCATTTTGCCCGTTCGTACATCCCAGCAGGATGCACTGTAAGTATGTTAGGTCATTCAACACCCGTTCGACAGGTCCTTCTGTCGTGCTAGCGCGACTAGCACGGGTGGGGTTTGTCAAACCCAGTAGTACTACTCAAAATTTCCCCGCTATTTCACAAATACTAATGGTCAACTAGGTATCCATGGGGTCTTCCATGAACAAAATAAAAGTTGCTCTATCCAGACATGCGACATACAAAATTTGTAAATCCGTAAAAGTAATCGTCCGTGTTCAGCCCATAAAAGGGTAGAATAGTAAAAGTGAGGTTTAGTGAACTCACCTTTGAGGCGCACAGCAAATAAACCGCAAAAATGCCAACAAGAATCTAGATCGCTCTACGACCTGCTTAATAATTAGATACTAATTATTAACTAGAACTTCCATAATATAGATGTACATATAGGACCGCTAGGGTTTCGCACGTTCGGTTCGGTATAGATTAATTTCAACACATGACACAAGATCACACATGTATTGCACATCATAATCAACCTTGTATTTACATAATGTTCCCTACACACAAATCATTACACATACCTACACGTATTCATCACATTAACACAACCTCTTTACACAAACCCTACGACTTACATGTTGTATTATTTATTCCAATAAAATTCACCTTTACCTACGTATTGTAACAACATGCCTGACGATTGCACACGCAATACATATAAGCACCATTAAACTTACCCTGACCATATCACTCGCATGTCATTATCATCGTGTTATCATTAATTCCATGTAACAACATCATCATAAAGAAACATAAAAGCACAATTCATTTAAACCCGTGCCACATTTATATACACTTATCAATCCAGCATCTTCTTTACATACTAACCACATACCTAATTCAAAAACATACTCACACCCTCATACAAAAGATTTTTATACACACACTGCTTCAATACATACAATACTTAAGTTACGTGTACATAGTCATGCATACATTCATTATACATACCTGGTTCATGAATATAACCACAACATACATCCATAAACACACATGATCATTCATATAGCTTTGTACAGGTTGCTGTAGTTTCTGTTTAGCAATATCTTACCCACACTTGTACATATATAATTCACATGCATATATATATTTATATGAATCATTCAGCTACATTTGCACAACACCTCATTTTACATACATCTTGTTATACACCATAAACATATGGGTATACCTACACAGTTTAACTCGCTCTATTATCCCTATACGTACCTGATTTCATTCCCTATACGTACATGATGTCATTCCTGATACGCATTGCGTATATATATATACGTACCAACATATTTACACATACATGCTTGCCCACATTTCTTCATGCATACATACAAGGACTATATATACATTTTTGTCGTTATGCACTGTTAATATGCCAAACATCCACTCATTCATACACAATTCATACACATTTCATAAAGACATATATATTGCTAGGTACATACATACGCGTTATATATATGGCTGCCGCTGATCTTGTTTTATATTGCAACATACAGTCATCGCACATACACAATAATATACAAACGTACGATTACATACTCGCGTACAACATATACATATACAAACACACACGTACAACAACAACCTATATGTCATGATCAACGCATCTTCACCCTGATTTTTAAACACACATACAGTCACATCATATACGCATACCTTTCCATGCTTATACATTCATATGGTGATCGAACCGAAAGCAATCGAAACCCGTATAACGAAAACGAAATAGAAATCGTAACGCGATAAATGGCGAAATTACACGATAAACACGTACCGAAAGATTGAGCGAGCGATGAGGAGGTTGTTGGTTCAACCGCGAAGGGATGTGACCGGAGTTGCAGGTCTTTCCGACGGCGTGCGACAACGGTGCGGCTGCTGTGATATCGTTTCCCGGCACCACCAGCGAAGAAGAGAGGTGGAGGTCGCTGTGCTCGCACTTCACAACGGCTGGGGAGACGGAGAAGATGATGGCGTGGTTGTGCGGCGAAGCTAGGGTTTGGTTTGTGTATGGGTGCCAATATGAAGAAGACGAGAGGGATACGGGTTTTGGGGTGGGGGTTGGATTATGTAATTTACAATTTCTACATTTGACCCTTGAAGTTTAGTATATTATTTAGTTTGGTTTTTAAGTTTATAACCTAGTTTAATTACTTACAAAACGAACCCTAAACTTATATAAAACTTGACGGAATAGTTAAAAATAGTTAATGGTGTTAACCTGAATTTGCGGGTTGTCACATCATCCCCTTGTTGAAAGAATTTTCGTCCCGAAAATTGGGTATGGTCGGTAAAACAGGTTTGAAATGAAAGGATTTAGAGTTTAGAGATATGAGTTGCCACATCCATGTTCCCGAAAACATGTTAGTCACATAACATATAAATTCACTAAATTTATATTTATTTAGTTGTTCGGAATTATTGTTTTATTAATTCGCCAACATTCGTGTATTAACTCACGTGATCCGGTAACCCTTTGGATTGCCGTTACATGTAATTGCTTGTGTAACAAGTAGCACGTTTAATTCAATTAATTAAATGTGGAGTATAATTTCATTAGCAGAGATAACGAGATTTAGTTAAAGGAGTTAATCTGAAATTCTAGGGTGTCACATCATCCCCTTGTTGAAAGAATTTTCGTCCCGAAAATTTAACCAATACTATTAGTATTAGATGTTGTCATTTGAAATAATTAAGGATGCTTGTACATTATTTGCCTTATCACACTGATACGCAAATTCTGGTCCCTGCTTCTAAATTCTAGCAACTTTGATTGTAGTGATCTTACAGTATTTGAATGTTTTGAATTCGTTGCCTGTAATTTCGGCGGATTCTTTTTTTCCATGAAACGTTGTTGCTCATCGATTAGGACGACGAGTGTTCCATCAAGTGAAAGCTGGTGTACCCTGTTTATCTTTTTAAACTGATCTCAGGATCTCAAGTTGTCTAATGTATCATAGTTTTAATTGGGATTCTATTTTTTAATTGACGAAATTTATAACTAGCGATTTCTATACTGTATGTTTCAGAGATTTCGATTAATGAATTACACGTCGTTATTTAGCTACTCGAGGACCGAGTCCTAACTAAAGAGTTCATTTGTTGGTATAGATTATTAAATTAAGACAACTTGTGTTCAAGGTAAACCGTGTGTAGGTACTTGACTTTATTAAAGAAGCGTTGTCAAAACGCGGTCTCAAGGATGTCATGGACATTCTAAAAATAGGTGAGGAATGAATTTTGATACTATCTATATGTTGAATTAAGCAAGAATGATCAAGAAGTTTAATAAGTATTCATGATTCGTTGTGGTCGCTAGAAAAAGTGGTTGGATGACGTAGGGTAAAATGTTATTAATGTTTGCTTACTGAAGTAGTATTAAAATGAAAGTGTCTAGGTTACATGAGGAGTTCTTAATCCTTTGGAGTACAATCGATTTTCTCTTTGATGGAGTCTGAGTGTTACGATTAGAAGTGTGCCCCGGGGGGGGGGGGGTATATGATACGCCCAGCATTTTCTCATAGAGAAGGTTTTCAAGAATGTTATCTTAGACTTCATCATACATTTGTTTCCATAATTGTTACAACTACAATATCTCAGTATTTCATTCCACTTCCTACGTATGATCAAATTTTCATGCTGATCATCTCATTACAAAATTCTTAATTTGTTGTTTAGTGTGTTAACCTAGATAGTTTTTTGGTTGTGTTACTGTGTTATCAATCTCTTTTTGTTACGTGATTTCCGTTGGATCTTTAGATTTTAATTCCTACAACATTAGCCGAAAACAGTTGTTCTTATGGGCACATATTTTAATTGAACTCCAGGATAATGTTTACAAGGGTGTGAGGGAGTATACGATAAACAAATCGTTTTCCCATAGAAGCAGGTTCCATGAGATTCGTAAGTCGACATTAGGTGGAGATTTGATTCACTTTTCGGGTATTCTTTATGGAGATTTAGTTTTAGTCAAATTCATTATTTGTAGTTTAAGCTCCCTAACATACTAGGTAAGGGTTCCAGGTTCGAATAGTAATATTCTAGCCGTGAATTTTTTTTATAACTGGATTCATCATACGGTAGTGTTTAGATTCACCACTTGGGTATATAGAAGACGATGAGGTATAACAGTTCGATTTAAAGTCTAGGGTTCCAAGTTCAATAACAGGTTAGAGAGGATCTCATGTTATATCATTACATGTGTCGGGTGGCTTCAGTATCATCATAGCTTATATGGTTTCCTCTACTAGGACCTTCACAAGTTAGAATCGCTAGGTTAAAGTTTCTTACATGGCGGCTAAAACAATTTTTATTAAGGAAGCCAGTTAAGTTTAATATGGAAATTGCTGGATAATAGAGCTTCTACGAAGGGACGTCAGACGTCCAAAATGCCAAAAGATAATCAGAGTATCAATATTATGTTTCTTGGCAATTACAAAGGTGTACCGGGAATGAAACAAAATAGAACGTGGTTACCCTAGACCGTAATGAGTAAAGTTCCATCAGATCATCAACTGGTAGTGTTGGTTTATTACTGACGGTGGTGATCATCACCAGAATTCTTAGAGTCGTGAAATGTATTCAAAATCAGAATTTATATGCGTGAGTCAGTTATGAAACGTTTGGTTTTTGTTGTTATCGTGAATAAAGGATATATGAAAGTTATAATTTTTCTGAGTACATAGTAGGTTACCCTATAAGTGATGGATCAACAGCTTTATAAGAAATTACGTGTTTAGATATTAGAGTTTCCCCGACTATTTATTGGTTTGGTTTCATGTAACATTTGCCCCGATCCATACCCGATCCAAATTCAAACCCGAGCCCAATCGGATATCAATGAAATTTTTCGTCGTATCATAAAATAAAAGTAATTATATCATATTGATTTAATCAAGTTATTATATTAAATTATATAATTAAATCATTAATTAAGTTGATCAAACAGTTTGGAGGCTTCGTGAACACAATTAACACTTTTATCCCGACTTTTCTTATCATCCAAGTTTATTATATAATCCTTAGGACATTGTGTTTTGGAAAGCATAGATGTAAAAGATAACAAGCAAGAAGCTTTACATGTTGGATTCTTAGTTTTGGCATAAGGCGACTTTCGGGTGATTATTTTGCCAATTTTTCTCCATTCTTGGGCTATCACTTCGTATCATTTAAATCTCTTAGACATACTTGGTATTCTAGGGAGTAAGTAGGTTCATTCGGCGAATCAAATCGAGCCCAAACAAAACAGAAATCACAAACAAAAGTTTGAGAACGTAACTCTTGACCCGTACCAAGATCCAAGGTTTAAACCTAATTCTCAACACCATGAATGCTGGATTACTCTCTTCCATATGATAGTACTCTGAAAATTATGAACGTAAGCGAAAACCGTACGAAAAACGGAGTTATAACGAAGCGGGAATCGCGAAAACAAATTTGGTGTTTGTTGTGAATTTACAAGACGCGATTTTTCCTACCTTGAATTCGTCCCACATCGCCCCAATGCTAAATTTTTGATCATTTTCACACCTATATATACCCTTGCTTGGTTTCATAAATCTTACAACTCCTAGTTTGAGTCTAAACAAGTAGAATAGCCAAAATTTGGTGGTTCTGCAAGTGCAATACCTTTTTGGGCGTTGTGTTTAGTTTTTTTTTTTATTCTTTCGACGAGGAAGTGCTGTCCTACGAACTCTTCTCGTTTGTAAAGCTTCTTTAAGGTAATCTTCTTCTTTTTTTTTCTTTTTTTCTTTTCTTCCTTTCGTTAATCGTTCATTTATCGTTTTCTTAGTTTTATTCGTTTAGTTTAGGTTTTTAGTTAATGAGCATAGCCTTTAGGCTTAGTGTAGCCTTGTAGTGACTCAACGAGCACAGTCTATCATATCTGTTCATTTGGCTATGCCTTAAAATGTTTACACGTCTTTTTTGTCTTCGTTTAACTAGGTTGAGTCACGCTTGCATTCAGATTGTATACCTATTCATTTGAGTTTGCTGTCTGATCATATACGTTCTAATCCCAAGGCATCAAGCGTGATACGACTGTTCATCTCGATTCTTTTTCATCATACACTACTTTGTTTGAGCACCATTGAGGTGAGTATTCATAGCCCCTTTTCAGTTTTACATTTTGGGGTGATCTCATGTGAACCTATTAAACCTGTTTATCAATTTATCATTTTTATCATTTTACTATTTCATCAGTTTATCATGTTGATTAGTTCATCAGTTTAATCAGTTCAATTCATGTTTGTGTTATTACTTGCAATTATGTGTGCATAGCTTGATAAACATTGATTCTTGCATAATCATTAATTTATTGAAACCGACAGTTACTAATGATAGATCTATTGGTCAAAGGACCCACCCCCTTGATTCTTGGGTGATTATAACTGAGTTTATCAACATGTGATTCTTGTCCCTATTCATCAACAGCTTAATCTGTGTGATTACGTGGCTGTAGTTTATCAAGGTTTGATTATGCGTTTGTCTTGTGTGTTACACATTTGCATTATGGGTTTTAGCATAACATGAGAATTGAACAATTTTAATGAATTTGACTTTTTGATTCTTTTAATATTATCTATATTTTTTTAAACCTGTGGTTACTCACCAGCTAATTCGTTAGCTGAACAAATACATTTCACATGATTTCAGGTTATGCAGTTTATGCGATTGCTACAAGATGTGAACACTTAGGATATGTTTGACCTAGCACAATAAAGGAATATTTATTATGTTGTATCGTATTTATTTGAATCATTGTAAGCATTTATTTGTATTAATGAAATTGGGATTTAAAGATATTTAAACTATTTTAGTACCATGAGCTACGAGCAATCTATCCACTTTCGTCCGCCTCGATGTTTCCGCCATCGGTTGGGGTGTGACAGATTGGTATCAGAGCCATGGTTATAGAGAATTAGGTTATTAGAAATGGAATGACCTAGTCTATAACTAAGGACCCAAACATGAGTCATCTCGTGTCATTAGTTGTTAATTCATGCTATTTGATTACGTGTTTACTTGTTTACAAACATGTTATGTTTTACATATGCCTATTGTTTATCCCTTGTTACAACTAATAGAAACTTATTATCAATCATATGAACTTGAAAACTCTAGGGCTTATCCCTAATCCGGATCGATTTCCTAATCGATTCTCAAATTCAAATTAAGTGTTTATTTATTATTTTCAAATTGCTTCCTCAATTTTCAAATTCAATATTTTTATGTATGGTTTTTAAATCTCGTCAAAGTGTAAGTCTCGTAACTGAACACGTGCAATACTGGAAGAGTGGGTGCCTGTACTTCGGGTGTTCTGTCTAGGAAAAGGTATTCATATAAATCCAAATCAACTGATGGATCCGTTACCTTACCTGGGAACCCTCGGGGCTCGGGGTAAGTGTCCACTTATAGGTACGCATGTCTTCATTAAAGTTATCGTGACCTACTACTTTGATAAGTCAACGTATTCGTGCGGTTTACGGACTAAGCGTCTACATTCGGAATATGTCAACATGGTTTCAATATCTCATATTTTCAATAATTTCTCTAATTATTTATAAACTCATTTTTTATAGTAGAAATATTTTTCAAAAAAACTCATTATTAAATTTCAATACTTATAATTTATACATAAATTTATCATCAAGTCCTCCTATAATTCAATTAATCACAAACTTACCAAGTTACCATCAAATTAACATATAATACATAAATCATAACTTCATCATTCAAATTTTCTTTTAATTCATAAACTAATTATCAAATTATCATCTAATTTATTTAATCACAAATTATCATAATTCACATATAGTTCATTTAAACCTATAAAAAACAATTCTCATATAATTATGCAAATTCAAGTTCCAATGTATTTTATTTTCAAATTTTTTTCTATTTACTTGAATCATCTATACTATTTATAACACAAAATTTATTTAAACTTGACTACCTACATGATTACCTCTATTGTCTATGAACTTGTTTACCTATATAATTTAATTTTTCATTTAACATCACAATCCACAAAACTAATCTTTTAAGAACTCGGTAATCTATACATGTGATATGTTAACCTAATTATCCAGAACCTTGGTAAAAGTTGATCATACATGAATTTGATTTTCTGTGACGCTATTGAAGATTATTTTACGTACACCTAACTGTCTAAATGCATATGAACTCGACTTACCATGAACATGGTTATCTAGTATATAGGAAACTTGATTTTTCATAAACATGAATTTCTATAAATCTATTTAACTACAAACTCGATTATTCATGCATATGAACAATGTTAATTGCATAAAGTTGGTACCTAAATTAATGAACATTGATCTTTCCATCATCTAATAATTTAAGTTCTAAAGAACTTGAATATCAATTAACTTTAATTACTCAAGCATGAAATCATAACCTATGTGCATCTTTATCTGTATTTTAGAAGTTTTGTGTCCCTTGACCCCCACATGACATAATGAATTATGAGAACCATGCAAAGGCTAGTGTAATTACGGGTGCACACGGAATTACAAAAGTCGGTGCATAGAAGTCATAATAAGTTTTGTTGTGTGCTTTTGGGCAACACGGCAATTGTGGTGCGATAAGAACACGGTGGATACGCCGCTGGTACATCCTATATATAAGTGTACTTGTCACATCATCAAATGAAGTGTTGCCTACGTCTAGTGAAGTTTGTGTGACTTCTGGATCTTGACCTATTGCAATTTAACTTTAACAATGTTTTCTTTTACATCTTTCATTGATCATTATTCATCATCATCTAGTGCTCAAGTTGGTGATTCAACTTCTCAAGGTTGACGTATTCTTGTTCAACTAGAGGGAGCTAGATAACGTTAGTACACTTATGATGGAAAGCGTATTATCATGGAAATGTTTGGAGTTGTGCCACATTTACTCATTTTATTAATCATGTTATTCATTTATTCATTCCTTTTATCAATCACATCTATTCATTTTTATCATTCATTCATTTTATCAATCTCATTTAGTTACTCTAATCATTTAGTAACTTTATTCATTTTACTCTTTAAATCACTTTACTCCTCATCACGCAAGTTAAACTGTAATAACATTTATCGATAATCTTAAACCCTATCCCATCACTATCTTGAGTAGCAATGAATCACTATCCGAACCGTTCGTTCAATTACGTTCATCTTACCTCCTTATAACTCGAACAATATTATAAACGACACTTAATGATATTAAATGAACTAAAGAAAATAATTCTTATCATATTATCACATTTCAATTTTAAGACAGCGCATGTGAGACATGATTATGTTTCGAACATGATCGTGATACAACTATTAATTCTTTCACCAAACCTAACGTTAATCAAATTATGGGACGAAATTTCTTAAACGAGGGGTGACTGTAACATTTGCCCCGATCCATACCCGATCCAAATTCAAACCCGAACCCAATCGGATATCAATGAAATTTTTCGCCGTATCATAAAATAAAAGTAATTATATCATATTGATTTAATCAAGTTATTATATTAAATTATATAATTAAATCATTAAATAAGTTGATCAAACAGTTTGGAGGCCCCGTGAACACAATTAACACTTTTATCCCGACTTTTCTTATCATCCAAGTTTATTATATAATTCTTTGGAAAGCATAGATGTAAAAGATAACAAGCAAGAAGCTTTACATGTTGGATTCTTAGTTTTGGCATAAGGCGACTTTCGGGTGATTATTTTGCCAATTTTTCTCCATTCTTGGGCTATCACTTTGTATCATTTAAATCTCTTAGACATACTTGGTATTCTAGGGAGTAAGTAGGTTCATTCGGCGAATCAAATCGAGCCCAAACAAAACAGAAATCACAAACAAAAGTTTGAGAACGTAACTCTTGACCCGTACCAAGATCCAAGGTTTAAACCTAATTCTCAACACCATGAATGCTGGATTACTCTCTTCCATATGATAGTACTCTGAAAATTATGAACGTAGGCGAAAACCGTACGAAAAACGGAGTTATAACGAAGCGGGAATCGCGAAAACAAGTTTGGTGTTTGTTGTGAATTTACAAGACGCGATTTTTCCTACCTTGAATTCGTCCCACATCGCCCCAACGCTAAATTTTTGATCATTTTCAGACCTATATATACCCTTGCTTGGTTTTCTAAATCTTACAACTCAGTTTGAGTCTAAACAAGTAGAATAGCCAAAATTTGGTAGATCTGCAAGTGCAATACCTTTTTGGGCGTTGTGTTTTGTTTTTTTTTTATTCTTTCGACGAGGAAGTGTTGTCCTACGAACTCTTCTCGTTTGTAAAGCTTCTTTAAGGTAATCTTCTTCTTTTTTTTCTTTTTTTCTTTTCTTCCTTTCGTTAATCGTTCATTTATCGTTTTCTTAGTTTTATTTGTTTAGTTTAGGTTTTTAGTTAATGAGCATAGCCTTTAGGCTTAGTGTAGCCTTGTAGAGACTCAACGAGCACAGTCTATCATATCTGTTCGTTTGGCTATGCCTTAAAATGTTTACACGTCTTTTTTGTCTTCGTTTAACTAGGTTGAGTCACGCTTGCATTCAGATCGTATACCTATTCATTTGAGTTTGCTGTCTGATCATATACGTTCTAATCCCAAGGCATCCAGCGTGATACGACTGTTCATCTCGATTCTTTTTCATCATACACTACTTTGTTTGAGCACCATTGAGGTGAGTATTCATAGCCCCTTTTCAGTTTTACATTTTGGGGTGATCTCATGTGAACCTATTAAACCTGTTTATCAATTTATCATTTTTATCATTTTACTATTTCATCAGTTTATCATGTTGATTAGTTCATCAGTTTAATCAGTTCAATTCATGTTTGTGTTATTACTTGCAATTATGTGTGCATAGCTTGATAAACATTGATTCTTGCATAATCATTAATTTATTGAAACCGACAGTTACTAATGATAGATCTATTTGTCAAAGGACCCACCCCCTTGATTCTTGGGTGATTATAACTGAGTTTATCAACATGTGATTCTTGTCCCTATTCATCAACAGCTTAATCTGTGTGATTGCGTGGCTGTAGTTTATCAAGGTTTGATTATGCGTTTGTCTTGTGTGTTACACATTTGCATTATGGGTTTTAGCATAACATGAGAATTGAACAATTTTAATGAATTTGACTTTTTGATTCTTTTAATATTATCTATATTTTTTTAAACCTGTGGTTACTCACCAGCTAATTCGTTAGCTGAACAAATACTTTTCACATGATTTCAGGTTATGCAGTTTATGCGATTGCTACAAGATGTGAACACTTAGGATATGTTTGACCTAGCACAATAAAGGAATATTTATTATGTTGTATCGTATTTATTTGAATCATTGTAAGCATTTATTTGTATTAATGAAATTGGGATTTAAAGATATTTAAACTATTTTAGTACCATGAGCTACGAGCAATCTATCCACTTTCGTCTGCCTCGATGTTTCCGCCATCGGTTGGGGTGTGACATTTCAGGTCCTCATCCAACGTATCGTTAGTGCTTATATATAGGGTGTACCGCAGCTAACCCACCACACCACAAGCACCTTGAATGCGTACCTGTCACCTATTAACATTCCTGTCTACTTTACTAAGTCATTCAAAGGGGTAGGGAAGAAAGGAATATACTTTAGGTGAAACGGAACCGTTATAATATATATGGTAGCTTCGGTTATGTATTAGAAGGTTATGTGGTTCAAATGTGAATAATCACAAGCTTGAGACTTTAAGGATGCTTAACTTGGATTCTGCTCTACCCAGCAGGTAAACGAGTTTGAATATATATTAAGATGTACAGAACGTAGATAATGTTTTTGAATTAAATATAGGTGCTTGAGGGATGAGAATAATAATAATAATAATAGTAATAATAATAATAATAGTAATAATGATAAATTAAATCCAATACGTGTTTTACAATAATGGAAATGCGGATTACGTGTATTAGTTAACGTTGATAAGAGTCCTAAATCAAGACAAGTCATCCCACCAGGTCGAAATGTATGCATACTACACGTGTAGTTCGCCAGTGCATCGTTAACAATTGGAACGTCATGAGTAGGAATTATTTCTAGGTAACTTATTATCATAAATAACTTAAATTATGTGTATCTTGAAGAATTTAGAGAAGAAATTGAGAATAGGTTACGATTAGGTGAAATACTTCTAGGATAGCTTGGTATGTTACGAGGTATTTGCATTAATGTATAAGCTACATAGATTTACTTCACAAGAAGTGATTCTGAATGGGAAATATTACGCAGTTGGTTCGTCATTTCAACAGGAGGTTATTTTCGAATAGGTGCTTAGCTTTATAAGGCTCCTCCATGGAATCCTAACAATTACAGAGTTTGTTTACAATCATTTGCAGAAACAACAATATTAAGATATTACTGGGGTGCTAAAAGGTTATAGTCCAGAGACTGGAATTTATAATTTTGTGAGTTAAGTAAAGTAAATGTTTTAACTGGAGGATTCAAATTGTTTATATGCAGAATGAATCATCATCATTAAGGGTCAAATATAGTTGTAGTTAAGCATTATTAGGTTTGTCAACATAGATCTTTGTTCTTATTTGTTTGTCATCAAGGAAAGATTTATTATTTGTGATTTAGTTGTATAATCGTAAAGTGTATGTAGTTTAAGGATAAACTTATGATATGCTATCAAAGGATGTATTGTAACTGTCTACCATCCATAGATGGGTTTTATGGGTTCAGTCAAAGATAGTCTTGATATCAGTGCGTTATTCAGAGATGGATGTTTGTTTCATATGAATTTGTATTGATTAGTTCATCATTGTTGTGTGTCTTTTTGGGTATCACCGACATGGCAGATTTTTGCCAGGATCATCGTGTACCCGTAATCGTCAATTTATCTTACACAATCACCCCAGTTTGTCTCCCATGGGTACATTAGTCTTACGTTTGGTTATGCTCTTTGATTTACATTCATACGTGTGGTGTTGCTATCCCATATCAAGTGTATGATAAGCCTACGAGTAGGAGACGACTATACTAGATGTATAGGACACTAACAGACTATCAGTGTGTTGTATCAATGGGTCGCATGTATCAGGTATGGTGTAAGTTCATACTAAGTGTAAGACTACTAGTCTAAGCACAATCTGAGTGTACAAGGTGCATAAGCAACGATAATATCTAATCAAGTAGATAGCACGTTGTGGATCACGCAATAAGTGACATGTTACACTATCAATATGCCTCGTATCAAGGGACATGTTATAGCATACGAATGCGTCATAATAAGTGACGTGTAAGAGCACATAGTAGGTCACATAACTAACAAGTCAAGACCTCAGTATGAATGGGTTTCGGGATAACAATCCATTACTGTTGTCATGTACCTCTATACCTTAGGCATCGGTCCCTGCCGGTTGGTTGCCATAATGAGGTAAATAATTCAAAAGTGTGTTGTTTAGGCTTCATACGAAACCAGTTTGTTGCATCACCTTGTAAGTTTCACGTTATAATGAAATGTAAACATTTCCCAACTAGGGCCCCTAAAAAAAATTGGCCTAAAAAGCGGGATAACTTTTGATCAACGTCATTGTTGAACATTTCTCATGCCTACTTCAGCGAACAATTAAGATGCTAGCAGATACATACCTAGTTCAAGCTTCATTAGCAGAGCAAGTCACAGAAAAAAAAATATAAAATTCGCCCTAAAGTGTCACATAATACAAGCTGGCCACTTTATGTAATGCTAGTGTAGGCGTGTGTAAGTGTAAATCACATGTATATGGGTCATCAATAAATTCAAATAGGTGCAACTAATGTAGTGTACAGTTATAGTCTAGAATGCAATGCAATGCAAACCTAGTTCGCTATAACCAATGGCTCTGATACCAATCTGTCACACCCCCAAAATCCACTAACGGAGTTTTACCGTTAATTGTGTGACAAACCAGGATCTCAGTCATTAGTTACACCAAACGACACTATATGAATTTAAAATATACGTGTCTCATTAAATGAGAAAATTGAATACAGAGTCAACGTTTAAAAGTTTGCGGAAGCGTAATCGAATTGTAATGTCAAAAATACTAAATGGAACTAAATGCGCAAACACGCGTCCAACATAAGAAACATAGTTTAATTATTTATTAAAACCAAACATAGTTTTTGTTGGGGTTATTTGAAGATGTCACTTTCCAAATATAAGCGAGTGAAGATATCGAGCATCATCACGAGCAAGCACGGGTGAAGACGTTCATAATTTGTATTTGTCTTAGAATATTTGTGTAATCGTTTCGTGCTTAAATGCGCGTTTGTGCTTAACTGCACGTGGTTAGGTTACATTGTAAGGTGAATGGTATAGACTATAAATATCATCACCTAGGTCATTTGTTAAGGGAGTTGCCTGCATTTTATTCAATATTCCTTGTAACCTCTCCATTGATCAATACAATTCACCTATTCATATTATCATCATCTTCATCATACCTTGCATTGATCTTCATGAACATTCAAGCATCAATACGTGATCAGTGAGTTTCCGCATCACTGATTGCAAACAACATCACCAAACAATCTCAGATCTAGATCCAAGCTCGGTGCATCTCGCACTATCAATTGGTATCAGAGCTGTTGGGTGATCTTTGATTGTTGTTGTTATTGATGGAATTTTAGCTACCATTAGCTTTGATTCATGTTTGTGTAAAGAACTGCAAAGTTTGAGATCAATTGGAGAAGATTTGACTGAATTTTTGAAGAAATTGTTCATGTTCGTCATATTCACTGCTCAAATTTGAAATCTGGAATTTGTTGTTGATATTGAGAAATTGATGATTGAGATATGTTAGAAATCATAATCCTAAGCTTCGTTCATGATCAAACATCACTGATTTGTTGATATCGATCCATATTTTGTCAATTTGTCTCAAAACCCACTTGTTGTGTTCTTCATCAAAAATCTGGATCTGAATGAGATTTAGCCAGATTCAAGGGAGAAAAACTTTGAAGGAGTGTTAGAAACATCATTCCTAAGCTAATACAAGCAATGAATTGAACAAAAAACAATAAAAATTGAAGAATTGATCTAGTGTTCATCACAATTTTGACTTTGAAAAGTCAATCTGATATGAAGATTTGAAGAATTAAGTGATTGATTCAAAGAAAATTTTTCCTAAGTGTTGATAATCTTGAAGAAGTTTTCAGCCGGGTAAAGATACTTTTCAGCCGGGTGAAGTACTGTTTAGCCGTGTGAACACTGTTCAGCCGAGTGAAGTAGAAGAAATCACTGTTCAGCCGGGTGAAAGAAGAAAAACACTGTTCAGCCGGGTGAAAACACTGTTCAGCCGGGTGAAGGCACTGTTCAGCCGGGTGAAGACACTGTTCAGCCGGGTGAAGCACTGTTCAGCTGGGTGAAGCACTGTTCAGCCGGGTGAAGCACTGTTTTGCCGGGTGAAGCACTGTTCAGCCGTCCCAAGTTGTTTACCCGTCCCAACAGTGACCCGTCTCTATTAAAAAAAAAAGTATGACTTCCCAGAAAAAGTATCGAAAATTTAATTTTTCCAGAATTTCAAATTAGTCATTTTTAGCCACCATGACTTCCCAGAAAAAGTATCAAAATGACTTTGAAAATTCAAGAAAAATGTCAACGGGCATGTTTACCGTGATCCGAGAAGAAAATAAAAGAGAAGATATCAATGAATTTATTACAGAATTCAATCACATGTTTGAAACAAATTATCTTCAAGTTGCCAAAGCTTGTGATCAAAAGAGAAGAGACATTCATGAACGCACAAAACTCGCTCTTGTGAGTCAAACAAATTCTCATGACAATCAGGAAGATGAAGAAGAATATGATTGGAGTGAAAACAATGATGTTGTTTCCATTCAAGAGATTGAAAAGAAAGATGAAGAAATTAGCAACTTGTCAGAAACCATTGCAAAGCAAGATGAGACAATTGCTAAATTGAAATCAGAAATGGAGAAATTGATGTCTGAAAAGGAATCCGAGAAAGATGTTCAGAGTTCATTTGTTGAAATGCCTGTCAATGTAAGAGAAAAGATGTGCACCAAAGAATGTTTTAAACAATGTGAACACTACAGAACATATTCTTACAGGATTTGGGATAAATTCTAGGATGAAGAGAAAAGGCACAAGAATCTCAAAGAACAACACAAGACATCAGAGCACAGAATCACATCTCTCGAAGAGTTGCTCAAGGAAAAAGAAAAAGATGTAATGAACATCAGAAAGGAAACTGAAAAATCGAATGAACATCTTTCAAGAGTGATCAGCGATTTTCAAGCAGAAATTCAAAAGTTGAAGAAGTTGTCTGAGATGTTCAATTCAGAGAACAACATTCTGAAAAAAAAACTGCAAGAAGAACAAGAGAAGCATGCAAGTCTACAAAAAGATCACCAATTGTGTGAAGATAGACTCAAATCTCTTACACAGAATGTTGATTCAATGCTTACCGAAAAGCATAATTTGAACGTTCAACTCATGGAGCTTACTGATAAACTCAACAGATCACAATCTGATCTTGTGTTTATCAAAGAAGAAGTCGAAAAAGGAAAGTCTGTTGAAAAGGAAGATGAGGGATTAGTGCCAACCGGAATTGTTGGATCACTATCTTCTCAAGAAGAAAAGACAGAAGAGTTTCAGTCAAAGAAGAAGAAGAAGAAGGTTAGAAGAAAGAAGAGCAAAGCCAAGAAGAACAAGACAAAGGCCGCTTCATCTGATTCTACACCACAGACTCCTTCTACTTCAAAGTCTCAAGATTCCGAATCCCCGAGTGATTCAAACAGTGACGTATACTGTTTAATCTGTGACTCTGAAACTCATCATATCTCAGATTGTATTTACAGTCAAGGTGTCTTTCCTTTTGGGTCAAAAGGTGACAAGTTCAAGACTCCAGCTCCTTCAAGAAAGATTCAACAAGATTCAGAGGTCAAAGCTTCTCAGAAACAACAATCTTCAACAGCAAAGACTTCTCAGAAGAAAGGAAAGAAGTCTCCCTTCAAGGCTCATCAGAAGTACTGCGAGATTTGTGAGATGTACAATCACAAGACGTCAGAGTGCTACTACAACAAGTACTGCACCAACTGTCAGATGTACAACCACGACACAATGGAATGTTACTACAACAAGTATTGCTCTATTTGTGACATGGTCAATCACAACACATCCGAGTGCTACTACAAGCCGAGAAGGTCTGTCCAAAGAAGTTCATCATGTGCATACCCTTCCAGGTATTTTTCTAACTTTAAAAGATCTAATCATAGACATTCGTTTGATGAATATCAACATGTCAATGATTCATGGAAACCAAAGTTTGTCAAAAACAAAAAGGGAAATCATGATTTAAATGATAAAATGATTCCAATAGTGAATCAATCTTTGAATAAGAAATATAGTCAACAAAACCTGTTTTTAAATGAAATCCACAATTTGTTTGAAAATGACTATAATTACTCTTTTGACAAACAATCCATGAAAGAAGATGAAGGTACAAATTACTTTGTATCATCAGAACCACCACCTGAAGGTATTCCTTGCACTTATGAGAATATCTCTTATGTTGATGAATTTGGACGACCCAAAACCGAAATGGTTTGGGTCATTACCTCTAACTGATTTGTTAGTGTGTTAGGGACAGTTATGGAGGCCGGTCAAACAAAGAAAAGAAGACCGTGGCTGATCCCTTATCATGACAAGATACCGAATCTTGTTCATGATGTTTTCGATGCAACTGGCACCAAATGGAGTTGGAAACAAAAAGGAACCAGTGCAGGAATTTAAAAAAAAAAAAAACATTTTCGAAAATCAAACATTGATGGCAGTGCAAGAAACAACTGATGTTTCATTTCGTTTGTTTAGATTAAGTATATTGCATGCACACTTCATACGTTGATAACATATCTGCCATTTTCTTTTCATTAAACTTTCAATTTTCGTAGAAATTTAAAAGTTTAGGGGGAGAAACCATTATTAAAAAAAATGATAAAATCAGAAGAATCCAAAAATATGTTGAATCTACTTGCACGTACATGAGAAATGATAGTACACTAGAGTTATTCAACGCATCATTTTAAACAATAAAGACTGAAGCATGAAAATTGATGTGCGAGACAGCTCAGACAATTATACTGAACAAGTATATTCTTTGATGATTTAACTAAATTCTAATAAGTTTTTGTGGTTGAAACATCTTAGTTCATGTGAAACGTTTATACAAATCAAATAGATATCTCGTGAAGCATCCAAATTACATCGGGTAACGATGCAATCTATTCAGTGTGATGATCCGCATCGTGAGCTTCTTTGTTGTGGTATCCACAGACCTGAAGTCTCACACGAAGTCTCTTTTGAGCTTCAAGATGCAGCAAAAGATTCCAAAATGGAACAAAAAGAGTCCCAAATGTGGACCGTCACCAACAAAATTCCAAAAAGGAATTCAGAAGATTCCCAAGGGGAACAATAGGAAAAAGAAAAATTCCAAAAAGGAATTCAAAAGATGTCCCAAAGTGGACCAAATCCAAATAGAACCCAAATTCCACACTGTTTATGATTGTAAGTGACCTGACGTGTTGAGTTGTTCTCAGGATATTTAGATGAAGTGTATAACTTTCTAATGTGCAAAGTATGGGTCACTCAAAACTTATTCCTAATCAACCTAATTGATCATCAAGAATAGAAAAAGTAAGTGTGTCACTTCGAGCTAATTGATTTGTTCAACAATTCATCACTCAATTACTTCACAATTCAAATGTCTATTTTAAAAACTGCAAAACATGTGTTGGATTAATTGCTGGTATGATCTCATTGCAGGTTAAAGATTCAGAATGTAAAGAGAAAATTCCAAAACTATCAAAAACATTGGAAAAATTCAAAAACACCAAAAAGATTGTCATTTTAATATTTTTCTTTTGTGTTGGCAGATTAACATATGTTATTGATGTAGAAGTTGTTCATTAAGCAATATCTCATCCGATTGAGAACTTAATCTTTACATTGATGACAAATGCACATTATTGCCTGAGTTTTAATGTTTTTCTTTGAGTTGCAGGAACAGTTTCTATTGCAGAACAAGCTTCCACGCGACTTGAAGATGTTCCTGTTCAAGCCTGATTCCAGTCCAAAGATCTCCAAGTCAGATTGCTGAGTGTTAAGAATCCTCCTCTTAATATCTCATACACAGATCCCGTTAACCTCTAAAGCAAAAGTTGAGGGGGAGTTTTCTAAGTCAAAGAAGTCTTCTCATTCTACTTCAACCGTTGAAGAAGATCCCGTTGCTGATATATAGATTCACCGGAATCTACTCTCTGTTTATTTCTTTCCATAGCCTTTGATGTTACTCAAAAGGGAGAGAAGGATGCAGATTGCTTGTTGAAAGACAGAGTTTTGGCAGCATCATCTTAGGGGGAGTACTGTTGGGTCCTCTTGAAGATAATGCATACCAAAACTTTAAGTTGCTCTCTATGCTCGTCACATGAAGATTTAAGCTGATATGTCAGATTTGTAAAGTGTCATCTTAGGGGGAGTACTGTTGGGGTTATTTGAAGATGTCACTTTCCAAATATAAGCGAGTGAAGATATCGAGCATCATCACGAGCAAGCACGGGTGAAGACGTTCATAATTTCTATTTGTCTTAGAATATTTGTGTAATCGTTTCGTGCTTAAATGCGCGTTTGTGCTTAACTGCACGTGGTTAGGTTACATTGTAAGGTGAATGGTATAGACTATAAATACCATCACCTAGGTCATTTGTTAAGGGAGTTGCCTGCATTTCATTCAATATTCCTTGTAACCTCTCCATTGATTAATACAATTCACCTATTCATATTATCATCATCTTCATCATACCTTGCATTGATCTTCATGAACATTCAAGCATCAATACGTGATCAGTGAGTTTCCGCATCACTGATTGCAAACAACATCACCAAACAATCTCAGATCTAGATCCAAGCTCGGTGCACGAAAGTGTTTAAATGCAAAGTAGTGACTCCATGCCATGTCCTAAGTGCGCTGAACCTCAATGACCTGTAAAAGTGAAAGGCTAACAAGTGTCAACACGACGGTTGGTGAGTTCACATAGTAAGTATAAAATCAAGTAAGTTCAGTTGCAAGCAGAAATATAAATTAAGTATGTCATTGTAGGTAGCTAGTCTACAGCACATGTCCTAGAGGCGTATGTATCTGACCAAAGCTGACGTATGTACACATTAAGTGCATTTTGCCCGTTCGTACATCCCAGCAGGATGCACTGTAAGTATGTTAGGTCATTCAACACCCGTTCGAAAGGTCCTTCTGTCGTGCTAGCGCGACTAGCCCGGGTGGGGTTTGTCAAACCCAGTAGTAAAAGTGAGGTTTAGTGAACTCACTTTTGAGGCGCATAGCAAATAAACCGCAAAAATGCCAACAAGAATCTAGATCGCTCTACGACCTGCTTAATAATTAGATACTAATTATTAACTAGAACTTGTATAATATAGATGTACATATAGGACCGCTAGGGTTTCACGCGTTCGGTTCGGTATAGATTAATTTCAACACATGACACAAGATCACACATGTATTGCACATCATAATCAACCTTGTATTTACATAATGTTCCCTACACACAAATAATTACACATACCTACACGTATTCATCACATTAACACAACCTCTTTACACAAACCCTACGACTTACATGTTGTATTATTTATTCCAATAAAATTCACCTTTACCTACGTATTGTAACAACATGCCTGACGATTGCACACGCAATACATATAAGCACCATTAAACTTACCCTGACCATATCACTCGCATGTCATTATCATCATGTTATCATTAATTCCATGTAACAACATCATCATAAAGAAACATAAAAGCACAATTCATTTAAACCCGTGCCACATTTATATACACTTATCAATCCAGCATCTTCTTTACATACTAACCACATACCTAATTCAAAAACATACTCACACCCTCATACAAAAGATTTTTATACACACACTGCTTCAATACATACAATACTTAAGTTACGTGTACATAGTCATGCATACATTCATTATACATACCTGGTTCATGAATATAACCACAACATACATCCATATACACACATGATCTATTCATATAGCTTTGTACAGGTTGCTGCAGTTTCTGTTTAGCAATATCTTACACACACTTGTACATATATAATTCACATGCATATATATTTATATGAATCATTCAGCTACATTTGCACAACACCTCATTTTACATACATCTTGTTATACACTATAAACATATGGGTATACCTACACAGTTTAACTAGGTCTATTATCCCTATACGTACCTGATTTCATTCCCTATACGTACATGATGTCATTCCCGATACGCATTGCGTATATATATTTATATATACATACCAACATATTTACACATACATGCTTGCTCACATTTCTTCATGCATACATACAAGGACTATATATACATTTTTGTCGTTATGCACTGTTAATATGCCAAACATCCACTCATTCATACACAATTCATACACATTTCATAAAGACATATATATTGCAAAGTACATACATACGCGTTATATATATGGCTGCCGCTGATCTTGTTTTATATTCCAACATACAGTCATCGCACATACACAATAATATACAAACGTACGATTACATACTCGCGTACAACATATACATATACAAACACACACGTACAACAACAACCTATATGTCATGATCAACGCATCTTCACCCTGATTTTTAAACACACATACAGTCACATCATATACGCATACCTTTCCATGCTTATACATTCATATGGTGATCGAACCGAAAGCAATCGAAACCCGTATAACGAAAACGAAATCGAAATCGTAACGCGATAAATGGCGAAAGTACACGATAAACACGTACCAAAAGATTGAGCGAGCGATGAGGAGGTTGTTGGTTCAACCGCGAATGGATGTGACCGGAGTTGCAGGTCTTTCCGACGGCGTGCGACAACGGTGCGGCTGCTGTGATATCGTTTCCCGGCACCACCGGCGAAGAAGAGAGGTGGAGGTTGCTGTGCTCACACTTCACAACGGCTGGGGAGACGGAGAAGATGATGGCGTGGTTGTGCGGCGAAGCTAGGGTTTGGTTTGTGTATGGGTGCCAATATGAAGAAGACGAGAGGGATACGGGTTTTGGGGTGGGGGTTGGATTATGTAATTTACAATTTCTACATTTGACCCTTGAAGTTTAGTATATTATTTAGTTTGGTTTTTAAGTTTATAACCTAGTTTAATTACTTACAAAACGAACCCTAAACTTATATAAAACTTGACGGAATAGTTAAAAATAGTTAATGGTGTTAACCTGAATTTGCGGGTTGTCACACCTTGGATACAACTTCAACCTCCTAAGATCTAATGGCCTCGGTACAATCAGATTTAATTTCCTCCGTATCTCCGGATTTGACCACTTTTGTGTCAAATTCTTTAATAACTTCAGTATCACCCGATGCAATCACTTCAGTAGAATCGGTATGAACTGATTTATTTTCCTCTATTTCCATCACCTCTGTGTTTTTTTATACGATTAGAGACACACGCACTGAAGATATAACTTCATTGTCATTGGCAATTTCTAAAACATTCGCCTCAGGCTCTTGATTCAGTTGAATCACAGTATTGGCAGCCTCTACAACATCCTCATCTAAAACACTTGTATCAAAATACAAATTATCGTCATGCTCTTCTTCTAAATTTTCTTGAATATAATTCACATCCTGATCCACATCCACATTTTGATTCTCTCCATTATCAGAATTAACATCTTCAATCACATTCTCCTCCTCAGTTGATGACACTTATTCGTATTCACTTACTGGTTCAGGTTGAACAAGGTCATTTGGATCTAATGGCTCGTCCTCAATGAGATGATATTGTGATATATTAGCATCCACATTGTCATATATTACTCACATCCACTATATACCTAAACAATGGCACATTTCGAGATTGAGTAATCATGGACAGTCTCTGGTAGACTTCCTCAGTCATGTGCTCTAACTCCAGTCTTTCAGTCTCTAAACCATAGGCCACAATATCTGGATACTCCTCGTTGATGGTCATTTGCAAGAACCTTGGATACATCAAAAATTTTTGATAATATTGTAAACAAAACCATTTAGTATCCACTTCACCATATGTAACGGCTGATTCATCACCATAGCCACTATACGTGATGCTAACTCATAAGAGAATGAGTTAAATCAAGCACTTCTCTTCGATAAATAGTGATATAAGACATAGCAGAGCAGTTTCCAATGATCACACACTCTTCCTCTAAATATTGTTTCCTTGGAAACTCTGTCGGATGACCCATGGATACACATACCTCCTTGCATACATTTAGTGGTAACACATCTGGATCAATCAATTCATTTCCACCCAATCTTAAAGCAATTCTGATAGATTGTTCAGAAACCTCTATCATTCTATCTAATGAGATGAATCCTCTCAGCACTTCTTTTCCTTCCTCATCATGCTCAACAGATGTTGTCCTTCAAAATCTTCTGATGAGATTTTTGTAGATAATTGGCTTGTAACACATGGCATACACATACTTTGTCCTCAATAAGAGTCTTATCATGTTCTCGTATCTAGCAGATTCAATGCAATCTTCATCTAGAAAAGCAGCAACATTCTGCTTTAATTCTAACTTCATATCAGCCATTATCTGCACAGACAAGACAAGTGTGTAAGATATTTGTTCTTTTAAGTATTTTGAAAATTTTAAATTTAAGTTTTTGACTGATTTGATGACATGGAGATGATTAAATGAATGATTTGATGAGTTCGATTAAGTTTTGCAAGTTTATATAAGCATATGAATGGTTGATTTCATAGATTTTAAGTCTGATTAGAGTTTTAGTCGTAAAGCCCTTAATCAATTGTTCAACACATTATAGTTAAAATTAGTCGATTTTGATGTCGGATCTGATTTTAGAAAATGTTTTTATCTTAGAAACGATCTATCAAAGATTCAGAATCGTTCTAGATCAAAAATCGTGAAAATGGGTTCAAAGAAGATGAAACGGCAGTGAATTTTGTTTCAGACGAAAGAATGGTTGAAAAGTGACAAGTGTTAGGGCTTTATATCAAACAGATAAGATTGTGGCCGTTTGGACACTGTGTCCATTTGGGCAAATTTTAACTTGTCCGTTTGGACACTGTTTTTTCGTATGGGCAAGTACTTAACCGAAATATTATAATTTCCATGTATAGACCTTGCATTGTCTGTTTGGGCACTGTATGAGGATTTCAATATGGACATAAAGTTAGAATTATAACAGATTTGTGTAAGTATGAACATTTTTTGTCCGTTTTATGATTTCATGAAAAATCCTTAGATTGTATCTAACATATCAGTCGTATGAGGACTGTTTGTCCGTATGAGATCATAAATCGTCTAACACTTAGACAATTTCATCAATTATGAAACGGACCACCTTCACTGATTTCACTGTTTGTCCCTATGATGAAGACAAACATTTACACTTATGCAATTTCCACTATGATCAATGTTGTCCGTTTGAGCTTGATAATCTTCAACCCTTAAAATAGATTATCAAGACACAGACATATTCACTGTTTGTTCGTATGAACATTGCTTGTCCATATTGAGAAGAAATATATCTAACTTGGATAAATTTGAGTTGTTTTGCTCAAATACTTATGTTGACCATTGACTTTTCCAATAGTGATGTGACATAAATTTTAAATCCAATGCTTGATTTGATACCTGACATTATTCATTCTAAGCATGTTAGAATCAATAAATGCTTATCATTTTTCAATTTAATTTATTCATGAATTACATGAAACTTATATCAAATGATAAATTGTCACATTTTTCACATTTTTGACCAATTGAAGGCATAACAAATGTATCTCATATTGGTAAGCACGAAACCTTTCCAAATATTATTTTCAAAAACATTTTTAGCACATTTTCAGCACTTATGCTAGATCTATCATGCATAATCCAATACATTCATTCACATACTTTAATTTTTTCAATAATTTTCAAGACATTCGATTGTTTATCTTGATTTTGATATTTTCTTGAAATTTCTCCCCCTAAACTTATGATTTTCTAAGACATTTATAAGTTTTCAAGAGAGTAAGAAAATCATTAATGATTCCACATGCCTGCACACCTAATACACACAGAAAAGGAAACATACTAATAATGTAATGCATAGAATCTTTTGAGAATGTAGTGAGATCATACTAGAATTTTATCCGATGCATGTTTTTAAGAGTTTGAAATAGACATTTGATTTGTGATGTAATTGAGTGATGAAATGTTGAACAAATCAATTAGCTCGATGTGACACACTTACTTTTTTTATTCTGGATGATGAATTAGGTTAATTAGGAATGAAATTTGAATGACCCACTCTTAGAACAATAGTAAGTTCTACAAATCATCTAAACTACCTATGAGCACTCTAACAAACCTGGTCATTTACAATATAATCTGTAGAGATTTTTTGGCTTAAAGTGATCCAAATCAATTAGCTCGATGTGACACACTTACTTTTTCTATTCTGGATGATCAATTAGGTTAATTAGGAATGAAATTTGAATGACCCACTCTTAGAACAATAGTAAGTTCTACAAATCATCTAAACTACCTATGAGCACTCGAACAAACCTGGTCATTTACAATATAATCCGTGGAGATTTTTGGGCTTAGAGTGATCCATTTCTGGACAGTCTTATGGAGGTGTTCCCCTTGGGAATCTTCTTTTATTATTCCGCTTTGGAATTTTTGATTTGGTGACGTTCCACATTTGGGAATCTTTTCTGTTCCTCATTGGGAATCTTTTGTACATCTTGAGGTGTTTATAACAAAGGAGACCTCATGTGAAACTTTAGGTCTGTGGGCACCACAACAAAGAAGTTCACAGATGTTTTTGCTCAACACGTATTTTATTGTGTCATTACCTGGTATGTGTAAGTGATGTCACAAGAAATCTATTTGACCGTAAAGACTTTAGACATGCACTTAGATAATATCATTTGAAGTTAGTTAAATCATCTTAGAATGTACTTGTTTAGTATAATTGTCTGAGCTGTCTCGCACATCAATTATCACGTATCCGTCTTTATTATTGAAAATGATGTGAAAGATAAATCTAGTTTTTCTATCATTTCTCACTTTTGTGCAACTCTGATTCATTTATTCTTTTTTTTATTTTTGATGATGATGCAAACACACATGCAGTACAATATATATAAGTAAGGCACACAAATCACAGAAAGATTTTGCTTATTCTATTTTGACTTATGTAATTTTTTTTATTATTAAAAGACATGAATTAATCATGATTGATTAAACCAATAGATTGAACTAAAAATTCAAACGGACCTGGCAGGAAAGATTTGGTAAAAAATCTGCCAATTGATTATCGTTGTGAATTTTTATCAATATGATTAAACCATTTTCACAATTGTCTCGAAGAAAAGGATATCGAATTTCGATGTGTTTGGTTTTTGAATGTTGAACCGGATTAGCAGTGATGACCATAGCAGCAGTATTGTCTATGTAAATAGGTGGTTTCAGAAAATTGAAACCGTAGTCTAAGAGCTGATTTTGCAACCACAGAACTTGTGAACATCCTGCTGAAACTACAATGTACTTAGCTTCTGTTGTTGATACCGATACATTTGTTTGTTTCTTGCATTGCCATGAAACAAGACGTGATCCTAAAAAATGACAACCTCCAGTTGTTGATTTACGATCTAGAGCACATCCACTGTAGTCACTGTCAAAATAACCATGTAGCTCAAAATTTCCTTCGTATGGATACCAAAGACCAAAAGCTGGTTTTCCCTTTAGATAACAAAAAATTCGTTTCACTACGACTAAATGAGATTCTCTAGGATCTGCTTGATATCAAGCACAAACACACACAGTGTACACGATATTTGGCCTTGAAGCAGTTAGATACATTAATGAGCCAATCATTGAACGGTATAGAGTTTGATCCACAGATTTTCCTTTAGGATCTGGCTCGATTTTTGAATTCCATCATATGGGGTCTGATTGTTTGACAATCTTGCATTGTGAATTTCTTGAGTTGTCAACAAACTTCTCTTGATTGAAAAAGATGCCATCATCAAATTATTTGACTTGAAGACCAAGAAAGAAGTTTATCTCACCCATAGAAGTCATCTGAAATTGTGCTTTCATAATATCTTCAAATTCTTTGCACATGCTCGGACTTGTTGAACCGAAGATAATGTCATCAACATACACTTGTACACATAATAAGTCATTTTTCTCCTTTTTGATGAACAACGTGGGATCAATATGACCTCTAGTGTAACCATGATTAGTGAGATGTTTAGACAATGTCTCGTACCATATCCTTGGAGCTTGATGAAGACCATAAAGAGCTTTGTTCAGTTTATACACATGATGTGGAAATTCTGGATCTTCGGAACCCGGAGGTTGTTTCACAAACAAATCATTTGTAATTTAACCATACAAGAATGCTCTTTTGACATCCATCTGATACACTTTAAACTTCAAGAAAGACGCATAAGCTAGAAAAACGTGTATTGCTTCTAATCGTGCGACAGGAGTAAACACTTCTTCATAGTCAATACCCTCTTCCTGAGTGTATTCTTGAGCGACGAGTAGAACTTTTTTTCTGATAACAATTCCTCTTTCATCTGGTTTGTTATTGAATAGCCACTTAGTTCCAATTGCCAATTCTCCTTCAGGTAATGCGACCAATTTCCATACTTCCTGCTTTCCAAATTGTAACAGTTCTACCTGCATAGCCTCAAGCTAACTGTTATCTTTCAATGCTTCCACGACATTCTTTGGAACCACTAGAGATAAGAAACATGAATACAAACACACATTAGCTTGAGATTGACTACGTGTTGTGTGTTCGTCCAAAGATGATGTATGCGGTTGATCGTGTAGGAATTTCATTACTTTGAATATTCACTTCCAGATTCAAATGATTCAGTTGTGGTTGATCGTTTAGCAGAGAAGATGTATGCGGTTGAAAGTTTGGAACTTGAGATGGTGAGTTTATGAAGTAATCCAGACTATCATCAATTATTTCACTGTTAGAATCCGATGAAGAATCAGACTGAATAATCTTAGAACCATCATTAGGAGATTGATTTGTTGCTTCTGGAACTTGGATTTGATTCTGATTTTCGGGAACTGGCGTTTGAACTTGTTGTTGATCTTGATCCTTGTTGACTTCTTCAAATGATAAAAATGGATAAAACTGATTTGAATCGTCAGAGTCATCATCTGAATCGTCACTAAATGATCCTAGATCTCCAGCTTGATTTGTCTTTGAACCTACATTACTAAGCAAATTAGAATCTAATGAATATGATATAGAGTCAAGATCAAATAACCACTCAGGACCTTGTGCAACAGATGAAAATGAGTGTTCAAGAAAGTTAACATTAGATGTTTCAATCATAGTGTTAGTTTTTGAGTTGTAAACTCGAAAAGCTTTCGAAAGTGATGAGAATCCAAGAAAAAATCCATTGTCTGTTTTTGCATCAAATTTTCCTAAATAATCACTTGAATTTAAAATCGACGGACATCCTAATAATTTTAAAAATTCAATATGCGGTTTTCGACCAAAAATTCACTCTTAAGGAGTTTTGTTTTTGTTAGATACAAGCATAGTTCTATTTTGGACAAAACACGCCGTGGAAATAGCTTCATCCCAAAAAGTAATTGGGAGTTTTGCGTCGGCAAGCATTGATCTGGCAGCTTCGATTAATGTGCGATTTTTCCTTTCGGCTACTCAGTTCTGCTCTGGAGTTCTTGGTGCACCGAATTGCCTTGAAATGCCTTTGTCTGCATAAGATGAGTCAACATTAGTATTCTTAAACTCATTCCATTATCACTTCTGATAATTTTGACTTTGCAATCCAATTTATTTTCAATTCGAATGATAAACTCTTTTAAGATTTTACCGGTTTCAGATTTAGAATGAAGAAAGAAAACCCCAAGTAAATCTTGTAAAATCATTAATGATGACAAGACACTAAGATTTCTTCCCAACACTTTGCACATTTTCGGACCAAACAAATCCATATGCAACATTTGTAAAGGTTTGAAATTTGAGTTTATCAACTTGGACTTGTAAGTTGCTCGACGTTGTTTTCCCTTAAAACATGCTGAGCAATAATCAGTAGTAGTGAATGTCATGTGCGAGCTTGTTTATGTTTCTGAAATTTGTATGCCTGAGACGCCTATGCCAAAGTTGGCTTTCATCATTTGTTGCTTTTGCAATTAGACACGTTGTTTAAACATTTTGATCAACTTGAGACATGTCGAGCTTGTACACATCTCGATCTCGATTTGCTTTGACAACGACCCAATCTTCACTAAACTGAAATCTTGGTTTTAAGATATAACAGTGAGAGTCATCAAACAAAATTAAAAATGGATTTATCACAGATTGTGAAACACTTAGTAAAATAAAGTTCAACTAGGCACAGTAGTTAACTTTATCAAAACTAATTATTCCAGTTGTTACAGTTCCTTCGCTTGTGATTTTTCCACCTGCATCTCCTCCAAATGCTACATGAGTTCCATCTTTTCCTTTGAAATCTTTCAGCAAGGCTTGATTGCCTGTCATATGCCTGCTACACCCACTATCAACATACCATGTGTTAATAGGTCTTCTTGGGCGTACCTGCATTTATGAACACAATTAGTTTGAGAGATCAACCTAAGCCGAAATCGTCTTGGGCTTGCCATTCTTGTTAATAATTGTAAATTGTTAGTAATGCAATTTAATGATATCACATTGTTTATTTCTTAAAGCATGGTATCGTTTTTCCAATTCAGAATCCAGATTGTTACTAGATATCTTTTTGCCTGGTTTATGCAACCTGACTGATCTTGAAGTTAAACGATCATTGTGATAATACTTGTTCGGTATTTCACATGAATCATTATCAACAGATTTGTTCTTTCTGAAAATTCTCGATCCAAATGACAGTATAACTTGTGAGTTTCGAATACCAACTTGTTGATTTCTTTGAAATTGACCGTATTGTGGAGAGGTGTTTCGGAAATAACATTATGAACTTATGATTTCTTTCTTCACATATTGCACAATATTTGTTAAAATAACAATCTACAGTTGAATGATTCCTCATGTCACAAATATGACAATACTTGTTAAAGAAACATTCTTTTGTTCGATGATTGTACATGTCACAAATATCACAGTATTTCTGATGTGCCTTGAACAACTCGCGTTTAACCCTTGATTTTGATTCAAATTTAGGAGTTGATCTTGATTTACTTTTAGGGGATTTTTGGCTAGCGTGTTGCTTTGTTGATTGATGTTTGATCATGGTTTTTGATTTGGATAAATTTGGATAAACCCTCATTGGTTCAACTTTTTATGTACAGCGGAAGACTTTGATCTCAAACCTGCTTTTGGACCAGAGATTGGTTTGACCTTTGAGTTATATTGGTTATATTCGAATTTGTTCATATCAAATTTACCAGTTGAAACAAATTTAACAGGTTTTATAAACTTGTTGTTTTGTTTTTTATTATGTTTCGGTTTTGGTTATGACTTAGACATTCTTGTTGATTTCTTTGATGATGAGGACTTGACATCTTGCTTTGACTTTGAATTTCAGAGATGTCCTTTTGCTTCTTCTTGCCCTTCTGCCATTTGATGAATTCAGGATTGTTGAATCCATAACCTGATGACGAGTTATCACTTGTTGATCTTCTGACTTTGATTGTTCCTTCTTGCTCAGATTTTCTTCAACAATCACTTGTGATCCTTTTACAACGTACGCTTGCTTCATTCTGTTTCTTGAATGATAAGACTATCTTCACAGGATGACCATTTTGAATATTGGCTTTATCGGTTTCGACAAACACTTCAATTTCACTTTCATCAGCATGTATAAAACTGTTTGAATTTGAGTGTCCTCTTGATTGATGTTGCTTTGTAGCTTTGCATTCTCTTGAGAAATGACCATAACTATTACAGTTAAAGCATCTTGATTTTGATTTGTCAAATCCAATAGATTTGTTTGCACTGGCTTTGTCACACCCCCAAAATTTACTAACACAGTTTTACCGTTAGGAGTGTGATACACCAGGATCCGATCATTAGTTACACCAAACGACGTATATGATTTTGAAAAGTAACGTATTGTATCAAGTAATAAAAATTAAAATAAAAGTTTTACATTAAATGCGGAAGCGTAAATAGTAAATTAGAATCTTTTTGGTAAAAGTGATTTATAATATTTGAATTTACAAATGCAAATATAAAATGTTAAGTTCTTAAATCAATGCGACCAATGAATGAATGCCCTATCTGTGAGTGTGATCTTGACAACCTGAGATAAACATGCTAAAGTGTGTCAACATAAAGTTGGTGAGTTCACAGGTTTACAAAACTAGAAAATAAGTTCAAAAAGAAAATTCAATAATTCCCTTAGTATATCAAGTAGTTTGCTAGACTACTATGCATGCTACACTAGTGTACGAAAGTGTTTACAACCGAAACTGACAGCAATGTAAAGAAATGAACACCTCAAGCCAATGTCTCCCAGACATTGTAAAAGATAGGGCAATTAAACACTCGTTCGACCTCTAGTCGTGCTGGCGCGACCAGCCCGGATGGGGTTTGTCAAACCCAGTAGTTCTACTCATAATTTCCTCGCTTTGCAATATAATTAACGGTCAAAACGTAAGGCAAAAGTACTGACACTAGGTACGCATGTGATCATACTAAGAAGCAAGATTGTAAAAGAAGTAATTTACAACATGTTATCTCCCCCAAAAATAGTAAGTAAAAGTAAAAGGGGCCGTGAAACTCACCTTAGGTTTGCGCAGTTACGAATAATTAATCAAGTAATAAGCATAGGTAGTCCCTTTACCTGTATATAATTTTTAACTGGTTATAACTGGTTTTTTTAAAAGGGAACTTGTTTAGTTTTCTCGTTTTCGACTCGGTTTTATACCCATAAATCCCATGCACAAATACCCATGCGCACACATACATCATGTTAACATATAATAGATTTACGTGGAATCAATCATACATATATTAACATCTAACTATGAACACATTAACATCCGCATATACGCATCTATACATCGACATATACATTATCATTTCATTGTTACCAAATCATCATACCTTCATTATTACCATGTTCTCATCATTTTACTATTATCATAACATATAACATTTATATATGCCTATCATTATCCAAACACCACATTACCATTTTGTTAAATCACTTTAGGCATACTTGATATCATCTCAAGCCCATTCAACCTAACATACACATATTTTCATAGTCACACGAAATGCACATCAACACACAGTATCCAAAACCCAACATAAAATACTCATGATATATGTACATATCTGTATGTATCAATATCCATGTTATCATCCCATCAAAAAAACATCATCATAACTAATATGCTCCTACAGAATTATATAAAACTACTGCAAAACATAATCATCCTAGTTATTACCATCTAACAATGATCTTATTAGCATTTAACATTATCATCACAATAAACTCACAATCATGTACACATAAATCTACTTACACATATATATTTACTCACACACACTCACTCATGTGTATTAATTAACATACATACCTACACACCATGCCATAGATAACACCACATCATACACACACGTACACTTACACAACTCACGCACACACTCACAGTTTATTTAAACTCAAAAACACACACAAGCATGCATTTAAGTCGTGCAAATACACACACGCATACTCCCAATATGCATATAACATATAAACATATACGTTAATAACATATGTATATACATCGCTACGCTCACACATACATACGTACACGCTGAGACCGAACCAAACTCAATACGTACACCCAATTCAGCCTATACGTATATATTTATCACATACCCATCTAAACCGAGTTAAAACGAAACCAACCCGTAGCCCGAAAACAAAACCGTAACGAAAACGAATAAATGAAAACGAGTTAAAACATAACGAAACGAATCACGAAAGGAGAGGGAATGCTTCGCCGATGTGTCACGAAGGTTTTGGTGGTGCTCGTCGTCAACAGGAAGAGGACCGAAATGGTTGCCGGAATTATGGAGAATGTGATCGGAGTTGCGGCTGTGGTGACGGGTAGGGTTGCGAGGGTTGGGTTTAATTAATAGTTTCAAGGTTTACAATATTGCATACAAGTCCTTTTCATATATTAAAATTTTCTATTTAAACCTTCCATTTAGTTATACTGTTTATTTCACTCCTGAACATTATGACAACTACCTTTAATATTCGATCTTCGGACTCGTAACAAATGATAGAGCGGAAAAATCTGGATTTTACGTAAGTAATATTTTTTACTATTACTAACGTTCGAATGTCATGTGATAACTAATGCCCTTCAATGATCCTAATTAAATATTGTGCGTCTAAATGTTAAAGTAATTGTGTTTAAGCTAACGATGTTAGCCTGGAAATGTCAGGTGTCACATCATCCCCTTGTTGAAAGAATTTTTGTCTTGAAAATGTAGTAAAACCAATAGGGGTTTGAAGTTGTAAGGATGAAGAAGAAAAGAGAAGAAGAAAGGGAAGAAAAGAAATAAATAAATAAAAATTTCGGATTGTCACAGGCTTTAAAATTTCGGTTTACGTATGCATGCTTTTGAGTTCTATATGCGACCATCACCATTTGCCAATTGAGATTCATCTCTTCTACATCATTCGGATCCATCTCGAATAAATCCTGCAAAATAAACTCTAAGTTAGTAAGATGATTACCTTGATATGCTTGAAAACTTGCCATAAAAGTAGTAAAAGCAGTCTTTGTTTCATCATCCTGTAATAAAATGTTAATAACATCATTCACTTTGCATGAATTAACAGAGTTTTAAGTAGGATTCTCAGACTAATTTTGGTTTGACTTCACAGATTTAGTGGATTGAGATTGAGTAGTCTGTGACTTGGTTGCTGATTGTGTAGTTTGTGCATTTGAGTAAAGCGATTCAGCAAAGAAACCAGCTCCTACAAATAAATCTCCATCTTCACTCAATTCATCCTTTTGAACCACAAATGCATTATCACTTGTGTTTGTTGGCGAAGTCACAAATTTGTACTAAGATAATGATACAACATGACCATTGTTCCATGAACTTTCATCGATCTCTACAGATTTAATTTTGGTAATGAGCATGTTCATGTCCATAGGAAATTTCTCAGTATGTTTTAGTAATGTAACTGTGTGCTTCCAGCTTGATGGTAAAGCATTCAGTAATCGATCATTAAAATCCTTCAGATCATTCTTGATTCCAGCAGTTGACATTTCTTGAGTTAATTGCACGAAACTATTCATCATTTGATGTATAGATTCTCCTGAAATATTCTCAAATAATTCAAATTATCTCTTCAACTTTTGCTTCTTCAAAGATTGCAATTCTTCGCCTCCATCACAGATTACTTGAAGTGCCTTGTAAAGAGTATATCGTGTTTGATATTTTTCAAGACGGGTTAATACTTGAAGAGGTAAGCCTTTGCACATAAGTGAGTATGTTTTGATATCATTCTTTACTTTCTTCAAGTCTTCTCCTTCCAAATCATCTTCTGGATATGGTTCAGTTGACTCTTTAGTGTAAGCAACACCATTTGTATTTGGGATTGAGTAGGAATGAATTGACCTTTTTCTATAGATATCCATAGGTCGGAATCTATTGAGTTCAAATGAAGCTTTAAACGAATTGTCCAGTTTTTGAAATCTGGTCGATTTTTCAGCTTTGGAACACTCTTCTCAGAATCATCAAGTACCATGATGTTTGAATGAAATAAATATTTTTGGTGTTTTTAATTTTTGAAAGATGAACAAAATACGTGAATGAGGATAATTACTTAGAAAAATCTAATGAAACGGATGGAATTTGTATGAAACGGACAAAAACACTTAGAAAATTCTTAGTGAAATGAATGAAACAAAAAAGAAACTTGATAGTATTGTGAAACAGACAGAAAAGACTTAGAATAATTTTGAACTAGAAACGGATGAATAGTGGTCAAACGGACAGGACAGTACACGTATGAATCACTATTTTTCACTAAGTCCTAACTGATACGCTCAAACAATACTCAAACGGATGAACAGTTCTCAAACGGACAAATAGTTGTCATACGGATGAACACTTAGACAAATAAATTTTCCACAAATTTTCAGATCCAAAACGGAAGATTCATAGCCACTTCGATTTTTGATTTCATGATTTTTATGTTGTTTTTGATAAATTTTCTTCTGAATAGCTAAATAATGATTAGATCAATGATCCTTAATCACAATTTTCACCAATTCTCATCATAATTGTTGTTGATGAAGAGATTTTTCAGTTCGATGGTTTATGAACACTAAAAACTTTTAGATCTGATGATTTTCTCACTTTTTGCTTGACTTTCTTCTCAATTAAGCTTCGATCTGTGCATATGATGATAAAACACAGCTTCAATTCAATTGATCTATCAAAAACTTCGATCTAATGCAGATTTTCGATCAAACAGTGTTCGTTGTGATGAACACAGTTCAGATCTGAGCCAAAAGCTCTGGTACCAATTGATAGGGCAGGATTTAGATCTACAATCTGCAACAAAATGATATGATCAACACGAGATAATTCCACACAAAAAAGTTATGATTCGATATAAAACAAGCACAAAATACTCATAAATTCTCTTATATTGATCAAATAGTAGCGTTCACAATTGTGAAGGAAAAGCTCTCTTCTAAAGAGATACAAGCACTATTTATAGACCAATACAAACTAGCTAGAAACAATTACATAAAAAGTTCATAGACTATATACAAAAGACGAAATACAAAGATAATATAAAAATGTCAATCTATATGTTCTAATAGGGTTCGCTTCGAATAGACAGCTAAGCAACTCATTGATATTCGATTGATTCACCAGCCCACAAATAAAGAGAAGGAAACCAAATTTGCAACGACTCTTTCCTATCTTGTAGGAATTCATCTGCCAAACCACTTTGATGAAACACAATCAACACCCCTAAACCTCCAAGATACAGGAACTCAACTGTCATCTATCCCAAACGTGAATGTTAGTAAGTTACTATTTATATTTAAATAAATCTCAAAAATATATAAATTGTATTTTGGTAATGGGATTTTATAAATATTAGTAAGTTAGTTACTATCAAGTTAAAAAAAAGTCATTCAACGTCAAAAACAACGTGGATGTATAAAAACGCCAACTTTATAAACGTCACGTGTCAACAAGGTTAAGTTAGTTGGTTAAATATAAAAGTATAAATTAACTTTGGGTCAAAAATGAAAAGTTTGAAATATGAATTAAAATTTATAACTCAATTTAATTGCAATCCAAAGTTCAGGGACCAGAATTGTAATATTTAACCCAACCCCCCACCTACGCATTCTCCTTTTTTTTCCGGCCAAACCTCCGGCGAGCTGCCGGCAATCACACAAGACCATTTTTAAACGATTTTAATGCAATTAAACACTGTTACGATGTGTAGAATTAAGATTCGAACCCGTAGACACTCTTTAATCATCAAACAAACAAGCGATTTCATGATAAATCGGTTACAAAAATCATATCAAAACCCATTTATGCGTTTGTAATCAAAATTCAATCAACCAAAATCATTCATGCGTCGATTAGAAACGGTCCACAATGTTTAATTTGATTAATAACACCTAAATAAACATCATTTAAGTTTCTTTGATCCTAGAACAAAACCGGAAGTGTTTATGCGTTTCCAAGTACAATCAATTCAATTGAATCTCGGTAATACGCTCCTAATAGATTTCTCTAACTCCCTGATATCTCTATTGCAATCAAAACGCTGTCAATCATATCTCTCTTGTTCATCATGTTCACAAACCTGCATCATCTCAATAGATCATCAAATCCTTGATTTCATATACAAATGTTATAGGGCTTTCATTACTCTTAACCTGAAGAGTAATTCTAGAGATTGATTTAGATTTTAACGACCTCTAGCATCCCATTTGATTCTGCCACCGTCGTATTTATTCTTCGTCTTCTATGAATCAATTCGTCATCAATCATGTAAGTTAATTATGTTAAAACGCTTCTTATCATGTGGAATCAATAGCCCTTAATCAATTTTGCTTTTGTTGCTTCCATTCAAAGTAATTTAGGGATTTGTAGCTAGGGTTCTTGATTTGGAATTTGGGGTTATATTTAAAAGATATTAAAATCAATTATATTCTGAATTTGAACAAAAACACAAGCAGCGCGTCTGGAAAAAAGGGTGTTGGTTGTGACTACGTGGTCACGAGTTCGAATCCAGGCTTGCAATGTTTTTGTTGTTTTTCGTTTTAATCTCTTCCTCAATCATTTATACTAACTGATCAAATCTAATACTAATACTATACCATATAGATTGTAAAATTGCCAAAAAATCCTATAAAATATATAAAACCATGATTTTGTATAAACCAAATCTTAAAAATTTAAAATTTCCAACTACTTTTAAAATACTTTAAAAATATTACGAAATGTACTTTAATACTTCTAAATACATAAAGGTTTTATAAATAATATTGTATAAATATAGACTTTCGTATAAGACTTTTGAGTATTTTCAAAATGTTGTAAATGTTTTAAAGTATTTTCAGTGCATATAATTTATTCAAGATGCCAAATAATTAACTGGATAAATTTATTATTTGAGTTAATTATCATTTACAACACAATACTATTATTATGATCATTATAATAAAAACTATTTTATCTAGCGTTACTTTTATTTTTGACGTTACGTTTAAATCAACTAATATACTTCTAACCGGTTACCGAAAAACCCCCAAATCCCAATTGAAACCCTAGAGTCCCCAAAGTTCCTTAGATTCCTAATTCAAATTCTACCAACCTGTGCTTTATGTTTTGCAAAGTTAGGATTGTCATTTAATTAGGTGATTCTAATATTTGGACGATCATCGGTTCTATTTAGACAATTTACTATTTGTTTCGTGCCCGCGTTTCAAGGTTAGTAACCTCACTCCCATTTTTACTATTACATTTTGGGGCTGAAATATGTGTTATAGTTACTATACAATGTTTTCAATTTTTCTATTTCTTTTCCAAAAGAGATCATAAAATATGTTAATCTAGTTCGCGGCTTGATGCAATCTTATATGGTAGTTTAAAGTAGTTTATTACTATGTAATTTCCACCGGTACAATGTTAGCGCTATAGTGGTCTGACAAACCCACCTACAAGTATTTCAAAATAGGTGATTTAAACCTGACGAGTCTTTGGTTGATTCTATACAATGGTTACTAGTTACTATACTGTGATGCTTGTTGCTACGATGCTATGCCCCTTCGACGCTAAAACAATTTTTTACAACTTACACATCGAGACGGTTAAATGACGGTTAAATGACAGTTATCACTAATTGTAACATGAGTGGTTCATCATGACTTGTTGCTAAAGGTTACCCTGCGGGGTCTATGATTGTTGTTTTTATGTGTTTCTTTGGTCATGGTTGAGTAATATGATGAAATTGCTATACACATAAGCTTTCGCAGCATATTATGATGATCTCGGATTTTCTATACTATTATATATCAATTGTGGTTTACTCACTAGCTTTCATTAGCTAACTTTATTTTCACATATTTTAGGTGGTGCTTGATATTATTTTTGCTGCTATTGCCAAGATGTAGGATTGCCTTGGACCTAGCTAAATTAAATAAGACAAGTTCATTTACTGTTTCAGTTTTACTATTTTTGTCGTTTCCATTTAAGACTCGTGTTCAAAACTTATTGATCATTATTAGACTTAATAAATAATTACCATGTGCTTTGTTTACTATTGATATCCAATTTCTATGACAACCCGGTGTTTTCGCCGCCGGGTAGGGTGTCACATCAACTTCCGTAATCCCTACCACTTGAAAATCTCTTCTTAAATTTTCCAGAGCCTCTAGGTTCTTGGAAAAACCTATTAGATTATTTGATCCCCACTCCTCAAACGACTTAGTTGCGAAAGCCACCCATTTTGATGTAACAATACCACCATCCACCCCAGATCCCGCCCATAGCAAGCTACGTTTGCGCTAATCGTTCGATTCTCCAAGACAATGGTGTTAAGTCTCCCTTCTAGTTCCCGTACATCCACCATCCTGAAGAACCTAGCAAACACAAAAACAAACCCACCTTTAGTTTTCTTATCTGGAATTTACACATCTTTAACCTTCCCATGAGCTTGAAAAACCTCCCTTAACTGTAAGCTTGTGTAATCTTCTAGAAATCTAGCTATGAAAAAGGTGGAGATGGTTTTGTTTAAAGCCTTTTTCTGATGACGTCACCCTCCGTCCCATTTTTTTAAATACACTCAGGGTTTGGGGTTATAAGATGTTATATAGTCTCAATTATTGTCAAGATGAAATCCTATACCGAGTCTAATGAATTCGCAATTATCGAACGAGTCTTAATAACTCAATTTGAATAATTAAAATTTGATTTTATTTATTTAGGATGCTCAATAATCATTTTCGTGTAACCATAAGCTTTTAACACAAATACTATCCATTTTGCACCATGGAGCGCGTTAGCTCACATGTTTTTACAAACGTTCCCACAACTAAGTACATAAGCCACGGAACACAGATTGCATTAATCATTTTACGTTCACTAACGTTTATGTATTGACTCGTGTGTGTGACTCAGTAATTATCCAAATTATTGGGTCATGTGTTCATACAATAGCTGAGACTAATTAACCCCACTAAATGTAAACAAGTCTGTGTTAACAAAACTAACATCGTTAAGTTGACAAGGTTAACCTGAATATACCGGGTGTCACACCTTGCACCAACACACCATATATCACTCACATATATAATACTATAATGGTAAAGGTGAAAATATTTCTCCACCCACAACTCTCTCTCTCTCTCTCTCTCTCTCTCTCTCTCTCTCTCAATGCTTTGCTTATCATCAACTTTATCACTGCTTAGTTGAATTCAAGTACTGATTCTCCCGCCAAGGGTTATTACAAGGAGATTTCCCTTCCAGTGATACCTTAACTGGTGGTTGTTCGTTGTGAAGAGATCACATCTATTGCTTGGTAGGAATCGAGATCGGTCCTGTGAATACTTATTCATCACTATTACTTGTAGCATTTGGATTTATATTTATAGAAGTGTTACATGGATTTAAACATTATCTATGTCAAATACCTAAATGTACTCATGTGGTTCTAAAAGCATCAAGAAAGGTAAATCAATTTATGTTGAAAAAGAAGATCAGTTGATTGAAAAAAGAGTGAAAAAGCAAAGAATCTAGGATGGTACGTGGAAATGAAGCTGCTGAAGAACAAGACATATAGCTCTTAAATCTTGTTTGATTTAAAGTTATTATTATCAAACCAAACAATATCTTTTAAGTATGTGAAATGGCCAAATGGGTAACTGATATGTACATGTATAATAGTATAATACAATTGATTGGTCGATTTAGTATAAATCTTGAATCTATATACGGTTTGTTGTTAATGCAAGATATGAATCACCTTCCAAAATCTTTTTGTTACTCCAACACCATATCAGTTGAGTGCAAATGATTTCGATACTTTCAAATTTACTCTCAACTTCAGCAAATGCTGCCATATGAACTATCACTAAAACAAATTACAACAAAAGCATTTTATGAAAATAAAATCAACATCTGTATATACATTTATATTGACCCAATATCAAAACACTTACAGAAACCATCTTAAAAATTACCAATTTTTAACAAATAATTACTAACTAAACAAATAGAAAAATAAACTTATCGACAAAAGATTCTTAGCTTGCTCCATTCATGACCATGGCTAAATTGCCCATCCTATAGCCAAAATCCTTCTTAACAAATTCGCCTCGGCCGGTACCATATTGAGTATCAGGAATTGATACAAACCCAATACTTTTCATGTTAATTGCATTCAAATCCGGTGTCTTTTTAGTCGGAAACTCATTCGTGGTACGTTTGTAAGACCCGAACCATTTAGCTTGAACATACTCTCGTCGTCTCCATGGCGGCACCGGCATTTTCATCTGGCTCATTGACTTCTTTATGGCTCTGGACATAATCTTTACAATCTCTTTGAAATCTTCCACTTTGCATACCGAGATCTTAGGGAGAACCTCAAGCAACGAAGCGAAACCCTTAGTAGGCCGTGCTATCTCGAACTCTTCTAACAATGATACGATAATTATATAACGAGTCTGACCAACATTTACATCGATGTATTGATGATCGCCCGCAAGAAGCCTGCCTTTCTTTTCCCACTTTGATTTGCATAGCCCTACACATTTAACATTTGTTTATGTTAAATCACAAACTAAACATATAAACATTAACACACTATCCAACACCACTAATGTGTCATACAAACACTATGACTTCTTCTTTCTAACAAATTAAGGTTTTAAAATTGTTTTTGTCGAAAAAATTTTTGTTTTATAATAAGAAGTATAGGCAGGAAAAATGAGTGAAATATAATTAAGCGAGTCAAATCATTAAATATTATTATTTAACCCGCGTGTAACATATGTTTATAATGATAGAAACGACCGATGTGATGTGATGACGCATCCAATTTCTAAAATTCAATTTAACAAATAAAGATTGCGGAATAGTAGGTACCAGCATCAAGACCCTGATCACGAAGCCGAGCCATTAGTTTCCGCTTAAACCCTAAAGATTGCAGTGTCGAGTTATCTTTAACAACGTCCCTCGCTGCTTTTTCGACGTTATTTATCAAGTTTCTTCTCCGATGATCACCCTTTTCGACTCGAACCAATCTCTTCACCGATTCCTTCATCTCCTCCATATCATCCTCAACTCCATCCGAACAAAATTCATCATCAACATTCACGTCAAAATCTCCATTGCCGACGCCATTTCCGTTCTCTATGAACGAATTAACCAGATCTGACAAATCCATCATCGTCTCCGGCGAGTGTTCACTGCCGCTGCTATCACAATCCCTCACCTTTCCAGCCACCTGAAACGCCTCCTCCACTCTCCAAAACCTCCCCATGTCTAAACGATTCGATGAAATTTACTGATTTCGGGATTTATATAATAGATTTGCTTAAAGAATGATGGAAAAATGTTGACATGAGATAAAAGAGATTGTATTGACGGTTGATAGTGTGCACAGATGTTGACACTATGGTGTTATTTTTAGAGAATGAAGGTGAGAGAGATGATATATATACGTGTGTATGATGCAAATGAATATGCTCTATATATGCGTATTTGAATGAATGTGGACATTTTCTCAATTAGGTTCATTTAGATTTTGAATCGCATAATTTAGCGTACACATAATTCGTCATAATGGAATAAAACAATAAACAAATTTATCTTCGGCTAAACTTGTTCACGATTTGTTTTAAATTGAAATAGATTAATTTAAGTCGTGCTATGTAACGGTTGGGTTTTTCGTACATACTTTGTTAAACACATTGATAAAAAAAGATTTGTTTAAGAATACTCATGTGAGCATGAACAGTTATAATTAGTTTTGAAACAAAATTGTGTTAAAATCGTAACACAAGATTTGTTTAAAAAAAATTTTATTTAGTATGTCAATATTATACTCAATTTAAAGAAAAACTAAATGCTTGATTTTATGTTGTAGTTTTATAAAATATAATTTCATATAAAAAGTTATATATGCTTGTAAAATACTGAAGTATTTAATTGTAAGCAATTACAAACTTTATCCAAAAGTTTCATTTTTATACATTATCAAATATAAACCGACTCATGCATCACCTAGTAGAAGAGAGTTAAAAATGTAATTACTCTTAAATTTGTTAAATTCTACTAAATATTAGGGGATCAAAATTTAATTAGTGTTATTAAAATATATTATTATAGATATATACATAAATATTTTGAATATAAAATTAGTATTATAGAAAAAACTCTCATACAGTGACACATAAGCAGATAAGCCCTTAAACCATGTCACCTAAGCAAAATCATTTTTACTATATTATATACTAGTTTAGTGCCCGTACTACGTTCGGGAACACGGCATTCAAGTGATGCTTTTAAAGATATTCATGAATTTTCCAATCAGTTTTGAGACAACCGTGGTAAACCGAAACATATGATATACTTTTAAAATTAGACTTTTAGTATAGTAATATTATACTCAAATTTACTGCACCATAAAGTGCTCAGTTTTATGGTGTAGTTTATTTTAAAAAAATCGTATAAAAATGTTATGTATATTTATAAAACACCGAGGTCTTTAATTGTATGTTATTATTAACTTTATCCATAAGTTTCATTTTTAGACCCTATCAAATATAAACCGACTTATGTACACCCCTTGTAGTAGAGGGTTAAAAATATAAATACTCTTAAATTTTTCAGAATTCTTCAAAATATTAGGGGACCAAAAATGTAATTAGTTTTATTATAATATATTTTATATAAATATTCCCTATCAAATATAAACCGACTCATGTACACCCCTTGTAGTAGAGGGTTAAAAATATAAATACTCTTAAATTTTTCAGAATTCTCCAAAATATTAGGGGACCAAAAATGTAATTAGTTTTATTATAATATAATTTATATAAATATTTTAAATAAAAAAAACATTATTGTGAGATAAACTCTCATATGATGCCACATAAGCCAAAAGCTTTAAAATTGTGCCACATAAGCTTTTTATGTTTTGCTATATTATATAAGGAGGTGTAAGTTTAAATAAGAAGAACCAAATAATGCTAGAAGAAAAAAAACAACAATCTACCAATCATATTTTTTCTATCAATTAGGTATTTAAATTTAATAGAAAGGGTGTTATATTAATTTGTATAATTGAATTAAATTTTAATTTTAGTCGGATATAGTATTTTAGGTAAAGAGTGAATCACTCTTTTCAACTTTAATTACATAACTTTTATATATATTAATCATCAAATATATTAAAAATCGTTAACAAACATTATTTAGTTGAACAAGTAATAACTATTTTTTTGTTCAGATAAGTTCGATTAATTTGTTTTTTCAAAAAAGATCTTTAAATATATATTTACAAATCCTTTATATAATATAGGAAAACGTAAAAAGCTTATGTGGCATGATTTTAAAGCTTCTGGCTTATGTGGCATAATATGATAGTTTATCTCATAATAATGATTTTTTTAAAAATATGTATATAAAATATATTATAATAAAACTAATTACATTTTTAGTCCCCATTAAAGTATTATTAAAGTTAGAAAAACCCATTTTTGTGCATTGTTTTGCAATTTGTGATTTTTTAAATAGCTTAATCGCGTAGCGGTTAAATACCCGGTAATGAACGTTGGTGACTGCCTGATAAATTTTAACAGTCCAATAACTGATATAATGCTCGAGATAGCATCAAATAATATATTTTGGGTGTGTATAAGTGAAAACTTAATAAAAACTAAAAGCGATGTATTTTATCCGATGTTTTTCCGGTTATCGCGTGTGTTTCAGTTTTTGCCCGGTTTTACTACCAGTACACTACCCGGAATTCATTAAAATATTTATTAATATATTTTTACTATTTTAGGAGTAAAATAATAATATTGGAAGTATTATGACATATATGGGGTTAAAAGTTGACAAGACTTCAAAATTACAAGTGATATAAGTGTGTAGTGTTTTATATACAGTAGTAAAAATTGTAAAATTCCTTTATTTTTTTATATATGGCCGTCCACCCCCCCCCCCCCTTCCTATGCCTACATGGAATAAATGTTGGGCTTTGTGTTTCTTGGAAACTTGAACAAGATATTAACAAATCTATCTAAAATACTTCACCCACATTTGCACTCCACCACTTACCAACACTACACTCAAGCTCTCCCTCTCTCCTCTTTCCCTCTCTCCGAAACCGACCCCCTTCCCATCTCCTCTCCAAAATTTCGGCCACCAACTCTCCCACACTCTCCACACACTTCTCTTTCACTTCCTTGCAAAACCTTGTGTTTTTGGAGGTTCTTAAAGCAAGTAGGTGCAACCAAGGAGTGTTCCAAGGCCAAATCCATTCTTTTCATCTTATTCTAGTGTTCATAAAGGGTGTGAACATTTTCCATTTTGTTTTTATGATTTGAATGTGTTCAAGATTGTGTTCTTGAAGTGTTGTTCACCAAACCTTAAACCAAAAGATGAATGTTTTTTAAATGGAAATGGGTTTTCAAAATGGGTGTGTGTGTGTATTTGTGTCCGTATGTATGTATGTAAAAGTGTGTGTGTGTGTGTTTTTGATTTTTGTAAACAAGATTTCATAAGTGTTAAATGAATGGTTTTGAAAGTTTGACAAAGGAAATGAGAAGAAATGAACAAGTATATGTTATGTATGGTCATCAAAACATGATTTTTGGGTATGTATGTATGTAATCCGTATGTATATATGGGTATGTGTGTATTTACATGCTAGTGATATCATGTTAAAAGATGTGTTTTTGCATTGAAAATGTTTAGGTTAAAGAACATGAAAGTTGTTTTGTTGGAAATGAGGTAATATGAATAAGTGTAGGTTAGTTGTGATATTAAAATATGAATGTGCGTATGTATGTATGTGAAACCGTATGTATGTGTGTATATGTGTAGGTATGCTTGTTAGTTAAAAATGATGATAACTTGTTGTATGTTGTATTTAAAACAGTGTTGTAAAAATCGGTCTAGGCGGCCGATTAATCGGTAATCGGTGAATTACCTTGTCGATTTTCTAAAATCGGTCAATTAATCGGTAGGCGGTCTAGGCGGTCCTAGGCGGTGCTAATCGTAGTAATCGGTCAACTAAAGTCAAAGCTTTTTAATGGGTTTTAAACCTTCAGTTTATCGACCCGATCCATAACCCATTGGTTATAATCCTTAAATATATAACCTTAGGTGTTAATTTCACTTTTCACGATCAAAACTTAGAATTTTGATGTATTTTAAAGTATTACGTTCGCAATAGTGTGTGTTTGTGTGTGTATAAAACTGAAATTTACATATAAAAATTCAAAATCCATGAATGTGGAAGTATTATATTCATATCAGTGTGTATATATATGTATAAAAATGAAATTTACATATAAAAACACTAAACCGATTAATTACGATTAATCCCGATTAATCCCGATTCCTAGCTCCAAGGTATCTCACCGCCCGACTACCGCCTAGCGAATTCTACAACACTGATTTAAAATGGTTAGATCTTAACATGCAAATGTGTTTTAATGAAATTAAGATATTATTGTCACTAGATGATTATGTATACCATGAAAAAGTGTTAGGAATTACTTGCAAAATTATGGTCACATGGCATGAAGTTGGAAAATATTATTTTTATGCAAACTTGCTACATGTTTATTTAAGAAATTGCTAGACGTAAATATGATAAGTATTTTGTTATGATGATTATGATATGATAAAATACATGATTCCTTGAAAGTGAAAAATTATTTTAGATGAATGAAATATTGATGTAAGTAGTGGTATATGATACTTGAAGGTTTAAAAAGACATAAAATGTAATTTTTATACATTTTTGTAATGATTCAAAAACTATATTATATTCTGGAATAAATCATATTTTTAGAGATTTATAAACTTTATAAAATAAGTATTTTAAATGTCTTATAAGAAAGAAATGATTTAAACCTTACAAATAATGGTTTTTAGTACAAAAATACGCGTAAAACGCATCGGTTTTGCTTAAAAATGTAAAATATGTCAAAATTATATTTTTACAGATTACTAAGTGTATTTTTATGTAAAAATATTAGATTTAAAGTTTGGTACAAAAACTTAGAGTTTTAAACTCAAAAACAAGCAAACTATGTGCCCGGAAAAGCCGAAAACGACGATTTTCGACTCTAAAACGTAATATTTTTGTAAACTGATTTAGATCAGAAACTTTGGATATATTTTTAAGGTAACATACTGATATGAAATTATTTAAAATAATAATGACAAAAACACGAGTATTGGGTTGCTTTTCGTGACCCGAAACGTTTTCGGATTAATTCACTAGAAATTGACATGTTTAGCTAATATTGTGATTTGTATGGAAAATATATGAAATATGAGTTTTGTTATGTGACAATATGTTTGGATATATGTTTTCATATGATTAATAAGTTGCTTATGAAAACGTGGTTAAATATTCCGTTAAGTGTTAACCGTTATGTTGAAAAATGCATACTAGATAACTAGAGAAAAATGTATATATTTTTCTAAGTGTTATGAACTTTAACTATGACATGAGAATATTAAATTATATTTTCCTAAGTATATGAATAATATTGGATAAGTAAAAGTGTTTGTTTACTTAGAAAAGTTAAAGGACTAAATATGACTTTTATGTGTCATTACATGTGTGTTATGTGTGTTTATGTGATTAGTAGTATGAAAACTAATCAAAGTTATAACAAAAATAATAAGGCGTGTGTTATTATATATATAATTAATCAAGCCAAAGATCACCAAGGGGTCATTAAAATTAAGGGTTGCTTTTGTAAATGAAATGTTTTCACATAAGTCTAGTTAGGTTTTGGTGAACAACCTACACGGTTTTAGACTTGATATATGTGTGCATCTTTTGAACGGGTCCTTTGTGTATAGGATATTCTTAGGTGGTGTTATTGTTGGGCTTATATGTTCTAGCTTTTGGCGTATTCACTGTGAGTTTCTCGGCCCCTTTTTTTTAAATAATGTTTTATTTAACTGTTTTGGGGGAAAAACATGTATTTTGTTTATGATGTTTTGATACGAATTGGGAGACATGTGAGTTTCTCGGCCCCCTTTTTTTAAATAATGTTTTATTTAACTGTTTTGGGGGAAAAACATGTATTTTGTTTATGATGTTTTGATACGAATTGGGAGACATGTGAGTCTCTCGACCCCTTTTTAATAATGTTTTATTTAACTGTTTTGGGGGAAAAACATGTATTTTGTTTATGATGTTTTGATATGAATTGGGAGACATATTGTGTTTGACCAAAATAAAGGCATGGGTGTTTGTTGTGAAAGTGTACACATTACCCTCTCATAATCATTAATTTCTCTTGGAGAGAGAGATCACAGGTTATATTGATAGATCTATCGGGATTGGAATTCCGCCCCTCGTGATCAGTCGCTCTGATCGTGTTGACATGCGGGGGAATATAAATTGAATGTTGTGAGGGAACCTCATTTCTTGGTTTGATTATGAACTCATGACTTGATGATTCATTTGTCTTTGGGCCTTGCAAACCCTTGACGGTCGTGTTGATGTCTCAAAGCCAAGCATATCTATTGTGAATGAAAAATGACTTTACTTTGATTAAAACTCGAAAACTCACCAACTTTATGTTGACTCAGTTTTTACATGTTTTTCAGGTACTAAGTGATGGGCATGGGAATTTTTGGAAGGATAGTTTTTGGACTACAAACTCCACATTTGGTTTATGTGTTTTGGGACCGCTTTATTTAAAATTTAGTTTGGTTTTACTCAAACAATCTACGCTTTATTAAGACAACTAGTTTAGTGCCCGCGCTACGCTCGGGAACACAACATTCAAGTGATGCTTTTAAGGATATTCATGAACGTTCCAATAAGTTTTGAAACAAACCCGTGGTAAACCAAAACACGAAATATATTTTTAAAAATTAATTTTTTAGTATAGCAATATTATACTCAAATTAAAGAGAATAAAATGCTCAGTTTTATGGTGTAGTTTATTTTTTTTTTAAATCCATATAAAAAGTTATGTATATTTATGAAACACTGAGGCCTTTAATTGTATATTATTATTAATTTTATCCATAAGTTTCATTTACACACCCTATCAAATATAAACCGACTCATGTACACCTAGTAGAGGGTTAAAAGTATAAATACTTTTAAATTTTTCAGAATTCTCCAAAATATTAGGGGACCAAAAATGTAATTAGTTTTATTATAATATATTTTATATACATATTTTAAATAAAAAATCATTATTATGAGATAAACTCTCAAATGACGCCACATAATCCAGAAGCTTTAAAATGGTGTCACATAAGCTTTTTTGGTTTTGCTATATTATATAAAGATATCGTATTCTATTTTCGTAATGAAAAATTGTGGGATGTTGACGTATTAACATTAACGCATTTAATTATCTTTTAAATTAATGTGGATGTTTGCTTTAAAACTAATGGGTGCCAACTTCGCTCTAAGCACCAAATATTCGTGACTTCCGCTGCAACGATTTTTGGGGTGTGACACGAGAACTAGAGGTTGTTTGTGCACGATCCAACCATATGCAAATATATGTAAATTGAATTGATAGGCATGGAACACTAGTCGGGTTATTCGGGTTAACCCGAACCCGATATTTTTTCCAAAAACAAACCCGCAACCCGACCCTATTAACAATTGGGGTTATTCGGGTTAACCCAAATAACCCAATTAATACTTTTGACCCTGTTTAACCCGACCCTAATTAACTTATTCGGGTTTGGGTCGGGTCGGGTTAATCGGGTTCGTGTATTTTGAACACGGACTGGCTCTATAAAATAACACCACGTATATGAAAAGTTAACTAGTAAAAAACGTCATAACTTACCTGCAATAGAGTAAACATGAAGTCGAATGAAAATGTCATAACAATGATTAAAGACGTCAAAAACACGCAATACATGATCGGATGTTCGGAATTAATAAACGAAAACGTCAAAAACATTTATCGAATGTTCGTAATTAGTAAACGAAAACGTCAAAAACATTGATTGGATGTTCGTAATTAGTAAACAAAAATGTCAAAACAAACAAAAACATCATCGCTTTCAAAAACCATTGATGAATTATTATGGATAACAGATCGAGGGTGTCATTCGGATATTCGTAAAACACCAAACTCTAAAACGAAAACGTCAAAAACAAAAAAAACATCACTGTTTTCTGTATATTGTGGAGATTATAGGGATTTCCAAATCAACATGATAATGTGCAAATTATACATAATTCCCTTGTTGCATTTATTTACGTTTTCTGTCGTTTCGTACCGGTTTTATCGCGTTTTACATAAAACTGATGTTTTTATATTTCTTAGGTCCCATGTTGATAAAGAAATGGAAAGATCGCAGAAAATCGGATCCGTAGGCGAAAACGGGACGCGAAACGGAGCTACGAGCTGAAAATGGGACATGAAACAAAAAGTTTATATTAACTTAGGTAGGAGGCACTACCGCCACCTAATGGAGAGCACGTGGAGGTACCTCTAGTGGACTTAATCGTGATTTTTGAGTTTTCAACCCTTTTCACTATATAATCAAGTCACCGCTTAACCCTAGCCTCCATGGACGATTGAGAGACGAAATAAGGCTGGAAAAGGGTGTTTTGAAGGTTGAAGATCATCAAACGAAGCCAAAGAAGCGTACAGGATCAAGGATCATCATCTAACAATTTCGGGTTCCTTTATTCCTTTGCTTTTGATTTCTTCTATCATGTTTCTTGAACTAAAACTTGTGTTTCTTTTCATGATTATGATTGACTAAACCTTTTTAGAACTACCTAGGCGTGATGATGATTCGTTAACTTTGTTTTGAACTTATGTTGGATTAACTTTTGGTTTATGATTTATGTTTAATTAAAAGTTTGAATCTTTTTAATTGTTTGATGCATAATATATGTTTGCGTTGATGAAATTGGTATTTTTAATCCATCAGTTCTTGGTGATTGTCTATGTCACGTAATAGGATTTGTTTAGTCATTAACTTGCGTTGTGATTATTACAGTTGATTTGCAATAAAACCATAGGATTAATTATATTAGTTAATTCGGTAATAACATGTAGCTAACCTAGATATGCGTGAGGTGATAGGTTATTAATAAGTCTTGGTTGCTTGATTTGCTAGGTTTAGGTTTTTGTGAAAATTCCGGCTTAGTATTAATTACCAATCTTGCTTGTTAAATCGAATGATTTGGTTCAAATGGCTTTAAGGATTATATCGTGAGATAGGTCTTTAGTGTGGGTCAATTAAGCGTAATACGATTAGGTAACTGTGAGGAAGCTTAATCTCATAACCGGTATGTTAATAATTTGATAGTAACCCTTTAGGTTTCTTCTCAAAAAGGGTCGATGGTCTTAATTAGGGATGCTTTTAAGTGAATAGGTTTAGATCCCGGTTCCATAACCATCAGTCCAACGTGAGCGATAATTGAAGTTAACGATGATTCTAGCCTAGGTGGTTTGCCTTCATTATTCTGTTTTACATCCGTCTTTAATTTCGTCGGTTTCCATTTTAAGTAATTTACTATTTTTAGAAAGTTCCCATTTTTAGTAAGTTTCTATTTTTAGTAGTAAACCCTCCTTTTTAACAATCTTTCCATTTAAATCGTGTCTAGGTAATTGAGTCTTATTTAGTTAATTAAACGTAGTATATAGAGTATATGGGTCGACACCCGGACTTATGTACGCTATATTACATCTGACCGGTCCACTGCCGGTTGTGTGTGATTTAGTAGTTTGTCTAGGTTTTTATAAATATTAACACTAGGTGTTATTTGTTATTTATTTTTATATATATTTGCACACATCAAGTTTTTGGCGCCGTTGCCGGGGACTCTTGGTAATTGCGTTTAATTAACTTTTTGAGAACTTAATTGCTATACACATGCTATTTTGTTTTGTTTTGTCTGAGTCGTAGGGGTCTAGTTTTTATTGTCCTGTGATTTTAAGTCTAGTTAGTCTTTATGTTTTGTTTTGTTTTTGTGTTTGTGTTTAGCAAGTTCCAGTTTATCATTTTAATTTATTTGTTTCTTTTCTTTTGAGATGGATGTGATGCGTGGACCAATTTCTGAAGAAACTCTTACAAGAGAGATAGAGCTGATCAATCGATTATTTGCTACTCATTGGTTTGATATGACTAATGAGGAGAAGATGACACTCAGGATAGCTCAGATAAGGTATTTAGAGGAGTTAGAAAAGATTCAGAAGAGAAGAAAGGAGGTAGAAAAACTCAGGGATCAATTTGAGATGGTGCAGGATATGATTTTGAATCGCTGGAATGAGTTTACTCCAGATGATAAATCAAAACTCCTAGAAGTTTATGGATTCCTTATAGAGGAGATGGGAAAATATAAGATATTTCAACCAGTGGTACCTGAAGAGCCAGAAATCATGGAGAGATATGTGGTCAAAGATAATGAGGATTTACCACCTGCCGGAATCTATGATTTTTCCGTACGAGATGATTCGTCTAGTGATGATGAAGATGAGTGGGAATTCAGTTGTGAAGATATGGATCATGATCTGAGTCAGGTAAGTTTTCTGAACTCCAATATGAGTCTTTTAGTTTTAATATTCCTGCATTAGTTGACTTAATTAAGGATGAACTCGAGTCATCGGGTTCATTAAATCTTTCACACTTGTCTTGTGAGGATGAGATATCGCAGGAATCACACGTTCAGCCGGAGACTACAATGGACGTTTCAGTCCCACCTCCGGTTTGTCAGGTAGAAGTAGTAGAACGGAAAGGTCGTTCCGTTATTGATTATTCATTGAGTAAGGAGGAAATAGACGCATAGTTGAAGGAGTACATGCGGGTAAAGCTTGAGGAGTACAACCAGATGATGCAGGCAGAGGATGACCCGATTAGCCAAGACTTGGAAACAAAAATGGACGTTAAAGTCCCACCTCCAGGTAACTTAAATGTTATTTATTCTTTTGATAGTGATTCTGATGATGAACTAGATGAAGCAAAATGGCTAAGTATAGGGAATCTTTAGTTAGGAATGTAGTGCCTGAGGAAGAAGTTGAGTTAGGAGACTCCTTAGGCTGGATGTTTGATATAGGTGAGGATGAGTTAGAGGTTTGATTGTCTGAGGAGGATGAGTTCTTAAATCTAGAGTGTTGGTCCATAATGATCGTGATTTCAGTGCTATATTGACTTGTTTAACAACAAACACTCTTGACTTGAACAAACAAAGTGTATAATAACAACAAACCAAATAATGAGATAAAATCACACAACCGGAGGTATAAAAGCTACAAAGATGAGTGATATAAGTTCCTAGCACCTCCAGAGAACAATTACACAACACAATCAGTAAGATCAGGTTTTTGTTAAAGATGTGCAAAAGTTGTATTATCTTGAGGATAAGGTTACAATATATATCAGTCTTAGGTTCGCTGATAGATTCGCTGTAGCGAATCTATCTAGCGAACCACATAGGTTCGCTGGGCACAATCAGGTTCGCCCAGTCGACACCTAATCAAAAGCTAATCTGAGCTACGAGCGAATCTATAGATTCGCCCGTAGGTTCGCTAGAACTAACACAAACAAAAGTCATACAAATTACATACAAAATATATTACACCGACAAGCCGGTGAGTCCAACCTATACATATGTGACTATCAATACTCCCCCTAGGTTGGACCTCACCTGGGGAAGTTTTCTGTTTAAGCTCCGTCTCTGTTGGCTTCAAATATATTCAACGTATGCTCCTGCTCTATCTTCAATTCCGGCCAACGGATTAGTAACGTCTTCAGATCCGGCCTCATCTTCACTAAAAATCAGCATTGAATCCACAAACTCAGCATCAACGACATCGGTATCAGGCACATCCAGAACAATCGTTTCCGCCTGAATATCTGCAGTATGCTCCTCGCCAGTCACATCTAAATCTACAACCTCCACTGGTTTCTCGAACCTCTTCTCAATAGTTTGATCCAGCTGTCTAGATAAATCATCCATATCCAATTGCTGATCATCAGTCATCCTCAGTCTCTCATTCACCAACCTCAGTTCAGCACGAATTCCACGGGCTTTGTTTGCGACCTTCACAAACAGGTTCGCTTCAGTTCTAGTATCGTCTCCAGCCCCGTGCTTTATCCGGTATTCACATAAAACTCTCAGATCCTCGTCACAAAAAGAGAAAACCTCCATTGGGTCAAACAAGCGAATCTCTGGACGGTCTTCCCCTTTCAGTCTGATAACAGCTTCACCTGTACTATTATCATAAAACCATTTGAGGAAATCATTCAGTCTCGGTGGCTGTGTATCCGGAACCCTGACCCTTGTCATAACTTTTGGCGCTTCAATCTTCAAAACTATCTTTCCCTTCCACGATACCCAATGCTTATCCTTTTTCTGCCTCATCCTCCTCGGCTTCTGGTACCCAAAATCTACAAAGTTTGTCTTTGCAGCCTCCCTGATCGTTACCTCGAACGCACAAGCCCTGCCGCTATCTTCTTTACCAAGCAAAGGGAGTTCAGCCAACCTCCGCAAATCCCACCGAGGCAAGGTGGCGAAATGCTTCCTATTCTTGATATAACTGATGTCCCCACCCCTTCGTTTAACCATATAAGCGTCAACAGCAGAGTTGTATTTCCATGCGATCACCTGTCTATCTAGCTGGGAGGTGTTTGGTTCATCAATATTCTGAAATATGGGTACCTCTGGGACAACTTCTTCTTCTTTTCGGAACCACTCTGATTTGTCTAACTCAACGTGCTCAAACTGATAGCTAACCCCCTTTTCTTCAACCTTATACGTTTCCGGCTCATCATCTAAATCCTCCTCACTATCAGCATCTATATCAACCTCTGGTTCATCTATCAGACTGAAGTTTACGCTTGATCCACCAACTACCTCTGCTCCCTCAAACTCATCCAAATCAATACCCATATCTTCATCGAATGGCTCCTCAGCAGCTTTACCTTTTCCCTTTTCTTGATCTCCAAATACAACATCCATTAGCGGATACTTTGCAGCATCCGTTAAGGATTTCAGTTCAGCTTCAGTCATAGCAGGCTCTGTCTCATCTTTCTCTTTCAGGCTGTTTAGCTCCTTGAATATCCTAACTATCAGGCACTGCTGATCCTTCATCATCCTTCCCATTTCAAATATAACTGTTGACTTTTCGGCGTCCTGAGTCTCCAATGCCTCATGCTTACTCTTCAGTTCCACCAATTCTGACCTCAAACTTTCAATCTGACCCTTTAATTCACCAACTGATTCAGAAGATGTACCCGGAACATCATGCTTTGCCTTCTTTGATGCTTCAGTTGATGCATCAGACTTCCTCTTCGTCCGTTTTTCCCTATTTGCATCAACCTCAGCCTGTATCTCATCAACCTCTCGATCAAACGAATAATCTTTTTCTTTTGCGTACGCCTTCCTTTTCTTTATCTTCTTCTCAACCTCCTCAATATTCTCACCGCCCCGTTTCCTTTCAGATTCCATCAATCTCTGAATTTGTACCCATCTATCGGCCGGGTACATGTTCTCCCACAAAAACGAAGTCCTACCCACACAATCAGCCTTTACCGACTTGCAGTCTCGGAATATCCTCGGATGCATCTCCCATATCTTCAGGACATCGCCAACAACCGGCAGATTCGGCAATTTATCATTCAAAACCATCTGAATGAATCTCGGATACATCAACCATTTAGCGGCTTTAGTTGCATGAATGTTCTCTAGAATGTAGTTGTAGATGAGCTTTGCAAGATTGGCCTTTTGCCCCCGACAGAACAGCATCATTGCCCGAGCCCAGTCTAAGTTCAGCCCATCTGTGCCCCCTTTCCTATGATCCAAGCACATTATGAATACGTGTGCAATATACCTCCACTCTTGGATCAGATAGGACTTCACAAACTCCATCTTCTTTTCTCCAGGCATCGGACCCTCATAACCCGCAGTCCGGAATGCCCCATACACCTCCTCAGCAGTCATACTAATCTCTTCTCCGACATCCTCCTCTAGTCTCAGAATCCTGGCCAGATCGGCCTCAGTAAACTCCAGATCGAAACCGCTAACCTTGGCACATATACGAGATGGCTGTGTAGACATATTCATCACTGTAGTTCTCCAGAAGTCTCGAACATGCAGCTCGTATATGGTCGGTGAGTGAGAAATCGCGTGATGTATGTGAGACGACTTCAGCCATTTGATACAATCTCTATAGCCACCGGCTTTTTCGTGATTCTCGTCAAGCAAAGCACACATGTTGTGCTTTCTTTCGAAGAATAGTGTAGACATCGTGCCTGAAAAATAAACAGAGATTGATCAGAAACGAAGATTTTGAAAAACAGTTAATAGATTCGCTGGAAATTAGGTTCGCTTAAAGAGCGAACCTGAGATTTGGCACCAGAACCTATAGATTCGCTGACATGAAAAATCAGTCATTTGGTCGAGCGAATGTATAGGTTCGCTAGAAACAGCCGGGCGAATCTATGTTGATGCGCGGGCAGCATAACGACATATGTTCGCTCGAAGTTTTGAACTTTCGTTCAGATTCGCCAAACGAACACATAGGTTCGCTGGAAACCCTAGTTTTTGAAAAACGGCCAGAATCACATACAATACATCATTAACAAGCAAATAAGGCAACAATCAAGTAATATAAACATCAAACGAGGATTTATGAAGTAAATTCCTAACAACAAACACCAAATCAGTCATTTAATTTACACACAATCACAGATCGACAGATTTAAGGGTTTAACAGTGCGATTAAGGGTTTAAAACAGAGATTAAGATGAAGGCGATGACATACCAGACCAAATTAGGGGTGTTTAAGTGTGAAAAACCGGTTGAAAGTGAGAATCGAACGCACGTTAGTTGGATTTTGAAAAGCCTTGCTACAGTAGTGACAGCGAAATTGTGAAAAATTTCGCTGTCACCACATATATATACAGACACAGGTTCGCTGGCAGACAGACCAGCGAACTTTAGATTCACCCGTAGACCAAAAGTCAAGACAGCCTGCGGCGGCGGTGCAAAGAGGTTGCGGGCGAACCTGAGGTTCGGGCGAACCTGTAGGTTCGCTAGCAGGTTCGCTAGCACACAAATTAAAATGTTTTTGCTTTTTCTCAAATTTTAAATTCTTTGTAAATCCATGAAAACGTCCCACGATTTCAACGCTCCAAAAATAAACATATTATCCTAAAATTACTAAAAATAACAAGATAGAAATTAGAAAAAAAATAAAATAAAAAGAAGATAAAGACAGGAATATTAAACGCTAAAGAAGGATATATATATTTTTCATGATGTTTTGAGCAGAATCCGGAGAATCATTGATTGGCGGGATTGCAGATATGTTTGTCCATTTAAACCCATGCCTTAGTCCTTTCAACAAGAGATCAGCAGCTTCTTTTATCATGTTTTTGGTTTGATTGAAGAAGCTCAGACAACTCTGTCCCCACAGACATCTAGGTAAAAAGAACAAGTTCTGTCATCAGGGTATATCTGAGCAATACAATTGACTTTGCTTGAATTTCAAGGATCAAATTTTAAATATTGATCGATGCATTAGCTTCTTTTGACACTGTGCAATTTTTGCATCTTTTTGTGAGTGGAGCTTGTCAGCAATTGATTCTTTTGAACACAATGCGACTTATTATTTGGGAAACTCAAATAGTTCAGAGCTCCAGGTCTATACCGACGTATAACAGAGGAGATAAACATTTGAGCATGCTCGGAGAATCTTCAGGTCAATACTTCCGTATAGCAGAGAAGATTCACCAACTCCAGGTCAATACTTCCGTATAGCAGAGGAGTTAAGCACTTTGACTCAATACGTTCTGAGGAGTTAACAAGTAACTCACTCAGAGGCTTTTCCGAAGAGCATCACTAGCAGCTTTTTGCAAACTAGAAACTCGATTCGGGGATAGGGCGAGGGTGATTTGGGATGTTTAGGGAAATCAAGGCAAAGATTTGACGCTCTCAACCCATTTTTGACAGAACCCGTATCTTTGTGCAATCCAATCATGTCAAGGAGATAATCCTTGTTGTCGAGATCTTGAACGTTATGTTTGGCTGCACAATCACTGTTTACTTTGTTTTCGGGCTGAGCCTATCTGACATATCTCAAACGCAATACTTCTGACCTCCTTCAACGACTCTTCAACATCAATCAAAACGGAGATCCTGAAATAGCAAAATTTGAAAAACTATAAATAGTTAATCTTTAATATATCTCCCCCAAAATTTTTATATTAGCTATCTAATAATAAATTTTTGTTTTTCAGATTTTCTTAATGTATATATACAGAATAAAATAAAAATAGAAGGAAATAAAAGAAAATAAAGATAAGATAAAGGAGCGAAGAAATGAGTGACCCACTGAAATTTTCAAAGAAGAAAAAGAAAAAGTTATTTACATATTTACAAATTGATTCTCACAGAAAAGGTTTTCAAAAAGATATAAGTCCCAGCATGGAGATCAGTTCATAAAAACGTGGTTTGTCAAAAGTTTTTGTGAAAAGATCAGCTTTTTGCTTTCGAGTTTCAATAGGAATAATATCAATAAACCCCTTTTCCTGTGCATCCCTGATTGCATGAATTCTTGTTTCAATGTGCTTGGTGCGAGTGTGATGAATAGGATTCTTGGCAATTCCAACAGCAGCTTCATTATCACAAAAGAGTGGCGTATGAAGAAAGTTGATGCCATAATCCATCATCTGATGCTGAATCCAGAGCACTTGGCAACAGCAACTTGACGCAGCTATGTATTCTGCTTCTCCTGTGGACAGAGAGACGGTTGTTTGCTTCTTGCTTTGCCAGGAAACAAGACATTCTCCAAGGTATTGACATCCGCCAGTGACTGATTTTCTGTTAATCCTGCAACCAGCATGATCACTATCAGAAAAAGCATGTAAATCAAAGTTCCCACCTTTTGGGTACCAAAGTCCCAAACGAGAGGAACCCTTAAGGTAACGAAAAATGCGTTTAACAGCTTTCTCATGTGATTCTTTTGGATTGGCTTGGAAACGAGCACAGTAACACACAGCAAATGTAATATCTGGTCGGCTTGCAGTCAGATACGTGAGAGATCCGATCATCGAGCGGTACCGATGAGCATCCACAGGATTCCCATTATCATCGGAAGTAAGGCATGTTTGAGCGGTGAAAGGAATCAATTCAGGAGAAGAATCATCCATGCCAAACTTCGTGAGGATCTCTTTGATATATTTCTCTTGGTGGATAAGAATTCCATCAGGCTTTTGTTCCACTTGCAGCCCCAAGAAGAAACACATCTCCCCCATTATCGTCATTTCAAAGCGATCCATCATCACTTTTTCAAATTCTCTACATAGCCCTTCATTAGTCGAACCAAAAATGATATCATCAACATACACTTGAACGATCAGCAGCTCCCCATTCACCTCCTTCTTGAACAATGTCATATCTATAGTCCCACGAGAGAAACCTTTGCTGAGAAGATACTGTGTCAGAGTTTCATACCAGATACGTGGGGCTTGATGTAACCCATACAAGGATTTATAAAGCTTGTACACCTTTGAAGGAAAATCTGGATCCTCGAAACCCGGTGGTTGACATACGTAGATCTCCTCATCGATATCTCCATATAGAAATGCACATTTCACATCCATCTGATAAACTTTAAAGTTTTTGTTCGCAGCATGAGCAAGAAAGATTCTGATGGCTTCAAGGCGAGCGACTGGAGCAAAAACTTCAGTGTAGTCAATCCCCTCCTCTTGAGCAAATCCTTGAACAACCAGTCTCGCCTTGTTTCTGATTACAACACCGCGATCATCTGTCTTGTTTCGGAAAACCCATTTAGTGCCGATTGGACACTTATTAGGAGGAAGATCAACCAATTCCCAAACTTTAAGCTTCCTAAATTGCTGCAGTTCCATTTGCATGGCATCCACCCAACTTGGATCTTCAAGTGCTTGTTTATAATTCTTTGGAACAACTTGAGACAGAAAGGCAGCATAGAGACATTCATTAATCAAACCACTCTGACTCCGAGTTCGCACACCATCAGTAATTGATCCTATGATATAATCATGAGGATGGTTTTTCAAGGTTTTGAAGTCAGTGTTGAGGAGTAAAGGATTGGTTTCGGTTGAGGGTGTTTGATTAGATGGGTGTGAAGGTGTGTGTGATGTTGGAGGAATTGTATTAGTGGTAGATGATTGAATGGTAGTGGATGAGGATGGAATATCTGATGGAGAAGTTGGAACAGTTTGAGGTGGTGGAGGTGGTGGAATGTCAAATGAAGTGGGGGGTAGTTGTGTAGTTGAAGGTTGTGGTTGTGATTGTGTAGGTGGATGGTTGAAAATAGAAACTGATGTGTGTGGAATGATGTCGTCATCGTCAGAGTCAGGAAGATTAAATGATTTGAAAATAGTGGTGGAATCATAAAACCATGCTGGTTCACTGCCAATACTTGTTGTGTTTGACTCTTGCCAGTCAACATAGTAGGACTCTTGCACAATCCGCGTTCGCTTGTTGTAAACACGATACGCCTTTTGTGTGTTCGAGTATCCTACAAAGAAGCATTCATCCGAAACAGCACCAAACTTCGTCTTCTGATCTTGAGTATTCAAAAGAGTACAAGAACATCCAAAGGGGCGCAGAAAATCAATCAACGGCTTAATCCCTCGAAACAGCTGGTATGAAGTCTTCATCTTTTCTTTGACAATCAGTACCCTGTTCAGAACATAAGCTGCACAATTAACTGCCTCTGCCCAGAAAATAATTGGAAGCTTTGACTCAATCAGCAAAGTTCTAGCAGCCTCCACAAGGGTTCGATTCTTCCTTTCAGCAACACCATTTTGTTGTGGTGTTCGTGCGGCGCTAAACTGTCTGAGAATACCCCGTTGTTCACAGAAAGAGTTGAAGATATGGTTTCTGAATTCAGTTCCGTTATCGCTTCTGATGGCTTGAACCTTTCTCTTTCCAAGAACCTCGATTTGAGGAATCAGCTTCATCAACTCTTCAGCAGTCTCACTCTTGTATGCCATGAATCTCACCCAGGTGTACCTAGAGTAATCATCTGTGACAACCAAGCAATAAGATTTCTTAGCAATAGATTTGACACTTATTGGACCAAATAAATCAGTATGTAACAATTCGAGGGGTTCTGAGATAGTATTTGTAATTTTAAGTTTATGTGGCTTTTTGTGCTGTTTTCCTTTAGCACAAGCCATGCATTTCTCAACCACTGAAAAATCTTTGAGTGGTAAACCCCTAACCAAATTGTTCTTAACCAATTTGTTCAGAATTTTAAAATTAATGTGCCCCAAACGTCTATGCCACTGAAACGATTCAAAAGATGAAGCTTTAGATAGGAGACAGGTCACGGTGGAATTTGATTCCTTTGATCCCATATTCAGCATATATGTATCATTTCGTCTCGGAGCTCGCATGATCACCAACTCTTTAGGAATAGAAAACTCTGGCTTCAGGAACAAACATTCGTTTGGAAGGAACATTACTGGAATATTCTTATCACAGATTTGTGATACACTGAGAAGATTGAATGCCAGTTCAGGAACATAGTTGACGTCTTCCAAAGTAAGTGAACCATTTGAGACTTCTCCTTGACCGATCATCTTGCCACCTTTCTTGTCTCCGGCAAAAGCAACATATCCGCCATTGATGATCCGATAGTTAGTCAGTAGGTCCTTCAACCCTGTCATATGTCTGGAACATCCGCTGTCAATATGCCAATGACTATTTACAATGGCATTTGAATGTTCCTGACATTTATTAAAAAAATAAAAAATGGTTAGGCCTTCGAAATTGGCACCCAAGCTTTTGTGTACTTGGGTGGTGGAGCAGATGAAGAATTACAAAAGAAATTATTTACAAATGTGTTTAACCTTTTTCCAAAAGATTTTTGCTTTGAACTGTTTTGGATTAACTTAGGGCATTGCTTAACAGTATGACCAGTATTTCCACATTTAAAGCAATTAGACTTCAAACCCACTTTGAAAACTCTGTTAGCAGGAATTTTATCCATTTCAATTTCCTCATCACATTCAGACAGTTGAGAATTGCAGTCACTGTAAGAATCATAAGGTTCTTTTGACTTACCTGATGTGACCTTTACTTTTTCAGATTTAGATTTAGGTTTTGAAATTCTCACTGGTGTGAAAGATGGAATTTGCTGGGTGAAGAACTTTTGAAAACAGTTTGTTTTGGTTTGACTTTCAGAGACATGACCTGAAAGTTTGTCTTTGTCATTCTCACACGCATTTTCAATCAAAACATCATTCAACATATTAGGGTTTGAAGTAGTGCACCCTAAATTACTATTAAACATGGAATTGTCTGAATATAAAACATTACTACAAACAGAATTAATTAAACTAATGTCTTCAAAAGACTTCTTGGAATCAGAACTAGAGCAATCACTACTGCTAGAACAACCGAGCCCAGTACTCCCACCATAGGCGTAATCCTCTCTAACCTCTTTAAGATTTACTCCACTTAAACCTGCAATGGAACTGTTAGTATCATTCTGTATAATCTCTTGAATCAACTCATTTGAGGGATGATGAATAGGTGTTGGAGAGTAACAGAAGGTACTAGGTGGAGGATATGCATATGTTTCATTGTTGTTAAGACCCAAACCTGTCTTAACTCTGGCCCCCCGTTGTTTCTTGCAGAGTTCCTCCCTTTTCATACTAGATATTGTCCACTGCTGCAGTTTGTTTTTAAGTTTTCTTGCTTCAAATTCAGCAAGAGTAACTTGCTCAGTCAAGTAGTTTATTTCACAGTTCTTTTCCAAAAGAGTTCTTTTTAAATGTTCATTTTCTTTTAAAGCTTCTCTTAATTTGACAAAATATTTTGATTCACTTAATTTAAGCTCTTTGTTGGTTCTTTTTAATTCGTTTTCGTTTGACATTAACAATTTATTAGCTTTGTATATGCCAATTAAACGAATTTTGCAAGCAGATGAACACATATCTTCAATAACATCATAAGGAAGACCAATTACCAGTTTTTCGGCAGCAAGAGCACGATCACACTGGCAGTAGGGAGTGCTTCTTTTGAATTCATCAACAGCATCAAGCCTCGCCTTCTCAATCATTGCTTCCAAGTTGAGCTTTGACTCCTCCTCATTCTTCACTTCATTAACAGCAGCTTCACAAACCAATCCTGAGTGATTCAGATGCCCTTGAGCAATAGCATTTGATTGATCTTTGTCAACTTCCTCCACTTTCTCTTCCTCATCTTTACCATAAAATTCTTTGAAGGGATCAAAGCAATTTATATAGCTGTCATCAATCTCAACAATCTCAGCAACAAGGGCATGATTAATTTCCTCCTTGGTTTCTTCAATTTCTGTACTCCAATCAAAGTTGGTGAGCAGTGCAGTTTCATTCTTTGACTTCGCTTCCTCAAGCCTTTCTTGCTTTGGAACAGATCTTGGATTTCCAGAGTTTACTGGTTCAGTAACAATTGGTAAAGGACATTCCCTTTTGAAGTGACCCAATTGTTTGCAGTTATAACATCTCAGTTTTCCCTTGTCATACCCCAGCTTGCTATTCTGTCCCTGATTCCCAAAGTTTCTTCTACCTGTCCTTTCCATAAATCGTCTAGCACGAAGAGTAAGCATCGCCATTTGCCATTGGATGTCGGTTTCTTCCAGATCATCAGGATTCACCTGATACATATCTTCTACAGTCATCCCCTTTCCCTTTAACTCACCAGCAACAAGAGCTTCATAGCTATGAACAAACATTCCAAATAAAGCCATAGTGTCAGATGGAATCTGAGTGGTGACAGATGCATTTGAGCTTGAACCGGCATTTGTGGAAGCACCAACAGATTTAGCAGACACATGACTCGATGATCCTCCAGGTGCAGCACTGTAGATATAAGAGTTTGCAGCGGATGAAATAAGTGCAGCATTCTGAGAAGGAATATTTGGAACCATCATAGACTGATTGTATTCTCTTCTCTTCACATCAAGATCGAATGACTTCAGCTTGTTTATAACATCCATCAGCTTGTAGTCAGGAAAGTTTCTTTCTTGTTTCAACAGCTTGATTTGAAGACTCCACTGAGGAGGGAGAGAATCTAACAGTTTTGTGACTTGTTCATGATTGCCCAACTTATCATCATACTTCTTCAGATTACTTGATACAGATAGGAATCGATTTGTAATATCAGTCAAGTTCTCTTGCGAATACCCCACGAAAGAGTTGAACTCTTTTTCAGCTTGAGCTTTTCTATCCAGTTTCAGATCCTCATTACCATCATAGAACTCGCACAATGCATCATACAAGCTTTTTGCAGTTGTGTGTTCAGCAAACCTGTTGAAGATATCCTGATGCAAACATAGTATCAATGCCCCGAGTGCCTTTTTGTCACGATCAAGTAACTTGGTATCTGCTTCAGTAAAAGTACTTGGATCTGTGTTTATTGAAGTGACAGTTCCTTCAACTGTCGTTGGCACGTGCGGACCATTTACAATAGATTCACATTGGTTATAGTCCGTGTAGTAGAAAAAGGCTTTCAAACATCTTTTCCAGTCTTCAAAGTTTTCACCACTAACAAGCCTCGGTGGCCTGTTAGGTTGAACACTATCCAGATCATTCATATTCAGTGTTGATGAAGCCATAATTTTGAACAGATTATAGATTCGCTGAAGACAAATAGATTCGCTGGCTAGATTCGCTCAAAGAACACAGCAGATTCGCTGGTAGATTCGCTGAAGACAGATTCGCTAGACAAACAAAACAGATTCGCTGACAAGCAAGCACAGTTTCGCTCGCCTGATTTTGGCAGCAGTTTCGCTTGCACAATGAGCCAAACAAGTGAACTTTCGTTCAATGAAATGTCAGATTCGCTAGCCACAACACAAACCAACAGTACAAAAAATTTGAATTAGGTTCGCTGGATGAACACCTAGATTCGCTGGAAGAACAGATAGTTTCGCTGGGTTACGAACAAACCAGTAACAGTACGAAAACAACCCGGACAGCTTCAAAACTTGACCATTTGTAGACACGTTTGTTTTAAAAGCTTCCTATGACTAAATATGACAATACTTGAGCAAAATACAACACCAAAACACCAAAATCAGTCCAGAAAAGAATCAAATAGTGTTTTGACACAAAAACCCCAAAATCAACACAAAAATCACTTGAATCAAACAATCAAGAGCACTAAGGCTCTGATACCATATTGTTGGTCCATAATGATCGTGATTTCAGTGCTATATTGACTTGTTTAACAACAAACACTCTTGACTTGAACAAACAAAGTGTATAATAACAACAAACCAAATAATGAGATAAAATCACACAACCGGAGGTATAAAAGCTACAAAGATGAGTGATATAAGTTCCTAGCACCTCCAGAGAACAATTACACAACACAATCAGTAAGATCAGGTTTTTGTTAAAGATGTGCAAAAGTTGTATTATCTTGAGGATAAGGTTACAATATATATCAGTCTTAGGTTCGCTGATAGATTCGCTGTAGCGAATCTATCTAGCGAACCACATAGGTTCGCTGGGCACAATCAGGTTCGCCCAGTCGACACCTAATCAAAAGCTAATCTGAGATACGGGCGAATCTATAGATTCGCCCGTAGGTTCGCTAGATATAATACAAACAAAAGTCATACAAATTACATACAAAATATATAACACCGACAAGTCGGTGTGTCCAACCTGTACATGTGACTATCATAGAGTTAGATAGTTTACCCGATTATAGTGATTTAGGTATGATTGATACCGAGGGTGACTTAACTTACTTAGATAGCCTCCTAGAAAATGAACCAGTAGAGATGATCGACCCTACAACCTATGAAAAAATTAAGTGTGGGGATCATCAAGTAAGTGTGGTGATAGAAGAGGAACACCACAGCCAGCCCGTGAAACATTTAGAGGATGAAGCTATACCTAGTTTACCTAAGTCACGGGATAAGGCAAAGGAAAGTAAAAGGAAAGATCGGGGTCGGGGTAAGGATGAGTGTTTTTACAAACCTAGGAAGATAGAGCCCTTAAAAGTTAAGCATGATCAATTCTTTAGGTATATGCCATGGATCCGTTTCTTTCCAGGAAAGTTTAAATGTTGGTGGTCCGACCCGTTTAGAGCTTTAGAATCAATTGGCCAAATTTTTCTCAATTCTACTTGCAAGTTTTTAAGTGTTTATTTCGATCGGGTGGAATTGAATGGGTTGGATAGAGTTTAGATCAAAGAGAAACCTCCTGATTAAGTTTAAGTGTGGGGAGGCTTCCTATTGGTTTGTAGAGTTTGTATAAGTATTTTATCGAGTCAGTTTTATTTTTATTTTATTTTACTTTTGTCGAGTCAGTGTTATACTCGGGTATCTTGTGTTTGTTTTTGCAGGTTTAAATCATTCTCACCGTACTCAATTTCCATTCAGGTGAGTTTGTATTTGTGAAGATGAAGGAGGAGCTCGAGAGTGTCGGTGGAAGCTCGATCGCGACCAGAATGCTATACGATCGAAGCCGAAGATTGGAACGAAGACTTGGAGCATACGCGTTCTGCATATTACCAGCTAAGTCTTTTCCAATTTACCTATCTGTCTTTTTATTTCCGCATTTTTTATTTTTTATTTTTAGTTGTTTTCTATCTCTACATTAGGGACAATGTAAAACTTAAGTGTGAGGATGAGAAATAGTCATTTCTGAGTCTTGTTTGTCTGTTTTTGAGTGTTATAGTGTCTTAAAAAAATAAAAAAAAAATAAAAAAAATTGAAAAATGTCTTTGTTTAAGTTGTGCACTTTTAAATAGAAAATGATAGTAAACTGATTTTGGCTTTCAAATAAGTTGTGGTTTTTAAAACAAAGATGAATTCGGATAAACATTTGGTAACCCAACTAGCTGAGATGGTTTCCCTAAGTGTAGTAATTGAACCTTAATTGTCGTGAATCTCGTGGGTTGTCATCTTAAGAGAAATAGGAAGGCCTTAAACAAAATTATAATTAGGAACTAGTTTAGGCTTTAGAACTTAAATAGGTTAAGGGGTAATGCTATTTTGGGATTTATAGCACGCTTCTTGTGAAAGAAGTGGCGCTCCGCAAATCAATGTCCACAGGGTGTAGGCTGAAAGCGCTCAAAGTAGTTGCGAAATAAAAGAGCTCAAAGTAGCCGAATCTAAAAAAAATGAAAAATATAAGGCAAGTGATCCAAGACCTCATGTGCTCTACCTCCGGGATAGCGACTTGGATACGACACCCTTGGGTGAGGTGATCTTGTTTTATGTAAAAAAAGGAGAATAAACAGTCTATACCCATAAATTCCATCCATCCAAAATCCACCCTAATATGACACTAGTCTTTAAGTTAGTTAAGTTCTTTAGGTTATTCTGGTAGGAAAACCTTTGTGGTTTAATCCTGTCCCTCGTAAAGAAACAATTAATCGGGCCGACTTATTTTTTCCTTTATGTGAGACCATGTAGATAAATGATTTAATTAAATTTAAATTAAACATAAAGGGAAATCTAATTGGCTAGTGTTAGGGTGTTAAATTAAACGCACCGTTGTTTATCTGAATTCGGTTCATGTTTGGATTCTGTAATGAAGTTGAAGCCTTAATTAGTTGTGTTTCTATGTGCATGCTTTTTCAGGGACGAAAAAGGTTAAGTGGCTTTTTCAGGGACGAAAAAGGTTAAGTGTGAGACTATACAAAAAATAAACTTCAACCAAGAAGTGCTCCATGCATATTCATTGGCTATAGTCCTAAGTACAAAGGTTTTCGGTGTCTCGAACCAATATCGGGTCATATCTACACATCCCGACATGCAAAGTTTGATGAAGAAATCCTTCATTTTCACCAAAACTCGACATCAACCAATAACACAAACCTACCCATTACCAATTTTGAGGAACACATACCAACTCCTACCAATCCACAAACACCTTCACCACCAATACCAAAATTCCCCAACCCACCCAAACCAACCATACCTTTCTGTGATGACATGCCACCCCTTGTAGTGAACCACTCCACAATCCACTTCCCTTACCCTTATCCAGCACATATAACTCGCCCCCACCCAGCCCAACATCCACGGACCACTCACCCCTTAATCATCCAAGCCCACCAAACTCCCCACCGCCTGGCCAACAAAACTCTCTACCATCCGACCACTTCTATCAACCCACTCCACCTTCTGCATCATCCACAAACTCCACTAACAACCAACCCATTAACTCTCATCCTATGACAACTCGTGCAAAGGACGAGATCTTTAAACCCAAACACTTTGCTAATCTCTCTCAAACCACAACTCATCCTCTACATCACTCTTTATTCTCTTCCCACATTCCAAAAGGCATCAAAACCTCTCTCAAAAATCCCAAATGGATACAAGCAATGCATGTCGAACTAAAAGCTCTTCATGCCAATCAAACTTGGACCCTTGTTCCTCGACCTGCTAGCACCAACATCATTGGATCTAAATGGATTTATAGAATCAAATATAAATCTAATGGAGCTATTGATCGCTACAAAGCTCGTCTTGTGGCCCAAGGATTCAATCAACTACCGGGTCTAGACTTCTCTCAAACCTTTAGTCCGGTCGTCAAGTCTTCCACTATCCGGGTTGTTCTTAGTCTTACCACAATCAACAAATGGTCTCTTCGGCAATTAGATGTCAATAACGCCTTTCTCAATGGCCATCTAACGGAAACCATCTTTATGGAACAACCGCCGGGTTTTGAAGACTCAAACCAACCCAACTATGTGTGTAAGCTCAACCTTGCGCTTTATGGTTTAAAACAAGCACCACGTGCTTGGTTTCAATGCTTAAACTCCTTTCTTCACAACCGTGGTTTTCACAACAGTCGTGCCGACACATCTTTGTTCGTTTACAATCACCAAGGTATCTTAATTTATCTTCTTGTCTATGTTGATGACATCGTTATCACCGGAAATAATGAACACTTCATCAACCAATTCACATCATGTTTAAACAAAGAATTTAAAATTGAGGAGCTTGGCTCTCTAAATTTCTTTCTCGGACTCGAAGTCCATCACACAAACACGGGTCTATTTCTCAACCAATCTAAATATGCCCGTGACATTCTCACCCGAGCCGGATTACTTGACTCAAAACCAGTTGCCACTCCTCTCACCTCTAAAGATGTTTTCACCTCTCACGACAACCCATTCCATGATCCTACTCTCTATCGCTCTCTCGTGGGCGCTGTACAATATCTCACCATCACCCGTCCTGATTGTGACACCCTAAAATTTCAGATTAACTCCGTTAGCTAAATCCCGTTATTTCTATTAATGAAATTATACTCCACATTAAATTAATTTACTTAAACGTGATACTTGTTACACAAACAGTTACATGTGACGGCAATCCAAGGAGTTACTAAATCAGGTGAGTTAATACACGAATATTGGCGAATTAATAAAATAATTCCGAACAACGAAATAAATATAAATTTGGTGAATTTATATGTTATGTGACTGACATGTTTTCGGGAGCATGCAAGTGACAAGTCGGAACTCTAAACTCTAAACTCTAAATTCTTTCATTCTTGGACATATTTTAACCGTATCCACTTTTCGGGACGAAAATTCCTTCAACAAGGGGATGATGTGACAACCCGTAATTTCAGGTGAACACCATTAACCAATTTATATTAAATTCCGTTAAATTTAGGTTGTAATTGCTACCAAGTCTTTGTAAAGTCAGGGTCCGTTTTGTAATTAGATAAAGGTAATTTAACAATGTTGGAACCTAAATAAACATACCAACAAACACAAAGGGACCAAAGTGAAAATTTAAACTAATTAATCCAACCCAAGCCCACCCCCGTCGACATCTTCTACATATCGCACACACAACACAAACGTAAAAAAAAACCCTACGCGCCGCTGTTTCACTTTCCGTTTTCACTTCCGATCATCATCATCATCTCCGGCAACTGGTACCCCCTTTCATAGTCTCATTTCGGTCAGCGGGCGGCTATAAGTAGTCCCGAAACAGCAGCTGCAAAACCGCGTATCCGATCATCTTATTCGTGTTTTCCGTGGAGTTTCGCGCCATCATCAACGCCGTCGTTCACATCCCCGTTTTCGATCACCTTCTTCTTAGATCTCCGGTATGTTTCGCGACCCGTAAATATGGTTACGAATATCGATCTTCGGTGTATGTTCTTGTATGTATGATTGTTATGGTGTGTAATTAAGGGTATTGCATATATGAAGGAAAGCTAGTTCCATTAAAATGATGGTATGTGATGCGTATATATATATGTATGAAATGCAACAGCGTGTATGTATATATGTGTGAGAATGAGTGAGATTATGTATGCATGTGTGTAGTTATTAAAGCAGTAGCAATCGAATAATATATGTATATGTGTGTACGATCGATGTAGGTGGTGTATATATATATATATACATGTCACCGTGAATGTCCAGGTATGTATGTACGAGTAAAAACTAAACACCAACGAACACTAATGTATGCTTATGAATGTATATGAGTCGCAAAGTAAGTATGTTTGTATATGCTCGAAGATGGTGTACATTTCTTGCGTTATTTAGGATGGTATGATATATGCATGCGTTGGGTATGTGTGTATGTATGTTGTAGTATATGTATGTAATGAACGCATGAATTGGATTTTTAAACAAACAAACAACAATGGTAGATATATGCGTGTATATGTATGAGTATGCATTGAAGTGGGTGTGTTTGTATTCAGCAGCATGATTTTTTGTGTCATATGTGTATACGTGCAGTGTATAATTTCGTGCTAAACATCAGCCGTGGAACTCATGTATGTATTTGGATGTATCGTATGTATGAGTATGTGCTAGTGCAGTATGAATGTGGGTGGGAATATGCTACTGTATGCAAACAAACAAAACATGCATGATCATTGAGTAGAGAAGTATATACAAATATGTGTACATATAGAACGTCAAGGTGTATGGTGACATATGCGCATGTATAAATGTATGTATATATGCATGAGTTTACGTGACGGTATACATTACATATATATATTTATATATGTATATATAAACATAACCTACATGATTTCTCTATTTGTCTATAAAACGTAAGTTCGTGGTTATTAATTAGAGATGAACTAAATAAAGCAGGTCGTAGGACGATCTAGGTCCTTGTTGCATCTTTGTCGTTTAATTGCTGTGCGCTTCAAAGGTGAGTTCACTAAAACGCACTTTTACTATTCTACCCTTTTATGGGCTGAACACAGACGATTACTTTTACGGATTTACAAATTTTGTATGTCGCATGTCTGGATAGAGAAACTTTTATTTTGTTCATGAAAGACCTCATGGATACCTAGTTTATCGTTAGTATTTGTGAAATAGCGGGGATATTTTGAGTAGTACTACTGGGTTTGACAAACCCCACCCGGGCTAGTCGCGCTAGCACGACAGAAGGACCTTTAGAACGGGTGTTGAATGACCTAACATACTTACAGTGCATCCTGCTGGGATGTACGAACGGGCAAAATGCACTTAATGTGTACATACGTCAGCTTCGGTCAGATACATACGCCTCTAGGACATGTGCTGTAGACTAGCTACCTACAATGACATACTTAATTGATATTTCTGCTTGCAAACGAACTTACTTGATTTCCTACTTACTATGTGAACTCACCAACCGTCGTGTTGACACTTGTTAGCCTTTCACTTTTTCAGGTCATTGATGTACAACACACTTAGGACATGGCATGGAGTCACAGCTTTTCATTTAAACATTTTCTTGCATTAAAGACCATGTTTTGAGTTTAACAACTATTTAAACTGTGTTTCTCCTATTGGGTGCGTGTTTTCGCATTTAGTATCCACTTAAATATTTTGACATTTATTTCGATTACGCTTCCGCAAACTTTCAAACGTCAACTCTGTATTAAATTTCTAAATTAATGAGACACGTATGTTTTAAATTCATATAATGTCGTTTGGTGTAACTAATGACTGAGATCCTGGTTTGTCACACACTTAATGGTAAAACTCCGTTAGTGGATTTTGAGGGTGTGACACTTATCTCTCCTATGCCGTTAACCAAGCTAGCCAATTTCTTCAAAACCCCACAACCGATCACTTCCAACTAGTAAAGAGGATTCTTCGTTATGTTAAAGGCACCTTATCACATGGCTTAACTTTTGATCGTCCACCTGACACTACTTTACTAGGTTTTTCAGATGCAGATTGGGCTCGATGTATCGACACACGAAGATCCACATACGGCTATTGTATCTACTTAGGAGGAAACTTAGTCTCTTGGAGCGCTAAAAAGCAACCAACGGTGTCCAGGTCCAGTTGTGAGTCAGAATATCGTGTCATGGCAAATACAGTAGCAGAAATTATTTGGTTAATCCACCTTCTTCGGGAACTTCATGCTCTTCCACCGGGTCGACTGACACTATTATGTGACAACAAGAGTGCCCTATTTTTAAGTCAAAATCCAATATCCCACAAAAGAGCAAAGCACATCGACATTGACTATCATTTCGTTCGTGAATTGGTGACCCCCGGCAAACTTCACACAAAATTCATCGTGACTGACAAACAAGTTGCCGACATTTTCACCAAGAGCCTGCCAAAACCGTTGTTTGAAAGATTTCGCACAATGCTTCGTCTTGGTCCGTCACCAACTTGCATTGACGGGGGGTATTAGTCTAGAGCATATTTCATGGAGCAATATCCTCCATCAACATCAATGTATTCAATGTAATTATGTAGTCAATAGTTTCTTAGTTTAGAAGAGTAATTCTTTCCATTTTATTAGTCTTGTAATTTGTATTTAAAGGGTTGCCATATTGCAATGAAACTCAAGTTGGCCATTGTGATTTCATACAAAAGCTTTCTTTTTTTCAATAAAAAGAGAATAAAAACTAGGAGTATTAAGGGGTAAATTGTCATTATCTTTTATTATTGATGTCAATAACTCTTAACTCAAGTGGTTAATGTGAGATACTCAACACTTTATTAAAACAGAAAGATATGTGGTTAACATAGCAAATGTGACAAAAGGATTTCTGGTTTGGCACTTATGAGGATGAACTAATGTACAAGCAAGGGCTTATCCTTTAAAGGCTCGGCATGGACCTCCACCCCTGCGCGCTTTTTTGCCGTTAGTGCTAATTTTTACACGATACCCTAAATTTTTTAATATGTATTGAGTTCGTTTCCGTGAAACACAATTAACATGTATTATATATATCGAGCTAGTTTTCCCCCGTGAAAAAAAAACAATTTGCGTGTAATATGCGTATTGCATCTGCCCCGTGATTTTTCATTCCTCTATTATACAAGCTTCTCTTCAGGAATGTGTCAGCCTAAAACTCTAAGATTCCGTACTAAAACAAAAGATGATCAGATGATGAAATGGTGTTAAGTGATTTAATTTGGCGTTAAATTAATAAGGTATTATTGACAAGATTTGATAGGTGTGTTATTTGACTGCTGTGTACGTACGTTTGCTGGTTAATTGTAGTAAGGAAGTGGAAAACTGAAACCATGAAAATCAATAGGAAAGACTAGGTTCTTTGAACCTACAACGCATGTCTAGATACATTGAATCTTAAACTCTTGTATTTTCTTGCGCATCCATCAAAGTGGTAATTTTGCTAAACTTTTCCATGTGATATTGTTACAAACAATTAAAAATCAAATTGACTCCCTCCCAGAAATGCCTAACATTTTTATGAGGCGAGACATCGCTTTATAATCAACCAAATTACATTTTTAAAAACTCAAAGTGGTACTAGTTATAAATATGCAGATATTAGTTTTAACTAACAATTTCGTATGTGACAATTTCACGTTTCATTTTTGTTAACAATAGTCTAACATGTTATTGACGTCGTTTATTTTTAATGGTGTTACGCGTGACGTGTCGTTGCAACGAGCAACATTCTATAAACAAAGAATTGTATGATCAAAATTTATTGCTCGAACTGGAAAAATACATGAGGGAAGAAACAATTATAGATAAGATCACACAACAAGAACAAAAAATGATGACGACATTGTCGGTTCAAGTTCCTTAGTCTTAGTTGAGGACGGGATGATTAGACATGAAAGATAAGTCTAGGTGAAAGATTGAATCCACAAACCTAAAGAAATTGGTTTGTTACGGTAGCTTGCATGTTAAAGGAAGTGTGAGTTAGGGTCGACCCTGAGTAGGCGCAGAGTGGGCAATCGCTCAGGGAGCACCAACAGTGAATTTGTGTTCATCAAAAGTTATTTTTATTTCGGATGAAATATTGCAGGTTTTACAAAGAAGATAAATTATGTTGGGATATATTAATATGATGTTGGGTTTAGTAATTAAAAGCTCACATCCCAAGCAGATGACACCCTTAAAATATATTTAACTAAACGCTCGAATATTTTTTTTTTCTTATATATAAACCTTGATATATATTACTAAGCAGATTTAACATCAGGTCGTGCGTTGCAGCGGTCGGGTCACGTAGTCGGGTCTTGCGTATTTAACTCGTCATATGTGTTGAAAAAAAAGTTTCATGCTCCGTACGTCACGACAAAAAAACGTAATGTGTCACATGTTAAAAAACGATAAAAGTCGTACTATATGTCAAAGTAGAGTAAGAGAGCAAAGTCGAAAACTTATCAGGGGCTAAAATGACAATTAGTAAAAGTCATACTATGTGTCAAAGTGGCAGAAGAGATCAAGGTCAAAAACTCATCAGGAGCTCAAACGACAATTAATAAAAGTCAGGGACTAAAACCATCAATGCGTTAAAAATCGGGGATTAAAACCGTTAATACGTTAAAGTACGAAAATGTTGAAACGCGACGTGACGGGACGAGACGGGAGAGGCCGGTGGAAAGCACCGACCTTCCTTGTTAGTAGGTACATAAATAGTAATAATGTTTCTTTTTTCGAATAACAATAAACTTCTTTAATAAACTTCTTTAATATTAGTACTTCATCGTTTTTAAATCCCTATATCTTTTAATATCCTTATATAATATAGCAAAACAAAAAAATTTATGTGACATCTTTTCATAGCTTTTAGCTTATGTGGTATTATTTAAGAGATTATCTTACAATAATGATTTTTTTATTTAAAATATGTATATAAAATTTATTTTAATAAAACTAATTACATTTTTGGTCCCCTAATATTTTGAAGAAATCTGAAAAATTTAAGAGTAATTTATATTTTTAACCCTTTACTATAAGGGGTGTACGTGAGTCGGTTTATATTTGATAAGGTTTAAAAATGAAACATATGAATAAAATTAATAATAACATACAATTAAAGACCCTGGTGTTTTATAAATATACATAACATTTTTATATGATTTTTTTAAAATAAACTACACCATAAAACTAAGCACTTTATTCTCTTTAATTTGAGTATAATAGTGCTATAAAAAATCTAATTTTTAATAATATATCATTCATGTGTTCTGCTTTACCATGGTTTTCTATCAAAACTGAATGGAACATTCATGAACATCCTTAAAAGCGTCACTTGAATTGTGCTCCCGAGCGTAGCGCGGACACTAAACTAGTTATTTAAATATAGTAAAAATATTATCATAATACAATAAAATATAACACATTATCTATAATATGTATATTTACCGGACACGAAGTTTTTGGTTTTGCCACCGGACACCAAATTTTAAGAAAATACATATAAAAATAGTAGATTCATTTGGAATGCTTAAAAAAGTAATTTCACATTTTAACAAACACAAATTAAAATGTAAAAACATCTTTATATAATATAACAAAATCTATTTTGCTTAGTTGTCATCACTAAAGGTGATTTTCGCTTATGTGACATTATAAGAGAATTTGTTTCACAATAACATTTTTATATTTTAAATATGTATATAACTATAATAATAATAATAATATATTATAATAACTTTAATTAAATTTTAATCCCCTAATGTTTTAGAGAGTTTTTAAAATTTAAGATTATTTACATTTTATACTCTCTCCTACTAGGGGTGTGAATGAGTCATCTTATATTTGACAATGTATAAAAATAAAATTTATGTATAAAGTTGGTAATAATCTACAATTAAATAGCTCAATTTTTTTTAAAGAGACATAACTTTTTTTACACGAAATTATTTAAAAAAATTCTCTATAAATTAGAGGATTTAAATCTTTTTAAATAGAGTATATTATTGCTATACTAAAATAATAATTTTTTAAATATAGTCTTGTGTTACGGTTTTACCACTGTTTTGTCTCAAATTGATTGGAATCATCTGTGTCCCATTAATATCTATAAAATCACCGTTTGTGTGTTACGTTCCCGAGCGTAGCACGGACACTAAACTAGTATTTTATATTGAAAATTGATGGACTTACACAAGCTCATAAAGATGTTACAAGTCTTAGTTTCAGATTTGGAATCCAGAGAGCACCAAAATTAAAAACACAATTTATATAAAATTTTTTTATAAAAATAAACAAAAATAGTTAAAATACATTTGGACTTATATTAAAATTCTGAAAGTCTAAAAGAGTATAAGACCATCTAATTTTCCGGAAATCAACTTTAAAATGATTTTATGATTAAGGAATGTAACCCCAACAAGGGGTGTGGCTCCCTGGCCCCCATCAAAACACAATAAAAAGGCTTTTTTTTTAACGACTCACATAAGACATTAAATTTTTCAGGACCGGTCTTAGTGGGATGTAACATCCGGCCTTTCATACCACCAATATTGTTTGATTCGTCACATTAGAGCTCACATATTTACTTTTGGTTTCCCGGGTGAAAACTTCTAAGAATGTCACCCATCTTGAGATTACCCCAAGCATGCTTAACTGTGGAATTATCCTCTCGCCCACTAACATTAAGCCTCACATGCGTTGTGGTTATTTGAGGCAGGATATTTCTTATGAATAAGGATCTCTCATGTCTACGACCGATGTTGGATTTGCCTAGGGTGTTACAAACCCCACCCCTTTTGGACTTATAGTCCTCAATGAGGTTTGTCCGACTACCCACCCATGGATGTGGGATTTGCCTAATGTGTCCCTCTTAACACCCCTAAGGACTCACCATCCTCGATGAGGTTTTCCCTACCATCCCAAACGACATAGGAGATGCTCTAATACCAACTTGTAACATCCGACCTTTCATGCCACCAATATTGTCCGCTTTGCCACATTAGAGCTCACGGATTTGATTTTAGTTGCCCAAGTGAAAACTCCGAGAAGGTCACCTATCATGGGTGTTCTCCTCTCATCCATTATCATTAAGCCTCAAAACTCATTGTTGGTATTTAAGGCAAGATATTTCTTATGAACCAAAGATCTCTTATCTCCACAGCCGATGTGTGATTTGCCTAGGGTTATATGGGAGCACTCCTCTCATCTATCATCACTACTCTCACAATGATTCAGCATGAAAGATAAGTTTATGTGAAAGATAAACTTCACAAAGCTAAAGAAGTTGGTTCGTTAAGGTAGCTTACATGTTAATGGACGTGGGAGTACTCCTCTCATCTACCCTAACTACTCTCACAATCCACCTATTGAAAATTGTTACCTATCAAGTACCCTCACCAATCCTTAAATACCTTAAGTAATTAGCAACACTACCCTAAACTATCCTTAACCATTAAAGTTAGAATTATATTGCAAGTGAAATGTTTTCCCTCTCCATTTGCAAGTACCCGATATACATGTATTGTTGTGAAGTGTTCGTATATATTTTTTTTTTCAAAAAAAACTTTAGAACTAATAAATTTTAAATTTATAAAAATGTCATTCTACCTCTACAGATACTACAAACGGGACAAGTGTATCGTCGTAGTAATATAATATTAGTAAGATACCAGATATCGCCTAAAGACCTAGGGCTCCAAATAGTTAATCTCGATCACCTTCTCGTTCGATCTTTAAAAAGAGTTTTGTGCAAAAAAATAAAATTCGAGATAATTAACACATTTAACAAGTATTCATTTTTAAAACGAAGTAAGTAGTAGTTAGATCAATTCACAAGTAGCTACTTACTTGGATCGATTCCTTGAAAACAATCACCTAATACTCTTGACGTAAGACTTTACTTTGAACCACTCTTTTCGTCATAACATGGTGCATGGGTGCATAAATGAAGTTGTTGCGACTCTTTTTAGAGATCACTTAACACTCAAAATTGGTATGAGGATATCCACGGACTAATTAGCAAAATTACCCCCAGGCAACCGGAATGAAGATAAAAAAAGTAGTAACACAGAAGCCTTTTAGAAACCGACCAGTTGACTACCAATGTCACAAGCCATCAAGGATAGAAACATAAAAAGACTTTGACTTAAGTTCTATGTAAATGTGTAACTGAAATCCGAAACACCAACCCATAGTTCTAGAGTTAGCTCCTTATTTCCTAGTCATTAACCATCTTTCGGTGAGTCACTATGGGTAGTCAACATAGACATGCACTGGTTTTATTATAAGATGATACTTGACAAATAGAGAAAGTTAACGAAAGTCAACGGAGATCACGTCACATTATAATGAAAAGAAGTGATTATGATATGGAAAGTTATATATGATAATAATGACTAAGAGAAGGATACATATATTATACAAGATGATATTGATCATCATTATAATATGAACATGATCATGTCAAGTTACATAGTGATATGAAAATTGTCCGCACATCTATAATATGTGAGGATGAGAAGTTATAGATTATCACAATATGATGATCATATAAAGAGCAGCATAGGATTATATGATCATGTTCAAGAAAGATTGCAGTGAGATTGCGGATAGTTTTTAAGATTCGTAGGAATAATTTAATTTGGACAAATTCTTATATGTGAAGAGAAACATGCGGTTAAAGCAATTACCTAACCAACCAATGAGAAATTACATGTATTATTGTGGGTTTTGGGAACCAATTAAGAAATCCTTATATGAAGTACTGTGTCCTTATCCTAAGCATGAATTCAAATTTCCGCCTAAATCAAATTCGTGTTTGTACGATGTGACTAAGCTTTTTCTCGAGGCGCCAAGAGTCCAAGATATAAGACTAATGACTGCAACCGTTTTGACCTATTTGAGGTTGTCTCTCCTTGAGTACGTGAAGTGGAGCGTAAGTTTATTCAACAGATCATTCCTTCCTTATGCTTTTTGGTAGCTTATGTTATTGAATGATTCCATCAACAATCCTTAACTAAAGTTAATACTTAAAACGATCAATTTCCGACTACACTTTCTAATATAACTACTAGTTGATCAATTTAGAGTTGAGGGTCAATTTGTAGATAACCTTTCATTTCGACACCACTCAATAATCAATATAATAATCTTAGGGAAATTTTAACGCTAGACAGGTGGAACTATGGTGAACATGCAAAACAAATTATCATCACGGGTGCACACGGGATAGTAATTTGGAGTGCATGTGAATCCTGGTGAGGCCTAGCTCGTGGATAAATGGTTCTAATGTGTAATTTACCACTTAAATTTCTCCCACTGTCAGAGGAAATTCTCGTAAGCCACTTAGCGAGTGGCTGGGGTCGCAAAACCTGTTGTATTTGTTAAACACTATTATCAGATTGGAGAGATTTAAAGACATCAAAACTATCATCAATATTATCCTCGTTCATCTGAAATGCTCTCAGGAACACTATATAATGAATAATTAAATGTACAATTTATTGCGAAAGGAGTAACTCGAAAAGTTGTTGTAGCACCTAAATGATGTTTAAGCAATAATAATTTAGGGGAAACCCGCTATACACATAGTCACTTATGACTTTCAGATACCCATTATTCACAGCGATAGCTGAAAACTAAGTAATTTTTGTAATTGACCCCCCCCCCCCGCACATATAAATCCAAGTATCAAATATGCTTCGTGAGTTTAGGTGATGAATAGTACAATCCACAAAAATCAATAAATACCAACTAGCATTTTGTGCGAGCCTTAAGCATTGCTGTTCAGAATAACAACCTCTCAGTTCGTTTCATCTCTATGCATCTTTATAGCTACTACAAGATATAATGATTGATGCTCTTATTTTCATTTGACACTTCAAGCGTGTGATGTCTTTCTTTCAAAGCTCCGGTTCATGCAAGAGATTCTACCTTGTATGTAAATAAACTTCCTTGATCAAACTATTTGAGGCGCAATGTAAGCAATTGTCACCTAATCATTCCAAACCATGAAACCCTAATACAGGAAACTACATGCTTAAGGGAAACTAGTGAAGCTAAACGAACCAAGTAATGAAATAACATGACATTCTCATATGATCTGTTAAACTTTAAGCTTCAACCGAACTATTATCTCTCATAATCTTTTAAACACCCTAATGGCGAATTCAAACACTATCACTCAATGAGGCTTGATATCATAATTCTTGCTAACATCTTATTATTTGAACTCTTATCAAATTCAGTACTAAACTAAATTCTATATTATACAATAAATACTGCTAGAGCAACCCAAAGGACCTACATAATTAAACCGAACCTTTAATTGAGTAGAAGGACAAGATTCCTGAAAATTGATCTTCTCGGCGTATCGAATACCCCCCCCCCCTTACGGCTCATTTATGATTATAATACTCAGATTCCACCAAAGAGAAAACCGATTGTTCTCTCAAGGATTAGGAACACCTCATGTAACACAGACACTTTTATTTTAACACTACTTTAGTAGGTAAACAATAATAACATTTTACCTTATGTCATATCTATTAAAATAACAACGTCTAAGACCAAAGTTATGATTTAATTTTCGGGACGAAAATTCTTTTAACAAGGGTATGATATGACAACCTGAATTTTTTTTCTCTTTTCTTTTGTTATAATTCGTTGCAGTCAACCAATGAGACAACGTAATTTTCGGGACGAAAATTCTTTTAACAAGGGTATGATATGACAACCTGAATTTTTTTTCTCTTTTCTTTTGTTCTAATTCGTTGTAGTCAACCAATGAGACAACGTAATTTTCGGGACGAAAATTCTTTTAACAAGGGGATGATGTGACACCCGACAAATTTAGGTTAACACCGTTAACTACTTTTAACTATCTCATTAAGTTTTATTAAAGTTGGGGTTAAAATTGCCAATAAATAAAGTCATTAATTAACTTAAAAACTAAAATTAAACAACATACTAAAGTTCAAGGGCCAAATGTGTAAATTTGAAATTATAAACCCAACCCCCCATACACCCGTCTTCAATCTCTCGACACACACATACTCACGCAGCAAACCCTACCCGCCGCACCCCCCCCGGTCACCTGCTTCGCCGGAGTATTAGCAGCGCCAACGTCCACTGCTGTCGTGTTCGCCATCACCGTTTTCTTTCGTGTCAACCTCCGCAACCTCCGGTACGTATATCTTGTCAGCGGGTAGCTTCGGGTTGATGCGATTCGTTACGGTTTGGTTTCGTTGATACTCGGTTTGTATATGTATACTTATACGTGTAGCAACGATCACAATTATGTGTCGGGATTGAGTTGGTTCGGTTTCGTGTAAGAGTGTGTATGTTTGAAATTGTTATACGTGATCGATATATGTGTATATATGTGTTAAAGTGCAGGTATGTGATGTATGTATTGAGACCAGCATGCGATATATATATTATATTTATATGTGTATGTGTACGATGGGTTGTATGTAAACATTAAGTATATACTTTGTAATTGTTGCACAGGTTGATATATATAATTATACATATGATCATTGTATGTGCTGATGTTATAATTGTATGTATATGTAGTTAGCTGCCTTAGTAGTTGAAGCATATATAATATTTGTGTGTTGCCATGTATGTATGCTATGTATATAAATCAGTATTTCTGTATATGTATGTATGACAAATTCCAACAGTAGGTATATATTGTCTGATGATTTTATAAATGTAGACGCATAGATTGAATGATTAAATCGCATGTAAGTATGTGTGAAATTATGTGTATGCATAAGTACGCGTTTGTTTAGTAGTATAGCAGTATATGTATTTACAAGGAAGATATAGGTGTAGTGTATGTGTATCGATGTGATGTATATGTAAGTACGCGTTGATGTATGTAGATAAAAGTATGATAGATATATACATATATCAGCATGTGTATGAAGTAATAGTAAGGGTAAGTGGACGTATTGGGGCTTATACGAGTTGTGTATGTATGCGGGTTTGGATACAGGTATGGGTGTACGAACATGTATGTATGCATATTCAAGGTTGTATAAATGTATGAATATGTGTGTAAGAATAATGTGTATTGTATGTTACATGTATAGATCAAAATGTCATATGTATGCATAAGAAATATATTGATCATGATTGATGTTATGTTTTAGTAGGAGAATACTGGCATGAAAGTAAATGTATAATCATGACATGCTTAAATACGTGTGAACTTATGTGGTGTTAATATGGTATGGAACCGAACCGAATACGCGAAACCCTAGCGAATATTTTATATACAAATACAAGATTTTAGTTAATAATTAGTGATTAATTATTAAGCAGGTTGTAGGACGAACTAAGAAATTTTGCTGCATATTTTTCTGTAGCTGTGCACTCTAAGGTGAGTTCGTTGCCCGCTTTTAAATCTTTTTCGGGGAGAAAACATACAAATGTTTTTAATGCGCCTTCGGTTAACTATTTTACAGCGCCTTCGGGCAGACTGCATTTTTATGCTTTCGGGCAGGGCCTTCGGGCAGGGCCAACTAAGGCTACGTTTTACACCTTCGGGTGGGGCCTTCGGGCAAAACTTATTGCCTTCGGGCGGGGCCAACTACGGCTACGTTTTACACCTTCGAGTGGGGCCTTCGGGCATAACTCTTATGTTGCCAACTGGGGCAATGCTTTTTGGTAAATAATATTATTGTTAAGGGCTTATTTTACCGAGCATTATCATACTTATAAAGTCCTTTTCTTTAGTCGAGATTATTTATATGCCAACTTCGGCATAACGGGGAAATTTGAGTAGTACTACGGGTTCGGCAGACCCCACCACTAGCGGGGAGCTAGTTGGTGCAAATTGTCCTTTAAACATTTGGTCATCCGTAGTGATGGCGACAAGGCAAGTCAAGTAACGTTCAGTTTAATCTCGATGTGCTCGTGTAGTAAGCAAGGAGGTCTTGCAAACCAGCAATATATATTGATTTATCCAGGAAACTTATATTTTATTTATTTATTTAAATAAACTCATTGAACTCACCAACATTATTTGTTGACTCGTTTTAGTATGTTTTTCTCAGGGAACTAGGAAGACGCACGAGTAGGACACTTGCATGCATTGGATTTAATTATCATTATTATTATTTAAACTATTGTTGGCTTTTGAAACGGTAGTTTGGGTCATGCTAACTCTATGCGCGGATTTTCATAACTTTGTTTGGTTTAACAGCTACTGTTATGTACTTGGATTTTAGTACGGGGATGTTTTTCAAATGCTTCCGCTAAACTTTGAAAACTTTTCATTTTAAACCTTGGACTTTGGTTTAATGCTTTAACAAGGACTTTTATTTAAAATGTTGAGACAGTGTTACTGTAGCTAATGGCTTGAGATCCTGGTATGTCACACGCCTAACGGATAACCCGTTTGTGGAAAATTGAGGGTGTGACAGATAACATCCGGCCCCTCATACCACCAATATTGTCCGCTTTACTACATCAGAGCTCACGGATTTGTTTTTGGTTTCCCTTATGAAACCTTCCCAGGATGGTCACCCATCCTGAGACTCCTGTCATCCGAGCACGCTTAATTGTGGAGTTCTCCACTCATCCACTAGCATTAAGCCCCAAAACGCGTTGTTGGTATTTGAGGTCGGACATCACTTATAAATCCCAGATCTCTCCTGCCCACGACCGATGTGGGATTTGCCTATGGTGTTACAAACACCCCCCCTTTTGGACTCATCGTCCTCGATGAGGTTTGCCCCACCATCCCATTCTTGGATGTGGGATTTGCCTAAGGTGTCCCTCCGAACACCCCCGGGGACTCACCATCCTCGATGAGGTTTGCCCCACCATCCCGAACGACACAGGAGTTGCTCTGATACCACTTGTAACATCCGGCCCCTCATACCACTTGTAACATCCGGCCCCTCATACCACCAATATTGTCCGCTTTACTACAACAGAGCTCACGGATTTGTTTTTGGTTTCCCTTATGAAACCTTCCCAGGATGGTCACCCATCCTGAGACTCCTGTCATCCGAGCACGCTTAATTGTGGAGTTCTCCACTCATCCACTAGCATTAAGCCCCAAAACGCGTTGTTGGTATTTGAGGTCGGACATCACTTATAAATCCCAGATCTCTCCTGCCCACGGCCGATGTGGGATTTGCCTATGGTGTTACAAATATATCTTCATCTTGTTTACATGCCCTGATCACATACCATATACATTCATATTATATCTACTCACTTCCTATTGTTTTAATAACCTACACATATACCAATATACAACACATCGACACAGCAAATATACCATACCTGTACACACACACACACACATATATATATACATACTTACACAGGTTGTTGTACATGCATGATCATACATAGATACGACATTATACTTACAACACATATTGTTACATACACCAAAATATACATACAAATCATACGCACACATATATATATGTATTGACCTGCTGGATCGAACCAAGAACAAAACCCATAATGATGACTTATATATCGAGACGGTAAACGACGGTTATTAAAAGCTATCATTATTTATTACATGAGTGGTTCTCATGACAAATGGCTAAACGAGATACTATGGTTTCTATTGTGGTTGGTGTGCTATTCTATTCTAGGGGTCCTGGTAGGGTGATATTACGAAATTACTATACATGTGGGATTGCGCAGCATATCTTGTTGATCTCGGATTTCAATACTATTACTATTCAATTTGGGTTTTACTCACTAGCTTGTGTAGCTAACTTTATTTTTCGCGTATTTCAGGTGGCGCGTGATTTTGGCTTGTTTCTTTGCTATTCAAGACATAGGGACTTGGACCTAGAAATAATACTAATCATGACTATTTCATTTACTGATATTTGGATTGTGTTTTGCATTTAGGACTTATGTTTCCCCAACTTATGATAATAATTATTAGACTTTAATAAAAGTAACACCATGTGCTTTGTTTACTATGGATATCCAATTCTATGACAACCCGGTGTTTCCGCCATCGGGTGGGGTGTCACAGTTGGTATCAGAGACATGGTTATAGAGAACTAGGATAGGGTATTAGAAACACACCGACCTAGACTATAACCTAAGAGTCCTTAGTGCAAATTGATGTGCTTAGAGAACTCTTCAGAATTTATTTATTCATTTATTTATTTATTCTATGAACCGTTCTATGTCTTTTTCTTTATCTCAATTCTTAACCGATTTCGCGAAGGAGCTACAAGAGACTCGTCTGTAAGATTAGGATCTTTCTCTTTGTGGAATCTCGTCATCGTCTTAAGTGAGTTTGAAGACGTGGGAAACGTGTGCAATCTGGAAGGGGGAACGCCTGTATCACGGACATCATGTCTAAGGCAAGCATTTCGTATAAATCTCTTTAAGAGACCTGTATGCTTACCTGGGGATGTACGAGATGAGTGTGAACCTATAGGCTAAAGCACGCTTTCTCGAATACGTTGAAAACGAACTTAACACTTTGATAAGTCTTGAGTGTCCAAACCCAGACACATTCCTAAGCCTTCAAATTCCATTTAATCATTTTTTTCTAATATTATCATTCTTCTATAAATTCTAATCATTTCTATGAGTTCTTTGTGATTTTAAAATGTCACCCTAAACTATTTGATTGTGTTTCTATGGGTTCTAAATGATTACTATGAAGTGTTTTCTAAGGAGATTCTATGATATTTCTAAATACCATTCAAATCCAATAAGTGTTTACTATGAAATATGTTTTAAAAAGAATGTTCCATGTCTCACGAAATCGTTTTCTATCTTGTAGAATGGCGGGTAGAAATCAACGACTTGCTAATACCATCGCAACCCAAATGGCCGGTATTTTGCCTGGGCTTGTGAATCAACTCAACGCAACGAACCAAAATAACCAGCCCAGGTGCACGTTAAAGTATTTCAATTCTTGCGGGCCAACCAAATTCTATGGCAATGAAGGGGCCACGGGGCTTCTTCAGTGGTACGAGAGTATGGAAAGTACTTTCACCAATTGCGACTGTCCCGAGAACCTCAAAGTTCGTTATGCCACCAGTGTCCTTCAGAAGGGTGCTCTGACTTGGTGGAACGACGAAAAGCGCAGGCTAGGTGAAGCTGTTGTTACTCCTCTTACTTGGGCGGCATTCAAAACTACTATGACCAGCAAGTACTGTCCTCCCAGTGAGATCCGGAAACTAGAGGGCGAGTTCTGGGCATTGAAACAAGACAGTGGCGAAAATGTAGCCTACAATGATCGCTTCTCCCAGCTTAGCACTCTGTGTCCCAACATGGTTACCCCGGACTCCCGGGGAATTGAACAATATATCGGGGGTCTACCGATGACTATTCAGGATGCGGTTTGGGGAAGCAAGCCAGCCACTGTGGGTGAGGCCATGACCCTAGCAGGTCGTCTCACGGAAAACCACGTGCAAGCTGGTACTCTATCCAGGAAAGGGGACAAACGGTTCAAGGGTTCGTCGAGCAATGATCCTAAAGCGACCGAGGGAGGTTCTTACAAAGGTTTCAAACCCGAATCATCACCCCGTTCTAAGAAGCGCAAGAATAACGCTACCAATTATGATGTAGTTACTCCAACCCCTCCTATGGCTCAACAGGGGGGAAATGCTAATCGTAAGCTCTATACGGGAACTCTGCCAAAGTGCAATTTCTGCCCACTTCATCATGCTCCCAACACTCCATGTCATAAGTGCTCGATCTGCCAACGGTACGGCCATGTGGCTAAAGATTGCTGGAACGCCCCGAATACTGCAAACAACAATCGGGTGAACCAAGGGCGTGCCTGCTTTAACTGTGGTGATCCAAACCACTTCCGCAACAACTGCCCGCAACCGATCAACGTCAACGTAAACACAAATGCTAATGCTAATCAGGCGGGTCGTGCCAGAACTTTTAATATCAATGCCAACCAGGCCCGAGCCAACAACGACGTGGTGAACGGTATGTTCCTCGTTAATGATCGCTATGCTTCTATTTTATTTGACTCGGGTGCCGATAAAAGCTTTGTATCTCTAGAATTTGCTTCATCTTTTACTGTTGGCCGTGTTAGACTTGATAATCCTTATATGGTAGAAATAGCTAACGGGAAAAATGTTTCAATTAGTTCATCGTTTATGGGGTGTGAACTTAAACTTCAAGGTCACGTGTTTCATGTTGATCTTTTACCAATGACGCTCGGTAGCTTCGATGTTATTATCGGTATGGATTGGTTATCCGCTAACGGCGCAGAAATTTTATGTCGGGAAAAGGTAGTCCGCATTCCTCTCCCATCGGGTCAAATTCTGAATGTTTCGGGGGAGAAATCTCCTACCGGTCTGAAACTCATGTCTTGCGTTAAAGCTCAAAAATGTTTGCGTAAGGGTTATGTAGCGTTCATGGCTCACGTTGAGGTTAACAAAAAGAAAGAAAAGAAATTGGAGGACATACCTATTGTGCGAGATTTTGCCGAAGTGTTTCCCGAGGATGTAACTGGTCTACCACCTGTACGACAAGTCGAATTCCGTATTGATCTTATACCGGGTGCTACTCCCGTGGCGAAAGCCCCTTATCGTCTGGCACCTTCCGAACTTCAAGAGTTAGCCAGTCAGCTCCAAGAACTATCCGATAAAGGCTTTATTCGTCCGAGTTCTTCGCCTTGGGGTGCACCAATCTTATTTGTTAAAAAGAAGGATGGCTCGTTCCGAATGTGTATCGATTATCGTGAACTCAACAAGCTTACCGTCAAAAATCGATATCCTTTGCCTCGTATCGATGATCTGTTTGACCAACTCCAAGGAGCAACGTGTTTCTCAAAAATTGATCTTCGTTCGGGTTATCATCAGCTGCGTGTGCACAAAGATGACATACCCAAGACTGCGTTTCGTACGCGATACGGACACTTCGAGTTTACGGTTATGCCTTTCGGTTTGACCAACGCTCCTGCCGTTTTTATGGACTTGATGAACCGAGTGTGCCGACCGTACCTGGACCGATTTGTCATTGTGTTCATTGACGATATTCTCATCTATTCTAAATCTAAGGCCGAGCATGAACAACATCTCCGTACCATTCTCCAAATGTTAAAGCAAGAGCAGTTATATGCTAAGTTTTCTAAATGTGAATTTTGGCTCAAGGAGGTCCAATTCCTGGGTCATATCGTTAACGAAAAAGGTGTTCAAGTGGATCCGGCAAAAATCGAAACCGTTAAAAACTGGTCAGCGCCTTCAACTCCAACCAAAATCCGCTCTTTTCTCGGTCTAGCGGGTTATTACCGTCGATTCATTGCCAATTTTTCTAAGATTGCGGTTCCCCTCACAGCTTTAACTTGCAAGAATGTACCTTTCGTGTGGGGTCCCGAACAACAGAAAGCGTTTGATGTCCTAAAGGACAAACTGTGTAATGCTCCGATTCTTACTCTTTTAGACGGTCACGAAGACCTTGTTGTTTATTGTGACGCTTCAAAGCATGGTCTCGGTTGTGTTCTAATGCAACGGGGTAAAGTAATCGCTTATGCCTCGCGACAACTCAAAATCCACGAAAAGAATTACGCTACTCACGATCTCGAATTGGGTGCTGTAGTCTTTGCTTTCAAAATATGGAGGCATTATCTTTACGGCACCAAGTATCTTGTTTATACCGATCATAAGAGCTTGCAACACATTCTGAATCAGAAAGAACTTAACATGAGGCAGAGACGTTGGGTTGAATTATTAAACGATTATGACTGCGAAATTCGCTATCATCCCGGCAAAGCTAACGTCGTCGCCGATGCTCTTAGCCGCAAAGAACACGTCATGCTTTCTTGTGTTACCCTTCGTGTTGACCTGAAGTCCAAAATTCTTGAAGCTCAACGTATGGTTGTTTCTGAGGGTACTTTCCGAGATGAGATGAACCTTGGTGCCGATTCACAGTTAGAAACAAAAACCGATGGCCTACTCTACTACATGAATCGCATCTGGGTGCCTACCCGCGGTGTTATCCGTGAACTTATTATGGATGAGAACCATAAAAGTCGTTATTCTATTCATCCGGGTGTAGATAAAATGTATAAAAATCTTCGTCCCCACTATTGGTGGCCGTGTATGAAGGAAGAGATCGCTCGATATGTTGCTAAGTGTTTGACTTGTGCACGGGTAAAAGCCGAGCATCAACGCCCTTCTGGTCTCCTTGTGCAACCCGAAATCCCTGTTTGGAAATGGGAGAGTATCGCCATGGATTTTGTTACTAAACTTCCTCTTTCAAATGATTATGATAGCATCTGGGTGATTATTGATCGGTTAACGAAATCTGCTCATTTTCTGCCAATCAAAGAAACTTATTCGGCGGAAAAGCGGGCTCAGCTTTACGTGAAGGAGATTGTTTGTCTTCATGGGGTACCATTAGATATTATTTCTGACCGAGATGGTCGTTTCATGTCACGCTTTTGGAAGGGTCTTCAAGATGCTATGGGCACTAAGCTTAACCTCAGTACAGCTTATCATCCTCAAACAGATGGTCAGAGCGAAAGAACTATCCAAACCCTCGAGGATCTGCTTCGGTCATGTGTTATTGATTTCAAGGGGAATTGGGATGCTCATCTTCCGTTGATCGAATTCTCGTATAACAACAGTTACCATTCTAGTATTGAAATGGCACCATTCGAAGCTCTTTATGGTCGTAAATGTCGTTCTCCCTTATGTTGGACCGAAGTCGGTGACTCACAAATTACGGGGCCTGAAATGATTCAAGAGACCACCGATAAAATCAGGAAAATCCGAGAGAATCTTTTAGCGGCCAGGAATCGTCAGAAATATTATGCCGATCAAAAGCGAAAGCCTATGGACTACGAGGTTGGTGACATGGTCTTACTCAAGGTGTCTCCATGGAAGGGAGTTTTCCGCTTCGGCAAAAAGGGTAAGCTAGCTCCTCGTTATGTGGGACCATTCAAAGTTCTAAAGAAGGTCGGGAAAGTCTCTTACGAATTGGAACTGCCTGAAGAATTGAGTGGCGTTCATCCTGTTTTTCATGTCTCTAATCTGAAAAAGTGTTTATCTGATGAAAATCTCATTGTACCTCTCGATGATGTCCAAATCGATGAGTCCATGCAATTTATTGAGCGACCGTTGGAAATAATGGACCGTGAAGTCAAACAACTCAAGCGGAGTCGGATACCGATAGTCAAAGTTCGTTGGGAATCTAAACGCGGGCCTGAGTTTACTTGGGAACGCGAGGACCAGATGAAGGCTAAGTATCCGCACCTCTTCGCTTCATCATCCTCTACGGTTTGAGCAAATTTCGGGACGAAATTCCTTTAAGGAGGGAAGACTGTGATATCTGCCCCAAATTCGAACCCGAAAACCCGACTCGATCGCGAATCTATCCACCGTTAATGTACTCATATTTATTTCATTCTTTTTCCGTATTTAATGTAACGCGTTATTAATAAAGGTATTGATCGTTATGTTGAACGTTATGATCTTTCTCGTCTTTAATACCAAGCGACCGAAATAATTATGCCAAACGAATCCTTATAATAGCGAAACGCGCTTTGAAGGGAAAAATATATACATATATATCGTATAAAGATGATCCTTACAAAAAAATGTTAAAGGGAAATTTGTTCCAAGTCTCAAAATAATCTTTTAATGCTAAAAAGCTAAATTTATAAGGAAAAAAGTCACGTATGAGTGTATTGCGTTTCCATCCGGTTAAGTGGTTAGTTAGAATGGGAAGTTAATTAACTTTTGGGCCAAAACTGTCAAAATGAAACACACCATTTTGACACCGGTTTATCCCAATCAAACCGCTACAACACCTTTCCTTGCAAGTTTCGAACCTTAACGCATTGTACAAACCAAATTTCAGCAGTTAATTCTTTCAAAACCCACCAATGGTCGCATTTAATTTCCCAAGTCGGTTTTGAAACAAATACGAGTTAAACTTGTAACTGTAGTCGAACAAAACGTCTCTAATTGCATTACAATCATAAAACTTCCATCAAAGCAGTAGATAACTAACAAACCATTACCAATTAATCACATATAATTCCGATCTCGATACGTAAACCGTTTGTCATCATTTGATCGTATTTTCTGAAATTGTTTTGAGGCTTCTAATCCTCTAGTCCACGAAACTGACCGAACCCTCAATTTCTTCATATCATCTTGAATCAAACGAGTTGATCATATGGCAACCGTCGTTCTTGTTCGTCATATCCTTTGATCCAAATCATCTTCAATAAGGTACGTTTAGCACGTTAAAATGCTCCTCTTTGTCCGCTGATCAAAACCCCCCTATCTGTTTCTCATTTTGTTGAATCAATCGGAAGTGATTTCAAATTTAGGGTTCATGTTCTTATGGATTTGGGGGTATTTGGTTGTCATATAACAAAAACATTTTAAATCAAACTTTAAACATAGTGAACAAGATGGTGCGCTGGTTTGTGTGTTACTGCTGAAATTGTAGCCCCGGGTTCGAGTCCTGGCGGCTACGTTATTTTTATTAAATCCTATTTAGTCATTAAACTATTATTTTTACCTCTTATCTCGAATCTAATATCAATACTACACAAAGTATATACATATATGTATAAAATGCTGGGAATTTATAAAATGCATCAAAACCATGATTTTGTATAACTTAGTTTTATAAAATTAGTTATTACAAATACTTTTAATACTAAAAAATGTATTTTAAAGATTTCAAAATGTATACAAAGTTTGTTAAACAAAAGGCTATGTAAATAAGACTTTTATATGCAATTTTATATACTTTAAAATCTTATAAATGTTTTAAGGTGTTTCTAAAATATATAATATATCTTGACATTACATAATTGTTAGAAATATATATTTAAAGTTTCCATCGTTTATCAAAATAATTATTATCTTTATTGCTATCATTTGACATAAACGAGTTTATACATTTTTAAAACGTTTAATGAGAAACCCTCAAATCCCAATTCAAAACCCTAGAATTTCAATTTTCTTAGACTCTTATTGTTTCCATTCAAGGTTTCCATACAATATGTTTACTAAAGTTAGGATTGTCATTTAATTAGGTGATTCTAATATTTTGACGATCCTCGTTTCAATTCAGACTATTTACTATTTGTTTCGTGCCTGAGTTTCAAGGTGAGTAAATTCACTCCCCTTTTTACTATTACGTTTTGGGGCTGAAATATGTTTCTAGTTACTATACAATGTTTTCAATTTTCTATTTGTTTTCTAAAAGAGATCATAAAATGTGTTAGTCTTGACTCGCGACAAGATGCAATTCTTATGTGGTAGTTTAAAGTAGTATATTACTTGTAATTTCCACCGGTACAATGTTAGCGCTAATGGTCTGACAAACCCACCTACATGTACAACAACGATAGGTGATTTAAACCCGGCGATTCTATACTATGGTTACTAGTTACTATACTGTGATGCTTGTTGCTATGCTACTATGTCCCTTCGATGCTAAAACAATTTTTGATAACTTACACATCGAGACGGTTAAATGACGGTTAAATGACAGTTATCACTAATTGTAACATGAGTGGTTCCTCATGACTTGTTGCTAAAGGTTACCCTTCGGGGTCTATGATTCATGTTTCTATGTGTTCTATGGTCAACGGTTGAGTAATATGATGAAATAGCTATGCATGTAAGATTGCGCAACATATTATGATGATCTCGGATTTCCTATACTATTATTAATCAACTGTGGTTTACTCACTAGCTTTAAATAGCTAACTTTATTTTTACATATTTCAGGTGTTGCTTATGATATTGTTTTGCTGCTTTTGCCAAGACATAGGATTGCCTTGGACCTAGTTAAATAATAAAGACGAACGCAATTATTGTTTTTGTTATTACTTTTGTCGTTTCTATTTAGGACTCATGTTCCAAATGTATTAATCACTATTTGGCTTAATAAATAAATACCATGTGCTTTGTTTACTATGGATATCCAATTCCAATGACAGCCCGGTGTTTCCGCCGCCGGGCGGGGTGTCACAGTTTGGTATCAGAGCCATGGTTATAGGGAACTAGGATAGGGTATTAGAAACACACCGACCTAGACTATAACCTAAGAGTCCTTAGTGCAAACAGATGTACTTAGGAATTCTTTTGAACTTGTTTGTTTTCCTTCTACGAACCTTTCTATGTTTTTCTTAATCTCATTTCTTATCCGATTTCGCGAAGGAGCTACAAGAGACTCGTCTGTATGATTGGGATCCTCTCTTTGTGGAATCTCGTCATCGTCTTAAATAAGTTTGAAAATGTGGGAATGTGTGCAATCCGGAAGGGGGAACGCCTGTATCACGGACATCCTGTCTAAGGCAAAGCATTTCGTATAAATCTCTTTAAGAGACCTGTATGCTTACCTGGGGATGTACGAGATGAGTGTGAACCTATAGGCTAAAGCACGCTTTCTCGAATACGTTGAAAACGAACTTAACACTTTGATAAGTCATTAGTGTTCAAAACCAAGACACACTCCTAAGCCTTCAAAATTTCATTTCCTTAATGATTTTGTGATTTTCATTCCTATGATTTATAATTATTTCTATGAATTTATATAGTGATTCAAATAATATTCCAAATTCATTTACTAATATTTCTCAAGTTTCTAAGTAATTTCTTATGTTATGTTTCAAAAGATTCTATGATGATTCTAAGTACTACTACTATTCCATTTAATCAAAATTTCTAAAGCTTCTAAATGATTTTCTATGGTATGTTCCAAAAGATTCTATGATATTCTAAATGGAACGAGGTGCTATTATTACGTTGGATTTTTCTATCGGTCAAAGATTTACTAAAAACCCGTGTTATTCTACGTTTCATCATTCCATTTGTTCTAAGCTACAATAATACTTATGCGATATACTCGCTGGTTTATCCATATAACACGAATACACTGTTGTAAACCAAACATTTCAAAATCAAAACTAAGACATATCTCAATTGAATTATCCAAAACTTCAGATCATGCATATATCGATTTCCGAATCTAAGTCGTACTTTTAATCCTAAATCGATTATCGACTCTCCAATCAAAGGTTCGTTATGATTTCCAAATTATAGTCAAGGCTAAATTCCATAATTAAATAAAAGTTAACGGATTTTACTATTCTTATAAGCTAATGTATTTGAATCGAACGTCTACCCTCAAAATATATCAACTTGACTTCTACACTCAAATAGATTCAAAACTACTCATCTAACTACAAGATTCTAATCCAATTTCTAATCCATCATTAAAACAATAAATCTACTATCAAATTATGAACTAACCATCAAAACATGTACTCGTTAATCAACTACCCGATACTATCCATGAATTCGTTATCCAAACTTAACGAGAACTCACTACACAACTATTCTCAAACTCATTCAACTAAATGTTTTCATCTATACATATGACCACCAACGAAATTCTACGCAACTAGTCTTCATGAACTAATCCAAACCTAATGTGTTTCATTTATAAACTCGTTACCCTAACACAACGTGTAATCAATGGACTTTGTAAAACTAACGGTATTCGATACTATTAAAATAATTTTCTTATTTTATTTTTCCAAACAAAAATATATATACATATATATATATATATATATATATTAAAAAAACAGAATTATAATAACCTTTTGGTCTTAGTATCTTGTAAGAAAAAAATAGATATATATATACATATAAATTTCGTGATAAATGATTTCTTTAAAAAGTGATTGGTCATTCTAACGTCGGTCAAATATTTACACAAACATTTTCCCGTTCTCTCAAGTATGACACAAAGACTTGCAACAAATATCATGTCTTATGTTTTTCCAATTCCAAGTACTTATAACTTAAATTGTGTCGTTTATTTTCAAATCAATCCTCTTATCTATGATAAAGAACAACACCGTACGAAACCTTAAAACTCCATAATAAAGCTAATGAATTCGTACGAGTCCTTTGAACATCGTACTGCAAGTTAGGACATCTTAAGACTCTTTATGACATTTTAGCACCTTGAAAAACGCGTTAGTATAACGTAGGACGCCTTAAAACTCCAAACAACACCTTACAACACCGTACGAAACCTTAAAACTCCATAATAAAGCTAATGAATTCGTACGAGTCCTTTGAACATCGTACTGCAAGTTAGGACATCTTACGACTCTTTATGACATTTTAGCACCTTGAAAAACACGTTAGTATAACGTAGGACGCCTTAAAACTCCAAACAACACCTTACAACACCGTACGAAACCTTAAAACTCCATAATAAAGCTAATGAATTCGTACGAGTCCTTTGAACATCGTACTGCAAGTTAGGACATCTTACGACTCTTTATGACATTTTAGCACCTTGAGAAACACGTTAGTAAAACGTAGGACGCCTTAAAACTCCAAACAACACCTTACAACACCGTACGAAACATTAATACTCCATAATAAAGCTAATGAATTCGTACGACTCCTTTGAACATCGTACTGCAAGTTAGGACATCTTACGACTCTTTATGACATTTTAGCACCTTGAGAAACACGTTAGTAAAACGTAGGACGCCTTAAAACTCCAAACAACACCTTACAACACCGTACGAAACATTAATACTCCATAATAAAGCTAATGAATTCGTACGACTCCTTTGAACATCGTACTGCAAGTTAGGACATCTTACGACTCTTTATGACATTTTAGCACCTTGAAAAACACGTTAGTATTAGGACTGGCAATTTCTGACACGGATACGATAACACGACACGAAACGACACGGAATTAACAGGTTTCGTGTTTGACCTTAACAGGTGCCGTGTTATTAACAGGTTAACACGATAAAGACACGTTAATTATCGTGTCTTAACAGGTTAAAGATCTGTTAACACGATAGGTCACCTGTTAATATTTATATACATGAAAAGTTAGTGAAGAATGAAGGTGAATATGAACTTTGATAAAGATTAGTAAAAAGATCAAAGACTCCTATGGACTTTGATAGACTTTTAATCTTTTTTCATTTTTGTTTATCAAGAATTATTATGGTAAAATACTATTTTTATGGACTTTCGTTATTTTGTGGCTTAAGAATTATCTTGTTAAGTCATATTTAGTATTTAAGACTTATGAATTTTTTTGGAAAAAAAAATATTTTTTTTTTTAAAATGGGTTTTTATCGTGTCATATCGTGTCTTATCGTGTGACCTGCTTTTTATCGTGTTCGTGTTCGTGTTTGGAAAACATGACACGATAAGTTATCGTGTCGTGTTCGTGTTTGGCATTATCGTGTTCGTGTCTTATCGTGTCGTGTCTGACACGATATGCCAGCCCTAGTTAGTATAACGTAGGACGCCTTAAAACTCCAAACAACACCTTACAACACCGTACGAAACCTTAAAACTCCATAATAAAGCTAATGAATTCGTACGAGTCCTTTGAACATCGTACTGCAAGTTAGGACATCTTAAGACTCTTTATGACATTTTAGCACCTTGAAAAACGCGTTAGTATAACGTAGGACGCCTTAAAACTCCAAACAACACCTTACAACACCGTACGAAACCGGGGGGGCGATTTTGGTGATTTTGGGCTGATTTGGCTGGTTCTTGATTCGTTTCTTGTTCTTGAATCTTGATTCTTGAACCTTGATTCTTGAATCTTGATTCTTGAATCTTGTTTCTTGATCTTGGGTTGTTATTGGGTTGTTACGGCTGGTTATTAGGGTTACATAAACCCTAATTCGTTTTTTTGCTCTTGAATCTGATTTCTTGATTCGTTTCTTCTTTCTTGATCGTTTCTTGATTCTTGGGTTTGTTACTTGATCCTTAATTCGTTCATCTAGTGTCATATAGTACCTAAAACCCTAGTTTCTTTTGTGCAATTAGGGTTTGGCCTGTTCTTGGGTTTTTATATCAGATTCGTTTCTGATCATAAAAACGAGTATGAAAGGTGGTAATTTGGCTAGTAAGGTGCTAAAGATCGATGGCAATCCACGTTGAAATTTGTTGAATCAGGAAAAGGCGATTAGGGGTTCATCCATAAACCCTATTCTGCCTCATGGGGTTGACACGGCTAAGCAGAATGATACAACAAATCTTGAACCTCATGGGGTTGACACGGCTAAGCATAATGATACAACAAGTCATACGACTGATTCATCTCACATGACTGATTCAGTTCACAAGCATACGGCTGATGCATCTGTGGGTTCTCTTGCTCATGCGACTAGTGTGAATGATGCGCCCGGTAAGTCTAATTTGAATACAACGTATGCTGCTATTGTTCAACCAAAGTCTGAATTACCTATAACACCAGTTAAGTTCGGTTATATGGTGAATGAGGAGAAAAAAGAAGGTTTTGATGTTGTATTACCCAAAGAGACTGTCCGTATGATTTGTAATAAACTTGAATTTACTTTGTATGGCTACTTTTTGGGGGATAGGGTAGCGTATCCAGTGGTTGAATACTTTGCTAAAACTCATTGGAAAAAATTTGGCTTGCAAAAGTCAATGATGAATGCAAATGGCTTTTTCTTTTTTAAGTTTAATGATAGGAAGGGGATGATGGATGTGATCGAAGCAGGGCCTTGGATAACTCGTAATAAACCGATTATCCTGAATGTCTGGTCCCCTAACACAAAGCTACACAAGGATGATATCAAGAATGTATCTGTTTGGGTAAAATTGCATGATATTCCGTTGGTAGCTTATTCTGATGTTGGTTTGAGTCTTTTGGTTTCGCAAATTGGGACTCCAAAGTTGTTGGATTCATTCACAAGCTCTATGTGTGCAAACACGTGGGGTAGAAGTAGCTTTGCAAGAGCTTTGGTTGAGATCTCAGCGGATGCGGGGTTTAAAGAAGAGATATCTGTTGCTATTCCAGAATTAGAGGGGGATGGGTTTGGAGCAGCACATGTGATGGTTGAGTATGAGTGGAAGCCTCCAAGATGTGGTCATTGTTGTGTTTTTGGCCATAATGATGCTGATTGTACTAATACGAATAAGCATGAGCAGACCACAAATGCTAGAGAGGATGATAAAGGGTTTAAGGAAGTAAAGGGTAAGAAAGCTGCAAAAAGATTTGGGGTTGCTTTAAAAAAGCCCCAATTCGAGTACCGTCCAGTTAACAAAAAAGGGAAGGAAGTGCAACATGTTACAAAGCAAGTGACAAAGATTGATACTATGGAGACTAAAAGTGGTTCAAATATGGGTAAATCTGATCTAACTACATCAAACCCTTTTGAGGCGTTATCTGTGGAGAAAATAGATGAAATTGAGACAGACAAGGTGAAAGGGAACATGGATAAGGAAAGCTCTAGGTTTGACTCGGATTCGGAAGTGGATGAGGTTTTAGATATGGATAATGGGATGGCAAGGTATATGATTGAGCATGGCAATGGCGCTAGAATCTCCATCGGGTTCTAAGAGGGCAGGTACTCCTTCTACATCGGGTGTTAATGGTTTGTCTGATATTCTGGATTACTAGGGAGTTGATCTGCTGGCAATATTGGTTGAGGTTTCTTTGGGGTGGAATCTACACTTTTGATGATGGCGGCTGATGAAATGGTTTTTTATTTAATTTTGTTTATGTCATCAATTTGTGGTAGGCTAGATTGTTTGGTTTGTCTTGGTGTTGTTTTGTGGGTTTTTTTGTATTTATGTTCACATATGTGGGGCCTGTCCCATATATGAACTAGTGTGGAACGCTTCCTCACTACTTGTACTTCATTGACGGTTGTCTTTATAATAGAATCACCGGGGTAACCCTTTACCCAAAAAAAACACCGTACGAAACCTTAAAACTCCATAATAAAGCTAATGAATTCGTACGAGTCCTTTGAACATCGTACTGCAAGTTAGGACATCTTACGACTCTTTATGACATTTTAGCACCTTGAGAAACACGTTAGTAAAACGTAGGACGCCTTAAAACTCCAAACAACACCTTACAACACCGTACGAAACATTAATACTCCATAATAAAGCTAATGAATTCGTACGACTCCTTTGAAAATCGTACTGCAACTTAGGACATCTTAAGACTCTTTATGACATTTTAGCACCTTGAAAAACGCGTTAGTATAACCTAGGACGCCTTAAAACTCCAAACAACACCTTACAACACCGTACGAAACCTTAAAACTCCATAATAAAGCTAATGAATTCGTACGAGTCCTTTGAACATCGTACTGCAAGTTAGGACATCTTACGACTCTTTATGACATTTTAGCACCTTGAAAAACACGTTACTATAACGTAGGACGCCTTAAAACTCCAAACAACACCTTACAACACCGTACGAAACCTTAAAACTCCATAATAAAGCTAATGAATTCGTACGAGTCCTTTGAACATCGTACTGCAAGTTAGGACATCTTACGACTCTTTATGACATTTTAGCACCTTGAAAAACACGTTAGTATAACGTAGGACGCCTTAAAACTCCAAACAACACCTTACAACACCGTACGAAACCTTAAAACTCCATAATAAAGCTAATGAATTCGTACGAGTCCTTTGAACATCGTACTGCAAGTTAGGACATCTTAAGACTCTTTATGACATTTTAGCACCTTGAAAAACGCGTTAGTATAACGTAGGACGCCTTAAAACTCCAAACAACACCTTACAACACCGTACGAAACCTTAAAACTCCATAATAAAGCTAATGAATTCGTACGAGTCCTTTGAACATCGTACTGCAAGTTAGGACATCTTACGACTCTTTATGACATTTTAGCACCTTGAGAAACACGTTAGTAAAACGTAGGACGCCTTAAAACTCCAAACAACACCTTACAACACCGTACGAAACATTAATACTCCATAATAAAGCTAATGAATTCGTACGACTCCTTTGAAAATCGTACTGCAACTTAGGACATCTTAAGACTCTTTATGACATTTTAGCACCTTGAAAAACGCGTTAGTATAACCTAGGACGCCTTAAAACTCCAAACAACACCTTACAACACCGTACGAAACCTTAAAACTCCATAATAAAGCTAATGAATTCGTACGAGTCCTTTGAACATCGTACTGCAAGTTAGGACATCTTACGACTCTTTATGACATTTTAGCACCTTGAAAAACACGTTACTATAACGTAGGACGCCTTAAAACTCCAAACAACACCTTACAACACCGTACGAAACCTTAAAACTCCATAATAAAGCTAATGAATTCGTACGAGTCCTTTGAACATCGTACTGCAAGTTAGGACATCTTACGACTCTTTATGACATTTTAGCACCTTGAAAAACACGTTAGTATAACGTAGGACGCCTTAAAACTCCAAAAAACACCTTACAACACCGTACGAAACCTTAAAACTCCATAATAAAGCTAATGAATTCGTACGAGTCCTTTGAACATCGTACTGCAAGTTAGGACATCTTACGACTCTTTATGACATTTTAGCACCTTGAAAAACGCGTTACTATAACGTAGGACGCCTTAAAACTCCAAACAACACCTTACAACACCGTACGAAACCTTAAAACTCCATAATAAAGCTAATGAATTCGTACGAGTCCTTTGAACATCGTACTGCAAGTTAGGACATCTTACGACTCTTTATGACATTTTAGCACCTTGAAAAACGCGTTAGTATAACGTAGGACGCCTTAAAACTCCAAACAACACCTTACAACACCGTACGAAACCTTAAAACTCCATAATAAAGCTAATGAATTCGTACGAGTCCTTTGAACATCGTACTGCAAGTTAGGACATCTTACGACTCTTTATGACATTTTAGCACCTTGAGAAACACGTTAGTAAAACGTAGGACGCCTTAAAACTCCAAACAACACCTTACAACACCGTACGAAACATTAATACTCCATAATAAAGCTAATGAATTCGTACGACTCCTTTGAACATCGTACTGCAACTTAGGACATCTTAAGACTCTTTATGACATTTTAGCACCTTGAAAAACGCGTTAGTATAACCTAGGACGCCTTAAAACTCCAAACAACACCTTACAACACCGTACGAAACCTTAAAACTCCATAATAAAGCTAATGAATTCGTACGAGTCCTTTGAACATCGTACTGCAAGTTAGGACATCTTACGACTCTTTATGACATTTTAGCACCTTGAAAAACACGTTACTATAACGTAGGACGCCTTAAAACTCCAAACAACACCTTACAACACCGTACGAAACCTTAAAACTCCATAATAAAGCTAATGAATTCGTACGAGTCCTTTGAACATCGTACTGCAAGTTAGGACATCTTACGAATCTTTATGACATTTTAGCACCTTGAAAAACACGTTAGTATAACGTAGGACGCCTTAAAACTCCAAAAAACACCTTACAACACCATACGAAACCTTAAAACTCCATAATAAAGCTAATGAATTCGTACGAGTCCTTTGAACATCGTACTGCAAGTTAGGACATCTTACGACTCTTTATGACATTTTAGCACCTTGAAAAACACGTTAGTATAACGTAGGACGCCTTAAAACTCCAAACAACACCTTACAACACCGTACGAAACCTTAATACTCCATAATAAAGCTAATGAATTCGTACGAGTCCTTTGAACATCGTACTGCAAGTTAGGACATCTTACGACTCTTTATGACAATTTTGCACCTTGAAAAACACGTTAGTATAACGTAGGACGCCTTAAAACTCCAAAAAACACCTTACAACACCGTACGAAACCTTAATACTCCATAATAAAGCTAATGAATTCGTACGAGTCCTTTGAACATCGTACTGCAAGTTAGGACATCTTACGACTCTTTATGACAATTTAGCACCTTGAAAAACACGTTAGTATAACGTAGGACGCCTTAAAACTCCAAACAACACCTTACAACACCGTACGAAACCTTAATACTCCATAATAAAGCTAATGAATTCGTACGAGTCCTTTGAACATCGTACTGCAAGTTAGGACATCTTACGACTCTTTATGACATTTTAGCACCTTGAAAAACACGTTACTATAACGTAGGACGCCTTAAAACTCCAAACAACACCTTACAACACCGTACGAAACCTTAAAACTCCATAATAAAGCTAATGAATTCGTACGAGTCCTTTGAACATCGTACTGCAAGTTAGGACATCTTACGACTCTTTATGACATTTTAGCACCTTGAAAAACACGTTAGTATAACGTAGGACGCCTTAAAACTCCAAAAAACACCTTACAACACCGTACGAAACCTTAAAACTCCATAATAAAGCTAATGAATTCGTACGAGTCCTTTGAACATCGTACTGCAAGTTAGGACATCTTACGACTCTTTATGACATTTTAGCACCTTGAAAAACACGTTACTATAACGTAGGACGCCTTAAAACTCCAAACAACACCTTACAACACCGTACGAAACCTTAAAACTCCATAATAAAGCTAATGAATTCGTACGAGTCCTTTGAACATCGTACTGCAAGTTAGGACATCTTACGACTCTTTATGACATTTTAGCACCTTGAAAAACACGTTAGTATAACGTAGGACGCCTTAAAACTCCAAAAAACACCTTACAACACCGTACGAAACCTTAAAACTCCATAATAAAGCTAATGAATTCGTACGAGTCCTTTGAACATCGTACTGCAAGTTAGGACATCTTACGACTCTTTATGACATTTTAGCACCTTGAAAACACGTTACTATAACGTAGGACGCCTTAAAACTCCAAACAACACCTTACAACACCGTACGAAACCTTAAAACTCCATAATAAAGCTAATGAATTCGTACGAGTCCTTTGAACATCGTACTGCAAGTTAGGACATCTTACGACTCTTTATGACATTTTAGCACCTTGAAAAACGCGTTAGTATAACGTAGGACGCCTTAAAACTCCAAACAACACCTTACAACACCGTACGAAACCTTAAAACTCCATAATAAAGCTAATGAATTCGTACGAGTCCTTTGAACATCGTACTGCAAGTTAGGACATCTTACGACTCTTTATGACATTTTAGCACCTTGAGAAACACGTTAGTAAAACGTAGGACGCCTTAAAACTCCAAACAACACCTTACAACACCGTACGAAACATTAATACTCCATAATAAAGCTAATGAATTCGTACGACTCCTTTGAACATCGTACTGCAACTTAGGACATCTTAAGACTCTTTATGACATTTTAGCACCTTGAAAAACGCGTTAGTATAACCTAGGACGCCTTAAAACTCCAAACAACACCTTACAACACCGTACGAAACCTTAAAACTCCATAATAAAGCTAATGAATTCGTACGAGTCCTTTGAACATCGTACTGCAAGTTAGGACATCTTACGACTCTTTATGACATTTTAGCACCTTGAAAAACACGTTACTATAACGTAGGACGCCTTAAAACTCCAAACAACACCTTACAACACCGTACGAAACCTTAAAACTCCATAATAAAGCTAATGAATTCGTACGAGTCCTTTGAACATCGTACTGCAAGTTAGGACATCTTACGAATCTTTATGACATTTTAGCACCTTGAAAAACACGTTAGTATAACGTAGGACGCCTTAAAACTCCAAAAAACACCTTACAACACCATACGAAACCTTAAAACTCCATAATAAAGCTAATGAATTCGTACGAGTCCTTTGAACATCGTACTGCAAGTTAGGACATCTTACGACTCTTTATGACATTTTAGCACCTTGAAAAACACGTTAGTATAACGTAGGACGCCTTAAAACTCCAAACAACACCTTACAACACCGTACGAAACCTTAATACTCCATAATAAAGCTAATGAATTCGTACGAGTCCTTTGAACATCGTACTGCAAGTTAGGACATCTTACGACTCTTTATGACAATTTAGCACCTTGAAAAACACGTTAGTATAACGTAGGACGCCTTAAAACTCCAAAAAACACCTTACAACACCGTACGAAACCTTAATACTCCATAATAAAGCTAATGAATTCGTACGAGTCCTTTGAACATCGTACTGCAAGTTAGGACATCTTACGACTCTTTATGACAATTTAGCACCTTGAAAAACACGTTAGTATAACGTAGGACGCCTTAAAACTCCAAACAACACCTTACAACACCGTACGAAACCTTAATACTCCATAATAAAGCTAATGAATTCGTACGAGTCCTTTGAACATCGTACTGCAAGTTAGGACATCTTACGACTCTTTATGACATTTTAGCACCTTGAAAAACACGTTAGTATAACGTAGGACGCCTTAAAACTCCAAAAAACACCTTACAACACCGTACGAAACCTTAAAACTCCATAATAAAGCTAATGAATTCGTACGAGTCCTTTGAACATCGTACTGCAAGTTAGGACATCTTACGAATCTTTATGACATTTTAGCACCTTGAAAAACACGTTAGTATAACGTAGGACGCCTTAAAACTCCAAAAAACACCTTACAACACCATACGAAACCTTAAAACTCCATAATAAAGCTAATGAATTCGTACGAGTCCTTTGAACATCGTACTGCAAGTTAGGACATCTTACGACTCTTTATGACATTTTAGCACCTTGAAAAACACGTTAGTATAACGTAGGACGCCTTAAAACTCCAAACAACACCTTACAACACCGTACGAAACCTTAAAACTCCATAATAAAGCTAATGAATTCGTACGAGTCCTTTGAACATCGTACTGCAAGTTAGGACATCTTACGACTCTTTATGACATTTTAGCACCTTGAGAAACACGTTAGTAAAACGTAGGACGCCTTAAAACTCCAAACAACACCTTACAACACCGTACGAAACATTAATACTCCATAATAAAGCTAATGAATTCGTACGACTCCTTTGAACATCGTACTGCAAGTTAGGACATCTTACGACTCTTTATGACATTTTAGCACCTTGAGAAACACGTTAGTAAAACGTAGGACGCCTTAAAACTCCAAACAACACCTTACAACACCGTACGAAACATTAATACTCCATAATAAAGCTAATGAATTCGTACGACTCCTTTGAACATCGTACTGCAAGTTAGGACATCTTACGACTCTTTATGACATTTTAGCACCTTGAAAAACACGTTAGTATTAGGACTGGCAATTTCTGACACGGATACGATAACACGACACGAAACGACACGGAATTAACAGGTTTCGTGTTTGACCTTAACAGGTGCCGTGTTATTAACAGGTTAACATGATAAAGACACGTTAATTATCGTGTCTTAACAGGTTAAAGATCTGTTAACACGATAGGTCACCTGTTAATATTTATATACATGAAAAGTTAGTGAAGAATGAAGGTGAATATGAACTTTGATAAAGATTAGTAAAAAGATCAAAGACTCCTATGGACTTTGATAGACTTTTAATCTTTTTTCATTTTTGTTTATCAAGAATTATTATGGTAAAATACTATTTTTATGGACTTTCGTTATTTTGTGGCTTAAGAATTATCTTGTTAAGTCATATTTAGTATTTAAGACTTATGAATTTTTTTGGAAAAAAAAATATTTTTTTTTTAAAATGGGTTTTTATCGTGTCATATCGTGTCTTATCGTGTGACCTGCTTTTTATCGTGTTCGTGTTCGTGTTTGGAAAACATGACACGATAAGTTATCGTGTCGTGTTCGTGTTTGGCATTATCGTGTTCGTGTCTTATCGTGTTCGTGTCTTATCGTGTCGTGTCTGACACGATATGCCAGCCCTAGTTAGTATAACGTAGGACGCCTTAAAACTCCAAACAACACCTTACAACACCGTACGAAACCTTAAAACTCCATAATAAAGCTAATGAATTCGTACGAGTCCTTTGAACATCGTACTGCAAGTTAGGACATCTTAAGACTCTTTATGACATTTTAGCACCTTGAAAAACGCGTTAGTATAACGTAGGACGCCTTAAAACTCCAAACAACACCTTACAACACCGTACGAAACCTTAAAACTCCATAATAAAGCTAATGAATTCGTACGAGTCCTTTGAACATCGTACTGCAAGTTAGAACATCTTACGACTCTTTATGACATTTTAGCACCTTGAGAAACACGTTAGTAAAACGTAGGACGCCTTAAAACTCCAAACAACACCTTACAACACCGTACGAAACATTAATACTCCATAATAAAGCTAATGAATTCGTACGACTCCTTTGAAAATCGTACTGCAACTTAGGACATCTTAAGACTCTTTATGACATTTTAGCACCTTGAAAAACGCGTTAGTATAACCTAGGACGCCTTAAAACTCCAAACAACACCTTACAACACCGTACGAAACCTTAAAACTCCATAATAAAGCTAATGAATTCGTACGAGTCCTTTGAACATCGTACTGCAAGTTAGGACATCTTACGACTCTTTATGACATTTTAGCACCTTGAAAAACACGTTACTATAACGTAGGACGCCTTAAAACTCCAAACAACACCTTACAACACCGTACGAAACCTTAAAACTCCATAATAAAGCTAATGAATTCGTACGAGTCCTTTGAACATCGTACTGCAAGTTAGGACATCTTACGACTCTTTATGACATTTTAGCACCTTGAAAAACACGTTAGTATAACGTAGGACGCCTTAAAACTCCAAACAACACCTTACAACACCGTACGAAACCTTAAAACTCCATAATAAAGCTAATGAATTCGTACGAGTCCTTTGAACATCGTACTGCAAGTTAGGACATCTTAAGACTCTTTATGACATTTTAGCACCTTGAAAAACGCGTTAGTATAACGTAGGACGCCTTAAAACTCCAAACAACACCTTACAACACCGTACGAAACCTTAAAACTCCATAATAAAGCTAATGAATTCGTACGAGTCCTTTGAACATCGTACTGCAAGTTAGGACATCTTACGACTCTTTATGACATTTTAGCACCTTGAGAAACACGTTAGTAAAACGTAGGACGCCTTAAAACTCCAAACAACACCTTACAACACCGTACGAAACATTAATACTCCATAATAAAGCTAATGAATTCGTACGACTCCTTTGAAAATCGTACTGCAACTTAGGACATCTTAAGACTCTTTATGACATTTTAGCACCTTGAAAAACGCGTTAGTATAACCTAGGACGCCTTAAAACTCCAAACAACACCTTACAACACCGTACGAAACCTTAAAACTCCATAATAAAGCTAATGAATTCGTACGAGTCCTTTGAACATCGTACTGCAAGTTAGGACATCTTACGACTCTTTATGACATTTTAGCACCTTGAGAAACACGTTAGTAAAACGTAGGACGCCTTAAAACTCCAAACAACACCTTACTACACCGTACGAAACATTAATACTCCATAATAAAGCTAATGAATTCGTACGACTCCTTTGAACATCGTACTGCAAGTTAGGACATCTTACGACTCTTTATGACATTTTAGCACCTTGAGAAACACGTTAGTAAAACGTAGGACGCCTTAAAACTCCAAACAACACCTTACAACACCGTACGAAACATTAATACTCCATAATAAAGCTAATGAATTCGTACGACTCCTTTGAACATCGTACTGCAAGTTAGGACATCTTACGACTCTTTATGACATTTTAGCACCTTGAAAAACACGTTAGTATTAGGACTGGCAATTTCTGACACGGATACGATAACACGACACGAAACGACACGGAATTAACAGGTTTCGTGTTTGACCTTAACAGGTGCCGTGTTATTAACAGGTTAACATGATAAAGACACGTTAATTATCGTGTCTTAACAGGTTAAAGATCTGTTAACACGATAGGTCACCTGTTAATATTTATATACATGAAAAGTTAGTGAAGAATGAAGGTGAATATGAACTTTGATAAAGATTAGTAAAAAGATCAAAGACTCCTATGGACTTTGATAGACTTTTAATCTTTTTTCATTTTTGTTTATCAAGAATTATTATGGTAAAATACTATTTTTATGGACTTTCGTTATTTTGTGGCTTAAGAATTATCTTGTTAAGTCATATTTAGTATTTAAGACTTATGAATTTTTTTGGAAAAAAAAATATTTTTTTTTTAAAATGGGTTTTTATCGTGTCATATCGTGTCTTATCGTGTGACCTGCTTTTTATCGTGTTCGTGTTCGTGTTTGGAAAACATGACACGATAAGTTATCGTGTCGTGTTCGTGTTTGGCATTATCGTGTTCGTGTCTTATCGTGTTCGTGTCTTATCGTGTCGTGTCTGACACGATATGCCAGCCCTAGTTAGTATAACGTAGGACGCCTTAAAACTCCAAACAACACCTTACAACACCGTACGAAACCTTAAAACTCCATAATAAAGCTAATGAATTCGTACGAGTCCTTTGAACATCGTACTGCAAGTTAGGACATCTTAAGACTCTTTATGACATTTTAGCACCTTGAAAAACGCGTTAGTATAACGTAGGACGCCTTAAAACTCCAAACAACACCTTACAACACCGTACGAAACCTTAAAACTCCATAATAAAGCTAATGAATTCGTACGAGTCCTTTGAACATCGTACTGCAAGTTAGAACATCTTACGACTCTTTATGACATTTTAGCACCTTGAGAAACACGTTAGTAAAACGTAGGACGCCTTAAAACTCCAAACAACACCTTACAACACCGTACGAAACATTAATACTCCATAATAAAGCTAATGAATTCGTACGACTCCTTTGAAAATCGTACTGCAACTTAGGACATCTTAAGACTCTTTATGACATTTTAGCACCTTGAAAAACGCGTTAGTATAACCTAGGACGCCTTAAAACTCCAAACAACACCTTACAACACCGTACGAAACCTTAAAACTCCATAATAAAGCTAATGAATTCGTACGAGTCCTTTGAACATTGTACTGCAAGTTAGGACATCTTACGACTCTTTATGACATTTTAGCACCTTGAAAAACACGTTACTATAACGTAGGACGCCTTAAAACTCCAAACAACACCTTACAACACCGTACGAAACCTTAAAACTCCATAATAAAGCTAATGAATTCGTACGAGTCCTTTGAACATCGTACTGCAAGTTAGGACATCTTACGACTCTTTATGACATTTTAGCACCTTGAAAAACACGTTAGTATAACGTAGGACGCCTTAAAACTCCAAACAACACCTTACAACACCGTACGAAACCTTAAAACTCCATAATAAAGCTAATGAATTCGTACGAGTCCTTTGAACATCGTACTGCAAGTTAGGACATCTTAAGACTCTTTATGACATTTTAGCACCTTGAAAAACGCGTTAGTATAACGTAGGACGCCTTAAAACTCCAAACAACACCTTACAACACCGTACGAAACCTTAAAACTCCATAATAAAGCTAATGAATTCGTACGAGTCCTTTGAACATCGTACTGCAAGTTAGGACATCTTACGACTCTTTATGACATTTTAGCACCTTGAGAAACACGTTAGTAAAACGTAGGACGCCTTAAAACTCCAAACAACACCTTACAACACCGTACGAAACATTAATACTCCATAATAAAGCTAATGAATTCGTACGACTCCTTTGAAAATCGTACTGCAACTTAGGACATCTTAAGACTCTTTATGACATTTTAGCACCTTGAAAAACGCGTTAGTATAACCTAGGACGCCTTAAAACTCCAAACAACACCTTACAACACCGTACGAAACCTTAAAACTCCATAATAAAGCTAATGAATTCGTACGAGTCCTTTGAACATCGTACTGCAAGTTAGGACATCTTACGACTCTTTATGACATTTTAGCACCTTGAAAAACACGTTACTATAACGTAGGACGCCTTAAAACTCCAAACAACACCTTACAACACCGTACGAAACCTTAAAACTCCATAATAAAGCTAATGAATTCGTACGAGTCCTTTGAACATCGTACTGCAAGTTAGGACATCTTACGACTCTTTATGACATTTTAGCACCTTGAAAAACACGTTAGTATAACGTAGGACGCCTTAAAACTCCAAACAACACCTTACAACACCGTACGAAACCTTAAAACTCCATAATAAAGCTAATGAATTCGTACGAGTCCTTTGAACATCGTACTGCAAGTTAGGACATCTTAAGACTCTTTATGACATTTTAGCACCTTGAAAAACGCGTTAGTATAACGTAGGACGCCTTAAAACTCCAAACAACACCTTACAACACCGTACGAAACCTTAAAACTCCATAATAAAGCTAATGAATTCGTACGAGTCCTTTGAACATCGTACTGCAAGTTAGGACATCTTACGACGCTTTATGACATTTTAGCACCTTGAGAAACACGTTAGTAAAACGTAGGACGCCTTAAAACTCCAAACAACACCTTACAACACCGTACGAAACATTAATACTCCATAATAAAGCTAATGAATTCGTACGACTCCTTTGAAAATCGTACTGCAACTTAGGACATCTTAAGACTCTTTATGACATTTTAGCACCTTGAAAAACGCGTTAGTATAACCTAGGACGCCTTAAAACTCCAAACAACACCTTACAACACCGTACGAAACCTTAAAACTCCATAATAAAGCTAATGAATTCGTACGAGTCCTTTGAACATCGTACTGCAAGTTAGGACATCTTACGACTCTTTATGACATTTTAGCACCTTGAAAAACACGTTACTATAACGTAGGACACCTTAAAACTCCAAACAACACCTTACAACACCGTACGAAACCTTAAAACTCCATAATAAAGCTAATGAATTCGTACGAGTCCTTTGAACATCGTACTGCAAGTTAGGACATCTTACGACTCTTTATGACATTTTAGCACCTTGAAAAACACGTTAGTATAACGTAGGACGCCTTAAAACTCCAAAAAACACCTTACAACACCGTACGAAACCTTAAAACTCCATAATAAAGCTAATGAATTCGTACGAGTCCTTTGAACATCGTACTGCAAGTTAGGACATCTTACGACTCTTTATGACATTTTAGCACCTTGAAAACACGTTACTATAACGTAGGACGCCTTAAAACTCCAAACAACACCTTACAACACCGTACGAAACCTTAAAACTCCATAATAAAGCTAATGAATTCGTACGAGTCCTTTGAACATCGTACTGCAAGTTAGGACATCTTACGACTCTTTATGACATTTTAGCACCTTGAAAAACACGTTAGTATAACGTAGGACGCCTTAAAACTCCAAACAACACCTTACAACACCGTACGAAACCTTAAAACTCCATAATAAAGCTAATGAATTCGTACGAGTCCTTTGAACATCGTACTGCAAGTTAGGACATCTTAAGACTCTTTATGACATTTTAGCACCTTGAAAAACGCGTTAGTATAACGTAGGACGCCTTAAAACTCCAAACAACACCTTACAACACCGTACGAAACCTTAAAACTCCATAATAAAGCTAATGAATTCGTACGAGTCCTTTGAACATCGTACTGCAAGTTAGGACATCTTACGACGCTTTATGACATTTTAGCACCTTGAGAAACACGTTAGTAAAACGTAGGACGCCTTAAAACTCCAAACAACACCTTACAACACCGTACGAAACATTAATACTCCATAATAAAGCTAATGAATTCGTACGACTCCTTTGAAAATCGTACTGCAACTTAGGACATCTTAAGACTCTTTATGACATTTTAGCACCTTGAAAAACGCGTTAGTATAACCTAGGACGCCTTAAAACTCCAAACAACACCTTACAACACCGTACGAAACCTTAAAACTCCATAATAAAGCTAATGAATTCGTACGAGTCCTTTGAACATCGTACTGCAAGTTAGGACATCTTACGACTCTTTATGACATTTTAGCACCTTGAAAAACACGTTACTATAACGTAGGACACCTTAAAACTCCAAACAACACCTTACAACACCGTACGAAACCTTAAAACTCCATAATAAAGCTAATGAATTCGTACGAGTCCTTTGAACATCGTACTGCAAGTTAGGACATCTTACGACGCTTTATGACATTTTAGCACCTTGAGAAACACGTTAGTAAAACGTAGGACGCCTTAAAACTCCAAACAACACCTTACAACACCGTACGAAACATTAATACTCCATAATAAAGCTAATGAATTCGTACGACTCCTTTGAAAATCGTACTGCAACTTAGGACATCTTAAGACTCTTTATGACATTTTAGCACCTTGAAAAACGCGTTAGTATAACCTAGGACGCCTTAAAACTCCAAACAACACCTTACAACACCGTACGAAACCTTAAAACTCCATAATAAAGCTAATGAATTCGTACGAGTCCTTTGAACATCGTACTGCAAGTTAGGACATCTTACGACTCTTTATGACATTTTAGCACCTTGAAAAACACGTTACTATAACGTAGGACACCTTAAAACTCCAAACAACACCTTACAACACCGTACGAAACCTTAAAACTCCATAATAAAGCTAATGAATTCGTACGAGTCCTTTGAACATCGTACTGCAAGTTAGGACATCTTACGACTCTTTATGACATTTTAGCACCTTGAAAAACACGTTAGTATAACGTAGGACGCCTTAAAACTCCAAAAAACACCTTACAACACCGTACGAAACCTTAAAACTCCATAATAAAGCTAATGAATTCGTACGAGTCCTTTGAACATCGTACTGCAAGTTAGGACATCTTACGACTCTTTATGACATTTTAGCACCTTGAAAACACGTTACTATAACGTAGGACGCCTTAAAACTCCAAACAACACCTTACAACACCGTACGAAACCTTAAAACTCCATAATAAAGCTAATGAATTCGTACGAGTCCTTGGAACATCGTACTGCAAGTTAGGACATCTTACGACTCTTTATGACATTTTAGCACCTTGAAAAACGCGTTAGTATAACGTAGGACGCCTTAAAACTCCAAACAACACCTTACAACACCGTACGAAACCTTAAAACTCCATAATAAAGCTAATGAATTCGTACGAGTCCTTTGAACATCGTACTGCAAGTTAGGACATCTTACGACTCTTTATGACATTTTAGCACCTTGAGAAACACGTTAGTAAAACGTAGGACGCCTTAAAACTCCAAACAACACCTTACAACACCGTACGAAACATTAATACTCCATAATAAAGCTAATGAATTCGTACGACTCCTTTGAAAATCGTACTGCAACTTAGGACATCTTAAGACTCTTTATGACATTTTAGCACCTTGAAAAACGCGTTAGTATAACCTAGGACGCCTTAAAACTCCAAACAACACCTTACAACACCGTACGAAACCTTAAAACTCCATAATAAAGCTAATGAATTCGTACGAGTCCTTTGAACATCGTACTGCAAGTTAGGACATCTTACGACTCTTTATGACATTTTAGCACCTTGAAAAACACGTTACTATAACGTAGGACGCCTTAAAACTCCAAACAACACCTTACAACACCGTACGAAACCTTAAAACTCCATAATAAAGCTAATGAATTCGTACGAGTCCTTTGAACATCGTACTGCAAGTTAGGACATCTTACGACTCTTTATGACATTTTAGCACCTTGAAAAACACGTTAGTATAACGTAGGACGCCTTAAAACTCCAAACAACACCTTACAACACCGTACGAAACCTTAAAACTCCATAATAAAGCTAATGAATTCGTACGAGTCCTTTGAACATCGTACTGCAAGTTAGGACATCTTAAGACTCTTTATGACATTTTAGCACCTTGAAAAACGCGTTAGTATAACGTAGGACGCCTTAAAACTCCAAACAACACCTTACAACACCGTACGAAACCTTAAAACTCCATAATAAAGCTAATGAATTCGTACGAGTCCTTTGAACATCGTACTGCAAGTTAGGACATCTTACGACGCTTTATGACATTTTAGCACCTTGAGAAACACGTTAGTAAAACGTAGGACGCCTTAAAACTCCAAACAACACCTTACAACACCGTACGAAACATTAATACTCCATAATAAAGCTAATGAATTCGTACGACTCCTTTGAAAATCGTACTGCAACTTAGGACATCTTAAGACTCTTTATGACATTTTAGCACCTTGAAAAACGCGTTAGTATAACCTAGGACGCCTTAAAACTCCAAACAACACCTTACAACACCGTACGAAACCTTAAAACTCCATAATAAAGCTAATGAATTCGTACGAGTCCTTTGAACATCGTACTGCAAGTTAGGACATCTTACGACTCTTTATGACATTTTAGCACCTTGAAAAACACGTTACTATAACGTAGGACACCTTAAAACTCCAAACAACACCTTACAACACCGTACGAAACCTTAAAACTCCATAATAAAGCTAATGAATTCGTACGAGTCCTTTGAACATCGTACTGCAAGTTAGGACATCTTACGACTCTTTATGACATTTTAGCACCTTGAAAAACACGTTAGTATAACGTAGGACGCCTTAAAACTCCAAAAAACACCTTACAACACCGTACGAAACCTTAATACTCCATAATAAAGCTAATGAATTCGTACGAGTCCTTTGAACATCGTACTGCAAGTTAGGACATCTTACGACTCTTTATGACATTTTAGCACCTTGAAAACACGTTACTATAACGTAGGACGCCTTAAAACTCCAAACAACACCTTACAACACCGTACGAAACCTTAAAACTCCATAATAAAGCTAATGAATTCGTACGAGTCCTTTGAACATCGTACTGCAAGTTAGGACATCTTACGACTCTTTATGACATTTTAGCACCTTCAAAAACGCGTTAGTATAACGTAGGACGCCTTAAAACTCCAAACAACACCTTACAACACCGTACGAAACCTTAAAACTCCATAATAAAGCTAATGAATTCGTACGAGTCCTTTGAACATCGTACTGCAAGTTAGGACATCTTACGACTCTTTATGACATTTTAGCACCTTGAGAAACACGTTAGTAAAACGTAGGACGCCTTAAAACTCCAAACAACACCTTACAACACCGTACGAAACATTAATACTCCATAATAAAGCTAATGAATTCGTACGACTCCTTTGAACATCGTACTGCAACTTAGGACATCTTAAGACTCTTTATGACATTTTAGCACCTTGAAAAACGCGTTAGTATAACCTAGGACGCCTTAAAACTCCAAACAACACCTTACAACACCGTACGAAACCTTAAAACTCCATAATAAAGCTAATGAATTCGTACGAGTCCTTTGAACATCGTACTGCAAGTTAGGACATCTTACGACTCTTTATGACATTTTAGCACCTTGAAAAACACGTTACTATAACGTAGGACGCTTTAAAACTCCAAACAACACCTTACAACACCGTACGAAACCTTAAAACTCCATAATAAAGCTAATGAATTCGTACGAGTCCTTTGAACATCGTACTGCAAGTTAGGACATCTTACGAATCTTTATGACATTTTAGCACCTTGAAAAACACGTTAGTATAACGTAGGACGCCTTAAAACTCCAAAAAACACCTTACAACACCGTACGAACCCTTAAAACTCCATAATAAAGCTAATGAATTCGTACGAGTCCTTTGAACATCGTACTGCAAGTTAGGACATCTTACGACTCTTTATGACATTTTAGCACCTTGAAAAACACGTTAGTATAACGTAGGACGCCTTAAAACTCCAAACAACACCTTACAACACCGTACGAAACCTTAATACTCCATAATAAAGCTAATGAATTCGTACGAGTCCTTTGAACATCGTACTGCAAGTTAGGACATCTTACGACTCTTTATGACAATTTAGCACCTTGAAAAACACGTTAGTATAACGTAAGACGCCTTAAAACTCCAAAAAACACCTTACAACACCGTACGAAACCTTAATACTCCATAATAAAGCTAATGAATTCGTACGAGTCCTTTGAACATCGTACTGCAAGTTAGGACATCTTACGACTCTTTATGACAATTTAGCACCTTGAAAAACACGTTAGTATAACGTAGGACGCCTTAAAACTCCAAACAACACCTTACAACACCGTACGAAACCTTAATACTCCATAATAAAGCTAATGAATTCGTACGAGTCCTTTGAACATCGTACTGCAAGTTAGGACATCTTACGACTCTTTATGACATTTTAGCACCTTGAAAAACACGTTAGTATAACGTAGGACGCCTTAAAACTCCAAAAAACACCTTACAACACCGTACGAAACCTTAAAACTCCATAATAAAGCTAATGAATTCGTACGAGTCCTTTGAACATCGTACTGCAAGTTAGGACATCTTACGACTCTTTATGACATTTTAGCACCTTGAAAAACACGTTAGTATAACGTAGGACGCCTTAAAACTCCAAAAAACACCTTACAACACCGTACGAAACCTTAATACTCCATAATAAAGCTAATGAATTCGTACGAGTCCTTTGAACATCGTACTGCAAGTTAGGACATCTTACGACTCTTTATGACATTTTAGCACCTTGAAAACACGTTACTATAACGTAGGACGCCTTAAAACTCCAAACAACACCTTACAACACCGTACGAAACCTTAAAACTCCATAATAAAGCTAATGAATTCGTACGAGTCCTTTGAACATCGTACTGCAAGTTAGGACATCTTACGACTCTTTATGACATTTTAGCACCTTGAAAAACGCGTTAGTATAACGTAGGACGCCTTAAAACTCCAAACAACACCTTACAACACCGTACGAAACCTTAAAACTCCATAATAAAGCTAATGAATTCGTACGAGTCCTTTGAACATCGTACTGCAAGTTAGGACATCTTACGACTCTTTATGACATTTTAGCACCTTGAGAAACACGTTAGTAAAACGTAGGACGCCTTAAAACTCCAAACAACACCTTACAACACCGTACGAAACATTAATACTCCATAATAAAGCTAATGAATTCGTACGAGTCCTTTGAACATCGTACTGCAAGTTAGGACATCTTACGACTCTTTATGACATTTTAGCACCTTGAAAAACGCGTTAGTATAACGTAGGACGCCTTAAAACTCCAAACAACACCTTACAACACCGTACGAAACCTTAAAACTCCATAATAAAGCTAATGAATTCGTACGAGTCCTTTGAACATCGTACTGCAAGTTAGGACATCTTACGACTCTTTATGACATTTTAGCACCTTGAGAAACACGTTAGTAAAACGTAGGACGCCTTAAAACTCCAAACAACACCTTACAACACCGTACGAAACATTAATACTCCATAATAAAGCTAATGAATTCGTACGACTCCTTTGAACATAGTACTGCAACTTAGGACATCTTAAGACTCTTTATGACATTTTAGCACCTTGAAAAACGCGTTAGTATAACCTAGGACGCCTTAAAACTCCAAACAACACCTTACAACACCGTACGAAACCTTAAAACTCCATAATAAAGCTAATGAATTCGTACGAGTCCTTTGAACATCGTACTGCAAGTTAGGACATCTTACGACTCTTTATGACATTTTAGCACCTTGAAAAACACGTTACTATAACGTAGGACGCTTTAAAACTCCAAACAACACCTTACAACACCGTACGAAACCTTAAAACTCCATAATAAAGCTAATGAATTCGTACGAGTCCTTTGAACATCGTACTGCAAGTTAGGACATCTTACGAATCTTTATGACATTTTAGCACCTTGAAAAACACGTTAGTATAACGTAGGACGCCTTAAAACTCCAAAAAACACCTTACAACACCATACGAAACCTTAAAACTCCATAATAAAGCTAATGAATTCGTACGAGTCCTTTGAACATCGTACTGCAAGTTAGGACATCTTACGACTCTTTATGACATTTTAGCACCTTGAAAAACACGTTAGTATAACGTAGGACGCCTTAAAACTCCAAACAACACCTTACAACACCGTACGAAACCTTAATACTCCATAATAAAGCTAATGAATTCGTACGAGTCCTTTGAACATCGTACTGCAAGTTAGGACATCTTACGACTCTTTATGACAATTTAGCACCTTGAAAAACACGTTAGTATAACGTAGGACGCCTTAAAACTCCAAACAACACCTTACAACACCGTACGAAACCTTAAAACTCCATAATAAAGCTAATGAATTCGTACGAGTCCTTTGAACATCGTACTGCAAGTTAGGACATCTTACGACTCTTTATGACATTTTAGCACCTTGAGAAACACGTTAGTAAAACGTAGGACGCCTTAAAACTCCAAACAACACCTTACAACACCGTACGAAACATTAATACTCCATAATAAAGCTAATGAATTCGTACGAGTCCTTTGAACATCGTACTGCAAGTTAGGACATCTTACGACTCTTTATGACATTTTAGCACCTTGAAAAACGCGTTAGTATAACGTAGGACGCCTTAAAACTCCAAACAACACCTTACAACACCGTACGAAACCTTAAAACTCCATAATAAAGCTAATGAATTCGTACGAGTCCTTTGAACATCGTACTGCAAGTTAGGACATCTTACGACTCTTTATGACATTTTAGCACCTTGAGAAACACGTTAGTAAAACGTAGGACGCCTTAAAACTCCAAACAACACCTTACAACACCGTACGAAACATTAATACTCCATAATAAAGCTAATGAATTCGTACGAGTCCTTTGAACATCGTACTGCAAGTTAGGACATCTTACGACTCTTTATGACAATTTAGCACCTTGAAAAACACGTTAGTATAACGTAGGACGCCTTAAAACTCCAAAAAACACCTTACAACACCGTACGAAACCTTAATACTCCATAATAAAGCTAATGAATTCGTACGAGTCCTTTGAACATCGTACTGCAAGTTAGGACATCTTACGACTCTTTATGACAATTTAGCACCTTGAAAAACACGTTAGTATAACGTAGGACGCCTTAAAACTCCAAACAACACCTTACAACACCGTACGAAACCTTAATACTCCATAATAAAGCTAATGAATTCGTACGAGTCCTTTGAACATCGTACTGCAAGTTAGGACATCTTACGACTCTTTATGACATTTTAGCACCTTGAAAAACACGTTAGTATAACGTAGGACGCCTTAAAACTCCAAAAAACACCTTACAACACCGTACGAAACCTTAAAACTCCATAATAAAGCTAATGAATTCGTACGAGTCCTTTGAACATCGTACTGCAAGTTAGGACATCTTACGACTCTTTATGACATTTTAGCACCTTGAAAAACACGTTAGTATAACGTAGGACGCCTTAAAACTCCAAAAAACACCTTACAACACCGTACGAAACCTTAATACTCCATAATAAAGCTAATGAATTCGTACGAGTCCTTTGAACATCGTACTGCAAGTTAGGACATCTTACGACTCTTTATGACATTTTAGCACCTTGAAAACACGTTACTATAACGTAGGACGCCTTAAAACTCCAAACAACACCTTACAACACCGTACGAAACCTTAAAACTCCATAATAAAGCTAATGAATTCGTACGAGTCCTTTGAACATCGTACTGCAAGTTAGGACATCTTACGACTCTTTATGACATTTTAGCACCTTGAAAAACGCGTTAGTATAACGTAGGACGCCTTAAAACTCCAAACAACACCTTACAACACCGTACGAAACCTTAAAACTCCATAATAAAGCTAATGAATTCGTACGAGTCCTTTGAACATCGTACTGCAAGTTAGGACATCTTACGACTCTTTATGACATTTTAGCACCTTGAGAAACACGTTAGTAAAACGTAGGACGCCTTAAAACTCCAAACAACACCTTACAACACCGTACGAAACATTAATACTCCATAATAAAGCTAATGAATTCGTACGACTCCTTTGAACATCGTACTGCAACTTAGGACATCTTAAGACTCTTTATGACATTTTAGCACCTTGAAAAACGCGTTAGTATAACCTAGGACGCCTTAAAACTCCAAACAACACCTTACAACACCGTACGAAACCTTAAAACTCCATAATAAAGCTAATGAATTCGTACGAGTCCTTTGAACATCGTACTGCAAGTTAGGACATCTTACGACTCTTTATGACATATAAGCACCTTGAAAAACACGTTACTATAACGTAGGACGCCTCAAAACTCCAAACAACACCTTACAACACCGTACGAAACCTTAAAACTCCATAATAAAGCTAATGAATTCGTACGAGTCCTTTGAACATCGTACTGCAAGTTAGGACATCTTACGACTCTTTATGACATTTTAGCACCTTGAGAAACACGTTAGTAAAACGTAGGACGCCTTAAAACTCCAAACAACACCTTACAACACCGTACGAAACAATAATACTCCATAATAAAGCTAATGAATTCGTACGACTCCTTTGAACATCGTACTGCAACTTAGGACATCTTAAGACTCTTTATGACATTTTAGCACCTTGAAAAACGCGTTAGTATAACCTAGGACGCCTTAAAACTCCAAACAACACCTTACAACACCGTACGAAACCTTAAAACTCCATAATAAAGCTAATGAATTCGTACGAGTCCTTTGAACATCGTACTGCAAGTTAGGACATCTTACGACTCTTTATGACATTTTAGCACCTTGAAAAACACGTTACTATAACGTAGGACGCCTCAAAACTCCAAACAACACCTTACAACACCGTACGAAACCTTAAAACTCCATAATAAAGCTAATGAATTCGTACGAGTCCTTTGAACATCGTACTGCAAGTTAGGACATCTTACGACTCTTTATGACATTTTAGCACCTTGAAAACACGTTACTATAACGTAGGACGCCTTAAAACTCCAAACAACACCTTACAACACCGTACGAAACCTTAAAACTCCATAATAAAGCTAATGAATTCGTACGAGTCCTTTGAACATCGTACTGCAAGTTAGGACATCTTACGACTCTTTATGACATTTTAGCACCTTGAAAAACGCGTTAGTATAACGTAGGACGCCTTAAAACTCCAAACAACACCTTACAACACCGTACGAAACCTTAAAACTCCATAATAAAGCTAATGAATTCGTACGAGTCCTTTGAACATCGTACTGCAAGTTAGGACATCTTACGACTCTTTATGACATTTTAGCACCTTGAGAAACACGTTAGTAAAACGTAGGACGCCTTAAAACTCCAAACAACACCTTACAACACCGTACGAAACATTAATACTCCATAATAAAGCTAATGAATTCGTACGACTCCTTTGAACATCGTACTGCAAGTTAGGACATCTTAAGACTCTTTATGACATTTTAGCACCTTGAAAAACGCGTTAGTATAACCTAGGACGCCTTAAAACTCCAAACAACACCTTACAACACCGTACGAAACCTTAAAACTCCATAATAAAGCTAATGAATTCGTACGAGTCCTTTGAACATCGTACTGCAAGTTAGGACATCTTACGACTCTTTATGACATTTTAGCACCTTGAAAACACGTTACTATAACGTAGGACGCCTTAAAACTCCAAACAACACCTTACAACACCGTACGAAACCTTAAAACTCCATAATAAAGCTAATGAATTCGTACGAGTCCTTTGAACATCGTACTGCAAGTTAGGACATCTTACGACTCTTTATGACATTTTAGCACCTTGAAAAACGCGTTAGTATAACGTAGGACGCCTTAAAACTCCAAACAACACCTTACAACACCGTACGAAACCTTAAAACTCCATAATAAAGCTAATGAATTCGTACGAGTCCTTTGAACATCGTACTGCAAGTTAGGACATCTTACGACTCTTTATGACATTTTAGCACCTTGAGAAACACGTTAGTAAAACGTAGGACGCCTTAAAACTCCAAACAACACCTTACAACACCGTACGAAACCTTAATACTCCATAATAAAGCTAATGAATTCGTACGAGTCCTTTGAACATCGTACTGCAAGTTAGGACATCTTACGACTCTTTATGACATTTTAGCACCTTGAAAAACACGTTAGTATAACGTAGGACGCCTTAAAACTCCAAAAAACACCTTACAACACCGTACGAAACCTTAAAACTCCATAATAAAGCTAATGAATTCGTACGAGTCCTTTGAACATCGTACTGCAAGTTAGGACATCTTACGACTCTTTATGACATTTTAGCACCTTGAAAAACACGTTAGTATAACGTAGGACGCCTTAAAACTCCAAAAAACACCTTACAACACCGTACGAAACCTTAATACTCCATAATAAAGCTAATGAATTCGTACGAGTCCTTTGAACATCGTACTGCAAGTTAGGACATCTTACGACTCTTTATGACATTTTAGCACCTTGAAAACACGTTACTATAACGTAGGACGCCTTAAAACTCCAAACAACACCTTACAACACCGTACGAAACCTTAAAACTCCATAATAAAGCTAATGAATTCGTACGAGTCCTTTGAACATCGTACTGCAAGTTAGGACATCTTACGACTCTTTATGACATTTTAGCACCTTGAAAAACGCGTTAGTATAACGTAGGACGCCTTAAAACTCCAAACAACACCTTACAACACCGTACGAAACCTTAAAACTCCATAATAAAGCTAATGAATTCGTACGAGTCCTTTGAACATCGTACTGCAAGTTAGGACATCTTACGACTCTTTATGACATTTTAGCACCTTGAGAAACACGTTAGTAAAACGTAGGACGCCTTAAAACTCCAAACAACACCTTACAACACCGTACGAAACATTAATACTCCATAATAAAGCTAATGAATTCGTACGACTCCTTTGAACATCGTACTGCAACTTAGGACATCTTAAGACTCTTTATGACATTTTAGCACCTTGAAAAACGCGTTAGTATAACCTAGGACGCCTTAAAACTCCAAACAACACCTTACAACACCGTACGAAACCTTAAAACTCCATAATAAAGCTAATGAATTCGTACGAGTCCTTTGAACATCGTACTGCAAGTTAGGACATCTTACGACTCTTTATGACATATAAGCACCTTGAAAAACACGTTACTATAACGTAGGACGCCTCAAAACTCCAAACAACACCTTACAACACCGTACGAAACCTTAAAACTCCATAATAAAGCTAATGAATTCGTACGAGTCCTTTGAACATCGTACTGCAAGTTAGGACATCTTACGACTCTTTATGACATTTTAGCACCTTGAGAAACACGTTAGTAAAACGTAGGACGCCTTAAAACTCCAAACAACACCTTACAACACCGTACGAAACAATAATACTCCATAATAAAGCTAATGAATTCGTACGACTCCTTTGAACATCGTACTGCAACTTAGGACATCTTAAGACTCTTTATGACATTTTAGCACCTTGAAAAACGCGTTAGTATAACCTAGGACGCCTTAAAACTCCAAACAACACCTTACAACACCGTACGAAACCTTAAAACTCCATAATAAAGCTAATGAATTCGTACGAGTCCTTTGAACATCGTACTGCAAGTTAGGACATCTTACGACTCTTTATGACATTTTAGCACCTTGAAAAACACGTTACTATAACGTAGGACGCCTCAAAACTCCAAACAACACCTTACAACACCGTACGAAACCTTAAAACTCCATAATAAAGCTAATGAATTCGTACGAGTCCTTTGAACATCGTACTGCAAGTTAGGACATCTTACGACTCTTTATGACATTTTAGCACCTTGAAAACACGTTACTATAACGTAGGACGCCTTAAAACTCCAAACAACACCTTACAACACCGTACGAAACCTTAAAACTCCATAATAAAGCTAATGAATTCGTACGAGTCCTTTGAACATCGTACTGCAAGTTAGGACATCTTACGACTCTTTATGACATTTTAGCACCTTGAAAAACGCGTTAGTATAACGTAGGACGCCTTAAAACTCCAAACAACACCTTACAACACCGTACGAAACCTTAAAACTCCATAATAAAGCTAATGAATTCGTACGAGTCCTTTGAACATCGTACTGCAAGTTAGGACATCTTACGACTCTTTATGACATTTTAGCACCTTGAGAAACACGTTAGTAAAACGTAGGACGCCTTAAAACTCCAAACAACACCTTACAACACCGTACGAAACATTAATACTCCATAATAAAGCTAATGAATTCGTACGACTCCTTTGAACATCGTACTGCAAGTTAGGACATCTTAAGACTCTTTATGACATTTTAGCACCTTGAAAAACGCGTTAGTATAACCTAGGACGCCTTAAAACTCCAAACAACACCTTACAACACCGTACGAAACCTTAAAACTCCATAATAAAGCTAATGAATTCGTACGAGTCCTTTGAACATCGTACTGCAAGTTAGGACATCTTACGACTCTTTATGACATTTTAGCACCTTGAAAACACGTTACTATAACGTAGGACGCCTTAAAACTCCAAACAACACCTTACAACACCGTACGAAACCTTAAAACTCCATAATAAAGCTAATGAATTCGTACGAGTCCTTTGAACATCGTACTGCAAGTTAGGACATCTTACGACTCTTTATGACATTTTAGCACCTTGAAAAACGCGTTAGTATAACGTAGGACGCCTTAAAACTCCAAACAACACCTTACAACACCGTACGAAACCTTAAAACTCCATAATAAAGCTAATGAATTCGTACGAGTCCTTTGAACATCGTACTGCAAGTTAGGACATCTTACGACTCTTTATGACATTTTAGCACCTTGAGAAACACGTTAGTAAAACGTAGGACGCCTTAAAACTCCAAACAACACCTTACAACACCGTACGAAACATTAATACTCCATAATAAAGCTAATGAATTCGTACGACTCCTTTGAACATCGTACTGCAACTTAGGACATCTTAAGACTCTTTATGACATTTTAGCACCTTGAAAAACGCGTTAGTATAACCTAGGACGCCTTAAAACTCCAAACAACACCTTACAACACCGTACGAAACCTTAAAACTCCATAATAAAGCTAATGAATTCGTACGAGTCCTTTGAACATCGTACTGCAAGTTAGGACATCTTACGACTCTTTATGACATATAAGCACCTTGAAAAACACGTTACTATAACGTAGGACGCCTCAAAACTCCAAACAACACCTTACAACACCGTACGAAACCTTAAAACTCCATAATAAAGCTAATGAATTCGTACGAGTCCTTTGAACATCGTACTGCAAGTTAGGACATCTTACGACTCTTTATGACATTTTAGCACCTTGAGAAACACGTTAGTAAAACGTAGGACGCCTTAAAACTCCAAACAACACCTTACAACACCGTACGAAACAATAATACTCCATAATAAAGCTAATGAATTCGTACGACTCCTTTGAACATCGTACTGCAACTTAGGACATCTTAAGACTCTTTATGACATTTTAGCACCTTGAAAAACGCGTTAGTATAACCTAGGACGCCTTAAAACTCCAAACAACACCTTACAACACCGTACGAAACCTTAAAACTCCATAATAAAGCTAATGAATTCGTACGAGTCCTTTGAACATCGTACTGCAAGTTAGGACATCTTACGACTCTTTATGACATTTTAGCACCTTGAAAAACACGTTACTATAACGTAGGACGCCTCAAAACTCCAAACAACACCTTACAACACCGTACGAAACCTTAAAACTCCATAATAAAGCTAATGAATTCGTACGAGTCCTTTGAACATCGTACTGCAAGTTAGGACATCTTACGACTCTTTATGACATTTTAGCACCTTGAAAACACGTTACTATAACGTAGGACGCCTTAAAACTCCAAACAACACCTTACAACACCGTACGAAACCTTAAAACTCCATAATAAAGCTAATGAATTCGTACGAGTCCTTTGAACATCGTACTGCAAGTTAGGACATCTTACGACTCTTTATGACATTTTAGCACCTTGAAAAACGCGTTAGTATAACGTAGGACGCCTTAAAACTCCAAACAACACCTTACAACACCGTACGAAACCTTAAAACTCCATAATAAAGCTAATGAATTCGTACGAGTCCTTTGAACATCGTACTGCAAGTTAGGACATCTTACGACTCTTTATGACATTTTAGCACCTTGAGAAACACGTTAGTAAAACGTAGGACGCCTTAAAACTCCAAACAACACCTTACAACACCGTACGAAACATTAATACTCCATAATAAAGCTAATGAATTCGTACGACTCCTTTGAACATCGTACTGCAAGTTAGGACATCTTAAGACTCTTTATGACATTTTAGCACCTTGAAAAACGCGTTAGTATAACCTAGGACGCCTTAAAACTCCAAACAACACCTTACAACACCGTACGAAACCTTAAAACTCCATAATAAAGCTAATGAATTCGTACGAGTCCTTTGAACATCGGACTGCAAGTTAGGACATCTTACGACTCTTTATGACATTTTAGCACCTTGAAAAACACGTTACTATAACGTAGGACGCCTCAAAACTCCAAACAACACCTTACAACACCGTACGAAACCTTAAAACTCCATAATAAAGCTAATGAATTCGTACGAGTCCTTTGAACATCGTACTGCAAGTTAGGACATCTTACGACTCTTTATGACATTTTAGCACCTTGAAAAACACGTTACTATAACGTAGGACGCCTTAAAACTCCAAACAACACCTTACAACACCGTACGAAACCTTAAAACTCCATAATAAAGCTAATGAATTCGTACGAGTCCTTTGAACATCGTACTGCAAGTTAGGACATCTTACGACTCTTTATGACATTTTAGCACCTTGAAAAACACGTTAGTATAACGTAGGACGCCTTAAAACTCCAAAAAACACCTTACAACACCGTACGAACCCTTAAAACTCCATAATAAAGCTAATGAATTCGTACGAGTCCTTTGAACATCGTACTGCAAGTTAGGACATCTTACGACTCTTTATGACATTTTAGCACCTTGAAAAACACGTTAGTATAACGTAGGACGCCTTAAAACTCCAAACAACACCTTACAACACCGTACGAAACCTTAATACTCCATAATAAAGCTAATGAATTCGTACGAGTCCTTTGAACATCGTACTGCAAGTTAGGACATCTTACGACTCTTTATGACAATTTAGCACCTTGAAAAACACGTTAGTATAACGTAGGACGCCTTAAAACTCCAAAAAACACCTTACAACACCGTACGAAACCTTAATACTCCATAATAAAGCTAATGAATTCGTACGAGTCCTTTGAACATCGTACTGCAAGTTAGGACATCTTACGACTCTTTATGACAATTTAGCACCTTGAAAAACACGTTAGTATAACGTAGGACGCCTTAAAACTCCAAACAACACCTTACAACACCGTACGAAACCTTAATACTCCATAATAAAGCTAATGAATTCGTACGAGTCCTTTGAACATCGTACTGCAAGTTAGGACATCTTACGACTCTTTATGACATTTTAGCACCTTGAAAAACACGTTAGTATAACGTAGGACGCCTTAAAACTCCAAAAAACACCTTACAACACCGTACGAAACCTTAAAACTCCATAATAAAGCTAATGAATTCGTACGAGTCCTTTGAACATCGTACTGCAAGTTAGGACATCTTACGACTCTTTATGACATTTTAGCACCTTGAAAAACGCGTCAGTATAACGTAGGACGCCTTAAAACTCCAAACAACACCTTACAACACCGTACGAAACCTTAAAACTCCATAATAAAGCTAATGAATTCGTACGAGTCCTTTGAACATCGTACTGCAAGTTAGGACATCTTACGACTCTTTATGACATTTTAGCACCTTGAGAAACACGTTAGTAAAACGTAGGACGCCTTAAAACTCCAAACAACACCTTACAACACCGTACGAAACATTAATACTCCATAATAAAGCTAATGAATTCGTACGACTCCTTTGAACATCGTACTGCAAGTTAGGACATCTTACGACTCTTTATGACATTTTAGCACCTTGAAAAACACGTTACTATAACGTAGGACGCCTTAAAACTCCAAACAACACCTTACAACACCGTACGAAACCTTAAAACTCCATAATAAAGCTAATGAATTCGTACGAGTCCTTTGAACATCGTACTGCAAGTTAGGACATCTTACGACTCTTTATGACATTTTAGCACCTTGAGAAACACGTTAGTAAAACGTAGGACGCCTTAAAACTCCAAACAACACCTTACAACACCGTACGAAACATTAATACTCCATAATAAAGCTAATGAATTCGTACGACTCCTTTGAACATCGTACTGCAACTTAGGACATCTTAAGACTCTTTATGACATTTTAGCACCTTGAAAAACGCGTTAGTATAACCTAGGACGCCTTAAAACTCCAAACAACACCTTACAACACCGTACGAAACCTTAAAACTCCATAATAAAGCTAATGAATTCGTACGAGTCCTTTGAACATCGTACTGCAAGTTAGGACATCTTACGACTCTTTATGACATTTTAGCACCTTGAAAAACACGTTACTATAACGTAGGACGCCTTAAAACTCCAAACAACACCTTACAACACCGTACGAAACCTTAAAACTCCATAATAAAGCTAATGAATTCGTACGAGTCCTTTGAACATCGTACTGCAAGTTAGGACATCTTACGACTCTTTATGACATTTTAGCACCTTGAAAAACACGTTACTATAACGTAGGACGCCTTAAAACTCCAAACAACACCTTACAACACCGTACGAAACCTTAAAACTCCATAATAAAGCTAATGAATTCGTACGAGTCCTTTGAACATCGTACTGCAAGTTAGGACATCTTACGACTCTTTATGACATTTTAGCACCTTGAAAAACACGTTAGTATAACGTAGGACGCCTTAAAACTCCAAAAAACACCTTACAACACCGTACGAAACCTTAAAACTCCATAATAAAGCTAATGAATTCGTACGAGTCCTTTGAACATCGTACTGCAAGTTAGGACATCTTACGACTCTTTATGACATTTTAGCACCTTGAAAAACACGTTAGTATAACGTAGGACGCCTTAAAACTCCAAAAAACACCTTACAACACCGTACGAAACCTTAAAACTCCATAATAAAGCTAATGAATTCGTACGAGTCCTTTGAACATCGTACTGCAAGTTAGGACATCTTACGACTCTTTATGACATTTTAGCACCTTGAAAAACACGTTACTATAACGTAGGACGCCTTAAAACTCCAAACAACACCTTACAACACCGTACGAAACCTTAAAACTCCATAATAAAGCTAATGAATTCGTACGAGTCCTTTGAACATCGTACTGCAAGTTAGGACATCTTACGACTCTTTATGACAATTTAGCACCTTGAAAAACACGTTAGTATAACGTAGGACGCCTTAAAACTCCAAAAAACACCTTACAACACCGTACGAACCCTTAAAACTCCATAATAAAGCTAATGAATTCGTACGAGTCCTTTGAACATCGTACTGCAAGTTAGGACATCTTACGACTCTTTATGATATTTTAGCACCTTGAAAAACACGTTAGTATAACGTAGGACGCCTTAAAACTCCAAACAACACCTTACAACACCGTACGAAACCTTAAAACTCCATAATAAAGCTAATGAATTCGTACGAGTCCTTTGAACATCGTACTGCAAGTTAGGACATCTTACGACTCTTTATGACATTTTAGGACCTTGAAAAACACGTTAGTATAACGTAGGACGCCTTAAAACTCCAAACAACACCTTACAACACCGTACGAAACCTTAAAACTCCATAAGAAAGCTAATGAATTCGTACGAGTCCTTTGAACATCGTACTGCAAGTTAGGATATCTTACGACTCTTTATGACAATTTAGCACCTTGAAAAACACGTTAGTATAACGTAGGACGCCTTAAAACTCCAAAAAACACCTTACAACACCGTACGAAACCTTAATACTCCATAATAAAGCTAATGAATTCGTACGAGTCCTTTGAACATCGTACTGCAAGTTAGGACATCTTACGACTCTTTATGACAATTTAGCACCTTGAAAAACACGTTAGTATAACGTAGGACGCCTTAAAACTCCAAACAACACCTTACAACACCGTACGAAACCTTAATACTCCATAATAAAGCTAATGAATTCGTACGAGTCCTTTGAACATCGTACTGCAAGTTAGGACATCTTACGACTCTTTATGACATTTTAGCACCTTGAAAAACACGTTAGTATAACGTAGGACGCCTTAAAACTCCAAAAAACACCTTACAACACCGTACGAAACCTTAAAACTCCATAATAAAGCTAATGAATTCGTACGAGTCCTTTGAACATCGTACTGCAAGTTAGGACATCTTACGACTCTTTATGACATTTTAGCACCTTGAAAAACACGTTAGTATAACGTAGGACGCCTTAAAACTCCAAAAAACACCTTACAACACCGTACGAAACCTTAAAACTCCATAATAAAGCTAATGAATTCGTACGAGTCCTTTGAACATCGTACTGCAAGTTAGGACATCTTACGACTCTTTATGACATTTTAGCACCTTGAGAAACACGTTAGTAAAACGTAGGACGCCTTAAAACTCCAAACAACACCTTACAACACCGTACGAAACATTAATACTCCATAATAAAGCTAATGAATTCGTACGACTCCTTTGAAAATCGTACTGCAAGTTAGGATATCTTAAGACTCTTTATGACATTTTAGCACCTTGAAAAACGCGTTAGTATAACGTAGGACGCCTTAAAACTCCAAACAACACCTTACAACACCGTACGAAACCTTAAAACTCCATAATAAAGCTAATGAATTCGTACGAGTCCTTTGAACATCGTACTGCAAGTTAGGACATCTTACGACTCTTTATGACATTTTAGCACCTTGAAAAACACGTTAGTATAACGTAGGACGCCTTAAAACTCCAAAAAACACCTTACAACACCGTACGAAACCTTAAAACTCCATAATAAAGCTAATGAATTCGTACGAGTCCTTTGAACATCGTACTGCAAGTTAGGACATCTTACGACTCTTTATGACATTTTAGCACCTTGAAAAACGCGTCAGTATAACGTAGGACGCCTTAAAACTCCAAACAACACCTTAGAACACCGTACGAAACATTAATACTCCATAATAAAGCTAATGAATTCGTACGACTCCTTTGAACATCGTACTGCAACTTAGGACATCTTAAGACTCTTTATGACATTTTAGCACCTTGAAAAACGCGTTAGTAAAACGTAGGACGCCTTAAAACTCCAAACAACACCTTACAACACCGTACGAAACATTAATACTCCATAATAAAGCTAATGAATTCGTACGACTCCTTTGAACATCGTACTGCAAGTTAGGACATCTTACGACTCTTTATGACATTTTAGCACCTTGAAAAACACGTTACTATAACGTAGGACGCCTTAAAACTCCAAACAACACCTTACAACACCGTACGAAACCTTAAAACTCCATAATAAAGCTAATGAATTCGTACGAGTCCTTTGAACATCGTACTGCAAGTTAGGACATCTTACGACTCTTTATGACATTTTAGCACCTTGAGAAACACGTTAGTAAAACGTAGGACGCCTTAAAACTCCAAACAACACCTTACAACACCGTACGAAACATTAATACTCCATAATAAAGCTAATGAATTCGTACGACTCCTTTGAACATCGTACTGCAACTTAGGACATCTTAAGACTCTTTATGACATTTTAGCACCTTGAAAAACGCGTTAGTATAACCTAGGACGCCTTAAAACTCCAAACAACACCTTACAACACCGTACGAAACCTTAAAACTCCATAATAAAGCTAATGAATTCGTACGAGTCCTTTGAACATCGTACTGCAAGTTAGGACATCTTACGACTCTTTATGACATTTTAGCACCTTGAAAAACACGTTACTATAACGTAGGACGCCTTAAAACTCCAAACAACACCTTACAACACCGTACGAAACCTTAAAACTCCATAATAAAGCTAATGAATTCGTACGAGTCCTTTGAACATCGTACTGCAAGTTAGGACATCTTACGACTCTTTATGACATTTTAGCACCTTGAAAAACACGTTACTATAACGTAGGACGCCTTAAAACTCCAAACAACACCTTACAACACCGTACGAAACCTTAAAACTCCATAATAAAGCTAATGAATTCGTACGAGTCCTTTGAACATCGTACTGCAAGTTAGGACATCTTACGACTCTTTATGACATTTTAGCACCTTGAAAAACACGTTAGTATAACGTAGGACGCCTTAAAACTCCAAAAAACACCTTACAACACCGTACGAAACCTTAAAACTCCATAATAAAGCTAATGAATTCGTACGAGTCCTTTGAACATCGTACTGCAAGTTAGGACATCTTACGACTCTTTATGACATTTTAGCACCTTGAAAAACACGTTAGTATAACGTAGGACGCCTTAAAACTCCAAAAAACACCTTACAACACCGTACGAAACCTTAAAACTCCATAATAAAGCTAATGAATTCGTACGAGTCCTTTGAACATCGTACTGCAAGTTAGGACATCTTACGACTCTTTATGACATTTTAGCACCTTGAAAAACACGTTACTATAACGTAGGACGCCTTAAAACTCCAAACAACACCTTACAACACCGTACGAAACCTTAAAACTCCATAATAAAGCTAATGAATTCGTACGAGTCCTTTGAACATCGTACTGCAAGTTAGGACATCTTACGACTCTTTATGACAATTTAGCACCTTGAAAAACACGTTAGTATAACGTAGGACGCCTTAAAACTCCAAAAAACACCTTACAACACCGTACGAACCCTTAAAACTCCATAATAAAGCTAATGAATTCGTACGAGTCCTTTGAACATCGTACTGCAAGTTAGGACATCTTACGACTCTTTATGATATTTTAGCACCTTGAAAAACACGTTAGTATAACGTAGGACGCCTTAAAACTCCAAACAACACCTTACAACACCGTACGAAACCTTAAAACTCCATAATAAAGCTAATGAATTCGTACGAGTCCTTTGAACATCGTACTGCAAGTTAGGACATCTTACGACTCTTTATGACATTTTAGGACCTTGAAAAACACGTTAGTATAACGTAGGACGCCTTAAAACTCCAAACAACACCTTACAACACCGTACGAAACCTTAAAACTCCATAAGAAAGCTAATGAATTCGTACGAGTCCTTTGAACATCGTACTGCAAGTTAGGATATCTTACGACTCTTTATGACAATTTAGCACCTTGAAAAACACGTTAGTATAACGTAGGACGCCTTAAAACTCCAAAAAACACCTTACAACACCGTACGAAACCTTAATACTCCATAATAAAGCTAATGAATTCGTACGAGTCCTTTGAACATCGTACTGCAAGTTAGGACATCTTACGACTCTTTATGACAATTTAGCACCTTGAAAAACACGTTAGTATAACGTAGGACGCCTTAAAACTCCAAACAACACCTTACAACACCGTACGAAACCTTAATACTCCATAATAAAGCTAATGAATTCGTACGAGTCCTTTGAACATCGTACTGCAAGTTAGGACATCTTACGACTCTTTATGACATTTTAGCACCTTGAAAAACACGTTAGTATAACGTAGGACGCCTTAAAACTCCAAAAAACACCTTACAACACCGTACGAAACCTTAAAACTCCATAATAAAGCTAATGAATTCGTACGAGTCCTTTGAACATCGTACTGCAAGTTAGGACATCTTACGACTCTTTATGACATTTTAGCACCTTGAAAAACACGTTAGTATAACGTAGGACGCCTTAAAACTCCAAAAAACACCTTACAACACCGTACGAAACCTTAAAACTCCATAATAAAGCTAATGAATTCGTACGAGTCCTTTGAACATCGTACTGCAAGTTAGGACATCTTACGACTCTTTATGACATTTTAGCACCTTGAGAAACACGTTAGTAAAACGTAGGACGCCTTAAAACTCCAAACAACACCTTACAACACCGTACGAAACATTAATACTCCATAATAAAGCTAATGAATTCGTACGACTCCTTTGAAAATCGTACTGCAAGTTAGGATATCTTAAGACTCTTTATGACATTTTAGCACCTTGAAAAACGCGTTAGTATAACGTAGGACGCCTTAAAACTCCAAACAACACCTTACAACACCGTACGAAACCTTAAAACTCCATAATAAAGCTAATGAATTCGTACGAGTCCTTTGAACATCGTACTGCAAGTTAGGACATCTTACGACTCTTTATGACATTTTAGCACCTTGAAAAACGCGTTAGTATAACGTAGGACGCCTTAAAACTCCAAACAACACCTTACAACACCGTACGAAACCTTAAAACTCCATAATAAAGCTAATGAATTCGTACGAGTCCTTTGAACATCGTACTGCAAGTTAGGACATCTTACGACTCTTTATGACATTTTAGCACCTTGAGAAACACGTTAGTAAAACGTAGGACGCCTTAAAACTCCAAACAACACCTTAGAACACCGTACGAAACATTAATACTCCATAATAAAGCTAATGAATTCGTACGACTCCTTTGAACATCGTACTGCAACTTAGGACATCTTAAGACTCTTTATGACATTTTAGCACCTTGAAAAACGCGTTAGTATAACCTAGGACGCCTTAAAACTCCAAACAACACCTTACAACACCGTACGAAACCTTAAAACTCCATAATAAAGCTAATGAATTCGTACGAGTCCTTTGAACATCGTACTGCAAGTTAGGACATCTTACGACTCTTTATGACATTTTAGCACCTTGAAAAACACGTTACAATAACGTAGGACGCCTTAAAACTCCAAACAACACCTTACAACACCGTACGAAACCTTAAAACTCCATAATAAAGCTAATGAATTCGTACGAGTCCTTTGAACATCGTACTGCAAGTTAGGACATCTTACGACTCTTTATGACATTTTAGCACCTTGAAAAACACTTTACTATAACGTAGGACGCCTTAAAACTCCAAACAACACCTTACAACACCGTACGAAACCTTAAAACTCCATAATAAAGCTAATGAATTCGTACGAGTCCTTTGAACATCGTACTGCAAGTTAGGACATCTTACGACTCTTTATGACAATTTAGCACCTTGAAAAACACGTTAGTATAACGTAGGACGCCTTAAAACTCCAAACAACACCTTACAACACCGTACGAAACCTTAATACTCCATAATAAAGCTAATGAATTCGTACGAGTCCTTTGAACATCGTACTGCAAGTTAGGACATCTTACGACTCTTTATGACATTTTAGCACCTTGAAAAACACGTTAGTATAACGTAGGACGCCTTAAAACTCCAAAAAACACCTTACAACACCGTACGAAACCTTAAAACTCCATAATAAAGCTAATGAATTCGTACGAGTCCTTTGAACATCGTACTGCAAGTTAGGACATCTTACGACTCTTTATGACATTTTAGCACCTTGAAAAACACGTTAGTATAACGTAGGACGCCTTAAAACTCCAAAAAACACCTTACAACACCGTACGAAACCTTAAAACTCCATAATAAAGCTAATGAATTCGTACGAGTCCTTTGAACATCGTACTGCAAGTTAGGACATCTTACGACTCTTTATGACATTTTAGCACCTTGAGAAACACGTTAGTAAAACGTAGGACGCCTTAAAACTCCAAACAACACCTTACAACACCGTACGAAACATTAATACTCCATAATAAAGCTAATGAATTCGTACGACTCCTTTGAAAATCGTACTGCAAGTTAGGATATCTTAAGACTCTTTATGACATTTTAGCACCTTGAAAAACGCGTTAGTATAACGTAGGACGCCTTAAAACTCCAAACAACACCTTACAACACCGTACGAAACCTTAAAACTCCATAATAAAGCTAATGAATTCGTACGAGTCCTTTGAACATCGTACTGCAAGTTAGGACATCTTACGACTCTTTATGACATTTTAGCACCTTGAAAAACGCGTTAGTATAACGTAGGACGCCTTAAAACTCCAAACAACACCTTACAACACCGTACGAAACCTTAAAACTCCATAATAAAGCTAATGAATTCGTACGAGTCCTTTGAACATCGTACTGCAAGTTAGGACATCTTACGACTCTTTATGACATTTTAGCACCTTGAGAAACACGTTAGTAAAACGTAGGACGCCTTAAAACTCCAAACAACACCTTAGAACACCGTACGAAACATTAATACTCCATAATAAAGCTAATGAATTCGTACGACTCCTTTGAACATCGTACTGCAACTTAGGACATCTTAAGACTCTTTATGACATTTTAGCACCTTGAAAAACGCGTTAGTATAACCTAGGACGCCTTAAAACTCCAAACAACACCTTACAACACCGTACGAAACCTTAAAACTCCATAATAAAGCTAATGAATTCGTACGAGTCCTTTGAACATCGTACTGCAAGTTAGGACATCTTACGACTCTTTATGACATTTTAGCACCTTGAAAAACACGTTACAATAACGTAGGACGCCTTAAAACTCCAAACAACACCTTACAACACCGTACGAAACCTTAAAACTCCATAATAAAGCTAATGAATTCGTACGAGTCCTTTGAACATCGTACTGCAAGTTAGGACATCTTACGACTCTTTATGACATTTTAGCACCTTGAAAAACACTTTACTATAACGTAGGACGCCTTAAAACTCCAAACAACACCTTACAACACCGTACGAAACCTTAAAACTCCATAATAAAGCTAATGAATTCGTACGAGTCCTTTGAACATCGTACTGCAAGTTAGGACATCTTACGACTCTTTATGACATTTTAGCACTTTGAAAAACACGTTAGTATAACGTAGGACGCCTTAAAACTCCAAAAAACACCTTACAACACCGTACGAACCCTTAAAACTCCATAATAAAGCTAATGAATTCGTACGAGTCCTTTGAACATCGTACTGCAAGTTAGGACATCTTACGACTCTTTATGACATTTTAGCACCTTGAAAAACACGTTAGTATAACGTAGGACGCCTTAAAACTCCAAAAAACACCTTACAACACCGTACGAACCCTTAAAACTCCATAATAAAGCTAATGAATTCGTACGAGTCCTTTGAACATCGTACTGCAAGTTAGGACATCTTACGACTCTTTATGACATTTTAGCACCTTGAAAAACACGTTAGTATAACGTAGGACGCCTTAAAACTCCAAACAACACCTTACAACACCGTACGAAACCTTAATACTCCATAATAAAGCTAATGAATTCGTACGAGTCCTTTGAACATCGTACTGCAAGTTAGGACATCTTACGACTCTTTATGACAATTTAGCACCTTGAAAAACACGTTAGTATAACGTAGGACGCCTTAAAACTCCAAAAAACACCTTACAACACCGTACGAAACCTTAATACTCCATAATAAAGCTAATGAATTCGTACGAGTCCTTTGAACATCGTACTGCAAGTTAGGACATCTTACGACTCTTTATGACAATTTAGCACCTTGAAAAACACGTTAGTATAACGTAGGACGCCTTAAAACTCCAAACAACACCTTACAACACCGTACGAAACCTTAATACTCCATAATAAAGCTAATGAATTCGTACGAGTCCTTTGAACATCGTACTGCAAGTTAGGACATCTTACGACTCTTTATGACATTTTAGCACCTTGAAAAACACGTTAGTATAACGTAGGACGCCTTAAAACTCCAAAAAACACCTTACAACACCGTACGAAACCTTAAAACTCCATAATAAAGCTAATGAATTCGTACGAGTCCTTTGAACATCGTACTGCAAGTTAGGACATCTTACGACTCTTTATGACATTTTAGCACCTTGAAAAACGCGTTAGTATAACGTAGGACGCCTTAAAACTCCAAACAACACCTTACAACACCGTACGAAACCTTAAAACTCCATAATAAAGCTAATGAATTCGTACGAGTCCTTTGAACATCGTACTGCAAGTTAGGACATCTTACGACTCTTTATGACATTTTAGCACCTTGAGAAACACGTTAGTAAAACGTAGGACGCCTTAAAACTCCAAACAACACCTTAGAACACCGTACGAAACATTAATACTCCATAATAAAGCTAATGAATTCGTACGACTCCTTTGAACATCGTACTGCAACTTAGGACATCTTAAGACTCTTTATGACATTTTAGCACCTTGAAAAACGCGTTAGTATAACCTAGGACGCCTTAAAACTCCAAACAACACCTTACAACACCGTACGAAACCTTAAAACTCCATAATAAAGCTAATGAATTCGTACGAGTCCTTTGAACATCGTACTGCAAGTTAGGACATCTTACGACTCTTTATGACATTTTAGCACCTTGAAAAACACGTTACTATAACGTAGGACGCCTTAAAACTCCAAACAACACCTTACAACACCGTACGAAACCTTAAAACTCCATAATAAAGCTAATGAATTCGTACGAGTCCTTTGAACATCGTACTGCAAGTTAGGACATCTTACGACTCTTTATGACATTTTAGCACCTTGAGAAACACGTTAGTAAAACGTAGGACGCCTTAAAACTCCAAACAACACCTTACAACACCGTACGAAACATTAATACTCCATAATAAAGCTAATGAATTCGTACGACTCCTTTGAAAATCGTACTGCAAGTTAGGATATCTTAAGACTCTTTATGACATTTTAGCACCTTGAAAAACGCGTTAGTATAACGTAGGACGCCTTAAAACTCCAAACAACACCTTACAACACCGTACGAAACCTTAAAACTCCATAATAAAGCTAATGAATTCGTACGAGTCCTTTGAACATCGTACTGCAAGTTAGGACATCTTACGACTCTTTATGACATTTTAGCACCTTGAAAAACACGTTAGTATAACGTAGGACGCCTTAAAACTCCAAACAACACCTTACAACACCGTACGAAACCTTAATACTCCATAATAAAGCTAATGAATTCGTACGAGTCCTTTGAACATCGTACTGCAAGTTAGGACATCTTACGACTCTTTATGACATTTTAGCACCTTGAGAAACACGTTAGTAAAACGTAGGACGCCTTAAAACTCCAAACAACACCTTAGAACACCGTACGAAACATTAATACTCCATAATAAAGCTAATGAATTCGTACGACTCCTTTGAACATCGTACTGCAACTTAGGACATCTTAAGACTCTTTATGACATTTTAGCACCTTGAAAAACGCGTTAGTATAACCTAGGACGCCTTAAAACTCCAAACAACACCTTACAACACCGTACGAAACCTTAAAACTCCATAATAAAGCTAATGAATTCGTACGAGTCCTTTGAACATCGTACTGCAAGTTAGGACATCTTACGACTCTTTATGACATTTTAGCACCTTGAAAAACACGTTACAATAACGTAGGACGCCTTAAAACTCCAAACAACACCTTACAACACCGTACGAAACCTTAAAACTCCATAATAAAGCTAATGAATTCGTACGAGTCCTTTGAACATCGTACTGCAAGTTAGGACATCTTACGACTCTTTATGACATTTTAGCACCTTGAAAAACACTTTACTATAACGTAGGACGCCTTAAAACTCCAAACAACACCTTACAACACCGTACGAAACCTTAAAACTCCATAATAAAGCTAATGAATTCGTACGAGTCCTTTGAACATCGTACTGCAAGTTAGGACATCTTACGACTCTTTATGACATTTTAGCACTTTGAAAAACACGTTAGTATAACGTAGGACGCCTTAAAACTCCAAAAAACACCTTACAACACCGTACGAACCCTTAAAACTCCATAATAAAGCTAATGAATTCGTACGAGTCCTTTGAACATCGTACTGCAAGTTAGGACATCTTACGACTCTTTATGACATTTTAGCACCTTGAAAAACACGTTAGTATAACGTAGGACGCCTTAAAACTCCAAAAAACACCTTACAACACCGTACGAACCCTTAAAACTCCATAATAAAGCTAATGAATTCGTACGAGTCCTTTGAACATCGTACTGCAAGTTAGGACATCTTACGACTCTTTATGACATTTTAGCACCTTGAAAAACACGTTAGTATAACGTAGGACGCCTTAAAACTCCAAACAACACCTTACAACACCGTACGAAACCTTAATACTCCATAATAAAGCTAATGAATTCGTACGAGTCCTTTGAACATCGTACTGCAAGTTAGGACATCTTACGACTCTTTATGACAATTTAGCACCTTGAAAAACACGTTAGTATAACGTAGGACGCCTTAAAACTCCAAAAAACACCTTACAACACCGTACGAAACCTTAATACTCCATAATAAAGCTAATGAATTCGTACGAGTCCTTTGAACATCGTACTGCAAGTTAGGACATCTTACGACTCTTTATGACAATTTAGCACCTTGAAAAACACGTTAGTATAACGTAGGACGCCTTAAAACTCCAAACAACACCTTACAACACCGTACGAAACCTTAATACTCCATAATAAAGCTAATGAATTCGTACGAGTCCTTTGAACATCGTACTGCAAGTTAGGACATCTTACGACTCTTTATGACATTTTAGCACCTTGAAAAACACGTTAGTATAACGTAGGACGCCTTAAAACTCCAAAAAACACCTTACAACACCGTACGAAACCTTAAAACTCCATAATAAAGCTAATGAATTCGTACGAGTCCTTTGAACATCGTACTGCAAGTTAGGACATCTTACGACTCTTTATGACATTTTAGCACCTTGAAAAACGCGTTAGTATAACGTAGGACGCCTTAAAACTCCAAACAACACCTTACAACACCGTACGAAACCTTAAAACTCCATAATAAAGCTAATGAATTCGTACGAGTCCTTTGAACATCGTACTGCAAGTTAGGACATCTTACGACTCTTTATGACATTTTAGCACCTTGAGAAACACGTTAGTAAAACGTAGGACGCCTTAAAACTCCAAACAACACCTTAGAACACCGTACGAAACATTAATACTCCATAATAAAGCTAATGAATTCGTACGACTCCTTTGAACATCGTACTGCAACTTAGGACATCTTAAGACTCTTTATGACATTTTAGCACCTTGAAAAACGCGTTAGTATAACCTAGGACGCCTTAAAACTCCAAACAACACCTTACAACACCGTACGAAACCTTAAAACTCCATAATAAAGCTAATGAATTCGTACGAGTCCTTTGAACATCGTACTGCAAGTTAGGACATCTTACGACTCTTTATGACATTTTAGCACCTTGAGAAACACGTTAGTAAAACGTAGGACGCCTTAAAACTCCAAACAACACCTTACAACACCGTACGAAACATTAATACTCCATAATAAAGCTAATGAATTCGTACGACTCCTTTGAAAATCGTACTGCAAGTTAGGATATCTTAAGACTCTTTATGACATTTTAGCACCTTGAAAAACGCGTTAGTATAACGTAGGACGCCTTAAAACTCCAAACAACACCTTACAACACCGTACGAAACCTTAAAACTCCATAATAAAGCTAATGAATTCGTACGAGTCCTTTGAACATCGTACTGCAAGTTAGGACATCTTACGACTCTTTATGACATTTTAGCACCTTGAAAAACACGTTAGTATAACGTAGGACGCCTTAAAACTCCAAACAACACCTTACAACACCGTACGAAACCTTAATACTCCATAATAAAGCTAATGAATTCGTACGAGTCCTTTGAACATCGTACTGCAAGTTAGGACATCTTACGACTCTTTATGACATTTTAGCACCTTGAGAAACACGTTAGTAAAACGTAGGACGCCTTAAAACTCCAAACAACACCTTAGAACACCGTACGAAACATTAATACTCCATAATAAAGCTAATGAATTCGTACGACTCCTTTGAACATCGTACTGCAACTTAGGACATCTTAAGACTCTTTATGACATTTTAGCACCTTGAAAAACGCGTTAGTATAACCTAGGACGCCTTAAAACTCCAAACAACACCTTACAACACCGTACGAAACCTTAAAACTCCATAATAAAGCTAATGAATTCGTACGAGTCCTTTGAACATCGTACTGCAAGTTAGGACATCTTACGACTCTTTATGACATTTTAGCACCTTGAAAAACACGTTACAATAACGTAGGACGCCTTAAAACTCCAAACAACACCTTACAACACCGTACGAAACCTTAAAACTCCATAATAAAGCTAATGAATTCGTACGAGTCCTTTGAACATCGTACTGCAAGTTAGGACATCTTACGACTCTTTATGACATTTTAGCACCTTGAAAAACACTTTACTATAACGTAGGACGCCTTAAAACTCCAAACAACACCTTACAACACCGTACGAAACCTTAAAACTCCATAATAAAGCTAATGAATTCGTACGAGTCCTTTGAACATCGTACTGCAAGTTAGGACATCTTACGACTCTTTATGACATTTTAGCACTTTGAAAAACACGTTAGTATAACGTAGGACGCCTTAAAACTCCAAAAAACACCTTACAACACCGTACGAACCCTTAAAACTCCATAATAAAGCTAATGAATTCGTACGAGTCCTTTGAACATCGTACTGCAAGTTAGGACATCTTACGACTCTTTATGACATTTTAGCACCTTGAAAAACACGTTAGTATAACGTAGGACGCCTTAAAACTCCAAAAAACACCTTACAACACCGTACGAACCCTTAAAACTCCATAATAAAGCTAATGAATTCGTACGAGTCCTTTGAACATCGTACTGCAAGTTAGGACATCTTACGACTCTTTATGACATTTTAGCACCTTGAAAAACACGTTAGTATAACGTAGGACGCCTTAAAACTCCAAACAACACCTTACAACACCGTACGAAACCTTAATACTCCATAATAAAGCTAATGAATTCGTACGAGTCCTTTGAACATCGTACTGCAAGTTAGGACATCTTACGACTCTTTATGACAATTTAGCACCTTGAAAAACACGTTAGTATAACGTAGGACGCCTTAAAACTCCAAAAAACACCTTACAACACCGTACGAAACCTTAATACTCCATAATAAAGCTAATGAATTCGTACGAGTCCTTTGAACATCGTACTGCAAGTTAGGACATCTTACGACTCTTTATGACAATTTAGCACCTTGAAAAACACGTTAGTATAACGTAGGACGCCTTAAAACTCCAAACAACACCTTACAACACCGTACGAAACCTTAATACTCCATAATAAAGCTAATGAATTCGTACGAGTCCTTTGAACATCGTACTGCAAGTTAGGACATCTTACGACTCTTTATGACATTTTAGCACCTTGAAAAACACGTTAGTATAACGTAGGACGCCTTAAAACTCCAAAAAACACCTTACAACACCGTACGAAACCTTAAAACTCCATAATAAAGCTAATGAATTCGTACGAGTCCTTTGAACATCGTACTGCAAGTTAGGACATCTTACGACTCTTTATGACATTTTAGCACCTTGAAAAACGCGTTAGTATAACGTAGGACGCCTTAAAACTCCAAACAACACCTTACAACACCGTACGAAACCTTAAAACTCCATAATAAAGCTAATGAATTCGTACGAGTCCTTTGAACATCGTACTGCAAGTTAGGACATCTTACGACTCTTTATGACATTTTAGCACCTTGAGAAACACGTTAGTAAAACGTAGGACGCCTTAAAACTCCAAACAACACCTTAGAACACCGTACGAAACATTAATACTCCATAATAAAGCTAATGAATTCGTACGACTCCTTTGAACATCGTACTGCAACTTAGGACATCTTAAGACTCTTTATGACATTTTAGCACCTTGAAAAACGCGTTAGTATAACCTAGGACGCCTTAAAACTCCAAACAACACCTTACAACACCGTACGAAACCTTAAAACTCCATAATAAAGCTAATGAATTCGTACGAGTCCTTTGAACATCGTACTGCAAGTTAGGACATCTTACGACTCTTTATGACATTTTAGCACCTTGAAAAACACGTTACTATAACGTAGGACGCCTTAAAACTCCAAACAACACCTTACAACACCGTACGAAACCTTAAAACTCCATAATAAAGCTAATGAATTCGTACGAGTCCTTTGAACATCGTACTGCAAGTTAGGACATCTTACGACTCTTTATGACAATTTAGCACCTTGAAAAACACGTTAGTATAACGTAGGACGCCTTAAAACTCCAAAAAACACCTTACAACACCGTACGAAACCTTAATACTCCATAATAAAGCTAATGAATTCGTACGAGTCCTTTGAACATCGTACTGCAAGTTAGGACATCTTACGACTCTTTATGACAATTTAGCACCTTGAAAAACACGTTAGTATAACGTAGGACGCCTTAAAACTCCAAACAACACCTTACAACACCGTACGAAACCTTAATACTCCATAATAAAGCTAATGAATTCGTACGAGTCCTTTGAACATCGTACTGCAAGTTAGGACATCTTACGACTCTTTATGACATTTTAGCACCTTGAAAAACACGTTAGTATAACGTAGGACGCCTTAAAACTCCAAAAAACACCTTACAACACCGTACGAAACCTTAAAACTCCATAATAAAGCTAATGAATTCGTACGAGTCCTTTGAACATCGTACTGCAAGTTAGGACATCTTACGACTCTTTATGACATTTTAGCACCTTGAAAAACGCGTTAGTATAACGTAGGACGCCTTAAAACTCCAAACAACACCTTACAACACCGTACGAAACCTTAAAACTCCATAATAAAGCTAATGAATTCGTACGAGTCCTTTGAACATCGTACTGCAAGTTAGGACATCTTACGACTCTTTATGACATTTTAGCACCTTGAGAAACACGTTAGTAAAACGTAGGACGCCTTAAAACTCCAAACAACACCTTAGAACACCGTACGAAACATTAATACTCCATAATAAAGCTAATGAATTCGTACGACTCCTTTGAACATCGTACTGCAACTTAGGACATCTTAAGACTCTTTATGACATTTTAGCACCTTGAAAAACGCGTTAGTATAACCTAGGACGCCTTAAAACTCCAAACAACACCTTACAACACCGTACGAAACCTTAAAACTCCATAATAAAGCTAATGAATTCGTACGAGTCCTTTGAACATCGTACTGCAAGTTAGGACATCTTACGACTCTTTATGACATTTTAGCACCTTGAAAAACACGTTACTATAACGTAGGACGCCTTAAAACTCCAAACAACACCTTACAACACCGTACGAAACCTTAAAACTCCATAATAAAGCTAATGAATTCGTACGAGTCCTTTGAACATCGTACTGCAAGTTAGGACATCTTACGACTCTTTATGACATTTTAGCACCTTGAGAAACACGTTAGTAAAACGTAGGACGCCTTAAAACTCCAAACAACACCTTACAACACCGTACGAAACATTAATACTCCATAATAAAGCTAATGAATTCGTACGACTCCTTTGAAAATCGTACTGCAAGTTAGGATATCTTAAGACTCTTTATGACATTTTAGCACCTTGAAAAACGCGTTAGTATAACGTAGGACGCCTTAAAACTCCAAACAACACCTTACAACACCGTACGAAACCTTAAAACTCCATAATAAAGCTAATGAATTCGTACGAGTCCTTTGAACATCGTACTGCAAGTTAGGACATCTTACGACTCTTTATGACATTTTAGCACCTTGAAAAACGCGTTAGTATAACGTAGGACGCCTTAAAACTCCAAACAACACCTTACAACACCGTACGAAACCTTAAAACTCCATAATAAAGCTAATGAATTCGTACGAGTCCTTTGAACATCGTACTGCAAGTTAGGACATCTTACGACTCTTTATGACATTTTAGCACCTTGAAAAACGCGTTAGTATAACGTAGGACGCCTTAAAACTCCAAACAACACCTTACAACACCGTACGAAACCTTAAAACTCCATAATAAAGCTAATGAATTCGTACGAGTCCTTTGAACATCGTACTGCAAGTTAGGACATCTTACGACTCTTTATGACATTTTAGCACCTTGAGAAACACGTTAGTAAAACGTAGGACGCCTTAAAACTCCAAACAACACCTTACAACACCGTACGAAACATTAATACTCCATAATAAAGCTAATGAATTCGTACGACTCCTTTGAACATCGTACTGCAACTTAGGACATCTTAAGACTCTTTATGACATTTTAGCACCTTGAAAAACGCGTTAGTATAACCTAGGACGCCTTAAAACTCCAAACAACACCTTACAACACCGTACGAAACCTTAAAACTCCATAATAAAGCTAATGAATTCGTACGAGTCCTTTGAACATCGTACTGCAAGTTAGGACATCTTACGACTCTTTATGACATTTTAGCACCTTGAAAAACACGTTACTATAACGTAGGACGCCTTAAAACTCCAAACAACACCTTACAACACCGTACGAAACCTTAAAACTCCATAATAAAGCTAATGAATTCGTACGAGTCCTTTGAACATCGTACTGCAAGTTAGGACATCTTACGACTCTTTATGACATTTTAGCACCTTGAAAAACACGTTACTATAACGTAGGACGCCTTAAAACTCCAAACAACACCTTACAACACCGTACGAAACCTTAAAACTCCATAATAAAGCTAATGAATTCGTACGAGTCCTTTGAACATCGTACTGCAAGTTAGGACAACTTACGACTCTTTATGACATTTTAGCACCTTGAAAAACACGTTAGTATAACGTAGGACGCCTTAAAACTCCAAAAAACACCTTACAACACCGTACGAACCCTTAAAACTCCATAATAAAGCTAATGAATTCGTACGAGTCCTTTGAACATCGTACTGCAAGTTAGGACATCTTACGACTCTTTATGACATTTTAGCACCTTGAAAAACACGTTAGTATAACGTAGGACGCCTTAAAACTCCAAAAAACACCTTACAACACCGTACGAACCCTTAAAACTCCATAATAAAGCTAATGAATTCGTACGAGTCCTTTGAACATCGTACTGCAAGTTAGGACATCTTAAGACTCTTTATGACATTTTAGCACCTTGAAAAACGCGTTAGTATAACGTAGGACGCCTTAAAACTCCAAACAACACCTTACAACACCGTACGAAACCTTAAAACTCCATAATAAAGCTAATGAATTCGTACGAGTCCTTTGAACATCGTACTGCAAGTTAGGACATCTTACGACTCTTTATGACATTTTAGCACCTTGAGAAACACGTTAGTAAAACGTAGGACGCCTTAAAACTCCAAACAACACCTTACAACACCGTACGAAACATTAATACTCCATAATAAAGCTAATGAATTCGTACGACTCCTTTGAAAATCGTACTGCAACTTAGGACATCTTAAGACTCTTTATGACATTTTAGCACCTTGAAAAACGCGTTAGTATAACCTAGGACGCCTTAAAACTCCAAACAACACCTTACAACACCGTACGAAACCTTAAAACTCCATAATAAAGCTAATGAATTCGTACGAGTCCTTTGAACATCGTACTGCAAGTTAGGACATCTTACGACTCTTTATGACATTTTAGCACCTTGAAAAACACGTTACTATAACGTAGGACGCCTTAAAACTCCAAACAACACCTTACAACACCGTACGAAACCTTAAAACTCCATAATAAAGCTAATGAATTCGTACGAGTCCTTTGAACATCGTACTGCAAGTTAGGACATCTTACGACTCTTTATGACATTTTAGCACCTTGAAAAACACGTTAGTATAACGTAGGACGCCTTAAAACTCCAAACAACACCTTACAACACCGTACGAAACCTTAAAACTCCATAATAAAGCTAATGAATTCGTACGAGTCCTTTGAACATCGTACTGCAAGTTAGGACATCTTAAGACTCTTTATGACATTTAGCACCTTGAAAAACGCGTTAGTATAACGTAGGACGCCTTAAAACTCCAAACAACACCTTACAACACCGTACGAAACCTTAAAACTCCATAATAAAGCTAATGAATTCGTACGAGTCCTTTGAACATCGTACTGCAAGTTAGGACATCTTACGACGCTTTATGACATTTTAGCACCTTGAGAAACACGTTAGTAAAACGTAGGACGCCTTAAAACTCCAAACAACACCTTACAACACCGTAGGAAACATTAATACTCCATAATAAAGCTAATGAATTCGTACGACTCCTTTGAAAATCGTACTGCAACTTAGGACATCTTAAGACTCTTTATGACATTTTAGCACCTTGAAAAACGCGTTAGTATAACCTAGGACGCCTTAAAACTCCAAACAACACCTTACAACACCGTACGAAACCTTAAAACTCCATAATAAAGCTAATGAATTCGTACGAGTCCTTTGAACATCGTACTGCAAGTTAGGACATCTTACGACTCTTTATGACATTTTAGCACCTTGAAAAACACGTTACTATAACGTAGGACACCTTAAAACTCCAAACAACACCTTACAACACCGTACGAAACCTTAAAACTCCATAATAAAGCTAATGAATTCGTACGAGTCCTTTGAACATCGTACTGCAAGTTAGGACATCTTACGACTCTTTATGACATTTTAGCACCTTGAAAAACACGTTAGTATAACGTAGGACGCCTTAAAACTCCAAAAAACACCTTACAACACCGTACGAAACCTTAAAACTCCATAATAAAGCTAATGAATTCGTACGAGTCCTTTGAACATCGTACTGCAAGTTAGGACATCTTACGACTCTTTATGACATTTTAGCACCTTGAAAACACGTTACTATAACGTAGGACGCCTTAAAACTCCAAACAACACCTTACAACACCGTACGAAACCTTAAAACTCCATAATAAAGCTAATGAATTCGTACGAGTCCTTTGAACATCGTACTGCAAGTTAGGACATCTTACGACTCTTTATGACATTTTAGCACCTTGAAAAACACGTTAGTATAACGTAGGACGCCTTAAAACTCCAAACAACACCTTACAACACCGTACGAAACCTTAAAACTCCATAATAAAGCTAATGAATTCGTACGAGTCCTTTGAACATCGTACTGCAAGTTAGGACATCTTAAGACTCTTTATGACATTTTAGCACCTTGAAAAACGCGTTAGTATAACGTAGGACGCCTTAAAACTCCAAACAACACCTTACAACACCGTACGAAACCTTAAAACTCCATAATAAAGCTAATGAATTCGTACGAGTCCTTTGAACATCGTACTGCAAGTTAGGACATCTTACGACGCTTTATGACATTTTAGCACCTTGAGAAACACGTTAGTAAAACGTAGGACGCCTTAAAACTCCAAACAACACCTTACAACACCGTACGAAACATTAATACTCCATAATAAAGCTAATGAATTCGTACGACTCCTTTGAAAATCGTACTGCAACTTAGGACATCTTAAGACTCTTTATGACATTTTAGCACCTTGAAAAACGCGTTAGTATAACCTAGGACGCCTTAAAACTCCAAACAACACCTTACAACACCGTACGAAACCTTAAAACTCCATAATAAAGCTAATGAATTCGTACGAGTCCTTTGAACATCGTACTGCAAGTTAGGACATCTTACGACTCTTTATGACATTTTAGCACCTTGAAAAACACGTTACTATAACGTAGGACACCTTAAAACTCCAAACAACACCTTACAACACCGTACGAAACCTTAAAACTCCATAATAAAGCTAATGAATTCGTACGAGTCCTTTGAACATCGTACTGCAAGTTAGGACATCTTACGACTCTTTATGACATTTTAGCACCTTGAAAAACACGTTAGTATAACGTAGGACGCCTTAAAACTCCAAAAAACACCTTACAACACCGTACGAAACCTTAAAACTCCATAATAAAGCTAATGAATTCGTACGAGTCCTTTGAACATCGTACTGCAAGTTAGGACATCTTACGACTCTTTATGACATTTTAGCACCTTGAAAACACGTTACTATAACGTAGGACGCCTTAAAACTCCAAACAACACCTTACAACACCGTACGAAACCTTAAAACTCCATAATAAAGCTAATGAATTCGTACGAGTCCTTTGAACATCGTACTGCAAGTTAGGACATCTTACGACTCTTTATGACATTTTAGCACCTTGAAAAACGCGTTAGTATAACGTAGGACGCCTTAAAACTCCAAACAACACCTTACAACACCGTACGAAACCTTAAAACTCCATAATAAAGCTAATGAATTCGTACGAGTCCTTTGAACATCGTACTGCAAGTTAGGACATCTTACGACTCTTTATGACATTTTAGCACCTTGAGAAACACGTTAGTAAAACGTAGGACGCCTTAAAACTCCAAACAACACCTTACAACACCGTACGAAACATTAATACTCCATAATAAAGCTAATGAATTCGTACGACTCCTTTGAACATCGTACTGCAACTTAGGACATCTTAAGACTCTTTATGACATTTTAGCACCTTGAAAAACGCGTTAGTATAACCTAGGACGCCTTAAAACTCCAAACAACACCTTACAACACCGTACGAAACCTTAAAACTCCATAATAAAGCTAATGAATTCGTACGAGTCCTTTGAACATCGTACTGCAAGTTAGGACATCTTACGACTCTTTATGACATTTTAGCACCTTGAAAAACACGTTACTATAACGTAGGACGCTTTAAAACTCCAAACAACACCTTACAACACCGTACGAAACCTTAAAACTCCATAATAAAGCTAATGAATTCGTACGAGTCCTTTGAACATCGTACTGCAAGTTGGGACATCTTACGAATCTTTATGACATTTTAGCACCTTGAAAAACACGTTAGTATAACGTAGGACGCCTTAAAACTCCAAAAAACACCTTACAACACCATACGAAACCTTAAAACTCCATAATAAAGCTAATGAATTCGTACGAGTCCTTTGAACATCGTACTGCAAGTTAGGACATCTTACGACTCTTTATGACATTTTAGCACCTTGAAAAACACGTTAGTATAACGTAGGACGCCTTAAAACTCCAAACAACACCTTACAACACCGTACGAAACCTTAATACTCCATAATAAAGCTAATGAATTCGTACGAGTCCTTTGAACATCGTACTGCAAGTTAGGACATCTTACGACTCTTTATGACAATTTAGCACCTTGAAAAACACGTTAGTATAACGTAGGACGCCTTAAAACTCCAAAAAACACCTTACAACACCGTACGAAACCTTAATACTCCATAATAAAGCTAATGAATTCGTACGAGTCCTTTGAACATCGTACTGCAAGTTAGGACATCTTACGACTCTTTATGACAATTTAGCACCTTGAAAAACACGTTAGTATAACGTAGGACGCCTTAAAACTCCAAACAACACCTTACAACACCGTACGAAACCTTAATACTCCATAATAAAGCTAATGAATTCGTACGAGTCCTTTGAACATCGTACTGCAAGTTAGGACATCTTACGACTCTTTATGACATTTTAGCACCTTGAAAAACACGTTAGTATAACGTAGGACGCCTTAAAACTCCAAAAAACACCTTACAACACCGTACGAAACCTTAAAACTCCATAATAAAGCTAATGAATTCGTACGAGTCCTTTGAACATCGTACTGCAAGTTAGGACATCTTACGACTCTTTATGACATTTTAGCACCTTGAAAAACACGTTAGTATAACGTAGGACGCCTTAAAACTCCAAAAAACACCTTACAACACCGTACGAAACCTTAATACTCCATAATAAAGCTAATGAATTCGTACGAGTCCTTTGAACATCGTACTGCAAGTTAGGACATCTTACGACTCTTTATGACATTTTAGCACCTTGAAAACACGTTACTATAACGTAGGACGCCTTAAAACTCCAAACAACACCTTACAACACCGTACGAAACCTTAAAACTCCATAATAAAGCTAATGAATTCGTACGAGTCCTTTGAACATCGTACTGCAAGTTAGGACATCTTACGACTCTTTATGACATTTTAGCACCTTGAAAAACGCGTTAGTATAACGTAGGACGCCTTAAAACTCCAAACAACACCTTACAACACCGTACGAAACCTTAAAACTCCATAATAAAGCTAATGAATTCGTACGAGTCCTTTGAACATCGTACTGCAAGTTAGGACATCTTACGACTCTTTATGACATTTTAGCACCTTGAGAAACACGTTAGTAAAACGTAGGACGCCTTAAAACTCCAAACAACACCTTACAACACCGTACGAAACATTAATACTCCATAATAAAGCTAATGAATTCGTACGAGTCCTTTGAACATCGTACTGCAAGTTAGGACATCTTACGACTCTTTATGACATTTTAGCACCTTGAAAAACGCGTTAGTATAACGTAGGACGCCTTAAAACTCCAAACAACACCTTACAACACCGTACGAAACCTTAAAACTCCATAATAAAGCTAATGAATTCGTACGAGTCCTTTGAACATCGTACTGCAAGTTAGGACATCTTACGACTCTTTATGACATTTTAGCACCTTGAGAAACACGTTAGTAAAACGTAGGACGCCTTAAAACTCCAAACAACACCTTACAACACCGTACGAAACATTAATACTCCATAATAAAGCTAATGAATTCGTACGACTCCTTTGAACATAGTACTGCAACTTAGGACATCTTAAGACTCTTTATGACATTTTAGCACCTTGAAAAACGCGTTAGTATAACCTAGGACGCCTTAAAACTCGAAACAACACCTTACAACACCGTACGAAACCTTAAAACTCCATAATAAAGCTAATGAATTCGTACGAGTCCTTTGAACATCGTACTGCAAGTTAGGACATCTTACGACTCTTTATGACATTTTAGCACCTTGAAAAACACGTTACTATAACGTAGGACGCTTTAAAACTCCAAACAACACCTTACAACACCGTACGAAACCTTAAAACTCCATAATAAAGCTAATGAATTCGTACGAGTCCTTTGAACATCGTACTGCAAGTTAGGACATCTTACGAATCTTTATGACATTTTAGCACCTTGAAAAACACGTTAGTATAACGTAGGACGCCTTAAAACTCCAAAAAACACCTTACAACACCATACGAAACCTTAAAACTCCATAATAAAGCTAATGAATTCGTACGAGTCCTTTGAACATCGTACTGCAAGTTAGGACATCTTACGACTCTTTATGACATTTTAGCACCTTGAAAAACACGTTAGTATAACGTAGGACGCCTTAAAACTCCAAACAACACCTTACAACACCGTACGAAACCTTAATACTCCATAATAAAGCTAATGAATTCGTACGAGTCCTTTGAACATCGTACTGCAAGTTAGGACATCTTACGACTCTTTATGACAATTTAGCACCTTGAAAAACACGTTAGTATAACGTAGGACGCCTTAAAACTCCAAACAACACCTTACAACACCGTACGAAACCTTAAAACTCCATAATAAAGCTAATGAATTCGTACGAGTCCTTTGAACATCGTACTGCAAGTTAGGACATCTTACGACTCTTTATGACATTTTAGCACCTTGAGAAACACGTTAGTAAAACGTAGGACGCCTTAAAACTCCAAACAACACCTTACAACACCGTACGAAACATTAATACTCCATAATAAAGCTAATGAATTCGTACGAGTCCTTTGAACATCGTACTGCAAGTTAGGACATCTTACGACTCTTTATGACATTTTAGCACCTTGAAAAACGCGTTAGTATAACGTAGGACGCCTTAAAACTCCAAACAACACCTTACAACACCGTACGAAACCTTAAAACTCCATAATAAAGCTAATGAATTCGTACGAGTCCTTTGAACATCGTACTGCAAGTTAGGACATCTTACGACTCTTTATGACATTTTAGCACCTTGAGAAACACGTTAGTAAAACGTAGGACGCCTTAAAACTCCAAACAACACCTTACAACACCGTACGAAACATTAATACTCCATAATAAAGCTAATGAATTCGTACGAGTCCTTTGAACATCGTACTGCAAGTTAGGACATCTTACGACTCTTTATGACAATTTAGCACCTTGAAAAACACGTTAGTATAACGTAGGACGCCTTAAAACTCCAAAAAACACCTTACAACACCGTACGAAACCTTAATACTCCATAATAAAGCTAATGAATTCGTACGAGTCCTTTGAACATCGTACTGCAAGTTAGGACATCTTACGACTCTTTATGACAATTTAGCACCTTGAAAAACACGTTAGTATAACGTAGGACGCCTTAAAACTCCAAACAACACCTTACAACACCGTACGAAACCTTAATACTCCATAATAAAGCTAATGAATTCGTACGAGTCCTTTGAACATCGTACTGCAAGTTAGGACATCTTACGACTCTTTATGACATTTTAGCACCTTGAAAAACACGTTAGTATAACGTAGGACGCCTTAAAACTCCAAAAAACACCTTACAACACCGTACGAAACCTTAAAACTCCATAATAAAGCTAATGAATTCGTACGAGTCCTTTGAACATCGTACTGCAAGTTAGGACATCTTACGACTCTTTATGACATTTTAGCACCTTGAAAAACACGTTAGTATAACGTAGGACGCCTTAAAACTCCAAAAAACACCTTACAACACCGTACGAAACCTTAATACTCCATAATAAAGCTAATGAATTCGTACGAGTCCTTTGAACATCGTACTGCAAGTTAGGACATCTTACGACTCTTTATGACATTTTAGCACCTTGAAAACACGTTACTATAACGTAGGACGCCTTAAAACTCCAAACAACACCTTACAACACCGTACGAAACCTTAAAACTCCATAATAAAGCTAATGAATTCGTACGAGTCCTTTGAACATCGTACTGCAAGTTAGGACATCTTACGACTCTTTATGACATTTTAGCACCTTGAAAACACGTTACTATAACGTAGGACGCCTTAAAACTCCAAACAACACCTTACAACACCGTACGAAACCTTAAAACTCCATAATAAAGCTAATGAATTCGTACGAGTCCTTTGAACATCGTACTGCAAGTTAGGACATCTTACGACTCTTTATGACATTTTAGCACCTTGAAAAACGCGTTAGTATAACGTAGGACGCCTTAAAACTCCAAACAACACCTTACAACACCGTACGAAACCTTAAAACTCCATAATAAAGCTAATGAATTCGTACGAGTCCTTTGAACATCGTACTGCAAGTTAGGACATCTTACGACTCTTTATGACATTTTAGCACCTTGAGAAACACGTTAGTAAAACGTAGGACGCCTTAAAACTCCAAACAACACCTTACAACACCGTACGAAACATTAATACTCCATAATAAAGCTAATGAATTCGTACGACTCCTTTGAACATCGTACTGCAAGTTAGGACATCTTAAGACTCTTTATGACATTTTAGCACCTTGAAAAACGCGTTAGTATAACCTAGGACGCCTTAAAACTCCAAACAACACCTTACAACACCGTACGAAACCTTAAAACTCCATAATAAAGCTAATGAATTCGTACGAGTCCTTTGAACATCGTACTGCAAGTTAGGACATCTTACGACTCTTTATGACATTTTAGCACCTTGAAAACACGTTACTATAACGTAGGACGCCTTAAAACTCCAAACAACACCTTACAACACCGTACGAAACCTTAAAACTCCATAATAAAGCTAATGAATTCGTACGAGTCCTTTGAACATCGTACTGCAAGTTAGGACATCTTACGACTCTTTATGACATTTTAGCACCTTGAAAAACGCGTTAGTATAACGTAGGACGCCTTAAAACTCCAAACAACACCTTACAACACCGTACGAAACCTTAAAACTCCATAATAAAGCTAATGAATTCGTACGAGTCCTTTGAACATCGTACTGCAAGTTAGGACATCTTACGACTCTTTATGACATTTTAGCACCTTGAGAAACACGTTAGTAAAACGTAGGACGCCTTAAAACTCCAAACAACACCTTACAACACCGTACGAAACATTAATACTCCATAATAAAGCTAATGAATTCGTACGAGTCCTTTGAACATCGTACTGCAAGTTAGGACATCTTACGACTCTTTATGACAATTTAGCACCTTGAAAAACACGTTAGTATAACGTAGGACGCCTTAAAACTCCAAAAAACACCTTACAACACCGTACGAAACCTTAATACTCCATAATAAAGCTAATGAATTCGTACGAGTCCTTTGAACATCGTACTGCAAGTTAGGACATCTTACGACTCTTTATGACAATTTAGCACCTTGAAAAACACGTTAGTATAACGTAGGACGCCTTAAAACTCCAAACAACACCTTACAACACCGTACGAAACCTTAATACTCCATAATAAAGCTAATGAATTCGTACGAGTCCTTTGAACATCGTACTGCAAGTTAGGACATCTTACGACTCTTTATGACATTTTAGCACCTTGAAAAACACGTTAGTATAACGTAGGACGCCTTAAAACTCCAAAAAACACCTTACAACACCGTACGAAACCTTAAAACTCCATAATAAAGCTAATGAATTCGTACGAGTCCTTTGAACATCGTACTGCAAGTTAGGACATCTTACGACTCTTTATGACATTTTAGCACCTTGAAAAACACGTTAGTATAACGTAGGACGCCTTAAAACTCCAAAAAACACCTTACAACACCGTACGAAACCTTAATACTCCATAATAAAGCTAATGAATTCGTACGAGTCCTTTGAACATCGTACTGCAAGTTAGGACATCTTACGACTCTTTATGACATTTTAGCACCTTGAAAACACGTTACTATAACGTAGGACGCCTTAAAACTCCAAACAACACCTTACAACACCGTACGAAACCTTAAAACTCCATAATAAAGCTAATGAATTCGTACGAGTCCTTTGAACATCGTACTGCAAGTTAGGACATCTTACGACTCTTTATGACATTTTAGCACCTTGAAAACACGTTACTATAACGTAGGACGCCTTAAAACTCCAAACAACACCTTACAACACCGTACGAAACCTTAAAACTCCATAATAAAGCTAATGAATTCGTACGAGTCCTTTGAACATCGTACTGCAAGTTAGGACATCTTACGACTCTTTATGACATTTTAGCACCTTGAAAAACGCGTTAGTATAACGTAGGACGCCTTAAAACTCCAAACAACACCTTACAACACCGTACGAAACCTTAAAACTCCATAATAAAGCTAATGAATTCGTACGAGTCCTTTGAACATCGTACTGCAAGTTAGGACATCTTACGACTCTTTATGACATTTTAGCACCTTGAGAAACACGTTAGTAAAACGTAGGACGCCTTAAAACTCCAAACAACACCTTACAACACCGTACGAAACATTAATACTCCATAATAAAGCTAATGAATTCGTACGACTCCTTTGAACATCGTACTGCAAGTTAGGACATCTTAAGACTCTTTATGACATTTTAGCACCTTGAAAAACGCGTTAGTATAACCTAGGACGCCTTAAAACTCCAAACAACACCTTACAACACCGTACGAAACCTTAAAACTCCATAATAAAGCTAATGAATTCGTACGAGTCCTTTGAACATCGTACTGCAAGTTAGGACATCTTACGACTCTTTATGACATTTTAGCACCTTGAAAACACGTTACTATAACGTAGGACGCCTTAAAACTCCAAACAACACCTTACAACACCGTACGAAACCTTAAAACTCCATAATAAAGCTAATGAATTCGTACGAGTCCTTTGAACATCGTACTGCAAGTTAGGACATCTTACGACTCTTTATGACATTTTAGCACCTTGAAAAACGCGTTAGTATAACGTAGGACGCCTTAAAACTCCAAACAACACCTTACAACACCGTACGAAACCTTAAAACTCCATAATAAAGCTAATGAATTCGTACGAGTCCTTTGAACATCGTACTGCAAGTTAGGACATCTTACGACTCTTTATGACATTTTAGCACCTTGAGAAACACGTTAGTAAAACGTAGGACGCCTTAAAACTCCAAACAACACCTTACAACACCGTACGAAACATTAATACTCCATAATAAAGCTAATGAATTCGTACGACTCCTTTGAACATCGTACTGCAACTTAGGACATCTTAAGACTCTTTATGACATTTTAGCACCTTGAAAAACGCGTTAGTATAACCTAGGACGCCTTAAAACTCCAAACAACACCTTACAACACCGTACGAAACCTTAAAACTCCATAATAAAGCTAATGAATTCGTACGAGTCCTTTGAACATCGGACTGCAAGTTAGGACATCTTACGACTCTTTATGACATTTTAGCACCTTGAAAAACACGTTACTATAACGTAGGACGCCTCAAAACTCCAAACAACACCTTACAACACCGTACGAAACCTTAAAACTCCATAATAAAGCTAATGAATTCGTACGAGTCCTTTGAACATCGTACTGCAAGTTAGGACATCTTACGACTCTTTATGACATTTTAGCACCTTGAAAAACACGTTACTATAACGTAGGACGCCTTAAAACTCCAAACAACACCTTACAACACCGTACGAAACCTTAAAACTCCATAATAAAGCTAATGAATTCGTACGAGTCCTTTGAACATCGTACTGCAAGTTAGGACATCTTACGACTCTTTATGACATTTTAGCACCTTGAAAAACACGTTAGTATAACGTAGGACGCCTTAAAACTCCAAAAAACACCTTACAACACCGTACGAACCCTTAAAACTCCATAATAAAGCTAATGAATTCGTACGAGTCCTTTGAACATCGTACTGCAAGTTAGGACATCTTACGACTCTTTATGACATTTTAGCACCTTGAAAAACACGTTAGTATAACGTAGGACGCCTTAAAACTCCAAACAACACCTTACAACACCGTACGAAACCTTAATACTCCATAATAAAGCTAATGAATTCGTACGAGTCCTTTGAACATCGTACTGCAAGTTAGGACATCTTACGACTCTTTATGACAATTTAGCACCTTGAAAAACACGTTAGTATAACGTAGGACGCCTTAAAACTCCAAAAAACACCTTACAACACCGTACGAAACCTTAATACTCCATAATAAAGCTAATGAATTCGTACGAGTCCTTTGAACATCGTACTGCAAGTTAGGACATCTTACGACTCTTTATGACAATTTAGCACCTTGAAAAACACGTTAGTATAACGTAGGACGCCTTAAAACTCCAAACAACACCTTACAACACCGTACGAAACCTTAATACTCCATAATAAAGCTAATGAATTCGTACGAGTCCTTTGAACATCGTACTGCAAGTTAGGACATCTTACGACTCTTTATGACATTTTAGCACCTTGAAAAACACGTTAGTATAACGTAGGACGCCTTAAAACTCCAAAAAACACCTTACAACACCGTACGAAACCTTAAAACTCCATAATAAAGCTAATGAATTCGTACGAGTCCTTTGAACATCGTACTGCAAGTTAGGACATCTTACGACTCTTTATGACATTTTAGCACCTTGAAAAACGCGTCAGTATAACGTAGGACGCCTTAAAACTCCAAACAACACCTTACAACACCGTACGAAACCTTAAAACTCCATAATAAAGCTAATGAATTCGTACGAGTCCTTTGAACATCGTACTGCAAGTTAGGACATCTTACGACTCTTTATGACATTTTAGCACCTTGAGAAACACGTTAGTAAAACGTAGGACGCCTTAAAACTCCAAACAACACCTTACAACACCGTACGAAACATTAATACTCCATAATAAAGCTAATGAATTCGTACGACTCCTTTGAACATCGTACTGCAAGTTAGGACATCTTACGACTCTTTATGACATTTTAGCACCTTGAAAAACACGTTACTATAACGTAGGACGCCTTAAAACTCCAAACAACACCTTACAACACCGTACGAAACCTTAAAACTCCATAATAAAGCTAATGAATTCGTACGAGTCCTTTGAACATCGTACTGCAAGTTAGGACATCTTACGACTCTTTATGACATTTTAGCACCTTGAGAAACACGTTAGTAAAACGTAGGACGCCTTAAAACTCCAAACAACACCTTACAACACCGTACGAAACATTAATACTCCATAATAAAGCTAATGAATTCGTACGACTCCTTTGAACATCGTACTGCAACTTAGGACATCTTAAGACTCTTTATGACATTTTAGCACCTTGAAAAACGCGTTAGTATAACCTAGGACGCCTTAAAACTCCAAACAACACCTTACAACACCGTACGAAACCTTAAAACTCCATAATAAAGCTAATGAATTCGTACGAGTCCTTTGAACATCGTACTGCAAGTTAGGACATCTTACGACTCTTTATGACATTTTAGCACCTTGAAAAACGCGTTAGTATAACCTAGGACGCCTTAAAACTCCAAACAACACCTTACAACACCGTACGAAACCTTAAAACTCCATAATAAAGCTAATGAATTCGTACGAGTCCTTTGAACATCGTACTGCAAGTTAGGACATCTTACGACTCTTTATGACATTTTAGCACCTTGAAAACACGTTACTATAACGTAGGACGCCTTAAAACTCCAAACAACACCTTACAACACCGTACGAAACCTTAAAACTCCATAATAAAGCTAATGAATTCGTACGAGTCCTTTGAACATCGTACTGCAAGTTAGGACATCTTACGACTCTTTATGACATTTTAGCACCTTGAAAAACGCGTTAGTATAACGTAGGACGCCTTAAAACTCCAAACAACACCTTACAACACCGTACGAAACCTTAAAACTCCATAATAAAGCTAATGAATTCGTACGAGTCCTTTGAACATCGTACTGCAAGTTAGGACATCTTACGACTCTTTATGACATTTTAGCACCTTGAGAAACACGTTAGTAAAACGTAGGACGCCTTAAAACTCCAAACAACACCTTACAACACCGTACGAAACATTAATACTCCATAATAAAGCTAATGAATTCGTACGACTCCTTTGAACATCGTACTGCAACTTAGGACATCTTAAGACTCTTTATGACATTTTAGCACCTTGAAAAACGCGTTAGTATAACCTAGGACGCCTTAAAACTCCAAACAACACCTTACAACACCGTACGAAACCTTAAAACTCCATAATAAAGCTAATGAATTCGTACGAGTCCTTTGAACATCGGACTGCAAGTTAGGACATCTTACGACTCTTTATGACATTTTAGCACCTTGAAAAACACGTTACTATAACGTAGGACGCCTCAAAACTCCAAACAACACCTTACAACACCGTACGAAACCTTAAAACTCCATAATAAAGCTAATGAATTCGTACGAGTCCTTTGAACATCGTACTGCAAGTTAGGACATCTTACGACTCTTTATGACATTTTAGCACCTTGAAAAACACGTTACTATAACGTAGGACGCCTTAAAACTCCAAACAACACCTTACAACACCGTACGAAACCTTAAAACTCCATAATAAAGCTAATGAATTCGTACGAGTCCTTTGAACATCGTACTGCAAGTTAGGACATCTTACGACTCTTTATGACATTTTAGCACCTTGAAAAACACGTTAGTATAACGTAGGACGCCTTAAAACTCCAAAAAACACCTTACAACACCGTACGAACCCTTAAAACTCCATAATAAAGCTAATGAATTCGTACGAGTCCTTTGAACATCGTACTGCAAGTTAGGACATCTTACGACTCTTTATGACATTTTAGCACCTTGAAAAACACGTTAGTATAACGTAGGACGCCTTAAAACTCCAAACAACACCTTACAACACCGTACGAAACCTTAATACTCCATAATAAAGCTAATGAATTCGTACGAGTCCTTTGAACATCGTACTGCAAGTTAGGACATCTTACGACTCTTTATGACAATTTAGCACCTTGAAAAACACGTTAGTATAACGTAGGACGCCTTAAAACTCCAAAAAACACCTTACAACACCGTACGAAACCTTAATACTCCATAATAAAGCTAATGAATTCGTACGAGTCCTTTGAACATCGTACTGCAAGTTAGGACATCTTACGACTCTTTATGACAATTTAGCACCTTGAAAAACACGTTAGTATAACGTAGGACGCCTTAAAACTCCAAACAACACCTTACAACACCGTACGAAACCTTAATACTCCATAATAAAGCTAATGAATTCGTACGAGTCCTTTGAACATCGTACTGCAAGTTAGGACATCTTACGACTCTTTATGACATTTTAGCACCTTGAAAAACACGTTAGTATAACGTAGGACGCCTTAAAACTCCAAAAAACACCTTACAACACCGTACGAAACCTTAAAACTCCATAATAAAGCTAATGAATTCGTACGAGTCCTTTGAACATCGTACTGCAAGTTAGGACATCTTACGACTCTTTATGACATTTTAGCACCTTGAAAAACGCGTCAGTATAACGTAGGACGCCTTAAAACTCCAAACAACACCTTACAACACCGTACGAAACCTTAAAACTCCATAATAAAGCTAATGAATTCGTACGAGTCCTTTGAACATCGTACTGCAAGTTAGGACATCTTACGACTCTTTATGACATTTTAGCACCTTGAGAAACACGTTAGTAAAACGTAGGACGCCTTAAAACTCCAAACAACACCTTACAACACCGTACGAAACATTAATACTCCATAATAAAGCTAATGAATTCGTACGACTCCTTTGAACATCGTACTGCAAGTTAGGACATCTTACGACTCTTTATGACATTTTAGCACCTTGAAAAACACGTTACTATAACGTAGGACGCCTTAAAACTCCAAACAACACCTTACAACACCGTACGAAACCTTAAAACTCCATAATAAAGCTAATGAATTCGTACGAGTCCTTTGAACATCGTACTGCAAGTTAGGACATCTTACGACTCTTTATGACATTTTAGCACCTTGAGAAACACGTTAGTAAAACGTAGGACGCCTTAAAACTCCAAACAACACCTTACAACACCGTACGAAACATTAATACTCCATAATAAAGCTAATGAATTCGTACGACTCCTTTGAACATCGTACTGCAACTTAGGACATCTTAAGACTCTTTATGACATTTTAGCACCTTGAAAAACGCGTTAGTATAACCTAGGACGCCTTAAAACTCCAAACAACACCTTACAACACCGTACGAAACCTTAAAACTCCATAATAAAGCTAATGAATTCGTACGAGTCCTTTGAACATCGTACTGCAAGTTAGGACATCTTACGACTCTTTATGACATTTTAGCACCTTGAAAAACACGTTACTATAACGTAGGACGCCTTAAAACTCCAAACAACACCTTACAACACCGTACGAAACCTTAAAACTCCATAATAAAGCTAATGAATTCGTACGAGTCCTTTGAACATCAGACTGCAAGTTAGGACATCTTACGACTCTTTATGACATTTTAGCACCTTGAAAAACACGTTACTATAACGTAGGACGCCTTAAAACTCCAAACAACACCTTACAACACCGTACGAAACCTTAAAACTCCATAATAAAGCTAATGAATTCGTACGAGTCCTTTGAACATCGTACTGCAAGTTAGGACATCTTACGACTCTTTATGACATTTTAGCACCTTGAAAAACACGTTAGTATAACGTAGGACGCCTTAAAACTCCAAAAAACACCTTACAACACCGTACGAAACCTTAAAACTCCATAATAAAGCTAATGAATTCGTACGAGTCCTTTGAACATCGTACTGCAAGTTAGGACATCTTACGACTCTTTATGACATTTTAGCACCTTGAAAAACACGTTAGTATAACGTAGGACGCCTTAAAACTCCAAAAAACACCTTACAACACCGTACGAAACCTTAAAACTCCATAATAAAGCTAATGAATTCGTACGAGTCCTTTGAACATCGTACTGCAAGTTAGGACATCTTACGACTCTTTATGACATTTTAGCACCTTGAAAAACACGTTACTATAACGTAGGACGCCTTAAAACTCCAAACAACACCTTACAACACCGTACGAAACCTTAAAACTCCATAATAAAGCTAATGAATTCGTACGAGTCCTTTGAACATCGTACTGCAAGTTAGGACATCTTACGACTCTTTATGACAATTTAGCACCTTGAAAAACACGTTAGTATAACGTAGGACGCCTTAAAACTCCAAAAAACACCTTACAACACCGTACGAACCCTTAAAACTCCATAATAAAGCTAATGAATTCGTACGAGTCCTTTGAACATCGTACTGCAAGTTAGGACATCTTACGACTCTTTATGACATTTTAGCACCTTGAAAAACACGTTAGTATAACGTAGGACGCCTTAAAACTCCAAACAACACCTTACAACACCGTACGAAACCTTAAAACTCCATAATAAAGCTAATGAATTCGTACGAGTCCTTTGAACATCGTACTGCAAGTTAGGACATCTTACGACTCTTTATGACATTTTAGGACCTTGAAAAACACGTTAGTATAACGTAGGACGCCTTAAAACTCCAAACAACACCTTACAACACCGTACGAAACCTTAAAACTCCATAAGAAAGCTAATGAATTCGTACGAGTCCTTTGAACATCGTACTGCAAGTTAGGATATCTTACGACTCTTTATGACAATTTAGCACCTTGAAAAACACGTTAGTATAACGTAGGACGCCTTAAAACTCCAAAAAACACCTTACAACACCGTACGAAACCTTAATACTCCATAATAAAGCTAATGAATTCGTACGAGTCCTTTGAACATCGTACTGCAAGTTAGGACATCTTACGACTCTTTATGACAATTTAGCACCTTGAAAAACACGTTAGTATAACGTAGGACGCCTTAAAACTCCAAACAACACCTTACAACACCGTACGAAACCTTAATACTCCATAATAAAGCTAATGAATTCGTACGAGTCCTTTGAACATCGTACTGCAAGTTAGGACATCTTACGACTCTTTATGACATTTTAGCACCTTGAAAAACACGTTAGTATAACGTAGGACGCCTTAAAACTCCAAAAAACACCTTACAACACCGTACGAAACCTTAAAACTCCATAATAAAGCTAATGAATTCGTACGAGTCCTTTGAACATCGTACTGCAAGTTAGGACATCTTACGACTCTTTATGACATTTTAGCACCTTGAAAAACACGTTAGTATAACGTAGGACGCCTTAAAACTCCAAAAAACACCTTACAACACCGTACGAAACCTTAAAACTCCATAATAAAGCTAATGAATTCGTACGAGTCCTTTGAACATCGTACTGCAAGTTAGGACATCTTACGACTCTTTATGACATTTTAGCACCTTGAGAAACACGTTAGTAAAACGTAGGACGCCTTAAAACTCCAAACAACACCTTACAACACCGTACGAAACATTAATACTCCATAATAAAGCTAATGAATTCGTACGACTCCTTTGAAAATCGTACTGCAAGTTAGGATATCTTAAGACTCTTTATGACATTTTAGCACCTTGAAAAACGCGTTAGTATAACGTAGGACGCCTTAAAACTCCAAACAACACCTTACAACACCGTACGAAACCTTAAAACTCCATAATAAAGCTAATGAATTCGTACGAGTCCTTTGAACATCGTACTGCAAGTTAGGACATCTTACGACTCTTTATGACATTTTAGCACCTTGAAAAACGCGTTAGTATAACGTAGGACGCCTTAAAACTCCAAACAACACCTTACAACACCGTACGAAACCTTAAAACTCCATAATAAAGCTAATGAATTCGTACGAGTCCTTTGAACATCGTACTGCAAGTTAGGACATCTTACGACTCTTTATGACATTTTAGCACCTTGAGAAACACGTTAGTAAAACGTAGGACGCCTTAAAACTCCAAACAACACCTTAGAACACCGTACGAAACATTAATACTCCATAATAAAGCTAATGAATTCGTACGACTCCTTTGAACATCGTACTGCAACTTAGGACATCTTAAGACTCTTTATGACATTTTAGCACCTTGAAAAACGCGTTAGTATAACCTAGGACGCCTTAAAACTCCAAACAACACCTTACAACACCGTACGAAACCTTAAAACTCCATAATAAAGCTAATGAATTCGTACGAGTCCTTTGAACATCGTACTGCAAGTTAGGACATCTTACGACTCTTTATGACATTTTAGCACCTTGAAAAACACGTTACAATAACGTAGGACGCCTTAAAACTCCAAACAACACCTTACAACACCGTACGAAACCTTAAAACTCCATAATAAAGCTAATGAATTCGTACGAGTCCTTTGAACATCGTACTGCAAGTTAGGACATCTTACGACTCTTTATGACATTTTAGCACCTTGAAAAACACTTTACTATAACGTAGGACGCCTTAAAACTCCAAACAACACCTTACAACACCGTACGAAACCTTAAAACTCCATAATAAAGCTAATGAATTCGTACGAGTCCTTTGAACATCGTACTGCAAGTTAGGACATCTTACGACTCTTTATGACATTTTAGCTCTTTGAAAAACACGTTAGTATAACGTAGGACGCCTTAAAACTCCAAAAAACACCTTACAACACCGTACGAACCCTTAAAACTCCATAATAAAGCTAATGAATTCGTACGAGTCCTTTGAACATCGTACTGCAAGTTAGGACATCTTACGACTCTTTATGACATTTTAGCACCTTGAAAAACACGTTAGTATAACGTAGGACGCCTTAAAACTCCAAAAAACACCTTACAACACCGTACGAACCCTTAAAACTCCATAATAAAGCTAATGAATTCGTACGAGTCCTTTGAACATCGTACTGCAAGTTAGGACATCTTACGACTCTTTATGACATTTTAGCACCTTGAAAAACACGTTAGTATAACGTAGGACGCCTTAAAACTCCAAACAACACCTTACAACACCGTACGAAACCTTAATACTCCATAATAAAGCTAATGAATTCGTACGAGTCCTTTGAACATCGTACTGCAAGTTAGGACATCTTACGACTCTTTATGACAATTTAGCACCTTGAAAAACACGTTAGTATAACGTAGGACGCCTTAAAACTCCAAAAAACACCTTACAACACCGTACGAAACCTTAAAACTCCATAATAAAGCTAATGAATTCGTACGAGTCCTTTGAACATCGTACTGCAAGTTAGGACATCTTACGACTCTTTATGACAATTTAGCACCTTGAAAAACACGTTAGTATAACGTAGGACGCCTTAAAACTCCAAACAACACCTTACAACACCGTACGAAACCTTAATACTCCATAATAAAGCTAATGAATTCGTACGAGTCCTTTGAACATCGTACTGCAAGTTAGGACATCTTACGACTCTTTATGACATTTTAGCACCTTGAAAAACACGTTAGTATAACGTAGGACGCCTTAAAACTCCAAAAAACACCTTACAACACCGTACGAAACCTTAAAACTCCATAATAAAGCTAATGAATTCGTACGAGTCCTTTGAACATCGTACTGCAAGTTAGGACATCTTACGACTCTTTATGACATTTTAGCACCTTGAAAAACGCGTTAGTATAACGTAGGACGCCTTAAAACTCCAAACAACACCTTACAACACCGTACGAAACCTTAAAACTCCATAATAAAGCTAATGAATTCGTACGAGTCCTTTGAACATCGTACTGCAAGTTAGGACATCTTACGACTCTTTATGACATTTTAGCACCTTGAGAAACACGTTAGTAAAACGTAGGACGCCTTAAAACTCCAAACAACACCTTAGAACACCGTACGAAACATTAATACTCCATAATAAAGCTAATGAATTCGTACGACTCCTTTGAACATCGTACTGCAAGTTAGGACATCTTACGACTCTTTATGACAATTTAGCACCTTGAAAAACACGTTAGTATAACGTAGGACGCCTTAAAACTCCAAACAACACCTTACAACACCGTACGAAACCTTAAAACTCCATAATAAAGCTAATGAATTCGTACGAGTCCTTTGAACATCGTACTGCAAGTTAGGACATCTTACGACTCTTTATGACATTTTAGCACCTTGAAAAACACGTTACTATAACGTAGGACGCCTTAAAACTCCAAACAACACCTTACAACACCGTACGAAACCTTAAAACTCCATAATAAAGCTAATGAATTCGTACGAGTCCTTTGAACATCGTACTGCAAGTTAGGACATCTTACGACTCTTTATGACATTTTAGCACCTTGAAAAACACGTTAGTATAACGTAGGACGCCTTAAAACTCCAAAAAACACCTTACAACACCGTACGAAACCTTAAAACTCCATAATAAAGCTAATGAATTCGTACGAGTCCTTTGAACATCGTACTGCAAGTTAGGACATCTTACGACTCTTTATGACATTTTAGCACCTTGAAAAACACGTTAGTATAACGTAGGACGCCTTAAAACTCCAAAAAACACCTTACAACACCGTACGAAACCTTAAAACTCCATAATAAAGCTAATGAATTCGTACGAGTCCTTTGAACATCGTACTGCAAGTTAGGACATCTTACGACTCTTTATGACATTTTAGCACCTTGAAAAACACGTTACTATAACGTAGAACGCCTTAAAACTCCAAACAACACCTTACAACACCGTACGAAACCTTAAAACTCCATAATAAAGCTAATGAATTCGTACGAGTCCTTTGAACATCGTACTGCAAGTTAGGACATCTTACGACTCTTTATGACAATTTAGCACCTTGAAAAACACGTTAGTATAACGTAGGACGCCTTAAAACTCCAAAAAACACCTTACAACACCGTACGAACCCTTAAAACTCCATAATAAAGCTAATGAATTCGTACGAGTCCTTTGAACATCGTACTGCAAGTTAGGACATCTTACGACTCTTTATGACATTTTAGCACCTTGAAAAACACGTTAGTATAACGTAGGACGCCTTAAAACTCCAAACAACACCTTACAACACCGTACGAAACCTTAAAACTCCATAATAAAGCTAATGAATTCGTACGAGTCCTTTGAACATCGTACTGCAAGTTAGGACATCTTACGACTCTTTATGACATTTTAGGACCTTGAAAAACACGTTAGTATAACGTAGGACGCCTTAAAACTCCAAACAACACCTTACAACACCGTACGAAACCTTAAAACTCCATAAGAAAGCTAATGAATTCGTACGAGTCCTTTGAACATCGTACTGCAAGTTAGGATATCTTACGACTCTTTATGACAATTTAGCACCTTGAAAAACACGTTAGTATAACGTAGGACGCCTTAAAACTCCAAAAAACACCTTACAACACCGTACGAAACCTTAATACTCCATAATAAAGCTAATGAATTCGTACGAGTCCTTTGAACATCGTACTGCAAGTTAGGACATCTTACGACTCTTTATGACAATTTAGCACCTTGAAAAACACGTTAGTATAACGTAGGACGCCTTAAAACTCCAAACAACACCTTACAACACCGTACGAAACCTTAATACTCCATAATAAAGCTAATGAATTCGTACGAGTCCTTTGAACATCGTACTGCAAGTTAGGACATCTTACGACTCTTTATGACATTTTAGCACCTTGAAAAACACGTTAGTATAACGTAGGACGCCTTAAAACTCCAAAAAACACCTTACAACACCGTACGAAACCTTAAAACTCCATAATAAAGCTAATGAATTCGTACGAGTCCTTTGAACATCGTACTGCAAGTTAGGACATCTTACGACTCTTTATGACATTTTAGCACCTTGAAAAACACGTTAGTATAACGTAGGACGCCTTAAAACTCCAAAAAACACCTTACAACACCGTACGAAACCTTAAAACTCCATAATAAAGCTAATGAATTCGTACGAGTCCTTTGAACATCGTACTGCAAGTTAGGACATCTTACGACTCTTTATGACATTTTAGCACCTTGAGAAACACGTTAGTAAAACGTAGGACGCCTTAAAACTCCAAACAACACCTTACAACACCGTACGAAACATTAATACTCCATAATAAAGCTAATGAATTCGTACGACTCCTTTGAAAATCGTACTGCAAGTTAGGATATCTTAAGACTCTTTATGACATTTTAGCACCTTGAAAAACGCGTTAGTATAACGTAGGACGCCTTAAAACTCCAAACAACACCTTACAACACCGTACGAAACCTTAAAACTCCATAATAAAGCTAATGAATTCGTACGAGTCCTTTGAACATCGTACTGCAAGTTAGGACATCTTACGACTCTTTATGACATTTTAGCACCTTGAAAAACGCGTTAGTATAACGTAGGACGCCTTAAAACTCCAAACAACACCTTACAACACCGTACGAAACCTTAAAACTCCATAATAAAGCTAATGAATTCGTACGAGTCCTTTGAACATCGTACTGCAAGTTAGGACATCTTACGACTCTTTATGACATTTTAGCACCTTGAGAAACACGTTAGTAAAACGTAGGACGCCTTAAAACTCCAAACAACACCTTAGAACACCGTACGAAACATTAATACTCCATAATAAAGCTAATGAATTCGTACGACTCCTTTGAACATCGTACTGCAACTTAGGACATCTTAAGACTCTTTATGACATTTTAGCACCTTGAAAAACGCGTTAGTATAACCTAGGACGCCTTAAAACTCCAAACAACACCTTACAACACCGTACGAAACCTTAAAACTCCATAATAAAGCTAATGAATTCGTACGAGTCCTTTGAACATCGTACTGCAAGTTAGGACATCTTACGACTCTTTATGACATTTTAGCACCTTGAAAAACACGTTACAATAACGTAGGACGCCTTAAAACTCCAAACAACACCTTACAACACCGTACGAAACCTTAAAACTCCATAATAAAGCTAATGAATTCGTACGAGTCCTTTGAACATCGTACTGCAAGTTAGGACATCTTACGACTCTTTATGACATTTTAGCACCTTGAAAAACACTTTACTATAACGTAGGACGCCTTAAAACTCCAAACAACACCTTACAACACCGTACGAAACCTTAAAACTCCATAATAAAGCTAATGAATTCGTACGAGTCCTTTGAACATCGTACTGCAAGTTAGGACATCTTACGACTCTTTATGACATTTTAGCTCTTTGAAAAACACGTTAGTATAACGTAGGACGCCTTAAAACTCCAAAAAACACCTTACAACACCGTACGAACCCTTAAAACTCCATAATAAAGCTAATGAATTCGTACGAGTCCTTTGAACATCGTACTGCAAGTTAGGACATCTTACGACTCTTTATGACATTTTAGCACCTTGAAAAACACGTTAGTATAACGTAGGACGCCTTAAAACTCCAAAAAACACCTTACAACACCGTACGAACCCTTAAAACTCCATAATAAAGCTAATGAATTCGTACGAGTCCTTTGAACATCGTACTGCAAGTTAGGACATCTTACGACTCTTTATGACATTTTAGCACCTTGAAAAACACGTTAGTATAACGTAGGACGCCTTAAAACTCCAAACAACACCTTACAACACCGTACGAAACCTTAATACTCCATAATAAAGCTAATGAATTCGTACGAGTCCTTTGAACATCGTACTGCAAGTTAGGACATCTTACGACTCTTTATGACAATTTAGCACCTTGAAAAACACGTTAGTATAACGTAGGACGCCTTAAAACTCCAAAAAACACCTTACAACACCGTACGAAACCTTAAAACTCCATAATAAAGCTAATGAATTCGTACGAGTCCTTTGAACATCGTACTGCAAGTTAGGACATCTTACGACTCTTTATGACAATTTAGCACCTTGAAAAACACGTTAGTATAACGTAGGACGCCTTAAAACTCCAAACAACACCTTACAACACCGTACGAAACCTTAATACTCCATAATAAAGCTAATGAATTCGTACGAGTCCTTTGAACATCGTACTGCAAGTTAGGACATCTTACGACTCTTTATGACATTTTAGCACCTTGAAAAACACGTTAGTATAACGTAGGACGCCTTAAAACTCCAAAAAACACCTTACAACACCGTACGAAACCTTAAAACTCCATAATAAAGCTAATGAATTCGTACGAGTCCTTTGAACATCGTACTGCAAGTTAGGACATCTTACGACTCTTTATGACATTTTAGCACCTTGAAAAACGCGTTAGTATAACGTAGGACGCCTTAAAACTCCAAACAACACCTTACAACACCGTACGAAACCTTAAAACTCCATAATAAAGCTAATGAATTCGTACGAGTCCTTTGAACATCGTACTGCAAGTTAGGACATCTTACGACTCTTTATGACATTTTAGCACCTTGAGAAACACGTTAGTAAAACGTAGGACGCCTTAAAACTCCAAACAACACCTTAGAACACCGTACGAAACATTAATACTCCATAATAAAGCTAATGAATTCGTACGACTCCTTTGAACATCGTACTGCAACTTAGGACATCTTAAGACTCTTTATGACATTTTAGCACCTTGAAAAACGCGTTAGTATAACCTACGACGCCTTAAAACTCCAAACAACACCTTACAACACCGTACGAAACCTTAAAACTCCATAATAAAGCTAATGAATTCGTACGAGTCCTTTGAACATCGTACTGCAAGTTAGGACATCTTACGACTCTTTATGACATTTTAGCACCTTGAAAAACACGTTACTATAACGTAGGACGCCTTAAAACTCCAAACAACACCTTACAACACCGTACGAAACCTTAAAACTCCATAATAAAGCTAATGAATTCGTACGAGTCCTTTGAACATCGTACTGCAAGTTAGGACATCTTACGACTCTTTATGACATTTTAGCACCTTGAGAAACACGTTAGTAAAACGTAGGACGCCTTAAAACTCCAAACAACACCTTACAACACCGTACGAAACATTAATACTCCATAATAAAGCTAATGAATTCGTACGACTCCTTTGAAAATCGTACTGCAAGTTAGGATATCTTAAGACTCTTTATGACATTTTAGCACCTTGAAAAACGCGTTAGTATAACGTAGGACGCCTTAAAACTCCAAACAACACCTTACAACACCGTACGAAACCTTAAAACTCCATAATAAAGCTAATGAATTCGTACGAGTCCTTTGAACATCGTACTGCAAGTTAGGACATCTTACGACTCTTTATGACATTTTAGCACCTTGAAAAACGCGTTAGTATAACGTAGGACGCCTTAAAACTCCAAACAACACCTTACAACACCGTACGAAACCTTAAAACTCCATAATAAAGCTAATGAATTCGTACGAGTCCTTTGAACATCGTACTGCAAGTTAGGACATCTTACGACTCTTTATGACATTTTAGCACCTTGAAAAACGCGTTAGTATAACGTAGGACGCCTTAAAACTCCAAACAACACCTTACAACACCGTTCGAAACCTTAAAACTCCATAATAAAGCTAATGAATTCGTACGAGTCCTTTGAACATCGTACTGCAAGTTAGGACATCTTACGACTCTTTATGACATTTTAGCACCTTGAGAAACACGTTAGTAAAACGTAGGACGCCTTAAAACTCCAAACAACACCTTACAACACCGTACGAAACATTAATACTCCATAATAAAGCTAATGAATTCGTACGACTCCTTTGAACATCGTACTGCAACTTAGGACATCTTAAGACTCTTTATGACATTTTAGCACCTTGAAAAACGCGTTAGTATAACCTAGGACGCCTTAAAACTCCAAACAACACCTTACAACACCGTACGAAACCTTAAAACTCCATAATAAAGCTAATGAATTCGTACGAGTCCTTTGAACATCGTACTGCAAGTTAGGACATCTTACGACTCTTTATGACATTTTAGCACCTTGAAAAACACGTTACTATAACGTAGGACGCCTTAAAACTCCAAACAACACCTTACAACACCGTACGAAACCTTAAAACTCCATAATAAAGCTAATGAATTCGTACGAGTCCTTTGAACATCGTACTGCAAGTTAGGACATCTTACGACTCTTTATGACATTTTAGCACCTTGAAAAACACGTTACTATAACGTAGGACGCCTTAAAACTCCAAACAACACCTTACAACACCGTACGAAACCTTAAAACTCCATAATAAAGCTAATGAATTCGTACGAGTCCTTTGAACATCGTACTGCAAGTTAGGACAACTTACGACTCTTTATGACATTTTAGCACCTTGAAAAACACGTTAGTATAACGTAGGACGCCTTAAAACTCCAAAAAACACCTTACAACACCGTACGAACCCTTAAAACTCCATAATAAAGCTAATGAATTCGTACGAGTCCTTTGAACATCGTACTGCAAGTTAGGACATCTTACGACTCTTTATGACATTTTAGCACCTTGAAAAACACGTTAGTATAACGTAGGACGCCTTAAAACTCCAAAAAACACCTTACAACACCGTACGAACCCTTAAAACTCCATAATAAAGCTAATGAATTCGTACGAGTCCTTTGAACATCGTACTGCAAGTAAGGACATCTTACGACTCTTTATGACATTTTAGCACCTTGAAAAACACGTTAGTATAACGTAGGACGCCTTAAAACTCCAAACAACACCTTACAACACCGTACGAAACCTTAATACTCCATAATAAAGCTAATGAATTCGTACGAGTCCTTTGAACATCGTACTGCAAGTTAGGACATCTTACGACTCTTTATGACAATTTAGCACCTTGAAAAACACGTTAGTATAACGTAGGACGCCTTAAAACTCCAAAAAACACCTTACAACACCGTACGAAACCTTAATACTCCATAATAAAGCTAATGAATTCGTACGAGTCCTTTGAACATCGTACTGCAAGTTAGGACATCTTACGACTCTTTATGACAATTTAGCACCTTGAAAAACACGTTAGTATAACGTAGGACGCCTTAAAACTCCAAACAACACCTTACAACACCGTACGAAACCTTAATACTCCATAATAAAGCTAATGAATTCGTACGAGTCCTTTGAACATCGTACTGCAAGTTAGGACATCTTACGACTCTTTATGACATTTTAGCACCTTGAAAAACACGTTAGCATAACGTAGGACGCCTTAAAACTCCAAAAAACACCTTACAACACCGTACGAAACCTTAAAACTCCATAATAAAGCTAATGAATTCGTACGAGTCCTTTGAACATCGTACTGCAAGTTAGGACATCTTACGACTCTTTATGACATTTTAGCACCTTGAAAAACGCGTTAGTATAACGTGGGACGCCTTAAAACTCCAAACAACACCTTACAACACCGTACGAAACCTTAAAACTCCATAATAAAGCTAATGAATTCGTACGAGTCCTTTGAACATCGTACTGCAAGTTAGGACATCTTACGACTCTTTATGACATTTTAGCACCTTGAGAAACACGTTAGTAAAACGTAGGACGCCTTAAAACTCCAAACAACACCTTACAACACCGTACGAAACATTAATACTCCATAATAAAGCTAATGAATTCGTACGACTCCTTTGAACATCGTACTGCAACTTAGGACATCTTAAGACTCTTTATGACATTTTAGCACCTTGAAAAACGCGTTAGTATAACCTAGGACGCCTTAAAACTCCAAACAACACCTTACAACACCGTACGAAACCTTAAAACTCCATAATAAAGCTAATGAATTCGTACGAGTCCTTTGAACATCGTACTGCAAGTTAGGACATCTTACGACTCTTTATGACATTTTAGCACCTTGAAAAACACGTTACTATAACGTAGGACGCCTTAAAACTCCAAACAACACCTTACAACACCGTACGAAACCTTAAAACTCCATAATAAAGCTAATGAATTCGTACGAGTCCTTTGAACATCGTACTGCAAGTTAGGACATCTTACGACTCTTTATGACATTTTAGCACCTTGAAAAACACGTTAGTATAACGTAGGACGCCTTAAAACTCCAAAAAACACCTTACAACACCGTACGAACCCTTAAAACTCCATAATAAAGCTAATGAATTCGTACGAGTCCTTTGAACATCGTACTGCAAGTTAGGACATCTTACGACTCTTTATGACATTTTAGCACCTTGAAAAACACGTTAGTATAACGTAGGACGCCTTAAAACTCCAAACAACACCTTACAACACCGTACGAAACCTTAATACTCCATAATAAAGCTAATGAATTCGTACGAGTCCTTTGAACATCGTACTGCAAGTTAGGACATCTTACGACTCTTTATGACAATTTAGCACCTTGAAAAACACGTTAGTATAACGTAGGACGCCTTAAAACTCCAAAAAACACCTTACAACACCGTACGAAACCTTAATACTCCATAATAAAGCTAATGAATTCGTACGAGTCCTTTGAACATCGTACTGCAAGTTAGGACATCTTACGACTCTTTATGACAATTTAGCACCTTGAAAAACACGTTAGTATAACGTAGGACGCCTTAAAACTCCAAACAACACCTTACAACACCGTACGAAACCTTAATACTCCATAATAAAGCTAATGAATTCGTACGAGTCCTTTGAACATCGTACTGCAAGTTAGGACATCTTACGACTCTTTATGACATTTTAGCACCTTGAAAAACACGTTAGTATAACGTAGGACGCCTTAAAACTCCAAAAAACACCTTACAACACCGTACGAAACCTTAAAACTCCATAATAAAGCTAATGAATTCGTACGAGTCCTTTGAACATCGTACTGCAAGTTAGGACATCTTACGACTCTTTATGACATTTTAGCACCTTGAAAAACGCGTTAGTATAACGTAGGACGCCTTAAAACTCCAAACAACACCTTACAACACCGTACGAAACCTTAAAACTCCATAATAAAGCTAATGAATTCGTACGAGTCCTTTGAACATCGTACTGCAAGTTAGGACATCTTACGACTCTTTATGACATTTTAGCACCTTGAGAAACACGTTAGTAAAACGTAGGACGCCTTAAAACTCCAAACAACACCTTACAACACCGTACGAAACATTAATACTCCATAATAAAGCTAATGAATTCGTACGACTCCTTTGAACATCGTACTGCAACTTAGGACATCTTAAGACTCTTTATGACATTTTAGCACCTTGAAAAACGCGTTAGTATAACCTAGGACGCCTTAAAACTCCAAACAACACCTTACAACACCGTACGAAACCTTAAAACTCCATAATAAAGCTAATGAATTCGTACGAGTCCTTTGAACATCGTACTGCAAGTTAGGACATCTTACGACTCTTTATGACATTTTAGCACCTTGAAAAACACGTTACTATAACGTAGGACGCCTTAAAACTCCAAACAACACCTTACAACACCGTACGAAACCTTAAAACTCCATAATAAAGCTAATGAATTCGTACGAGTCCTTTGAACATCGTACTGCAAGTTAGGACATCTTACGACTCTTTATGACATTTTAGCACCTTGAAAAACACGTTAGTATAACGTAGGACGCCTTAAAACTCCAAAAAACACCTTACAACACCGTACGAACCCTTAAAACTCCATAATAAAGCTAATGAATTCGTACGAGTCCTTTGAACATCGTACTGCAAGTTAGGACATCTTACGACTCTTTATGACATTTTAGCACCTTGAAAAACACGTTAGTATAACGTAGGACGCCTTAAAACTCCAAACAACACCTTACAACACCGTACGAAACCTTAATACTCCATAATAAAGCTAATGAATTCGTACGAGTCCTTTGAACATCGTACTGCAAGTTAGGACATCTTACGACTCTTTATGACAATTTAGCACCTTGAAAAACACGTTAGTATAACGTAGGACGCCTTAAAACTCCAAAAAACACCTTACAACACCGTACGAAACCTTAATACTCCATAATAAAGCTAATGAATTCGTACGAGTCCTTTGAACATCGTACTGCAAGTTAGGACATCTTACGACTCTTTATGACAATTTAGCACCTTGAAAAACACGTTAGTATAACGTAGGACGCCTTAAAACTCCAAACAACACCTTACAACACCGTACGAAACCTTAATACTCCATAATAAAGCTAATGAATTCGTACGAGTCCTTTGAACATCGTACTGCAAGTTAGGACATCTTACGACTCTTTATGACATTTTAGCACCTTGAAAAACACGTTAGTATAACGTAGGACGCCTTAAAACTCCAAAAAACACCTTACAACACCGTACGAAACCTTAAAACTCCATAATAAAGCTAATGAATTCGTACGAGTCCTTTGAACATCGTACTGCAAGTTAGGACATCTTACGACTCTTTATGACATTTTAGCACCTTGAAAAACGCGTTAGTATAACGTAGGACGCCTTAAAACTCCAAACAACACCTTACAACACCGTACGAAACCTTAAAACTCCATAATAAAGCTAATGAATTCGTACGAGTCCTTTGAACATCGTACTGCAAGTTAGGACATCTTACGACTCTTTATGACATTTTAGCACCTTGAGAAACACGTTAGTAAAACGTAGGACGCCTTAAAACTCCAAACAACACCTTAGAACACCGTACGAAACATTAATACTCCATAATAAAGCTAATGAATTCGTACGACTCCTTTGAACATCGTACTGCAACTTAGGACATCTTAAGACTCTTTATGACATTTTAGCACCTTGAAAAACGCGTTAGTATAACCTAGGACGCCTTAAAACTCCAAACAACACCTTACAACACCGTACGAAACCTTAAAACTCCATAATAAAGCTAATGAATTCGTACGAGTCCTTTGAACATCGTACTGCAAGTTAGGACATCTTACGACTCTTTATGACATTTTAGCACCTTGAAAAACACGTTACTATAACGTAGGACGCCTTAAAACTCCAAACAACACCTTACAACACCGTACGAAACCTTAAAACTCCATAATAAAGCTAATGAATTCGTACGAGTCCTTTGAACATCGTACTGCAAGTTAGGACATCTTACGACTCTTTATGACATTTTAGCACCTTGAGAAACACGTTAGTAAAACGTAGGACGCCTTAAAACTCCAAACAACACCTTACAACACCGTACGAAACATTAATACTCCATAATAAAGCTAATGAATTCGTACGACTCCTTTGAAAATCGTACTGCAAGTTAGGATATCTTAAGACTCTTTATGACATTTTAGCACCTTGAAAAACGCGTTAGTATAACGTAGGACGCCTTAAAACTCCAAACAACACCTTACAACACCGTACGAAACCTTAAAACTCCATAATAAAGCTAATGAATTCGTACGAGTCCTTTGAACATCGTACTGCAAGTTAGGACATCTTACGACTCTTTATGACATTTTAGCAACTTGAAAAACGCGTTAGTATAACGTAGGACGCCTTAAAACTCCAAACAACACCTTACAACACCGTACGAAACCTTAAAACTCCATAATAAAGCTAATGAATTCGTACGAGTCCTTTGAACATCGTACTGCAAGTTAGGACATCTTACGACTCTTTATGACATTTTAGCACCTTGAGAAACACGTTAGTAAAACGTAGGACGCCTTAAAACTCCAAACAACACCTTACAACACCGTACGAAACATTAATACTCCATAATAAAGCTAATGAATTCGTACGACTCCTTTGAACATCGTACTGCAACTTAGGACATCTTAAGACTCTTTATGACATTTTAGCACCTTGAAAAACGCGTTAGTATAACCTAGGACGCCTTAAAACTCCAAACAACACCTTACAACACCGTACGAAACCTTAAAACTCCATAATAAAGCTAATGAATTCGTACGAGTCCTTTGAACATCGTACTGCAAGTTAGGACATCTTACGACTCTTTATGACATTTTAGCACCTTGAAAAACACGTTACTATAACGTAGGACGCCTTAAAACTCCAAACAACACCTTACAACACCGTACGAAACCTTAAAACTCCATAATAAAGCTAATGAATTCGTACGAGTCCTTTGAACATCGTACTGCAAGTTAGGACATCTTACGACTCTTTATGACATTTTAGCACCTTGAAAAACACGTTACTATAACGTAGGACGCCTTAAAACTCCAAACAACACCTTACAACACCGTACGAAACCTTAAAACTCCATAATAAAGCTAATGAATTCGTACGAGTCCTTTGAACATCGTACTGCAAGTTAGGACATCTTACGACTCTTTATGACATTTTAGCACCTTGAAAAACACGTTAGTATAACGTAGGACGCCTTAAAACTCCAAAAAACACCTTACAACACCGTACGAACCCTTAAAACTCCATAATAAAGCTAATGAATTCGTACGAGTCCTTTGAACATCGTACTGCAAGTTAGGACATCTTACGACTCTTTATGACATTTTAGCACCTTGAAAAACACGTTAGTATAACGTAGGACGCCTTAAAACTCCAAAAAACACCTTACAACACCGTACGAACCCTTAAAACTCCATAATAAAGCTAATGAATTCGTACGAGTCCTTTGAACATCGTACTGCAAGTTAGGACATCTTACGACTCTTTATGACATTTTAGCACCTTGAAAAACACGTTAGTATAACGTAGGACGCCTTAAAACTCCAAACAACACCTTACAACACCGTACGAAACCTTAATACTCCATAATAAAGCTAATGAATTCGTACGAGTCCTTTGAACATCGTACTGCAAGTTAGGACATCTTACGACTCTTTATGACAATTTAGCACCTTGAAAAACACGTTAGTATAACGTAGGACGCCTTAAAACTCCAAAAAACACCTTACAACACCGTACGAAACCTTAATACTCCATAATAAAGCTAATGAATTCGTACGAGTCCTTTGAACATCGTACTGCAAGTTAGGACATCTTACGACTCTTTATGACAATTTAGCACCTTGAAAAACACGTTAGTATTACGTAGGACGCCTTAAAACTCCAAACAACACCTTACAACACCGTACGAAACCTTAATACTCCATAATAAAGCTAATGAATTCGTACGAGTCCTTTGAACATCGTACTGCAAGTTAGGACATCTTACGACTCTTTATGACATTTTAGCACCTTGAAAAACACGTTAGTATAACGTAGGACGCCTTAAAACTCCAAAAAACACCTTACAACACCGTACGAAACCTTAAAACTCCATAATAAAGCTAATGAATTCGTACGAGTCCTTTGAACATCGTACTGCAAGTTAGGACATCTTACGACTCTTTATGACATTTTAGCACCTTGAAAAACGCGTTAGTATAACGTAGGACGCCTTAAAACTCCAAACAACACCTTACAACACCGTACGAAACCTTAAAACTCCATAATAAAGCTAATGAATTCGTACGAGTCCTTTGAACATCGTACTGCAAGTTAGGACATCTTACGACTCTTTATGACATTTTAGCACCTTGAGAAACACGTTAGTAAAACGTAGGACGCCTTAAAACTCCAAACAACACCTTACAACACCGTACGAAACATTAATACTCCATAATAAAGCTAATGAATTCGTACGACTCCTTTGAACATCGTACTGCAACTTAGGACATCTTAAGACTCTTTATGACATTTTAGCACCTTGAAAAACGCGTTAGTATAACCTAGGACGCCTTAAAACTCCAAACAACACCTTACAACACCGTACGAAACCTTAAAACTCCATAATAAAGCTAATGAATTCGTACGAGTCCTTTGAACATCGTACTGCAAGTTAGGACATCTTACGACTCTTTATGACATTTTAGCACCTTGAAAAACACGTTACTATAACGTAGGACGCCTTAAAACTCCAAACAACACCTTACAACACCGTACGAAACCTTAAAACTCCATAATAAAGCTAATGAATTCGTACGAGTCCTTTGAACATCGTACTGCAAGTTAGGACATCTTACGACTCTTTATGACATTTTAGCACCTTGAAAAACACGTTACTATAACGTAGGACGCCTTAAAACTCCAAACAACACCTTACAACACCGTACGAAACCTTAAAACTCCATAATAAAGCTAATGAATTCGTACAAGTCCTTTGAACATCGTACTGCAAGTTAGGACATCTTACGACTCTTTATGACATTTTAGCACCTTGAAAAACACGTTAGTATAACGTAGGACGCCTTAAAACTCCAAAAAACACCTTACAACACCGTACGAACCCTTAAAACTCCATAATAAAGCTAATGAATTCGTACGAGTCCTTTGAACATCGTACTGCAAGTTAGGACATCTTACGACTCTTTATGACATTTTAGCACCTTGAAAAACACGTTAGTATAACGTAGGACGCCTTAAAACTCCAAACAACACCTTACAACACCGTACGAAACCTTAATACTCCATAATAAAGCTAATGAATTCGTACGAGTCCTTTGAACATCGTACTGCAAGTTAGGACATCTTACGACTCTTTATGACAATTTAGCACCTTGAAAAACACGTTAGTATAACGTAGGACGCCTTAAAACTCCAAAAAACACCTTACAACACCGTACGAAACCTTAATACTCCATAATAAAGCTAATGAATTCGTACGAGTCCTTTGAACATCGTACTGCAAGTTAGGACATCTTACGACTCTTTATGACAATTTAGCACCTTGAAAAACACGTTAGTATAACGTAGGACGCCTTAAAACTCCAAACAACACCTTACAACACCGTACGAAACCTTAATACTCCATAATAAAGCTAATGAATTCGTACGAGTCCTTTGAACATCGTACTGCAAGTTAGGACATCTTACGACTCTTTATGACATTTTAGCACCTTGAAAAACACGTTAGTATAACGTAGGACGCCTTAAAACTCCAAAAAACACCTTACAACACCGTACGAACCCTTAAAACTCCATAATAAAGCTAATGAATTCGTACGAGTCCTTTGAACATCGTACTGCAAGTTAGGACATCATACGACTCTTTATGACATTTTAGCACCTTGAAAAACACGTTACTATAACGTAGGACGCCTTAAAACTCCAAACAACACCTTACAACACCGTACGAAACCTTAATACTCCATAATAAAGCTAATGAATTCGTACGAGTCCTTTGAACATCGTACTGCAAGTTAGGACATCTTACGACTCTTTATGACAATTTAGCACCTTGAAAAACACGTTAGTATAACGTAGGACGCCTTAAAACTCCAAAAAACACCTTACAACACCGTACGAAACCTTAATACTCCATAATAAAGCTAATGAATTCGTACGAGTCCTTTGAACATCGTACTGCAAGTTAGGACATCTTACGACTCTTTATGACAATTTAGCACCTTGAAAAACACGTTAGTATAACGTAGGACGCCTTAAAACTCCAAACAACACCTTACAACACCGTACGAAACCTTAATACTCCATAATAAAGCTAATGAATTCGTACGAGTCCTTTGAACATCGTACTGCAAGTTAGGACATCTTACGACTCTTTATGACATTTTAGCACCTTGAAAAACACGTTAGTATAACGTAGGACGCCTTAAAACTCCAAAAAACACCTTACAACACCGTACGAAACCTTAAAACTCCATAATAAAGCTAATGAATTCGTACGAGTCCTTTGAACATCGTACTGCAAGTTAGGACATCTTACGACTCTTTATGACATTTTAGCACCTTGAAAAACACGTTAGTATAACGTAGGACGCCTTAAAACTCCAAAAAACACCTTACAACACCGTACGAAACCTTAAAACTCCATAATAAAGCTAATGAATTCGTACGAGTCCTTTGAACATCGTACTGCAAGTTAGGACATCTTACGACTCTTTATGACATTTTAGCACCTTGAAAAACACGTTACTATAACGTAGGACGCCTTAAAACTCCAAACAACACCTTACAACACCGTACGAAACCTTAAAACTCCATAATAAAGCTAATGAATTCGTACGAGTCCTTTGAACATCGTACTGCAAGTTAGGACATCTTACGACTCTTTATGACAATTTAGCACCTTGAAAAACACGTTAGTATAACGTAGGACGCCTTAAAACTCCAAAAAACACCTTACAACACCGTACGAACCCTTAAAACTCCATAATAAAGCTAATGAATTCGTACGAGTCCTTTGAACATCGTACTGCAAGTTAGGACATCTTACGACTCTTTATGACAATTTAGCACCTTGAAAAACACGTTAGTATAACGTAGGACGCCTTAAAACTCCAAACAACACCTTACAACACCGTACGAAACCTTAATACTCCATAATAAAGCTAATGAATTCGTACGAGTCCTTTGAACATCGTACTGCAAGTTAGGACATCTTACGACTCTTTATGACATTTTAGCACCTTGAAAAACACGTTAGTATAACGTAGGACGCCTTAAAACTCCAAAAAACACCTTACAACACCGTACGAACCCTTAAAACTCCATAATAAAGCTAATGAATTCGTACGAGTCCTTTGAACATCGTACTGCAAGTTAGGACATCATACGACTCTTTATGACATTTTAGCACCTTGAAAAACACGTTACTATAACGTAGGACGCCTTAAAACTCCAAACAACACCTTACAACACCGTACGAAACCTTAATACTCCATAATAAAGCTAATGAATTCGTACGAGTCCTTTGAACATCGTACTGCAAGTTAGGACATCTTACGACTCTTTATGACAATTTAGCACCTTGAAAAACACGTTAGTATAACGTAGGACGCCTTAAAACTCCAAAAAACACCTTACAACACCGTACGAAACCTTAATACTCCATAATAAAGCTAATGAATTCGTACGAGTCCTTTGAACATCGTACTGCAAGTTAGGACATCTTACGACTCTTTATGACAATTTAGCACCTTGAAAAACACGTTAGTATAACGTAGGACGCCTTAAAACTCCAAACAACACCTTACAACACCGTACGAAACCTTAATACTCCATAATAAAGCTAATGAATTCGTACGAGTCCTTTGAACATCGTACTGCAAGTTAGGACATCTTACGACTCTTTATGACATTTTAGCACCTTGAAAAACACGTTAGTATAACGTAGGACGCCTTAAAACTCCAAAAAACACCTTACAACACCGTACGAAACCTTAAAACTCCATAATAAAGCTAATGAATTCGTACGAGTCCTTTGAACATCGTACTGCAAGTTAGGACATCTTACGACTCTTTATGACATTTTAGCACCTTGAAAAACACGTTAGTATAACGTAGGACGCCTTAAAACTCCAAAAAACACCTTACAACACCGTACGAAACCTTAAAACTCCATAATAAAGCTAATGAATTCGTACGAGTCCTTTGAACATCGTACTGCAAGTTAGGACATCTTACGACTCTTTATGACATTTTAGCACCTTGAAAAACACGTTACTATAACGTAGGACGCCTTAAAACTCCAAACAACACCTTACAACACCGTACGAAACCTTAAAACTCCATAATAAAGCTAATGAATTCGTACGAGTCCTTTGAACATCGTACTGCAAGTTAGGACATCTTACGACTCTTTATGACAATTTAGCACCTTGAAAAACACGTTAGTATAACGTAGGACGCCTTAAAACTCCAAAAAACACCTTACAACACCGTACGAACCCTTAAAACTCCATAATAAAGCTAATGAATTCGTACGAGTCCTTTGAACATCGTACTGCAAGTTAGGACATCTTACGACTCTTTATGACATTTTAGCACCTTGAAAAACACGTTAGTATAACGTAGGACGCCTTAAAACTCCAAAAAACACCTTACAACACCGTACGAAACCTTAAAATACCATAATAAAGCTAATGAATTCGTACGAGTCCTTTGAACATCGTACTGCAAGTTAGGACATCTTACGACTCTTTATGACATTTTAGCACCTTGAAAAACACGTTAGTATAACGTAGGACGCCTTAAAACTCCAAACAACACCTTACAACACCGTACGAAACCTTAATACTCCATAATAAAGCTAATGAATTCGTACGAGTCCTTTGAACATCGTACTGCAAGTTAGGACATCTTACGACTCTTTATGACATTTTAGCACCTTGAGAAACACGTTAGTAAAACGTAGGACGCCTTAAAACTCCAAACAACACCTTAGAACACCGTACGAAACATTAATACTCCATAATAAAGCTAATGAATTCGTACGACTCCTTTGAACATCGTACTGCAAGTTAGGACATCTTACGACTCTTTATGACATTTTAGCACCTTGAAAAACACGTTAGTATAACGTAGGACGCCTTAAAACTCCAAACAACACCTTACAACACCGTACGAAACCTTAAAATACCATAATAAAGCTAATGAATTCGTACGAGTCCTTTGAACATCGTACTGCAAGTTAGGACATCTTACGACTCTTTATGACATTTTAGCACCTTGAAAAACACGTTAGTATAACGTAGGACGCCTTAAAACTCCAAACAACACCTTACAACACCGTACGAAACCTTAATACTCCATAATAAAGCTAATGAATTCGTACGAGTCCTTTGAACATCGTACTGCAAGTTAGGACATCTTACGACTCTTTATGACAATTTAGCACCTTGAAAAACACGTTAGCATAACGTAGGACGCCTTAAAACTCCAAAAAACACCTTACAACACCGTACGAAACCTTAATACTCCATAATAAAGCTAATGAATTCGTACGAGTCCTTTGAACATCGTACTGCAAGTTAGGACATCTTACGACTCTTTATGACAATTTAGCACCTTGAAAAACACGTTAGTATAACGTAGGACGCCTTAAAACTCCAAACAACACCTTACAACACCGTACGAAACCTTAATACTCCATAATAAAGCTAATGAATTCGTACGAGTCCTTTGAACATCGTACTGCAAGTTAGGACATCTTACGACTCTTTATGACATTTTAGCACCTTGAAAAACGCGTTAGTATAACGTAGGACGCCTTAAAACTCCAAACAACACCTTACAACACCGTACGAAACCTTAAAACTCCATAATAAAGCTAATGAATTCGTACGAGTCCTTTGAACATCGTACTGCAAGTTAGGACATCTTACGACTCTTTATGACATTTTAGCACCTTGAGAAACACGTTAGTAAAACGTAGGACGCCTTAAAACTCCAAACAACACCTTAGAACGCCGTACGAAACATTAATACTCCATAATAAAGCTAATGAATTCGTACGACTCCTTTGAACATCGTACTGCAAGTTAGGACATCTTACGACTCTTTATGACATTTTAGCACCTTGAAAAACACGTTAGTATAACGTAGGACGCCTTAAAACTCCAAACAACACCTTACAACACCGTACGAAACCTTAAAATACCATAATAAAGCTAATGAATTCGTACGAGTCCTTTGAACATCGTACTGCAAGTTAGGACATCTTACGACTCTTTATGACATTTTAGCACCTTGAAAAACACGTTTGTATAACGTAGGACGCCTTAAAACTCCAAACAACACCTTACAACACCGTACGAAACCTTAATACTCCATAATAAAGCTAATGAATTCGTACGAGTCCTTTGAACATCGTACTGCAAGTTAGGACATCTTACGACTCTTTATGACATTTTAGCACCTTGAGAAACACGTTAGTAAAACGTAGGACGCCTTAAAACTCCAAACAACACCTTAGAACACCGTACGAAACATTAATACTCCATAATAAAGCTAATGAATTCGTACGACTCCTTTGAACATCGTACTGCAAGTTAGGACATCTTACGACTCTTTATGACATTTTAGCACCTTGAAAAACACGTTAGTATAACGTAGGACGCCTTAAAACTCCAAACAACACCTTACAACACCGTACGAAACCTTAAAATACCATAATAAAGCTAATGAATTCGTACGAGTCCTTTGAACATCGTACTGCAAGTTAGGACATCTTACGACTCTTTATGACATTTTAGCACCTTGAAAAACACGTTAGTATAACGTAGGACGCCTTAAAACTCCAAACAACACCTTACAACACCGTACGAAACCTTAATACTCCATAATAAAGCTAATGAATTCGTACGAGTCCTTTGAACATCGTACTGCAAGTTAGGACATCTTACGACTCTTTATGACAATTTAGCACCTTGAAAAACACGTTAGCATAACGTAGGACGCCTTAAAACTCCAAAAAACACCTTACAACACCGTACGAAACCTTAATACTCCATAATAAAGCTAATGAATTCGTACGAGTCCTTTGAACATCGTACTGCAAGTTAGGACATCTTACGACTCTTTATGACAATTTAGCACCTTGAAAAACACGTTAGTATAACGTAGGACGCCTTAAAACTCCAAACAACACCTTACAACACCGTACGAAACCTTAATACTCCATAATAAAGCTAATGAATTCGTACGAGTCCTTTGAACATCGTACTGCAAGTTAGGACATCTTACGACTCTTTATGACATTTTAGCACCTTGAAAAACGCGTTAGTATAACGTAGGACGCCTTAAAACTCCAAACAACACCTTACAACACCGTACGAAACCTTAAAACTCCATAATAAAGCTAATGAATTCGTACGAGTCCTTTGAACATCGTACTGCAAGTTAGGACATCTTACGACTCTTTATGACATTTTAGCACCTTGAGAAACACGTTAGTAAAACGTAGGACGCCTTAAAACTCCAAACAACACCTTAGAACGCCGTACGAAACATTAATACTCCATAATAAAGCTAATGAATTCGTACGACTCCTTTGAACATCGTACTGCAAGTTAGGACATCTTACGACTCTTTATGACATTTTAGCACCTTGAAAAACACGTTAGTATAACGTAGGACGCCTTAAAACTCCAAACAACACCTTACAACACCGTACGAAACCTTAAAATACCATAATAAAGCTAATGAATTCGTACGAGTCCTTTGAACATCGTACTGCAAGTTAGGACATCTTACGACTCTTTATGACATTTTAGCACCTTGAAAAACACGTTTGTATAACGTAGGACGCCTTAAAACTCCAAACAACACCTTACAACACCGTACGAAACCTTAATACTCCATAATAAAGCTAATGAATTCGTACGAGTCCTTTGAACATCGTACTGCAAGTTAGGACATCTTACGACTCTTTATGACATTTTAGCACCTTGAGAAACACGTTAGTAAAACGTAGGACGCCTTAAAACTCCAAACAACACCTTAGAACACCGTACGAAACATTAATACTCCATAATAAAGCTAATGAATTCGTACGACTCCTTTGAACATCGTACTGCAAGTTAGGACATCTTACGACTCTTTATGACATTTTAGCACCTTGAAAAACACGTTAGTATAACGTAGGACGCCTTAAAACTCCAAACAACACCTTACAACACCGTACGAAACCTTAAAATACCATAATAAAGCTAATGAATTCGTACGAGTCCTTTGAACATCGTACTGCAAGTTAGGACATCTTACGACTCTTTATGACATTTTAGCACCTTGAAAAACACGTTAGTATAACGTAGGACGCCTTAAAACTCCAAACAACACCTTACAACACCGTACGAAACCTTAATACTCCATAATAAAGCTAATGAATTCGTACGAGTCCTTTGAACATCGTACTGCAAGTTAGGACATCTTACGACTCTTTATGACAATTTAGCACCTTGAAAAACACGTTAGCATAACGTAGGACGCCTTAAAACTCCAAAAAACACCTTACAACACCGTACGAAACCTTAATACTCCATAATAAAGCTAATGAATTCGTACGAGTCCTTTGAACATCGTACTGCAAGTTAGGACATCTTACGACTCTTTATGACAATTTAGCACCTTGAAAAACACGTTAGTATAACGTAGGACGCCTTAAAACTCCAAACAACACCTTACAACACCGTACGAAACCTTAATACTCCATAATAAAGCTAATGAATTCGTACGAGTCCTTTGAACATCGTACTGCAAGTTAGGACATCTTACGACTCTTTATGACATTTTAGCACCTTGAAAAACGCGTTAGTATAACGTAGGACGCCTTAAAACTCCAAACAACACCTTACAACACCGTACGAAACCTTAAAACTCCATAATAAAGCTAATGAATTCGTACGAGTCCTTTGAACATCGTACTGCAAGTTAGGACATCTTACGACTCTTTATGACATTTTAGCACCTTGAGAAACACGTTAGTAAAACGTAGGACGCCTTAAAACTCCAAACAACACCTTAGAACGCCGTACGAAACATTAATACTCCATAATAAAGCTAATGAATTCGTACCACTCCTTTGAACATCGTACTGCAAGTTAGGACATCTTACGACTCTTTATGACATTTTAGCACCTTGAAAAACACGTTAGTATAACGTAGGACGCCTTAAAACTCCAAACAACACCTTACAACACCGTACGAAACCTTAAAATACCATAATAAAGCTAATGAATTCGTACGAGTCCTTTGAACATCGTACTGCAAGTTAGGACATCTTACGACTCTTTATGACATTTTAGCACCTTGAAAAACACGTTAGTATAACGTAGGACGCCTTAAAACTCCAAACAACACCTTACAACACCGTACGAAACCTTAATACTCCATAATAAAGCTAATGAATTCGTACGAGTCCTTTGAACATCGTACTGCAAGTTAGAACATCTTACGACTCTTTATGACAATTTAGCACCTTGAAAAACACGTTAGTATAACGTAGGACGCCTTAAAACTCCAAAAAACACCTTACAACACCGTACGAAACCTTAATACTCCATAATAAAGCTAATGAATTCGTACGAGTCCTTTGAACATCGTACTGCAAGTTAGGACATCTTACGACTCTTTATGACAATTTAGCACCTTGAAAAACACGTTAGTATAACGTAGGACGCCTTAAAACTCCAAACAACACCTTACAACACCGTACGAAACCTTAATACTCCATAATAAAGCTAATGAATTCGTACGAGTCCTTTGAACATCGTACTGCAAGTTAGGACATCTTACGACTCTTTATGACAATTTAGCACCTTGAAAAACGCGTTAGTATAACGTAGGACGCCTTAAAACTCCAAACAACACCTTACAACACCGTACGAAACCTTAATACTCCATAATAAAGCTAATGAATTCGTACGAGTCCTTTGAACATCGTACTGCAAGTTAGGACATCTTACGACTCTTTATGACATTTTAGCACCTTGAGAAACACGTTAGTAAAACGTAGGACGCCTTAAAACTCCAAACAACACCTTAGAAAGCCGTACGAAACATTAATACTCCATAATAAAGCTAATGAATTCGTACCACTCCTTTGAACATCGTACTGCAAGTTAGGACATCTTACGACTCTTTATGACATTTTAGCGCCTTGAAAAACACGTTAGTATAACGTAAGACGCCTTAAAACTCCAAACAACACCTTACAACACCGTACGAAACCTTAAAATACCATAATAAAGCTAATGAATTCGTACGAGTCCTTTGAACATCGTACTGCAAGTTAGGACATCTTACGACTCTTTATGACATTTTAGCACCTTGAAAAACACGTTAGTATAACGTAGGACGCCTTAAAACTCCAAACAACACCTTACAACACCGTACGAAACCTTAATACTCCATAATAAAGCTAATGAATTCGTACGAGTCCTTTGAACATCGTACTGCAAGTTAGAACATCTTACGACTCTTTATGACAATTTAGCACCTTGAAAAACACGTTAGTATAACGTAGGACGCCTTAAAACTCCAAAAAACACCTTACAACACCGTACGAAACCTTAATACTCCATAATAAAGCTAATGAATTCGTACGAGTCCTTTGAACATCGTACTGCAAGTTAGGACATCTTACGACTCTTTATGACAATTTAGCACCTTGAAAAACACGTTAGTATAACGTAGGACGCCTTAAAACTCCAAAAAACACCTTACAACACCGTACGAAACCTTAATACTCCATAATAAAGCTAATGAATTCGTACGAGTCCTTTGAACATCGTACTGCAAGTTAGGACATCTTACGACTCTTTATGACAATTTAGCACCTTGAAAAACACGTTAGTATAACGTAGGACGCCTTAAAACTCCAAACAACACCTTACAACACCGTACGAAACCTTAATACTCCATAATAAAGCTAATGAATTCGTACGAGTCCTTTGAACATCGTACTGCAAGTTAGGACATCTTACGACTCTTTATGACATTTTAGCACCTTGAAAAACACGTTAGTATAACGTAGGACGCCTTAAAACTCCAAAAAACACCTTACAACACCGTACGAAACCTTAAAACTCCATAATAAAGCTAATGAATTCGTACGAGTCCTTTGAACATCGTACTGCAAGTTAGGACATCTTACGACTCTTTATGACATTTTAGCACCTTGAGAAACACGTTAGTAAAACGTAGGACGCCTTAAAACTCCAAACAACACCTTAGAACACCGTACGAAACATTAATACTCCATAATAAAGCTAATGAATTCGTACGACTCTTTTGAACATCGTACTGCAAGTTAGGACATCTTACGACTCTTTATGACATTTTAGCACCTTGAAAAACACGTTAGTATAACGTAGGACGCCTTAAAACTCCAAACAACACCTTACAACACCGTACGAAACCTTAAAATACCATAATAAAGCTAATGAATTCGTACGAGTCCTTTGAACATCGTACTGCAAGTTAGGACATCTTACGACTCTTTATGACATTTTAGCACCTTGAAAAACACGTTAGTATAACGTAGGACGCCTTAAAACTCCAAACAACACCTTACAACACCGTACGAAACCTTAATACTCCATAATAAAGCTAATGAATTCGTACGAGTCCTTTGAACATCGTACTGCAAGTTAGAACATCTTACGACTCTTTATGACAATTTAGCACGTTGAAAAACACGTTAGTATAACGTAGGACGCCTTAAAACTCCAAAAAACACCTTACAACACCGTACGAAACCTTAATACTCCATAATAAAGCTAATGAATTCGTACGAGTCCTTTGAACATCGTACTGCAAGTTAGGACATCTTACGACTCTTTATGACAATTTAGCACCTTGAAAAACACGTTAGTATAACGTAGGACGCCTTAAAACTCCAAAAAACACCTTACAACACCGTACGAAACCTTAATACTCCATAATAAAGCTAATGAATTCGTACGAGTCCTTTGAACATCGTACTGCAAGTTAGGACATCTTACGACTCTTTATGACATTTTAGCACCTTGAAAAACACGTTAGTATAACGTAGGACGCCTTAAAACTCCAAAAAACACCTTACAACACCGTACGAAACCTTAAAACTCCATAATAAAGCTAATGAATTCGTACGAGTCCTTTGAACATCGTACTGCAAGTTAGGACATCTTACGACTCTTTATGACATTTTAGCACCTTGAAAAACACGTTAGTATAACGTAGGACGCCTTAAAACTCCAAAAAACACCTTACAACACCGTACGAAACCTTAAAACTCCATAATAAAGCTAATGAATTCGTACGAGTCCTTTGAACATCGTACTGCAAGTTAGGACATCTTACGACTCTTTATGACATTTTAGCACCTTGAAAAACACGTTAGTATAACGTAGGACGCCTTAAAACTCTAAACAACACCTTACAACACCGTACGAAACCTTAATACTCCATAATAAAGCTAATGAATTCGTACGAGTCCTTTGAACATCGTACTGCAAGTTAGGACATCTTACGACTCTTTATGACAATTTAGCACCTTGAAAAACACGTTAGTATAACGTAGGACGCCTTAAAACTCCATACAACACCTTACAACACCGTACGAAACCTTAAAACTCCATAATAAAGCTAATGAATTCGTACGAGTCCTTTGAACATCGTACTGCAAGTTAGGACATCTTAAGACTCTTTATGACATTTTAGCACCTTGAAAAACGCGTTAGTATAACGTAGGACGCCTTAAAACTCCAAACAACACCTTACAACACCGTACGAAACCTTAAAACTCCATAATAAAGCTAATGAATTCGTACGAGTCCTTTGAACATCGTACTGCAAGTTAGGACATCTTACGACTCTTTATGACATTTTAGCACCTTGAAAAATACGTTAGTAAAAAAAAAAAAAAAAAAAATCGAAAAGCATGTTTGTAGGGTGCGATCTGGGCGATTTTGGCGATCTTGATCTTGATTCTTGTTCTTGATCTTGATTCTTGTTACGTTCGGTTATAGTTTCTTGATTCTTGTTTCTTGTTCTTGATTTGTTTGTTTGTTTTCTTTTGTTAGTTAGGGTTTGATTACAAAACCTAGCCGTTTCATAGTTTATTTGTTTCGTACGACTAGGGTTTTCAATCTGTGTATCAATCCTGTGATTATACAATCTTGATTGTGTAGTACGAGTATTGATAGCGGATCTTGACGAACTTAGTTTGTTACGGTTCTTGCTTGTTTTACGATTTACATAACTTGTTTCCTGATTGCTTAATAGGTCTGTAATCATTCGCGGCTATAATCTATAGTTCAGCTAGAGTGGTACGAATCCTGTTAACCTTTTAAGGGGCTGGTTATTTTGTAATTCGTTTTCCGTTACGTGCATGTATTATGGTGACTTCGAATCTGATTAATAAAGTCACCAACATTGATGGCAAACCAATTCTCAGGAGTATCCTGAAAACAACGACTACTGTGACTGGTACTATGGGGGAGGCTACACCAAACCCTAACACGAGTCAAGATGGTGTGGATCCTATGAATTATGCGAGTAAACTGAAGGAAGGTGGAAAGATAAATTTCAGACGGCTTGAATCTGAAAGTCTGGTGGATGAGGCTGATGTTGTGTTACCACGTGAAGCAGTCATAACCATGAAGCAGAGATTCGCTAACACGTTGGTAGGTTATTTTCTTGGTAATAGACTCGCATTCCCAATTGTTGAATACTATGTTAAAAATGCATGGGGAAAGTTTGGTCTACAGAAGATTATGATGAACTCTAATGGGTTTTTTTTCTTCAAGTTTGAGAATTGTGATGGGATGCAAAGTGTGTTAGAGGGTGGTCCATGGATTATTAGGAATATGCCTATCGTGCTTAATATGTGGACACCATCCACTAGCTTGAAGAAAGAAGATATAAAGAAGATACCGGTTTGGGTCAAAATCCATGATGTTCCATTAGCAGCTTATTCGGAAGATGGTCTTAGTTTGCTTGCGTCTAAGATTGGGAACCCTAAGTGCTTGGATACATATACAACAAGTATGTGTTTGGATGGTTGGGGAAGAAGTAGTTATGCTAGAGCTATGATTGAATTGGATGCTAGGAATGGTTTAAAGGATAAAATTACAATGGCAATACCCAATTTGGAGGATAATGGATACGTAAAGGAGGTTATGGAGATTGAGTATGAATGGACCCCACCTAGGTGTGCTGAGTGTATGGTGTTCGGTCATGATGATAACTCTTGCCCTCTAAAACCCAAGGTGGTGGAAGAGGACAAGAATAAGCTGGATGAGGATGGTTTTCAAAAGGCTAAGACAGCAAAATCGGGTAAAAATTCTGGGTCTCAAGTAGGTAAACAAAAGCAGAAGTTTGAATATCGTCCAGTGCAGAAAGATAGTAGAAAAGGGGGTGGGAAGTTTCAGCCTTCTGTGACATCGAATAGATTTGAGGTTTTGAACCTTGACCCGGGGCCATCGGGAAAAAACAGTGGTGAGGGTGTGAATAATGTGGAGGAAGTGGGAGCAGATACGCATGAGATGGATACGGGTATGAAGGAAGATATTAATCGCATGGCTGGTTCTGAGGGGGCAAGCACTCCCGGTAAGGATGGTTTAAATGATTAGCATAGCTGCATGGAATATAAGGGGTTTGAATCATCCCCTGAAACAAAATGAGGTGAGGAAGGTGATCCAGGAAAACAATATTCAGGTATGTGCAGTTTTGGAATCGCATGTCAGTGTTGATAATTTATCTCAGATTTGCAAGAAAGTTTTTCGTGGTTGGGATTGGAGTTCGAATGGAGGGTTATGTGATAAGGGTACGCGTATTATTTGAGGCTGGAACCCAAGTGTTGTGGACACTATGGTTATTTTTCAGACTAGTCAGGTGGTACATACTCAGGTTATTTTCAAGGACGATGGTCATTCTTTTTTCTGTTCGTTTATTTATGCAAAAAATGACTATTGTGCACGTAGGGAGTTATGGGATCAACTCAATCAGCATAAGAACTTTATAGGATCTATGCCTTGGGTGATTATGGGGGACTTTAATGTTGCTTTACACAGTGAAGATTGCGCCATGGGTACGTCTAGGGTTGATTTGGGAGTAAAGGAGTTCCGGGAATGTGTGAATAATATTGAAGTTATTGATATCAATAGCTCGGGGCTGCAGTATACGTGGACTCAGAAACCAAAGCGTGGCATTGGGGTTTTAAAGAAGATTGATAGAGTGATGGGTAATCTTAACTTTGTTGATCTTTTTCCTTATGCTAATGCTTTATTTCATCCATACAGAATTTCAGATCATGCGCCATGTATTCTCAGATTTGAGAAACCTAAGAAGACGAAAGCAAGGTCGTTTAAGTTTGCTAACTTTCTTGTGTTTAAGAAGGATTTTAAAAAGGTGGTTACTCAAGAATGGACAAAGGTAGTTGCGGGTAATGAGATGTTTAAAGTAGTGAAGAAGCTCAAGTTGCTGAAATCTCCATTGAGAAAACTATTCTATGCGCAAGGGAACCTTCATAACAGGGCTGATCTGTTGCGCAAGGAGCTGGATGAGATTCAGATTAGGGTGGATAGGGACCCAAATGATTGTGGTTTAAGGGATAAAGAGCGGGTTTGTGCTTTGGAATATGAGAAGGTTGCTTTTGATCTAGAGCTTTTTCTTAAACAAAAAGCTAAAGTTGAGTGGCTTAAAGCGGGGGATTCAAATACTGCTTTCTTCCATAAAATGATCAAAAGGAATAATCACAAGAAACTGGTGGATCGCATTATTGATAGTGATGGGAATGTCCATGAGGGGGATGGGGTTGCTTCAGTTCTTGAGAATCATTACTCGAAATTCTTGGGGACTGAAAGTGATACAATTAGTTTTGATTTAGAGTCCCTGGACTTTAAGAAACTTTCGAGGGCTGATTCGGTCGCAATGATTAGAAGAGTTACTGATGAGGAGGTTAAAACTGCGATGTTTGATATTGGTGAGAATAAGTCTCCGGGGCCTGATGGTTTCTCGTCGGCTTTTTTCATTCATAGTTGGGATGTGGTGGGTAAAGATGTATGTAGAGCTGTACAAGACTTTTTTGCTCATTCCAGGCTGCTTAAGGAGGTAAACCACACTGTTATTCATTTGATTCCGAAGGTTCATTCTCCGGAAAGAGTCAATGATTATAGGCCTATCTCTTGTTGCAATGTGATTTATAAGTGCATTAGCAAAATTATTTCGAACAGAATTAAGGATGCTTTGGATGGGTTGGTTAGCGTTAATCAATCAGCGTTTGTGCCAGGGAGAAGAATATCTGACAATATTCTGATCACTCAGGAAATAATGCATAACTACCATCGGAATAAGGGGCCTCCTAGGTGTGCGGTAAAAGTTGATATCCAAAAAGCGTATGATACGGTTAGTTGGAGGTTTCTGGGAGAGATTCTTTTGAAGTTTGGTTTTCATAAGCGCATGGTTGATTGGATTATGGAGTGTATTACAACGGTCGCTTATTCTGTTTGTGTTAATGGAGATCTTTATGGCTACTTCAAAGGGAGAAGAGGATTGCGACAAGGGGACCCAATATCTCCATACTTATTTACACTTGTCATGGAGGTTTTGACTCTTATTATGCAGCGCAACACTAGGGTTGGGAGTGGTTTCAAATACCATAATTTATGTGCGTCGCAAAGGATAGTTAATATTTGTTTTGCTGACGACTTGTTTCTGTTTGCTAGAGGTGAAGTCAAGTCTTGTATGATTCTAATGAAAGGGTTGGAGGAGTTTAGATTGACTTCTGGGTTAGCGGCTAGTATTGAGAAGAGCACTGTGTTCTTCTGTCAGGTTAATCCTGCATTGAAACGTGCTATCATGGATGTTATGCCTTTTGAGGAAGGAAAACATCCAATTAGATATCTTGGGGTGCCTCTTATTTCGTCTAATTTGATTGCTTCAAATTGCAAAACTTTAATTGAAAAAGTTGATAGGAGGATTGATGATTGGATGAATAAAGCTTTATCTTTTGCGGGGAGGTTGCAGTTGATAGTGTCTGTTGTTTCTTCCATGTTTACGTATTGGGCTTCGGTTCTTATTATGCCTGCTAGTACTGTGAAGGAATTGGAGCGGAAAATGAAAGGATTTCTTTGGCAGAAGGATGGAAAAGATCGAGCAAAATCGAAGGTTGCATGGAGGGCAGTCTGTCTTCCAAAAAAAGAAGGTGGACTGGGTATTCGAAAGATTGCTGATGTAAACCGATCTCTAATGGCCTATCATATTTGGAGTATTGTTATTCGCAGGAAATCTCTATGGGTGGAATGGATTTATGATCACAAATTGAAAGGCAGAAGTTTTTGGGAGGTGGAACCTAGAGCAAGTATGAGTTGGGGGTGGAGGAAGATTCTCCAGATTAGAGAGTTGATTCGGCCTTATATACATCAGAAAATTGGAGATGGTAAGAATACGTTTATTTGGAGTGACAACTGGTGTGAGTATAGCCCTCTTAGTAGTTTCATCACTAAGAGGGATATCTATAGGGCAGGTTTTTCAACTTCGGATAAGGTAGATGATTTGGTGAACGAGGTTGGTAGTTGGAGGTGGCCGCAAGCATGGTATGACCTTTTTCCTGTTCTTATTAATATTCATGTTCCAGTAATATGTAATAGCAGGAGAGATGTAAGTATATGGCAGGATGATATGGGTGTAGAGCGAAAGTTTTCTGTACATAATGTATGGGAAACTATTCGGTACCGAAGTATGGAGGTTGATTGGTTTAATATTGTCTGGTTTACTTATTGCATACCAAGGCATGCGTTTCATGTATGGTTGGTTTGTCGTAAGAAACTAAACACACAGGATAAAATGAGGAAATGGGATATGAATATGAGATGTTGTCCGTTATGTGTGAAGGATATGGATTCGCATGCACATTTGTTTTTTGAATGTGAATATGCGATGAAGGTTTGGGGAAATGTTCGAAGTTACACTAGTCTGGGGCATATTGGAGGAGTTTGGGAGAATATTGTGGGTTTTCTAAACACGAGAGGCAATTGGAAGTCGACTGAAAGTATTATAGATAGGCTTGTGGTTGGAGCTACTGCGTACTACGTTTGGCAGGAAAGGAATGCTAGAATATTTACTGATATTAAGAAAAGACCTACGCAGATTACAAAGATAATATTGGATACTGTTAGACTGAAATTGGTATCTCTGAGAGAGGGACATGTGATCAGTGATTGGAAGACTCGCAAGAGATGGGATCTGGAGCGGATAGTTCTACATGCTGGGATGAGGAGAGAGTAAGCTTAGGCTTGATGTGGTTTCGAGTTATCTAGATTATAGTCTAGTTTGGTTTTAATTTTGGTTCGTTTTCCATTATTATATTTTATGTGGTAGGCTGTGTTCACAATCTTAGGGCATGTCCTTTGATTGAACTAATGGGTACATTTTGTCCCATTACTTGTTTTTCTTGATTCATATTTATACAATCACCGGGGTAAACCCTTTACCCAAAAAAAAACACGTTAGTATAACGTAGGACGCCTTAAAACTCCAAACAACACCTTACGAAACCTTAAAACTCCATAGTAAAGCTAATGAATTCGTACGAGTCCTTTGAACATCGTACTGCAAGTTAGGACATCTTACGACTCTTTATGACATTTTAGCACCTTGAAAAACACGTTAGTATAACGTAGGACGCCTTAAAACTCCAAACAACACCTTACAACACCGTACGAAACCTTAATACTCCATAAAAAAGCTAATGAATTCGTACGAGTCCTTTGAACATCGTACTGCAAGTTAGGACATCTTACGACTCTTTATGACATTTTAGCACCTTGAAAAACACGTTAGTATAACGTAGGACGCCTTAAAACTCGAAACAACACCATACAACACGGTACGAAACCTTAAAACTCCATAATAAAGCTAATGAATTCGTACGAGTCCTTTGAACATCGTACTGCAAGTTATGACATCTTACGACTCTTTATGACATTTTAGCACCTTGAAAAACACGTTAGTATAACGTAGGACGCCTTAAAACTCCAAACAACACCTTACAACACCGTACGAAACCTTAAAACTCCATAATAAAGCTAATGAATTCGTACGAGTCCTTTGAACATCGTACTGCAAGTTAGGACATCTTACGACTCTTTATGACATTTTAGCACCTTGAAAAACACGTTAGTATAACGTAGGACGCCTTAAAACTCCAAACAACACCATACAACACCGTACGAAACCTTAAAACTCCATAATAAAGCTAATGAATTCGTACGAGTCCTTTGAACATCGTACTGCAAGTTAGGACATCTTACGACTCTTTATGACATTTTAGCACCTTGAAAAACACGTTAGTATAACGTAGGACGCCTTAAAACTCCAAACAACACCTTACAACACCGTACGAAACCTTAAAACTCCATAATAAAGCTAATGAATTCGTACGAGTCCTTTGAACATCGTACTGCAAGTTAGGACATCTTACGACTCTTTATGACATTTTAGCACCTTGAAAAACACGTTAGTATAACGTAGGACGCCTTAAAACTCCAAAAAACACCTTACAACACCGTACGAAACCTTAAAACTCCATAATAAAGCTAATGAATTCGTACGAGTCCTTTGAACATCGTACTGCAAGTTAGGACATCTTACGACTCTTTATGACATTTTAGGACCTTGAAAAACACGTTAGTATAACGTAGGACGCCTTAAAACTCCAAACAACACCTTACAACACCGTACGAAACCTTAAAACTCCATAGTAAAGCTAATGAATTCGTACGAGTCCTTTGAACATCGTACTGCAAGTTAGGACATCTTACGACTCTTTATGACATTTTAGCACCTTGAAAAACACGTTAGTATAACGTAGGACGCCTTAAAACTCCAAACAACACCATACATCACCGTACGAAACCTTAAAACTCCATAATAAAGCTAATGAATTCGTACGAGTCCTTTGAACATCGTACTGCAAGTTAGGACATCTTACGACTCTTTATGACATTTTAGCACCTTGAAAAACACGTTAGTATAACGTAGGACGCCTTAAAACTCCAAACAACACCTTACAACACCGTACGAAACCTTAATACTCCATAAAAAAGCTAATGAATTCGTACGAGTCCTTTGAACATCGTACTGCAAGTTAGGACATCTTACGACTCTTTATGACATTTTAGCACCTTGAAAAACACGTTAGTATAACGTAGGACGCCTTAAAACTCGAAACAACACCATACAACACGGTACGAAACCTTAAAACTCCATAATAAAGCTAATGAATTCGTACGAGTCCTTTGAACATCGTACTGCAAGTTATGACATCTTACGACTCTTTATGACATTTTAGCACCTTGAAAAACACGTTAGTATAACGTAGGACGCCTTAAAACTCCAAACAACACCTTACAACACCGTACGAAACCTTAAAACTCCATAATAAAGCTAATGAATTCGTACGAGTCCTTTGAACATCGTACTGCAAGTTAGGACATCTTACGACTCTTTATGACATTTTAGCACCTTGAAAAACACGTTAGTATAACGTAGGACGCCTTAAAACTCCAAACAACACCATACAACACCGTACGAAACCTTAAAACTCCATAATAAAGCTAATGAATTCGTACGAGTCCTTTGAACATCGTACTGCAAGTTAGGACATCTTACGACTCTTTATGACATTTTAGCACCTTGAAAAACACGTTAGTATAACGTAGTACGCCTTAAAACTCCAAACAACACCTTACAACACCGTACGAAACCTTAAAACTCCATAATAAAGCTAATGAATTCGTACGAGTCCTTTGAACATCGTACTGCAAGTTAGGACATCTTACGACTCTTTATGACATTTTAGCACCTTGAAAAACACGTTAGTATAACGTAGGACGCCTTAAAACTCCAAAAAACACCTTACAACACCGTACGAAACCTTAAAACTCCATAATAAAGCTAATGAATTCGTACGAGTCCTTTGAACATCGTACTGCAAGTTAGGACATCTTACGACTCTTTATGACATTTTAGGACCTTGAAAAACACGTTAGTATAACGTAGGACTCCTTAAAACTCCAAACAACACCTTACAACACCGTACGAAACCTTAAAACTCCATAGTAAAGCTAATGAATTCGTACGAGTCCTTTGAACATCGTACTGCAAGTTAGGACATCTTACGACTCTTTATGACATTTTAGCACCTTGAAAAACACGTTAGTATAACGTAGGACGCCTTAAAACTCCAAACAACACCATACATCACCGTACGAAACCTTAAAACTCCATAATAAAGCTAATGAATTCGTACGAGTCCTTTGAACATCGTACTGCAAGTTAGGACATCTTAAGACTCTTTATGACATTTTAGCACCTTGAAAAACGCGTTAGTATAAAGTAGGACGGCTTAAAACTCCAAACAACACCATACAACACCGTACGAAACCTTAATACTCCATAATAAAGCTAATGAATTCGTACGAGTCCTTTGAACATCGTACTGCAAGTTAGGACATCTTACGACTCTTTATGACGTTTTAGCACCTTGAAAAACACGTTAGTATAACGTAGGACGCCTTAAAACTCCAAACAACACCTTACAACACCGTACGAAACCTTAAAACTCCATAATAAAGCTAATGAATTCGTACGAGTCCTTTGAACATCGTACTGCAAGTTAGGACATCTTAAGACTCTTTATGACATTTTAGCACCTTGAAAAACGCGTTAGTATAACGTAGGACGCCTTAAAACTCCAAACAACACCTTACAACACCGTACGAAACCTTAAAACTCCATAATAAAGCTAATGAATTCGTACGAGTCCTTTGAACATCGTACTGCAAGTTAGGACATCTTACGACTCTTTATGACATTTTATCACCTTGAAAAACACGTTAGTATAACGTAGGACGCCTTAAAACTCCAAACAACACCATACAACACCGTACGAAACCTTAAAACTCCATAATAAAGCTAATGAATTCGTACGAGTCCTTTGAACATCGTACTGCAAGTTAGGACATCTTACGACTCTTTATGACATTTTAGGACCTTGAAAAACACGTTAGTATAACGTAGGACGCCTTAAAACTCCAAACAACACCTTACAACACCGTACGAAACCTTAAAACTCCATAAGAAAGCTAATGAATTCGTACGAGTCCTTTGAACATCGTACTGCAAGTTATGACATCTTACGACTCTTTATGACATTTTAGCACCTTGAAAAACACGTTAGTATAACGTAGGACGCCTTAAAACTCCAAACAACACCATACAACACCGTACGAAACCTTAAAACTCCATAATAAAGCTAATGAATTCGTACGAGTCCTTTGAACATCGTACTGCAAGTTAGGACATCTTACGACTCTTTATGACATTTTAGCACCTTGAAAAACACGTTAGTATAACGTAGCACGCCTTAAAACTCCAAACAACACCTTACAACACCGTACGAAACCTTAAAACTCCATAGTAAAGCTAATGAATTCGTACGAGTCCTTTGAACATCGTACTGCAAGTTAGGACATCTTACGACTCTTTATGACATTTTAGCACCTTGAAAAACACGTTAGTATAACGTAGGACGCCTTAAAACTCCAAACAACACCATACATCACCGTACGAAACCTTAAAACTCCATAATAAAGCTAATGAATTCGTACGAGTCCTTTGAACATCGTACTGCAAGTTAGGACATCTTAAGACTCTTTATGACATTTTAGCACCTTGAAAAACGCGTTAGTATAAAGTAGGACGGCTTAAAACTCCAAACAACACCATACAACACCGTACGAAACCTTAATACTCCATAATAAAGCTAATGAATTCGTACGAGTCCTTTGAACATCGTACTGCAAGTTAGGACATCTTACGACTCTTTATGACGTTTTAGCACCTTGAAAAACACGTTAGTATAACGTAGGACGCCTTAAAACTCCAAACAACACCTTACAACACCGTACGAAACCTTAAAACTCCATAATAAAGCTAATGAATTCGTACGAGTCCTTTGAACATCGTACTGCAAGTTAGGACATCTTAAGACTCTTTATGACATTTTAGCACCTTGAAAAACGCGTTAGTATAACGTAGGACGCCTTAAAACTCCAAACAACACCTTACAACACCGTACGAAACCTTAAAACTCCATAATAAAGCTAATGAATTCGTACGAGTCCTTTGAACATCGTACTGCAAGTTAGGACATCTTACGACTCTTTATGACATTTTATCACCTTGAAAAACACGTTAGTATAACGTAGGACGCCTTAAAACTCCAAACAACACCATACAACACCGTACGAAACCTTAAAACTCCATAATAAAGCTAATGAATTCGTACGAGTCCTTTGAACATCGTACTGCAAGTTAGGACATCTTACGACTCTTTATGACATTTTAGGACCTTGAAAAACACGTTAGTATAACGTAGGACGCCTTAAAACTCCAAACAACACCATACAACACCGTACGAAACCTTAAAACTCCATAATAAAGCTAATGAATTCGTACGAGTCCTTTGAACATCGTACTGCAAGTTAGGACATCTTACGACTCTTTATGACATTTTAGGACCTTGAAAAACACGTTAGTATAACGTAGGACGCCTTAAAACTCCAAACAACACCTTACAACACCGTACGAAACCTTAAAACTCCATAAGAAAGCTAATGAATTCGTACGAGTCCTTTGAACATCGTACTGCAAGTTATGACATCTTACGACTCTTTATGACATTTTAGCACCTTGAAAAACACGTTAGTATAACGTAGGACGCCTTAAAACTCCAAACAACACAATACAACACCGTACGAAACCTTAAAACTCCATAATAAAGCTAATGAATTCGTACGAGTCCTTTGAACATCGTACTGCAAGTTAGGACATCTTACGACTCTTTATGACATTTTAGCACCTTGAAAAACACGTTAGTATAACGTAGCACGCCTTAAAACTCCAAACAACACCTTACAACACCGTACGAAACCTTAAAACTCCATAGTAAAGCTAATGAATTCGTACGAGTCCTTTGAACATCGTACTGCAAGTTAGGACATCTTACGACTCTTTATGACATTTTAGCACCTTGAAAAACACGTTAGTATAACGTAGGACGCCTTAAAACTCCAAACAACACCATACATCACCGTACGAAACCTTAAAACTCCATAATAAAGCTAATGAATTCGTACGAGTCCTTTGAACATCGTACTGCAAGTTAGGACATCTTAAGACTCTTTATGACATTTTAGCACCTTGAAAAACGCGTTAGTATAAAGTAGGACGGCTTAAAACTCCAAACAACACCATACAACACCGTACGAAACCTTAATACTCCATAATAAAGCTAATGAATTCGTACGAGTCCTTTGAACATCGTACTGCAAGTTAGGACATCTTACGACTCTTTATGACGTTTTAGCACCTTGAAAAACACGTTAGTATAACGTAGGACGCCTTAAAACTCCAAACAACACCTTACAACACCGTACGAAACCTTAAAACTCCATAATAAAGCTAATGAATTCGTACGAGTCCTTTGAACATCGTACTGCAAGTTAGGACATCTTAAGACTCTTTATGACATTTTAGCACCTTGAAAAACGCGTTAGTATAACGTAGGACGCCTTAAAACTCCAAACAACACCTTACAACACCGTACGAAACCTTAAAACTCCATAATAAAGCTAATGAATTCGTACGAGTCCTTTGAACATCGTACTGCAAGTTAGGACATCTTACGACTCTTTATGACATTTTATCACCTTGAAAAACACGTTAGTATAACGTAGGACGCCTTAAAACTCCAAACAACACCATACAACACCGTACGAAACCTTAAAACTCCATAATAAAGCTAATGAATTCGTACGAGTCCTTTGAACATCGTACTGCAAGTTAGGACATCTTACGACTCTTTATGACATTTTAGGACCTTGAAAAACACGTTAGTATAACGTAGGACGCCTTAAAACTCCAAACAACACCTTACAACACCGTACGAAACCTTAAAACTCCATAAGAAAGCTAATGAATTCGTACGAGTCCTTTGAACATCGTACTGCAAGTTATGACATCTTACGACTCTTTATGACATTTTAGCACCTTGAAAAACACGTTAGTATAACGTAGGACGCCTTAAAACTCCAAACAACACCATACAACACCGTACGAAACCTTAAAACTCCATAATAAAGCTAATGAATTCGTACGAGTCCTTTGAACATCGTACTGCAAGTTAGGACATCTTACGACTCTTTATGACATTTTAGCACCTTGAAAAACACGTTAGTATAACGTAGCACGCCTTAAAACTCCAAACAACACCTTACAACACCGTACGAAACCTTAAAACTCCATAATAAAGCTAATGAATTCGTACGAGTCCTTTGAACATCGTACTGCAAGTTAGGACATCTTACGACTCTTTATGACATTTTAGCACCTTGAAAAACACGTTAGTATAACATAGGACGCCTTAAAACTCCAAACAACACCTTACAACACCGTACGAAACCTTAATACTCCATAATAAAGCTAATGAATTCGTACGAGTCCTTTGAACATCGTACTGCAAGTTAGGACATCTTACGACTCTTTATGACATTTTAGCACCTTGAAAAACACGTTAGTATAACGTAGGACGCCTTAAAACTCTAAACAACACCTTACAACACCGTACGAAACCTTAAAACTCCATAATAAAGCTAATGAATTCGTACGAGTCCTTTGAACATCGTACTGCAAGTTAGGACATCTTACGACTCTTTATGACATTTTAGCACCTTGAAAAACACGTTAGTAGAAAAGCATGTTAGTATACTTAGGTTGAATGGGGGCGATTCTGGCGATTTCTAGGGTTGAATCTTGATTCGGTTGGATCTTGATTCTTGCTTCTTGATTCGGTTGGATCTTGATTCTTGCTTCTTGATTCGGTTGCACCTTGTTTCTTGATTCTAAAATTCGTTTTTGCTAACCGATTCTTGTTCTTGATTCTTGTTCTTTAGTTTGTTTTGTTTTCTAGGGTTTGACTACAAAACCTAGACGTTTGTTCTTGATTCGTTTTCTATCCTGATTTTGGTTCCTCCTTTGTGTAACAATCCTGTAATTGTCTTGTTACAATACGAGCATTGTTAGCAATTAGAGGAGATCGAGATTAGGGTTTTTGTTTGTCTGTGTTACAAATTGATTTCAAGATTCGTATTCTGATTGCTTAGTGGGTCTGTTATCGATCGCGTCTATTGTTATAGAATAGCTAGATTGATACGAATCCCATTAACCTTTTAAGAATTGTTTCTGAAAATCAATTTAGGGTTACGTTGTATTGCATGCATGGCTACGTCATCGTTAGCTGCGAAAGTTACCAATATTGATGGTCGCATTGCCATGAAGAGAATTTTGAAAAAGCAGGAAAGTTTTGTGACTGAGAATGTTAACAGGGATGCTGATCTGCTGAAGTCGACCGATGATAATGAATGCTGTTAATGTCGTAAGCCCTAGTTTGGGTGATGATGTTAACAATAAGATGGGAGATGCGACTGCGGAGAAGATTGGAGATGAAAAGAGTTTTAAATCGTATAAAGATACAATCAAACAGGAAAAGAGAGTTAATTTTCGGTTTATTGAGAATAACTGTAGTGCAGATGGGGTTGATGTTATGCTATCCAAAGAATCGGTGAAAAATGTGCAGGCTAAACTGGGTTACACGCTTTATGGTTATTTTCTGGGGGAGAGGCAGTCGTTTCATGCAGTCAAGTATTTTGCAAAGAACAACTGGAACAAGTTCGGGCTGAAGAAGATTATGATGAACGCAGAAGGTTTCTTTTTCTTTCAGTTTACTGATTATGAGGGTTTGCAGGGGGTTGTGAATGGAGGCCCATGGTTAGTTTTTAGTTCTCCATTGATCTTGCATGAGTGGGCTCCCGACTCTAAGCTGGTTAAGAAAGAGTTTAAGTCTTTATCGGTGTGGGTTAAGCTACATGGGGTCCCCATAGCAGCTTACACTGATGATGGGTTGAGTGAACTGATGAGCAAGATAGGCAAACCACAACAGTTAGATTCGTTTACTACATCGATGTGTATTAATGGATGGGGGAGGAGTAGTTATGCTAGAGCTATTGTGGAGATATCTGCTGATATGGAATTTAAACAAACTCTAAAGGTGGGTATTCCGTCTTTGGATGGAGAGAGTGTTACGGTGAAGCAAGTTGATGTGGAATATGAATGGATCCCCCCGAGATGTTCTCATTGCAAGGTGTATGGACATGATACAAATACTTGTGTGATCATGAATGAGAAGAGTTTGGGAGACAAGAAAAAGGATGTCATACTGGAGAATGATGGATTTGAGGAGGTGCCAAGAAAGAAAGCTGCCAAAAAACATGGGTTTAATGTTCAACAACATAAGCCAAAGTTTGAATATAGGCCGATTATAAACAAGAAAATGGGTACTGATCATGAAAAACAACCGGTCAAAGAAGTGAATGGAGTGTCTAAGGTGACTATGGTGAGTAATTCATTTAGTGTGCTGATGGAAAAAGAAGGGGAAATAAACAATTCTGGATTCGATGATTACACAAATGATGATGAGGGGAGTGGTTTGGAGAAACTAGAAGAACGTACAAATTGTTATGATGATACTTATAATGCTTTATTTGCGAATGAAGACATCAAAAAAGGGGCAAGCACTCCTTCGGTCCAGGTTTTTAATGTTTAAGCTTGCAGCTTGGAATGTTAGGGGGTATGAATCGACCCCTTAAACAGAAAGAGATTCGGTTTTTAATTCAAGATAATAAGGTTAGTTTATGTGCTATTTTGGAGTCTCATGTTGATGTTAGTAAGGTTGAGGATATGTGTGGTAAAATTTCGAAACTTTGGAGGTGGTGTTCTAATGCTAGCTCATGTATGGGGGGTGCTAGAGGTACTCGAATCATTATGGGATGGGATACTAATGTGGTTGATGTTCATGTTCTAACCCATAGTGATCAAGTCATTCATTGTCAAGTGTTCCACAAGAAATCAGGTACTATGCTATATTGTTCTATGGTTTATGCCCACAATTATTATGTTCAAAGAAGGAGATTATGGGAGTCGTTATCAGTTCACAAAGGATGCGTTAAAGACCACCCTTGGGCGATTTTGGGTGATTTCAATTCGACACTTAACATTGATGATCAAATGGCTGGTCCGTCTAAACTATCTTTGGGTATGAAGGAGTTTCGTGAGTGTGTGAATGAGATAGAGGTGGTTGATATTAATGCTTCGGGGGTTAAATATACATGGAATCAAAAGCCTACATCGTGTATTGGTATTCTCAAAAAGCTTGATCGGGTTATGTGTAATGCTGGGCTGATAGATCGGTTTCCTCAAGCTTCGGTTTTATTTAAACCTTATGGTTTATCGGATCATAGCCCATGCATTTTAACTTTGTTGGAGAGAAGTAGATACAAGCCAAAGCCGTTTAAATTTACAAATCTCCTAACGCAGAAACCTGAATTTAAGGATATTGTGAAGAAAGGGTGGGAATGCAATGTGAATGGAGTCCCACAATTCAGACTTGTAAAGAGGCTGAAAGGGCTCAAAAGAGAGTTCAGATTGTTGCTGTTTAAACAGGGTCATATTCATGACAAGGTAGTCAAGCTTAGGAAAGAGCTGGAAGATACTCAAATTCTTATTGATAGCTCTCCGCATGATGGGGATTTGAGGGTAAAGGAGGCTGAATGTTTGAAGGAATTTGTTGAGGCTAGTATGGATGAAGAAAAGTTTGTTAAGCAAAAAGCGAAAGTGAAGTGGCTTGCTGAAGGTGATGCTAATACCAACTATTTCCATAATATTCTTAAATGCAAAAACAACAAGAAAGCGATTCATTCAGTTTTAGGGGTGGATGGTATGGTGCTAGAAGGGGATTTGATGATCCACGAGTTTATCAGTTTCTATGAGAACTTTCTGGGGGGTGAACATGATCAACCTACTCTTCCATCGTTGGACTTATTCTCTAAAAGGTTGGATGAAGATATGGCCTCTAGTATGGTGATGCCGGTTACAAGAGAAGAAATAAAGCAAGTTTTATTCTCTATGAATGATGATAAGGCGCCTGGTCCAGACGGGTATACTTCGGCTTTTTTCAAAAAAGCCTGGGATATTGTGGGGGATGAAGTGGTTCTAGCTATTCAAGATTTTTTCAACACGAATAGACTGCTTCAGGAATGGAATCATACGTTGATTGCTTTGGTTCCAAAGGTGGATGTTCCGAGCCGTGTGACTGATTATAGGCCAATTGCATGTTGCAATGTGTTATATAAGTGTATCTCGAAGATCATTGCTAATCGTATGAAACATTCACTTTCATGTGTTATTAGTGCTAATCAGTCAGCTTTTATTCCAGGTAGGCGGATTGCAGACAATATTCTTCTTACACAGGAACTTTTGCACAACTATCATCGGAATAGAGGCCATTCGAAATGTGCTTTTAAAGTTGACATTCAAAAAGCATACGATACTGTTAATTGGAAATTTATGAAGTTTTGTCTGCAAGGGTTTGGTTTTCATGAGAGAATGGTAGACTGGATTATGACTTGTGTTTCCTCCCCTTCTTATTCGGTTTGTATTAATGGAGATGTGCATGGCTATTTCAAAGGTAAGAGAGGATTACGACAAGGGGATCCTCTATCTCCTTATCTTTTTACTTTGGTTATGGAGGTCTTAACTCTTTTGTTTATGAACATGCCTATGGATACATTCAAGTTTCATCATAAATGTGCGGACCTGCGTATTATCAACTTATGTTTTGCAGATGATTTATTTATATTTTCTCATGGTGATACAAGATCGGCTTCTTGCATTTTGGAGGTTCTAAAAAAGTTTGCTGATCTATCAGGGTTATACACTAATAACCATAAGAGTACGGTGTATTTTTGTCATGTCCCTCCGCATGTGAAGAATGGTATCTTAAGCCTTCTTCCATTTGACGAAGGGAAATTCCCAGTGAAATATCTGGGAGTTCCGTTGATATCGTCAAGGTTAAGTTCCCAGCAGTGTGCAGTTCTAACGGACCGGATTGAAACTCGGATTTCATCTTGGAACAACAAATATTTGTCGTTTGCAGGAAGACTTCAACTAATTTGCTCAGTATTATCTTCTATGCATGTTTTTTGGGCTGCTGCGTTTTTGCTTCCTGTGTTTACCTCTAAGGAGATAGAGGTTAAGTTAAGAAGGTTTTTATGGGGTATCAAGGATGATAATAAAGCTACTGCTAAAGTGTCATGGAAAAAGGTTTGCCTCCCCAAAGCGGAGGGGGGTTAGGAGTTCGTCGTATTTATGATATGAATATGGCTCTTATGGGTTCGCATATATGGCGCCTCCTTTCTAAGGCTGATTCGATGTGGGTGCAATGGGTCTGGATACATAGGATTGGCAAGAGAAATTTCTGGGATCTTAAAATCCCTCCCTCATGTCCTTGGAGTTGGCGAAATATTTTGAAGTTGAGAGAGGTTTTTAAAGGAAAATTCTGGGTTCAAATTGGTGATGGGAAAGATACGAATGTTTGGTTTGATTACTGGTCTGACCAAAGTCCCCTTTCTGCGTTTATCAATTCTAGAGCTGTTCGGGATGTAAACATGACGCTTATTGATACGGTGGATAAAGTCTTGGTGGATTCGGTTTGTAGCTGGCCAAATGAGTTATCTAGTCGTTTCCCTTCTTTGTCAAATTTAACCATTCCGTTTACCTCAAATGGTGTGGATGTAGTGAGATGGAGGGAGGGTCCGGAGTTAATGCATTTCAATACTTCTTTAGCCTGGAATGCGATTAGGTTTAAGGAAGATCAGGTGGAGTGGGTGGATTGTGTTTGGTTTCCTCATTGCATCCCAAAACATGCTTTTAACATGTGGCTTATTTGTCATCGTAAGCTGTTAACCCAAGATAGACTTCTCAGATGGAACCATTCGAAAGGTATTAACATGAATCTGATGTGTTGTTTCTTATGTTTGCGCAATGTGGACTCTCATGAGCATTTATTTTTTGAATGCTCTTATGCTACTCGGGTCTGGGATTTGGTGCGAGAGAAGGCTAAAATGGAGCATATACCTCCAATTTGGTCGATCGTTATGCATGAACTTAAACGCAAGTCTAACAGCAAAACCTTAGAGGCTATCATTAGTCGATTGGTTGTAGCGGGTGTGGCGTATGCTATTTGGCAGGAAAGAAATTGTCGGCTCTTTAATGAAAATCCGAGACCTCCTGAAGTGGTTGGTAAATTGATTCTCCAAACTATCAGATGCCGGATAATGAACCTAAAGATCAAGACCACGATGTGGACACAACGCAGATTAGATGCTTGGATGCAAATGGAGATTGATGTCTAATGGTGCTTGGATACATGTCTAGTGCTAGTTATAGCTAGTTTGTTGGTAGGTGTTATGTTTGATCACGTGTTTGGTTGTTTATGTGTATGATTCTAAAGTCTTTGGGTATGTCCGAAACTTAACTAGTATGGGTTATCCATACTACTTGTTTTTATTTGTTAATAGAATCACCAGGGTAAAACCCTTTTACCCAAAAAAAAAAAAACACGTTAGTATAACGTAGGACGCCTTAAAACTCCAAACAACACCATACAACACCGTACGAAACCTTAAAACTCCATAATAAAGCTAATGAATTCGTACGAGTCCTTTGAACATCGTACTGCAAGTTAGGACATCTTACGACTCTTTATGACATTTTAGCACCTTGAAAAACACGTTAGTATAACGTAGGACGCCTTAAAACTCCAAACAATACCTTACAACACCGTACGAAACCTTAAAACTCCATAATAAAGCTAATGAATTCGTACGAGTCCTTTGAACATCGTACTGCAAGTTAGGACATCTTACGACTCTTTATGACATTTTAGCACCTTGAAAAACACGTTAGTATAACGTAGGACGCCTTAAAACACCAAACAACACCTTACAACACCGTACGAAACCTTAATACTCCATAATAAAGCTAATGAATTCGTACGAGTCCTTTGAACATCGTACTGCAAGTTAGGACATCTTACGACTCTTTATGACATTTTAGCACCTTGAAAAACACGTTAGTATAACGTAGGACGCCTTAAAACTCCAAACAACACCATACAACACCGTACGAAACCTTAAAACTCCATAATAAAGCTAATGAATTCGTACGAGTCCTTTGAACATCGTACTGCAAGTTAGGACATCTTACGACCCTTTATGACATTTCAGCACCTTGAAAAACCCGTTAGTATAACGAAGGACGCCTTAAAACTCCAAACAACACCTTACAACACCGTACGAAACCTTAAAACTCCATAGTAAAGCTAATGAATTCGTACGAGTCCTTTGAACATCGTACTGCAAGTTAGGACATCTTACGACTCTTTATGACATTTTAGCACCTTGAAAAACACGTTAGTATAACGTAGGACGCCTTAAAACTCCAAACAACACCTTACAACACCGTACGAAACCTTAAAACTCCATAATAAAGCTAATGAATTCGTACGAGTCCTTTGAACATCGTACTGCAAGTTAGGACATCTTACGACCCTTTATGACATTTTAGCACCTTGAAAAACACGTTACTATAACGTAGGACGCCTTAAAACTCCAAACAACACCTTACAACACCGTACGAAACCTTAAAACTCCATAGTAAAGCTAATGAATTCGTACGAGTCCTTTGAACATCGTACTGCAAGTTAGGACATCTTACGACTCTTTATGACATTTTAGCACCTTGAAAAACACGTTAGTATAACGTAGGACGCCTTAAAACTCCAAACAACACCTTACAACACCGTACGAAACCTTAAAACTCCATAGTAAAGCTAATGAATTCGTACGAGTCCTTTGAACATCGTACTGCAAGTTAGGACATCTTACGACTCTTTATGACAATTTAGCACCTTGAAAAACACGTTAGTATAACGTAGGACGCCTTAAAACTCCAAACAACACCTTACAGCACCGTACGAAATCTTAAAACTCCATAGTAAAGCTAATGAATTCGTACGAGTCCTTTGAACATCGTACTGCAAGTTAGGACATCTTACGACTCTTTATGACAATTTAGCACCTTGAAAAACACGTTAGTATAACGTAGGACGCCTTAAAACTCCAAACAACACCTAACAACACCGTACGAAACCTTAAAACTCCATAATAAAGCTAATGAATTCGTACGAGTCCTTTGAACATCGTACTGCAAGTTAGGACATCTTAAGACTCTTTATGACATTTTAGCACCTTGAAAAACGCGTTAGTATAACGTAGGACGCCTTAAAACTCCAAACAACACCTTACAACACCGTACGAAACCTTAAAACTCCATAGTAAAGCTAATGAATTTGTACGAGTCCTTTGAACATCGTACTGCAAGTTAGGACATCTTACGACTCTTTATGACATTTTAGCACCTTGAAAAACACGTTAGTATAAAGTAGGATGCCTTAAAACTCCAAACAACACCTTACAACACCGTACGAAACCTTAAAACTCCATAGTAAAGCTAAAGAATTCGTACGAGTCCTTTGAACATCGTACTGCAAGTTAGGACATCTTACGACTCTTTATGACAATTTAGCACCTTGAAAAACACGTTAGTATAACGTAGGACGCCTTAAAACTCCAAACAACACCTTACAGCACGTACGAAATCTTAAAACTCCATAGTAAAGCTAATGAATTCGTACGAGTCCTTTGAACATCGTACTGCAAGTTAGGACATCTTACGACTCTTTATGACAATTTAGCACCTTGAAAAACACGTTAGTATAACGTAGGACGCCTTAAAACTCCAAACAACACCTTACAACACCGTACGAAACCTTAAAACTCCATAATAAAGCTAATGAATTTGTACGAGTCCTTTGAACATCGTACTGCAATTTAGGACATCTTAAGACTCTTTATGACATTTTAGCACCTTGAAAAACGCGTTAGTATAACGTAGGACGCCTTAAAACTCCAAACAACACCTTACAACACCGTACGAAACCTTAAAACTCCATAATAAAGCTAATGAATTCGTACGAGTCCTTTGAACATCGTACTGCAAGTTAGGACATCTTACGACCCTTTATGACATTTTAGCACCTTGAAAAACACGTTACTATAACGTAGGACGCCTTAAAACTCCAAACAACACCTTACAACACCGTACGAAACCTTAAAACTCCATAGTAAAGCTAATGAATTCGTACGAGTCCTTTGAACATCGTACTGCAAGTTAGGACATCTTACAACCCTTTATGACATTTTAGCACCTTGAAAAACACGTTAGTATAACGAAGGACGCCTTAAAACTCCAAAAAACACCTTACAACACCGTACGAAACCTTAAAACTCCATAGTAAAGCTAATGAATTCGTACGAGTCCTTTGAACATCGTACTGCAAGTTAGGACATCTTACGACTCTTTATGACATTTTAGCACCTTGAAAAACACGTTAGTATAACGTAGGACGCCTTAAAACTCCAAACAACACCTTACAACACCGTACGAAACCTTAAAACTCCATAGTAAAGCTAATGAATTCGTACGAGTCCTTTGAACATCGTACTGCAAGTTAGGACATCTTACGACTCTTTATGACATTTTAGCACCTTGAAAAACACGTTAGTATAACGTAGGACGCCTTAAAACTCCAAACAACACCTTACAACACCGTACGAAACCTTAAAACTCCATAGTAAAGCTAATGAATTCGTACGAGTCCTTTGAACATCGTACTGCAAGTTAGGACATCTTACGACTCTTTATGACATTTTAGCACCTTGAAAAACACGTTAGTATAACGTAGGACGCCTTAAAACTCCAAACAACACCTTACAACACCGTACGAAACCTTAAAACTCCATAATAAAGCTAATGAATTCGTACGAGTCCTTTGAACATCGTACTGCAAGTTAGGACATCTTACGACTCTTTATGACATTTTAGCACCTTGAAAAACACGTTAGTATAACATAGGGCGCCTTAAAACTCCAAACAACACCTTACAACACCGTACGAAACCTTAATACTCCATAATAAAGCTAATGAATTCGTACGAGTCCTTTGAACATCGTACTGCAAGTTAGGACATCTTACGACTCTTTATGACATTTTAGCACCTTGAAAAACACGTTAGTATAACGTAGGACGCCTTAAAACTCCAAACAACACCATACAACACCGTACGAAACCTTAAAACTCCATAATAAAGCTAATGAATTCGTACGAGTCCTTTGAACATCGTACTGCAAGTTAGGACATCTTACGACTCTTTATGACAATTTAGCACCTTGAAAAACACGTTAGTATAACGTAGGACGCCTTAAAACTCCAAACAACACCTTACAACACCGTACGAAACCTTAAAACTCCATAATAAAGCTAATGAATTTGTACGAGTCCTTTGAACATCGTACTGCAATTTAGGACATCTTAAGACTCTTTATGACATTTTAGCACCTTGAAAAACGCGTTAGTATAACGTAGGACGCCTTAAAACTCCAAACAACACCTTACAACACCGTACGAAACCTTAAAACTCCATAATAAAGCTAATGAATTCGTACGAGTCCTTTGAACATCGTACTGCAAGTTAGGACATCTTACGACCCTTTATGACATTTTAGCACCTTGAAAAACACGTTACTATAACGTAGGACGCCTTAAAACTCCAAACAACACCTTACAACACCGTACGAAACCTTAAAACTCCATAGTAAAGCTAATGAATTCGTACGAGTCCTTTGAACATCGTACTGCAAGTTAGGACATCTTACGACTCTTTATGACATTTTAGCACCTTGAAAAACACGTTAGTATAACGTAGGACGCCTTAAAACACCAAACAACACCTTACAACACCGTACGAAACCTTAATACTCCATAATAAAGCTAATGAATTCGTACGAGTCCTTTGAACATCGTACTGCAAGTTAGGACATCTTACGACTCTTTATGACATTTTAGCACCTTGAAAAACACGTTAGTATAACGTAGGACGCCTTAAAACTCCAAACAACACCATACAACACCGTACGAAACCTTAAAACTCCATAATAAAGCTAATGAATTCGTACGAGTCCTTTGAACATCGTACTGCAAGTTAGGACATCTTACGACCCTTTATGACATTTCAGCACCTTGAAAAACCCGTTAGTATAACGAAGGACGCCTTAAAACTCCAAACAACACCTTACAACACCGTACGAAACCTTAAAACTCCATAGTAAAGCTAATGAATTCGTACGAGTCCTTTGAACATCGTACTGCAAGTTAGGACATCTTACGACTCTTTATGACATTTTAGCACCTTGAAAAACACGTTAGTATAACGTAGGACGCCTTAAAACACCAAACAACACCTTACAACACCGTACGAAACCTTAATACTCCATAATAAAGCTAATGAATTCGTACGAGTCCTTTGAACATCGTACTGCAAGTTAGGACATCTTACGACTCTTTATGACATTTTAGCACCTTGAAAAACACGTTAGTATAACGTAGGACGCCTTAAAACTCCAAACAACACCATACAACACCGTACGAAACCTTAAAACTCCATAATAAAGCTAATGAATTCGTACGAGTCCTTTGAACATCGTACTGCAAGTTAGGACATCTTACGACCCTTTATGACATTTCAGCACCTTGAAAAACCCGTTAGTATAACGAAGGACGCCTTAAAACTCCAAACAACACCTTACAACACCGTACGAAACCTTAAAACTCCATAGTAAAGCTAATGAATTCGTACGAGTCCTTTGAACATCGTACTGCAAGTTAGGACATCTTACGACTCTTTATGACATTTTAGCACCTTGAAAAACACGTTAGTATAACGTAGGACGCCTTAAAACTCCAAACAACACCTTACAACACCGTACGAAACCTTAAAACTCCATAATAAAGCTAATGAATTCGTACGAGTCCTTTGAACATCGTACTGCAAGTTAGGACATCTTACGACCCTTTATGACATTTTAGCACCTTGAAAAACACGTTACTATAACGTAGGACGCCTTAAAACTCCAAACAACACCTTACAACACCGTACGAAACCTTAAAACTCCATAGTAAAGCTAATGAATTCGTACGAGTCCTTTGAACATCGTACTGCAAGTTAGGACATCTTACGACTCTTTATGACATTTTAGCACCTTGAAAAACACGTTAGTATAACGTAGGACGCCTTAAAACTCCAAACAACACCTTACAACACCGTACGAAACCTTAAAACTCCATAGTAAAGCTAATGAATTCGTACGAGTCCTTTGAACATCGTACTGCAAGTTAGGACATCTTACGACTCTTTATGACAATTTAGCACCTTGAAAAACACGTTAGTATAACGTAGGACGCCTTAAAACTCCAAACAACACCTTACAGCACCGTACGAAATCTTAAAACTCCATAGTAAAGCTAATGAATTCGTACGAGTCCTTTGAACATCGTACTGCAAGTTAGGACATCTTACGACTCTTTATGACAATTTAGCACCTTGAAAAACACGTTAGTATAACGTAGGACGCCTTAAAACTCCAAACAACACCTAACAACACCGTACGAAACCTTAAAACTCCATAATAAAGCTAATGAATTCGTACGAGTCCTTTGAACATCGTACTGCAAGTTAGGACATCTTAAGACTCTTTATGACATTTTAGCACCTTGAAAAACGCGTTAGTATAACGTAGGACGCCTTAAAACTCCAAACAACACCTTACAACACCGTACGAAACCTTAAAACTCCATAGTAAAGCTAATGAATTTGTACGAGTCCTTTGAACATCGTACTGCAAGTTAGGACATCTTACGACTCTTTATGACATTTTAGCACCTTGAAAAACACGTTAGTATAAAGTAGGACGCCTTAAAACTCCAAACAACACCTTACAACACCGTACGAAACCTTAAAACTCCATAGTAAAGTTAAAGAATTCGTACGAGTCCTTTGAACATCGTACTGCAAGTTAGGACATCTTACGACTCTTTATGACAATTTAGCACCTTGAAAAACACGTTAGTATAACGTAGGACGCCTTAAAACTCCAAACAACACCTTACAGCACGTACGAAATCTTAAAACTCCATAGTAAAGCTAATGAATTCGTACGAGTCCTTTGAACATCGTACTGCAAGTTAGGACATCTTACGACTCTTTATGACAATTTAGCACCTTGAAAAACACGTTAGTATAACGTAGGACGCCTTAAAACTCCAAACAACACCTTACAACACCGTACGAAACCTTAAAACTCCATAATAAAGCTAATGAATTTGTACGAGTCCTTTGAACATCGTACTGCAATTTAGGACATCTTAAGACTCTTTATGACATTTTAGCACCTTGAAAAACGCGTTAGTATAACGTAGGACGCCTTAAAACTCCAAACAACACCTTACAACACCGTACGAAACCTTAAAACTCCATAATAAAGCTAATGAATTCGTACGAGTCCTTTGAACATCGTACTGCAAGTTAGGACATCTTACGACCCTTTATGACATTTTAGCACCTTGAAAAACACGTTACTATAACGTAGGACGCCTTAAAACTCCAAACAACACCTTACAACACCGTACGAAACCTTAAAACTCCATAGTAAAGCTAATGAATTCGTACGAGTCCTTTGAACATCGTACTGCAAGTTAGGACATCTTACAACCCTTTATGACATTTTAGCACCTTGAAAAACACGTTAGTATAACGAAGGACGCCTTAAAACTCCAAAAAACACCTTACAACACCGTACGAAACCTTAAAACTCCATAGTAAAGCTAATGAATTCGTACGAGTCCTTTGAACATCGTACTGCAAGTTAGGACATCTTACGACTCTTTATGACATTTTAGCACCTTGAAAAACACGTTAGTATAACGTAGGACGCCTTAAAACTCCAAACAACACCTTACAACACCGTACGAAACCTTAAAACTCCATAGTAAAGCTAATGAATTCGTACGAGTCCTTTGAACATCGTACTGCAAGTTAGGACATCTTACGACTCTTTATGACATTTTAGCACCTTGAAAAACACGTTAGTATAACGTAGGACGCCTTAAAACTCCAAACAACACCTTACAACACCGTACGAAACCTTAAAACTCCATAGTAAAGCTAATGAATTCGTACGAGTCCTTTGAACATCGTACTGCAAGTTAGGACATCTTACGACTCTTTATGACATTTTAGCACCTTGAAAAACACGTTAGTATAACGTAGGACGCCTTAAAACTCCAAACAACACCTTACAACACCGTACGAAACCTTAAAACTCCATAATAAAGCTAATGAATTCGTACGAGTCCTTTGAACATCGTACTGCAAGTTAGGACATCTTACGACTCTTTATGACATTTTAGCACCTTGAAAAACACGTTAGTATAACATAGGACGCCTTAAAACTCCAAACAACACCTTACAACACCGTACGAAACCTTAATACTCCATAATAAAGCTAATGAATTCGTACGAGTCCTTTGAACATCGTACTGCAAGTTAGGACATCTTACGACTCTTTATGACATTTTAGCACCTTGAAAAACACGTTAGTATAACGTAGGACGCCTTAAAACTCCAAACAACACCATACAACACCGTACGAAACCTTAAAACTCCATAATAAAGCTAATGAATTCGTACGAGTCCTTTGAACATCGTACTGCAAGTTAGGACATCTTACGACTCTTTATGACAATTTAGCACCTTGAAAAACACGTTAGTATAACGTAGGACGCCTTAAAACTCCAAACAACACCTTACAACACCGTACGAAACCTTAAAACTCCATAATAAAGCTAATGAATTTGTACGAGTCCTTTGAACATCGTACTGCAATTTAGGACATCTTAAGACTCTTTATGACATTTTAGCACCTTGAAAAACGCGTTAGTATAACGTAGGACGCCTTAAAACTCCAAACAACACCTTACAACACCGTACGAAACCTTAAAACTCCATAATAAAGCTAATGAATTCGTACGAGTCCTTTGAACATCGTACTGCAAGTTAGGACATCTTACGACCCTTTATGACATTTTAGCACCTTGAAAAACACGTTACTATAACGTAGGACGCCTTAAAACTCCAAACAACACCTTACAACACCGTACGAAACCTTAAAACTCCATAGTAAAGCTAATGAATTCGTACGAGTCCTTTGAACATCGTACTGCAAGTTAGGACATCTTACAACCCTTTATGACATTTTAGCACCTTGAAAAACACGTTAGTATAACGAAGGACGCCTTAAAACTCCAAAAAACACCTTACAACACCGTACGAAACCTTAAAACTCCATAGTAAAGCTAATGAATTCGTACGAGTCCTTTGAACATCGTACTGCAAGTTAGGACATCTTACGACTCTTTATGACATTTTAGCACCTTGAAAAACACGTTAGTATAACGTAGGACGCCTTAAAACTCCAAACAACACCTTACAACACCGTACGAAACCTTAAAACTCCATAGTAAAGCTAATGAATTCGTACGAGTCCTTTGAACATCGTACTGCAAGTTAGGACATCTTACGACTCTTTATGACATTTTAGCACCTTGAAAAACACGTTACTATAACGTAGGACGCCTTAAAACTCCAAACAACACCTTACAACACCGTACGAAACCTTAAAACTCCATAATAAAGCTAATGAATTCGTACGAGTCCTTTGAACATCGTACTGCAAGTTAGGACATCTTAAGACTCTTTATGACATTTTAGCACCTTGAAAAACGCGTTAGTATAACGTAGGACGCCTTAAAACTCCAAACAACACCTTACAACACCGTACGAAACCTTAAAACTCCATAATAAAGCTAATGAATTCGTACGAGTCCTTTGAACATCGTACTGCAAGTTATGACATCTTACGACTCTTTATGACATTTTAGCACCTTGAAAAACACGTTAGTATAACGTAGGACGCCTTAAAACTCCAAACAACACCATACAACACCGTACGAAACCTTAAAACTCCATAATAAAGCTAATGAATTCGTACGAGTCCTTTGAACATCGTACTGCAAGTTAGGACATCTTACGACTCTTTATGACATTTTAGCACCTTGAAAAACACGTTAGTATAACGTAGGACGCCTTAAAACTCCAAACAATACCTTACAACACCGTACGAAACCTTAAAACTCCATAATAAAGCTAATGAATTCGTACGAGTCCTTTGAACATCGTACTGCAAGTTAGGACATCTTACGACTCTTTATGACATTTTAGCACCTTGAAAAACACGTTAGTATAACGTAGGACGCCTTAAAACTCCAAACAACACCTTACAACACCGTACGAAACCTTAAAACTCCATAATAAAGCTAATGAATTCGTACGAGTCCTTTGAACATCGTACTGCAAGTTAGGACATCTTACGACCCTTTATGACATTTTAGCACCTTGAAAAACACGTTACTATAACGTAGGACGCCTTAAAACTCCAAACAACACCTTACAACACCGTACGAAACCTTAAAACTCCATAATAAAGCTGATGAATTCGTACGAGTCCTTTGAACATCGTACTGCAAGTTAGGACATCTTACGACTCTTTATGACATTTTAGCACCTTGAAAAACACGTTAGTATAACATAGGACGCCTTAAAACTCCAAACAACACCTTACAACACCGTACGAAACCTTAAAACTCCATAGTAAAGCTAATGAATTCGTACGAGTCCTTTGAACATCGTACTGCAAGTTAGGACATCTTACGACTCTTTATGACAATTTAGCACCTTGAAAAACACGTTAGTATAACGTAGGACGCCTTAAAACTCCAAACAACACCTTACAACACCGTACGAAACCTTAAAACTCCATAATAAAGCTAATGAATTCGTACGAGTCCTTTGAACATCGTACTGCAAGTTAGGACATCTTAAGACTCTTTATGACATTTTAGCACCTTGAAAAACGCGTTAGTATAACGTAGGACGCCTTAAAACTCCAAACAACACCTTACAACACCGTACGAAACCTTAAAACTCCATAATAAAGCTAATGAATTCGTACGAGTCCTTTGAACATCGTACTGCAAGTTATGACATCTTACGACTCTTTACGACATTTTAGCACCTTGAAAAACACGTTAGTATAACGTAGGACGCCTTAAAACTCCAAACAACACCGTACGAAACCTTAAAACTCCATAATAAAGCTATCGAATTCGTACGAGTCCTTTGAACATCGTACTGCAAGTTATGACATCTTACGACTCTTTATGACATTTTAGCACCTTGAAAAACACGTTAGTATAACGTAGGACGCCTTAAAACTCCAAACAACACCATACAACACCGTACGAAACCTTAAAACTCCATAATAAAGCTAATGAATTCGTACGAGTCCTTTGAACATCGTACTGCAAGTTAGGACATCTTACGACTCTTTATGACATTTTAGCACCTTGAAAAACACGTTAGTATAACGTAGGACGCCTTAAAACTCCAAACAACACCTTACAACACCGTACGAAACCTTAAAACTCCATAATAAAGCTGATGAATTCGTACGAGTCCTTTGAACATCGTACTGCAAGTTAGGACATCTTACGACTCTTTATGACATTTTAGCACCTTGAAAAACACGTTAGTATAACATAGGACGCCTTAAAACTCCAAACAACACCTTACAACACCGTACGAAACCTTAAAACTCCATAGTAAAGCTAATGAATTCGTACGAGTCCTTTGAACATCGTACTGCAAGTTAGGACATCTTACGACTCTTTATGACAATTTAGCACCTTGAAAAACACGTTAGTATAACGTAGGACGCCTTAAAACTCCAAACAACACCTTACAACACCGTACGAAACCTTAAAACTCCATAATAAAGCTAATGAATTCGTACGAGTCCTTTGAACATCGTACTGCAAGTTAGGACATCTTAAGACTCTTTATGACATTTTAGCACCTTGAAAAACGCGTTAGTATAACGTAGGACGCCTTAAAACTCCAAACAACACCTTACAACACCGTACGAAACCTTAAAACTCCATAATAAAGCTAATGAATTCGTACGAGTCCTTTGAACATCGTACTGCAAGTTATGACATCTTACGACTCTTTACGACATTTTAGCACCTTGAAAAACACATTAGTATAACGTAGGACGCCTTAAAACTCCAAACAACACCGTACGAAACCTTAAAACTCCATAATAAAGCTATCAAATTCGTACGAGTCCTTTGAACATCGTACTGCAAGTTATGACATCTTACGACTCTTTATGACATTTTAGCACCTTGAAAAACACGTTAGTATAACGTAGGACGCCTTAAAACTCCAAACAACACCATACAACACCGTACGAAACCTTAAAACTCCATAATAAAGCTAATGAATTCGTACGAGTCCTTTGAACATCGTACTGCAAGTTAGGACATCTTACGACTCTTTATGACATTTTAGCACCTTGAAAAACACGTTAGTATAACGTAGGACGCTTTAAAACTCCAAACAACACCTTACAACACCGTACGAAACCTTAAAACTCCATAATAAAGCTGATGAATTCGTACGAGTCCTTTGAACATCGTACTGCAAGTTAGGACATCTTACGACTCTTTATGACATTTTAGCACCTTGAAAAACACGTTAGTATAACATAGGACGCCTTAAAACTCCAAACAACACCTTACAACACCGTACGAAACCTTAAAACTCCATAGTAAAGCTAATGAATTCGTACGAGTCCTTTGAACATCGTACTGCAAGTTAGGACATCTTACGACTCTTTATGACAATTTAGCACCTTGAAAAACACGTTAGTATAACGTAGGACGCCTTAAAACTCCAAACAACACCTTACAACACCGTACGAAACCTTAAAACTCCATAATAAAGCTGATGAATTCGTACGAGTCCTTTGAACATCGTACTGCAAGTTAGGACATCTTACGACTCTTTATGACATTTTAGCACCTTGAAAAACACGTTAGTATAACATAGGACGCCTTAAAACTCCAAACAACACCTTACAACACCGTACGAAACCTTAAAACTCCATAGTAAAGCTAATGAATTCGTACGAGTCCTTTGAACATCGTACTGCAAGTTAGGACATCTTACGACTCTTTATGACAATTTAGCACCTTGAAAAACACGTTAGTATAACGTAGGACGCCTTAAAACTCCAAACAACACCTTACAACACCGTACGAAACCTTAAAACTCCATAATAAAGCTAATGAATTCGTACGAGTCCTTTGAACATCGTACTGCAAGTTAGGACATCTTAAGACTCTTTATGACATTTTAGCACCTTGAAAAACGCGTTAGTATAACGTAGGACGCCTTAAAACTCCAAACAACACCTTACAACACCGTACGAAACCTTAAAACTCCATAATAAAGCTAATGAATTCGTACGAGTCCTTTTAACATCGTACTGCAAGTTATGACATCTTACGACTCTTTACGACATTTTAGCACCTTGAAAAACACATTAGTATAACGTAGGACGCCTTAAAACTCCAAACAACACCGTACGAAACCTTAAAACTCCATAATAAAGCTATCGAATTCGTACGAGTCCTTTGAACATCGTACTGCAAGTTATGACATCTTACGACTCTTTATGACATTTTAGCACCTTGAAAAACACGTTAGTATAACGTAGGACGCCTTAAAACTCCAAACAACACCATACAACACCGTACGAAACCTTAAAACTCCATAATAAAGCTAATGAATTCGTACGAGTCCTTTGAACATCGTACTGCAAGTTAGGACATCTTACGACTCTTTATGACATTTTAGCACCTTGAAAAACACGTTAGTATAACGTAGGACGCCTTAAAACTCCAAACAACACCTTACAACACCGTACGAAACCTTAATACTCCATAATAAAGCTAATGAATTCGTACGAGTCCTTTGAACATCGTACTGCAAGTTAGGACATCTTACGACTCTTTATGACATTTTAGCACCTTGAAAAACACGTTAGTATAACGTAGGACGCCTTAAAACTCCAAACAACACCTTACAACACCGTACGAAACCTTAAAACTCCATAATAAAGCTAATGAATTCGTACGAGTCCTTTGAACATCGTACTGCAAGTTATGACATCTTACGACTCTTTATGACATTTTAGCACCTTGAAAAACACGTTAGTATAACGTAGGACGCCTTAAAACTCCAAACAACACCATACAACACCGTACGAAACCTTAAAACTCCATAATAAAGCTAATGAATTCGTACGAGTCCTTTGAACATCGTACTGCAAGTTAGGACATCTTACGACTCTTTATGACATTTTAGCACCTTGAAAAACACGTTAGTATAACGTAGGACGCCTTAAAACTCCAAACAACACCTTACAACACCGTACGAAACCTTAAAACTCCATAATAAAGCTGATGAATTCGTACGAGTCCTTTGAACATCGTACTGCAAGTTAGGACATCTTACGACTCTTTATGACATTTTAGCACCTTGAAAAACACGTTAGTATAACATAGGACGCCTTAAAACTCCAAACAACACCTTACAACACCGTACGAAACCTTAAAACTCCATAGTAAAGCTAATGAATTCGTACGAGTCCTTTGAACATCGTACTGCAAGTTAGGACATCTTACGACTCTTTATGACAATTTAGCACCTTGAAAAACACATTAGTATAACGTAGGACGCCTTAAAACTCCAAACAACACCGTACGAAACCTTAAAACTCCATAATAAAGCTATCAAATTCGTACGAGTCCTTTGAACATCGTACTGCAAGTTATGACATCTTACGACTCTTTATGACATTTTAGCACCTTGAAAAACACGTTAGTATAACGTAGGACGCCTTAAAACTCCAAACAACACCATACAACACCGTACGAAACCTTAAAACTCCATAATAAAGCTAATGAATTCGTACGAGTCCTTTGAACATCGTACTGCAAGTTAGGACATCTTACGACTCTTTATGACATTTTAGCACCTTGAAAAACACGTTAGTATAACGTAGGACGCTTTAAAACTCCAAACAACACCTTACAACACCGTACGAAACCTTAAAACTCCATAATAAAGCTGATGAATTCGTACGAGTCCTTTGAACATCGTACTGCAAGTTAGGACATCTTACGACTCTTTATGACATTTTAGCACCTTGAAAAACACGTTAGTATAACATAGGACGCCTTAAAACTCCAAACAACACCTTACAACACCGTACGAAACCTTAAAACTCCATAGTAAAGCTAATGAATTCGTACGAGTCCTTTGAACATCGTACTGCAAGTTAGGACATCTTACGACTCTTTATGACAATTTAGCACCTTGAAAAACACGTTAGTATAACGTAGGACGCCTTAAAACTCCAAACAACACCTTACAACACCGTACGAAACCTTAAAACTCCATAATAAAGCTGATGAATTCGTACGAGTCCTTTGAACATCGTACTGCAAGTTAGGACATCTTACGACTCTTTATGACATTTTAGCACCTTGAAAAACACGTTAGTATAACATAGGACGCCTTAAAACTCCAAACAACACCTTACAACACCGTACGAAACCTTAAAACTCCATAGTAAAGCTAATGAATTCGTACGAGTCCTTTGAACATCGTACTGCAAGTTAGGACATCTTACGACTCTTTATGACAATTTAGCACCTTGAAAAACACGTTAGTATAACGTAGGACGCCTTAAAACTCCAAACAACACCTTACAACACCGTACGAAACCTTAAAACTCCATAATAAAGCTAATGAATTCGTACGAGTCCTTTGAACATCGTACTGCAAGTTAGGACATCTTAAGACTCTTTATGACATTTTAGCACCTTGAAAAACGCGTTAGTATAACGTAGGACGCCTTAAAACTCCAAACAACACCTTACAACACCGTACGAAACCTTAAAACTCCATAATAAAGCTAATGAATTCGTACGAGTCCTTTTAACATCGTACTGCAAGTTATGACATCTTACGACTCTTTACGACATTTTAGCACCTTGAAAAACACATTAGTATAACGTAGGACGCCTTAAAACTCCAAACAACACCGTACGAAACCTTAAAACTCCATAATAAAGCTATCGAATTCGTACGAGTCCTTTGAACATCGTACTGCAAGTTATGACATCTTACGACTCTTTATGACATTTTAGCACCTTGAAAAACACGTTAGTATAACGTAGGACGCCTTAAAACTCCAAACAACACCATACAACACCGTACGAAACCTTAAAACTCCATAATAAAGCTAATGAATTCGTACGAGTCCTTTGAACATCGTACTGCAAGTTAGGACATCTTACGACTCTTTATGACATTTTAGCACCTTGAAAAACACGTTAGTATAACGTAGGACGCCTTAAAACTCCAAACAACACCTTACAACACCGTACGAAACCTTAATACTCCATAATAAAGCTAATGAATTCGTACGAGTCCTTTGAACATCGTACTGCAAGTTAGGACATCTTACGACTCTTTATGACATTTTAGCACCTTGAAAAACACGTTAGTATAACGTAGGACGCCTTAAAACTCCAAACAACACCTTACAACACCGTACGAAACCTTAAAACTCCATAATAAAGCTAATGAATTCGTACGAGTCCTTTGAACATCGTACTGCAAGTTATGACATCTTACGACTCTTTATGACATTTTAGCACCTTGAAAAACACGTTAGTATAACGTAGGACGCCTTAAAACTCCAAACAACACCATACAACACCGTACGAAACCTTAAAACTCCATAATAAAGCTAATGAATTCGTACGAGTCCTTTGAACATCGTACTGCAAGTTAGGACATCTTACGACTCTTTATGACATTTTAGCACCTTGAAAAACACGTTAGTATAACGTAGGACGCCTTAAAACTCCAAACAACACCTTACAACACCGTACGAAACCTTAAAACTCCATAATAAAGCTGATGAATTCGTACGAGTCCTTTGAACATCGTACTGCAAGTTAGGACATCTTACGACTCTTTATGACATTTTAGCACCTTGAAAAACACGTTAGTATAACATAGGACGCCTTAAAACTCCAAACAACACCTTACAACACCGTACGAAACCTTAAAACTCCATAGTAAAGCTAATGAATTCGTACGAGTCCTTTGAACATCGTACTGCAAGTTAGGACATCTTACGACTCTTTATGACAATTTAGCACCTTGAAAAACACGTTAGTATAACGTAGGACGCCTTAAAACTCCAAACAACACCTTACAACACCGTACGAAACCTTAAAACTCCATAATAAAGCTAATGAATTCGTACGAGTCCTTTGAACATCGTACTGCAAGTTAGGACATCTTAAGACTCTTTATGACATTTTAGCACCTTGAAAAACGCGTTAGTATAACGTAGGACGCCTTAAAACTCCAAACAACACCTTACAACACCGTACGAAACCTTAAAACTCCATAATAAAGCTAATGAATTCGTACGAGTCCTTTGAACATCGTACTGCAAGTTATGACATCTTACGACTTTTTACGACATTTTAGCACCTTGAAAAACACGTTAGTATAACGTAGGACGCCTTAAAACTCCAAACAACACCGTACGAAACCTTAAAACTCCATAATAAAGCTAATGAATTCGTACGAGTCCTTTGAACATCGTACTGCAAGTTAGGACATCTTACGACTCTTTATGACATTTTAGCACCTTGAAAAACACGTTAGTATAACGTAGGACGCCTTAAAACTCCAAACAATACCTTACAACACCGTACGAAACCTTAAAACTCCATAATAAAGCTAATGAATTCGTACGAGTCCTTTGAACATCGTACTGCAAGTTAGGACATCTTACGACTCTTTATGACATTTTAGCACCTTGAAAAACACGTTAGTATAACGTAGGACGCCTTAAAACTCCAAACAACACCTTACAACACCGTACGAAACCTTAATACTCCATAATAAAGCTAATGAATTCGTACGAGTCCTTTGAACATCGTACTGCAAGTTAGGACATCTTACGACTCTTTATGACATTTTAGCACCTTGAAAAACACGTTAGTATAACGTAGGACGCCTTAAAACTCCAAACAACACCATACAACACCGTACGAAACCTTAAAACTCCATAATAAAGCTAATGAATTCGTACGAGTCCTTTGAACATCGTACTGCAAGTTAGGACATCTTAAGACTCTTTATGACATTTTAGCACCTTGAAAAACGCGTTAGTATAACGTAGGACGCCTTAAAACTCCAAACAACACCTTACAACACCGTACGAAACCTTAAAACTCCATAATAAAGCTAATGAATTCGTACGAGTCCTTTGAACATCGTACTGCAAGTTATGACATCTTACGACTCTTTACGACATTTTAGCACCTTGAAAAACACGTTAGTATAACGTAGGACGCCTTAAAACTCCAAACAACACCGTACGAAACCTTAAAACTCCATAATAAAGCTATCGAATTCGTACGAGTCCTTTGAACATCGTACTGCAAGTTATGACATCTTACGACTCTTTATGACATTTTAGCACCTTGAAAAACACGTTAGTATAACGTAGGACGCCTTAAAACTCCAAACAACACCATACAACACCGTACGAAACCTTAAAACTCCATAATAAAGCTAATGAATTCGTACGAGTCCTTTGAACATCGTACTGCAAGTTAGGACATCTTACGACTCTTTATGACATTTTAGCACCTTGAAAAACACGTTAGTATAACGTAGGACGCTTTAAAACTCCAAACAACACCTTACAACACCGTACGAAACCTTAAAACTCCATAATAAAGCTGATGAATTCGTACGAGTCCTTTGAACATCGTACTGCAAGTTAGGACATCTTACGACTCTTTATGACATTTTAGCACCTTGAAAAACACGTTAGTATAACATAGGACGCCTTAAAACTCCAAACAACACCTTACAACACCGTACGAAACCTTAAAACTCCATAGTAAAGCTAATGAATTCGTACGAGTCCTTTGAACATCGTACTGCAAGTTAGGACATCTTACGACTCTTTATGACAATTTAGCACCTTGAAAAACACGTTAGTATAACGTAGGACGCCTTAAAACTCCAAACAACACCTTACAACACCGTACGAAACCTTAAAACTCCATAATAAAGCTAATGAATTCGTACGAGTCCTTTGAACATCGTACTGCAAGTTAGGACATCTTAAGACTCTTTATGACATTTTAGCACCTTGAAAAACGCGTTAGTATAACGTAGGACGCCTTAAAACTCCAAACAACACCTTACAACACCGTACGAAACCTTAATACTCCATAATAAAGCTAATGAATTCGTACGAGTCCTTTGAACATCGTACTGCAAGTTATGACATCTTACGACTCTTTATGACATTTTAGCACCTTGAAAAACGCGTTAGTATAACGTAGGACGCCTTAAAACTCCAAACAACACCTTACAACACCGTACGAAACCTTAAAACTCCATAATAAAGCTAATGAATTCGTACGAGTCCTTTGAACATCGTACTGCAAGTTATGACATCTTACGACTCTTTACGACATTTTAGCACCTTGAAAAACACGTTAGTATAACGTAGGACGCCTTAAAACTCCAAACAACACCGTACGAAACCTTAAAACTCCATAATAAAGCTATCGAATTCGTACGAGTCCTTTGAACATCGTACTGCAAGTTATGACATCTTACGACTCTTTATGACATTTTAGCACCTTGAAAAACACGTTAGTATAACGTAGGACGCCTTAAAACTCCAAACAACACCATACAACACCGTACGAAACCTTAAAACTCCATAATAAAGCTAATGAATTCGTACGAGTCCTTTGAACATCGTACTGCAAGTTAGGACATCTTACGACTCTTTATGACATTTTAGCACCTTGAAAAACACGTTAGTATAACGTAGGACGCCTTAAAACTCCAAACAACACCTTACAACACCGTACGAAACCTTAAAACTCCATAATAAAGCTGATGAATTCGTACGAGTCCTTTGAACATCGTACTGCAAGTTAGGACATCTTACGACTCTTTATGACATTTTAGCACCTTGAAAAACACGTTAGTATAACATAGGACGCCTTAAAACTCCAAACAACACCTTACAACACCGTACGAAACCTTAAAACTCCATAGTAAAGCTAATGAATTCGTACGAGTCCTTTGAACATCGTACTGCAAGTTAGGACATCTTACGACTCTTTATGACAATTTAGCACCTTGAAAAACACGTTAGTATAACGTAGGACGCCTTAAAACTCCAAACAACACCTTACAACACCGTACGAAACCTTAAAACTCCATAATAAAGCTAATGAATTCGTACGAGTCCTTTGAACATCGTACTGCAAGTTAGGACATCTTAAGACTCTTTATGACATTTTAGCACCTTGAAAAACGCGTTAGTATAACGTAGGACGCCTTAAAACTCCAAACAACACCTTACAACACCGTACGAAACCTTAAAACTCCATAATAAAGCTAATGAATTCGTACGAGTCCTTTGAACATCGTACTGCAAGTTATGACATCTTACGACTTTTTACGACATTTTAGCACCTTGAAAAACACGTTAGTATAACGTAGGACGCCTTAAAACTCCAAACAACACCGTACGAAACCTTAAAACTCCATAATAAAGCTAATGAATTCGTACGAGTCCTTTGAACATCGTACTGCAAGTTAGGACATCTTACGACTCTTTATGACATTTTAGCACCTTGAAAAACACGTTAGTATAACGTAGGACGCCTTAAAACTCCAAAAAATACCTTACAACACCGTACGAAACCTTAAAACTCCATAATAAAGCTAATGAATTCGTACGAGTCCTTTGAACATCGTACTGCAAGTTAGGACATCTTACGACTCTTTATGACATTTTAGCACCTTGAAAAACACGTTAGTATAACGTAGGACGCCTTAAAACTCCAAACAACACCTTACAACACCGTACGAAACCTTAATACTCCATAATAAAGCTAATGAATTCGTACGAGTCCTTTGAACATCGTACTGCAAGTTAGGACATCTTACGACTCTTTATGACATTTTAGCACCTTGAAAAACACGTTAGTATAACGTAGGACGCCTTAAAACTCCAAACAACACCATACAACACCGTACGAAACCTTAAAACTCCATAATAAAGCTAATGAATTCGTACGAGTCCTTTGAACATCGTACTGCAAGTTAGGACATCTTAAGACTCTTTATGACATTTTAGCACCTTGAAAAACGCGTTAGTATAACGTAGGACGCCTTAAAACTCCAAACAACACCTTACAACACCGTACGAAACCTTAAAACTCCATAATAAAGCTAATGAATTCGTACGAGTCCTTTGAACATCGTACTGCAAGTTATGACATCTTACGACTCTTTACGACATTTTAGCACCTTGAAAAACACGTTAGTATAACGTAGGACGCCTTAAAACTCCAAACAACACCGTACGAAACCTTAAAACTCCATAATAAAGCTATCGAATTCGTACGAGTCCTTTGAACATCGTACTGCAAGTTATGACATCTTACGACTCTTTATGACATTTTAGCACCTTGAAAAACACGTTAGTATAACGTAGGACGCCTTAAAACTCCAAACAACACCATACAACACCGTACGAAACCTTAAAACTCCATAATAAAGCTAATGAATTCGTACGAGTCCTTTGAACATCGTACTGCAAGTTAGGACATCTTACGACTCTTTATGACATTTTAGCACCTTGAAAAACACGTTAGTATAACGTAGGACGCTTTAAAACTCCAAACAACACCTTACAACACCGTACGAAACCTTAAAACTCCATAATAAAGCTGATGAATTCGTACGAGTCCTTTGAACATCGTACTGCAAGTTAGGACATCTTACGACTCTTTATGACATTTTAGCACCTTGAAAAACACGTTAGTATAACATAGGACGCCTTAAAACTCCAAACAACACCTTACAACACCGTACGAAACCTTAAAACTCCATAGTAAAGCTAATGAATTCGTACGAGTCCTTTGAACATCGTACTGCAAGTTAGGACATCTTACGACTCTTTATGACAATTTAGCACCTTGAAAAACACGTTAGTATAACGTAGGACGCCTTAAAACTCCAAACAACACCTTACAACACCGTACGAAACCTTAAAACTCCATAATAAAGCTAATGAATTCGTACGAGTCCTTTGAACATCGTACTGCAAGTTAGGACATCTTAAGACTCTTTATGACATTTTAGCACCTTGAAAAACGCGTTAGTATAACGTAGGACGCCTTAAAACTCCAAACAACACCTTACAACACCGTACGAAACCTTAATACTCCATAATAAAGCTAATGAATTCGTACGAGTCCTTTGAACATCGTACTGCAAGTTATGACATCTTACGACTCTTTATGACATTTTAGCACCTTGAAAAACGCGTTAGTATAACGTAGGACGCCTTAAAACTCCAAACAACACCTTACAACACCGTACGAAACCTTAAAACTCCATAATAAAGCTAATGAATTCGTACGAGTCCTTTGAACATCGTACTGCAAGTTATGACATCTTACGACTCTTTACGACATTTTAGCACCTTGAAAAACACGTTAGTATAACGTAGGACGCCTTAAAACTCCAAACAACACCGTACGAAACCTTAAAACTCCATAATAAAGCTATCGAATTCGTACGAGTCCTTTGAACATCGTACTGCAAGTTATGACATCTTACGACTCTTTATGACATTTTAGCACCTTGAAAAACACGTTAGTATAACGTAGGACGCCTTAAAACTCCAAACAACACCATACAACACCGTACGAAACCTTAAAACTCCATAATAAAGCTAATGAATTCGTACGAGTCCTTTGAACATCGTACTGCAAGTTAGGACATCTTACGACTCTTTATGACATTTTAGCACCTTGAAAAACACGTTAGTATAACGTAGGACGCCTTAAAACTCCAAACAACACCTTACAACACCGTACGAAACCTTAAAACTCCATAATAAAGCTGATGAATTCGTACGAGTCCTTTGAACATCGTACTGCAAGTTAGGACATCTTACGACTCTTTATGACATTTTAGCACCTTGAAAAACACGTTAGTATAACATAGGACGCCTTAAAACTCCAAACAACACCTTACAACACCGTACGAAACCTTAAAACTCCATAGTAAAGCTAATGAATTCGTACGAGTCCTTTGAACATCGTACTGCAAGTTAGGACATCTTACGACTCTTTATGACAATTTAGCACCTTGAAAAACACGTTAGTATAACGTAGGACGCCTTAAAACTCCAAACAACACCTTACAACACCGTACGAAACCTTAAAACTCCATAATAAAGCTAATGAATTCGTACGAGTCCTTTGAACATCGTACTGCAAGTTAGGACATCTTAAGACTCTTTATGACATTTTAGCACCTTGAAAAACGCGTTAGTATAACGTAGGACGCCTTAAAACTCCAAACAACACCTTACAACACCGTACGAAACCTTAAAACTCCATAATAAAGCTAATGAATTCGTACGAGTCCTTTGAACATCGTACTGCAAGTTATGACATCTTACGACTTTTTACGACATTTTAGCACCTTGAAAAACACGTTAGTATAACGTAGGACGCCTTAAAACTCCAAACAACACCGTACGAAACCTTAAAACTCCATAATAAAGCTAATGAATTCGTACGAGTCCTTTGAACATCGTACTGCAAGTTAGGACATCTTACGACTCTTTATGACATTTTAGCACCTTGAAAAACACGTTAGTATAACGTAGGACGCCTTAAAACTCCAAACAATACCTTACAACACCGTACGAAACCTTAAAACTCCATAATAAAGCTAATGAATTCGTACGAGTCCTTTGAACATCGTACTGCAAGTTAGGACATCTTACGACTCTTTATGACATTTTAGCACCTTGAAAAACACGTTAGTATAACGTAGGACGCCTTAAAACTCCAAACAACACCTTACAACACCGTACGAAACCTTAATACTCCATAATAAAGCTAATGAATTCGTACGAGTCCTTTGAACATCGTACTGCAAGTTAGGACATCTTACGACTCTTTATGACATTTTAGCACCTTGAAAAACACGTTAGTATAACGTAGGACGCCTTAAAACTCCAAACAACACCATACAACACCGTACGAAACCTTAAAACTCCATAATAAAGCTAATGAATTCGTACGAGTCCTTTGAACATCGTACTGCAAGTTAGGACATCTTACGACTCTTTATGACATTTTAGCACCTTGAAAAACACGTTAGTATAACGTAGGACGCCTTAAAACTCCAAACAACACCTTACAACACCGTACGAAACCTTAAAACTCCATAATAAAGCTAATGAATTCGTACGAGTCCTTTGAACATCGTACTGCAAGTTATGACATCTTACGACTCTTTACGACATTTTAGCACCTTGAAAAACACGTTAGTATAACGTAGGACGCCTTAAAACTCCAAACAACACCGTACGAAACCTTAAAACTCCATAATAAAGCTATCGAATTCGTACGAGTCCTTTGAACATCGTACTGCAAGTTATGACATCTTACGACTCTTTATGACATTTTAGCACCTTGAAAAACACGTTAGTATAACGTAGGACGCCTTAAAACTCCAAACAACACCATACAACACCGTACGAAACCTTAAAACTCCATAATAAAGCTAATGAATTCGTACGAGTCCTTTGAACATCGTACTGCAAGTTAGGACATCTTACGACTCTTTATGACATTTTAGCACCTTGAAAAACACGTTAGTATAACGTAGGACGCCTTAAAACTCCAAACAACACCGTACGAAACCTTAAAACTCCATAATAAAGCTAATGAATTCGTACGAGTCCTTTGAACATCGTACTGCAAGTTAGGACATCTTACGACTCTTTATGACATTTTAGCACCTTGAAAAACACGTTAGTATAACGTAGGACGCCTTAAAACTCCAAACAATACCTTACAACACCGTACGAAACCTTAAAACTCCATAATAAAGCTAATGAATTCGTACGAGTCCTTTGAACATCGTACTGCAAGTTAGGACATCTTACGACTCTTTATGACATTTTAGCACCTTGAAAAACACGTTAGTATAACGTAGGACGCCTTAAAACTCCAAACAACACCTTACAACACCGTACGAAACCTTAATACTCCATAATAAAGCTAATGAATTCGTACGAGTCCTTTGAACATCGTACTGCAAGTTAGGACATCTTACGACTCTTTATGACATTTTAGCACCTTGAAAAACACGTTAGTATAACGTAGGACGCCTTAAAACTCCAAACAACACCATACAACACCGTACGAAACCTTAAAACTCCATAATAAAGCTAATGAATTCGTACGAGTCCTTTGAACATCGTACTGCAAGTTAGGACATCTTACGACTCTTTATGACATTTTAGCACCTTGAAAAACACGTTAGTATAACGTAGGACGCCTTAAAACTCCAAACAACACCTTACAACACCGTACGAAACCTTAAAACTCCATAATAAAGCTGATGAATTCGTACGAGTCCTTTGAACATCGTACTGCAAGTTAGGACATCTTACGACTCTTTATGACATTTTAGCACCTTGAAAAACACGTTAGTATAACATAGGACGCCTTAAAACTCCAAACAACACCTTACAACACCGTACGAAACCTTAAAACTCCATAGTAAAGCTAATGAATTCGTACGAGTCCTTTGAACATCGTACTGCAAGTTAGGACATCTTACGACTCTTTATGACAATTTAGCACCTTGAAAAACACGTTAGTATAACGTAGGACGCCTTAAAACTCCAAACAACACCTTACAACACCGTACGAAACCTTAAAACTCCATAATAAAGCTAATGAATTCGTACGAGTCCTTTGAACATCGTACTGCAAGTTAGGACATCTTAAGACTCTTTATGACATTTTAGCACCTTGAAAAACGCGTTAGTATAACGTAGGACGCCTTAAAACTCCAAACAACACCTTACAACACCGTACGAAACCTTAAAACTCCATAATAAAGCTAATGAATTCGTACGAGTCCTTTGAACATCGTACTGCAAGTTATGACATCTTACGACTTTTTACGACATTTTAGCACCTTGAAAAACACGTTAGTATAACGTAGGACGCCTTAAAACTCCAAACAACACCGTACGAAACCTTAAAACTCCATAATAAAGCTAATGAATTCGTACGAGTCCTTTGAACATCGTACTGCAAGTTAGGACATCTTACGACTCTTTATGACATTTTAGCACCTTGAAAAACACGTTAGTATAACGTAGGACGCCTTAAAACTCCAAACAATACCTTACAACACCGTACGAAACCTTAAAACTCCATAATAAAGCTAATGAATTCGTACGAGTCCTTTGAACATCGTACTGCAAGTTAGGACATCTTACGACTCTTTATGACATTTTAGCACCTTGAAAAACACGTTAGTATAACGTAGGACGCCTTAAAACTCCAAACAACACCTTACAACACCGTACGAAACCTTAATACTCCATAATAAAGCTAATGAATTCGTACGAGTCCTTTGAACATCGTACTGCAAGTTAGGACATCTTACGACTCTTTATGACATTTTAGCACCTTGAAAAACACGTTAGTATAACGTAGGACGCCTTAAAACTCCAAACAACACCATACAACACCGTACGAAACCTTAAAACTCCATAATAAAGCTAATGAATTCGTACGAGTCCTTTGAACATCGTACTGCAAGTTAGGACATCTTACGACCCTTTATGACATTTTAGCACCTTGAAAAACACGTTAGTATAACGTAGGACGCCTTAAAACTCCAAACAACACCATACAACACCGTACGAAACCTTAAAACTCCATAATAAAGCTAATGAATTCGTACGAGTCCTTTGAACATCGTACTGCAAGTTATGACATCTTACGACTCTTTACGACATTTTAGCACCTTGAAAAACACGTTAGTATAACGTAGGACGCCTTAAAACTCCAAACAACACCGTACGAAACCTTAAAACTCCATAATAAAGCTATCGAATTCGTACGAGTCCTTTGAACATCGTACTGCAAGTTATGACATCTTACGACTCTTTATGACATTTTAGCACCTTGAAAAACACGTTAGTATAACGTAGGACGCCTTAAAACTCCAAACAACACCATACAACACCGTACGAAACCTTAAAACTCCATAATAAAGCTAATGAATTCGTACGAGTCCTTTGAACATCGTACTGCAAGTTAGGACATCTTACGACTCTTTATGACATTTTAGCACCTTGAAAAACACGTTAGTATAACGTAGGACGCCTTAAAACTCCAAACAACACCGTACGAAACCTTAAAACTCCATAATAAAGCTAATGAATTCGTACGAGTCCTTTGAACATCGTACTGCAAGTTAGGACATCTTACGACTCTTTATGACATTTTAGCACCTTGAAAAACACGTTAGTATAACGTAGGACGCCTTAAAACTCCAAACAATACCTTACAACACCGTACGAAACCTTAAAACTCCATAATAAAGCTAATGAATTCGTACGAGTCCTTTGAACATCGTACTGCAAGTTAGGACATCTTACGACTCTTTATGACATTTTAGCACCTTGAAAAACACGTTAGTATAACGTAGGACGCCTTAAAACTCCAAACAACACCTTACAACACCGTACGAAACCTTAATACTCCATAATAAAGCTAATGAATTCGTACGAGTCCTTTGAACATCGTACTGCAAGTTAGGACATCTTACGACTCTTTATGACATTTTAGCACCTTGAAAAACACGTTAGTATAACGTAGGACGCCTTAAAACTCCAAACAACACCATACAACACCGTACGAAACCTTAAAACTCCATAATAAAGCTAATGAATTCGTACGAGTCCTTTGAACATCGTACTGCAAGTTAGGACATCTTACGACTCTTTATGACATTTTAGCACCTTGAAAAACACGTTAGTATAACGTAGGACGCCTTAAAACTCCAAACAACACCTTACAACACCGTACGAAACCTTAAAACTCCATAATAAAGCTGATGAATTCGTACGAGTCCTTTGAACATCGTACTGCAAGTTAGGACATCTTACGACTCTTTATGACATTTTAGCACCTTGAAAAACACGTTAGTATAACATAGGACGCCTTAAAACTCCAAACAACACCTTACAACACCGTACGAAACCTTAAAACTCCATAGTAAAGCTAATGAATTCGTACGAGTCCTTTGAACATCGTACTGCAAGTTAGGACATCTTACGACTCTTTATGACAATTTAGCACCTTGAAAAACACGTTAGTATAACGTAGGACGCCTTAAAACTCCAAACAACACCTTACAACACCGTACGAAACCTTAAAACTCCATAATAAAGCTAATGAATTCGTACGAGTCCTTTGAACATCGTACTGCAAGTTAGGACATCTTAAGACTCTTTATGACATTTTAGCACCTTGAAAAACGCGTTAGTATAACGTAGGACGCCTTAAAACTCCAAACAACACCTTACAACACCGTACGAAACCTTAAAACTCCATAATAAAGCTAATGAATTCGTACGAGTCCTTTGAACATCGTACTGCAAGTTATGACATCTTACGACTTTTTACGACATTTTAGCACCTTGAAAAACACGTTAGTATAACGTAGGACGCCTTAAAACTCCAAACAACACCGTACGAAACCTTAAAACTCCATAATAAAGCTAATGAATTCGTACGAGTCCTTTGAACATCGTACTGCAAGTTAGGACATCTTACGACTCTTTATGACATTTTAGCACCTTGAAAAACACGTTAGTATAACGTAGGACGCCTTAAAACTCCAAACAATACCTTACAACACCGTACGAAACCTTAAAACTCCATAATAAAGCTAATGAATTCGTACGAGTCCTTTGAACATCGTACTGCAAGTTAGGACATCTTACGACTCTTTATGACATTTTAGCACCTTGAAAAACACGTTAGTATAACGTAGGACGCCTTAAAACTCCAAACAACACCTTACAACACCGTACGAAACCTTAATACTCCATAATAAAGCTAATGAATTCGTACGAGTCCTTTGAACATCGTACTGCAAGTTAGGACATCTTACGACTCTTTATGACATTTTAGCACCTTGAAAAACACGTTAGTATAACGTAGGACGCCTTAAAACTCCAAACAACACCATACAACACCGTACGAAACCTTAAAACTCCATAATAAAGCTAATGAATTCGTACGAGTCCTTTGAACATCGTACTGCAAGTTAGGACATCTTACGACCCTTTATGACATTTTAGCACCTTGAAAAACACGTTAGTATAACGAAGGACGCCTTAAAACTCCAAACAACACCTTACAACACCGTACGAAACCTTAAAACTCCATAGTAAAGCTAATGAATTCGTACGAGTCCTTTGAACATCGTACTGCAAGTTATGACATCTTACGACTCTTTATGACATTTTAGCACCTTGAAAAACACGTTAGTATAACGTAGGACGCCTTAAAACTCCAAACAACACCATACAACACCGTACGAAACCTTAAAACTCCATAATAAAGCTAATGAATTCGTACGAGTCCTTTGAACATCGTACTGCAAGTTAGGACATCTTACGACTCTTTATGACATTTTAGCACCTTGAAAAACACGTTAGTATAACGTAGGACGCCTTAAAACTCCAAACAACACCATACAACACCGTACGAAACCTTAAAACTCCATAATAAAGCTAATGAATTCGTACGAGTCCTTTGAACATCGTACTGCAAGTTAGGACATCTTACGACCCTTTATGACATTTTAGCACCTTGAAAAACACGTTAGTATAACGAAGGACGCCTTAAAACTCCAAACAACACCTTACAACACCGTACGAAACCTTAAAACTCCATAGTAAAGCTAATGAATTCGTACGAGTCCTTTGAACATCGTACTGCAAGTTATGACATCTTACGACTCTTTATGACATTTTAGCACCTTGAAAAACACGTTAGTATAACGTAGGACGCCTTAAAACTCCAAACAACACCATACAACACCGTACGAAACCTTAAAACTCCATAATAAAGCTAATGAATTCGTACGAGTCCTTTGAACATCGTACTGCAAGTTAGGACATCTTACGACTCTTTATGACATTTTAGCACCTTGAAAAACACGTTAGTATAACGTAGGACGCCTTAAAACTCCAAACAACACCTTACAACACCGTACGAAACCTTAAAACTCCATAATAAAGCTGATGAATTCGTACGAGTCCTTTGAACATCGTACTGCAAGTTAGGACATCTTACGACTCTTTATGACATTTTAGCACCTTGAAAAACACGTTAGTATAACATAGGACGCCTTAAAACTCCAAACAACACCTTACAACACCGTACGAAACCTTAAAACTCCATAATAAAGCTAATGAATTCGTACGAGTCCTTTGAACATCGTACTGCAAGTTAGGACATCTTACGACTCTTTATGACATTTTAGCACCTTGAAAAACACGTTAGTATAACGTAGGACGCCTTAAAACTCCAAACAACACCTTACAACACCGTACGAAACCTTAAAACTCCATAATAAAGCTGATGAATTCGTACGAGTCCTTTGAACATCGTACTGCAAGTTAGGACATCTTACGACTCTTTATGACATTTTAGCACCTTGAAAAACACGTTAGTATAACATAGGACGCCTTAAAACTCCAAACAACACCTTACAACACCGTACGAAACCTTAATACTCCATAATAAAGCTGATGAATTCGTACGAGTCCTTTGAACATCGTACTGCAAGTTATGACATCTTACGACTCTTTATGACATTTTAGCACCCTTAAAAACACGTTAGTATAACGTAGGACGCCTTAAAACTCCAAACAACACCATACAACACCGTACGAAACCTTAAAACTCCATAATAAAGCTAATGAATTCGTACGAGTCCTTTGAACATCGTACTGCAAGTTAGGACATCTTACGACTCTTTATGACATTTTAGCACCTTGAAAAACACGTTAGTATAACGTAGGACGCCTTAAAACTCCAAACAACACCTTACAACACCGTACGAAACCTTAAAACTCCATAATAAAGCTGATGAATTCGTACGAGTCCTTTGAACATCGTACTGCAAGTTAGGACATCTTACGACTCTTTATGACATTTTAGCACCTTGAAAAACACGTTAGTATAACATAGGACGCCTTAAAACTCCAAACAACACCTTACAACACCGTACGAAACCTTAAAACTCCATAGTAAAGCTAATGAATTCGTACGAGTCCTTTGAACATCGTACTGCAAGTTAGGACATCTTACGACTCTTTATGACAATTTAGCACCTTGAAAAACACGTTAGTATAACGTAGGACGCCTTAAAACTCCAAACAACACCTTACAACACCGTACGAAACCTTAAAACTCCATAATAAAGCTAATGAATTCGTACGAGTCCTTTGAACATCGTACTGCAAGTTAGGACATCTTAAGACTCTTTATGACATTTTAGCACCTTGAAAAACGCGTTAGTATAACGTAGGACGCCTTAAAACTCCAAACAACACCTTACAACACCGTACGAAACCTTAAAACTCCATAATAAAGCTAATGAATTCGTACGAGTCCTTTGAACATCGTACTGCAAGTTATGACATCTTACGACTCTTTACGACATTTTAGCACCTTGAAAAACACGTTAGTATAACGTAGGACGCCTTAAAACTCCAAACAACACCGTACGAAACCTTAAAACTCCATAATAAAGCTAATGAATTCGTACGAGTCCTTTGAACATCGTACTGCAAGTTAGGACATCTTACGACTCTTTATGACATTTTAGCACCTTGAAAAACACGTTAGTATAACGTAGGACGCCTTAAAACTCCAAACAATACCTTACAACACCGTACGAAACCTTAAAACTCCATAATAAAGCTAATGAATTCGTACGAGTCCTTTGAACATCGTACTGCAAGTTAGGACATCTTACGACTCTTTATGACATTTTAGCACCTTGAAAAACACGTTAGTATAACGTAGGACGCCTTAAAACTCCAAACAACACCTTACAACACCGTACGAAACCTTAATACTCCATAATAAAGCTAATGAATTCGTACGAGTCCTTTGAACATCGTACTGCAAGTTAGGACATCTTACGACTCTTTATGACATTTTAGCACCTTGAAAAACACGTTAGTATAACGTAGGACGCCTTAAAACTCCAAACAACACCATACAACACCGTACGAAACCTTAAAACTCCATAATAAAGCTAATGAATTCGTACGAGTCCTTTGAACATCGTACTGCAAGTTAGGACATCTTACGACCCTTTATGACATTTTAGCACCTTGAAAAACACGTTAGTATAACGAAGGACGCCTTAAAACTCCAAACAACACCTTACAACACCGTACGAAACCTTAAAACTCCATAGTAAAGCTAATGAATTCGTACGAGTCCTTTGAACATCGTACTGCAAGTTATGACATCTTACGACTCTTTATGACATTTTAGCACCTTGAAAAACACGTTAGTATAACGTAGGACGCCTTAAAACTCCAAACAACACCATACAACACCGTACGAAACCTTAAAACTCCATAATAAAGCTAATGAATTCGTACGAGTCCTTTGAACATCGTACTGCAAGTTAGGACATCTTACGACTCTTTATGACATTTTAGCACCTTGAAAAACACGTTAGTATAACGTAGGACGCCTTAAAACTCCAAACAACACCATACAACACAGTACGAAACCTTAAAACTCCATAATAAAGCTAATGAATTCGTACGAGTCCTTTGAACATCGTACTGCAAGTTAGGACATCTTACGACCCTTTATGACATTTTAGCACCTTGAAAAACACGTTAGTATAACGAAGGACGCCTTAAAACTCCAAACAACACCTTACAACACCGTACGAAACCTTAAAACTCCATAGTAAAGCTAATGAATTCGTACGAGTCCTTTGAACATCGTACTGCAAGTTATGACATCTTACGACTCTTTATGACATTTTAGCACCTTGAAAAACACGTTAGTATAACGTAGGACGCCTTAAAACTCCAAACAACACCATACAACACCGTACGAAACCTTAAAACTCCATAATAAAGCTAATGAATTCGTACGAGTCCTTTGAACATCGTACTGCAAGTTAGGACATCTTACGACTCTTTATGACATTTTAGCACCTTGAAAAACACGTTAGTATAACGTAGGACGCCTTAAAACTCCAAACAACACCTTACAACACCGTACGAAACCTTAAAACTCCATAATAAAGCTGATGAATTCGTACGAGTCCTTTGAACATCGTACTGCAAGTTAGGACATCTTACGACTCTTTATGACATTTTAGCACCTTGAAAAACACGTTAGTATAACATAGGACGCCTTAAAACTCCAAACAACACCTTACAACACCGTACGAAACCTTAAAACTCCATAATAAAGCTAATGAATTCGTACGAGTCCTTTGAACATCGTACTGCAAGTTAGGACATCTTACGACTCTTTATGACATTTTAGCACCTTGAAAAACACGTTAGTATAACGTAGGACGCCTTAAAACTCCAAACAACACCTTACAACACCGTACGAAACCTTAAAACTCCATAATAAAGCTGATGAATTCGTACGAGTCCTTTGAACATCGTACTGCAAGTTAGGACATCTTACGACTCTTTATGACATTTTAGCACCTTGAAAAACACGTTAGTATAACATAGGACGCCTTAAAACTCCAAACAACACCTTACAACACCGTACGAAACCTTAATACTCCATAATAAAGCTGATGAATTCGTACGAGTCCTTTGAACATCGTACTGCAAGTTATGACATCTTACGACTCTTTATGACATTTTAGCACCCTTAAAAACACGTTAGTATAACGTAGGACGCCTTAAAACTCCAAACAACACCATACAACACCGTACGAAACCTTAAAACTCCATAATAAAGCTAATGAATTCGTACGAGTCCTTTGAACATCGTACTGCAAGTTAGGACATCTTACGACTCTTTATGACATTTTAGCACCTTGAAAAACACGTTAGTATAACGTAGGACGCCTTAAAACTCCAAACAACACCTTACAACACCGTACGAAACCTTAAAACTCCATAATAAAGCTGATGAATTCGTACGAGTCCTTTGAACATCGTACTGCAAGTTAGGACATCTTACGACTCTTTATGACATTTTAGCACCTTGAAAAACACGTTAGTATAACATAGGACGCCTTAAAACTCCAAACAACACCTTACAACACCGTACGAAACCTTAAAACTCCATAGTAAAGCTAATGAATTCGTACGAGTCCTTTGAACATCGTACTGCAAGTTAGGACATCTTACGACTCTTTATGACAATTTAGCACCTTGAAAAACACGTTAGTATAACGTAGGACGCCTTAAAACTCCAAACAACACCTTACAACACCGTACGAAACCTTAAAACTCCATAATAAAGCTAATGAATTCGTACGAGTCCTTTGAACATCGTACTGCAAGTTAGGACATCTTAAGACTCTTTATGACATTTTAGCACCTTGAAAAACGCGTTAGTATAACGTAGGACGCCTTAAAACTCCAAACAACACCTTACAACACCGTACGAAACCTTAAAACTCCATAATAAAGCTAATGAATTCGTACGAGTCCTTTGAACATCGTACTGCAAGTTATGACATCTTACGACTCTTTACGACATTTTAGCACCTTGAAAAACACGTTAGTATAACGTAGGACGCCTTAAAACTCCAAACAACACCGTACGAAACCTTAAAACTCCATAATAAAGCTAATGAATTCGTACGAGTCCTTTGAACATCGTACTGCAAGTTAGGACATCTTACGACTCTTTATGACATTTTAGCACCTTGAAAAACACGTTAGTATAACGTAGGACGCCTTAAAACTCCAAACAATACCTTACAACACCGTACGAAACCTTAAAACTCCATAATAAAGCTAATGAATTCGTACGAGTCCTTTGAACATCGTACTGCAAGTTAGGACATCTTACGACTCTTTATGACATTTTAGCACCTTGAAAAACACGTTAGTATAACGTAGGACGCCTTAAAACTCCAAACAACACCTTACAACACCGTACGAAACCTTAATACTCCATAATAAAGCTAATGAATTCGTACGAGTCCTTTGAACATCGTACTGCAAGTTAGGACATCTTACGACTCTTTATGACATTTTAGCACCTTGAAAAACACGTTAGTATAACGTAGGACGCCTTAAAACTCCAAACAACACCATACAACACCGTACGAAACCTTAAAACTCCATAATAAAGCTAATGAATTCGTACGAGTCCTTTGAACATCGTACTGCAAGTTAGGACATCTTACGACCCTTTATGACATTTTAGCACCTTGAAAAACACGTTAGTATAACGAAGGACGCCTTAAAACTCCAAACAACACCTTACAACACCGTACGAAACCTTAAAACTCCATAGTAAAGCTAATGAATTCGTACGAGTCCTTTGAACATCGTACTGCAAGTTATGACATCTTACGACTCTTTATGACATTTTAGCACCTTGAAAAACACGTTAGTATAACGTAGGACGCCTTAAAACTCCAAACAACACCATACAACACCGTACGAAACCTTAAAACTCCATAATAAAGCTAATGAATTCGTACGAGTCCTTTGAACATCGTACTGCAAGTTAGGACATCTTACGACTCTTTATGACATTTTAGCACCTTGAAAAACACGTTAGTATAACGTAGGACGCCTTAAAACTCCAAACAACACCGTACGAAACCTTAAAACTCCATAATAAAGCTAATGAATTCGTACGAGTCCTTTGAACATCGTACTGCAAGTTAGGACATCTTACGACTCTTTATGACATTTTAGCACCTTGAAAAACACGTTAGTATAACGTAGGACGCCTTAAAACTCCAAACAATACCTTACAACACCGTACGAAACCTTAAAACTCCATAATAAAGCTAATGAATTCGTACGAGTCCTTTGAACATCGTACTGCAAGTTAGGACATCTTACGACTCTTTATGACATTTTAGCACCTTGAAAAACACGTTAGTATAACGTAGGACGCCTTAAAACTCCAAACAACACCTTACAACACCGTACGAAACCTTAATACTCCATAATAAAGCTAATGAATTCGTACGAGTCCTTTGAACATCGTACTGCAAGTTAGGACATCTTACGACTCTTTATGACATTTTAGCACCTTGAAAAACACGTTAGTATAACGTAGGACGCCTTAAAACTCCAAACAACACCATACAACACCGTACGAAACCTTAAAACTCCATAATAAAGCTAATGAATTCGTACGAGTCCTTTGAACATCGTACTGCAAGTTAGGACATCTTACGACCCTTTATGACATTTTAGCACCTTGAAAAACACGTTAGTATAACGAAGGACGCCTTAAAACTCCAAACAACACCTTACAACACCGTACGAAACCTTAAAACTCCATAGTAAAGCTAATGAATTCGTACGAGTCCTTTGAACATCGTACTGCAAGTTATGACATCTTACGACTCTTTATGACATTTTAGCACCTTGAAAAACACGTTAGTATAACGTAGGACGCCTTAAAACTCCAAACAACACCATACAACACCGTACGAAACCTTAAAACTCCATAATAAAGCTAATGAATTCGTACGAGTCCTTTGAACATCGTACTGCAAGTTAGGACATCTTACGACTCTTTATGACATTTTAGCACCTTGAAAAACACGTTAGTATAACGTAGGACGCCTTAAAACTCCAAACAACACCTTACAACACCGTACGAAACCTTAAAACTCCATAATAAAGCTGATGAATTCGTACGAGTCCTTTGAACATCGTACTGCAAGTTAGGACATCTTACGACTCTTTATGACATTTTAGCACCTTGAAAAACACGTTAGTATAACATAGGACGCCTTAAAACTCCAAACAACACCTTACAACACCGTACGAAACCTTAATACTCCATAATAAAGCTGATGAATTCGTACGAGTCCTTTGAACATCGTACTGCAAGTTATGACATCTTACGACTCTTTATGACATTTTAGCACCTTGAAAAACACGTTAGTATAACGTAGGACGCCTTAAAACTCCAAACAACACCATACAACACCGTACGAAACCTTAAAACTCCATAATAAAGCTAATGAATTCGTACGAGTCCTTTGAACATCGTACTGCAAGTTAGGACATCTTACGACTCTTTATGACATTTTAGCACCTTGAAAAACACGTTAGTATAACGTAGGACGCCTTAAAACTCCAAACAACACCTTACAACACCGTACGAAACCTTAAAACTCCATAATAAAGCTGATGAATTCGTACGAGTCCTTTGAACATCGTACTGCAAGTTAGGACATCTTACGACTCTTTATGACATTTTAGCACCTTGAAAAACACGTTAGTATAACATAGGACGCCTTAAAACTCCAAACAACACCTTACAACACCGTACGAAACCTTAAAACTCCATAGTAAAGCTAATGAATTCGTACGAGTCCTTTGAACATCGTACTGCAAGTTAGGACATCTTACGACTCTTTATGACAATTTAGCACCTTGAAAAACACGTTAGTATAACGTAGGACGCCTTAAAACTCCAAACAACACCTTACAACACCGTACGAAACCTTAAAACTCCATAATAAAGCTAATGAATTCGTACGAGTCCTTTGAACATCGTACTGCAAGTTAGGACATCTTAAGACTCTTTATGACATTTTAGCACCTTGAAAAACGCGTTAGTATAACGTAGGACGCCTTAAAACTCCAAACAACACCTTACAACACCGTACGAAACCTTAAAACTCCATAATAAAGCTAATGAATTCGTACGAGTCCTTTGAACATCGTACTGCAAGTTATGACATCTTACGACTCTTTACGACATTTTAGCACCTTGAAAAACACGTTAGTATAACGTAGGACGCCTTAAAACTCCAAACAACACCGTACGAAACCTTAAAACTCCATAATAAAGCTAATGAATTCGTACGAGTTCTTTGAACATCGTAGTGCAAGTTAGGACATCTTACGACTCTTTATGACATTTTAGCACCTTGAAAAACACGTTAGTATAACGTAGGACGCCTTAAAACTCCAAACAATACCTTACAACACCGTACGAAACCTTAAAACTCCATAATAAAGCTAATGAATTCGTACGAGTCCTTTGAACATCATACTGCAAGTTAGGACATCTTACGACTCTTTATGACATTTTAGCACCTTGAAAAACACGTTAGTATAACGTAGGACGCCTTAAAACTCCAAACAACACCTTACAACACCGTACGAAACCTTAATACTCCATAATAAAGCTAATGAATTCGTACGAGTCCTTTGAACATCGTACTGCAAGTTAGGACATCTTACGACTCTTTATGACATTTTAGCACCTTGAAAAACACGTTAGTATAACGTAGGACGCCTTAAAACTCCAAACAACACCATACAACACCGTACGAAACCTTAAAACTCCATAATAAAGCTAATGAATTCGTACGAGTCCTTTGAACATCGTACTGCAAGTTAGGACATCTTACGACCCTTTATGACATTTTAGCACCTTGAAAAACACGTTAGTATAACGAAGGACGCCTTAAAACTCCAAACAACACCTTACAACACCGTACGAAACCTTAAAACTCCATAGTAAAGCTAATGAATTCGTACGAGTCCTTTGAACATCGTACTGCAAGTTATGACATCTTACGACTCTTTATGACATTTTAGCACCTTGAAAAACACGTTAGTATAACGTAGGACGCCTTAAAACTCCAAACAACACCATACAACACCGTACGAAACCTTAAAACTCCATAATAAAGCTAATGAATTCGTACGAGTCCTTTGAACATCGTACTGCAAGTTAGGACATCTTACGACTCTTTATGACATTTTAGCACCTTGAAAAACACGTTAGTATAACGTAGGACGCCTTAAAACTCCAAACAACACCTTACAACACCGTACGAAACCTTAAAACTCCATAATAAAGCTGATGAATTCGTACGAGTCCTTTGAACATCGTACTGCAAGTTAGGACATCTTACGACTCTTTATGACATTTTAGCACCTTGAAAAACACGTTAGTATAACATAGGACGCCTTAAAACTCCAAACAACACCTTACAACACCGTACGAAACCTTAATACTCCATAATAAAGCTAATAAATTCGTACGAGTCCTTTGAACATCGTACTGCAAGTTAGGACATCTTACGACTCTTTATGACATTTTAGCACCTTGAAAAACACGTTAGTATAACGTAGGACGCCTTAAAACTCCAAACAACAACATACAACACCGTACGAAACCTTAAAACTCCATAATAAAGCTAATGAATTCGTACGAGTCCTTTGAACATCGTACTGCAAGTTAGGACATCTTACGACTCTTTATGACTTTTAGCACCTTGAAAAACACGTTAGTATAACGTAGGACGCCTTAAAACTCCAAACAACACCATACAACACCGTACGAAACCTTAAAACTCCATAATAAAGCTAATGAATTCGTACGAGTCCTTTGAACATCGTACTGCAAGTTAGGACATCTTACGACTCTTTATGACATTTTAGCACCTTGAAAAACACGTTAGTATAACGTAGGACGCCTTAAAACTCCAAACAACACCTTACAACACCGTACGAAACCTTAAAACTCCATAATAAAGCTGATGAATTCGTACGAGTCCTTTGAACATCGTACTGCAAGTTAGGACATCTTACGACTCTTTATGACATTTTAGCACCTTGAAAAACACGTTAGTATAACATAGGACGCCTTAAAACTCCAAACAACACCTTACAACACCGTACGAAACCTTAAAACTCCATAGTAAAGCTAATGAATTCGTACGAGTCCTTTGAACATCGTACTGCAAGTTAGGACATCTTACGACTCTTTATGACAATTTAGCACCTTGAAAAACACGTTAGTATAACGTAGGACGCCTTAAAACTCCAAACAACACCTTACAACACCGTACGAAACCTTAAAACTCCATAATAAAGCTAATGAATTCGTACGAGTCCTTTGAACATCGTACTGCAAGTTAGGACATCTTAAGACTCTTTATGACATTTTAGCACCTTGAAAAACGCGTTAGTATAACGTAGGACGCCTTAAAACTCCAAACAACACCTTACAACACCGTACGAAACCTTAAAACTCCATAATAAAGCTAATGAATTCGTACGAGTCCTTTGAACATCGTACTGCAAGTTATGACATCTTACGACTCTTTACGACATTTTAGCACCTTGAAAAACACGTTAGTATAACGTAGGACGCCTTAAAACTCCAAACAACACCATACAACACCGTACGAAACCTTAAAACTCCATAATAAAGCTAATGAATTCGTACGAGTCCTTTGAACATCGTACTGCAAGTTAGGACATCTTACGACTCTTTATGACATTTTAGCACCTTGAAAAACACGTTAGTATAACGTAGGACGCCTTAAAACTCCAAACAACACCTTACAACACCGTACGAAACCTTAATACTCCATAATAAAGCTGATGAATTCGTACGAGTCCTTTGAACATCGTACTGCAAGTTATGACATCTTACGACTCTTTATGACATTTTAGCACCTTGAAAAACACGTTAGTATAACGTAGGACGCCTTAAAACTCCAAACAACACCATACAACACCGTACGAAACCTTAAAACTCCATAATAAAGCTAATGAATTCGTACGAGTCCTTTGAACATCGTACTGCAAGTTAGGACATCTTACGACTCTTTATGACATTTTAGCACCTTGAAAAACACGTTAGTATAACGTAGGACGCCTTAAAACTCCAAACAACACCTTACAACACCGTACGAAACCTTAAAACTCCATAATAAAGCTGATGAATTCGTACGAGTCCTTTGAACATCGTACTGCAAGTTAGGACATCTTACGACTCTTTATGACATTTTAGCACCTTGAAAAACACGTTAGTATAACATAGGACGCCTTAAAACTCCAAACAACACCTTACAACACCGTACGAAACCTTAAAACTCCATAGTAAAGCTAATGAATTCGTACGAGTCCTTTGAACATCGTACTGCAAGTTATGACATCTTACGACTCTTTACGACATTTTAGCACCTTGAAAAACACGTTAGTATAACGTAGGACGCCTTAAAACTCCAAACAACACCGTACAACACCGTACGAAACCTTAAAACTCCATAATAAAGCTAATGAATTCGTACGAGTCCTTTGAACATCGTACTGCAAGTTATGACATCTTACGACTCTTTATGACATTTTAGCACCTTGAAAAACACGTTAGTATAACGTAGGACGCCTTAAAACTCCAAACAACACCATACAACACCGTACGAAACCTTAAAACTCCATAATAAAGCTAATGAATTCGTACGAGTCCTTTGAACATCGTACTGCAAGTTATGACATCTTACGACTCTTTATGACATTTTAGCACCTTGAAAAACACGTTAGTATAACGTAGGACGCCTTAAAACTCCAAACAACACCATACAACACCGTACGAAACCTTAAAACTCCATAATAAAGCTAATGAATTCGTACGAGTCCTTTGAACATCGTACTGCAAGTTATGACATCTTACGACTCTTTATGACATTTTAGCACCTTGAAAAACACGTTAGTATAACATAGGACGCCTTAAAACTCCAAACAACACCATACAACACCGTACGAAACCTTAAAACTCCATACTAAGCTAATGAATTCGTACGAGTCCTTTGAACATCGTACTGCAAGTTAGGACATCTTACGACTCTTTATGACATTTTAGCACCTTGAAAAACACGTTAGTATAACGTAGGACGCCTTAAAACTCCAAACAACACCTTACAACACCGTACGAAACCTTAAAACTCCATAATAAAGCTGATGAATTCGTACGAGTCCTTTGAACATCGTACTGCAAGTTAGGACATCTTACGACTCTTTATGACATTTTAGCACCTTGAAAAACACGTTAGTATAACATAGGACGCCTTAAAACTCCAAACAACACCTTACAACACCGTACGAAACCTTAAAACTCCATAGTAAAGCTAATGAATTCGTACGAGTCCTTTGAACATCGTACTGCAAGTTAGGACATCTTACGACTCTTTATGACAATTTAGCACCTTGAAAAACACGTTAGTATAACGTAGGACGCCTTAAAACTCCAAACAACACCTTACAACACCGTACGAAACCTTAAAACTCCATAATAAAGCTAATGAATTCGTACGAGTCCTTTGAACATCGTACTGCAAGTTATGACATCTTACGACTCTTTATGACATTTTAGCACCTTGAAAAACACGTTAGTATAACGTAGGACGCCTTAAAACTCCAAACAACACCATACAACACCGTACGAAACCTTAAAACTCCATAATAAAGCTAATGAATTCGTACGAGTCCTTTGAACATCGTACTGCAAGTTATGACATCTTACGACTCTTTATGACATTTTAGCACCTTGAAAAACACGTTAGTATAACATAGGACGCCTTAAAACTCCAAACAACACCTTACAACACCGTACGAAACCTTAAAACTCCATAGTAAAGCTAATGAATTCGTACGAGTCCTTTGAACATCGTACTGCAAGTTAGGACATCTTACGACTCTTTATGACAATTTAGCACCTTGAAAAACACGTTAGTATAACGTAGGACGCCTTAAAACTCCAAACAACACCTTACAACACCGTACGAAACCTTAAAACTCCATAATAAAGCTAATGAATTCGTACGAGTCCTTTGAACATCGTACTGCAAGTTATGACATCTTACGACTCTTTATGACATTTTAGCACCTTGAAAAACACGTTAGTATAACGTAGGACGCCTTAAAACTCCAAACAACACCATACAACACCGTACGAAACCTTAAAACTCCATAATAAAGCTAATGAATTCGTACGAGTCCTTTGAACATCGTACTGCAAGTTATGACATCTTACGACTCTTTATGACATTTTAGCACCTTGAAAAACACGTTAGTATAACATAGGACGCCTTAAAACTCCAAACAACACCTTACAACACCGTACGAAACCTTAAAACTCCATAGTAAAGCTAATGAATTCGTACGAGTCCTTTGAACATCGTACTGCAAGTTAGGACATCTTACGACTCTTTATGACAATTTAGCACCTTGAAAAACACGTTAGTATAACGTAGGACGCCTTAAAACTCCAAACAACACCTTACAACACCGTACGAAACCTTAAAACTCCATAATAAAGCTAATGAATTCGTACGAGTCCTTTGAACATCGTACTGCAAGTTAGGACATCTTACGACTCTTTATGACATTTTAGCAGCTTGAAAAACACGTTAGTATAACGTAGGACGCCTTAAAACTCCAAACAACACCTTACAACACCGTACGAAACCTTAAAACTCCATAATAAAGCTGATGAATTCGTACGAGTCCTTTGAACATCGTACTGCAAGTTAGGACATCTTACGACTCTTTATGACAATTTAGCACCTTGAAAAACACGTTAGTATAACGTAGGACGCCTTAAAACTCCAAACAACACCATACAACACCGTACGAAACCTTAAAACTCCATAATAAAGCTAATGAATTCGTACGAGTCCTTTGAACATCGTACTGCAAGTTAGGACATCTTACGACTCTTTATGACATTTTAGCAGCTTGAAAAACACGTTAGTATAACGTAGGACGCCTTAAAACTCCAAACAACACCTTACAACACCGTACGAAACCTTAAAACTCCATAATAAAGCTGATGAATTCGTACGAGTCCTTTGAACATCGTACTGCAAGTTAGGACATCTTACGACTCTTTATGACATTTTAGCACCTTGAAAAACACGTTAGTATAACATAGGACGCCTTAAAACTCCAAACAACACCATACAACACCGTACGAAACCTTAAAACTCCATAATAAAGCTAATGAATTCGTACGAGTCCTTTGAACATCGTACTGCAAGTTATGACATCTTACGACTCTTTATGACATTTTAGCACCTTGAAAAACACGTTAGTATAACATAGGACGCCTTAAAACTCCAAACAACACCTTACAACACCGTACGAAACCTTAAAACTCCATAGTAAAGCTAATGAATTCGTACGAGTCCTTTGAACATCGTACTGCAAGTTAGGACATCTTACGACTCTTTATGACAATTTAGCACCTTGAAAAACACGTTAGTATAACGTAGGACGCCTTAAAACTCCAAACAACACCATACAACACCGTACGAAACCTTAAAACTCCATAATAAAGCTAATGAATTCGTACGAGTCCTTTGAACATCGTACTGCAAGTTAGGACATCTTACGACTCTTTATGACATTTTAGCACCTTGAAAAACACGTTAGTATAACGTAGGACGCCTTAAAACTCCAAACAACACCTTACAACACCGTACGAAACCTTAAAACTCCATAATAAAGCTGATGAATTCGTACGAGTCCTTTGAACATCGTACTGCAAGTTAGGACATCTTACGACTCTTTATGACATTTTAGCACCTTGAAAAACACGTTAGTATAACATAGGACGCCTTAAAACTCCAAACAACACCTTACAACACCGTACGAAACCTTAAAACTCCATAGTAAAGCTAATGAATTCGTACGAGTCCTTTGAACATCGTACTGCAAGTTAGGACATCTTACGACTCTTTATGACAATTTAGCACCTTGAAAAACACGTTAGTATAACGTAGGACGCCTTAAAACTCCAAACAACACCATACAACACCGTACGAAACCTTAAAACTCCATAATAAAGCTAATGAATTCGTACGAGTCCTTTGAACATCGTACTGCAAGTTAGGACATCTTACGACTCTTTATGACATTTTAGCACCTTGAAAAACACGTTAGTATAACGTAGGACGCCTTAAAACTCCAAACAACACCTTACAACACCGTACGAAACCTTAAAACTCCATAATAAAGCTGATGAATTCGTACGAGTCCTTTGAACATCGTACTGCAAGTTAGGACATCTTACGACTCTTTATGACATTTTAGCACCTTGAAAAACACGTTAGTATAACATAGGACGCCTTAAAACTCCAAACAACACCTTACAACACCGTACGAAACCTTAAAACTCCATAGTAAAGCTAATGAATTCGTACGAGTCCTTTGAACATCGTACTGCAAGTTAGGACATCTTACGACTCTTTATGACAATTTAGCACCTTGAAAAACACGTTAGTATAACGTAGGACGCCTTAAAACTCCAAACAACACCTTACAACACCGTACGAAACCTTAAAACTCCATAATAAAGCTAATGAATTCGTACGAGTACTTTGAACATCGTACTGCAAGTTATGACATCTTACGACTCTTTATGACATTTTAGCACCTTGAAAAACACGTTAGTATAACGTAGGACGCCTTAAAACTCCAAACAACACCATACAACACCGTACGAAACCTTAAAACTCCATAATAAAGCTAATGAATTCGTACGAGTCCTTTGAACATCGTACTGCAAGTTAGGACATCTTACGACTCTTTATGACATTTTAGCACCTTGAAAAACACGTTAGTATAACGTAGGACGCCTTAAAACTCCAAACAACACCTTACAACACCGTACGAAACCTTAAAACTCCATAATAAAGCTGATGAATTCGTACGAGTCCTTTGAACATCGTACTGCAAGTTAGGACATCTTACGACTCTTTATGACATTTTAGCACCTTGAAAAACACGTTAGTATAACATAGGACGCCTTAAAACTCCAAACAACACCTTACAACACCGTACGAAACCTTAAAACTCCATAGTAAAGCTAATGAATTCGTACGAGTCCTTTGAACATCGTACTGCAAGTTAGGACATCTTACGACTCTTTATGACAATTTAGCACCTTGAAAAACACGTTAGTATAACGTAGGACGCCTTAAAACTCCAAACAACACCATACAACACCGTACGAAACCTTAAAACTCCATAATAAAGCTAATGAATTCGTACGAGTCCTTTGAACATCGTACTGCAAGTTATGACATCTTACGACTCTTTATGACATTTTAGCACCTTGAAAAACACGTTAGTATAACGTAGGACGCCTTAAAACTCCAAACAACACCATACAACACCGTACGAAACCTTAAAACTCCATAATAAAGCTAATGAATTCGTACGAGTCCTTTGAACATCGTACTGCAAGTTAGGACATCTTACGACTCTTTATGACATTTTAGCACCTTGAAAAACACGTTAGTATAACGTAGGACGCCTTAAAACTCCAAACAACACCTTACAACACCGTACGAAACCTTAAAACTCCATAATAAAGCTGATGAATTCGTACGAGTCCTTTGAACATCGTACTGCAAGTTAGGACATCTTACGACTCTTTATGACATTTTAGCACCTTGAAAAACACGTTAGTATAACATAGGACGCCTTAAAACTCCAAACAACACCTTACAACACCGTACGAAACCTTAAAACTCCATAGTAAAGCTAATGAATTCGTACGAGTCCTTTGAACATCGTACTGCAAGTTAGGACATCTTACGACTCTTTATGACAATTTAGCACCTTGAAAAACACGTTAGTATAACGTAGGACGCCTTAAAACTCCAAACAACACCATACAACACCGTACGAAACCTTAAAACTCCATAATAAAGCTAATGAATTCGTACGAGTCCTTTGAACATCGTACTGCAAGTTAGGACATCTTACGACTCTTTATGACATTTTAGCAGCTTGAAAAACACGTTAGTATAACGTAGGACGCCTTAAAACTCCAAACAACACCTTACAACACCGTACGAAACCTTAAAACTCCATAATAAAGCTGATGAATTCGTACGAGTCCTTTGAACATCGTACTGCAAGTTAGGACATCTTACGACTCTTTATGACATTTTAGCACCTTGAAAAACACGTTAGTATAACATAGGACGCCTTAAAACTCCAAACAACACCTTACAACACCGTACGAAACCTTAAAACTCCATAGTAAAGCTAATGAATTCGTACGAGTCCTTTGAACATCGTACTGCAAGTTAGGACATCTTACGACTCTTTATGACAATTTAGCACCTTGAAAAACACGTTAGTATAACGTAGGACGCCTTAAAACTCCAAACAACACCATACAACACCGTACGAAACCTTAAAACTCCATAATAAAGCTAATGAATTCGTACGAGTCCTTTGAACATCGTACTGCAAGTTAGGACATCTTACGACTCTTTATGACATTTTAGCACCTTGAAAAACACGTTAGTATAACGTAGGACGCCTTAAAACTCCAAACAACACCTTACAACACCGTACGAAACCTTAAAACTCCATAATAAAGCTGATGAATTCGTACGAGTCCTTTGAACATCGTACTGCAAGTTAGGACATCTTACGACTCTTTATGACATTTTAGCACCTTGAAAAACACGTTAGTATAACATAGGACGCCTTAAAACTCCAAACAACACCTTACAACACCGTACGAAACCTTAAAACTCCATAGTAAAGCAAATGAATTCGTACGAGTCCTTTGAACATCGTACTGCAAGTTAGGACATCTTACGACTCTTTATGACAATTTAGCACCTTGAAAAACACGTTAGTATAACGTAGGACGCCTTAAAACTCCAAACAACACCTTACAACACCGTACGAAACCTTAAAACTCCATAATAAAGCTAATGAATTCGTACGAGTCCTTTGAACATCGTACTGCAAGTTATGACATCTTACGACTCTTTATGACATTTTAGCAGCTTGAAAAACACGTTAGTATAACGTAGGACGCCTTAAAACTCCAAACAACACCATACAACACCGTACGAAACCTTAAAACTCCATAATAAAGCTAATGAATTCGTACGAGTCCTTTGAACATCGTACTGCAAGTTAGGACATCTTACGACTCTTTATGACATTTTAGCAGCTTGAAAAACACGTTAGTATAACGTAGGACGCCTTAAAACTCCAAACAACACCTTACAACACCGTACGAAACCTTAAAACTCCATAATAAAGCTGATGAATTCGTACGAGTCCTTTGAACATCGTACTGCAAGTTAGGACATCTTACGACTCTTTATGACATTTTAGCAGCTTGAAAAACACGTTAGTATAACATAGGACGCCTTAAAACTCCAAACAACACCTTACAACACCGTACGAAACCTTAAAACTCCATAGTAAAGCTAATGAATTCGTACGAGTCCTTTGAACATCGTACTGCAAGTTAGGACATCTTACGACTCTTTATGACAATTTAGCACCTTGAAAAACACGTTAGTATAACGTAGGACGCCTTAAAACTCCAAACAACACCATACAACACCGTACGAAACCTTAAAACTCCATAATAAAGCTAATGAATTCGTACGAGTCCTTTGAACATCGTACTGCAAGTTAGGACATCTTACGACTCTTTATGACATTTTAGCACCTTGAAAAACACGTTAGTATAACGTAGGACGCCTTAAAACTCCAAACAACACCTTACAACACCGTACGAAACCTTAAAACTCCATAATAAAGCTGATTAATTCGTACGAGTCCTTTGAACATCGTACTGCAAGTTAGGACATCTTACGACTCTTTATGACATTTTAGCACCTTGAAAAACACGTTAGTATAACGTAGGACGCCTTAAAACTCCAAACAACACCATACAACACCGTACGAAACCTTAAAACTCCATACTAAGCTAATGAATTCGTACGAGTCCTTTGAACATCGTACTGCAAGTTAGGACATCTTACGACTCTTTATGACATTTTAGCACCTTGAAAAACACGTTAGTATAACGTAGGACGCCTTAAAACTCCAAACAACACCTTACAACACCGTACGAAACCTTAAAACTCCATAATAAAGCTGATGAATTCGTACGAGTCCTTTGAACATCGTACTGCAAGTTAGGACATCTTACGACTCTTTATGACATTTTAGCACCTTGAAAAACACGTTAGTATAACATAGGACGCCTTAAAACTCCAAACAACACCTTACAACACCGTACGAAACCTTAAAACTCCATAGTAAAGCTAATGAATTCGTACGAGTCCTTTGAACATCGTACTGCAAGTTAGGACATCTTACGACTCTTTATGACAATTTAGCACCTTGAAAAACACGTTAGTATAACGTAGGACGCCTTAAAACTCCAAACAACACCTTACAACACCGTACGAAACCTTAAAACTCCATAATAAAGCTAATGAATTCGTACGAGTCCTTTGAACATCGTACTGCAAGTTAGGACATCTTACGACTCTTTATGACAATTTAGCACCTTGAAAAACACGTTAGTATAACGTAGGACGCCTTAAAACTCCAAACAACACCTTACAACACCGTACGAAACCTTAAAACTCCATAGTAAAGCTAATGAATTCGTACGAGTCCTTTGAACATCGTACTGCAAGTTAGGACATCTTACGACTCTTTATGACAATTTAGCACCTTGAAAAACACGTTAGTATAACATAGGACGCCTTAAAACTCCAAACAACACCATACAACACCGTACGAAACCTTAAAACTCCATAGTAAAGCAAATGAATTCGTACGAGTCCTTTGAACATCGTACTGCAAGTTAGGACATCTTACGACTCTTTATGACAATTTAGCACCTTGAAAAACACGTTAGTATAACGTAGGACGCCTTAAAACTCCAAACAACACCTTACAACACCGTACGAAACCTTAAAACTCCATAATAAAGCTAATGAATTCGTACGAGTCCTTTGAACATCGTACTGCAAGTTATGACATCTTACGACTCTTTATGACATTTTAGCACCTTGAAAAACACGTTAGTATAACGTAGGACGCCTTAAAACTCCAAACAACACCATACAACACCGTACGAAACCTTAAAACTCCATACTAAGCTAATGAATTCGTACGAGTCCTTTGAACATCGTACTGCAAGTTAGGACATCTTACGACTCTTTATGACATTTTAGCACCTTGAAAAACACGTTAGTATAACGTAGGACGCCTTAAAACTCCAAACAACACCTTACAACACCGTACGAAACCTTAAAACTCCATAATAAAGCTAATGAATTCGTACGAGTCCTTTGAACATCGTACTGCAAGTTATGACATCTTACGACTCTTTATGACATTTTAGCACCTTGAAAAACACGTTAGTATAACGTAGGACGCCTTAAAACTCCAAACAACACCATACAACACCGTACGAAACCTTAAAACTCCATAATAAAGCTAATGAATTCGTACGAGTCCTTTGAACATCGTACTGCAAGTTAGGACATCTTACGACTCTTTATGACATTTTAGCACCTTGAAAAACACGTTAGTATAACGTAGGACGCCTTAAAACTCCAAACAACACCTTACAACACCGTACGAAACCTTAAAACTCCATAATAAAGCTGATGAATTCGTACGAGTCCTTTGAACATCGTACTGCAAGTTAGGACATCTTACGACTCTTTATGACATTTTAGCACCTTGAAAAACACGTTAGTATAACATAGGACGCCTTAAAACTCCAAACAACACCTTACAACACCGTACGAAACCTTAAAACTCCATAGTAAAGCTAATGAATTCGTACGAGTCCTTTGAACATCGTACTGCAAGTTAGGACATCTTACGACTCTTTATGACAATTTAGCACCTTGAAAAACACGTTAGTATAACGTAGGACGCCTTAAAACTCCAAACAACACCATACAACACCGTACGAAACCTTAAAACTCCATAATAAAGCTAATGAATTCGTACGAGTCCTTTGAACATCGTACTGCAAGTTAGGACATCTTACGACTCTTTATGACATTTTAGCAGCTTGAAAAACACGTTAGTATAACGTAGGACGCCTTAAAACTCCAAACAACACCTTACAACACCGTACGAAACCTTAAAACTCCATAATAAAGCTGATGAATTCGTACGAGTCCTTTGAACATCGTACTGCAAGTTAGGACATCTTACGACTCTTTATGACATTTTAGCACCTTGAAAAACACGTTAGTATAACGTAGGACGCCTTAAAACTCCAAACAACACCATACAACACCGTACGAAACCTTAAAACTCCATAATAAAGCTAATGAATTCGTACGAGTCCTTTGAACATCGTACTGCAAGTTAGGACATCTTACGACTCTTTATGACATTTTAGCACCTTGAAAAACACGTTAGTATAACGTAGGACGCCTTAAAACTCCAAACAACACCTTACAACACCGTACGAAACCTTAAAACTCCATAATAAAGCTGATGAATTCGTACGAGTCCTTTGAACATCGTACTGCAAGTTAGGACATCTTACGACTCTTTATGACATTTTAGCACCTTGAAAAACACGTTAGTATAACATAGGACGCCTTAAAACTCCAAACAACACCTTACAACACCGTACGAAACCTTAAAACTCCATAGTAAAGCTAATGAATTCGTACGAGTCCTTTGAACATCGTACTGCAAGTTAGGACATCTTACGACTCTTTATGACAATTTAGCACCTTGAAAAACACGTTAGTATAACGTAGGACGCCTTAAAACTCCAAACAACACCTTACAACACCGTACGAAACCTTAAAACTCCATAATAAAGCTGATGAATTCGTACGAGTCCTTTGAACATCGTACTGCAAGTTATGACATCTTACGACTCTTTATGACATTTTAGCACCTTGAAAAACACGTTAGTATAACGTAGGACGCCTTAAAACTCCAAACAACACCTTACAACACCGTACGAAACCTTAAAACTCCATAATAAAGCTGATGAATTCGTACGAGTCCTTTGAACATCGTACTGCAAGTTAGGACATCTTACGACTCTTTATGACATTTTAGCACCTTGAAAAACACGTTAGTATAACATAGGACGCCTTAAAACTCCAAACAACACCTTACAACACCGTACGAAACCTTAAAACTCCATAGTAAAGCTAATGAATTCGTACGAGTCCTTTGAACATCGTACTGCAAGTTAGGACATCTTACGACTCTTTATGACAATTTAGCACCTTGAAAAACACGTTAGTATAACGTAGGACGCCTTAAAACTCCAAACAACACCTTACAACACCGTACGAAACCTTAAAACTCCATAATAAAGCTAATGAATTCGTACGAGTCCTTTGAACATCGTACTGCAAGTTATGACATCTTACGACTCTTTATGACATTTTAGCACCTTGAAAAACACGTTAGTATAACGTAGGACGCCTTAAAACTCCAAACAACACCATACAACACCGTACGAAACCTTAAAACTCCATAATAAAGCTAATGAATTCGTACGAGTCCTTTGAACATCGTACTGCAAGTTAGGACATCTTACGACTCTTTATGACATTTTAGCAGCTTGAAAAACACGTTAGTATAACATAGGACGCCTTAAAACTCCAAACAACACCTTACAACACCGTACGAAACCTTAAAACTCCATAGTAAAGCTAATGAATTCGTACGAGTCCTTTGAACATCGTACTGCAAGTTATGACATCTTACGACTCTTTATGACATTTTAGCACCTTGAAAAACACGTTAGTATAACGTAGGACGCCTTAAAACTCCAAACAACACCATACAACACCGTACGAAACCTTAAAACTCCATAATAAAGCTAATGAATTCGTACGAGTCCTTTGAACATCGTACTGCAAGTTAGGACATCTTACGACTCTTTATGACATTTTAGCACCTTGAAAAACACGTTAGTATAACATAGGACGCCTTAAAACTCCAAACAACACCTTACAACACCGTACGAAACCTTAAAACTCCATAGTAAAGCTAATGAATTCGTACGAGTCCTTTGAACATCGTACTGCAAGTTAGGACATCTTACGACTCTTTATGACAATTTAGCACCTTGAAAAACACGTTAGTATAACGTAGGACGCCTTAAAACTCCAAACAACACCTTACAACACCGTACGAAACCTTAAAACTCCATAATAAAGCTAATGAATTCGTACGAGTCCTTTGAACATCGTACTGCAAGTTATGACATCTTACGACTCTTTATGACATTTTAGCACCTTGAAAAACACGTTAGTATAACGTAGGACGCCTTAAAACTCCAAACAACACCATACAACACCGTACGAAACCTTAAAACTCCATAATAAAGCTAATGAATTCGTACGAGTCCTTTGAACATCGTACTGCAAGTTAGGACATCTTACGACTCTTTATGACATTTTAGCACCTTGAAAAACACGTTAGTATAACGTAGGACGCCTTAAAACTCCAAACAACACCTTACAACACCGTACGAAACCTTAAAACTCCATAATAAAGCTGATGAATTCGTACGAGTCCTTTGAACATCGTACTGCAAGTTAGGACATCTTACGACTCTTTATGACATTTTAGCACCTTGAAAAACACGTTAGTATAACATAGGACGCCTTAAAACTCCAAACAACACCTTACAACACCGTACGAAACCTTAAAACTCCATAGTAAAGCTAATGAATTCGTACGAGTCCTTTGAACATCGTACTGCAAGTTAGGACATCTTACGACTCTTTATGACAATTTAGCACCTTGAAAAACACGTTAGTATAACGTAGGACGCCTTAAAACTCCAAACAACACCTTACAACACCGTACGAAACCTTAAAACTCCATAATAAAGCTAATGAATTCGTACGAGTCCTTTGAACATCGTACTGCAAGTTATGACATCTTACGACTCTTTATGACATTTTAGCACCTTGAAAAACACGTTAGTATAACATAGGACGCCTTAAAACTCCAAACAACACCTTACAACACCGTACGAAACCTTAAAACTCCATAGTAAAGCTAATGAATTCGTACGAGTCCTTTGAACATCGTACTGCAAGTTATGACATCTTACGACTCTTTATGACATTTTAGCACCTTGAAAAACACGTTAGTATAACGTAGGACGCCTTAAAACTCCAAACAACACCATACAACACCGTACGAAACCTTAAAACTCCATAATAAAGCTAATGAATTCGTACGAGTCCTTTGAACATCGTACTGCAAGTTAGGACATCTTACGACTCTTTATGACATTTTAGCAGCTTGAAAAACACGTTAGTATAACGTAGGACGCCTTAAAACTCCAAACAACACCTTACAACACCGTACGAAACCTTAAAACTCCATAATAAAGCTGATGAATTCGTACGAGTCCTTTGAACATCGTACTGCAAGTTAGGACATCTTACGACTCTTTATGACATTTTAGCACCTTGAAAAACACGTTAGTATAACATAGGACGCCTTAAAACTCCAAACAACACCTTACAACACCGTACGAAACCTTAAAACTCCATAGTAAAGCTAATGAATTCGTACGAGTCCTTTGAACATCGTACTGCAAGTTAGGACATCTTACGACTCTTTATGACAATTTAGCACCTTGAAAAACACGTTAGTATAACGTAGGACGCCTTAAAACTCCAAACAACACCTTACAACACCGTACGAAACCTTAAAACTCCATAATAAAGCTAATGAATTCGTACGAGTCCTTTGAACATCGTACTGCAAGTTATGACATCTTACGACTCTTTATGACATTTTAGCACCTTGAAAAACACGTTAGTATAACGTAGGACGCCTTAAAACTCCAAACAACACCATACAACACCGTACGAAACCTTAAAACTCCATAATAAAGCTAATGAATTCGTACGAGTCCTTTGAACATCGTACTGCAAGTTAGGACATCTTACGACTCTTTATGACATTTTAGCACCTTGAAAAACACGTTAGTATAACGTAGGACGCCTTAAAACTCCAAACAACACCTTACAACACCGTACGAAACCTTAAAATTCCATAATAAAGCTGATGAATTCGTACGAGTCCTTTGAACATCGTACTGCAAGTTAGGACATCTTACGACTCTTTATGACATTTTAGCACCTTGAAAAACACGTTAGTATAACATAGGACGCCTTAAAACTCCAAACAACACCTTACAACACCGTACGAAACCTTAAAACTCCATAGTAAAGCTAATGAATTCGTACGAGTCCTTTGAACATCGTACTGCAAGTTAGGACATCTTACGACTCTTTATGACAATTTAGCACCTTGAAAAACACGTTAGTATAACGTAGGACGCCTTAAAACTCCAAACAACACCTTACAACACCGTACGAAACCTTAAAACTCCATAATAAAGCTAATGAATTCGTACGAGTCCTTTGAACATCGTACTGCAAGTTAGGACATCTTAAGACTCTTTATGACATTTTAGCACCTTGAAAAACGCGTTAGTATAACGTAGGACGCCTTAAAACTCCAAACAACACCTTACAACACCGTACGAAACCTTAAAACTCCATAATAAAGCTAATGAATTCGTACGAGTCCTTTGAACATCGTACTGCAAGTTATGACATCTTACGACTCTTTACGACATTTTAGCACGTTGAAAAACACGTTAGTATAACGTAGGACGCCTTAAAACTCCAAACAACACCGTACGAAACCTTAAAACTCCATAATAAAGCTAATGAATTCGTACGAGTCCTTTGAACATCGTACTGCAAGTTAGGACATCTTACGACTCTTTATGACATTTTAGCACCTTGAAAAACACGTTAGTATAACGTAGGACGCCTTAAAACTCCAAACAATACCTTACAACACCGTACGAAACCTTAAAACTCCATAATAAAGCTAATGAATTCGTACGAGTCCTTTGAACATCGTACTGCAAGTTAGGACATCTTACGACTCTTTATGACATTTTAGCACCTTGAAAAACACGTTAGTATAACGTAGGACGCCTTAAAACTCCAAACAACACCTTACAACACCGTACGAAACCTTAATACTCCATAATAAAGCTAATGAATTCGTACGAGTCCTTTGAACATCGTACTGCAAGTTAGGACATCTTACGACTCTTTATGACATTTTAGCACCTTGAAAAACACGTTAGTATAACGTAGGACGCCTTAAAACTCCAAACAACACCATACAACACCGTACGAAACCTTAAAACTCCATAATAAAGCTAATGAATTCGTACGAGTCCTTTGAACATCGTACTGCAAGTTAGGACATCTTACGACCCTTTATGACATTTTAGCACCTTGAAAAACACGTTAGTATAACGAAGGACGCCTTAAAACTCCAAACAACACCTTACAACACCGTACGAAACCTTAAAACTCCATAGTAAAGCTAATGAATTCGTACGAGTCCTTTGAACATCGTACTGCAAGTTATGACATCTTACGACTCTTTATGACATTTTAGCACCTTGAAAAACACGTTAGTATAACGTAGGACGCCTTAAAACTCCAAACAACACCATACAACACCGTACGAAACCTTAAAACTCCATAATAAAGCTAATGAATTCGTACGAGTCCTTTGAACATCGTACTGCAAGTTAGGACATCTTACGACTCTTTATGACATTTTAGCACCTTGAAAAACACGTTAGTATAACGTAGGACGCCTTAAAACTCCAAACAACACCTTACAACACCGTACGAAACCTTAAAACTCCATAATAAAGCTGATGAATTCGTACGAGTCCTTTGAACATCGTACTGCAAGTTAGGACATCTTACGACTCTTTATGACATTTTAGCACCTTGAAAAACACGTTAGTATAACATAGGACGCCTTAAAACTCCAAACAACACCTTACAACACCGTACGAAACCTTAATACTCCATAATAAAGCTAATAAATTCGTACGAGTCCTTTGAACATCGTACTGCAAGTTAGGACATCTTACGACTCTTTATGACATTTTAGCACCTTGAAAAACACGTTAGTATAACGTAGGACGCCTTAAAACTCCAAACAACAACATACAACACCGTACGAAACCTTAAAACTCCATAATAAAGCTAATGAATTCGTACGAGTCCTTTGAACATCGTACTGCAAGTTAGGACATCTTACGACTCTTTATGACTTTTAGCACCTTGAAAAACACGTTAGTATAACGTAGGACGCCTTAAAACTCCAAACAACACCATACAACACCGTACGAAACCTTAAAACTCCATAATAAAGCTAATGAATTCGTACGAGTCCTTTGAACATCGTACTGCAAGTTAGGACATCTTACGACTCTTTATGACATTTTAGCACCTTGAAAAACACGTTAGTATAACGTAGGACGCCTTAAAACTCCAAACAACACCTTACAACACCGTACGAAACCTTAAAACTCCATAATAAAGCTAATGAATTCGTACAAGTCCTTTGAACATCGTACTGCAAGTTAGGACATCTTACGACTCTTTATGACATTTTAGCACCTTGAAAAACACGTTACTATAACGTAGGACGCCTTAAAACTCCAAACAACTCCTTACAACACCGTACGAAACCTTAAAACTCCATAATAAAGCTAATGAATTCGTACGAGTCCTTTGAACATCGTACTGCAAGTTAGGACATCTTACGACTCTTTATGACATTTTAGCACCTTGAAAAACACGTTAGTATAACGTAGGACGCCTTAAAACTCCAAACAACACCATACAACACCGTACGAAACCTTAAAACTCCATAATAAAGCTAATGAATTCGTACGAGTCCTTTGAACATCGTACTGCAAGTTAGGACATCTTACGACTCTTTATGACATTTTAGCACCTTGAAAAACACGTTAGTATAACGTAGGACGCCTTAAAACTCCAAACAACACCTTACAACACCGTACGAAACCTTAAAACTCCATAATAAAGCTAATGAATTCGTACGAGTCCTTTGAACATCGTACTGCAAGTTATGACATCTTACGACTCTTTATGACATTTTAGCACCTTGAAAAACACGTTAGTATAACGTAGGACGCCTTAAAACTCCAAACAACACCATACAACACCGTACGAAACCTTAAAACTCCATAATAAAGCTAATGAATTCGTACGAGTCCTTTGAACATCGTACTGCAAGTTAGGACATCTTACGACTCTTTATGACATTTTAGCACCTTGAAAAACACGTTAGTATAACGTAGGACGCCTTAAAACTCCAAACAACACCTTACAACACCGTACGAAACCTTAAAACTCCATAATAAAGCTGATGAATTCGTACGAGTCCTTTGAACATCGTACTGCAAGTTAGGACATCTTACGACTCTTTATGACATTTTAGCACCTTGAAAAACACGTTAGTATAACATAGGACGCCTTAAAACTCCAAACAACACCTTACAACACCGTACGAAACCTTAAAACTCCATAGTAAAGCTAATGAATTCGTACGAGTCCTTTGAACATCGTACTGCAAGTTAGGACATCTTACGACTCTTTATGACAATTTAGCACCTTGAAAAACACGTTAGTATAACGTAGGACGCCTTAAAACTCCAAACAACACCTTACAACACCGTACGAAACCTTAAAACTCCATAATAAAGCTAATGAATTCGTACGAGTCCTTTGAACATCGTACTGCAAGTTATGACATCTTACGACTCTTTATGACATTTTAGCACCTTGAAAAACACGTTAGTATAACGTAGGACGCCTTAAAACTCCAAACAACACCATACAACACCGTACGAAACCTTAAAACTCCATAATAAAGCTAATGAATTCGTACGAGTCCTTTGAACATCGTACTGCAAGTTAGGACATCTTACGACTCTTTATGACATTTTAGCACCTTGAAAAACACGTTAGTATAACGTAGGACGCCTTAAAACTCCAAACAACACCTTACAACACCGTACGAAACCTTAAAACTCCATAATAAAGCTGATGAATTCGTACGAGTCCTTTGAACATCGTACTGCAAGTTAGGACATCTTACGACTCTTTATGACATTTTAGCACCTTGAAAAACACGTTAGTATAACATAGGACGCCTTAAAACTCCAAACAACACCTTACAACACCGTACGAAACCTTAAAACTCCATAGTAAAGCTAATGAATTCGTACGAGTCCTTTGAACATCGTACTGCAAGTTAGGACATCTTACGACTCTTTATGACAATTTAGCACCTTGAAAAACACGTTAGTATAACGTAGGACGCCTTAAAACTCCAAACAACACCATACAACACCGTACGAAACCTTAAAACTCCATAATAAAGCTAATGAATTCGTACGAGTCCTTTGAACATCGTACTGCAAGTTAGGACATCTTACGACTCTTTATGACATTTTAGCAGCTTGAAAAACACGTTAGTATAACGTAGGACGCCTTAAAACTCCAAACAACACCTTACAACACCGTACGAAACCTTAAAACTCCATAATAAAGCTGATGAATTCGTACGAGTCCTTTGAACATCGTACTGCAAGTTAGGACATCTTACGACTCTTTATGACATTTTAGCACCTTGAAAAACACGTTAGTATAACATAGGACGCCTTAAAACTCCAAACAACACCTTACAACACCGTACGAAACCTTAAAACTCCATAGTAAAGCTAATGAATTCGTACGAGTCCTTTGAACATCGTACTGCAAGTTAGGACATCTTACGACTCTTTATGACAATTTAGCACCTTGAAAAACACGTTAGTATAACGTAGGACGCCTTAAAACTCCAAACAACACCTTACAACACCGTACGAAACCTTAAAACTCCATAATAAAGCTAATGAATTCGTACGAGTCCTTTGAACATCGTACTGCAAGTTATGACATCTTACGACTCTTTATGACATTTTAGCACCTTGAAAAACACGTTAGTATAACGTAGGACGCCTTAAAACTCCAAACAACACCATACAACACCGTACGAAACCTTAAAACTCCATAATAAAGCTAATGAATTCGTACGAGTCCTTTGAACATCGTACTGCAAGTTAGGACATCTTACGACTCTTTATGACATTTTAGCACCTTGAAAAACACGTTAGTATAACGTAGGACGCCTTAAAACTCCAAACAACACCTTACAACACCGTACGAAACCTTAAAATTCCATAATAAAGCTGATGAATTCGTACGAGTCCTTTGAACATCGTACTGCAAGTTAGGACATCTTACGACTCTTTATGACATTTTAGCACCTTGAAAAACACGTTAGTATAACATAGGACGCCTTAAAACTCCAAACAACACCTTACAACACCGTACGAAACCTTAAAACTCCATAGTAAAGCTAATGAATTCGTACGAGTCCTTTGAACATCGTACTGCAAGTTAGGACATCTTACGACTCTTTATGACAATTTAGCACCTTGAAAAACACGTTAGTATAACGTAGGACGCCTTAAAACTCCAAACAACACCTTACAACACCGTACGAAACCTTAAAACTCCATAATAAAGCTAATGAATTCGTACGAGTCCTTTGAACATCGTACTGCAAGTTAGGACATCTTAAGACTCTTTATGACATTTTAGCACCTTGAAAAACGCGTTAGTATAACGTAGGACGCCTTAAAACTCCAAACAACACCTTACAACACCGTACGAAACCTTAAAACTCCATAATAAAGCTAATGAATTCGTACGAGTCCTTTGAACATCGTACTGCAAGTTATGACATCTTACGACTCTTTACGACATTTTAGCACGTTGAAAAACACGTTAGTATAACGTAGGACGCCTTAAAACTCCAAACAACACCGTACGAAACCTTAAAACTCCATAATAAAGCTAATGAATTCGTACGAGTCCTTTGAACATCGTACTGCAAGTTAGGACATCTTACGACTCTTTATGACATTTTAGCACCTTGAAAAACACGTTAGTATAACGTAGGACGCCTTAAAACTCCAAACAAACCTTACAACACCGTACGAAACCTTAAAACTCCATAATAAAGCTAATGAATTCGTACGAGTCCTTTGAACATCGTACTGCAAGTTAGGACATCTTACGACTCTTTATGACATTTTAGCACCTTGAAAAACACGTTAGTATAACGTAGGACGCCTTAAAACTCCAAACAACACCTTACAACACCGTACGAAACCTTAATACTCCATAATAAAGCTAATGAATTCGTACGAGTCCTTTGAACATCGTACTGCAAGTTAGGACATCTTACGACTCTTTATGACATTTTAGCACCTTGAAAAACACGTTAGTATAACGTAGGACGCCTTAAAACTCCAAACAACACCATACAACACCGTACGAAACCTTAAAACTCCATAATAAAGCTAATGAATTCGTACGAGTCCTTTGAACATCGTACTGCAAGTTAGGACATCTTACGACCCTTTATGACATTTTAGCACCTTGAAAAACACGTTAGTATAACGAAGGACGCCTTAAAACTCCAAACAACACCTTACAACACCGTACGAAACCTTAAAACTCCATAGTAAAGCTAATGAATTCGTACGAGTCCTTTGAACATCGTACTGCAAGTTATGACATCTTACGACTCTTTATGACATTTTAGCACCTTGAAAAACACGTTAGTATAACGTAGGACGCCTTAAAACTCCAAACAACACCATACAACACCGTACGAAACCTTAAAACTCCATAATAAAGCTAATGAATTCGTACGAGTCCTTTGAACATCGTACTGCAAGTTAGGACATCTTACGACTCTTTATGACATTTTAGCACCTTGAAAAACACGTTAGTATAACGTAGGACGCCTTAAAACTCCAAACAACACCTTACAACACCGTACGAAACCTTAAAACTCCATAATAAAGCTGATGAATTCGTACGAGTCCTTTGAACATCGTACTGCAAGTTAGGACATCTTACGACTCTTTATGACATTTTAGCACCTTGAAAAACACGTTAGTATAACATAGGACGCCTTAAAACTCCAAACAACACCTTACAACACCGTACGAAACCTTAATACTCCATAATAAAGCTAATAAATTCGTACGAGTCCTTTGAACATCGTACTGCAAGTTAGGACATCTTACGACTCTTTATGACATTTTAGCACCTTGAAAAACACGTTAGTATAACGTAGGACGCCTTAAAACTCCAAACAACAACATACAACACCGTACGAAACCTTAAAACTCCATAATAAAGCTAATGAATTCGTACGAGTCCTTTGAACATCGTACTGCAAGTTAGGACATCTTACGACTCTTTATGACTTTTAGCACCTTGAAAAACACGTTAGTATAACGTAGGACGCCTTAAAACTCCAAACAACACCATACAACACCGTACGAAACCTTAAAACTCCATAATAAAGCTAATGAATTCGTACGAGTCCTTTGAACATCGTACTGCAAGTTAGGACATCTTACGACTCTTTATGACATTTTAGCACCTTGAAAAACACGTTAGTATAACGTAGGACGCCTTAAAACTCCAAACAACACCTTACAACACCGTACGAAACCTTAAAACTCCATAATAAAGCTAATGAATTCGTACAAGTCCTTTGAACATCGTACTGCAAGTTAGGACATCTTACGACTCTTTATGACATTTTAGCACCTTGAAAAACACGTTACTATAACGTAGGACGCCTTAAAACTCCAAACAACTCCTTACAACACCGTACGAAACCTTAAAACTCCATAATAAAGCTAATGAATTCGTACGAGTCCTTTGAACATCGTACTGCAAGTTAGGACATCTTACGACTCTTTATGACATTTTAGCACCTTGAAAAACACGTTAGTATAACGTAGGACGCCTTAAAACTCCAAACAACACCATACAACACCGTACGAAACCTTAAAACTCCATAATAAAGCTAATGAATTCGTACGAGTCCTTTGAACATCGTACTGCAAGTTAGGACATCTTACGACTCTTTATGACATTTTAGCACCTTGAAAAACACGTTAGTATAACGTAGGACGCCTTAAAACTCCAAACAACACCTTACAACACCGTACGAAACCTTAAAACTCCATAATAAAGCTAATGAATTCGTACGAGTCCTTTGAACATCGTACTGCAAGTTATGACATCTTACGACTCTTTATGACATTTTAGCACCTTGAAAAACACGTTAGTATAACGTAGGACGCCTTAAAACTCCAAACAACACCATACAACACCGTACGAAACCTTAAAACTCCATAATAAAGCTAATGAATTCGTACGAGTCCTTTGAACATCGTACTGCAAGTTAGGACATCTTACGACTCTTTATGACATTTTAGCACCTTGAAAAACACGTTAGTATAACGTAGGACGCCTTAAAACTCCAAACAACACCTTACAACACCGTACGAAACCTTAAAACTCCATAATAAAGCTGATGAATTCGTACGAGTCCTTTGAACATCGTACTGCAAGTTAGGACATCTTACGACTCTTTATGACATTTTAGCACCTTGAAAAACACGTTAGTATAACATAGGACGCCTTAAAACTCCAAACAACACCTTACAACACCGTACGAAACCTTAAAACTCCATAGTAAAGCTAATGAATTCGTACGAGTCCTTTGAACATCGTACTGCAAGTTAGGACATCTTACGACTCTTTATGACAATTTAGCACCTTGAAAAACACGTTAGTATAACGTAGGACGCCTTAAAACTCCAAACAACACCTTACAACACCGTACGAAACCTTAAAACTCCATAATAAAGCTAATGAATTCGTACGAGTCCTTTGAACATCGTACTGCAAGTTATGACATCTTACGACTCTTTATGACATTTTAGCACCTTGAAAAACACGTTAGTATAACGTAGGACGCCTTAAAACTCCAAACAACACCATACAACACCGTACGAAACCTTAAAACTCCATAATAAAGCTAATGAATTCGTACGAGTCCTTTGAACATCGTACTGCAAGTTAGGACATCTTACGACTCTTTATGACATTTTAGCACCTTGAAAAACACGTTAGTATAACGTAGGACGCCTTAAAACTCCAAACAACACCTTACAACACCGTACGAAACCTTAAAACTCCATAATAAAGCTGATGAATTCGTACGAGTCCTTTGAACATCGTACTGCAAGTTAGGACATCTTACGACTCTTTATGACATTTTAGCACCTTGAAAAACACGTTAGTATAACATAGGACGCCTTAAAACTCCAAACAACACCTTACAACACCGTACGAAACCTTAAAACTCCATAGTAAAGCTAATGAATTCGTACGAGTCCTTTGAACATCGTACTGCAAGTTAGGACATCTTACGACTCTTTATGACAATTTAGCACCTTGAAAAACACGTTAGTATAACGTAGGACGCCTTAAAACTCCAAACAACACCTTACAACACCGTACGAAACCTTAAAACTCCATAATAAAGCTAATGAATTCGTACGAGTCCTTTGAACATCGTACTGCAAGTTATGACATCTTACGACTCTTTATGACATTTTAGCACCTTGAAAAACACGTTAGTATAACGTAGGACGCCTTAAAACTCCAAACAACACCATACAACACCGTACGAAACCTTAAAACTCCATAATAAAGCTAATGAATTCGTACGAGTCCTTTGAACATCGTACTGCAAGTTAGGACATCTTACGACTCTTTATGACATTTTAGCACCTTGAAAAACACGTTAGTATAACGTAGGACGCCTTAAAACTCCAAACAACACCTTACAACACCGTACGAAACCTTAAAACTCCATAATAAAGCTGATGAATTCGTACGAGTCCTTTGAACATCGTACTGCAAGTTAGGACATCTTACGACTCTTTATGACATTTTAGCACCTTGAAAAACACGTTAGTATAACATAGGACGCCTTAAAACTCCAAACAACACCTTACAACACCGTACGAAACCTTAAAACTCCATAGTAAAGCTAATGAATTCGTACGAGTCCTTTGAACATCGTACTGCAAGTTAGGACATCTTACGACTCTTTATGACATTTTAGCACCTTGAAAAACACGTTAGTATAACGTAGGACGCCTTAAAACTCCAAACAACACCATACAACACCGTACGAAACCTTAAAACTCCATAATAAAGCAAATGAATTCGTACGAGTCCTTTGAACATCGTACTGCAAGTTAGGACATCTTACGACCCTTTATGACATTTTAGCACCTTGAAAAACACGTTAGTATAACGAAGGACGCCTTAAAACTCCAAACAACACCTTACAACACCGTACGAAACCTTAAAACTCCATAGTAAAGCTAATGAATTCGTACGAGTCCTTTGAACATCGTACTGCAAGTTAGGACATCTTACGACCCTTTATGACATTTTAGCACCTTGAAAAACACGTTAGTATAACGAAGGACGCCTTAAAACTCCAAACAACACCATACAACACCGTACGAAACCTTAAAACTCCATAATAAAGCTAATGAATTCGTACGAGTCCTTTGAACATCGTACTGCAAGTTAGGACATCTTACGACTCTTTATGACATTTTAGCACCTTGAAAAACACGTTAGTATAACGTAGGACGCCTTAAAACTCCAAACAACACCTTACAACACCGTACGAAACCTTAAAACTCCATAATAAAGCTGATGAATTCGTACGAGTCCTTTGAACATCGTACTGCAAGTTAGGACATCTTACGACTCTTTATGACATTTTAGCACCTTGAAAAACACGTTAGTATAACGTAGGACGCCTTAAAACTCCAAACAACACCATACAACACCGTACGAAACCTTAAAACTCCATAATAAAGCTAATGAATTCGTACGAGTCCTTTGAACATCGTACTGCAAGTTAGGACATCTTACGACTCTTTATGACATTTTAGCACCTTGAAAAACACGTTAGTATAACGTAGGACGCCTTAAAACTCCAAACAACACCTTACAACACCGTACGAAACCTTAAAACTCCATAATAAAGCTGATGAATTCGTACGAGTCCTTTGAACATCGTACTGCAAGTTAGGACATCTTACGACTCTTTATGACATTTTAGCACCTTGAAAAACACGTTAGTATAACATAGGACGCCTTAAAACTCCAAACAACACCTTACAACACCGTACGAAACCTTAAAACTCCATAGTAAAGCTAATGAATTCGTACGAGTCCTTTGAACATCGTACTGCAAGTTAGGACATCTTACGACTCTTTATGACAATTTAGCACCTTGAAAAACACGTTAGTATAACGTAGGACGCCTTAAAACTCCAAACAACACCTTACAACACCGTACGAAACCTTAAAACTCCATAATAAAGCTAATGAATTCGTACTAGTCCTTTGAACATCGTACTGCAAGTTAGGACATCTTAAGACTCTTTATGACATTTTAGCACCTTGAAAAACGCGTTAGTATAACGTAGGACGCCTTAAAACTCCAAACAACACCTTACAACACCGTACGAAACCTTAAAACTCCATAATAAAGCTAATGAATTCGTACGAGTCCTTTGAACATCGTACTGCAAGTTATGACATCTTACGACTCTTTACGACATTTTAGCACCTTGAAAAACACGTTAGTATAACGTAGGACGCCTTAAAACTCCAAACAACACCGTACGAAACCTTAAAACTCCATAATAAAGCTAATGAATTCGTACGAGTCCTTTGAACATCGTATTGCAAGTTAGGACATCTTACGACTCTTTATGACATTTTAGCACCTTGAAAAACACGTTAGTATAACGTAGGACGCCTTAAAACTCCAAACAAGACCTTACAACACCGTACGAAACCTTAAAACTCCATAATAAAGCTAATGAATTCGTACGAGTCCTTTGAACATCGTACTGCAAGTTAGGACATCTTACGACTCTTTATGACATTTTAGCACCTTGAAAAACACGTTAGTATAACATAGGACGCCTTAAAACTCCAAACAACACCTTACAACACCGTACGAAACCTTAATACTCCATAATAAAGCTAATAAATTCGTACGAGTCCTTTGAACATCGTACTGCAAGTTAGGACATCTTACGACTCTTTATGACATTTTAGCACCTTGAAAAACACGTTAGTATAACGTAGGACGCCTTAAAACTCCAAACAACAACATACAACACCGTACGAAACCTTAAAACTCCATAATAAAGCTAATGAATTCGTACGAGTCCTTTGAACATCGTACTGCAAGTTAGGACATCTTACGACTCTTTATGACTTTTAGCACCTTGAAAAACACGTTAGTATAACGTAGGACGCCTTAAAACTCCAAACAACACCATACAACACCGTACGAAACCTTAAAACTCCATAATAAAGCTAATGAATTCGTACGAGTCCTTTGAACATCGTACTGCAAGTTAGGACATCTTACGACTCTTTATGACATTTTAGCACCTTGAAAAACACGTTAGTATAACGTAGGACGCCTTAAAACTCCAAACAACACCTTACAACACCGTACGAAACCTTAAAACTCCATAATAAAGCTAATGAATTCGTACGAGTCCTTTGAACATCGTACTGCAAGTTAGGACATCTTACGACTCTTTATGACATTTTAGCACCTTGAAAAACACGTTACTATAACGTAGGACGCCTTAAAACTCCAAACAACTCCTTACAACACCGTACGAAACCTTAAAACTCCATAATAAAGCTAATGAATTCGTACGAGTCCTTTGAACATCGTACTGCAAGTTAGGACATCTTACGACTCTTTATGACATTTTAGCACCTTGAAAAACACGTTAGTATAACGTAGGACGCCTTAAAACTCCAAACAACACCATACAACACCGTACGAAACCTTAAAACTCCATAATAAAGCTAATGAATTCGTACGAGTCCTTTGAACATCGTACTGCAAGTTAGGACATCTTACGACTCTTTATGACATTTTAGCACCTTGAAAAACACGTTAGTATAACGTAGGACGCCTTAAAACTCCAAACAACACCTTACAACACCGTACGAAACCTTAAAACTCCATAATAAAGCTAATGAATTCGTACGAGTCCTTTGAACATCGTACTGCAAGTTATGACATCTTACGACTCTTTATGACATTTTAGCACCTTGAAAAACACGTTAGTATAAAGTAGGACGCCTTAAAACTCCAAACAACACCATACAACACCGTACGAAACCTTAAAACTCCATAATAAAGCTAATGAATTCGTACGAGTCCTTTGAACATCGTACTGCAAGTTAGGACATCTTACGACTCTTTATGACATTTTAGCACCTTGAAAAACACGTTAGTATAACGTAGGACGCCTTAAAACTCCAAACAACACCTTACAACACCGTACGAAACCTTAAAACTCCATAATAAAGCTGATGAATTCGTACGAGTCCTTTGAACATCGTACTGCAAGTTAGGACATCTTACGACTCTTTATGACATTTTAGCACCTTGAAAAACACGTTAGTATAACATAGGACGCCTTAAAACTCCAAACAACACCTTACAACACCGTACGAAACCTTAAAACTCCATAGTAAAGCTAATGAATTCGTACGAGTCCTTTGAACATCGTACTGCAAGTTAGGACATCTTACGACTCTTTATGACAATTTAGCACCTTGAAAAACACGTTAGTATAACGTAGGACGCCTTAAAACTCCAAACAACACCTTACAACACCGTACGAAACCTTAAAACTCCATAATAAAGCTAATGAATTCGTACGAGTCCTTTGAACATCGTACTGCAAGTTATGACATCTTACGACTCTTTATGACATTTTAGCACCTTGAAAAACACGTTAGTATAACGTAGGACGCCTTAAAACTCCAAACAACACCATACAACACCGTACGAAACCTTAAAACTCCATAATAAAGCTAATGAATTCGTACGAGTCCTTTGAACATCGTACTGCAAGTTAGGACATCTTACGACTCTTTATGACATTTTAGCACTTTGAAAAACACGTTAGTATAACGTAGGACGCCTTAAAACTCCAAACAACACCTTACAACACCGTACGAAACCTTAAAACTCCATAATAAAGCTGATGAATTCGTACGAGTCCTTTGAACATCGTACTGCAAGTTAGGACATCTTACGACTCTTTATGACATTTTAGCACCTTGAAAAACACGTTAGTATAACGTAGGACGCCTTAAAACTCCAAACAACACCATACAACACCGTACGAAACCTTAAAACTCCATAATAAAGCTAATGAATTCGTACGAGTCCTTTGAACATCGTACTGCAAGTTAGGACATCTTACGACTCTTTATGACATTTTAGCACTTTGAAAAACACGTTAGTATAACGTAGGACGCCTTAAAACTCCAAACAACACCTTACAACACCGTACGAAACCTTAAAACTCCATAATAAAGCTGATGAATTCGTACGAGTCCTTTGAACATCGTACTGCAAGTTAGGACATCTTACGACTCTTTATGACATTTTAGCACCTTGAAAAACACGTTAGTATAACATAGGACGCCTTAAAACTCCAAACAACACCTTACAACACCGTACGAAACCTTAAAACTCCATAGTAAAGCTAATGAATTCGTACGAGTCCTTTGAACATCGTACTGCAAGTTAGGACATCTTACGACTCTTTATGACAATTTAGCACCTTGAAAAACACGTTAGTATAACGTAGGACGCCTTAAAACTCCAAACAACACCTTACAACACCGTACGAAACCTTAAAACTCCATAATAAAGCTAATGAATTCGTACGAGTCCTTTGAACATCGTACTGCAAGTTATGACATCTTACGACTCTTTATGACATTTTAGCACCTTGAAAAACACGTTAGTATGAGTATGGCATAAAGAGAAGTAGGGCACGTTAGTGGTTGTTAGAGAGGGGGGGCGATTTTGGCGATTTTGGGCTGATTTGGCTGGTTCTTGATTCGTTTCTTGTTCTTGAATCTTGATTCTTGAACCTTGATTCTTGAATCTTGATTCTTGAATCTTGTTTCTTGATCTTGGGTTGTTATTGGGTTGTTACGGCTGGTTATTAGGGTTACATAAACCCTAATTCGTTTTTTTGCTCTTGAATCTGATTTCTTGATTCGTTTTTCTTTCTTGATCGTTTCTTGATTCTTGGGTTTGTTACTTGATCCTTAATTCGTTCATCTAGTGTCATATAGTACCTAAAACCCTAGTTTCTTTTGTGCAATTAGGGTTTGGCCTGTTCTTGGGTTTTTATATCAGATTCGTTTCTGATCATAAAAACGAGTATGAAAGGTGGTAATTTGGCTAGTAAGGTGCTAAAGATCGATGGCAATCCACGTTGCAATTTGTTGAATCAGGAAAAGGCGATTAGGGGTTCATCCATAAACCCTAATCTGCCTCATGGGGTTGACACGGCTAAGCAGAATGATACAACAAATCTTGAACCTCATGGGGTTGACACGGCTAAGCATAATGATACAACAAGTCATACGACTGATTCATCTCACATGACTGATTCAGTTCACAAGCATACGGCTGATGCATCTGTGGGTTCTCTTGGTCATGCGACTAGTGTGAATGATGCGCCCGGTAAGTCTAATTTGAATACAACGTATGCTGCTATTGTTCAACCAAAGTCTGAATTACCTATAACACCAGTTAAGTTCGGTTATATGGTGAATGAGGAGAAAAAAGAAGGTTTTGATGTTGTATTACCCAAAGAGACTGTCCGTATGATTTGTAATAAACTTGAATTTACTTTGTATGGCTACTTTTTGGGGGATAGGGTAGCGTATCCAGTGGTTGAATACTTTGCTAAAACTCATTGGAAAAAATTTGGCTTGCAAAAGTCAATGATGAATGCAAATGGCTTTTTCTTTTTTAAGTTTAATGATAGGAAGGGGATGATGGATGTGATCGAAGCAGGGCCTTGGATAATTCGTAATAAACCGATTATCCTGAATGTCTGGTCCCCTAACACAAAGCTACACAAGGATGATATCAAGAATGTATCTGTTTGGGTAAAATTGCATGATATTCCGTTGGTAGCTTATTCTGATGTTGGTTTGAGTCTTTTGGTTTCGCAAATTGGGAATCCAAAGTTGTTGGATTCATTCACAAGCTCTATGTGTGCAAACACGTGGGGTAGAAGTAGCTTTGCAAGAGCTTTGGTTGAGATCTCAGCGGATGCGGGGTTTAAAGAAGAGATATCTGTTGCTATTCCAGAATTAGAGGGGGATGGGTTTGGAGCAGCACATGTGATGGTTGAGTATGAGTGGAAGCCTCCAAGATGTGGTCATTGTTGTGTTTTTGGCCATAATGATGCTGATTGTACTAATACGAATAAGCATGAGCAGACCACAAATGCTAGAGAGGATGATAAAGGGTTTAAGGAAGTAAAGGGTAAGAAAGCTGCAAAAAGATTTGGGGTTGCTTTAAAAAAGCCCCAATTCGAGTACCGTCCAGTTAACAAAAAAGGGAAGGAAGTGCAACATGTTACAAAGCAAGTGACAAAGAGTGATACTATGGAGACTAAAAGTGGTTCAAATATGGGTAAATCTGATCTAACTACATCAAACCCTTTTGAGGCGTTATCTGTGGAGAAAATAGATGAAATTGAGACAGACAAGGTGAAAGGGAACATGGATAAGGAAAGCTCTAGGTTTGACTCGGATTCGGAAGTGGATGAGGTTTTAGATATGGATAATGGGATGGCAAGGTATATGATGAGCATGGCAATGGCGCTAGAATCTCCATCGGGTTCTAAGAGGGCAGGTACTCCTTCTACATCGGGTGTTAATGGTTTGTCTGATATTCTGGATTACTAGGGAGTTGATCTGCTGGCAATATTGGTTGAGGTTTCTTTGGGGCATCTACACTTTTGATGATGGCGGCTGATGAAATGGTTTTTTATTTAATTTTGTTTATGTCATCAATTTGTGGTAGGCTAGATTGTTTGGTTTGTCTTGGTGTTGTTTTGTGGGTTTTTTTTTTTTTTTTTTTTTTTTTGTTTTTATGTTCACATATGTGGGGTCTGTCCCATATATGAACTAGTGTGGAACGCTTCCTCACTACTTGTACTTCATTGACGGTTGTCTTTATAATAGAATCACCGGGGTAACCCTTTACCCAAAAAACACGTTAGTATAACGTAGGACGCCTTAAAACTCCAAACAACACCATACAACACCGTACGAAACCTTAAAACTCCATAATAAAGCTAATGAATTCGTACGAGTCCTTTGAACATCGTACTGCAAGTTAGGACATCTTACGACTCTTTATGACATTTTAGCACCTTGAAAAACACGTTAGTATAACGTAGGACGCCTTAAAACTCCAAACAACACCTTACAACACCGTACGAAACCTTAAAACTCCATAATAAAGCTGATGAATTCGTACGAGTCCTTTGAACATCGTACTGCAAGTTAGGACATCTTACGACTCTTTATGACATTTTAGCACCTTGAAAAACACGTTAGTATAACATAGGACGCCTTAAAACTCCAAACAACACCTTACAACACCGTACGAAACCTTAAAACTCCATAGTAAAGCTAATGAATTCGTACGAGTCCTTTGAACATCGTACTGCAAGTTAGGACATCTTACGACTCTTTATGACAATTTAGCACCTTGAAAAACACGTTAGTATAACGTAGGACGCCTTAAAACTCCAAACAACACCTTACAACACCGTACGAAACCTTAAAACTCCATAATAAAGCTAATGAATTCGTACGAGTCCTTTGAACATCGTACTGCAAGTTATGACATCTTACGACTCTTTATGACATTTTAGCACCTTGAAAAACACGTTAGTATAACGTAGGACGCCTTAAAACTCCAAACAACACCATACAACACCGTACGAAACCTTAAAACTCCATAATAAAGCTAATGAATTCGTACGAGTCCTTTGAACATCGTACTGCAAGTTAGGACATCTTACGACTCTTTATGACATTTTAGCACCTTGAAAAACACGTTAGTATAACGTAGGACGCCTTAAAACTCCAAACAACACCTTACAACACCGTACGAAACCTTAAAACTTCATAATAAAGCTGATGAATTCGTACGAGTCCTTTGAACATCGTACTGCAAGTTAGGACATCTTACGACTCTTTATGACATTTTAGCACCTTGAAAAACACGTTAGTATAACATAGGACGCCTTAAAACTCCAAACAACACTTTACAACACCGTACGAAACCTTAAAACTCCATAGTAAAGCTAATGAATTCGTACGAGTCCTTTGAACATCGTACTGCAAGTTAGGACATCTTACGACTCTTTATGACAATTTAGCACCTTGAAAAACACGTTAGTATAACGTAGGACGCCTTAAAACTCCAAACAACACCTTACAACACCGTACGAAACCTTAAAACTCCATAATAAAGCTAATGAATTCGTACGAGTCCTTTGAACATCGTACTGCAAGTTAGGACATCTTAAGACTCTTTATGACATTTTAGCACCTTGAAAAACGCGTTAGTATAACGTAGGACGCCTTAAAACTCCAAACAACACCTTACAACACCGTACGAAACCTTAAAACTCCATAATAAAGCTAATGAATTCGTACGAGTCCTTTGAACATTGTACTGCAAGTTATGACATCTTACGACTCTTTACGACATTTTAGCACCTTGAAAAACACGTTAGTATAACGTAGGACGCCTTAAAACTCCAAACAACACCGTACGAAACCTTAAAACTCCATAATAAAGCTAATGAATTCGTACGAGTCCTTTGAACATTGTACTGCAAGTTAGGACATCTTACGACTCTTTATGACATTTTAGCACCTTGAAAAACACGTTAGTATAACGTAGGACGCCTTAAAACTCCAAACAATACCTTACAACACCGTACGAAACCTTAAAACTCCATAATAAAGCTAATGAATTCGTACGAGTCCTTTGAACATCGTACTGCAAGTTAGGACATCTTACGACTCTTTATGACATTTTAGCACCTTGAAAAACACGTTAGTATAACGTAGGACGCCTTAAAACTCCAAACAACACCTTACAACACCGTACGAAACCTTAAAACTCCATAATAAAGCTAATGAATTCGTACGAGTCCTTTGAACATCGTACTGCAAGTTATGACATCTTACGACTCTTTATGACATTTTAGCACCTTGAAAAACACGTTAGTATAACGTAGGACGCCTTAAAACTCCAAACAACACCATACAACACCGTACGAAACCTTAAAACTCCATAATAAAGCTAATGAATTCGTACGAGTCCATTGAACATCGTATTGCAAGTTATGACATCTTACGACTCTTTATGACATTTTAGCACCTTGAAAAACACGTTAGTATAACGTAGGACGCCTTAAAACTCCAAACAACACCTTACAACACCGTACGAAACCTTAAAACTCCATAATAAAGCTGATGAATTCGTACGAGTCCTTTGAACATCGTACTGCAAGTTAGGACATCTTACGACTCTTTATGACATTTTAGCACCTTGAAAAACACGTTAGTATAACATAGGACGCCTTAAAACTCCAAACAACACCTTACAACACCGTACGAAACCTTAAAACTCCATAGTAAAGCTAATGAATTCGTACGAGTCCTTTGAACATCGTACTGCAAGTTAGGACATCTTACGACTCTTTATGACAATTTAGCACCTTGAAAAACACGTTAGTATAACGTAGGACGCCTTAAAACTCCAAACAACACCTTACAACACCGTACGAAACCTTAAAACTCCATAATAAAGCTAATGAATTCGTACGAGTCCTTTGAACATCGTACTGCAAGTTATGACATCTTACGACTCTTTATGACATTTTAGCACCTTGAAAAACACGTTAGTATAACGTAGGACGCCTTAAAACTCCAAACAACACCATACAACACCGTACGAAACCTTAAAACTCCATAATAAAGCTAATGAATTCGTACGAGTCCTTTGAACATCGTACTGCAAGTTAGGACATCTTACGACTCTTTATGACATTTTAGCACCTTGAAAAACACGTTAGTATAACGTAGGACGCCTTAAAACTCCAAACAACACCTTACAACACCGTACGAAACCTTAAAACTTCATAATAAAGCTGATGAATTCGTACGAGTCCTTTGAACATCGTACTGCAAGTTAGGACATCTTACGACTCTTTATGACATTTTAGCACCTTGAAAAACACGTTAGTATAACATAGGACGCCTTAAAACTCCAAACAACACTTTACAACACCGTACGAAACCTTAAAACTCCATAGTAAAGCTAATGAATTCGTACGAGTCCTTTGAACATCGTACTGCAAGTTAGGACATCTTACGACTCTTTATGACAATTTAGCACCTTGAAAAACACGTTAGTATAACGTAGGACGCCTTAAAACTCCAAACAACACCTTACAACACCGTACGAAACCTTAAAACTCCATAATAAAGCTAATGAATTCGTACGAGTCCTTTGAACATCGTACTGCAAGTTAGGACATCTTAAGACTCTTTATGACATTTTAGCACCTTGAAAAACGCGTTAGTATAACGTAGGACGCCTTAAAACTCCAAACAACACCTTACAACACCGTACGAAACCTTAAAACTCCATAATAAAGCTAATGAATTCGTACGAGTCCTTTGAACATTGTACTGCAAGTTATGACATCTTACGACTCTTTACGACATTTTAGCACCTTGAAAAACACGTTAGTATAACGTAGGACGCCTTAAAACTCCAAACAACACCGTACGAAACCTTAAAACTCCATAATAAAGCTAATGAATTCGTACGAGTCCTTTGAACATTGTACTGCAAGTTAGGACATCTTACGACTCTTTATGACATTTTAGCACCTTGAAAAACACGTTAGTATAACGTAGGACGCCTTAAAACTCCAAACAATACCTTACAACACCGTACGAAACCTTAAAACTCCATAATAAAGCTAATGAATTCGTACGAGTCCTTTGAACATCGTACTGCAAGTTAGGACATCTTACGACTCTTTATGACATTTTAGCACCTTGAAAAACACGTTAGTATAACGTAGGACGCCTTAAAACTCCAAACAACACCTTACAACACCGTACGAAACCTTAAAACTCCATAATAAAGCTAATGAATTCGTACGAGTCCTTTGAACATCGTACTGCAAGTTATGACATCTTACGACTCTTTATGACATTTTAGCACCTTGAAAAACACGTTAGTATAACGTAGGACGCCTTAAAACTCCAAACAACACCATACAACACCGTACGAAACCTTAAAACTCCATAATAAAGCTAATGAATTCGTACGAGTCCATTGAACATCGTATTGCAAGTTATGACATCTTACGACTCTTTATGACATTTTAGCACCTTGAAAAACACGTTAGTATAACGTAGGACGCCTTAAAACTCCAAACAACACCTTACAACACCGTACGAAACCTTAAAACTCCATAATAAAGCTGATGAATTCGTACGAGTCCTTTGAACATCGTACTGCAAGTTAGGACATCTTACGACTCTTTATGACATTTTAGCACCTTAAAAACACGTTAGTATAACATAGGACGCCTTAAAACTCCAAACAACACCTTACAACACCGTACGAAACCTTAAAACTCCATAGTAAAGCTAATGAATTCGTACGAGTCCTTTGAACATCGTACTGCAAGTTAGGACATCTTACGACTCTTTATGACAATTTAGCACCTTGAAAAACACGTTAGTATAACGTAGGACGCCTTAAAACTCCAAACAACACCTTACAACACCGTACGAAACCTTAAAACTCCATAATAAAGCTAATGAATTCGTACGAGTCCTTTGAACATCGTACTGCAAGTTATGACATCTTACGACTCTTTATGACATTTTAGCACCTTGAAAAACACGTTAGTATAACGTAGGACGCCTTAAAACTCCAAACAACACCATACAACACCGTACGAAACCTTAAAACTCCATAATAAAGCTAATGAATTCGTACGAGTCCTTTGAACATCGTACTGCAAGTTAGGACATCTTACGACTCTTTATGACATTTTAGCACCTTGAAAAACACGTTAGTATAACGTAGGACGCCTTAAAACTCCAAACAACACCTTACAACACCGTACGAAACCTTAAAACTCCATAATAAAGCTGATGAATTCGTACGAGTCCTTTGAACATCGTACTGCAAGTTAGGACATCTTACGACTCTTTATGACATTTTAGCACCTTGAAAAACACGTTAGTATAACATAGGACGCCTTAAAACTCCAAACAACACCTTACAACACCGTACGAAACCTTAAAACTCCATAGTAAAGCTAATGAATTCGTACGAGTCCTTTGAACATCGTACTGCAAGTTAGGACATCTTACGACTCTTTATGACAATTTAACACCTTGAAAAACACGTTAGTATAACGTAGGACGCCTTAAAACTCCAAACAACACCTTACAACACCGTACGAAACCTTAAAACTCCATAATAAAGCTAATGAATTCGTACGAGTGCTTTGAACATCGTACTGCAAGTTAGGACATCTTAAGACTCTTTATGACATTTTAGCACCTTGAAAAACGTGTTAGTATAACGTAGGACGCCTTAAAACTCCAAACAACACCTTACAACACCGTACGAAACCATAAAACTCCATAATAAAGCTAATGAATTCGTACGAGTCCTTTGAACATCGTACTGCAAGTTATGACATCTTACGACTCTTTACGACATTTTAGCACCTTGAAAAACACGTTAGTATAACATAGGACGCCTTAAAACTCCAAACAACACCGTACGAAACCTTAAAACTCCATAATAAAGCTAATGAATTCGTACGAGTCCTTTGAACATCGTACTGCAAGTTAGGACATCTTACGACTCTTTATGACATTTTAGCACCTTGAAAAACACGTTAGTATAACGTAGGACGCCTTAAAACTCCAAACAACACCTTACAACACCGTACGAAACCTTAATACTCCATAATAAAGCTAATGAATTCGTACGAGTCCTTTGAACATCGTACTGCAAGTTAGGACATCTTACGACTCTTTATGACAATTTAGCACCTTGAAAAACACGTTAGCATAACGTAGGACGCCTTAAAACTCCAAAAAACACCTTACAACACCGTACGAAACCTTAATACTCCATAATAAAGCTAATGAATTCGTACGAGTCCTTTGAACATCGTACTGCAAGTTATGACATCTTACGACTCTTTATGACATTTTAGCACCTTGAAAAACACGTTAGTATAACGTAGGACGCCTTAAAACTCCAAACAACACCATACAACACCGTACGAAACCTTAAAACTCCATAATAAAGCTAATGAATTCGTACGAGTCCTTTGAACATCGTACTGCAAGTTAGGACATCTTACGACTCTTTATGACATTTTAGCACCTTGAAAAACACGTTAGTATAACGTAGGACGCCTTAAAACTCCAAACAACACCTTACAACACCGTACGAAACCTTAAAACTCCATAATAAAGCTGATGAATTCGTACGAGTCCTTTGAACATCGTACTGCAAGTTAGGACATCTTACGACTCTTTATGACATTTTAGCACCTTGAAAAACACGTTAGTATAACATAGGACGCCTTAAAACTCCAAACAACACCTTACAACACCGTACGAAACCTTAAAACTCCATAGTAAAGCTAATGAATTCGTACGAGTCCTTTGAACATCGTACTGCAAGTTAGGACATCTTACGACTCTTTATGACAATTTAACACCTTGAAAAACACGTTAGTATAACGTAGGACGCCTTAAAACTCCAAACAACACCTTACAACACCGTACGAAACCTTAAAACTCCATAATAAAGCTAATGAATTCGTACGAGTGCTTTGAACATCGTACTGCAAGTTAGGACATCTTAAGACTCTTTATGACATTTTAGCACCTTGAAAAACGTGTTAGTATAACGTAGGACGCCTTAAAACTCCAAACAACACCTTACAACACCGTACGAAACCATAAAACTCCATAATAAAGCTAATGAATTCGTACGAGTCCTTTGAACATCGTACTGCAAGTTATGACATCTTACGACTCTTTACGACATTTTAGCACCTTGAAAAACACGTTAGTATAACATAGGACGCCTTAAAACTCCAAACAACACCGTACGAAACCTTAAAACTCCATAATAAAGCTAATGAATTCGTACGAGTCCTTTGAACATCGTACTGCAAGTTAGGACATCTTACGACTCTTTATGACATTTTAGCACCTTGAAAAACACGTTAGTATAACGTAGGACGCCTTAAAACTCCAAACAACACCTTACAACACCGTACGAAACCTTAATACTCCATAATAAAGCTAATGAATTCGTACGAGTCCTTTGAACATCGTACTGCAAGTTAGGACATCTTACGACTCTTTATGACATTTTAGCACCTTGAAAAACACGTTAGTATAACGTAGGACGCCTTAAAACTCCAAACAACACCTTACAACACCGTACGAAACCTTAAAACTCCATAATAAAGCTGATGAATTCGTACGAGTCCTTTGAACATCGTACTGCAAGTTAGGACATCTTACGACTCTTTATGACATTTTAGCACCTTAAAAACACGTTAGTATAACATAGGACGCCTTAAAACTCCAAACAACACCTTACAACACCGTACGAAACCTTAAAACTCCATAGTAAAGCTAATGAATTCGTACGAGTCCTTTGAACATCGTACTGCAAGTTAGGACATCTTACGACTCTTTATGACAATTTAGCACCTTGAAAAACACGTTAGTATAACGTAGGACGCCTTAAAACTCCAAACAACACCTTACAACACCGTACGAAACCTTAAAACTCCATAATAAAGCTAATGAATTCGTACGAGTCCTTTGAACATCGTACTGCAAGTTATGACATCTTACGACTCTTTATGACATTTTAGCACCTTGAAAAACACGTTAGTATAACGTAGGACGCCTTAAAACTCCAAACAACACCATACAACACCGTACGAAACCTTAAAACTCCATAATAAAGCTAATGAATTCGTACGAGTCCTTTGAACATCGTACTGCAAGTTAGGACATCTTACGACTCTTTATGACATTTTAGCACCTTGAAAAACACGTTAGTATAACGTAGGACGCCTTAAAACTCCAAACAACACTTTACAACACCGTACGAAACCTTAAAACTCCATAATAAAGCTGATGAATTCGTACGAGTCCTTTGAACATCGTACTGCAAGTTAGGACATCTTACGACTCTTTATGACATTTTAGCACCTTGAAAAACACGTTAGTATAACATAGGACGCCTTAAAACTCCAAACAACACCTTACAACACCGTACGAAACCTTAAAACTCCATAGTAAAGCTAATGAATTCGTACGAGTCCTTTGAACATCGTACTGCAAGTTAGGACATCTTACGACTCTTTATGACAATTTAGCACCTTGAAAAACACGTTAGTATAACGTAGGACGCCTTAAAACTCCAAACAACACCTTACAACACCGTACGAAACCTTAAAACTCCATAATAAAGCTAATGAATTCGTACGAGTCCTTTGAACATCGTACTGCAAGTTAGGACATCTTAAGACTCTTTATGACATTTTAGCACCTTGAAAAACGTGTTAGTATAACGTAGGACGCCTTAAAACTCCAAACAACACCTTACAACACCGTACGAAACCTTAAAACTCCATAATAAAGCTAATGAATTCGTACGAGTCCTTTGAACATCGTACTGCAAGTTATGACATCTTACGACTCTTTACGACATTTTAGCACCTTGAAAAACACGTTAGTATAACGTAGGACGCCTTAAAACTCCAAACAACACCGTACGAAACCTTAAAACTCCATAATAAAGCTAATGAATTCGTACGAGTCCTTTGAACATCGTACTGCAAGTTAGGACATCTTACGACTCTTTATGACATTTTAGCACCTTGAAAAACACGTTAGTATAACGTAGGACGCCTTAAAACTCCAAACAATACCTTACAACACCGTACGAAACCTTAAAACTCCATAATAAAGCTAATGAATTCGTACGAGTCCTTTGAACATCGTACTGCAAGTTAGGACATCTTACGACTCTTTATGACATTTTAGCACCTTGAAAAACACGTTAGTATAACGTAGGACGCCTTAAAACTCCAAACAACACCTTACAACACCGTACGAAACCTCAAAACTCCATAATAAAGCTGATGAATTCGTACGAGTCCTTTGAACATCGTACTGCAAGTTAGGACATCTTACGACTCTTTATGACATTTTAGCACCTTAAAAACACGTTAGTATAACATAGGACGCCTTAAAACTCCAAACAACACCTTACAACACCGTACGAATCTTAAAACTCCATAGTAAAGCTAATGAATTCGTACGAGTCCTTTGAACATCGTACTGCAAGTTAGGACATCTTACGACTCTTTATGACAATTTAGCACCTTGAAAAACACGTTAGTATAACGTAGGACGCCTTAAAACTCCAAACAACACCTTACAACACCGTACGAAACCTTAAAACTCCATAATAAAGCTAATGAATTCGTACGAGTCCTTTGAACATCGTACTGCAAGTTATGACATCTTACGACTCTTTATGACATTTTAGCACCTTGAAAAACACGTTAGTATAACGTAGGACGCCTTAAAACTCCAAACAACACCATACAACACCGTACGAAACCTTAAAACTCCATAATAAAGCTAATGAATTCGTACGAGTCCTTTGAACATCGTACTGCAAGTTAGGACATCTTAAGACTCTTTATGACATTTTAGCACCTTGAAAAACGCGTTAGTATAACGTAGGACGCATTAAAACTCCAAACAACACCTTACAACACCGTACGAAACCTTAAAACTCCATAATAAAGCTAATTAATTCGTACGAGTCCTTTGAACATCGTACTGCAAGTTATGACATCTTACGACTCTTTACGACATTTTAGCACCTTGAAAAACACGTTAGTAAAACGTAGGACGCCTTAAAACTCCAAACAACACCGTACGAAACCTTAAAACTCCATAATAAAGCTAATGAATTCGTACGAGTCCTTTGAACATCGTACTGCAAGTTAGGACATCTTAAGACTCTTTATGACATTTTAGCACCTTGAAAAACGCGTTAGTATAACGTAGGACGCATTAAAACTCCAAACAACACCTTACAACACCGTACGAAACCTTAAAACTCCATAATAAAGCTAATTAATTCGTACGAGTCCTTTGAACATCGTACTGCAAGTTATGACATCTTACGACTCTTTACGACATTTTAGCACCTTGAAAAACACGTTAGTAAAACGTAGGACGCCTTAAAACTCCAAACAACACCGTACGAAACCTTAAAACTCCATAATAAAGCTAATGAATTCGTACGAGTCCTTTGAACATCGTACTGCAAGTTAGGACATCTTACGACTCTTTATGACATTTTAGCACCTTGAAAAACACGTTAGTATAACGTAGGACGCCTTAAAACTCCAAACAACACCATACAACACCGTACGAAACCTTAAAACTCCATAATAAAGCTAATGAATTCGTACGAGTCCTTTGAACATCGTACTGCAAGTTAGGACATCTTACGACCCTTTATGACATTTTAGCACCTTGAAAAACACGTTAGTATAACGAAGGACGCCTTAAAACTCCAAACAACACCTTACAACACCGTACGAAACCTTAAAACTCCATAGTAAAGCTAATGAATTCGTACGAGTCCTTTGAACATCGTACTGCAAGTTATGACATCTTACGACTCTTTATGACATTTTAGCACCTTGAAAAACACGTTAGTATAACGTAGGACGCCTTAAAACTCCAAACAATACCTTACAACACCGTACGAAACCTTAAAACTCCATAATAAAGCTAATGAATTCGTACGAGTCCTTTGAACATCGTACTGCAAGTTAGGACATCTTACGACTCTTTATGACATTTTAGCACCTTGAAAAACACGTTAGTATAACGTAGGACGCCTTAAAACTCCAAACAACACCTTACAACACCGTACGAAACCTTAATACTCCATAATAAAGCTAATGAATTCGTACGAGTCCTTTGAACATCGTACTGCAAGTTAGGACATCTTACGACTCTTTATGACATTTTAGCACCTTGAAAAACACGTTAGTATAACGTAGGACGCCTTAAAACTCCAAACAACACCTTACAACACCGTACGAAACCTTAAAACTCCATAATAAAGCTGATGAATTCGTACGAGTCCTTTGAACATCGTACTGCAAGTTAGGACATCTTACGACTCTTTATGACATTTTAGCACCTTAAAAACACGTTAGTATAACATAGGACGCCTTAAAACTCCAAACAACACCTTACAACACCGTACGAAACCTTAAAACTCCATAGTAAAGCTAATGAATTCGTACGAGTCCTTTGAACATCGTACTGCAAGTTAGGACATCTTACGACTCTTTATGACAATTTAGCACCTTGAAAAACACGTTAGTATAACGTAGGACGCCTTAAAACTCCAAACAACACCTTACAACACCGTACGAAACCTTAAAACTCCATAATAAAGCTAATGAATTCGTACGAGTCCTTTGAACATCGTACTGCAAGTTATGACATCTTACGACTCTTTATGACATTTTAGCACCTTGAAAAACACGTTAGTATAACGTAGGACGCCTTAAAACTCCAAACAACACCATACAACACCGTACGAAACCTTAAAACTCCATAATAAAGCTAATGAATTCGTACGAGTCCTTTGAACATCGTACTGCAAGTTAGGACATCTTACGACTCTTTATGACATTTTAGCACCTTGAAAAACACGTTAGTATAACGTAGGACGCCTTAAAACTCCAAACAACACCTTACAACACCGTACGAAACCTTAAAACTCCATAATAAAGCTGATGAATTCGTACGAGTCCTTTGAACATCGTACTGCAAGTTAGGACATCTTACGACTCTTTATGACATTTTAGCACCTTGAAAAACACGTTAGTATAACATAGGACGCCTTAAAACTCCAAACAACACCTTACAACACCGTACGAAACCTTAAAACTCCATAGTAAAGCTAATGAATTCGTACGAGTCCTTTGAACATCGTACTGCAAGTTAGGACATCTTACGACTCTTTATGACAATTTAGCACCTTGAAAAACACGTTAGTATAACGTAGGACGCCTTAAAACTCCAAACAACACCTTACAACACCGTACGAAACCTTAAAACTCCATAATAAAGCTAATGAATTCGTACGAGTCCTTTGAACATCGTACTGCAAGTTAGGACATCTTAAGACTCTTTATGACATTTTAGCACCTTGAAAAACGTGTTAGTATAACGTAGGACGCCTTAAAACTCCAAACAACACCTTACAACACCGTACGAAACCTTAAAACTCCATAATAAAGCTAATGAATTCGTACGAGTCCTTTGAACATCGTACTGCAAGTTATGACATCTTACGACTCTTTACGACATTTTAGCACCTTGAAAAACACGTTAGTATAACGTAGGACGCCTTAAAACTCCAAACAACACCGTACGAAACCTTAAAACTCCATAATAAAGCTAATGAATTCGTACGAGTCCTTTGAACATCGTACTGCAAGTTAGGACATCTTACGACTCTTTATGACATTTTAGCACCTTGAAAAACACGTTAGTATAACGTAGGACGCCTTAAAACTCCAAACAATACCTTACAACACCGTACGAAACCTTAAAACTCCATAATAAAGCTAATGAATTCGTACGAGTCCTTTGAACATCGTACTGCAAGTTAGGACATCTTACGACTCTTTATGACATTTTAGCACCTTGAAAAACACGTTAGTATAACGTAGGACGCCTTAAAACTCCAAACAACACCTTACAACACCGTACGAAACCTCAAAACTCCATAATAAAGCTGATGAATTCGTACGAGTCCTTTGAACATCGTACTGCAAGTTAGGACATCTTACGACTCTTTATGACATTTTAGCACCTTAAAAACACGTTAGTATAACATAGGACGCCTTAAAACTCCAAACAACACCTTACAACACCGTACGAATCTTAAAACTCCATAGTAAAGCTAATGAATTCGTACGAGTCCTTTGAACATCGTACTGCAAGTTAGGACATCTTACGACTCTTTATGACAATTTAGCACCTTGAAAAACACGTTAGTATAACGTAGGACGCCTTAAAACTCCAAACAACACCTTACAACACCGTACGAAACCTTAAAACTCCATAATAAAGCTAATGAATTCGTACGAGTCCTTTGAACATCGTACTGCAAGTTATGACATCTTACGACTCTTTATGACATTTTAGCACCTTGAAAAACACGTTAGTATAACGTAGGACGCCTTAAAACTCCAAACAACACCATACAACACCGTACGAAACCTTAAAACTCCATAATAAAGCTAATGAATTCGTACGAGTCCTTTGAACATCGTACTGCAAGTTAGGACATCTTAAGACTCTTTATGACATTTTAGCACCTTGAAAAACGCGTTAGTATAACGTAGGACGCATTAAAACTCCAAACAACACCTTACAACACCGTACGAAACCTTAAAACTCCATAATAAAGCTAATTAATTCGTACGAGTCCTTTGAACATCGTACTGCAAGTTATGACATCTTACGACTCTTTACGACATTTTAGCACCTTGAAAAACACGTTAGTAAAACGTAGGACGCCTTAAAACTCCAAACAACACCGTACGAAACCTTAAAACTCCATAATAAAGCTAATGAATTCGTACGAGTCCTTTGAACATCGTACTGCAAGTTAGGACATCTTACGACTCTTTATGACATTTTAGCACCTTGAAAAACACGTTAGTATAACGTAGGACGCCTTAAAACTCCAAACAATACCTTACAACACCGTACGAAACCTTAAAACTCCATAATAAAGCTAATGAATTCGTACGAGTCCTTTGAACATCGTACTACAAGTTAGGACATCTTACGACTCTTTATGACATTTTAGCACCTTGAAAAACACGTTAGTATAACGTAGGACGCCTTAAAACTCCAAACAACACCTTACAACACCGTACGAAACCTTAAAACTCCATAATAAAGCTGATGAATTCGTACGAGTCCTTTGAACATCGTACTGCAAGTTAGGACATCTTACGACTCTTTATGACAATTTAGCACCTTGAAAAACACGTTAGTATAACGTAGGACGCCTTAAAACTCCAAACAACACCTTACAACACCGTACGAAACCTTAAAACTCCATAATAAAGCTAATGAATTCGTACGAGTCCTTTGAACATCGTACTGCAAGTTATGACATCTTACGACTCTTTATGACATTTTAGCACCTTGAAAAACACGTTAGTATAACGTAGGACGCCTTAAAACTCCAAACAACACCATACAACACCGTACGAAACCTTAAAACTCCATAATAAAGCTAATGAATTCGTACGAGTACTTTGAACATCGTACTGCAAGTTAGGACATCTTAAGACTCTTTATGACATTTTAGCACCTTGAAAAACGCGTTAGTATAACGTAGGACGCCTTAAAACTCCAAACAACACCTTACAACACCGTACGAAACCTTAAAACTCCATAATAAAGCTAATGAATTCGTACGAGTCCTTTGAACATCGTACTGCAAGTTATGACATCTTACGACTCTTTACGACATTTTAGCACCTTGAAAAACACGTTAGTATAACGTAGGACGCCTTAAAACTCCAAACAACACCGTACGAAACCTTAAAACTCCATAATAAAGCTAATGAATTCGTACGAGTCCTTTGAACATCGTACTGCAAGTTAGGACATCTTACGACTCTTTATGACATTTTAGCACCTTGAAAAACACGTTAGTATAACGTAGGACGCCTTAAAACTCCAAACAACACCTTACAACACCGTACGAAACCTTAAAACTCCATAATAAAGCTAATGAATTCGTACGAGTCCTTTGAACATCGTACTGCAAGTTAGGACATCTTAAGACTCTTTATGACATTTTAGCACCTTGAAAAACGTGTTAGTATAACGTAGGACGTCTTAAAACTCCAAACAACACCTTACAACACCGTACGAAACCATAAACTCCATAATAAAGCTAATGAATTCGTACGAGTCCTTTGAACATCGTACTGCAAGTTATGACATCTTACGACTCTTTACGACATTTTAGCACCTTGAAAAACACGTTAGTATAACATAGGACGCCTTAAAACTCCAAACAACACCGTACGAAACCTTAAAACTCCATAATAAAGCTAATGAATTCGTACGAGTCCTTTGAACATCGTACTGCAAGTTAGGACATCTTACGACTCTTTATGACATTTTAGCACCTTGAAAAACACGTTAGTATAACGTAGGACGCCTTAAAACTCCAAACAAACCAAACAACACCGTACGAAACCTTAAAACTCCATAATAAAGCTAATGAATTCGTACGAGTCCTTTGAACATCGTACTGCAAGTAAGGACATCTTACGACTCTTTATGACATTTTAGCACCTTGAAAAACACGTTAGTATAACGTAGGACGCCATAAAACTCCAAACAACACCTTACAACACCGTACGAAACCTTAAAACTCCATAATACACGTATTGAACTCGCCCGAGTCCTTTGAACATCGTACTGCAAGTTAGGACATCTTACGACTCTTTATGACATTTTAGCACCTTAAAAACACGTTAGTATAACATAGGACGCCTTAAAACTCCAAACAACACCTTACAACACCGTACGAAACCTTAAAACTCCATAGTAAAGCTAATGAATTCGTACGAGTCCTTTGAACATCGTACTGCAAGTTAGGACATCTTACGACTCTTTATGACAATTTAGCACCTTGAAAAACACGTTAGTATAACGTAGGACGCCTTAAAACTCCAAACAACACCTTACAACACCGTACGAAACCTTAAAACTCCATAATAAAGCTAATGAATTCGTACGAGTCCTTTGAACATCGTACTGCAAGTTATGACATCTTACGACTCTTTATGACATTTTAGCACCTTGAAAAACACGTTAGTATAACGTAGGACGCCTTAAAACTCCAAACAACACCATACAACACCGTACGAAACCTTAAAACTCCATAATAAAGCTAATGAATTCGTACGAGTCCTTTGAACATCGTACTGCAAGTTAGGACATCTTACGACTCTTTATGACATTTTAGCACCTTGAAAAACGCGTTAGTATAACGTAGGACGCCTTAAAACTCCAAACAACACCTTACAACACCGTACGAAACCTTAAAACTCCATAATAAAGCTAATGAATTCGTACGAGTCCTTTGAACATCGTACTGCAAGTTATGACATCTTACGACTCTTTACGACATTTTAGCACCTTGAAAAACACGTTAGTATAACGTAGGACGCCTTAAAACTCCAAACAACACCGTACGAAACCTTAAAACTCCATAATAAAGCTAATGAATTCGTACGAGTCCTTTGAACATCGTACTGCAAGTTAGGACATCTTACGACTCTTTATGACATTTTAGCACCTTGAAAAACACGTTAGTATAACGTAGGACGCCTTAAAACTCCAAACAATACCTTACAACACCGTATGAAACCTTAAAACTCCATAATAAAGCTAATGAATTCGTACGAGTCCTTTGAACATCGTACTGCAAGTTAGGACATCTTACGACTCTTTATGACATTTTAGCACCTTGAAAAACACGTTAGTATAACGTAGGACGCCTTAAAACTCCAAACAACACCTTACAACACCGTACGAAACCTTAAAACTCCATAATAAAGCTGATGAATTCGTACGAGTCCTTTGAACATCGTACTGCAAGTTAGGACATCTTACGACTCTTTATGACAATTTAGCACCTTGAAAAACACGTTAGTATAACGTAGGACGCCTTAAAACTCCAAACAACACCTTACAACACCGTACGAAACCTTAAAACTCCATAATAAAGCTAATGAATTCGTACGAGTCCTTTGAACATCGTACTGCAAGTTATGACATCTTACGACTCTTTATGACATTTTAGCACCTTGAAAAACACGTTAGTATAACGTAGGACGCCTTAAAACTCCAAACAACACCATACAACACCGTACGAAACCTTAAAACTCCATAATAAAGCTAATGAATTCGTACGAGTCGTTTGAACATCGTACTGCAAGTTAGGACATCTTAAGACTCTTTATGACATTTTAGCACCTTGAAAAACGCGTTAGTATAACGTAAGACGCCTTAAAACTCCAAACAACACCTTACAACACCGTACGAAACCTTAAAACTCCATAATAAAGCTAATGAATTCGTACGAGTCCTTTGAACATCGTACTGCAAGTTATGACATCTTACGACTCTTTACGACATTTTAGCACCTTGAAAAACACGTTAGTATAACGTAGGACGCCTTAAAACTCCAAACAACACCGTACGAAACCTTAAAACTCCATAATAAAGCTAATGAATTCGTACGAGTCCTTTGAACATCGTACTGCAAGTTAGGACATCTTACGACTCTTTATGACATTTTAGCACCTTGAAAAACACGTTAGTATAACGTAGGACGCCTTAAATCTCCAAACAATACCTTACAACACCGTACGAAACCTTAAAACTCCATAATAAAGCTAATGAATTCGTACGAGTCCTTTGAACATCGTACTGCAAGTTAGGACATCTTACGACTCTTTATGACATTTTAGCACCTTGAAAAACACGTTAGTATAACGTAGGACGCCTTAAAACTCCAAACAACACCTTACAACACCGTACGAAACCTTAAAACTCCATAATAAAGCTGATGAATTCGTACGAGTCCTTTGAACATCGTACTGCAAGTTAGGACATCTTACGACTCTTTATGACATTTTAGCACCTTGAAAAACACGTTAGTATAACGTAGGACGCCTTAAAACTCCAAACAACACCGTACGAAACCTTAAAACTCCATAATAAAGCTAATGAATTCGTACGAGTCCTTTGAACATCGTACTGCAAGTTAGGACATCTTACGACTCTTTATGACATTTTAGCACCTTGAAAAACACGTTAGTATAACGTAGGACGCCTTAAAACTCCAAACAATACCTTACAACACCGTACGAAACCTTAAAACTCCATAATAAAGCTAATGAATTCGTACGAGTCCTTTGAACATCGTACTGCAAGTTAGGACATCTTACGACTCTTTATGACATTTTAGCACCTTGAAAAACACGTTAGTATAACGTAGGACGCCTTAAAACTCCAAACAACACCTTACAACACCGTACGAAACCTTAAAACTCCATAATAAAGCTGATGAATTCGTACGAGTCCTTTGAACATCGTACTGCAAGTTAGGACATCTTACGACTCTTTATGACAATTTAGCACCTTGAAAAACACGTTAGTATAACGTAGGACGCCTTAAAACTCCAAACAACACCTTACAACACCGTACGAAACCTTAAAACTCCATAATAAAGCTAATGAATTCGTACGAGTCCTTTGAACATCGTACTGCAAGTTATGACATCTTACGACTCTTTATGACATTTTAGCACCTTGAAAAACACGTTAGTATAACGTAGGACGCCTTAAAACTCCAAACAACACCATACAACACCGTACGAAACCTTAAAACTCCATAATAAAGCTAATGAATTCGTACGAGTCCTTTGAACATCGTACTGCAAGTTAGGACATCTTAAGACTCTTTATGACATTTTAGCACCTTGAAAAACGCGTTAGTATAACGTAGGACGCCTTAAAACTCCAAACAACACCTTACAACACCGTACGAAACCTTAAAACTCCATAATAAAGCTAATGAATTCGTACGAGTCCTTTGAACATCGTACTGCAAGTTATGACATCTTACGACTCTTTACGACATTTTAGCACCTTGAAAAACACGTTAGTATAACGTAGGACGCCTTAAAACTCCAAACAACACCATACAACACCGTACGAAACCTTAAAACTCCATAATAAAGCTAATGAATTCGTACGAGTCCTTTGAACATCGTACTGCAAGTTAGGACATCTTACGACTCTTTATGACATTTTAGCACCTTGAAAAACACGTTAGTATAACGTAGGACGCCTTAAAACTCCAAACAATACCTTACAACACCGTACGAAACCTTAAAACTCCATAATAAAGCTAATGAATTCGTACGAGTCCTTTGAACATCGTACTGCAAGTTAGGACATCTTACGACTCTTTATGACATTTTAGCACCTTGAAAAACACGTTAGTATAACGTAGGACGCCTTAAAACTCCAAACAACACCTTACAACACCGTACGAAACCTTAAAACTCCATAATAAAGCTGATGAATTCGTACGAGTCCTTTGAACATCGTACTGCAAGTTAGGACATCTTACGACTCTTTATGACAATTTAGCACCTTGAAAAACACGTTAGTATAACGTAGGACGCCTTAAAACTCCAAACAACACCTTACAACACCGTACGAAACCTTAAAACTCCATAATAAAGCTAATGAATTCGTACGAGTCCTTTGAACATCGTACTGCAAGTTATGACATCTTACGACTCTTTATGACATTTTAGCACCTTGAAAAACACGTTAGTATAACGTAGGACGCCTTAAAACTCCAAACAACACCTTACAACACCGTACGAAACCTTAAAACTCCATAATAAAGCTAATGAATTCGTACGAGTCCTTTGAACATCGTACTGCAAGTTAGGACATCTTAAGACTCTTTATGACATTTTAGCACCTTGAAAAACGCGTTAGTATAACGTAGGACGCCTTAAAACTCCAAACAACACCTTACAACACCGTACGAAACCTTAAAACTCCATAATAAAGCTAATGAATTCGTACGAGTCCTTTGAACATCGTACTGCAAGTTATGACATCTTACGACTCTTTACGACATTTTAGCACCTTGAAAAACACGTTAGTATAACGTAGGACGCCTTAAAACTCCAAACAACACCGTACGAAACCTTAAAACTCCATAATAAAGCTAATGAATTCGTACGAGTCCTTTGAACATCGTACTGCAAGTTAGGACATCTTACGACTCTTTATGACATTTTAGCACCTTGAAAAACACGTTAGTATAACGTAGGACGCCTTAAAACTCCAAACAACACCTTACAACACCGTACGAAACCTTAAAACTCCATAATAAAGCTGATGAATTCGTACGAGTCCTTTGAACATCGTACTGCAAGTTAGGACATCTTACGACTCTTTATGACATTTTAGCACCTTGAAAAACACGTTAGTATAACGTAGGACGCCTTAAAACTCCAAACAACACCGTACGAAACCTTAAAACTCCATAATAAAGCTAATGAATTCGTACGAGTCCTTTGAACATCGTACTGCAAGTTAGGACATCTTACGACTCTTTATGACATTTTAGCACCTTGAAAAACACGTTAGTATAACGTAGGACGCCTTAAAACTCCAAACAATACCTTACAACACCGTACGAAACCTTAAAACTCCATAATAAAGCTAATGAATTCGTACGAGTCCTTTGAACATCGTACTGCAAGTTAGGACATCTTACGACTCTTTATGACATTTTAGCACCTTGAAAAACACGTTAGTATAACGTAGGACGCCTTAAAACTCCAAACAACACCTTACAACACCGTACGAAACCTTAAAACTCCATAATAAAGCTGATGAATTCGTACGAGTCCTTTGAACATCGTACTGCAAGTTAGGACATCTTACGACTCTTTATGACAATTTAGCACCTTGAAAAACACGTTAGTATAACGTAGGACGCCTTAAAACTCCAAACAACACCTTACAACACCGTACGAAACCTTAAAACTCCATAATAAAGCTAATGAATTCGTACGAGTCCTTTGAACATCGTACTGCAAGTTATGACATCTTACGACTCTTTATGACATTTTAGCACCTTGAAAAACACGTTAGTATAACGTAGGACGCCTTAAAACTCCAAACAACACCATACAACACCGTACGAAACCTTAAAACTCCATAATAAAGCTAATGAATTCGTACGAGTCCTTTGAACATCGTACTGCAAGTTAGGACATCTTAAGACTCTTTATGACATTTTAGCACCTTGAAAAACGCGTTAGTATAACGTAGGACGCCTTAAAACTCCAAACAACACCTTACAACACCGTACGAAACCTTAAAACTCCATAATAAAGCTAATGAATTCGTACGAGTCCTTTGAACATCGTACTGCAAGTTATGACATCTTACGACTCTTTACGACATTTTAGCACCTTGAAAAACACGTTAGTATAACGTAGGACGCCTTAAAACTCCAAACAACACCATACAACACCGTACGAAACCTTAAAACTCCATAATAAAGCTAATGAATTCGTACGAGTCCTTTGAACATCGTACTGCAAGTTAGGACATCTTACGACTCTTTATGACATTTTAGCACCTTGAAAAACACGTTAGTATAACGTAGGACGCCTTAAAACTCCAAACAATACCTTACAACACCGTACGAAACCTTAAAACTCCATAATAAAGCTAATGAATTCGTACGAGTCCTTTGAACATCGTACTGCAAGTTAGGACATCTTACGACTCTTTATGACATTTTAGCACCTTGAAAAACACGTTAGTATAACGTAGGACGCCTTAAAACTCCAAACAACACCTTACAACACCGTACGAAACCTTAAAACTCCATAATAAAGCTGATGAATTCGTACGAGTCCTTTGAACATCGTACTGCAAGTTAGGACATCTTACGACTCTTTATGACAATTTAGCACCTTGAAAAACACGTTAGTATAACGTAGGACGCCTTAAAACTCCAAACAACACCTTACAACACCGTACGAAACCTTAAAACTCCATAATAAAGCTAATGAATTCGTACGAGTCCTTTGAACATCGTACTGCAAGTTATGACATCTTACGACTCTTTATGACATTTTAGCACCTTGAAAAACACGTTAGTATAACGTAGGACGCCTTAAAACTCCAAACAACACCATACAACACCGTACGAAACCTTAAAACTCCATAATAAAGCTAATGAATTCGTACGAGTCCTTTGAACATCGTACTGCAAGTTAGGACATCTTAAGACTCTTTATGACATTTTAGCACCTTGAAAAACGCGTTAGTATAACGTAGGACGCCTTAAAACTCCAAACAACACCTTACAACACCGTACGAAACCTTAAAACTCCATAATAAAGCTAATGAATTCGTACGAGTCCTTTGAACATCGTACTGCAAGTTATGACATCTTACGACTCTTTACGACATTTTAGCACCTTGAAAAACACGTTAGTATAACGTAGGACGCCTTAAAACTCCAAACAACACCGTACGAAACCTTAAAACTCCATAATAAAGCTAATGAATTCGTACGAGTCCTTTGAACATCGTACTGCAAGTTAGGACATCTTACGACTCTTTATGACATTTTAGCACCTTGAAAAACACGTTAGTATAACGTAGGACGCCTTAAAACTCCAAACAACACCTTACAACACCGTACGAAACCTTAAAACTCCATAATAAAGCTAATGAATTCGTACGAGTCCTTTGAACATCGTACTGCAAGTTAGGACATCTTAAGACTCTTTATGACATTTTAGCACCTTGAAAAACGTGTTAGTATAACGTAGGACGTCTTAAAACTCCAAACAACACCTTACAACACCGTACGAAACCATAAACTCCATAATAAAGCTAATGAATTCGTACGAGTCCTTTGAACATCGTACTGCAAGTTATGACATCTTACGACTCTTTACGACATTTTAGCACCTTGAAAAACACGTTAGTATAACATAGGACGCCTTAAAACTCCAAACAACACCGTACGAAACCTTAAAACTCCATAATAAAGCTAATGAATTCGTACGAGTCCTTTGAACATCGTACTGCAAGTTAGGACATCTTACGACTCTTTATGACATTTTAGCACCTTGAAAAACACGTTAGTATAACGTAGGACGCCTTAAAACTCCAAACAAACCAAACAACACCGTACGAAACCTTAAAACTCCATAATAAAGCTAATGAATTCGTACGAGTCCTTTGAACATCGTACTGCAAGTAAGGACATCTTACGACTCTTTATGACATTTTAGCACCTTGAAAAACACGTTAGTATAACGTAGGACGCCATAAAACTCCAAACAACACCTTACAACACCGTACGAAACCTTAAAACTCCATAATACACGTATTGAACTCGCCCGAGTCCTTTGAACATCGTACTGCAAGTTAGGACATCTTACGACTCTTTATGACATTTTAGCACCTTAAAAACACGTTAGTATAACATAGGACGCCTTAAAACTCCAAACAACACCTTACAACACCGTACGAAACCTTAAAACTCCATAGTAAAGCTAATGAATTCGTACGAGTCCTTTGAACATCGTACTGCAAGTTAGGACATCTTACGACTCTTTATGACAATTTAGCACCTTGAAAAACACGTTAGTATAACGTAGGACGCCTTAAAACTCCAAACAACACCTTACAACACCGTACGAAACCTTAAAACTCCATAATAAAGCTAATGAATTCGTACGAGTCCTTTGAACATCGTACTGCAAGTTATGACATCTTACGACTCTTTATGACATTTTAGCACCTTGAAAAACACGTTAGTATAACGTAGGACGCCTTAAAACTCCAAACAACACCATACAACACCGTACGAAACCTTAAAACTCCATAATAAAGCTAATGAATTCGTACGAGTCCTTTGAACATCGTACTGCAAGTTAGGACATCTTACGACTCTTTATGACATTTTAGCACCTTGAAAAACGCGTTAGTATAACGTAGGACGCCTTAAAACTCCAAACAACACCTTACAACACCGTACGAAACCTTAAAACTCCATAATAAAGCTAATGAATTCGTACGAGTCCTTTGAACATCGTACTGCAAGTTATGACATCTTACGACTCTTTACGACATTTTAGCACCTTGAAAAACACGTTAGTATAACGTAGGACGCCTTAAAACTCCAAACAACACCGTACGAAACCTTAAAACTCCATAATAAAGCTAATGAATTCGTACGAGTCCTTTGAACATCGTACTGCAAGTTAGGACATCTTACGACTCTTTATGACATTTTAGCACCTTGAAAAACACGTTAGTATAACGTAGGACGCCTTAAAACTCCAAACAATACCTTACAACACCGTATGAAACCTTAAAACTCCATAATAAAGCTAATGAATTCGTACGAGTCCTTTGAACATCGTACTGCAAGTTAGGACATCTTACGACTCTTTATGACATTTTAGCACCTTGAAAAACACGTTAGTATAACGTAGGACGCCTTAAAACTCCAAACAACACCTTACAACACCGTACGAAACCTTAAAACTCCATAATAAAGCTGATGAATTCGTACGAGTCCTTTGAACATCGTACTGCAAGTTAGGACATCTTACGACTCTTTATGACAATTTAGCACCTTGAAAAACACGTTAGTATAACGTAGGACGCCTTAAAACTCCAAACAACACCTTACAACACCGTACGAAACCTTAAAACTCCATAATAAAGCTAATGAATTCGTACGAGTCCTTTGAACATCGTACTGCAAGTTATGACATCTTACGACTCTTTATGACATTTTAGCACCTTGAAAAACACGTTAGTATAACGTAGGACGCCTTAAAACTCCAAACAACACCATACAACACCGTACGAAACCTTAAAACTCCATAATAAAGCTAATGAATTCGTACGAGTCGTTTGAACATCGTACTGCAAGTTAGGACATCTTAAGACTCTTTATGACATTTTAGCACCTTGAAAAACGCGTTAGTATAACGTAGGACGCCTTAAAACTCCAAACAACACCTTACAACACCGTACGAAACCTTAAAACTCCATAATAAAGCTAATGAATTCGTACGAGTCCTTTGAACATCGTACTGCAAGTTATGACATCTTACGACTCTTTACGACATTTTAGCACCTTGAAAAACACGTTAGTATAACGTAGGACGCCTTAAAACTCCAAACAACACCGTACGAAACCTTAAAACTCCATAATAAAGCTAATGAATTCGTACGAGTCCTTTGAACATCGTACTGCAAGTTAGGACATCTTACGACTCTTTATGACATTTTAGCACCTTGAAAAACACGTTAGTATAACGTAGGACGCCTTAAATCTCCAAACAATACCTTACAACACCGTACGAAACCTTAAAACTCCATAATAAAGCTAATGAATTCGTACGAGTCCTTTGAACATCGTACTGCAAGTTAGGACATCTTACGACTCTTTATGACATTTTAGCACCTTGAAAAACACGTTAGTATAACGTAGGACGCCTTAAAACTCCAAACAACACCTTACAACACCGTACGAAACCTTAAAACTCCATAATAAAGCTGATGAATTCGTACGAGTCCTTTGAACATCGTACTGCAAGTTAGGACATCTTACGACTCTTTATGACATTTTAGCACCTTGAAAAACACGTTAGTATAACGTAGGACGCCTTAAAACTCCAAACAACACCGTACGAAACCTTAAAACTCCATAATAAAGCTAATGAATTCGTACGAGTCCTTTGAACATCGTACTGCAAGTTAGGACATCTTACGACTCTTTATGACATTTTAGCACCTTGAAAAACACGTTAGTATAACGTAGGACGCCTTAAAACTCCAAACAATACCTTACAACACCGTACGAAACCTTAAAACTCCATAATAAAGCTAATGAATTCGTACGAGTCCTTTGAACATCGTACTGCAAGTTAGGACATCTTACGACTCTTTATGACATTTTAGCACCTTGAAAAACACGTTAGTATAACGTAGGACGCCTTAAAACTCCAAACAACACCTTACAACACCGTACGAAACCTTAAAACTCCATAATAAAGCTGATGAATTCGTACGAGTCCTTTGAACATCGTACTGCAAGTTAGGACATCTTACGACTCTTTATGACAATTTAGCACCTTGAAAAACACGTTAGTATAACGTAGGACGCCTTAAAACTCCAAACAACACCTTACAACACCGTACGAAACCTTAAAACTCCATAATAAAGCTAATGAATTCGTACGAGTCCTTTGAACATCGTACTGCAAGTTATGACATCTTACGACTCTTTATGACATTTTAGCACCTTGAAAAACACGTTAGTATAACGTAGGACGCCTTAAAACTCCAAACAACACCATACAACACCGTACGAAACCTTAAAACTCCATAATAAAGCTAATGAATTCGTACGAGTCCTTTGAACATCGTACTGCAAGTTAGGACATCTTAAGACTCTTTATGACATTTTAGCACCTTGAAAAACGCGTTAGTATAACGTAGGACGCCTTAAAACTCCAAACAACACCTTACAACACCGTACGAAACCTTAAAACTCCATAATAAAGCTAATGAATTCGTACGAGTCCTTTGAACATCGTACTGCAAGTTATGACATCTTACGACTCTTTACGACATTTTAGCACCTTGAAAAACACGTTAGTATAACGTAGGACGCCTTAAAACTCCAAACAACACCATACAACACCGTACGAAACCTTAAAACTCCATAATAAAGCTAATGAATTCGTACGAGTCCTTTGAACATCGTACTGCAAGTTAGGACATCTTACGACTCTTTATGACATTTTAGCACCTTGAAAAACACGTTAGTATAACGTAGGACGCCTTAAAACTCCAAACAATACCTTACAACACCGTACGAAACCTTAAAACTCCATAATAAAGCTAATGAATTAGTACGAGTCCTTTGAACATCGTACTGCAAGTTAGGACATCTTACGACTCTTTATGACATTTTAGCACCTTGAAAAACACGTTAGTATAACGTAGGACGCCTTAAAACTCCAAACAACACCTTACAACACCGTACGAAACCTTAAAACTCCATAATAAAGCTGATGAATTCGTACGAGTCCTTTGAACATCGTACTGCAAGTTAGGACATCTTACGACTCTTTATGACAATTTAGCACCTTGAAAAACACGTTAGTATAACGTAGGACGCCTTAAAACTCCAAACAACACCTTACAACACCGTACGAAACCTTAAAACTCCATAATAAAGCTAATGAATTCGTACGAGTCCTTTGAACATCGTACTGCAAGTTATGACATCTTACGACTCTTTATGACATTTTAGCACCTTGAAAAACACGTTAGTATAACGTAGGACGCCTTAAAACTCCAAACAACACCATACAACACCGTACGAAACCTTAAAACTCCATAATAAAGCTAATGAATTCGTACGAGTCCTTTGAACATCGTACTGCAAGTTAGGACATCTTAAGACTCTTTATGACATTTTAGCACCTTGAAAAACGCGTTAGTATAACGTAGGACGCCTTAAAACTCCAAACAACACCTTACAACACCGTACGAAACCTTAAAACTCCATAATAAAGCTAATGAATTCGTACGAGTCCTTTGAACATCGTACTGCAAGTTATGACATCTTACGACTCTTTACGACATTTTAGCACCTTGAAAAACACGTTAGTATAACGTAGGACGCCTTAAAACTCCAAACAACACCATACAACACCGTACGAAACCTTAAAACTCCATAATAAAGCTAATGAATTCGTACGAGTCCTTTGAACATCGTACTGCAAGTTAGGACATCTTACGACTCTTTATGACATTTTAGCACCTTGAAAAACACGTTAGTATAACGTAGGACGCCTTAAAACTCCAAACAATACCTTACAACACCGTACGAAACCTTAAAACTCCATAATAAAGCTAATGAATTAGTACGAGTCCTTTGAACATCGTACTGCAAGTTAGGACATCTTACGACTCTTTATGACATTTTAGCACCTTGAAAAACACGTTAGTATAACGTAGGACGCCTTAAAACTCCAAACAACACCTTACAACACCGTACGAAACCTTAAAACTCCATAATAAAGCTGATGAATTCGTACGAGTCCTTTGAACATCGTACTGCAAGTTAGGACATCTTACGACTCTTTATGACAATTTAGCACCTTGAAAAACACGTTAGTATAACGTAGGACGCCTTAAAACTCCAAACAACACCTTACAACACCGTACGAAACCTTAAAACTCCATAATAAAGCTAATGAATTCGTACGAGTCCTTTGAACATCGTACTGCAAGTTATGACATCTTACGACTCTTTATGACATTTTAGCACCTTGAAAAACACGTTAGTATAACGTAGGACGCCTTAAAACTCCAAACAACACCATACAACACCGTACGAAACCTTAAAACTCCATAATAAAGCTAATGAATTCGTACGAGTCCTTTGAACATCGTACTGCAAGTTAGGACATCTTAAGACTCTTTATGACATTTTAGCACCTTGAAAAACGCGTTAGTATAACGTAGGACGCCTTAAAACTCCAAACAACACCTTACAACACCGTACGAAACCTTAAAACTCCATAATAAAGCTAATGAATTCGTACGAGTCCTTTGAACATCGTACTGCAAGTTATGACATCTTACGACTCTTTACGACATTTTAGCACCTTGAAAAACACGTTAGTATAACGTAGGACGCCTTAAAACTCCAAACAACACCGTACGAAACCTTAAAACTCCATAATAAAGCTAATGAATTCGTACGAGTCCTTTGAACATCGTACTGCAAGTTAGGACATCTTACGACTCTTTATGACATTTTAGCACCTTGAAAAACACGTTAGTATAACGTAGGACGCCTTAAATCTCCAAACAATACCTTACAACACCGTACGAAACCTTAAAACTCCATAATAAAGCTAATGAATTCGTACGAGTCCTTTGAACATCGTACTGCAAGTTAGGACATCTTACGACTCTTTATGACATTTTAGCACCTTGAAAAACACGTTAGTATAACGTAGGACGCCTTAAAACTCCAAACAACACCTTACAACACCGTACGAAACCTTAAAACTCCATAATAAAGCTGATGAATTCGTACGAGTCCTTTGAACATCGTACTGCAAGTTAGGACATCTTACGACTCTTTATGACATTTTAGCACCTTGAAAAACACGTTAGTATAACGTAGGACGCCTTAAAACTCCAAACAACACCGTACGAAACCTTAAAACTCCATAATAAAGCTAATGAATTCGTACGAGTCCTTTGAACATCGTACTGCAAGTTATGACATCTTACGACTCTTTATGACATTTTAGCACCTTGAAAAACACGTTAGTATAACGTAGGACGCCTTAAAACTCCAAACAACACCATACAACACCGTACGAAACCTTAAAACTCCATAATAAAGCTAATGAATTCGTACGAGTCCTTTGAACATCGTACTGCAAGTTAGGACATCTTAAGACTCTTTATGACATTTTAGCACCTTGAAAAACGCGTTAGTATAACGTAGGACGCCTTAAAACTCCAAACAACACCTTACAACACCGTACGAAACCTTAAAACTCCATAATAAAGCTAATGAATTCGTACGAGTCCTTTGAACATCGTACTGCAAGTTATGACATCTTACGACTCTTTACGACATTTTAGCACCTTGAAAAACACGTTAGTATAACGTAGGACGCCTTAAAACTCCAAACAACACCGTACGAAACCTTAAAACTCCATAATAAAGCTAATGAATTCGTACGAGTCCTTTGAACATCGTACTGCAAGTTAGGACATCTTACGACTCTTTATGACATTTTAGCACCTTGAAAAACACGTTAGTATAACGTAGGACGCCTTAAATCTCCAAACAATACCTTACAACACCGTACGAAACCTTAAAACTCCATAATAAAGCTAATGAATTCGTACGAGTCCTTTGAACATCGTACTGCAAGTTAGGACATCTTACGACTCTTTATGACATTTTAGCACCTTGAAAAACACGTTAGTATAACGTAGGACGCCTTAAAACTCCAAACAACACCTTACAACACCGTACGAAACCTTAAAACTCCATAATAAAGCTGATGAATTCGTACGAGTCCTTTGAACATCGTACTGCAAGTTAGGACATCTTACGACTCTTTATGACATTTTAGCACCTTGAAAAACACGTTAGTATAACGTAGGACGCCTTAAAACTCCAAACAACACCGTACGAAACCTTAAAACTCCATAATAAAGCTAATGAATTCGTACGAGTCCTTTGAACATCGTACTGCAAGTTAGGACATCTTACGACTCTTTATGACATTTTAGCACCTTGAAAAACACGTTAGTATAACGTAGGACGCCTTAAAACTCCAAACAATACCTTACAACACCGTACGAAACCTTAAAACTCCATAATAAAGCTAATGAATTCGTACGAGTCCTTTGAACATCGTACTGCAAGTTAGGACATCTTACGACTCTTTATGACATTTTAGCACCTTGAAAAACACGTTAGTATAACGTAGGACGCCTTAAAACTCCAAACAACACCTTACAACACCGTACGAAACCTTAAAACTCCATAATAAAGCTGATGAATTCGTACGAGTCCTTTGAACATCGTACTGCAAGTTAGGACATCTTACGACTCTTTATGACAATTTAGCACCTTGAAAAACACGTTAGTATAACGTAGGACGCCTTAAAACTCCAAACAACACCTTACAACACCGTACGAAACCTTAAAACTCCATAATAAAGCTAATGAATTCGTACGAGTCCTTTGAACATCGTACTGCAAGTTATGACATCTTACGACTCTTTATGACATTTTAGCACCTTGAAAAACACGTTAGTATAACGTAGGACGCCTTAAAACTCCAAACAACACCATACAACACCGTACGAAACCTTAAAACTCCATAATAAAGCTAATGAATTCGTACGAGTCCTTTGAACATCGTACTGCAAGTTAGGACATCTTAAGACTCTTTATGACATTTTAGCACCTTGAAAAACGCGTTAGTATAACGTAGGACGCCTTAAAACTCCAAACAACACCTTACAACACCGTACGAAACCTTAAAACTCCATAATAAAGCTAATGAATTCGTACGAGTCCTTTGAACATCGTACTGCAAGTTATGACATCTTACGACTCTTTACGACATTTTAGCACCTTGAAAAACACGTTAGTATAACGTAGGACGCCTTAAAACTCCAAACAACACCGTACGAAACCTTAAACTCCATAGTAAAGCTAATGAATTCGTACGAGTCCTTTGAACATCGTACTGCAAGTTAGGACATCTTACGACTCTTTATGACAATTTAGCACCTTGAAAAACACGTTAGTATAACGTAGGACGCCTTAAAACTCCAAACAACACCTTACAACACCGTACGAAACCTTAAAACTCCATAATAAAGCTAATGAATTCGTACGAGTCCTTTGAACATCGTACTGCAAGTTATGACATCTTACGACTCTTTATGACATTTTAGCACCTTGAAAAACACGTTAGTATAACGTAGGACGCCTTAAAACTCCAAACAACACCATACAACACCGTACGAAACCTTAAAACTCCATAATAAAGCTAATGAATTCGTACGAGTCCTTTGAACATCGTACTGCAAGTTAGGACATCTAAAGACTCTTTATGACATTTTAGCACCTTGAAAAACGCGTTAGTATAACGTAGGACGCCTTAAAACTCCAAACAACACCTTACAACACCGTACGAAACCTTAAAACTCCATAATAAAGCTAATGAATTCGTACGAGTCCTTTGAACATCGTACTGCAAGTTATGACATCTTACGACTCTTTACGACATTTTAGCACCTTGAAAAACACGTTAGTATAACGTAGGACGCCTTAAAACTCCAAACAACACCGTACGAAACCTTAAAACTCCATAATAAAGCTAATGAATTCGTACGAGTCCTTTGAACATCGTACTGCAAGTTAGGACATCTTACGACTCTTTATGACATTTTAGCACCTTGAAAAACACGTTAGTATAACGTAGGACGCCTTAAAACTCCAAACAATACCTTACAACACCGTACGAAACCTTAAAACTCCATAATAAAGCTAATGAATTCGTACGAGTCCTTTGAACATCGTACTGCAAGTTAGGACATCTTACGACTCTTTATGACATTTTAGCACCTTGAAAAACACGTTAGTATAACGTAGGACGCCTTAAAACTCCAAACAACACCTTACAACACCGTACGAAACCTTAAAACTCCATAATAAAGCTGATGAATTCGTACGAGTCCTTTGAACATCGTACTGCAAGTTAGGACATCTTACGACTCTTTATGACAATTTAGCACCTTGAAAAACACGTTAGTATAACGTAGGACGCCTTAAAACTCCAAACAACACCTTACAACACCGTACGAAACCTTAAAACTCCATAATAAAGCTAATGAATTCGTACGAGTCCTTTGAACATCGTACTGCAAGTTATGACATCTTACGACTCTTTATGACATTTTAGCACCTTGAAAAACACGTTAGTATAACGTAGGACGCCTTAAAACTCCAAACAACACCATACAACACCGTACGAAACCTTAAAACTCCATAATAAAGCTAATGAATTCGTACGAGTCCTTTGAACATCGTACTGCAAGTTAGGACATCTTAAGACTCTTTATGACATTTTAGCACCTTGAAAAACGCGTTAGTATAACGTAGGACGCCTTAAAACTCCAAACAACACCTTACAACACCGTACGAAACCTTAAAACTCCATAATAAAGCTAATGAATTCGTACGAGTCCTTTGAACATCGTACTGCAAGTTATGACATCTTACGACTCTTTACGACATTTTAGCACCTTGAAAAACACGTTAGTATAACGTAGGACGCCTTAAAACTCCAAACAACACCGTACGAAACCTTAAACTCCATAGTAAAGCTAATGAATTCGTACGAGTCCTTTGAACATCGTACTGCAAGTTAGGACATCTTACGACTCTTTATGACAATTTAGCACCTTGAAAAACACGTTAGTATAACGTAGGACGCCTTAAAACTCCAAACAACACCTTACAACACCGTACGAAACCTTAAAACTCCATAATAAAGCTAATGAATTCGTACGAGTCCTTTGAACATCGTACTGCAAGTTAGGACATCTTACGACTCTTTATGACATTTTAGCACCTTGAAAAACACGTTAGTATAACATAGGACGCCTTAAAACTCCAAACAACACCTTACAACACCGTACGAAACCTTAAAACTCCATAGTAAAGCTAATGAATTCGTACGAGTCCTATGAACATCGTACTGCAAGTTAGGACATCTTACGACTCTTTATGACAATTTAGCACCTTGAAAAACACGTTAGTATAACGTAGGACGCCTTAAAACTCCAAACAACACCTTACAACACCGTACGAAACCTTAAAACTCCATAATAAAGCTAATGAATTCGTACGAGTCCTTTGAACATCGTACTGCAAGTTATGACATCTTACGACTCTTTATGACATTTTAGCACCTTGAAAAACACGTTAGTATAACGTAGGACGCCTTAAAACTCCAAACAACACCATACAACACCGTACGAAACCTTAAAACTCCATAATAAAGCTAATGAATTCGTACGAGTCCTTTGAACATCGTACTGCAAGTTAGGACATCTTACGACTCTTTATGACATTTTAGCACCTTGAAAAACACGTTAGTATAACGTAGGACGCCTTAAAACTCCAAACAACACCTTACAACACCGTACGAAACCTTAAAACTCCATAATAAAGCTGATGAATTCGTACGAGTCCTTTGAACATCGTACTGCAAGTTAGGACATCTTACGACTCTTTATGACATTTTAGCACCTTGAAAAACACGTTAGTATAACTTAGGACGCCTTAAAACTCCAAACAACACCTTACAACACCGTACGAAACCTTAATACTCCATAATAAAGCTAATAAATTCGTACGAGTCCTTTGAACATCGTACTGCAAGTTAGGACATCTTACGACTCTTTATGACATTTTAGCACCTTGAAAAACACGTTAGTATAACGTAGGACGCCTTAAAACTCCAAACAACAACATACAACACCGTACGAAACCTTAAAACTCCATAATAAAGTTAATGAATTCGTACGAGTCCTTTGAACATCGTACTGCAAGTTAGGACATCTTACGACTCTTTATGACTTTTAGCACCTTGAAAAACACGTTAGTATAACGTAGGACGCCTTAAAACTCCAAACAACACCATACAACACCGTACGAAACCTTAAAACTCCATAATAAAGCTAATGAATTCGTACGAGTCCTTTGAACATCGTACTGCAAGTTAGGACATCTTACGACTCTTTATGACATTTTAGCACCTTGAAAAACACGTTAGTATAACGTAGGACGCCTTAAAACTCCAAACAACACCTTACCACACCGTACGAAACCTTAAAACTCCATAATAAAGCTAATGAATTCGTACGAGTCCTTTGAACATCGTACTGCAAGTTAGGACATCTTACGACTCTTTATGACATTTTAGCACCTTGAAAAACACGTTAGTATAACGTAGGACGCCTTAAAACTCCAAACAACACCTTACAACACCGTACGAAACCTTAAAACTCCATAATAAAGCTGATGAATTCGTACGAGTCCTTTGAACATCGTACTGCAAGTTAGGACATCTTACGACTCTTTATGACATTTTAGCACCTTGAAAAACACGTTACTATAACGTAGGACGCCTTAAAACTCCAAACAACACCTTACAACACCGTACGAAACCTTAAAACTCCATAATAAAGCTAATGAATTCGTACGAGTCCTTTGAACATCGTACTGCAAGTTAGGACATCTTACGATTCTTTATGACATTTTAGCACCTTGAAAAACACGTTAGTATAACGTAGGACGCCTTAAAACTCCAAACAACACCATACAACACCGTACGAAACCTTAAAACTCCATAATAAAGCTAATGAATTCGTACGAGTCCTTTGAACATCGTACTGCAAGTTAGGACATCTTACGACTCTTTATGACATTTTAGCACCTTGAAAAACACGTTAGTATAACGTAGGACGCCTTAAAACTCCAAACAACACCTTACAACACCGTACGAAACCTTAAAACTCCATAATAAAGCTAATGAATTCGTACGAGTCCTTTGAACATCGTACTGCAAGTTATGACATCTTACGACTCTTTATGACATTTTAGCACCTTGAAAAACACGTTAGTATAACGTAGGACGCCTTAAAACTCCAAACAACACCATACAGCACCGTACGAAACCTTAAAACTCCATAATAAAGCTAATGAATTCGTACGAGTCCTTTGAACATCGTACTGCAAGTTAGGACATCTTACGACTCTTTATGACATTTTAGCACCTTGAAAAACACGTTAGTATAACGTAGGACGCCTTAAAACTCCAAACAACACCTTACAACACCGTACGAAACCTTAAAACTCCATAATAAAGCTGATGAATTCGTACGAGTCCTTTGAACATCGTACTGCAAGTTAGGACATCTTACGACTCTTTATGACATTTTAGCACCTTGAAAAACACGTTAGTATAACATAGGACGCCTTAAAACTCCAAACAACACCTTACAACACCGTACGAAACCTTAAAACTCCATAGTAAAGCTAATGAATTCGTACGAGTCCTTTGAACATCGTACTGCAAGTTAGGACATCTTACGACTCTTTATGACAATTTAGCACCTTGAAAAACACGTTAGTATAACGTAGGACGCCTTAAAACTCCAAACAACACCTTACAACACCGTACGAAACCTTAAAACTCCATAATAAAGCTAATGAATTCGTACGAGTCCTTTGAACATCGTACTGCAAGTTAGGACATCTTACGACTCTTTATGACATTTTAGCACCTTGAAAAACACGTTAGTATAACATAGGACGCCTTAAAACTCCAAACAACACCTTACAACACCGTACGAAACCTTAAAACTCCATAGTAAAGCTAATGAATTCGTACGAGTCCTATGAACATCGTACTGCAAGTTAGGACATCTTACGACTCTTTATGACAATTTAGCACCTTGAAAAACACGTTAGTATAACGTAGGACGCCTTAAAACTCCAAACAACACCTTACAACACCGTACGAAACCTTAAAACTCCATAATAAAGCTAATGAATTCGTACGAGTCCTTTGAACATCGTACTGCAAGTTATGACATCTTACGACTCTTTATGACATTTTAGCACCTTGAAAAACACGTTAGTATAACGTAGGACGCCTTAAAACTCCAAACAACACCATACAACACCGTACGAAACCTTAAAACTCCATAATAAAGCTAATGAATTCGTACGAGTCCTTTGAACATCGTACTGCAAGTTAGGACATCTTACGACTCTTTATGACATTTTAGCACCTTGAAAAACACGTTAGTATAACGTAGGACGCCTTAAAACTCCAAACAACACCTTACAACACCGTACGAAACCTTAAAACTCCATAATAAAGCTGATGAATTCGTACGAGTCCTTTGAACATCGTACTGCAAGTTAGGACATCTTACGACTCTTTATGACATTTTAGCACCTTGAAAAACACGTTAGTATAACTTAGGACGCCTTAAAACTCCAAACAACACCTTACAACACCGTACGAAACCTTAATACTCCATAATAAAGCTAATAAATTCGTACGAGTCCTTTGAACATCGTACTGCAAGTTAGGACATCTTACGACTCTTTATGACATTTTAGCACCTTGAAAAACACGTTAGTATAACGTAGGACGCCTTAAAACTCCAAACAACAACATACAACACCGTACGAAACCTTAAAACTCCATAATAAAGTTAATGAATTCGTACGAGTCCTTTGAACATCGTACTGCAAGTTAGGACATCTTACGACTCTTTATGACTTTTAGCACCTTGAAAAACACGTTAGTATAACGTAGGACGCCTTAAAACTCCAAACAACACCATACAACACCGTACGAAACCTTAAAACTCCATAATAAAGCTAATGAATTCGTACGAGTCCTTTGAACATCGTACTGCAAGTTAGGACATCTTACGACTCTTTATGACATTTTAGCACCTTGAAAAACACGTTAGTATAACGTAGGACGCCTTAAAACTCCAAACAACACCTTACCACACCGTACGAAACCTTAAAACTCCATAATAAAGCTAATGAATTCGTACGAGTCCTTTGAACATCGTACTGCAAGTTAGGACATCTTACGACTCTTTATGACATTTTAGCACCTTGAAAAACACGTTAGTATAACGTAGGACGCCTTAAAACTCCAAACAACACCTTACAACACCGTACGAAACCTTAAAACTCCATAATAAAGCTGATGAATTCGTACGAGTCCTTTGAACATCGTACTGCAAGTTAGGACATCTTACGACTCTTTATGACATTTTAGCACCTTGAAAAACACGTTACTATAACGTAGGACGCCTTAAAACTCCAAACAACACCTTACAACACCGTACGAAACCTTAAAACTCCATAATAAAGCTAATGAATTCGTACGAGTCCTTTGAACATCGTACTGCAAGTTAGGACATCTTACGATTCTTTATGACATTTTAGCACCTTGAAAAACACGTTAGTATAACGTAGGACGCCTTAAAACTCCAAACAACACCATACAACACCGTACGAAACCTTAAAACTCCATAATAAAGCTAATGAATTCGTACGAGTCCTTTGAACATCGTACTGCAAGTTAGGACATCTTACGACTCTTTATGACATTTTAGCACCTTGAAAAACACGTTAGTATAACGTAGGACGCCTTAAAACTCCAAACAACACCTTACAACACCGTACGAAACCTTAAAACTCCATAATAAAGCTAATGAATTCGTACGAGTCCTTTGAACATCGTACTGCAAGTTATGACATCTTACGACTCTTTATGACATTTTAGCACCTTGAAAAACACGTTAGTATAACGTAGGACGCCTTAAAACTCCAAACAACACCATACAGCACCGTACGAAACCTTAAAACTCCATAATAAAGCTAATGAATTCGTACGAGTCCTTTGAACATCGTACTGCAAGTTAGGACATCTTACGACTCTTTATGACATTTTAGCACCTTGAAAAACACGTTAGTATAACGTAGGACGCCTTAAAACTCCAAACAACACCTTACAACACCGTACGAAACCTTAAAACTCCATAATAAAGCTGATGAATTCGTACGAGTCCTTTGAACATCGTACTGCAAGTTAGGACATCTTACGACTCTTTATGACATTTTAGCACCTTGAAAAACACGTTAGTATAACATAGGACGCCTTAAAACTCCAAACAACACCTTACAACACCGTACGAAACCTTAAAACTCCATAGTAAAGCTAATGAATTCGTACGAGTCCTTTGAACATCGTACTGCAAGTTAGGACATCTTACGACTCTTTATGACAATTTAGCACCTTGAAAAACACGTTAGTATAACGTAGGACGCCTTAAAACTCCAAACAACACCTTACAACACCGTACGAAACCTTAAAACTCCATAATAAAGCTAATGAATTCGTACGAGTCCTTTGAACATCGTACTGCAAGTTAGGACATCTTAAGACTCTTTATGACATTTTAGCACCTTGAAAAACGCGTTAGTATAACGTAGGACGCCTTAAAACTCCAAACAACACCTTACAACACCGTACGAAACCTTAAAACTCCATAATAAAGCTAATGAATTCGTACGAGTCCTTTGAACATCGTACTGCAAGTTATGACATCTTACGACTCTTTACGACATTTTAGCACCTTGAAAAACACGTTAGTATAACGTAGGACGCCTTAAAACTCCAAACAACACCGTACGAAACCTTAAAACTCCATAATAAAGCTAATGAATTCGTACGAGTCCTTTGAACATCGTACTGCAAGTTAGGACATCTTAAGACTCTTTATGACATTTTAGCACCTTGAAAAACGCGTTAGTATAACGTAGGACGCCTTAAAACTCCAAACAACACCATACAACACCGTACGAAACCTTAAAACTCCATAATAAAGCTAATGAATTCGTACGAGTCCTTTGAACATCGTACTGCAAGTTAGGACATCTTACGACTCTTTATGACATTTTAGCACCTTGAAAAACACGTTAGTATAACGTAGGACGCCTTAAAACTCCAAACAACACCTTACAACACCGTACGAAACCTTAATACTCCATAATAAAGCTAATGAATTCGTACGAGTCCTTTGAACATCGTACTGCAAGTTAGGACATCTTACGACTCTTTATGACATTTTAGCACCTTGAAAAACACGTTAGTATAACGTAGGACGCCTTAAAACTCCAAACAACACCATACAACACCGTACGAAACCTTAAAACTCCATAATAAAGCTAATGAATTCGTACGAGTCCTTTGAACATCGTACTGCAAGTTAGGACATCTTACGACCCTTTATGACATTTTAGCACCTTGAAAAACACGTTAGTATAACGAAGGACGCCTTAAAACTCCAAACAACACCTTACAACACCGTACGAAACCTTAAAACTCCATAGTAAAGCTAATGAATTCGTACGAGTCCTTTGAACATCGTACTGCAAGTTAGGACATCTTACGACTCTTTATGACATTTTAGCACCTTGAAAAACACGTTAGTATAACGTAGGACGCCTTAAAACTCCAAACAACACCTTACAACACCGTACGAAACCTTAAAACTCCATAATAAAGCTAATGAATTCGTACGAGTCCTTTGAACATCGTACTACAAGTTAGGACATCTTAAGACTCTTTATGACATTTTAGCACCTTGAAAAACGCGTTAGTATAACGTAGGACGCCTTAAAACTCCAAACAACACCTTACAACACCGTACGAAACCTTAAAACTCCATAATAAAGCTAATGAATTCGTACGAGTCCTTTGAACATCGTACTGCAAGTTATGACATCTTACGACTCTTTATGACATTTTAGCACCTTGAAAAACACGTTAGTATAACGTAGGACGCCTTAAAACTCCAAACAACACCATACAACACCGTACGAAACCTTAAAACTCCATAGTAAAGCTAATGAATTCGTACGAGTCCTTTGAACATCGTACTGCAAGTTAGGACATCTTACGACTCTTTATGACATTTTAGCACCTTGAAAAACACGTTAGTATAACGTAGGACGCCTTAAAACTCCAAACAACACCTTACAACACCGTACGAAACCTTAAAACTCCATAATAAAGCTAATGAATTCGTACGAGTCCTTTGAACATCGTACTGCAAGTTAGGACATCTTACGACTCTTTATGACATTTTAGCACCTTGAAAAACACGTTACTATAACGTAGGACGCCTTAAAACTCCAAACAACACCTTACAACACCGTACGAAACCTTAAAACTCCATAATAAAGCTAATGAATTCGTACGAGTCCTTTGAACATCGTACTGCAAGTTAGGACATCTTACGACTCTTTATGACATTTTAGCACCTTGAAAAACACGTTAGTATAACGTAGGACGCCTTAAAACACCAAACAACACCTTACAACACCGTACGAAACCTTAAAACTCCATAGTAAAGCTAATGAATTCGTACGAGTCCTTTGAACATCGTACTGCAAGTTAGGACATCTTACGACTCTTTATGAAAATTTAGCACCTTGAAAAACACGTTAGTATAACGTAGGACGCCTTAAAACTCCAAACAACACCTTACAGCACCGTACGAAATCTTAAAACTCCATAATAAAGCTAATGAATTCGTACGAGTCCTTTGAACATCGTACTGCAAGTTAGGACATCTTACGACTCTTTATGACATTTTAGCACCTTGAAAAACACGTTACTATAACGTAGGACGCCTTAAAACTCCAAACAACACCTTACAACACCGTACGAAACCTTAAAACTCCATAATAAAGCTAATGAATTCGTACGAGTCCTTTGAACATCGTACTGCAAGTTAGGACATCTTACGACTCTTTATGACATTTTAGCACCTTGAAAAACACGTTAGTATAACGTAGGACGCCTTAAAACTCCAAACAACACCATACAACACCGTACGAAACCTTAAAACTCCATAATAAAGCTAATGAATTCGTACGAGTCCTTTGAACATCGTACTGCAAGTTAGGACATCTTACGACTCTTTATGACATTTTAGCACCTTGAAAAACACGTTAGTATAACGTAGGACGCCTTAAAACTCCAAACAACACCTTACAACACCGTACGAAACCTTAAAACTCCATAATAAAGCTAATGAATTCGTACGAGTCCTTTGAACATCGTACTGCAAGTTATGACATCTTACGACTCTTTATGACATTTTAGCACCTTGAAAAACACGTTAGTATAACGTAGGACGCCTTAAAACTCCAAACAACACCATACAACACCGTACGAAACCTTAAAACTCCATAATAAAGCTAATGAATTCGTACGAGTCCTTTGAACATCGTACTGCAAGTTAGGACATCTTACGACTCTTTATGACATTTTAGCACCTTGAAAAACACTTTAGTATAACGTAGGACGCCTTAAAATTCCAAACAACACCTTACAACACCGTACGAAACCTTAAAACTCCATAATAAAGCTGATGAATTCGTACGAGTCCTTTGAACATCGTACTGCAAGTTAGGACATCTTACGACTCTTTATGACATTTTAGCACCTTGAAAAACACGTTAGTATAACATAGGACGCCTTAAAACTCCAAACAACACCTTACAACACCGTACGAAACCTTAAAACTCCATAGTAAAGCTAATGAATTCGTACGAGTCCTTTGAACATCGTACTGCAAGTTAGGACATCTTACGACTCTTTATGACAATTTAGCACCTTGAAAAACACGTTAGTATAACGTAGGACGCCTTAAAACTCCAAACAACACCTTACAACACCGTACGAAACCTTAAAACTCCATAATAAAGCTAATGAATTCGTACGAGTCCTTTGAACATCGTACTGCAAGTTAGGACATCTTAAGACTCTTTATGACATTTTAGCACCTTGAAAAACGCGTTAGTATAACGTAGGACGCCTTAAAACTCCAAACAACACCTTACAACACCGTACGAAACCTTAAAACTCCATAATAAAGCTAATGAATTCGTACGAGTCCTTTGAACATCGTACTGCAAGTTATGACATCTTACGACTCTTTATGACATTTTAGCACCTTGAAAAACACATTAGTATAACGTAGGACGCCTTAAAACTCCAAACAACACCATACAACACCGTACGAAACCTTAAAACTCCATAATAAAGCTAATGAATTCGTACGAGTCCTTTGAACATCGTACTGCAAGTTAGGACATCTTACGACTCTTTATGACATTTTAGCACCTTGAAAAACACGTTAGTATAACGTAGGACGCCTTAAAACTCCAAACAATACCTTACAACACCGTACGAAACCTTAAAACTCCATAATAAAGCTAATGAATTCGTACGAGTCCTTTGAACATCGTACTGCAAGTTAGGACATCTTACGACTCTTTATGACATTTTAGCACCTTGAAAAACACGTTAGTATAACGTAGGACGCCTTAAAACTCCAAACAACACCTTACAACACCGTACGAAACCTTAATACTCCATAATAAAGCTAATGAATTCGTACGAGTCCTTTGAACATCGTACTGCAAGTTAGGACATCTTACGACTCTTTATGACATTTTAGCACCTTGAAAAACACGTTAGTATAACGTAGGACGCCTTAAAACTCCAAACAACACCATACAACACCGTACGAAACCTTAAAACTCCATAATAAAGCTAATGAATTCGTACGAGTCCTTTGAACATCGTACTGCAAGTTAGGACATCTTACGACCCTTTATGACATTTTAGCACCTTGAAAAACACGTTAGTATAACGAAGGACGCCTTAAAACTCCAAACAACACCTTACAACACCGTACGAAACCTTAAAACTCCATAGTAAAGCTAATGAATTCGTACGAGTCCTTTGAACATCGTACTGCAAGTTAGGACATCTTACGACTCTTTATGACATTTTAGCACCTTGAAAAACGCGTTAGTATAACGTAGGACGCCTTAAAACTCCAAACAACACCTTACAACACCGTACGAAACCTTAAAACTCCATAATAAAGCTAATGAATTCGTACGAGTCCTTTGAACATCGTACTGCAAGTTAGGACATCTTACGACTCTTTATGACAATTTAGCACCTTGAAAAACACGTTAGTATAACGTAGGACGCCTTAAAACTCCAAACAACACCTTACAACACCGTACGAAACCTTAAAACTCCATAATAAAGCTAATGAATTCGTACGAGTCCTTTGAACATCGTACTGCAAGTTAGGACATCTTAAGACTCTTTATGACATTTTAGCACCTTGAAAAACGCGTTAGTATAACGTAGGACGCCTTAAAACTCCAAACAACACCTTACAACACCGTACGAAACCTTAAAACTCCATAATAAAGCTAATGAATTCGTACGAGTCCTTTGAACATCGTACTGCAAGTTATGACATCTTACGACTCTTTACGACATTTTAGCACCTTGAAAAACACGTTAGTATAACGTAGGACGCCTTAAAACTCCAAACAACACCGTACGAAACCTTAAAACTCCATAATAAAGCTAATGAATTCGTACGAGTCCTTTGAACATCGTACTGCAAGTTAGGACATCTTAAGACTCTTTATGACATTTTAGCACCTTGAAAAACGCGTTAGTATAACGTAGGACGCCTTAAAACTCCAAACAACACCATACAACACCGTACGAAACCTTAAAACTCCATAATAAAGCTAATGAATTCGTACGAGTCCTTTGAACATCGTACTGCAAGTTAGGACATCTTACGACTCTTTATGACATTTTAGCACCTTGAAAAACACGTTAGTATAACGTAGGACGCCTTAAAACTCCAAACAATACCTTACAACACCGTACGAAACCTTAAAACTCCATAATAAAGCTAATGAATTCGTACGAGTCCTTTGAACATCGTACTGCAAGTTAGGACATCTTACGACTCTTTATGACATTTTAGCACCTTGAAAAACACGTTAGTATAACGTAGGACGCCTTAAAACTCCAAACAACACCTTACAACACCGTACGAAACCTTAATACTCCATAATAAAGCTAATGAATTCGTACGAGTCCTTTGAACATCGTACTGCAAGTTAGGACATCTTACGACTCTTTATGACATTTTAGCACCTTGAAAAACACGTTAGTATAACGTAGGACGCCTTAAAACTCCAAACAACACCATACAACACCGTACGAAACCTTAAAACTCCATAATAAAGCTAATGAATTCGTACGAGTCCTTTGAACATCGTACTGCAAGTTAGGACATCTTACGACCCTTTATGACATTTTAGCACCTTGAAAAACACGTTAGTATAACGAAGGACGCCTTAAAACTCCAAACAACACCTTACAACACCGTACGAAACCTTAAAACTCCATAGTAAAGCTAATGAATTCGTACGAGTCCTTTGAACATCGTACTGCAAGTTAGGACATCTTACGACTCTTTATGACATTTTAGCACCTTGAAAAACGCGTTAGTATAACGTAGGACGCCTTAAAACTCCAAACAACACCTTACAACACCGTACGAAACCTTAAAACTCCATAATAAAGCTAATGAATTCGTACGAGTCCTTTGAACATCGTACTGCAAGTTAGGACATCTTACGACTCTTTATGACAATTTAGCACCTTGAAAAACACGTTAGTATAACGTAGGACGCCTTAAAACTCCAAACAACACCTTACAACACCGTACGAAACCTTAAAACTCCATAATAAAGCTAATGAATTCGTACGAGTCCTTTGAACATCGTACTGCAAGTTAGGACATCTTAAGACTCTTTATGACATTTTAGCACCTTGAAAAACGCGTTAGTATAACGTAGGACGCCTTAAAACTCCAAACAACACCTTACAACACCGTACGAAACCTTAAAACTCCATAATAAAGCTAATGAATTCGTACGAGTCCTTTGAACATCGTACTGCAAGTTATGACATCTTACGACTCTTTACGACATTTTAGCACCTTGAAAAACATGTTAGTATAACGTAGGACGCCTTAAAACTCCAAACAACACCGTACGAAACCTTAAAACTCCATAATAAAGCTAATGAATTCGTACGAGTCCTTTGAACATCGTACTGCAAGTTAGGACATCTTAAGACTCTTTATGACATTTTAGCACCTTGAAAAACGCGTTAGTATAACGTAGGACGCCTTAAAACTCCAAACAACACCATACAACACCGTACGAAACCTTAAAACTCCATAATAAAGCTAATGAATTCGTACGAGTCCTTTGAACATCGTACTGCAAGTTAGGACATCTTACGACTCTTTATGACATTTTAGCACCTTGAAAAACACGTTAGTATAACGTAGGACGCCTTAAAACTCCAAACAACACCTTACAACACCGTACGAAACCTTAATACTCCATAATAAAGCTAATGAATTCGTACGAGTCCTTTAAAATCGTACTGCAAGTTAGGACATCTTACGACTCTTTATGACATTTTAGCACCTTGAAAAACACGTTAGTATAACGTAGGACGCCTTAAAACTCCAAACAACACCATACAACACCGTACGAAACCTTAAAACTCCATAATAAAGCTAATGAATTCGTACGAGTCCTTTGAACATCGTACTGCAAGTTAGGACATCTTACGACCCTTTATGACATTTTAGCACCTTGAAAAACACGTTAGTATAACGAAGGACGCCTTAAAACTCCAAACAACACCTTACAACACCGTACGAAACCTTAAAACTCCATAGTAAAGCTAATGAATTCGTACGAGTCCTTTGAACATCGTACTGCAAGTTAGGACATCTTACGACTCTTTATGACATTTTAGCACCTTGAAAAACACGTTAGTATAACGTAGGACGCCTTAAAACTCCAAACAACACCTTACAACACCGTACGAAACCTTAAAACTCCATAATAAAGCTAATGAATTCGTACGAGTCCTTTGAACATCGTACTGCAAGTTAGGACATCTTAAGACTCTTTATGACATTTTAGCACCTTGAAAAACGCGTTAGTATAACGTAGGACGCCTTAAAACTCCAAACAACACCTTACAACACCGTACGAAACCTTAAAACTCCATAATAAAGCTAATGAATTCGTACGAGTCCTTTGAACATCGTACTGCAAGTTATGACATCTTACGACTCTTTATGACATTTTAGCACCTTGAAAAACACGTTAGTATAACGTAGGACGCCTTAAAACTCCAAACAACACCATACAACACCGTACGAAACCTTAAAACTCCATAGTAAAGCTAATGAATTCGTACGAGTCCTTTGAACATCGTACTGCAAGTTAGGACATCTTACGACTCTTTATGACATTTTAGCACCTTGAAAAACACGTTAGTATAACGTAGGACGCCTTAAAACTCCAAACAACACCTTACAACACCGTACGAAACCTTAAAACTCCATAATAAAGCTAATGAATTCGTACGAGTCCTTTGAACATCGTACTGCAAGTTAGGACATCTTACGACTCTTTATGACATTTTAGCACCTTGAAAAACACGTTACTATAACGTAGGACGCCTTAAAACTCCAAACAACACCTTACAACACCGTACGAAACCTTAAAACTCCATAATAAAGCTAATGAATTCGTACGAGTCCTTTGAACATCGTACTGCAAGTTAGGACATCTTACGACTCTTTATGACATTTTAGCACCTTGAAAAACACGTTAGTATAACGTAGGACGCCTTAAAACACCAAACAACACCTTACAACACCGTACGAAACCTTAAAACTCCATAGTAAAGCTAATGAATTCGTACGAGTCCTTTGAACATCGTACTGCAAGTTAGGACATCTTACGACTCTTTATGATAATTTAGCACCTTGAAAAACACGTTAGTATAACGTAGGACGCCTTAAAACTCCAAACAACACCTTACAGCACCGTACGAAATCTTAAAACTCCATAATAAAGCTAATGAATTCGTACGAGTCCTTTGAACATCGTACTGCAAGTTAGGACATCTTACGACTCTTTATGACATTTTAGCACCTTGAAAAACACGTTACTATAACGTAGGACGCCTTAAAACTCCAAACAACACCTTACAACACCGTACGAAACCTTAAAACTCCATAATAAAGCTAATGAATTCGTACGAGTCCTTTGAACATCGTACTGCAAGTTAGGACATCTTACGACTCTTTATGACATTTTAGCACCTTGAAAAACACGTTAGTATAACGTAGGACGCCTTAAAACTCCAAACAACACCATACAACACCGTACGAAACCTTAAAACTCCATAATAAAGCTAATGAATTCGTACGAGTCCTTTGAACATCGTACTGCAAGTTAGGACATCTTACGACTCTTTATGACATTTTAGCACCTTGAAAAACACGTTAGTATAACGTAGGACGCCTTAAAACTCCAAACAACACCTTACAACACCGTACGAAACCTTAAAACTCCATAATAAAGCTAATGAATTCGTACGAGTCCTTTGAACATCGTACTGCAAGTTATGACATCTTACGACTCTTTATGACATTTTAGCACCTTGAAAAACACGTTAGTATAACGTAGGACGCCTTAAAACTCCAAACAACACCATACAACACCGTACGAAACCTTAAAACTCCATAATAAAGCTAATGAATTCGTACGAGTCCTTTGAACATCGTACTGCAAGTTAGGACATCTTACGACTCTTTATGACATTTTAGCACCTTGAAAAACACTTTAGTATAACGTAGGACGCCTTAAAATTCCAAACAACACCTTACAACACCGTACGAAACCTTAAAACTCCATAATAAAGCTGATGAATTCGTACGAGTCCTTTGAACATCGTACTGCAAGTTAGGACATCTTACGACTCTTTATGACATTTTAGCACCTTGAAAAACACGTTAGTATAACATAGGACGCCTTAAAACTCCAAACAACACCTTACAACACCGTACGAAACCTTAAAACTCCATAGTAAAGCTAATGAATTCGTACGAGTCCTTTGAACATCGTACTGCAAGTTAGGACATCTTACGACTCTTTATGACAATTTAGCACCTTGAAAAACACGTTAGTATAACGTAGGACGCCTTAAAACTCCAAACAACACCTTACAACACCGTACGAAACCTTAAAACTCCATAATAAAGCTAATGAATTCGTACGAGTCCTTTGAACATCGTACTGCAAGTTAGGACATCTTAAGACTCTTTATGACATTTTAGCACCTTGAAAAACGCGTTAGTATAACGTAGGACGCCTTAAAACTCCAAACAACACCTTACAACACCGTACGAAACCTTAAAACTCCATAATAAAGCTAATGAATTCGTACGAGTCCTTTGAACATCGTACTGCAAGTTATGACATCTTACGACTCTTTATGACATTTTAGCACCTTGAAAAACACATTAGTATAACGTAGGACGCCTTAAAACTCCAAACAACACCATACAACACCGTACGAAACCTTAAAACTCCATAATAAAGCTAATGAATTCGTACGAGTCCTTTGAACATCGTACTGCAAGTTAGGACATCTTACGACTCTTTATGACATTTTAGCACCTTGAAAAACACGTTAGTATAACGTAGGACGCCTTAAAACTCCAAACAATACCTTACAACACCGTACGAAACCTTAAAACTCCATAATAAAGCTAATGAATTCGTACGAGTCCTTTGAACATCGTACTGCAAGTTAGGACATCTTACGACTCTTTATGACATTTTAGCACCTTGAAAAACACGTTAGTATAACGTAGGACGCCTTAAAACTCCAAACAACACCTTACAACACCGTACGAAACCTTAATACTCCATAATAAAGCTAATGAATTCGTACGAGTCCTTTGAACATCGTACTGCAAGTTAGGACATCTTACGACTCTTTATGACATTTTAGCACCTTGAAAAACACGTTAGTATAACGTAGGACGCCTTAAAACTCCAAACAACACCATACAACACCGTACGAAACCTTAAAACTCCATAATAAAGCTAATGAATTCGTACGAGTCCTTTGAACATCGTACTGCAAGTTAGGACATCTTACGACCCTTTATGACATTTTAGCACCTTGAAAAACACGTTAGTATAACGAAGGACGCCTTAAAACTCCAAACAACACCTTACAACACCGTACGAAACCTTAAAACTCCATAGTAAAGCTAATGAATTCGTACGAGTCCTTTGAACATCGTACTGCAAGTTAGGACATCTTACGACTCTTTATGACATTTTAGCACCTTGAAAAACACGTTAGTATAACGTAGGACGCCTTAAAACTCCAAACAACACCTTACAACACCGTACGAAACCTTAAAACTCCATAATAAAGCTAATGAATTCGTACGAGTCCTTTGAACATCGTACTGCAAGTTAGGACATCTTACGACTCTTTATGACATTTTAGCACCTTGAAAAACACGTTACTATAACGTAGGACGCCTTAAAACTCCAAACAACACCTTACAACACCGTACGAAACCTTAAAACTCCATAATAAAGCTAATGAATTCGTACGAGTCCTTTGAACATCGTACTGCAAGTTAGGACATCTTACGACTCTTTATGACATTTTAGCACCTTGAAAAACACGTTAGTATAACGTAGGACGCCTTAAAACACCAAACAACACCTTACAACACCGTACGAAACCTTAAAACTCCATAGTAAAGCTAATGAATTCGTACGAGTCCTTTGAACATCGTACTGCAAGTTAGGACATCTTACGACTCTTTATGACAATTTAGCACCTTGAAAAACACGTTAGTATAACGTAGGACGCCTTAAAACTCCAAACAACACCTTACAGCACCGTACGAAATCTTAAAACTCCATAATAAAGCTAATGAATTCGTACGAGTCCTTTGAACATCGTACTGCAAGTTAGGACATCTTAAGACTCTTTATGACATTTTAGCACCTTGAAAAACGCGTTAGTATAACGTAGGACGCCTTAAAACTCCAAACAACACCTTACAACACCGTACGAAACCTTAAAACTCCATAATAAAGCTAATGAATTCGTACGAGTCCTTTGAACATCGTACTGCAAGTTAGGACATCTTACGACTCTTTATGACATTTTAGCACCTTGAAAAACACGTTAGTATAACGTAGGACGCCTTAAAACTCCAAACAACACCATACAACACCGTACGAAACCTTAAAACTCCATAATAAAGCTAATGAATTCGTACGAGTCCTTTGAACATCGTACTGCAAGTTAGGACATCTTACGACTCTTTATGACATTTTAGCACCTTGAAAAACACGTTAGTATAACGTAGGACGCCTTAAAACTCCAAACAACACCTTACAACACCGTACGAAACCTTAAAACTCCATAGTAAAGCTAATGAATTCGTACGAGTCCTTTGAACATCGTACTGCAAGTTAGGACATCTTACGACTCTTTATGACATTTTAGCACCTTGAAAAACACGTTAGTATAACGTAGGACGCCTTAAAACTCCAAACAACACCATACAACACCGTACGAAACCTTAAAACTCCATAATAAAGCTAATGAATTCGTACGAGTCCTTTGAACATCGTACTGCAAGTTAGGACATCTTACGACCCTTTATGACATTTTAGCACCTTGAAAAACACGTTAGTATAACGAAGGACGCCTTAAAACTCCAAACAACACCTTACAACACCGTACGAAACCTTAAAACTCCATAGTAAAGCTAATGAATTCGTACGAGTCCTTTGAACATCGTATTGCAAGTTAGGACATCTTACGACTCTTTATGACATTTTAGCACCTTGAAAAACACGTTAGTATAACGTAGGACGCCTTAAAACTCCAAACAACACCTTACAACACCGTACGAAACCTTAAAACTCCATAATAAAGCTAATGAATTCGTACGAGTCCTTTGAACATCGTACTGCAAGTTAGGACATCTTACGACTCTTTATGACATTTTAGCACCTTGAAAAACACGTTACTATAACGTAGGACGCCTTAAAACTCCAAACAACACCTTACAACACCGTACGAAACCTTAAAACTCCATAATAAAGCTAAAGAATTCGTACGAGTCCTTTGAACATCGTACTGCAAGTTAGGACATCTTACGACTCTTTATGACATTTTAGCACCTTGAAAAACACGTTAGTATAACGTAGGACGCCTTAAAACACCAAACAACACCTTACAACACCGTACGAAACCTTAAAACTCCATAGTAAAGCTAATGAATTCGTACGAGTCCTTTGAACATCGTACTGCAAGTTAGGACATCTTACGACTCTTTATGACAATTTAGCACCTTGAAAAACACGTTAGTATAACGTAGGACGCCTTAAAACTCCAAACAACACCTTACAGCACCGTACGAAATCTTAAAACTCCATAATAAAACTAATGAATTCGTACGAGTCCTTTGAACATCGTACTGCAAGTTAGGACATCTTAAGACTCTTTATGACATTTTAGCACCTTGAAAAACGCGTTAGTATAACGTAGGACGCCTTAAAACTCCAAACAACACCTTACAACACCGTACGAAACCTTAAAACTCCATAATAAAGCTAATGAATTCGTACGAGTCCTTTGAACATCGTACTGCAAGTTAGGACATCTTACGACTCTTTATGACATTTTAGCACCTTGAAAAACACGTTAGTATAACGTAGGACGCCTTAAAACTCCAAACAACACCATACAACACCGTACGAAACCTTAAAACTCCATAATAAAGCTAATGAATTCGTACGAGTCCTTTGAACATCGTACTGCAAGTTAGGACATCTTACGACTCTTTATGACATTTTAGCACCTTGAAAAACACGTTAGTATAACGTAGGACGCCTTAAAACTCCAAACAACACCTTACAACACCGTACGAAACCTTAAAACTCCATAGTAAAGCTAATGAATTCGTACGAGTCCTTTGAACATCGTACTGCAAGTTAGGACATCTTACGACTCTTTATGACATTTTAGCACCTTGAAAAACACGTTACTATAACGTAGGACGCCTTAAAACTCCAAACAACACCTTACAACACCGTACGAAACCTTAAAACTCCTTAATAAAGCTAATGAATTCGTACGAGTCCTTTGAACATCGTACTGCAAGTTAGGACATCTTACGACTCTTTATGACATTTTAGCACCTTGAAAAACACGTTAGTATAACGTAGGACGCCTTAAAACTCCAAACAACACCATACAACACCGTACGAAACCTTAAAACTCCATAATAAAGCTAATGAATTCGTACGAGTCCTTTGAACATCGTACTGCAAGTTAGGACATCTTACGACTCTTTATGACATTTTAGCACCTTGAAAAACACGTTAGTATAACGTAGGACGCCTTAAAACTCCAAACAACACCTTACAACACCGTACGAAACCTTAAAACTCCATAATAAAGCTGATGAATTCGTACGAGTCCTTTGAACATCGTACTGCAAGTTAGGACATCTTACGACTCTTTATGACATTTTAGCACCTTGAAAAACACGTTAGTATAACATAGGACGCCTTAAAACTCCAAACAACACCTTACAACACCGTACGAAACCTTAAAACTCCATAGTAAAGCTAATGAATTCGTACGAGTCCTTTGAACATCGTACTGCAAGTTAGGACATCTTACGACTCTTTATGACAATTTAGCACCTTGAAAAACACGTTAGTATAACGTAGGACGCCTTAAAACTCCAAACAACACCTTACAACACCGTACGAAACCTTAAAACTCCATAATAAAGCTAATGAATTCGTACGAGTCCTTTGAACATCGTACTGCAAGTTAGGACATCTTAAGACTCTTTATGACATTTTAGCACCTTGAAAAACGCGTTAGTATAACGTAGGACGCCTTAAAACTCCAAACAACACCATACAACACCGTACGAAACCTTAAAACTCCATAATAAAGCTAATGAATTCGTACGAGTCCTTTGAACATCGTACTGCAAGTTAGGACATCTTACGACCCTTTATGACATTTTAGCACCTTGAAAAACACGTTAGTATAACGAAGGACGCCTTAAAACTCCAAACAACACCTTACAACACCGTACGAAACCTTAAAACTCCATAGTAAAGCTAATGAATTCGTACGAGTCCTTTGAACATCGTACTGCAAGTTAGGACATCTTACGACTCTTTATGACATTTTAGCACCTTGAAAAACACGTTAGTATAACGTAGGACGCCTTAAAACTCCAAACAACACCTTACAACACCGTACGAAACCTTAAAACTCCATAATAAAGCTAATGAATTCGTACGAGTCCTTTGAACATCGTACTGCAAGTTAGGACATCTTACGACTCTTTATGACATTTTAGCACCTTGAAAAACACGTTACTATAACGTAGGACGCCTTAAAACTCCAAACAACACCTTACAACACCGTACGAAACCTTAAAACTCCATAATAAAGCTAATGAATTCGTACGAGTCCTTTGAACATCGTACTGCAAGTTAGGACATCTTACGACTCTTTATGACATTTTAGCACCTTGAAAAACACGTTAGTATAACGTAGGACGCCTTAAAACACCAAACAACACCTTACAACACCGTACGAAACCTTAAAACTCCATAGTAAAGCTAATGAATTCGTACGAGTCCTTTGAACATCGTACTGCAAGTTAGGACATCTTACGACTCTTTATGACAATTTAGCACCTTGAAAAACACGTTAGTATAACGTAGGACGCCTTAAAACTCCAAACAACACCTTACAGCACCGTACGAAATCTTAAAACTCCATAATAAAACTAATGAATTCGTACGAGTCCTTTGAACATCGTACTGCAAGTTAGGACATCTTAAGACTCTTTATGACATTTTAGCACCTTGAAAAACGCGTTAGTATAACGTAGGACGCCTTAAAACTCCAAACAACACCTTACAACACAGTACGAAACCTTAAAACTCCATAATAAAGCTAATGAATTCGTACGAGTCCTTTGAACATCGTACTGCAAGTTAGGACATCTTACGACTCTTTATGACATTTTAGCACCTTGAAAAACACGTTACTATAACGTAGGACGCCTTAAAACTCCAAACAACACCTTACAACACCGTACGAAACCTTAAAACTCCATAATAAAGCTAAAGAATTCGTACGAGTCCTTTGAACATCGTACTGCAAGTTAGGACATCTTACGACTCTTTATGACATTTTAGCACCTTGAAAAACACGTTAGTATAACGTAGGACGCCTTAAAACACCAAACAACACCTTACAACACCGTACGAAACCTTAAAACTCCATAGTAAAGCTAATGAATTCGTACGAGTCCTTTGAACATCGTACTGCAAGTTAGGACATCTTACGACTCTTTATGACAATTTAGCACCTTGAAAAACACGTTAGTATAACGTAGGACGCCTTAAAACTCCAAACAACACCTTACAGCACCGTACGAAATCTTAAAACTCCATAATAAAACTAATGAATTCGTACGAGTCCTTTGAACATCGTACTGCAAGTTAGGACATCTTAAGACTCTTTATGACATTTTAGCACCTTGAAAAACGCGTTAGTATAACGTAGGACGCCTTAAAACTCCAAACAACACCTTACAACACCGTACGAAACCTTAAAACTCCATAATAAAGCTAATGAATTCGTACGAGTCCTTTGAACATCGTACTGCAAGTTAGGACATCTTACGACTCTTTATGACATTTTAGCACCTTGAAAAACACGTTAGTATAACGTAGGACGCCTTAAAACTCCAAACAACACCATACAACACCGTACGAAACCTTAAAACTCCATAATAAAGCTAATGAATTCGTACGAGTCCTTTGAACATCGTACTGCAAGTTAGGACATCTTACGACTCTTTATGACATTTTAGCACCTTGAAAAACACGTTAGTATAACGTAGGACGCTTTAAAACTCCAAACAACACCTTACAACACCGTACGAAACCTTAAAACTCCATAGTAAAGCTAATGAATTCGTACGAGTCCTTTGAACATCGTACTGCAAGTTAGGACATCTTACGACTCTTTATGACATTTTAGCACCTTGAAAAACACGTTACTATAACGTAGGACGCCTTAAAACTCCAAACAACACCTTACAACACCGTACGAAACCTTAAAACTCCTTAATAAAGCTAATGAATTCGTACGAGTCCTTTGAACATCGTACTGCAAGTTAGGACATCTTACGACTCTTTATGACATTTTAGCACCTTGAAAAACACGTTAGTATAACGTAGGACGCCTTAAAACTCCAAACAACACCTTACAGCACCGTACGAAATCTTAAAACTCCATAATAAAACTAATGAATTCGTACGAGTCCTTTGAACATCGTACTGCAAGTTAGGACATCTTAAGACTCTTTATGACATTTTAGCACCTTGAAAAACGCGTTAGTATAACGTAGGACGCCTTAAAACTCCAAACAACACCTTACAACACCGTACGAAACCTTAAAACTCCATAATAAAGCTAATGAATTCGTACGAGTCCTTTGAACATCGTACTGCAAGTTAGGACATCTTACGACCCTTTATGACATTTTAGCACCTTGAAAAACACGTTAGTATAACGAAGGACGCCTTAAAACTCCAAACAACACCTTACAACACCGTACGAAACCTTAAAACTCCATAGTAAAGCTAATGAATTAGTACGAGTCCTTTGAACATCGTACTGCAAGTTAGGACATCTTACGACTCTTTATGACATTTTAGCACCTTGAAAAACACGTTAGTATAACGTAGGACGCCTTAAAACTCCAAACAACACCGTACGAAACCTTAAAACTCCATAATAAAGCTAATGAATTCGTACGAGTCCTTTGAACATCGTACTGCAAGTTAGGACATCTTACGACTCTTTATGACATTTTAGCACCTTGAAAAACACGTTAGTATAACGTAGGACGCCTTAAAACTCCAAACAACACCTTACAGCACCGTACGAAACCTTAAAACTCCATAGTAAAGCTAATGAATTCGTACGAGTCCTTTGAACATCGTACTGCAAGTTAGGACATCTTACGACTCTTTATGACATTTTAGCACCTTGAAAAACACGTTAGTATAACGTAGGACGCCTTAAAACTCCAAACAACACCTTACAACACCGTACGAAACCTTAAAACTCCATAATAAAGCTAATGAATTCGTACGAGTCCTTTGAACATCGTACTGCAAGTTAGGACATCTTACGACTCTTTATGACATTTTAGCACCTTGAAAAACACGTTAGTATAACGTAGGACGCCTTAAAACTCCAAACAACACCATACAACACCGTACGAAACCTTAAAACTCCATAATAAAGCTAATGAATTCGTACGAGTCCTTTGAACATCGTACTGCAAGTTAGGACATCTTACGACCCTTTATGACATTTTAGCACCTTGAAAAACACGTTAGTATAACGAAGGACGCCTTAAAACTCCAAACAACACCTTACAACACCGTACGAAACCTTAAAACTCCATAGTAAAGCTAATGAATTCGTACGAGTCCTTTGAACATCGTACTGCAAGTTAGGACATCTTACGACTCTTTATGACATTTTAGCACCTTGAAAAACACGTTAGTATAACGTAGGACGCCTTAAAACTCCAAACAACACCTTACAACACCGTACGAAACCTTAAAACTCCATAATAAAGCTAATGAATTCGTACGAGTCCTTTGAACATCGTACTGCAAGTTAGGACATCTTACGACTCTTTATGACATTTTAGCACCTTGAAAAACACGTTACTATAACGTAGGACGCCTTAAAACTCCAAACAACACCTTACAACACCGTACGAAACCTTAAAACTCCATAATAAAGCTAATGAATTCGTACGAGTCCTTTGAACATCGTACTGCAAGTTAGGACATCTTACGACTCTTTATGACATTTTAGCACCTTGAAAAACACGTTAGTATAACGTAGGACGCCTTAAAACACCAAACAACACCTTACAACACCGTACGAAACCTTAAAACTCCATAGTAAAGCTAATGAATTCGTACGAGTCCTTTGAACATCGTACTGCAAGTTAGGACATCTTACGACTCTTTATGACAATTTAGCACCTTGAAAAACACGTTAGTATAACGTAGGACGCCTTAAAACTCCAAACAACACCTTACAGCACCGTACGAAATCTTAAAACTCCATAATAAAACTAATGAATTCGTACGAGTCCTTTGAACATCGTACTGCAAGTTAGGACATCTTAAGACTCTTTATGACATTTTAGCACCTTGAAAAACGCGTTAGTATAACGTAGGACGCCTTAAAACTCCAAACAACACCTTACAACACAGTACGAAACCTTAAAACTCCATAATAAAGCTAATGAATTCGTACGAGTCCTTTGAACATCGTACTGCAAGTTAGGACATCTTACGACTCTTTATGACATTTTAGCACCTTGAAAAACACGTTACTATAACGTAGGACGCCTTAAAACTCCAAACAACACCTTACAACACCGTACGAAACCTTAAAACTCCATAATAAAGCTAAAGAATTCGTACGAGTCCTTTGAACATCGTACTGCAAGTTAGGACATCTTACGACTCTTTATGACATTTTAGCACCTTGAAAAACACGTTAGTATAACGTAGGACGCCTTAAAACACCAAACAACACCTTACAACACCGTACGAAACCTTAAAACTCCATAGTAAAGCTAATGAATTCGTACGAGTCCTTTGAACATCGTACTGCAAGTTAGGACATCTTACGACTCTTTATGACAATTTAGCACCTTGAAAAACACGTTAGTATAACGTAGGACGCCTTAAAACTCCAAACAACACCTTACAGCACCGTACGAAATCTTAAAACTCCATAATAAAACTAATGAATTCGTACGAGTCCTTTGAACATCGTACTGCAAGTTAGGACATCTTAAGACTCTTTATGACATTTTAGCACCTTGAAAAACGCGTTAGTATAACGTAGGACGCCTTAAAACTCCAAACAACACCTTACAACACCGTACGAAACCTTAAAACTCCATAATAAAGCTAATGAATTCGTACGAGTCCTTTGAACATCGTACTGCAAGTTAGGACATCTTACGACTCTTTATGACATTTTAGCACCTTGAAAAACACGTTAGTATAACGTAGGACGCCTTAAAACTCCAAACAACACCATACAACACCGTACGAAACCTTAAAACTCCATAATAAAGCTAATGAATTCGTACGAGTCCTTTGAACATCGTACTGCAAGTTAGGACATCTTACGACTCTTTATGACATTTTAGCACCTTGAAAAACACGTTAGTATAACGTAGGACGCTTTAAAACTCCAAACAACACCTTACAACACCGTACGAAACCTTAAAACTCCATAGTAAAGCTAATGAATTCGTACGAGTCCTTTGAACATCGTACTGCAAGTTAGGACATCTTACGACTCTTTATGACATTTTAGCACCTTGAAAAACACGTTACTATAACGTAGGACGCCTTAAAACTCCAAACAACACCTTACAACACCGTACGAAACCTTAAAACTCCTTAATAAAGCTAATGAATTCGTACGAGTCCTTTGAACATCGTACTGCAAGTTAGGACATCTTACGACTCTTTATGACATTTTAGCACCTTGAAAAACACGTTAGTATAACGTAGGACGCCTTAAAACTCCAAACAACACCTTACAGCACCGTACGAAATCTTAAAACTCCATAATAAAACTAATGAATTCGTACGAGTCCTTTGAACATCGTACTGCAAGTTAGGACATCTTAAGACTCTTTATGACATTTTAGCACCTTGAAAAACGCGTTAGTATAACGTAGGACGCCTTAAAACTCCAAACAACACCTTACAACACCGTACGAAACCTTAAAACTCCATAATAAAGCTAATGAATTCGTACGAGTCCTTTGAACATCGTACTGCAAGTTAGGACATCTTACGACCCTTTATGACATTTTAGCACCTTGAAAAACACGTTAGTATAACGAAGGACGCCTTAAAACTCCAAACAACACCTTACAACACCGTACGAAACCTTAAAACTCCATAGTAAAGCTAATGAATTAGTACGAGTCCTTTGAACATCGTACTGCAAGTTAGGACATCTTACGACTCTTTATGACATTTTAGCACCTTGAAAAACACGTTAGTATAACGTAGGACGCCTTAAAACTCCAAACAACACCGTACGAAACCTTAAAACTCCATAATAAAGCTAATGAATTCGTACGAGTCCTTTGAACATCGTACTGCAAGTTAGGACATCTTACGACTCTTTATGACATTTTAGCACCTTGAAAAACACGTTAGTATAACGTAGGACGCCTTAAAACTCCAAACAACACCTTACAGCACCGTACGAAACCTTAAAACTCCATAGTAAAGCTAATGAATTCGTACGAGTCCTTTGAACATCGTACTGCAAGTTAGGACATCTTACGACTCTTTATGACATTTTAGCACCTTGAAAAACACGTTAGTATAACGTAGGACGCCTTAAAACTCCAAACAACACCTTACAACACCGTACGAAACCTTAAAACTCCATAATAAAGCTAATGAATTCGTACGAGTCCTTTGAACATCGTACTGCAAGTTAGGACATCTTACGACTCTTTATGACATTTTAGCACCTTGAAAAACACGTTAGTATAACGTAGGACGCCTTAAAACTCCAAACAACACCATACAACACCGTACGAAACCTTAAAACTCCATAATAAAGCTAATGAATTCGTACGAGTCCTTTGAACATCGTACTGCAAGTTAGGACATCTTACGACCCTTTATGACATTTTAGCACCTTGAAAAACACGTTAGTATAACGAAGGACGCCTTAAAACTCCAAACAACACCTTACAACACCGTACGAAACCTTAAAACTCCATAGTAAAGCTAATGAATTCGTACGAGTCCTTTGAACATCGTACTGCAAGTTAGGACATCTTACGACTCTTTATGACATTTTAGCACCTTGAAAAACACGTTAGTATAACGTAGGACGCCTTAAAACTCCAAACAACACCTTACAACACCGTACGAAACCTTAAAACTCCATAATAAAGCTAATGAATTCGTACGAGTCCTTTGAACATCGTACTGCAAGTTAGGACATCTTACGACTCTTTATGACATTTTAGCACCTTGAAAAACACGTTACTATAACGTAGGACGCCTTAAAACTCCAAACAACACCTTACAACACCGTACGAAACCTTAAAACTCCATAATAAAGCTAATGAATTCGTACGAGTCCTTTGAACATCGTACTGCTAGTTAGGACATCTTACGACTCTTTATGACATTTTAGCACCTTGAAAAACACGTTAGTATAACGTAGGACGCCTTAAAACACCAAACAACACCTTACAACACCGTACGAAACCTTAAAACTCCATAGTAAAGCTAATGAATTCGTACGAGTCCTTTGAACATCGTACTGCAAGTTAGGACATCTTACGACTCTTTATGACAATTTAGCACCTTGAAAAACGCGTTAGTATAACGTAGGACGCCTTAAAACTCCAAACAACACCTTACAACACCGTACGAAACCTTAAAACTCCATAATAAAGCTAATGAATTCGTACGAGTCCTTTGAACATCGTACTGCAAGTTAGGACATCTTACGACTCTTTATGACATTTTAGCACCTTGAAAAACACGTTAGTATAACGTAGGACGCCTTAAAACTCCAAACAACACCATACAACACCGTACGAAACCTTAAAACTCCATAATAAAGCTAATGAATTCGTACGAGTCCTTTGAACATCGTACTGCAAGTTAGGACATCTTACGACTCTTTATGACATTTTAGCACCTTGAAAAACACGTTAGTATAACGTAGGACGCCTTAAAACTCCAAACAACACCTTACAACACCGTACGAAACCTTAAAACTCCATAGTAAAGCTAATGAATTCGTACGAGTCCTTTGAACATCGTACTGCAAGTTAGGACATCTTACGACTCTTTATGACATTTTAGCACCTTGAAAAACACGTTACTATAACGTAGGACGCCTTAAAACTCCAAACAACACCTTACAACACCGTACGAAACCTTAAAACTCCTTAATAAAGCTAATGAATTCGTACGAGTCCTTTGAACATCGTACTGCAAGTTAGGACATCTTACGACTCTTTATGACATTTTAGCACCTTGAAAAACACGTTAGTATAACGTAGGACGCCTTAAAACTCCAAACAACACCATACAACACCGTACGAAACCTTAAAACTCCATAATAAAGCTAATGAATTCGTACGAGTCCTTTGAACATCGTACTGCAAGTTAGGACATCTTACGACTCTTTATGACAATTTAGCACCTTGAAAAACACGTTAGTATAACGTAGGACGCCTTAAAACTCCAAACAACACCTTACAACACCGTACGAAACCTTAAAACTCCATAATAAAGCTAATGAATTCGTACGAGTCCTTTGAACATCGTACTGCAAGTTAGGACATCTTAAGACTCTTTATGACATTTTAGCACCTTGAAAAACGCGTTAGTATAACGTAGGACGCCTTAAAACTCCAAACAACACCTTACAACACCGTACGAAACCTTAAAACTCCATAATAAAGCTAATGAATTCGTACGAGTCCTTTGAACATCGTACTGCAAGTTATGACATCTTACGACTCTTTATGACATTTTAGCACCTTGAAAAACACGTTACTATAACGTAGGACGCCTTAAAACTCCAAACAACACCTTACAACACCGTACGAAACCTTAAAACTCCATAATAAAGCTAATGAATTCGTACGAGTCCTTTGAACATCGTACTGCAAGTTAGGACATCTTACGACTCTTTATGACAATTTAGCACCTTGAAAAACACGTTAGTATAACGTAGGACGCCTTAAAACTCCAAACAACACCTTACAGCACCGTACGAAATCTTAAAACTCCATAATAAAGCTAATGAATTCGTACGAGTCCTTTGAACATCGTACTGCAAGTTAGGACATCTTAAGACTCTTTATGACATTTTAGCACCTTGAAAAACGCGTTAGTATAACGTAGGACGCCTTAAAACTCCAAACAACACCTTACAACACCGTACGAAACCTTAAAACTCCATAATAAAGCTAATGAATTCGTACGAGTCCTTTGATCATCGTACTGCAAGTTAGGACATCTTACGACTCTTTATGACATTTTAGCACCTTGAAAAACACGTTACTATAACGTAGGACGCCTTAAAACTCCAAACAACACCTTACAACACCGTACGAAACCTTAAAACTCCTTAATAAAGCTAATGAATTCGTACGAGTCCTTTGAACATCGTACTGCAAGTTAGGACATCTTACGACTCTTTATGACATTTTAGCACCTTGAAAAACACGTTAGTATAACGTAGGACGCCTTAAAACTCCAAACAACACCATACAACACCGTACGAAACCTTAAAACTCCATAATAAAGCTAATGAATTCGTACGAGTCCTTTGAACATCGTACTGCAAGTTAGGACATCTTACGACTCTTTATGACATTTTAGCACCTTGAAAAACACGTTAGTATAACGTAGGACGCCTTAAAACTCCAAACAACACCTTACAACACCGTACGAAACCTTAAAACTCCATAGTAAAGCTGATGAATTCGTACGAGTCCTTTGAACATCGTACTGCAAGTTAGGACATCTTACGACTCTTTATGACATTTTAGCACCTTGAAAAACACGTTAGTATAACATAGGACGCCTTAAAACTCCAAACAACACCTTACAACACCGTACGAAACCTTAAAACTCCATAGTAAAGCTAATGAATTCGTACGAGTCCTTTGAACATCGTACTGCAAGTTAGGACATCTTAAGACTCTTTATGACATTTTAGCACCTTGAAAAACACGTTAGTATAACGTAGGACGCCTTAAAACTCCAAACAACACCTTACAACACCGTACGAAACCTTAAAACTCCATAGTAAAGCTAATGAATTCGTACGAGTCCTTTGAACATCGTACTGCAAGTTAGGACATCTTACGACTCTTTATGACAATTTAGCACCTTGAAAAACACGTTAGTATAACGTAGGACGCCTTAAAACTCCAAACAACACCTTACAACACCGTACGAAACCTTAAAACTCCATAATAAAGCTAATGAATTCGTACGAGTCCTTTGAACATCGTACTGCAAGTTAGGACATCTTAAGACTCTTTATGACATTTTAGCACCTTGAAAAACGCGTTAGTATAACGTAGGACGCCTTAAAACTCCAAACAACACCTTACAACACCGTACGAAACCTTAAAACTCCATAATAAAGCTAATGAATTCGTACGAGTCCTTTGAACATCGTACTGCAAGTTATGACATCTTACGACTCTTTATGACATTTTAGCACCTTGAAAAACACGTTACTATAACGTAGGACGCCTTAAAACTCCAAACAACACCTTACAACACCGTACGAAACCTTAAAACTCCATAATAAAGCTAATGAATTCGTACGAGTCCTTTGAACATCGTACTGCAAGTTAGGACATCTTACGACTCTTTATGACAATTTAGCACCTTGAAAAACACGTTAGTATAACGTAGGACGCCTTAAAACTCCAAACAACACCTTACAACACCGTACGAAACCTTAATACTCCATAATAAAGCTAATGAATTCGTACGAGTCCTTTGAACATCGTACTGCAAGTTAGGACATCTTACGACTCTTTATGATATTTTAGCACCTTGAAAAACACGTTAGTATAACGTAGGACGCCTTAAAACTCCAAACAACACCATACAACACCGTACGAAACCTTAAAACTCCATAATAAAGCTAATGAATTCGTACGAGTCCTTTGAACATCGTACTGCAAGTTAGGACATCTTACGACCCTTTATGACATTTTAGCACCTTGAAAAACACGTTAGTATAACGAAGGACGCCTTAAAACTCCAAACAACACCTTACAACACCGTACGAAACCTTAAAACTCCATAGTAAAGCTAATGAATTAGTACGAGTCCTTTGAACATCGTACTGCAAGTTAGGACATCTTACGACTCTTTATGACATTTTAGCACCTTGAAAAACACGTTAGTATAACGTAGGACGCCTTAAAACTCCAAACAACACCGTACGAAACCTTAAAACTCCATAATAAAGCTAATGAATTCGTACGAGTCCTTTGAACATCGTACTGCAAGTTAGGACATCTTACGACTCTTTATGACATTTTAGCACCTTGAAAAACACGTTAGTATAACGTAGGACGCCTTAAAACTCCAAACAACACCTTACAGCACCGTACGAAACCTTAAAACTCCATAGTAAAGCTAATGAATTCGTACGAGTCCTTTGAACATCGTACTGCAAGTTAGGACATCTTACGACTCTTTATGACATTTTAGCACCTTGAAAAACACGTTAGTATAACGTAGGACGCCTTAAAACTCCAAACAACACCTTACAACACCGTACGAAACCTTAAAACTCCATAATAAAGCTAATGAATTCGTACGAGTCCTTTGAACATCGTACTGCAAGTTAGGACATCTTACGACTCTTTATGACATTTTAGCACCTTGAAAAACACGTTAGTATAACGTAGGACGCCTTAAAACTCCAAACAACACCATACAACACCGTACGAAACCTTAAAACTCCATAATAAAGCTAATGAATTCGTACGAGTCCTTTGAACATCGTACTGCAAGTTAGGACATCTTACGACCCTTTATGACATTTTAGCACCTTGAAAAACACGTTAGTATAACGAAGGACGCCTTAAAACTCCAAACAACACCTTACAACACCGTACGAAACCTTAAAACTCCATAGTAAAGCTAATGAATTAGTACGAGTCCTTTGAACATCGTACTGCAAGTTAGGACATCTTACGACTCTTTATGACATTTTAGCACCTTGAAAAACACGTTAGTATAACGTAGGACGCCTTAAAACTCCAAACAACACCGTACGAAACCTTAAAACTCCATAATAAAGCTAATGAATTCGTACGAGTCCTTTGAACATCGTACTGCAAGTTAGGACATCTTACGACTCTTTATGACATTTTAGCACCTTGAAAAACACGTTAGTATAACGTAGGACGCCTTAAAACTCCAAACAACACCTTACAGCACCGTACGAAACCTTAAAACTCCATAGTAAAGCTAATGAATTCGTACGAGTCCTTTGAACATCGTACTGCAAGTTAGGACATCTTACGACTCTTTATGACATTTTAGCACCTTGAAAAACACGTTAGTATAACGTAGGACGCCTTAAAACTCCAAACAACACCTTACAACACCGTACGAAACCTTAAAACTCCATAATAAAGCTAATGAATTCGTACGAGTCCTTTGAACATCGTACTGCAAGTTAGGACATCTTACGACTCTTTATGACATTTTAGCACCTTGAAAAACACGTTAGTATAACGTAGGACGCCTTAAAACTCCAAACAACACCATACAACACCGTACGAAACCTTAAAACTCCATAATAAAGCTAATGAATTCGTACGAGTCCCTTTGAACATCGTACTGCAAGTTAGGACATCTTACGACTCTTTATGGCATTTTAGCACCTTGAAAACACGTTAGTATAACGTAGGACGCCTTAAAACTCCAAACAACACCTTACAACACCGTACGAAACCTTAAAACTCCATAATAAAGCTAATGAATTCGTACGAGTCCTTTGAACATCGTACTGCAAGTTAGGACATCTTACGACTCTTTATAATATTTTAGCACCTTGAAAAACACGTTAGTATAACGTAGGACGCCTTAAAACTCTAAACAACACCTTACAACACCGTACGAAACCTTAAAACACCATAATAAAGCTAATGAATTCGTACGAGTCCTTTGAACATCGTACTGCAAGTTAGGAAATCTTACGACTCTTTATGACATTTTAGCACCTTGAAAAACACGTTAGTATAACGTAGGACGCCTTAAAACTCCAAACAACACCTTACAACACCGTACGAAACCTTAAAACTCCATAATAAAGCTAATGAATTCGTACGAGTCCTTTGAACATCGTACTGCAAGTTAGGACATCTTACGACACTTTATGACATTTTAGCACCTTGAAAAACACGTTAGTATAACGTAGGACGCCTTAAAACTCCAAACAACACCTTACAACACCGTACGAAACCTTAAAACTCTATAATAAAGCTAATGAATTCGTACGAGTCCTTTGAACATCGTACTGCAAGTTAGGACATCTTACGACTTTTTATGGCATTTTAGCACCTTGAAAAACACGTTAGTATAACGTAGGACGCCTTAAAACTCCAAACAACACCTTACAACACCGTACGAAACCTTAAAACACCATAATAAAGCTAATGAATTCGTACGAGTCCTTTGAACATCGTAATGCAAGTTAGGACATCTTACGACTCTTTATGACATTTTAGCACCTTGAAAAACACGTTAGTATAACGTAGGACGCCTTAAAACTCCAAACAACACCTTACAACACCGTACGAAACCTTAAAACACCATAATAAAGCTAATGAATTCGTACGAGTCCTTTGAACATCGTACTGCAAGTTAGGACATCTTACGACTCTTTATGACATTTTAGCACCTTGAAAAACACGTTAGTATAACGTAGGACGCCTTAAACTCCAAACAACACCTTACAACACCGTACGAAACCTTAAAACACCATAATAAAGCTAATGAATTCGTACGAGTCCTTTGAACATCGTACTGCAAGTTAGGAAATCTTACGACTCTTTATGACATTTTAGCACCTTGAAAAACATGTTAGTATAACGTAGGACGCCTTAAAACACCAAACAACACCTTACAACACCCTACGAAACCTTAAAACTCCATAATAAAGCTAATGAATTCGTACGAGTCCTTTGAACATCGTACTGCAAGTTAGGACATCTTACGACTCTTTATGACATTTTAGCACCTTGAAAAACACGTTAGTATAACGTAGGACGCCTTAAAACTCCAAACAACACCTTACAACACCGTACGAAACCTTAAAACACCATAATAAAGCTAATGAATTCGTACGAGTCCTTTGAACATCGTACTGCAAGTTAGGACATCTTACGACTCTTTATGACATTTTAGCACCTTGAAAAACACGTTAGTATAACGTAGGACGCCTTAAACTCCAAACAACACCTTACAACACCGTACGAAACCTTAAAACACCATAATAAAGCTAATGAATTCGTACGAGTCCTTTGAACATCGTACTGCAAGTTAGGACATCTTACGACTCTTTATGACATTTTAGCACCTTGAAAAACACGTTAGTATAACGTAGGACGCCTTAAAACTCCAAACAACACCTTACAACACCGTACGAAACCTTAAAACACCATAATAAAGCTAATGAATTCGTACGAGTCCTTTGAACATCGTACTGCAAGTTAGGACATCTTACGACTCTTTATGACATTTTAGCACCTTGAAAAACACGTTAGTATAACGTAGGACGCCTTAAAACTCCAAACAACACCTTACAACACCGTACGAAACCTTAAAACACCATAATAAAGCTAATGAATTCTCACGAGTCCTTTGAACATCGTACTGCAAGTTAGGACATCTTACGACTCTTTATGACATTTTAGCACCTTGAAAAACACGTTAGTATAACGTAGGACGCCTTAAAACTCCAAACAACACCTTACAACACCGTACGAAACCTTAAAACACCATAATAAAGCTAATGAATTCGTACGAGTCCTTTGAACATCGTACTGCAAGTTAGGACATCTTACGACTCTTTATGACATTTTAGCACCTTGAAAACATGTTAGTATAACGTAGGACGCCTTAAAACTCCAAACAACACCTTACAACACCGTACGAAACCTTAAAACACCATAATAAAGCTAATGAATTCGTACGAGTCCTTGGAACATCGTACTGCAAGTTAGGACATCTTACGACTCTTTATGGCATTTTAGCACCTTGAAAACACGTTAGTATAACGTAGGACGCCTTAAAACTCCAAACAACACCTTACAACACCGTACGAAACCTTAAAACACCATAATACAGCTAATGAATTCGTACGAGTCCTTTGAACATCGTACTGCAAGTTAGGACATCTTACGACTCTTTATGACATTTTAGCACCTTGAAAAACACGTTAGTATAACGTAGGACGCCTTAAACTCCAAACAACACCTTACAACACCGTACGAAACCTTAAAACACCATAATAAAGCTAATGAATTCGTACGAGTCCTTTGAACATCGTACTGCAAGTTAGGACATCTTACGACTCTTTATGACATTTTAGCACCTTGAAAAACACGTTAGTATAACGTAGGACGCCTTAAAACTCCAAACAACACCTTACAACACCGTACGAAACCTTAAAACACCATAATAAAGCTAATGAATTCGTACGAGTCCTTTGAACATCGTACTGCAAGTTAGGACATCTTACGACTCTTTATGACATTTTAGCACCTTGAAAAACACGTTAGTATAACGTAGGACGCCTTAAAACTCCAAACAACACCTTACAACACCGTACGAAACCTTAAAACACCATAATAAAGCTAATGAATTCGTACGAGTCCTTTGAACATCGTACTGCAAGTTAGGACATCTTACGACTCTTTATGACATTTTAGCACCTTGAAAAACACGTTAGTATAACGTAGGACGCCTTAAAACTCCAAACAACACCTTACAACACCGTACGAAACCTTAAAACACCATAATAAAGCTAATGAATTCTCACGAGTCCTTTGAACATCGTACTGCAAGTTAGGACATCTTACGACTCTTTATGACATTTTAGCACCTTGAAAAACACGTTAGTATAACGTAGGACGCCTTAAAACTCCAAACAACACCTTACAACACCGTACGAAACCTTAAAACACCATAATAAAGCTAATGAATTCGTACGAGTCCTTTGAACATCGTACTGCAAGTTAGGACATCTTACGACTCTTTATGACATTTTAGCACCTTGAAAACATGTTAGTATAACGTAGGACGCCTTAAAACTCCAAACAACACCTTACAACACCGTACGAAACCTTAAAACACCATAATAAAGCTAATGAATTCGTACGAGTCCTTGGAACATCGTACTGCAAGTTAGGACATCTTACGACTCTTTATGGCATTTTAGCACCTTGAAAACACGTTAGTATAACGTAGGACGCCTTAAAACTCCAAACAACACCTTACAACACCGTACGAAACCTTAAAACTCCATAATAAAGCTAATGAATTCGTACGAGTCCTTTGAACATCGTACTGCAAGTTAGGACATCTTACGACTCTTTATGACATTTTAGCACCTTGAAAAACACGTTAGTATAACGTAGGACGCCTTAAAACTCTAAACAACACCTTACAACACCGTACGAAACATTAATACTCCATAATAAAGCTAATGAATTCGTACGACTCCTTTGAACATCGTACTGCAAGTTAGGAAATCTTACGACTCTTTATGACATTTTAGCACCTTGAAAAACACGTTAGTATAACGTAGGACGCCTTAAAACTCCAAACAACACCTTACAACACCGTACGAAACCTTAAAACACCATAATAAAGCTAATGAATTCGTACGAGTCCTTGGAACATCGTACTGCAAGTTAGGACATCTTACGACTCTTTATGGCATTTTAGCACCTTGAAAACACGTTAGTATAACGTAGGACGCCTTAAAACTCCAAACAACACCTTACAACACCGTACGAAACCTTAAAACTCCATAATAAAGCTAATGAATTCGTACGAGTCCTTTGAACATCGTAATGCAAGTTAGGACATCTTACGACTCTTTATGACATTTTAGCACCTTGAAAAACACGTTAGTATAACGTAGGACGCCTTAAAACTCCAAACAACACCTTACAACACCGTACGAAACCTTAAAACACCATAATAAAGCTAATGAATTCGTACGAGTCCTTTGAACATCGTACTGCAAGTTAGGACATCTTACGACTCTTTATGACATTTTAGCACCTTGAAAAACACGTTAGTATAACGTAGGACGCCTTAAACTCCAAACAACACCTTACAACACCGTACGAAACCTTAAAACACCATAATAAAGCTAATGAATTCGTACGAGTCCTTTGAACATCGTACTGCAAGTTAGGAAATCTTACGACTCTTTATGACATTTTAGCACCTTGAAAAACATGTTAGTATAACGTAGGACGCCTTAAAACACCAAACAACACCTTACAACACCCTACGAAACCTTAAAACTCCATAATAAAGCTAATGAATTCGTACGAGTCCTTTGAACATCGTACTGCAAGTTAGGACATCTTACGACTCTTTATGACATTTTAGCACCTTGAAAAACACGTTAGTATAACGTAGGACGCCTTAAAACTCCAAACAACACCTTACAACACCGTACGAAACCTTAAAACACCATAATAAAGCTAATGAATTCGTACGAGTCCTTTGAACATCGTACTGCAAGTTAGGACATCTTACGACTCTTTATGACATTTTAGCACCTTGAAAAACACGTTAGTATAACGTAGGACGCCTTAAAACTCCAAACAACACCTTACAACACCGTACGAAACCTTAAAACACCATAATAAAGCTAATGAATTCTCACGAGTCCTTTGAACATCGTACTGCAAGTTAGGACATCTTACGACTCTTTATGACATTTTAGCACCTTGAAAACATGTTAGTATAACGTAGGACGCCTTAAAACTCCAAACAACACCTTACAACACCGTACGAAACCTTAAAACACCATAATAAAGCTAATGAATTCGTACGAGTCCTTGGAACATCGTACTGCAAGTTAGGACATCTTACGACTCTTTATGGCATTTTAGCACCTTGAAAACACGTTAGTATAACGTAGGACGCCTTAAAACTCCAAACAACACCTTACAACACCGTACGAAACCTTAAAACTCCATAATAAAGCTAATGAATTCGTACGAGTCCTTTGAACATCGTACTGCAAGTTAGGACATCTTACGACTCTTTATGACATTTTAGCACCTTGAAAAACACGTTAGTATAACGTAGGACGCCTTAAAACTCTAAACAACACCTTACAACACCGTACGAAACATTAATACTCCATAATAAAGCTAATGAATTCGTACGACTCCTTTGAACATCGTACTGCAAGTTAGGAAATCTTACGACTCTTTATGACATTTTAGCACCTTGAAAAACACGTTAGTATAACGTAGGACGCCTTAAAACTCCAAACAACACCTTACAACACCGTACGAAACCTTAAAACACCATAATAAAGCTAATGAATTCGTACGAGTCCTTGGAACATCGTACTGCAAGTTAGGACATCTTACGACTCTTTATGGCATTTTAGCACCTTGAAAACACGTTAGTATAACGTAGGACGCCTTAAAACTCCAAACAACACCTTACAACACCGTACGAAACCTTAAAACTCCATAATAAAGCTAATGAATTCGTACGAGTCCTTTGAACATCGTACTGCAAGTTAGGACATCTTACGACTCTTTATGACATTTTAGCACCTTGAAAAACACGTTAGTATAACGTAGGACGCCTTAAACTCCAAACAACACCTTACAACACCGTACGAAACCTTAAAACACCATAATAAAGCTAATGAATTCGTACGAGTCCTTTGAACATCGTACTGCAAGTTAGGACATCTTACGACTCTTTATGACATTTTAGCACCTTGAAAACACGTTAGTATAACGTAGGACGCCTTAAAACTCCAAACAACACCTTACAACACCGTACGAAACCTTAAAACTCCATAATAAAGCTAATGAATTCGTACGAGTCCTTTGAACATCGTACTGCAAGTTAGGACATCTTACGACTCTTTATGACATTTTAGCACCTTGAAAAACACGTTAGTATAACGTAGGACGCCTTAAACTCCAAACAACACCTTACAACACCGTACGAAACCTTAAAACACCATAATAAAGCTAATGAATTCGTACGAGTCCTTTGAACATCGTACTGCAAGTTAGGACATCTTACGACTCTTTATGACATTTTAGCACCTTGAAAAACACGTTAGTATAACGTAGGACGCCTTAAACTCCAAACAACACCTTACAACACCGTACGAAACCTTAAAACACCATAATAAAGCTAATGAATTCGTACGAGTCCTTTGAACATCGTACTGCAAGTTAGGACATCTTACGACTCTTTATGAAATTTTAGCACCTTGAAAACACGTTAGTATAACGTAGGACGCCTTAAAACTCCAAACAACACCTTACAACACCGTACGAAACCTTAAAACTCCATAATAAAGCTAATGAATTCGTACGAGTCCTTTGAACATCGTACTGCAAGTTAGGACATCTTACGACTCTTTATGACATTTTAGCACCTTGAAAAAAACGTTAGTATAACGTAGGACGCCTTAAAACTCTAAACAACACCTTACAACACCGTACGAAACATTAATACTCCATAATAAAGCTAATGAATTCGTACGACTCCTTTGAACATCGTACTGCAAGTTAGGAAATCTTACGACTCTTTATGACATTTTAGCACCTTGAAAAACACGTTAGTATAACGTAGGACGCCTTAAAACTCCAAACAACACCTTACAACACCGTACGAAACCTTAAAACACCATAATAAAGCTAATGAATTCGTACGAGTCCTTGGAACATCGTACTGCAAGTTAGGACATCTTACGACTCTTTATGGCATTTTAGCACCTTGAAAACACGTTAGTATAACGTAGGACGCCTTAAAACTCCAAACAACACCTTACAACACCGTACGAAACCTTAAAACTCCATAATAAAGCTAATGAATTCGTACGAGTCCTTTGAACATCGTACTGCAAGTTAGGACATCTTACGACTCTTTATGACATTTTAGCACCTTGAAAAACACGTTAGTATAACGTAGGAGGCCTTAAAACTCTAAACAACACCTTACAACACCGTACGAAACATTAATACTCCATAATAAAGCTAATGAATTCGTACGACTCCTTTGAACATCGTACTGCAAGTTAGGAAATCTTACGACTCTTTATGACATTTTAGCACCTTGAAAAACACGTTAGTATAACGTAGGACGCCTTAAAACTCCAAACAACACCTTACAACACCGTACGAAACCTTAAAACTCCATAATAAAGCTAATGAATTCGTACGAGTCCTTTGAACATCGTACTGCAAGTTAGGACATCTTACGACTCTTTATGACATTTTAGCACCTTGAAAAACACGTTAGTATAACGTAGGACGCCTTAAACTCCAAACAACACCTTACAACACCGTACGAAACCTTAAAACACCATAATAAAGCTAATGAATTCGTACGAGTCCTTTGAACATCGTACTGCAAGTTAGGACATCTTACGACTCTTTATGACATTTTAGCACCTTGAAAACACGTTAGTATAACGTAGGACGCCTTAAAACTCCAAACAACACCTTACAACACCGTACGAAACCTTAAAACTCCATAATAAAGCTAATGAATTCGTACGAGTCCTTTGAACATCGTACTGCAAGTTAGGACATCTTACGACTCTTTATGACATTTTAGCACCTTGAAAAACACGTTAGTATAACGTAGGACGCCTTAAAACTCCAAACAACACCTTACAACACCGTACGAAACCTTAAAACACCATAATAAAGCTAATGAATTCGTACGAGTCCTTTGAACATCGTACTGCAAGTTAGGACATCTTACGACTCTTTATGACATTTTAGCACCTTGAAAAACACGTTAGTATAACGTAGGACGCCTTAAACTCCAAACAACACCTTACAACACCGTACGAAACCTTAAAACACCATAATAAAGCTAATGAATTCGTACGAGTCCTTTGAACATCGTACTGCAAGTTAGGACATCTTACGACTCTTTATGACATTTTAGCACCTTGAAAACACGTTAGTATAACGTAGGACGCCTTAAAACTCCAAACAACACCTTACAACACCGTACGAAACCTTAAAACTCCATAATAAAGCTAATGAATTCGTACGAGTCCTTTGAACATCGTACTGCAAGTTAGGACATCTTACGACTCTTTATGACATTTTAGCACCTTGAAAAACACGTTAGTATAACGTAGGACGCCTTAAAACTCCAAACAACACCTTACAACACCGTACGAAACCTTAAAACACCATAATAAAGCTAATGAATTCGTACGACTCCTTTGAACATCGTACTGCAAGTTAGGACATCTTACGACTCTTTATGACATTTTAGCACCTTGAAAACACGTTAGTATAACGTAGGACGCCTTAAAACTCCAAACAACACCTTACAACACCGTACGAAACCTTAAAACTCCATAATAAAGCTAATGAATTCGTACGAGTCCTTTGAACATCGTACTGCAAGTTAGGACATCTTACGACTCTTTATGACGTTTTAGCACCTTGAAAAACACGTTAGTATAACGTAGGACGCCTTAAAACTCTAAACAACACCTTACAACACCGTACGAAACATTAATACTCCATAATAAAGCTAATGAATTCGTACGACTCCTTTGAACATCGTACTGCAAGTTAGGAAATCTTACGACTCTTTATGACATTTTAGCACCTTGAAAAACACGTTAGTATAACGTAGGACGCCTTAAAACTCCAAACAACACCTTACAACACCGTACGAAACCTTAAAACACCATAATAAAGCTAATGAATTCGTACGAGTCCTTTGAACATCGTACTGCAAGTTAGGACATCTTACGACTCTTTATGGCATTTTAGCACCTTGAAAACACGTTAGTATAACGTAGGACGCCTTAAAACTCCAAACAACACCTTACAACACCGTACGAAACCTTAAAACTCCATAATAAAGCTAATGAATTCGTACGAGTCCTTTGAACATCGTACTGCAAGTTAGGACATCTTACGACTCTTTATGACATTTTAGCACCTTGAAAACACGTTAGTATAACGTAGGACGCCTTAAAACTCCAAACAACACCTTACAACACCGTACGAAACCTTAAAACTCCATAATAAAGCTAATGAATTCGTACGAGTCCTTTGAACATCGTACTGCAAGTTAGGACATCTTACGACTCTTTATGACATTTTAGCACCTTGAAAAACACGTTAGTATAACGTAGGACGCCTTAAAACTCCAAACAACACCTTACAACACCGTACGAAACCTTAAAACACCATAATAAAGCTAATGAATTCGTACGACTCCTTTGAACATCGTACTGCAAGTTAGGACATCTTACGACTCTTTATGACATTTTAGCACCTTGAAAACACGTTAGTATAACGTAGGACGCCTTAAAACTCCAAACAACACCTTACAACACCGTACGAAACCTTAAAACTCCATAATAAAGCTAATGAATTCGTACGAGTCCTTTGAACATCGTACTGCAAGTTAGGACATCTTACGACTCTTTATGACATTTTAGCACCTTGAAAAACACGTTAGTATAACGTAGGACGCCTTAAAACTCTAAACAACACCTTACAACACCGTACGAAACATTAATACTCCATAATAAAGCTAATGAATTCGTACGACTCCTTTGAACATCGTACTGCAAGTTAGGAAATCTTACGACTCTTTATGACATTTTAGCACCTTGAAAAACACGTTAGTATAACGTAGGACGCCTTAAAACTCCAAACAACACCTTACAACACCGTACGAAACCTTAAAACACCATAATAAAGCTAATGAATTCGTACGAGTCCTTGGAACATCGTACTGCAAGTTAGGACATCTTACGACTCTTTATGGCATTTTAGCACCTTGAAAACACGTTAGTATAACGTAGGACGCCTTAAAACTCCAAACAACACCTTACAACACCGTACGAAACCTTAAAACTCCATAATAAAGCTAATGAATTCGTACGAGTCCTTTGAACATCGTACTGCAAGTTAGGACATCTTACGACTCTTTATGACATTTTAGCACCTTGAAAAACACGTTAGTATAACGTAGGACGCCTTAAAACTCCAAACAACACCTTACAACACCGTACGAAACCTTAAAACTCCATAATAAAGCTAATGAATTCGTACGAGTCCTTTGAACATCGTACTGCAAGTTAGGACATCTTACGACTCTTTATGACATTTTAGCACCTTGAAAAACACGTTAGTATAACGTAGGACGCCTTAAACTCCAAACAACACCTTACAACACCGTACGAAACCTTAAAACACCATAATAAAGCTAATGAATTCGTACGAGTCCTTTGAACATCGTACTGCAAGTTAGGACATCTTACGACTCTTTATGGCATTTTAGCACCTTGAAAACACGTTAGTATAACGTAGGACGCCTTAAAACTCCAAACAACACCTTACAACACCGTACGAAACCTTAAAACTCCATAATAAAGCTAATGAATTCGTACGAGTCCTTTGAACATCGTACTGCAAGTTAGGACATCTTACGACTCTTTATGACATTTTAGCACCTTGAAAACACGTTAGTATAACGTAGGACGCCTTAAAACTCCAAACAACACCTTACAACACCGTACGAAACCTTAAAACACCATAATAAAGCTAATGAATTCGTACGACTCCTTTGAACATCGTACTGCAAGTTAGGACATCTTACGACTCTTTATGACATTTTAGCACCTTGAAAACACGTTAGTATAACGTAGGACGCCTTAAAACTCCAAACAACACCTTACAACACCGTACGAAACCTTAAAACTCCATAATAAAGCTAATGAATTCGTACGAGTCCTTTGAACATCGTACTGCAAGTTAGGAAATCTTACGACTCTTTATGACATTTTAGCACCTTGAAAAACACGTTAGTATAACGTAGGACGCCTTAAAACTCTAAACAACACCTTACAACACCGTACGAAACATTAATACTCCATAATAAAGCTAATGAATTCGTACGACTCCTTTGAACATCGTACTGCAAGTTAGGAAATCTTACGACTCTTTATGACATTTTAGCACCTTGAAAAACACGTTAGTATAACGTAGGACGCCTTAAAACTCCAAACAACACCTTACAACACCGTACGAAACCTTAAAACACCATAATAAAGCTAATGAATTCGTACGAGTCCTTGGAACATCGTACTGCAAGTTAGGACATCTTACGACTCTTTATGGCATTTTAGCACCTTGAAAACATGTTAGTATAACGTAGGACGCCTTAAAACTCCAAACAACACCTTACAACACCGTACGAAACCTTAAATCACCATAATAAAGCTAATGAATTCGTACGACTCCTTTGAACATCGTACTGCAAGTTAGGAAATCTTACGACTCTTTATGACATTTTAGCACCTTGAAAAACACGTTAGTATAACGTAGGACGCCTTAAAACTCCAAACAACACCTTACAACACCGTACGAAACCTTAAAACACCATAATAAAGCTAATGAATTCGTACGACTCCTTTGAACATCGTACTGCAAGTTAGGAAATCTTACGACTCTTTATGACATTTTAGCACCTTGAAAAACACGTTAGTATAACGTAGGACGCCTTAAAACTCCAAACAACACCTTACAACACCGTACGAAACCTTAAAACTCCATAATAAAGCTAATGAATTCGTACGAGTCCTTTGAACATCGTACTGCAAGTTAGGACATCTTACGACTCTTTATGGCATTTTAGCACCTTGAAAACACGTTAGTATAACGTAGGACGCCTTAAAACTCCAAACAACACCTTACAACACCGTACGAAACCTTAAAACTCCATAATAAAGCTAATGAATTCGTACGAGTCCTTTGAACATCGTACTGCAAGTTAGGACATCTTACGACTCTTTATGACATTTTAGCACCTTGAAAAACACGTTAGTATAACGTAGGACGCCTTAAAACTCCAAACAACACCTTACAACACCGTACGAAACCTTAAAACTCCATAATAAAGCTAATGAATTCGTACGAGTCCTTTGAACATCGTACTGCAAGTTAGGACATCTTACGACTCTTTATGACATTTTAGCACCTTGAAAAACACGTTAGTATAACGTAGGACGCCTTAAACTCCAAACAACACCTTACAACACCGTACGAAACCTTAAAACACCATAATAAAGCTAATGAATTCGTACGAGTCCTTTGAACATCGTACTGCAAGTTAGGACATCTTACGACTCTTTATGGCATTTTAGCACCTTGAAAACACGTTAGTATAACGTAGGACGCCTTAAAACTCCAAACAACACCTTACAACACCGTACGAAACCTTAAAACTCCATAATAAAGCTAATGAATTCGTACGAGTCCTTTGAACATCGTACTGCAAGTTAGGACATCTTACGACTCTTTATGACATTTTAGCACCTTGAAAAACACGTTAGTATAACGTAGGACGCCTTAAAACTCCAAACAACACCTTACAACACCGTACGAAACCTTAAAACACCATAATAAAGCTAATGAATTCGTACGACTCCTTTGAACATCGTACTGCAAGTTAGGACATCTTACGACTCTTTATGACATTTTAGCACCTTGAAAACACGTTAGTATAACGTAGGACGCCTTAAAACTCCAAACAACACCTTACAACACCGTACGAAACCTTAAAACTCCATAATAAAGCTAATGAATTCGTACGAGTCCTTTGAACATCGTACTGCAAGTTAGGACATCTTACGACTCTTTATGACATTTTAGCACCTTGAAAAACACGTTAGTATAACGTAGGACGCCTTAAAACTCTAAACAACACCTTACAACACCGTACGAAACATTAATACTCCATAATAAAGCTAATGAATTCGTACGACTCCTTTGAACATCGTACTGCAAGTTAGGAAATCTTACGACTCTTTATGACATTTTAGCACCTTGAAAAACACGTTAGTATAACGTAGGACGCCTTAAAACTCCAAACAACACCTTACAACACCGTACGAAACCTTAAAACACCATAATAAAGCTAATGAATTCGTACGAGTCCTTGGAACATCGTACTGCAAGTTAGGACATCTTACGACTCTTTATGGCATTTTAGCACCTTGAAAACACGTTAGTATAACGTAGGACGCCTTAAAACTCCAAACAACACCTTACAACACCGTACGAAACCTTAAAACTCCATAATAAAGCTAATGAATTCGTACGAGTCCTTTGAACATCGTACTGCAAGTTAGGACATCTTACGACTCTTTATGACATTTTAGCACCTTGAAAAACACGTTAGTATAACGTAGGACGCCTTAAAACTCCAAACAACACCTTACAACACCGTACGAAACCTTAAAACTCCATAATAAAGCTAATGAATTCGTACGAGTCCTTTGAACATCGTACTGCAAGTTAGGACATCTTACGACTCTTTATGACATTTTAGCACCTTGAAAAACACGTTAGTATAACGTAGGACGCCTTAAACTCCAAACAACACCTTACAACACCGTACGAAACCTTAAAACACCATAATAAAGCTAATGAATTCGTACGAGTCCTTTGAACATCGTACTGCAAGTTAGGACATCTTACGACTCTTTATGGCATTTTAGCACCTTGAAAACACGTTAGTATAACGTAGGACGCCTTAAAACTCCAAACAACACCTTACAACACCGTACGAAACCTTAAAACTCCATAATAAAGCTAATGAATTCGTACGAGTCCTTTGAACATCGTACTGCAAGTTAGGACATCTTACGACTCTTTATGACATTTTAGCACCTTGAAAAACACGTTAGTATAACGTAGGACGCCTTAAAACTCCAAACAACACCTTACAACACCGTACGAAACCTTAAAACACCATAATAAAGCTAATGAATTCGTACGACTCCTTTGAACATCGTACTGCAAGTTAGGACATCTTACGACTCTTTATGACATTTTAGCACCTTGAAAACACGTTAGTATAACGTAGGACGCCTTAAAACTCCAAACAACACCTTACAACACCGTACGAAACCTTAAAACTCCATAATAAAGCTAATGAATTCGTACGAGTCCTTTGAACATCGTACTGCAAGTTAGGAAATCTTACGACTCTTTATGACATTTTAGCACCTTGAAAAACACGTTAGTATAACGTAGGACGCCTTAAAACTCTAAACAACACCTTACAACACCGTACGAAACATTAATACTCCATAATAAAGCTAATGAATTCGTACGACTCCTTTGAACATCGTACTGCAAGTTAGGAAATCTTACGACTCTTTATGACATTTTAGCACCTTGAAAAACACGTTAGTATAACGTAGGACGCCTTAAAACTCCAAACAACACCTTACAACACCGTACGAAACCTTAAAACACCATAATAAAGCTAATGAATTCGTACGAGTCCTTGGAACATCGTACTGCAAGTTAGGACATCTTACGACTCTTTATGGCATTTTAGCACCTTGAAAACATGTTAGTATAACGTAGGACGCCTTAAAACTCCAAACAACACCTTACAACACCGTACGAAACCTTAAAACACCATAATAAAGCTAATGAATTCGTACGACTCCTTTGAACATCGTACTGCAAGTTAGGAAATCTTACGACTCTTTATGACATTTTAGCACCTTGAAAAACACGTTAGTATAACGTAGGACGCCTTAAAACTCCAAACAACACCTTACAACACCGTACGAAACCTTAAAACTCCATAATAAAGCTAATGAATTCGTACGAGTCCTTTGAACATCGTACTGCAAGTTAGGACATCTTACGACTCTTTATGGCATTTTAGCACCTTGAAAACACGTTAGTATAACGTAGGACGCCTTAAAACTCCAAACAACACCTTACAACACCGTACGAAACCTTAAAACTCCATAATAAAGCTAATGAATTCGTACGAGTCCTTTGAACATCGTACTGCAAGTTAGGACATCTTACGACTCTTTATGACATTTTAGCACCTTGAAAAACACGTTAGTATAACGTAGGACGCCTTAAAACTCCAAACAACACCTTACAACACCGTACGAAACCTTAAAACACCATAATAAAGCTAATGAATTCGTACGACTCCTTTGAACATCGTACTGCAAGTTAGGACATCTTACGACTCTTTATGACATTTTAGCACCTTGAAAACACGTTAGTATAACGTAGGACGCCTTAAAACTCCAAACAACACCTTACAACACCGTACGAAACCTTAAAACTCCATAATAAAGCTAATGAATTCGTACGAGTCCTTTGAACATCGTACTGCAAGTTAGGACATCTTACGACTCTTTATGACATTTTAGCACCTTGAAAAACACGTTAGTATAACGTAGGACGCCTTAAAACTCTAAACAACACCTTACAACACCGTACGAAACATTAATACTCCATAATAAAGCTAATGAATTCGTACGACTCCTTTGAACATCGTACTGCAAGTTAGGAAATCTTACGACTCTTTATGACATTTTAGCACCTTGAAAAACACGTTAGTATAACGTAGGACGCCTTAAAACTCCAAACAACACCTTACAACACCGTACGAAACCTTAAAACACCATAATAAAGCTAATGAATTCGTACGAGTCCTTGGAACATCGTACTGCAAGTTAGGACATCTTACGACTCTTTATGGCATTTTAGCACCTTGAAAACACGTTAGTATAACGTAGGACGCCTTAAAACTCCAAACAACACCTTACAACACCGTACGAAACCTTAAAACTCCATAATAAAGCTAATGAATTCGTACGAGTCCTTTGAACATCGTACTGCAAGTTAGGACATCTTACGACTCTTTATGACATTTTAGCACCTTGAAAAACACGTTAGTATAACGTAGGACGCCTTAAAACTCCAAACAACACCTTACAACACCGTACGAAACCTTAAAACTCCATAATAAAGCTAATGAATTCGTACGAGTCCTTTGAACATCGTACTGCAAGTTAGGACATCTTACGACTCTTTATGACATTTTAGCACCTTGAAAAACACGTTAGTATAACGTAGGACGCCTTAAACTCCAAACAACACCTTACAACACCGTACGAAACCTTAAAACACCATAATAAAGCTAATGAATTCGTACGAGTCCTTTGAACATCGTACTGCAAGTTAGGACATCTTACGACTCTTTATGGCATTTTAGCACCTTGAAAACACGTTAGTATAACGTAGGACGCCTTAAAACTCCAAACAACACCTTACAACACCGTACGAAACCTTAAAACTCCATAATAAAGCTAATGAATTCGTACGAGTCCTTTGAACATCGTACTGCAAGTTAGGACATCTTACGACTCTTTATGACATTTTAGCACCTTGAAAAACACGTTAGTATAACGTAGGACGCCTTAAAACTCCAAACAACACCTTACAACACCGTACGAAACCTTAAAACACCATAATAAAGCTAATGAATTCGTACGACTCCTTTGAACATCGTACTGCAAGTTAGGACATCTTACGACTCTTTATGACATTTTAGCACCTTGAAAACACGTTAGTATAACGTAGGACGCCTTAAAACTCCAAACAACACCTTACAACACCGTACGAAACCTTAAAACTCCATAATAAAGCTAATGAATTCGTACGAGTCCTTTGAACATCGTACTGCAAGTTAGGAAATCTTACGACTCTTTATGACATTTTAGCACCTTGAAAAACACGTTAGTATAACGTAGGACGCCTTAAAACTCTAAACAACACCTTACAACACCGTACGAAACATTAATACTCCATAATAAAGCTAATGAATTCGTACGACTCCTTTGAACATCGTACTGCAAGTTAGGAAATCTTACGACTCTTTATGACATTTTAGCACCTTGAAAAACACGTTAGTATAACGTAGGACGCCTTAAAACTCCAAACAACACCTTACAACACCGTACGAAACCTTAAAACACCATAATAAAGCTAATGAATTCGTACGAGTCCTTGGAACATCGTACTGCAAGTTAGGACATCTTACGACTCTTTATGGCATTTTAGCACCTTGAAAACATGTTAGTATAACGTAGGACGCCTTAAAACTCCAAACAACACCTTACAACACCGTACGAAACCTTAAAACACCATAATAAAGCTAATGAATTCGTACGACTCCTTTGAACATCGTACTGCAAGTTAGGAAATCTTACGACTCTTTATGACATTTTAGCACCTTGAAAAACACGTTAGTATAACGTAGGACGCCTTAAAACTCCAAACAACACCTTACAACACCGTACGAAACCTTAAAACTCCATAATAAAGCTAATGAATTCGTACGAGTCCTTTGAACATCGTACTGCAAGTTAGGACATCTTACGACTCTTTATGGCATTTTAGCACCTTGAAAACACGTTAGTATAACGTAGGACGCCTTAAAACTCCAAACAACACCTTACAACACCGTACGAAACCTTAAAACTCCATAATAAAGCTAATGAATTCGTACGAGTCCTTTGAACATCGTACTGCAAGTTAGGACATCTTACGACTCTTTATGACATTTTAGCACCTTGAAAAACACGTTAGTATAACGTAGGACGCCTTAAAACTCCAAACAACACCTTACAACACCGTACGAAACCTTAAAACTCCATAATAAAGCTAATGAATTCGTACGAGTCCTTTGAACATCGTACTGCAAGTTAGGACATCTTACGACTCTTTATGACATTTTAGCACCTTGAAAAACACGTTAGTATAACGTAGGACGCCTTAAACTCCAAACAACACCTTACAACACCGTACGAAACCTTAAAACACCATAATAAAGCTAATGAATTCGTACGAGTCCTTTGAACATCGTACTGCAAGTTAGGACATCTTACGACTCTTTATGGCATTTTAGCACCTTGAAAACACGTTAGTATAACGTAGGACGCCTTAAAACTCCAAACAACACCTTACAACACCGTACGAAACCTTAAAACTCCATAATAAAGCTAATGAATTCGTACGAGTCCTTTGAACATCGTACTGCAAGTTAGGACATCTTACGACTCTTTATGACATTTTAGCACCTTGAAAAACACGTTAGTATAACGTAGGACGCCTTAAAACTCCAAACAACACCTTACAACACCGTACGAAACCTTAAAACACCATAATAAAGCTAATGAATTCGTACGACTCCTTTGAACATCGTACTGCAAGTTAGGACATCTTACGACTCTTTATGACATTTTAGCACCTTGAAAACACGTTAGTATAACGTAGGACGCCTTAAAACTCCAAACAACACCTTACAACACCGTACGAAACCTTAAAACTCCATAATAAAGCTAATGAATTCGTACGAGTCCTTTGAACATCGTACTGCAAGTTAGGAAATCTTACGACTCTTTATGACATTTTAGCACCTTGAAAAACACGTTAGTATAACGTAGGACGCCTTAAAACTCTAAACAACACCTTACAACACCGTACGAAACATTAATACTCCATAATAAAGCTAATGAATTCGTACGACTCCTTTGAACATCGTACTGCAAGTTAGGAAATCTTACGACTCTTTATGACATTTTAGCACCTTGAAAAACACGTTAGTATAACGTAGGACGCCTTAAAACTCCAAACAACACCTTACAACACCGTACGAAACCTTAAAACACCATAATAAAGCTAATGAATTCGTACGAGTCCTTGGAACATCGTACTGCAAGTTAGGACATCTTACGACTCTTTATGGCATTTTAGCACCTTGAAAACATGTTAGTATAACGTAGGACGCCTTAAAACTCCAAACAACACCTTACAACACCGTACGAAACCTTAAAACACCATAATAAAGCTAATGAATTCGTACGAGTCCTTGGAACATCGTACTGCAAGTTAGGACATCTTACGACTCTTTATGGCATTTTAGCACCTTGAAAAACACGTTAGTATAACGTAGGACGCCTTAAAACTCCAAACAACACCTTACAACACCGTACGAAACCTTAAAACTCCATAATAAAGCTAATGAATTCGTACGAGTCCTTTGAACATCGTACTGCAAGTTAGGACATCTTACGACTCTTTATGACATTTTAGCACCTTGAAAAACACGTTAGTATAACGTAGGACGCCTTAAAACTCCAAACAACACCTTACAACACCGTACGAAACCTTAAAACACCATAATAAAGCTAATGAATTCGTACGAGTCCTTTGAACATCGTACTGCAAGTTAGGACATCTTACGACTCTTTATGACATTTTAGCACCTTGAAAAACACGTTAGTATAACGTAGGACGCCTTAAACTCCAAACAACACCTTACAACACCGTACGAAACCTTAAAACACCATAATAAAGCTAATGAATTCGTACGAGTCCTTTGAACATCGTACTGCAAGTTAGGAAATCTTACGACTCTTTATGACATTTTAGCACCTTGAAAAACATGTTAGTATAACGTAGGACGCCTTAAAACACCAAACAACACCTTACAACACCCTACGAAACCTTAAAACTCCATAATAAAGCTAATGAATTCGTACGAGTCCTTTGAACATCGTACTGCAAGTTAGGACATCTTACGACTCTTTATGACATTTTAGCACCTTGAAAAACACGTTAGTATAACGTAGGACGCCTTAAAACTCCAAACAACACCTTACAACACCGTACGAAACCTTAAAACACCATAATAAAGCTAATGAATTCGTACGAGTCCTTTGAACATCGTACTGCAAGTTAGGACATCTTACGACTCTTTATGACATTTTAGCACCTTGAAAAACACGTTAGTATAACGTAGGACGCCTTAAAACTCCAAACAACACCTTACAACACCGTACGAAACCTTAAAACACCATAATAAAGCTAATGAATTCTCACGAGTCCTTTGAACATCGTACTGCAAGTTAGGACATCTTACGACTCTTTATGACATTTTAGCACCTTGAAAAACACGTTAGTTTAACGTAGGACGCCTTAAAACTCCAAACAACACCTTACAACACCGTACGAAACCTTAAAACACCATAATAAAGCTAATGAATTCGTACGAGTCCTTTGAACATCGTACTGCAAGTTAGGACATCTTACGACTCTTTATGACATTTTAGCACCTTGAAAACATGTTAGTATAACGTAGGACGCCTTAAAACTCCAAACAACACCTTACAACACCGTACGAAACCTTAAAACACCATATTAAAGCTAATGAATTCGTACGAGTCCTTGGAACATCGTACTGCAAGTTAGGACATCTTACGACTCTTTATGGCATTTTAGCACCTTGAAAACACGTTAGTATAACGTAGGACGCCTTAAAACTCCAAACAACACCTTACAACACCGTACGAAACCTTAAAACTCCATAATAAAGCTAATGAATTCGTACGAGTCCTTTGAACATCGTACTGCAAGTTAGGACATCTTACGACTCTTTATGACATTTTAGCACCTTGAAAAACACGTTAGTATAACGTAGGACGCCTTAAAACTCTAAACAACACCTTACAACACCGTACGAAACATTAATACTCCATAATAAAGCTAATGAATTCGTACGAGTCCTTTGAACATCGTACTGCAAGTTAGGAAATCTTACGACTCTTTATGACATTTTAGCACCTTGAAAAACACGTTAGTATAACGTAGGACGCCTTAAAACTCCAAACAACACCTTACAACACCGTACGAAACCTTAAAACACCATAATAAAGCTAATGAATTCGTACGACTCCTTTGAACATCGTACTGCAAGTTAGGACATCTTACGACTCTTTATGACATTTTAGCACCTTGAAAACACGTTAGTATAACGTAGGACGCCTTAAAACTCCAAACAACACCTTACAACACCGTACGAAACCTTAAAACTCCATAATAAAGCTAATGAATTCGTACGAGTCCTTTGAACATCGTACTGCAAGTTAGGAAATCTTACGACTCTTTATGACATTTTAGCACCTTGAAAAACACGTTAGTATAACGTAGGACGCCTTAAAACTCTAAACAACACCTTACAACACCGTACGAAACATTAATACTCCATAATAAAGCTAATGAATTCGTACGACTCCTTTGAACATCGTACTGCAAGTTAGGAAATCTTACGACTCTTTATGACATTTTAGCACCTTGAAAAACACGTTAGTATAACGTAGGACGCCTTAAAACTCCAAACAACACCTTACAACACCGTACGAAACCTTAAAACACCATAAAAAACCTAATGAATTCGTACGAGTCCTTGGAACATCGTACTGCAAGTTAGGACATCTTACGACTCTTTATGGCATTTTAGCACCTTGAAAACATGTTAGTATAACGTAGGACGCCTTAAAACTCCAAACAACACCTTACAACACCGTACGAAACCTTAAAACACCATAATAAAGCTAATGAATTCGTACGAGTCCTTGGAACATCGTACTGCAAGTTAGGACATCTTACGACTCTTTATGGCATTTTAGCACCTTGAAAAACACGTTAGTATAACGTAGGACGCCTTAAAACTCCAAACAACACCTTACAACACCGTACGAAACCTTAAAACTCCATAATAAAGCTAATGAATTCGTACGAGTCCTTTGAACATCGTACTGCAAGTTAGGACATCTTACGACTCTTTATGACATTTTAGCACCTTGAAAAACACGTTAGTATAACGTAGGACGCCTTAAAACTCCAAACAACACCTTACAACACCGTACGAAACCTTAAAACACCATAATAAAGCTAATGAATTCGTACGAGTCCTTTGAACATCGTACTGCAAGTTAGGACATCTTACGACTCTTTATGACATTTTAGCACCTTGAAAAACACGTTAGTATAACGTAGGACGCCTTAAACTCCAAACAACACCTTACAACACCGTACGAAACCTTAAAACACCATAATAAAGCTAATGAATTCGTACGAGTCCTTTGAACATCGTACTGCAAGTTAGGAAATCTTACGACTCTTTATGACATTTTAGCACCTTGAAAAACATGTTAGAAACAACACCTTACAACACCCTACGAAACCTTAAAACTCCATAATAAAGCTAATGAATTCGTACGAGTCCTTTGAACATCGTACTGCAAGTTAGGACATCTTACGACTCTTTATGACATTTTAGCACCTTGAAAAACACGTTAGTATAACGTAGGACGCCTTAAAACTCCAAACAACACCTTACAACACCGTACGAAACCTTAAAACACCATAATAAAGCTAATGAATTCGTACGAGTCCTTTGAACATCGTACTGCAAGTTAGGACATCTTACGACTCTTTATGACATTTTAGCACCTTGAAAAACACGTTAGTATAACGTAGGACGCCTTAAAACTCCAAACAACACCTTACAACACCGTACGAAACCTTAAAACACCATAATAAAGCTAATGAATTCTCACGAGTCCTTTGAACATCGTACTGCAAGTTAGGACATCTTACGACTCTTTATGACATTTTAGCACCTTGAAAAACACGTTAGTTTAACGTAGGACGCCTTAAAACTCCAAACAACACCTTACAACACCGTACGAAACCTTAAAACACCATAATAAAGCTAATGAATTCGTACGAGTCCTTTGAACATCGTACTGCAAGTTAGGACATCTTACGACTCTTTATGACATTTTAGCACCTTGAAAACATGTTAGTATAACGTAGGACGCCTTAAAACTCCAAACAACACCTTACAACACCGTACGAAACCTTAAAACACCATATTAAAGCTAATGAATTCGTACGAGTCCTTGGAACATCGTACTGCAAGTTAGGACATCTTACGACTCTTTATGGCATTTTAGCACCTTGAAAACACGTTAGTATAACGTAGGACGCCTTAAAACTCCAAACAACACCTTACAACACCGTACGAAACCTTAAAACTCCATAATAAAGCTAATGAATTCGTACGAGTCCTTTGAACATCGTACTGCAAGTTAGGACATCTTACGACTCTTTATGACATTTTAGCACCTTGAAAAACACGTTAGTATAACGTAGGACGCCTTAAAACTCTAAACAACACCTTACAACACCGTACGAAACATTAATACTCCATAATAAAGCTAATGAATTCGTACGACTCCTTTGAACATCGTACTGCAAGTTAGGAAATCTTACGACTCTTTATGACATTTTAGCACCTTGAAAAACACGTTAGTATAACGTAGGACGCCTTAAAACTCCAAACAACACCTTACAACACCGTACGAAACCTTAAAACACCATAATAAAGCTAATGAATTCGTACGAGTCCTTGGAACATCGTACTGCAAGTTAGGACATCTTACGACTCTTTATGGCATTTTAGCACCTTGAAAACACGTTAGTATAACGTAGGACGCCTTAAAACTCCAAACAACACCTTACAACACCGTACGAAACCTTAAAACTCCATAATAAAGCTAATGAATTCGTACGAGTCCTTTGAACATCGTACTGCAAGTTAGGACATCTTACGACTCTTTATGACATTTTAGCACCTTGAAAAACACGTTAGTATAACGTAGGACGCCTTAAAACTCTAAACAACACCTTACAACACCGTACGAAACATTAATACTCCATAATAAAGCTAATGAATTCGTACGACTCCTTTGAACATCGTACTGCAAGTTAGGAAATCTTACGACTCTTTATGACATTTTAGCACCTTGAAAAACACGTTAGTATAACGTAGGACTCCTTAAAACTCCAAACAACACCTTACAACACCGTACGAAACCTTAAAACTCCATAATAAAGCTAATGAATTCGTACGAGTCCTTTGAACATCGTACTGCAAGTTAGGACATCTTAAGACTCTTTATGACATTTTAGCACCTTGAAAAACACGTTAGTATAACGTAGGATGCCTTAAACTCCAAACAACACCTTACAACACCGTACGAAACCTTAAAACACCATAATAAAGCTAATGAATTCGTACGACTCCTTTGAACATCGTACTGCAAGTTAGGACATCTTACGACTCTTTATGACATTTTAGCACCTTGAAAACACGTTAGTATAACGTAGGACGCCTTAAAACTCCAAACAACACCTTACAACACCGTACGAAACCTTAAAACTCCATAATAAAGCTAATGAATTCGTACGAGTCCTTTGAACATCGTACTGCAAGTTAGGACATCTTACGACTCTTTATGACATTTTAGCACCTTGAAAAACACGTTAGTATAACGTAGGACGCCTTAAACTCCAAACAACACCTTACAACACCGTACGAAACCTTAAAACACCATAATAAAGCTAATGAATTCGTACGAGTCCTTTGAACATCGTACTGCAAGTTAGGACATCTTACGACTCTTTATGACATTTTAGCACCTTGAAAAACACGTTAGTATAACGTAGGACGCCTTAAAACTCCAAACAACACCTTACAACACCGTACGAAACCTTAAAACTCTATAATAAAGCTAATGAATTCGTACGAGTCCTTTGAACATCGTACTGCAAGTTAGGACATCTTACGACTTTTTATGGCATTTTAGCACCTTGAAAAACACGTTAGTATAACGTAGGACGCCTTAAAACTCCAAACAACACCTTACAACACCGTACGAAACCTTAAAACACCATAATAAAGCTAATGAATTCGTACGAGTCCTTTGAACATCGTAATGCAAGTTAGGACATCTTACGACTCTTTATGACATTTTAGCACCTTGAAAACACGTTAGTATAACGTAGGACGCCTTAAAACTCCAAACAACACCTTACAACACCGTACGAAACCTTAAAACTCCATAATAAAGCTAATGAATTCGTACGAGTCCTTTGAACATCGTACTGCAAGTTAGGACATCTTACGACTCTTTATGACATTTTAGCACCTTGAAAAACACGTTAGTATAACGTAGGACGCCTTAAAACTCTAAACAACACCTTACAACACCGTACGAAACATTAATACTCCATAATAAAGCTAATGAATTCGTACGACTCCTTTGAACATCGTACTGCAAGTTAGGAAATCTTACGACTCTTTATGACATTTTAGCACCTTGAAAAACACGTTAGTATAACGTAGGACGCCTTAAAACTCCAAACAACACCTTACAACACCGTACGAAACCTTAAAACACCATAATAAAGCTAATGAATTCGTACGAGTCCTTTGAACATCGTACTGCAAGTTAGGACATCTTACGACTCTTTATGGCATTTTAGCACCTTGAAAACACGTTAGTATAACGTAGGACGCCTTAAAACTCCAAACAACACCTTACAACACCGTACGAAACCTTAAAACTCCATAATAAAGCTAATGAATTCGTACGAGTCCTTTGAACATCGTACTGCAAGTTAGGACATCTTACGACTCTTTATAATATTTTAGCACCTTGAAAAACACGTTAGTATAACGTAGGACGCCTTAAAACTCTAAACAACACCTTACAACACCGTACGAAACCTTAAAACACCATAATAAAGCTAATGAATTCGTACGAGTCCTTTGAACATCGTACTGCAAGTTAGGAAATCTTACGACTCTTTATGACATTTTAGCACCTTGAAAAACACGTTAGTATAACGTAGGACGCCTTAAAACTCCAAACAACACCTTACAACACCGTACGAAACCTTAAAACTCCATAATAAAGCTAATGAATTCGTACGAGTCCTTTGAACATCGTACTGCAAGTTAGGACATCTTACGACTCTTTATGACATTTTAGCACCTTGAAAAACACGTTAGTATAACGTAGGACGCCTTAAAACTCCAAACAACACCTTACAACACCGTACGAAACCTTAAAACTCTATAAAAAAGCTAATGAATTCGTACGAGTCCTTTGAACATCGTACTGCAAGTTAGGACATCTTACGACTTTTTATGGCATTTTAGCACCTTGAAAAACACGTTAGTATAACGTAGGACGCCTTAAAACTCCAAACAACACCTTACAACACCGTACGAAACCTTAAAACACCATAATAAAGCTAATGAATTCGTACGAGTCCTTTGAACATCGTACTGCAAGTTAGGACATCTTACGACTCTTTATGACATTTTAGCACCTTGAAAAACACGTTAGTATAACGTAGGACGCCTTAAAACTCTAAACAACACCTTACAACACCGTACGAAACATTAATACTCCATAATAAAGCTAATGAATTCGTACGACTCCTTTGAACATCGTACTGCAAGTTAGGAAATCTTACGACTCTTTATGACATTTTAGCACCTTGAAAAACACGTTAGTATAACGTAGGACGCCTTAAAACTCCAAACAACACCTTACAACACCGTACGAAACCTTAAAACACCATAATAAAGCTAATGAATTCGTACGAGTCCTTTGAACATCGTACTGCAAGTTAGGACATCTTACGACTCTTTATGGCATTTTAGCACCTTGAAAACACGTTAGTATAACGTAGGACGCCTTAAAACTCCAAACAACACCTTACAACACCGTACGAAACCTTAAAACTCCATAATAAAGCTAATGAATTCGTACGAGTCCTTTGAACATCGTACTGCAAGTTAGGACATCTTACGACTCTTTATAATATTTTAGCACCTTGAAAAACACGTTAGTATAACGTAGGACGCCTTAAAACTCTAAACAACACCTTACAACACCGTACGAAACCTTAAAACACCATAATAAAGCTAATGAATTCGTACGAGTCCTTTGAACATTGTACTGCAAGTTAGGAAATCTTACGACTCTTTATGACATTTTAGCACCTTGAAAAACACGTTAGTATAACGTAGGACGCCTTAAAACTCCAAACAACACCTTACAACACCGTACGAAACCTTAAAACTCCATAATAAAGCTAATGAATTCGTACGAGTCCTTTGAACATCGTACTGCAAGTTAAGACATCTTACGACTCTTTATGACATTTTAGCACCTTGAAAAACACGTTAGTATAACGTAGGACGCCTTAAAACTCCAAACAACACCTTACAACACCGTACGAAACCTTAAAACTCTATAATAAAGCTAATGAATTCGTACGAGTCCTTTGAACATCGTACTGCAAGTTAGGACATCTTACGACTTTTTATGGCATTTTAGCACCTTGAAAAACACGTTAGTATAACGTAGGACGCCTTAAAACTCCAAACAACACCTTACAACACCGTACGAAACCTTAAAACACCATAATAAAGCTAATGAATTCGTACGAGTCCTTTGAACATCGTACTGCAAGTTAGGACATCTTACGACTCTTTATGGCATTTTAGCACCTTGAAAACACGTTAGTATAACGTAGGACGCCTTAAAACTCCAAACAACACCTTACAACACCGTACGAAACCTTAAAACTCCATAATAAAGCTAATGAATTCGTACGAGTCCTTTGAACATCGTACTGCAAGTTAGGACATCTTACGACTCTTTATAATATTTTAGCACCTTGAAAAACACGTTAGTATAACGTAGGACGCCTTAAAACTCTAAACAACACCTTACAACACCGTACGAAACCTTAAAACACCATAATAAAGCTAATGAATTCGTACGAGTCCTTTGAACATCGTACTGCAAGTTAGGAAATCTTACGACTCTTTATGACATTTTAGCACCTTGAAAAACACGTTAGTATAACGTAGGACGCCTTAAAACTCCAAACAACACCTTACAACACCGTACGAAACCTTAAAACTCCATAATAAAGCTAATGAATTCGTACGAGTCCTTTGAACATCGTACTGCAAGTTAGGACATCTTACGACTCTTTATAATATTTTAGCACCTTGAAAAACACGTTAGTATAACGTAGGACGCCTTAAAACTCTAAACAACACCTTACAACACCGTACGAAACCTTAAAACACCATAATAAAGCTAATGAATTCGTTCGAGTCCTTTGAACATCGTACTGCAAGTTAGGAAATCTTACGACTCTTTATGACATTTTAGCACCTTGAAAAACACGTTAGTATAACGTAGGACGCCTTAAAACTCCAAACAACACCTTACAACACCGTACGAAACCTTAAAACTCCATAATAAAGCTAATGAATTCGTACGAGTCCTTTGAACATCGTACTGCAAGTTAGGACATCTTACGACTCTTTATGACATTTTAGCACCTTGAAAAACACGTTAGTATAACGTAGGACGCCTTAAAACTCCAAACAACACCTTACAACACCGTACGAAACCTTAAAACTCTATAATAAAGCTAATGAATTCGTACGAGTCCTTTGAACATCGTACTGCAAGTTAGGACATCTTACGACTTTTTATGGCATTTTAGCACCTTGAAAAACACGTTAGTATAACGTAGGACGCCTTAAAACTCCAAACAACACCTTACAACACCGTACGAAACCTTAAAACACCATAATAAAGCTAATGAATTCGTACGAGTCCTTTGAACATCGTAATGCAAGTTAGGACATCTTACGACTCTTTATGACATTTTAGCACCTTGAAAAACACGTTAGTATAACGTAGGACGCCTTAAAACTCCAAACAACACCTTACAACACCGTACGAAACCTTAAAACACCATAATAAAGCTAATGAATTCGTACGAGTCCTTTGAACATCGTACTGCAAGTTAGGACATCTTACGACTCTTTATGACATTTTAGCACCTTGAAAAACACGTTAGTATAACGTAGGACGCCTTAAACTCCAAACAACACCTTACAACACCGTACGAAACCTTAAAACACCATAATAAAGCTAATGAATTCGTACGAGTCCTTTGAACATCGTACTTCAAGTTAGGACATCTTACGACTCTTTATGACATTTTAGCACCTTGAAAACACGTTAGTATAACGTAGGACGCCTTAAAACTCCAAACAACACCTTACAACACCGTAAAAAACCTTAAAACTCCATGATAAAGCTAATGAATTCGTACGAGTCCTTTGAACATCGTACTGCAAGTTAGGACATCTTACGACTCTTTATGACATTTTAGCACCTTGAAAAACACGTTAGTATAACGTAGGACGCCTTAAAACTCTAAACAACACCTTACAACACCGTACGAAACATTACCACTCCATAATAAAGCTAATGAATTCGTACGAGTCCTTTGAACATCGTACTGCAAGTTAGGAAATCTTACGACTCTTTATGACATTTTAGCACCTTGAAAAACACGTTAGTATAACGTATGACGCCTTAAAACTCCAAACAACACCTTACAACACCGTACGAAACCTTAAAACTCCATAATAAAGCTAATGAATTCGTACGAGTCCTTTGAACATCGTACTGCAAGTTAGGACATCTTACGACTCTTTATGACATTTTAGCACCTTGAAAAACACGTTAGTATAACGTAGGACGCCTTAAAACTCTAAACAACACCTTACAACACCGTACGAAACATTACCACTCCATAATAAAGCTAATGAATTCGTACGACTCCTTTGAACATCGTACTGCAAGTTAGGAAATCTTACGACTCTTTATGACATTTTAGCACCTTGAAAAACACGTTAGTATGGTTAGTATAGAGGGCTCTGGGCGATTTTGGTGATTTTGGGTTCGCTAGGGTTTCAAGATTCTTGATTGATTCTTGATCTTGATTCTTGATCCTAGATTACGGTTTCTTGTTGTTCCTGTTCTTGATTCTTGATTCTTGATTAGGGTTTCAAGATTCGAAATTGATGCTTCATAAATCTTGATTCTTGATTCTTGTTTCTTGAATCTTGATTCTTGTTTCTTGGTTCTTGAATCTTGGATTAGTTATTTAATTCGTTTTTCTTGATCTTGGCCGTTTTTCTTCATATTTCTTGGTTATTAAAACCCTAATTTCGTATGAATAATTAGGGTTTGGCCGGTTCTTTGATTTTTACGATCAGATTCGTTTCTGATTATAAAAAAGAGTATGGAGGGCAGTAATTTGGCTAGTAAGGTGTTAAAGATTGATGGTAATCCACGTTGTAATTTGTTGAAGAAGGAAGAGGCAACTAGGGTTTCGTCTATAAACCCTAATTTGTCTCTAAAGGCTGACACGGCTAAGAGGAATCAGGAGGCTGGTCATACTCACACGACTAAGTCTCCTACTATTGCTGATTCGTCTCATGCGGCTAGTGTTGACCCGTCCAAGTCTGACACGGCTAAGGGTGACCCGTCCAATGTTGTTCATGCAACTAACTTTTCTCATGCGGTTAATCCTTATGCTCATGCGGCTAATGACAACTCTAAGGTGTCTCATACGTCCAAGGCTGATGTGAAACATGATGTGAGTGCAATGGGGCTGTCTTATGCTGCTATTGTTCAACCGAAATCTGATGTATCTTCAACACCAGTTAAGTTCTGTTACATGGAGAATGATGAAAAGAAACAAGGGTTTGATGTTGTTTTACCGAAAGAGACGGTGCGTATGGTTTGTAATAAGCTTGAATTTACACTGTATGGATATTTTTTGGGCGACAGAGTAGCCTATCCAGTGGTTGAATTCTTTGCTAAAACACATTGGAAAAGATATGGCCTGCAAAAATCAATGATGAATGCAAATGGGTTCTTCTTCTTTAAGTTTAATGATCGCAAGGGGATGATGGATGTGATTGAAGCAAGTCCTTGGATAATCCGTAATAAGCCAATTATTCTGAATGTGTGGTCCCCTACCACTAAGTTACAGAAGGATGATATCAAGAACGTGTCCGTCTGGGTAAAGTTACATGATATCCCACTAGTAGCATATTCTGATGTTGGGTTGAGTCTATTGTTTTCGCAAATTGGGACCCCAAAACTATTGGGTTCTTTCACAAGCTCCATGTGTGCAAATGCATGGGGTAGAGGTAGTTATGCGAGAGCTTTGGTTGAGATCTCAGCGGAATCGGGTTTTAAGGAGGAGTTATCTATTGCTATTCCGGAATTAGAAGGGGATGAGTTTGGATCTGCAAAGGTTTCTGTTGAGTATGAATGGAAGCCTCCAAGATGTGGTCAATGTTGTGTCTTTGGCCATATTGATGCTGGATGCCCAAATGTGACAAAGCATGAGCAAAATTCAAATGCTAGAGAGGATGATAAAGGGTTTAAGGAAGTAAAGGGTAAGAAAGCTGCAAAAAGATTTGGGGTTGCTTTAAAAAAGCCCCAATTCGAGTACCGTCCAGTTAACAAAAAAGGGAAGGAAGTGCAACATGTTACAAAGCAAGTGACAACGATTGATACTATGGAGACTAAAAGTGGTTCAAATATGGGTAAATCTGATCTAACTACATCAAACCCTTTTGAGGCGTTATCTGTGGAGAAAATAGATGAAATTGAGACGGACAAGGTGAAAGGGAACATGGATAAGGAAAGTTCTAGGTTTGACTCGGATTCGGAAGTGGATGAGGTTTTAGATATGGATAATGGGATGGCAAGGTATATGATGAGCATGGCAATGGCGCTAGAATCTCCATCGGGTTCTAAGAGGGCAGGTACTCCTTCTACATCGGGTGTTAATGGTTTGTCTGATATTCTGGATTACTAGGGAGTTGATCTGCTGGCAACATTGGTTGAGGTCTCTTTGGGGTGGAATCTACACTTTTGATGATGGCGGCTGATGTAAATGGTTTTTATTTAATTTGTTTATGTCATCAATTTGTGGTAGGCTAGATTGTTTGGTTTGTCTTGGTGTTGTTTTGTTGGTTTTTTGTTTTTATGTTCACATATGTGGGGCCTGTCCCATATATGAACTAGTGTGGAACGCTTCCTCACTACTTGTACTTCATTGACGGTTGTCTTTATAATAGAATCACCAGGGTAACCCTTTACCCAAAAAAAAAAAAAACACGTTAGTATAACGTAGGACGCCTTAAAACTCCAAACAACACCTTACAACACCCTACGAAACCTTAAAACTCCATAATAAAGCTAATGAATTCGTACGAGTCCTTTGAACATCGTACTGCAAGTTAGGACATCTTACGACTCTTTATGACATTTTAGCACCTTGAAAAGCACGTTAGTATAACGTAGGACGCCTTAAAACTCCTAACAACACCTTACAACACCGTACGAAACCTTTAAACTCCATAATAAAGCTAATGAATTCGTACGAGTCCTTTGAACATCGTACTGCAAGTTAGGACATCTTACGACTCTTTATGACATTTTAGCACCTTGAAAAACACGTTAGTATAACGTAGGACGCCTTAAAACTCCAAACAACACCTTACAACACCGTACGAAACCTTAATACTCCATAATAAAGCTAATGAATTCGTACGACTCCTTTGAACATCGTACTGCAAGTTAGGACATCTTACGACTCTTTATGACATTTTAGCACCTTAAAAAACACGTTACTATAACGTAGGACGCCTTAAAACACCAAACAACACCTTACAACACCGTACGAAACCTTAAAACTCCATAATAAAGCTAATGAATTCGTACGAGTCCTTTGAACATCATACTGCAAGTTAGGACATCTTACGACTCTTTATGACAATTTAGCACCTTGAAAAACACGTTAGTATAACGTAGGACGCCTTAAAACTCCAAACAACACCTTACAACACCGTACGAAACCTTAAAACTCCATAATAAAGCTAATGAATTCGTACGAGTCCTTTGAACATCGTACTGCAAGTTAGGACATCTTACGACTCTTTATGACATTTTAGCACCTTGAAAAACACGTTAGTATAACGTAGGACGCCTTAAAACTCCAAACAACACCTTACAACACCGTACGAAACCTTAAAAGTCCATAATAAAGCTAATAAATTCGTACGAGTCCTTTGAACATCGTACTGCAAGTTAGGACATCTTACGACTCTTTATGACATTTTAGCACCTTGAAAAACACGTTAGTATAACATAGGACGCCTTAAAACTCCAAACAACATCTTACAACTCCGTACGAAACCTTAAAACTCCATAATAAAGCTAATGAATTCGTACGACTCCTTTGAACATCGTACTGCAAGTTAGGACATCTTACGACTCTTTATGACATTTTAGCACCTTGAAAAACACGTTACTATAACGTAGGACGCCTTAAAACACCAAACAACACCTTACAACACCGTACGAAACCTTAAAACTCCATAATACACCTATTGAATTCGCCCGAGTTCTTTGAACATCGTACTGCTAGTTAGGACATCTTACGACTCTTTATGACAATTTAGCACCTTGAAAAACACGTTAGTATAACGTAGGACGCCTTAAAACTCCAAACAACACCTTACAACACCTTACAACACCGTACGAAACCTTAAAACTACATAATAATGCTAATGAATTCGTACGAGTCCTTTGAACATCGTACTGCAAGTTAGGACATCTTACGACTCTTTATGACATTTTAGCACCTTGAAAAACACGTTAGTATAACGTAGGACGCCTTAAAACTCCAAACAACACCTTACAACACCGTACGAAACCTTAAAACTCCATAATAAAGCTAATAAATTCGTACGAGTCCTTTGAACATCGTACAGCAAGTTAGGACATCTTACGACTCTTTATGACATTTTAGCACCTTGAAAAACACGTTAGTAATAACGTAGGACGCCTTAAAACTCCAAACAACACCTTACAACACCGTACGAAACCTTAAAACTCCATAATACACCTATTGAACTCGCCCGAGTCCTTTGAACATCATACTGCAAGTTAGGACATCTTACGACTCTTTATGACATTTTAGCACCTTGAAAAACACGTTACTATAACGTAGGACGCCTTAAAACACCAAACAACACCTTACAACACCGTACGAAACCTTAAAACTCCATAATAAAGCTAATGAATTCGTACGAGTCCTTTGAACATCGTACTGCAAGTTAGGACATCTTACGACTCTTTATGACATTTTAGCACCTTGAAAAACACGTTAGTATAACGTAGGACGCCTTAAAACTCCAAACAACACCTTACAACACCGTACGAAACCTTAAAACTCCATAATAAAGCTAATGAATTCGTACGAGTCCTTTGAACATCGTACTGCAAGTTAGGACATCTTACGACTCTTTATGACATTTTAGCACCTTGAAAAACACGTTAGTATAACGTAGGACGCCTTAAAACTCCAAACAACACCTTACAACTCCGTACGAAACCTTAAAACTCCATAATAAAGCTAATGAATTCGTACGAGTCCTTTGAACATCGTACTGCAAGTTCGGACATCTTACGACTCTTTATGACATTTTAGCACCTTGAAAAGCACGTTAGTATAACGTAGGACGCCTTAAAACTCCTAACAACACCTTACAACACCGTACGAAACCTTTAAACTCCATAATAAAGCTAATGAATTCGTACGAGTCCTTTGAACATCGTACTGCAAGTTAGGACATCTTACGACTCTTTATGACATTTTAGCACCTTGAAAAACACGTTAGTATAACGTAGGACGCCTTAAAACTCCAAACAACACCTTACAACACCGTACGAAACCTTAATACTCCATAATAAAGCTAATGAATTCGTACGACTCCTTTGAACATCGTACTGCAAGTTAGGACATCTTACGACTCTTTATGACATTTTAGCACCTTGAAAAACACGTTAGTATAACGTAGGACGCCTTAAAACTCCAAACAACACCTTACAACACCGTACGAAACCTTAAAACTCCATAATACACCTATTGAACTCGCCCGAGTCCTTTGAACATCGTACTGCAAGTTAGGACATCTTACGACTCTTTATGACATTTTAGCACCTTGAAAAACACGTTAGTATAACGTAGGACGCCTTAAAACTCCAAACAACACCTTACAACACCGTACGAAACCTTAAAACTCCATAATAAAGCTAATGAATTCGTACGAGTCCTTTGAACATCGTACTGCAAGTTAGGACATCTTACGACTCTTTATGACATTTTAGCACCTTGAAAAACACGTTAGTATAACGTAGGACGCCTTAAAACTCCAAACAACACCTTACAACACCGTACGAAACCTTAAAACTCCATAATAAAGCTAATGAATTCGTACGAGTCCTTTGAACATCGTACTGCAAGTTAGGACATCTTACGACTCTTTATGACATTTTAGCACCTTGAAAAGCACGTTAGTATAACGTTGGACGCCTTAAAACTCCAAACAACACCTTACAACACCGTACGAAACCTTAAAACTCTATAATAAAGCTAATGAATTCGTACGAGTCCTTTGAACATCGTACTGCAAGTTAGGACATCTTACGACTCTTTATGACATTTTAGCACCTTGAAAAACACGTTACTATAACGTAGGACGCCTTAAAACACCAAACAACACCTTACAACACCGTACGAAACCTTAAAACTCCATAATACACCTATTGAATTCGCCCGAGTTCTTTGAACATCGTACTGCTAGTTAGGACATCTTACGACTCTTTATGACAATTTAGCACCTTGAAAAACACGTTAGTATAACGTAGGACGCCTTAAAACTCCAAACAACACCTTACAACACCTTACAACACCGTACGAAACCTTAAAACTACATAATAATGCTAATGAATTCGTACGAGTCCTTTGAACATCGTACTGCAAGTTAGGACATCTTACGACTCTTTATGACATTTTAGCACCTTGAAAAACACGTTAGTATAACGTAGGACGCCTTAAAACTCCAAACAACACCTTACAACACCGTACGAAACCTTAAAACTCCATAATAAAGCTAATAAATTCGTACGAGTCCTTTGAACATCGTACAGCAAGTTAGGACATCTTACGACTCTTTATGACATTTTAGCACCTTGAAAAACACGTTAGTAATAACGTAGGACGCCTTAAAACTCCAAACAACACCTTACAACACCGTACGAAACCTTAAAACTCCATAATACACCTATTGAACTCGCCCGAGTCCTTTGAACATCATACTGCAAGTTAGGACATCTTACGACTCTTTATGACATTTTAGCACCTTGAAAAACACGTTACTATAACGTAGGACGCCTTAAAACACCAAACAACACCTTACAACACCGTACGAAACCTTAAAACTCCATAATAAAGCTAATGAATTCGTACGAGTCCTTTGAACATCGTACTGCAAGTTAGGACATCTTACGACTCTTTATGACATTTTAGCACCTTGAAAAACACGTTAGTATAACGTAGGACGCCTTAAAACTCCAAACAACACCTTACAACACCGTACGAAACCTTAAAACTCCATAATAAAGCTAATGAATTCGTACGAGTCCTTTGAACATCGTACTGCAAGTTAGGACATCTTACGACTCTTTATGACATTTTAGCACCTTGAAAAACACGTTAGTATAACGTAGGACGCCTTAAAACTCCAAACAACACCTTACAACTCCGTACGAAACCTTAAAACTCCATAATAAAGCTAATGAATTCGTACGAGTCCTTTGAACATCGTACTGCAAGTTCGGACATCTTACGACTCTTTATGACATTTTAGCACCTTGAAAAGCACGTTAGTATAACGTAGGACGCCTTAAAACTCCTAACAACACCTTACAACACCGTACGAAACCTTTAAACTCCATAATAAAGCTAATGAATTCGTACGAGTCCTTTGAACATCGTACTGCAAGTTAGGACATCTTACGACTCTTTATGACATTTTAGCACCTTGAAAAACACGTTAGTATAACGTAGGACGCCTTAAAACTCCAAACAACACCTTACAACACCGTACGAAACCTTAATACTCCATAATAAAGCTAATGAATTCGTACGACTCCTTTGAACATCGTACTGCAAGTTAGGACATCTTACGACTCTTTATGACATTTTAGCACCTTGAAAAACACGTTAGTATAACGTAGGACGCCTTAAAACTCCAAACAACACCTTACAACACCGTACGAAACCTTAAAACTCCATAATACACCTATTGAACTCGCCCGAGTCCTTTGAACATCGTACTGCAAGTTAGGACATCTTACGACTCTTTATGACATTTTAGCACCTTGAAAAACACGTTAGTATAACGTAGGACGCCTTAAAACTCCAAACAACACCTTACAACACCGTACGAAACCTTAAAACTCCATAATAAAGCTAATGAATTCGTACGAGTCCTTTGAACATCGTACTGCAAGTTAGGACATCTTACGACTCTTTATGACATTTTAGCACCTTGAAAAACACGTTAGTATAACGTAGGACGCCTTAAAACTCCAAACAACACCTTACAACACCGTACGAAACCTTAAAACTCCATAATAAAGCTAATGAATTCGTACGAGTCCTTTGAACATCGTACTGCAAGTTAGGACATCTTACGACTCTTTATGACATTTTAGCACCTTGAAAAGCACGTTAGTATAACGTTGGACGCCTTAAAACTCCAAACAACACCTTACAACACCGTACGAAACCTTAAAACTCTATAATAAAGCTAATGAATTCGTACGAGTCCTTTGAACATCGTACTGCAAGTTAGGACATCTTACGACTCTTTATGACATTTTAGCACCTTGAAAAACACGTTAGTATAACGTAGGACGCCTTAAAACTCCAAACAACACCTTACAACACCGTACGAAACCTTAAAACTCCATAATACACCTATTGAACTCGCCCGAGTCCTTTGAACATCGTACTGCAAGTTAGGACATCTTACGACTCTTTATGACATTTTAGCACCTTGAAAAACACGTTAGTATAACGTAGGACGCCTTAAAACTCCAAACAACACCTTACAACACCCTACGAAACCTTAAAACTCCATAATAAAGCTAATGAATTCGTACGAGTCCTTTGAACATCGTACTGCAAGTTAGGACATCTTACGACTCTTTATGACATTTTAGCACCTTGAAAAGCACGTTAGTATAACGTAGGACGCCTTAAAACTCCTAACAACACCTTACAACACCGTACGAAACCTTTAAACTCCATAATAAAGCTAATGAATTCGTACGAGTCCTTTGAACATCGTACTGCAAGTTAGGACATCTTACGACTCTTTATGACATTTTAGCACCTTGAAAAACACGTTAGTATAACGTAGGACGCCTTAAAACTCCAAACAACACCTTACAACATCGTACGAAACCTTAATACTCCATAATAAAGCTAATGAATTCGTACGACTCCTTTGAACATCGTACTGCAAGTTAGGACATCTTACGACTCTTTATGACATTTTAGCACCTTGAAAAACACGTTAGTATAACGTAGGACGCCTTAAAACTCCAAACAACACCTTACAACACCGTACGAAACCTTAAAACTCCATAATACACCTATTGAACTCGCCCGAGTCCTTTGAACATCGTACTGCAAATTAGGACATCTTACGACTCTTTATGACATTTTAGCACCTTGAAAAACACGTTAGTATAACGTAGGACGCCTTAAAACTCCAAACAACACCTTACAACACCCTACGAAACCTTAAAACTCCATAATAAAGCTAATGAATTCGTACGAGTCCTTTGAACATCGTACTGCAAGTTAGGACATCTTACGACTCTTTATGACATTTTAGCACCTTGAAAAACACGTTAGTATAACGTAGGACGCCTTAAAACTCCTAACAACACCTTACAACACCGTACGAAACCTTTAAACTCCATAATAAAGCTAATGAATTCGTACGAGTCCTTTGAACATCGTACTGCAAGTTAGGACATCTTACGACTCTTTATGACATTTTAGCACCTTGAAAAACACGTTAGTATAACGTAGGACGCCTTAAAACTCCAAACAACACCTTACAACACCGTACGAAACCTTAAAACTCCATAATAAAGCTAATGAATTCGTACGAGTCCTTTGAACATCGTACTGCAAGTTAGGACATCTTACGACTCTTTATGACATTTTAGCACCTTGAAAAGCACGTTAGTATAACGTAGGACGCCTTAAAACTCCAAACAACACCTTACAACACCGTACGAAACCTTAAAACTCCATAATAAAGCTAATGAATTCGTACGAGTCCTTTGAACATCGTACTGCAAGTTAGGACATCTTACGACTCTTTATGACATTTAGCACCTTGAAAAGCACGTTAGTATAACGTAGGACGCCTTAAAACTCCAAACAACACCTTACAACACCGTACGAAACCTTAAAACTCTATAATAAAGCTAATGAATTCGTACGAGTCCTTTGAACATCGTACTGCAAGTTAGGACATCTTACGACTCTTTATGACATTTTAGCACCTTGAAAAACACGTTAGTATAACGTAGGACGCCTTAAAACTCCAAACAACACCTTACAACACCGTACGAAACCTTAAAACTCCATAATACACCTATTGAACTCGCCCGAGTCCTTTGAACATCGTACTGCAAGTTAGGACATCTTACGACTCTTTATGACATTTTAGCACCTTGAAAAACACGTTAGTATAACGTAGGACGCCTTAAAACTCCAAACAACACCTTACAACACCCTACGAAACCTTAAAACTCCATAATAAAGCTAATGAATTCGTACGAGTCCTTTGAACATCGTACTGCAAGTTCGGACATCTTACGACTCTTTATGACATTTTAGCACCTTGAAAAGCACGTTAGTATAACGTAGGACGCCTTAAAACTCCTAACAACACCTTACAACACCGTACGAAACCTTTAAACTCCATAATAAAGCTAATGAATTCGTACGAGTCCTTTGAACATCGTACTGCAAGTTAGGACATCTTACGACTCTTTATGACATTTTAGCACCTTGAAAAACACGTTAGTATAACGTAGGACGCCTTAAAACTCCAAACAACACCTTACAACACCGTACGAAACCTTAATACTCCATAATAAAGCTAATGAATTCGTACGACTCCTTTGAACATCGTACTGCAAGTTAGGACATCTTACGACTCTTTATGACATTTTAGCACCTTGAAAAACACGTTAGTATAACGTAGGACGCCTTAAAACTCCAAACAACACCTTACAACACCCTACGAAACCTTAAAACTCCATAATAAAGCTAATGAATTCGTACGAGTCCTTTGAACATCGTACTGCAAGTTCGGACATCTTACGACTCTTTATGACATTTTAGCACCTTGAAAAGCACGTTAGTATAACGTAGGACGCCTTAAAACTCCTAACAACACCTTACAACACCGTACGAAACCTTTAAACTCCATAATAAAGCTAATGAATTCGTACGAGTCCTTTGAACATCGTACTGCAAGTTAGGACATCTTACGACTCTTTATGACATTTTAGCACCTTGAAAAACACGTTAGTATAACGTAGGACGCCTTAAAACTCCAAACAACACCTTACAACACCGTACGAAACCTTAATACTCCATAATAAAGCTAATGAATTCGTACGACTCCTTTGAACATCGTACTGCAAGTTAGGACATCTTACGACTCTTTATGACATTTTAGCACCTTGAAAAACACGTTAGTATAACGTAGGACGCCTTAAAACTCCAAACAACACCTTACAACACCCTACGAAACCTTAAAACTCCATAATAAAGCTAATGAATTCGTACGAGTCCTTTGAACATCGTACTGCAAGTTCGGACATCTTACGACTCTTTATGACATTTTAGCACCTTGAAAAGCACGTTAGTATAACGTAGGACGCCTTAAAACTCCTAACAACACCTTACAACACCGTACGAAACCTTTAAACTCCATAATAAAGCTAATGAATTCGTACGAGTCCTTTGAACATCGTACTGCAAGTTAGGACATCTTACGACTCTTTATGACATTTTAGCACCTTGAAAAACACGTTAGTATAACGTAGGACGCCTTAAAACTCCAAACAACACCTTACAACACCGTACGAAACCTTAATACTCCATAATAAAGCTAATGAATTCGTACGACTCCTTTGAACATCGTACTGCAAGTTAGGACATCTTACGACTCTTTATGACATTTTAGCACCTTGAAAAACACGTTAGTATAACGTAGGACGCCTTAAAACTCCAAACAACACCTTACAACACCGTACGAAACCTTAAAACTCCATAATAAAGCTAATGAATTCGTACGAGTCCTTTGAACATCGTACTGCAAGTTAGGACATCTTACGACTCTTTATGACATTTTAGCACCTTGAAAAGCACGTTAGTATAACGTTGGACGCCTTAAAACTCCAAACAACACCTTACAACACCGTACGAAACCTTAAAACTCTATAATAAAGCTAATGAATTCGTACGAGTCCTTTGAACATCGTACTGCAAGTTAGGACATCTTACGACTCTTTATGACATTTTAGCACCTTGAAAAACACGTTAGTATAACGTAGGACGCCTTAAAACTCCAAACAACACCTTACAACACCGTACGAAACCTTAAAACTCCATAATACACCTATTGAACTCGCCCGAGTCCTTTGAACATCGTACTGCAAATTAGGACATCTTACGACTCTTTATGACATTTTAGCACCTTGAAAAGCACGTTAGTATAACGTAGGACGCCTTAAAACTCCAAACAACACCTTACAACACCGTACGAAACCTTAAAACTCCATAATAAAGCTAATGAATTCGTACGAGTCCTTTGAACATCGTACTGCAAGTTCGGACATCTTACGACTCTTTATGACATTTTAGCACCTTGAAAAGCACGTTAGTATAACGTAGGACGCCTTAAAACTCCTAACAACACCTTACAACACCGTACGAAACCTTTAAACTCCATAATAAAGCTAATGAATTCGTACGAGTCCTTTGAACATCGTACTGCAAGTTAGGACATCTTACGACTCTTTATGACATTTTAGCACCTTGAAAAACACGTTAGTATAACGTAGGACGCCTTAAAACTCCAAACAACACCTTACAACACCGTACGAAACCTTAAAACTCCATAATACACCTATTGAACTCGCCCGAGTCCTTTGAACATCGTACTGCAAATTAGGACATCTTACGACTCTTTATGACATTTTAGCACCTTGAAAAACACGTTAGTATAACGTAGGACGCCTTAAAACTCCAAACAACACCTTACAACACCCTACGAAACCTTAAAACTCCATAATAAAGCTAATGAATTCGTACGAGTCCTTTGAACATCGTACTGCAAGTTAGGACATCTTACGACTCTTTATGACATTTTAGCACCTTGAAAAACACGTTAGTATAACGTAGGACGCCTTAAAACTCCTAACAACACCTTACAACACCGTACGAAACCTTTAAACTCCATAATAAAGCTAATGAATTCGTACGAGTCCTTTGAACATCGTACTGCAAGTTAGGACATCTTACGACTCTTTATGACATTTTAGCACCTTGAAAAACACGTTAGTATAACGTAGGACGCCTTAAAACTCCAAACAACACCTTACAACACCGTACGAAACCTTAAAACTCCATAATAAAGCTAATGAATTCGTACGAGTCCTTTGAACATCGTACTGCAAGTTAGGACATCTTACGACTCTTTATGACATTTTAGCACCTTGAAAAGCACGTTAGTATAACGTAGGACGCCTTAAAACTCCAAACAACACCTTACAACACCGTACGAAACCTTAAAACTCCATAATAAAGCTAATGAATTCGTACGAGTCCTTTGAACATCGTACTGCAAGTTAGGACATCTTACGACTCTTTATGACATTTAGCACCTTGAAAAGCACGTTAGTATAACGTAGGACGCCTTAAAACTCCAAACAACACCTTACAACACCGTACGAAACCTTAAAACTCTATAATAAAGCTAATGAATTCGTACGAGTCCTTTGAACATCGTACTGCAAGTTAGGACATCTTACGACTCTTTATGACATTTTAGCACCTTGAAAAACACGTTAGTATAACGTAGGACGCCTTAAAACTCCAAACAACACCTTACAACACCGTACGAAACCTTAAAACTCCATAATACACCTATTGAACTCGCCCGAGTCCTTTGAACATCGTACTGCAAGTTAGGACATCTTACGACTCTTTATGACATTTTAGCACCTTGAAAAACACGTTAGTATAACGTAGGACGCCTTAAAACTCCAAACAACACCTTACAACACCCTACGAAACCTTAAAACTCCATAATAAAGCTAATGAATTCGTACGAGTCCTTTGAACATCGTACTGCAAGTTCGGACATCTTACGACTCTTTATGACATTTTAGCACCTTGAAAAGCACGTTAGTATAACGTAGGACGCCTTAAAACTCCTAACAACACCTTACAACACCGTACGAAACCTTTAAACTCCATAATAAAGCTAATGAATTCGTACGAGTCCTTTGAACATCGTACTGCAAGTTAGGACATCTTACGACTCTTTATGACATTTTAGCACCTTGAAAAACACGTTAGTATAACGTAGGACGCCTTAAAACTCCAAACAACACCTTACAACACCGTACGAAACCTTAATACTCCATAATAAAGCTAATGAATTCGTACGACTCCTTTGAACATCGTACTGCAAGTTAGGACATCTTACGACTCTTTATGACATTTTAGCACCTTGAAAAACACGTTAGTATAACGTAGGACGCCTTAAAACTCCAAACAACACCTTACAACACCGTACGAAACCTTAAAACTCCATAATACACCTATTGAACTCGCCCGAGTCCTTTGAACATCGTACTGCAAGTTAGGACATCTTACGACTCTTTATGACATTTTAGCACCTTGAAAAACACGTTAGTATAACGTAGGACGCCTTAAAACTCCAAACAACACCTTACAACACCCTACGAAACCTTAAAACTCCATAATAAAGCTAATGAATTCGTACGAGTCCTTTGAACATCGTACTGCAAGTTCGGACATCTTACGACTCTTTATGACATTTTAGCACCTTGAAAAGCACGTTAGTATAACGTAGGACGCCTTAAAACTCCTAACAACACCTTACAACACCGTACGAAACCTTTAAACTCCATAATAAAGCTAATGAATTCGTACGAGTCCTTTGAACATCGTACTGCAAGTTAGGACATCTTACGACTCTTTATGACATTTTAGCACCTTGAAAAACACGTTAGTATAACGTAGGACGCCTTAAAACTCCAAACAACACCTTACAACACCGTACGAAACCTTAATACTCCATAATAAAGCTAATGAATTCGTACGACTCCTTTGAACATCGTACTGCAAGTTAGGACATCTTACGACTCTTTATGACATTTTAGCACCTTGAAAAACACGTTAGTATAACGTAGGACGCCTTAAAACTCCAAACAACACCTTACAACACCCTACGAAACCTTAAAACTCCATAATAAAGCTAATGAATTCGTACGAGTCCTTTGAACATCGTACTGCAAGTTCGGACATCTTACGACTCTTTATGACATTTTAGCACCTTGAAAAGCACGTTAGTATAACGTAGGACGCCTTAAAACTCCTAACAACACCTTACAACACCGTACGAAACCTTTAAACTCCATAATAAAGCTAATGAATTCGTACGAGTCCTTTGAACATCGTACTGCAAGTTAGGACATCTTACGACTCTTTATGACATTTTAGCACCTTGAAAAACACGTTAGTATAACGTAGGACGCCTTAAAACTCCAAACAACACCTTACAACACCGTACGAAACCTTAATACTCCATAATAAAGCTAATGAATTCGTACGACTCCTTTGAACATCGTACTGCAAGTTAGGACATCTTACGACTCTTTATGACATTTTAGCACCTTGAAAAACACGTTAGTATAACGTAGGACGCCTTAAAACTCCAAACAACACCTTACAACACCGTACGAAACCTTAAAACTCCATAATACACCTATTGAACTCGCCCGAGTCCTTTGAACATCGTACTGCAAGTTAGGACATCTTACGACTCTTTATGACATTTTAGCACCTTGAAAAACACGTTAGTATAACGTAGGACGCCTTAAAACTCCAAACAACACCTTACAACACCGTACGAAACCTTAAAACTCCATAATAAAGCTAATGAATTCGTACGAGTCCTTTGAACATCGTACTGCAAGTTAGGACATCTTACGACTCTTTATGACATTTTAGCACCTTGAAAAGCACGTTAGTATAACGTTGGACGCCTTAAAACTCCAAACAACACCTTACAACACCATACGAAACCTTAAAACTCTATAATAAAGCTAATGAATTCGTACGAGTCCTTTGAACATCGTACTGCAAGTTAGGACATCTTACGACTCTTTATGACATTTTAGCACCTTGAAAAACACGTTAGTATAACGTAGGACGCCTTAAAACTCCAAACAACACCTTACAACACCGTACGAAACCTTAAAACTCCATAATACACCTATTGAACTCGCCCGAGTCCTTTGAACATCGTACTGCAAATTAGGACATCTTACGACTCTTTATGACATTTTAGCACCTTGAAAAACACGTTAGTATAACGTAGGACGCCTTAAAACTCCAAACAACACCTTACAACACCCTACGAAACCTTAAAACTCCATAATAAAGCTAATGAATTCGTACGAGTCCTTTGAACATCGTACTGCAAGTTAGGACATCTTACGACTCTTTATGACATTTTAGCACCTTGAAAAACACGTTAGTATAACGTAGGACGCCTTAAAACTCCTAACAACACCTTACAACACCGTACGAAACCTTTAAACTCCATAATAAAGCTAATGAATTCGTACGAGTCCTTTGAACATCGTACTGCAAGTTAGGACATCTTACGACTCTTTATGACATTTTAGCACCTTGAAAAACACGTTAGTATAACGTAGGACGCCTTAAAACTCCAAACAACACCTTACAACACCGTACGAAACCTTAAAACTCCATAATAAAGCTAATGAATTCGTACGAGTCCTTTGAACATCGTACTGCAAGTTAGGACATCTTACGACTCTTTATGACATTTTAGCACCTTGAAAAGCACGTTAGTATAACGTAGGACGCCTTAAAACTCCAAACAACACCTTACAACACCGTACGAAACCTTAAAACTCCATAATAAAGCTAATGAATTCGTACGAGTCCTTTGAACATCGTACTGCAAGTTAGGACATCTTACGACTCTTTATGACATTTAGCACCTTGAAAAGCACGTTAGTATAACGTAGGACGCCTTAAAACTCCAAACAACACCTTACAACACCGTACGAAACCTTAAAACTCTATAATAAAGCTAATGAATTCGTACGAGTCCTTTGAACATCGTACTGCAAGTTAGGACATCTTACGACTCTTTATGACATTTTAGCACCTTGAAAAACACGTTAGTATAACGTAGGACGCCTTAAAACTCCAAACAACACCTTACAACACCGTACGAAACCTTAAAACTCCATAATACACCTATTGAACTCGCCCGAGTCCTTTGAACATCGTACTGCAAGTTAGGACATCTTACGACTCTTTATGACATTTTAGCACCTTGAAAAACACGTTAGTATAACGTAGGACGCCTTAAAACTCCAAACAACACCTTACAACACCCTACGAAACCTTAAAACTCCATAATAAAGCTAATGAATTCGTACGAGTCCTTTGAACATCGTACTGCAAGTTCGGACATCTTACGACTCTTTATGACATTTTAGCACCTTGAAAAGCACGTTAGTATAACGTAGGACGCCTTAAAACTCCTAACAACACCTTACAACACCGTACGAAACCTTTAAACTCCATAATAAAGCTAATGAATTCGTACGAGTCCTTTGAACATCGTACTGCAAGTTAGGACATCTTACGACTCTTTATGACATTTTAGCACCTTGAAAAACACGTTAGTATAACGTAGGACGCCTTAAAACTCCAAACAACACCTTACAACACCGTACGAAACCTTAATACTCCATAATAAAGCTAATGAATTCGTACGACTCCTTTGAACATCGTACTGCAAGTTAGGACATCTTACGACTCTTTATGACATTTTAGCACCTTGAAAAACACGTTAGTATAACGTAGGACGCCTTAAAACTCCAAACAACACCTTACAACACCCTACGAAACCTTAAAACTCCATAATAAAGCTAATGAATTCGTACGAGTCCTTTGAACATCGTACTGCAAGTTCGGACATCTTACGACTCTTTATGACATTTTAGCACCTTGAAAAGCACGTTAGTATAACGTAGGACGCCTTAAAACTCCTAACAACACCTTACAACACCGTACGAAACCTTTAAACTCCATAATAAAGCTAATGAATTCGTACGAGTCCTTTGAACATCGTACTGCAAGTTAGGACATCTTACGACTCTTTATGACATTTTAGCACCTTGAAAAACACGTTAGTATAACGTAGGACGCCTTAAAACTCCAAACAACACCTTACAACACCGTACGAAACCTTAATACTCCATAATAAAGCTAATGAATTCGTACGACTCCTTTGAACATCGTACTGCAAGTTAGGACATCTTACGACTCTTTATGACATTTTAGCACCTTGAAAAACACGTTAGTATAACGTAGGACGCCTTAAAACTCCAAACAACACCTTACAACACCGTACGAAACCTTAAAACTCCATAATACACCTATTGAACTCGCCCGAGTCCTTTGAACATCGTACTGCAAGTTAGGACATCTTACGACTCTTTATGACATTTTAGCACCTTGAAAAACACGTTAGTATAACGTAGGACGCCTTAAAACTCCAAACAACACCTTACAACACCGTACGAAACCTTAAAACTCCATAATAAAGCTAATGAATTCGTACGAGTCCTTTGAACATCGTACTGCAAGTTAGGACATCTTACGACTCTTTATGACATTTTAGCACCTTGAAAAGCACGTTAGTATAACGTTGGACGCCTTAAAACTCCAAACAACACCTTACAACACCGTACGAAACCTTAAAACTCTATAATAAAGCTAATGAATTCGTACGAGTCCTTTGAACATCGTACTGCAAGTTAGGACATCTTACGACTCTTTATGACATTTTAGCACCTTGAAAAACACGTTAGTATAACGTAGGACGCCTTAAAACTCCAAACAACACCTTACAACACCGTACGAAACCTTAAAACTCCATAATACACCTATTGAACTCGCCCGAGTCCTTTGAACATCGTACTGCAAGTTAGGACATCTTACGACTCTTTATGACATTTTAGCACCTTGAAAAACACGTTAGTATAACGTAGGACGCCTTAAAACTCCAAACAACACCTTACAACACCCTACGAAACCTTAAAACTCCATAATAAAGCTAATGAATTCGTACGAGTCCTTTGAACATCGTACTGCAAGTTAGGACATCTTACGACTCTTTATGACATTTTAGCACCTTGAAAAGCACGTTAGTATAACGTAGGACGCCTTAAAACTCCTAACAACACCTTACAACATCGTACGAAACCTTTAAACTCCATAATAAAGCTAATGAATTCGTACGAGTCCTTTGAACATCGTACTGCAAGTTAGGACATCTTACGACTCTTTATGACATTTTAGCACCTTGAAAAACACGTTAGTATAACGTAGGACGCCTTAAAACTCCAAACAACACCTTACAACACCGTACGAAACCTTAAAACACCATAATAAAGCTAATGAATTCGTACGAGTCCTTTGAACATCGTACTGCAAGTTAGGACATCTTACGACTCTTTATGGCATTTTAGCACCTTGAAAACACGTTAGTATAACGTAGGACGCCTTAAAACTCCAAACAACACCTTACAACACCGTACGAAACCTTAAAACTCCATAATAAAGCTAATGAATTCGTACGAGTCCTTTGAACATCGTACTGCAAGTTAGGACATCTTACGACTCTTTATGACATTTTAGCACCTTGAAAAGCACGTTAGTATAACGTAGGACGCCTTAAAACTCTAAACAACACCTTACAACACCGTACGAAACCTTAAAACACCATAATAAAGCTAATGAATTCGTACGAGTCCTTTGAACATCGTACTGCAAGTTAGGAAATCTTACGACTCTTTATGACATTTTAGCACCTTGAAAAACACGTTAGTATAACGTAGGACGCCTTAAAACTCCAAACAACACCTTACAACACCGTACGAAACCTTAAAACTCCATAATAAAGCTAATGAATTCGTACGAGTCCTTTGAACATCGTACTGCAAGTTAGGACATCTTACGACTCTTTATAATATTTTAGCACCTTGAAAAACACGTTAGTATAACGTAGGACGCCTTAAAACTCTAAACAACACCTTACAACACCGTACGAAACCTTAAAACACCATAATAAAGCTAATGAATTCGTACGAGTCCTTTGAACATCGTACTGCAAGTTAGGAAATCTTACGACTCTTTATGACATTTTAGCACCTTGAAAAACACGTTAGTATAACGTAGGACGCCTTAAAACTCCAAACAACACCTTACAACACCGTACGAAACCTTAAAACTCCATAATAAAGCTAATGAATTCGTACGAGTCCTTTGAACATCGTACTGCAAGTTAGGACATCTTACGACTCTTTATGACATTTTAGCACCTTGAAAAACACGTTAGTATAACGTAGGACGCCTTAAAACTCCAAACAACACCTTACAACACCGTACGAAACCTTAAAACTCTATAATAAAGCTAATGAATTCGTACGAGTCCTTTGAACATCGTACTGCAAGTTAGGACATCTTACGACTTTTTATGGCATTTTAGCACCTTGAAAAACACGTTAGTATAACGTAGGACGCCTTAAAACTCCAAACAACACCTTACAACACCGTACGAAACCTTAAAACACCATAATAAAGCTAATGAATTCGTACGAGTCCTTTGAACATCGTAATGCAAGTTAGGACATCTTACGACTCTTTATGACATTTTAGCACCTTGAAAAACACGTTAGTATAACGTAGGACGCCTTAAAACTCCAAACAACACCTTACAACACCGTACGAAACCTTAAAACACCATAATAAAGCTAATGAATTCGTACGAGTCCTTTGAACATCGTACTGCAAGTTAGGACATCTTACGACTCTTTATGACATTTTAGCACCTTGAAAAACACGTTAGTATAACGTAGGACGCCTTAAACTCCAAACAACACCTTACAACACCGTACGAAACCTTAAAACACCATAATAAAGCTAATGTATTCGTACGAGTCCTTTGAACATCGTACTTCAAGTTAGGACATCTTACGACTCTTTATGACATTTTAGCACCTTGAAAACACGTTAGTATAACGTAGGACGCCTTAAAACTCCAAACAACACCTTACAACACCGTACGAAACCTTAAAACTCCATGATAAAGCTAATGAATTCGTACGAGTCCTTTGAACATCGTACTGCAAGTTAGGACATCTTACGACTCTTTATGACATTTTAGCACCTTGAAAAACACGTTAGTATAACGTAGGACGCCTTAAAACTCTAAACAACACCTTACAACACCGTACGAAACATTACCACTCCATAATAAAGCTAATGAATTCGTACGAGTCCTTTGAACATCGTACTGCAAGTTAGGAAATCTTACGACTCTTTATGACATTTTAGCACCTTGAAAAACACGTTAGTATAACGTATGACGCCTTAAAACTCCAAACAACACCTTACAACACCGTACGAAACCTTAAAACTCCATAATAAAGCTAATGAATTCGTACGAGTCCTTTGAACATCGTACTGCAAGTTAGGACATCTTACGACTCTTTATGACATTTTAGCACCTTGAAAAACACGTTAGTATAACGTAGGACGCCTTAAAACTCTAAACAACACCTTACAACACCGTACGAAACATTACCACTCCATAATAAAGCTAATGAATTCGTACGACTCCTTTGAACATCGTACTGCAAGTTAGGAAATCTTACGACTCTTTATGACATTTTAGCACCTTGAAAAACACGTTAGTATGGTTAGTATAGAGGGCTCTGGGCGATTTTGGTGATTTTGGGTTCGCTAGGGTTTCAAGATTCTTGATTGATTCTTGATCTTGATTCTTGATCCTAGATTACGGTTTCTTGTTGTTCCTGTTCTTGATTCTTGATTCTTGATTAGGGTTTCAAGATTCGAAATTGATGCTTCATAAATCTTGATTCTTGATTCTTGTTTCTTGAATCTTGATTCTTGTTTCTTGGTTCTTGAATCTTGGATTGGTTATTTAATTCGTTTTTCTTGATCTTGGCCGTTTTTCTTCATATTTCTTGGTTATTAAAACCCTAATTTCGTATGAATAATTAGGGTTTGGCCGGTTCTTTGATTTTTACGATCAGATTCGTTTCTGATTATAAAAAAGAGTATGGAGGGCAGTAATTTGGCTAGTAAGGTGTTAAAGATTGATGGTAATCCACGTTGTAATTTGTTGAAGAAGGAAGAGGCAACTAGGGTTTCGTCTATAAACCCTAATTTGTCTCTAAAGGCTGACACGGCTAAGAGGAATCAGGAGGCTGGTCATACTCACACGACTAAGTCTCCTACTATTGCTGATTCGTCTCATGCGGCTAGTGTTGACCCGTCCAAGTCTGACACGGCTAAGGGTGACCCGTCCAATGTTGTTCATGCAACTAACTTTTCTCAGGCGGTTAATCCTTATGCTCATGCGGCTAATGACAACTCTAAGGTGTCTCATACGTCCAAGGCTGATGTGAAACATGATGTGAGTGCAATGGGGCTGTCTTATGCTGCTATTGTTCAACCGAAATCTGATGTATCTTCAACACCAGTTAAGTTCTGTTACATGGAGAATGATGAAAAGAAACAAGGGTTTGATGTTGTTTTACCGAAAGAGACGGTGCGTATGGTTTGTAATAAGCTTGAATTTACACTGTATGGATATTTTTTGGGCGACAGAGTAGCCTATCCAGTGGTTGAATTCTTTGCTAAAACACATTGGAAAAGATATGGCCTGCAAAAATCAATGATGAATGCAAATGGGTTCTTCTTCTTTAAGTTTAATGATCGCAAGGGGATGATGGATGTGATTGAAGCAAGTCCTTGGATAATCCGTAATAAGCCAATTATTCTGAATGTGTGGTCCCCTACCACTAAGTTACAGAAGGATGATATCAAGAACGTGTCCGTCTGGGTAAAGTTACATGATATCCCACTAGTAGCATATTCTGATGTTGGGTTGAGTCTATTGTTTTCGCAAATTGGGACCCCAAAACTATTGGATTCTTTCACAAGCTCCATGTGTGCAAATGCATGGGGTAGAGGTAGTTATGCGAGAGCTTTGGTTGAGATCTCAGCGGAATCGGGTTTTAAGGAGGAGTTATCTATTGCTATTCCGGAATTAGAAGGGGATGAGTTTGGATCTGCAAAGGTTTCTGTTGAGTATGAATGGAAGCCTCCAAGATGTGGTCAATGTTGTGTCTTTGGCCATATTGATGCTGGATGCCCAAATGTGACAAAGCATGAGCAAAATTCAAATGCTAGAGAGGATGATAAAGGGTTTAAGGAAGTAAAGGGTAAGAAAGCTGCAAAAAGATTTGGGGTTGCTTTAAAAAAGCCCCAATTCGAGTACCGTCCAGTTAACAAAAAAGGGAAGGAAGTGCAACATGTTACAAAGCAAGTGACAACGATTGATACTATGGAGACTAAAAGTGGTTCAAATATGGGTAAATCTGATCTAACTACATCAAACCCTTTTGAGGCGTTATCTGTGGAGAAAATAGATGAAATTGAGACGGACAAGGTGAAAGGGAACATGGATAAGGAAAGTTCTAGGTTTGACTCGGATTCGGAAGTGGATGAGGTTTTAGATATGGATAATGGGATGGCAAGGTATATGATGAGCATGGCAATGGCGCTAGAATCTCCATCGGGTTCTAAGAGGGCAGGTACTCCTTCTACATCGGGTGTTAATGGTTTGTCTGATATTCTGGATTACTAGGGAGTTGATCTGCTGGCAACATTGGTTGAGGTCTCTTTGGGGTGGAATCTACACTTTTGATGATGGCGGCTGATGTAAATGGTTTTTATTTAATTTGTTTATGTCATCAATTTGTGGTAGGCTAGATTGTTTGGTTTGTCTTGGTGTTGTTTTGTTGGTTTTTTGTTTTTATGTTCACATATGTGGGGCCTGTCCCATATATGAACTAGTGTGGAACGCTTCCTCACTACTTGTACTTCATTGACGGTTGTCTTTATAATAGAATCACCAGGGTAACCCTTTACCCAAAAAAAAAACACGTTAGTATAACGTAGGACGCCTTAAAACTCCAAACAACACCTTACAACACCGTACGAAACCTTAAAACTCCATAATAAAGCTAATGAATTCGTACGAGTCCTTTGAACATCGTACTGCAAGTTAGGACATCTTACGACTCTTTATGACATTTTAGCACCTTGAAAAACACGTTAGTATAACGTAGGACGCCTTAAAACTCCAAACAACACCTTACAACACCGTACGAAACCTTAAAACACCATAATAAAGCTAATGAATTCGTACGAGTCCTTTGAACATCGTACTGCAAGTTAGGACATCTTACGACTCTTTATGACATTTTAGCACCTTGAAAAACACGTTAGTATAACGTAGGACGCCTTAAAACTCCAAACAACACCTTACAACACCGTACGAAACCTTAAAACACCATAATAAAGCTAATGAATTCGTACGAGTCCTTTGAACATCGTACTGCAAGTTAGGACATCTTACGACTCTTTATGACATTTTAGCACCTTGAAAAACACGTTAGTATAACGTAGGACGCCTTAAAACTCCAAACAACACCTTACAACACCGTACGAAACCTTAAAACACCATAATAAAGCTAATGAATTCGTACGAGTCCTTTGAACATCGTACTGCAAGTTAGGACATCTTACGACTCTTTATGACATTTTAGCACCTTGAAAACACGTTAGTATAACGTAGGACGCCTTAAAACTCCAAACAACACCTTACAACACCGTACGAAACCTTAAAACTCCATAATAAAGCTAATGAATTCGTACGAGTCCTTTGAACATCGTACTGCAAGTTAGGACATCTTACGACTCTTTATGACAGTTTAGCACCTTGAAAAACACGTTAGTATAATGTAGGACGCCTTAAAACTCTAAACAACACCTTACAACACCGTACGAAACCTTAAAACTCCATAATAAAGCTAATGAATTCGTACGAGTCCTTTGAACATCGTACTGCAAGTTAGGACATCTTACGACTCTTTATGACATTTTAGCACCTTGAAAAACACGTTAGTATAACGTAGGACGCCTTAAAACTCTAAACAACACCTTACAATACCGTACGAAACATTAATACTCCATAATAAAGCTAATGAATTCGTACGACTCCTTTGAACATCGTACTGCAAGTTAGGAAATCTTACGACTCTTTATGACATTTTAGCACCTTGAAAAACACGTTAGTATAACGTAGGACGCCTTAAAACTCCAAACAACACCTTACAACACCGTACGAAACCTTAAAACTCCATAATAAAGCTAATGAATTCGTACGAGTCCTTTGAACATCGTACTGCAAGTTAGGACATCTTACGACTCTTTATAATATTTTAGCACCTTGAAAAACACGTTAGTATAACGTAGGACGCCTTAAAACTCTAAACAACACCTTACAACACCGTACGAAACATTAATACTCCATAATAAAGCTAATGAATTCGTACGACTCCTTTGAACATCGTACTGCAAGTTAGGAAATCTTACGACTCTTTATGACATTTTAGCACCTTGAAAAACACGTTAGTATAACGTAGGACGCCTTAAAACTCCAAACAACACCTTACAACACCGTACGAAACCTTAAAACACCATAATAAAGCTAATGAATTCGTACGAGTCCTTTGAACATCGTACTTCAAGTTAGGACATCTTACGACTCTTTATGACATTTTAGCACCTTGAAAAACACGTTAGTATAACGTAGGACGCCTTAAAACTCCAAACAACACCTTACAACACCGTACGAAACCTTAAAACACCATAATAAAGCTAATGAATTCGTACGAGTCCTTTGAACATTGTACTGCAAGTTAGGACATCTTACGACTCTTTATGACATTTTAGCACCTTGAAAAACACGTTAGTATAACGTAGGACGCCTTAAAACTCCAAATAACACCTTACAACACCGTACGAAACCTTAAAACTCCATAATAAAGCTAATGAATTCGTACGAGTCATTTGAACATTGTACTGCAAGTTAGGACATCTTACGACTCTTTATGACATTTTAGCACCTTGAAAAACACGTTAGTATAACGTAGGACGCCTTAAAACTCCAAACAACACCTTACAACACCGTACGAAACCTTAAAACTCCATAATAAAGCTAATGAATTCGTACGAGTCCTTTGAACATCGTACTGCAAGTTAGGACATCTTACGACTCTTTATGACATTTTAGCACCTTGAAAAACACGTTAGTATAACGTAGGACGCCTTAAAACTCTAAACAACACCTTACAATACCGTACGAAACATTAATACTCCATAATAAAGCTAATGAATTCGTACGACTCCTTTGAACATCGTACTGCAAGTTAGGAAATCTTACGACTCTTTATGACATTTTAGCACCTTGAAAAACACGTTAGTATAACGTAGGACGCCTTAAAACTCCAAACAACACCTTACAACACCGTACGAAACCTTAAAACACCATAATAAAGCTAATGAATTCGTACGAGTCCTTTGAACATCGTACTGCAAGTTAGGACATCTTACGACTCTTTATGGCATTTTAGCACCTTGAAAACACGTTAGTATAACGTAGGACGCCTTAAAACTCCAAACAACACCTTACAACACCGTACGAAACCTTAAAACTCCATAATAAAGCTAATGAATTCGTACGAGTCCTTTGAACATCGTACTGCAAGTTAGGACATCTTACGACTCTTTATGACATTTTAGCACCTTGAAAAACACGTTAGTATAACGTAGGACGCCTTAAAACTCCAAACAACACCTTACAACACCGTACGAAACCTTAAAACACCATAATAAAGCTAATGAATTCGTACGAGTCCTTTGAACATCGTACTGCAAGTTAGGACATCTTACGACTCTTTATGACATTTTAGCACCTTGAAAACACGTTAGTATAACGTAGGACGCCTTAAAACTCCAAACAACAGCTTACAACACCGTACGAAACCTTAAAACTCCATAATAAAGCTAATGAATTCGTACGAGTCCTTTGAACATCGTACTGCAAGTTAGGACATCTTACGATTCTTTATGACATTTTAGCACCTTGAAAAACACGTTAGTATAATGTAGGACGCCTTAAAACTCTAAACAACACCTTACAACACCGTACGAAACATTAATACTCCATAATAAAGCTAATGAATTCGTACGACTCCTTTGAACATCGTACTGCAAGTTAGGAAATCTTACGACTCTTTATGACATTTTAGCACCTTGAAAAACACGTTAGTATAACGTAGGACGCCTTAAAACTCCAAACAACACCTTACAACACCGTACGAAACCTTAAAACACCATAATAAAGCTAATGAATTCGTACGAGTCCTTTGAACATCGTACTGCAAGTTAGGACATCTTACGACTCTTTATGACATTTTAGCACCTTGAAAAACACGTTAGTATAATGTAGGACGCCTTAAAACTCTAAACAACACCTTACAACACCGTACGAAACATTAATACTCCATAATAAAGCTAATGAATTCGTACGAGTCCTTTGAACATCGTACTGCAAGTTAGGACATCTTACGACTCTTTATGACATTTTAGCACCTTGAAAAACACGTTAGTATAACGTAGGACGCCTTAAAACTCCAAACAACACCTTACAACACCGTACGAAACCTTAAAACACCATAATAAAGCTAATGAATTCGTACGAGTCCTTTGAACATCGTACTGCAAGTTAGGACATCTTACGACTCTTTATGACATTTTAGCACCTTGAAAACACGTTAGTATAACGTAGGACGCCTTAAAACTCCAAACAACAGCTTACAACACCGTACGAAACCTTAAAACTCCATAATAAAGCTAATGAATTCGTACGAGTCCTTTGAACATCGTACTGCAAGTTAGGACATCTTACGATTCTTTATGACATTTTAGCACCTTGAAAAACACGTTAGTATAATGTAGGACGCCTTAAAACTCTAAACAACACCTTACAACACCGTACGAAACATTAATACTCCATAATAAAGCTAATGAATTCGTACGACTCCTTTGAACATCGTACTGCAAGTTAGGAAATCTTACGACTCTTTATGACATTTTAGCACCTTGAAAAACACGTTAGTATAACGTAGGACGCCTTAAAACTCCAAACAACACCTTACAACACCGTACGAAACCTTAAAACACCATAATAAAGCTAATGAATTCGTACGAGTCCTTTGAACATCGTACTGCAAGTTAGGACATCTTACGACTCTTTATGACATTTTAGCACCTTGAAAAACACGTTAGTATAACGTAGGACGCCTTAAACTCCAAACAACACCTTACAACACCGTACGAAACCTTAAAACACCATAATAAAGCTAATGAATTCGTACGAGTCCTTTGAACATCGTACTGCAAGTTAGGACATCTTACGACTCTTTATGACATTTTAGCACCTTGAAAACACGTTAGTATAACGTAGGACGCCTTAAAACTCCAAACAACACCTTACAACACCGTACGAAACCTTAAAACACCATAATAAAGCTAATGAATTCGTACGAGTCCTTTGAACATCGTACTGCAAGTTAGGACATCTTACGACTCTTTATGACATTTTAGCACCTTGAAAAACACGTTAGTATAACGTAGGACGCCTTAAAACTCCAAACAACACCTTACAACACCGTACGAAACCTTAAAACACCATAATAAAGCTAATGAATTCGTACGAGTCCTTTGAACATCGTACTGCAAGTTAGGACATCTTACGACTCTTTATGACATTTTAGCACCTTGAAAACACGTTAGTATAACGTAGGACGCCTTAAAACTCCAAACAACACCTTACAACACCGTACGAAACCTTAAAACTCCATAATAAAGCTAATGAATTCGTACGAGTCCTTTGAACATCGTACTGCAAGTTAGGACATCTTACGACTCTTTATGACAGTTTAGCACCTTGAAAAACACGTTAGTATAATGTAGGACGCCTTAAAACTCTAAACAACACCTTACAACACCGTACGAAACCTTAAAACTCCATAATAAAGCTAATGAATTCGTACGAGTCCTTTGAACATCGTACTGCAAGTTAGGACATCTTACGACTCTTTATGACATTTTAGCACCTTGAAAAACACGTTAGTATAACGTAGGACGCCTTAAAACTCTAAACAACACCTTACAATACCGTACGAAACATTAATACTCCATAATAAAGCTAATGAATTCGTACGACTCCTTTGAACATCGTACTGCAAGTTAGGAAATCTTACGACTCTTTATGACATTTTAGCACCTTGAAAAACACGTTAGTATAACGTAGGACGCCTTAAAACTCCAAACAACACCTTACAACACCGTACGAAACCTTAAAACTCCATAATAAAGCTAATGAATTCGTACGAGTCCTTTGAACATCGTACTGCAAGTTAGGACATCTTACGACTCTTTATAATATTTTAGCACCTTGAAAAACACGTTAGTATAACGTAGGACGCCTTAAAACTCTAAACAACACCTTACAACACCGTACGAAACATTAATACTCCATAATAAAGCTAATGAATTCGTACGACTCCTTTGAACATCGTACTGCAAGTTAGGAAATCTTACGACTCTTTATGACATTTTAGCACCTTGAAAAACACGTTAGTATAACGTAGGACGCCTTAAAACTCCAAACAACACCTTACAACACCGTACGAAACCTTAAAACACCATAATAAAGCTAATGAATTCGTACGAGTCCTTTGAACATCGTACTTCAAGTTAGGACATCTTACGACTCTTTATGACATTTTAGCACCTTGAAAAACACGTTAGTATAACGTAGGACGCCTTAAAACTCCAAACAACACCTTACAACACCGTACGAAACCTTAAAACACCATAATAAAGCTAATGAATTCGTACGAGTCCTTTGAACATTGTACTGCAAGTTAGGACATCTTACGACTCTTTATGACATTTTAGCACCTTGAAAAACACGTTAGTATAACGTAGGACGCCTTAAAACTCCAAATAACACCTTACAACACCGTACGAAACCTTAAAACTCCATAATAAAGCTAATGAATTCGTACGAGTCATTTGAACATTGTACTGCAAGTTAGGACATCTTACGACTCTTTATGACATTTTAGCACCTTGAAAAACACGTTAGTATAACGTAGGACGCCTTAAAACTCCAAACAACACCTTACAACACCGTACGAAACCTTAAAACTCCATAATAAAGCTAATGAATTCGTACGAGTCCTTTGAACATCGTACTGCAAGTTAGGACATCTTACGACTCTTTATGACATTTTAGCACCTTGAAAAACACGTTAGTATAACGTAGGACGCCTTAAAACTCTAAACAACACCTTACAATACCGTACGAAACATTAATACTCCATAATAAAGCTAATGAATTCGTACGACTCCTTTGAACATCGTACTGCAAGTTAGGAAATCTTACGACTCTTTATGACATTTTAGCACCTTGAAAAACACGTTAGTATAACGTAGGACGCCTTAAAACTCCAAACAACACCTTACAACACCGTACGAAACCTTAAAACACCATAATAAAGCTAATGAATTCGTACGAGTCCTTTGAACATCGTACTGCAAGTTAGGACATCTTACGACTCTTTATGGCATTTTAGCACCTTGAAAACACGTTAGTATAACGTAGGACGCCTTAAAACTCCAAACAACACCTTACAACACCGTACGAAACCTTAAAACTCCATAATAAAGCTAATGAATTCGTACGAGTCCTTTGAACATCGTACTGCAAGTTAGGACATCTTACGACTCTTTATGACATTTTAGCACCTTGAAAAACACGTTAGTATAACGTAGGACGCCTTAAAACTCCAAACAACACCTTACAACACCGTACGAAACCTTAAAACACCATAATAAAGCTAATGAATTCGTACGAGTCCTTTGAACATCGTACTGCAAGTTAGGACATCTTACGACTCTTTATGACATTTTAGCACCTTGAAAACACGTTAGTATAACGTAGGACGCCTTAAAACTCCAAACAACAGCTTACAACACCGTACGAAACCTTAAAACTCCATAATAAAGCTAATGAATTCGTACGAGTCCTTTGAACATCGTACTGCAAGTTAGGACATCTTACGATTCTTTATGACATTTTAGCACCTTGAAAAACACGTTAGTATAATGTAGGACGCCTTAAAACTCTAAACAACACCTTACAACACCGTACGAAACATTAATACTCCATAATAAAGCTAATGAATTCGTACGACTCCTTTGAACATCGTACTGCAAGTTAGGAAATCTTACGACTCTTTATGACATTTTAGCACCTTGAAAAACACGTTAGTATAACGTAGGACGCCTTAAAACTCCAAACAACACCTTACAACACCGTACGAAACCTTAAAACACCATAATAAAGCTAATGAATTCGTACGAGTCCTTTGAACATCGTACTGCAAGTTAGGACATCTTACGACTCTTTATGACATTTTAGCACCTTGAAAAACACGTTAGTATAACGTAGGACGCCTTAAACTCCAAACAACACCTTACAACACCGTACGAAACCTTAAAACACCATAATAAAGCTAATGAATTCGTACGAGTCCTTTGAACATCGTACTGCAAGTTAGGACATCTTACGACTCTTTATGACATTTTAGCACCTTGAAAACACGTTAGTATAACGTAGGACGCCTTAAAACTCCAAACAACACCTTACAACACCGTACGAAACCTTAAAACTCCATAATAAAGCTAATGAATTCGTACGAGTCCTTTGAACATCGTACTGCAAGTTGGACATCTTACGACTCTTTATGACATTTTAGCACCTTGAAAAACACGTTAGTATAACGTAGGACGCCTTAAAACTCTAAACAACACCTTACAACACCGTACGAAACATTACCACTCCATAATAAAGCTAATGAATTCGTACGACTCCTTTGAACATCGTACTGCAAGTTAGGAAATCTTACGACTCTTTATGACATTTTAGCACCTTGAAAAACACGTTAGTATAACGTAGGACGCCTTAAAACTCCAAATAACACCTTACAACACCGTACGAAACCTTAAAACTCCATAATAAAGCTAATGAATTCGTACGAGTCATTTGAACATTGTACTGCAAGTTAGGACATCTTACGACTCTTTATGACATTTTAGCACCTTGAAAAACACGTTAGTATAACGTAGGACGCCTTAAAACTCCAAACAACACCTTACAACACCGTACGAAACCTTAAAACTCCATAATAAAGCTAATGAATTCGTACGAGTCCTTTGAACATTGTACTGCAAGTTAGGACATCTTACGACTCTTTATGACATTTTAGCACCTTGAAAAACACGTTAGTATAACGTAGGACGCCTTAAAACTCCAAATAACACCTTACAACACCGTACGAAACCTTAAAACTCCATAATAAAGCTAATGAATTCGTACGAGTCATTTGAACATTGTACTGCAAGTTAGGACATCTTACGACTCTTTATGACATTTTAGCACCTTGAAAAACACGTTAGTATAACGTAGGACGCCTTAAAACTCCAAACAACACCTTACAACACCGTACGAAACCTTAAAACTCCATAATAAAGCTAATGAATTCGTACGAGTCCTTTGAACATCGTACTGCAAGTTAGGACATCTTACGACTCTTTATGACATTTTAGCACCTTGAAAAACACGTTAGTATAACGTAGGACGCCTTAAAACTCTAAACAACACCTTACAATACCGTACGAAACATTAATACTCCATAATAAAGCTAATGAATTCGTACGACTCCTTTGAACATCGTACTGCAAGTTAGGAAATCTTACGACTCTTTATGACATTTTAGCACCTTGAAAAACACGTTAGTATAACGTAGGACGCCTTAAAACTCCAAACAACACCTTACAACACCGTACGAAACCTTAAAACACCATAATAAAGCTAATGAATTCGTACGAGTCCTTTGAACATCGTACTGCAAGTTAGGACATCTTACGACTCTTTATGGCATTTTAGCACCTTGAAAACACGTTAGTATAACGTAGGACGCCTTAAAACTCCAAACAACACCTTACAACACCGTACGAAACCTTAAAACTCCATAATAAAGCTAATGAATTCGTACGAGTCCTTTGAACATCGTACTGCAAGTTAGGACATCTTACGACTCTTTATGACATTTTAGCACCTTGAAAAACACGTTAGTATAACGTAGGACGCCTTAAAACTCCAAACAACACCTTACAACACCGTACGAAACCTTAAAACACCATAATAAAGCTAATGAATTCGTACGAGTCCTTTGAACATCGTACTGCAAGTTAGGACATCTTACGACTCTTTATGACATTTTAGCACCTTGAAAACACGTTAGTATAACGTAGGACGCCTTAAAACTCCAAACAACAGCTTACAACACCGTACGAAACCTTAAAACTCCATAATAAAGCTAATGAATTCGTACGAGTCCTTTGAACATCGTACTGCAAGTTAGGACATCTTACGATTCTTTATGACATTTTAGCACCTTGAAAAACACGTTAGTATAATGTAGGACGCCTTAAAACTCTAAACAACACCTTACAACACCGTACGAAACATTAATACTCCATAATAAAGCTAATGAATTCGTACGACTCCTTTGAACATCGTACTGCAAGTTAGGAAATCTTACGACTCTTTATGACATTTTAGCACCTTGAAAAACACGTTAGTATAACGTAGGACGCCTTAAAACTCCAAACAACACCTTACAACACCGTACGAAACCTTAAAACACCATAATAAAGCTAATGAATTCGTACGAGTCCTTTGAACATCGTACTGCAAGTTAGGACATCTTACGACTCTTTATGACATTTTAGCACCTTGAAAAACACGTTAGTATAACGTAGGACGCCTTAAACTCCAAACAACACCTTACAACACCGTACGAAACCTTAAAACACCATAATAAAGCTAATGAATTCGTACGAGTCCTTTGAACATCGTACTGCAAGTTAGGACATCTTACGACTCTTTATGACATTTTAGCACCTTGAAAACACGTTAGTATAACGTAGGACGCCTTAAAACTCCAAACAACACCTTACAACACCGTACGAAACCTTAAAACTCCATAATAAAGCTAATGAATTCGTACGAGTCCTTTGAACATCGTACTGCAAGTTGGACATCTTACGACTCTTTATGACATTTTAGCACCTTGAAAAACACGTTAGTATAACGTAGGACGCCTTAAAACTCTAAACAACACCTTACAACACCGTACGAAACATTACCACTCCATAATAAAGCTAATGAATTCGTACGACTCCTTTGAACATCGTACTGCAAGTTAGGAAATCTTACGACTCTTTATGACATTTTAGCACCTTGAAAAACACGTTAGTATAACGTAGGACGCCTTAAAACTCCAAATAACACCTTACAACACCGTACGAAACCTTAAAACTCCATAATAAAGCTAATGAATTCGTACGAGTCATTTGAACATTGTACTGCAAGTTAGGACATCTTACGACTCTTTATGACATTTTAGCACCTTGAAAAACACGTTAGTATAACGTAGGACGCCTTAAAACTCCAAACAACACCTTACAACACCGTACGAAACCTTAAAACTCCATAATAAAGCTAATGAATTCGTACGAGTCCTTTGAACATCGTACTGCAAGTTAGGACATCTTACGACTCTTTATGACATTTTAGCACCTTGAAAAACACGTTAGTATAACGTAGGACGCCTTAAAACTCTAAACAACACCTTACAACACCGTACGAAACATTAATACTCCATAATAAAGCTAATGAATTCGTACGAGTCCTTTGAACATCGTACTGCAAGTTAGGAAATCTTACGACTCTTTATGACATTTTAGCACCTTGAAAAACACGTTAGTATAACGTAGGACGCTTTAAAACTCCAAACAACACCTTACAACACCGTACGAAACCTTAAAACACCATAATAAAGCTAATGAATTCGTACGAGTCCTTTGAACATCGTACTGCAAGTTAGGACATCTTACGACTCTTTATGGCATTTTAGCACCTTGAAAACACGTTAGTATAACGTAGGACGCCTTAAAACTCCAAACAACACCTTACAACACCGTACGAAACCTTAAAACTCCATAATAAAGCTAATGAATTCGTACGAGTCCTTTGAACATCGTACTGCAATTTAGGACATCTTACGACTCTTTATGACATTTTAGCACCTTGAAAAACACGTTAGTATAACGTAGGACGCCTTAAAACTCCAAACAACACCTTACAACACCGTACGAAACCTTAAAACTCCATAATAAAGCTAATGAATTCGTACGAGTCCTTTGAACATTGTACTGCAAGTTAGGACATCTTACGACTCTTTATGACATTTTAGCACCTTGAAAAACACGTTAGTATAACGTAGGACGCCTTAAAACTCCAAATAACACCTTACAACACCGTACGAAACCTTAAAACTCCATAATAAAGCTAATGAATTCGTACGAGTCATTTGAACATTGTACTGCAAGTTAGGACATCTTACGACTCTTTATGACATTTTAGCACCTTGAAAAACACGTTAGTATAACGTAGGACGCCTTAAAACTCCAAACAACACCTTACAACACCGTACGAAACCTTAAAACTCCATAATAAAGCTAATGAATTCGTACGAGTCCTTTGAACATCGTACTGCAAGTTAGGACATCTTACGACTCTTTATGACATTTTAGCACCTTGAAAAACACGTTAGTATAACGTAGGACGCCTTAAAACTCTAAACAACACCTTACAATACCGTACGAAACATTAATACTCCATAATAAAGCTAATGAATTCGTACGACTCCTTTGAACATCGTACTGCAAGTTAGGAAATCTTACGACTCTTTATGACATTTTAGCACCTTGAAAAACACGTTAGTATAACGTAGGACGCCTTAAAACTCCAAACAACACCTTACAACACCGTACGAAACCTTAAAACACCATAATAAAGCTAATGAATTCGTACGAGTCCTTTGAACATCGTACTGCAAGTTAGGACATCTTACGACTCTTTATGGCATTTTAGCACCTTGAAAACACGTTAGTATAACGTAGGACGCCTTAAAACTCCAAACAACACCTTACAACACCGTACGAAACCTTAAAACTCCATAATAAAGCTAATGAATTCGTACGAGTCCTTTGAACATCGTACTGCAAGTTAGGACATCTTACGACTCTTTATGACATTTTAGCACCTTGAAAAACACGTTAGTATAACGTAGGACGCCTTAAAACTCCAAACAACACCTTACAACACCGTACGAAACCTTAAAACACCATAATAAAGCTAATGAATTCGTACGAGTCCTTTGAACATCGTACTGCAAGTTAGGACATCTTACGACTCTTTATGACATTTTAGCACCTTGAAAACACGTTAGTATAACGTAGGACGCCTTAAAACTCCAAACAACAGCTTACAACACCGTACGAAACCTTAAAACTCCATAATAAAGCTAATGAATTCGTACGAGTCCTTTGAACATCGTACTGCAAGTTAGGACATCTTACGATTCTTTATGACATTTTAGCACCTTGAAAAACACGTTAGTATAATGTAGGACGCCTTAAAACTCTAAACAACACCTTACAACACCGTACGAAACATTAATACTCCATAATAAAGCTAATGAATTCGTACGACTCCTTTGAACATCGTACTGCAAGTTAGGAAATCTTACGACTCTTTATGACATTTTAGCACCTTGAAAAACACGTTAGTATAACGTAGGACGCCTTAAAACTCCAAACAACACCTTACAACACCGTACGAAACCTTAAAACACCATAATAAAGCTAATGAATTCGTACGAGTCCTTTGAACATCGTACTGCAAGTTAGGACATCTTACGACTCTTTATGACATTTTAGCACCTTGAAAAACACGTTAGTATAACGTAGGACGCCTTAAACTCCAAACAACACCTTACAACACCGTACGAAACCTTAAAACACCATAATAAAGCTAATGAATTCGTACGAGTCCTTTGAACATCGTACTGCAAGTTAGGACATCTTACGACTCTTTATGACATTTTAGCACCTTGAAAACACGTTAGTATAACGTAGGACGCCTTAAAACTCCAAACAACACCTTACAACACCGTACGAAACCTTAAAACTCCATAATAAAGCTAATGAATTCGTACGAGTCCTTTGAACATCGTACTGCAAGTTGGACATCTTACGACTCTTTATGACATTTTAGCACCTTGAAAAACACGTTAGTATAACGTAGGACGCCTTAAAACTCTAAACAACACCTTACAACACCGTACGAAACATTACCACTCCATAATAAAGCTAATGAATTCGTACGACTCCTTTGAACATCGTACTGCAAGTTAGGAAATCTTACGACTCTTTATGACATTTTAGCACCTTGAAAAACACGTTAGTATAACGTAGGACGCCTTAAAACTCCAAATAACACCTTACAACACCGTACGAAACCTTAAAACTCCATAATAAAGCTAATGAATTCGTACGAGTCATTTGAACATTGTACTGCAAGTTAGGACATCTTACGACTCTTTATGACATTTTAGCACCTTGAAAAACACGTTAGTATAACGTAGGACGCCTTAAAACTCCAAACAACACCTTACAACACCGTACGAAACCTTAAAACTCCATAATAAAGCTAATGAATTCGTACGAGTCCTTTGAACATCGTACTGCAAGTTAGGACATCTTACGACTCTTTATGACATTTTAGCACCTTGAAAAACACGTTAGTATAACGTAGGACGCCTTAAAACTCTAAACAACACCTTACAACACCGTACGAAACATTAATACTCCATAATAAAGCTAATGAATTCGTACGAGTCCTTTGAACATCGTACTGCAAGTTAGGAAATCTTACGACTCTTTATGACATTTTAGCACCTTGAAAAACACGTTAGTATAACGTAGGACGCTTTAAAACTCCAAACAACACCTTACAACACCGTACGAAACCTTAAAACACCATAATAAAGCTAATGAATTCGTACGAGTCCTTTGAACATCGTACTGCAAGTTAGGACATCTTACGACTCTTTATGGCATTTTAGCACCTTGAAAACACGTTAGTATAACGTAGGACGCCTTAAAACTCCAAACAACACCTTACAACACCGTACGAAACCTTAAAACTCCATAATAAAGCTAATGAATTCGTACGAGTCCTTTGAACATCGTACTGCAAGTTAGGACATCTTACGACTCTTTATGACATTTTAGCACCTTGAAAAACACGTTAGTATAACGTAGGACGCCTTAAAACTCCAAACAACACCTTACAACACCGTACGAAACCTTAAAACACCATAATAAAGCTAATGAATTCGTACGAGTCCTTTGAACATCGTACTGCAAGTTAGGACATCTTACGACTCTTTATGACATTTTAGCACCTTGAAAAACACGTTAGTATAACGTAGGACGCCTTAAAACTCCAAACAACACCTTACAACACCGTACGAAACCTTAAAACACCATAATAAAGCTAATGAATTCGTACGAGTCCTTTGAACATCGTACTGCAAGTTAGGACATCTTACGACTCTTTATGACATTTTAGCACCTTGAAAACACGTTAGTATAACGTAGGACGCCTTAAAACTCCAAACAACAGCTTACAACACCGTACGAAACCTTAAAACTCCATAATAAAGCTAATGAATTCGTACGAGTCCTTTGAACATCGTACTGCAAGTTAGGACATCTTACGATTCTTTATGACATTTTAGCACCTTGAAAAACACGTTAGTATAATGTAGGACGCCTTAAAACTCTAAACAACACCTTACAACACCGTACGAAACATTAATACTCCATAATAAAGCTAATGAATTCGTACGACTCCTTTGAACATCGTACTGCAAGTTAGGAAATCTTACGACTCTTTATGACATTTTAGCACCTTGAAAAACACGTTAGTATAACGTAGGACGCCTTAAAACTCCAAACAACACCTTACAACACCGTACGAAACCTTAAAACACCATAATAAAGCTAATGAATTCGTACGAGTCCTTTGAACATCGTACTGCAAGTTAGGACATCTTACGACTCTTTATGACATTTTAGCACCTTGAAAAACACGTTAGTATAACGTAGGACGCCTTAAACTCCAAACAACACCTTACAACACCGTACGAAACCTTAAAACACCATAATAAAGCTAATGAATTCGTACGAGTCCTTTGAACATCGTACTGCAAGTTAGGACATCTTACGACTCTTTATGACATTTTAGCACCTTGAAAACACGTTAGTATAACGTAGGACGCCTTAAAACTCCAAACAACACCTTACAACACCGTACGAAACCTTAAAACTCCATAATAAAGCTAATGAATTCGTACGAGTCCTTTGAACATCGTACTGCAAGTTGGACATCTTACGACTCTTTATGACATTTTAGCACCTTGAAAAACACGTTAGTATAACGTAGGACGCCTTAAAACTCTAAACAACACCTTACAACACCGTACGAAACATTACCACTCCATAATAAAGCTAATGAATTCGTACGACTCCTTTGAACATCGTACTGCAAGTTAGGAAATCTTACGACTCTTTATGACATTTTAGCACCTTGAAAAACACGTTAGTATAACGTAGGACGCCTTAAAACTCCAAATAACACCTTACAACACCGTACGAAACCTTAAAACTCCATAATAAAGCTAATGAATTCGTACGAGTCATTTGAACATTGTACTGCAAGTTAGGACATCTTACGACTCTTTATGACATTTTAGCACCTTGAAAAACACGTTAGTATAACGTAGGACGCCTTAAAACTCCAAACAACACCTTACAACACCGTACGAAACCTTAAAACTCCATAATAAAGCTAATGAATTCGTACGAGTCCTTTGAACATCGTACTGCAAGTTAGGACATCTTACGACTCTTTATGACATTTTAGCACCTTGAAAAACACGTTAGTATAACGTAGGACGCCTTAAAACTCTAAACAACACCTTACAACACCGTACGAAACATTAATACTCCATAATAAAGCTAATGAATTCGTACGAGTCCTTTGAACATCGTACTGCAAGTTAGGAAATCTTACGACTCTTTATGACATTTTAGCACCTTGAAAAACACGTTAGTATAACGTAGGACGCTTTAAAACTCCAAACAACACCTTACAACACCGTACGAAACCTTAAAACACCATAATAAAGCTAATGAATTCGTACGAGTCCTTTGAACATCGTACTGCAAGTTAGGACATCTTACGACTCTTTATGGCATTTTAGCACCTTGAAAACACGTTAGTATAACGTAGGACGCCTTAAAACTCCAAACAACACCTTACAACACCGTACGAAACCTTAAAACACCATAATAAAGCTAATGAATTCGTACGAGTCCTTTGAACATCGTACTGCAAGTTAGGACATCTTACGACTCTTTATAATATTTTAGCACCATGAAAAACACGTTAGTATAACGTAGGACGCCTTAAAACTCTAAACAACACCTTACAACACCGTACGAAACATTAATACTCCATAATAAAGCTAATGAATTCGTACGACTCCTTTGAACATCGTACTGCAAGTTAGGAAATCTTACGACTCTTTATGACATTTTAGCACCTTGAAAAACACGTTAGTATAACGTAGGACGCCTTAAAACTCCAAACAACACCTTACAACACCGTACGAAACCTTAAAACTCCATAATAAAGCTAATGAATTCGTACGAGTCCTTTGAACATCGTACTGCAAGTTAGGACATCTTACGACTCTTTATGACATTTTAGCACCTTGAAAAACACGTTAGTATAACGTAGGACGCCTTAAAACTCTAAACAACACCTTACTACACCGTACGAAACATTACCACTCCATAATAAAGCTAATGAATTCGTATGACTCCTTTGAACATCGTACTGCAAGTTAGGAAATCTTACGACTCTTTATGACATTTTAGCACCTTGAAAAACACGTTAGTATAACGTAGGACGCCTTAAAACTCCAAACAACACCTTACAACACCGTACGAAACCTTAAAACTCCATAATAAAGCTAATGAATTCGTACGAGTCCTTTGAACATCGTACTGCAAGTTAGGACATCTTACGACTCTTTATGACATTTTAGCACCTTGAAAAACACGTTAGTATAACGTAGGACGCCTTAAAACTCTAAACAACACCTTACAACACCGTACGAAACATTAATACTCCATAATAAAGCTAATGAATTCGTACGAGTCCTTTGAACATCGTACTGCAAGTTAGGAAATCTTACGACTCTTTATGACATTTTAGCACCTTGAAAAACACGTTAGTATAACGTAGGACGCTTTAAAACTCCAAACAACACCTTACAACACCGTACGAAACCTTAAAACACCATAATAAAGCTAATGAATTCGTACGAGTCCTTTGAACATCGTACTGCAAGTTAGGACATCTTACGACTCTTTATGGCATTTTAGCACCTTGAAAACACGTTAGTATAACGTAGGACGCCTTAAAACTCCAAACAACACCTTACAACACCGTACGAAACCTTAAAACACCATAATAAAGCTAATGAATTCGTACGAGTCCTTTGAACATCGTACTGCAAGTTAGGACATCTTACGACTCTTTATAATATTTTAGCACCATGAAAAACACGTTAGTATAACGTAGGACGCCTTAAAACTCTAAACAACACCTTACAACACCGTACGAAACATTAATACTCCATAATAAAGCTAATGAATTCGTACGACTCCTTTGAACATCGTACTGCAAGTTAGGAAATCTTACGACTCTTTATGACATTTTAGCACCTTGAAAAACACGTTAGTATAACGTAGGACGCCTTAAAACTCCAAACAACACCTTACAACACCGTACGAAACCTTAAAACTCCATAATAAAGCTAATGAATTCGTACGAGTCCTTTGAACATCGTACTGCAAGTTAGGACATCTTACGACTCTTTATGACATTTTAGCACCTTGAAAAACACGTTAGTATAACGTAGGACGCCTTAAAACTCTAAACAACACCTTACTACACCGTACGAAACATTACCACTCCATAATAAAGCTAATGAATTCGTATGACTCCTTTGAACATCGTACTGCAAGTTAGGAAATCTTACGACTCTTTATGACATTTTAGCACCTTGAAAAACACGTTAGTATAACGTAGGACGCCTTAAAACTCCAAACAACACCTTACAACACCGTACGAAACCTTAAAACTCCATAATAAAGCTAATGAATTCGTACGAGTCCTTTGAACATCGTACTGCAAGTTAGGACATCTTACGACTCTTTATGAAATTTTAGCACCTTGAAAAACACGTTAGTATAACGTAGGACGCCTTAAAACTCTAAACAACACCTTACAACACCGTACGAAACATTACCACTCCATAATAAAGCTAATGAATTCGTACGACTCCTTTGAACATCGTACTGCAAGTTAGGAAATCTTACGACTCTTTATGACATTTTAGCACCTTGAAAAACACGTTAGTATAACGTAGGACGCCTTAAAACTCCAAACAACACCTTACAACACCGTACGAAACCTTAAAACTCCATAATAAAGCTAATGAATTCGTACGACTCCTTTGAACATCGTACTGCAAGTTAGGAAATCTTACGACTCTTTATGACATTTTAGCACCTTGAAAAACACGTTAGTATAACGTAGGACGCCTTAAAACTCCAAACAACACCTTACAACACCGTACGAAACCTTAAAACACCATAATAAAGCTAATGAATTCGTACGAGTCCTTTGAACATCGTACTGCAAGTTAGGACATCTTACGACTCTTTATGGCATTTTAGCACCTTGAAAACACGTTAGTATAACGTAGGACGCCTTAAAACTCCAAACAACACCTTACAACACCGTACGAAACCTTAAAACTCCATAATAAAGCTAATGAATTCGTACGAGTCCTTTGAACATCGTACTGCAAGTTAGGACATCTTACGACTCTTTATGACATTTTAGCACCTTGAAAAACACGTTAGTATAACGTATGACGCCTTAAAACTCTAAACAACACCTTACAACACCGTACGAAACATTAATACTCCATAATAAAGCTAATGAATTCGTACGACTCCTTTGAACATCGTACTGCAAGTTAGGAAATCTTACGACTCTTTATGACATTTTAGCACCTTGAAAAACACGTTAGTATAACGTAGGACGCCTTAAAACTCCAAACAACACCTTACAACACCGTACGAAACCTTAAAACTCCATAATAAAGCTAATGAATTCGTACGAGTCATTTGAACATTGTACTGCAAGTTAGGACATCTTACGACTCTTTATGACATTTTAGAACCTTGAAAAACACGTTAGTATAACGTAGGACGCCTTAAAACTCCAAACAACACCTTACAACACCGTACGAAACCTTAAAACTCCATAATAAAGCTAATGAATTCGTACGAGTCCTTTGAACATCGTACTGCAAGTTAGGACATCTTACGACTCTTTATGACATTTTAGCACCTTGAAAAACACGTTAGTATAACGTAGGACGCCTTAAAACTCCAAACAACACCTTACAACACCGTACGAAACCTTAAAACACCATAATAAAGCTAATGAATTCGTACGAGTCCTTTGAACATCGTACTTCAAGTTAGGACATCTTACGACTCTTTATGACATTTTAGCACCTTGAAAAACACGTTAGTATAACGTAGGACGCCTTAAAACTCCAAACAACACCTTACAACACCGTACGAAACCTTAAAACACCATAATAAAGCTAATGAATTCGTACGAGTCCTTTGAACATCGTACTGCAAGTTAGGACATCTTACGACTCTTTATGACATTTTAGCACCTTGAAAACACGTTAGTATAACGTAGGACGCCTTAAAACTCCAAACAACACCTTACAACACCGTACGAAACCTTAAAACTCCATAATAAAGCTAATGAATTCGTACGACTCCTTTGAACATCGTACTGCAAGTTAGGAAATCTTACGACTCTTTATGACATTTTAGCACCTTGAAAAACACGTTAGTATAACGTAGGACGCCTTAAAACTCCAAACAACACCTTACAACACCGTACGAAACCTTAAAACACCATAATAAAGCTAATGAATTCGTACGAGTCCTTTGAACATCGTACTTCAAGTTAGGACATCTTACGACTCTTTATGACATTTTAGCACCTTGAAAAACACGTTAGTATAACGTAGGACGCCTTAAAACTCCAAACAACACCTTACAACACCGTACGAAACCTTAAAACACCATAATAAAGCTAATGAATTCGTACGAGTCCTTTGAACATCGTACTGCAAGTTAGGACATCTTACGACTCTTTATGACATTTTAGCACCTTGAAAACACGTTAGTATAACGTAGGACGCCTTAAAACTCCAAACAACACCTTACAACACCGTACGAAACCTTAAAACACCATAATAAAGCTAATGAATTCGTACGAGTCCTTTGAACATCGTACTGCAAGTTAGGACATATTACGACTCTTTATGACATTTTAGCACCTTGAAAACACGTTAGTATAACGTAGGACGCCTTAAAACTCCAAACAACACCTTACAACACCGTACGAAACCTTAAAACTCCATAATAAAGCTAATGAATTCGTACGAGTCCTTTGAACATCGTACTGCAAGTTAGGACATCTTACGACTCTTTATGACATTTTAGCACCTTGAAAAACACGTTAGTATAACGTAGGACGCCTTAAAACTCTAAACAACACCTTACTACACCGTACGAAACATTACCACTCCATAATAAAGCTAATGAATTCGTACGACTCCTTTGAACATCGTACTGCAAGTTAGGAAATCTTACGACTCTTTATGACATTTTAGCACCTTGAAAAACACGTTAGTATAACGTAGGACGCCTTAAAACTCCAAACAACACCTTACAACACCGTACGAAACCTTAAAACTCCATAATAAAGCTAATGAATTCGTACGAGTCCTTTGAACATCGTACTGCAAGTTAGGACATCTTACGACTCTTTATGAAATTTTAGCACCTTGAAAAACACGTTAGTATAACGTAGGACGCCTTAAAACTCCAAACAACACCTTACAACACCGTACGAAACATTACCACTCCATAATAAAGCTAATGAATTCGTACGACTCCTTTGAACATCGTACTGCAAGTTAGGAAATCTTACGACTCTTTATGACATTTTAGCACCTTGAAAAACACGTTAGTATAACGTAGGACGCCTTAAAACTCCAAACAACACCTTACAACACCGTACGAAACCTTAAAACTCCATAATAAAGCTAATGAATTCGTACGACTCCTTTGAACATCGTACTGCAAGTTAGGAAATCTTACGACTCTTTATGACATTTTAGCACCTTGAAAAACACGTTAGTATAACGTAGGACGCCTTAAAACTCCAAACAACACCTTACAACACCGTACGAAACCTTAAAACACCATAATAAAGCTAATGAATTCGTACGAGTCCTTTGAACATCGTACTGCAAGTTAGGACATCTTACGACTCTTTATGGCATTTTAGCACCTTGAAAACACGTTAGTATAACGTAGGACGCCTTAAAACTCCAAACAACACCTTACAACACCGTACGAAACCTTAAAACTCCATAATAAAGCTAATGAATTCGGACGAGTCATTTGAACATTGTACTGCAAGTTAGGACATCTTACGACTCTTTATGACATTTTAGCACCTTGAAAAACACGTTAGTATAACGTAGGACGCCTTAAAACTCCAAACAACACCTTACAACACCGTACGAAACCTTAAAACACCATAATAAAGCTAATGAATTCGTACGAGTCCTTTGAACATCGTACTTCAAGTTAGGACATCTTACGACTCTTTATGACATTTTAGCACCTTGAAAAACACGTTAGTATAACGTAGGACGCCTTAAAACTCCAAACAACACCTTACAACACCGTACGAAACCTTAAAACACCATAATAAAGCTAATGAATTCGTACGAGTCCTTTGAACATCGTACTGCAAGTTAGGACATCTTACGACTCTTTATGACATTTTAGCACCTTGAAAACACGTTAGTATAACGTAGGACGCCTTAAAACTCCAAACAACACCTTACAACACCGTACGAAACCTTAAAACACCATAATAAAGCTAATGAATTCGTACGAGTCCTTTGAACATCGTACTGCAAGTTAGGACATATTACGACTCTTTATGACATTTTAGCACCTTGAAAACACGTTAGTATAACGTAGGACGCCTTAAAACTCCAAACAACACCTTACAACACCGTACGAAACCTTAAAACTCCATAATAAAGCTAATGAATTCGTACGAGTCCTTTGAACATCGTACTGCAAGTTAGGACATCTTACGACTCTTTATGACATTTTAGCACCTTGAAAAACACGTTAGTATAACGTAGGACGCCTTAAAACTCTAAACAACACCTTACTACACCGTACGAAACATTACCACTCCATAATAAAGCTAATGAATTCGTACGACTCCTTTGAACATCGTACTGCAAGTTAGGAAATCTTACGACTCTTTATGACATTTTAGCACCTTGAAAAACACGTTAGTATAACGTAGGACGCCTTAAAACTCCAAACAACACCTTACAACACCGTACGAAACCTTAAAACTCCATAATAAAGCTAATGAATTCGTACGAGTCCTTTGAACATCGTACTGCAAGTTAGGACATCTTACGACTCTTTATGAAATTTTAGCACCTTGAAAAACACGTTAGTATAACGTAGGACGCCTTAAAACTCCAAACAACACCTTACAACACCGTACGAAACATTACCACTCCATAATAAAGCTAATGAATTCGTACGACTCCTTTGAACATCGTACTGCAAGTTAGGAAATCTTACGACTCTTTATGACATTTTAGCACCTTGAAAAACACGTTAGTATAACGTAGGACGCCTTAAAACTCCAAACAACACCTTACAACACCGTACGAAACCTTAAAACTCCATAATAAAGCTAATGAATTCGTACGACTCCTTTGAACATCGTACTGCAAGTTAGGAAATCTTACGACTCTTTATGACATTTTAGCACCTTGAAAAACACGTTAGTATAACGTAGGACGCCTTAAAACTCCAAACAACACCTTACAACACCGTACGAAACCTTAAAACTCCATAATAAAGCTAATGAATTCGTACGAGTCCTTTGAACATCGTACTGCAAGTTAGGACATCTTACGACTCTTTATGACATTTTAGCACCTTGAAAAACACGTTAGTATAACGTAGGACGCCTTAAAACTCCAAACAACACCTTACAACACCGTACGAAACCTTAAAACACCATAATAAAGCTAATGAATTCGTACGAGTCCTTTGAACATCGTACTTCAAGTTAGGACATCTTACGACTCTTTATGACATTTTAGCACCTTGAAAAACACGTTAGTATAACGTAGGACGCCTTAAAACTCCAAACAACACCTTACAACACCGTACGAAACCTTAAAACACCATAATAAAGCTAATGAATTCGTACGAGTCCTTTGAACATCGTACTGCAAGTTAGGACATCTTACGACTCTTTATGACATTTTAGCACCTTGAAAACACGTTAGTATAACGTAGGACGCCTTAAAACTCCAAACAACACCTTACAACACCGTACGAAACCTTAAAACTCCATAATAAAGCTAATGAATTCGTACGAGTCCTTTGAACATCGTACTGCAAGTTAGGACATCTTACGACTCTTTATGAAATTTTAGCACCTTGAAAAACACGTTAGTATAACGTAGGACGCCTTAAAACTCTAAACAACACCTTACAACACCGTACGAAACATTAATACTCCATAATATAGCTAATGAATTCGTACGACTCCTTTGAACATCGTACTGCAAGTTAGGAAATCTTACGACTCTTTATGACATTTTAGCACCTTGAAAAACACGTTAGTATAACGTAGGACGCCTTAAAACTCCAAACAACACCTTACAACACCGTACGAAACCTTAAAACACCATAATAAAGCTAATGAATTCGTACGAGTCCTTTGAACATCGTACTGCAAGTTAGGACATCTTACGACTCTTTATGGCATTTTAGCACCTTGAAAACACGTTAGTATAACGTAGGACGCCTTAAAACTCCAAACAACACCTTACAACACCGTACGAAACCTTAAAACTCCATAATAAAGCTAATGAATTCGTACGAGTCCTTTGAACATCGTACTGCAAGTTAGGACATCTTACGACTCTTTATAATATTTTAGCACCTTGAAAAACACGTTAGTATAACGTAGGACGCCTTAAAACTCGAAACAACACCTGACAACACCGTACGAAACATTAATACTCCATAATAAAGCTAATGAATTCGTACGACTCCTTTGAACATCGTACTGCAAGTTAGGAAATCTTACGACTCTTTATGACATTTTAGCACCTTGAAAAACACGTTAGTATAACGTAGGACGCCTTAAAACTCCAAACAACACCTTACAACACCGTACGAAACCTTAAAACTCCATAATAAAGCTAATGAATTCGTACGAGTCCTTTGAACATCGTACTGTAAGTTAGGACATCTTACGACTCTTTATGACATTTTAGCACCTTGAAAAACACGTTAGTATAACGTAGGACGCCTTAAAACTCCAAACAACACCTTACAACACCGTACGAAACCTTAAAACTCCATAATAAAGCTAATGAATTCGTACGAGTCCCTTGAACATCGTACTGCAAGTTAGGACATCTTACGACTCTTTATGACATTTTAGCACCTTGAAAAACACGTTAGTATAACGTAGGACGCCTTAAAACTCCAAACAACACCTTACAACACCGTACGAAACCTTAAAACTCCATAATAAAGCTAATGAATTCGTACGAGTCCCTTGAACATCGTACTGCAAGTTAGGACATCTTACGACTCTTTATGACATTTTAGCACCTTGAAAAACACGTTAGTATAACGTAGGACGCCTTAAAACTCCAAACAACACCTTACAACACCGTACGAAACCTTAAAACTCCATAATAAAGCTAATGAATTCGTACGAGTCCTTTGAACATCGTACTGCAAGTTAGGACATCTTACGACTCTTTATGACATTTTAGCACCTTGAAAACACGTTAGTATAACGTAGGACGCCTTAAAACTCCAAACAACACCTTACAACACCGTACGAAACCTTAAAACTCCATAATAAAGCTAATGAATTCGTACGAGTCCTTTGAACATCGTACTGCAAGTTAGGACATCTTACGACTCTTTATGAAATTTTAGCACCTTGAAAAACACGTTAGTATAACGTAGGACGCCTTAAAACTCTAAACAACACCTTACAACACCGTACGAAACATTAATACTCCATAATAAAGCTAATGAATTCGTACGACTCCTTTGAACATCGTACTGCAAGTTAGGAAATCTTACGACTCTTTATGACATTTTAGCACCTTGAAAAACACGTTAGTATAACGTAGGACGCCTTAAAACTCCAAACAACACCTTACAACACCGTACGAAACCTTAAAACACCATAATAAAGCTAATGAATTCGTACGAGTCCTTTGAACATCGTACTGCAAGTTAGGACATCTTACGACTCTTTATGACATTTTAGCACCTTGAAAAACACGTTAGTATAACGTAGGACGCCTTAAAACTCCAAACAACACCTTACAACACCGTACGAAACCTTAAAACTCCATAATAAAGCTAATGAATTCGTACGAGTCCTTTGAACATCGTACTGCAAGTTAGGACATCTTACGACTCTTTATGACATTTTAGCACCTTGAAAAACACGTTAGTATAACGTAGGACGCCTTAAAACTCCAAACAACACCTTACAACACCGTACGAAACCTTAAAACACCATAATAAAGCTAATGAATTCGTACGAGTCCTTTGAACATCGTACTTCAAGTTAGGACATCTTACGACTCTTTATGACATTTTAGCACCTTGAAAAACACGTTAGTATAACGTAGGACGCCTTAAAACTCCAAACAACACCTTACAACACCGTACGAAACCTTAAAACACCATAATAAAGCTAATGAATTCGTACGAGTCCTTTGAACATCGTACTGCAAGTTAGGACATCTTACGACTCTTTATGACATTTTAGCACCTTGAAAACACGTTAGTATAACGTAGGACGCCTTAAAACTCCAAACAACACCTTACAACACCGTACGAAACCTTAAAACTCCATAATAAAGCTAATGAATTCGTACGAGTCCTTTGAACATCGTACTGCAAGTTAGGACATCTTACGACTCTTTATGAAATTTTAGCACCTTGAAAAACACGTTAGTATAACGTAGGACGCCTTAAAACTCTAAACAACACCTTACAACACCGTACGAAACATTAATACTCCATAATAAAGCTAATGAATTCGTACGACTCCTTTGAACATCGTACTGCAAGTTAGGAAATCTTACGACTCTTTATGACATTTTAGCACCTTGAAAAACACGTTAGTATAACGTAGGACGCCTTAAAACTCCAAACAACACCTTACAACACCGTACGAAACCTTAAAACACCATAATAAAGCTAATGAATTCGTACGAGTCCTTTGAACATCGTACTGCAAGTTAGGACATCTTACGACTCTTTATGACATTTTAGCACCTTGAAAAACACGTTAGTATAACGTAGGACGCCTTAAAACTCCAAACAACACCTTACAACACCGTACGAAACCTTAAAACTCCATAATAAAGCTAATGAATTCGTACGAGTCCTTTGAACATCGTACTGCAAGTTAGGACATCTTACGACTCTTTATGACATTTTAGCACCTTGAAAAACACGTTAGTATAACGTAGGACGCCTTAAAACTCCAAACAACACCTTACAACACCGTACGAAACCTTAAAACACCATAATAAAGCTAATGAATTCGTACGAGTCCTTTGAACATCGTACTTCAAGTTAGGACATCTTACGACTCTTTATGACATTTTAGCACCTTGAAAAACACGTTAGTATAACGTAGGACGCCTTAAAACTCCAAACAACACCTTACAACACCGTACGAAACCTTAAAACACCATAATAAAGCTAATGAATTCGTACGAGTCCTTTGAACATCGTACTGCAAGTTAGGACATCTTACGACTCTTTATGACATTTTAGCACCTTGAAAACACGTTAGTATAACGTAGGACGCCTTAAAACTCCAAACAACACCTTACAACACCGTACGAAACCTTAAAACTCCATAATAAAGCTAATGAATTCGTACGAGTCCTTTGAACATCGTACTGCAAGTTAGGACATCTTACGACTCTTTATGAAATTTTAGCACCTTGAAAAACACGTTAGTATAACGTAGGACGCCTTAAAACTCTAAACAACACCTTACAACACCGTACGAAACATTAATACTCCATAATAAAGCTAATGAATTCGTACGACTCCTTTGAACATCGTACTGCAAGTTAGGAAATCTTACGACTCTTTATGACATTTTAGCACCTTGAAAAACACGTTAGTATAACGTAGGACGCCTTAAAACTCCAAACAACACCTTACAACACCGTACGAAACCTTAAAACACCATAATAAAGCTAATGAATTCGTACGAGTCCTTTGAACATCGTACTGCAAGTTAGGACATCTTACGACTCTTTATGACATTTTAGCACCTTGAAAACACGTTAGTATAACGTAGGACGCCTTAAAACTCCAAACAACACCTTACAACACCGTACGAAACCTTAAAACTCCATAATAAAGCTAATGAATTCGTACGAGTCCCTTGAACATCGTACTGCAAGTTAGGACATCTTACGACTCTTTAAGACATTTTAGCACCTTGAAAAACACGTTAGTATAACGTAGGACGCCTTAAAACTCCAAACAACACCTTACAACACCGTACGAAACCTTAAAACTCCATAATAAAGCTAATGAATTCGTACGAGTCCTTTGAACATCGTACTGCAAGTTAGGACATCTTACGACTCTTTATGACATTTTAGCACCTTGAAAAACACGTTAGTATAACGTAGGACGCCTTAAAACTCCAAACAACACCTTACAACACCGTACGAAACCTTAAAACTCCATAATAAAGCTAATGAATTCGTACGAGTCCTTTGAACATCGTACTGCAATTTAGGACATCTTACGACTCTTTATGACATTTTAGCACCTTGAAAAACACGTTAGTATAACGTAGGACGCCTTAAAACTCCAAACAACACCTTACAACACCGTACGAAACCTTAAAACTCCATAATAAAGCTAATGAATTCGTACGAGTCCTTTGAACATCGTACTGCAAGTTAGGACATCTTACGACTCTTTATGACATTTTAGCACCTTGAAAAACACGTTAGTATAACGTAGGACGCCTTAAAACTCCAAACAACACCTTACAACACCGTACGAAACCTTAAAACACCATAATAAAGCTAATGAATTCGTACGAGTCCTTTGAACATCGTACTTCAAGTTAGGACATCTTACGACTCTTTATGACATTTTAGCACCTTGAAAAACACGTTAGTATAACGTAGGACGCCTTAAAACTCCAAACAACACCTTACAACACCGTACGAAACCTTAAAACACCATAATAAAGCTAATGAATTCGTACGAGTCCTTTGAACATCGTACTGCAAGTTAGGACATCTTACGACTCTTTATGACATTTTAGCACCTTGAAAACACGTTAGTATAACGTAGGACGCCTTAAAACTCCAAACAACACCTTACAACACCGTACGAAACCTTAAAACTCCATAATAAAGCTAATGAATTCGTACGAGTCCTTTGAACATCGTACTGCAAGTTAGGACATCTTACGACTCTTTATGAAATTTTAGCACCTTGAAAAACACGTTAGTATAACGTAGGACGCCTTAAAACTCTAAACAACACCTTACAACACCGTACGAAACATTAATACTCCATAATAAAGCTAATGAATTCGTACGACTCCTTTGAACATCGTACTGCAAGTTAGGAAATCTTACGACTCTTTATGACATTTTAGCACCTTGAAAAACACGTTAGTATAACGTAGGACGCCTTAAAACTCCAAACAACACCTTACAACACCGTACGAAACCTTAAAACACCATAATAAAGCTAATGAATTCGTACGAGTCCTTTGAACATCGTACTGCAAGTTAGGACATCTTACGACTCTTTATGACATTTTAGCACCTTGAAAACACGTTAGTATAACGTAGGACGCCTTAAAACTCCAAACAACACCTTACAACACCGTACGAAACCTTAAAACTCCATAATAAAGCTAATGAATTCGTACGAGTCCCTTGAACATCGTACTGCAAGTTAGGACATCTTACGACTCTTTATGACATTTTAGCACCTTGAAAAACACGTTAGTATAACGTAGGACGCCTTAAAACTCCAAACAACACCTTACAACACCGTACGAAACCTTAAAACTCCATAATAAAGCTAATGAATTCGTACGAGTCCTTTGAACATCGTACTGCAAGTTAGGACATCTTACGACTCTTTATGACATTTTAGCACCTTGAAAAACACGTTAGTATAACGTAGGACGCCTTAAAACTCCAAACAACACCTTACAACACCGTACGAAACCTTAAAACTGTATAATAAAGCTAATGAATTCGTACGAGTCCTTTGAACATCGTACTGCAAGTTAGGACATCTTACGACTTTTTATGGCATTTTAGCACCTTGAAAAACACGTTAGTATAACGTAGGACGCCTTAAAACTCCAAACAACACCTTACAACACCGTACGAAACCTTAAAACTCCATAATAAAGCTAATGAATTCGTACGAGTCCTTTGAACATCGTACTGCAAGTTAGGACATCTTACGACTCTTTATAATATTTTAGCACCTTGAAAAACACGTTAGTATAACGTAGGACGCCTTAAAACTCTAAACAACACCTTACAACACCGTACGAAACATTAATACTCCATAATAAAGCTAATGAATTCGTACGACTCCTTTGAACATCGTACTGCAAGTTAGGAAATCTTACGACTCTTTATGACATTTTAGCACCTTGAAAAACACGTTAGTATAACGTAGGACGCCTTAAAACTCCAAACAACACCTTACAACACCGTACGAAACCTTAAAACTCCATAATAAAGCTAATGAATTCGTACGAGTCCTTTGAACATCGTACTGCAAGTTAGGACATCTTACGACTCTTTATGACATTTTAGCACCTTGAAAAACACGTTAGTATAACGTAGGACGCCTTAAAACTCCAAACAACACCTTACAACACCGTACGAAACCTTAAAACTCCATAATAAAGCTAATGAATTCGTACGAGTCCTTTGAACATCGTACTGCAAGTTAGGACATCTTACGACTCTTTATGACATTTTAGCACCTTGAAAAACACGTTAGTATAACGTAGGACGCCTTAAAACTCCAAACAACACCTTACAACACCGTACGAAACCTTAAAACACCATAATAAAGCTAATGAATTCGTACGAGTCCTTTGAACATCGTACTTCAAGTTAGGACATCTTACGACTCTTTATGACATTTTAGCACCTTGAAAAACACGTTAGTATAACGTAGGACGCCTTAAAACTCCAAACAACACCTTACAACACCGTACGAAACCTTAAAACACCATAATAAAGCTAATGAATTCGTACGAGTCCTTTGAACATCGTACTGCAAGTTAGGACATCTTACGACTTTTTATGGCATTTTAGCACCTTGAAAACACGTTAGTATAACGTAGGACGCCTTAAAACTCCAAACAACACCTTACAACACCGTACGAAACCTTAAAACTCCATAATAAAGCTAATGAATTCGTACGAGTCCTTTGAACATCGTACTGCAAGTTAGGACATCTTACGACTCTTTATGAAATTTTAGCACCTTGAAAAACACGTTAGTATAACGTAGGACGCCTTAAAACTCTAAACAACACCTTACAACACCGTACGAAACATTAATACTCCATAATAAAGCTAATGAATTCGTACGACTCCTTTGAACATCGTACTGCAAGTTAGGAAATCTTACGACTCTTTATGACATTTTAGCACCTTGAAAAACACGTTAGTATAACGTAGGACGCCTTAAAACTCCAAACAACACCTTACAACACCGTACGAAACCTTAAAACACCATAATAAAGCTAATGAATTCGTACGAGTCCTTTGAACATCGTACTGCAAGTTAGGACATCTTACGACTCTTTATGACATTTTAGCACCTTGAAAACACGTTAGTATAACGTAGGACGCCTTAAAACTCCAAACAACACCTTACAACACCGTACGAAACCTTAAAACTCCATAATAAAGCTAATGAATTCGTACGAGTCCCTTGAACATCGTACTGCAAGTTAGGACATCTTACGACTCTTTATGACATTTTAGCACCTTGAAAAACACGTTAGTATAACGTAGGACGCCTTAAAACTCCAAACAACACCTTACAACACCGTACGAAACCTTAAAACTCCATAATAAAGCTAATGAATTCGTACGAGTCCTTTGAACATCGTACTGCAAGTTAGGACATCTTACGACTCTTTATGACATTTTAGCACCTTGAAAAACACGTTAGTATAACGTAGGACGCCTTAAAACTCCAAACAACACCTTACAACACCGTACGAAACCTTAAAACTGTATAATAAAGCTAATGAATTCGTACGAGTCCTTTGAACATCGTACTGCAAGTTAGGACATCTTACGACTTTTTATGGCATTTTAGCACCTTGAAAAACACGTTAGTATAACGTAGGACGCCTTAAAACTCCAAACAACACCTTACAACACCGTACGAAACCTTAAAACTCCATAATAAAGCTAATGAATTCGTACGAGTCCTTTGAACATCGTACTGCAAGTTAGGACATCTTACGACTCTTTATAATATTTTAGCACCTTGAAAAACACGTTAGTATAACGTAGGACGCCTTAAAACTCTAAACAACACCTTACAACACCGTACGAAACATTAATACTCCATAATAAAGCTAATGAATTCGTACGACTCCTTTGAACATCGTACTGCAAGTTAGGAAATCTTACGAATCTTTATGACATTTTAGCACCTTGAAAAACACGTTAGTATAACGTAGGACGCCTTAAAACTCCAAACAACACCTTACAACACCGTACGAAACCTTAAAACACCATAATAAAGCTAATGAATTCGTACGAGTCCTTTGAACATCATACTGCAAGTTAGGACATCTTACGACTCTTTATGACATTTTAGCACCTTGAAAACACGTTAGTATAACGTAGGACGCCTTAAAACTCCAAACAACACCTTACAACACCGTACGAAACCTTAAAACTCCATAATAAAGCTAATGAATTCGTACGAGTCCCTTGAACATCGTACTGCAAGTTAGGACATCTTACGACTCTTTATGACATTTTAGCACCTTGAAAAACACGTTAGTATAACGTAGGACGCCTTAAAACTCCAAACAACACCTTACAACACCGTACGAAACCTTAAAACTCCATAATAAAGCTAATGAATTCGTACGAGTCCTTTGAACATCGTACTGCAAGTTAGGACATCTTACGACTCTTTATGACATTTTAGCACCTTGAAAAACACGTTAGTATAACGTAGGACGCCTTAAAACTCCAAACAACACCTTACAACACCGTACGAAACCTTAAAACTGTATAATAAAGCTAATGAATTCGTACGAGTCCTTTGAACATCGTACTGCAAGTTAGGACATCTTACGACTTTTTATGGCATTTTAGCACCTTGAAAAACACGTTAGTATAACGTAGGACGCCTTAAAACTCCAAACAACACCTTACAACACCGTACGAAACCTTAAAACTCCATAATAAAGCTAATGAATTCGTACGAGTCCTTTGAACATCGTACTGCAAGTTAGGACATCTTACGACTCTTTATAATATTTTAGCACCTTGAAAAACACGTTAGTATAACGTAGGACGCCTTAAAACTCTAAACAACACCTTACAACACCGTACGAAACATTAATACTCCATAATAAAGCTAATGAATTCGTACGACTCCTTTGAACATCGTACTGCAAGTTAGGAAATCTTACGACTCTTTATGACATTTTAGCACCTTGAAAAACACGTTAGTATAACGTAGGACGCCTTAAAACTCCAAACAACACCTTACAACACCGTACGAAACCTTAAAACACCATAATAAAGCTAATGAATTCGTACGAGTCCTTTGAACATCGTAATGCAAGTTAGGACATCTTACGACTCTTTATGACATTTTAGCACCTTGAAAAACACGTTAGTATAACGTAGGACGCCTTAAAACTCCAAACAACACCTTACAACACCGTACGAAACCTTAAAACTCCATAATAAAGCTAATGAATTCGTACGAGTCCTTTGAACATCGTACTGCAAGTTAGGACATCTTACGACTCTTTATGACATTTTAGCACCTTGAAAAACACGTTAGTATAACGTAGGACGCCTTAAAACTCCAAACAACACCTTACAACACCGTACGAAACCTTAAAACACCATAATAAAGCTAATGAATTCGTACGAGTCCTTTGAACATCGTACTGCAAGTTAGGACATCTTACGACTCTTTATGGCATTTTAGCACCTTGAAAACACGTTAGTATAACGTAGGACGCCTTAAAACTCCAAACAACACCTTACAACACCTTACAACACCGTACGAAACCTTAAAACTCCATAATAAAGCTAATGAATTCGTACGAGTCCTTTGAACATCGTACTGCAAGTTAGGACATCTTACGACTCTTTATAATATTTTAGCACCTTGAAAAACACGTTAGTATAACGTAGGACGCCTTAAAACTCTAAACAACACCTTACAACACCGTACGAAACATTAATACTCCATAATAAAGCTAATGAATTCGTACGACTCCTTTGAACATCGTACTGCAAGTTAGGAAATCTTACGACTCTTTATGACATTTTAGCACCTTGAAAAACACGTTAGTATAACGTAGGACGCCTTAAAACTCCAAACAACACCTTACAACACCGTACGAAACCTTAAAACCCCATAATAAAGCTAATGAATTCGTACGAGTCCTTTGAACATCGTACTTCAAGTTAGGACATCTTACGACTCTTTATGACATTTTAGCACCTTGAAAAACACGTTAGTATAACGTAGGACGCCTTAAAACTCCAAACAACACCTTACAACACCGTACGAAACCTTAAAACTGTATAATAAAGCTAATGAATTCGTACGAGTCCTTTGAACATCGTACTGCAAGTTAGGACATCTTACGACTCTTTATGACATTTTAGCACCTTGAAAACACGTTAGTATAACGTAGGACGCCTTAAAACTCCAAACAACACCTTACAACACCGTACGAAACCTTAAAACACCATAATAAAGCTAATGAATTCGTACGAGTCCTTTGAACATCGTACTGCAAGTTAGGACATCTTACGACTCTTTATAATATTTTAGCACCTTGAAAAACACGTTAGTATAACGTAGGACGCCTTAAAACTCTAAACAACACCTTACAACACCGTACGAAACATTAATACTCCATAATAAAGCTAATGAATTCGTACGACTCCTTTGAACATCGTACTGCAAGTTAGGAAATCTTACGACTCTTTATGACATTTTAGCACCTTGAAAAACACGTTAGTATAACGTAGGACGCCTTAAAACTCCAAACAACACCTTACAACACCGTACGAAACCTTAAAACCCCATAATAAAGCTAATGAATTCGTACGAGTCCTTTGAACATCGTACTTCAAGTTAGGACATCTTACGACTCTTTATGACATTTTAGCACCTTGAAAAACACGTTAGTATAACGTAGGACGCCTTAAAACTCCAAACAACACCTTACAACACCGTACGAAACCTTAAAACTGTATAATAAAGCTAATGAATTCGTACGAGTCCTTTGAACATCGTACTGCAAGTTAGGACATCTTACGACTCTTTATGACATTTTAGCACCTTGAAAACACGTTAGTATAACGTAGGACGCCTTAAAACTCCAAACAACACCTTACAACACCGTACGAAAACTTAAAACACCATAATAAAGCTAATGAATTCGTACGAGTCCTTTGAACATCGTACTGCAAGTTAGGACATCTTACGACTCTTTATAATATTTTAGCACCTTGAAAAACACGTTAGTATAACGTAGGACGCCTTAAAACTCTAAACAACACCTTACAACACCGTACGAAACATTAATACTCCATAATAAAGCTAATGAATTCGTACGACTCCTTTGAACATCGTACTGCAAGTTAGGAAATCTTACGACTCTTTATGACATTTTAGCACCTTGAAAAACACGTTAGTATAACGTAGGACGCCTTAAAACTCCAAACAACACCTTACAACACCGTACGAAACCTTAAAACACCATAATAAAGCTAATGAATTCGTACGAGTCCTTTGAACATCGTACTGCAAGTTAGGACATCTTACGACTCTTTATGGCATTTTAGCACCTTGAAAACAAGTTAGTATAACGTAGGACGCCTTAAAACTCCAAACAACACCTTACAACACCGTACGAAACCTTAAAACTCCATAATAAAGCTAATGAATTCGTACGAGTCCTTTGAACATCGTACTGCAAGTTAGGACATCTTACGACTCTTTATGACATTTTAGCACCTTGAAAAACACGTTAGTATAACGTAGGACGCCTTAAAACTCCAAACAACACCTTACAACACCGTACGAAACCTTAAAACTCCATAATAAAGCTAAATAATTCGTACGAGTCCTTTGAACATCGTACTTCAAGTTAGGACATCTTACGACTCTTTATGACATTTTAGCACCTTGAAAAACACGTTAGTATAACGTAGGATGCCTTAAAACTCCAAACAACACCTTACAACACCGTACGAAACCTTAAAACTGTATAATAAAGCTAATGAATTCGTACGAGTCCTTTGAACATCGTACTGCAAGTTAGGACATCTTACGACTCTTTATGACATTTTAGCACCTTGAAAACACGTTAGTATAACGTAGGACGCCTTAAAACTCCAAACAACACCTTACAACACCGTACGAAACCTTAAAACACCATAATAAAGCTAATGAATTCGTACGAGTCCTTTGAACATCGTACTGCAAGTTAGGACATCTTACGACTCTTTATAAAATTTTAGCACCTTGAAAAACACGTTAGTATAACGTAGGACGCCTTAAAACTCTAAACAACACCTTACAACACCGTACGAAACATTAATACTCCATAATAAAGCTAATGAATTCGTACGACTCCTTTGTACATCGTACTGCAAGTTAGGAAATCTTACGACTCTTTATGACATTTTAGCACCTTGAAAAACACGTTAGTATAACGTAGGACGCCTTAAAACTCCAAACAACACCTTACAACACCGTACGAAACCTTAAAACACCATAATAAAGCTAATGAATTCGTACGAGTCCTTTGAACATCGTACTGCAAGTTAGGACATCTTACGACTCTTTATGGCATTTTAGCACCTTGAAAACAAGTTAGTATAACGTAGGACGCCTTAAAACTCCAAACAACACCTTACAACACCGTACGAAACCTTAAAACTCCATAATAAAGCTAATGAATTCGTACGAGTCCTTTGAACATCGTACTGCAAGTTAGGAAATCTTACGACTCTTTATGACATTTTAGCACCTTGAAAAACACGTTAGTATAACGTAGGACGCCTTAAAACTCCAAACAACACCTTACAACACCGTACGAAACCTTAAAACACCATAATAAAGCTAATGAATTCGTACGAGTCCTTTGAACATCGTACTGCAAGTTAGGACATCTTACGACTCTTTATGGCATTTTAGCACCTTGAAAACAAGTTAGTATAACGTAGGACGCCTTAAAACTCCAAACAACACCTTACAACACCGTACGAAACCTTAAAACACCATAATAAAGCTAATGAATTCGTACGAGTCCTTTGAACATCGTACTGCAAGTTAGGACATCTTACGACTCTTTATAATATTTTAGCACCTTGAAAAACACGTTAGTATAACGTAGGACGCCTTAAAACTCCAAACAACACCTTACAACACCGTACGAAACCTTAAAACTCCATAATAAAGCTAATGAATTCGTACGAGTCCTTTGAACATCGTACTGCAAGTTAGGACATCTTACGACTCTTTATGAAATTTTAGCACCTTGAAAAACACGTTAGTATAACGTAGGACGCCTTAAAACTCTAAACAACACCTTACAACACCGTACGAAACATTAATACTCCATAATAAAGCTAATGAATTCGTACGACTCCTTTGAACATCGTACTGCAAGTTAGGAAATCTTACGACTCTTTATGACATTTTAGCACCTTGAAAAACACGTTAGTAAAAGGAAACATGTTCTCTCTGGGCGATATTGGCGAATTAGGGTTTGCATGATCTGCATGATCTGATTACGTTTGCTTTTGATTGTTTGTTTGATCCTGATCGTCTAGTTATCTATTCTTGTGTAACATCCCTGATATACGGTGGTGTTAACCATCTTATTCGAGCGGTGTTAGCGAGGGTTAGATCTGGTCGATTAGGGTTTTCTGTTTTGTTGGTCTGGATCGAAACAAACCTAAATCTGATTGCTTAGTAGGTCTGTGATTAAGAGCGGCTATTGAATATAGTTTAGCATCTTGATACGAATCCTATTAACCTTTTAAGAGGAAGGCAAGTTTTGATTTGGAGTGTGTGCTGTCTGTCGTGTTTGTTTTTTCAAGTTATTATGATGAACAAGAACTCGCTTGCTGCAAAAGTTACCAATATTGATGGTCTGCCACGTAAAGGTCTCTTGCGAAAAGCTAAGGTGGGTAATGTTATACCAGGAAAACCTAACTGTGCGATGCCAAGTGCAACGGCTGAAGTTGCGGCTGAAGTTGGAGCCATACCTAGCATGGGAGAGGAACGTTTGGTTGCAACGGCTGATCAAGGTAGTATGAAGATTCAGAATAGCAAAATAGGTGATCAGATATCATATGCTGATCATCTAAAACAGACGAATAACAACCCGACGAGTAAAGCTGTAAATTTCAGATTTTTGGTGAATGAGGAAACTAGAGATGGATGTGATATTGTGTTACCAAAAGCTGCGGTCAGTAAGGTGTGTGAAAAGCTAGAATTTATGCTTTACGGGTATTTTCTGGGTGACAGAGAAGCATTTCCAGTAGTGGACTATTTCACAAAGTCAAATTGGAAGAAATATGGTTTACAAAAGTCTATGATGAACTCGAATGGTTTCTTCTTCTTTAAATTCAATGATGAAAAAGGGATGATGGATGTGTTAGAGAATGGCCCATGGCTAGTTCGTAGGAAGCCGATGATTCTGAATATTTGGACACCTACGTCAAATCTAAAGAAGGAAGACATTAAAAATGTTGCTGTATGGGTTAAAATGCATAATGTTCCACTGGTAGCGTACTCTGATGAAGGGTTAAGTTTACTTGCTTCTAAAGTGGGAAAACCTAAGATGCTAGATTCATATTCTATCGATATGTGTAAGGAGGTGTGGGGTAGAAGTAGTTATGCTCGTGCTTTAATTGAGGTTTCGGCTGAAAAAGAGTTGACAGAACAAGTGACTATTGCGGTTCCTGAATTGCATGGAGATGATTATGCCAAAGAAACGGTGAGCATAGAGTATGAATGGAGTCCACCAAGATGTTCAAGTTGCTGTGTGTTTGGTCACGATACTCAAGCTTGTCCTCTCATGATCTTAGAGGAGGGTAAGGAAAGACATAAAACCGATGAGGATGGGTTCATAGAAGTAGCACCAAAGAAAGGAGTAAAGAAAGGTGGTATGGTCCTAAAACAGCAGAAAACGAAATTTGAGTATAGACCGGTGATTAAATCAAAAGGAAAGGAGGTGAATAATGGGGTGGGGGAATCGTCTATGACCACAGGTAATCCTTTTGATGTTTTAAAGGATGATATTGGGGAAACTAGTGTTAGTGGTAATAAAGACCAAGATGATCAGAATGAGGATGATGTGGAGATGGTTTATGATGAAACTATGGAGTTTGTGGAATCGGGATCCAAATCTGAAAATAAAGGAGCAAGCACTCCTTCTTGTGAGGTTTCCAATGTTTAGTTTAGCTTCTTGGAATATACGGGGTTTGAACCGACCCGTGAAGCAAAAGGAGGTTCGTCAAGTAGTAAAAGAGAATCAGTTGAGTTTATGTGCTGTTCTGGAGTCCCATGTGAATGTAACAGGGCTGGTTGATGTGTGCAAGAACGTGTTTAGGTCGTGGAATTGGACATCAAATGGGAGTATATGTAATAAGGGTACACGGATTATTCTTGGATGGGATGCGGCTGTTTTTGATGTTATGGTGCTGCATCAGACGACTCAGGTAATGCATATTCAGGTGAAGTGTAAAAGTGATCGTAAAATATTCTTCATTTCTATTGTATATGCGGATAATTACTATGTTAATAGGAGGGTTTTGTGGAATGATCTGAATTGTCACAAACAATTTATTAATAGGAGGCCATGGGTAATTATGGGGGATTTCAATTGTGCTTTAAACTTGGAAGATAAGTTGTTGGGAGCCTCTAATATCGATATTGCTATGCGGGATTTCAAAGACTGTGTTGAGAACATTGAGATGATAGATATAAATAGTGTTGGGTTACACTATACGTGGAACCAGAAGCCAAGTAAAGGTAGGGGTATTCGTAATAAAATTGATCGAATTATGGGAAATATGGAATTTATGAGCATGTTTACATCTGCTACTGCTGTTTTTCAGCCTTACAGATTATCAGATCATACTCCATGTGTGCTAAAAATTCCTGGTGGTAAGCGAAGAACTACTCCTCCTTTTAAACTATCAAATTTTCTGCTATACAAACCGGGGTTTTGTGATATGGTTAAATCGTTTTGGAGTACTCATGTGGATGGAGTTCATCAGTTCAGGTTAGTAAAGAAACTGAGGATGCTTAAGTCGTCAATCAGAGTGTTCTCTTATGACCAAGGTAATCTGCATAGTAAGGTAAATGAGTTAAGGAAGAGGCTTGATGAGATCCAACGTGCTATGGATATTGATCCGTTGAATTGTCAATTGGGTGAGGAGGAAAAAACCTGCTTAAATCAGTATAATGAGGCATGCTTGGATGAGGAAAGGTTCTTAAAACAAAAGGCGAAGATTCATTGGTTAGCAGTGGGGGATGCAAATAACTCCTTTTTTCATAATTCTTTAAAGTGTAAACATCATGGCAATCGTATTGAGGTGATTAAAGATGTGAATGGCGAGCTCCATGAAGGAGAGAATGTTCCTACTGCTTTTGTTTCGCATTTTCAGCAATTTTTGGGGTGTGATGAGACATTGACTATGGCTCCTTCACCGGAATTGTTTGAACATCGGCTGGAAATTAATGTGGCAGAGAATATGATTCGATCGGTGTCGGAGGAGGAGATAAAGAGAGCCTTGTTCTCTATAGGTGATGATAAGGCTCCGGGTCCGGATGGTTACACTTCAGCTTTCTTTAAGAAAATGTGGCCGTGTGTGGGGAGGGATATTGTGCTTGCAGTTCAAGATTTCTTTAACAAGGAGAAGCTTCTCAAGGAATTGAATCACACGATTATTGCGCTGATCCCAAAGGTTACTACTGCTTACTATGTTTCTGATTTCAGGCCCATTTCGTGCTGTAATGTGCTTTATAAGTGTATTAGTAAGATTATTGCGGATAGAATAAAAGAGAGCTTGTGTGGGCTTGTTAGTATAAACCAATCGGCCTTTATTCCGGGCAGGAAGATTTCAGACAATATACTCTTGACCCAAGAGTTAATGCATAATTATCACAGGAATAAGGGTCCCCCGAGGTGTGCCTTTAAAATTGATATTCAAAAGGCGTATGATACGGTTAATTGGGAGTTCCTAAAGCAAGTGCTATTGGGCTTTGGTTTTCATTCCAAGATGGTTAACTGGATATGGCTGTGTGTCTCCACAGTGTCGTTTTCAATCACGGTGAATGGTAATGTACATGGGTATTTTAAAGGCAAACGTGGGCTTAGACAGGGTGATCCTATATCTCCTTACTTGTTTACTCTAGTTATGGAGATGTTAACTCGTATTTTGCATCAGATTACCCGGATTGATACCACGTTCAGATTTCATAACAAATGTGAAAAACTGAACATAATTAACGTATGTTTTGCTGATGATCTCTTTATCTTTTTACGTGGTGATACGAACTCGGCAAAGTGCATTTTGGAGTCCCTCAACTTATTTACATCCATGTCGGGCCTTGTTCCAAGTAATCAGAAGAGTACGGTTTTTTTCTGTAATGTTCCGGAATGTGTGAAGAATGCTATCTTGAACTTGTTTCCTTTTGTAGAGGGAGAGTTACCTGTGCGTTACTTAGGTGTTCCGCTTATATCATCCAGATTACGATATCGGGATTGTAGGGTTCTTGTGGAACGGATGGAAAGTAGGATATCTAATTGGATGAATAAGTTTCTGTCTTTTGCAGGGAGAGTTCAGTTGATCATATCGGTTCTGTCAGCACTACATGTTTATTGGGCCTCAGTTTTCATCATTCCTGCTCGAATTATTTCTGATTTGGAGTCCAAAATGAGGGGTTTTCTGTGGTGCCAAGGTCCGATGAAGAGAGGAAAAGCGAAGGTTTCTTGGAAATCGGTGTGTGTTCCAAAAGATGAAGGGGGACTAGGGATAAGGAGAATCAAGGACCTGAACAAAGCTTTGATGATTAACCATATATGGAGTGTCATCAATGAACGTGAATCCCTTTGGGTTAAATGGATTCGGGTGTATAGATTACAAAACCAAAGTTTTTGGGCTGTGAAGATTCCGGGAAATTGCTGTTGGAGTTGGAGGAAAATTCTACAATTACGTATGGAGATTAGGAAATATTTCTGGTCAGAAGTGGGTAATGGTAGTAATACGTTTGCATGGTATGATAACTGGTGCTCTCTTGGTGCCCTGAGTGATATAATTACCCCAAGGATGATAGCGAGTGAAAGGTTCTCACTTACAGCAAAGGTAAAGGATATCTGTGTTAATAATCATGTTGTATGGCCAGCTGCATGGGTAACTTCATATCCGTTTATCCATAATATTAGTTTATCTATTAATGCTAATGTTATTGATAAGATGTGTTGGAGAGTGGGGAATGAAAACCTTGAATTTTCTGCAACGAACGTGTGGCAGGTTATTCGTTCTCGTGATAGGAAGGTGGAATGGGGTAAGCTGATTTGGTCGGCTTATAGTATACCTAGACACATGTTTCTTATGTGGTTAGTTATACGTGGTAAGCTGGTTACTCAAGATAAAATTTTGGGATGGGAGGGGTCGAGAAGGAAGTCTATGAATATGATGTGTTGTCTGCTCTGTTATGCAAATATCGATTCACACACTCACCTGTTTTTTGAATGTAATTATGCCTCTCGTGTGTGGTTAATGTTGAAGAAACGGACATCTATGGGTAATATGGCTCCGGTTTGGTCTGAAATTCTATCTTGGCTGATTGATCATTATAAGGCAAATTCGATCTATAGTATTGTGGATAGGATGGTAGTAGCTGCTGCGGCTTACTATATATGGCAAGAGAGAAACAACAGAATATTTCAGAATCATGCTAGACCGCCTGAAGTTCTTGCAGACATTATTGTTTCATCGGTTAGGTACAAGATAATGACTCTTAAATTGAAGAGGACAGGACCAGTTCAGCATATCCGAAAGGAATGGAGGATCTATGGAGAAGATATCTATGATGATCGTGGATAGGGTGTTATGTGTTGATGGAGTCAATAACTAGTTAGAGGCTAGTAGTTATTTTTGATGAATTGTTAAGTTTGTCATTGGCTAGTTTTGTTTACATATTCAGGGCATGTCCTGAATATGATTTAGTGTGGAACTCTTCCTCACTACATGTTTTTATGTGGATGTGAATATATAAATCGCCGGGGTAACCCTTTACCCAAAAAAAACACGTTAGTATAACGTAGGACGCCTTAAAACTCCAAACAACACCTTACAACACCGTACGAAACCTTAAAACACCATAATAAAGCTAATGAATTCGTACGAGTCCTTTGAACATCGTACTGCAAGTTAGGACATCTTACGACTCTTTATGACATTTTAGCACCTTGAAAACACGTTAGTATAACGTAGGACGCCTTAAAACTCCAAACAACACCTTACAACACCGTACGAAACCTTAAAACACCATAATAAAGCTAATGAATTCGTACGAGTCCTTTGAACATCGTACTGCAAGTTAGGACATCTTACGACTCTTTATAATATTTTAGCACCTTGAAAAACACGTTAGTATAACGTAGGACGCCTTAAAACTCTAAACAACACCTTACAACACCGTACGAAACATTAATACTCCATAATAAAGCTAATGAATTCGTACGACTCCTTTGAACATCGTACTGCAAGTTAGGAAATCTTACGACTCTTTATGACATTTTAGCACCTTGAAAAACACGTTAGTATAACGTAGGACGCCTTAAAACTCCAAACAACACCTTACAACACCGTACGAAACCTTAAAACTGTATAATAAAGCTAATGAATTCGTACGAGTCCTTTGAACATCGTACTGCAAGTTAGGACATCTTACGACTCTTTATGACATTTTAGCACCTTGAAAACACGTTAGTATAACGTAGGACGCCTTAAAACTCCAAACAACACCTTACAACACCGTACGAAACCTTAAAACACCATAATAAAGCTAATGAATTCGTACGAGTCCTTTGAACATCGTACTGCAAGTTAGGACATCTTACGACTCTTTATAATATTTTAGCACCTTGAAAAACACGTTAGTATAACGTAGGACGCCTTAAAACTCTAAACAACACCTTACAACACCGTACGAAACATTAATACTCCATAATAAAGCTAATGAATTCGTACGACTCCTTTGAACATCGTACTGCAAGTTAGGAAATCTTACGACTCTTTATGACATTTTAGCACCTTGAAAAACACGTTAGTATAACGTAGGACGCCTTAAAACTCCAAACAACACCTTACAACACCGTACGAAACCTTAAAACACCATAATAAAGCTAATGAATTCGTACGAGTCCTTTGAACATCGTACTGCAAGTTAGGACATCTTACGACTCTTTATGGCATTTTAGCACCTTGAAAACAAGTTAGTATAACGTAGGACGCCTTAAAACTCCAAACAACACCTTACAACACCGTACGAAACCTTAAAACTCCATAATAAAGCTAATGAATTCGTACGAGTCCTTTGAACATCGTACTGCAAGTTAGGACATCTTACGACTCTTTATGACATTTTAGCACCTTGAAAAACACGTTAGTATAACGTAGGACGCCTTAAAACTCCAAACAACACCTTACAACACCGTACGAAACCTTAAAACTCCATAATAAAGCTAAATAATTCGTACGAGTCCTTTGAACATCGTACTTCAAGTTAGGACATCTTACGACTCTTTATGACATTTTAGCACCTTGAAAAACACGTTAGTATAACGTAGGATGCCTTAAAACTCCAAACAACACCTTACAACACCGTACGAAACCTTAAAACTGTATAATAAAGCTAATGAATTCGTACGAGTCCTTTGAACATCGTACTGCAAGTTAGGACATCTTACGACTCTTTATGACATTTTAGCACCTTGAAAACACGTTAGTATAACGTAGGACGCCTTAAAACTCCAAACAACACCTTACAACACCGTACGAAACCTTAAAACACCATAATAAAGCTAATGAATTCGTACGAGTCCTTTGAACATCGTACTGCAAGTTAGGACATCTTACGACTCTTTATAAAATTTTAGCACCTTGAAAAACACGTTAGTATAACGTAGGACGCCTTAAAACTCTAAACAACACCTTACAACACCGTACGAAACATTAATACTCCATAATAAAGCTAATGAATTCGTACGACTCCTTTGTACATCGTACTGCAAGTTAGGAAATCTTACGACTCTTTATGACATTTTAGCACCTTGAAAAACACGTTAGTATAACGTAGGACGCCTTAAAACTCCAAACAACACCTTACAACACCGTACGAAACCTTAAAACACCATAATAAAGCTAATGAATTCGTACGAGTCCTTTGAACATCGTACTGCAAGTTAGGACATCTTACGACTCTTTATGGCATTTTAGCACCTTGAAAACAAGTTAGTATAACGTAGGACGCCTTAAAACTCCAAACAACACCTTACAACACCGTACGAAACCTTAAAACTCCATAATAAAGCTAATGAATTCGTACGAGTCCTTTGAACATCGTACTGCAAGTTAGGAAATCTTACGACTCTTTATGACATTTTAGCACCTTGAAAAACACGTTAGTATAACGTAGGACGCCTTAAAACTCCAAACAACACCTTACAACACCGTACGAAACCTTAAAACACCATAATAAAGCTAATGAATTCGTACGAGTCCTTTGAACATCGTACTGCAAGTTAGGACATCTTACGACTCTTTATGGCATTTTAGCACCTTGAAAACAAGTTAGTATAACGTAGGACGCCTTAAAACTCCAAACAACACCTTACAACACCGTACGAAACCTTAAAACACCATAATAAAGCTAATGAATTCGTACGAGTCCTTTGAACATCGTACTGCAAGTTAGGACATCTTACGACTCTTTATAATATTTTAGCACCTTGAAAAACACGTTAGTATAACGTAGGACGCCTTAAAACTCCAAACAACACCTTACAACACCGTACGAAACCTTAAAACTCCATAATAAAGCTAATGAATTCGTACGAGTCCTTTGAACATCGTACTGCAAGTTAGGACATCTTACGACTCTTTATGAAATTTTAGCACCTTGAAAAACACGTTAGTATAACGTAGGACGCCTTAAAACTCTAAACAACACCTTACAACACCGTACGAAACATTAATACTCCATAATAAAGCTAATGAATTCGTACGACTCCTTTGAACATCGTACTGCAAGTTAGGAAATCTTACGACTCTTTATGACATTTTAGCACCTTGAAAAACACGTTAGTATAACGTAGGACGCCTTAAAACTCCAAACAACACCTTACAACACCGTACGAAACCTTAAAACACCATAATAAAGCTAATGAATTCGTACGAGTCCTTTGAACATCGTACTGCAAGTTAGGACATCTTACGACTCTTTATGACATTTTAGCACCTTGAAAACACGTTAGTATAACGTAGGACGCCTTAAAACTCCAAACAACACCTTACAACACCGTACGAAACCTTAAAACACCATAATAAAGCTAATGAATTCGTACGAGTCCTTTGAACATCGTACTGCAAGTTAGGACATCTTACGACTCTTTATAATATTTTAGCACCTTGAAAAACACGTTAGTATAACGTAGGACGCCTTAAAACTCTAAACAACACCTTACAACACCGTACGAAACATTAATACTCCATAATAAAGCTAATGAATTCGTACGACTCCTTTGAACATCGTACTGCAAGTTAGGAAATCTTACGACTCTTTATGACATTTTAGCACCTTGAAAAACACGTTAGTATAACGTAGGACGCCTTAAAACTCCAAACAACACCTTACAACACCGTACGAAACCTTAAAACACCATAATAAAGCTAATGAATTCGTACGAGTCCTTTGAACATCGTACTGCAAGTTAGGACATCTTACGACTCTTTATGGCATTTTAGCACCTTGAAAACAAGTTAGTATAACGTAGGACGCCTTAAAACTCCAAACAACACCTTACAACACCGTACGAAACCTTAAAACTCCATAATAAAGCTAATGAATTCGTACGAGTCCTTTGAACATCGTACTGCAAGTTAGGACATCTTACGACTCTTTATGACATTTTAGCACCTTGAAAAACACGTTAGTATAACGTAGGACGCCTTAAAACTCCAAACAACACCTTACAACACCGTACGAAACCTTAAAACTCCATAATAAAGCTAAATAATTCGTACGAGTCCTTTGAACATCGTACTGCAAGTTAGGACATCTTACGACTCTTTATGACATTTTAGCACCTTGAAAACACGTTAGTATAACGTAGGACGCCTTAAAACTCCAAACAACACCTTACAACACCGTACGAAACCTTAAAACTCCATAATAAAGCTAATGAATTCGTACGAGTCCTTTGAACATCGTACTGCAAGTTAGGACATCTTACGACTCTTTATGACATTTTAGCACCTTGAAAAACACGTTAGTATAACGTAGGACGCCTTAAAACTCCAAACAACACCTTACAACACCGTACGAAACATTAATACTCCATAATAAAGCTAATGAATTCGTACGACTCCTTTGTACATCGTACTGCAAGTTAGGAAATCTTACGACTCTTTATGACATTTTAGCACCTTGAAAAACACGTTAGTATAACGTAGGACGCCTTAAAACTCCAAACAACACCTTACAACACCGTACGAAACCTTAAAACACCATAATAAAGCTAATGAATTCGTACGAGTCCTTTGAACATCGTACTGCAAGTTAGGACATCTTACGACTCTTTATGGCATTTTAGCACCTTGAAAACAAGTTAGTATAACGTAGGACGCCTTAAAACTCCAAACAACACCTTACAACACCGTACGAAACCTTAAAACTCCATAATAAAGCTAATGAATTCGTACGAGTCCTTTGAACATCGTACTGCAAGTTAGGAAATCTTACGACTCTTTATGACATTTTAGCACCTTGAAAAACACGTTAGTATAACGTAGGACGCCTTAAAACTCCAAACAACACCTTACAACACCGTACGAAACCTTAAAACACCATAATAAAGCTAATGAATTCGTACGAGTCCTTTGAACATCGTACTGCAAGTTAGGACATCTTACGACTCTTTATGGCATTTTAGCACCTTGAAAACAAGTTAGTATAACGTAGGACGCCTTAAAACTCCAAACAACACCTTACAACACCGTACGAAACCTTAAAACACCATAATAAAGCTAATGAATTCGTACGAGTCCTTTGAACATCGTACTGCAAGTTAGGACATCTTACGACTCTTTATAATATTTTAGCACCTTGAAAAACACGTTAGTATAACGTAGGACGCCTTAAAACTCTAAACAACACCTTACAACACCGTACGAAACCTTAAAACACCATAATAAAGCTAATGAATTCGTACGAGTCCTTTGAACATCGTACTGCAAGTTAGGACATCTTACGACTCTTTATGACATTTTAGCACCTTGAAAACACGTTAGTATAACGTAGGACGCCTTAAAACTCCAAACAACACCTTACAACACCGTACGAAACCTTAAAACTCCATAATAAAGCTAATGAATTCGTACGAGTCCTTTGAACATCGTACTGCAAGTTAGGACATCTTACGACTCTTTATGAAATTTTAGCACCTTGAAAAACACGTTAGTATAACGTAGGACGCCTTAAAACTCTAAACAACACCTTACAACACCGTACGAAACATTAATACTCCATAATAAAGCTAATGAATTCGTACGACTCCTTTGAACATCGTACTGCAAGTTAGGAAATCTTACGACTCTTTATGACATTTTAGCACCTTGAAAAACACGTTAGTATAACGTAGGACGCCTTAAAACTCCAAACAACACCTTACAACACCGTACGAAACCTTAAAACACCATAATAAAGCTAATGAATTCGTACGAGTCCTTTGAACATCGTACTGCAAGTTAGGACATCTTACGACTCTTTATGGCATTTTAGCACCTTGAAAACAAGTTAGTATAACGTAGGACGCCTTAAAACTCCAAACAACACCTTACAACACCGTACGAAACCTTAAAACTCCATAATAAAGCTAATGAATTCGTACGAGTCCTTTGAACATCGTACTGCAAGTTAGGACATCTTACGACTCTTTATGACATTTTAGCACCTTGAAAAACACGTTAGTATAACGTAGGACGCCTTAAAACTCCAAACAACACCTTACAACACCGTACGAAACCTTAAAACTCCATAATAAAGCTAAATAATTCGTACGAGTCCTTTGAACATCGTAATGCAAGTTAGGACATCTTACGACTCTTTATGACATTTTAGCACCTCGAAAACACGTTAGTATAACGTAGGACGCCTTAAAACTCCAAACAACACCTTACAACACCGTACGAAACCTTAAAACTCCATAATAAAGCTAATGAATTCGTACGAGTCCTTTGAACATCGTACTGCAAGTTAGGACATCTTACGACTCTTTATGAAATTTTAGCACCTTGAAAAACACGTTAGTATAACGTAGGACGCCTTAAAACTCTAAACAACACCTTACAACACCGTACGAAACATTAATACTCCATAATAAAGCTAATGAATTCGTACGACTCCTTTGAACATCGTACTGCAAGTTAGGAAATCTTACGACTCTTTATGACATTTTAGCACCTTGAAAAACACGTTAGTATAACGTAGGACGCCTTAAAACTCCAAACAACACCTTACAACACCGTACGAAACCTTAAAACACCATAATAAAGCTAATGAATTCGTACGAGTCCTTTGAACATCATACTGCAAGTTAGGACATCTTACGACTCTTTATGGCATTTTAGCACCTTGAAAACAAGTTAGTATAACGTAGGACGCCTTAAAACTCCAAACAACACCTTACAACACCGTACGAAACCTTAAAACTCCATAATAAAGCTAATGAATTCGTACGAGTCCTTTGAACATCGTACTGCAAGTTAGGACATCTTACGACTCTTTATGACATTTTAGCACCTTGAAAAACACGTTAGTATAACGTAGGACGCCTTAAAACTCCAAACAACACCTTACAACACCGTACGAAACCTTAAAACTCCATAATAAAGCTAAATAATTCGTACGAGTCCTTTGAACATCGTAATGCAAGTTAGGACATCTTACGACTCTTTATGACATTTTAGCACCTCGAAAACACGTTAGTATAACGTAGGACGCCTTAAAACTCCAAACAACACCTTACAACACCGTACGAAACCTTAAAACTCCATAATAAAGCTAATGAATTCGTACGAGTCCTTTGAACATCGTACTGCAAGTTAGGAAATCTTACGACTCTTTATGACATTTTAGCACCTTGAAAAACACGTTAGTATAACGTAGGACGCCTTAAAACTCCAAACAACACCTTACAACACCGTACGAAACCTTAAAACTTCATAATAAAGCTAATGAATTCGTACGAGTCCTTTGAACATCGTACTGCAAGTTAGGACATCTTACGACTCTTTATGACATTTTAGCACCTTGAAAAACACGTTAGTATAACGTAGGACGTCTTAAAACTCTAAACAACACCTTACAACACCGTACGAAACCTTAAAACACCATAATAAAGCTAATGAATTCGTACGAGTCCTTTGAACATCGTACTGCAAGTTAGGACATCTTACGACTCTTTATAATATTTTAGCACCTTGAAAAACACGTTAGTATAACGTAGGACGCCTTAAAACTTTAAACAACACCTTACAACACCGTACGAAACATTAATACTCCATAATAAAGCTAATGAATTCGTACGACTCCTTTGAACATCGTACTGCAAGTTAGGACATCTTACGACTCTTTATGGCATTTTAGCACCTTGAAAACACGTTAGTATAACGTAGGACGCCTTAAAACTCCATAATAAAGCTAATGAATTCGTACGAGTCCTTTGAACATCGTACTGCAAGTTAGGACATCTTACGACTCTTTATAATATTTTAGCACCTTGAAAAACACGTTAGTATAACGTAGGACGCCTTAAAACTCTAAACAACACCTTACAACACCGTACGAAACCTTAAAACTCCATAATAGAGCTAATGAATTCGTACGAGTCCTTTGAACATCGTACTGCAAGTTAGGACATCTTACGACTCTTTATGACATTTTAGCACCTTGAAAAACACGTTAGTATAACGTAGGACGCCTTAAAACTCCAAACAACACCTTACAACACCGTACGAAACCTTAAAACTCCATAATAAAGCTAATGAATTCGTACGAGTCCTTTGAACATCGTACTGCAAGTTAGGACATCTTACGACTCTTTATGACATTTTAGCACCTTGAAAACACGTTAGTATAACGTAGGACGCCTTAAAACTCCAAACAACACCTTACAACACCGTACGAAACCTTAAAACTCCATAATAAAGCTAATGAATTCGTACGAGTCCTTTGAACATCGTACTGCAAGTTAGGACATCTTACGACTCTTTATGACATTTTAGCACCTTGAAAAACACGTTAGTGTAACGTAGGACGCCTTAAAACTCTAAACAACACCTTACAACACCGTACGAAACATTAATACTCCATAATAAAGCTAATGAATTCGTACGACTCCTTTGAACATCGTACTGCAAGTTAGGAAATCTTACGACTCTTTATGACATTTTAGCACCTTGAAAAACACGTTAGTATAACGTAGGACGCCTTAAAACTCCAAACAACACCTTACAACACCGTACGAAACCTTAAAACACCATAATAAAGCTAATGAATTCGTACGAGTCCTTTGAACATCGTACTGCAAGTTAGGACATCTTACGACTCTTTATGGCATTTTAGCACCTTGAAAACACGTTAGTATAACGTAGGACGCCTTAAAACTCCAAACAACACCTTACAACACCGTACGAAACCTTAAAACTCCATAATAAAGCTAATGAATTCGTACGAGTCCTTTGAACATCGTACTGCAAGTTAGGACATCTTACGACTCTTTATAATATTTTAGCACCTTGAAAAACACGTTAGTATAACGTAGGACGCCTTAAAACTCTAAACAACACCTTACAACACCGTACGAAACATTAATACTCCATAATAAAGCTAATGAATTCGTACGACTCCTTTGAACATCGTACTGCAAGTTAGGAAATCTTACGACTATTTATGACATGTTAGCACCTTGAAAAACACGTTAGTATAACGTAGGACGCCTTAAAACTCCAAACAACACCTTACAACACCGTACGAAACCTTAAAACTCCATAATAAAGCTAATGAATTCGTACGAGTCCTTTGAACATCGTACTGCAAGTTAGGACATCTTACGACTCTTTATGACATTTTAGCACCTTGAAAAACACGTTAGTATAACGTAGGACGCCTTAAAACTCTAAACAACACCTTACAACACCGTACGAAACCTTAAAACACCATAATAAAGCTAATGAATTCGTACGAGTCCTTTGAACATCGTACTGCAAGTTAGGACATCTTACGACTCTTTATAATATTTTAGCACCTTGAAAAACACGTTAGTATAACGTAGGACGCCTTAAAACTTTAAACAACACCTTACAACACCGTACGAAACATTAATACTCCATAATAAAGCTAATGAATTCGTACGACTCCTTTGAACATCGTACTGCAAGTTAGGACATCTTACGACTCTTTATGGCATTTTAGCACCTTGAAAACACGTTAGTATAACGTAGGACGCCTTAAAACTCCATAAAAAAGCTAATGAATTCGTACGAGTCCTTTGAACATCGTACTGCAAGTTAGGACATCTTACGACTTTTTATGGCATTTTAGCACCTTGAAAAACACGTTAGTATAACGTAGGACGCCTTAAAACTCTAAACAACACCTTACAACACCGTACGAAACCTTAAAACTCCATAATAGAGCTAATGAATTCGTACGAGTCCTTTGAACATCGTAATGCAAGTTAGGACATCTTACGACTCTTTATGACATTTTAGCACCTTGAAAAACACGTTAGTATAACGTAGGACGCCTTAAAACTCCAAACAACACCTTACAACACCGTACGAAACCTTAAAACTCCATAATAAAGCTAATGAATTCGTACGAGTCCTTTGAACATCGTACTGCAAGTTAGGACATCTTACGACTCTTTATGACATTTTAGCACCTTGAAAAACACGTTAGTATAACGTAGGACGCCTTAAAACTCCAAACAACACCTTACAACACCGTACGAAACCTTAAAACTCCATAATAAAGCTAATGAATTCGTACGAGTCCTTTGAACATCGTACTGCAAGTTAGGACATCTTACGACTCTTTATGACATTTTAGCACCTTGAAAAACACGTTAGTATAACGTAGGACGCCTTAAAACTCCAAACAACACCTTACAACACCGTACGAAACCTTAAAACTCCATAATAAAGCTAATGAATTCGTACGAGTCCTTTGAACATCGTACTGCAAGTTAGGACATCTTACGACTCTTTATGACATTTTAGCACCTTGAAAAACACGTTAGTATAACGTAGGACGCCTTAAAACTCCAAACAACACCTTACAACACCGTACGAAACCTTAAAACTCTATAATAAAGCTAATGAATTCGTACGAGTCCTTTGAACATCGTACTGCAAGTTAGGACATCTTACGACTCTTTATGACATTTTAGCACCTTGAAAAACACGTTAGTATAACGTAGGACGCCTTAAAACTCCAAACAACACCTTACAACACCGTACGAAACCTTAAAACTCCATAATAAAGCTAATGAATTCGTACGAGTCCTTTGAACATCGTACTGCAAGTTAGGACATCTTACGACTCTTTATGACATTTTAGCACCTTGAAAAACATGTTAGTATAACGTAGGACGCCTTAAAACTCCAAACAACACCTAACAACACCGTACGAAACCTTAAAACTCCATAATAAAGCTAATGAATTCGTACGAGTCCTTTGAACATCGTACTGCAAGTTAGGACATCTTACGACTCTTTATGACATTTTAGCACCTTGAAAAACACGTTAGTATAACGTAGGACGCCTTAAAACTCCAAACAACACCTTACAACACCGTACGAAACCTTAAAACTCCATAATAAAGCTAATGAATTCGTACGAGTCCTTTGAACATCGTACTGCAAGTTAGGACATCTTACGACTCTTTATGACATTTTAGCACCTTGAAAAACACGTTAGTATAACGTAGGACGCCTTAAAACTCCAAACAACACCTTACAACACCGTACGAAACCTTAAAACTCTATAATAAAGCTAATGAATTCGTACGAGTCCTTTGAACATCGTACTGCAAGTTAGGACATCTTACGACTTTTTATGGCATTTTAGCACCTTGAAAAACACGTTAGTATAACGTAGGACGCCTTAAAACTCCAAACAACACCTTACAACACCGTACGAAACCTTAAAACTCCATAATAAAGCTAATGAATTCGTACGAGTCCTTTGAACATCGTACTGCAAGTTAGGACATCTTACGACTCTTTATGACATTTTAGCACCTTGAAAAACACGTTAGTATAACGTAGGACGCCTTAAAACTCCAAACAACACCTTACAACACCGTACGAAACCTTAAAACTCTATAATAAAGCTAATGAATTCGTACGAGTCCTTTGAACATCGTACTGCAAGTTAGGACATCTTACGACTTTTTATGGCATTTTAGCACCTTGAAAAACACGTTAGTATAACGTAGGACGCCTTAAAACTCCAAACAACACCTTACAACACCGTACGAAACCTTAAAACACCATAATAAAGCTAATGAATTCGTACGAGTCCTTTGAACATCGTACTGCAAGTTAGGACATCTTACGACTCTTTATGACATTTTAGCACCTTGAAAAACATGTTAGTATAACGTAGGACGCCTTAAAACTCCAAACAACACCTTACAACACCGTACGAAACCTTAAAACTCCATAATAAAGCTAATGAATTCGTACGAGTCCTTTGAACATCGTACTGCAAGTTAGGACATCTTACGACTTTTTATGGCATTTTAGCACCTTGAAAAACACGTTAGTATAACGTAGGACGCCTTAAAACTCCAAACAACACCTTACAACACCGTACGAAACCTTAAAACACCATAATAAAGCTAATGAATTCGTACGAGTCCTTTGAACATCGTAATGCAAGTTAGGACATCTTACGACTCTTTATGACATTTTAGCACCTTGAAAAACACGTTAGTATAACGTAGGACGCCTTAAAACTCCAAACAACACCTTACAACACCGTACGAAACCTTAAAACACCATAATAAAGCTAATGAATTCGTACGAGTCCTTTGAACATCGTACTGCAAGTTAGGACATCTTACGACTCTTTATGGCATTTTAGCACCTTGAAAACACGTTAGTATAACGTAGGACGCCTTAAAACTCCAAACAACACCTTACAACACCGTACGAAACCTTAAAACTCCATAATAAAGCTAATGAATTCGTACGAGTCCTTTGAACATCGTACTGCAAGTTAGGACATCTTACGACTCTTTATAATATTTTAGCACCTTGAAAAACACGTTAGTATAACGTAGGACGCCTTAAAACTCTAAACAACACCTTACAACACCGTACGAAACATTAATACTCCATAATAAAGCTAATGAATTCGTACGACTCCTTTGAACATCGTACTGCAAGTTAGGAAATCTTACGACTCTTTATGACATTTTAGCACCTTGAAAAACACGTTAGTATAACGTAGGACGCCTTAAAACTCCAAACAACACCTTACAACACCGTACGAAACCTTAAAACTCCATAATAAAGCTAATGAATTCGTACGAGTCCTTTGAACATCGTACTGCAAGTTAGGACATCTTACGACTCTTTATGACATTTTAGCACCTTGAAAAACACGTTAGTATAACGTAGGACGCCTTAAAACTCCAAACAACACCTTACAACACCGTACGAAACCTTAAAACTCTATAATAAAGCTAATGAATTCGTACGAGTCCTTTGAACATCGTACTGCAAGTTAGGACATCTTACGACTTTTTATGGCATTTTAGCACCTTGAAAAACACGTTAGTATAACGTAGGACGCCTTAAAACTCCAAACAACACCTTACAACACCGTACGAAACCTTAAAACACCATAATAAAGCTAATGAATTCGTACGAGTCCTTTGAACATCGTAATGCAAGTTAGGACATCTTACGACTCTTTATGACATTTTAGCACCTTGAAAAACACGTTAGTATAACGTAGGACGCCTTAAAACTCCAAACAACACCTTACAACACCGTACGAAACCTTAAAACACCATAATAAAGCTAATGAATTCGTACGAGTCCTTTGAACATCGTACTGCAATTCAGGACATCTTACGACTCTTTATGGCATTTTAGCACCTTGAAAACACGTTAGTATAACGTAGGACGCCTTAAAACTCCAAACAACACCTTACAACACCGTACGAAACCTTAAAACTCTATAATAAAGCTAATGAATTCGTACGAGTCCTTTGAACATCGTACTGCAAGTTAGGACATCTTACGACTTTTTATGGCATTTTAGCACCTTGAAAAACACGTTAGTATAACGTAGGACGCCTTAAAACTCCAAACAACACCTTACAACACCGTACGAAACCTTAAAACACCATAATAAAGCTAATGAATTCGTACGAGTCCTTTGAACATCGTAATGCAAGTTAGGACATCTTACGACTCTTTATGACATTTTAGCACCTTGAAAAACACGTTAGTATAACGTAGGACGCCTTAAAACTCCAAACAACACCTTACAACACCGTACGAAACCTTAAAACACCATAATAAAGCTAATGAATTCGTACGAGTCCTTTGAACATCGTACTGCAATTCAGGACATCTTACGACTCTTTATGACATTTTAGCACCTTGAAAACACGTTAGTATAACGTAGGACGCCTTAAAACTCCAAACAACACCTTACAACACCGTACGAAACCTTAAAACTCCATAATAAAGCTAATGAATTCGTACGAGTCCTTTGAACATCGTACTGCAAGTTAGGACATCTTACGACTCTTTATGACATTTTAGCACCTTGAAAAACACGTTAGTATAACGTAGGACGCCTTAAAACTCCAAACAACACCTTACAACACCGTACGAAACCTTAAAACTCGATAATAAAGCTAATGAATTCGTACGAGTCCTTTGAACATCGTACTGCAAGTTAGGACATCTTACGACTCTTTATGGCATTTTAGCACCTTGAAAAACACGTTAGTATAACGTAGGACGCCTTAAAACTCCAAACAACACCTTACAACACCGTACGAAACCTTAAAACTCCATAATAAAGCTAATGAATTCGTACGAGTCCTTTGAACATCGTACTGCAAGTTAGGACATCTTACGACTCTTTATGACATTTTAGCACCTTGAAAAACACGTTAGTATAACGTAGGACGCCTTAAAACTCCAAACAACACCTTACAACACCGTACGAAACCTTAAAACTCCATAATAAAGCTAATGAATTCGTACGAGTCCTTTGAACATCGTACTGCAAGTTAGGACATCTTACGACTCTTTATGACATTTTAGCACCTTGAAAAACACGTTAGTATAACGTAGGACGCCTTAAAACTCCAAACAACACCTTACAACACCGTACGAAACCTTAAAACTCTATAATAAAGCTAATGAATTCGTACGAGTCCTTTGAACATCGTACTGCAAGTTAGGACATCTTACGACTTTTTATGGCATTTTAGCACCTTGAAAAACACGTTAGTATAACGTAGGACGCCTTAAAACTCCAAACAACACCTTACAACACCGTACGAAACCTTAAAACTCCATAATAAAGCTAATGAATTCGTACGAGTCCTTTGAACATCGTACTGCAAGTTAGGACATCTTACGACTCTTTATGACATTTTAGCACCTTGAAAAACACGTTAGTATAACGTAGGACGCCTTAAAACTCCAAACAACACCTTACAACACCGTACGAAACCTTAAAACTCTATAATAAAGCTAATGAATTCGTACGAGTCCTTTGAACATCGTACTGCAAGTTAGGACATCTTACGACTCTTTATGACATTTTAGCACCTTGAAAAACACGTTAGTATAACGTAGGACGCCTTAAAACTCCAAACAACACCTTACAACACCGTACGAAACCTTAAAACTCCATAATAAAGCTAATGAATTCGTACGAGTCCTTTGAACATCGTACTGCAAGTTAGGACATCTTACGACTCTTTATGACATTTTAGCACCTTGAAAAACACGTTAGTATAACGTAGGACGCCTTAAAACTCCAAACAACACCTTACAACACCGTACGAAACCTTAAAACTCCATAATAAAGCTAATGAATTCGTACGAGTCCTTTGAACATCGTACTGCAAGTTAGGACATCTTACGACTCTTTATGACATTTTAGCACCTTGAAAAACACGTTAGTATAACGTAGGACGCCTTAAAACTCCAAACAACACCTTACAACACCGTACGAAACCTTAAAACTCTATAATAAAGCTAATGAATTCGTACGAGTCCTTTGAACATCGTACTGCAAGTTAGGACATCTTACGACTTTTTATGGCATTTTAGCACCTTGAAAAACACGTTAGTATAACGTAGGACGCCTTAAAACTCCAAACAACACCTTACAACACCGTACGAAACCTTAAAACACCATAATAAAGCTAATGAATTCGTACGAGTCCTTTGAACATCGTACTGCAAGTTAGGACATCTTACGACTCTTTATGGCATTTTAGCACCTTGAAAACACGTTAGTATAACGTAGGACGCCTTAAAACTCCAAACAACACCTTACAACACCGTACGAAACCTTAAAACTCCATAATAAAGCTAATGAATTCGTACGAGTCCTTTGAACATCGTAATGCAAGTTAGGACATCTTACGACTCTTTATGACATTTTAGCACCTTGAAAAACACGTTAGTATAACGTAGGACGCCTTAAAACTCCAAACAACACCTTACAACACCGTACGAAACCTTAAAACACCATAATAAAGCTAATGAATTCGTACGAGTCCTTTGAACATCGTACTGCAATTCAGGACATCTTACGACTCTTTATGGCATTTTAGCACCTTGAAAACACGTTAGTATAACGTAGGACGCCTTAAAACTCCAAACAACACCTTACAACACCGTACGAAACCTTAAAACTCCATAATAAAACTAATAAATTCGTACGAGTCCTTTGAACATCGTACTGCAAGTTAGGACATCTTACGACTCTTTATAATATTTTAGCACCTTGAAAAACACGTTAGTATAACGTAGGACGCCTTAAAACTCTAAACAACACCTTACAACACCGTACGAAACATTAATACTCCATAATAAAGCTAATGAATTCGTACGACTCCTTTGAACATCGTACTGCAAGTTAGGAAATCTTACGACTCTTTATGACATTTTAGTACCTTGAAAAACACGTTAGTATAACGTAGGACGCCTTAAAACTCCAAACAACACCTTACAACACCGTACGAAACCTTAAAACTCCATAATAAAGCTAATGAATTCGTACGAGTCCTTTGAACATCGTACTGCAAGTTAGGACATCTTACGACTCTTTATGACATTTTAGCACCTTGAAAAACACGTTAGTATAACGTAGGACGCCTTAAAACTCCAAACAACACCTTACAACACCGTACGAAACCTTAAAACTCCATAATAAAGCTAATGAATTCGTACGAGTCCTTTGAACATCGTACTGCAAGTTAGGACATCTTACGACTCTTTATGACATTTTAGCACCTTGAAAAACACGTTAGTATAACGTAGGACGCCTTAAAACTCCAAACAACACCTTACAACACCGTACGAAACCTTAAAACTCTATAATAAAGCTAATGAATTCGTACGAGTCCTTTGAACATCGTACTGCAAGTTAGGACATCTTACGACTTTTTATGGCATTTTAGCACCTTGAAAAACACGTTAGTATAACGTAGGACGCCTTAAAACTCCAAACAACACCTTACAACACCGTACGAAACCTTAAAACACCATAATAAAGCTAATGAATTCGTACGAGTCCTTTGAACATCGTAATGCAAGTTAGGACATCTTACGACTCTTTATGACATTTTAGCACCTTGAAAAACACGTTAGTATAACGTAGGACGCCTTAAAACTCCAAACAACACCTTACAACACCGTACGAAACCTTAAAACACCATAATAAAGCTAATGAATTCGTACGAGTCCTTTGAACATCGTACTGCAAGTTAGGACATCTTACGACTCTTTATGGCATTTTAGCACCTTGAAAACACGTTAGTATAACGTAGGACGCCTTAAAACTCCAAACAACACCTTACAACACCGTACGAAACCTTAAAACTCCATAATAAAGCTAATGAATTCGTACGAGTCCTTTGAACATCGTACTGCAAGTTAGGACATCTTACGACTCTTTATAATATTTTAGCACCTTGAAAAACACGTTAGTATAACGTAGGACGCCTTAAAACTCTAAACAACACCTTACAACACCGTACGAAACATTAATACTCCATAATAAAGCTAATGAATTCGTACGACTCCTTTGAACATCGTACTGCAAGTTAGGAAATCTTACGACTCTTTATGACATTTTAGCACCTTGAAAAACACGTTAGTATAACGTAGGACGCCTTAAAACTCCAAACAACACCTTACAACACCGTACGAAACCTTAAAACTCCATAATAAAGCTAATGAATTCGTACGAGTCCTTTGAACATCGTACTGCAAGTTAGGACATCTTACGACTCTTTATGACATTTTAGCACCTTGAAAAACACGTTAGTATAACGTAGGACGCCTTAAAACTCCAAACAACACCTTACAACACCGTACGAAACCTTAAAACTCTATAATAAAGCTAATGAATTCGTACGAGTCCTTTGAACATCGTACTGCAAGTTAGGACATCTTACGACTTTTTATGGCATTTTAGCACCTTGAAAAACACGTTAGTATAACGTAGGACGCCTTAAAACTCCAAACAACACCTTACAACACCGTACGAAACCTTAAAACACCATAATAAAGCTAATGAATTCGTACGAGTCCTTTGAACATCGTAATGCAAGTTAGGACATCTTACGACTCTTTATGACATTTTAGCACCTTGAAAAACACGTTAGTATAACGTAGGACGCCTTAAAACTCCAAACAACACCTTACAACACCGTACGAAACCTTAAAACACCATAATAAAGCTAATGAATTCGTACGAGTCCTTTGAACATCGTACTGCAATTCAGGACATCTTACGACTCTTTATGGCATTTTAGCACCTTGAAAACACGTTAGTATAACGTAGGACGCCTTAAAACTCCAAACAACACCTTACAACACCGTACGAAACCTTAAAACTCTATAATAAAGCTAATGAATTCGTACGAGTCCTTTGAACATCGTACTGCAAGTTAGGACATCTTACGACTTTTTATGGCATTTTAGCACCTTGAAAAACACGTTAGTATAACGTAGGACGCCTTAAAACTCCAAACAACACCTTACAACACCGTACGAAACCTTAAAACACCATAATAAAGCTAATGAATTCGTACGAGTCCTTTGAACATCGTAATGCAAGTTAGGACATCTTACGACTCTTTATGACATTTTAGCACCTTGAAAAACACGTTAGTATAACGTAGGACGCCTTAAAACTCCAAACAACACCTTACAACACCGTACGAAACCTTAAAACTCCATAATAAAGCTAATGAATTCGTACGAGTCCTTTGAACATCGTACTGCAAGTTAGGACATCTTACGACTCTTTATGGCATTTTAGCACCTTGAAAACACGTTAGTATAACGTAGGACGCCTTAAAACTCCAAACAACACCTTACAACACCGTACGAAACCTTAAAACTCCATAATAAAGCTAATGAATTCGTACGAGTCCTTTGAACATCGTAATGCAAGTTAGGACATCTTACGACTCTTTATGACATTTTAGCACCTTGAAAAACACGTTAGTATAACGTAGGACGCCTTAAAACTCCAAACAACACCTTACAACACCGTACGAAACCTTAAAACACCATAATAAAGCTAATGAATTCGTACGAGTCCTTTGAACATCGTACTGCAATTCAGGACATCTTACGACTCTTTATGGCATTTTAGCACCTTGAAAACACGTTAGTATAACGTAGGACGCCTTAAAACTCCAAACAACACCTTACAACACCGTACGAAACCTTAAAACTCCATAATAAAACTAATAAATTCGTACGAGTCCTTTGAACATCGTACTGCAAGTTAGGACATCTTACGACTCTTTATAATATTTTAGCACCTTGAAAAACACGTTAGTATAACGTAGGACGCCTTAAAACTCTAAACAACACCTTACAACACCGTACGAAACATTAATACTCCATAATAAAGCTAATGAATTCGTACGACTCCTTTGAACATCGTACTGCAAGTTAGGAAATCTTACGACTCTTTATGACATTTTAGTACCTTGAAAAACACGTTAGTATAACGTAGGACGCCTTAAAACTCCAAACAACACCTTACAACACCGTACGAAACCTTAAAACTCCATAATAAAGCTAATGAATTCGTACGAGTCCTTTGAACATCGTACTGCAAGTTAGGACATCTTACGACTCTTTATGACATTTTAGCACCTTGAAAAACACGTTAGTATAACGTAGGACGCCTTAAAACTCCAAACAACACCTTACAACACCGTACGAAACCTTAAAACTCCATAATAAAGCTAATGAATTCGTACGAGTCCTTTGAACATCGTACTGCAAGTTAGGACATCTTACGACTCTTTATGACATTTTAGCACCTTGAAAAACACGTTAGTATAACGTAGGACGCCTTAAAACTCCAAACAACACCTTACAACACCGTACGAAACCTTAAAACTCCATAATAAAGCTAATGAATTCGTACGAGTCCTTTGAACATCGTAATGCAAGTTAGGACATCTTACGACTCTTTATGACATTTTAGCACCTTGAAAAACACGTTAGTATAACGTAGGACGCCTTAAAACTCCAAACAACACCTTACAACACCGTACGAAACCTTAAAACACCATAATAAAGCTAATGAATTCGTACGAGTCCTTTGAACATCGTACTGCAAGTTAGGACATCTTACGACTCTTTATAATATTTTAGCACCTTGAAAAACACGTTAGTATAACGTAGGACGCCTTAAAACTCTAAACAACACCTTACAACACCGTACGAAACATTAATACTCCATAATAAAGCTAATGAATTCGTACGAGTCCTTTGAACATCGTACTGCAAGTTAGGACATCTTACGACTCTTTATAATATTTTAGCACCTTGAAAAACACGTTAGTATAACGTAGGACGCCTTAAAACTCTAAACAACACCTTACAACACCGTACGAAACATTAATACTCCATAATAAAGCTAATGAATTCGTACGACTCCTTTGAACATCGTACTGCAAGTTAGGAAATCTTACGACTCTTTATGACATTTTAGCACCTTGAAAAACACGTTAGTATAACGTAGGACACCTTAAAACTCCAAACAACACCTTACAACACCGTACGAAACCTTAAAACTCCATAATAAAGCTAATGAATTCGTACGACTCCTTTGAACATCGTACTGCAAGTTAGGACATCTTACGACTCTTTATGACATTTTAGCACCTTGAAAAACACGTTAGTATAACGTAGGACGCCTTAAAACTCCAAACAACACCTTACAACACCGTACGAAACCTTAAAACTCCATAATAAAGCTAATGAATTCGTACGAGTCCTTTGAACATCGTACTGCAAGTTAGGACATCTTACGACTCTTTATGACATTTTAGCACCTTGAAAAACACGTTAGTATAACGTAGGACGCCTTAAAACTCCAAACAACACCTTACAACACCGTACGAAACCTTAAAACACCATAATAAAGCTAATGAATTCGTACGAGTCCTTTGAACATCGTACTGCAATTCAGGACATCTTACGACTCTTTATGGCATTTTAGCACCTTGAAAACACGTTAGTATAACGTAGGACGCCTTAAAACTCCAAACAACACCTTACAACACCGTACGAAACCTTAAAACTCCATAATAAAGCTAATAAATTCGTACGAGTCCTTTGAACATCGTACTGCAAGTTAGGACATCTTACGACTCTTTATAATATTTTAGCACCTTGAAAAACACGTTAGTATAACGTAGGACGCCTTAAAACTCTAAACAACACCTTACAACACCGTACGAAACATTAATACTCCATAATAAAGCTAATGAATTCGTACGACTCCTTTGAACATCGTACTGCAAGTTAGGAAATCTTACGACTCTTTATGACATTTTAGTACCTTGAAAAACACGTTAGTATAACGTAGGACGCCTTAAAACTCCAAACAACACCTTACAACACCGTACGAAACCTTAAAACTCCATAATAAAGCTAATGAATTCGTACGAGTCCTTTGAACATCGTACTGCAAGTTAGGACATCTTACGACTCTTTATGACATTTTAGCACCTTGAAAAACACGTTAGTATAACGTAGGACGCCTTAAAACTCCAAACAACACCTTACAACACCGTACGAAACCTTAAAACTCCATAATAAAGCTAATGAATTCGTACGAGTCCTTTGAACATCGTACTGCAAGTTAGGACATCTTACGACTCTTTATGACATTTTAGCACCTTGAAAAACACGTTAGTATAACGTAGGACGCCTTAAAACTCCAAACAACACCTTACAACACCGTACGAAACCTTAAAACTCCATAATAAAGCTAATGAATTCGTACGAGTCCTTTGAACATCGTAATGCAAGTTAGGACATCTTACGACTCTTTATGACATTTTAGCACCTTGAAAAACACGTTAGTATAACGTAGGACGCCTTAAAACTCCAAACAACACCTTACAACACCGTACGAAACCTTAAAACACCATAATAAAGCTAATGAATTCGTACGAGTCCTTTGAACATCGTACTGCAAGTTAGGACATCTTACGACTCTTTATGGCATTTTAGCACCTTGAAAACACGTTAGTATAACGTAGGACGCCTTAAAACTCCAAACAACACCTTACAACACCGTACGAAACCTTAAAACTCCATAATAAAGCTAATGAATTCGTACGAGTCCTTTGAACATCGTACTGCAAGTTAGGACATCTTACGACTCTTTATAATATTTTAGCACCTTGAAAAACACGTTAGTATAACGTAGGACGCCTTAAAACTCTAAACAACACCTTACAACACCGTACGAAACATTAATACTCCATAATAAAGCTAATGAATTCGTACGACTCCTTTGAACATCGTACTGCAAGTTAGGAAATCTTACGACTCTTTATGACATTTTAGCACCTTGAAAAACACGTTAGTATAACGTAGGACACCTTAAAACTCCAAACAACACCTTACAACACCGTACGAAACCTTAAAACTCCATAATAAAGCTAATGAATTCGTACGACTCCTTTGAACATCGTACTGCAAGTTAGGAAATCTTACGACTCTTTATGACATTTTAGCACCTTGAAAAACACGTTAGTATAACGTAGGACGCCTTAAAACTCCAAACAACACCTTACAACACCGTACGAAACCTTAAAACTCCATAATAAAGCTAATGAATTCGTACGAGTCCTTTGAACATCGTACTGCAAGTTAGGACATCTTACGACTCTTTATGGCATTTTAGCACCTTGAAAACACGTTAGTATAACGTAGGACGCCTTAAAACTCCAAACAACACCTTACAACACCGTACGAAACCTTAAAACACCATAATAAAGCTAATGAATTCGTACGAGTCCTTTGAACATCGTACTGCAAGTTAGGACATCTTACGACTCTTTATAATATTTTAGCACCTTGAAAAACACGTTAGTATAACGTAGGACGCCTTAAAACTCTAAACAACACCTTACAACACCGTATGAAACACTAATACTCCATAATAAAGCTAATGAATTCGTACGACTCCTTTGAACATCGTACTGCAAGTTAGGAAATCTTACGACTCTTTATGACATTTTAGCACCTTGAAAAACACGTTAGTATAACGTAGGACGCCTTAAAACTCCAAACAACACCTTACAACACCGTACGAAACCTTAAAACTCCATAATAAAGCTAATGAATTCGTACGAGTCCTTTGAACATCGTACTGCAAGTTAGGACATCTTACGACTCTTTATGACATTTTAGCACCTTGAAAAACACGTTAGTATAACGTAGGACGCCTTAAAACTCCAAACAACACCTTACAACACCGTACGAAACCTTAAAACTCCATAATAAAGCTAATGAATTCGTACGAGTCCTTTGAACATCGTACTGCAAGTTAGGACATCTTACGACTCTTTATGACATTTTAGCACCTTGAAAAACACGTTAGTATAACGTAGGACGCCTTAAAACTCCAAACAACACCTTACAACACCGTACGAAACCTTAAAACTCCATAATAAAGCTAATGAATTCGTACGAGTCCTTTGAACATCGTACTGCAAGTTAGGACATCTTACGACTCTTTATGACATTTTAGCACCTTGAAAAACACGTTAGTATAACGTAGGACGCCTTAAAACTCCAAACAACACCTTACAACACCGTACGAAACCTTAAAACTCCATAATAAAGCTAATGAATTCGTACGAGTCCTTTGAACATCGTAATGCAAGTTAGGACATCTTACGACTCTTTATGACATTTTAGCACCTTGAAAAACACGTTAGTATAACGTAGGACGCCTTAAAACTCCAAACAACACCTTACAACACCGTACGAAACCTTAAAACACCATAATAAAGCTAATGAATTCGTACGAGTCCTTTGAACATCGTACTGCAAGTTAGGACATCTTACGACTCTTTATGACATTTTAGCACCTTGAAAAACACGTTAGTATAACGTAGGACGCCTTAAAACTCCAAACAACACCTTACAACACCGTACGAAACCTTAAAACTCCATAATAAAGCTAATGAATTCGTACGAGTCCTTTGAACATCGTACTGCAAGTTAGGACATCTTACGACTCTTTATGACATTTTAGCACCTTGAAAAACACGTTAGTATAACGTAGGACGCCTTAAAACTCCAAACAACACCTTACAACACCGTACGAAACCTTAAAACTCCATAATAAAGCTAATGAATTCGTACGAGTCCTTTGAACATCGTAATGCAAGTTAGGACATCTTACGACTCTTTATGACATTTTAGCACCTTGAAAAACACGTTAGTATAACGTAGGACGCCTTAAAACTCCAAACAACACCTTACAACACCGTACGAAACCTTAAAACACCATAATAAAGCTAATGAAATCGTACGAGTCCTTTGAACATCGTACTGCAAGTTAGGACATCTTACGACTCTTTATGACATTTTAGCACCTTGAAAAACACGTTAGTATAACGTAGGACGCCTTAAAACTCCAAACAACACCTTACAACACCGTACGAAACCTTAAAACTCCATAATAAAGCTAATGAATTCGTACGAGTCCTTTGAACATCGTACTGCAAGTTAGGACATCTTACGACTCTTTATGGCATTTTAGCACCTTGAAAACACGTTAGTATAACGTAGGACGCCTTAAAACTCCAAACAACACCTTACAACACCGTACGAAACCTTAAAACACCATAATAAAGCTAATGAATTCGTACGAGTCCTTTGAACATCGTACTGCAAGTTAGGACATCTTACGACTCTTTATAATATTTTAGCACCTTGAAAAACACGTTAGTATAACGTAGGACGCCTTAAAACTCTAAACAACACCTTACAACACCGTACGAAACATTAATACTCCATAATAAAGCTAATGAATTCGTACGACTCCTTTGAACATCGTACTGCAAGTTAGGAAATCTTACGACTCTTTATGACATTTTAGCACCTTGAAAAACACGTTAGTATAACGTAGGACGCCTTAAAACTCCAAACAACACCTTACAACACCGTACGAAACCTTAAAACTCCATAATAAAGCTAATGAATTCGTACGAGTCCTTTGAACATCTTACTGCAAGTTAGGACATCTTACGACTCTTTATGACATTTTAGCACCTTGAAAAACACGTTAGTATAACGTAGGACGCCTTAAAACTCCAAACAACACCTTACAACACCGTACGAAACCTTAAAACTCCATAATAAAGCTAATGAATTCGTACGAGTCCTTTGAACATCGTACTGCAAGTTAGGACATCTTACGACTCTTTATGACATTTTAGCACCTTGAAAAACACGTTAGTATAACGTAGGACGCCTTAAAACTCCAAACAACACCTTACAACACCGTACGAAACCTTAAAACTCCATAATAAAGCTAATGAATTCGTACGAGTCCTTTGAACATCGTACTGCAAGTTAGGACATCTTACGACTCTTTATGACATTTTAGCACCTTGAAAAACACGTTAGTATAACGTAGGACGCCTTAAAACTCCAAACAACACCTTACAACACCGTACGAAACCTTAAAACTCCATAATAAAGCTAATGAATTCGTACGAGTCCTTTGAACATCGTAATGCAAGTTAGGACATCTTACGACTCTTTATGACATTTTAGCACCTTGAAAAACACGTTAGTATAACGTAGGACGCCTTAAAACTCCAAACAACACCTTACAACACCGTACGAAACCTTAAAACACCATAATAAAGCTAATGAATTCGTACGAGTCCTTTGAACATCGTACTGCAAGTTAGGACATCTTACGACTCTTTATGACATTTTAGCACCTTGAAAAACACGTTAGTATAACGTAGGACGCCTTAAAACTCCAAACAACACCTTACAACACCGTACGAAACCTTAAAACTCCATAATAAAGCTAATGAATTCGTACGAGTCCTTTGAACATCGTACTGCAAGTTAGGACATCTTACGACTCTTTATGACATTTTAGCACCTTGAAAAACACGTTAGTATAACGTAGGACGCCTTAAAACTCCAAACAACACCTTACAACACCGTACGAAACCTTAAAACTCCATAATAAAGCTAATGAATTCGTACGAGTCCTTTGAACATCGTAATGCAAGTTAGGACATCTTACGACTCTTTATGACATTTTAGCACCTTGAAAAACACGTTAGTATAACGTAGGACGCCTTAAAACTCCAAACAACACCTTACAACACCGTACGAAACCTTAAAACTCCATAATAAAGCTAATGAATTCGTACGAGTCCTTTGAACATCGTACTGCAAGTTAGGACATCTTACGACTCTTTATGACATTTTAGCACCTTGAAAAACACGTTAGTATAACGTAGGACGCCTTAAAACTCCAAACAACACCTTACAACACCGTACGAAACCTTAAAACTCCATAATAAAGCTAATGAATTCGTACGAGTCCTTTGAACATCGTAATGCAAGTTAGGACATCTTACGACTCTTTATGACATTTTAGCACCTTGAAAAACACGTTAGTATAACGTAGGACGCCTTAAAACTCTAAACAACACCTTACAACACCGTACGAAACATTAATACTCCATAATAAAGCTAATGAATTCGTACGACTCCTTTGAACATCGTACTGCAAGTTAGGAAATCTTACGACTCTTTATGACATTTTAGCACCTTGAAAAACACGTTAGTATAACGTAGGACGCCTTAAAACTCCAAACAACACCTTACAACACCGTACGAAACCTTAAAACTCCATAATAAAGCTAATGAATTCGTACGAGTCCTTTGAACATCGTAATGCAAGTTAGGACATCTTACGACTCTTTATGACATTTTAGCACCTTGAAAAACACGTTAGTATAACGTAGGACGCCTTAAAACTCCAAACAACACCTTACAACACCGTACGAAACCTTAAAACACCATAATAAAGCTAATGAAATCGTACGAGTCCTTTGAACATCGTACTGCAAGTTAGGACATCTTACGACTCTTTATGGCATTTTAGCACCTTGAAAACACGTTAGTATAACGTAGGACGCCTTAAAACTCCAAACAACACCTTACAACACCGTACGAAACCTTAAAACTCCATAATAAAGCTAATGAATTCGTACGAGTCCTTTGAACATCGTAATGCAAGTTAGGACATCTTACGACTCTTTATGACATTTTAGCACCTTGAAAAACACGTTAGTATAACGTAGGACGCCTTAAAACTCCAAACAACACCTTACAACACCGTACGAAACCTTAAAACACCATAATAAAGCTAATGAATTCGTACGAGTCCTTTGAACATCGTACTGCAAGTTAGGACATCTTACGACTCTTTATGACATTTTAGCACCTTGAAAAACACGTTAGTATAACGTAGGACGCCTTAAAACCCCAAACAACACCTTACAACACCGTACGAAACCTTAAAACTCCATAATAAAGCTAATGAATTCGTACGAGTCCTTTGAACATCGTACTGCAAGTTAGGACATCTTACGACTCTTTATGGCATTTTAGCACCTTGAAAACACGTTAGTATAACGTAGGACGCCTTAAAACTCCAAACAACACCTTACAACACCGTACGAAACCTTAAAACACCATAATAAAGCTAATGAATTCGTACGAGTCCTTTGAACATCGTACTGCAAGTTAGGACATCTTACGACTCTTTATAATATTTTAGCACCTTGAAAAACACGTTAGTATAACGTAGGACGCCTTAAAACTCTAAACAACACCTTACAACACCGTACGAAACATTAATACTCCATAATAAAGCTAATGAATTCGTACGACTCCTTTGAACATCGTACTGCAAGTTAGGAAATCTTACGACTCTTTATGACATTTTAGCACCTTGAAAAACACGTTAGTATAACGTAGGACGCCTTAAAACTCCAAACAACACCTTACAACACCGTACGAAACCTTAAAACTCCATAATAAAGCTAATGAATTCGTACGAGTCCTTTGAACATCGTACTGCAAGTTAGGACATCTTACGACTCTTTATGACATTTTAGCACCTTGAAAAACACGTTAGTATAACGTAGGACGCCTTAAAACTCCAAACAACACCTTACAACACCGTACGAAACCTTAAAACACCATAATAAAGCTAATGAAATCGTACGAGTCCTTTGAACATCGTACTGCAAGTTAGGACATCTTACGACTCTTTATGGCATTTTAGCACCTTGAAAACACGTTAGTATAACGTAGGACGCCTTAAAACTCCAAACAACACCTTACAACACCGTACGAAACCTTAAAACTCCATAATAAAGCTAATGAATTCGTACGAGTCCTTTGAACATCGTAATGCAAGTTAGGACATCTTACGACTCTTTATGACATTTTAGCACCTTGAAAAACACGTTAGTATAACGTAGGACGCCTTAAAACTCCAAACAACACCTTACAACACCGTACGAAACCTTAAAACACCATAATAAAGCTAATGAATTCGTACGAGTCCTTTGAACATCGTACTGCAAGTTAGGACATCTTACGACTCTTTATGACATTTTAGCACCTTGAAAAACACGTTAGTATAACGTAGGACGCCTTAAAACTCCAAACAACACCTTACAACACCGTACGAAACCTTAAAACTCCATAATAAAGCTAATGAATTCGTACGAGTCCTTTGAACATCGTACTGCAAGTTAGGACATCTTACGACTCTTTATGGCATTTTAGCACCTTGAAAACACGTTAGTATAACGTAGGACGCCTTAAAACTCCAAACAACACCTTACAACACCGTACGAAACCTTAAAACACCATAATAAAGCTAATGAATTCGTACGAGTCCTTTGAACATCGTACTGCAAGTTAGGACATCTTACGACTCTTTATAATATTTTAGCACCTTGAAAAACACGTTAGTATAACGTAGGACGCCTTAAAACTCTAAACAACACCTTACAACACCGTACGAAACATTAATACTCCATAATAAAGCTAATGAATTCGTACGACTCCTTTGAACATCGTACTGCAAGTTAGGAAATCTTACGACTCTTTATGACATTTTAGCACCTTGAAAAACACGTTAGTATAACGTAGGACGCCTTAAAACTCCAAACAACACCTTACAACACCGTACGAAACCTTAAAACTCCATAATAAAGCTAATGAATTCGTACGAGTCCTTTGAACATCGTACTGCAAGTTAGGACATCTTACGACTCTTTATGACATTTTAGCACCTTGAAAAACACGTTAATATAACGTAGGACGCCTTAAAACTCCAAACAACACCTTACAACACCGTACGAAACCTTAAAACTCCATAATAAAGCTAATGAATTCGTACGAGTCCTTTGAACATCGTACTGCAAGTTAGGACATCTTACGACTCTTTATGACATTTTAGCACCTTGAAAAACACGTTAGTATACCGTAGGACGCCTTAAAACTCCAAACAACACCTTACAACACCGTACGAAACCTTAAAACTCCATAATAAAGCTAATGAATTCGTACGAGTCCTTTGAACATCGTACTGCAAGTTAGGACATCTTACGACTCTTTATGACATTTTAGCACCTTGAAAAACACGTTAGTATAACGTAGGACGCCTTAAAACTCCAAACAACACCTTACAACACCGTACGAAACCTTAAAACTCCATAATAAAGCTAATGAATTCGTACGAGTCCTTTGAACATCGTAATGCAAGTTAGGACATCTTACGACTCTTTATGACATTTTAGCACCTTGAAAAACACGTTAGTATAACGTAGGACGCCTTAAAACTCCAAACAACACCTTACAACACCGTACGAAACCTTAAAACACCATAATAAAGCTAATGAATTCGTACGAGTCCTTTGAACATCGTACTGCAAGTTAGGACATCTTACGACTCTTTATGACATTTTAGCACCTTGAAAAACACGTTAGTATAACGTAGGACGCCTTAAAACTCCAAACAACACCTTACAACACCGTACGAAACCTTAAAACTCCATAATAAAGCTAATGAATTCGTACGAGTCCTTTGAACATCGTACTGCAAGTTAGGACATCTTACGACTCTTTATGACATTTTAGCACCTTGAAAAACACGTTAGTATAACGTAGGACGCCTTAAAACTCCAAACAACACCTTACAACACCGTACGAAACCTTAAAACTCCATAATAAAGCTAATGAATTCGTACGAGTCCTTTGAACATCGTAATGCAAGTTAGGACATCTTACGACTCTTTATGACATTTTAGCACCTTGAAAAACACGTTAGTATAACGTAGGACGCCTTAAAACTCCAAACAACACCTTACAACACCGTACGAAACCTTAAAACACCATAATAAAGCTAATGAAATCGTACGAGTCCTTTGAACATCGTACTGCAAGTTAGGACATCTTACGACTCTTTATGGCATTTTAGCACCTTGAAAACACGTTAGTATAACGTAGGACGCCTTAAAACTCCAAACAACACCTTACAACACCGTACGAAACCTTAAAACTCCATAATAAAGCTAATGAATTCGTACGAGTCCTTTGAACATCGTACTGCAAGTTAGGACATCTTACGACTCTTTATGACATTTTAGCACCTTGAAAACACGTTAGTATAACGTAGGACGCCTTAAAACTCCAAACAACACCTTACAACACCGTACGAAACCTTAAAACTCCATAATAAAGCTAATGAATTCGTACGAGTCCTTTGAACATCGTACTGCAAGTTAGGACATCTTACGACTCTTTATGGCATTTTAGCACCTTGAAAAACACGTTAGTATAACGTAGGACGCCTTAAAACTCCAAACAACACCTTACAACACCGTACGAAACCTTAAAACTCTATAATAAAGCTAATGAATTCGTACGAGTCCTTTGAACATCGTACTGCAAGTTAGGACATCTTACGACTCTTTATGGCATTTTAGCACCTTGAAAAACACGTTAGTATAACGTAGGACGCCTTAAAACTCCAAACAACACCTTACAACACCGTACGAAACCTTAAAACACCATAATAAAGCTAATGAATTCGTACGAGTCCTTTGAACATCGTACTGCAAGTTAGGACATCTTACGACTCTTTATGGCATTTTAGCACCTTGAAAACACGTTAGTATAACGTAGGACGCCTTAAAACTCCAAACAACACCTTACAACACCGTACGAAACCTTAAAACTCCATAATAAAGCTAATGAATTCGTACGAGTCCTTTGAACATCGTACTGCAAGTTAGGACATCTTACGACTCTTTATAATATTTTAGCACCTTGAAAAACACGTTAGTATAACGTAGGACGCCTTAAAACTCTAAACAACACCTTACAACACCGTACGAAACATTAATACTCCATAATAAAGCTAATGAATTCGTACGACTCCTTTGAACATCGTACTGCAAGTTAGGAAATCTTACGACTCTTTATGACATTTTAGCACCTTGAAAAACACGTTAGTATAACGTAGGACGCCTTAAAACTCCAAACAACACCTTACAACACCGTACGAAACCTTAAACTCCATAATAAAGCTAATGAATTCGTACGAGTCCTTTGAACATCGTACTGCAAGTTAGGACATCTTACGACTCTTTATGACATTTTAGCACCTTGAAAAACACGTTAGTATAACGTAGGACGCCTTAAAACTCCAAACAACACCTTACAACACCGTACGAAACCTTAAAACTCCATAATAAAGCTAATGAATTCGTACGAGTCCTTTGAACATCGTACTGCAAGTTAGGACATCTTACGACTCTTTATGACATTTTAGCACCTTGAAAAACACGTTAGTATAACGTAGGACGCCTTAAAACTCCAAACAACACCTTACAACACCGTACGAAACCTTAAAACTCTATAATAAAGCTAATGAATTCGTACGAGTCCTTTGAACATCGTACTGCAAGTTAGGACATCTTACGACTCTTTATAATATTTTAGCACCTTGAAAAACACGTTAGTATAACGTAGGACGCCTTAAAACTCCAAACAACACCTTACAACACCGTACGAAACCTTAAAACTCTATAATAAAGCTAATGAATTCGTACGAGTCCTTTGAACATCGTACTGCAAGTTAGGACATCTTACGACTCTTTATGACATTTTAGCACCTTGAAAAACACGTTAGTATAACGTAGGACGCCTTAAAACTCCAAACAACACCTTACAACACCGTACGAAACCTTAAAACTCTATAATAAAGCTAATGAATTCGTACGAGTCCTTTGAACATCGTACTGCAAGTTGGGACATCTTACGACTCTTTATGGCATTTTAGCACCTTGAAAAACACGTTAGTATAACGTAGGACGCCTTAAAACTCCAAACAACACCTAACAACACCGTACGAAATCTTAAAACACCATAATAAAGCTAATAATTCGTACGAGTCCTTTGAACATCGTACTGCAAGTTAGGACATCTTACGACTCTTTATGACATTTTAGCACCTTGAAAACACGTTAGTATAACGTAGGACGCCTTAAAACTCCAAACAACACCTTACAACACCGTACGAAACCTTAAAACTCCATAATAAAGCTAATGAATTCGTACGAGTCCTTTGAACATCGTACTGCAAGTTAGGACATCTTACGACTCTTTATGGCATTTTAGCACCTTGAAAAACACGTTAGTATAACGTAGGACGCCTTAAAACTCCAAACAACACCTTACAACACCGTACGAAACCTTAAAACTCTATAATAAAGCTAATGAATTCGTACGAGTCCTTTGAACATCGTACTGCAAGTTAGGACATCTTACGACTCTTTATGGCATTTTAGCACCTTGAAAAACACGTTAGTATAACGTAGGACGCCTTAAAACTCCAAACAACACCTTACAACACCGTACGAAACCTTAAAACACCATAATAAAGCTAATGAATTCGTACGAGTCCTTTGAACATCGTACTGCAAGTTAGGACATCTTACGACTCTTTATGGCATTTTAGCACCTTGAAAACACGTTAGTATAACGTAGGACGCCTTAAAACTCCAAACAACACCTTACAACACCGTACGAAACCTTAAAACTCCATAATAAAGCTAATGAATTCGTACGAGTCCTTTGAACATCGTACTGCAAGTTAGGACATCTTACGACTCTTTATAATATTTTAGCACCTTGAAAAACACGTTAGTATAACGTAGGACGCCTTAAAACTCTAAACAACACCTTACAACACCGTACGAAACATTAATACTCCATAATAAAGCTAATGAATTCGTACGACTCCTTTGAACATCGTACTGCAAGTTAGGAAATCTTACGACTCTTTATGACATTTTAGCACCTTGAAAAACACGTTAGTATAACGTAGGACGCCTTAAAACTCCAAACAACACCTTACAACACCGTACGAAACCTTAAACTCCATAATAAAGCTAATGAATTCGTACGAGTCCTTTGAACATCGTACTGCAAGTTAGGACATCTTACGACTCTTTATGACATTTTAGCACCTTGAAAAACACGTTAGTATAACGTAGGACGCCTTAAAACTCCAAACAACACCTTACAACACTGTACGAAACCTTAAAACTCCATAATAAAGCTAATGAATTCGTACGAGTCCTTTGAACATCGTACTGCAAGTTAGGACATCTTACGACTCTTTATGACATTTTAGCACCTTGAAAAACACGTTAGTATAACGTAGGACGCCTTAAAACTCCAAACAACACCTTACAACACCGTACGAAACCTTAAAACTCTATAATAAAGCTAATGAATTCGTACGAGTCCTTTGAACATCGTACTGCAAGTTAGGACATCTTACGACTCTTTATAATATTTTAGCACCTTGAAAAACACGTTAGTATAACGTAGGACGCCTTAAAACTCCAAACAACACCTTACAACACCGTACGAAACCTTAAAACTCTATAATAAAGCTAATGAATTCGTACGAGTCCTTTGAACATCGTACTGCAAGTTAGGACATCTTACGACTCTTTATGACATTTTAGCACCTTGAAAAACACGTTAGTATAACGTAGGACGCCTTAAAACTCCAAACAACACCTTACAATACCGTACGAAACCTTAAAACTCTATAATAAAGCTAATGAATTCGTACGAGTCCTTTGAACATCGTACTGCAAGTTGGGACATCTTACGACTCTTTATGGCATTTTAGCACCTTGAAAATCACGTTAGTATAACGTAGGACGCCTTAAAACTCCAAACAACACCTAACAACACCGTACGAAATCTTAAAACACCATAATAAAGCTAATAATTCGTACGAGTCCTTTGAACATCGTACTGCAAGTTAGGACATCTTACGACTCTTTATGGCATTTTAGCACCTTGAAAACACGTTAGTATAACGTAGGACGCCTTAAAACTCCAAACAACACCTTACAACACCGTACGAAACCTTAAAACTCCATAATAAAGCTAATGAATTCGTACGAGTCCTTTGAACATCGTACTGCAAGTTAGGACATCTTACGACTCTTTATAATATTTTAGCACCTTGAAAAACACGTTAGTATAACGTAGGACGCCTTAAAACTCTAAACAACACCTTACAACACCGTACGAAACATTAATACTCCATAATAAAGCTAATGAATTCGTACGACTCCTTTGAACATCGTACTGCAAGTTAGGACATCTTACGACTCTTTATGACATTTTAGCACCTTGAAAAACACGTTAGTATAACGTAGGACGCCTTAAAACTCCAAACAACACCTTACAACACCGTACGAAACCTTAAAACTCTATAATAAAGCTAATGAATTCGTACGAGTCCTTTGAACATCGTACTGCAAGTTGGGACATCTTACGACTCTTTATGGCATTTTAGCACCTTGAAAAACACGTTAGTATAACGTAGGACGCCTTAAAACTCCAAACAACACCTAACAACACCGTACGAAATCTTAAAACACCATAATAAAGCTAATAATTCGTACGAGTCCTTTGAACATCGTACTGCAAGTTAGGACATCTTACGACTCTTTATGACATTTTAGCACCTTGAAAACACGTTAGTATAACGTAGGACGCCTTAAAACTCCAAACAACACCTTACAACACCGTACGAAACCTTAAAACTCCATAATAAAGCTAATGAATTCGTACGAGTCCTTTGAACATCGTACTGCAAGTTAGGACATCTTACGACTCTTTATGGCATTTTAGCACCTTGAAAAACACGTTAGTATAACGTAGGACGCCTTAAAACTCCAAACAACACCTTACAACACCGTACGAAACCTTAAAACTCTATAATAAAGCTAATGAATTCGTACGAGTCCTTTGAACATCGTACTGCAAGTTAGGACATCTTACGACTCTTTATGGCATTTTAGCACCTTGAAAAACACGTTAGTATAACGTAGGACGCCTTAAAACTCCAAACAACACCTTACAACACCGTACGAAACCTTAAAACACCATAATAAAGCTAATGAATTCGTACGAGTCCTTTGAACATCGTACTGCAAGTTAGGACATCTTACGACTTTATATGGCATTTTAGCACCTTGAAAACACGTTAGTATAACGTAGGACGCCTTAAAACTCCAAACAACACCTTACAACACCGTACGAAACCTTAAAACTCCATAATAAAGCTAATGAATTCGTACGAGTCCTTTGAACATCGTACTGCAAGTTAGGACATCTTACGACTCTTTATAATATTTTAGCACCTTGAAAAACACGTTAGTATAACGTAGGACGCCTTAAAACTCTAAACAACACCTTACAACACCGTACGAAACATTAATACTCCATAATAAAGCTAATGAATTCGTACGACTCCTTTGAACATCGTACTGCAAGTTAGGAAATCTTACGACTCTTTATGACATTTTAGCACCTTGAAAAACACGTTAGTATAACGTAGGACGCCTTAAAACTCCAAACAACACCTTACAACACCGTACGAAACCTTAAACTCCATAATAAAGCTAATGAATTCGTACGAGTCCTTTGAACATCGTACTGCAAGTTAGGACATCTTACGACTCTTTATGACATTTTAGCACCTTGAAAAACACGTTAGTATAACGTAGGACGCCTTAAAACTCCAAACAACACCTTACAACACTGTACGAAACCTTAAAACTCCATAATAAAGCTAATGAATTCGTACGAGTCCTTTGAACATCGTACTGCAAGTTAGGACATCTTACGACTCTTTATGACATTTTAGCACCTTGAAAAACACGTTAGTATAACGTAGGACGCCTTAAAACTCCAAACAACACCTTACAACACCGTACGAAACCTTAAAACTCTATAATAAAGCTAATGAATTCGTACGAGTCCTTTGAACATCGTACTGCAAGTTAGGACATCTTACGACTCTTTATAATATTTTAGCACCTTGAAAAACACGTTAGTATAACGTAGGACGCCTTAAAACTCCAAACAACACCTTACAACACCGTACGAAACCTTAAAACTCTATAATAAAGCTAATGAATTCGTACGAGTCCTTTGAACATCGTACTGCAAGTTAGGACATCTTACGACTCTTTATGACATTTTAGCACCTTGAAAAACACGTTAGTATAACGTAGGACGCCTTAAAACTCCAAACAACACCTTACAATACCGTACGAAACCTTAAAACTCTATAATAAAGCTAATGAATTCGTACGAGTCCTTTGAACATCGTACTGCAAGTTGGGACATCTTACGACTCTTTATGGCATTTTAGCACCTTGAAAATCACGTTAGTATAACGTAGGACGCCTTAAAACTCCAAACAACACCTAACAACACCGTACGAAATCTTAAAACACCATAATAAAGCTAATAATTCGTACGAGTCCTTTGAACATCGTACTGCAAGTTAGGACATCTTACGACTCTTTATGGCATTTTAGCACCTTGAAAACACGTTAGTATAACGTAGGACGCCTTAAAACTCCAAACAACACCTTACAACACCGTACGAAACCTTAAAACTCCATAATAAAGCTAATGAATTCGTACGAGTCCTTTGAACATCGTACTGCAAGTTAGGACATCTTACGACTCTTTATAATATTTTAGCACCTTGAAAAACACGTTAGTATAACGTAGGACGCCTTAAAACTCTAAACAACACCTTACAACACCGTACGAAACATTAATACTCCATAATAAAGCTAATGAATTCGTACGACTCCTTTGAACATCGTACTGCAAGTTAGGACATCTTACGACTCTTTATGACATTTTAGCACCTTGAAAAACACGTTAGTATAACGTAGGACGCCTTAAAACTCCAAACAACACCTTACAACACCGTACGAAACCTTAAAACTCTATAATAAAGCTAATGAATTCGTACGAGTCCTTTGAACATCGTACTGCAAGTTGGGACATCTTACGACTCTTTATGGCATTTTAGCACCTTGAAAAACACGTTAGTATAACGTAGGACGCCTTAAAACTCCAAACAACACCTAACAACACCGTACGAAATCTTAAAACACCATAATAAAGCTAATAATTCGTACGAGTCCTTTGAACATCGTACTGCAAGTTAGGACATCTTACGACTCTTTATGACATTTTAGCACCTTGAAAACACGTTAGTATAACGTAGGACGCCTTAAAACTCCAAACAACACCTTACAACACCGTACGAAACCTTAAAACTCCATAATAAAGCTAATGAATTCGTACGAGTCCTTTGAACATCGTACTGCAAGTTAGGACATCTTACGACTCTTTATGGCATTTTAGCACCTTGAAAAACACGTTAGTATAACGTAGGACGCCTTAAAACTCCAAACAACACCTTACAACACCGTACGAAACCTTAAAACTCTATAATAAAGCTAATGAATTCGTACGAGTCCTTTGAACATCGTACTGCAAGTTAGGACATCTTACGACTCTTTATGGCATTTTAGCACCTTGAAAAACACGTTAGTATAACGTAGGACGCCTTAAAACTCCAAACAACACCTTACAACACCGTACGAAACCTTAAAACACCATAATAAAGCTAATGAATTCGTACGAGTCCTTTGAACATCGTACTGCAAGTTAGGACATCTTACGACTCTTTATGGCATTTTAGCACCTTGAAAACACGTTAGTATAACGTAGGACGCCTTAAAACTCCAAACAACACCTTACAACACCGTACGAAACCTTAAAACTCCATAATAAAGCTAATGAATTCGTACGAGTCCTTTGAACATCGTACTGCAAGTTAGGACATCTTACGACTCTTTATAATATTTTAGCACCTTGAAAAACACGTTAGTATAACGTAGGACGCCTTAAAACTCTAAACAACACCTTACAACACCGTACGAAACATTAATACTCCATAATAAAGCTAATGAATTCGTACGACTCCTTTGAACATCGTACTGCAAGTTAGGAAATCTTACGACTCTTTATGACATTTTAGCACCTTGAAAAACACGTTAGTATAACGTAGGACGCCTTAAAACTCCAAACAACACCTTACAACACCGTACGAAACCTTAAACTCCATAATAAAGCTAATGAATTTGTACGAGTCCTTTGAACATCGTACTGCAAGTTAGGACATCTTACGACTCTTTATGACATTTTAGCACCTTGAAAAACACGTTAGTATAACGTAGGGCGCCTTAAAACTCCAAACAACACCTTACAACACTGTACGAAACCTTAAAACTCCATAATAAAGCTAATGAATTCGTACGAGTCCTTTGAACATCGTACTGCAAGTTAGGACATCTTACGACTCTTTATGACATTTTAGCACCTTGAAAAACACGTTAGTATAACGTAGGACGCCTTAAAACTCCAAACAACACCTTACAACACCGTACGAAACCTTAAAACTCTATAATAAAGCTAATGAATTCGTACGAGTCCTTTGAACATCGTACTGCAAGTTAGGACATCTTACGACTCTTTATAATATTTTAGCACCTTGAAAAACACGTTAGTATAACGTAGGACGCCTTAAAACTCCAAACAACACCTTACAACACCGTACGAAACCTTAAAACTCTATAATAAAGCTAATGAATTCGTACGAGTCCTTTGAACATCGTACTGCAAGTTAGGACATCTTACGACTCTTTATGACATTTTAGCACCTTGAAAAACACGTTAGTATAACGTAGGACGCCTTAAAACTCCAAACAACACCTTACAACACCGTACGAAACCTTAAAACTCTATAATAAAGCTAATGAATTCGTACGAGTCCTTTGAACATCGTACTGCAAGTTGGGACATCTTACGACTCTTTATGGCATTTTAGCACCTTGAAAAACACGTTAGTATAACGTAGGACGCCTTAAAACTCCAAACAACACCTAACAACACCGTACGAAATCTTAAAACACCATAATAAAGCTAATAATTCGTACGAGTCCTTTGAACATCGTACTGCAAGTTAGGACATCTTACGACTCTTTATGGCATTTTAGCACCTTGAAAACACGTTAGTATAACGTAGGACGCCTTAAAACTCCAAACAACACCTTACAACACCGTACGAAACCTTAAAACTCCATAATAAAGCTAATGAATTCGTACGAGTCCTTTGAACATCGTACTGCAAGTTAGGACATCTTACGACTCTTTATAATATTTTAGCACCTTGAAAAACACGTTAGTATAACGTAGGACGCCTTAAAACTCTAAACAACACCTTACAACACCGTACGAAACATTAATACTCCATAATAAAGCTAATGAATTCGTACGACTCCTTTGAACATCGTACTGCAAGTTAGGAAATCTTACGACTCTTTATGACATTTTAGCACCTTGAAAAACACGTTAGTATAACGTAGGACGCCTTAAAACTCCAAACAACACCTTACAACACCGTACGAAACCTTAAAACTCCATAATAAAGCTAATGAATTCGTACGAGTCCTTTGAACATCGTACTGCAAGTTAGGACATCTTACGACTCTTTATGGCATTTTAGCACCTTGAAAACACGTTAGTATAACGTAGGACGCCTTAAAACTCCAAACAACACCTTACAACACCGTACGAAACCTTAAAACTCCATAATAAAGCTAATGAATTCGTACGAGTCCTTTGAACATCGTACTGCAAGTTAGGACATCTTACGACTCTTTATGACATTTTAGCACCTTGAAAAACACGTTAGTATAACGTAGGACGCCTTAAAACTCCAAACAACACCTTACAACACTGTACGAAACCTTAAAACTCCATAATAAAGCTAATGAATTCGTACGAGTCCTTTGAACATCGTACTGCAAGTTAGGACATCTTACGACTCTTTATGACATTTTAGCACCTTGAAAAACACGTTAGTATAACGTAGGACGCCTTAAAACTCCAAACAACACCTTACAACACCGTACGAAACCTTAAAACTCTATAATAAAGCTAATGAATTCGTACGAGTCCTTTGAACATCGTACTGCAAGTTAGGACATCTTACGACTCTTTATGACATTTTAGCACCTTGAAAAACACGTTAGTATAACGTAGGACGCCTTAAAACTCCAAACAACACCTTACAACACCGTACGAAACCTTAAAACTCTATAATAAAGCTAATGAATTCGTACGAGTCCTTTGAACATCGTACTGCAAGTTGGGACATCTTACGACTCTTTATGGCATTTTAGCACCTTGAAAAACACGTTAGTATAACGTAGGACGCCTTAAAACTCCAAACAACACCTAACAACACCGTACGAAATCTTAAAACACCATAATAAAGCTAATAATTCGTACGAGTCCTTTGAACATCGTACTGCAAGTTAGGACATCTTACGACTCTTTATGGCATTTTAGCACCTTGAAAACACGTTAGTATAACGTAGGACGCCTTAAAACTCCAAACAACACCTTACAACACCGTACGAAACCTTAAAACTCCATAATAAAGCTAATGAATTCGTACGAGTCCTTTGAACATCGTACTGCAAGTTAGGACATCTTACGACTCTTTATAATATTTTAGCACCTTGAAAAACACGTTAGTATAACGTAGGACGCCTTAAAACTCTAAACAACACCTTACAACACCGTACGAAACATTAATACTCCATAATAAAGCTAATGAATTCGTACGACTCCTTTGAACATCGTACTGCAAGTTAGGAAATCTTACGACTCTTTATGACATTTTAGCACCTTGAAAAACACGTTAGTATAACGTAGGACGCCTTAAAACTCCAAACAACACCTTACAACACCGTACGAAACCTTAAAACTCCATAATAAAGCTAATGAATTCGTACGAGTCCTTTGAACATCGTAATGCAAGTTAGGACATCTTACGACTCTTTATGACATTTTAGCACCTTGAAAAACACGTTAGTATAACGTAGGACGCCTTAAAACTCCAAACAACACCTTACAACACCGTACGAAACCTTAAAACTCCATAATAAAGCTAATGAATTCGTACGAGTCCTTTGAACATCGTACTGCAAGTTAGGACATCTTACGACTCTTTATGACATTTTAGCACCTTGAAAAACACGTTAGTATAACGTAGGACGCCTTAAAACTCCAAACAACACCTTACAACACCGTACGAAACCTTAAAACTCTATAATAAAGCTAATGAATTCGTACGAGTCCTTTGAACATCGTACTGCAAGTTAGGACATCTTACGACTCTTTATGACATTTTAGCACCTTGAAAAACACGTTAGTATAACGTAGGACGCCTTAAAACTCCAAACAACACCTTACAACACCGTACGAAACCTTAAAACTCTATAATAAAGCTAATGAATTCGTACGAGTCCTTTGAACATCGTACTGCAAGTTGGGACATCTTACGACTCTTTATGGCATTTTAGCACCTTGAAAAACACGTTAGTATAACGTAGGACGCCTTAAAACTCCAAACAACACCTTACAACACCGTACGAAATCTTAAAACACCATAATAAAGCTAATGAATTCGTACGAGTCCTTTGAACATCGTACTGCAAGTTAGGACATCTTACGACTCTTTATGGCATTTTAGCACCTTGAAAACACGTTAGTATAACGTAGGACGCCTTAAAACTCCAAACAACACCTTACAACACCGTACGAAACCTTAAAACTCTATAATAAAGCTAATGAATTCGTACGAGTCCTTTGAACATCGTACTGCAAGTTAGGACATCTTACGACTCTTTATGACATTTTAGCACCTTGAAAAACACGTTAGTATAACGTAGGACGCTTTAAAACTCCAAACAACACCTTACAACACCGTACGAAACCTTAAAACTCTATAATAAAGCTAATGAATTCGTACGAGTCCTTTGAACATCGTACTGCAAGTTGGGACATCTTACGACTCTTTATGGCATTTTAGCACCTTGAAAAACACGTTAGTATAACGTAGGACGCCTTAAAACTCCAAACAACACCTAACAACACCGTACGAAATCTTAAAACACCATAATAAAGCTAATAATTCGTACGAGTCCTTTGAACATCGTACTGCAAGTTAGGACATCTTACGACTCTTTATGGCATTTTAGCACCTTGAAAACACGTTAGTATAACGTAGGACGCCTTAAAACTCCAAACAACACCTTACAACACCGTACGAAACCTTAAAACTCCATAATAAAGCTAATGAATTCGTACGAGTCCTTTGAACATCGTACTGCAAGTTAGGAAATCTTACGACTCTTTATAATATTTTAGCACCTTGAAAAACACGTTAGTATAACGTAGGACGCCTTAAAACTCTAAACAACACCTTACAACACCGTACGAAACATTAATACTCCATAATAAAGCTAATGAATTCGTACGACTCCTTTGAACATCGTACTGCAAGTTAGGAAATCTTACGACTCTTTATGACATTTTAGCACCTTGAAAAACACGTTAGTATAACGTAGGACGCCTTAAAACTCCAAACAACACCTTACAACACCGTACGAAACCTTAAAACTCCATAATAAAGCTAATGAATTCGTACGAGTCCTTTGAACATCGTAATGCAAGTTAGGACATCTTACGACTCTTTATGACATTTTAGCACCTTGAAAAACACGTTAGTATAACGTAGGACGCCTTAAAACTCCAAACAACACCTTACAACACCGTACGAAACCTTAAAACTCCATAATAAAGCTAATGAATTCGTACGAGTCCTTTGAACATCGTACTGCAAGTTAGGACATCTTACGACTCTTTATGACATTTTAGCACCTTGAAAAACACGTTAGTATAACGTAGGACGCCTTAAAACTCCAAACAACACCTTACAACACCGTACGAAACCTTAAAACTCTATAATAAAGCTAATGAATTCGTACGAGTCCTTTGAACATCGTACTGCAAGTTAGGACATCTTACGACTCTTTATGACATTTTAGCACCTTGAAAAACACGTTAGTATAACGTAGGACGCCTTAAAACTCCAAACAACACCTTACAACACCGTACGAAACCTTAAAACTCTATAATAAAGCTAATGAATTCGTACGAGTCCTTTGAACATCGTACTGCAAGTTGGGACATCTTACGACTCTTTATGGCATTTTAGCACCTTGAAAAACACGTTAGTATAACGTAGGACGCCTTAAAACTCCAAACAACACCTTACAACACCGTACGAAATCTTAAAACACCATAATAAAGCTAATGAATTCGTACGAGTCCTTTGAACATCGTACTGCAAGTTAGGACATCTTACGACTCTTTATGGCATTTTAGCACCTTGAAAACACGTTAGTATAACGTAGGACGCCTTAAAACTCCAAACAACACCTTACAACACCGTACGAAACCTTAAAACTCCATAATAAAGCTAATGAATTCGTACGAGTCCTTTGAACATCGTACTGCAAGTTAGGACATCTTACGACTCTTTATGACATTTTAGCACCTTGAAAAACACGTTAGTATAACGTAGGACGCCTTAAAACTCCAAACCACACCTTACAACACCGTACGAAACCTTAAAACTCTATAATAAAGCTAATGAATTCGTACGAGTCCTTTGAACATCGTACTGCAAGTTAGGACATCTTACGACTCTTTATGACATTTTAGCACCTTGAAAAACACGTTAGTATAACGTAGGACGCCTTAAAACTCCAAACAACACCTTACAACACCGTACGAAACCTTAAAACTCTATAATAAAGCTAATGAATTCGTACGAGTCCTTTGAACATCGTACTGCAAGTTGGGACATCTTACGACTCTTTATGGCATTTTAGCACCTTGAAAAACACGTTAGTATAACGTAGGACGCCTTAAAACTCCAAACAACACCTTACAACACCGTACGAAATCTTAAAACACCATAATAAAGCTAATGAATTCGTACGAGTCCTTTGAACATCGTACTGCAAGTTAGGACATCTTACGACTCTTTATGGCATTTTAGCACCTTGAAAACACGTTAGTATAACGTAGGACGCCTTAAAACTCCAAACAACACCTTACAACACCGTACGAAACCTTAAAACTCCATAATAAAGCTAATGAAATCGTACGAGTCCTTTGAACATCGTACTGCAAGTTAGGACATCTTACGACTCTTTATGACATTTTAGCACCTTGAAAAACACGTTAGTATAACGTAGGACGCCTTAAAACTCCAAACAACACCTTACAACACTGTACGAAACCTTAAAACTCCATAATAAAGCTAATGAATTCGTACGAGTCCTTTGAACATCGTACTGCAAGTTAGGACATCTTACGACTCTTTATGACATTTTAGCACCTTGAAAAACACGTTAGTATAACGTAGGACGCCTTAAAACTCCAAACAACACCTTACAACACCGTACGAAACCTTAAAACTCTATAATAAAGCTAATGAATTCGTACGAGTCCTTTGAACATCGTACTGCAAGTTGGGACATCTTACGACTCTTTATGGCATTTTAGCACCTTGAAAAACACGTTAGTATAACGTAGGACGCCTTAAAACTCCAAACAACACCTTACAACACCGTACGAAATCTTAAAACACCATAATAAAGCTAATGAATTCGTACGAGTCCTTTGAACATCGTACTGCAAGTTAGGACATCTTACGACTCTTTATGGCATTTTAGCACCTTGAAAACACGTTAGTATAACGTAGGACGCCTTAAAACTCCAAACAACACCTTACAACACCGTACGAAACCTTAAAACTCCATAATAAAGCTAATGAATTCGTACGAGTCCTTTGAACATCGTACTGCAAGTTAGGACATCTTACGACTCTTTATGACATTTTAGCACCTTGAAAAACACGTTAGTATAACGTAGGACGCCTTAAAACTCCAAACAACACCTTACAACACTGTACGAAACCTTAAAACTCCATAATAAAGCTAATGAATTCGTACGAGTCCTTTGAACATCGTACTGCAAGTTAGGACATCTTACGACTCTTTATGACATTTTAGCACCTTGAAAAACACGTTAGTATAACGTAGGACGCCTTAAAACTCCAAACAACACCTTACAACACCGTACGAAACCTTAAAACTCTATAATAAAGCTAATGAATTCGTACGAGTCCTTTGAACATCGTACTGCAAGTTAGGACATCTTACGACTCTTTATGACATTTTAGCACCTTGAAAAACACGTTAGTATAACGTAGGACGCCTTAAAACTCCAAACAACACCTTACAACACTGTACGAAACCTTAAAACTCTATAATAAAGCTAATGAATTCGTACGAGTCCTTTGAACATCGTACTGCAAGTTGGGACATCTTACGACTCTTTATGGCATTTTAGCACCTTGAAAAACACGTTAGTATAACGTAGGACGCCTTAAAACTCCAAACAACACCTTACAACACCGTACGAAACCTTAAAACTCCATAATAAAGCTAATGAATTCGTACGAGTCCTTTGAACATCGTACTGCAAGTTAGGACATCTTACGACTCTTTATAATATTTTAGCACCTTGAAAAACACGTTAGTATAACGTAGGACGCCTTAAAACTCTAAACAACACCTTACAACACCGTACGAAACATTAATACTCCATAATAAAGCTAATGAATTCGTACGACTCCTTTGAACATCGTACTGCAAGTTAGGAAATCTTACGACTCTTTATGACATTTTAGCACCTTGAAAAACACGTTAGTATAACGTAGGACGCCTTAAAACTCCAAACAACACCTTACAACACCGTACGAAACCTTAAAACTCCATAATAAAGCTAATGAATTCGTACGAGTCCTTTGAACATCGTACTGCAAGTTAGGACATCTTACGACTCTTTATGACATTTTAGCACCTTGAAAAACACGTTAGTATAACGTAGGACGCCTTAAAACTCCAAACAACACCTTACAACACTGTACGAAACCTTAAAACTCCATAATAAAGCTAATGAATTCGTACGAGTCCTTTGAACATCGTACTGCAAGTTAGGACATCTTACGACTCTTTATGACATTTTAGCACCTTGAAAAACACGTTAGTATAACGTAGGACGCCTTAAAACTCCAAACAACACCTTACAACACCGTACGAAACCTTAAAACTCTATAATAAAGCTAATGAATTCGTACGAGTCCTTTGAACATCGTACTGCAAGTTAGGACATCTTACGACTCTTTATGGCATTTTCGCACCTTGAAAAACACGTTAGTATAACGTAGGACGCCTTAAAACTCCAAACAACACCTTACAACACCGTACGAAACCTTAAAACACCATAATAAAGCTAATGAATTCGTACGAGTCCTTTGAACATCGTACTGCAAGTTAGGACATCTTACGACTCTTTATGACATTTTAGCACCTTGAAAAACACGTTAGTATAACGTAGGACGCCTTAAACTCCAAACAACACCTTACAACACCGTACGAAACCTTAAAACACCATAATAAAGCTAATGAATTCGTACGAGTCCTTTGAACATCGTACTGCAAGTTAGGACATCTTACGACTCTTTATGACATTTTAGCACCTTGAAAACACGTTAGTATAACGTAGGACGCCTTAAAACTCCAAACAACACCTTACAACACCGTACGAAACCTTAAAACTCCATAATAAAGCTAATGAATTCGTACGAGTCCTTTGAACATCGTACTGCAAGTTAGGACATCTTACGACTCTTTATAATATTTTAGCACCTTGAAAAACACGTTAGTATAACGTAGGACGCCTTAAAACTCTAAACAACACCTTACAACACCGTACGAAACATTAATACTCCATAATAAAGCTAATGAATTCGTACGACTCCTTTGAACATCGTACTGCAAGTTAGGAAATCTTACGACTCTTTATGACATTTTAGCACCTTGAAAAACACGTTAGTATAACGTAGGACGCCTTAAAACTCCAAACAACACCTTACAACACCGTACGAAACCTTAAAACTCCATAATAAAGCTAATGAATTCGTACGAGTCCTTTGAACATCGTAATGCAAGTTAGGACATCTTACGACTCTTTATGACATTTTAGCACCTTGAAAAACACGTTAGTATAACGTAGGACGCCTTAAAACTCCAAACAACACCTTACAACACCGTACGAAACCTTAAAACTCCATAATAAAGCTAATGAATTCGTACGAGTCCTTTGAACATCGTACTGCAAGTTAGGACATCTTACAACTCTTTATGACATTTTAGCACCTTGAAAAACACGTTAGTATAACGTAGGACGCCTTAAAACTCCAAACAACACCTTACAACACCGTACGAAACCTTAAAACTCTATAATAAAGCTAATGAATTCGTACGAGTCCTTTGAACATCGTACTGCAAGTTAGGACATCTTACGACTCTTTATGACATTTTAGCACCTTGAAAAACACGTTAGTATAACGTAGGACGCCTTAAAACTCCAAACAACACCTTACAACACCGTACGAAACCTTAAAACTCTATAATAAAGCTAATGAATTCGTACGAGTCCTTTGAACATCGTACTGCAAGTTGGGACATCTTACGACTCTTTATGGCATTTTAGCACCTTGAAAAACACGTTAGTATAACGTAAGACGCCTTAAAACTCCAAACAACACCTTACAACACCGTACGAAACCTTAAAACTCCATAATAAAGCTAATGAATTCGTACGAGTCCTTTGAACATCGTACTGCAAGTTAGGACATCTTACGACTCTTTATGACATTTTAGCACCTTGAAAAACACGTTAGTATAACGTAGGACGCCTTAAAACTCCAAACAACACCTTACAACACCGTACGAAACCTTAAAACTCTATAATAAAGCTAATGAATTCGTACGAGTCCTTTGAACATCGTACTGCATGTTAGGACATCTTACGACTTTTTATGGCATTTTAGCACCTTGAAAAACACGTTAGTATAACGTAGGACGCCTTAAAACTCCAAACAACACCTAACAACACCGTACGAAATCTTAAAACACCATAATAAAGCTAATAATTCGTACGAGTCCTTTGAACATCGTACTGCAAGTTAGGACATCTTACGACTCTTTATGGCATTTTAGCACCTTGAAAACACGTTAGTATAACGTAGGACGCCTTAAAACTCCAAACAACACCTTACAACACCGTACGAAACCTTAAAACTCCATAATAAAGCTAATGAATTCGTACGAGTCCTTTGAACATCGTACTGCAAGTTAGGACATCTTACGACTCTTTATAATATTTTAGCACCTTGAAAAACACGTTAGTATAACGTAGGACGCCTTAAAACTCTAAACAACACCTTACAACACCGTACGAAACATTAATACTCCATAATAAAGCTAATGAATTCGTACGACTCCTTTGAACATCGTACTGCAAGTTAGGAAATCTTACGACTCTTTATGACATTTTAGCACCTTGAAAAACACGTTAGTATAACGTAGGACGCCTTAAAACTCCAAACAACACCTTACAACACCGTACGAAACCTTAAAACTCCATAATAAAGCTAATGAATTCGTACGAGTCCTTTGAACATCGTAATGCAAGTTAGGACATCTTACGACTCTTTATGACATTTTAGCACCTTGAAAAACACGTTAGTATAACGTAGGACGCCTTAAAACTCCAAACAACACCTTACAACACCGTACGAAACCTTAAAACTCCATAATAAAGCTAATGAATTCGTACGAGTCCTTTGAACATCGTACTGCAAGTTAGGACATCTTACGACTCTTTATGACATTTTAGCACCTTGAAAAACACGTTAGTATAACGTAGGACGCCTTAAAACTCCAAACAACACCTTACAACACCGTACGAAACCTTAAAACTCTATAATAAAGCTAATGAATTCGTACGAGTCCTTTGAACATCGTACTGCAAGTTAGGACATCTTACGACTCTTTATGACATTTTAGCACCTTGAAAAACACGTTAGTATAACGTAGGACGCCTTAAAACTCCAAACAACACCTTACAACACCGTACGAAACCTTAAAACTCTATAATAAAGCTAATGAATTCGTACGAGTCCTTTGAACATCGTACTGCAAGTTGGGACATCTTACGACTCTTTATGGCATTTTAGCACCTTGAAAAACACGTTAGTATAACGTAGGACGCCTTAAAACTCCAAACAACACCTTACAACACCGTACGAAACCTTAAAACTCCATAATAAAGCTAATGAATTCGTACGAGTCCTTTGAACATCGTACTGCAAGTTAGGACATCTTACGACTCTTTATGACATTTTAGCACCTTGAAAAACACGTTAGTATAACGTAGGACGCCTTAAACTCCAAACAACACCTTACAACACCGTACGAAACCTTAAAACACCATAATAAAGCTAATGAATTCGTACGAGTCCTTTGAACATCGTACTGCAAGTTAGGACATCTTACGACTCTTTATGACATTTTAGCACCTTGAAAACACGTTAGTATAACGTAGGACGCCTTAAAACTCCAAACAACACCTTACAACACCGTACGAAACCTTAAAACTCCATAATAAAGCTAATGAATTCGTACGAGTCCTTTGAACATCGTACTGCAAGTTAGGACATCTTACGACTCTTTATAATATTTTAGCACCTTGAAAAACACGTTAGTATAACGTAGGACGCCTTAAAACTCTAAACAACACCTTACAACACCGTACGAAACATTAATACTCCATAATAAAGCTAATGAATTCGTACGACTCCTTTGAACATCGTACTGCAAGTTAGGAAATCTTACGACTGTTTATGACATTTTAGCACCTTGAAAAACACGTTAGTATAACGTAGGACGCCTTAAAACTCCAAACAACACCTTACAACACCGTACGAAACCTTAAAACTCCATAATAAAGCTAATGAATTCGTACGAGTCCTTTGAACATCGTAATGCAAGTTAGGACATCTTACGACTCTTTATGACATTTTAGCACCTTGAAAAACACGTTAGTATAACGTAGGACGCCTTAAAACTCCAAACAACACCTTACAACACCGTACGAAACCTTAAAACTCCATAATAAAGCTAATGAATTCGTACGAGTCCTTTGAACATCGTACTGCAAGTTAGGACATCTTACGACTCTTTATGACATTTTAGCACCTTGAAAACACGTTAGTATAACGTAGGACGCCTTAAAACTCCAAACAACACCTTACAACACCGTACGAAACCTTAAAACTCTATAATAAAGCTAATGAATTCGTACGAGTCCTTTGAACATCGTACTGCATGTTAGGACATCTTACGACTTTTTATGGCATTTTAGCACCTTGAAAAACACGTTAGTATAACGTAGGACGCCTTAAAACTCCAAACAACACCTAACAACACCGTACGAAATCTTAAAACACCATAATAAAGCTAATAATTCGTACGAGTCCTTTGAACATCGTACTGCAAGTTAGGACATCTTACGACTCTTTATGGCATTTTAGCACCTTGAAAACACGTTAGTATAACGTAGGACGCCTTAAAACTCCAAACAACACCTTACAACACCGTACGAAACCTTAAAACTCCATAATAAAGCTAATGAATTCGTACGAGTCCTTTGAACATCGTACTGCAAGTTAGGACATCTTACGACTCTTTATAATATTTTAGCACCTTGAAAAACACGTTAGTATAACGTAGGACGCCTTAAAACTCTAAACAACACCTTACAACACCGTACGAAACATTAATACTCCATAATAAAGCTAATGAATTCGTACGACTCCTTTGAACATCGTACTGCAAGTTAGGAAATCTTACGACTCTTTATGACATTTTAGCACCTTGAAAAACACGTTAGTATAACGTAGGACGCCTTAAAACTCCAAACAACACCTTACAACACCGTACGAAACCTTAAAACTCCATAATAAAGCTAATGAATTCGTACGAGTCCTTTGAACATCGTACTGCAAGTTAGGACATCTTACGACTCTTTATGACATTTTAGCACCTTGAAAAACACGTTAGTATAACGTAGGACGCCTTAAAACTCCAAACAACACCTTACAACACCGTACGAAACCTTAAAACTCCATAATAAAGCTAATGAATTCGTACGAGTCCTTTGAACATCGTACTGCAAGTTAGGACATCTTACGACTCTTTATGACATTTTAGCACCTTGAAAAACACGTTAGTATAACGTAGGACGCCTTAAAACTCCAAACAACACCTTACAACACCGTACGAAACCTTAAAACTCTATAATAAAGCTAATGAATTCGTACGAGTCCTTTGAACATCGTACTGCAAGTTAGGACATCTTACGACTCTTTATGACATTTTAGCACCTTGAAAAACACGTTAGTATAACGTAGGACGCCTTAAAACTCCAAACAACACCTTACAACACCGTACGAAACCTTAAAACTCTATAATAAAGCTAATGAATTCGTACGAGTCCTTTGAACATCGTACTGCAAGTTGGGACATCTTACGACTCTTTATGGCATTTTAGCACCTTGAAAAACACGTTAGTATAACGTAGGACGCCTTAAAACTCCAAACAACACCTTACAACACCGTACGAAACCTTAAAACTCCATAATAAAGCTAATGAATTCGTACGAGTCCTTTGAACATCGTACTGCATGTTAGGACATCTTACGACTTTTTATGGCATTTTAGCACCTTGAAAAACACGTTAGTATAACGTAGGACGCCTTAAAACTCCAAACAACACCTTACAACACCGTACGAAATCTTAAAACACCATAATAAAGCTAATGAATTCGTACGAGTCCTTTGAACATCGTACTGCAAGTTAGGACATCTTACGACTCTTTATGACATTTTAGCACCTTAAAAACACGTTAGTATAACGTAGGACGCCTTAAAACACCAAACAACACCTTACAACACCGTACGAAACCTTAAAACTCCATAATAAAGCTAATGAATTCGTACGAGTCCTTTGAACATCATACTGCAAGTTAGGACATCTTACGACTCTTTATGACATTTTAGCACCTTGAAAAACACGTTAGTATAACGTAGGACGCCTTAAAACTCCAAACAACACCTTACAACACCGTACGAAACCTTAAAACTCCATAATAAAGCTAATGAATTCGTACGAGTCCTTTGAACATCGTACTGCAAGTTAGGACATCTTACGACTCTTTATGGCATTTTAGCACCTTGAAAAACACGTTAGTATAACGTAGGACGCCTTAAAACTCCAAACAACACCTTACAACACCGTACGAAACCTTAAAACTCCATAATAAAGCTAATGAATTCGTACGAGTCCTTTGAACATCGTACTGCAAGTTAGGACATCTTACGACTCTTTATGGCATTTTAGCACCTTGAAAAACACGTTAGTATAACGTAGGACGCCTTAAAACTCCAAACAACACCTTACAACACCGTACGAAACCTTAAAACTCCATAATAAAGCTAATGAATTCGTACGAGTCCTTTGAACATCGTACTGCAAGTTAGGACATCTTACGACTCTTTATGACATTTTAGCACCTTGAAAAACACGTTAGTATAACGTAGGACGCCTTAAAACTCCAAACAACACCTTACAACACCGTACGAAACCTTAAAACTCCATAATAAAGCTAATGAATTCGTACGAGTCCTTTGAACATCGTACTGCAAGTTAGGACATCTTACGACTCTTTATGGCATTTTAGCACCTTGAAAAACACGTTAGTATAACGTAGGACGCCTTAAAACTCCAAACAACACCTTACAACACCGTACGAAACCTTAAAACACCATAATAAAGCTAATGAATTCGTCCGAGTCCTTTGAACATCGTACTGCAAGTTAGGACATCTTACGACTCTTTATGACATTTTAGCACCTTGAAAAACACGTTAGTATAATGAAGGACGCCTTAAAACTCCAAACAACACCTTACAACACCGTACGAAACCTTAAAACACCATAATAAAGCTAATGAATTCGTACGAGTCCTTTGAACATCGTACTGCAAGTTAGGACATCTTACGACTCTTTATGACATTTTAGCACCTTGAAAAACACGTTAGTATAACGTAAGACGCCCTAAACTCCAAACAACACCTTACAACACCGTACGAAACCTTAAAACACCATAATAAAGCTAATGAATTCGTACGAGTCCTTTGAACATCGTACTGCAAGTTAGGACATCTTACGACTCTTTATGACATTTTAGCACCTTGAAAAACACGTTAGTATAACGTAGGACGCCTTAAAACTCCAAACAACACCTTACAACACCGTACGAAACCTTAAAACACCATAATAAAGCTAATGAATTCGTACGAGTCCTTTGAACATCGTACTGCAAGTTAGGACATCTTACGACTCTTTATGACATTTTAGCACCTTGAAAACACGTTAGTATATCGTAGGACGCCTTAAAACTCCAAACAACACCTTACAACACCGTACGAAACCTTAAACTCCATAATAAAGCTAATGAATTCGTACGAGTCCTTTGAACATCGTACTGCAAGTTAGGACATCTTACGACTCTTTATGACATTTTAGCACCTTGAAAAACACGTTAGTATAACGTAGGACGCCTTAAAACTCTAAACAACACCTTACAACACCGTACGAAACCTTAAAACTCCATAATAAAGCTAATGAATTCGTACTACTCCTTTGAACATCGTACTGCAAGTTAGGTCATCTTACGACTCTTTATGACATTTTAGCACCTTGAAAAACACGTTAGTATAACGTAGGACGCCTTAAAACTCCAAACAACACCTTACAACACCGTACGAAACCTTAAAACTCCATAATAAAGCTAATGAATTCGTACGAGTCCTTTGAACATCGTACTGCAAGTTAGGACATCTTACGACTCTTTATGGCATTTTAGCACCTTGAAAAACACGTTAGTATAACGTAGGACGCCTTAAAACTCCAAACAACACCTTACAACACCGTACGAAACCTTAAAACACCATAATAAAGCTAATGAATTCGTCCGAGTCCTTTGAACATCGTACTGCAAGTTAGGACATCTTACGACTCTTTATGACATTTTAGCACCTTGAAAAACACGTTAGTATAACGTAGGACGCCTTAAAACTCCAAACAACACCTTACAACACCGTACGAAACCTTAAAACACCATAATAAAGCTAATGAATTCGTACGAGTCCTTTGAACATCGTACTGCAAGTTAGGACATCTTACGACTCTTTATGACATTTTAGCACCTTGAAAAACACGTTAGTATAACGTAAGACGCCCTAAACTCCAAACAACACCTTACAACACCGTACGAAACCTTAAAACACCATAATAAAGCTAATGAATTCGTACGAGTCCTTTGAACATCGTACTGCAAGTTAGGACATCTTACGACTCTTTATGACATTTTAGCACCTTGAAAACACGTTAGTATAACGTAGGACGCCTTAAAACTCCAAACAACACCTTACAACACCGTACGAAACCTTAAAACTCCATAATAAAGCTAATGAATTCGTACGAGTCCTTTGAACATCGTACTGCAAGTTAGGACATCTTACGACTCTTTATGACATTTTAGCACCTTGAAAAACACGTTAGTATAACGTAGGACGCCTTAAAACACCAAACAACACCTTACAACACCGTACGAAACCTTAAAACTCCATAATAAAGCTAATGAATTCGTACGAGTCCTTTGAACATCATACTGCAAGTTAGGACATCTTACGACTCTTTATGACATTTTAGCACCTTGAAAAACACGTTAGTATAACGTAGGACGCCTTAAAACTCCAAACAACACCTTACAACACCGTACGAAACCTTAAAACTCCATAATACACCTATTGAACTCGCCCGAGTCCTTTGAACATCGTACTGCAAGTTAGGACATCTTACGACTCTTTATGACATTTTAGCACCTTGAAAAACACGTTAGTATAACGTAGGACGCCTTAAAACACCAAACAACACCTTACAACACCCTACGAAACCTTAAAACTCCATAATAAAGCTAATGAATTCGTACGAGTCCTTTGAACATCGTACTGCAAGTTAGGACATCTTACGACTCTTTATGACATTTTAGCACCTTGAAAAACACGTTAGTATAACGTAGGACGCCTTAAAACTCCAAACAACACCTTACAACACCGTACGAAACCTTAAAACTCCATAATACACCTATTGAATTCGCCCGAGTCCTTTGAACATCGTACTGCAAGTTAGGACATCTTACGACTCTTTATGACATTTTAGCACCTTGAAAAACACGTTACTATAACGTAGGACGCCTTAAAACACCAAACAACACCTTACAACACCGTACGAAACCTTAAAACTCCATAATACACCTATTGAATTCGCCCGAGTTCTTTGAACATCGTACTGCTAGTTAGGACATCTTATGACTCTTTATGACAATTTAGCACCTTGAAAAACACGTTAGTATAACGTAGGACGCCTTAAAACTCCAAACAACACCTTACAACACCGTACGAAACCTTAAAACTCCATAATAAAGCTAATGAATTCGTACGAGTCCTTTGAACATCGTACTGCAAGTTAGGACATCTTACGACTCTTTATGACATTTTAGCACCTTGAAAAACACGTTAGTATAACGTAGGACGCCTTAAAACTCCAAACAACACCTTACAACACCGTACGAAACCTTAAAACACCATAATAAAGCTAATGAATTCGTACGAGTCCTTTGAACATCGTACTGCAAGTTAGGACATCTTACGACTCTTTATGACATTTTAGCACCTTGAAAACACGTTAGTATAACGTAGGACGCCTTAAAACTCCAAACAACACCTTACAACACCGTACGAAACCTTAAAACTCCATAATAAAGCTAATGAATTCGTACGAGTCCTTTGAACATCGTACTGCAAGTTAGGACATCTTACGACTCTTTATGACATTTTAGCACCTTGAAAAACACGTTAGTATAACGTAGGACGCCTTAAAACTCTAAACAACACCTTACAACACCGTACGAAACCTTAAAACTCCATAATAAAGCTAATGAATTTGTACTACTCCTTTGAACATCGTACTGCAAGTTAGGTCATCTTACGACTCTTTATGACATTTTAGCACCTTGAAAAACACGTTAGTATAACGTAGGACGCCTTAAAACTCCAAACAACACCTTACAACACCGTACGAAACCTTAAAACTCCATAATAAAGCTAATGAATTCGTACGAGTCCTTTGAACATCGTACTGCAAGTTAGGACATCTTACGACTCTTTATGGCATTTTAGCACCTTGAAAAACACGTTAGTATAACGTAGGACGCCTTAAAACTCCAAACAACACCTTACAACACCGTACGAAACCTTAAAACACCATAATAAAGCTAATGAATTCGTCCGAGTCCTTTGAACATCGTACTGCAAGTTAGGACATCTTACGACTCTTTATGACATTTTAGCACCTTGAAAAACACGTTAGTATAACGTAGGACGCCTTAAAACTCCAAACAACACCTTACAACACCGTACGAAACCTTAAAACACCATAATAAAGCTAATGAATTCGTACGAGTCCTTTGAACATCGTACTGCAAGTTAGGACATCTTACGACTCTTTATGACATTTTAGCACCTTGAAAAACACGTTAGTATAACGTAAGACGCCCTAAACTCCAAACAACACCTTACAACACCGTACGAAACCTTAAAACACCATAATAAAGCTAATGAATTCGTACGAGTCCTTTGAACATCGTACTGCAAGTTAGGACATCTTACGACTCTTTATGACATTTTAGCACCTTGAAAAACACGTTAGTATAACGTAGGACGCCTTAAAACTCCAAACAACACCTTACAACACCGTACGAAACCTTAAAACACCATAATAAAGCTAATGAATTCGTACGAGTCCTTTGAACATCGTACTGCAAGTTAGGACATCTTACGACTCTTTATGACATTTTAGCACCTTGAAAACACGTTAGTATAACGTAGGACGCCTTAAAACTCCAAACAACACCTTACAACACCGTACGAAACCTTAAAACTCCATAATAAAGCTAATGAATTCGTACGAGTCCTTTGAACATCGTACTGCAAGTTAGGACATCTTACGACTCTTTATGACATTTTAGCACCTTGAAAAACACGTTAGTATAACGTAGGACGCCTTAAAACTCTAAACAACACCTTACAACACCGTACGAAACCTTAAAACTCCATAATAAAGCTAATGAATTCGTACTACTCCTTTGAACATCGTACTGCAAGTTAGGTCATCTTACGACTCTTTATGACATTTTAGCACCTTGAAAAACACGTTAGTATAACGTAGGACGCCTTAAAACTCCAAACAACACCTTACAACACCGTACGAAACCTTAAAACTCCATAATAAAGCTAATGAATTCGTACGAGTCCTTTGAACATCGTACTGCAAGTTAGGACATCTTACGACTCTTTATGGCATTTTAGCACCTTGAAAAACACGTTAGTATAACGTAGGACGCCTTAAAACTCCAAACAACACCTTACAACACCGTACGAAACCTTAAAACACCATAATAAAGCTAATGAATTCGTCCGAGTCCTTTGAACATCGTACTGCAAGTTAGGACATCTTACGACTCTTTATGACATTTTAGCACCTTGAAAAACACGTTAGTATAACGTAGGACGCCTTAAAACTCCAAACAACACCTTACAACACCGTACGAAACCTTAAAACACCATAATAAAGCTAATGAATTCGTACGAGTCCTTTGAACATCGTACTGCAAGTTAGGACATCTTACGACTCTTTATGACATTTTAGCACCTTGAAAAACACGTTAGTATAACGTAAGACGCCCTAAACTCCAAACAACACCTTACAACACCGTACGAAACCTTAAAACACCATAATAAAGCTAATGAATTCGTACGAGTCCTTTGAACATCGTACTGCAAGTTAGGACATCTTACGACTCTTTATGACATTTTAGCACCTTGAAAACACGTTAGTATAACGTAGGACGCCTTAAAACTCCAAACAACACCTTACAACACCGTACGAAACCTTAAAACTCCATAATAAAGCTAATGAATTCGTACGAGTCCTTTGAACATCGTACTGCAAGTTAGGACATCTTACGACTCTTTATGACATTTTAGCACCTTGAAAAACACGTTAGTATAACGTAGGACGCCTTAAAACACCAAACAACACCTTACAACACCGTACGAAACCTTAAAACTCCATAATAAAGCTAATGAATTCGTACGAGTCCTTTGAACATCATACTGCAAGTTAGGACATCTTACGACTCTTTATGACATTTTAGCACCTTGAAAAACACGTTAGTATAACGTAGGACGCCTTAAAACTCCAAACAACACCTTACAACACCGTACGAAACCTTAAAACTCCATAATACACCTATTGAACTCGCCCGAGTCCTTTGAACATCGTACTGCAAGTTAGGACATCTTACGACTCTTTATGACATTTTAGCACCTTGAAAAACACGTTAGTATAACGTAGGACGCCTTAAAACACCAAACAACACCTTACAACACCCTACGAAACCTTAAAACTCCATAATAAAGCTAATGAATTCGTACGAGTCCTTTGAACATCGTACTGCAAGTTAGGACATCTTACGACTCTTTATGACATTTTAGCACCTTGAAAAACACGTTAGTATAACGTAGGACGCCTTAAAACTCCAAACAACACCTTACAACACCGTACGAAACCTTAAAACTCCATAATACACCTATTGAATTCGCCCGAGTCCTTTGAACATCGTACTGCAAGTTAGGACATCTTACGACTCTTTATGACATTTTAGCACCTTGAAAAACACGTTACTATAACGTAGGACGCCTTAAAACACCAAACAACACCTTACAACACCGTACGAAACCTTAAAACTCCATAATACACCTATTGAATTCGCCCGAGTTCTTTGAACATCGTACTGCTAGTTAGGACATCTTATGACTCTTTATGACAATTTAGCACCTTGAAAAACACGTTAGTATAACGTAGGACGCCTTAAAACTCCAAACAACACCTTACAACACCGTACGAAACCTTAAAACTCCATAATAAAGCTAATGAATTCGTACGAGTCCTTTGAACATCGTACTGCAAGTTAGGACATCTTACGACTCTTTATGACATTTTAGCACCTTGAAAAACACGTTAGTATAACGTAGGACGCCTTAAAACTCCAAACAACACCTTACAACACCGTACGAAACCTTAAAACTCCATAATACACCTATTGAATTCGCCCGAGTCCTTTGAACATCGTACTGCAAGTTAGGACATCTTACGACTCTTTATGACATTTTAGCACCTTGAAAAACACGTTACTATAACGTAGGACGCCTTAAAACACCAAACAACACCTTACAACACCGTACGAAACCTTAAAACTCCATAATACACCTATTGAACTCGCCCGAGTCCTTTGAACATCGTACTGCAAGTTAGGACATCTTACGACTCTTTATGACATTTTAGCACCTTGAAAAACACGTTAGTATAACGTAGGACGCCTTAAAACACCAAACAACACCTTACAACACCCTACGAAACCTTAAAACTCCATAATAAAGCTAATGAATTCGTACGAGTCCTTTGAACATCGTACTGCAAGTTAGGACATCTTACGACTCTTTATGACATTTTAGCACCTTGAAAAACACGTTAGTATAACGTAGGACGCCTTAAAACTCCAAACAACACCTTACAACACCGTACGAAACCTTAAAACTCCATAATACACCTATTGAATTCGCCCGAGTCCTTTGAACATCGTACTGCAAGTTAGGACATCTTACGACTCTTTATGACATTTTAGCACCTTGAAAAACACGTTACTATAACGTAGGACGCCTTAAAACACCAAACAACACCTTACAACACCGTACGAAACCTTAAAACTCCATAATACACCTATTGAATTCGCCCGAGTTCTTTGAACATCGTACTGCTAGTTAGGACATCTTATGACTCTTTATGACAATTTAGCACCTTGAAAAACACGTTAGTATAACGTAGGACGCCTTAAAACTCCAAACAACACCTTACAACACCGTACGAAACCTTAAAACTCCATAATAAAGCTAATGAATTCGTACGAGTCCTTTGAACATCGTACTGCAAGTTAGGACATCTTACGACTCTTTATGACATTTTAGCACCTTGAAAAACACGTTAGTATAACGTAGGACGCCTTAAAACACCAAACAACACCTTACAACACCCTACGAAACCTTAAAACTCCATAATAAAGCTAATGAATTCGTACTACTCCTTTGAACATCGTACTGCAAGTTAGGACATCTTACGACTCTTTATGACATTTTAGCACCTTGAAAAACACGTTAGTATAACGTAGGACGCCTTAAAACTCCAAACAACACCTTACAACACCGTACGAAACCTTAAAACTCCATAATACACCTATTGAATTCGCCCGAGTCCTTTGAACATCGTACTGCAAGTTAGGACATCTTACGACTCTTTATGACATTTTAGCACCTTGAAAAACACGTTACTATAACGTAGGACGCCTTAAAACACCAAACAACACCTTACAACACCGTACGAAACCTTAAAACTCCATAATACACCTATTGAATTCGCCCGAGTTCTTTGAACATCGTACTGCTAGTTAGGACATCTTATGACTCTTTATGACAATTTAGCACCTTGAAAAACACGTTAGTATAACGTAGGACGCCTTAAAACTCCAAACAACACCTTACAACACCGTACGAAACCTTAAAACTCCATAATAAAGCTAATGAATTCGTACGAGTCCTTTGAACATCGTACTGCAAGTTAGGACATCTTACGACTCTTTATGACATTTTAGCACCTTGAAAAACACGTTAGTATAACGTAGGACGCCTTAAAACTCCAAACAACACCTTACAACACCGTACGAAACCTTAAAACTCCATAATAAAGCTAATGAATTCGTACGAGTCCTTTGAACATCGTACTGCAAGTTAGGACATCTTACGACTCTTTATGACATTTTAGCACCTTGAAAAACACGTTACTATAACGTAGTACGCCTTAAAACACCAAACAACACCGTACGAAACCTTAAAACTCCATAATAAAGCTAATGAATTCGTACGAGTCCTTTGAACATCATACTGCAAGTTAGGACATCTTACGACTCTTTATGACATTTTAGCACCTTGAAAAACACGTTAGTATAACGTAGGACGCCTTAAAACTCCAAACAACACCTTACAACACCGTACGAAACCTTAAAACTCCATAATAAAGCTAATAAATTCGTACGAGTCCTTTGAACATCGTACAGCAAGTTAGGACATCTTACGACTCTTTATGACATTTTAGCACCTTGAAAAACACGTTAGTAATAACGTAGGACGCCTTAAAACTCCAAACAACACCTTACAACACCGTACGAAACCTTAAAACTCCATAATACACCTATTGAACTCGCCCGAGTCCTTTGAACATCATACTGCAAGTTAGGACATCTTACGACTCTTTATGACATTTTAGCACCTTGAAAAACACGTTACTATAACGTAGGACGCCTTAAAACACCAAACAACACCTTACAACACCGTACGAAACCTTAAAACTCCATAATACACCTATTGAATTCGCCCGAGTTCTTTGAACATCGTACTGCTAGTTAGGACATCTTACGACTCTTTATGACATTTAAGCACCTTGAAAAACACGTTAGTATAACGTAGGACGCCTTAAAACTCAAAACAACACCTTACAACACCGTACGAAACCTTAAAACTCCATAATAAAGCTAATGAATTCGTACGAGTCCTTTGAACATCGTACTGCAAGTTAGGACATTTACGACTCTTTATGACATTTTAGCACCTTGAAAAACACGTTAGTATAACGTAGGACGCCTTAAAACTCCAAACAACACCTTACAACACCGTACGAAACCTTAAAACTCCATAATAAAGCTAATGAATTCGTACGACTCCTTTGAACATCGTACTGCAAGTTAGGACATCTTACGACTCTTTATGACATTTTAGCACCTTGAAAAACACGTTACTATAACGTAGTACGCCTTAAAACACCAAACAACACCGTACGAAACCTTAAAACTCCATAATAAAGCTAATGAATTCGTACGAGTCCTTTGAACATCATACTGCAAGTTAGGACATCTTACGACTCTTTATGACATTTTAGCACCTTGAAAAACACGTTAGTATAACGTAGGACGCCTTAAAACTCCAAACAACACCTTACAACACCGTACGAAACCTTAAAACTCCATAATAAAGCTAATAAATTCGTACGAGTCCTTTGAACATCGTACTGCAAGTTAGGACATCTTACGACTCTTTATGACATTTTAGCACCTTGAAAAACACGTTAGTATAACGTAGGACGCCTTAAAACTCCAAACAACACCTTACAACTCCGTACGAAACCTTAAAACTCCATAATAAAGCTAATGAATTCGTACGAGTCCTTTGAACATCATACTGCAAGTTAGGACATCTTACGACTCTTTATGACATTTTAGCACCTTGAAAAACACGTTACTATAACGTAGGACGCCTTAAAACACCAAACAACACCTTACAACACCGTACGAAACCTTAAAACTCCATAATACACCTATTGAATTCGCCCGAGTTCTTTGAACATCGTACTGCTAGTTAGGACATCTTATGACTCTTTATGACAATTTAGCACCTTGAAAAACACGTTAGTATAACGTAGGACGCCTTAAAACTCCAAACAACACCTTACAACACCGTACGAAACCTTAAAACTCCATAATAAAGCTAATAAATTCGTACGAGTCCTTTGAACATCGTACAGCAAGTTAGGACATCTTACGACTCTTTATGACATTTTAGCACCTTGAAAAACACGTTAGTAATAACGTAGGACGCCTTAAAACTCCAAACAACACCTTACAACACCGTACGAAACCTTAAAACTCCATAATACACCTATTGAACTCGCCCGAGTCCTTTGAACATCATACTGCAAGTTAGGACATCTTACGACTCTTTATGACATTTTAGCACCTTGAAAAACACGTTACTATAACGTAGGACGCCTTAAAACACCAAACAACACCTTACAACACCGTACGAAACCTTAAAACTCCATAATACACCTATTGAATTCGCCCGAGTTCTTTGAACATCGTACTGCTAGTTAGGACATCTTACGACTCTTTATGACATTTAAGCACCTTGAAAAACACGTTAGTATAACGTAGGACGCCTTAAAACTCAAAACAACACCTTACAACACCGTACGAAACCTTAAAACTCCATAATAAAGCTAATGAATTCGTACGAGTCCTTTGAACATCGTACTGCAAGTTAGGACATCTTACGACTCTTTATGACATTTTAGCACCTTGAAAAACACGTTAGTATAACGTAGGACGCCTTAAAACTCCAAACAACACCTTACAACACCGTACGAAACCTTAAAACTCCATAATAAAGCTAATGAATTCGTACGAGTCCTTTGAACATCGTACTGCAAGTTAGGACATCTTACGACTCTTTATGACATTTTAGCACCTTGAAAAACACGTTACTATAACGTAGTACGCCTTAAAACACCAAACAACACCGTACGAAACCTTAAAACTCCATAATAAAGCTAATGAATTCGTACGAGTCCTTTGAACATCATACTGCAAGTTAGGACATCTTACGACTCTTTATGACATTTTAGCACCTTGAAAAACACGTTAGTATAACGTAGGACGCCTTAAAACTCCAAACAACACCTTACAACACCGTACGAAACCTTAAAACTCCATAATAAAGCTAATAAATTCGTACGAGTCCTTTGAACATCGTACTGCAAGTTAGGACATGTTACGACTCTTTATGACATTTTAGCACCTTGAAAAACACGTTAGTATAACGTAGGACGCCTTAAAACTCCAAACAACACCTTACAACTCCGTACGAAACCTTAAAACTCCATAATAAAGCTAATGAATTCGTACGAGTCCTTTGAACATCATACTGCAAGTTAGGACATCTTACGACTCTTTATGACATTTTAGCACCTTGAAAAACACGTTAGTATAACGTAGGACGCCTTAAAACTCCAAACAACACCTTACAACACCGTACGAAACCTTAAAACTCCATAATACACCTATTGAACTCGCCCGAGTCCTTTGAACATCGTACTGCAAGTTAGGACATCTTACGACTCTTTATGACATTTTAGCACCTTGAAAAACACGTTACTATAACGTAGGACGCCTTAAAACACCAAACAACACCTTACAACACCGTACGAAACCTTAAAACTCCATAATACACCTATTGAATTCGCCCGAGTTCTTTGAACATCGTACTGCTAGTTAGGACATCTTACGACTCTTTATGACATTTAAGCACCTTGAAAAACACGTTAGTATAACGTAGGACGCCTTAAAACTCAAAACAACACCTTACAACACCGTACGAAACCTTAAAACTCCATAATAAAGCTAATGAATTCGTACGAGTCCTTTGAACATCGTACTGCAAGTTAGGACATTTACGACTCTTTATGACATTTTAGCACCTTGAAAAACACGTTAGTATAACGTAGGACGTCTTAAAACTCCAAACAACACCTTACAACACCGTACGAAACCTTAAAACTCCATAATAAAGCTAATGAATTCGTACGACTCCTTTGAACATCGTACTGCAAGTTAGGACATCTTACGACTCTTTATGACATTTTAGCACCTTGAAAAACACGTTACTATAACGTAGTACGCCTTAAAACACCAAACAACACCGTACGAAACCTTAAAACTCCATAATAAAGCTAATGAATTCGTACGAGTCCTTTGAACATCATACTGCAAGTTAGGACATCTTACGACTCTTTATGACATTTTAGCACCTTGAAAAACACGTTAGTATAACGTAGGACGCCTTAAAACTCCAAACAACACCTTACAACACCGTACGAAACCTTAAAACTCCATAATAAAGCTAATAAATTCGTACGAGTCCTTTGAACATCGTACTGCAAGTTAGGACATCTTACGACTCTTTATGACATTTTAGCACCTTGAAAAACACGTTAGTATAACGTAGGACGCCTTAAAACTCCAAACAACACCTTACAACTCCGTACGAAACCTTAAAACTCCATAATTTAGCTAATGAATTCGTACGAGTCCTTTGAACATCATACTGCAAGTTAGGACATCTTACGAATCTTTATGACATTTTAGCACCTTGAAAAACACGTTACTATAACGTAGGACGCCTTAAAACACCAAACAACACCTTACAACACCGTACGAAACCTTAAAACTCCATAATACACCTATTGAATTCGCCCGAGTTCTTTGAACATCGTACTGCTAGTTAGGACATCTTATGACTCTTTATGACAATTTAGCACCTTGAAAAACACGTTAGTATAACGTAGGACGCCTTAAAACTCCAAACAACACCTTACAACACCGTACGAAACCTTAAAACTCCATAATAAAGCTAATAAATTCGTACGAGTCCTTTGAACATCGTACAGCAAGTTAGGACATCTTACGACTATTTATGACATTTTAGCACCTTGAAAAACACGTTAGTAATAACGTAGAACGCCTTAAAACTCCAAACAACACCTTACAACACCGTACGAAACCTTAAAACTCCATAATACACCTATTGAACTCGCCCGAGTCCTTTGAACATCATACTGCAAGTTAGGACATCTTACGACTCTTTATGACATTTTAGCACCTTGAAAAACACGTTACTATAACGTAGGACGCCTTAAAACACCAAACAACACCTTACAACACCGTACGAAACCTTAAAACTCCATAATACACCTATTGAATTCGCCCGAGTTCTTTGAACATCGTACTGCTAGTTAGGACATCTTACGACTCTTTATGACATTTAAGCACCTTGAAAAACACGTTAGTATAACGTAGGACGCCTTAAAACTCAAAACAACACCTTACAACACCGTACGAATCCTTAAAACTCCATAATAAAGCTAATAAATTCGTACGAGTCCTTTGAACATCGTACTGCAAGTTAGGACATCTTACGACTCTTTATGACATTTTAGCACCTTGAAAAACACGTTAGTATAACGTAGGACGCCTTAAAACTCCAAACAACACCTTACAACTCCGTACGAAACCTTAAAACTCCATAATAAAGCTAATGAATTCGTACGAGTCCTTTGAACATCATACTGCAAGTTAGGACATCTTACGACTCTTTATGACATTTTAGCACCTTGAAAAACACGTTAGTATAACGTAGGACGCCTTAAAACTCCAAACAACACCTTACAACACCGTACGAAACCTTAAAACTCCATAATACACCTATTGAACTCGCCCGAGTCCTTTGAACATCGTACTGCAAGTTAGGACATCTTACGACTCTTTATGACATTTTAGCACCTTGAAAAACACGTTACTATAACGTAGGACGCCTTAAAACACCAAACAACACCTTACAACACCGTACGAAACCTTAAAACTCCATAATACACCTATTGAATTCGCCCGAGTTCTTTGAACATCGTACTGCTAGTTAGGACATCTTACGACTCTTTATGACATTTAAGCACCTTGAAAAACACGTTAGTATAACGTAGGACGCCTTAAAACTCAAAACAACACCTTACAACACCGTACGAAACCTTAAAACTCCATAATAAAGCTAATGAATTCGTACGAGTCCTTTGAACATCGTACTGCAAGTTAGGACATTTACGACTCTTTATGACATTTTAGCACCTTGAAAAACACGTTAGTATAACGTAGGACGTCTTAAAACTCCAAACAACACCTTACAACACCGTACGAAACCTTAAAACTCCATAATAAAGCTAATGAATTCGTACGACTCCTTTGAACATCGTACTGCAAGTTAGGACATCTTACGACTCTTTATGACATTTTAGCACCTTGAAAAACACGTTACTATAACGTAGTACGCCTTAAAACACCAAACAACACCGTACGAAACCTTAAAACTCCATAATAAAGCTAATGAATTCGTACGAGTCCTTTGAACATCATACTGCAAGTTAGGACATCTTACGACTTTTTATGACATTTTAGCACCTTGAAAAACACGTTAGTATAACGTAGGACGCCTTAAAACTCCAAACAACACCTTACAACACCGTACGAAACCTTAAAACTCCATAATAAAGCTAATAAATTCGTACGAGTCCTTTGAACATCGTACTGCAAGTTAGGACATCTTACGACTCTTTATGACATTTTAGCACCTTGAAAAACACGTTAGTATAACGTAGGACGCCTTAAAACTCCAAACAACACCTTACAACTCCGTACGAAACCTTAAAACTCCATAATTTAGCTAATGAATTCGTACGAGTCCTTTGAACATCATACTGCAAGTTAGGACATCTTACGAATCTTTATGACATTTTAGCACCTTGAAAAACACGTTACTATAACGTAGGACGCCTTAAAACACCAAACAACACCTTACAACACCGTACGAAACCTTAAAACTCCATAATACACCTATTGAATTCGCCCGAGTTCTTTGAACATCGTACTGCTAGTTAGGACATCTTATGACTCTTTATGACAATTTAGCACCTTGAAAAACACGTTAGTATAACGTAGGACGCCTTAAAACTCCAAACAACACCTTACAACACCGTACGAAACCTTAAAACTCCATAATAAAGCTAATAAATTCGTACGAGTCCTTTGAACATCGTACAGCAAGTTAGGACATCTTACGACTCTTTATGACATTTTAGCACCTTGAAAAACACGTTAGTAATAACGTAGGACGCCTTAAAACTCCAAACAACACCTTACAACACCGTACGAAACCTTAAAACTCCATAATACACCTATTGAACTCGCCCGAGTCCTTTGAACATCATACTGCAAGTTAGGACATCTTACGACTCTTTATGACATTTTAGCACCTTGAAAAACACGTTACTATAACGTAGGACGCCTTAAAACACCAAACAACACCTTACAACACCGTACGAAACCTTAAAACTCCATAATACACCTATTGAATTCGCCCGAGTTCTTTGAACATCGTACTGCTAGTTAGGACATCTTACGACTCTTTATGACATTTAAGCACCTTGAAAAACACGTTAGTATAACGTAGGACGCCTTAAAACTCAAAACAACACCTTACAACACCGTACGAAACCTTAAAACTCCATAATAAAGCTAATGAATTCGTACGAGTCCTTTGAACATCGTACTGCAAGTTAGGACATCTTACGACTCTTTATGACATTTTAGCACCTTGAAAAACACGTTAGTATAACGTAGGACGCCTTAAAACTCCAAACAACACCTTACAACACCGTACGAAACCTTAAAACTCCATAATAAAGCTAATGAATTCGTACGAGTCCTTTGAACATCGTACTGCAAGTTAGGACATCTTACGACTCTTTATGACATTTTAGCACCTTGAAAAACACGTTACTATAACATAGTACGCCTTAAAACACCAAACAACACCGTACGAAACCTTAAAACTCCATAATAAAGCTAATGAATTCGTACGAGTCCTTTGAACATCATACTGCAAGTTAGGACATCTTACGACTCTTTATGACATTTTAGCACCTTGAAAAACACGTTACTATAACGTAGTACGCCTTAAAACACCAAACAACACCGTACGAAACCTTAAAACTCCATAATAAAGCTAATGAATTCGTACGAGTCCTTTGAACATCATACTGCAAGTTAGGACATCTTACGACTCTTTATGACATTTTAGCACCTTGAAAAACACGTTAGTATAACGTAGGACGCCTTAAAACTCCAAACAACACCTTACAACACCGTACGAAACCTTAAAACTCCATAATAAAGCTAATAAATTCGTACGAGTCCTTTGAACATCGTACTGCAAGTTAGGACATCTTACGACTCTTTATGACATTTTAGCACCTTGAAAAACACGTTAGTATAACGTAGGACGCCTTAAAACTCCAAACAACACCTTACAACTCCGTACGAAACCTTAAAACTCCATAATAAAGCTAATGAATTCGTACGAGTCCTTTGAACATCGTACTGCAAGTTAGGACATCTTACGACTCTTTATGACATTTTAGCACCTTGAAAAACACGTTAGTATAACGTAGGACGCCTTAAAACTCCAAACAACACCTTACAACACCGTACGAAACCTTAAAACTCCATAATACACGTATTGAACTCGCCCGAGTCCTTTGAACATCGTACTGCAAGTTAGGACATCTTACGACTCTTTATGTCATTTTAGCACCTTGAAAAACACGTTAGTATAACGTAGGACGCCTTAAAACTCCAAACAACACCTTACAACACCCTACGAAACCTTTAAACTCCATAATAAAGCTAATGAATTCGTACGAGTCCTTTGAACATCGTACTGCAAGTTAGGACATCTTACGACTCTTTATGACATTTTAGCACCTTGAAAAGCACGTTAGTATAACGTAGGACGCCTTAAAACTCCTAACAACACCTTACAACACCGTACGAAACCTTTAAACTCCATAATAAAGCTAATGAATTCGTACGAGTCCTTTGAACATCGTACTGCAAGTTAGGACATCTTACGACTCTTTATGACATTTTAGCACCTTGAAAAACACGTTAGTATAACGTAGGACGCCTTAAAACTCAAAACAACACCTTACAACACCGTACGAAACCTTAATACTCCATAATAAAGCTAATGAATTCGTACGACTCCTTTGAACATCGTACTGCAAGTTAGGACATCTTACGACTCTTTATGACATTTTAGCACCTTAAAAAACACGTTACTATAACGTAGGACGCCTTAAAACACCAAACAACACCTTACAACACCGTACGAAACCTTAAAACTCCATAATAAAGCTAATGAATTCCTACGAGTCCTTTGAACATCATCATACTGCAAGTTAGGACATCTTACGACTCTTTATGACAATTTAGCACCTTGAAAAACACGTTAGTATAACGTAGGACGCCTTAAAACTCCAAACAACACCTTACAACAGCGTACGAAACCTTAAAACTCCATAATAAAGCTAATGAATTCGTACGAGTCCTTTGAACATCGTACTGCAAGTTAGGACATCTTACGACTCTTTATGACATTTTAGCACCTTGAAAAACACGTTAGTATAACGTAGGACGCCTTAAAACTCCAAACAACACCTTACAACACCGTACGAAACCTTAAAACTCCATAATAAAGCTAATAAATTCGTACGAGTCCTTTGAACATCGTACTGCAAGTTAGGACATCTTACGACTCTTTATGACATTTTAGCACCTTGAAAAACACGTTAGTATAACGTAGGACGCCTTAAAACACCAAACAACACCTTACAACACCGTACGAAACCTTAAAACTCCATAATAAAGCTAATGAATTCGTACGAGTCCTTTGAACATCATACTGCAAGTTAGGACATCTTACGACTATTTATGACATTTTAGCACCTTGAAAAACACGTTAGTATAACGTAGGACGCCTTAAAACTCCAAACAACACCTTACAACACCGTACGAAACCTTAAAACTCCATAATACACCTATTGAACTCGCCCGAGTCCTTTGAACATCGTACTGCAAGTTAGGACATCTTACGACTCTTTATGACATTTTAGCACCTTGAAAAACACGTTAGTATAACGTAGGATGCCTTAAAACACCAAACAACACCTTACAACACCCTACGAAACCTTAAAACTCCATAATAAAGCTAATGAATTCGTACGAGTCCTTTGAACATCGTACTGCAAGTTAGGACATCTTACGACTCTTTATGACATTTTAGCACCTTGAAAAACACGTTAGTATAACGTAGGACGCCTTAAAACTCCAAACAACACCTTACAACACCGTACGAAACCTTAAAACTCCATAATACACGTATTGAACTCGCCCGAGTCCTTTGAACATCGTACTGCAAGTTAGGACATCTTACGACTCTTTATGTCATTTTAGCACCTTGAAAAACACGTTAGTATAACGTAGGACGCCTTAAAACTCCAAACAACACCTTACAACACCCTACGAAACCTTTAAACTCCATAATAAAGCTAATGAATTCGTACGAGTCCTTTGAACATCGTACTGCAAGTTAGGACATCTTACGACTCTTTATGACATTTTAGCACCTTGAAAAACACGTTAGTATAACGTAGGACGCCTTAAAACACCAAACAACACCTTACAACACCGTACGAAACCTTAAAACTCCATAATAAAGCTAATGAATTCGTACGAGTCCTTTGAACATCATACTGCAAGTTAGGACATCTTACGACTCTTTATGACATTTTAGCACCTTGAAAAACACGTTAGTATAACGTAGGACGCCTTAAAACTCCAAACAACACCTTACAACACCGTACGAAACCTTAAAACTCCATAATACACCTATTGAACTCGCCCGAGTCCTTTGAACATCGTACTGCAAGTTAGGACATCTTACGACTCTTTATGACATTTTAGCACCTTGAAAAACACGTTAGTATAACGTAGGACGCCTTAAAACACCAAACAACACCTTACAACACCCTACGAAACCTTAAAACTCCATAATAAAGCTAATGAATTCGTACGAGTCCTTTGAACATCGTACTGCAAGTTAGGACATCTTACGACTCTTTATGACATTTTAGCACCTTGAAAAACACGTTAGTATAACGTAGGACGCCTTAAAACTCCAAACAACACCTTACAACACCGTACGAAACCTTAAAACTCCATAATACACGTATTGAACTCGCCCGAGTCCTTTGAACATCGTACTGCAAGTTAGGACATCTTACGACTCTTTATGTCATTTTAGCACCTTGAAAAACACGTTAGTATAACGTAGGACGCCTTAAAACTCCAAACAACACCTTACAACACCCTACGAAACCTTTAAACTCCATAATAAAGCTAATGAATTCGTACGAGTCCTTTGAACATCGTACTGCAAGTTAGGACATCTTACGACTCTTTATGACATTTTAGCACCTTGAAAAGCACGTTAGTATAACGTAGGACGCCTTAAAACTCCTAACAACACCTTACAACACCGTACGAAACCTTTAAACTCCATAATAAAGCTAATGAATTCGTACGAGTCCTTTGAACATCGTACTGCAAGTTAGGACATCTTACGACTCTTTATGACATTTTAGCACCTTGAAAAACACGTTAGTATAACGTAGGACGCCTTAAAACTCAAAACAACACCTTACAACACCGTACGAAACCTTAATACTCCATAATAAAGCTAATGAATTCGTACGACTCCTTTGAACATCGTACTGCAAGTTAGGACATCTTACGACTCTTTATGACATTTTAGCACCTTAAAAAACACGTTACTATAACGTAGGACGCCTTAAAACACCAAACAACACCTTACAACACCGTACGAAACCTTAAAACTCCATAATAAAGCTAATGAATTCGTACGAGTCCTTTGAACATCATACTGCAAGTTAGGACATCTTACGACTCTTTATGACAATTTAGCACCTTGAAAAACACGTTAGTATAACGTAGGACGCCTTAAAACTCCAAACAACACCTTACAACACCGTACGAAACCTTAAAACTCCATAATAAAGCTAATGAATTCGTACGAGTCCTTTGAACATCGTACTGCAAGTTAGGACATCTTACGACTCTTTATGACATTTTAGCACCTTGAAAAACACGTTAGTATAACGTAGGACGCCTTAAAACTCCAAACAACACCTTACAACACCGTACGAAACCTTAAAACTCCATAATAAAGCTAATAAATTCGTACGAGTCCTTTGAACATCGTACTGCAAGTTAGGACATCTTACGACTCTTTATGACATTTTAGCACCTTGAAAAACACGTTAGTATAACGTAGGACGCCTTAAAACTCCAAACAACACCTTACAACTCCGTACGAAACCTTAAAACTCCATAATATAGCTAATGAATTCGTACGAGTCCTTTGAACATCGTACTGCAAGTTAGGACATCTTACGACTCTTTATGACATTTTAGCACCTTGAAAAACACGTTAGTATAACGTAGGACGCCTTAAAACTCCAAACAACACCTTACAACACCGTACGAAACCTTAAAACTCCATAATAAAGCTAATGAATTCGTACGAGTCCTTTGAACATCGTACTGCAAGTTAGGACATCTTACGACTCTTTATGACATTTTAGCACCTTGAAAAACACGTTAGTATAACGTAGGACGCCTTAAAACTCCAAACAACACCTTACAACACCGTACGAAACCTTAAAACTCCATAATAAAGCTAATAAATTCGTACGAGTCCTTTGAACATCGTACTGCAAGTTAGGACATCTTACGACTCTTTATGACATTTTAGCACCTTGAAAAACACGTTAGTATAACGTAGGACGCCTTAAAACACCAAACAACACCTTACAACACCGTACGAAACCTTAAAACTCCATAATAAAGCTAATGAATTCGTACGAGTCCTTTGAACATCATACTGCAAGTTAGGACATCTTACGACTCTTTATGACATTTTAGCACCTTGAAAAACACGTTAGTATAACGTAGGACGCCTTAAAACTCCAAACAACACCTTACAACACCGTACGAAACCTTAAAACTCCATAATACACCTATTGAACTCGCCCGAGTCCTTTGAACATCGTACTGCAAGTTAGGACATCTTACGACTCTTTATGACATTTTAGCACCTTGAAAAACACGTTAGTATAACGTAGGACGCCTTAAAACACCAAACAACACCTTACAACACCCTACGAAACCTTAAAACTCCATAATAAAGCTAATGAATTCGTACGAGTCCTTTGAACATCGTACTGCAAGTTAGGACATCTTACGACTCTTTATGACATTTTAGCACCTTGAAAAACACGTTAGTATAACGTAGGACGCCTTAAAACTCCAAACAACACCTTACAACACCGTACGAAACCTTAAAACTCCATAATACACGTATTGAACTCGCCCGAGTCCTTTGAACATCGTACTGCAAGTTAGGACATCTTACGACTCTTTATGACATTTTAGCACCTTGAAAAGCACGTTAGTATAACGTAGGACGCCTTAAAACTCCTAACAACACCTTACAACACCGTACGAAACCTTTAAACTCCATAATAAAGCTAATGAATTCGTACGAGTCCTTTGAACATCGTACTGCAAGTTAGGACATCTTACGACTCTTTATGACATTTTAGCACCTTGAAAAACACGTTAGTATAACGTAGGACGCCTTAAAACTCAAAACAACACCTTACAACACCGTACGAAACCTTAATACTCCATAATAAAGCTAATGAATTCGTACGACTCCTTTGAACATCGTACTGCAAGTTAGGACATCTTACGACTCTTTATGACATTTTAGCACCTTAAAAAACACGTTACTATAACGTAGGACGCCTTAAAACACCAAACAACACCTTACAACACCGTACGAAACCTTAAAACTCCATAATAAAGCTAATGAATTCGTACGAGTCCTTTGAACATCATACTGCAAGTTAGGACATCTTACGACTCTTTATGACAATTTAGCACCTTGAAAAACACGTTAGTATAACGTAGGACGCCTTAAAACTCCAAACAACACCTTACAACACCGTACGAAACCTTAAAACTCCATAATAAAGCTAATGAATTCGTACGAGTCCTTTGAACATCGTACTGCAAGTTAGGACATCTTACGACTCTTTATGACATTTTAGCACCTTGAAAAACACGTTAGTATAACGTAGGACGCCTTAAAACTCCAAACAACACCTTACAACACCGTACGAAACCTTAAAACTCCATAATAAAGCTAATAAATTCGTACGAGTCCTTTGAACATCGTACTGCAAGTTAGGACATCTTACGACTCTTTATGACATTTTAGCACCTTGAAAAACACGTTAGTATAACGTAGGACGCCTTAAAACTCCAAACAACACCTTACAACTCCGTACGAAACCTTAAAACTCCATAATATAGCTAATGAATTCGTACGAGTCCTTTGAACATCGTACTGCAAGTTAGGACATCTTACGACTCTTTATGACATTTTAGCACCTTGAAAAACACGTTAGTATAACGTAGGACGCCTTAAAACTCCAAACAACACCTTACAACACCGTACGAAACCTTAAAACTCCATAATACACGTATTGAACTCGCCCGAGTCCTTTGAACATCGTACTGCAAGTTAGGACATCTTACGACTCTTTATGTCATTTTAGCACCTTGAAAAACACGTTAGTATAACGTAGGACGCCTTAAAACACCAAACAACACCTTACAACACCCTACGAAACCTTAAAACTCCATAATAAAGCTAATGAATTCGTACGAGTCCTTTGAACATCGTACTGCAAGTTAGGACATCTTACGACTCTTTATGACATTTTAGCACCTTGAAAAACACGTTAGTATAACGTAGGACGCCTTAAAACTCCAAACAACACCTTACAACACCGTACGAAACCTTAAAACTCCATAATACACGTATTGAACTCGCCCGAGTCCTTTGAACATCGTACTGCAAGTTAGGACATCTTACGACTCTTTATGTCATTTTAGCACCTTGAAAAACACGTTAGTATAACGTAGGACGCCTTAAAACTCCAAACAACACCTTACAACACCCTACGAAACCTTTAAACTCCATAATAAAGCTAATGAATTCGTACGAGTCCTTTGAACATCGTACTGCAAGTTAGGACATCTTACGACTCTTTATGACATTTTAGCACCTTGAAAAACACGTTAGTATAACGTAGGACGCCTTAAAACACCAAACAACACCTTACAACACCGTACGAAACCTTAAAACTCCATAATAAAGCTAATGAATTCGTACGAGTCCTTTGAACATCATACTGCAAGTTAGGACATCTTACGACTCTTTATGACATTTTAGCACCTTGAAAAACACGTTAGTATAACGTAGGACGCCTTAAAACTCCAAACAACACCTTACAACACCGTACGAAACCTTAAAACTCCATAATACACCTATTGAACTCGCCCGAGTCCTTTGAACATCGTACTGCAAGTTAGGACATCTTACGACTCTTTATGACATTTTAGCACCTTGAAAAACACGTTAGTATAACGTAGGACGCCTTAAAACACCAAACAACACCTTACAACACCCTACGAAACCTTAAAACTCCATAATAAAGCTAATGAATTCGTACGAGTCCTTTGAACATCGTACTGCAAGTTAGGACATCTTACGACTCTTTATGACATTTTAGCACCTTGAAAAACACGTTAGTATAACGTAGGACGCCTTAAAACTCCAAACAACACCTTACAACACCGTACGAAACCTTAAAACTCCATAATACACGTATTGAACTCGCCCGAGTCCTTTGAACATCGTACTGCAAGTTAGGACATCTTACGACTCTTTATGTCATTTTAGCACCTTGAAAAACACGTTAGTATAACGTAGGACGCCTTAAAACTCCAAACAACACCTTACAACACCCTACGAAACCTTTAAACTCCATAATAAAGCTAATGAATTCGTACGAGTCCTTTGAACATCGTACTGCAAGTTAGGACATCTTACGACTCTTTATGACATTTTAGCACCTTGAAAAGCACGTTAGTATAACGTAGGACGCCTTAAAACTCCTAACAACACCTTACAACACCGTACGAAACCTTTAAACTCCATAATAAAGCTAATGAATTCGTACGAGTCCTTTGAACATCGTACTGCAAGTTAGGACATCTTACGACTCTTTATGACATTTTAGCACCTTGAAAAACACGTTAGTATAACGTAGGACGCCTTAAAACTCAAAACAACACCTTACAACACCGTACGAAACCTTAATACTCCATAATAAAGCTAATGAATTCGTACGACTCCTTTGAACATCGTACTGCAAGTTAGGACATCTTACGACTCTTTATGACATTTTAGCACCTTAAAAAACACGTTACTATAACGTAGGACGCCTTAAAACACCAAACAACACCTTACAACACCGTACGAAACCTTAAAACTCCATAATAAAGCTAATGAATTCGTACGAGTCCTTTGAACATCATACTGCAAGTTAGGACATCTTACGACTCTTTATGACAATTTAGCACCTTGAAAAACACGTTAGTATAACGTAGGACGCCTTAAAACTCCAAACAACACCTTACAACACCGTACGAAACCTTAAAACTCCATAATAAAGCTAATGAATTCGTACGAGTCCTTTGAACATCGTACTGCAAGTTAGGACATCTTACGACTCTTTATGACATTTTAGCACCTTGAAAAACACGTTAGTATAACGTAGGACGCCTTAAAACTCCAAACAACACCTTACAACACCGTACGAAACCTTAAAACTCCATAATAAAGCTAATAAATTCGTACGAGTCCTTTGAACATCGTACTGCAAGTTAGGACATCTTACGACTCTTTATGACATTTTAGCACCTTGAAAAACACGTTAGTATAACGTAGGACGCCTTAAAACACCAAACAACACCTTACAACACCGTACGAAACCTTAAAACTCCATAATAAAGCTAATGAATTCGTACGAGTCCTTTGAACATCATACTGCAAGTTAGGACATCTTACGACTCTTTATGACATTTTAGCACCTTGAAAAACACGTTAGTATAACGTAGGACGCCTTAAAACTCCAAACAACACCTTACAACACCGTACGAAACCTTAAAACTCCATAATACACCTATTGAACTCGCCCGAGTCCTTTGAACATCGTACTGCAAGTTAGGACATCTTACGACTCTTTATGACATTTTAGCACCTTGAAAAACACGTTAGTATAACGTAGGACGCCTTAAAACACCAAACAACACCTTACAACACCCTACGAAACCTTAAAACTCCATAATAAAGCTAATGAATTCGTACGAGTCCTTTGAACATCGTACTGCAAGTTAGGACATCTTACGACTCTTTATGACATTTTAGCACCTTGAAAAACACGTTAGTATAACGTAGGACGCCTTAAAACTCCAAACAACACCTTACAACACCGTACGAAACCTTAAAACTCCATAATACACGTATTGAACTCGCCCGAGTCCTTTGAACATCGTACTGCAAGTTAGGACATCTTACGACTCTTTATGACATTTTAGCACCTTGAAAAGCACGTTAGTATAACGTAGGACGCCTTAAAACTCCTAACAACACCTTACAACACCGTACGAAACCTTTAAACTCCATAATAAAGCTAATGAATTCGTACGAGTCCTTTGAACATCGTACTGCAAGTTAGGACATCTTACGACTCTTTATGACATTTTAGCACCTTGAAAAACACGTTAGTATAACGTAGGACGCCTTAAAACTCAAAACAACACCTTACAACACCGTACGAAACCTTAATACTCCATAATAAAGCTAATGAATTCGTACGACTCCTTTGAACATCGTACTGCAAGTTAGGACATCTTACGACTCTTTATGACATTTTAGCACCTTAAAAAACACGTTACTATAACGTAGGACGCCTTAAAACACCAAACAACACCTTACAACACCGTACGAAACCTTAAAACTCCATAATAAAGCTAATGAATTCGTACGAGTCCTTTGAACATCATACTGCAAGTTAGGACATCTTACGACTCTTTATGACAATTTAGCACCTTGAAAAACACGTTAGTATAACGTAGGACGCCTTAAAACTCCAAACAACACCTTACAACACCGTACGAAACCTTAAAACTCCATAATAAAGCTAATGAATTCGTACGAGTCCTTTGAACATCGTACTGCAAGTTAGGACATCTTACGACTCTTTATGACATTTTAGCACCTTGAAAAACACGTTAGTATAACGTAGGACGCCTTAAAACTCCAAACAACACCTTACAACACCGTACGAAACCTTAAAACTCCATAATAAAGCTAATAAATTCGTACGAGTCCTTTGAACATCGTACTGCAAGTTAGGACATCTTACGACTCTTTATGACATTTTAGCACCTTGAAAAACACGTTAGTATAACGTAGGACGCCTTAAAACTCCAAACAACACCTTACAACACCGTACGAAACCTTAAAACTCCATAATACACCTATTGAATTCGCCCGAGTCCTTTGAACATCGTACTGCAAGTTAGGACATCTTACGACTCTTTATGACATTTTAGCACCTTGAAAAACACGTTACTATAACGTAGGACGCCTTAAAACACCAAACAACACCTTACAACACCGTACGAAACCTTAAAACTCCATAATACACCTATTGAATTCGCCCGAGTTCTTTGAACATCGTACTGCTAGTTAGGACATCTTATGACTCTTTATGACAATTTAGCACCTTGAAAAACACGTTAGTATAACGTAGGACGCCTTAAAACTCCAAACAACACCTTACAACACCGTACGAAACCTTAAAACTCCATAATAAAGCTAATAAATTCGTACGAGTCCTTTGAACATCGTACAGCAAGTTAGGACATCTTACGACTCTTTATGACATTTTAGCACCTTGAAAAACACGTTAGTAATAACGTAGGACGCCTTAAAACTCCAAACAACACCTTACAACACCGTACGAAACCTTAAAACTCCATAATACACCTATTGAACTCGCCCGAGTCCTTTGAACATCATACTGCAAGTTAGGACATCTTACGACTCTTTATGACATTTTAGCACCTTGAAAAACACGTTACTATAACGTAGGACGCCTTAAAACACCAAACAACACCTTACAACACCGTACGAAACCTTAAAACTCCATAATACACCTATTGAATTCGCCCGAGTTCTTTGAACATCGTACTGCTAGTTAGGACATCTTACTACTCTTTATGACATTTAAGCACCTTGAAAAACACGTTAGTATAACGTAGGACGCCTTAAAACTCAAAACAACACCTTACAACACCGTACGAAACCTTAAAACTCCATAATAAAGCTAATGAATTCGTACGAGTCCTTTGAACATCGTACTGCAAGTTAGGACATTTACGACTCTTTATGACATTTTAGCACCTTGAAAAACATGTTAGTATAACGTAGGACGCCTTAAAACTCCAAACAACACCTTACAACACCGTACGAAACCTTAAAACTCCATAATAAAGCTAATGAATTCGTACGACTCCTTTGAACATCGTACTGCAAGTTAGGACATCTTACGACTCTTTATGACATTTTAGCACCTTGAAAAACACGTTACTATAACGTAGTACGCCTTAAAACACCAAACAACACCGTACGAAACCTTAAAACTCCATAATAAAGCTAATGAATTCGTACGAGTCCTTTGAACATCATACTGCAAGTTAGGACATCTTACGACTCTTTATGACATTTTAGCACCTTGAAAAACACGTTAGTATAACGTAGGACGCCTTAAAACTCCAAACAACACCTTACAACACCGTACGAAACCTTAAAACTCCATAATAAAGCTAATAAATTCGTACGAGTCCTTTGAACATCGTACTGCAAGTTAGGACATCTTACGACTCTTTATGACATTTTAGCACCTTGAAAAACACGTTAGTATAACGTAGGACGCCTTAAAACTCCAAACAACACCTTACAACTCCGTACGAAACCTTAAAACTCCATAATAAAGCTAATGAATTCGTACGAGTCCTTTGAACATCATACTGCAAGTTAGGACATCTTACGACTCTTTATGACATTTTAGCACCTTGAAAAACACGTTACTATAACGTAGGACGCCTTAAAACACCAAACAACACCTTACAACACCGTACGAAACCTTAAAACTCCATAATACACCTATTGAATTCGCCCGAGTTCTTTGAACATCGTACTGCTAGTTAGGACATCTTATGACTCTTTATGACAATTTAGCACCTTGAAAAACACGTTAGTATAACGTAGGACGCCTTAAAACTCCAAACAACACCTTACAACACCGTACGAAACCTTAAAACTCCATAATAAAGCTAATAAATTCGTACGAGTCCTTTGAACATCGTACTGCAAGTTAGGACATCTTACGACTCTTTATGACATTTTAGCACCTTGAAAAACACGTTAGTATAACGTAGGACGCCTTAAAACTCCAAACAACACCTTACAACACCGTACGAAACCTTAAAACTCCATAATAAAGCTAATAAATTCGTACGAGTCCTTTGAACATCGTACTGCAAGTTAGGACATCTTACGACTCTTTATGACATTTTAGCACCTTGAAAAACACGTTAGTATAACGTAGGACGCCTTAAAACTCCAAACAACACCTTACAACTCCGTACGAAACCTTAAAACTCCATAATAAAGCTAATGAATTCGTACGAGTCCTTTGAACATCATACTGCAAGTTAGGACATCTTACGACTCTTTATGACATTTTAGCACCTTGAAAAACACGTTACTATAACGTAGGACGCCTTAAAACTCCAAACAACACCTTACAACACCGTACGAAACCTTAAAACTCCATAATACACCTATTGAACTCGCCCGAGTCCTTTGAACATCGTACTGCAAGTTAGGACATCTTACGACTCTTTATGACATTTTAGCACCTTGAAAAACACGTTAGTATAACGTAGGACGCCTTAAAACACCAAACAACACCTTACAACACCCTACGAAACCTTAAAACTCCATAATAAAGCTAATGAATTCGTACGAGTCCTTTGAACATCGTACTGCAAGTTAGGACATCTTACGACTCTTTATGACATTTTAGCACCTTGAAAAACACGTTAGTATAACGTAGGACGCCTTAAAACTCCAAACAACACCTTACAACACCGTACGAAACCTTAAAACTCCATAATACACCTATTGAATTCGCCCGAGTCCTTTGAACATCGTACTGCAAGTTAGGACATCTTACGACTCTTTATGACATTTTAGCACCTTGAAAAACACGTTACTATAACGTAGGACGCCTTAAAACACCAAACAACACCTTACAACACCGTACGAAACTTTAAAACTCCATAATACACCTATTGAATTCGCCCGAGTTCTTTGAACATCGTACTGCTAGTTAGGACATCTTATGACTCTTTATGACAATTTAGCACCTTGAAAAACACGTTAGTATAACGTAGGACGCCTTAAAACTCCAAACAACACCTTACAACACCGTACGAAACCTTAAAACTCCATAATAAAGCTAATAAATTCGTACGAGTCCTTTGAACATCGTACAGCAAGTTAGGACATCTTACGACTCTTTATGACATTTTAGCACCTTGAAAAACACGTTAGTAATAACGTAGGACGCCTTAAAACTCCAAACAACACCTTACAACACCGTACGAAACCTTAAAACTCCATAATACACCTATTGAACTCGCCCGAGTCCTTTGAACATCATACTGCAAGTTAGGACATCTTACGACTCTTTATGACATTTTAGCACCTTGAAAAACACGTTACTATAACGTAGGACGCCTTAAAACACCAAACAACACCTTACAACACCGTACGAAACCTTAAAACTCCATAATACACCTATTGAATTCGCCCGAGTTCTTTGAACATCGTACTGCTAGTTAGGACATCTTACGACTCTTTATGACATTTAAGCACCTTGAAAAACACGTTAGTATAACGTAGGACGCCTTAAAACTCAAAACAACACCTTACAACACCGTACGAAACCTTAAAACTCCATAATAAAGCTAATGAATTCGTACGAGTCCTTTGAACATCGTACTGCAAGTTAGGACATTTACGACTCTTTATGACATTTTAGCACCTTGAAAAACACGTTAGTATAACGTAGGACGCCTTAAAACTCCAAACAACACCTTACAACACCGTACGAAACCTTAAAACTCCATAATAAAGCTAATGAATTCGTACGACTCCTTTGAACATCGTACTGCAAGTTAGGACATCTTACGACTCTTTATGACATTTTAGCACCTTGAAAAACACGTTACTATAACGTAGTACGCCTTAAAACACCAAACAACACCGTACGAAACCTTAAAACTCCATAATAAAGCTAATGAATTCGTACGAGTCCTTTGAACATCATACTGCAAGTTAGGACATCTTACGACTCTTTATGACATTTTAGCACCTTGAAAAACACGTTAGTATAACGTAGGACGCCTTAAAACTCCAAACAACACCTTACAACACCGTACGAAACCTTAAAACTCCATAATAAAGCTAATAAATTCGTACGAGTCCTTTGAACATCGTACTGCAAGTTAGGACATCTTACGACTCTTTATGACATTTTAGCACCTTGAAAAACACGTTAGTATAACGTAGGACGCCTTAAAACTCCAAACAACACCTTACAACTCCGTACGAAACCTTAAAACTCCATAATAAAGCTAATGAATTCGTACGAGTCCTTTGAACATCATACTGCAAGTTAGGACATCTTACGACTCTTTATGACATTTTAGCACCTTGAAAAACACGTTACTATAACGTAGGACGCCTTAAAACACCAAACAACACCTTACAACACCGTACGAAACCTTAAAACTCCATAATACACCTATTGAATTCGCCCGAGTTCTTTGAACATCGTACTGCTAGTTAGGACATCTTATGACTCTTTATGACAATTTAGCACCTTGAAAAACACGTTAGTATAACGTAGGACGCCTTAAAACTCCAAACAACACCTTACAACACCGTACGAAACCTTAAAACTCCATAATAAAGCTAATAAATTCGTACGAGTCCTTTGAACATCGTACTGCAAGTTAGGACATCTTACGACTCTTTATGACATTTTAGCACCTTGAAAAACACGTTAGTATAACGTAGGACGCCTTAAAACTCCAAACAACACCTTACAACACCGTACGAAACCTTAAAACTCCATAATAAAGCTAATAAATTCGTACGAGTCCTTTGAACATCGTACTGCAAGTTAGGACATCTTACGACTCTTTATGACATTTTAGCACCTTGAAAAACACGTTAGTATAACGTAGGACGCCTTAAAACTCCAAACAACACCTTACAACTCCGTACGAAACCTTAAAACTCCATAATAAAGCTAATGAATTCGTACGAGTCCTTTGAACATCATACTGCAAGTTAGGACATCTTACGACTCTTTATGACATTTTAGCACCTTGAAAAACACGTTAGTATAACGTAGGACGCCTTAAAACTCCAAACAACACCTTACAACACCGTACGAAACCTTAAAACTCCATAATACACCTATTGAACTCGCCCGAGTCCTTTGAACATCGTACTGCAAGTTAGGACATCTTACGACTCTTTATGACATTTTAGCACCTTGAAAAACACGTTAGTATAACGTAGGACGCCTTAAAACACCAAACAACACCTTACAACACCCTACGAAACCTTAAAACTCCATAATAAAGCTAATGAATTCGTACGAGTCCTTTGAACATCGTACTGCAAGTTAGGACATCTTACGACTCTTTATGACATTTTAGCACCTTGAAAAACACGTTAGTATAACGTAGGACGCCTTAAAACTCCAAACAACACCTTACAACACCGTACGAAACCTTAAAACTCCATAATACACCTATTGAATTCGCCCGAGTCCTTTGAACATCGTACTGCAAGTTAGGACATCTTACGACTCTTTATGACATTTTAGCACCTTGAAAAACACGTTACTATAACGTAGGACGCCTTAAAACACCAAACAACACCTTACAACACCGTACGAAACTTTAAAACTCCATAATACACCTATTGAATTCGCCCGAGTTCTTTGAACATCGTACTGCTAGTTAGGACATCTTATGACTCTTTATGACAATTTAGCACCTTGAAAAACACGTTAGTATAACGTAGGACGCCTTAAAACTCCAAACAACACCTTACAACACCGTACGAAACCTTAAAACTCCATAATAAAGCTAATAAATTCGTACGAGTCCTTTGAACATCGTACAGCAAGTTAGGACATCTTACGACTCTTTATGACATTTTAGCACCTTGAAAAACACGTTAGTAATAACGTAGGACGCCTTAAAACTCCAAACAACACCTTACAACACCGTACGAAACCTTAAAACTCCATAATACACCTATTGAACTCGCCCGAGTCCTTTGAACATCATACTGCAAGTTAGGACATCTTACGACTCTTTATGACATTTTAGCACCTTGAAAAACACGTTACTATAACGTAGGACGCCTTAAAACACCAAACAACACCTTACAACACCGTACGAAACCTTAAAACTCCATAATACACCTATTGAATTCGCCCGAGTTCTTTGAACATCGTACTGCTAGTTAGGACATCTTACGACTCTTTATGACATTTAAGCACCTTGAAAAACACGTTAGTATAACGTAGGACGCCTTAAAACTCAAAACAACACCTTACAACACCGTACGAAACCTTAAAACTCCATAATAAAGCTAATGAATTCGTACGAGTCCTTTGAACATCGTACTGCAAGTTAGGACATTTACGACTCTTTATGACATTTTAGCACCTTGAAAAACACGTTAGTATAACGTAGGACGCCTTAAAACTCCAAACAACACCTTACAACACCGTACGAAACCTTAAAACTCCATAATAAAGCTAATGAATTCGTACGACTCCTTTGAACATCGTACTGCAAGTTAGGACATCTTACGACTCTTTATGACATTTTAGCACCTTGAAAAACACGTTACTATAACGTAGTACGCCTTAAAACACCAAACAACACCGTACGAAACCTTAAAACTCCATAATAAAGCTAATGAATTCGTACGAGTCCTTTGAACATCATACTGCAAGTTAGGACATCTTACGACTCTTTATGACATTTTAGCACCTTGAAAAACACGTTAGTATAACGTAGGACGCCTTAAAACTCCAAACAACACCTTACAACACCGTACGAAACCTTAAAACTCCATAATAAAGCTAATAAATTCGTACGAGTCCTTTGAACATCGTACTGCAAGTTAGGACATCTTACGACTCTTTATGACATTTTAGCACCTTGAAAAACACGTTAGTATAACGTAGGACGCCTTAAAACTCCAAACAACACCTTACAACTCCGTACGAAACCTTAAAACTCCATAATAAAGCTAATGAATTCGTACGAGTCCTTTGAACATCATACTGCAAGTTAGGACATCTTACGACTCTTTATGACATTTTAGCACCTTGAAAAACACGTTACTATAACGTAGGACGCCTTAAAACACCAAACAACACCTTACAACACCGTACGAAACCTTAAAACTCCATAATACACCTATTGAATTCGCCCGAGTTCTTTGAACATCGTACTGCTAGTTAGGACATCTTATGACTCTTTATGACAATTTAGCACCTTGAAAAACACGTTAGTATAACGTAGGACGCCTTAAAACTCCAAACAACACCTTACAACACCGTACGAAACCTTAAAACTCCATAATAAAGCTAATAAATTCGTACGAGTCCTTTGAACATCGTACTGCAAGTTAGGACATCTTACGACTCTTTATGACATTTTAGCACCTTGAAAAACACGTTAGTATAACGTAGGACGCCTTAAAACTCCAAACAACACCTTACAACACCGTACGAAACCTTAAAACTCCATAATAAAGCTAATAAATTCGTACGAGTCCTTTGAACATCGTACTGCAAGTTAGGACATCTTACGACTCTTTATGACATTTTAGCACCTTGAAAAACACGTTAGTATAACGTAGGACGCCTTAAAACTCCAAACAACACCTTACAACTCCGTACGAAACCTTAAAACTCCATAATAAAGCTAATAAATTCGTACGAGTCCTTTGAACATCATACTGCAAGTTAGGACATCTTACGACTCTTTATGACATTTTAGCACCTTGAAAAACACGTTAGTATAACGTAGGACGCCTTAAAACTCCAAACAACACCTTACAACACCGTACGAAACCTTAAAACTCCATAATACACCTATTGAACTCGCCCGAGTCCTTTGAACATCGTACTGCAAGTTAGGACATCTTACGACTCTTTATGACATTTTAGCACCTTGAAAAACACGTTAGTATAACGTAGGACGCCTTAAAACACCAAACAACACCTTACAACACCCTACGAAACCTTAAAACTCCATAATACACCTATTGAATTCGCCCGAGTTCTTTGAACATCGTACTGCTAGTTAGGACATCTTATGACTCTTTATGACAATTTAGCACCTTGAAAAACACGTTAGTATAACGTAGGACGCCTTAAAACTCCAAACAACACCTTACAACACCGTACGAAACCTTAAAACTCCATAATAAAGCTAATAAATTCGTACGAGTCCTTTGAACATCGTACAGCAAGTTAGGACATCTTACGACTCTTTATGACATTTTAGCACCTTGAAAAACACGTTAGTAATAACGTAGGACGCCTTAAAACTCCAAACAACACCTTACAACACCGTACGAAACCTTAAAACTCCATAATACACCTATTGAACTCGCCCGAGTCCTTTGAACATCATACTGCAAGTTAGGACATCTTACGACTCTTTATGACATTTTCGCACCTTGAAAAACACGTTACTATAACGTAGGACGCCTTAAAACACCAAACAACACCTTACAACACCGTACGAAACCTTAAAACTCCATAATACACCTATTGAATTCGCCCGAGTTCTTTGAACATCGTACTGCTAGTTAGGACATCTTATGACTCTTTATGACAATTTAGCACCTTGAAAAACACGTTAGTATAACGTAGGACGCCTTAAAACTCCAAACAACACCTTACAACACCGTACGAAACCTTAAAACTCCATAATAAAGCTAATAAATTCGTACGAGTCCTTTGAACATCGTACAGCAAGTTAGGACATCTTACGACTCTTTATGACATTTTAGCACCTTGAAAAACACGTTAGTAATAACGTAGGACGCCTTAAAACTCCAAACAACACCTTACAACACCGTACGAAACCTTAAAACTCCATAATACACCTATTGAATTCGCCCGAGTCCTTTGAACATCATACTGCAAGTTAGGACATCTTACGACTCTTTATGACATTTTAGCACCTTGAAAAACACGTTACTATAACGTAGGACGCCTTAAAACACCAAACAACACCTTACAACACCGTACGAAGCCTTAAAACTCCATAATACACCTATTGAATTCGCCCGAGTTCTTTGAACATCGTACTGCTAGTTAGGACATCTTACGACTCTTTATGACATTTAAGCACCTTGAAAAACACGTTAGTATAACGTAGGACGCCTTAAAACTCAAAACAACACCTTACAACACCGTACGAAACCTTAAAACTCCATAATAAAGCTAATGAATTCGTACGAGTCCTTTGAACATCGTACTGCAAGTTAGGACATCTTACGACTCTTTATGACATTTTAGCACCTTGAAAAACACGTTAGTATAACGTAGGACGCCTTAAAACTCCAAACAACACCTTACAACACCGTACGAAACCTTAAAACTCCATAATAAAGCTAATGAATTCGTACGAGTCCTTTGAACATCGTACTGCAAGTTAGGACATCTTACGACTCTTTATGACATTTTAGCACCTTGAAAAACACGTTACTATAACGTAGTACGCCTTAAAACACCAAACAACACCGTACGAAACCTTAAAACTCCATAATAAAGCTAATGAATTCGTACGAGTCCTTTGAACATCATACTGCAAGTTAGGACATCTTACGACTCTTTATGACATTTTAGCACCTTGAAAAACACTTTAGTATAACGTAGGACGCCTTAAAACTCCAAACAACACCTTACAACACCGTACGAAACCTTAAAACTCCATAATAAAGCTAATAAATTCGTACGAGTCCTTTGAACATCGTACTGCAAGTTAGGACATCTTACGACTCTTTATGACATTTTAGCACCTTGAAAAACACGTTAGTATAACGTAGGACGCCTTAAAACTCCAAACAACACCTTACAACTCCGTACGAAACCTTAAAACTCCATAATAAAGCTAATGAATTCGTACGAGTCCTTTGAACATCATACTGCAAGTTAGGACATCTTACGACTCTTTATGACATTTTAGCACCTTGAAAAACACGTTAGTATAACGTAGGACGCCTTAAAACTCCAAACAACACCTTACAACACCGTACGAAACCTTAAAACTCCATAATACACCTATTGAACTCGCCCGAGTCCTTTGAACATCGTACTGCAAGTTAGGACATCTTACGACTCTTTATGACATTTTAGCACCTTGAAAAACACGTTAGTATAACGTAGGACGCCTTAAAACACCAAACAACACCTTACAACACCCTACGAAACCTTAAAACTCCATAATAAAGCTAATGAATTCGTACGAGTCCTTTGAACATCGTACTGCAAGTTAGGACATCTTACGACTCTTTATGACATTTTAGCACCTTGAAAAACACGTTAGTATAACGTAGGACGCCTTAAAACTCCAAACAACACCTTACAACACCGTACGAAACCTTAAAACTCCATAATACACCTATTGAATTCGCCCGAGTCCTTTGAACATCGTACTGCAAGTTAGGACATCTTACGACTCTTTATGACATTTTAGCACCTTGAAAAACACGTTACTATAACGTAGGACGCCTTAAAACACCAAACAACACCTTACAACACCGTACGAAACCTTAAAACTCCATAATACACCTATTGAATTCGCCCGAGTTCTTTGAACATCGTACTGCTAGTTAGGACATCTTATGACTCTTTATGACAATTTAGCACCTTGAAAAACACGTTAGTATAACGTAGGACGCCTTAAAACTCCAAACAACACCTTACAACACCGTACGAAACCTTAAAACTCCATAATAAAGCTAATAAATTCGTACGAGTCCTTTGAACATCGTACAGCAAGTTAGGACATCTTACGACTCTTTATGACATTTTAGCACCTTGAAAAACACGTTAGTAATAACGTAGGACGCCTTAAAACTCCAAACAACACCTTACAACACCGTACGAAACCTTAAAACTCCATAATACACCTATTGAACTCGCCCGAGTCCTTTGAACATCATACTGCAAGTTAGGACATCTTACGACTCTTTATGACATTTTAGCACCTTGAAAAACACGTTACTATAAAGTAGGACGCCTTAAAACACCAAACAACACCTTACAACACCGTACGAAACCTTAAAACTCCATAATACACCTATTGAATTCGCCCGAGTTCTTTGAACATCGTACTGCTAGTTAGGACATCTTACGACTCTTTATGACATTTAAGCACCTTGAAAAACACGTTAGTATAACGTAGGACGCCTTAAAACTCAAAACAACACCTTACAACACCGTACGAAACCTTAAAACTCCATAATAAAGCTAATGAATTCGTACGAGTCCTTTGAACATCGTACTGCAAGTTAGGACATCTTACGACTCTTTATGACATTTTAGCACCTTGAAAAACACGTTAGTATAACGTAGGACGCCTTAAAACTCCAAACAACACCTTACAACACCGTACGAAACCTTAAAACTCCATAATAAAGCTAATGAATTCGTACGACTCCTTTGAACATCGTACTGCAAGTTAGGACATCTTACGACTCTTTATGACATTTTAGCACCTTGAAAAACACGTTACTATAACGTAGTACGCCTTAAAACACCAAACAACACCGTACGAAACCTTAAAACTCCATAATAAAGCTAATGAATTCGTACGAGTCCTTTGAACATCATACTGCAAGTTAGGACATCTTACGACTCTTTATGACATTTTAGCACCTTGAAAAACACGTTAGTATAACGTAGGACGCCTTAAAACTCCAAACAACACCTTACAACACCGTACGAAACCTTAAAACTCCATAATAAAGCTAATAAATTCGTACGAGTCCTTTGAACATCGTACTGCAAGTTAGGACATCTTACGACTCTTTATGACATTTTAGCACCTTGAAAAACACGTTAGTATAACGTAGGACGCCTTAAAACTCCAAACAACACCTTACAACTCCGTACGAAACCTTAAAACTCCATAATAAAGCTAATGAATTCGTACGAGTCCTTTGAACATCATACTGCAAGTTAGGACATCTTACGACTCTTTATGACATTTTAGCACCTTGAAAAACACGTTAGTATAACGTAGGACGCCTTAAAACTCCAAACAACACCTTACAACACCGTACGAAACCTTAAAACTCCATAATACACCTATTGAACTCGCCCGAGTCCTTTGAACATCGTACTGCAAGTTAGGACATCTTACGACTCTTTATGACATTTTAGCACCTTGAAAAACACGTTAGTATAACGTAGGACGCCTTAAAACACCAAACAACACCTTACAACACCCTACGAAACCTTAAAACTCCATAATAAAGCTAATGAATTCGTACGAGTCCTTTGAACATCGTACTGCAAGTTAGGACATCTTACGACTCTTTATGACATTTTAGCACCTTGAAAAACACGTTAGTATAACGTAGGACGCCTTAAAACTCCAAACAACACCTTACAACACCGTACGAAACCTTAAAACTCCATAATACACGTATTGAACTCGCCCGAGTCCTTTGAACATCGTACTGCAAGTTAGGACATCTTACGACTCTTTATGACATTTTAGCACCTTGAAAAACACGTTACTATAACGTAGGACGCCTTAAAACACAAAACAACACCTTACAACACCGTACGAAACCTTAAAACTCCATAATACACCTATTGAATTCGCCCGAGTTCTTTGAACATCGTACTGCTAGTTAGGACATCTTACGACTCTTTATGACATTTAAGCACCTTGAAAAACACGTTAGTATAACGTAGGACGCCTTAAAACTCAAAACAACACCTTACAACACCGTACGAAACCTTAAAACTCCATAATAAAGCTAATGAATTCGTACGAGTCCTTTGAACATCGTACTGCAAGTTAGGACATCTTACGACTCTTTATGACATTTTAGCACCTTGAAAAACACGTTAGTATAACGTAGGACGCCTTAAAACTCCAAACAACACCTTACAACACCGTACGAAACCTTAAAACTCCATAATAAAGCTAATGAATTCGTACGAGTCCTTTGAACATCGTACTGCAAGTTAGGACATCTTACGACTCTTTATGACATTTTAGCACCTTGAAAAACACGTTACTATAACGTAGTACGCCTTAAAACACCAAACAACACCGTACGAAACCTTAAAACTCCATAATAAAGCTAATGAATTCGTACGAGTCCTTTGAACATCATACTGCAAGTTAGGACATCTTACGACTCTTTATGACATTTTAGCACCTTGAAAAACACTTTAGTATAACGTAGGACGCCTTAAAACTCCAAACAACACCTTACAACACCGTACGAAACCTTAAAACTCCATAATAAAGCTAATAAATTCGTACGAGTCCTTTGAACATCGTACTGCAAGTTAGGACATCTTACGACTCTTTATGACATTTTAGCACCTTGAAAAACACGTTAGTATAACGTAGGACGCCTTAAAACTCCAAACAACACCTTACAACTCCGTACGAAACCTTAAAACTCCATAATAAAGCTAATGAATTCGTACGAGTCCTTTGAACATCATACTGCAAGTTAGGACATCTTACGACTCTTTATGACATTTTAGCACCTTGAAAAACACGTTAGTATAACGTAGGACGCCTTAAAACTCCAAACAACACCTTACAACACCGTACGAAACCTTAAAACTCCATAATACACCTATTGAACTCGCCCGAGTCCTTTGAACATCGTACTGCAAGTTAGGACATCTTACGACTCTTTATGACATTTTAGCACCTTGAAAAACACGTTAGTATAACGTAGGACGCCTTAAAACACCAAACAACACCTTACAACACCCTACGAAACCTTAAAACTCCATAATAAAGCTAATGAATTCGTACGAGTCCTTTGAACATCGTACTGCAAGTTAGGACATCTTACGACTCTTTATGACATTTTAGCACCTTGAAAAACACGTTAGTATAACGTAGGACGCCTTAAAACTCCAAACAACACCTTACAACACCGTACGAAACCTTAAAACTCCATAATACACGTATTGAACTCGCCCGAGTCCTTTGAACATCGTACTGCAAGTTAGGACATCTTACGACTCTTTATGACATTTTAGCACCTTGAAAAACACGTTACTATAACGTAGGACGCCTTAAAACACAAAACAACACCTTACAACACCGTACGAAACCTTAAAACTCCATAATACACCTATTGAATTCGCCCGAGTTCTTTGAACATCGTACTGCTAGTTAGGACATCTTACGACTCTTTATGACATTTAAGCACCTTGAAAAACACGTTAGTATAACGTAGGACGCCTTAAAACTCAAAACAACACCTTACAACACCGTACGAAACCTTAAAACTCCATAATAAAGCTAATGAATTCGTACGAGTCCTTTGAACATCGTACTGCAAGTTAGGACATCTTACGACTCTTTATGACATTTTAGCACCTTGAAAAACACGTTAGTATAACGTAGGACGCCTTAAAACTCCAAACAACACCTTACAACACCGTACGAAACCTTAAAACTCCATAATAAAGCTAATGAATTCGTACGAGTCCTTTGAACATCGTACTGCAAGTTAGGACATCTTACGACTCTTTATGACATTTTAGCACCTTGAAAAACACGTTACTATAACGTAGTACGCCTTAAAACACCAAACAACACCGTACGAAACCTTAAAACTCCATAATAAAGCTAATGAATTCGTACGAGTCCTTTGAACATCATACTGCAAGTTAGGACATCTTACGACTCTTTATGACATTTTAGCACCTTGAAAAACACTTTAGTATAACGTAGGACGCCTTAAAACTCCAAACAACACCTTACAACACCGTACGAAACCTTAAAACTCCATAATAAAGCTAATAAATTCGTACGAGTCCTTTGAACATCGTACTGCAAGTTAGGACATCTTACGACTCTTTATGACATTTTAGCACCTTGAAAAACACGTTAGTATAACGTAGGACGCCTTAAAACTCCAAACAACACCTTACAACTCCGTACGAAACCTTAAAACTCCATAATAAAGCTAATGAATTCGTACGAGTCCTTTGAACATCATACTGCAAGTTAGGACATCTTACGACTCTTTATGACATTTTAGCACCTTGAAAAACACGTTAGTATAACGTAGGACGCCTTAAAACTCCAAACAACACCTTACAACACCGTACGAAACCTTAAAACTCCATAATACACCTATTGAACTCGCCCGAGTCCTTTGAACATCGTACTGCAAGTTAGGACATCTTACGACTCTTTATGACATTTTAGCACCTTGAAAAACACGTTAGTATAACGTAGGACGCCTTAAAACACCAAACAACACCTTACAACACCCTACGAAACCTTAAAACTCCATAATAAAGCTAATGAATTCGTACGAGTCCTTTGAACATCGTACTGCAAGTTAGGACATCTTACGACTCTTTATGACATTTTAGCACCTTGAAAAACACGTTAGTATAACGTAGGACGCCTTAAAACTCCAAACAACACCTTACAACACCGTACGAAACCTTAAAACTCCATAATACAGCTATTGAATTCGCCCGAGTCCTTTGAACATCGTACTGCAAGTTAGGACATCTTACGACTCTTTATGACATTTTAGCACCTTGAAAAACACGTTACTATAACGTAGGACGCCTTAAAACACCAAACAACACCTTACAACACCGTACGAAACCTTAAAACTCCATAATACACCTATTGAATTCGCCCGAGTTCTTTGAACATCGTACTGCTAGTTAGGACATCTTATGACTCTTTATGACAATTTAGCACCTTGAAAAACACGTTAGTATAACGTAGGACGCCTTAAAACTCCAAACAACACCTTACAACACCGTACGAAACCTTAAAACTCCATAATAAAGCTAATAAATTCGTACGAGTCCTTTGAACATCGTACAGCAAGTTAGGACATCTTACGACTCTTTATGACATTTTAGCACCTTGAAAAACACGTTAGTAATAACGTAGGACGCCTTAAAACTCCAAACAACACCTTACAACACCGTACGAAACCTTAAAACTCCATAATACACCTATTGAACTCGCCCGAGTCCTTTGAACATCATACTGCAAGTTAGGACATCTTACGACTCTTTATGACATTTTAGCACCTTGAAAAACACGTTACTATAAAGTAGGACGCCTTAAAACACCAAACAACACCTTACAACACCGTACGAAACCTTAAAACTCCATAATACACCTATTGAATTCGCCCGAGTTCTTTGAACATCGTACTGCTAGTTAGGACATCTTACGACTCTTTATGACATTTAAGCACCTTGAAAAACACGTTAGTATAACGTAGGACGCCTTAAAACTCAAAACAACACCTTACAACACCGTACGAAACCTTAAAACTCCATAATAAAGCTAATGAATTCGTACGAGTCCTTTGAACATCGTACTGCAAGTTAGGACATCTTACGACTCTTTATGACATTTTAGCACCTTGAAAAACACGTTAGTATAACGTAGGACGCCTTAAAACTCCAAACAACACCTTACAACACCGTACGAAACCTTAAAACTCCATAATAAAGCTAATGAATTCGTACGACTCCTTTGAACATCATACTGCAAGTTAGGACATCTTACGACTCTTTATGACATTTTAGCACCTTGAAAAACACGTTACTATAACGTAGTACGCCTTAAAACACCAAACAACACCGTACGAAACCTTAAAACTCCATAATAAAGCTAATGAATTCGTACGAGTCCTTTGAACATCATACTGCAAGTTAGGACATCTTACGACTCTTTATGACATTTTAGCACCTTGAAAAACACGTTAGTATAACGTAGGACGCCTTAAAACTCCAAACAACACCTTACAACACCGTACGAAACCTTAAAACTCCATAATAAAGCTAATAAATTCGTACGAGTCCTTTGAACATCGTACTGCAAGTTAGGACATCTTACGACTCTTTATGACATTTTAGCACCTTGAAAAACACGTTAGTATAACGTAGGACGCCTTAAAACTCCAAACAACACCTTACAACTCCGTACGAAACCTTAAAACTCCATAATAAAGCTAATGAATTCGTACGAGTCCTTTGAACATCATACTGCAAGTTAGGACATCTTACGACTCTTTATGACATTTTAGCACCTTGAAAAACACGTTAGTATAACGTAGGACGCCTTAAAACTCCAAACAACACCTTACAACACCGTACGAAACCTTAAAACTCCATAATACACCTATTGAACTCGCCCGAGTCCTTTGAACATCGTACTGCAAGTTAGGACATTTTACGACTCTTTATGACATTTTAGCACCTTGAAAAACACGTTAGTATAACGTAGGACGCCTTAAAACACCAAACAACACCTTACAACACCCTACGAAACCTTAAAACTCCATAATAAAGCTAATGAATTCGTACGAGTCCTTTGAACATCGTACTGCAAGTTAGGACATCTTACGACTCTTTATGACATTTTAGCACCTTGAAAAACACGTTAGTATAACGTAGGACGCCTTAAAACTCCAAACAACACCTTACAACACCGTACGAAACCTTAAAACTCCATAATACACGTATTGAACTCGCCCGAGTCCTTTGAACATCGTACTGCAAGTTAGGACATCTTACGACTCTTTATGACATTTTAGCACCTTGAAAAACACGTTACTATAACGTAGGACGCCTTAAAACACAAAACAACACCTTACAACACCGTACGAAACCTTAAAACTCCATAATACACCTATTGAATTCGCCCGAGTTCTTTGAACATCGTACTGCTAGCTAGGACATCTTACGACTCTTTATGACATTTAAGCACCTTGAAAAACACGTTAGTATAACGTAGGACGCCTTAAAACTCCAAACAACACCTTACAACACCGTACGAAACCTTAAAACTCCATAATAAAGCTAATGAATTCGTACGAGTCCTTTGAACATCGTACTGCAAGTTAGGACATCTTACGACTCTTTATGACATTTTAGCACCTTGAAAAACACGTTAGTATAACGTAGGACGCCTTAAAACTCCAAACAACACCTTACAACACCGTACGAAACCTTAAAACTCCATAATAAAGCTAATGAATTCGTACGAGTCCTTTGAACATCGTACTGCAAGTTAGGACATCTTACGACTCTTTATGACATTTTAGCACCTTGAAAAACACGTTAGTATAACGTAGGACGCCTTAAAACTCCAAACAACACCTTACAACACCGTACGAAACCTTAATACTCCATAATAAAGCTAATGAATTCGTACGACTCCTTTGAACATCGTACTGCAATTTAGGACATCTTACGACTCTTTATGACATTTTAGTACCTTGAAAAATACGTTACTATAACGTAGGACGCCTTAAAACACCAAACAACACCTTACAACACCGTACGAAACCTTAAAACTCCATAATAAAGCTAATGAATTCGTACGAGTCCTTTGAACATCACACTGCAAGTTAGGACATCTTACGACTCTTTATGACAAATTAGCACCTTGAAAAACACGTTAGTATAACGTAGGACGCCTTAAAACTCCAAACAACACCTTACAACACCGTACGAAACCTTAAAACTCCATAATAAAGCTAATGAATTCGTACGAGTCCTTTGAACATCGTACTGCAAGTTAGGACATCTTACGACTCTTTATGACATTTTAGCACCTTGAAAAACACGTTAGTATAACGTAGGACGCCTTAAAACTCCAAACAACACCTTACAACACCGTACGAAACCTTAAAACTCCATAATAAAGCTAATGAATTCGTACGACTCCTTTGAACATCGTACTGCAAGTTAGGACATCTTACGACTCTTTATGACATTTTAGCACCTTGAAAAACACGTTACTATAACGTAGGACGCCTTAAAACACCAAACAACACCGTACGAAACCTTAAAACTCCATAATAAAGCTAATGAATTCGTACGAGTCCTTTGAACATCATACTGCAAGTTAGGACATCTTACGACTCTTTATGACATTTTAGCACCTTGAAAAACACGTTAGTATAACGTAGGACGCCTTAAAACTCCAAACAACACCTTACAACACCGTACGAAACCTTAAAACTCCATAATACACCTATTGAACTCGCCCGAGTCCTTTGAACATCGTACAGCAAGTTAGGACATCTTACGACTCTTTATGACATTTTAGCACCTTGAAAAACACGTTAGTATAACGTAGGACGCCTTAAAACACCAAACAACACCTTACAACACCCTACGAAACCTTAAAACTCCATAATAAAGCTAATGAATTCGTACGAGTCCTTTGAACATCGTACTGCAAGTTAGGACATCTTACGACTCTTTATGACATTTTAGCACCTTGAAAAACACGTTAGTATAACGTAGGACGCCTTAAAACACCAAACAACACCTTACAACACCCTACGAAACCTTAAAACTCCATAATAAAGCTAATGAATTCGTACGAGTCCTTTGAACATCGTACTGCAAGTTAGAACATCTTACGACTCTTTATGACATTTTAGCACCTTGAAAAACACGTTAGTATAACGTAGGACGCCTTAAAACTCCAAACAACACCTTACAACACCGTACGAAACCTTAAAACTCCATAATACACGTATTGAACTCGCCCGAGTCCTTTGAACATCGTACTGCAAGTTAGGACATCTTACGACTCTTTATGACATTTTAGCACCTTGAAAAACACGTTAGTATAACGTAGGACGCCTTAAAACTCCAAACAACACCTTACAACTCCGTACGAAACCTTAAAACTCCATAATAAAGCTAATGAATTCGTACGAGTCTTTTGAACATCGTACTGCAAGTTAGGACATCTTACGACTCTTTATGACATTTTAGCACCTTGAAAAACACGTTAGTATAACGTAGGACGCCTTAAAACTCCAAACAACACCTTACAACACCGTACGAAACCTTAAAACTCCATAATAAAGCTAATGAATTCGTACGACTCCTTTGAACATCGTACTGCAAGTTAGGACATCTTACGACTCTTTATGACATTTTAGCACCTTGAAAAACACGTTACTATAACGTAGGACGCCTTAAAACACCAAACAACACCGTACGAAACCTTAAAACTCCATAATAAAGCTAATGAATTCGTACGAGTCCTTTGAACATCATACTGCAAATTAGGACATCTTACGACTCTTTATGACATTTTAGCACCTTGAAAAACACGTTAGTATAACGTAGGACGCCTTAAAACTCCAAACAACACCTTACAACACCGTACGAAACCTTAAAACTCCATAATAAAGCTAATGAATTCGTACGACTCCTTTGAACATCGTACTGCAAGTTAGGACATCTTACGACTCTTTATGACATTTTAGCACCTTGAAAAACACGTTACTATAACGTAGGACGCCTTAAAACACCAAACAACACCGTACGAAACCTTAAAACTCCATAATAAAGCTAATGAATTCGTACGAGTCCTTTGAACATCATACTGCAAGTTAGGACATCTTACGACTCTTTATGACATTTTAGCACCTTGAAAAACACGTTAGTATAACGTAGGACGCCTTAAAACTCCAAACAACACCTTACAACACCGTACGAAACCTTAAAACTCCATAATACACCTATTGAACTCGCCCGAGTCCTTTGAACATCGTACTGCAAGTTAGGACATCTTACGACTCTTTATGACATTTTAGCACCTTGAAAAACACGTTAGTATAACGTAGGACGCCTTAAAACACCAAACAACACCTTACAACACCCTACGAAACCTTAAAACTCCATAATAAAGCTAATGAATTCGTACGAGTCCTTTGAACATCGTACTGCAAGTTAGGACATCTTACGACTCTTTATGACATTTTAGCACCTTGAAAAACACGTTAGTATAACGTAGGACGCCTTAAAACTCCAAACAACACCTTACAACACCGTACGAAACCTTAAAACTCCATAATACACGTATTGAACTCGCCCGAGTCCTTTGAACATCGTACTGCAAGTTAGGACATCTTACGACTCTTTATGACATTTTAGCACCTTGAAAAACACGTTAGTATAACGTAGGACGCCTTAAAACTCCAAACAACACCTTACAACACCGTACGAAACCTTAAAACTCCATAATAAAGCTAATGAATTCGTACGAGTCCTTTGAACATCGTACTGCAAGTTAGGACATCTTACGACTCTTTATGACATTTTAGCACCTTGAAAAGCACGTTAGTATAACGTAGGACGCCTTAAAACTCCTAACAACACCTTACAACACCGTACGAAACCTTTAAACTCCATAATAAAGCTAATGAATTCGTACGAGTCCTTTGAACATCGTACTGCAAGTTAGGACATCTTACGACTCTTTATGACATTTTAGCACCTTGAAAAACACGTTAGTATAACGTAGGACGCCTTAAAACTCCAAACAACACCTTACAACACCGTACGAAACCTTAAAACTCCATAATAAAGCTAATAAATTCGTACGAGTCCTTTGAACATCGTACTGCAAGTTAGGACATCTTACGACTCTTTATGACATTTTAGCACCTTGAAAAACACGTTAGTATAACGTAGGACGCCTTAAAACTCCAAACAACACCTTACAACTCCGTACGAAACCTTAAAACTCCATAATAAAGCTAATGAATTCGTACGAGTCCTTTGAACATCATACTGCAAGTTAGGACATCTTACGACTCTTTATGACATTTTAGCACCTTGAAAAACACGTTAGTATAACGTAGGACGCCTTAAAACTCCAAACAACACCTTACAACACCTTACAACACCGTACGAAACCTTAAAACTCCATAATACACCTATTGAACTCGCCCGAGTCCTTTGAACATCGTACTGCAAGTTAGGACATCTTACGACTCTTTATGACATTTTAGCACCTTGAAAAACACGTTAGTATAACGTAGGACGCCTTAAAACACCAAACAACACCTTACAACACCCTACGAAACCTTAAAACTCCATAATAAAGCTAATGAATTCGTACGAGTCCTTTGAACATCGTACTGCAAGTTAGGACATCTTACGACTCTTTATGACATTTTAGCACCTTGAAAAACACGTTAGTATAACGTAGGACGCCTTAAAACTCCAAACAACACCTTACAACACCGTACGAAACCTTAAAACTCCATAATACACCTATTGAACTCGCCCGAGTCCTTTGAACATCGTACTGCAAGTTAGGACATCTTACGACTCTTTATGACATTTTAGCACCTTGAAAAACACGTTAGTATAATGTAGGACGCCTTAAAACACCAAACAACACCTTACAACACCCTACGAAACCTTAAAACTCCATAATAAAGCTAATGAATTCGTACGAGTCCTTTGAACATCGTACTGCAAGTTAGGACATCTTACGACTCTTTATGACATTTTAGCACCTTGAAAAACACGTTAGTATAACGTAGGACGCCTTAAAACTCCAAACAACACCTTACAACACCGTACGAAACCTTAAAACTCCATAATACACGTATTGAACTCGCCCGAGTCCTTTGAACATCGTACTGCAAGTTAGGACATCTTACGACTCTTTATGACATTTTAGCACCTTGAAAAACACGTTAGTATAACGTAGGACGCCTTAAAACTCCAAACAACACCTTACAACACCGTACGAAACCTTAAAACTCCATAATAAAGCTAATGAATTCGTACGAGTCCTTTGAACATCGTACTGCAAGTTAGGACATCTTACGACTCTTTATGACATTTTAGCACCTTGAAAAGCACGTTAGTATAACGTAGGACGCCTTAAAACTCCTAACAACACCTTACAACACCGTACGAAACCTTTAAACTCCATAATAAAGCTAATGAATTCGTACGAGTCCTTTGAACATCGTACTGCAAGTTAGGACATCTTACGACTCTTTATGACATTTTAGCACCTTGAAAAACACGTTAGTATAACGTAGGACGCCTTAAAACTCCAAACAACACCTTACAACACCGTACGAAACCTTAAAACTCCATAATAAAGCTAATAAATTCGTACGAGTCCTTTGAACATCGTACTGCAAGTTAGGACATCTTACGACTCTTTATGACATTTTAGCACCTTGAAAAACACGTTAGTATAACGTAGGACGCCTTAAAACTCCAAACAACACCTTACAACTCCGTACGAAACCTTAAAACTCCATAATAAAGCTAATGAATTCGTACGAGTCCTTTGAACATCATACTGCAAGTTAGGACATCTTACGACTCTTTATGACATTTTAGCACCTTGAAAAACACGTTAGTATAACGTAGGACGCCTTAAAACTCCAAACAACACCTTACAACACCGTACGAAACCTTAAAACTCCATAATACACCTATTGAACTCGCCCGAGTCCTTTGAACATCGTACTGCAAGTTAGGACATCTTACGACTCTTTATGACATTTTAGCACCTTGAAAAACACGTTAGTATAACGTAGGACGCCTTAAAACACCAAACAACACCTTACAACACCCTACGAAACCTTAAAACTCCATAATAAAGCTAATGAATTCGTACGAGTCCTTTGAACATCGTACTGCAAGTTAGGACATCTTACGACTCTTTATGACATTTTAGCACCTTGAAAAACACGTTAGTATAACGTAGGACGCCTTAAAACTCCAAACAACACCTTACAACACCGTACGAAACCTTAAAACTCCATAATACACGTATTGAACTCGCCCGAGTCCTTTGAACATCGTACTGCAAGTTAGGACATCTTACGACTCTTTATGACATTTTAGCACCTTGAAAAACACGTTAGTATAACGTAGGACGCCTTAAAACTCCAAACAACACCTTACAACTCCGTACGAAACCTTAAAACTCCATAATAAAGCTAATGAATTCGTACGAGTCCTTTGAACATCGTACTGCAAGTTAGGACATCTTACGACTCTTTATGACATTTTAGCACCTTGAAAAACACGTTAGTATAACGTAGGACGCCTTAAAACTCCAAACAACACCTTACAACACCGTACGAAACCTTAAAACTCCATAATAAAGCTAATGAATTCGTACGACTCCTTTGAACATCGTACTGCAAGTTAGGACATCTTACGACTCTTTATGACATTTTAGCACCTTGAAAAACACGTTACTATAACGTAGTACGCCTTAAAACACCAAACAACACCGTACGAAACCTTAAAACTCCATAATAAAGCTAATGAATTCGTACGAGTCCTTTGAACATCATACTGCAAGTTAGGACATCTTACGACTCTTTATGACATTTTAGAACCTTGAAAAACACGTTAGTATAACGTAGGACGCCTTAAAACTCCAAACAACACCTTACAACACCGTACGAAACCTTAAAACTCCATAATACACCTATTGAACTCGCCCGAGTCCTTTGAACATCGTACTGCAAGTTAGGACATCTTACGACTCTTTATGACATTTTAGCACCTTGAAAAACACGTTAGTATAACGTAGGACGCCTTAAAACACCAAACAACACCTTACAACACCCTAGGAAACCTTAAAACTCCATAATAAAGCTAATGAATTCGTACGAGTCCTTTGAACATCGTACTGCAAGTTAGGACATCTTACGACTCTTTATGACATTTTAGCACCTTGAAAAACACGTTAGTATAACGTAGGACGCCTTAAAACTCCAAACAACACCTTACAACACCGTACGAAACCATAAAACTCCATAATACACGTATTGAACTCGCCCGAGTCCTTTGAACATCGTACTGCAAGTTAGGACATCTTACGACTCTTTATGACATTTTAGCACCTTGAAAAACACGTTAGTATAACGTAGGACGCCTTAAAACTCCAAACAACACCTTACAACACCGTACGAAACCTTAAAACTCCATAATAAAGCTAATGAATCCGTACGAGTCCTTTGAACATCGTACTGCAAGTTAGGACATCTTACGACTCTTTATGACATTTTAGCACCTTGAAAAGCACGTTAGTATAACGTAGGACGCCTTAAAACTCCTAACAACACCTTACAACACCGTACGAAACCTTTAAACTCCATAATAAAGCTAATGAATTCGTACGAGTCCTTTGAACATCGTACTGCAAGTTAGGACATCTTACGACTCTTTATGACATTTTAGCACCTTGAAAAACACGTTAGTATAACGTAGGACGCCTTAAAACTCCAAACAACACCTTACAACACCGTACGAAACCTTAAAACTCCATAATAAAGCTAATAAATTCGTACGAGTCCTTTGAACATCGTACTGCAAGTTAGGACATCTTACGACTCTTTATGACATTTTAGCACCTTGAAAAACACGTTAGTATAACGTAGGACGCCTTAAAACTCCAAACAACACCTTACAACTCCGTACGAAACCTTAAAACTCCATAATAAAGCTAATGAATTCGTACGAGTCGTTTGAACATCATACTGCAAGTTAGGACATCTTACGACTCTTTATGACATTTTAGCACCTTGAAAAACACGTTACTATAACGTAGGACGCCTTAAAACACCAAACAACACCTTACAACACCGTACGAAACCTTAAAACTCCATAATACACCTATTGAATTCGCCCGAGTTCTTTGAACATCGTACTGCTAGTTAGGACAACTTATGACTCTTTATGACAATTTAGCACCTTGAAAAACACGTTAGTATAACGTAGGACGCCTTAAAACTCCAAACAACACCTTACAACACCGTACGAAACCTTAAAACTCCATAATAAAGCTAATGAATTCGTACGAGTCCTTTGAACATCATACTGCAAGTTAGGACATCTTACGACTCTTTATGACATTTTAGCACCTTGAAAAACACGTTAGTATAACGTAGGACGCCTTAAAACTCCAAACAACACCTTACAACACCGTACGAAACCTTAAAACTCCATAATACACCTATTGAACTCGCCCGAGTCCTTTGAACATCGTACTGCAAGTTAGGACATCTTACGACTCTTTATGACATTTTAGCACCTTGAAAAACACGTTAGTATAACGTAGGACGCCTTAAAACACCAAACAACACCTTACAACACCCTACGAAACCTTAAAACTCCATAATAAAGCTAATGAATTCGTACGAGTCCTTTGAACATCGTACTGCAAGTTAGGACATCTTACGACTCTTTATGACATTTTAGCACCTTGAAAAACACGTTAGTATAACGTAGGACGCCTTAAAACTCCAAACAACACCTTACAACACCGTACGAAACCTTAAAACTCCATAATACACGTATTGAACTCGCCCGAGTCCTTTGAACATCGTACTGCAAGTTAGGACATCTTACGACTCTTTATGACATTTTAGCACCTTGAAAAACACGTTAGTATAACGTAGGACGCCTTAAAACTCCAAACAACACCTTACAACTCCGTACGAAACCTTAAAACTCCATAATAAAGCTAATGAATTCGTACGAGTCCTTTGAACATCGTACTGCAAGTTAGGACATCTTACGACTCTTTATGACATTTTAGCACCTTGAAAAACACGTTAGTATAACGTAGGACGCCTTAAAACTCCAAACAACACCTTACAACACCGTACGAAACCTTAAAACTCCATAATAAAGCTAATGAATTCGTACGAGTCCTTTGAACATCGTACTGCAAGTTAGGACATCTTACGACTCTTTATGACATTTTAGCACCTTGAAAAACACGTTAGTATAACGTAGGACGCCTTAAAACTCCAAACAACACCTTACAACACCGTACGAAACCATAAAACTCCATAATACACGTATTGAACTCGCCCGAGTCCTTTGAACATCGTACTGCAAGTTAGGACATCTTACGACTCTTTATGACATTTTAGCACCTTGAAAAACACGTTAGTATAACGTAGGACGCCTTAAAACTCCAAACAACACCTTACAACACCGTACGAAACCTTAAAACTCCATAATAAAGCTAATGAATCCGTACGAGTCCTTTGAACATCGTACTGCAAGTTAGGACATCTTACGACTCTTTATGACATTTTAGCACCTTGAAAAGCACGTTAGTATAACGTAGGACGCCTTAAAACTCCTAACAACACCTTACAACACCGTACGAAACCTTTAAACTCCATAATAAAGCTAATGAATTCGTACGAGTCCTTTGAACATCGTACTGCAAGTTAGGACATCTTACGACTCTTTATGACATTTTAGCACCTTGAAAAACACGTTAGTATAACGTAGGACGCCTTAAAACTCCAAACAACACCTTACAACACCGTACGAAACCTTAAAACTCCATAATAAAGCTAATAAATTCGTACGAGTCCTTTGAACATCGTACTGCAAGTTAGGACATCTTACGACTCTTTATGACATTTTAGCACCTTGAAAAACACGTTAGTATAACGTAGGACGCCTTAAAACTCCAAACAACACCTTACAACTCCGTACGAAACCTTAAAACTCCATAATAAAGCTAATGAATTCGTACGAGTCGTTTGAACATCATACTGCAAGTTAGGACATCTTACGACTCTTTATGACATTTTAGCACCTTGAAAAACACGTTACTATAACGTAGGACGCCTTAAAACACCAAACAACACCTTACAACACCGTACGAAACCTTAAAACTCCATAATACACCTATTGAATTCGCCCGAGTTCTTTGAACATCGTACTGCTAGTTAGGACAACTTATGACTCTTTATGACAATTTAGCACCTTGAAAAACACGTTAGTATAACGTAGGACGCCTTAAAACTCCAAACAACACCTTACAACACCGTACGAAACCTTAAAACTCCATAATAAAGCTAATGAATTCGTACGAGTCCTTTGAACATCATACTGCAAGTTAGGACATCTTACGACTCTTTATGACATTTTAGCACCTTGAAAAACACGTTAGTATAACGTAGGACGCCTTAAAACTCCAAACAACACCTTACAACACCGTACGAAACCTTAAAACTCCATAATACACCTATTGAACTCGCCCGAGTCCTTTGAACATCGTACTGCAAGTTAGGACATCTTACGACTCTTTATGACATTTTAGCACCTTGAAAAACACGTTAGTATAACGTAGGACGCCTTAAAACACCAAACAACACCTTACAACACCCTACGAAACCTTAAAACTCCATAATAAAGCTAATGAATTCGTACGAGTCCTTTGAACATCGTACTGCAAGTTAGGACATCTTACGACTCTTTATGACATTTTAGCACCTTGAAAAACACGTTAGTATAACGTAGGACGCCTTAAAACTCCAAACAACACCTTACAACACCGTACGAAACCTTAAAACTCCATAATACACGTATTGAACTCGCCCGAGTCCTTTGAACATCGTACTGCAAGTTAGGACATCTTACGACTCTTTATGACATTTTAGCACCTTGAAAAACACGTTAGTATAACGTAGGACGCCTTAAAACTCCAAACAACACCTTACAACTCCGTACGAAACCTTAAAACTCCATAATAAAGCTAATGAATTCGTACGAGTCCTTTGAACATCGTACTGCAAGTTAGGACATCTTACGACTCTTTATGACATTTTAGCACCTTGAAAAACACGTTAGTATAACGTAGGACGCCTTAAAACTCCAAACAACACCTTACAACACCGTACGAAACCTTAAAACTCCATAATAAAGCTAATGAATTCGTACGACTCCTTTGAACATCGTACTGCAAGTTAGGACATCTTACGACTCTTTATGACATTTTAGCACCTTGAAAAACACGTTACTATAACGTAGTACGCCTTAAAACACCAAACAACACCGTACGAAACCTTAAAACTCCATAATAAAGCTAATGAATTCGTACGAGTCCTTTGAACATCATACTGCAAGTTAGGACATCTTACGACTCTTTATGACATTTTAGAACCTTGAAAAACACGTTAGTATAACGTAGGACGCCTTAAAACTCCAAACAACACCTTACAACACCGTACGAAACCTTAAAACTCCATAATACACCTATTGAACTCGCCCGAGTCCTTTGAACATCGTACTGCAAGTTAGGACATCTTACGACTCTTTATGACATTTTAGCACCTTGAAAAACACGTTAGTATAACGTAGGACGCCTTAAAACACCAAACAACACCTTACAACACCCTAGGAAACCTTAAAACTCCATAATAAAGCTAATGAATTCGTACGAGTCCTTTGAACATCGTACTGCAAGTTAGGACATCTTACGACTCTTTATGACATTTTAGCACCTTGAAAAACACGTTAGTATAACGTAGGACGCCTTAAAACTCCAAACAACACCTTACAACACCGTACGAAACCATAAAACTCCATAATACACGTATTGAACTCGCCCGAGTCCTTTGAACATCGTACTGCAAGTTAGGACATCTTACGACTCTTTATGACATTTTAGCACCTTGAAAAACACGTTAGTATAACGTAGGACGCCTTAAAACTCCAAACAACACCTTACAACACCGTACGAAACCTTAAAACTCCATAATAAAGCTAATGAATCCGTACGAGTCCTTTGAACATCGTACTGCAAGTTAGGACATCTTACGACTCTTTATGACATTTTAGCACCTTGAAAAGCACGTTAGTATAACGTAGGACGCCTTAAAACTCCTAACAACACCTTACAACACCGTACGAAACCTTTAAACTCCATAATAAAGCTAATGAATTCGTACGAGTCCTTTGAACATCGTACTGCAAGTTAGGACATCTTACGACTCTTTATGACATTTTAGCACCTTGAAAAACACGTTAGTATAACGTAGGACGCCTTAAAACTCCAAACAACACCTTACAACACCGTACGAAACCTTAAAACTCCATAATAAAGCTAATAAATTCGTACGAGTCCTTTGAACATCGTACTGCAAGTTAGGACATCTTACGACTCTTTATGACATTTTAGCACCTTGAAAAACACGTTAGTATAACGTAGGACGCCTTAAAACTCCAAACAACACCTTACAACTCCGTACGAAACCTTAAAACTCCATAATAAAGCTAATGAATTCGTACGAGTCGTTTGAACATCATACTGCAAGTTAGGACATCTTACGACTCTTTATGACATTTTAGCACCTTGAAAAACACGTTACTATAACGTAGGACGCCTTAAAACACCAAACAACACCTTACAACACCGTACGAAACCTTAAAACTCCATAATACACCTATTGAATTCGCCCGAGTTCTTTGAACATCGTACTGCTAGTTAGGACAACTTATGACTCTTTATGACAATTTAGCACCTTGAAAAACACGTTAGTATAACGTAGGACGCCTTAAAACTCCAAACAACACCTTACAACACCGTACGAAACCTTAAAACTCCATAATAAAGCTAATGAATTCGTACGAGTCCTTTGAACATCATACTGCAAGTTAGGACATCTTACGACTCTTTATGACATTTTAGCACCTTGAAAAACACGTTAGTATAACGTAGGACGCCTTAAAACTCCAAACAACACCTTACAACACCGTACGAAACCTTAAAACTCCATAATACACCTATTGAACTCGCCCGAGTCCTTTGAACATCGTACTGCAAGTTAGGACATCTTACGACTCTTTATGACATTTTAGCACCTTGAAAAACACGTTAGTATAACGTAGGACGCCTTAAAACACCAAACAACACCTTACAACACCCTACGAAACCTTAAAACTCCATAATAAAGCTAATGAATTCGTACGAGTCCTTTGAACATCGTACTGCAAGTTAGGACATCTTACGACTCTTTATGACATTTTAGCACCTTGAAAAACACGTTAGTATAACGTAGGACGCCTTAAAACTCCAAACAACACCTTACAACACCGTACGAAACCTTAAAACTCCATAATACACGTATTGAACTCGCCCGAGTCCTTTGAACATCGTACTGCAAGTTAGGACATCTTACGACTCTTTATGACATTTTAGCACCTTGAAAAACACGTTAGTATAACGTAGGACGCCTTAAAACTCCAAACAACACCTTACAACTCCGTACGAAACCTTAAAACTCCATAATAAAGCTAATGAATTCGTACGAGTCCTTTGAACATCGTACTGCAAGTTAGGACATCTTACGACTCTTTATGACATTTTAGCACCTTGAAAAACACGTTAGTATAACGTAGGACGCCTTAAAACTCCAAACAACACCTTACAACACCGTACGAAACCTTAAAACTCCATAATAAAGCTAATGAATTCGTACGACTCCTTTGAACATCGTACTGCAAGTTAGGACATCTTACGACTCTTTATGACATTTTAGCACCTTGAAAAACACGTTACTATAACGTAGGACGCCTTAAAACACCAAACAACACCGTACGAAACCTTAAAACTCCATAATAAAGCTAATGAATTCGTACGAGTCCTTTGAACATCATACTGCAAGTTAGGACATCTTACGACTCTTTATGACATTTTAGAACCTTGAAAAACACGTTAGTATAACGTAGGACGCCTTAAAACTCCAAACAACACCTTACAACACCGTACGAAACCTTAAAACTCCATAATACACCTATTGAACTCGCCCGAGTCCTTTGAACATCGTACTGCAAGTTAGGACATCTTACGACTCTTTATGACATTTTAGCACCTTGAAAAACACGTTAGTATAACGTAGGACGCCTTAAAACACCAAACAACACCTTACAACACCCTAGGAAACCTTAAAACTCCATAATAAAGCTAATGAATTCGTACGAGTCCTTTGAACATCGTACTGCAAGTTAGGACATCTTACGACTCTTTATGACATTTTAGCACCTTGAAAAACACGTTAGTATAACGTAGGACGCCTTAAAACTCCAAACAACACCTTACAACACCGTACGAAACCTTAAAACTCCATAATAAAGCTAATGAATCCGTACGAGTCCTTTGAACATCGTACTGCAAGTTAGGACATCTTACGACTCTTTATGACATTTTAGCACCTTGAAAAGCACGTTAGTATAACGTAGGACGCCTTAAAACTCCTAACAACACCTTACAACACCGTACGAAACCTTTAAACTCCATAATAAAGCTAATGAATTCGTACGAGTCCTTTGAACATCGTACTGCAAGTTAGGACATCTTACGACTCTTTATGACATTTTAGCACCTTGAAAAACACGTTAGTATAACGTAGGACGCCTTAAAACTCCAAACAACACCTTACAACACCGTACGAAACCTTAAAACTCCATAATAAAGTTAATGAATTCGTACGAGTCCTTTGAACATCGTACTGCAAGTTAGGACATCTTACGACTCTTTATGACATTTTAGCACCTTGAAAAGCACGTTAGTATAACGTAGGACGCCTTAAAACTCCTAACAACACCTTACAACACCGTACGAAACCTTTAAACTCCATAATAAAGCTAATGAATTCGTACGAGTCCTTTGAACATCGTACTGCAAGTTAGGACATCTTACGACTCTTTATGACAATTTAGCACCTTGAAAAACACGTTAGTATAACGTAGGACGCCTTAAAACTCCAAACAACACCTTACAACACCGTACGAAACCTTAAAACTCCATAATACACGTATTGAACTCGCCCGAGTCCTTTGAACATCGTACTGCAAGTTAGGACATCTTACGACTCTTTATGACATTTTAGCACCTTGAAAAACACGTTAGTATAACGTAGGACGCCTTAAAACTCCAAACAACACCTTACAACACCGTACGAAACCTTAAAACTCCATAATAAAGTTAATGAATTCGTACGAGTCCTTTGAACATCGTACTGCAAGTTAGGACATCTTACGACTCTTTATGACATTTTAGCACCTTGAAAAGCACGTTAGTATAACGTAGGACGCCTTAAAACTCCTAACAACACCTTACAACACCGTACGAAACCTTTAAACTCCATAATAAAGCTAATGAATTCGTACGAGTCCTTTGAACATCGTACTGCAAGTTAGGACATCTTACGACTCTTTATGACATTTTAGCACCTTGAAAAACACGTTAGTATAACGTAGGACGCCTTAAAACTCCAAACAACACCTTACAACACCGTACGAAACCTTAAAACTCCATAATAAAGCTAATAAATTCGTACGAGTCCTTTGAACATCGTACTGCAAGTTAGGACATCTTACGACTCTTTATGACATTTTAGCACCTTGAAAAACACGTTAGTATAACGTAGGACGCCTTAAAACTCCAAACAACACCTTACAACTCCGTACGAAACCTTAAAACTCCATAATAAAGCTAATGAATTCGTACGAGTCCTTTGAACATCATACTGCAAGTTAGGACATCTTACGACTCTTTATGACATTTTAGCACCTTGAAAAACACGTTACTATAACGTAGGACGCCTTAAAACACCAAACAACACCTTACAACACCGTACGAAACCTTAAAGCTCCATAATACACCTATTGAATTCGCCCGAGTTCTTTGAACATCGTACTGCTAGTTAGGACATCTTATGACTCTTTATGACAATTTAGCACCTTGAAAAACACGTTAGTATAACGTAGGACGCCTTAAAACTCCAAACAACACCTTACAACTCCGTACGAAACCTTAAAACTCCATAATAAAGCTAATGAATTCGTACGAGTCCTTTGAACATCATACTGCAAGTTAGGACATCTTACGACTCTTTATGACATTTTAGCACCTTGAAAAACACGTTAGTATAACGTAGGACGCCTTAAAACTCCAAACAACACCTTACAACACCGTACGAAACCTTAATACTCCATAATAAAGCTAATGAATTCGTACGACTCCTTTGAACATCGTACTGCAATTTAGGACATCTTACGACTCTTTATGACATTTTAGCACCTTGAAAAACACGTTACTATAACGTAGGACGCCTTAAAACACCAAACAACACCTTACAACACCGTACGAAACCTTAAAACTCCATAATAAAGCTAATGAATTCGTACGAGTCCTTTGAACATCACACTGCAAGTTAGGACATCTTACGACTCTTTATGCCAAATTAGCCCCTTGAAAAACACGTTAGTATAACGTAGGACGCCTTAAAACTCCAAACAACACCTTACAACACCGTACGAAACCTTAAAACTCCATAATAAAGCTAATGAATTCGTACGACTCCTTTGAACATCGTACTGCAAGTTAGGACATCTTACGACTCTTTATGACATTTTAGCACCTTGAAAAACACGTTAGTATAACGTAGGACGCCTTAAAACTCCAAACAACACCTTACAACACCGTACGAAACCTTAAAACTCCATAATAAAGCTAATGAATTCGTACGACTCCTTTGAACATCGTACTGCAAGTTAGGACATCTTACGACTCTTTATGACATTTTAGCACCTTGAAAAACACGTTACTATAACGTAGGACGCCTTAAAACACCAAACAACACCGTACGAAACCTTAAAACTCCATAATAAAGCTAATGAATTCGTACGAGTCCTTTGAACATCATACTGCAAGTTAGGACATCTTACGACTCTTTATGACATTTTAGCACCTTGAAAAACACGTTAGTATAACGTAGGACGCCTTAAAACTCCAAACAACACCTTACAACACCGTACGAAACCTTAAAACTCCATAATACACCTATTGAACTCGCCCGAGTCCTTTGAACATCGTACTGCAAGTTAGGACATCTTACGACTCTTTATGACATTTTAGCACCTTGAAAAACACGTTAGTATAACGTAGGACGCCTTAAAACACCAAACAACACCTTACAACACCCTACGAAACCTTAAAACTCCATAATAAAGCTAATGAATTCGTACGAGTCCTTTGAACATCGTACTGCAAGTTAGGACATCTTACGACTCTTTATGACATTTTAGCACCTTGAAAAACACGTTAGTATAACGTAGGACGCCTTAAAACTCCAAACAACACCTTACAACACCGTACGAAACCTTAAAACTCCATAATACACGTATTGAACTCGCCCGAGTCCTTTGAACATCGTACTGCAAGTTAGGACATCTTACGACTCTTTATGAGATTTTAGCACCTTGAAAAACACGTTAGTATAACGTAGGAAGCCTTAAAACACAAAACAACACCTTACAACACCGTACGAAACCTTAAAACTCCATAATTCACCTATTGAATTCGTACGAGTCCTTTGAACATCGTACTGCAAGTTAGGACATCTTACGACTCTTTATGACATTTTAGCACCTTGAAAAGCACGTTAGTATAACGTAGGACGCCTTAAAACTCCTAACAACACCTTACAACACCGTACGAAACCTTTAAACTCCATAATAAAGCTAATGAATTCGTACGAGTCCTTTGAACATCGTACTGCAAGTTAGGACATCTTACGACTCTTTATGACATTTTAGCACCTTGAAAAACACGTTAGTATAACGTAGGACGCCTTAAAACTCCAAACAACACCTTACAACACCGTACGAAACCTTAAAACTCCATAATAAAGCTAATAAATTCGTACGAGTCCTTTGAACATCGTACTGCAAGTTAGGACATCTTACGACTCTTTATGACATTTTAGCACCTTGAAAAACACGTTAGTATAACGTAGGACGCCTTAAAACTCCAAACAACACCTTACAACTCCGTACGAAACCTTAAAACTCCATAATAAAGCTAATGAATTCGTACGAGTCCTTTGAACATCATACTGCAAGTTAGGACATCTTACGACTCTTTATGACATTTTAGCACCTTGAAAAACACGTTACTATAACGTAGGACGCCTTAAAACACCAAACAACACCTTACAACACCGTACGAAACCTTAAAGCTCCATAATACACCTATTGAATTCGCCCGAGTTCTTTGAACATCGTACTGCTAGTTAGGACATCTTATGACTCTTTATGACAATTTAGCACCTTGAAAAACACGTTAGTATAACGTAGGACGCCTTAAAACTCCAAACAACACCTTACAACTCCGTACGAAACCTTAAAACTCCATAATAAAGCTAATGAATTCGTACGAGTCCTTTGAACATCATACTGCAAGTTAGGACATCTTACGACTCTTTATGACATTTTAGCACCTTGAAAAACACGTTAGTATAACGTAGGACGCCTTAAAACTCCAAACAACACCTTACAACACCGTACGAAACCTTAATACTCCATAATAAAGCTAATGAATTCGTACGACTCCTTTGAACATCGTACTGCAATTTAGGACATCTTACGACTCTTTATGACATTTTAGCACCTTGAAAAACACGTTACTATAACGTAGGACGCCTTAAAACACCAAACAACACCTTACAACACCGTACGAAACCTTAAAACTCCATAATAAAGCTAATGAATTCGTACGAGTCCTTTGAACATCACACTGCAAGTTAGGACATCTTACGACTCTTTATGCCAAATTAGCCCCTTGAAAAACACGTTAGTATAACGTAGGACGCCTTAAAACTCCAAACAACACCTTACAACACCGTACGAAACCTTAAAACTCCATAATAAAGCTAATGAATTCGTACGACTCCTTTGAACATCGTACTGCAAGTTAGGACATCTTACGACTCTTTATGACATTTTAGCACCTTGAAAAACACGTTAGTATAACGTAGGACGCCTTAAAACTCCAAACAACACCTTACAACACCGTACGAAACCTTAAAACTCCATAATAAAGCTAATGAATTCGTACGACTCCTTTGAACATCGTACTGCAAGTTAGGACATCTTACGACTCTTTATGACATTTTAGCACCTTGAAAAACACGTTACTATAACGTAGGACGCCTTAAAACACCAAACAACACCGTACGAAACCTTAAAACTCCATAATAAAGCTAATGAATTCGTACGAGTCCTTTGAACATCATACTGCAAGTTAGGACATCTTACGACTCTTTATGACATTTTAGCACCTTGAAAAACACGTTAGTATAACGTAGGACGCCTTAAAACTCCAAACAACACCTTACAACACCGTACGAAACCTTAAAACTCCATAATACACCTATTGAACTCGCCCGAGTCCTTTGAACATCGTACTGCAAGTTAGGACATCTTACGACTCTTTATGACATTTTAGCACCTTGAAAAACACGTTAGTATAACGTAGGACGCCTTAAAACACCAAACAACACCTTACAACACCCTACGAAACCTTAAAACTCCATAATAAAGCTAATGAATTCGTACGAGTCCTTTGAACATCGTACTGCAAGTTAGGACATCTTACGACTCTTTATGACATTTTAGCACCTTGAAAAACACGTTAGTATAACGTAGGACGCCTTAAAACTCCAAACAACACCTTACAACACCGTACGAAACCTTAAAACTCCATAATACACGTATTGAACTCGCCCGAGTCCTTTGAACATCGTACTGCAAGTTAGGACATCTTACGACTCTTTATGAGATTTTAGCACCTTGAAAAACACGTTAGTATAACGTAGGAAGCCTTAAAACACAAAACAACACCTTACAACACCGTACGAAACCTTAAAACTCCATAATTCACCTATTGAATTCGTACGAGTCCTTTGAACATCGTACTGCAAGTTAGGACATCTTACGACTCTTTATGACATTTTAGCACCTTGAAAAGCACGTTAGTATAACGTAGGACGCCTTAAAACTCCTAACAACACCTTACAACACCGTACGAAACCTTTAAACTCCATAATAAAGCTAATGAATTCGTACGAGTCCTTTGAACATCGTACTGCAAGTTAGGACATCTTACGACTCTTTATGACATTTTAGCACCTTGAAAAACACGTTAGTATAACGTAGGACGCCTTAAAACTCCAAACAACACCTTACAACACCGTACGAAACCTTAAAACTCCATAATAAAGCTAATAAATTCGTACGAGTCCTTTGAACATCGTACTGCAAGTTAGGACATCTTACGACTCTTTATGACATTTTAGCACCTTGAAAAACACGTTAGTATAACGTAGGACGCCTTAAAACTCCAAACAACACCTTACAACTCCGTACGAAACCTTAAAACTCCATAATAAAGCTAATGAATTCGTACGAGTCCTTTGAACATCATACTGCAAGTTAGGACATCTTACGACTCTTTATGACATTTTAGCACCTTGAAAAACACGTTAGTATAACGTAGGACGCCTTAAAACTCCAAACAACACCTTACAACACCGTACGAAACCTTAAAACTCCATAATAAAGCTAATGAATTCGTACGACTCCTTTGAACATCGTACTGCAAGTTAGGACATCTTACGACTCTTTATGACATTTTAGCACCTTGAAAAACACGTTACTATAACGTAGGACGCCTTAAAACACCAAACAACACCGTACGAAACCTTAAAACTCCATAATAAAGCTAATGAATTCGTACGAGTCCTTTGAACATCATACTGCAAGTTAGGACATCTTACGACTCTTTATGACATTTTAGCACCTTGAAAAACACGTTAGTATAACGTAGGACGCCTTAAAACTCCAAACAACACCTTACAACACCGTACGAAACCTTAAAACTCCATAATACACCTATTGAACTCGCCCGAGTCCTTTGAACATCGTACTGCAAGTTAGGACATCTTACGACTCTTTATGACATTTTAGCACCTTGAAAAACACGTTAGTATAACGTAGGACGCCTTAAAACACCAAACAACACCTTACAACACCCTACGAAACCTTAAAACTCCATAATAAAGCTAATGAATTCGTACGAGTCCTTTGAACATCGTACTGCAAGTTAGGACATCTTACGACTCTTTATGACATTTTAGCACCTTGAAAAACACGTTAGTATAACGTAGGACGCCTTAAAACTCCAAACAACACCTTACAACACCGTACGAAACCTTAAAACTCCATAATACACGTATTGAACTCGCCCGAGTCCTTTAAACATCGTACTGCAAGTTAGGACATCTTACGACTCTTTATGAGATTTTAGCACCTTGAAAAACACGTTAGTATAACGTAGGAAGCCTTAAAACACAAAACAACACCTTACAACACCGTACGAAACCTTAAAACTCCATAATTCACCTATTGAATTCGTACGAGTCCTTTGAACATCGTACTGCAAGTTAGGACATCTTACGACTCTTTATGACATTTTAGCACCTTGAAAAGCACGTTAGTATAACGTAGGACGCCTTAAAACTCCTAACAACACCTTACAACACCGTACGAAACCTTTAAACTCCATAATAAAGCTAATGAATTCGTACGAGTCCTTTGAACATCGTACTGCAAGTTAGGACATCTTACGACTCTTTATGACATTTTAGCACCTTGAAAAACACGTTAGTATAACGTAGGACGCCTTAAAACTCCAAACAACACCTTACAACACCGTACGAAACCTTAAAACTCCATAATAAAGCTAATAAATTCGTACGAGTCCTTTGAACATCGTACTGCAAGTTAGGACATCTTACGACTCTTTATGACATTTTAGCACCTTGAAAAACACGTTAGTATAACGTAGGACGCCTTAAAACTCCAAACAACACCTTACAACTCCGTACGAAACCTTAAAACTCCATAATAAAGCTAATGAATTCGTACGAGTCCTTTGAACATCATACTGCAAGTTAGGACATCTTACGACTCTTTATGACATTTTAGCACCTTGAAAAACACGTTACTATAACGTAGGACGCCTTAAAACACCAAACAACACCTTACAACACCGTACGAAACCTTAAAACTCCATAATAAAGCTAATGAATTCGTACGAGTCCTTTGAACATCACACTGCAAGTTAGGACATTTTACGACTCTTTATGCCAAATTAGCACCTTGAAAAACACGTTAGTATAACGTAGGACGCCTTAAAACTCCAAACAACACCTTACAACACCGTACGAAACCTTAAAACTCCATAATAAAGCTAATGAATTCGTACGAGTCCTTTGAACATCATACTGCAAGTTAGGACATCTTACGACTCTTTATGACATTTTAGCACCTTGAAAAACACGTTAGTATAACGTAGGACGCCTTAAAACTCCAAACAACACCTTACAACACCGTACGAAACCTTAAAACTCCATAATACACCTATTGAACTCGCCCGAGTCCTTTGAACATCGTACTGCAAGTTAGGACATCTTACGACTCTTTATGACATTTTAGCACCTTGAAAAACACGTTAGTATAACGTAGGACGCCTTAAAACACCAAACAACACCTTACAACACCCTACGAAACCTTAAAACTCCATAATAAAGCTAATGAATTCGTACGAGTCCTTTGAACATCGTACTGCAAGTTAGGACATCTTACGACTCTTTATGACATTTTAGCACCTTGAAAAACACGTTAGTATAACGTAGGACGCCTTAAAACTCCAAACAACACCTTACAACACCGTACGAAACCTTAAAACTCCATAATACACGTATTGAACTCGCCCGAGTCCTTTGAACATCGTACTGCAAGTTAGGACATCTTACGACTCTTTTTGACATTTTAGCACCTTGAAAAACACGTTACTATAACGTAGGACGCCTTAAAACACAAAACAACACCTTACAACACCGTACGAAACCTTAAAACTCCATAATACACCTATTGAATTCGCCCGAGTTCTTTGAACATCGTACTGCTAGTTAGGACATCTTACGACTCTTTATGACATTTAAGCACCTTGAAAAACACGTTAGTATAACGTAGGACGCCTTAAAACTCCAAACAACACCTTACAACACCGTACGAAACCTTAAAACTCCATAATAAAGCTAATGAATTCGTACGAGTCCTTTGAACATCGTACTGCAAGTTAGGACATCTTACGACTCTTTATGACATTTTAGCACCTTGAAAAACAGGTTAGTATAACGTAGGACGCCTTAAAACTCCAAACAACACCTTACAACACCGTACGAAACCTTAAAACTCCATAATAAAGCTAATGAATTCGTACGAGTCCTTTGAACATCGTACTGCAAGTTAGGACATCTTACGACTCTTTATGACATTTTAGCACCTTGAAAAACACGTTAGTATAACGTAGGACGCCTTAAAACTCCAAACAACACCTTACAACACCGTACGAAACCTTAATACTCCATAATAAAGCTAATGAATTCGTACGACTCCTTTGAACATCGTACTGCAAGTTAGGACATCTTACGACTCTTTATGACATTTTAGCACCTTGAAAAACACGTTAGTATAACGTAGGACGCCTTAAAACTCCAAACAACACCTTACAACACCGTACGAAACCTTAAAACTCCATAATAAAGCTAATAAATTCGTACGAGTCCTTTGAACATCGTACTGCAAGTTAGGACATCTTACGACTCTTTATGACATTTTAGCACCTTGAAAAACACGTTAGTATAACGTAGGACGCCTTAAAACTCCAAACAACACCTTACAACTCCGTACGAAACCTTAAAACTCCATAATAAAGCTAATGAATTCGTACGAGTCCTTTGAACATCATACTGCAAGTTAGGACATCTTACGACTCTTTATGACATTTTAGCACCTTGAAAAACACGTTACTATAACGTAGGACGCCTTAAAACACCAAACAACACCTTACAACACCGTACGAAACCTTAAAACTCCATAATAAAGCTAATGAATTCGTACGAGTCCTTTGAACATCGTACTGCAAGTTAGGACATCTTACGACTCTTTATGACATTTTAGCACCTTGAAAAACAGGTTAGTATAACGTAGGACGCCTTAAAACTCCAAACAACACCTTACAACACCGTACGAAACCTTAAAACTCCATAATAAAGCTAATGAATTCGTACGAGTCCTTTGAACATCGTACTGCAAGTTAGGACATCTTACGACTCTTTATGACATTTTAGCACCTTGAAAAACACGTTAGTATAACGTAGGACGCCTTAAAACTCCAAACAACACCTTACAACACCGTACGAAACCTTAATACTCCATAATAAAGCTAATGAATTCGTACGACTCCTTTGAACATCGTACTGCAATTTAGGACATCTTACGACTCTTTATGACATTTTAGCACCTTGAAAAACACGTTACTATAACGTAGGACGCCTTAAAACACCAAACAACACCTTACAACACCGTACGAAACCTTAAAACTCCATAATAAAGCTAATGAATTCGTACGAGTCCTTTGAACATCACACTGCAAGTTAGGACATCTTACGACTCTTTATGCCAAATTAGCCCCTTGAAAAACACGTTAGTATAACGTAGGACGCCTTAAAACTCCAAACAACACCTTACAACACCGTACGAAACCTTAAAACTCCATAATAAAGCTAATGAATTCGTACGAGTCCTTTGAACATCGTACTGCAAGTTAGGACATCTTACGACTCTTTATGACATTTTAGCACCTTGAAAAACACGTTAGTATAACGTAGGACGCCTTAAAACTCCAAACAACACCTTACAACACCGTACGAAACCTTAAAACTCCATAATAAAGCTAATGAATTCGTACGACTCCTTTGAACATCGTACTGCAAGTTAGGACATCTTACGACTCTTTATGACATTTTAGCACCTTGAAAAACACGTTACTATAACGTAGGATGCCTTAAAACACCAAACAACACCGTACGAAACCTTAAAACTCCATAATAAAGCTAATGAATTCGTACGAGTCCTTTGAACATCATACTGCAAGTTAGGACATCTTACGACTCTTTATGACATTTTAGCACCTTGAAAAACACGTTAGTATAACGTAGGACGCCTTAAAACTCCAAACAACACCTTACAACACCGTACGAAACCTTAAAACTCCATAATACACCTATTGAACTCGCCCGAGTCCTTTGAACATCGTACTGCAAGTTAGGACATCTTACGACTCTTTATGACATTTTAGCACCTTGAAAAACACGTTAGTATAACGTAGGACGCCTTAAAACACCAAACAACACCTTACAACACCCTACGAAACCTTAAAACTCCATAATAAAGCTAATGAATTCGTACGAGTCCTTTGAACATCGTACTGCAAGTTAGGACATCTTACGACTCTTTATGACATTTTAGCACCTTGAAAAACACGTTAGTATAACGTAGGACGCCTTAAAACTCCAAACAACACCTTACAACACCGTACGAAACCTTAAAACTCCATAATACACGTATTGAACTCGCCCGAGTCCTTTGAACATCGTACTGCAAGTTAGGACATCTTACGACTCTTTATGACATTTTAGCACCTTGAAAAACACGTTAGTATAACGTAGGACGCCTTAAAACACAAAACAACACCTTACAACACCGTACGAAACCTTAAAACTCCATAATTCACCTATTGAATTCGTACGAGTCCTTTGAACATCGTACTGCAAGTTAGGACATCTTACGACTCTTTATGACATTTTAGCACCTTGAAAAGCACGTTAGTATAACGTAGGACGCCTTAAAACTCCTAACAACACCTTACAACACCGTACGAAACCTTTAAACTCCATAATAAAGCTAATGAATTCGTACGAGTCCTTTGAACATCGTACTGCAAGTTAGGACATCTTACGACTCTTTATGACATTTTAGCACCTTGAAAAACACGTTAGTATAACGTAGGACGCCTTAAAACTCCAAACAACACCTTACAACACCGTACGAAACCTTAAAACTCCATAATAAAGCTAATAAATTCGTACGAGTCCTTTGAACATCGTACTGCAAGTTAGGACATCTTACGACTCTTTATGACATTTTAGCACCTTGAAAAACACGTTAGTATAACGTAGGACGCCTTAAAACTCCAAACAACACCTTACAACTCCGTACGAAACCTTAAAACTCCATAATAAAGCTAATGAATTCGTACGAGTCCTTTGAACATCATACTGCAAGTTAGGACATCTTACGACTCTTTATGACATTTTAGCACCTTGAAAAACACGTTACTATAACGTAGGACGCCTTAAAACACCAAACAACACCTTACAACACCGTACGAAACCTTAAAACTCCATAATAAAGCTAATGAATTCGTACGAGTCCTTTGAACATCACACTGCAAGTTAGGACATCTTACGACTCTTTATGCCAAATTAGCACCTTGAAAAACACGTTAGTATAACGTAGGACGCCTTAAAACTCCAAACAACACCTTACAACACCGTACGAAACCTTAAAACTCCATAATACACGTATTGAACTCGCCCGAGTCCTTTGAACATCGTACTGCAAGTTAGGACATCTTACGACTCTTTATGACATTTTAGCACCTTGAAAAACACGTTAGTATAACGTAGGACGCCTTAAAACACAAAACAACACCTTACAACACCGTACGAAACCTTAAAACTCCATAATTCACCTATTGAATTCGTACGAGTCCTTTGAACATCGTACTGCAAGTTAGGACATCTTACGACTCTTTATGACATTTTAGCACCTTGAAAAGCACGTTAGTATAACGTAGGACGCCTTAAAACTCCTAACAACACCTTACAACACCGTACGAAACCTTTAAACTCCATAATAAAGCTAATGAATTCGTACGAGTCCTTTGAACATCGTACTGCAAGTTAGGACATCTTACGACTCTTTATGACATTTTAGCACCTTGAAAAACAGGTTAGTATAACGTAGGACGCCTTAAAACTCCAAACAACACCTTACAACACCGTACGAAACCTTAAAACTCCATAATAAAGCTAATGAATTCGTACGAGTCCTTTGAACATCGTACTGCAAGTTAGGACATCTTACGACTCTTTATGACATTTTAGCACCTTGAAAAACACGTTAGTATAACGTAGGACGCCTTAAAACTCCAAACAACACCTTACAACACCGTACGAAACCTTAATACTCCATAATAAAGCTAATGAATTCGTACGACTCCTTTGAACATCGTACTGCAATTTAGGACATCTTACGACTCTTTATGACATTTTAGCACCTTGAAAAACACGTTACTATAACGTAGGACGCCTTAAAACACCAAACAACACCTTACAACACCGTACGAAACCTTAAAACTCCATAATAAAGCTAATGAATTCGTACGAGTCCTTTGAACATCACACTGCAAGTTAGGACATCTTACGACTCTTTATGCCAAATTAGCCCCTTGAAAAACACGTTAGTATAACGTAGGACGCCTTAAAACTCCAAACAACACCTTACAACACCGTACGAAACCTTAAAACTCCATAATAAAGCTAATGAATTCGTACGAGTCCTTTGAACATCGTACTGCAAGTTAGGACATCTTACGACTCTTTATGACATTTTAGCACCTTGAAAAACACGTTAGTATAACGTAGGACGCCTTAAAACTCCAAACAACACCTTACAACACCGTACGAAACCTTAAAACTCCATAATAAAGCTAATGAATTCGTACGACTCCTTTGAACATCGTACTGCAAGTTAGGACATCTTACGACTCTTTATGACATTTTAGCACCTTGAAAAACACGTTACTATAACGTAGGATGCCTTAAAACACCAAACAACACCGTACGAAACCTTAAAACTCCATAATAAAGCTAATGAATTCGTACGAGTCCTTTGAACATCATACTGCAAGTTAGGACATCTTACGACTCTTTATGACATTTTAGCACCTTGAAAAACACGTTAGTATAACGTAGGACGCCTTAAAACTCCAAACAACACCTTACAACACCGTACGAAACCTTAAAACTCCATAATACACCTATTGAACTCGCCCGAGTCCTTTGAACATCGTACTGCAAGTTAGGACATCTTACGACTCTTTATGACATTTTAGCACCTTGAAAAACACGTTAGTATAACGTAGGACGCCTTAAAACACCAAACAACACCTTACAACACCCTACGAAACCTTAAAACTCCATAATAAAGCTAATGAATTCGTACGAGTCCTTTGAACATCGTACTGCAAGTTAGGACATCTTACGACTCTTTATGACATTTTAGCACCTTGAAAAACACGTTAGTATAACGTAGGACGCCTTAAAACTCCAAACAACACCTTACAACACCGTACGAAACCTTAAAACTCCATAATACACGTATTGAACTCGCCCGAGTCCTTTGAACATCGTACTGCAAGTTAGGACATCTTACGACTCTTTATGACATTTTAGCACCTTGAAAAACACGTTAGTATAACGTAGGACGCCTTAAAACACAAAACAACACCTTACAACACCGTACGAAACCTTAAAACTCCATAATTCACCTATTGAATTCGTACGAGTCCTTTGAACATCGTACTGCAAGTTAGGACATCTTACGACTCTTTATGACATTTTAGCACCTTGAAAAGCACGTTAGTATAACGTAGGACGCCTTAAAACTCCTAACAACACCTTACAACACCGTACGAAACCTTTAAACTCCATAATAAAGCTAATGAATTCGTACGAGTCCTTTGAACATCGTACTGCAAGTTAGGACATCTTACGACTCTTTATGACATTTTAGCACCTTGAAAAACACGTTAGTATAACGTAGGACGCCTTAAAACTCCAAACAACACCTTACAACACCGTACGAAACCTTAAAACTCCATAATAAAGCTAATAAATTCGTACGAGTCCTTTGAACATCGTACTGCAAGTTAGGACATCTTACGACTCTTTATGACATTTTAGCACCTTGAAAAACACGTTAGTATAACGTAGGACGCCTTAAAACTCCAAACAACACCTTACAACTCCGTACGAAACCTTAAAACTCCATAATAAAGCTAATGAATTCGTACGAGTCCTTTGAACATCATACTGCAAGTTAGGACATCTTACGACTCTTTATGACATTTTAGCACCTTGAAAAACACGTTACTATAACGTAGGACGCCTTAAAACACCAAACAACACCTTACAACACCGTACGAAACCTTAAAACTCCATAATAAAGCTAATGAATTCGTACGAGTCCTTTGAACATCACACTGCAAGTTAGGACATCTTACGACTCTTTATGCCAAATTAGCACCTTGAAAAACACGTTAGTATAACGTAGGACGCCTTAAAACTCCAAACAACACCTTACAACACCGTACGAAACCTTAAAACTCCATAATACACGTATTGAACTCGCCCGAGTCCTTTGAACATCGTACTGCAAGTTAGGACATCTTACGACTCTTTATGACATTTTAGCACCTTGAAAAACACGTTAGTATAACGTAGGACGCCTTAAAACACAAAACAACACCTTACAACACCGTACGAAACCTTAAAACTCCATAATTCACCTATTGAATTCGTACGAGTCCTTTGAACATCGTACTGCAAGTTAGGACATCTTACGACTCTTTATGACATTTTAGCACCTTGAAAAGCACGTTAGTATAACGTAGGACGCCTTAAAACTCCTAACAACACCTTACAACACCGTACGAAACCTTTAAACTCCATAATAAAGCTAATGAATTCGTACGAGTCCTTTGAACATCGTACTGCAAGTTAGGACATCTTACGACTCTTTATGACATTTTAGCACCTTGAAAAACACGTTAGTATAACGTAGGACGCCTTAAAACTCCAAACAACACCTTACAACACCGTACGAAACCTTAAAACTCCATAATAAAGCTAATAAGTTCGTACGAGTCCTTTGAACATCGTACTGCAAGTTAGGACATCTTACGACTCTTTATGACATTTTAGCACCTTGAAAAACACGTTAGTATAACGTAGGACGCCTTAAAACACCAAACAACACCTTACAACACCCTACGAAACCTTAAAACTCCATAATAAAGCTAATGAATTCGTACGAGTCCTTTGAACATCATACTGCAAGTTAGGACATCTTACGACTCTTTATGACATTTTAGCACCTTGAAAAACACGTTAGTATAACGTAGGACGCCTTAAAACTCCAAACAACACCTTACAACACCGTACGAAACCTTAAAACTCCATAATACACCTATTGAACTCGCCCGAGTCCTTTGAACATCGTACTGCAAGTTAGGACATCTTACGACTCTTTATGACATTTTAGCACCTTGAAAAACACGTTAGTATAACGTAGGACGCCTTAAAACACCAAACAACACCTTACAACACCCTACGAAACCTTAAAACTCCATAATAAAGCTAATGAATTCGTACGAGTCCTTTGAACATCGTACTGCAAGTTAGGACATCTTACGACTCTTTATGACATTTTAGCACCTTGAAAAACACGTTAGTATAACGTAGGACGCCTTAAAACTCCAAACAACACCTTACAACACCGTACGAAACCTTAAAACTCCATAATACACGTATTGAACTCGCCCGAGTCCTTTGAACATCGTACTGCAAGTTAGGACATCTTACGACTCTTTATGACATTTTAGCACCTTGAAAAACACGTTAGTATAACGTAGGACGCCTTAAAACTCCAAACAACACCTTACAACACCGTACGAAACCTTAAAACTCCATAATAAAGCTAATGAATTCGTACGAGTCCTTTGAACATCGTACTGCAAGTTAGGACATCTTACGACTCTTTATGACATTTTAGCACCTTGAAAAGCACGTTAGTATAACGTAGGACGCCTTAAAACTCCTAACAACACCTTACAACACCGTACGAAACCTTTAAACTCCATAATAAAGCTAATGAATTCGTACGAGTCCTTTGAACATCGTACTGCAAGTTAGGACATCTTACGACTCTTTATGACATTTTAGCACCTTGAAAAGCACGTTAGTATAACGTAGGACGCCTTAAAACTCCTAACAACACCTTACAACACCGTACGAAACCTTAAAACTCCATAATAAAGCTAATGAATTCGTACGAGTCCTTTGAACATCGTACTGCAAGTTAGGACATCTTACGACTCTTTATGACATTTTAGCACCTTGAAAAGCACGTTAGTATAACGTAGGACGCCTTAAAACTCCTAACAACACCTTACAACACCGTACGAAACCTTTAAACTCCATAATAAAGCTAATGAATTCGTACGAGTCCTTTGAACATCATACTGCAAGTTAGGACATCTTACGACTCTTTATGACATTTTAGCACCTTGAAAAACACGTTACTATAACGTAGGACGCCTTAAAACACCAAACAACACCTTACAACACCGTACGAAACCTTTAAACTCCATAATAAAGCTAATGAATTCGTACGAGTCCTTTGAACATCACACTGCAAGTTAGGACATCTTACGACTCTTTATGCCAAATTAGCACCTTGAAAAACACGTTAGTATAACGTAGGACGCCTTAAAACTCCAAACAACACCTTACAACACCGTACGAAACCTTAAAACTCCATAATAAAGCTAATGAATTCGTACGAGTCCTTTGAACATCGTACTGCAAGTTAGGACATCTTACGACTCTTTATGACATTTTAGCACCTTGAAAAACACGTTAGTATAACGTAGGACGCCTTAAAACTCCAAACAACACCTTACAACACCGTACGAAACCTTAAAACTCCATAATAAAGCTAATGAATTCGTACGACTCCTTTGAACATCGTACTGCAAGTTAGGACATCTTACGACTCTTTATGACATTTTAGCACCTTGAAAAACACGTTACTATAACGTAGGACGCCTTAAAACACCAAACAACACCGTACGAAACCTTAAAACTCCATAATAAAGCTAATGAATTCGTACGAGTCCTTTGAACATCATACTGCAAGTTAGGACATCTTACGACTCTTTATGACATTTTAGCACCTTGAAAAACACGTTAGTATAACGTAGGACGCCTTAAAACTCCAAACAACACCTTACAACACCGTACGAAACCTTAAAACTCCATAATACACCTATTGAACTCGCCCGAGTCCTTTGAACATCGTACTGCAAGTTAGGACATCTTACGACTCTTTATGACATTTTAGCACCTTGAAAAACACGTTAGTATAACGTAGGACGCCTTAAAACACCAAACAACACCTTACAACACCCTACGAAACCTTAAAACTCCATAATAAAGCTAATGAATTCGTACGAGTCCTTTGAACATCATACTGCAAGTTAGGACATCTTACGACTCTTTATGACATTTTAGCACCTTGAAAAACACGTTAGTATAACGTAGGACGCCTTAAAACTCCAAACAACACCTTACAACACCGTACGAAACCTTAAAACTCCATAATACACCTATTGAACTCGCCCGAGTCCTTTGAACATCGTACTGCAAGTTAGGACATCTTACGACTCTTTATGACATTTTAGCACCTTGAAAAACACGTTAGTATAACGTAGGACGCCTTAAAACACCAAACAACACCTTACAACACCCTACGAAACCTTAAAACTCCATAATAAAGCTAATGAATTCGTACGAGTCCTTTGAACATCGTACTGCAAGTTAGGACATCTTACGACTCTTTATGACATTTTAGCACCTTGAAAAACACGTTAGTATAACGTAGGACGCCTTAAAACTCCAAACAACACCTTACAACACCGTACGAAACCTTAAAACTCCATAATACACGTATTGAACTCGCCCGAGTCCTTTGAACATCGTACTGCAAGTTAGGACATCTTACGACTCTTTATGACATTTTAGCACCTTGAAAAACACGTTAGTATAACGTAGGACGCCTTAAAACTCCAAACAACACCTTACAACACCGTACGAAACCTTAAAACTCCATAATAAAGCTAATGAATTCGTACGAGTCCTTTGAACATCGTACTGCAAGTTAGGACATCTTACGACTCTTTATGACATTTTAGCACCTTGAAAAGCACGTTAGTATAACGTAGGACGCCTTAAAACTCCTAACAACACCTTACAACACCGTACGAAACCTTTAAACTCCATAATAAAGCTAATGAATTCGTACGAGTCCTTTGAACATCGTACTGCAAGTTAGGACATCTTACGACTCTTTATGACATTTTAGCACCTTGAAAAGCACGTTAGTATAACGTAGGACGCCTTAAAACTCCTAACAACACCTTACAACACCGTACGAAACCTTAAAACTCCATAATAAAGCTAATGAATTCGTACGAGTCCTTTGAACATCGTACTGCAAGTTAGGACATCTTACGACTCTTTATGACATTTTAGCACCTTGAAAAGCACGTTAGTATAACGTAGGACGCCTTAAAACTCCTAACAACACCTTACAACACCGTACGAAACCTTTAAACTCCATAATAAAGCTAATGAATTCGTACGAGTCCTTTGAACATCATACTGCAAGTTAGGACATCTTACGACTCTTTATGACATTTTAGCACCTTGAAAAACACGTTAGTATAACGTAGGACGCCTTAAAACTCCAAACAACACCTTACAACACCGTACGAAACCTTAAAACTCCATAATACACCTATTGAACTCGCCCGAGTCCTTTGAACATCGTACTGCAAGTTAGGACATCTTACGACTCTTTATGACATTTTAGCACCTTGAAAAACACGTTAGTATAACGTAGGACGCCTTAAAACACCAAACAACACCTTACAACACCCTACGAAACCTTAAAACTCCATAATAAAGCTAATGAATTCGTACGAGTCCTTTGAACATCGTACTGCAAGTTAGGACATCTTACGACTCTTTATGACATTTTAGCACCTTGAAAAACACGTTAGTATAACGTAGGACGCCTTAAAACTCCAAACAACACCTTACAACACCGTACGAAACCTTAAAACTCCATAATAAAGCTAATGAATTCGTACGACTCCTTTGAACATCGTACTGCAAGTTAGGACATCTTACGACTCTTTATGACATTTTAGCACCTTGAAAAACACGTTACTATAACGTAGGACGCCTTAAAACACCAAACAACACCGTACGAAACCTTAAAACTCCATAATAAAGCTAATGAATTCGTACGAGTCCTTTGAACATCATACTGCAAGTTAGGACATCTTACGACTCTTTATGACATTTTAGCACCTTGAAAAACACGTTAGTATAACGTAGGACGCCTTAAAACTCCAAACAACACCTTACAACACCGTACGAAACCTTAAAACTCCATAATAAAGCTAATGAATTCGTACGAGTCCTTTGAACATCGTACTGCAAGTTAGGACATCTTACGACTCTTTATGACATTTTAGCACCTTGAAAAGCACGTTAGTATAACGTAGGACGCCTTAAAACTCCTAACAACACCTTACAACACCGTACGAAACCTTTAAACTCCATAATAAAGCTAATGAATTCGTACGAGTCCTTTGAACATCGTACTGCAAGTTAGGACATCTTACGACTCTTTATGACATTTTAGCACCTTGAAAAACGCGTTAGTATAACGTAGGACGCCTTAAAACTCCAAACAACACCTTACAACACCGTACGAAACCTTAAAACTCCATAATAAAGCTAATAAATTCGTACGAGTCCTTTGAACATCGTACTGCAAGTTAGGACATCTTACGACTCTTTATGACATTTTAGCACCTTGAAAAACACGTTAGTATAACGTAGGACGCCTTAAAACTCCAAACAACACCTTACAACTCCGTACGAAACCTTAAAACTCCATAATAAAGCTAATGAATTCGTACGAGTCCTTTGAACATCATACTGCAAGTTAGGACATCTTACGACTCTTTATGACATTTTAGCACCTTGAAAAACACGTTACTATAAGGTAGGACGCCTTAAAACACCAAACAACACCTTACAACACCGTACGAAACCTTAAAACTCCATAATAAAGCTAATGAATTCGTACGAGTCCTTTGAACATCACACTGCAAGTTAGGACATCTTACGACTCTTTATGCCAAATTAGCACCTTGAAAAACACGTTAGTATAACGTAGGACGCCTTAAAACTCCAAACAACACCTTACAACACCGTACGAAACCTTAAAACTCCATAATAAAGCTAATGAATTCGTACGAGTCCTTTGAACATCGTACTGCAAGTTAGGACATCTTACGACTCTTTATGACATTTTAGCACCTTGAAAAACACGTTAGTATAACGTAGGACGCCTTAAAACTCCAAACAACACCTTACAACACCGTACGAAACCTTAAAACTCCATAATAAAGCTAATGAATTCGTACGACTCCTTTGAACATCGTACTGCAAGTTAGGACATCTTACGACTCTTTATGACATTTTAGCACCTTGAAAAACACGTTACTATAACGTAGGACGCCTTAAAACACCAAACAACACCGTACGAAACCTTAAAACTCCATAATAAAGCTAATGAATTCGTACGAGTCCTTTGAACATCATACTGCAAGTTAGGACATCTTACGACTCTTTATGACATTTTAGCACCTTGAAAAACACGTTAGTATAACGTAGGACGCCTTAAAACTCCAAACAACACCTTACAACACCGTACGAAACCTTAAAACTCCATAATACACCTATTGAACTCGCCCGAGTCCTTTGAACATCGTACTGCAAGTTAGGACATCTTACGACTCTTTATGACATTTTAGCACCTTGAAAAACACGTTAGTATAACGTAGGACGCCTTAAAACACCAAACAACACCTTACAACACCCTACGAAACCTTAAAACTCCATAATAAAGCTAATGAATTCGTACGAGTCCTTTGAACATCGTACTGCAAGTTAGGACATCTTACGACTCTTTATGACATTTTAGCACCTTGAAAAACACGTTAGTATAACGTAGGACGCCTTAAAACTCCAAACAACACCTTACAACACCGTACGAAACCTTAAAACTCCATAATACACGTATTGAACTCGCCCGAGTCCTTTGAACATCGTACTGCAAGTTAGGACATCTTACGACTCTTTATGACATTTTAGCACCTTGAAAAACACGTTAGTATAACGTAGGACGCCTTAAAACTCCAAACAACACCTTACAACACCGTACGAAACCTTAAAACTCCATAATAAATCTAATGAATTCGTACCAGTCCTTTGAACATCGTACTGCAAGTTAGGACATCTTACGACTCTTTATGACATTTTAGCACCTTGAAAAGCACGTTAGTATAACGTAGGACGCCTTAAAACTCCTAACAACACCTTACAACACCGTACGAAACCTTTAAACTCCATAATAAAGCTAATGAATTCGTACGAGTCCTTTGAACATCGTACTGCAAGTTAGGACATCTTACGACTCTTTATGACATTTTAGCACCTTGAAAAACACGTTAGTATAACGTAGGACGCCTTAAAACTCCAAACAACACCTTACAACACCGTACGAAACCTTAAAACTCCATAATACACGTATTGAACTCGCCCGAGTCCTTTGAACATCGTACTGCAAGTTAGGACATCTTACGACTCTTTATGACATTTTAGCACCTTGAAAAACACGTTACTATAACGTAGGACGCCTTAAAACACAAAACAACACCTTACAACACCGTATGAAACCTTAAAACTGCATAATACACCTATTGAATTCGCCCGAGTTCTTTGACCATCGTACTGCTAGTTAGGACATCTTACGACTCTTTATGACATTTTAGCACCTTGAAAAACACGTTAGTATAACGTAGGACGCCTTAAAACTCCAAACAACACCTTACAACACCGTACGAAACCTTAAAACTCCATAATAAAGCTAATGAATTCGTACGAGTCCTTTGAACATCGTACTGCAAGTTAGGACATCTTACGACTCTTTATGACATTTTAGCACCTTGAAAAACACGTTAGTATAACGTAGGACGCCTTAAAACTCCAAACAACACCTTACAACTCCGTACGAAACCTTAAAACTCCATAATAAAGCTAATGAATTCGTACGAGTCCTTTGAACATCATACTGCAAGTTAGGACATCTTACGACTCTTTATGACATTTTAGCACCTTGAAAAACACGTTACTATAACGTAGGACGCCTTAAAACACCAAACAACACCTTGCAACACCGTACGAAACCTTAAAACTCCATAATACACCTATTGAATTCGCCCGAGTTCTTTGAACATCGTACTGCTAGTTAGGACATCTTATGACTCTTTATGACAATTTAGCACCTTGAAAAACACGTTAGTATAACGTAGGACGCCTTAAAACTCCAAACAACACTTTACAACACCGTACGAAACCTTAAAACTCCATAAGAAAGCTAATGAATTCGTACGAGTCCTTTGAACATCGTACTGCAAGTTAGGACATCTTACCACTCTTTATGACATTTTAGCACCTTGAAAAACACGTTAGTATAACGTAGGACGCCTTAAAACTCCAAACAACACCTTACAACACCGTACGAAACCTTAAAACTCCATAATACACGTATTGAACTCGCCCGAGTCCTTTGAACATCGTACTGCAAGTTAGGACATCTTACGACTCTTTATGACATTTTAGCACCTTGAAAAACACGTTACTATAACGTAGGACGCCTTAAAACACAAAACAACACCTTACAACACCGTACGAAACCTTAAAACTCCATAATACACCTATTGAATTCGCCCGAGTTCTTTGAACATCGTACTGCTAGTTAGGACATCTTACGACTCTTTATGACATTTTAGCACCTTGAAAAACACGTTAGTATAACGTAGGACGCCTTAAAACTCCAAACAACACCTTACAACACCGTACGAAACCTTAAAACTCCATAATAAAGCTAATGAATTCGTACGAGTCCTTTGAACATCGTACTGCAAGTTAGGACATCTTACGACTCTTTATGACATTTTAGCACCTTGAAAAACACGTTAGTATAACGTAGGACGCCTTAAAACTCCAAACAACACCTTACAACACCGTACGAAACCTTAAAACTCCATAATAAAGCTAATGAATTCGTACGAGTCCTTTGAACATCGTACTGCAAGTTAGGACATCTTACGACTCTTTATGACATTTTAGCACCTTGAAAAACACGTTAGTATAACGTAGGACGCCTTAAAACTCCAAACAACACCTTACAACACCGTACAAAACCTTAATACTCCATAATAAAGCTAATGAATTCGTACGACTCCTTTGAACATCGTACTGCAATTTAGGACATCTTACGACTCTTTATGACATTTTAGCACCTTGAAAAACACGTTACTATAACGTAGGACGCCTTAAAACACCAAACAACACCTTACAACACCGTACGAAACCTTAAAACTCCATAATAAAGCTAATGAATTCGTACGAGTCCTTTGAACATCACACTGCAAGTTAGGACATCTTACGACTCTTTATGACAAATTAGCACCTTGAAAAACACGTTAGTATAACGTAGGACGCCTTAAAACTCCAAACAACACCTTACAACACCGTACGAAACCTTAAAACTCCATAATAAAGCTAATGAATTCGTACGAGTCCTTTGAACATCGTACTGCAAGTTAGGACATCTTACGACTCTTTATGACATTTTAGCACCTTGAAAAACACGTTAGTATAGTAGGACGCACTAAGTTGCCGTACGATAAACCCTAATTTTCTCTCCCTAGAATGGCGATTTCAAGTGTTCTTTCTTCTTCTTGGAATCTAATTGGTACTTGGTGTATGATTTGCGGATCTAACACTTATGCGAATTAGGTTTTCTGTTTTTCTTCTTGTTATTGCCGTTTTTTATTCTAGGATTAGGGTTTTGTGTTGTGGGGCTGCCGTTTCTTGGATTTTCTTTGGGTTATTGATGCTTTGCTGCGTTGGTGTTCTTGGATTTGATCTTTTTTGAGAGAATAGAGGTTTTGAGCTTGCTGAATTCTGATCGTGGTTAGGGTTTTTCTGATCTTGATTAGCGTTTGTGGCGGCTGAAAGAGAGGGACGAATTTGGCAATTGGTTCATGAATCTTGATTCTTGATTCTTGTTTCTTGAATCTTGATTCTTGTTTCTTGAATCTTGATTCTTGTTTCTTGGTTCTTGAATCTTGGTTTGGTTATTTAATTCGTTTTTCTTATTTTTTGGCCGTTTTTTCTTGGGTTTGTACGATCAGATTCGTTTCTGATTATAAAAACGAGTATGGAGGGTGGTAATTTGGCTAGTAAGGTGCTAAAGATCGATGGCAATCCACGTTGTAATTTGTTGAAGAAGGAAAAGGCGACTAGGGTTTCATCCTTAAACCCTAATCCGCCTCATGGGGTTGACACGGCTAAGAAGAATGATGCAACAAGTCATACGACTGATTCACCTCATAAGAATGATTCAGCTCACACGACTTTGTCATCTAATGTTCATACGGCTGATGCATCTGATAGTTGTCATGCTCATGCGACTAATGTGAATGATGCGCCGGGTAAGTCTGGTTTGAATACAACGTATGCTGCTATTGTTCAACCAAAGTCTGACTTACCTGCAACGCCAGTTAATTTTCGTTATATGGTGAATGAGGAGAAGAAACATGGTTTTGATGTTGTATTACCCAAAGAGACTGTGCGTATGATGTGTAATAAGCTTGAATTTACTTTGTATGGCTACTTTTTGGGGGATAGGCTAGCATATCCAGTGGTTGAATACTTTGCTAAAACTCATTGGAAAAAATTTGGTTTGCAAAAGGCAATGATGAATGCAAATGGTTTTTTCTTCTTTAAGTTTAATGATAGGAAGGGGATGATGGATGTGATTGAAGCAGGTCCTTGGATAATTCGTAATAAACCAATTATTCTGAATGTCTGGTCCCCTAACACAAAGCTACACAAGGATGATCTCAAGAATGTGTCTGTTTGGGTAAAATTACATGATATTCCGTTGGTAGCTTACTCTGATGTTGGTTTGAGTCTTTTGGTTTCTCAAATTGGAACTCCGAAGTTGTTGGATTCATTCACAAGCTCCATGTGTGCAAATACGTGGGGTAGAAGTAGTTTTGCAAGAGCTTTGGTTGAGATCTCGGCGGATGCGGGGTTTAAGGAGGAGATATCTATTGCTATTCCGGAATTAGAGGGGGATGAGTTTGGAGCAGCAAATGTGAAGGTTGAGTATGATTGGAAGCCTCCAAGATGTGGTCATTGTTGTGTTTTTGGCCATAATGATGTTGAATGCCCTAAGACGACTAAGCATGAGCAGAATACAAAGGCTAGAGAGGATGATGACGGTTTTAAGGAAGTAAAGGATAAGAAGGCTGCAAAAAGATTTGGGGTTGCTTTAAAAAAACCCCAATTCGAGTATCGTCCAGTTAATAAAAAAGGGAAGGAAGTGCAAAATGTTAAAAAGCAGGTGACTAGGATTGATACTATGGAGACTAAAGGTGGTTCAAATATGGGTAAATCTGATCTAACTACATCAAACCCTTTTGAGGCGTTATCTGTGGAGAAAATAGCAGAAATTGACACAGACAAGGTGAAAGGGAAAAGGGATAATGAAATCTCTAGGTTGGACTCGGATTCAGAAGTGGATGAGGTTCTAGAGGTGGATAATGGAACAGCAAGGTTTATGATGAACATGGCCATGGCGCTAGAATCTCCAGCGTCTACTAAAAGGGCAGGTACCCCTTCTACATCGGGTGTTAATGGTTTGTCTGATATTTTGGATTACTAGGGACTTGATCTGCTGGCAAAATTGTTTGTGGTGTCTTTGTGGTGGAACCTACACTTTTGATGACGGCGGCTGATGGAATGGTTTTTATTTAGATTTTGTTTATGTCATTAATATGTGGTAGGCTAGTTTGTTTGGTTTGTCTTGGTTTTTTTTGTTGGTTTTGTTTTTATGTTCACATATGTGGGGCCTGTCCCGTATATGAACTAGTGTGGAACGCTTCCTCACTACTTGTACTTCATTTTCGGTTGTCTTTATAATAGAATCACCGGGGTAACCCTTTACCCAAAAAAAACACGTTAGTATAACGTAGGACGCCTTAAAACTCCAAACAACACCTTACAACACCGTACGAAACCTTAAAACTCCATAATAAAGCTAATGAATTCGTACGACTCCTTTGAACATCGTACTGCAAGTTAGGACATCTTACGACTCTTTATGACATTTTAGCACCTTGAAAAACACGTTACTATAACGTAGGACGCCTTAAAACACCAAACAACACCTTACAACACCGTACGAAACCTTAAAACTCCATAATAAAGCTAATGAATTCGTACGAGTCCTTTGAACATCACACTGCAAGTTAGGACATCTTACGACTCTTTATGACAAATTAGCACCTTGAAAAACACGTTAGTATAACGTAGGACGCCTTAAAACTCCAAACAACACCTTACAACACCGTACGAAACCTTAAAACTCCATAATAAAGCTAATGAATTCGTACGAGTCCTTTGAACATCGTACTGCAAGTTAGGACATCTTACGACTCTTTATGACATTTTAGCACCTTGAAAAAAACGTTAGTATAACGTAGGACGCCTTAAAACTCCAAACAACACCTTACAACACCGTACGAAACCTTAAAACTCCATAATAAAGCTAATGAATTCGTACGAGTCCTTTGAACATCGTACTGCAAGTTAGGACATCTTACGACTCTTTATGACATTTTAGCACCTTGAAAAACACGTTAGTATAACGTAGGACGCCTTAAAACTCCAAACAACACCTTACAACACCGTACGAAACCTTAAAACTCCATAATACACGTATTGAACTCGCCCGAGTCCTTTGAACATCGTACTGCAAGTTAGGACATCTTACGACTCTTTATGACATTTTAGCACCTTGAAAAACACGTTAGTATAACGTAGGACGCCTTAAAACTCCAAACAACACCTTACAACACCGTACGAAACCTTAAAACTCCATAATAAAGCTAATGAATTCGTACGACTCCTTTGAACATCGTACTGCAAGTTAGGACATCTTACGACTCTTTATGACATTTTAGCACCTTGAAAAACACGTTACTATAACGTAGGACGCCTTAAAACACCAAACAACACCGTACGAAACCTTAAAACTCCATAATAAAGCTAATGAATTCATACGAGTCCTTTGAACATCGTACTGCATGTTAGGACATCTTACGACTCTTTATGACATTTTAGCACCTTGAAAAACACGTTAGTATAACGTAGGACGCCTTAAAACTCCAAACAACACCTTACAACACCGTACGAAACCTTAAAACTCCATAATAAAGCTAATGAATTCGTACGACTCCTTTGAACATCGTACTGCAAGTTAGGACATCTTACGACTCTTTATGACATTTTAGCACCTTGAAAAACACGTTACTATAACGTAGGACGCCTTAAAACACCAAACAACACCGTACGAAACCTTAAAACTCCATAATAAAGCTAATGAATTCATACGAGTCCTTTGAACATCGTACTGCAAGTTAGGACATCTTACGACTCTTTATGACATTTTAGCACCTTGAAAAACACGTTAGTATAACGTAGGACGCCTTAAAACTCCAAACAACACCTTACAACACCGTACGAAACCTTAATACTCCATAATAAAGCTAATGAATTCGTACGACTCCTTTGAACATCGTACTGCAATTTAGGACATCTTACGACTCTTTATGACATTTTAGCACCTTGAAAAACACGTTACTATAACGTAGGACGCCTTAAAACACCAAACAACACCTTACAACACCGTACGAAACCTTAAAACTCCATAATAAAGCTAATGAATTCGTACGAGTCCTTTGAACATCACACTGCAAGTTAGGACATCTTACGATTCTTTATGACAAATTAGCACCTTGAAAAACACGTTAGTATAACGTAGGACGCCTTAAAACTCCAAACAACACCTTACAACACCGTACGAAACCTTAAAACTCCATAATAAAGCTAATGAATTCGTACGAGTCCTTTGAACATCGTACTGCAAGTTAGGACATCTTACGACTCTTTATGACATTTTAGCACCTTGAAAAACACGTTAGTATAACGTAGGACGCCTTAAAACTCCAAACAACACCTTACAACACCGTACGAAACCTTAAAACTCCATAATAAAGCTAATGAATTCGTACGACTCCTTTGAACATCGTACTGCAAGTTAGGACATCTTACGACTCTTTATGACATTTTAGCACCTTGAAAAACACGTTAGTATAACGTAGGACGCCTTAAAACTCCAAACAACACCTTACAACACCGTACGAAACCTTAAAACTCCATAATAAAGCTAATGAATTCGTACGACTCCTTTGAACATCGTACTGCAAGTTAGGACATCTTACGACTCTTTATGACATTTTAGCACCTTGAAAAACACGTTACTATAACGTAGGACGCCTTAAAACACCAAACAACACCGTACGAAACCTTAAAACTCCATAATAAAGCTAATGAATTCATACGAGTCCTTTGAACATCGTACTGCAAGTTAGGACATCTTACGACTCTTTATGACATTTTAGCACCTTGAAAAACACGTTAGTATAACGTAGGACGCCTTAAAACTCCAAACAACACCTTACAACACCGTACGAAACCTTAATACTCCATAATAAAGCTAATGAATTCGTACGACTCCTTTGAACATCGTACTGCAATTTAGGACATCTTACGACTCTTTATGACATTTTAGCACCTTGAAAAACACGTTACTATAACGTAGGACGCCTTAAAACACCAAACAACACCTTACAACACCGTACGAAACCTTAAAACTCCATAATAAAGCTAATGAATTCGTACGAGTCCTTTGAACATCACACTGCAAGTTAGGACATCTTACGATTCTTTATGACAAATTAGCACCTTGAAAAACACGTTAGTATAACGTAGGACGCCTTAAAACTCCAAACAACACCTTACAACACCGTACGAAACCTTAAAACTCCATAATAAAGCTAATGAATTCGTACGAGTCCTTTGAACATCGTACTGCAAGTTAGGACATCTTACGACTCTTTATGACATTTTAGCACCTTGAAAAACACGTTAGTATAACGTAGGACGCCTTAAAACTCCAAACAACACCTTACAACACCGTACGAAACCTTAAAACTGTATAATAAAGCTAATGAATTCGTACGAGTCCTTTGAACATCGTACTGCAAGTTAGGACATCTTACGACTCTTTATGACATTTTAGCACCTTGAAAACACGTTAGTATAACGTAGGACGCCTTAAAACTCCAAACAACACCTTACAACACCGTACGAAAACTTAAAACACCATAATAAAGCTAATGAATTCGTACGAGTCCTTTGAACATCGTACTGCAAGTTAGGACATCTTACGACTCTTTATAATATTTTAGCACCTTGAAAAACACGTTAGTATAACGTAGGACGCCTTAAAACTCTAAACAACACCTTACAACACCGTACGAAACATTAATACTCCATAATAAAGCTAATGAATTCGTACGACTCCTTTGAACATCGTACTGCAAGTTAGGAAATCTTACGACTCTTTATGACATTTTAGCACCTTGAAAAACACGTTAGTATAACGTAGGACGCCTTAAAACTCCAAACAACACCTTACAACACCGTACGAAACCTTAAAACACCATAATAAAGCTAATGAATTCGTACGAGTCCTTTGAACATCGTACTGCAAGTTAGGACATCTTACGACTCTTTATGGCATTTTAGCACCTTGAAAACAAGTTAGTATAACGTAGGACGCCTTAAAACTCCAAACAACACCTTACAACACCGTACGAAACCTTAAAACTCCATAATAAAGCTAATGAATTCGTACGAGTCCTTTGAACATCGTACTGCAAGTTAGGACATCTTACGACTCTTTATGACATTTTAGCACCTTGAAAAACACGTTAGTATAACGTAGGACGCCTTAAAACTCCAAACAACACCTTACAACACCGTACGAAACCTTAAAACTCCATAATAAAGCTAAATAATTCGTACGAGTCCTTTGAACATCGTACTTCAAGTTAGGACATCTTACGACTCTTTATGACATTTTAGCACCTTGAAAAACACGTTAGTATAACGTAGGATGCCTTAAAACTCCAAACAACACCTTACAACACCGTACGAAACCTTAAAACTGTATAATAAAGCTAATGAATTCGTACGAGTCCTTTGAACATCGTACTGCAAGTTAGGACATCTTACGACTCTTTATGACATTTTAGCACCTTGAAAACACGTTAGTATAACGTAGGACGCCTTAAAACTCCAAACAACACCTTACAACACCGTACGAAACCTTAAAACACCATAATAAAGCTAATGAATTCGTACGAGTCCTTTGAACATCGTACTGCAAGTTAGGACATCTTACGACTCTTTATAAAATTTTAGCACCTTGAAAAACACGTTAGTATAACGTAGGACGCCTTAAAACTCTAAACAACACCTTACAACACCGTACGAAACATTAATACTCCATAATAAAGCTAATGAATTCGTACGACTCCTTTGTACATCGTACTGCAAGTTAGGAAATCTTACGACTCTTTATGACATTTTAGCACCTTGAAAAACACGTTAGTATAACGTAGGACGCCTTAAAACTCCAAACAACACCTTACAACACCGTACGAAACCTTAAAACACCATAATAAAGCTAATGAATTCGTACGAGTCCTTTGAACATCGTACTGCAAGTTAGGACATCTTACGACTCTTTATGGCATTTTAGCACCTTGAAAACAAGTTAGTATAACGTAGGACGCCTTAAAACTCCAAACAACACCTTACAACACCGTACGAAACCTTAAAACTCCATAATAAAGCTAATGAATTCGTACGAGTCCTTTGAACATCGTACTGCAAGTTAGGAAATCTTACGACTCTTTATGACATTTTAGCACCTTGAAAAACACGTTAGTATAACGTAGGACGCCTTAAAACTCCAAACAACACCTTACAACACCGTACGAAACCTTAAAACACCATAATAAAGCTAATGAATTCGTACGAGTCCTTTGAACATCGTACTGCAAGTTAGGACATCTTACGACTCTTTATGGCATTTTAGCACCTTGAAAACAAGTTAGTATAACGTAGGACGCCTTAAAACTCCAAACAACACCTTACAACACCGTACGAAACCTTAAAACACCATAATAAAGCTAATGAATTCGTACGAGTCCTTTGAACATCGTACTGCAAGTTAGGACATCTTACGACTCTTTATAATATTTTAGCACCTTGAAAAACACGTTAGTATAACGTAGGACGCCTTAAAACTCCAAACAACACCTTACAACACCGTACGAAACCTTAAAACTCCATAATAAAGCTAATGAATTCGTACGAGTCCTTTGAACATCGTACTGCAAGTTAGGACATCTTACGACTCTTTATGAAATTTTAGCACCTTGAAAAACACGTTAGTATAACGTAGGACGCCTTAAAACTCTAAACAACACCTTACAACACCGTACGAAACATTAATACTCCATAATAAAGCTAATGAATTCGTACGACTCCTTTGAACATCGTACTGCAAGTTAGGAAATCTTACGACTCTTTATGACATTTTAGCACCTTGAAAAACACGTTAGTAAAAGGAAACATGTTCTCTCTGGGCGATATTGGCGAATTAGGGTTTGCATGATCTGCATGATCTGATTACGTTTGCTTTTGATTGTTTGTTTGATCCTGATCGTCTAGTTATCTATTCTTGTGTAACATCCCTGATATACGGTGGTGTTAACCATCTTATTCGAGCGGTGTTAGCGAGGGTTAGATCTGGTCGATTAGGGTTTTCTGTTTTGTTGGTCTGGATCGAAACAAACCTAAATCTGATTGCTTAGTAGGTCTGTGATTAAGAGCGGCTATTGAATATAGTTTAGCATCTTGATACGAATCCTATTAACCTTTTAAGAGGAAGGCAAGTTTTGATTTGGAGTGTGTGCTGTCTGTCGTGTTTGTTTTTTCAAGTTATTATGATGAACAAGAACTCGCTTGCTGCAAAAGTTACCAATATTGATGGTCTGCCACGTAAAGGTCTCTTGCGAAAAGCTAAGGTGGGTAATGTTATACCAGGAAAACCTAACTGTGCGATGCCAAGTGCAACGGCTGAAGTTGCGGCTGAAGTTGGAGCCATACCTAGCATGGGAGAGGAACGTTTGGTTGCAACGGCTGATCAAGGTAGTATGAAGATTCAGAATAGCAAAATAGGTGATCAGATATCATATGCTGATCATCTAAAACAGACGAATAACAACCCGACGAGTAAAGCTGTAAATTTCAGATTTTTGGTGAATGAGGAAACTAGAGATGGATGTGATATTGTGTTACCAAAAGCTGCGGTCAGTAAGGTGTGTGAAAAGCTAGAATTTATGCTTTACGGGTATTTTCTGGGTGACAGAGAAGCATTTCCAGTAGTGGACTATTTCACAAAGTCAAATTGGAAGAAATATGGTTTACAAAAGTCTATGATGAACTCGAATGGTTTCTTCTTCTTTAAATTCAATGATGAAAAAGGGATGATGGATGTGTTAGAGAATGGCCCATGGCTAGTTCGTAGGAAGCCGATGATTCTGAATATTTGGACACCTACGTCAAATCTAAAGAAGGAAGACATTAAAAATGTTGCTGTATGGGTTAAAATGCATAATGTTCCACTGGTAGCGTACTCTGATGAAGGGTTAAGTTTACTTGCTTCTAAAGTGGGAAAACCTAAGATGCTAGATTCATATTCTATCGATATGTGTAAGGAGGTGTGGGGTAGAAGTAGTTATGCTCGTGCTTTAATTGAGGTTTCGGCTGGAAAAGAGTTGACAGAACAAGTGACTATTGCGGTTCCTGAATTGCATGGAGATGATTATGCCAAAGAAACGGTGAGCATAGAGTATGAATGGAGTCCACCAAGATGTTCAAGTTGCTGTGTGTTTGGTCACGATACTCAAGCTTGTCCTCTCATGATCTTAGAGGAGGGTAAGGAAAGACATAAAACCGATGAGGATGGGTTCATAGAAGTAGCACCAAAGAAAGGAGTAAAGAAAGGTGGTATGGTCCTAAAACAGCAGAAAACGAAATTTGAGTATAGACCGGTGATTAAATCAAAAGGAAAGGAGGTGAATAATGGGGTGGGGGAATCGTCTATGACCACAGGTAATCCTTTTGATGTTTTAAAGGATGATATTGGGGAAACTAGTGTTAGTGGTAATAAAGACCAAGATGATCAGAATGAGGATGATGTGGAGATGGTTTATGATGAAACTATGGAGTTTGTGGAATCGGGATCCAAATCTGAAAATAAAGGAGCAAGCACTCCTTCTTGTGAGGTTTCCAATGTTTAGTTTAGCTTCTTGGAATATACGGGGTTTGAACCGACCCGTGAAGCAAAAGGAGGTTCGTCAAGTAGTAAAAGAGAATCAGTTGAGTTTATGTGCTGTTCTGGAGTCCCATGTGAATGTAACAGGGCTGGTTGATGTGTGCAAGAACGTGTTTAGGTCGTGGAATTGGACATCAAATGGGAGTATATGTAATAAGGGTACACGGATTATTCTTGGATGGGATGCGGCTGTTTTTGATGTTATGGTGCTGCATCAGACGACTCAGGTAATGCATATTCAGGTGAAGTGTAAAAGTGATCGTAAAATATTCTTCATTTCTATTGTATATGCGGATAATTACTATGTTAATAGGAGGGTTTTGTGGAATGATCTGAATTGTCACAAACAATTTATTAATAGGAGGCCATGGGTAATTATGGGGGATTTCAATTGTGCTTTAAACTTGGAAGATAAGTTGTTGGGAGCCTCTAATATCGATATTGCTATGCGGGATTTCAAAGACTGTGTTGAGAACATTGAGATGATAGATATAAATAGTGTTGGGTTACACTATACGTGGAACCAGAAGCCAAGTAAAGGTAGGGGTATTCGTAATAAAATTGATCGAATTATGGGAAATATGGAATTTATGAGCATGTTTACATCTGCTACTGCTGTTTTTCAGCCTTACAGATTATCAGATCATACTCCATGTGTGCTAAAAATTCCTGGTGGTAAGCGAAGAACTACTCCTCCTTTTAAACTATCAAATTTTCTGCTATACAAACCGGGGTTTTGTGATATGGTTAAATCGTTTTGGAGTACTCATGTGGATGGAGTTCATCAGTTCAGGTTAGTAAAGAAACTGAGGATGCTTAAGTCGTCAATCAGAGTGTTCTCTTATGAACAAGGTAATCTGCATAGTAAGGTAAATGAGTTAAGGAAGAGGCTTGATGAGATCCAACGTGCTATGGATATTGATCCGTTGAATTGTCAATTGGGTGAGGAGGAAAAAACCTGCTTAAATCAGTATAATGAGGCATGCTTGGATGAGGAAAGGTTCTTAAAACAAAAGGCGAAGATTCATTGGTTAGCAGTGGGGGATGCAAATAACTCCTTTTTTCATAATTCTTTAAAGTGTAAACATCATGGCAATCGTATTGAGGTGATTAAAGATGTGAATGGCGAGCTCCATGAAGGAGAGAATGTTCCTACTGCTTTTGTTTCGCATTTTCAGCAATTTTTGGGGTGTGATGAGACATTGACTATGGCTCCTTCACCGGAATTGTTTGAACATCGGCTGGAAATTAATGTGGCAGAGAATATGATTCGATCGGTGTCGGAGGAGGAGATAAAGAGAGCCTTGTTCTCTATAGGTGATGATAAGGCTCCGGGTCCGGATGGTTACACTTCAGCTTTCTTTAAGAAAATGTGGCCGTGTGTGGGGAGGGATATTGTGCTTGCAGTTCAAGATTTCTTTAACAAGGAGAAGCTTCTCAAGGAATTGAATCACACGATTATTGCGCTGATCCCAAAGGTTACTACTGCTTACTATGTTTCTGATTTCAGGCCCATTTCGTGCTGTAATGTGCTTTATAAGTGTATTAGTAAGATTATTGCGGATAGAATAAAAGAGAGCTTGTGTGGGCTTGTTAGTATAAACCAATCGGCCTTTATTCCGGGCAGGAAGATTTCAGACAATATACTCTTGACCCAAGAGTTAATGCATAATTATCACAGGAATAAGGGTCCCCCGAGGTGTGCCTTTAAAATTGATATTCAAAAGGCGTATGATACGGTTAATTGGGAGTTCCTAAAGCAAGTGCTATTGGGCTTTGGTTTTCATTCCAAGATGGTTAACTGGATATGGCTGTGTGTCTCCACAGTGTCGTTTTCAATCACGGTGAATGGTAATGTACATGGGTATTTTAAAGGCAAACGTGGGCTTAGACAGGGTGATCCTATATCTCCTTACTTGTTTACTCTAGTTATGGAGATGTTAACTCGTATTTTGCATCAGATTACCCGGATTGATACCACGTTCAGATTTCATAACAAATGTGAAAAACTGAACATAATTAACGTATGTTTTGCTGATGATCTCTTTATCTTTTTACGTGGTGATACGAACTCGGCAAAGTGCATTTTGGAGTCCCTCAACTTATTTACATCCATGTCGGGCCTTGTTCCAAGTAATCAGAAGAGTACGGTTTTTTTCTGTAATGTTCCGGAATGTGTGAAGAATGCTATCTTGAACTTGTTTCCTTTTGTAGAGGGAGAGTTACCTGTGCGTTACTTAGGTGTTCCGCTTATATCATCCAGATTACGATATCGGGATTGTAGGGTTCTTGTGGAACGGATGGAAAGTAGGATATCTAATTGGATGAATAAGTTTCTGTCTTTTGCAGGGAGAGTTCAGTTGATCATATCGGTTCTGTCAGCACTACATGTTTATTGGGCCTCAGTTTTCATCATTCCTGCTCGAATTATTTCTGATTTGGAGTCCAAAATGAGGGGTTTTCTGTGGTGCCAAGGTCCGATGAAGAGAGGAAAAGCGAAGGTTTCTTGGAAATCGGTGTGTGTTCCAAAAGATGAAGGGGGACTAGGGATAAGGAGAATCAAGGACCTGAACAAAGCTTTGATGATTAACCATATATGGAGTGTCATCAATGAACGTGAATCCCTTTGGGTTAAATGGATTCGGGTGTATAGACTACAAAACCAAAGTTTTTGGGCTGTGAAGATTCCGGGAAATTGCTGTTGGAGTTGGAGGAAAATTCTACAATTACGTATGGAGATTAGGAAATATTTCTGGTCAGAAGTGGGTAATGGTAGTAATACGTTTGCATGGTATGATAACTGGTGCTCTCTTGGTGCCCTGAGTGATATAATTACCCCAAGGATGATAGCGAGTGAAAGGTTCTCACTTACAGCAAAGGTAAAGGATATCTGTGTTAATAATCATGTTGTATGGCCAGCTGCATGGGTAACTTCATATCCGTTTATCCATAATATTAGTTTATCTATTAATGCTAATGTTATTGATAAGATGTGTTGGAGAGTGGGGAATGAAAACCTTGAATTTTCTGCAACGAACGTGTGGCAGGTTATTCGTTCTCGTGATAGGAAGGTGGAATGGGGTAAGCTGATTTGGTCGGCTTATAGTATACCTAGACACATGTTTCTTATGTGGTTAGTTATACGTGGTAAGCTGGTTACTCAAGATAAAATTTTGGGATGGGAGGGGTCGAGAAGGAAGTCTATGAATATGATGTGTTGTCTGCTCTGTTATGCAAATATCGATTCACACACTCACCTGTTTTTTGAATGTAATTATGCCTCTCGTGTGTGGTTAATGTTGAAGAAACGGACATCTATGGGTAATATGGCTCCGGTTTGGTCTGAAATTCTATCTTGGCTGATTGATCATTATAAGGCAAATTCGATCTATAGTATTGTGGATAGGATGGTAGTAGCTGCTGCGGCTTACTATATATGGCAAGAGAGAAACAACAGAATATTTCAGAATCATGCTAGACCGCCTGAAGTTCTTGCAGACATTATTGTTTCATCGGTTAGGTACAAGATAATGACTCTTAAATTGAAGAGGACAGGACCAGTTCAGCATATCCGAAAGGAATGGAGGATCTATGGAGAAGATATCTATGATGATCGTGGATAGGGTGTTATGTGTTGATGGAGTCAATAACTAGTTAGAGGCTAGTAGTTATTTTTGATGAATTGTTAAGTTTGTCATTGGCTAGTTTTGTTTACATATTCAGGGCATGTCCTGAATATGATTTAGTGTGGAACTCTTCCTCACTACATGTTTTTATGTGGATGTGAATATATAAATCGCCGGGGTAACCCTTTACCCAAAAAAAACACGTTAGTATAACGTAGGACGCCTTAAAACACCAAACAACACCTTACAACACCCTACGAAACCTTAAAACTCCATAATAAAGCTAATGAATTCGTACGAGTCCTTTGAACATCGTACTGCAAGTTAGGACATCTTACGACTCTTTATGACATTTTAGCACCTTGAAAAACACGTTAGTATAACGTAGGACGCCTTAAAACTCCAAACAACACCTTACAACACCGTACGAAACCTTAAAACTCCATAATACACGTATTGAACTCGCCCGAGTCCTTTGAACATCGTACTGCAAGTTAGGACATCTTACGACTCTTTATGACATTTTAGCACCTTGAAAAACACGTTAGTATAACGTAGGACGCCTTAAAACTCCAAACAACACCTTACAACACCGTACGAAACCTTAAAACTCCATAATAAAGCTAATGAATTCGTACGACTCCTTTGAACATCGTACTGCAAGTTAGGACATCTTACGACTCTTTATGACATTTTAGCACCTTGAAAAACACGTTACTATAACGTAGGACGCCTTAAAACACCAAACAACACCGTACGAAACCTTAAAACTCCATAATAAAGCTAATGAATTCGTACGAGTCCTTTGAACATCGTACTGCAAGTTAGGACATCTTACGACTCTTTATGACATTTTAGCACCTTGAAAAACACGTTAGTATAACGTAGGACGCCTTAAAACTCCAAACAACACCTTACAACACCGTACGAAACCTTAAAACTCCATAATAAAGCTAATGAATTCGTACGAGTCCTTTGAACATCGTACTGCAAGTTAGGACATCTTACGACTCTTTATGACATTTTAGCACCTTGAAAAACACGTTAGTATAACGTAGGACGCCTTAAAACTCCAAACAACACCTTACAACACCGTACGAAACCTTAATACTCCATAATAAAGCTAATGAATTCGTACGACTCCTTTGAACATCGTACTGCAATTTAGGACATCTTACGACTCTTTATGACATTTTAGCACCTTGAAAAACACGTTACTATAACGTAGGACGCCTTAAAACACCAAACAACACCTTACAACACCGTACGAAACCTTAAAACTCCATAATAAAGCTAATAAATTCGTACGAGTCCTTTGAACATCGTACTGCAAGTTAGGACATCTTACGACTCTTTATGACATTTTAGCACCTTGAAAAACACGTTAGTATAACGTAGGACGCCTTAAAACTCCAAACAACACCTTACAACTCCGTACGAAACCTTAAAACTCCATAATAAAGCTAATGAATTCGTACGAGTCCTTTGAACATCATACTGCAAGTTAGGACATCTTACGACTCTTTATGACATTTTAGCACCTTGAAAAACACGTTAGTATAACGTAGGACGCCTTAAAACTCCAAACAACACCTTACAACACCGTACGAAACCTTAAAACTCCATAATACACCTATTGAACTCGCCCGAGTCCTTTGAACATCGTACTGCAAGTTAGGACATCTTACGACTCTTTATGACATTTTAGCACCTTGAAAAACACGTTAGTATAACGTAGGACGCCTTAAAACACCAAACAACACCTTACAACACCGTACGAAACCTTAAAACTCCATAATAAAGCTAATGAATTCGTACGAGTCCTTTGAACATCATACTGCAAGTTAGGATATCTTACGACTCTTTATGACATTTTAGCACCTTGAAAAACACGTTAGTATAACGTAGGACGCCTTAAAACTCCAAACAACACCTTACAACACCGTACGAAACCTTAAAACTCCATAATACACGTATTGAACTCGCCCGAGTCCTTTGAACATCGTACTGCAAGTTAGGACATCTTACGACTCTTTATGACATTTTAGCACCTTGAAAAACACGTTACTATAACGTAGGACGCCTTAAAACACAAAACAACACCTTACAACACCGTATGAAACCTTAAAACTCCATAATACACCTATTGAATTCGCCCGAGTTCTTTGACCATCGTACTGCTAGTTAGGACATCTTACGACTCTTTATGACATTTTAGCACCTTGAAAAACACGTTAGTATAACGTAGGACGCCTTAAAACTCCAAACAACACCTTACAACACCGTACGAAACCTTAAAACTCCATAATAAAGCTAATGAATTCGTACGAGTCCTTTGAACATCGTACTGCAAGTTAGGACATCTTACGACTCTTTATGACATTTTAGCACCTTGAAAAACACGTTAGTATAACGTAGGACGCCTTAAAACTCCAAACAACACCTTACAACACCGTACGAAACCTTAAAACTCCATAATAAAGCTAATGAATTCGTACGAGTCCTTTGAACATCGTACTGCAAGTTAGGACATCTTACGACTCTTTATGACATTTTAGCACCTTGAAAAACACGTTAGTATAACGTAGGACGCCTTAAAACTCCAAACAACACCTTACAACACCGTACGAAACCTTAATACTCCATAATAAAGCTAATGAATTCGTACGACTCCTTTGAACATCGTACTGCAATTTAGGACATCTTACGACTCTTTATGACATTTTAGCACCTTGAAAAACACGTTACTATAACGTAGGACGCCTTAAAACACCAAACAACACCTTACAACACCGTACGAAACCTTAAAACTCCATAATAAAGCTAATGAATTCGTACGAGTCCTTTGAACATCACACTGCAAGTTAGGACATCTTACGACTCTTTATGACAAATTAGCACCTTGAAAAACACGTTAGTATAACGTAGGACGCCTTAAAACTCCAAACAACACCTTACAACACCGTACGAAACCTTAAAACTCCATAATAAAGCTAATGAATTCGTACGAGTCCTTTGAACATCGTACTGCAAGTTAGGACATCTTACGACTCTTTATGACATTTTAGCACCTTGAAAAACACGTTAGTATAACGTAGGACGCCTTAAAACTCCAAACAACACCTTACAACACCGTACGAAACCTTAAAACTCCATAATAAAGCTAATGAATTCGTACGACTCCTTTGAACATCGTACTGCAAGTTAGGACATCTTACGACTCTTTATGACATTTTAGCACCTTGAAAAACACGTTAGTATAACGTAGGACGCCTTAAAACTCCAAACAACACCTTACAACACCGTACGAAACCTTAAAACTCCATAATACACGTATTGAACTCGCCCGAGTCCTTTGAACATCGTACTGCAAGTTAGGACATCTTACGACTCTTTATGACATTTTAGCACCTTGAAAAACACGTTAGTATAACGTAGGACGCCTTAAAACTCCAAACAACACCTTACAACACCGTACGAAACCTTAAAACTCCATAATAAAGCTAATGAATTCGTACGACTCCTTTGAACATCGTACTGCAAGTTAGGACATCTTACGACTCTTTATGACATTTTAGCACCTTGAAAAACACGTTACTATAACGTAGGACGCCTTAAAACACCAAACAACACCGTACGAAACCTTAAAACTCCATAATAAAGCTAATGAATTCGTACGAGTCCTTTGAACATCGTACTGCAAGTTAGGACATCTTACGACTCTTTATGACATTTTAGCACCTTGAAAAACACGTTAGTATAACGTAGGACGCCTTAAAACTCCAAACAACACCTTACAACACCGTACGAAACCTTAAAACTCCATAATACACCTATTGAACTCGCCCGAGTCCTTTGAACATCGTACTACAAGTTAGGACATCTTACGACTCTTTATGACATTTTAGCACCTTGAAAAACACGTTAGTATAACGTAGGACGCCTTAAAACACCAAACAACACCTTACAACACCGTACGAAACCTTAAAACTCCATAATAAAGCTAATGAATTCGTACGAGTCCTTTGAACATCACACTGCAAGTTAGGACATCTTACGATTCTTTATGACAAATTAGCACCTTGAAAAACACGTTAGTATAACGTAGGACGCCTTAAAACTCCAAACAACACCTTACAACACCGTACGAAACCTTAAAACTCCATAATAAAGCTAATGAATTCGTACGAGTCCTTTGAACATCGTACTGCAAGTTAGGACATCTTACGACTCTTTATGACATTTTAGCACCTTGAAAAACACGTTAGTATAACGTAGGACGCCTTAAAACTCCAAACAACACCTTACAACACCGTACGAAACCTTAAAACTCCATAATAAAGCTAATGAATTCGTACGACTCCTTTGAACATCGTACTGCAAGTTAGGACATCTTACGACTCTTTATGACATTTTAGCACCTTGAAAAACACGTTACTATAACGTAGGACGCCTTAAAACACCAAACAACACCGTACGAAACCTTAAAACTCCATAATAAAGCTAATGAATTCGTACGAGTCCTTTGAACATCATACTGCAAGTTAGGACATCTTACGACTCTTTATGACATTTTAGCACCTTGAAAAACACGTTAGTATAACGTAGGACGCCTTAAAACTCCAAACAACACCTTACAACACCGTACGAAACCTTAAAACTCCATAATACACCTATTGAACTCGCCCGAGTCCTTTGAACATCGTACTGCAAGTTAGGACATCTTACGACTCTTTATGACATTTTAGCACCTTGAAAAACACGTTAGTATAACGTAGGACGCCTTAAAACACCAAACAACACCTTACAACACCCTACGAAACCTTAAAACTCCATAATAAAGCTATTGAATTCGTACGAGTCCTTTGAACATCGTACTGCAAGTTAGGACATCTTACGACTCTTTATGACATTTTAGCACCTTGAAAAACACGTTAGTATAACGTAGGACGCCTTAAAACTCCAAACAACACCTTACAACACCGTACGAAACCTTAAAACTCCATAATACACGTATTGAACTCGCCCGAGTCCTTTGAACATCGTACTGCAAGTTAGGACATCTTACGACTCTTTATGACATTTTAGCACCTTGAAAAACACGTTAGTATAACGTAGGACGCCTTAAAACTCCAAACAACACCTTACAACACCGTACGAAACCTTAAAACTCCATAATAAAGCTAATGAATTCGTACGACTCCTTTGAACATCGTACTGCAAGTTAGGACATCTTACGACTCTTTATGACATTTTAGCACCTTGAAAAACACGTTACTATAACGTAGGACGCCTTAAAACACCAAACAACACCGTACGAAACCTTAAAACTCCATAATAAAGCTAATGAATTCGTACGAGTCCTTTGAACATCGTACTGCAAGTTAGGACATCTTACGACTCTTTATGACATTTTAGCACCTTGAAAAACACGTTAGTATAACGTAGGACGCCTTAAAACTCCAAACAACACCTTACAACACCGTACGAAACCTTAAAACTCCATAATAAAGCTAATGAATTCGTACGAGTCCTTTGAACATCGTACTGCAAGTTAGGACATCTTACGACTCTTTATGACATTTTAGCACCTTGAAAAACACGTTAGTATAACGTAGGACGCCTTAAAACTCCAAACAACACCTTACAACACCGTACGAAACCTTAATACTCCATAATAAAGCTAATGAATTCGTACGACTCCTTTGAACATCGTACTGCAATTTAGGACATCTTACGACTCTTTATGACATTTTAGCACCTTGAAAAACACGTTACTATAACGTAGGACGCCTTAAAACACCAAACAACACCTTACAACACCGTACGAAACCTTAAAACTCCATAATAAAGCTAATAAATTCGTACGAGTCCTTTGAACATCGTACTGCAAGTTAGGACATCTTACGACTCTTTATGACATTTTAGCACCTTGAAAAACACGTTAGTATAACGTAGGACGCCTTAAAACTCCAAACAACACCTTACAACTCCGTACGAAACCTTAAAACTCCATAATAAAGCTAATGAATTCGTACGAGTCCTTTGAACATCATACTGCAAGTTAGGACATCTTACGACTCTTTATGACATTTTAGCACCTTGAAAAACACGTTAGTATAACGTAGGACGCCTTAAAACTCCAAACAACACCTTACAACACCGTACGAAACCTTAAAACTCCATAATACACCTATTGAACTCGCCCGAGTCCTTTGAACATCGTACTGCAAGTTAGGACATCTTACGACTCTTTATGACATTTTAGCACCTTGAAAAACACGTTAGTATAACGTAGGACGCCTTAAAACACCAAACAACACCTTACAACACCGTACGAAACCTTAAAACTCCATAATAAAGCTAATGAATTCGTACGAGTCCTTTGAACATCATACTGCAAGTTAGGATATCTTACGACTCTTTATGACATTTTAGCACCTTGAAAAACACGTTAGTATAACGTAGGACGCCTTAAAACTCCAAACAACACCTTACAACACCGTACGAAACCTTAAAACTCCATAATACACGTATTGAACTCGCCCGAGTCCTTTGAACATCGTACTGCAAGTTAGGACATCTTACGACTCTTTATGACATTTTAGCACCTTGAAAAACACGTTACTATAACGTAGGACGCCTTAAAACACAAAACAACACCTTACAACACCGTATGAAACCTTAAAACTCCATAATACACCTATTGAATTCGCCCGAGTTCTTTGACCATCGTACTGCTAGTTAGGACATCTTACGACTCTTTATGACATTTTAGCACCTTGAAAAACACGTTAGTATAACGTAGGACGCCTTAAAACTCCAAACAACACCTTACAACACCGTACGAAACCTTAAAACTCCATAATAAAGCTAATGAATTCGTACGAGTCCTTTGAACATCGTACTGCAAGTTAGGACATCTTACGACTCTTTATGACATTTTAGCACCTTGAAAAACACGTTAGTATAACGTAGGACGCCTTAAAACTCCAAACAACACCTTACAACACCGTACGAAACCTTAAAACTCCATAATAAAGCTAATGAATTCGTACGAGTCCTTTGAACATCGTACTGCAAGTTAGGACATCTTACGACTCTTTATGACATTTTAGCACCTTGAAAAACACGTTAGTATAACGTAGGACGCCTTAAAACTCCAAACAACACCTTACAACACCGTACGAAACCTTAAAACTCCATAATAAAGCTAATGAATTCGTACGACTCCTTTGAACATCGTACTGCAAGTTAGGACATCTTACGACTCTTTATGACATTTTAGCACCTTGAAAAACACGTTAGTATAACGTAGGACGCCTTAAAACTCCAAACAACACCTTACAACACCGTACGAAACCTTAAAACTCCATAATACACGTATTGAACTCGCCCGAGTCCTTTGAACATCGTACTGCAAGTTAGGACATCTTACGACTCTTTATGACATTTTAGCACCTTGAAAAACACGTTAGTATAACGTAGGACGCCTTAAAACTCCAAACAACACCTTACAACACCGTACGAAACCTTAAAACTCCATAATAAAGCTAATGAATTCGTACGACTCCTTTGAACATCGTACTGCAAGTTAGGACATCTTACGACTCTTTATGACATTTTAGCACCTTGAAAAACACGTTACTATAACGTAGGACGCCTTAAAACACCAAACAACACCGTACGAAACCTTAAAACTCCATAATAAAGCTAATGAATTCGTACGAGTCCTTTGAACATCGTACTGCAAGTTAGGACATCTTACGACTCTTTATGACATTTTAGCACCTTGAAAAACACGTTAGTATAACGTAGGACGCCTTAAAACTCCAAACAACACCTTACAACACCGTACGAAACCTTAAAACTCCATAATACACCTATTGAACTCGCCCGAGTCCTTTGAACATCGTACTACAAGTTAGGACATCTTACGACTCTTTATGACATTTTAGCACCTTGAAAAACACGTTAGTATAACGTAGGACGCCTTAAAACACCAAACAACACCTTACAACACCGTACGAAACCTTAAAACTCCATAATAAAGCTAATGAATTCGTACGAGTCCTTTGAACATCACACTGCAAGTTAGGACATCTTACGATTCTTTATGACAAATTAGCACCTTGAAAAACACGTTAGTATAACGTAGGACGCCTTAAAACTCCAAACAACACCTTACAACACCGTACGAAACCTTAAAACTCCATAATAAAGCTAATGAATTCGTACGAGTCCTTTGAACATCGTACTGCAAGTTAGGACATCTTACGACTCTTTATGACATTTTAGCACCTTGAAAAACACGTTAGTATAACGTAGGACGCCTTAAAACTCCAAACAACACCTTACAACACCGTACGAAACCTTAAAACTCCATAATAAAGCTAATGAATTCGTACGACTCCTTTGAACATCGTACTGCAAGTTAGGACATCTTACGACTCTTTATGACATTTTAGCACCTTGAAAAACACGTTACTATAACGTAGGACGCCTTAAAACACCAAACAACACCGTACGAAACCTTAAAACTCCATAATAAAGCTAATGAATTCGTACGAGTCCTTTGAACATCATACTGCAAGTTAGGACATCTTACGACTCTTTATGACATTTTAGCACCTTGAAAAACACGTTAGTATAACGTAGGACGCCTTAAAACTCCAAACAACACCTTACAACACCGTACGAAACCTTAAAACTCCATAATACACCTATTGAACTCGCCCGAGTCCTTTGAACATCGTACTGCAAGTTAGGACATCTTACGACTCTTTATGACATTTTAGCACCTTGAAAAACACGTTAGTATAACGTAGGACGCCTTAAAACACCAAACAACACCTTACAACACCCTACGAAACCTTAAAACTCCATAATAAAGCTATTGAATTCGTACGAGTCCTTTGAACATCGTACTGCAAGTTAGGACATCTTACGACTCTTTATGACATTTTAGCACCTTGAAAAACACGTTAGTATAACGTAGGACGCCTTAAAACTCCAAACAACACCTTACAACACCGTACGAAACCTTAAAACTCCATAATACACGTATTGAACTCGCCCGAGTCCTTTGAACATCGTACTGCAAGTTAGGACATCTTACGACTCTTTATGACATTTTAGCACCTTGAAAAACACGTTAGTATAACGTAGGACGCCTTAAAACTCCAAACAACACCTTACAACACCGTACGAAACCTTAAAACTCCATAATAAAGCTAATGAATTCGTACGACTCCTTTGAACATCGTACTGCAAGTTAGGACATCTTACGACTCTTTATGACATTTTAGCACCTTGAAAAACACGTTACTATAACGTAGGACGCCTTAAAACACCAAACAACACCGTACGAAACCTTAAAACTCCATAATAAAGCTAATGAATTCGTACGAGTCCTTTGAACATCGTACTGCAAGTTAGGACATCTTACGACTCTTTATGACATTTTAGCACCTTGAAAAACACGTTAGTATAACGTAGGACGCCTTAAAACTCCAAACAACACCTTACAACACCGTACGAAACCTTAAAACTCCATAATAAAGCTAATGAATTCGTACGAGTCCTTTGAACATCGTACTGCAAGTTAGGACATCTTACGACTCTTTATGACATTTTAGCACCTTGAAAAACACGTTAGTATAACGTAGGACGCCTTAAAACTCCAAACAACACCTTACAACACCGTACGAAACCTTAATACTCCATAATAAAGCTAATGAATTCGTACGACTCCTTTGAACATCGTACTGCAATTTAGGACATCTTACGACTCTTTATGACATTTTAGCACCTTGAAAAACACGTTACTATAACGTAGGACGCCTTAAAACACCAAACAACACCTTACAACACCGTACGAAACCTTAAAACTCCATAATAAAGCTAATAAATTCGTACGAGTCCTTTGAACATCGTACTGCAAGTTAGGACATCTTACGACTCTTTATGACATTTTAGCACCTTGAAAAACACGTTAGTATAACGTAGGACGCCTTAAAACTCCAAACAACACCTTACAACTCCGTACGAAACCTTAAAACTCCATAATAAAGCTAATGAATTCGTACGAGTCCTTTGAACATCATACTGCAAGTTAGGACATCTTACGACTCTTTATGACATTTTAGCACCTTGAAAAACACGTTAGTATAACGTAGGACGCCTTAAAACTCCAAACAACACCTTACAACACCGTACGAAACCTTAAAACTCCATAATACACCTATTGAACTCGCCCGAGTCCTTTGAACATCGTACTGCAAGTTAGGACATCTTACGACTCTTTATGACATTTTAGCACCTTGAAAAACACGTTAGTATAACGTAGGACGCCTTAAAACACCAAACAACACCTTACAACACCGTACGAAACCTTAAAACTCCATAATAAAGCTAATGAATTCGTACGAGTCCTTTGAACATCATACTGCAAGTTAGGATATCTTACGACTCTTTATGACATTTTAGCACCTTGAAAAACACGTTAGTATAACGTAGGACGCCTTAAAACTCCAAACAACACCTTACAACACCGTACGAAACCTTAAAACTCCATAATACACGTATTGAACTCGCCCGAGTCCTTTGAACATCGTACTGCAAGTTAGGACATCTTACGACTCTTTATGACATTTTAGCACCTTGAAAAACACGTTACTATAACGTAGGACGCCTTAAAACACAAAACAACACCTTACAACACCGTATGAAACCTTAAAACTCCATAATACACCTATTGAATTCGCCCGAGTTCTTTGACCATCGTACTGCTAGTTAGGACATCTTACGACTCTTTATGACATTTTAGCACCTTGAAAAACACGTTAGTATAACGTAGGACGCCTTAAAACTCCAAACAACACCTTACAACACCGTACGAAACCTTAAAACTCCATAATAAAGCTAATGAATTCGTACGAGTCCTTTGAACATCGTACTGCAAGTTAGGACATCTTACGACTCTTTATGACATTTTAGCACCTTGAAAAACACGTTAGTATAACGTAGGACGCCTTAAAACTCCAAACAACACCTTACAACACCGTACGAAACCTTAAAACTCCATAATAAAGCTAATGAATTCGTACGAGTCCTTTGAACATCGTACTGCAAGTTAGGACATCTTACGACTCTTTATGACATTTTAGCACCTTGAAAAACACGTTAGTATAACGTAGGACGCCTTAAAACTCCAAACAACACCTTACAACACCGTACGAAACCTTAATACTCCATAATAAAGCTAATGAATTCGTACGAGTCCTTTGAACATCGTACTGCAAGTTAGGACATCTTACGACTCTTTATGACATTTTAGCACCTTGAAAAACACGTTAGTATAACGTAGGACGCCTTAAAACTCCAAACAACACCTTACAACACCGTACGAAACCTTAATACTCCATAATAAAGCTAATGAATTCGTACGACTCCTTTGAACATCACACTGCAAGTTAGGACATCTTACGACTCTTTATGACAAATTAGCACCTTGAAAAACACGTTAGTATAACGTAGGACGCCTTAAAACTCCAAACAACACCTTACAACACCGTACGAAACCTTAAAACTCCATAATAAAGCTAATGAATTCGTACGAGTCCTTTGAACATCGTACTGCAAGTTAGGACATCTTACGACTCTTTATGACATTTTAGCACCTTGAAAAACACGTTAGTATAACGTAGGACGCCTTAAAACTCCAAACAACACCTTACAACACCGTACGAAACCTTAAAACTCCATAATAAAGCTAATGAATTCGTACGACTCCTTTGAACATCGTACTGCAAGTTAGGACATCTTACGACTCTTTATGACATTTTAGCACCTTGAAAAACACGTTAGTATAACGTAGGACGCCTTAAAACTCCAAACAACACCTTACAACACCGTACGAAACCTTAAAACTCCATAATACACGTATTGAACTCGCCCGAGTCCTTTGAACATCGTACTGCAAGTTAGGACATCTTACGACTCTTTATGACATTTTAGCACCTTGAAAAACACGTTAGTATAACGTAGGACGCCTTAAAACTCCAAACAACACCTTACAACACCGTACGAAACCTTAAAACTCCATAATAAAGCTAATGAATTCGTACGACTCCTTTGAACATCGTACTGCAAGTTAGGACATCTTACGACTCTTTATGACATTTTAGCACCTTGAAAAACACGTTACTATAACGTAGGACGCCTTAAAACACCAAACAACACCGTACGAAACCTTAAAACTCCATAATAAAGCTAATGAATTCGTACGAGTCCTTTGAACATCGTACTGCAAGTTAGGACATCTTACGACTCTTTATGACATTTTAGCACCTTGAAAAACACGTTAGTATAACGTAGGACGCCTTAAAACTCCAAACAACACCTTACAACACCGTACGAAACCTTAAAACTCCATAATAAAGCTAATGAATTCGTACGAGTCCTTTGAACATCGTACTGCAAGTTAGGACATCTTACGACTCTTTATGACATTTTAGCACCTTGAAAAACACGTTAGTATAACGTAGGACGCCTTAAAACTCCAAACAACACCTTACAACACCGTACGAAACCTTAATACTCCATAATAAAGCTAATGAATTCGTACGACTCCTTTGAACATCGTACTGCAATTTAGGACATCTTACGACTCTTTATGACATTTTAGCACCTTGAAAAACACGTTACTATAACGTAGGACGCCTTAAAACACCAAACAACACCTTACAACACCGTACGAAACCTTAAAACTCCATAATAAAGCTAATAAATTCGTACGAGTCCTTTGAACATCGTACTGCAAGTTAGGACATCTTACGACTCTTTATGACATTTTAGCACCTTGAAAAACACGTTAGTATAACGTAGGACGCCTTAAAACTCCAAACAACACCTTACTACTCCGTACGAAACCTTAAAACTCCATAATAAAGCTAATGAATTCGTACGAGTCCTTTGAACATCATACTGCAAGTTAGGACATCTTACGACTCTTTATGACATTTTAGCACCTTGAAAAACACGTTAGTATAACGTAGGACGCCTTAAAACTCCAAACAACACCTTACAACACCGTACGAAACCTTAAAACTCCATAATACACCTATTGAACTCGCCCGAGTCCTTTGAACATCGTACTGCAAGTTAGGACATCTTACGACTCTTTATGACATTTTAGCACCTTGAAAAACACGTTAGTATAACGTAGGACGCCTTAAAACACCAAACAACACCTTACAACACCGTACGAAACCTTAAAACTCCATAATAAAGCTAATGAATTCGTACGAGTCCTTTGAACATCATACTGCAAGTTAGGATATCTTACGACTCTTTATGACATTTTAGCACCTTGAAAAACACGTTAGTATAACGTAGGACGCCTTAAAACTCCAAACAACACCTTACAACACCGTACGAAACCTTAAAACTCCATAATACACGTATTGAACTCGCCCGAGTCCTTTGAACATCGTACTGCAAGTTAGGACATCTTACGACTCTTTATGACATTTTAGCACCTTGAAAAACACGTTAGTATAACGTAGGACGCCTTAAAACTCCAAACAACACCTTACAACACCGTACGAAACCTTAAAACTCCATAATACACGTATTGAACTCGCCCGAGTCCTTTGAACATCGTACTGCAAGTTAGGACATCTTACGACTCTTTATGACATTTTAGCACCTTGAAAAACACGTTAGTATAACGTAGGACGCCTTAAAACTCCAAACAACACCTTACAACACCGTACGAAACCTTAAAACTCCATAATAAAGCTAATGAATTCGTACGACTCCTTTGAACATCGTACTGCAAGTTAGGACATCTTACGACTCTTTATGACATGTTAGCACCTTGAAAAACACGTTACTATAACGTAGGACGCCTTAAAACACCAAACAACACCGTACGAAACCTTAAAACTCCATAATAAAGCTAATGAATTCGTACGAGTCCTTTGAACATCGTACTGCAAGTTAGGACATCTTACGACTCTTTATGACATTTTAGCACCTTGAAAAACACGTTAGTATAACGTAGGACGCCTTAAAACTCCAAACAACACCTTACAACACCGTACGAAACCTTAAAACTCTATAATAAAGCTAATGAATTCGTACGAGTCCTTTGAACATCGTACTGCAAGTTAGGACATCTTACGACTCTTTATGACATTTTAGCACCTTGAAAAACACGTTAGTATAACGTAGGACGCCTTAAAACTCCAAACAACACCTTACAACACCGTACGAAACCTTAATACTCCATAATAAAGCTAATGAATTCGTACGACTCCTTTGAACATCGTACTGCAATTTAGGACATCTTACGACTCTTTATGACATTTTAGCACCTTGAAAAACACGTTACTATAACGTAGGACGCCTTAAAACACCAAACAACACCTTACAACACCGTACGAAACCTTAAAACTCCATAATAAAGCTAATAAATTCGTACGAGTCCTTTGAACATCGTACTGCAAGTTAGGACATCTTACGACTCTTTATGACATTTTAGCACCTTGAAAAACACGTTAGTATAACGTAGGACGCCTTAAAACTCCAAACAACACCTTACAACTCCGTACGAAACCTTAAAACTCCATAATAAAGCTAATGAATTCGTACGAGTCCTTTGAACATCATACTGCAAGTTAGGACATCTTACGACTCTTTATGACATTTTAGCACCTTGAAAAACACGTTAGTATAACGTAGGACGCCTTAAAACTCCAAACAACACCTTACAACACCGTACGAAACCTTAAAACTCCATAATACACCTATTGAACTCGCCCGAGTCCTTTGAACATCGTACTGCAAGTTAGGACATCTTACGACTCTTTATGACATTTTAGCACCTTGAAAAACACGTTAGTATAACGTAGGACGCCTTAAAACACCAAACAACACCTTACAACACCGTACGAAACCTTAAAACTCCATAATAAAGCTAATGAATTCGTACGAGTCCTTTGAACATCATACTGCAAGTTAGGATATCTTACGACTCTTTATGACATTTTAGCACCTTGAAAAACACGTTAGTATAACGTAGGACGCCTTAAAACTCCAAACAACACCTTACAACACCGTACGAAACCTTAAAACTCCATAATACACGTATTGAACTCGCCCGAGTCCTTTGAACATCGTACTGCAAGTTAGGACATCTTACGACTCTTTATGACATTTTAGCACCTTGAAAAACACGTTACTATAACGTAGGACGCCTTAAAACACAAAACAACACCTTAGAACACCGTATGAAACCTTAAAACTCCATAATACACCTATTGAATTCGCCCGAGTTCTTTGACCATCGTACTGCTAGTTAGGACATCTTACGACTCTTTATGACATTTTAGCACCTTGAAAAACACGTTAGTATAACGTAGGACGCCTTAAAACTCCAAACAACACCTTACAACACCGTACGAAACCTTAAAACTCCATAATAAAGCTAATGAATTCGTACGAGTCCTTTGAACATCGTACTGCAAGTTAGGACATCTTACGACTCTTTATGACATTTTAGCACCTTGAAAAACACGTTAGTATAACGTAGGACGCCTTAAAACTCCAAACAACACCTTACAACACCGTACGAAACCTTAAAACTCCATAATAAAGCTAATGAATTCGTACGAGTCCTTTGAACATCGTACTGCAAGTTAGGACATCTTACGACTCTTTATGACATTTTAGCACCTTGAAAAACACGTTAGTATAACGTAGGACGCCTTAAAACTCCAAACAACACCTTACAACACCGTACGAAACCTTAATACTCCATAATAAAGCTAATGAATTCGTACGAGTCCTTTGAACATCGTACTGCAAGTTAGGACATCTTACGACTCTTTATGACATTTTAGCACCTTGAAAAACACGTTAGTATAACGTAGGACGCCTTAAAACTCCAAACAACACCTTACAACACCGTACGAAACCTTAATACTCCATAATAAAGCTAATGAATTCGTACGACTCCTTTGAACATCGTACTGCAATTTAGGACATCTTACGACTCTTTATGACATTTTAGCACCTTGAAAAACACGTTACTATAACGTAGGACGCCTTAAAACACCAAACAACACCTTACAACACCGTACGAAACCTTAAAACTCCATAATAAAGCTAATGAATTCGTACGAGTCCTTTGAACATCACACTGCAAGTTAGGACATCTTACGACTCTTTATGACAAATTAGCACCTTGAAAAACACGTTAGTATAACGTAGGACGCCTTAAAACTCCAAACAACACCTTACAACACCGTACGAAACCTTAAAACTCCATAATAAAGCTAATGAATTCGTACGAGTCCTTTGAACATCGTACTGCAAGTTAGGACATCTTACGACTCTTTATGACATTTTAGCACCTTGAAAAACACGTTAGTATAACGTAGGACGCCTTAAAACTCCAAACAACACCTTACAACACCGTACGAAACCTTAAAACTCCATAATAAAGCTAATGAATTCGTACGACTCCTTTGAACATCGTACTGCAAGTTAGGACATCTTACGACTCTTTATGACATTTTAGCACCTTGAAAAACACGTTAGTATAACGTAGGACGCCTTAAAACTCCAAACAACACCTTACAACACCGTACGAAACCTTAAAACTCCATAATACACGTATTGAACTCGCCCGAGTCCTTTGAACATCGTACTGCAAGTTAGGACATCTTACGACTCTTTATGACATTTTAGCACCTTGAAAAACACGTTAGTATAACGTAGGACGCCTTAAAACTCCAAACAACACCTTACAACACCGTACGAAACCTTAAAACTCCATAATAAAGCTAATGAATTCGTACGACTCCTTTGAACATCGTACTGCAAGTTAGGACATCTTACGACTCTTTATGACATTTTAGCACCTTGAAAAACACGTTACTATAACGTAGGACGCCTTAAAACACCAAACAACACCGTACGAAACCTTAAAACTCCATAATAAAGCTAATGAATTCGTACGAGTCCTTTGAACATCGTACTGCAAGTTAGGACATCTTACGACTCTTTATGACATTTTAGCACCTTGAAAAACACGTTAGTATAACGTAGGACGCCTTAAAACTCCAAACAACACCTTACAACACCGTACGAAACCTTAAAACTCCATAATAAAGCTAATGAATTCGTACGAGTCCTTTGAACATCGTACTGCAAGTTAGGACATCTTACGACTCTTTATGACATTTTAGCACCTTGAAAAACACGTTAGTATAACGTAGGACGCCTTAAAACTCCAAACAACACCTTACAACACCGTACGAAACCTTAATACTCCATAATAAAGCTAATGAATTCGTACGACTCCTTTGAACATCGTACTGCAATTTAGGACATCTTACGACTCTTTATGACATTTTAGCACCTTGAAAAACACGTTACTATAACGTAGGACGCCTTAAAACACCAAACAACACCTTACAACACCGTACGAAACCTTAAAACTCCATAATAAAGCTAATAAATTCGTACGAGTCCTTTGAACATCGTACTGCAAGTTAGGACATCTTACGACTCTTTATGACATTTTAGCACCTTGAAAAACACGTTAGTATAACGTAGGACGCCTTAAAACTCCAAACAACACCTTACAACTCCGTACGAAACCTTAAAACTCCATAATAAAGCTAATGAATTCGTACGAGTCCTTTGAACATCATACTGCAAGTTAGGACATCTTACGACTCTTTATGACATTTTAGCACCTTGAAAAACACGTTAGTATAACGTAGGACGCCTTAAAACTCCAAACAACACCTTACAACACCGTACGAAACCTTAATACTCCATAATAAAGCTAATGAATTCGTACGACTCCTTTGAACATCGTACTGCAATTTAGGACATCTTACGACTCTTTATGACATTTTAGCACCTTGAAAAACACGTTACTATAACGTAGGACGCCTTAAAACACCAAACAACACCTTACAACACCGTACGAAACCTTAAAACTCCATAATAAAGCTAATGAATTCGTACGAGTCCTTTGAACATCACACTGCAAGTTAGGACATCTTACGACTCTTTATGACAAATTAGCACCTTGAAAAACACGTTAGTATAACGTAGGACGCCTTAAAACTCCAAACAACACCTTACAACACCGTACGAAACCTTAAAACTCCATAATAAAGCTAATGAATTCGTACGAGTCCTTTGAACATCGTACTGCAAGTTAGGACATCTTACGACTCTTTATGACATTTTAGCACCTTGAAAAACACGTTAGTATAACGTAGGACGCCTTAAAACTCCAAACAACACCTTACAACACCGTACGAAACCTTAAAACTCCATAATAAAGCTAATGAATTCGTACGACTCCTTTGAACATCGTACTGCAAGTTAGGACATCTTACGACTCTTTATGACATTTTAGCACCTTGAAAAACACGTTAGTATAACGTAGGACGCCTTAAAACTCCAAACAACACCTTACAACACCGTACGAAACCTTAAAACTCCATAATACACGTATTGAACTCGCCCGAGTCCTTTGAACATCGTACTGCAAGTTAGGACATCTTACGACTCTTTATGACATTTTAGCACCTTGAAAAACACGTTAGTATAACGTAGGACGCCTTAAAACTCCAAACAACACCTTACAACACCGTACGAAACCTTAAAACTCCATAATAAAGCTAATGAATTCGTACGACTCCTTTGAACATCGTACTGCAAGTTAGGACATCTTACGACTCTTTATGACATTTTAGCACCTTGAAAAACACGTTACTATAACGTAGGACGCCTTAAAACACCAAACAACACCGTACGAAACCTTAAAACTCCATAATAAAGCTAATGAATTCGTACGAGTCCTTTGAACATCGTACTGCAAGTTAGGACATCTTACGACTCTTTATGACATTTTAGCACCTTGAAAAACACGTTAGTATAACGTAGGACGCCTTAAAACTCCAAACAACACCTTACAACACCGTACGAAACCTTAAAACTCCATAATAAAGCTAATGAATTCGTACGAGTCCTTTGAACATCGTACTGCAAGTTAGGACATCTTACGACTCTTTATGACATTTTAGCACCTTGAAAAACACGTTAGTATAACGTAGGACGCCTTAAAACTCCAAACAACACCTTACAACACCGTACGAAACCTTAATACTCCATAATAAAGCTAATGAATTCGTACGACTCCTTTGAACATCGTACTGCAATTTAGGACATCTTACGACTCTTTATGACATTTTAGCACCTTGAAAAACACGTTACTATAACGTAGGACGCCTTAAAACACCAAACAACACCTTACAACACCGTACGAAACCTTAAAACTCCATAATAAAGCTAATAAATTCGTACGAGTCCTTTGAACATCGTACTGCAAGTTAGGACATCTTACGACTCTTTATGACATTTTAGCACCTTGAAAAACACGTTAGTATAACGTAGGACGCCTTAAAACTCCAAACAACACCTTACAACTCCGTACGAAACCTTAAAACTCCATAATAAAGCTAATGAATTCGTACGAGTCCTTTGAACATCATACTGCAAGTTAGGACATCTTACGACTCTTTATGACATTTTAGCACCTTGAAAAACACGTTAGTATAACGTAGGACGCCTTAAAACTCCAAACAACACCTTACAACACCGTACGAAACCTTAAAACTCCATAATACACCTATTGAACTCGCCCGAGTCCTTTGAACATCGTACTGCAAGTTAGGACATCTTACGACTCTTTATGACATTTTAGCACCTTGAAAAACACGTTAGTATAACGTAGGACGCCTTAAAACACCAAACAACACCTTACAACACCGTACGAAACCTTAAAACTCCATAATAAAGCTAATGAATTCGTACGAGTCCTTTGAACATCATACTGCAAGTTAGGATATCTTACGACTCTTTATGACATTTTGGCACGCTGAAAAACACGTTAGTATAACGTAGGACGCCTTAAAACTCCAAACAACACCTTACAACACCGTACGAAACCTTAAAACTCCATAATACACGTATTGAACTCGCCCGAGTCCTTTGAACATCGTACTGCAAGTTAGGACATCTTACGACTCTTTATGACATTTTAGCACCTTGAAAAACACGTTACTATAACGTAGGACGCCTTAAAACACAAAACAACACCTTACAACACCATATGAAACCTTAAAACTCCATAATACACCTATTGAATTCGCCCGAGTTCTTTGACCATCGTACTGCTAGTTAGGACATCTTACGACTCTTTATGACATTTTAGCACCTTGAAAAACACGTTAGTATAACGTAGGACGCCTTAAAACTCCAAACAACACCTTACAACACCGTACGAAACCTTAAAACTCCATAATAAAGCTAATGAATTCGTACGAGTCCTTTGAACATCGTACTGCAAGTTAGGACATCTTACGACTCTTTATGACATTTTAGCACCTTGAAAAACACGTTAGTATAACGTAGGACGCCTTAAAACTCCAAACAACACCTTACAACACCGTACGAAACCTTAAAACTCCATAATAAAGCTAATGAATTCGTACGAGTCCTTTGAACATCGTACTGCAAGTTAGGACATCTTACGACTCTTTATGACATTTTAGCACCTTGAAAAACACGTTAGTATAACGTAGGACGCCTTAAAACTCCAAACAACACCTTACAACACCGTACGAAACCTTAATACTCCATAATAAAGCTAATGAATTCGTACGACTCCTTTGAACATCGTACTGCAATTTAGGACATCTTACGACTCTTTATGACATTTTAGCACCTTGAAAAACACGTTACTATAACGTAGGACGCCTTAAAACACCAAACAACACCTTACAACACCGTACGAAACCTTAAAACTCCATAATAAAGCTAATGAATTCGTACGAGTCCTTTGAACATCACACTGCAAGTTAGGACATCTTACGACTCTTTATGACAAATTAGCACCTTGAAAAACACGTTAGTATAACGTAGGACGCCTTAAAACTCCAAACAACACCTTACAACACCGTACGAAACCTTAAAACTCCATAATAAAGCTAATGAATTCGTACGAGTCCTTTGAACATCGTACTGCAAGTTAGGACATCTTACGACTCTTTATGACATTTTAGCACCTTGAAAAACACGTTAGTATAACGTAGGACGCCTTAAAACTCCAAACAACACCTTACAACACCGTACGAAACCTTAAAACTCCATAATAAAGCTAATGAATTCGTACGACTCCTTTGAACATCGTACTGCAAGTTAGGACATCTTACGACTCTTTATGACATTTTAGCACCTTGAAAAACACGTTACTATAACGTAGGACGCCTTAAAACACCAAACAACACCGTACGAAACCTTAAAACTCCATAATAAAGCTAATGAATTCGTACGAGTCCTTTGAACATCATACTGCAAGTTAGGACATCTTACGACTCTTTATGACATTTTAGCACCTTGAAAAACACGTTAGTATAACGTAGGACGCCTTAAAACTCCAAACAACACCTTACAACACCGTACGAAACCTTAAAACTCCATAATACACCTATTGAACTCGCCCGAGTCCTTTGAACATCGTACTGCAAGTTAGGACATCTTACGACTCTTTATGACATTTTAGCACCTTGAAAAACACGTTAGTATAACGTAGGACGCCTTAAAACACCAAACAACACCTTACAACACCCTACGAAACCTTAAAACTCCATAATAAAGCTAATGAATTCGTACGAGTCCTTTGAACATCGTACTGCAAGTTAGGACATCTTACGACTCTTTATGACATTTTAGCACCTTGAAAAACACGTTAGTATAACGTAGGACGCCTTAAAACTCCAAACAACACCTTACAACACCGTACGAAACCTTAAAACTCCATAATACACGTATTGAACTCGCCCGAGTCCTTTGAACATCGTATTGCAAGTTAGGACATCTTACGACTCTTTATGACATTTTAGCACCTTGAAAAACACGTTAGTATAACGTAGGACGCCTTAAAACTCCAAACAACACCTTACAACACCGTACGAAACCTTAAAACTCCATAATAAAGCTAATGAATTCGTACGAGTCCTTTGAACATCGTACTGCAAGTTAGGACATCTTACGACTCTTTATGACATTTTAGCACCTTGAAAAACACGTTAGTATAACGTAGGACGCCTTAAAACTCCAAACAACACCTTACAACACCGTACGAAACCTTAATACTCCATAATAAAGCTAATGAATTCGTACGACTCCTTTGAACATCGTACTGCAAGTTAGGACATCTTACGACTCTTTATGACATTTTAGCACCTTGAAAAACACGTTAGTATAACGTAGGACGCCTTAAAACTCCAAACAACACCTTACAACACCGTACGAAACCTTAAAACTCCATAATAAAGCTAATAAATTCGTACGAGTCCTTTGAACATCGTACTGCAAGTTAGGACATCTTACGACTCTTTATGACATTTTAGCACCTTGAAAAACACGTTACTATAACGTAGGACGCCTTAAAACACCAAACAACACCGTACGAAACCTTAAAACTCCATAATAAAGCTAATGAATTCGTACGAGTCCTTTGAACATCATACTGCAAGTTAGGACATCTTACGACTCTTTATGACATTTTAGCACCTTGAAAAACACGTTAGTATAACGTAGGACGTCTTAAAACTCCAAACAACACCTTACAACACCGTACGAAACCTTAAAACTCCATAATAAAGCTAATAAATTCGTACGAGTCCTTTGAACATCATACTGCAAGTTAGGACATCTTACGACTCTTTATGACATTTTAGCACGTTGAAAAACACGTTAGTATAACGTAGGACGCCTTAAAACTCCAAACAACACCTTACAACACCGTACGAAACCTTAAAACTCCATAATACACCTATTGAACTCGCCCGAGTCCTTTGAACATCGTACTGCAAGTTAGGACATCTTACGACTCTTTATGACATTTTAGCACCTTGAAAAACACGTTAGTATAACGTAGGACGCCTTAAAACACCAAACAACACCTTACAACACCCTACGAAACCTTAAAACTCCATAATAAAGCTAATGAATTCGTACGAGTCCTTTGAACATCGTACTGCAAGTTAGGACATCTTACGACTCTTTATGACATTTTAGCACCTTGAAAAACACGTTAGTATAACGTAGGACGCCTTAAAACTCCAAACAACACCTTACAACACCGTACGAAACCTTAAAACTCCATAATAAAGCTAATAAATTCGTACGAGTCCTTTGAACATCATACTGCAAGTTAGGACATCTTACGACTCTTTATGACATTTTAGCACCTTGAAAAACACGTTACTATAACGTAGGACGCCTTAAAACACCAAACAACACCTTACAACACCGTACGAAACCTTAAAACTCCATAATACACCTATTGAATTCGCCCGAGTTCTTTGAACATCGTACTGCTAGTTAGGACATCTTATGACTCTTTATGACAATTTAGCACCTTGAAAAACACGTTAGTATAACGTAGGACGCCTTAAAACTCCAAACAACACCTTACAACACCGTACGAAACCTTAAAACTCCATAATAAAGCTAATGAATTCGTACGAGTCCTTTGAACATCGTACTGCAAGTTAGGACATCTTACGACTCTTTATGCCATTTTAGCACCTTGAAAAGCACGTTAGTATAACGTAGGACGCCTTAAAACTCCTAACAACACCTTACAACACCGTACGAAACCTTTAAACTCCATAATAAAGCTAATGAATTCGTACGAGTCCTTTGAACATCGTACTGCAAGTTAGGACATCTTACGACTCTTTATGACATTTTAGCACCTTGAAAAACACGTTAGTATAACGTAGGACGCCTTAAAACTCCAAACAACACCTTACAACACCGTACGAAACCTTAAAACTCCATAATAAAGCTAATAAATTCGTACGAGTCCTTTGAACATCATACTGCAAGTTAGGACATCTTACGACTCTTTATGACATTTTAGCACGTTGAAAAACACGTTAGTATAACGTAGGACGCCTTAAAACTCCAAACAACACCTTACAACACCGTACGAAACCTTAAAACTCCATAATACACCTATTGAACTCGCCCGAGTCCTTTGAACATCGTACTGCAAGTTAGGACATCTTACGACTCTTTATGACATTTTAGCACCTTGAAAAACACGTTAGTATAACGTAGGACGCCTTAAAACACCAAACAACACCTTACAACACCCTACGAAACCTTAAAACTCCATAATAAAGCTAATGAATTCGTACGAGTCCTTTGAACATCGTACTGCAAGTTAGGACATCTTACGACTCTTTATGACATTTTAGCACCTTGAAAAACATGTTAGTATAACGTAGGACGCCTTAAAACTCCAAACAACACCTTACAACACCGTACGAAACCTTAAAACTCCATAATACACGTATTGAACTCGCCCGAGTCCTTTGAACATCGTACTGCAAGTTAGGACATCTTACGACTCTTTATGACATTTTAGCACCTTGAAAAACACGTTAGTATAACGTAGGACGCCTTAAAACTCCAAACAACACCTTACAACATCGTACGAAACCTTAAAACTCCATAATAAAGCTAATGAATTCGTACGAGTCCTTTGAACATCGTACTGCAAGTTAGGACATCTTACGACTCTTTATGCCATTTTAGCACCTTGAAAAGCACGTTAGTATAACGTAGGACGCCTTAAAACTCCTAACAACACCTTACAACACCGTACGAAACCTTTAAACTCCATAATAAAGCTAATGAATTCGTACGAGTCCTTTGAACATCGTACTGCAAGTTAGGACATCTTACGACTCTTTATGACATTTTAGCACCTTGAAAAACACGTTAGTATAACGTAGGACGCCTTAAAACTCCAAACAACACCTTACAACACCGTACGAAACCTTAAAACTCCATAATAAAGCTAATAAATTCGTACGAGTCCTTTGAACATCGTACTGCAAGTTAGGACATCTTACGACTCTTTATGACATTTTAGCACCTTGAAAAACACGTTACTATAACGTAGGACGCCTTAAAACACCAAACAACACCGTACGAAACCTTAAAACTCCATAATAAAGCTAATGAATTCGTACGAGTCCTTTGAACATCATACTGCAAGTTAGGACATCTTACGACTCTTTATGACATTTTAGCACCTTGAAAAACACGTTAGTATAACGTAGGACGCCTTAAAACTCCAAACAACACCTTACAACACCGTACGAAACCTTAAAACTCCATAATAAAGCTAATAAATTCGTACGAGTCCTTTGAACATCATACTGCAAGTTAGGACATCTTACGACTCTTTATGACATTTTAGCACCTTGAAAAACACGTTAGTATAACGTAGGACGCCTTAAAACTCCAAACAACACCTTACAACACCGTACGAAACCTTAAAACTCCATAATACACCTATTGAACTCGCCCGAGTCCTTTGAACATCGTACTGCAAGTTAGGACATCTTACGACTCTTTATGACATTTTAGCACCTTGAAAAACACGTTAGTATAACGTAGGACGCCTTAAAACACCAAACAACACCTTACAACACCCTACGAAACCTTAAAACTCCATAATAAAGCTAATGAATTCGTACGAGTCCTTTGAACATCGTACTGCAAGTTAGGACATCTTACGACTCTTTATGACATTTTAGCACCTTGAAAAACATGTTAGTATAACGTAGGACGCCTTAAAACTCCAAACAACACCTTACAACACCGTACGAAACCTTAAAACTCCATAATAAAGCTAATAAATTCGTACGAGTCCTTTGAACATCATACTGCAAGTTAGGACATCTTACGACTCTTTATGACATTTTAGCACGTTGAAAAACACGTTAGTATAACGTAGGACGCCTTAAAACTCCAAACAACACCTTACAACACCGTACGAAACCTTAAAACTCCATAATACACCTATTGAACTCGCCCGAGTCCTTTGAACATCGTACTGCAAGTTAGGACATCTTACGACTCTTTATGACATTTTAGCACCTTGAAAAACACGTTAGTATAACGTAGGACGCCTTAAAACACCAAACAACACCTTACAACACCCTACGAAACCTTAAAACTCCATAATAAAGCTAATGAATTCGTACGAGTCCTTTGAACATCGTACTGCAAGTTAGGACATCTTACGACTCTTTATGACATTTTAGCACCTTGAAAAACATGTTAGTATAACGTAGGACGCCTTAAAACTCCAAACAACACCTTACAACACCGTACGAAACCTTAAAACTCCATAATACACGTATTGAACTCGCCCGAGTCCTTTGAACATCGTACTGCAAGTTAGGACATCTTACGACTCTTTATGACATTTTAGCACCTTGAAAAACACGTTAGTATAACGTAGGACGCCTTAAAACTCTAAACAACACCTTACAACATCGTACGAAACCTTAAAACTCCATAATAAAGCTAATGAATTCGTACGAGTCCTTTGAACATCGTACTGCAAGTTAGGACATCTTACGACTCTTTATGCCATTTTAGCACCTTGAAAAGCACGTTAGTATAACGTAGGACGCCTTAAAACTCCTAACAACACCTTACAACACCGTACGAAACCTTTAAACTCCACAATAAAGCTAATGAATTCGTACGAGTCCTTTGAACATCGTACTGCAAGTTAGGACATCTTACGACTCTTTATGACATTTTAGCACCTTGAAAAACACGTTAGTATAACGTAGGACGCCTTAAAACTCCAAACAACACCTTACAACACCGTACGAAACCTTAAAACTCCATAATAAAGCTAATAAATTCGTACGAGTCCTTTGAACATCGTACTGCAAGTTAGGACATCTTACGACTCTTTATGACATTTTAGCACCTTGAAAAACACGTTACTATAACGTAGGACGCCTTAAAACACCAAACAACACCGTACGAAACCTTAAAACTCCATAATAAAGCTAATGAATTCGTACGAGTCCTTTGAACATCATACTGCAAGTTAGGACATCTTACGACTCTTTATGACATTTTAGCACCTTGAAAAACACGTTAGTATAACGTAGGACGCCTTAAAACTCCAAACAACACCTTACAACACCGTACGAAACCTTAAAACTCCATAATACACCTATTGAACTCGCCCGAGTCCTTTGAACATCGTACTGCAAGTTAGGACATCTTACGACTCTTTATGACATTTTAGCACCTTGAAAAACACGTTAGTATAACGTAGGACGCCTTAAAACACCAAACAACACCTTACAACACCCTACGAAACCTTAAAACTCCATAATAAAGCTAATGAATTCGTACGAGTCCTTTGAACATCGTACTGCAAGTTAGGACATCTTACGACTCTTTATGACATTTTAGCACCTTGAAAAACACGTTAGTATAACGTAGGACGCCTTAAAACTCCAAACAACACCTTACAACACCGTACGAAACCTTAAAACTCCATAATACACCTATTGAACTCGCCCGAGTCCTTTGAACATCGTACTGCAAGTTAGGACATCTTACGACTCTTTATGACATTTTAGCACCTTGAAAAACACGTTAGTATAACGTAGGACGCCTTAAAACACCAAACAACACCTTACAACACCCTACGAAACCTTAAAACTCCATAATAAAGCTAATGAATTCGTACGAGTCCTTTGAACATCGTACTGCAAGTTAGGACATCTTACGACTCTTTATGACATTTTAGCACCTTGAAAAACATGTTAGTATAACGTAGGACGCCTTAAAACTCCAAACAACACCTTACAACACCGTACGAAACCTTAAAACTCCATAATAAAGCTAATAAATTCGTACGAGTCCTTTGAACATCATACTGCAAGTTAGGACATCTTACGACTCTTTATGACATTTTAGCACGTTGAAAAACACGTTAGTATAACGTAGGACGCCTTAAAACTCCAAACAACACCTTACAACACCGTACGAAACCTTAAAACTCCATAATACACCTATTGAACTCGCCCGAGTCCTTTGAACATCGTACTGCAAGTTAGGACATCTTACGACTCTTTATGACATTTTAGCACCTTGAAAAACACGTTAGTATAACGTAGGACGCCTTAAAACACCAAACAACACCTTACAACACCCTACGAAACCTTAAAACTCCATAATAAAGCTAATGAATTCGTACGAGTCCTTTGAACATCGTACTGCAAGTTAGGACATCTTACGACTCTTTATGACATTTTAGCACCTTGAAAAACATGTTAGTATAACGTAGGACGCCTTAAAACTCCAAACAACACCTTACAACACCGTACGAAACCTTAAAACTCCATAATACACGTATTGAACTCGCCCGAGTCCTTTGAACATCGTACTGCAAGTTAGGACATCTTACGACTCTTTATGACATTTTAGCACCTTGAAAAACACGTTAGTATAACGTAGGACGCCTTAAAACTCTAAACAACACCTTACAACATCGTACGAAACCTTAAAACTCCATAATAAAGCTAATGAATTCGTACGAGTCCTTTGAACATCGTACTGCAAGTTAGGACATCTTACGACTCTTTATGCCATTTTAGCACCTTGAAAAGCACGTTAGTATAACGTAGGACGCCTTAAAACTCCTAACAACACCTTACAACACCGTACGAAACCTTTAAACTCCACAATAAAGCTAATGAATTCGTACGAGTCCTTTGAACATCGTACTGCAAGTTAGGACATCTTACGACTCTTTATGACATTTTAGCACCTTGAAAAACACGTTAGTATAACGTAGGACGCCTTAAAACTCCAAACAACACCTTACAACACCGTACGAAACCTTAAAACTCCATAATAAAGCTAATAAATTCGTACGAGTCCTTTGAACATCGTACTGCAAGTTAGGACATCTTACGACTCTTTATGACATTTTAGCACCTTGAAAAACACGTTACTATAACGTAGGACGCCTTAAAACACCAAACAACACCGTACGAAACCTTAAAACTCCATAATAAAGCTAATGAATTCGTACGAGTCCTTTGAACATCATACTGCAAGTTAGGACATCTTACGACTCTTTATGACATTTTAGCACCTTGAAAAACACGTTAGTATAACGTAGGACGCCTTAAAACTCCAAACAACACCTTACAACACCGTACGAAACCTTAAAACTCCATAATACACCTATTGAACTCGCCCGAGTCCTTTGAACATCGTACTGCAAGTTAGGACATCTTACGACTCTTTATGACATTTTAGCACCTTGAAAAACACGTTAGTATAACGTAGGACGCCTTAAAACACCAAACAACACCTTACAACACCCTACGAAACCTTAAAACTCCATAATAAAGCTAATGAATTCGTACGAGTCCTTTGAACATCGTACTGCAAGTTAGGACATCTTACGACTCTTTATGACATTTTAGCACCTTGAAAAACACGTTAGTATAACGTAGGACGCCTTAAAACTCCAAACAACACCTTACAACACCGTACGAAACCTTAAAACTCCATAATACACCTATTGAACTCGCCCGAGTCCTTTGAACATCGTACTGCAAGTTAGGACATCTTACGACTCTTTATGACATTTTAGCACCTTGAAAAACACGTTAGTATAACGTAGGACGCCTTAAAACACCAAACAACACCTTACAACACCCTACGAAACCTTAAAACTCCATAATAAAGCTAATGAATTCGTACGAGTCCTTTGAACATCGTACTGCAAGTTAGGACATCTTACGACTCTTTATGACATTTTAGCACCTTGAAAAACATGTTAGTATAACGTAGGACGCCTTAAAACTCCAAACAACACCTTACAACACCGTACGAAACCTTAAAACTCCATAATAAAGCTAATAAATTCGTACGAGTCCTTTGAACATCATACTGCAAGTTAGGACATCTTACGACTCTTTATGACATTTTAGCACGTTGAAAAACACGTTAGTATAACGTAGGACGCCTTAAAACTCCAAACAACACCTTACAACACCGTACGAAACCTTAAAACTCCATAATACACCTATTGAACTCGCCCGAGTCCTTTGAACATCGTACTGCAAGTTAGGACATCTTACGACTCTTTATGACATTTTAGCACCTTGAAAAACACGTTAGTATAACGTAGGACGCCTTAAAACACCAAACAACACCTTACAACACCCTACGAAACCTTAAAACTCCATAATAAAGCTAATGAATTCGTACGAGTCCTTTGAACATCGTACTGCAAGTTAGGACATCTTACGACTCTTTATGACATTTTAGCACCTTGAAAAACATGTTAGTATAACGTAGGACGCCTTAAAACTCCAAACAACACCTTACAACACCGTACGAAACCTTAAAACTCCATAATACACGTATTGAACTCGCCCGAGTCCTTTGAACATCGTACTGCAAGTTAGGACATCTTACGACTCTTTATGACATTTTAGCACCTTGAAAAACACGTTAGTATAACGTAGGACGCCTTAAAACTCTAAACAACACCTTACAACATCGTACGAAACCTTAAAACTCCATAATAAAGCTAATGAATTCGTACGAGTCCTTTGAACATCGTACTGCAAGTTAGGACATCTTACGACTCTTTATGCCATTTTAGCACCTTGAAAAGCACGTTAGTATAACGTAGGACGCCTTAAAACTCCTAACAACACCTTACAACACCGTACGAAACCTTTAAACTCCACAATAAAGCTAATGAATTCGTACGAGTCCTTTGAACATCGTACTGCAAGTTAGGACATCTTACGACTCTTTATGACATTTTAGCACCTTGAAAAACACGTTAGTATAACGTAGGACGCCTTAAAACTCCAAACAACACCTTACAACACCGTACGAAACCTTAAAACTCCATAATAAAGCTAATAAATTCGTACGAGTCCTTTGAACATCGTACTGCAAGTTAGGACATCTTACGACTCTTTATGACATTTTAGCACCTTGAAAAACACGTTACTATAACGTAGGACGCCTTAAAACACCAAACAACACCGTACGAAACCTTAAAACTCCATAATAAAGCTAATGAATTCGTACGAGTCCTTTGAACATCATACTGCAAGTTAGGACATCTTACGACTCTTTATGACATTTTAGCACCTTGAAAAACACGTTAGTATAACGTAGGACGCCTTAAAACTCCAAACAACACCTTACAACACCGTACGAAACCTTAAAACTCCATAATACACCTATTGAACTCGCCCGAGTCCTTTGAACATCGTACTGCAAGTTAGGACATCTTACGACTCTTTATGACATTTTAGCACCTTGAAAAACACGTTAGTATAACGTAGGACGCCTTAAAACACCAAACAACACCTTACAACACCCTACGAAACCTTAAAACTCCATAATAAAGCTAATGAATTCGTACGAGTCCTTTGAACATCGTACTGCAAGTTAGGACATCTTACGACTCTTTATGACATTTTAGCACCTTGAAAAACACGTTAGTATAACGTAGGACGCCTTAAAACTCCAAACAACACCTTACAACACCGTACGAAACCTTAAAACTCCATAATACACGTATTGAACTCGCCCGAGTCCTTTGAACATCGTATTGCAAGTTAGGACATCTTACGACTCTTTATGACATTTTAGCACCTTGAAAAACACGTTAGTATAACGTAGGACGCCTTAAAACTCCAAACAACACCTTACAACACCGTACGAAACCTTAAAACTCCATAATAAAGCTAATGAATTCGTACGAGTCCTTTGAACATCGTACTGCAAGTTAGGACATCTTACGACTCTTTATGACATTTTAGCACCTTGAAAAGCACGTTAGTATAACGTAGGACGCCTTAAAACTCCTAACAACACCTTACAACACCGTACGAAACCTTTAAACTCCATAATAAAGCTAATGAATTCGTACGAGTCCTTTGAACATCGTACTGCAAGTTAGGACATCTTACGACTCTTTATGACATTTTAGCACCTTGAAAAACACGTTAGTATAACGTAGGACGCCTTAAAACTCCAAACAACACCTTACAACACCGTACGAAACCTTAAAACTCCATAATAAAGCTAATAAATTCGTACGAGTCCTTTGAACATCGTACTGCAAGTTAGGACATCTTACGACTCTTTATGACATTTTAGCACCTTGAAAAACACGTTAGTATAACGTAGGACGCCTTAAAACTCCAAACAACACCTTACAACACCGTACGAAACCTTAAAACTCCATAATAAAGCTAATAAATTCGTACGAGTCCTTTGAACATCATACTGCAAGTTAGGACATCTTACGACTCTTTATGACATTTTAGCACCTTGAAAAACACGTTACTATAACGTAGGACGCCTTAAAACACCAAACAACACCTTACAACACCGTACGAAACCTTAAAACTCCATAATACACCTATTGAATTCGCCCGAGTTCTTTGAACATCGTACTGCTAGTTAGGACATCTTATGACTCTTTATGACAATTTAGCACCTTGAAAAACACGTTAGTATAACGTAGGACGCCTTAAAACTCCAAACAACACCTTACAACACCGTACGAAACCTTAAAACTCCATAATAAAGCTAATGAATTCGTACGAGTCCTTTGAACATCGTACTGCAAGTTAGGACATCTTACGACTCTTTATGACATTTTAGCACCTTGAAAAACACGTTAGTATAACGTAGGACGCCTTAAAACTCCAAACAACACCTTACAACACCGTACGAAACCTTAAAACTCCATAATAAAGCTAATAAATTCGTACGAGTCCTTTGAACATCGTACAGCAAGTTAGGACATCTTACGACTCTTTATGACATTTTAGCACCTTGAAAAACACGTTAGTAATAACGTAGGACGCCTTAAAACTCCAAACAACACCTTACAACACCGTACGAAACCTTAAAACTCCATAATACACCTATTGAACTCGCCCGAGTCCTTTGAACATCATACTGCAAGTTAGGATATCTTACGACTCTTTATGACATTTTAGCACCTTGAAAAACACGTTAGTATAACGTAGGACGCCTTAAAACTCCAAACAACACCTTACAACACCGTACGAAACCTTAAAACTCCATAATACACGTATTGAACTCGCCCGAGTCCTTTGAACATCGTACTGCAAGTTAGGACATCTTATGACTCTTTATGACATTTTAGCACCTTGAAAAACACGTTACTATAACGTAGGACGCCTTAAAACACAAAACAACACCTTACAACACCGTACGAAACCTTAAAACTCCATAATACACCTATTGAATTCGCCCGAGTTCTTTGAACATCGTACTGCTAGTTAGGACATCTTACGACTCTTTATGACATTTTAGCACCTTGAAAAACACGTTAGTATAACGTAGGACGCCTTAAAACTCCAAACAACACCTTACAACACCGTACGAAACCTTAAAACTCCATAATAAAGCTAATGAATTCGTACGAGTCCTTTGAACATCGTACTGCAAGTTAGGACATCTTACGACTCTTTATGACATTTTAGCACCTTGAAAAACACGTTAGTATAACGTAGGACGCCTTAAAACTCCAAACAACACCTTACAACACCGTACGAAACCTTAAAACTCCATAATAAAGCTAATGAATTCGTACGAGTCCTTTGAACATCGTACTGCAAGTTAGGACATCTTACGACTCTTTATGACATTTTAGCACCTTGAAAAACACGTTAGTATAATACATCAAATTGAGAATGGCGATTCTGGCGATTTCTAGGGTTGAATCTTGATTCGGTTGGATCTTGATTCTTGTTTCTTGATTCAGTTGGATCTTGATTCTTGCTTCTTGATTCGGTTACATCTTGGTTCTTGATTCTAAAATTCGTTTTTTGCTAACCGATTCTTGTTCTTGATTCTTGTTCTTTAGTTTGTTTTTGTTTCTAGGGTTTGACTACAAAACCTAGACGTTTTCTATCCTGATTTTGGTTCCTCCTTTGTGTAACAATCCTGTAATTGTCTTGTTACAATACGAGCATTGTTAGCAATTAGAGGTGATTGAAATTAGGGTTTTCTTTTTCTTTGTTTTCTGCGTTACTAATTGATTCATAGATTCGTATTCTGATTGCTTAGTGGGTCTGTAATCGATCGCGTCTACTGTGTTAGATAAGCTAGATTGATACGAATCCCATTAACCTTTTAAGAATTGTTTCTGGAAAATCGATTAGGGTTACGTTGTGTTGCATGCATGGCTATGTCCTCGTTGGCTGCGAAAGTTACTAATATCGATGGTCGCATTGCCATGAAGAGTATCTTGAGAAAGCAGGAGAGTTATGTGACTGATAATATTAACAGGGATGTAGATCAGCCGAAGTCGACTATTGCTAATATTGTTGTTAATGTTGGAAACTCTAATGTGACAGGTTTGGGTGAAGATATTAACAAAAAGATGGGAGATGTGGCTGTGGATAAGGGTGGAGATGACAAGACTGAAAAATCGTATAGAGATACAATTAAACAGGACAAAAGAGTTAATTTTCGGTTCATTGAGAATAGTTCTAGTGCTGATGGGGTTGATGTTATGCTATCCAAAGAGTCAGTGAAAAAGGTGCAGGCGAAATTGGGTTATACACTTTATGGTTATTTCTTGGGGGAGAGGCAGTCGTTTCATGCAGTGAATTACTTTGTGAAGAACAAATGGAATAAGTTTGGGCTGAAAAAGGTTATGATGAACGCTGATGGATTCTTTTTCTTTCAATTTACTGATTATGAAGGTCTGCAGGGAGTCTTGAATGGTGGCCCATGGTTGGTGCTTAGTTCTCCATTGATCTTAAATGAGTGGGCTCCTGATTCAAAGCTTGTTAAGAAAGAGTTTAAGTCGTTATCGGTGTGGGTTAAGCTTCATGGGGTGCCCATTGCAGCGTACACTGATGATGGATTGAGTGAACTGATGAGCAAGATAGGCAAACCACAACAGTTAGATTCGTTTACTACATCGATGTGTATCAATGGGTGGGGAAGGAGCAGCTATGCTAGAGCTATGGTGGAGATCTCGGCTGATATGGAATTTAAAGAAACACTCAAGGTGGGTATTCCGTCTTTGGAGGGTGACAGTGTTACGGTGAAGCAAGTTGATGTGGAATATGAATGGATCCCCCCTAGATGTTCTCATTGCAAGGTGTTTGGACATGATACGAATACTTGTGTGATAATGAATGATAAGGGGTTGGGAGACAAGAAAAAGGATGTCTTATTGGAGAATGATGGGTTTGTGGAGGTGCCAAGAAAGAAAGCTGCTAAAAAACATGGGTTCAATGTTCAACAACACAAGCCAAAGTTTGAATATAAACCGATTATAAACAAAAAGCTGGGAGCTGATCATGTAAAAGAATCTGGCAATGAAGTGAATGGAGGGTCAAAGCCGAACATGTCGAATAATTCTTTTAGTGTATTGATGGAAAAAGAAGGGGACATACATAAATCAGATGGCAATGATCACGTTAAAAAAGGTGAAGGGAGTGATGTGGAAAAGCTGGAAGAAAGTGAAGAATGTTATGATGAAACTTATAATGCTTTATTTGTGAATGAAACGGTTAAAAAAGGGGCAAGCACTCCTTCGGACCAGGTTTTTAATGTTTAAACTTGCAGCGTGGAATGTTAGGGGTATGAATCGGCCCCTTAAACAGAAAGAGATTCGGTTTCTAATTCAAGATAGTAAGGTTAGTTTATGTGCTATTTTAGAGTCTCATGTTGAGGTTAGTAAGGTAGAGGATATGTGTGGAAAGATTTCGAAAGTTTGGAGGTGGTGCTCTAATGCTAGTTCATGCATGGGTGGTGCTAGAGGTACTCGAATCATTATGGGATGGGATACTAATGTGGTTGATGTTCATGTGCTTACTCATAGTGACCAAATCATTCATTGTCAAGTATTTCACAAACAGTCAGGTACTATGCTATATTGTTCTATGGTTTATGCCCATAATTATTATGTTCAAAGAAGGAGTTTATGGGAGTCTTTAGCTGTTCACAAAGGATGTGTTAAAGACCACCCTTGGGTGATGTTGGGTGATTTCAATTCGACTCTTAACCTTGATGATCAAATGGCCGGTCCTTCTAAAATCTCTTTGGGTATGAAGGAATTTCGTGATTGTGTTAATGAGATAGAGGTGGTTGATATTAATGCTTCGGGGGTTAAATATACATGGAATCAAAAGCCTACATCAGGTATTGGTATTTTCAAAAAGCTGGATCGGGTCATGGGTAATGCTGGGCTGATTGATCGCTTTCCTAAAGCTTCGGTTTTGTTTAAGCCTTATGGTTTATCGGATCATAGCCCTTGCATATTAACCTTGTTGGAGAGTAGTAAACACAAGCCAAAACCGTTCAAATTCACAAATCTTTTAACGCAGAAGCCAGAATTTGAGGATATTGTGAAGAAAGGGTGGGAATGTAATGTGAATGGAGTTCCACAATTCAGGCTTGTAAAGAGGCTGAAAGGGCTCAAGAAAGAGTTCAGATTGTTGCTGTTTAAACAGGGACATATTCATGATAAGGTGGTTAACCTTAGGAAAGAGCTGGAAGATACTCAAACTCTTATTGAAAGCGATCCACATGATGGGGGTTTGAGGGAAAAGGAGGCCAAATACCTGAAGGAATTTGTTGAGGCTAGTATGGATGAAGAGAGGTTTGTTAAGCAAAAAGCGAAAGTGAAGTGGCTAGCGGAAGGTGATGCTAATACCAAGTACTTCCATAATATTCTTAAATGCAAAAACAACAAAAAAACGATTCTTTCAGTTCTTGGGGTGGATGGTATGGTGCTTGAAGGGGATTTGATGATCCATGAATTTGTCAATTTCTATGAACACTTTCTGGGGGGAGAACATGATAGTCCCACTCTCCCTTCGATGGATTTATTCTCTAAAAGATTGGATGTAGATATGGCCTCTAGTATGGTGTCTCCGGTTACAAGAGAAGAAATAAAGCAAGTTTTATTCTCTATGAATGATGACAAGGCGCCAGGTCCAGATGGGTATACATCGGCTTTTTTCAAAAAAGCCTGGGATATTGTGGGGGATGAAGTGGTTTTAGCTATTCAAGATTTCTTCAATATGAATAGACTGCTTCAGGAATGGAATCATACGTTGATTGCGTTGGTTCCAAAAGTTGATGTTCCGAGCCGTGTGACTGATTATAGGCCAATTGCCTGCTGCAATGTTTTATATAAGTGTATCTCGAAGATCATTGCTAATCGTTTGAAACATTCACTCTCTTGTATTATTAGTTCTAATCAGTCAGCTTTTATTCCAGGTAGGAGGATTGCAGATAATATTCTTCTTACACAGGAACTGTTGCACAATTATCATCGGAATAGAGGGCATCCAAAATGTGCTTTTAAAGTTGATATTCAAAAAGCGTACGATACGGTTAATTGGAAGTTTATGAAGTTTTGCCTGCAAGGGTTTGGTTTTCATGAGAAGATGGTAGACTGGATTATGACCTGTGTCTCCTCCCCTTCTTATTCGGTCTGTATTAATGGGGACGTGCATGGTTATTTTAAAGGTACGAGAGGTTTACGTCAAGGGGATCCTTTATCTCCTTATCTTTTTACCATGGTTATGGAGGTCTTAACTCTTCTATTCATGAACATGCCGATGGATAGGTTCAAGTTTCATCATAAATGTGAGGACCTCCGTATTATCAACTTATGCTTTGCAGATGATTTGTTTATATTTGCTCGGGGGGATACGAGATCGGCTTCTTGTATATTGGAGGTTCTAAAAAAGTTTGCTGACCTATCAGGGTTATATACTAATAACCAAAAGAGTACGGTGTATTTTTGTCATGTTCCCCCTCATGTGAAGAATGGTATCTTAAGCTTTCTTCCGTTTGAGGAAGGGAAATTCCCAGTGAAATATCTGGGAGTGCCGTTGATCTCGTCTAGGTTGACCAACCAGCAGTGTACAGTTCTAACGGACCGGGTTGAAAGTCGTATTTCATCTTGGAATAACAAATATTTGTCGCTTGCAGGTAGACTTCAACTTATTCGCTCAGTCTTATCTTCTATGCATATTTTTTGGGCTGCAGCGTTTTTGCTTCCTGTGTTTACATCTAAGGAGATGGAGGCTAAGCTTAGAAAGTTTTTATGGGGTATCAAGGATGATAATAAAGCTACTGCTAAAGTGTCATGGAAAAAGGTTTGCCTTCCCAAAGCTGAGGGGGGCCTAGGAGTTCGTCGTATTTATGATATGAATATGGCCCTAATGGGTTCGCATATATGGCGCATTCTTTCTAAGGCTGATTCGATGTGGGTGCAATGGGTTTGGAGACATAGGATTGGCTCGAGAAATTTCTGGGATCTTAAAATCCCTCCTTCATGTTCATGGAGTTGGCGAAATATTTTGAAGCTGAGAGATGTTTTTAAAGGTAAATTCTGGGTTCAGATTGGTGATGGTAAAGATACAAATATTTGGTTCGATTATTGGTCTGACCAAAGCCCCCTTTCTACGTTTATCAATTCTAGAACTGTTCGGGATGTAAACATGACCCTTATGGACACGGTGGACAGAGTCTTGGTGGATTCGGTATGTAACTGGCCAAACGAGTTAACTAGTCGGTTTCCCTCTCTGTCGAATATATCTATTCCGTTTACTTCAAATGGTGTGGATGTAGTTAGATGGAGGGAGGGACCGGAGCTGATGCAGTTCAATACTTCTTTAGCTTGGAATGCGATTAGGGTAAAGGAAGATCAGGTGGAGTGGGTGGATTGTGTTTGGTTTCCTCATTGCATCCCAAAACATGCATTTAACATGTGGCTTATTTGCCAACGCAAGCTGTTAACCCAAGATAGACTTCTCAGATGGAACCATTTGAAAGGTATTAACATGAATATGATGTGCTGTTTCTTATGTTTGCGCAATGTGGACTCTCATGATCATTTATTTTTCGAATGCCCTTATGCGACTCGGGTTTGGGAGTTGGTGCGAGGGAAGGCTAAAATGGAACATATCCCTCCAATTTGGTCGATCGTTTTGCATGATTTAAAGTGTAAGTCTAACAGCAAAAAGTTAGATGCTATCATTAGTCGGTTGGTTGTAGCGGGTGTGGCTTATGCCATTTGGCAGGAGAGAAATAATCGTCTTTTCAATGAAAACCCAAGACCTCCTGAAGTGGTTGGTAAATTAGTTCTCCAACGATTAGATGCCGAATAATGAACCTAAAGATCAAGACCACTATGGGGGATCAACGCAGATTAAATACTTGGATGCAAATGGAGATTGATGTCTAGTGGTGTTTGGTGTATGTCTAGTGCTAGTTATAGCTAGTTTGGTGGTTTGTGTTTATGTATGATCTCGTGATTGAGTTTTGTATGTTCTGAAGTCTTTGGGTATGTCCGAGACTTAACTAGTATGGATTACCCATGCTACTTGTTTTAACTTTTTAATAGAATCACCAGGGTAAAACCCTTTTACCCAAAAAAAAAAAAACACGTTAGTATAACGTAGGACGCCTTAAAACTCCAAACAACACCTTACAACACCGTACGAAACCTTAATACTCCATAATAAAGCTAATGAATTCGTACGACTCCTTTGAACATCGTACTGCAAGTTAGGACATCTTACGACTCTTTATGACATTTTAGCACCTTGAAAAGCACGTTAGTATAACGTAGGACGCCTTAAAACTCCTAACAACACCTTACAACACCGTACGAAACCTTTAAACTCCATAATAAAGCTAATGAATTCGTACGAGTCCTTTGAACATCGTACTGCAAGTTAGGACATCTTACGACTCTTTATGACATTTTAGCACCTTGAAAAACACGTTAGTATAACGTAGGACGCCTTAAAACTCCAAACAACACCTTACAACACCGTACGAAACCTTAAAACTCCATAATAAAGCTAATAAATTCGTACGAGTCCTTTGAACATCGTACTGCAAGTTAGGACATCTTACGACTCTTTATGACATTTTAGCACCTTGAAAAGCACGTTAGTATAACGTAGGACGCCTTAAAACTCCTAACAACACCTTACAACACCGTACGAAACCTTTAAACTCCATAATAAAGCTAATGAATTCGTACGAGTCCTTTGAACATCGTACTGCAAGTTAGGACATCTTACGACTCTTTATGACATTTTAGCACCTTGAAAAACACGTTAGTATAACGTAGGACGCCTTAAAACTCCAAACAACACCTTACAACACCGTACGAAACCTTAAAACTCCATAATAAAGCTAATAAATTCGTACGAGTCCTTTGAACATCGTACTGCAAGTTAGGACATCTTACGACTCTTTATGACATTTTAGCACCATGAAAAACACGTTACTATAACGTAGGACGCCTTAAAACACCAAACAACACCGTACGAAACCTTAAAACTCCATAATAAAGCTAATGAATTCGTACGAGTCCTTTGAACATCATACTGCAAGTTAGGACATCTTACGACTCTTTATGACATTTTAGCACCTTGAAAAACACGTTAGTATAACGTAGGACGCCTTAAAACTCCAAACAACACCTTACAACACCGTACGAAACCTTAAAACTCCATAATACACCTATTGAACTCGCCCGAGTCCTTTGAACATCGTACTGCAAGTTAGGACATCTTACGACTCTTTATGACATTTTAGCACCTTGAAAAACACGTTAGTATAACGTAGGACGCCTTAAAACACCAAACAACACCTTACAACACCCTACGAAACCTTAAAACTCCATAATAAAGCTAATGAATTCGTACGAGTCCTTTGAACATCGTACTGCAAGTTAGGACATCTTACGACTCTTTATGACATTTTAGCACCTTGAAAAACACGTTAGTATAACGTAGGACGCCTTAAAACTCCAAACAACACCTTACAACACCGTACGAAACCTTAAAACTCCATAATACACGTATTGAACTCGCCCGAGTCCTTTGAACATCGTATTGCAAGTTAGGACATCTTACGACTCTTTATGACATTTTAGCACCTTGAAAAACACGTTAGTATAACGTAGGACGCCTTAAAACTCCAAACAACACCTTACAACACCGTACGAAACCTTAAAACTCCATAATAAAGCTAATGAATTCGTACGAGTCCTTTGAACATCGTACTGCAAGTTAGGACATCTTACGACTCTTTATGACATTTTAGCACCTTGAAAAGCATGTTAGTATAACGTAGGACGCCTTAAAACTCCTAACAACACCTTACAACACCGTACGAAACCTTTAAACTCCATAATAAAGCTAATGAATTCGTACGAGTCCTTTGAACATCGTACTGCAAGTTAGGACATCTTACGACTCTTTATGACATTTTAGCACCTTGAAAAACACGTTAGTATAACGTAGGACGCCTTAAAACTCCAAACAACACCTTACAACACCGTACGAAACCTTAAAACTCCATAATAAAGCTAATAAATTCGTACGAGTCCTTTGAACATCGTACTGCAAGTTAGGACATCTTACGACTCTTTATGACATTTTAGCACCTTGAAAAACACGTTAGTATAACGTAGGACGTCTTAAAACTCCAAACAACACCTTACAACTCCGTACGAAACCTTAAAACTCCATAATAAAGCTAATGAATTCGTACGAGTCCTTTGAACATCATACTGCAAGTTAGGACATCTTACGACTCTTTATGACATTTTAGCACCTTGAAAAACACGTTACTATAACGTAGGACGCCTTAAAACACCAAACAACACCTTACAACACCGTACGAAACCTTAAAACTCCATAATACACCTATTGAATTCGCCCGAGTTCTTTGAACATCGTACTGCTAGTTAGGACATCTTATGACTCTTTATGACAATTTAGCACCTTGAAAAACACGTTAGTATAACGTAGGACGCCTTAAAACTCCAAACAACACCTTACAACACCGTACGAAACCTTAAAACTCCATAATAAAGCTAATGAATTCGTACGAGTCCTTTGAACATCGTACTGCAAGTTAGGACATCTTACGACTCTTTATGACATTTTAGCACCTTGAAAAACACGTTAGTATAACGTAGGACGCCTTAAAACTCCAAACAACACCTTACAACACCGTACGAAACCTTAAAACTCCATAATAAAGCTAATAAATTCGTACGAGTCCTTTGAACATCGTACAGCAAGTTAGGACATCTTACGACTCTTTATGACATTTTAGCACCTTGAAAAACACGTTAGTAATAACGTAGGACGCCTTAAAACTCCAAACAACACCTTACAACACCGTACGAAACCTTAAAACTCCATAATACACCTATTGAACTCGCCCGAGTCCTTTGAACATCATACTGCAAGTTAGGATATCTTACGACTCTTTATGACATTTTAGCACCTTGAAAAACACGTTAGTATAACGTAGGACGCCTTAAAACTCCAAACAACACCTTACAACACCGTACGAAACCTTAAAACTCCATAATACACGTATTGAACTCGCCCGAGTCCTTTGAACATCGTACTGCAAGTTAGGACATCTTACGACTCTTTATGACATTTTAGCACCTTGAAAAACACGTTACTATAACGTAGGACGCCTTAAAACACAAAACAACACCTTACAACACCGTACGAAACCTTAAAACTCCATAATACACCTATTGAATTCGCCCGAGTTCTTTGAACATCGTACTGCTAGTTAGGACATCTTACGACTCTTTATGACATTTTAGCACCTTGAAAAACACGTTAGTATAACGTAGGACGCCTTAAAACTCCAAACAACACCTTACAACACCGTACGAAACCTTAAAACTCCATAATAAAGCTAATGAATTCGTACGAGTTCTTTGAACATCGTACTGCTAGTTAGGACATCTTATGACTCTTTATGACATTTTAGCACCTTGAAAAACACGTTAGTATAACGTAGGACGCCTTAAAACTCCAAACAACACCTTACAACACCGTACGAAACCTTAAAACTCCATAATAAAGCTAATAAATTCGTACGAGTCCTTTGAACATCGTACTGCAAGTTAGGACATCTTACGACTCTTTATGACATGTTAGCACCTTGAAAAACACGTTAGTATAACGTAGGACGCCTTAAAACTCCAAACAACACCTTACAACACCGTACGAAACCTTAAAACTCCATAATAAAGCTAATGAATTCGTACGAGTCCTTTGAACATCGTACTGCAAGTTAGGACATCTTACGACTCTTTATGACATTTTAGCACCTTGAAAAGCACGTTAGTATAACGTAGGACGCCTTAAAACTCCTAACAACACCTTACAACACCGTACGAAACCTTTAAACTCCATAATAAAGCTAATGAATTCGTACGAGTCCTTTGAACATCGTACTGCAAGTTAGGACATCTTACGACTCTTTATGACATTTTAGCACCTTGAAAAACACGTTAGTAATAACGTAGGACGCCTTAAAACTCCAAACAACACCTTACAACACCGTACGAAACCTTAAAACTCCATAATACACCTATTGAACTCGCCCGAGTCCTTTGAACATCATACTGCAAGTTAGGACATCTTACGACTCTTTATGACATTTTAGCACCTTGAAAAACACGTTACTATAACGTAGGACGCCTTAAAACACCAAACAACACCTTACAACACCGTACGAAACCTTAAAACTCCATAATAAAGCTAATGAATTCGTACGAGTCCTTTGAACATCACACTGCAAGTTAGGACATCTTACGACTCTTTATGACAAATTAGCACCTTGAAAAACACGTTAGTATAACGTAGGACGCCTTAAAACTCCAAACAACACCTTACAACACCGTACGAAACCTTAAAACTCCATAATAAAGCTAATGAATTCGTACGAGTCCTTTGAACATCGTACTGCAAGTTAGGACATCTTACGACTCTTTTTGACATTTTAGCACCTTGAAAAACACGTTAGTATAACGTAGGACGCCTTAAAACTCCAAACAACACCTTACAACACCGTACGAAACCTTAAAACTCCATAATAAAGCTAATGAATTCGTACGACTCCTTTGAACATCGTACTGCAAGTTAGGACATCTTACGACTCTTTATGACATTTTAGCACCTTGAAAAACACGTTACTATAACGTAGGACGCCTTAAAACACCAAACAACACCGTACGAAACCTTAAAACTCCATAATAAAGCTAATGAATTCGTACGAGTCCTTTGAACATCATACTGCAAGTTAGGACATCTTACGACTCTTTATGACATTTTAGCACCTTGAAAAACACGTTAGTATAACGTAGGACGCCTTAAAACTCCAAACAACACCTTACAACACCGTACGAAACCTTAAAACTCCATAATACACCTATTGAATTCGCCCGAGTCCTTTGAACATCGTACTGCAAGTTAGGACATCTTACGACTCTTTATGACATTTTAGCACCTTGAAAAACACGTTAGTATAACGTAGGACGCCTTAAAACACCAAACAACACCTTACAACACCCTACGAAACCTTAAAACTCCATAATAAAGCTAATGAATTCGTACGAGTCCTTTGAACATCGTACTGCAAGTTAGGACATCTTACGACTCTTTATGACATTTTAGCACCTTGAAAAACACGTTACTATAACGTAGGACGCCTTAAAACTCCAAACAACACCTTACAACACCGTACGAAACCTTAAAACTCCATAATACACGTATTGAACTCGCCCGAGTCCTTTGAACATCGTACTGCAAGTTAGGACATCTTACGACTCTTTATGACATTTTAGCACCTTGAAAAACACGTTAGTATAACGTAGGACGCCTTAAAACTCCAAACAACACCTTACAACACCGTACGAAACCTTAAAACTCCATAATAAAGCTAATGAATTCGTACGAGTCCTTTGAACATCGTACTGCAAGTTAGGACATCTTACGACTCTTTATGACATTTTAGCACCTTGAAAAGCACGTTAGTATAACGTAGGACGCCTTAAAACTCCTAACAACACCTTACAACACCGTACGAAACCTTTAAACTCCATAATAAAGCTAATGAATTCGTACGAGTCCTTTGAACATCGTACTGCAAGTTAGGACATCTTACGACTCTTTATGACATTTTAGCACCTTGAAAAACACGTTAGTATAACGTAGGACGCCTTAAAACTCCAAACAACACCTTACAACTCCGTACGAAACCTTAAAACTCCATAATAAAGCTAATGAATTCGTACGAGTCCTTTGAACATCATACTGCAAGTTAGGACATCTTACGACTCTTTATGACATTTTAGCACCTTGAAAAACACGTTACTATAACGTAGACGCCTTAAAACACCAAACAACACCTTACAACACCGTACGAAACCTTAAAACTCCATAATACACCTATTGAATTCGCCCGAGTTCTTTGAACATCGTACTGCTAGTTAGGACATCTTATGACTCTTTATGACAATTTAGCACCTTGAAAAACACGTTAGTATAACGTAGGACGCCTTAAAACTCCAAACAACACCTTACAACACCGTACGAAACCTTAAAACTCCATAATAAAGCTAATGAATTCGTACGAGTTCTTTGAACATCGTACTGCTAGTTAGGACATCTTATGACTCTTTATGACAATTTAGCACCTTGAAAAACACGTTAGTATAACGTAGGACGCCTTAAAACTCCAAACAACACCTTACAACACCGTACGAAACCTTAAAACTCCATAATAAAGCTAATGAATTCGTACGAGTCCTTTGAACATCGTACTGCAAGTTAGGACATCTTACGACTCTTTATGACATTTTAGCACCTTGAAAAACACGTTAGTATAACGTAGGACGCCTTAAAACTCCAAACAACACCTTACAACACCGTACGAAACCTTAAAACTCCATAATAAAGCTAATAAATTCGTACGAGTCCTTTGAACATCGTACAGCAAGTTAGGACATCTTACGACTCTTTATGACATTTTAGCACCTTGAAAAACACGTTAGTAATAACGTAGGACGCCTTAAAACTCCAAACAACACCTTACAACACCGTACGAAACCTTAAAACTCCATAATACACCTATTGAACTCGCCCGAGTCCTTTGAACATCATACTGCAAGTTAGGACATCTTACGACTCTTTATGACATTTTAGCACCTTGAAAAACACGTTACTATAACGTAGGACGCCTTAAAACACCAAACAACACCTTACAACACCGTACGAAACCTTAAAACTCCATAATAAAGCTAATGAATTCGTACGAGTCCTTTGAACATCGTACTGCAAGTTAGGACATCTTACGACTCTTTATGACATTTTAGCACCTTGAAAAGCACGTTAGTATAACGTAGGACGCCTTAAAACTCCTAACAACACCTTACAACACCGTACGAAACCTTTAAACTCCATAATAAAGCTAATGAATTCGTACGAGTCCTTTGAACATCACACTGCAAGTTAGGACATCTTACGACTCTTTATGACAAATTAGCACCTTGAAAAACACGTTAGTATAACGTAGGACGCCTTAAAACTCCAAACAACACCTTACAACACCGTACGAAACCTTAAAACTCCATAATAAAGCTAATGAATTCGTACGAGTCCTTTGAACATCGTACTGCAAGTTAGGACATCTTACGACTCTTTTTGACATTTTAGCACCTTGAAAAACACGTTAGTATAACGTAGGACGCCTTAAAACTCCAAACAACACCTTACAACACCGTACGAAACCTTAAAACTCCATAATAAAGCTAATGAATTCGTACGACTCCTTTGAACATCGTACTGCAAGTTAGGACATCTTACGACTCTTTATGACATTTTAGCACCTTGAAAAACACGTTACTATAACGTAGGACGCCTTAAAACACCAAACAACACCGTACGAAACCTTAAAACTCCATAATAAAGCTAATGAATTCGTACGAGTCCTTTGAACATCATACTGCAAGTTAGGACATCTTACGACTCTTTATGACATTTTAGCACCTTGAAAAACACGTTAGTATAACGTAGGACGCCTTAAAACTCCAAACAACACCTTACAACACCGTACGAAACCTTAAAACTCCATAATACACCTATTGAATTCGCCCGAGTCCTTTGAACATCGTACTGCAAGTTAGGACATCTTACGACTCTTTATGACATTTTAGCACCTTGAAAAACACGTTAGTATAACGTAGGACGCCTTAAAACACCAAACAACACCTTACAACACCCTACGAAACCTTAAAACTCCATAATAAAGCTAATGAATTCGTACGAGTCCTTTGAACATCGTACTGCAAGTTAGGACATCTTACGACTCTTTATGACATTTTAGCACCTTGAAAAACACGTTACTATAACGTAGGACGCCTTAAAACTCCAAACAACACCTTACAACACCGTACGAAACCTTAAAACTCCATAATACACGTATTGAACTCGCCCGAGTCCTTTGAACATCGTACTGCAAGTTAGGACATCTTACGACTCTTTATGACATTTTAGCACCTTGAAAAACACGTTAGTATAACGTAGGACGCCTTAAAACTCCAAACAACACCTTACAACACCGTACGAAACCTTAAAACTCCATAATAAAGCTAATGAATTCGTACGAGTCCTTTGAACATCGTACTGCAAGTTAGGACATCTTACGACTCTTTATGACATTTTAGCACCTTGAAAAGCACGTTAGTATAACGTAGGACGCCTTAAAACTCCTAACAACACCTTACAACACCGTACGAAACCTTTAAACTCCATAATAAAGCTAATGAATTCGTACGAGTCCTTTGAACATCGTACTGCAAGTTAGGACATCTTACGACTCTTTATGACATTTTAGCACCTTGAAAAACACGTTAGTATAACGTAGGACGCCTTAAAACTCCAAACAACACCTTACAACTCCGTACGAAACCTTAAAACTCCATAATAAAGCTAATGAATTCGTACGAGTCCTTTGAACATCATACTGCAAGTTAGGACATCTTACGACTCTTTATGACATTTTAGCACCTTGAAAAACACGTTACTATAACGTAGACGCCTTAAAACACCAAACAACACCTTACAACACCGTACGAAACCTTAAAACTCCATAATACACCTATTGAATTCGCCCGAGTTCTTTGAACATCGTACTGCTAGTTAGGACATCTTATGACTCTTTATGACAATTTAGCACCTTGAAAAACACGTTAGTATAACGTAGGACGCCTTAAAACTCCAAACAACACCTTACAACACCGTACGAAACCTTAAAACTCCATAATAAAGCTAATGAATTCGTACGAGTTCTTTGAACATCGTACTGCTAGTTAGGACATCTTATGACTCTTTATGACAATTTAGCACCTTGAAAAACACGTTAGTATAACGTAGGACGCCTTAAAACTCCAAACAACACCTTACAACACCGTACGAAACCTTAAAACTCCATAATAAAGCTAATGAATTCGTACGAGTCCTTTGAACATCGTACTGCAAGTTAGGACATCTTACGACTCTTTATGACATTTTAGCACCTTGAAAAACACGTTAGTATAACGTAGGACGCCTTAAAACTCCAAACAACACCTTACAACACCGTACGAAACCTTAAAACTCCATAATAAAGCTAATAAATTCGTACGAGTCCTTTGAACATCGTACAGCAAGTTAGGACATCTTACGACTCTTTATGACATTTTAGCACCTTGAAAAACACGTTAGTAATAACGTAGGACGCCTTAAAACTCCAAACAACACCTTACAACACCGTACGAAACCTTAAAACTCCATAATACACCTATTGAACTCGCCCGAGTCCTTTGAACATCATACTGCAAGTTAGGACATCTTACGACTCTTTATGACATTTTAGCACCTTGAAAAACACGTTACTATAACGTAGGACGCCTTAAAACACCAAACAACACCTTACAACACCGTACGAAACCTTAAAACTCCATAATAAAGCTAATGAATTCGTACGAGTCCTTTGAACATCGTACTGCAAGTTAGGACATCTTACGACTCTTTATGACATTTTAGCACCTTGAAAAGCACGTTAGTATAACGTAGGACGCCTTAAAACTCCTAACAACACCTTACAACACCGTACGAAACCTTTAAACTCCATAATAAAGCTAATGAATTCGTACGAGTCCTTTGAACATCGTACTGCAAGTTAGGACATCTTACGACTCTTTATGACATTTTAGCACCTTGAAAAACACGTTAGTATAACGTAGGACGCCTTAAAACTCCAAACAACACCTTACAACACTGTACGAAACCTTAATACTCCATAATAAAGCTAATGAATTCGTACGACTCCTTTGAACATCGTACTGCAAGTTAGGACATCTTACGACTCTTTATGACATTTTAGCACCTTAAAAACACGTTACTATAACGTAGGACGCCTTAAAACACCAAACAACACCTTACAACACCGTACGAAACCTTAAAACTCCATAATAAAGCTAATGAATTCGTACGAGTCCTTTGAACATCATACTACAAGTTAGGACATCTTACGACTCTTTATGACAATTTAGCACCTTGAAAAACACGTTAGTATAACGTAGGACGCCTTAAAACTCCAAACAACACCTTACAACACCGTACGAAACCTTAAAACTCCATAATAAAGCTAATGAATTCGTACGAGTCCTTTGAACATCGTACTGCAAGTTAGGAGATCTTACGACTCTTTATGACATTTTAGCACCTTGAAAAACACGTTAGTATAACGTAGGACGCCTTAAAACTCCAAACAACACCTTACAACACCGTACGAAACCTTAAAACTCCATAATAAAGCTAATAAATTCGTACGAGTCCTTTGAACATCGTACTGCAAGTTAGGACATCTTACGACTCTTTATGACATTTTAGCACCTTGATTTGGTGCGAGAGAAGGCTAAAATGGAGCATATACCTCCAATTTGGTCGATCGTTATGCATGACCTTAAACGCAAGTCTAACAGCAAAACCTTAGAGGCATTAGTCGATTGGTTGTAGCGGGTGTGGCGTATGCTATTTGGCAGGAAAGAAATTGTCGGCTCTTTAATGAAAATCCGAGACCTCCTGAAGTGGTTGGTAAATTGATTCTCCAAACTATCAGATGCCGGATAATGAACCTAAAGATCAAGACCACGATGTGGACACAACGCAGATTAGATGCTTGGATGCAAATGGAGATTGATGTCTAATGGTGCTTGGATACATGTCTAGTGCTAGTTATAGCTAGTTTGTTGGTAGGTGTTATGTTTGATCACGTGTTTGGTTGTTTATTTGTATGATTCTAAAGTCTTTGGGTATGTCCGAGACTTAACTAGTATGGGTTATCCATACTACTTGTTTTTATTTGTTAATAGAATCACCAGGGTAAAACCCTTTTACCCAAAAAAACACGTTAGTATAACGTAGGACGCCTTAAAACTCCAAACAACACCTTACAACTCCGTACGAAACCTTAAAACTCCATAATAAAGCTAATGAATTCGTACGACTCCTTTGAACATCGTACTGCAAGTTAGGACATCTTACGACTCTTTATGACATTTTAGCACCTTGAAAAACACGTTACTATAACGTAGGACGCCTTAAAACACCAAACAACACCTTACAACACCGTACGAAACCTTAAAACTCCATAATACACCTATTGAATTCGCCCGAGTTCTTTGAACATCGTACTGCTAGTTAGGACATCTTACGACTCTTTATGACAATTTAGCACCTTGAAAAACACGTTAGTATAACGTAGGACGCCTTAAAACTCCAAACAACACCTTACAACACCGTACGAAACCTTAAAACTCCATAATAAAGCTAATGAATTCGTACGAGTCCTTTGAACATCGTACTGCAAGTTAGGACATCTTACGACTCTTTATGACATTTTAGCACCTTGAAAAACACGTTAGTATAACGTAGGACGCCTTAAAACTCCAAACAACACCTTACAACACCGTACGAAACCTTAAAACTCCATAATAAAGCTAATAAATTCGTACGAGTCCTTTGAACATCGTACAGCAAGTTAGGACATCTTACGACTCTTTATGACATTTTAGCACCTTGAAAAACACGTTAGTAATAACGTAGGACGCCTTAAAACTCCAAACAACACCTTACAACACCGTACGAAACCTTAAAACTCCATAATACACCTATTGAACTCGCCCGAGTCCTTTGAACATCATACTGCAAGTTAGGACATCTTACGACTCTTTATGACATTTTAGCACCTTGAAAAACACGTTACTATAACGTAGGACGCCTTAAAACACCAAACAACACCTTACAACACCGTACGAAACCTTAAAACTCCATAATAAAGCTAATGAATTCGTACGAGTCCTTTGAACATCATACTGCAAGTTAGGACATCTTACGACTCTTTATGACAAATTAGCACCTTGAAAAACACGTTAGTATAACGTAGGACGCCTTAAAACTCCAAACAACACCTTACAACACCGTACGAAACCTTAAAACTCCATAATAAAGCTAATGAATTCGTACGAGTCCTTTGAACATCGTACTGCAAGTTAGGACATCTTACGACTCTTTATGACATTTTAGCACCTTGAAAAACACGTTAGTATAACGTAGGACGCCTTAAAACTCCAAACAACACCTTACAACTCCGTACGAAACCTTAAAACTCCATAATAAAGCTAATGAATTCGTACGACTCCTTTGAACATCGTACTGCAAGTTAGGACATCTTACGACTCTTTATGACATTTTAGCACCTTGAAAAACACGTTACTATAACGTAGGACGCCTTAAAACACCAAACAACACCTTACAACACCCTACGAAACCTTAAAACTCCATAATAAAGCTAATGAATTCGTACGAGTCCTTTGAACATCGTACTGCAAGTTAGGACATCTTACGACTCTTTATGACATTTTAGCACCTTGAAAAACACGTTAGTATAACGTAGGACGCCTTAAAACTCCAAACAACACCTTACAACACCGTACGAAACCTTAAAACTCCATAATACACGTATTGAACTCGCCCGAGTCCTTTGAACATCGTACTGCAAGTTAGGACATCTTACGACTCTTTATGACATTTTAGCACCTTGAAAAACACGTTAGTATAACGTAGGACGCCTTAAAACTCCAAACAACACCTTACAACACCGTACGAAACCTTAAAACTCCATAATAAAGCTAATGAATTCGTACGAGTCCTTTGAACATCGTACTGCAAGTTAGGACATCTTACGACTCTTTATGACATTTTAGCACCTTGAAAAGCACGTTAGTATAACGTAGGACGCCTTAAAACTCCTAACAACACCTTACAACACCGTACGAAACCTTTAAACTCCATAATAAAGCTAATGAATTCGTACGAGTCCTTTGAACATCGTACTGCAAGTTAGGACATCTTACGACTCTTTATGACATTTTAGCACCTTGAAAAGCACGTTAGTATAACGTAGGACGCCTTAAAACTCCTAACAACACCTTACAACACCGTACGAAACCTTTAAACTCCATAATAAAGCTAATGAATTCGTACGAGTCCTTTGAACATCGTACTGCAAGTTAGGACATCTTACGACTCTTTATGACATTTTAGCACCTTGAAAAACACGTTAGTATAACGTAGGACGCCTTAAAACTCCAAACAACACCTTACAACACCGTACGAAACCTTAAAACTCCATAATAAAGCTAATGAATTCGTACGAGTCCTTTGAACATCGTACTGCAAGTTAGGACATCTTACGACTCTTTATGACATTTTAGCACCTTGAAAAACACGTTAGTATAACGTAGGACGCCTTAAAACTCCAAACAACACCTTACAACACCGTACGAAACCTTAAAACTCCATAATAAAGCTAATAAATTCGTACGAGTCCTTTGAACATCGTACAGCAAGTTAGGACATCTTACGACTCTTTATGACATTTTAGCACCTTGAAAAACACGTTAGTAATAACGTAGGACGCCTTAAAACTCCAAACAACACCTTACAACACCGTACGAAACCTTAAAACTCCATAATACACCTATTGAACTCGCCCGAGTCCTTTGAACATCATACTGCAAGTTAGGACATCTTACGACTCTTTATGACATTTTAGCACCTTGAAAAACACGTTACTATAACGTAGGACGCCTTAAAACACCAAACAACACCTTACAACACCGTACGAAACCTTAAAACTCCATAATAAAGCTAATGAATTCGTACGAGTCCTTTGAACATCATACTGCAAGTTAGGACATCTTACGACTCTTTATGACAAATTAGCACCTTGAAAAACACGTTAGTATAACGTAGGACGCCTTAAAACTCCAAACAACACCTTACAACACCGTACGAAACCTTAAAACTCCATAATAAAGCTAATGAATTCGTACGAGTCCTTTGAACATCGTACTGCAAGTTAGGACATCTTACGACTCTTTATGACATTTTAGCACCTTGAAAAACACGTTAGTATAACGTAGGACGCCTTAAAACTCCAAACAACACCTTACAACTCCGTACGAAACCTTAAAACTCCATAATAAAGCTAATGAATTCGTACGACTCCTTTGAACATCGTACTGCAAGTTAGGACATCTTACGACTCTTTATGACATTTTAGCACCTTGAAAAACACGTTACTATAACGTAGGACGCCTTAAAACACCAAACAACACCTTACAACACCCTACGAAACCTTAAAACTCCATAATAAAGCTAATGAATTCGTACGAGTCCTTTGAACATCGTACTGCAAGTTAGGACATCTTACGACTCTTTATGACATTTTAGCACCTTGAAAAACACGTTAGTATAACGTAGGACGCCTTAAAACTCCAAACAACACCTTACAACACCGTACGAAACCTTAAAACTCCATAATACACGTATTGAACTCGCCCGAGTCCTTTGAACATCGTACTGCAAGTTAGGACATCTTACGACTCTTTATGACATTTTAGCACCTTGAAAAACACGTTAGTATAACGTAGGACGCCTTAAAACTCCAAACAACACCTTACAACACCGTACGAAACCTTAAAACTCCATAATAAAGCTAATGAATTCGTACGAGTCCTTTGAACATCGTACTGCAAGTTAGGACATCTTACGACTCTTTATGACATTTTAGCACCTTGAAAAGCACGTTAGTATAACGTAGGACGCCTTAAAACTCCTAACAACACCTTACAACACCGTACGAAACCTTTAAACTCCATAATAAAGCTAATGAATTCGTACGAGTCCTTTGAACATCGTACTGCAAGTTAGGACATCTTACGACTCTTTATGACATTTTAGCACCTTGAAAAGCACGTTAGTATAACGTAGGACGCCTTAAAACTCCTAACAACACCTTACAACACCGTACGAAACCTTTAAACTCCATAATAAAGCTAATGAATTCGTACGAGTCCTTTGAACATCGTACTGCAAGTTAGGACATCTTACGACTCTTTATGACATTTTAGCACCTTGAAAAACACGTTAGTATAACGTAGGACGCCTTAAAACTCCAAACAACACCTTACAACACCGTACGAAACCTTAATACTCCATAATAAAGCTAATGAATTCGTACGACTCCTTTGAACATCGTACTGCAAGTTAGGACATCTTACGACTCTTTATGACATTTTAGCACCTTAAAAAACACGTTACTATAACGTAGGACGCCTTAAAACACCAAACAACACCTTACAACACCGTACGAAACCTTAAAACTCCATAATAAAGCTAATGAATTCGTACGAGTCCTTTGAACATCATACTGCAAGTTAGGACATCTTACGACTCTTTATGACAATTTAGCACCTTGAAAAACACGTTAGTATAACGTAGGACGCCTTTTTAAAACTCCAAACAACACCTTACAACACCGTACGAAACCTTAAAACTCCATAATAAAGCTAATGAATTCGTACGAGTCCTTTGAACATCGTACTGCAAGTTAGGACATCTTACGACTCTTTATGACATTTTAGCACCTTGAAAAACACGTTAGTATAACGTAGGACGCCTTAAAACTCCAAACAACACCTTACAACACCGTACGAAACCTTAAAACACCATAATAAAGCTAATGAATTCGTACGAGTCCTTTGAACATCGTACTGCAAGTTAGGACATCTTACGACTCTTTATGACATTTTAGCACCTTGAAAACACGTTAGTATAACGTAGGACGCCTTAAAACTCCAAACAACACCTTACAACACCGTACGAAACCTTAAAACTCCATAATAAAGCTAATGAATTCGTACGAGTCCTTTGAACATCGTACTGCAAGTTAGGACATCTTACGACTCTTTATGAAATTTTAGCACCTTGAAAAACACGTTAGTATAACGTAGGACGCCTTAAAACTCTAAACAACACCTTACAACACCGTACGAAACATTAATACTCCATAATAAAGCTAATGAATTCGTACGACTCCTTTGAACATCGTACTGCAAGTTAGGAAATCTTACGACTCTTTATGACATTTTAGCACCTTGAAAAACACGTTAGTATAACGTAGGACGCCTTAAAACTCCAAACAACACCTTACAACACCGTACGAAACCTTAAAACACCATAATAAAGCTAATGAATTCGTACGAGTCCTTTGAACATCGTACTGCAAGTTAGGACATCTTACGACTCTTTATGGCATTTTAGCACCTTGAAAACACGTTAGTATAACGTAGGACGCCTTAAAACTCCAAACAACACCTTACAACACCGTACGAAACCTTAAAACTCCATAATAAAGCTAATGAATTCGTACGAGTCCTTTGAACATCGTACTGCAAGTTAGGACATCTTACGACTCTTTATAATATTTTAGCACCTTGAAAAACACGTTAGTATAACGTAGGACGCCTTAAAACTCTAAACAACACCTTACAACACCGTACGAAACCTTAAAACTCCATAATAAAGCTAATGAATTCGTACGAGTCCTTTGAACATCGTACTGCAAGTTAGGACATCTTACGACTCTTTATGACATTTTAGCACCTTGAAAAGCACGTTAGTATAACGTAGGACGCCTTAAAACTCCTAACAACACCTTACAACACCGTACGAAACCTTTAAACTCCATAATAAAGCTAATGAATTCGTACGAGTCCTTTGAACATCGTACTGCAAGTTAGGACATCTTACGACTCTTTATGACATTTTAGCACCTTGAAAAGCACGTTAGTATAACGTAGGACGCCTTAAAACTCCTAACAACACCTTACAACACCGTACGAAACCTTTAAACTCCATAATAAAGCTAATGAATTCGTACGAGTCCTTTGAACATCGTACTGCAAGTTAGGACATCTTACGACTCTTTATGACATTTTAGCACCTTGAAAAACACGTTAGTATAACGTAGGACGCCTTAAAACTCCAAACAACACCTTACAACACCGTACGAAACCTTAATACTCCATAATAAAGCTAATGAATTCGTACGACTCCTTTGAACATCGTACTGCAAGTTAGGACATCTTACGACTCTTTATGACATTTTAGCACCTTAAAAAACACGTTACTATAACGTAGGACGCCTTAAAACACCAAACAACACCTTACAACACCGTACGAAACCTTAAAACTCCATAATAAAGCTAATGAATTCGTACGAGTCCTTTGAACATCATACTGCAAGTTAGGACATCTTACGACTCTTTATGACAATTTAGCACCTTGAAAAACACGTTAGTATAACGTAGGACGCCTTTTTAAAACTCCAAACAACACCTTACAACACCGTACGAAACCTTAAAACTCCATAATAAAGCTAATGAATTCGTACGAGTCCTTTGAACATCGTACTGCAAGTTAGGACATCTTACGACTCTTTATGACATTTTAGCACCTTGAAAAACACGTTAGTATAACGTAGGACGCCTTAAAACTCCAAACAACACCTTACAACACCGTACGAAACCTTAAAACACCATAATAAAGCTAATGAATTCGTACGAGTCCTTTGAACATCGTACTGCAAGTTAGGACATCTTACGACTCTTTATGACATTTTAGCACCTTGAAAACACGTTAGTATAACGTAGGACGCCTTAAAACTCCAAACAACACCTTACAACACCGTACGAAACCTTAAAACTCCATAATAAAGCTAATGAATTCGTACGAGTCCTTTGAACATCGTACTGCAAGTTAGGACATCTTACGACTCTTTATGACATTTTAGCACCTTGAAAAACACGTTAGTATAACGTAGGACGCCTTAAAACTCTAAACAACACCTTACAACACCGTACGAAACATTAATACTCCATAATAAAGCTAATGAATTCGTACGACTCCTTTGAACATCGTACTGCAAGTTAGGAAATCTTACGACTCTTTATGACATTTTAGCACCTTGAAAAACACGTTAGTATAACGTAGGACGCCTTAAAACTCCAAACAACACCTTACAACACCGTACGAAACCTTAAAACACCATAATAAAGCTAATGAATTCGTACTAGTCCTTTGAACATCGTACTGCAAGTTAGGACATCTTACGACTCTTTATGGCATTTTAGCACCTTGAAAACACGTTAGTATAACGTAGGACGCCTTAAAACTCCAAACAACACCTTACAACACCGTACGAAACCTTAAAACTCCATAATAAAGCTAATGAATTCGTACGAGTCCTTTGAACATCGTACTGCAAGTTAGGACATCTTACGACTCTTTATAATATTTTAGCACCTTGAAAAACACGTTAGTATAACGTAGGACGCCTTAAAACTCTAAACAACACCTTACAACACCGTACGAAACATTAATACTCCATAAGCTAATGAATTCGTACGACTCCTTTGAACATCGTACTGCAAGTTAGGAAATCTTACGACTCTTTATGACATTTTAGCACCTTGAAAAACACGTTAGTATAACGTAGGACGCCTTAAAACTCCAAACAACACCTTACAACACCGTACGAAACCTTAAAACTCCATAATAAAGCTAATGAATTCGTACGAGTCCTTTGAACATCGTACTGCAAGTTAGGACATCTTACGACTCTTTATGACATTTTAGCACCTTGAAAAACACGTTAGTATAACGTAGGACGCCTTAAAACTCTAAACAACACCTTACAACACCGTACGAAACCTTAAAACACCATAATAAAGCTAATGAATTCGTACGAGTCCTTTGAACATCGTACTGCAAGTTAGGACATCTTACGACTCTTTATAATATTTTAGCACCTTGAAAAACACGTTAGTATAACGTAGGACGCCTTAAAACTTTAAACAACACCTTACAACACCGTACGAAACATTAATACTCCATAATAAAGCTAATGAATTCGTACGACTCCTTTGAACATCGTACTGCAAGTTAGGACATCTTACGACTCTTTATGGCATTTTAGCACCTTGAAAACACGTTAGTATAACGTAGGACGCCTTAAAACTCCAAACAACACCTTACAACACCGTACGAAACCTTAAAACTCCATAATAAAGCTAATGAATTCGTACGAGTCCTTTGAACATCGTACTGCAAGTTAGGACATCTTACGACTCTTTATAATATTTTAGCACCTTGAAAAACACGTTAGTATAACGTAGGACGCCTTAAAACTCTAAACAACACCTTACAACACCGTACGAAACCTTAAAACTCCATAATAAAGCTAATGAATTCGTACGAGTCCTTTGAACATCGTACTGCAAGTTAGGACATCTTACGACTCTTTATGGCATTTTAGCACCTTGAAAACACGTTAGTATAACGTAGGACGCCTTAAAACTCCAAACAACACCTTACAACACCGTACGAAACCTTAAAACTCCATAATAAAGCTAATGAATTCGTACGAGTCCTTTGAACATCGTAATGCAAGTTAGGACATCTTACGACTCTTTATGACATTTTAGCACCTTGAAAAACACGTTAGTATAACGTAGGACGCCTTAAAACTCCAAACAACACCTTACAACACCGTACGAAACCTTAAAACTCCATAATAAAGCTAATGAATTCGTACGAGTCCTTTGAACATCGTACTGCAAGTTAGGACATCTTACGACTCTTTATAATATTTTAGCACCTTGAAAAACACGTTAGTATAACGTAGGACGCCTTAAAACTCTAAACAACACCTTACAACACCGTACGAAACCTTAAAACTCCATAATAAAGCTAATGAATTCGTACGAGTCCTTTGAACATCGTACTGCAAGTTAGGACATCTTACGACTCTTTATGGCATTTTAGCACCTTGAAAACACGTTAGTATAACGTAGGACGCCTTAAAACTCCAAACAACACCTTACAACACCGTACGAAACCTTAAAACTCCATAATAAAGCTAATGAATTCGTACGAGTCCTTTGAACATCGTAATGCAAGTTAGGACATCTTACGACTCTTTATGACATTTTAGCACCTTGAAAAACACGTTAGTATAACGTAGGACGCCTTAAAACTCCAAACAACACCTTACAACACCGTACGAAACCTTAAAACTCCATAATAAAGCTAATGAATTCGTACGAGTCCTTTGAACATCGTACTGCAAGTTAGGACATCTTACGACTCTTTATGACATTTTAGCACCTTGAAAAACACGTTAGTATAACGTAGGACGCCTTAAAACTCCAAACAACACCTTACAACACCGTACGAAACCTTAAAACTCCATAATAAAGCTAATGAATTCGTACGAGTCCTTTAAACATCGTACTGCAAGTTAGGACATCTTACGACTCTTTATGACATTTTAGCACCTTGAAAACACGTTAGTATAACGTAGGACGCCTTAAAACTCCAAACAACACCTTACAACACCGTACGAAACCTTAAAACTCCATAATAAAGCTAATGAATTCGTACGAGTCCTTTGAACATCGTACTGCAAGTTAGGACATCTTACGACTCTTTATGACATTTTAGCACCTTGAAAAACACGTTAGTATAACGTAGGACGCCTTAAAACTCTAAACAACACCTTACAACACCGTACGAAACATTAATACTCCATAATAAAGCTAATGAATTCGTACGACTCCTTTGAACATCGTACTGCAAGTTAGGAAATCTTACGACTCTTTATGACATTTTAGCACCTTGAAAAACACGTTAGTATAACGTAGGACGCCTTAAAACTCCAAACAACACCTTACAACACCGTACGAAACCTTAAAACACCATAATAAAGCTAATGAATTCGTACTAGTCCTTTGAACATCGTACTGCAAGTTAGGACATCTTACGACTCTTTATGGCATTTTAGCACCTTGAAAACACGTTAGTATAACGTAGGACGCCTTAAAACTCCAAACAACACCTTACAACACCGTACGAAACCTTAAAACTCCATAATAAAGCTAATGAATTCGTACGAGTCCTTTGAACATCGTACTGCAAGTTAGGACATCTTACGACTCTTTATAATATTTTAGCACCTTGAAAAACACGTTAGTATAACGTAGGACGCCTTAAAACTCTAAACAACACCTTACAACACCGTACGAAACATTAATACTCCATAATAAAGCTAATGAATTCGTACGACTCCTTTGAACATCGTACTGCAAGTTAGGAAATCTTACGACTCTTTATGACATTTTAGCACCTTGAAAAACACGTTAGTATAACGTAGGACGCCTTAAAACTCCAAACAACACCTTACAACACCGTACGAAACCTTAAAACTCCATAATAAAGCTAATGAATTCGTACGAGTCCTTTGAACATCGTACTGCAAGTTAGGACATCTTACGACTCTTTATGACATTTTAGCACCTTGAAAAACACGTTAGTATAACGTAGGACGCCTTAAAACTCTAAACAACACCTTACAACACCGTACGAAACCTTAAAACACCATAATAAAGCTAATGAATTCGTACGAGTCCTTTGAACATCGTACTGCAAGTTAGGACATCTTACGACTCTTTATAATATTTTAGCACCTTGAAAAACACGTTAGTATAACGTAGGACGCCTTAAAACTTTAAACAACACCTTACAACACCGTACGAAACATTAATACTCCATAATAAAGCTAATGAATTCGTACGACTCCTTTGAACATCGTACTGCAAGTTAGGACATCTTACGACTCTTTATGGCATTTTAGCACCTTGAAAACACGTTAGTATAACGTAGGACGCCTTAAAACTCCAAACAACACCTTACAACACCGTACGAAACCTTAAAACTCCATAATAAAGCTAATGAATTCGTACGAGTCCTTTGAACATCGTACTGCAAGTTAGGACATCTTACGACTCTTTATAATATTTTAGCACCTTGAAAAACACGTTAGTATAACGTAGGACGCCTTAAAACTCTAAACAACACCTTACAACACCGTACGAAACCTTAAAACTCCATAATAAAGCTAATGAATTCGTACGAGTCCTTTGAACATCGTAATGCAAGTTAGGACATCTTACGACTCTTTATGACATTTTAGCACCTTGAAAAACACGTTAGTATAACGTAGGACGCCTTAAAACTCCAAACAACACCTTACAACACCGTACGAAACCTTAAAACTCCATAATAAAGCTAATGAATTCGTACGAGTCCTTTGAACATCGTACTGCAAGTTAGGACATCTTACGACTCTTTATGACATTTTAGCACCTTGAAAAACACGTTAGTATAACGTAGGACGCCTTAAAACTCCAAACAACACCTTACAACACCGTACGAAACCTTAAAACTCCATAATAAAGCTAATGAATTCGTACGAGTCCTTTGAACATCGTACTGCAAGTTAGGAAATCTTACGACTCTTTATGACATTTTAGCACCTTGAAAAACACGTTAGTATAACGTAGGACGCCTTAAAACTCCAAACAACACCTTACAACACCGTACGAAACCTTAAAACTCCATAATAAAGCTAATGAATTCGTACGAGTCCTTTGAACATCGTACTGCAAGTTAGGACATCTTACGACTCTTTATGACATTTTAGCACCTTGAAAAACACGTTAGTATAACGTAGGACGCCTTAAAACTCTAAACAACACCTTACAACACCGTACGAAACCTTAAAACACCATAATAAAGCTAATGAATTCGTACGAGTCCTTTGAACATCGTACTGCAAGTTAGGACATCTTACGACTCTTTATAATATTTTAGCACCTTGAAAAACACGTTAGTATAACGTAGGACGCCTTAAAACTTTAAACAACACCTTACAACACCGTACGAAACATTAATACTCCATAATAAAGCTAATGAATTCGTACGACTCCTTTGAACATCGTACTGCAAGTTAGGACATCTTACGACTCTTTATGGCATTTTAGCACCTTGAAAACACGTTAGTATAACGTAGGACGCCTTAAAACTCCAAACAACACCTTACAACACCGTACGAAACCTTAAAACTCCATAATAAAGCTAATGAATTCGTACGAGTCCTTTGAACATCGTACTGCAAGTTAGGACATCTTACGACTCTTTATAATATTTTAGCACCTTGAAAAACACGTTAGTATAACGTAGGACGCCTTAAAACTCTAAACAACACCTTACAACACCGTACGAAACCTTAAAACTCCATAATAAAGCTAATGACTTCGTACGAGTCCTTTGAACATCGTAATGCAAGTTAGGACATCTTACGACTCTTTATGACATTTTAGCACCTTGAAAAACACGTTAGTATAACGTAGGACGCCTTAAAACTCCAAACAACACCTTACAACACCGTACGAAACCTTAAAACTCCATAATAAAGCTAATGAATTCGTACGAGTCCTTTGAACATCGTACTGCAAGTTAGGACATCTTACGACTCTTTATGACATTTTAGCACCTTGAAAAACACGTTAGTATAACGTAGGACGCCTTAAAACTCCAAACAACACCTTACAACACCGTACGAAACCTTAAAACTCCATAATAAAGCTAATGAATTCGTACGAGTCCTTTGAACATCGTACTGCAAGTTAGGACATCTTACGACTCTTTATGACATTTTAGCACCTTGAAAAACACGTTAGTATAACGTAGGACGCCTTAAAACTCCAAACAACACCTTACAACACCGTACGAAACCTTAAAACTCCATAATAAAGCTAATGAATTCGTACGAGTCCTTTGAACATCGTACTGCAAGTTAGGACATCTTACGACTCTTTATGACATTTTAGCACCTTGAAAAACACGTTAGTATAACGTAGGACGCCTTAAAACTCCAAACAACACCTTACAACACCGTACGAAACCTTAAAACTCCATAATAAAGCTAATGAATTCGTACGAGTCCTTTGAACATCGTACTGCAAGTTAGGACATCTTACGACTCTTTATGACATTTTAGCACCTTGAAAAACACGTTAGTATAACGTAGGACGCCTTAAAACTCCAAACAACACCTTACAACACCGTACGAAACCTTAAAACTCCATAATAAAGCTAATGAATTCGTACGAGTCCTTTGAACATCGTACTGCAAGTTAGGAAATCTTACGACTCTTTATGACATTTTAGCACCTTGAAAAACACGTTAGTATAACGTAGGACGCCTTAAAACTCCAAACAACACCTTACAACACCGTACGAAACCTTAAAACTCCATAATAAAGCTAATGAATTCGTACGAGTCCTTTGAACATCGTACTGCAAGTTAGGACATCTTACGACTCTTTATGACATTTTAGCACCTTGAAAAACACGTTAGTATAACGTAGGACGCCTTAAAACTCTAAACAACACCTTACAACACCGTACGAAACCTTAAAACACCATAATAAAGCTAATGAATTCGTACGAGTCCTTTGAACATCGTACTGCAAGTTAGGACATCTTACGACTCTTTATAATATTTTAGCACCTTGAAAAACACGTTAGTATAACGTAGGACGCCTTAAAACTTTAAACAACACCTTACAACACCGTACGAAACATTAATACTCCATAATAAAGCTAATGAATTCGTACGACTCCTTTGAACATCGTACTGCAAGTTAGGACATCTTACGACTCTTTATGGCATTTTAGCACCTTGAAAACACGTTAGTATAACGTAGGACGCCTTAAAACTCCAAACAACACCTTACAACACCGTACGAAACCTTAAAACTCCATAATAAAGCTAATGAATTCGTACGAGTCCTTTGAACATCGTACTGCAAGTTAGGACATCTTACGACTCTTTATAATATTTTAGCACCTTGAAAAACACGTTAGTATAACGTAGGACGCCTTAAAACTCTAAACAACACCTTACAACACCGTACGAAACCTTAAAACTCCATAATAAAGCTAATGAATTCGTACGAGTCCTTTGAACATCGTAATGCAAGTTAGGACATCTTACGACTCTTTATGACATTTTAGCACCTTGAGAAACACGTTAGTATAACGTAGGACGCCTTAAAACTCCAAACAACACCTTACAACACCGTACGAAACCTTAAAACTCCATAATAAAGCTAATGAATTCGTACGAGTCCTTTGAACATCGTACTGCAAGTTAGGACATCTTACGACTCTTTATGACATTTTAGCACCTTGAAAAACACGTTAGTATAACGTAGGACGCCTTAAAACTCCAAACAACACCTTACAACACCGTACGAAACCTTAAAACTCCATAATAAAGCTAATGAATTCGTACGAGTCCTTTGAACATCGTACTGCAAGTTAGGACATCTTACGACTCTTTATGACATTTTAGCACCTTGAAAAACACGTTAGTATAACGTAGGACGCCTTAAAACTCCAAACAACACCTTACAACACCGTACGAAACCTTAAAACTCCATAATAAAGCTAATGAATTCGTACGAGTCCTTTGAACATCGTACTGCAAGTTAGGACATCTTACGACTCTTTATGACATTTTAGCACCTTGAAAAACACGTTAGTATAACGTAGGACGCCTTAAAACTCCAAACAACCCCTTACAACACCGTACGAAACCTTAAAACTCTATAATAAAGCTAATGAATTCGTACGAGTCCTTTGAACATCGTACTGCAAGTTAGGACATCTTACGACTCTTTATGGCATTTTAGCACCTTGAAAAACACGTTAGTATAACGTAGGACGCCTTAAAACTCCAAACAACACCTTACAACACCGTACGAAACCTTAAAACACCATAATAAAGCTAATGAATTCGTACGAGTCCTTTGAACATCGTACTGCAAGTTAGGACATCTTACGACTCTTTATGACATTTTAGCACCTTGAAAAACACGTTAGTATAACGTAGGACGCCTTAAACTCCAAACAACACCTTACAACACCGTACGAAACCTTAAAACACCATAATAAAGCTAATGAATTCGTACGAGTCCTTTGAACATCGTACTGCAAGTTAGGACATCTTACGACTCTTTATGGCATTTTAGCACCTTGAAAAACACGTTAGTATAACGTAGGACGCCTTAAAACTCCAAACAACACCTTACAACACCGTACGAAACCTTAAAACACCATAATAAAGCTAATGAATTCGTACGAGTCCTTTGAACATCGTACTGCAAGTTAGGACATCTTACGACTCTTTATGACATTTTAGCACCTTGAAAAACACGTTAGTATAACGTAGGACGCCTTAAACTCCAAACAACACCTTACAACACCGTACGAAACCTTAAAACACCATAATAAAGCTAATGAATTCGTACGAGTCCTTTGAACATCGTACTGCAAGTTAGGACATCTTACGACTCTTTATGACATTTTAGCACCTTGAAAACACGTTAGTATAACGTAGGACGCCTTAAAACTCCAAACAACACCTTACAACACCGTACGAAATCTTAAAACTCCATAATAAAGCTAATGAATTCGTACGAGTCCTTTGAACATCGTACTGCAAGTTAGGACATCTTACGACTCTTTATAATATTTTAGCACCTTGAAAAACACGTTAGTATAACGTAGGACGCCTTAAAACTTTAAACAACACCTTACAACACCGTACGAAACATTAATACTCCATAATAAAGCTAATGAATTCGTACGACTCCTTTGAACATCGTACTGCAAGTTAGGAAATCTTACGACTCTTTATGACATTTTAGCACCTTGAAAAACACGTTAGTATAACGTAGGACGCCTTAAAACTCCAAACAACACCTTACAACACCGTACGAAACCTTAAAACTCCATAATAAAGCTAATGAATTCGTACGAGTCCTTTGAACATCGTACTGCAAGTTAGGACATCTTACGACTCTTTATGACATTTTAGCACCTTGAAAAACACGTTAGTATAACGTAGGACGCCTTAAAACTCCAAACAACACCTTACAACACCGTACGAAACCTTAAAACTCCATAATAAAGCTAATGAATTCGTACGAGTCCTTTGAACATCGTACTGCAAGTTAGGACATCTTACGACTCTTTATGACATTTTAGCACCTTGAAAAACACGTTAGTATAACGTAGGACGCCTTAAAACTCCAAACAACACCTTACAACACCGTACGAAACCTTAAAACTCCATAATAAAGCTAATGAATTCGTACGAGTCCTTTGAACATCGTACTGCAAGTTAGGACATCTTACGACTCTTTATGACATTTTAGCACCTTGAAAAACACGTTAGTATAACGTAGGACGCCTTAAAACTCCAAACAACACCTTACAACACCGTACGAAACCTTAAAACTCTATAATAAAGCTAATGAATTCGTACGAGTCCTTTGAACATCGTACTGCAAGTTAGGACATCTTACGACTTTTTATGGCATTTTAGCACCTTGAAAAACACGTTAGTATAACGTAGGACGCCTTAAAACTCCAAACAACACCTTACAACACCGTACGAAACCTTAAAACACCATAATAAAGCTAATGAATTCGTACGAGTCCTTTGAACATCGTAATGCAAGTTAGGACATCTTACGACTCTTTATGACATTTTAGCACCTTGAAAAACACGTTAGTATAACGTAGGACGCCTTAAAACTCCAAACAACACCTTACAACACCGTACGAAACCTTAAAACACCATAATAAAGCTAATGAATTCGTACGAGTCCTTTGAACATCGTACTGCAATTCAGGACATCTTACGACTCTTTATGGCATTTTAGCACCTTGAAAACACGTTAGTATAACGTAGGACGCCTTAAAACTCTAAACAACACCTTACAACACCGTACGAAACCTTAAAACTCCATAATAAAGCTAATGAATTCGTACGAGTCCTTTGAACATCGTACTGCAAGTTAGGACATCTTACGACTCTTTATAATATTTTAGCACCTTGAAAAACACGTTAGTATAACGTAGGACGCCTTAAAACTCTAAACAACACCTTACAACACCGTACGAAACATTAATACTCCATAATAAAGCTAATGAATTCGTACGACTCCTTTGAACATCGTACTGCAAGTTAGGAAATCTTACGACTCTTTATGACATTTTAGCACCTTGAAAAACACGTTAGTATAACGTAGGACGCCTTAAAACTCCAAACAACACCTTACAACACCGTACGAAACCTTAAAACTCCATAATAAAGCTAATGAATTCGTACGAGTCCTTTGAACATCGTACTGCAAGTTAGGACATCTTACGACTCTTTATGACATTTTAGCACCTTGAAAAACACGTTAGTATAACGTAGGACGCCTTAAAACTCCAAACAACACCTTACAACACCGTACGAAACCTTAAAACTCTATAATAAAGCTAATGAATTCGTACGAGTCCTTTGAACATCGTACTGCAAGTTAGGACATCTTACGACTTTTTATGGCATTTTAGCACCTTGAAAAACACGTTAGTATAACGTAGGACGCCTTAAAACTCCAAACAACACCTTACAACACCGTACGAAACCTTAAAACACCATAATAAAGCTAATGAATTTTGTACGAGTCCTTTGAACATCGTAATGCAAGTTAGGACATCTTACGACTCTTTATGACATTTTAGCACCTTGAAAAACACGTTAGTATAACGTAGGACGCCTTAAAACTCCAAACAACACCTTACAACACCGTACGAAACCTTAAAACACCATAATAAAGCTAATGAATTCGTACGAGTCCTTTGAACATCGTACTGCAATTCAGGACATCTTACGACTCTTTATGGCATTTTAGCACCTTGAAAACACGTTAGTATAACGTAGGACGCCTTAAAACTCCAAACAACACCTTACAACACCGTACGAAACCTTAAAACTCCATAATAAAGCTAATAAATTCGTACGAGTCCTTTGAACATCGTACTGCAAGTTAGGACATCTTACGACTCTTTATAATATTTTAGCACCTTGAAAAACACGTTAGTATAACGTAGGACGCCTTAAAACTCTAAACAACACCTTACAACACCGTACGAAACATTAATACTCCATAATAAAGCTAATGAATTCGTACGACTCCTTTGAACATCGTACTGCAAGTTAGGAAATCTTACGACTCTTTATGACATTTTAGTACCTTGAAAAACACGTTAGTATAACGTAGGACGCCTTAAAACTCCAAACAACACCTTACAACACCGTACGAAACCTTAAAACTCCATAATAAAGCTAATGAATTCGTACGAGTCCTTTGAACATCGTACTGCAAGTTAGGACATCTTACGACTCTTTATGACATTTTAGCACCTTGAAAAACACGTTAGTATAACGTAGGACGCCTTAAAACTCCAAACAACACCTTACAACACCGTACGAAACCTTAAAACTCCATAATAAAGCTAATGAATTCGTACGAGTCCTTTGAACATCGTACTGCAAGTTAGGACATCTTACGACTTTTTATGGCATTTTAGCACCTTGAAAAACACGTTAGTATAACGTAGGACGCCTTAAAACTCCAAACAACACCTTACAACACCGTACGAAACCTTAAAACACCATAATAAAGCTAATGAATTCGTACGAGTCCTTTGAACATCGTAATGCAAGTTAGGACATCTTACGACTCTTTATGACATTTTAGCACCTTGAAAAACACGTTAGTATAACGTAGGACGCCTTAAAACTCCAAACAACACCTTACAACACCGTACGAAACCTTAAAACACCATAATAAAGCTAATGAATTCGTACGAGTCCTTTGAACATCGTACTGCAATTCAGGACATCTTACGACTCTTTATGGCATTTTAGCACCTTGAAAACACGTTAGTATAACGTAGGACGCCTTAAAACTCCAAACAACACCTTACAACACCGTACGAAACCTTAAAACTCCATAATAAAGCTAATAAATTCGTACGAGTCCTTTGAACATCGTACTGCAAGTTAGGACATCTTACGACTCTTTATAATATTTTAGCACCTTGAAAAACACGTTAGTATAACGTAGGACGCCTTAAAACTCTAAACAACACCTTACAACACCGTACGAAACATTAATACTCCATAATAAAGCTAATGAATTCGTACGACTCCTTTGAACATCGTACTGCAAGTTAGGAAATCTTACGACTCTTTATGACATTTTAGTACCTTGAAAAACACGTTAGTATAACGTAGGACGCCTTAAAACTCCAAACAACACCTTACAACACCGTACGAAACCTTAAAACTCCATAATAAAGCTAATGAATTCGTACGAGTCCTTTGAACATCGTACTGCAAGTTAGGACATCTTACGACTCTTTATGACATTTTAGCACCTTGAAAAACACGTTAGTATAACGTAGGACGCCTTAAAACTCCAAACAACACCTTACAACACCGTACGAAACCTTAAAACTCCATAATAAAGCTAATGAATTCGTACGAGTCCTTTGAACATCGTACTGCAAGTTAGGACATCTTACGACTTTTTATGGCATTTTAGCACCTTGAAAAACACGTTAGTATAACGTAGGACGCCTTAAAACTCCATACAACACCTTACAACACCGTACGAAACCTTAAAACACCATAATAAAGCTAATGAATTCGTACGAGTCCTTTGAACATCGTAATGCAAGTTAGGACATCTTACGACTCTTTATGACATTTTAGCACCTTGAAAAACACGTTAGTATAACGTAGGACGCCTTAAAACTCCAAACAACACCTTACAACACCGTACGAAACCTTAAAACACCATAATAAAGCTAATGAATTCGTACGAGTCCTTTGAACATCGTACTGCAATTCAGGACATCTTACGACTCTTTATGGCATTTTAGCACCTTGAAAACACGTTAGTATAACGTAGGACGCCTTAAAACTCCAAACAACACCTTACAACACCGTACGAAACCTTAAAACTCCATAATAAAGCTAATAAATTCGTACGAGTCCTTTGAACATCGTACTGCAAGTTAGGACATCTTACGACTCTTTATAATATTTTAGCACCTTGAAAAACACGTTAGTATAACGTAGGACGCCTTAAAACTCTAAACAACACCTTACAACACCGTACGAAACATTAATACTCCATAATAAAGCTAATGAATTCGTACGACTCCTTTGAACATCGTACTGCAAGTTAGGAAATCTTACGACTCTTTATGACATTTTAGTACCTTGAAAAACACGTTAGTATAACGTAGGACGCCTTAAAACTCCAAACAACACCTTACAACACCGTACGAAACCTTAAAACTCCATAATAAAGCTAATGAATTCGTACGAGTCCTTTGAACATCGTACTGCAAGTTAGGACATCTTACGACTCTTTATGACATTTTAGCACCTTGAAAAACACGTTAGTATAACGTAGGACGCCTTAAAACTCCAAACAACACCTTACAACACCGTACGAAACCTTAAAACTCCATAATAAAGCTAATGAATTCGTACGAGTCCTTTGAACATCGTACTGCAAGTTAGGACATCTTACGACTTTTTATGGCATTTTAGCACCTTGAAAAACACGTTAGTATAACGTAGGACGCCTTAAAACTCCAAACAACACCTTACAACACCGTACGAAACCTTAAAACACCATAATAAAGCTAATGAATTCGTACGAGTCCTTTGAACATCGTAATGCAAGTTAGGACATCTTACGACTCTTTATGACATTTTAGCACCTTGAAAAACACGTTAGTATAACGTAGGACGCCTTAAAACTCCAAACAACACCTTACAACACCGTACGAAACCTTAAAACACCATAATAAAGCTAATGAATTCGTACGAGTCCTTTGAACATCGTACTGCAATTCAGGACATCTTACGACTCTTTATGGCATTTTAGCACCTTGAAAACACGTTAGTATAACGTAGGACGCCTTAAAACTCCAAACAACACCTTACAACACCGTACGAAACCTTAAAACTCCATAATAAAGCTAATAAATTCGTACGAGTCCTTTGAACATCGTACTGCAAGTTAGGACATCTTACGACTCTTTATAATATTTTAGCACCTTGAAATCGTGTGAAGGGTGCGTTATCATTTATTATTAGTAGTAATCAGTCAGCATTCATCCCGGGAAGACGTATTACTGATAATATTTTGCTCACTCAGGAGCTTATGCACAATTATCATAGAAATTTGGGGCCGCCTAAGTGTGCTTTCAAAGTTGATATTCAAAAGGCATATGATACGGTTAACTGGAGTTTTATGGAGTTTTGTCTGCAGGGGTTTGGGTTTCATGCTAGTATGATTACTTGGATTATGGCGTGTGTTTCCTCTCCATCGTTTTCTTTATGTATAAATGGGGATATCCATGGCTACTTTAAAGGGACTAGGGGGTTAAGACAGGGAGACCCATTATCTCCTTATCTTTTTACTATGGTTATGGAGGTTCTTACGCAAATGTTCAAGAATATGCCTATGGAACGTTTTAAGTTTCATAAGAAGTGTGAAGAACTTCAGATCATAAATTTATGTTTTGCTGATGATCTGTTTATTTTTTCCAGAGGAGATGCTAGATCTGCTGCTTGTATTATGGAGGTTTTGAGGAAGTTTGCTGATTTGTCGGGCCTACAACCGAATATGCAAAAAAGCACTGTGTTCTTTTGTCATGTTCCCCCTCATGTCAGGAATGGCATCCTGAATATTCTTCCATTTGAAGAGGGGAAGCTTCCGGTTAAGTATCTGGGTGTTCCATTGATCTCGTCTAGACTCACTCATTTGCAATGCAGGGAGTTGACTGACAGGATGGACAAGCGTTTATTGTCATGGGAAAACAAGTTTTTGTCTTTTGCAGGGAGGCTTCAACTTGTTCGATCTGTTTTATCATCTATGCACATTTTCTGGGCAGCGGCTTTTTTGATCCCGTCTTATACAGTTAAAGAGATTGAAGTGAAGATTAGAAGATTTTTATGGGGTGCTAAGCAAGAGAGAAAAGTTAATGCCAAAGTTGCTTGGAAGAAAGTCTGTCGTCCAATGTTGGAGGGGGGTCTTGGGATTCGTAGTTTATCTGACATGAATATGGCTCTTATGGGATCTCATATCTGGAGGTTACTTACTAATGTTGATTCTATGTGGGTTCGATGGGTTAGGATTCACAGGATTGGAAATCGCAATTTCTGGGATATTTCTGCTCCGGCTGCTTGTTCCTGGAGTTGGCGAAATATTATGAAAATGCGACCATGTTTCAAACGTAAATTCTGGGTCCAGCTGGGTGATGGGAAAGATACAAATATCTGGTTCGATTGTTGGGCTGACCAAAGTCCACTATCAGATTTTATTTCAAAACGAGCGATTCGGGATGCTAATATGAATATGATGGACTCGGTTGACAAAGTTTATACTGATTCAGCTTGGACGTGGCCGAATGAGCTGGTTGTTCAGTTTCCTTCTTTATTGAGCATATCTATTCCGTTTAGAAAAAATGGTGAGGATAAATGGGGTTGGAGGGAGGGATCGAAGTTAATCCCTTTTTCTACTTCTAATGCTTGGGAACATATCCGTCATAAGGTGGAAAAGGTTGATTGGGCTGAGTGTGTTTGGTTCCCTCAATGCATCCCAAAACATGCTTTCAATATGTGGCTTATTTGTCAAGGTAAGCTATTAACTCAAGATAGGTTGATTAGATGGAACTGGTTGGGTGGTACCAATATGAATATGATGTGTTGTTTATTATGCTTCCAAGCTGTGGATTCGCATAAACATTTATTCTTTGAATGTTCCTTTGCGTCTCGGGTATGGGCCATGACTCGTGTCAAGGCTAAGCTAAAGCTGATTCCCCCAATATGGTCTAACATATTGGCAGATCTTCAAAGTAACTGCAAGGGAGATGATATTGTGATGATTATTAGTAAATTGGTTACAGCAGCGACTGCGTATGCTATTTGGCAGGAGAGGAATAGAAGACTCTTTAATGAACACCCAAGGCCTCCGGAAGTGGTTAGTAAAATGGTAATCCAAACTGTGAGATACAAGTTAATGAGCATCAGGATAAAGTTATCGATGAGGGTGCAGCAACATCTAGATATGTGGTTGAAGATGGATGTGGAAGGTGAAGGCTGAATGTTTTGGTCTCTTTGTCTAGTAGAGTCTAGTTTTTAGTAGTGATGTTGGGGTTTGTGTTTGTTAGTTTGGTTTTGGTTTCGGTTGTTAGTCTTGGGATTTGTCCAAGTCTGAACTAGTGTGGGGTTCACCACACTACTTGTGTTTATTTGTTAATAGAATCACCAGGGTAAAATCCCTTTACCCAAAAAAAAAAAAACACGTTAGTATAACGTAGGACGCCTTAAAACTCTAAACAACACCTTACAACACCGTACGAAACATTAATACTCCATAATAAAGCTAATGAATTCGTACGACTCCTTTGAACATCGTACTGCAAGTTAGGAAATCTTACGACTCTTTATGACATTTTAGTACCTTGAAAAACACGTGAGTATAACGTAGGACGCCTTAAAACTCCAAACAACACCTTACAACACCGTACGAAACCTTAAAACTCCATAATAAAGCTAATGAATTCGTACGAGTCCTTTGAACATCGTACTGCAAGTTAGGACATCTTACGACTCTTTATGACATTTTAGCACCTTGAAAAACACGTTAGTATAACGTAGGACGCCTTAAAACTCCAAACAACACCTTACAACACCGTACGAAACCTTAAAACTCCATAATAAAGCTAATGAATTCGTACGAGTCCTTTGAACATCGTACTGCAAGTTAGGACATCTTACGACTCTTTATGACATTTTAGCACCTTGAAAAACACGTTAGTATAACGTAGGACGCCTTAAAACTCCAAACAACACCTTACAACACCGTACGAAACCTTAAAACTCCATAATAAAGCTAATGAATTCGTACGAGTCCTTTGAACATCGTAATGCAAGTTAGGACATCTTACGACTCTTTATGACATTTTAGCACTTTGAAAAACACGTTAGTATAACGTAGGACGCCTTAAAACTCCAAACAACACCTTACAACACCGTACGAAACCTTAAAACACCATAATAAAGCTAATGAATTCGTACGAGTCCTTTGAACATCGTACTGCAAGTTAGGACATCTTACGACTCTTTATGGCATTTTAGCACCTTGAAAACACGTTAGTATAACGTAGGACGCCTTAAAACTCCAAACAACACCTTACAACACCGTACGAAACCTTAAAACTCCATAATAAAGCTAATGAATTCGTACGAGTCCTTTGAACATCGTAATGCAAGTTAGGACATCTTACGACTCTTTATGACATTTTAGCACCTTGAAAAACACGTTAGTATAACGTAGGACGCCTTAAAACTCCAAACAACACCTTACAACACCGTACGAAACCTTAAAACACCATAATAAAGCTAATGAATTCGTACGAGTCCTTTGAACATCGTACTGCAATTCAGGACATCTTACGACTCTTTATGGCATTTTAGCACCTTGAAAACACGTTAGTATAACGTAGGACGCCTTAAAACTCCAAACAACACCTTACAACACCGTACGAAACCATAAAACTCCATAATAAAGCTAATAAATTCGTACGAGTCCTTTGAACATCGTACTGCAAGTTAGGACATCTTACGACTCTTTATAATATTTTAGCACCTTGAAAAACACGTTAGTATAACGTAGGACGCCTTAAAACTCTAAACAACACCTTACAACACCGTACGAAACATTAATACTCCATAATAAAGCTAATGAATTCGTACGACTCCTTTGAACATCGTACTGCAAGTTAGGAAATCTTACGACTCTTTATGACATTTTAGTACCTTGAAAAACACGTTAGTATAACGTAGGACGCCTTAAAACTCCAAACAACACCTTACAACACCGTACGAAACCTTAAAACTCCATAATAAAGCTAATGAATTCGTACGAGTCCTTTGAACATCGTACTGCAAGTTAGGACATCTTACGACTCTTTATGACATTTTAGCACCTTGAAAAACACGTTAGTATAACGTAGGACGCCTTAAAACTCCAAACAACACCTTACAACACCGTACGAAACCTTAAAACTCCATAATAAAGCTAATGAATTCGTACGAGTCCTTTGAACATCGTACTGCAAGTTAGGACATCTTACGACTCTTTATGACATTTTAGCACCTTGAAAAACACGTTAGTATAACGTAGGACGCCTTAAAACTCCAAACAACACCTTACAACACCGTACGAAACCTTAAAACTCCATAATAAAGCTAATGAATTCGTACGAGTCCTTTGAACATCGTACTGCAAGTTAGGACATCTTACGACTTTTTATGGCATTTTAGCACCTTGAAAAACACGTTAGTATAACGTAGGACGCCTTAAAACTCCAAACAACACCTTACAACACCGTACGAAACCTTAAAACACCATAATAAAGCTAATGAATTCGTACGAGTCCTTTGAACATCGTAATGCAAGTTAGGACATCTTACGACTCTTTATGACATTTTAGCACCTTGAAAAACACGTTAGTATAACGTAGGACGCCTTAAAACTCCAAACAACACCTTACAACACCGTACGAAACCTTAAAACACCATAATAAAGCTAATGAATTCGTACGAGTCCTTTGAACATCGTACTGCAATTCAGGACATCTTACGACTCTTTATGGCATTTTAGCACCTTGAAAACACGTTAGTATAACGTAGGACGCCTTAAAACTCCAAACAACACCTTACAACACCGTACGAAACCTTAAAACTCCATAATAAAGCTAATGAATTCGTACGAGTCCTTTGAACATCGTACTGCAAGTTAGGACATCTTACGACTCTTTATGACATTTTAGCACCTTGAAAAACACGTTAGTATAACGTAGGACGCCTTAAAACTCCAAACAACACCTTACAACACCGTACGAAACCTTAAAACTCCATAATAAAGCTAATGAATTCGTACGAGTCCTTTGAACATCGTACTGCAAGTTAGGACATCTTACGACTTTTTATGGCATTTTAGCACCTTGAAAAACACGTTAGTATAACGTAGGACGCCTTAAAACTCCAAACAACACCTTACAACACCGTACGAAACCTTAAAACACCATAATAAAGCTAATGAATTCGTACGAGTCCTTTGAACATCGTAATGCAAGTTAGGACATCTTACGACTCTTTATGACATTTTAGCACCTTGAAAAACACGTTAGTATAACGTAGGACGCCTTAAAACTCCAAACAACACCTTACAACACCGTACGAAACCTTAAAACACCATAATAAAGCTAATGAATTCGTACGAGTCCTTTGAACATCGTACTGCAATTCAGGACATCTTACGACTCTTTATGGCATTTTAGCACCTTGAAAACACGTTAGTATAACGTAGGACGCCTTAAAACTCCAAACAACACCTTACAACACCGTACGAAACCTTAAAACTCCATAATAAAGCTAATAAATTCGTACGAGTCCTTTGAACATCGTACTGCAAGTTAGGACATCTTACGACTCTTTATAATATTTTAGCACCTTGAAAAACACGTTAGTATAACGTAGGACGCCTTAAAACTCTAAACAACACCTTACAACACCGTACGAAACATTAATACTCCATAATAAAGCTAATGAATTCGTACGACTCCTTTGAACATCGTACTGCAAGTTAGGAAATCTTACGACTCTTTATGACATTTTAGTACCTTGAAAAACACGTTAGTATAACGTAGGACGCCTTAAAACTCCAAACAACACCTTACAACACCGTACGAAACCTTAAAACTCCATAATAAAGCTAATGAATTCGTACGAGTCCTTTGAACATCGTACTGCAAGTTAGGACATCTTACGACTCTTTATGACATTTTAGCACCTTGAAAAACACGTTAGTATAACGTAGGACGCCTTAAAACTCCAAACAACACCTTACAACACCGTACGAAACCTTAAAACTCCATAATAAAGCTAATGAATTCGTACGAGTCCTTTGAACATCGTACTGCAAGTTAGGACATCTTACGACTCTTTATGACATTTTAGCACCTTGAAAAACACGTTAGTATAACGTAGGACGCCTTAAAACTCCAAACAACACCTTACAACACCGTACGAAACCTTAAAACTCCATAATAAAGCTAATGAATTCGTACGAGTCCTTTGAACATCGTAATGCAAGTTAGGACATCTTACGACTCTTTATGACATTTTAGCACCTTGAAAAACACGTTAGTATAACGTAGGACGCCTTAAAACTCCAAACAACACCTTACAACACCGTACGAAACCTTAAAACACCATAATAAAGCTAATGAATTCGTACGAGTCCTTTGAACATCGTACTGCAAGTTAGGACATCTTACGACTCTTTATGGCATTTTAGCACCTTGAAAACACGTTAGTATAACGTAGGACGCCTTAAAACTCCAAACAACACCTTACAACACCGTACGAAACCTTAAAACTCCATAATAAAGCTAATGAATTCGTACGAGTCCTTTGAACATCGTACTGCAAGTTAGGACATCTTACGACTCTTTATGACATTTTAGTACCTTGAAAAACACGTTAGTATAACGTAGGACGCCTTAAAACTCCAAACAACACCTTACAACACCGTACGAAACCTTAAAACTCCATAATAAAGCTAATGAATTCGTACGAGTCCTTTGAACATCGTACTGCAAGTTAGGACATCTTACGACTCTTTATGACATTTTAGCACCTTGAAAAACACGTTAGTATAACGTAGGACGCCTTAAAACTCCAAACAACACCTTACAACACCGTACGAAACCTTAAAACACCATAATAAAGCTAATGAATTCGTACGAGTCCTTTGAACATCGTATTGCAAGTTAGGACATCTTACGACTCTTTATGGCATTTTAGCACCTTGAAAACACGTTAGTATAACGTAGGACGCCTTAAAACTCCAAACAACACCTTACAACACCGTACGAAACCTTAAAACTCCATAATAAAGCTAATGAATTCGTACGAGTCCTTTGAACATCGTAATGCAAGTTAGGACATCTTACGACTCTTTATGACATTTTAGCACCTTGAAAAACACGTTAGTATAACGTAGGACGCCTTAAAACTCCAAACAACACCTTACAACACCGTACGAAACCTTAAAACACCATAATAAAGCTAATGAATTCGTACGAGTCCTTTGAACATCGTACTGCAATTCAGGACATCTTACGACTCTTTATGGCATTTTAGCACCTTGAAAACACGTTAGTATAACGTAGGACGCCTTAAAACTCCAAACAACACCTTACAACACCGTACGAAACCATAAAACTCCATAATAAAGCTAATAAATTCGTACGAGTCCTTTGAACATCGTACTGCAAGTTAGGACATCTTACGACTCTTTATAATATTTTAGCACCTTGAAAAACACGTTAGTATAATGTAGGACGCCTTAAAACTCTAAACAACACCTTACAACACCGTACGAAACATTAATACTCCATAATAAAGCTAATGAATTCGTACGACTCCTTTGAACATCGTACTGCAAGTTAGGAAATCTTACGACTCTTTATGACATTTTAGTACCTTGAAAAACACGTTAGTATAACGTAGGACGCCTTAAAACTCCAAACAACACCTTACAACACCGTACGAAACCTTAAAACTCCATAATAAAGCTAATGAATTCGTACGAGTCCTTTGAACATCGTACTGCAAGTTAGGACATCTTACGACTCTTTATGACATTTTAGCACCTTGAAAAACACGTTAGTATAACGTAGGACGCCTTAAAACTCCAAACAACACCTTACAACACCGTACGAAACCTTAAAACTCCATAATAAAGCTAATGAATTCGTACGAGTCCTTTGAACATCGTAATGCAAGTTAGGACATCTTACGACTCTTTATGACATTTTAGCACCTTGAAAAACACGTTAGTATAACGTAGGACGCCTTAAAACTCCAAACAACACCTTACAACACCGTACGAAACCTTAAAACACCATAATAAAGCTAATGAATTCGTACGAGTCCTTTGAACATCGTACTGCAAGTTAGGACATCTTACGACTCTTTATGGCATTTTAGCACCTTGAAAACACGTTAGTATAACGTAGGACGCCTTAAAACTCCAAACAACACCTTACAACACCGTACGAAACCTTAAAACTCCATAATAAAGCTAATGAATTCGTACGAGTCCTTTGAACATCGTAATGCAAGTTAGGACATCTTACGACTCTTTATGACATTTTAGCACCTTGAAAAACACGTTAGTATAACGTAGGACGCCTTAAAACTCCAAACAACACCTTACAACACCGTACGAAACCTTAAAACACCATAATAAAGCTAATGAATTCGTACGAGTCCTTTGAACATCGTACTGCAATTCAGGACATCTTACGACTCTTTATGGCATTTTAGCACCTTGAAAACACGTTAGTATAACGTAGGACGCCTTAAAACTCCAAACAACACCTTACAACACCGTACGAAACCTTAAAACTCCATAATAAAGCTAATAAATTCGTACGAGTCCTTTGAACATCGTACTGCAAGCTAGGACATCTTACGACTCTTTATAATATTTTAGCACCTTGAAAAACACGTTAGTATAACGTAGGACGCCTTAAAACTCTAAACAACACCTTACAACACCGTACGAAACATTAATACTCCATAATAAAGCTAATGAATTCGTACGACTCCTTTGAACATCGTACTGCAAGTTAGGAAATCTTACGACTCTTTATGACATTTTAGTACCTTGAAAAACACGTTAGTATAACGTAGGACGCCTTAAAACTCCAAACAACACCTTACAACACCGTACGAAACCTTAAAACTCCATAATAAAGCTAATGAATTCGTACGAGTCCTTTGAACATCGTACTGCAAGTTAGGACATCTTACGACTCTTTATGACATTTTAGCACCTTGAAAAACACGTTAGTATAACGTAGGACGCCTTAAAACTCCAAACAACACCTTACAACACCGTACGAAACCTTAAAACTCCATAATAAAGCTAATGAATTCGTACGAGTCCTTTGAACATCGTACTGCAAGTTAGGACATCTTACGACTCTTTATGACATTTTAGCACCTTGAAAAACACGTTAGTATAACGTAGGACGCCTTAAAACTCCAAACAACACCTTACAACACCGTACGAAACCTTAAAACTCCATAATAAAGCTAATGAATTCGTACGAGTCCTTTGAACATCGTAATGCAAGTTAGGACATCTTACGACTCTTTATGACATTTTAGCACCTTGAAAAACACGTTAGTATAACGTAGGACGCCTTAAAACTCCAAACAACACCTTACAACACCGTACGAAACCATAAAACACCATAATAAAGCTAATGAATTCGTACGAGTCCTTTGAACATCGTACTGCAAGTTAGGACATCTTACGACTCTTTATGGCATTTTAGCACCTTGAAAACACGTTAGTATAACGTAGGACGCCTTAAAACTCCAAACAACACCTTACAACACCGTACGAAACCTTAAAACTCCATAATAAAGCTAATGAATTCGTACGAGTCCTTTGAACATCGTACTGCAAGTTAGGACATCTTACGACTCTTTATAATATTTTAGCACCTTGAAAAACACGTTAGTATAACGTAGGACGCCTTAAAACTCTAAACAACACCTTACAACACCGTACGAAACATTAATACTCCATAATAAAGCTAATGAATTCGTACGACTCCTTTGAACATCGTACTGCAAGTTAGGAAATCTTACGACTCTTTATGACATTTTAGCACCTTGAAAAACACGTTAGTATAACGTAGGACACCTTAAAACTCCAAACAACACCTTACAACACCGTACGAAACCTTAAAACTCCATAATAAAGCTAATGAATTCGTACGACTCCTTTGAACATCGTACTGCAAGTTAGGAAATCTTACGACTCTTTATGACATTTTAGCACCTTGAAAAACACGTTAGTATAACGTAGGACGCCTTAAAACTCCAAACAACACCTTACAACACCGTACGAAACCTTAAAACTCCATAATAAAGCTAATGAATTCGTACGAGTCCTTTGAACATCGTACTGCAAGTTAGGACATCTTACGACTTTTTATGGCATTTTAGCACCTTGAAAAACACGTTAGTATAACGTAGGACGCCTTAAAACTCCAAACAACACCTTACAACACCGTACGAAACCTTAAAACACCATAATAAAGCTAATGAATTCGTACGAGTCCTTTGAACATCGTACTGCAAGTTAGGACATCTTACGACTCTTTATGACATTTTAGCACCTTGAAAAACACGTTAGTATAACGTAGGACGCCTTAAAACTCTAAACAACACCTTACAACACCGTATGAAACATTAATACTCCATAATAAAGCTAATGAATTCGTACGACTCCTTTGAACATCGTACTGCAAGTTAGGAAATCTTACGACTCTTTATGACATTTTAGTACCTTGAAAAACACGTTAGTATAACGTAGGACGCCTTAAAACTCCAAACAACACCTTACAACACCGTACGAAACCTTAAAACTCCATAATAAAGCTAATGAATTCGTACGAGTCCTTTGAACATCGTACTGCAAGTTAGGACATCTTACGACTCTTTATGACATTTTAGCACCTTGAAAAACACGTTAGTATAACGTAGGACGCCTTAAAACTCTAAACAACACCTTACAACACCGTACGAAACATTAATACTCCATAATAAAGCTAATGAATTCGTACGACTCCTTTGAACATCGTACTGCAAGTTAGGAAATCTTACGACTCTTTATGACATTTTAGTACCTTGAAAAACACGTTAGTATAACGTAGGACGCCTTAAAACTCCAAACAACACCTTACAACACCGTACGAAACCTTAAAACTCCATAATAAAGCTAATGAATTCGTACGAGTCCTTTGAACATCGTACTGCAAGTTAGGACATCTTACGACTCTTTATGACATTTTAGCACCTTGAAAAACACGTTAGTATAACGTAGGACGCCTTAAAACTCCAAACAACACCTTACAACACCGTACGAAACCTTAAAACTCCATAATAAAGCTAATGAATTCGTACGAGTCCTTTGAACATCGTACTGCAAGTTAGGACATCTTACGACTCTTTATGACATTTTAGCACCTTGAAAAACACGTTAGTATAACGTAGGACGCCTTAAAACTCCAAACAACACCTTACAACACCGTACGAAACCTTAAAACTCCATAATAAAGCTAATGAATTCGTACGAGTCCTTTGAACATCGTAATGCAAGTTAGGACATCTTACGACTCTTTATGACATTTTAGCACCTTGAAAAACACGTTAGTATAACGTAGGACGCCTTAAAACTCCAAACAACACCTTACAACACCGTACGAAACCTTAAAACACCATAATAAAGCTAATGAATTCGTACGAGTCCTTTGAACATCGTACTGCAAGTTAGGACATCTTACGACTCTTTATGGCATTTTAGCACCTTGAAAACACGTTAGTATAACGTAGGACGCCTTAAAACTCCAAACAACACCTTACAACACCGTACGAAACCTTAAAACTCCATAATAAAGCTAATGAATTCGTACGAGTCCTTTGAACATCGTAATGCAAGTTAGGACATCTTACGACTCTTTATGACATTTTAGCACCTTGAAAAACACGTTAGTATAACGTAGGACGCCTTAAAACTCCAAACAACACCTTACAACACCGTACGAAGCCTTAAAACACCATAATAAAGCTAATGAATTCGTACGAGTCCTTTGAACATCGTACTGCAATTCAGGACATCTTACGACTCTTTATGGCATTTTAGCACCTTGAAAACACGTTAGTATAACGTAGGACGCCTTAAAACTCCAAACAACACCTTACAACACCGTACGAAACCTTAAAACTCCATAATAAAGCTAATAAATTCGTACGAGTCCTTTGAACATCGTACTGCAAGTTAGGACATCTTACGACTCTTTATAATATTTTAGCACCTTGAAAAACACGTTAGTATAACGTAGGACGCCTTAAAACTCTAAACAACACCTTACAACACCGTACGAAACATTAATACTCCATAATAAAGCTAATGAATTCGTACGACTCCTTTGAACATCGTACTGCAAGTTAGGAAATCTTACGACTCTTTATGACATTTTAGTACCTTGAAAAACACGTTAGTATAATAAGAACACCGCTGGTATTTGGGCGATTTGGGCGATTAGGGTTTGCTGGTTCTTGATTACGTTCTTGAATCTTGATCTTGCTTCTTGTTCTTGATTCTTGTTAGAACACCGCTGGTCTATGGGTGATTTTGATTACGTTCTTGAATCTTGATCTTGCTTCTTGTTCTTGATTCTTGATTACATTCTACGTTCTTGATTCTTGTTACATTCGGTTAGATGTTCTTGATTCTTGTTTCTTGTTCTTGATTATTTGTTTCGTTTTTTTACCTAGGGTTTGATTACAAAACCTAGCCGGTTCATATTTGTTTTGTTACGTACGACTGGGGTATTCAATCTGTGTATCAATCCTGTGATTACACAATCTTGATTGTGTAGTACGAGTACTGATAGCGGATTTGAAGAACTTAGTTGTTACGGGTCTTGGTGTTTTACGAGTACATAAACTTGTTTCCTGATTGCTTAATAGGTCTGTAATCATTCGCGGCTATATCTATAGTCCAGCTAGAGTGGTACGAATCCTGTTAACCTCTTAAGGGACTGGTTTTTGTATGACGTACGTTGGTCTATGCATGCATGATGGTGACTTCGAATCTGATTAATAAAGTCACCAATATTGATGGCAAACCAATTCTCAAGAGGATCCTGAAAACCACTAATCCGTTGACTGGTACGATGGGGGAGGCAACACCAAACCCTAATACGAGTCAAGATGTTGTGGAACCTATCCTGAAAACCACTAATCCGTTGACTGGTACGATGGGGGAGGCAACACCAAACCCTAATACGAGTCAAGATGTTGTGGAACCTATGACTTTTGCTAGCAAACTGAAGGAAGGAGGAAAGATCAATTTTAGACGTCTTGAGTCTGAAAATCTGGTGGATGAGGCTGATGTTGTGTTACCACGTGAAGCAGTCATAAACATGAAGCAGAGATTCGCTAATACGTTGGTAGGTTACTTTCTTGGCAATAGACTTGCTTTCCCAATTGTTGAGTATTATGTTAAGAATGCATGGGGGAAGTTTGGACTACAGAAGATTATGATGAACTCTAATGGGTTTTTTTTCTTCAAGTTTGAGAATTGTAATGGGATGCAAAGTGTGTTAGAGGGTGGTCCTTGGATTATTAGGAATATGCCTATCGTGCTGAATATGTGGACACCCTCAACCAGCTTGAGGAAAGAAGATATAAAGAAAATACCGGTTTGGGTCAAAATACATGATGTTCCGTTAGCAGCGTACTCAGAAGATGGACTTAGCTTGCTTGCGTCAAAGATTGGTAATCCTAAGTGCTTGGATACGTATACAACGAGTATGTGTTTGGATGGTTGGGGTAGAAGTAGCTATGCTAGAGCTATGATTGAATTGGATGCAACGGTAGGGTTAAAGGATAAAATTACTATGGCTATTCCGAACTTGGAGGATGATGGATACATAAAGGAGGTAATGACAATTGAGTATGAATGGACCCCTCCTAGGTGCGAAGTGTGTTTGGTGTTCGGCCATGATGATAACTCATGCCCTCTAAAGCCCAAGGTGGTGGAAGAGGGAAAGAGTAAGGTGGATAAAGATGGATTTCAAAAGGCTAGAACATCAAAATCTGGTAAAAATTCTGGTTTTCAAGTGGGCAAACAAAAGCAGAAGTTTGAATATAGACCGGTGCAGAAAGAAAGTAGGAACTGGAGTGGGACGAATCACCCTTCTTCGAATAGGTTTGATGTTTTGAAATCTGATCCAGGGCCTTCGGGAACTCAAAAGGGTGAGGATGAGGAAAGTGTGGAGGATTCGGGTGCAGGGGCGCATCAAATGGATACTTTTATAAAGGAGGATAGTAAGAACCGTATGGATGAGTCTGAGGGGGCAAGCACTCCCGGTAAGAATGGTTTAAATGATTAGCATCGCTGCATGGAATATAAGGGGTTTGAATCATCCCCTGAAACAAAATGAGGTGAGGAAGGTGATACATGAAAACAATATTCAGGTATGTGCAGTTTTAGAATCTCATGTTACTGTTGATAAGTTATCAAATGTTTGCAAGAAAGTTTTTCGTAACTGGGACTGGTGTTCGAATGGAGGGTTATGTGACAAGGGTGCACGCATTATTTTAGGTTGGAACCCTAATGTTGTGGATGTTATGGTTATTACTCAATCTAGTCAGGTGATGCACGCTCAGGTTATTTTCAAGAATGGTGGACATTCTTTTTTCTGTTCGTTTATTTATGCAAAGAATGACTACTGTGACCGAAGGGAGTTATGGGATCAACTCAATCAGCATAAGATCTTTACAAGGTCTATGCCTTGGGTGATCTTGGGGGACTTTAATGTAGCTTTAAACAGTGAAGATTGTGCCATGGGAGCCTCTAGGGTTGATTTGGGAGTAAAGGAGTTTCGTGAATGTGTGAATAACATTGAAGTTATGGATATTAATAGCTCGGGGCTGCAGTATACGTGGACTCAGAAACCGAAGCGAGGTATTGGTATTTTGAAAAAGATTGATAGGGTGATGGGTAATCTTAAATTTGTTGATTTGTTTCCTTATGCGAGTGCTCTATTCCACCCATATAGAGTTTCTGATCATTCGCCGTGCATTCTCAGATTTGAAAATCCTAAAAACAAGAAGGCTAGATCGTTTAAGTTTGCTAACTTCTTGGTCTTTAAGAAGGATTTTAAGAAGGTGGTTACTCAAGAATGGCATAAAGAAGTAGCTGGTAATGCGATGTTCAAAGTAGTGAAGAAGCTCAAATTGCTGAAACCTCCATTGAGAAAACTTTTATATGCGCAAGGGAACCTTCATACCAGGGCCGATCTATTGAGAAAGGAGTTAGATGATATCCAGATTATGGTGGATAAGGACCCAAATGATTGTGGTTTAAGGGAGAAGGAGCGGGCTTGTTCTTTGGAGTATGAGAAGGTCGCTTATGATCTGGAGCTTTTTCTTAAACAAAAGGCTAAAGTTGATTGGCTTAAAGCGGGTGATTCAAATACAGCATATTTCCACAAAACGATCAAAATGAAGAGGCACAAAAGCATGGTCGATCGCATTATGGATGGTGACGGGAATATGCATGTGGGGGATAGGGTTGCTCAAGCGTTTGTGAATCATTATTCTAAATTCTTGGGTACTGAAAGTGATACTAATAGTTTTGATTTAACGAGTTTGGAGTTCAATAAAATTTCAATATCAGATTCGGTGGCAATGGTTAGAAGCGTTACTGATGAGGAGGTTAAAACAGCTATGTTCGATATTGGCGAGAATAAGTCTCCGGGTCCTGATGGATTCTCTTCTGCTTTTTTCATTCATAGTTGGGATGTGGTGGGTAGAGATGTATGTAAAGCTGTCAAAGATTTCTTTGCTCATTCCAGGCTGCTTAAGGAGGTAAACCATACAGTTATTACTTTGATTCCGAAGGTTCAAACACCGGAAAGAGTCAATGATTATCGGCCTATCTCTTGTTGCAACGTGATTTACAAGTGCATTAGCAAGATTATTTCGAACAGAATTAAAGATGCTTTGGATGGGCTGATTAGTGTTAATCAGTCTGCGTTTGTTCCGGGGAGACGAATTTCTGATAATATTCTGATCACACAGGAGTTAATGCATAATTACCATCGAAATAAAGGTCCCCCTAGATGTGCGGTTAAGGTAGATATCCAAAAAGCGTATGATACGGTTAGCTGGAAGTTTCTGGGAGAGATTCTTTTGAAATTTGGATTTCATAGATGTATGGTTGATTGGATTATGGAATGTGTTACGACGGTTTCTTACTCATTATGTGTCAATGGTGAGATTTACGGCTACTTCAAGGGTAGAAGAGGTTTGCGTCAGGGGGACCCGATATCTCCATACCTGTTTACACTTGTCATGGAGGTTTTGACTCTTATTATGCAGCGTAACACTAGGGCTGGTAGTGGCTTCAAATACCATAACCTGTGTGTTTCGCAAAGGATAGTTAATATATGCTTTGCTGATGACTTGTTCCTTTTTGCTAGAGGTGAGGTCAGGTCATGTATGATTCTGATGAAAGGGTTGGAGGAGTTTAGAATGACGTCTGGTTTAGCGGCTAGTGTTGAGAAGAGCACTGTGTTCTTTTGTCAGGTTTCCCCAGTTACGAAGCGTGCGATAATGGATGTTATGCCTTTTGAGGAAGGGAAACTGCCAATTAGATATCTTGGGGTGCCCCTTATTTCGTCTAATCTGATTGCATCAAATTGCAAAACCCTAATTGAAAAAGTTGATAGAAGAATTGATGATTGGATGAATAAATCATTATCTTTTGCGGGGCGTTTACAGCTGCTTGTGTCAGTTATTTCTTCCATGTATACGTATTGGGCGTCGGTACTTATTATGCCTGCAAGTACTATCAAGGAATTGGAAAGGAAAATGAACGGTTTTCTTTGGCAAAAAGATGGGAAGGATCGAGCTAAAGCGAAGGTGGCATGGGCGGAAGTTTGTCTTCCGAAAAAAGAAGGGGGTTTGGGCATTCGTAAGATTTCTGATGTAAACAAATCTCTAATGTCATATCATATATGGAGTATTGTTACGCATAGGAAATCTTTATGGGTGGAATGGATCTATGATCATAAACTCAAAGGAAGAAGCTTCTGGGAGGTGGAACCAAGGTTAAGTATGAGTTGGGGATGGCGGAAAATACTTCAAGTTAGAGAGTTGATTCGGCCTTATATACATCAGAAAATTGGTGATGGTAAGAACACGTTTATTTGGAGTGACAACTGGTGTGAGTATAGCCCTCTAAGTAGCTTCATCACTAAGAGGGATATATATAGGGCAGGTTTCTCAACATCGGATAAGGTGGATGAGTTGGTGAATGATCGTAATTGGAGGTGGCCGGCTGCATGGTATGATCTCTTTCCTGTACTTATTAATATTCCTGTCCCAGTAATATGTAATAACAGGAGAGATGTGAGTGTATGGCATGATATCTATGGTGTTGAGCACAAGTTCTCTATACATAATGTATGGGAAACTATCCGATATCGAAGCACGGAGGTAGATTGGTACAATATTGTATGGTTTACTCATTGTATCCCAAGACATGCGTTTCATGTATGGTTGGTGTGTCGTAAGAAACTAAACACACAGGATAAAATGAGGACATGGGATATGAATATGAGGTGTTGTCCGTTATGTGTGAAGGATATGGATTCACATGATCATCTGTTTTTTGAGTGTGAATATGCGATTCAGGTTTGGAAAAAAGTCCGACAATTCACCAACTTGGGGCATATTGAAGGGGTGTGGGATAATATTGTGAGTTACCTAAATACGAAAGGTAATTGGAAGTCGACTGAGAGTATTATAGATAGACTCGTGATTGGAGCTACAGCGTATTATGTATGGCAGGAAAGAAACGCGAGAATATTTACTGATATAAAGAGAGGACCGGCGCAGATTACAAAGATAATATTGGATATTGTTAGGCTGAAATTGGTATCTCTGAGAGAGGGAAATATGATTACTAATTGGAAGACTCGCAAGAGATGGGATCTGGAGCGTATAGTACTACATGATGGGATGATATAGCTAACGATTGGATGGGCCTCATCTAGATTCTAGTCTAGTTTGTTTAACTTTGGTTTTGTTTTCCATTGTTATGTACGATGTGGTTGTTTGTGTTCACAATCTTAGGGCATGTCCTTTGATTGAACTAATGGGAACATTTCTCCCATTACTTGGTTTTCGTTTGACATATTTATAAAATCGCCGGGGTAAACCCTTTACCCAAAAAAAAAAAAAAAAAAAACACGTTAGTATAACGTAGGACGCCTTAAAACTCCAAACAACACCTTACAACACCGTACGAAACCTTAAAACTCCATAATAAAGCTAATGAATTCGTACGAGTCCTTTGAACATCGTACTGCAAGTTAGGACATCTTACGACTCTTTATGACATTTTAGCACCTTGAAAAACACGTTAGTATAACGTAGGACGCCTTAAAACTCCAAACAACACCTTACAACACCGTACGAAACGTTAAAACTCCATAATAAAGCTAATGAATTCGTACGAGTCCTTTGAACATCGTACTGCAAGTTAGGACATCTTACGACTCTTTATGACATTTTAGCACCTTGAAAAACACGTTAGTATAACGTAGGACGCCTTAAAACTCCAAACAACACCTTACAACACCGTACGAAACCTTAAAACTCCATAATAAAGCTAATGAATTCGTACGAGTCCTTTGAACATCGTAATGCAAGTTAGGACATCTTACGACTCTTTATGACATTTTAGCACCTTGAAAAACACGTTAGTATAACGTAGGACGCCTTAAAACTCCAAACAACACCTTACAACACCGTACGAAACCTTAAAACACCATAATAAAGCTAATGAATTCGTACGAGTCCTTTGAACATCGTACTGCAAGTTAGGACATCTTACGACTCTTTATGGCATTTTAGCACCTTGAAAACATGTTAGTATAACGTAGGACGCCTTAAAACTCCAAACAACACCTTACAACACCGTACGAAACCTTAAAACTCCATAATAAAGCTAATGAATTCGAACGAGTCCTTTGAACATCGTACTGCAAGTTAGGACATCTTACGACTCTTTATAATATTTTAGCACCTTGAAAAACACGTTAGTATAACGTAGGACGCCTTAAAACTCTAAACAACACCTTACAACACCGTACGAAACATTAATACTCCATAATAAAGCTAATGAATTCGTACGACTCCTTTGAACATCGTACTGCAAGTTAGGAAATCTTACGACTCTTTATGACATTTTAGCACCTTGAAAAACACGTTAGTATAACGTAGGACACCTTAAAACTCCAAACAACACCTTACAACACCGTACGAAACCTTAAAACTCCATAATAAAGCTAATGAATTCGTACGAGTCCTTTGAACATCGTACTGCAAGTTAGGACATCTTACGACTTTTTATGGCATTTTAGCACCTTGAAAAACACGTTAGTATAACGTAGGACGCCTTAAAACTCCAAACAACACCTTACAACACCGTACGAAACCTTAAAACACCATAATAAAGCTAATGAATTCGTACGAGTCCTTTGAACATCGTACTGCAAGTTAGGACATCTTACGACTCTTTATGACATTTTAGCACCTTGAAAAACACGTTAGTATAACGTAGGACGCCTTAAAACTCTAAACAACACCTTACAACACCGTACGAAACATTAATACTCCATAATAAAGCTAATGAATTCGTACGACTCCTTTGAACATCGTACTGCAAGTTAGGAAATCTTACGACTCTTTATGACATTTTAGTACCTTGAAAAACACGTTAGTATAACGTAGGACGCCTTAAAACTCCAAACAACACCTTACAACACCGTACGAAACCTTAAAACTCCATAATAAAGCTAATGAATTCGTACGAGTCCTTTGAACATCGTACTGCAAGTTAGGACATCTTACGACTCTTTATGACATTTTAGCACCTTGAAAAACACGTTAGTATAACGTAGGACGCCTTAAAACTCCAAACAACACCTTACAACACCGTACGAAACCTTAAAACTCCATAATAAAGCTAATGAATTCGTACGAGTCCTTTGAACATCGTACTGCAAGTTAGGACATCTTACGACTCTTTATGACATTTTAACACCTTGAAAAACACGTTAGTATAACGTAGGACGCCTTAAAACTCCAAACAACACCTTACAACACCGTACGAAACCTTAAAACTCCATAATAAAGCTAATGAATTCGTACGAGTCCTTTGAACATCGTAATGCAAGTTAGGACATCTTACGACTCTTTATGACATTTTAGCACCTTGAAAAACACGTTAGTATAACGTAGGACGCCTTAAAACTCCAAACAACACCTTACAACACCGTACGAAACCTTAAAACACCATAATAAAGCTAATGAATTCGTACGAGTCCTTTGAACATCGTACTGCAAGTTAGGACATCTTACGACTCTTTATGGCATTTTAGCACCTTGAAAACACGTTAGTATAACGTAGGACGCCTTAAAACTCCAAACAACACCTTACAACACCGTACGAAACCTTAAAACTCCATAATAAAGCTAATGAATTCGTACGAGTCCTTTGAACATCGTAATGCAAGTTAGGACATCTTACGACTCTTTATGACATTTTAGCACCTTGAAAAACACGTTAGTATAACGTAGGACGCCTTAAAACTCCAAACAACACCTTACAACACCGTACGAAACCTTAAAACACCATAATAAAGCTAATGAATTCGTACGAGTCCTTTGAACATCGTACTGCAATTCAGGACATCTTACGACTCTTTATGGCATTTTAGCACCTTGAAAAACACGTTAGTATAACGTAGGACACCTTAAAACTCCAAACAACACCTTACAACACCGTACGAAACCTTAAAACTCCATAATAAAGCTAATGAATTCGTACGACTCCTTTGAACATCGTACTGCAAGTTAGGAAATCTTACGACTCTTTATGACATTTTAGCACCTTGAAAAACACGTTAGTATAACGTAGGACGCCTTAAAACTCCAAACAACACCTTACAACACCGTACGAAACCTTAAAACTCCATAATAAAGCTAATGAATTCGTACGAGTCCTTTGAACATTGTACTGCAAGTTAGGACATCTTACGACTCTTTATGGCATTTTAGCACCTTGAAAACACGTTAGTATAACGTAGGACGCCTTAAAACTCCAAACAACACCTTACAACACCGTACGAAACCTTAAAACACCATAATAAAGCTAATGAATTCGTACGAGTCCTTTGAACATCGTACTGCAAGTTAGGACATCTTACGACTCTTTATGGCATTTTAGCACCTTGAAAAACACGTTAGTATAACGTAGGACGCCTTAAAACTCCAAACAACACCTTACAACACCGTACGAAACCTTAAAACTCCATAATAAAGCTAATAAATTCGTACGAGTCCTTTGAACATCGTACTGCAAGTTAGGACATCTTACGACTCTTTATAATATTTTAGCACCTTGAAAAACACGTTAGTATAACGTAGAACGCCTTAAAACTCTAAACAACACCTTACAACACCGTACGAAACATTAATACTCCATAATAAAGCTAATGAATTCGTACGACTCCTTTGAACATCGTACTGCAAGTTAGGAAATCTTACGACTCTTTATGACATTTTAGTACCTTGAAAAACACGTTAGTATAACGTAGGACGCCTTAAAACTCCAAACAACACCTTACAACACCGTACGAAACCTTAAAACTCCATAATAAAGCTAATGAATTCGTACGAGTCCTTTGAACATCGTACTGCAAGTTAGGACATCTTACGACTCTTTATGACATTTTAGCACCTTGAAAAACACGTTAGTATAACGTAGGACGCCTTAAAACTCCAAACAACACCTTACAACACCGTACGAAACCTTAAAACTCCATAATAAAGCTAATGAATTCGTACGAGTCCTTTGAACATCGTACTGCAAGTTAGGACATCTTACGACTCTTTATGACATTTTAGCACCTTGAAAAACACGTTAGTATAACGTAGGACGCCTTAAAACTCCAAACAACACCTTACAACACCGTACGAAACCTTAAAACTCCATAATAAAGCTAATGAATTCGTACGAGTCCTTTGAACATCGTAATGCAAGTTAGGACATCTTACGACTCTTTATGACATTTTAGCACCTTGAAAAACACGTTAGTATAACGTAGGACGCCTTAAAACTCCAAACAACACCTTACAACACCGTACGAAACCTTAAAACACCATAATAAAGCTAATGAATTCGTACGAGTCCTTTGAACATCGTACTGCAAGTTAGGACATCTTACGACTCTTTATGGCATTTTAGCACCTTGAAAACACGTTAGTATAACGTAGGACGCCTTAAAACTCCAAACAACACCTTACAACACCGTACGAAACCTTAAAACTCCATAATAAAGCTAATGAATTCGTACGAGTCCTTTGAACATCGTACTGCAAGTTAGGACATCTTACGACTCTTTATAATATTTTAGCACCTTGAAAAACACGTTAGTATAACGTAGTACGCCTTAAAACTCTAAACAACACCTTACAACACCGTACGAAACATTAATACTCCATAATAAAGCTAATGAATTCGTACGACTCCTTTGAACATCGTACTGCAAGTTAGGAAATCTTACGACTCTTTATGACATTTTAGCACCTTGAAAAACACGTTAGTATAACGTAGGACACCTTAAAACTCCAAACAACACCTTACAACACCGTACGAAACCTTAAAACTCCATAATAAAGCTAATGAATTCGTACGACTCCTTTGAACATCGTACTGCAAGTTAGGAAATCTTACGACTCTTTATGACATTTTAGCACCTTGAAAAACACGTTAGTATAACGTAGGACGCCTTAAAACTCCAAACAACACCTTACAACACCGTACGAAACCTTAAAACTCCATAATAAAGCTAATGAATTCGTACGAGTCCTTTGAACATTGTACTGCAAGTTAGGACATCTTACGACTCTTTATGGCATTTTAGCACCTTGAAAACACGTTAGTATAACGTAGGACGCCTTAAAACTCCAAACAACACCTTACAACACCGTACGAAACCTTAAAACACCATAATAAAGCTAATGAATTCGTACGAGTCCTTTGAACATCGTACTGCAAGTTAGGACATCTTACGACTCTTTATGGCATTTTAGCACCTTGAAAAACACGTTAGTATAACGTAGGACGCCTTAAAACTCTAAACAACACCTTACAACACCGTACGAAACCTTAAAACTCCATAATAAAGCTAATGAATTCGTACGACTCCTTTGAACATCGTACTGCAAGTTAGGAAATCTTACGACTCTTTATGACATTTTAGCACCTTGAAAAACACGTTAGTATAACGTAGGACGCCTTAAAACTCCAAACAACACCTTACAACACCGTACGAAACCTTAAAACTCCATAATAAAGCTAATGAATTCGTACGAGTCCTTTGAACATCGTACTGCAAGTTAGGACATCTTACGACTCTTTATGGCATTTTAGCACCTTGAAAAACACGTTAGTATAACGTAGGACGCCTTAAACTCCAAACAACACCTTACAACACCGTACGAAACCTTAAAACACCATAATAAAGCTAATGAATTCGTACGAGTCCTTTGAACATCGTACTGCAAGTTAGGACATCTTACGACTCTTTATGACATTTTAGCACCTTGAAAACACGTTAGTATAACGTAGGACGCCTTAAAACTCCAAACAACACCTTACAACACCGTACGAAACCTTAAAACTCCATAATAAAGCTAATGAATTCGTACGAGTCCTTTGAACATCGTACTGCAAGTTAGGACATCTTACGACTCTTTATGACATTTTAGCACCTTGAAAAACACGTTAGTATAACGTAGGACGCCTTAAAACTCTAAACAACACCTTACAACACCGTACGAAACATTAATACTCCATAATAAAGCTAATGAATTCGTACGACTCCTTTGAACATCGTACTGCAAGTTAGGAAATCTTACGACTCTTTATGACATTTTAGCACCTTGAAAAACACGTTAGTATAACGTAGGACGCCTTAAAACTCCAAACAACACCTTACAACACCGTACGAAACCTTAAAACTCCATAATAAAGCTAGTGAATTCGTACGAGTCCTTTGAACATTGTACTGCAAGTTAGGAAATCTTACGACTCTTTATGACATTTTAGCACCTTGAAAAACACGTTAGTATAACGTAGGACGCCTTAAAACTCCAAACAACACCTTACAACACCGTACGAAACCTTAAAACTCCATAATAAAGCTAATGAATTCGTACGAGTCCTTTGAACATTGTACTGCAAGTTAGGACATCTTACGACTCTTTATGGCATTTTAGCACCTTGAAAACACGTTAGTATAACGTAGGACGCCTTAAAACTCCAAACAACACCTTACAACACCGTACGAAACCTTAAAACACCATAATAAAGCTAATGAATTCGTACGAGTCCTTTGAACATCGTACTGCAAGTTAGGACATCTTACGACTCTTTATGGCATTTTAGCACCTTGAAAAACACGTTAGTATAACGTAGGACGCCTTAAAACTCTAAACAACACCTTACAACACCGTACGAAACCTTAAAACTCCATAATAAAGCTAATGAATTCGTACGACTCCTTTGAACATCGTACTGCAAGTTAGGAAATCTTACGACTCTTTATGACATTTTAGCACCTTGAAAAACACGTTAGTATAACGTAGGACGCCTTAAAACTCCAAACAACACCTTACAACACCGTACGAAACCTTAAAACTCCATAATAAAGCTAATGAATTCGTACGAGTCCTTTGAACATCGTACTGCAAGTTAGGACATCTTACGACTCTTTATGGCATTTTAGCACCTTGAAAAACACGTTAGTATAACGTAGGACGCCTTAAACTCCAAACAACACCTTACAACACCGTACGAAACCTTAAAACACCATAATAAAGCTAATGAATTCGTACGAGTCCTTTGAACATCGTACTGCAAGTTAGGACATCTTACGACTCTTTATGACATTTTAGCACCTTGAAAACACGTTAGTATAACGTAGGACGCCTTAAAACTCCAAACAACACCTTACAACACCGTACGAAACCTTAAAACTCCATAATAAAGCTAATGAATTCGTACGAGTCCTTTGAACATCGTACTGCAAGTTAGGACATCTTACGACTCTTTATGACATTTTAGCACCTTGAAAAACACGTTAGTATAACGTAGGACGCCTTAAAACTCTAAACAACACCTTACAACACCGTACGAAACATTAATACTCCATAATAAAGCTAATGAATTCGTACGACTCCTTTGAACATCGTACTGCAAGTTAGGAAATCTTACGACTCTTTATGACATTTTAGCACCTTGAAAAACACGTTAGTATAACGTAGGACGCCTTAAAACTCCAAACAACACCTTACAACACCGTACGAAACCTTAAAACTCCATAATAAAGCTAATGAATTCGTACGAGTCCTTTGAACATTGTACTGCAAGTTAGGACATCTTACGACTCTTTATGACATTTTAGCACCTTGAAAAACACGTTAGTATAACGTAGGACGCCTTAAAACTCCAAACAACACCTTACAACACCGTACGAAACCTTAAAACTCCATAATAAAGCTAATGAATTCGTACGAGTCCTTTGAACATCGTACTGCAAGTTAGGACATCTTACGACTCTTTATAATATTTTAGCACCTTGAAAAACACGTTAGTATAACGTAGGACGCCTTAAAACTCTAAACAACACCTTACAACACCGTACGAAACATTAATACTCCATAATAAAGCTAATGAATTCGTACGACTCCTTAGAACATCGTACTGCAAGTTAGGAAATCTTACGACTCTTTATGACATTTTAGCACCTTGAAAAACACGTTAGTATAACGTAGGACGCCTTAAAACTCCAAACAACACCTTACAACACCGTACGAAACCTTAAAACTCCATAATAAAGCTAATGAATTCGTACGAGTCCTTTGAACATCGTAATGCAAGTTAGGACATCTTACGACTCTTTATGACATTTTAGCACCTTGAAAAACACGTTAGTATAACGTAGGACGCCTTAAAACTCCAAACAACACCTTACAACACCGTACGAAACCTTAAAACTCTATAATAAAGCTAATGAATTCGTACGAGTCCTTTGAACATCGTACTGCAAGTTAGGACATCTTACGACTCTTTATGACATTTTAGCACCTTGAAAAACACGTTAGTATAACGTAGGACGCCTTAAAACTCCAAACAACACCTTACAACACCGTACGAAACCTTAAAACACCATAATAAAGCTAATGAATTCGTACGAGTCCTTTGAACATCGTACTGCAAGTTAGGACATCTTACGACTCTTTATGACATTTTAGCACCTTGAAAACACGTTATTATAACGTAGGACGCCTTAAAACTCCAAACAACACCTTACAACACCGTACGAAACCTTAAAACTCCATAATAAAGCTAATGAATTCGTACGAGTCCTTTGAACATCGTACTGCAAGTTAGGACATCTTACGACTCTTTATGACATTTTAGCACCTTGAAAAACACGTTAGTATAACGTAGGACGCCTTAAAACTCTAAACAACACCTTACAACACCGTACGAAACCTTAAAACTCCATAATAAAGCTAATGAATTCGTACTACTCCTTTGAACATCGTACTGCAAGTTAGGTCATCTTACGACTCTTTATGACATTTTAGCACCTTGAAAAACACGTTAGTATAACGTAGGACGCCTTAAAACTCCAAACAACACCTTACAACACCGTACGAAACCTTAAAACTCCATAATAAAGCTAATGAATTCGTACGAGTCCTTTGAACATCGTACTGCAAGTTAGGACATCTTACGACTCTTTATGACATTTTAGCACCTTGAAAAACACGTTAGTATAACGTAGGACGCCTTAAAACTCCAAACAACACCTTACAACACCGTACGAAACCTTAAAACTCCATAATAAAGCTAATGAATTCGTACGAGTCCTTTGAACATCGTACTGCAAGTTAGGACATCTTACGACTCTTTATGACATTTTAGCACCTTGAAAAACACGTTAGTATAACGTAGGACGCCTTAAAACTCTAAACAACACCTTACAACACCGTACGAAACCTTAAAACTCCATAATAAAGCTAATGAATTCGTACTACTCCTTTGAACATCGTACTGCAAGTTAGGTCATCTTACGACTCTTTATGACATTTTAGCACCTTGAAAAACACGTTAGTATAACGTAGGACGCCTTAAAACTCCAAACAACACCTTACAACACCGTACGAAACCTTAAAACTCCATAATAAAGCTAATGAATTCGTACGAGTCCTTTGAACATCGTACTGCAAGTTAGGACATCTTACGACTCTTTATGACATTTTAGCACCTTGAAAAACACGTTAGTATAACGTAGGACGCCTTAAAACTCCAAACAACACCTTACAACACCGTACGAAACCTTAAAACTCCATAATAAAGCTAATGAATTCGTACGAGTCCTTTGAACATCGTACTGCAAGTTAGGACATCTTACGACTCTTTATGGCATTTTAGCACCTTGAAAAACACGTTAGTATAACGTAGGACGCCTTAAACTCCAAACAACACCTTACAACACCGTACGAAACCTTAAAACACCATAATAAAGCTAATGAATTCGTACGAGTCCTTTGAACATCGTACTGCAAGTTAGGACATCTTACGACTCTTTATGACATTTTAGCACCTTGAAAACACGTTAGTATAACGTAGGACGCCTTAAAACTCCAAACAACACCTTACAACACCGTACGAAACCTTAAAACTCCATAATAAAGCTAATGAATTCGTACGAGTCCTTTGAACATCGTACTGCAAGTTAGGACATCTTACGACTCTTTATGACATTTTAGCACCTTGAAAAACACGTTAGTATAACGTAGGACGCCTTAAAACTCTAAACAACACCTTACAACACCGTACGAAACATTAATACTCCATAATAAAGCTAATGAATTCGTACGACTCCTTTGAACATCGTACTGCAAGTTAGGAAATCTTACGACTCTTTATGACATTTTAGCACCTTGAAAAACACGTTAGTATAACGTAGGACGCCTTAAAACTCCAAACAACACCTTACAACACCGTACGAAACCTTAAAACTCCATAATAAAGCTAATGAATTCGTACGAGTCCTTTGAACATTGTACTGCAAGTTAGGACATCTTACGACTCTTTATGACATTTTAGCACCTTGAAAAACACGTTAGTATAACGTAGGACGCCTTAAAACTCCAAACAACACCTTACAACACCGTACGAAACCTTAAAACTCCATAATAAAGCTAATGAATTCGTACGAGTCCTTTGAACATCGTACTGCAAGTTAGGACATCTTACGACTCTTTATAATATTTTAGCACCTTGAAAAACACGTTAGTATAACGTAGGACGCCTTAAAACTCTAAACAACACCTTACAACACCGTACGAAACATTAATACTCCATAATAAAGCTAATGAATTCGTACGACTCCTTAGAACATCGTACTGCAAGTTAGGAAATCTTACGACTCTTTATGACATTTTAGCACCTTGAAAAACACGTTAGTATAACGTAGGACGCCTTAAAACTCCAAACAACACCTTACAACACCGTACGAAACCTTAAAACTCCATAATAAAGCTAATGAATTCGTACGAGTCCTTTGAACATCGTAATGCAAGTTAGGACATCTTACGACTCTTTATGACATTTTAGCACCTTGAAAAACACGTTAGTATAACGTAGGACGCCTTAAAACTCCAAACAACACCTTACAACACCGTACGAAACCTTAAAACTCTATAATAAAGCTAATGAATTCGTACGAGTCCTTTGAACATCGTACTGCAAGTTAGGACATCTTACGACTCTTTATGACATTTTAGCACCTTGAAAAACACGTTAGTATAACGTAGGACGCCTTAAAACTCCAAACAACACCTTACAACACCGTACGAAACCTTAAAACACCATAATAAAGCTAATGAATTCGTACGAGTCCTTTGAACATCGTACTGCAAGTTAGGACATCTTACGACTCTTTATGACATTTTAGCACCTTGAAAACACGTTATTATAACGTAGGACGCCTTAAAACTCCAAACAACACCTTACAACACCGTACGAAACCTTAAAACTCCATAATAAAGCTAATGAATTCGTACGAGTCCTTTGAACATCGTACTGCAAGTTAGGACATCTTACGACTCTTTATGACATTTTAGCACCTTGAAAAACACGTTAGTATAACGTAGGACGCCTTAAAACTCTAAACAACACCTTACAACACCGTACGAAACCTTAAAACTCCATAATAAAGCTAATGAATTCGTACTACTCCTTTGAACATCGTACTGCAAGTTAGGACATCTTACGACTCTTTATGACATTTTAGCACCTTGAAAACACGTTAGTATAACGTAGGACGCCTTAAAACTCCAAACAACACCTTACAACACCGTACGAAACCTTAAAACTCCATAATAAAGCTAATGAATTCGTACGAGTCCTTTGAACATCGTACTGCAAGTTAGGACATCTTACGACTCTTTATGACATTTTAGCACCTTGAAAAACACGTTAGTATAACGTAGGACGCCTTAAAACTCTAAACAACACCTTACAACACCGTACGAAACATTAATACTCCATAATAAAGCTAATGAATTCGTACGACTCCTTTGAACATCGTACTGCAAGTTAGGAAATCTTACGACTCTTTATGACATTTTAGCACCTTGAAAAACACGTTAGTATAACGTAGGACGCCTTAAAACTCCAAACAACACCTTACAACACCGTACGAAACCTTAAAACTCCATAATAAAGCTAATGAATTCGTACGAGTCCTTTGAACATTGTACTGCAAGTTAGGACATCTTACGACTCTTTATGACATTTTAGCACCTTGAAAAACACGTTAGTATAACGTAGGACGCCTTAAAACTCCAAACAACACCTTACAACACCGTACGAAACCTTAAAACTCCATAATAAAGCTAATGAATTCGTACGAGTCCTTTGAACATCGTACTGCAAGTTAGGACATCTTACGACTCTTTATGACATTTTAGCACCTTGAAAAACACGTTAGTATAACGTAGGACGCCTTAAAACTCCAAACAACACCTTACAACACCGTACGAAACCTTAAAACTCCATAATAAAGCTAATGAATTCGTACGAGTCCTTTGAACATCGTAATGCAAGTTAGGACATCTTACGACTCTTTATGACATTTTAGCACCTTGAAAAACACGTTAGTATAACGTAGGACGCCTTAAAACTCCAAACAACACCTTACAACACCGTACGAAACCTTAAAACTCCATAATAAAGCTAATGAATTCGTACGAGTCCTTTGAACATCGTACTGCAAGTTAGGACATCTTACGACTCTTTATGACATTTTAGCACCTTGAAAAACACGTTAGTATAACGTAGGACGCCTTAAAACTCCAAACAACACCTTACAACACCGTACGAAACCTTAAAACTCCATAATAAAGCTAATGAATTCGTACGAGTCCTTTGAACATCGTAATGCAAGTTAGGACATCTTACGACTCTTTATGACATTTTAGCACCTTGAAAAACACGTTAGTATAACGTAGGACGCCTTAAAACTCCAAACAACACCTTACAACACCGTACGAAACCTTAAAACTCCATAATAAAGCTAATGAATTCGTACGAGTCCTTTGAACATCGTACTGCAAGTTAGGACATCTTACGACTCTTTATGGCATTTTAGCACCTTGAAAAACACGTTAGTATAACGTAGGACGCCTTAAAACTCCAAACAACACCTTACAACACCGTACGAAACCTTAAAACTCTATAATAAAGCTAATGAATTCGTACGAGTCCTTTGAACATCGTACTGCAAGTTAGGACATCTTACGACTCTTTATGGCATTTTAGCACCTTGAAAAACACGTTAGTATAACGTAGGACGCCTTAAACTCCAAACCACACCTTACAACACCGTACGAAACCTTAAAACACCATAATAAAGCTAATGAATTCGTACGAGTCCTTTGAACATCGTACTGCAAGTTAGGACATCTTACGACTCTTTATGACATTTTAGCACCTTGAAAACACGTTAGTATAACGTAGGACGCCTTAAAACTCCAAACAACACCTTACAACACCGTACGAAACCTTAAAACTCCATAATAAAGCTAATGAATTCGTACGAGTCCTTTGAACATCGTACTGCAAGTTAGGACATCTTACGACTCTTTATGACATTTTAGCACCTTGAAAAACACGTTAGTATAACGTAGGACGCCTTAAAACTCTAAACAACACCTTACAACACCGTACGAAACCTTAAAACTCCATAATAAAGCTAATGAATTCGTACGACTCCTTTGAACATCGTACTGCAAGTTAGGAAATCTTACGACTCTTTATGACATTTTAGCACCTTGAAAAACACGTTAGTATAACGTAGGACGCCTTAAAACTCCAAACAACACCTTACAACACCGTACGAAACCTTAAAACTCCATAATAAAGCTAATGAATTCGTACGAGTCCTTTGAACATCGTACTGCAAGTTAGGACATCTTACGACTCTTTATGGCATTTTAGCACCTTGAAAAACACGTTAGTATAACGTAGGACGCCTTAAACTCCAAACAACACCTTACAACACCGTACGAAACCTTAAAACACCATATTAAAGCTAATGAATTCGTACGAGTCCTTTGAACATCGTACTGCAAGTTAGGACATCTTACGACTCTTTATGACATTTTAGCACCTTGAAAACACGTTAGTATAACGTAGGACGCCTTAAAACTCCAAACAACACCTTACAACACCGTACGAAACCTTAAAACTCCATAATAAAGCTAATGAATTCGTACGAGTCCTTTGAACATCGTACTGCAAGTTAGGACATCTTACGACTCTTTATGACATTTTAGCACCTTGAAAAACACGTTAGTATAACGTAGGACGCCTTAAAACTCTAAACAACACCTTACAACACCGTACGAAACATTAATACTCCATAATAAAGCTAAGGAATTCGTACGACTCCTTTGAACATCGTACTGCAAGTTAGGAAATCTTACGACTCTTTATGACATTTTAGCACCTTGAAAAACACGTTAGTATAACGTAGGACGCCTTAAAACTCCAAACAACACCTTACAACACCGTACGAAACCTTAAAACTCCATAATAAAGCTAATGAATTCGTACGAGTCCTTTGAACATTGTACTGCAAGTTAGGACATCTTACGACTCTTTATGACATTTTAGCACCTTGAAAAACACGTTAGTATAACGTAGGACGCCTTAAAACTCCAAACAACACCTTACAACACCGTACGAAACCTTAAAACTCCATAATAAAGCTAATGAATTCGTACGAGTCCTTTGAACATCGTACTGCAAGTTAGGACATCTTACGACTCTTTATGACATTTTAGCACCTTGAAAAACACGTTAGTATAACGTAGGACGCCTTAAAACTCCAAACAACACCTTACAACACCGTACGAAACCTTAAAACTCCATAATAAAGCTAATGAATTCGTACGAGTCCTTTGAACATCGTAATGCAAGTTAGGACATCTTACGACTCTTTATGACATTTTAGCACCTTGAAAAACACGTTAGTATAACGTAGGACGCCTTAAAACTCCAAACAACACCTTACAACACCGTACGAAACCTTAAAACTCCATATTAAAGCTAATGAATTCGTACGAGTCCTTTGAACATCGTACTGCAAGTTAGGACATCTTACGACTCTTTATGGCATTTTAGCACCTTGAAAAACACGTTAGTATAACGTAGGACGCCTTAAAACTCCAAACAACACCTTACAACACCGTACGAAACCTTAAAACTCCATAATAAAGCTAATGAATTCGTACGAGTCCTTTGAACATCGTACTGCAAGTTAGGACATCTTACGACTCTTTATGACATTTTAGCACCTTGAAAAACACGTTAGTATAACGTAGGACGCCTTAAAACTCCAAACAACACCTTACAACACCGTACGAAACCTTAAAACTCCATAATAAAGCTAATGAATTCGTACGAGTCCTTTGAACATCGTACTGCAAGTTAGGACATCTTACGACTCTTTATGACATTTTAGCACCTTGAAAAACACGTTAGTATAACGTAGGACGCCTTAAAACTCTAAACAACACCTTACAACACCGTACGAAACCTTAAAACTCCATAATAAAGCTAATGAATTCGTACTACTCCTTTGAACATCGTACTGCAAGTTAGGTCATCTTACGACTCTTTATGACATTTTAGCACCTTGAAAAACACGTTAGTATAACGTAGGACGCCTTAAAACTCCAAACAACACCTTACAACACCGTACGAAACCTTAAAACTCCATAATAAAGCTAATGAATTCGTACGAGTCCTTTGAACATCGTACTGCAAGTTAGGACATCTTACGACTCTTTATGGCATTTTAGCACCTTGAAAAACACGTTAGTATAACGTAGGACGCCTTAAACTCCAAACAACACCTTACAACACCGTACAAAACCTTAAAACACCATAATAAAGCTAATGAATTCGTACGAGTCCTTTGAACATCGTACTGCAAGTTAGGGCATCTTACGACTCTTTATGACATTTTAGCACCTTGAAAACACGTTAGTATAACGTAGGACGCCTTAAAACTCCAAACAACACCTTACAACACCGTACGAAACCTTAAAACTCCATAATAAAGCTAATGAATTCGTACGAGTCCTTTGAACATCGTACTGCAAGTTAGGACATCTTACGACTCTTTATGACATTTTAGCACCTTGAAAAACACGTTAGTATAACGTAGGACGCCTTAAAACTCTAAACAACACCTTACAACACCGTACGAAACATTAATACTCCATAATAAAGCTAATGAATTCGTACGACTCCTTTGAACATCGTACTGCAAGTTAGGAAATCTTACGACTCTTTATGACATTTTAGCACCTTGAAAAACACGTTAGTATAACGTAGGACGCCTTAAAACTCCAAACAACACCTTACAACACCGTACGAAACCTTAAAACTCCATAATAAAGCTAATGAATTCGTACGAGTCCTTTGAACATTGTACTGCAAGTTAGGACATCTTACGACTCTTTATGACATTTTAGCACCTTGAAAAACACGTTAGTATAACGTAGGACGCCTTAAAACTCCAAACAACACCTTACAACACCGTACGAAACCTTAAAACTCCATAATAAAGCTAATGAATTCGTACGAGTCCTTTGAACATCGTACTGCAAGTTAGGACATCTTACGACTCTTTATGACATTTTAGCACCTTGAAAAACACGTTAGTATAACGTAGGACGCCTTAAAACTCCAAACAACACCTTACAACACCGTACGAAACCTTAAAACTCTATAATAAAGCTAATGAATTCGTACGAGTCCTTTGAACATCGTACTGCAAGTTAGGACATCTTACGACTCTTTATGGCATTTTAGCACCTTGAAAAACACGTTAGTATAACGTAGGACGCCTTAAAACTCCAAACAACACCTTACAACACCGTACGAAACCTTAAAACACCATAATAAAGCTAATGAATTCGTACGAGTCCTTTGAACATCGTACTGCAAGTTAGGACATCTTACGACTCTTTATGACATTTTAGCACCTTGAAAAACACGTTAGTATAACGTAGGACGCCTTAAACTCCAAACAACACCTTACAACACCGTACGAAACCTTAAAACACCATAATAAAGCTAATGAATTCGTACGAGTCCTTTGAACATCGTACTGCAAGTTAGGACATCTTACGACTCTTTATGACATTTTAGCACCTTGAAAACACGTTAGTATAACGTAGGACGCCTTAAAACTCCAAACAACACCTTACAACACCGTACGAAACCTTAAAACTCCATAATAAAGCTAATGAATTCGTACGAGTCCTTTGAACATCGTACTGCAAGTTAGGACATCTTACGACTCTTTATAATATTTTAGCACCTTGAAAAACACGTTAGTATAACGTAGGACGCTTTAAAACTCTAAACAACACCTTACAACACCGTACGAAACATTAATACTCCATAATAAAGCTAATGAATTCGTACGACTCCTTAGAACATCGTACTGCAAGTTAGGAAATCTTACGACTCTTTATGACATTTTAGCACCTTGAAAAACACGTTAGTATAACGTAGGACGCCTTAAAACTCCAAACAACACCTTACAACACCGTACGAAACCTTAAAACTCCATAATAAAGCTAATGAATTCGTACGAGTCCTTTGAACATCGTAATGCAAGTTAGGACATCTTACGACTCTTTATGACATTTTAGCACCTTGAAAAACACGTTAGTATAACGTAGGACGCCTTAAAACTCCAAACAACACCTTACAACACCGTACGAAACCTTAAAACTCTATAATAAAGCTAATGAATTCGTACGAGTCCTTTGAACATCGTACTGCAAGTTAGGACATCTTACGACTCTTTATGGCATTTTAGCACCTTGAAAAACACGTTAGTATAACGTAGGACGCCTTAAAACTCCAAACAACACCTTACAACACCGTACGAAACCTTAAAACACCATAATAAAGCTAATGAATTCGTACGAGTCCTTTGAACATCGTACTGCAAGTTAGGACATCTTACGACTCTTTATGGCATTTTAGCACCTTGAAAAACACGTTAGTATAACGTAGGACGCCTTAAACTCCAAACAACACCTTACAACACCGTACAAAACCTTAAAACACCATAATAAAGCTAATGAATTCGTACGAGTCCTTTGAACATCGTACTGCAAGTTAGGGCATCTTACGACTCTTTATGACATTTTAGCACCTTGAAAACACGTTAGTATAACGTAGGACGCCTTAAAACTCCAAACAACACCTTACAACACCGTACGAAACCTTAAAACTCCATAATAAAGCTAATGAATTCGTACGAGTCCTTTGAACATCGTACTGCAAGTTAGGACATCTTACGACTCTTTATGACATTTTAGCACCTTGAAAAACACGTTAGTATAACGTAGGACGCCTTAAAACTCTAAACAACACCTTACAACACCGTACGAAACATTAATACTCCATAATAAAGCTAATGAATTCGTACGACTCCTTTGAACATCGTACTGCAAGTTAGGAAATCTTACGACTCTTTATGACATTTTAGCACCTTGAAAAACACGTTAGTATAACGTAGGACGCCTTAAAACTCCAAACAACACCTTACAACACCGTACGAAACCTTAAAACTCCATAATAAAGCTAATGAATTCGTACGAGTCCTTTGAACATTGTACTGCAAGTTAGGACATCTTACGACTCTTTATGACATTTTAGCACCTTGAAAAACACGTTAGTATAACGTAGGACGCCTTAAAACTCCAAACAACACCTTACAACACCGTACGAAACCTTAAAACTCCATAATAAAGCTAATGAATTCGTACGAGTCCTTTGAACATCGTACTGCAAGTTAGGACATCTTACGACTCTTTATGACATTTTAGCACCTTGAAAAACACGTTAGTATAACGTAGGACGCCTTAAAACTCCAAACAACACCTTACAACACCGTACGAAACCTTAAAACTCTATAATAAAGCTAATGAATTCGTACGAGTCCTTTGAACATCGTACTGCAAGTTAGGACATCTTACGACTCTTTATGGCATTTTAGCACCTTGAAAAACACGTTAGTATAACGTAGGACGCCTTAAAACTCCAAACAACACCTTACAACACCGTACGAAACCTTAAAACACCATAATAAAGCTAATGAATTCGTACGAGTCCTTTGAACATCGTACTGCAAGTTAGGACATCTTACGACTCTTTATGACATTTTAGCACCTTGAAAAACACGTTAGTATAACGTAGGACGCCTTAAACTCCAAACAACACCTTACAACACCGTACGAAACCTTAAAACACCATAATAAAGCTAATGAATTCGTACGAGTCCTTTGAACATCGTACTGCAAGTTAGGACATCTTACGACTCTTTATGACATTTTAGCACCTTGAAAACACGTTAGTATAACGTAGGACGCCTTAAAACTCCAAACAACACCTTACAACACCGTACGAAACCTTAAAACTCCATAATAAAGCTAATGAATTCGTACGAGTCCTTTGAACATCGTACTGCAAGTTAGGACATCTTACGACTCTTAATAATATTTTAGCACCTTGAAAAACACGTTAGTATAACGTAGGACGCTTTAAAACTCTAAACAACACCTTACAACACCGTACGAAACATTAATACTCCATAATAAAGCTAATGAATTCGTACGACTCCTTAGAACATCGTACTGCAAGTTAGGAAATCTTACGACTCTTTATGACATTTTAGCACCTTGAAAAACACGTTAGTATAACGTAGGACGCCTTAAAACTCCAAACAACACCTTACAACACCGTACGAAACCTTAAAACTCCATAATAAAGCTAATGAATTCGTACGAGTCCTTTGAACATCGTAATGCAAGTTAGGACATCTTACGACTCTTTATGACATTTTAGCACCTTGAAAAACACGTTAGTATAACGTAGGACGCCTTAAAACTCCAAACAACACCTTACAACACCGTACGAAACCTTAAAACTCTATAATAAAGCTAATGAATTCGTACGAGTCCTTTGAACATCGTACTGCAAGTTAGGACATCTTACGACTCTTTATGGCATTTTAGCACCTTGAAAAACACGTTAGTATAACGTAGGACGCCTTAAAACTCCAAACAACACCTTACAACACCGTACGAAACCTTAAAACACCATAATAAAGCTAATGAATTCGTACGAGTCCTTTGAACATCGTACTGCAAGTTAGGACATCTTACGACTCTTTATGACATTTTAGTACCTTGAAAAACACGTTAGTATAACGTAGGACGCCTTAAAACTCCAAACAACACCTTACAACACCGTACGAAACCTTAAAACTCTATAATAAAGCTAATGAATTCGTACGAGTCCTTTGAACATCGTACTGCAAGTTAGGACATCTTACGACTCTTTATGGCATTTTAGCACCTTGAAAAACACGTTAGTATAACGTAGGACGCCTTAAAACTCCAAACAACACCTTACAACACCGTACGAAACCTTAAAACACCATAATAAAGCTAATGAATTCGTACGAGTCCTTTGAACATCGTACTGCAAGTTAGGACATCTTACGACTCTTTATGACATTTTAGCACCTTGAAAAACACGTTAGTATAACGTAGGACGCCTTAAACTCCAAACAACACCTTACAACACCGTACGAAACCTTAAAACACCATAATAAAGCTAATGAATTCGTACGAGTCCTTTGAACATCGTACTGCAAGTTAGGACATCTTACGACTCTTTATGACATTTTAGCACCTTGAAAACACGTTAGTATAACGTAGGACGCCTTAAAACTCCAAACAACACCTTACAACACCGTACGAAACCTTAAAACTCCATAATAAAGCTAATGAATTCGTACGAGTCCTTTGAACATCGTACTGCAAGTTAGGACATCTTACGACTCTTTATAATATTTTAGCACCTTGAAAAACACGTTAGTATAACGTAGGACGCCTTAAAACTCTAAACAACACCTTACAACACCGTACGAAACATTAATACTCCATAATAAAGCTAATGAATTCGTACGACTCCTTAGAACATCGTACTGCAAGTTAGGAAATCTTACGACTCTTTATGACATTTTAGCACCTTGAAAAACACGTTAGTATAACGTAGGACGCCTTAAAACTCCAAACAACACCTTACAACACCGTACGAAACCTTAAAACTCCATAATAAAGCTAATGAATTCGTACGAGTCCTTTGAACATCGTAATGCAAGTTAGGACATCTTACGACTCTTTATGACATTTTAGCACCTTGAAAAACACGTTAGTATAACGTAGGACGCCTTAAAACTCCAAACAACACCTTACAACACCGTACGAAACCTTAAAACTCTATAATAAAGCTAATGAATTCGTACGAGTCCTTTGAACATCGTACTGCAAGTTAGGACATCTTACGACTCTTTATGGCATTTTAGCACCTTGAAAAACACGTTAGTATAACGTAGGACGCCTTAAAACTCCAAACAACACCTTACAACACCGTACGAAACCTTAAAACACCATAATAAAGCTAATGAATTCGTACGAGTCCTTTGAACATCGTACTGCAAGTTAGGACATCTTACGACTCTTTATGACATTTTAGCACCTTGAAAAACACGTTAGTATAACGTAGGACGCCTTAAAACTCCAAACAACACCTTACAACACCGTACGAAACCTTAAAACTCTATAATAAAGCTAATGAATTCGTACGAGTCCTTTGAACATCGTACTGCAAGTTAGGACATCTTACGACTCTTTATGGCATTTTAGCACCTTGAAAAACACGTTAGTATAACGTAGGACGCCTTAAAACTCCAAACAACACCTTACAACACCGTACGAAACCTTAAAACACCATAATAAAGCTAATGAATTCGTACGAGTCCTTTGAACATCGTACTGCAAGTTAGGACATCTTACGACTCTTTATGACATTTTAGCACCTTGAAAAACACGTTAGTATAACGTAGGACGCCTTAAACTCCAAACAACACCTTACAACACCGTACGAAACCTTAAAACACCATAATAAAGCTAATGAATTCGTACGAGTCCTTTGAACATCGTACTGCAAGTTAGGACATCTTACGACTCTTTATGACATTTTAGCACCTTGAAAACACGTTAGTATAACGTAGGACGCCTTAAAACTCCAAACAACACCTTACAACACCGTACGAAACCTTAAAACTCCATAATAAAGCTAATGAATTCGTACGAGTCCTTTGAACATCGTACTGCAAGTTAGGACATCTTACGACTCTTTATAATATTTTAGCACCTTGAAAAACACGTTAGTATAACGTAGGACGCCTTAAAACTCTAAACAACACCTTACAACACCGTACGAAACATTAATACTCCATAATAAAGCTAATGAATTCGTACGACTCCTTAGAACATCGTACTGCAAGTTAGGAAATCTTACGACTCTTTATGACATTTTAGCACCTTGAAAAACACGTTAGTATAACGTAGGACGCCTTAAAACTCCAAACAACACCTTACAACACCGTACGAAACCTTAAAACTCCATAATAAAGCTAATGAATTCGTACGAGTCCTTTGAACATCGTAATGCAAGTTAGGACATCTTACGACTCTTTATGACATTTTAGCACCTTGAAAAACACGTTAGTATAACGTAGGACGCCTTAAAACTCCAAACAACACCTTACAACACCGTACGAAACCTTAAAACTCCATAATAAAGCTAATGAATTCGTACGAGTCCTTTGAACATCGTACTGCAAGTTAGGACATCTTACGACTCTTTATGACATTTTAGCACCTTGAAAACACGTTAGTATAACGTAGGACGCCTTAAAACTCCAAACAACACCTTACAACACCGTACGAAACCTTAAAACTCCATAATAAAGCTAATGAATTCTTACGAGTCCTTTGAACATCGTACTGCAAGTTAGGACATCTTACGACTCTTTATGACATTTTAGCACCTTGAAAAACACGTTAGTATAACGTAGGACGCCTTAAAACTCTAAACAACACCTTACAACACCGTACGAAACCTTAAAACTCCATAATAAAGCTAATGAATTCGTACTACTCCTTTGAACATCGTACTGCAAGTTAGGTCATCTTACGACTCTTTATGACATTTTAGCACCTTGAAAAACACGTTAGTATAACGTAGGACGCCTTAAAACTCCAAACAACACCTTACAACACCGTACGAAACCTTAAAACTCTATAATAAAGCTAATGAATTCGTACGAGTCCTTTGAACATCGTACTGCAAGTTAGGACATCTTACGACTCTTTATGACATTTTAGCACCTTGAAAAACACGTTAGTATAACGTAGGACGCCTTAAAACTCCAAACAACACCTTACAACACCGTACGAAACCTTAAAACACCATAATAAAGCTAATGAATTCGTACGAGTCCTTTGAACATCGTACTGCAAGTTAGGACATCTTACGACTCTTTATGACATTTTAGCACCTTGAAAAACACGTTAGTATAACGTAGGACGCCTTAAAACTCCAAACAACACCTTACAACACCGTACGAAACCTTAAAACTCCATAATAAAGCTAATGAATTCGTACGAGTCCTTTGAACATTGTACTGCAAGTTAGGACATCTTACGACTCTTTATGACATTTTAGCACCTTGAAAAACACGTTAGTATAACGTAGGACGCCTTAAAACTCCAAACAACACCTTACAACACCGTACGAAACCTTAAAACTCCATAATAAAGCTAATGAATTCGTCCGAGTCCTTTGAACATCGTACTGCAAGTTAGGACATCTTACGACTCTTTATGACATTTTAGCACCTTGAAAAACACGTTAGTATAACGTAGGACGCCTTAAAACTCCAAACAACACCTTACAACACCGTACGAAACCTTAAAACTCTATAATAAAGCTAATGAATTCGTACGAGTCCTTTGAACATCGTACTGCAAGTTAGGACATCTTACGACTCTTTATGGCATTTTAGCACCTTGAAAAACACGTTAGTATAACGTAGGACGCCTTAAAACTCCAAACAACACCTTACAACACCGTACGAAACCTTAAAACTCCATAATAAAGCTAATGAATTCGTACGAGTCCTTTGAACATTGTACTGCAAGTTAGGACATCTTACGACTCTTTATGACATTTTAGCACCTTGAAAAACACGTTAGTATAACGTAGGACGCCTTAAAACTCCAAACAACACCTTACAACACCGTACGAAACCTTAAAACTCCATAATAAAGCTAATGAATTCGTCCGAGTCCTTTGAACATCGTACTGCAAGTTAGGACATCTTACGACTCTTTATGACATTTTAGCACCTTGAAAAACACGTTAGTATAACGTAGGACGCCTTAAAACTCCAAACAACACCTTACAACACCGTACGAAACCTTAAAACTCTATAATAAAGCTAATGAATTCGTACGAGTCCTTTGAACATCGTACTGCAAGTTAGGACATCTTACGACTCTTTATGGCATTTTAGCACCTTGAAAAACACGTTAGTATAACGTAGGACGCCTTAAAACTCCAAACAACACCTTACAACACCGTACGAAACCTTAAAACACCATAATAAAGCTAATGAATTCGTACGAGTCCTTTGAACATCGTACTGCAAGTTAGGACATCTTACGACTCTTTATGACATTTTAGCACCTTGAAAAACACGTTAGTATAACGTAGGACGCCTTAAAACTCCAAACAACACCTTACAACACCGTACGAAACCTTAAAACTCTATAATAAAGCTAATGAATTCGTACGAGTCCTTTGAACATCGTACTGCAAGTTAGGACATCTTACGACTCTTTATGGCATTTTAGCACCTTGAAAAACACGTTAGTATAACGTAGGACGCCTTAAAACTCCAAACAACACCTTACAACACCGTACGAAACCTTAAAACACCATAATAAAGCTAATGAATTCGTACGAGTCCTTTGAACATCGTACTGCAAGTTAGGACATCTTACGACTCTTTATGACATTTTAGCACCTTGAAAAACACGTTAGTATAACGTAGGACGCCTTAAACTCCAAACAACACCTTACAACACCGTACGAAACCTTAAAACACCATAATAAAGCTAATGAATTCGTACGAGTCCTTTGAACATCGTACTGCAAGTTAGGACATCTTACGACTCTTTATGACATTTTAGCACCTTGAAAACACGTTAGTATAACGTAGGACGCCTTAAAACTCCAAACAACACCTTACAACACCGTACGAAACCTTAAAACTCCATAATAAAGCTAATGAATTCGTACGAGTCCTTTGAACATCGTACTGCAAGTTAGGACATCTTACGACTCTTTATAATATTTTAGCACCTTGAAAAACACGTTAGTATAACGTAGGACGCCTTAAAACTCTAAACAACACCTTACAACACCGTACGAAACATTAATACTCCATAATAAAGCTAATGAATTCGTACGACTCCTTAGAACATCGTACTGCAAGTTAGGAAATCTTACGACTCTTTATGACATTTTAGCACCTTGAAAAACACGTTAGTATAACGTAGGACGCCTTAAAACTCCAAACAACACCTTACAACACCGTACGAAACCTTAAAACTCCATAATAAAGCTAATGAATTCGTACGAGTCTTTTGAACATCGTAATGCAAGTTAGGACATCTTACGACTCTTTATGACATTTTAGCACCTTGAAAAACACGTTAGTATAACGTAGGACGCCTTAAAACTCCAAACAACACCTTACAACACCGTACGAAACCTTAAAACTCCATAATAAAGCTAATGAATTCGTACGAGTCCTTTGAACATCGTACTGCAAGTTAGGACATCTTACGACTCTTTATGACATTTTAGCACCTTGAAAACACGTTAGTATAACGTAGGACGCCTTAAAACTCCAAACAACACCTTACAACACCGTACGAAACCTTAAAACTCCATAATAAAGCTAATGAATTCTTACGAGTCCTTTGAACATCGTACTGCAAGTTAGGACATCTTACGACTCTTTATGACATTTTAGCACCTTGAAAAACACGTTAGTATAACGTAGGACGCCTTAAAACTCTAAACAACACCTTACAACACCGTACGAAACCTTAAAACTCCATAATAAAGCTAATGAATTCGTACTACTCCTTTGAACATCGTACTGCAAGTTAGGTCATCTTACGACTCTTTATGACATTTTAGCACCTTGAAAAACACGTTAGTATAACGTAGGACGCCTTAAAACTCCAAACAACACCTTACAACACCGTACGAAACCTTAAAACTCTATAATAAAGCTAATGAATTCGTACGAGTCCTTTGAACATCGTACTGCAAGTTAGGACATCTTACGACTCTTTATGACATTTTAGCACCTTGAAAAACACGTTAGTATAACGTAGGACGCCTTAAAACTCCAAACAACACCTTACAACACCGTACGAAACCTTAAAACACCATAATAAAGCTAATGAATTCGTACGAGTCCTTTGAACATCGTACTGCAAGTTAGGACATCTTACGACTCTTTATGACATTTTAGCACCTTGAAAAACACGTTAGTATAACGTAGGACGCCTTAAAACTCCAAATAACACCTTACAACACCGTACGAAACCTTAAAACTCCATAATAAAGCTAATGAATTAGTACGAGTCCTTTGAACATCGTACTGCAAGTTAGGACATCTTACGACTCTTTATGACATTTTAGCACCTTGAAAAACACGTTAGTATAACGTAGGACGCCTTAAAACTCCAAACAACACCTTACAACACCGTACGAAACCTTAAAACTCTATAATAAAGCTAATGAATTCGTACGAGTCCTTTGAACATCGTACTGCAAGTTAGGACATCTTACGACTCTTTATGACATTTTAGCACCTTGAAAAACACGTTAGTATAACGTAGGACGCCTTAAAACTCCAAACAACACCTTACAACACCGTACGAAACCTTAAAACTCTATAATAAAGCTAATGAATTCGTACGAGTCCTTTGAACATCGTACTGCAAGTTAGGACATCTTACGACTCTTTATGACATTTTAGCACCTTGAAAAACACGTTAGTATAACGTAGGACGCCTTAAAACTCCAAACAACACCTTACAACACCGTACGAAACCTTAAAACACCATAATAAAGCTAATGAATTCGTACGAGTCCTTTGAACATTGTACTGCAAGTTAGGACATCTTACGACTCTTTATGACATTTTAGCACCTTGAAAAACACGTTAGTATAACGTAGGACGCCTTAAAACTCCAAACAACACCTTACAACACCGTACGAAACCTTAAAACTCCATAATAAAGCTAATGAATTCGTACGAGTCCTTTGAACATCGTACTGCAAGTTAGGACATCTTACGACTCTTTATGACATTTTAGCACCTTGAAAAACACGTTAGTATAACGTAGGACGCCTTAAAACTCCAAACAACACCTTACAACACCGTACGAAACATTAATACTCCATAATAAAGCTAATGAATTCGTACGACTCCTTAGAACATCGTACTGCAAGTTAGGAAATCTTACGACTCTTTATGACATTTTAGCACCTTGAAAAACACGTTAGTATAAAGTCCTTTGAACATCTGTATGCCAGGAAGTAGGCGATTTTGGCGATTTTGGTGTGTTGGCTGGTTTGTTTCGTTTCTTGTTCTTGATTCTTGATTCTTGAATCTTGATTCTTGAATCTTGGTTCGTGATCTTGGGTTGTTTTTGGGTTGTTATTAAGTTGTTACGGCCGTTTATTAGGGTTCATAAACCCTAATTCGTTATTTGTTCTTAAGTTTCTTTCGATCTCTTGTTTGTTTTTTCCTGATTTATTGATAGCTTCCTTTGTGTAACAATCCTGTGATTAACCTAGTTAATACGAGTATTGTTAGCAATTAGAGGAGATCAATAATCGGGTTTTTTCTGGGTTGTGTCTTGATCGAAAGTGTTGTGTTCTGATTGCTTAGTGGGTCTGTAATCGATTGCGTCTATTGTTTATAGATTAGCTAAATTGGTACGAATCCCATTAACCTATTAAGAACCAGTGCTTGAAATCAAGACTGGGGTTTGGTGTGCATGCATGGCTATGTCGTCCCTTGCATCAAAGGTTACTAATATTGATGGTCGTGTGTCTTTCAAAAGTATTTTGAAGAAGACGGCTGATATGGATGTGCAACAGCAGAAGGAGATGGATGTGAAGGCTGAATCTGTTAAGGAACCTGAAACAGTGGTTAGGGTTTCTGATGTTGAAGGTTCTGGTTCTGGGACGAGTAATTTGAATGAGGGGCTGAATAAGAAAGTGAACTTTAGGGTTCTTGAATCGAAAGAAAGTGTTGATGGTGTGGATGTGATGTTATCGCGTGATTCGGTGAGAAAAGTTCAGGCTAAGCTAGGGTTTACACTGTATGGGTATTTTCTGGGCGATCGACAATCTTTCCATGCTGTGAAATATTTTGCTCAGACTAACTGGCATAAGTTTGGGCTGAAAAAGATTATGATGAATGCAGAGGGGTTTTTCTTTTTGCAGTTTGCTGCGTATGAAGGAATGATGGGTGTCTTAGGGGGAGGGCCATGGTTAATTCTTAACACCCCATTGTTTCTGCATGAATGGTCTCCGGATGCTAAACTTATCAAGCAGGATCGTAGATCAGTTCCTATGTGGGTAAAGCTTCATGGGGTTCCAATTGCTGCATACACAGATGATGGGTTAAGTGAGCTGATGACAAAAATTGGGACACCGAAAAAGCTGGACTCGTATACTAACTCAATGTGCGTTAATGGATGGGGGAGGAGTAGTTATGCTAGAGCTTTAGTGGAGATTAATGCTGATTTAGGATTTAAAAAGCAGCTGAAAGTGGGCATTCCATCGTTGGAGGGAGAGGATGTAATGATCAAAATTATCGATGTCGAGTATGAGTGGCTTCCTCCTCGGTGTGAACATTGTAAAGTGTTTGGACATGATATGGATAATTGCGAGGTGATAGTGAAAAAGAAGGGAAAGAATAAGGAGGAAGTGATTAAGGATGATGGGTTTGTGGAAGTTACACATAAAAAATCAGCGAAGAAATCAGGTTTTAATGTTCAACAACATAAGCCAAAATTTGTTTATAGACCGGTTGCTGAAAAGACTAAAAGTGCTGATCAAGATAAAAAAGAGGGTAATGTGGGAGCGACTGAGGTGGATGGGATTGTAGCAAAGAATAAGTTCAATGTTTTGCAGAATCTGTCTGAGGATCAAGGGGATTCAAATGTAGACCAGGAGGTTGTTACTAAGGCCGATGACAAGGGAGGTTCGTTTGAGGAGTTATTTGGTGAATATACATTTACTACAGGGGCAAGCACTCCTGATGCACAGGTTATCAATGTTTAAGCTTGCTTGTTGGAACGTTAGGGGGATGAACCGACCCTTGAAACAGAAAGAGGTTCGATTTATGATTAAAGACAGTAAGGTGAGTTTTTGTGCTATTTTAGAGTCTCATGTTGATGTTGGTAAGGTGGAGGGTATGTGTGCTGCTATTTCGTCTGATTGGAGCTGGTGTTCTAATGCGTCTTCGTGTAGGGGTGGTACTAAAGGTACTAGAATTATTGTGGGTTGGGATAATAGCTTGGTTGATGTGATTGTTCTCATGCAAACGGATCAGGTTATTCATTGTCAAGTTGTTATTAAAAGGTTGAAGCTGATGTTCTTTTGTTCTGTGATATATGCTGATAATTACTATGTTCGTCGGAGAGCTTTATGGGATTCTTTGTCTATGCATAAGGGCTTGGTTAAGGATCTCCCATGGGCTTTATTGGGAGACTTCAACTCGGCTCTAAATCCTGATGATCAGGTTGCTGGCCCGTCTAATGTCTCATTGGGTATGCAGGAGTTTCGTGATTGTATTAATGTGATGGAGGTGTTTGATATTAAGGCTTCGGGGGTTAAGTACACTTGGAATCAAAAGCCGAAGACAGGTAGAGGCATTCTTAAAAAACTGGATAGAGTTATGGGGAATGTAGGGTTTGTTGATATGTTCCCGAATGCTGCTGCGTTATTTAAACCATATGGGTTATCGGATCACAGCCCATGTATTTTATCTTTGGTGGAGAAGTCTAAACCAAAACCTAAGCCTTTCAAGTTTTCAAACTTTCTGACTCTTAAACCGGAATTTTTGGATATTGTGAAGGTTGGGTGGGGTTATAGCATCGGTGGGGTTGCTCAATTCAGAATATCAAAGAGGTTAAGAGGGCTGAAAAAAGAGTTTAGAGCGCTTCTGTTTAAACAAGGGAATCTGCATTCTAAGGTTGCTAATCTTAGAAAAGATCTGGAAGACTTGCAACTGTTGATTGACGATTCCCCCTTGGATTTGAGTCTGAAAGATAAGGAGTCGTTATGTATGAAGGAGTTTGTGGATGCTAGTAGGGATGAGGAAAGTTTTCTTAAGCAAAAAGCAAAAGTTACTTGGCTTGATAAAGGTGATGCAAACACGAAATATTTTCACAACATACTCAAGTGCAAGAATAATAAGAAGACGATTGATTCGGTTATGAGGACGACCGGTGAGGTGTTGGAGGGGGATGCTATGGTCAATGAATTTGTTACCTATTACGAGACATTTTTGGGTGGTGAACATGTGCGACCAAATTTACCAGATTCAAATATTTTTTCAAGGCGTTTGGATGATAATATTTCGTTAGGTATGGTGGAGCCAGTTACTAAAGAGGAGATCAAGGAGGTTATGTTTTCTATGAATGATGATAAAGCTCCGGGGCCAGATGGATACACATCGGCTTTTTTCAAAAGAGCCTGGGATGTGGTGGGAGATGAGGTTGTCTTAGCTATTCAAGATTTCTTTAACACGAATCGATTGCTTCAGGAGTGGAATCATACGATTATTGCTCTGGTCCCAAAAACTCATGTTCCAAGTAGAGTGATAGATTATCGGCCAATTGCCTGCTGCAATGTTTTGTATAAATGTATCTCGAAGATTATTGCTAATCGTGTGAAGGGTGCGTTATCTTTTATTATTAGTAGTAATCAGTCAGCATTCATCCCGGGAAGACGTATTACTGATAATATTTTACTCACTCAGGAGCTTATGCACAATTATCATAGAAATTTGGGGCCGCCTAAGTGTGCTTTCAAAGTTGATATTCAAAAGGCATATGATACGGTTAATTGGAGTTTTATGGAGTTTTGTCTGCAGGGGTTTGGGTTTCATGCTAGTATGATTACTTGGATTATGGCGTGTGTTTCCTCTCCATCGTTTTCCTTATGTATAAATGGGGATATCCATGGCTACTTTAAAGGGACAAGGGGGTTAAGACAGGGAGACCCATTATCTCCTTATCTTTTTACTATGGTTATGGAGGTTCTTACGCTAATGTTCAAGAATATGCCTATGGAACGTTTTAAGTTTCATAAGAAGTGTGAAGATCTTCAGATCATAAATTTATGTTTTGCTGATGATCTGTTTATTTTTTCCAGAGGAGATGCTAGTTCTGCTGCTTGTATTATGGAGGTTTTGAGGAAGTTTGCTGATTTGTCGGGCCTACATCCGAATATGCAAAAAAGCACTGTGTTCTTTTGTCATGTTCCCCCTCATGTTAGGAATGGCATCCTGAATATTCTTCCATTTGAAGAGGGGAAGCTTCCGGTTAAGTATCTGGGTGTTCCATTGATTTCGTCTAGACTCAATCATTTGCAATGCAGGGAGTTGACTGACAGGATGGACAAGCGTTTATTGTCATGGGAAAACAAGTTTTTGTCTTTTGCAGGGAGGCTTCAACTTGTTCGATCTGTTTTATCATCTATGCACATTTTCTGGGCAGCGGCTTTTTTGATCCCGTCTTATACAGTTAAAGAGATTGAAGCGAAGATTAGAAGATTTTTATGGGGTGCTAAGCAAGAGAGAAAAGTTAATGCCAAAGTTGCTTGGAAGAAAGTATGTCGTCCAATGATGGAGGGTGGTCTTGGGATTCGTAGTTTATCTGACATGAATATGGCTCTTATGGGATCTCATATCTGGAGGTTACTTACTAATGTTGATTCAATGTGGGTTCGATGGGTTAGGATTCACAGGATTGGAAATCGCAATTTCTGGGATATTTCTGTTCCGGCTGCTTGTTCTTGGAGTTGGCGAAATATTATGAAAATGCGACCTTGTTTCAAACGTAAATTCTGGGTCCAGCTGGGTGATGGGAAAGATACAAATATCTGGTTCGATTGTTGGGCTGACCAAAGTCCACTATCAGATTTTATTTCAAAACGAGCGATTCGGGATGCAAATATGAATATGATGGACTCGGTTGACAAAGTTTATATTGATTCAGCTTGGACGTGGCCGAATGAGCTGGTTGTTCAGTTTCCTTCTTTATCGAGCATCTCTATTCCGTTTAGAAAAAATGGTGAGGATAAATGGGGTTGGAGGGAGGGATCGAAGTTAATCCCATTTTCTACTTCTAATGCTTGGGAACATATCCGTCATAAGGTGGATAAGGTTGATTGGGCTGAGTGTGTTTGGTTCCCTCAATGCATCCCAAAACATGCTTTCAATATGTGGCTTATTTGTCAAGGTAAGCTATTAACTCAAGATAGGTTGATTAGATGGAACTGGTTGGGTGGTACCAATATGAATATGATGTGTTGTTTATTATGCTTTCAAGCCGTGGATTCGCATAAACATTTATTCTTTGAATGTTCATTTGCGTCTCGGGTATGGGCCATGACTCGTGTCAAGGCTAAGCTAAAGCTGATTCCCCCAATATGGTCTAACATCTTGGCAGATCTTCAAAGTAACTGCAAGGGAAATGATATTGTGATGATTATTAGTAAGTTGGTTACAGCAGCGACTGCGTATGCTATTTGGCAGGAGAGGAATAGAAGACTCTTTAATGAACACCCAAGGCCTCCGGAAGTGGTTAGTAAAATGGTAATTCAAACTGTGAGATACAAGTTAATGAGCATCAAGATAAAGTTATCGATGAGGGTGCAGCAACATCTAGAAATGTGGTTGAAGATGGATGTGGAAGGTGAAGGCTGAATGTTTTGGTCTCATTGTCTAGTTGAGTCTAGCTTTTAGTAGTGATGTTGGGGTTTGTGTTTTGTTTAGTTTGGTTTTGGTTTCGGTTGTTAGTCTTGGGATTTGTCCAAGTCTGAACTAGTGTGGGGTTTCACCACACTACTTGTGTTTATTTGTTAATAGAATCACCAGGGTAAAATCCCTTTACCCAAAAACACGTTAGTATAACGTAGGACGCCTTAAAACTCCAAACAACACCTTACAACACCGTACGAAACCTTAAAACTCCATAATAAAGCTAATGAGTTCGTACGAGTCCTTTGAACATCGTACTGCAAGTTAGGACATCTTACGACTCTTTATAATATTTTAGCACCTTGAAAAACACGTTAGTATAACGTAGGACGCCTTAAAACTCTAAACAGCACCTTACAACACCGTACGAAACATTAATACTCCATAATAAAGCTAATGAATTCGTACGACTCCTTAAAACATCGTACTGCAAGTTAGGAAATCTTACGACTCTTTATGACATTTTAGCACCTTGAAAAACACGTTAGTATAACATAGGACGCCTTAAAACTCCAAACAACACCTTACAACACCGTACGAAACCTTAAAACTCCATAATAAAGCTAATGAATTCGTACGAGTCCTTTGAACATCGTACTGCAAGTTAGGACATCTTACGACTCTTTATGACATTTTAGCACCTTGAAAAACACGTTAGTATAACGTAGGACGCCTTAAAACTCCAAACAACACCTTACAACACCGTACGAAACCTTAAAACACCATAATAAAGCTAATGAATTCGTACGAGTCCTTTGAACATCGTACTGCAAGTTAGGACATCTTACGACTCTTTATGACATTTTAGCACCTTGAAAACACGTTAGTATAACGTAGGACGCCTTAAAACTCCAAACAACACCTTACAACACCGTACGAAACCTTAAAACTCCATAATAAAGCTAATGAATTCGTACGAGTCCTTTGAACATCGTAATGCAAGTTAGGACATCTTACGACTCTTTATGACATTTTAGCACCTTGAAAAACACGTTAGTATAACGTAGGACGCCTTAAAACTCCAAACAACACCTTACAACACCGTACGAAACCTTAAAACTCCATAATAAAGCTAATGAATTCGTACGAGTCCTTTGAACATCGTACTGCAAGTTAGGACATCTTACGACTCTTTATGACATTTTAGCACCTTGAAAAACACGTTAGTATAACGTAGGACGCCTTAAAACTCCAAACAACACCTTACAACACCGTACGAAACCTTAAAACTCCATAATAAAGCTAATGAATTCGTACGAGTCCTTTGAACATCGTACTGCAAGTTAGGACATCTTACGACTCTTTATGACATTTTAGCACCTTGAAAAACACGTTAGTATAACGTAGGACGCCTTAAAACTCCAAACAACACCTTACAACACCGTACGAAACCTTAAAACTCCATAATAAAGCTAATGAATTCGTACGAGTCCTTTGAACATCGTACTGCAAGTTAGGACATCTTACGACTCTTTATGACATTTTAGCACCTTGAAAAACACGTTAGTATAACGTAGGACGCCTTAAAACTCCAAACAACACCTTACAACACCGTACGAAAACTTAAAACTCTATAATAAAGCTAATGAATTCGTACGAGTCCTTTGAACATCGTACTGCAAGTTAGGACATCTTACGACTCTTTATGACATTTTAGCACCTTGAAAAACACGTTAGTATAACGTAGGACGCCTTAAAACTCCAAACAACACCTTACAACACCGTACGAAACCTTAAAACACCATAATAAAGCTAATGAATTCGTACGAGTCCTTTGAACATCGTACTGCAAGTTAGGACATCTTACGACTCTTTATGACATTTTAGCACCTTGAAAACACGTTAGTATAACGTAGGACGCCTTAAAACTCCAAACAACACCTTACAACACCGTACGAAACCTTAAAACTCCATAATAAAGCTAATGAATTCGTACGAGTCCTTTGAACATCGTACTGCAAGTTAGGACATCTTACGACTCTTTATGACATTTTAGCACCTTGAAAAACACGTTAGTATAACGTAGGACGCCTTAAAACTCTAAACAACACCTTACAACACCGTACGAAACATTAATACTCCATAATAAAGCTAATGAATTCGTACGACTCCTTAGAACATCGTACTGCAAGTTAGGAAATCTTACGACTCTTTATGACATTTTAGCACCTTGAAAAACACGTTAGTATAACGTAGGACGCCTTAAAACTCCAAACAACACCTTACAACACCGTACGAAACCTTAAAACTCCATAATAAAGCTAATGAATTCGTACGAGTCCTTTGAACATCGTAATGCAAGTTAGGACATCTTACGACTCTTTATGACATTTTAGCACCTTGAAAAACACGTTAGTATAACGTAGGACGCCTTAAAACTCCAAACAACACCTTACAACACCGTACGAAACCTTAAAACTCCATAATAAAGCTAATGAATTCGTACTACTCCTTTGAACATCGTACTGCAAGTTAGGACATCTTACGACTCTTTATGACATTTTAGCACCTTGAAAAACACGTTAGTATAACGTAGGACGCCTTAAAACTCCAAACAACACCTTACAACACCGTACGAAACCTTAAAACTCCATAATAAAGCTAATGAATTCGTACGAGTCCTTTGAACATCGTACTGCAAGTTAGGACATCTTACGACTCTTTATGACATTTTAGCACCTTGAAAAACACGTTAGTATAACGTAGGACGCCTTAAAACTCCAAACAACACCTTACAACACCGTACGAAACCTTAAAACTCTATAATAAAGCTAATGAATTCGTACGAGTCCTTTGAACATCGTACTGCAAGTTAGGACATCTTACGACTCTTTATGACATTTTAGCACCTTGAAAAACACGTTAGTATAACGTAGGACGCCTTAAAACTCCAAACAACACCTTACAACACCGTACGAAACCTTAAAACACCATAATAAAGCTAATGAATTCGTACGAGTCCTTTGAACATCGTACTGCAAGTTAGGACATCTTACGACTCTTTATGACATTTTAGCACCTTGAAAACACGTTAGTATAACGTAGGACGCCTTAAAACTCCAAACAACACCTTACAACACCGTACGAAACCTTAAAACTCCATAATAAAGCTAATGAATTCGTACGAGTCCTTTGAACATCGTACTGCAAGTTAGGACATCTTACGACTCTTTATGACATTTTAGCACCTTGAAAAACACGTTAGTATAACGTAGGACGCCTTAAAACTCTAAACAACACCTTACAACACCGTACGAAACATTAATACTCCATAATAAAGCTAATGAATTCGTACGACTCCTTAGAACATCGTACTGCAAGTTAGGAAATCTTACGACTCTTTATGACATTTTAGCACCTTGAAAAACACGTTAGTATAACGTAGGACGCCTTAAAACTCCAAACAACACCTTACAACACCGTACGAAACCTTAAAACTCCATAATAAAGCTAATGAATTCGTACGAGTCCTTTGAACATCGTAATGCAAGTTAGGACATCTTACGACTCTTTATGACATTTTAGCACCTTGAAAAACACGTTAGTATAACGTAGGACGCCTTAAAACTCCAAACAACACCTTACAACACCGTACGAAACCTTAAAACTCCATAATAAAGCTAATGAATTCATACGAGTCCTTTGAACATCGTACTGCAAGTTAGGACATCTTACGACTCTTTATGACATTTTAGCACCTTGAAAAACACGTTAGTATAACGTAGGACGCCTTAAAACTCCAAACAACACCTTACAACACCGTACGAAACCTTAAAACTCCATAATAAAGCTAATGAATTCGTACGAGTCCTTTGAACATCGTACTGCAACTTAGGACATCTTACGACTCTTTATGACATTTTAGCACCTTGAAAAACACGTTAGTATAACGTAGGACGCCTTAAAACTCCAAACAACACCTTACAACACCGTACGAAACCTTAAAACACCATAATAAAGCTAATGAATTCGTACGAGTCCTTTGAACATCGTACTGCAAGTTAGGACATCTTACGACTCTTTATGACATTTTAGCACCTTGAAAACACGTTAGTATAACGTAGGACGCCTTAAAACTCCAAACAACACCTTACAACACCGTACGAAACCTTAAAACTCCATAATAAAGCTAATGAATTCGTACGAGTCCTTTGAACATCGTACTGCAAGTTAGGACATCTTACGACTCTTTATAATATTTTAGCACCTTGAAAAACACGTTAGTATAACGTAGGACGCCTTAAAACTCTAAACAACACCTTACAACACCGTACGAAACATTAATACTCCATAATAAAGCTAATGAATTCGTACGACTCCTTAGAACATCGTACTGCAAGTTAGGAAATCTTACGACTCTTTATGACATTTTAGCACCTTGAAAAACACGTTAGTATAACGTAGGACGCCTTAAAACTCCAAACAACACCTTACAACACCGTACGAAACCTTAAAACTCCATAATAAAGCTAATGAATTCGTACGAGTCCTTTGAACATCGTAATGCAAGTTAGGACATCTTACGACTCTTTATGACATTTTAGCACCTTGAAAAACACGTTAGTATAACGTAGGACGCCTTAAAACTCCAAACAACACCTTACAACACCGTACGAAACCTTAAAACTCCATAATAAAGCTAATGAATTCGTACGAGTCCTTTGAACATCGTACTACAAGTTAGGACATCTTACGACTCTTTATGACATTTTAGCACCTTGAAAAACACGTTAGTATAACGTAGGACGCCTTAAAACTCCAAACAACACCTTACAACACCGTACGAAACCTTAAAACTCTATAATAAAGCTAATGAATTCGTACGAGTCCTTTGAACATCGTACTGCAAGTTAGGACATCTTACGACTCTTTATGACATTTTAGCACCTTGAAAAACACGTTAGTATAACGTAGGACGCCTTAAAACTCCAAACAACACCTTACAACACCGTACGAAACCTTAAAACACCATAATAAAGCTAATGAATTCGTACGAGTCCTTTGAACATCGTACTGCAAGTTAGGACATCTTACGACTCTTTATGACATTTTAGCACCTTGAAAACACGTTAGTATAACGTAGGACGCCTTAAAACTCCAAACAACACCTTACAACACCGTACGAAACCTTAAAACTCCATAATAAAGCTAATGAATTCGTACGAGTCCTTTGAACATCGTACTGCAAGTTAGGACATCTTACGACTCTTTATGACATTTTAGCACCTTGAAAAACACGTTAGTATAACGTAGGACGCCTTAAAACTCTAAACAACACCTTACAACACCGTACGAAACCTTAAAACTCCATAATAAAGCTAATGAATTCGTACTACTCCTTTGAACATCGTACTGCAAGTTAGGTCATCTTACGACTCTTTATGACATTTTAGCACCTTGAAAAACACGTTAGTATAACGTAGGACGCCTTAAAACTCCAAACAACACCTTACAACACCGTACGAAACCTTAAAACTCCATAATAAAGCTAATGAATTCGTACGAGTCCTTTGAACATCGTACTGCAAGTTAGGACATCTTACGACTCTTTATGGCATTTTAGCACCTTGAAAAACACGTTAGTATAACGTAGGACGCCTTAAACTCCAAACAACACCTTACAACACCGTACGAAACCTTAAAACACCATAATAAAGCTAATGAATTCGTACGAGTCCTTTGAACATCGTATTGCAAGTTAGGACATCTTACGACTCTTTATGACATTTTAGCACCTTGAAAACACGTTAGTATAACGTAGGACGCCTTAAAACTCCAAACAACACCTTACAACACCGTACGAAACCTTAAAACTCCATAATAAAGCTAATGAATTCGTACGAGTCCTTTGAACATCGTACTGCAAGTTAGGACATCTTACGACTCTTTATGACATTTTAGCACCTTGAAAAACACGTTAGTATAACGTAGGACGCCTTAAAACTCTAAACAACACCTTACAACACCGTACGAAACATTAATACTCCATAATAAAGCTAATGAATTCGTACGACTCCTTTGAACATCGTACTGCAAGTTAGGAAATCTTACGACTCTTTATGACATTTTAGCACCTTGAAAAACACGTTAGTATAACGTAGGACGCCTTAAAACTCCAAACAACACCTTACAACACCGTACGAAACCTTAAAACACCATAATAAAGCTAATGAATTCGTACGAGTCCTTTGAACATCGTACTGCAAGTTAGGACATCTTACGACTCTTTATGACATTTTAGCACCTTGAAAACACGTTAGTATAACGTAGGACGCCTTAAAACTCCAAACAACACCTTACAACACCGTACGAAACCTTAAAACTCCATAATAAAGCTAATGAATTCGTACGAGTCCTTTGAACATCGTACTGCAAGTTAGGACATCTTACGACTCTTTATAATATTTTAGCACCTTGAAAAACACGTTAGTATAACGTAGGACGCCTTAAAACTCTAAACAACACCTTACAACACCGTACGAAACATTAATACTCCATAATAAAGCTAATGAATTCGTACGACTCCTTAGAACATCGTACTGCAAGTTAGGAAATCTTACGACTCTTTATGACATTTTAGCACCTTGAAAAACACGTTAGTATAACGTAGGACGCCTTAAAACTCCAAACAACACCTTACAACACCGTACGAAACCTTAAAACTCCATAATAAAGCTAATGAATTCGTACGAGTCCTTTGAACATCGTAATGCAAGTTAGGACATCTTACGACTCTTTATGACATTTTAGCACCTTGAAAAACACGTTAGTATAACGTAGGACGCCTTAAAACTCCAAACAACACCTTACAACACCGTACGAAACCTTAAAACTCCATAATACACGTATTGAACTCGCCCGAGTCCTTTGAACATCGTACTGCAAGTTAGGACATCTTACGACTCTTTATGTCATTTTAGCAACTTGAAAAACACGTTAGTATAACGTAGGACGCCTTAAAACTCCAAACAACACCTTACAACACCCTACGAAACCTTAAAACTCCATAATAAAGCTAATGAATTCGTACGAGTCCTTTGAACATCGTACTGCAAGTTAGGACATCTTACGACTCTTTATGACATTTTAGCACCTTGAAAAGCACGTTAGTATAACGTAGGACGCCTTAAAACTCCTAACAACACCTTACAACACCGTACGAAACCTTTAAACTCCATAATAAAGCTAATGAATTCGTACGAGTCCTTTGAACATCGTACTGCAAGTTAGGACATCTTACGACTCTTTATGACATTTTAGCACCTTGAAAAACACGTTAGTATAACGTAGGACGCCTTAAAACTCCAAACAACACCTTACAACACCGTACGAAACCTTAATACTCCATAATAAAGCTAATGAATTCGTACGACTCCTTTGAACATCGTACTGCAAGTTAGGACATCTTACGACTCTTTATGACATTTTAGCACCTTAAAAAACACGTTACTATAACGTAGGACGCCTTAAAACACCAAACAACACCTTACAACACCGTACGAAACCTTAAAACTCCATAATAAAGCTAATGAATTCGTACGAGTCCTTTGAACATCATACTGCAAGTTAGGACATCTTACGACTCTTTATGACAATTTAGCACCTTGAAAAACACGTTAGTATAACGTAGGACGCCTTAAAACTCCAAACAACACCTTACAACACCGTACGAAACCTTAAAACTCCATAATAAAGCTAATGAATTCGTACGAGTCCTTTGAACATCGTACTGCAAGTTATGACATCTTACGACTCTTTATGACATTTTAGCACCTTGAAAAACACGTTAGTATAACGTAGGACGCCTTAAAACTCCAAACAACACCTTACAACACCCTACGAAACCTTAAAACTCCATAATAAAGCTAATGAATTCGTACGAGTCCTTTGAACATCGTACTGCAAGTTAGGACATCTTACGACTCTTTATGACATTTTAGCACCTTGAAAAACACGTTAGTATAACGTAGGACGCCTTAAAACTCCAAACAACACCTTACAACACCGTACGAAACCTTAAAACTCCATAATACACGTATTGAACTCGCCCGAGTCCTTTGAACATCGTACTGCAAGTTAGGACATCTTACGACTCTTTATGTCATTTTAGCAACTTGAAAAACACGTTAGTATAACGTAGGACGCCTTAAAACTCCAAACAACACCTTACAACACCGTACGAAACCTTAAAACTCCATAATAAAGCTAATGAATTCGTACGAGTCCTTTGAACATCGTACTGCAAGTTAGGACATCTTACGACTCTTTATGACATTTTAGCACCTTGAAAAACACGTTAGTATAACGTAGGACGCCTTAAAACTCTAAACAACACCTTACAACACCGTACGAAACCTTAAAACTCCATAATAAAGCTAATGAATTCGTACTACTCCTTTGAACATCGTACTGCAAGTTAGGTCATCTTACGACTCTTTATGACATTTTAGCACCTTGAAAAACACGTTAGTATAACGTAGGACGCCTTAAAACTCCAAACAACACCTTACAACACCGTACGAAACCTTAAAACTCCATAATAAAGCTAATGAATTCGTACGAGTCCTTTGAACATCGTACTGCAAGTTAGGACATCTTACGACTCTTTATGGCATTTTAGCACCTTGAAAAACACGTTAGTATAACGTAGGACGCCTTAAACTCCAAACAACACCTTACAACACCGTACGAAACCTTAAAACACCATAATAAAGCTAATGAATTCGTACGAGTCCTTTGAACATCGTATTGCAAGTTAGGACATCTTACGACTCTTTATGACATTTTAGCACCTTGAAAACACGTTAGTATAACGTAGGACGCCTTAAAACTCCAAACAACACCTTACAACACCGTACGAAACCTTAAAACTCCATAATAAAGCTAATGAATTCGTACGAGTCCTTTGAACATCGTACTGCAAGTTAGGACATCTTACGACTCTTTATGACATTTTAGCACCTTGAAAAACACGTTAGTATAACGTAGGACGCCTTAAAACTCTAAACAACACCTTACAACACCGTACGAAACATTAATACTCCATAATAAAGCTAATGAATTCGTACGACTCCTTTGAACATCGTACTGCAAGTTAGGAAATCTTACGACTCTTTATGACATTTTAGCACCTTGAAAAACACGTTAGTATAACGTAGGACGCCTTAAAACTCCAAACAACACCTTACAACACCGTACGAAACCTTAAAACACCATAATAAAGCTAATGAATTCGTACGAGTCCTTTGAACATCGTACTGCAAGTTAGGACATCTTACGACTCTTTATGACATTTTAGCACCTTGAAAACACGTTAGTATAACGTAGGACGCCTTAAAACTCCAAACAACACCTTACAACACCGTACGAAACCTTAAAACTCCATAATAAAGCTAATGAATTCGTACGAGTCCTTTGAACATCGTACTGCAAGTTAGGACATCTTACGACTCTTTATAATATTTTAGCACCTTGAAAAACACGTTAGTATAACGTAGGACGCCTTAAAACTCTAAACAACACCTTACAACACCGTACGAAACATTAATACTCCATAATAAAGCTAATGAATTCGTACGACTCCTTAGAACATCGTACTGCAAGTTAGGAAATCTTACGACTCTTTATGACATTTTAGCACCTTGAAAAACACGTTAGTATAACGTAGGACGCCTTAAAACTCCAAACAACACCTTACAACACCGTACGAAACCTTAAAACTCCATAATAAAGCTAATGAATTCGTACGAGTCCTTTGAACATCGTAATGCAAGTTAGGACATCTTACGACTCTTTATGACATTTTAGCACCTTGAAAAACACGTTAGTATAACGTAGGACGCCTTAAAACTCCAAACAACACCTTACAACACCGTACGAAACCTTAAAACTCCATAATACACGTATTGAACTCGCCCGAGTCCTTTGAACATCGTACTGCAAGTTAGGACATCTTACGACTCTTTATGTCATTTTAGCAACTTGAAAAACACGTTAGTATAACGTAGGACGCCTTAAAACTCCAAACAACACCTTACAACACCCTACGAAACCTTAAAACTCCATAATAAAGCTAATGAATTCGTACGAGTCCTTTGAACATCGTACTGCAAGTTAGGACATCTTACGACTCTTTATGACATTTTAGCACCTTGAAAAGCACGTTAGTATAACGTAGGACGCCTTAAAACTCCTAACAACACCTTACAACACCGTACGAAACCTTTAAACTCCATAATAAAGCTAATGAATTCGTACGAGTCCTTTGAACATCGTACTGCAAGTTAGGACATCTTACGACTCTTTATGACATTTTAGCACCTTGAAAAACACGTTAGTATAACGTAGGACGCCTTAAAACTCCAAACAACACCTTACAACACCGTACGAAACCTTAATACTCCATAATAAAGCTAATGAATTCGTACGACTCCTTTGAACATCGTACTGCAAGTTAGGACATCTTACGACTCTTTATGACATTTTAGCACCTTAAAAAACACGTTACTATAACGTAGGACGCCTTAAAACACCAAACAACACCTTACAACACCGTACGAAACCTTAAAACTCCATAATAAAGCTAATGAATTCGTACGAGTCCTTTGAACATCATACTGCAAGTTAGGACATCTTACGACTCTTTATGACAATTTAGCACCTTGAAAAACACGTTAGTATAACGTAGGACGCCTTAAAACTCCAAACAACACCTTACAACACCGTACGAAACCTTAAAACTCCATAATAAAGCTAATGAATTCGTACGAGTCCTTTGAACATCGTACTGCAAGTTAGGACATCTTACGACTCTTTATGACATTTTAGCACCTTGAAAAACACGTTAGTATAACGTAGGACGCCTTAAAACTCCAAACAACACCTTACAACACCCTACGAAACCTTAAAACTCCATAATAAAGCTAATGAATTCGTACGAGTCCTTTGAACATCGTACTGCAAGTTAGGACATCTTACGACTCTTTATGACATTTTAGCACCTTGAAAAACACGTTAGTATAACGTAGGACGCCTTAAAACTCCAAACAACACCTTACAACACCGTACGAAACCTTAAAACTCCATAATACACGTATTGAACTCGCCCGAGTCCTTTGAACATCGTACTGCAAGTTAGGACATCTTACGACTCTTTATGTCATTTTAGCAACTTGAAAAACACGTTAGTATAACGTAGGACGCCTTAAAACTCCAAACAACACCTTACAACACCCTACGAAACCTTAAAACTCCATAATAAAGCTAATGAATTCGTACGAGTCCTTTGAACATCGTACTGCAAGTTAGGACATCTTACGACTCTTTATGACATTTTAGCACCTTGAAAAGCACGTTAGTATAACGTAGGACGCCTTAAAACTCCTAACAACACCTTACAACACCGTACGAAACCTTTAAACTCCATAATAAAGCTAATGAATTCGTACGAGTCCTTTGAACATCGTACTGCAAGTTAGGACATCTTACGACTCTTTATGATATTTTAGCACCTTGAAAAACACGTTAGTATAACGTAGGACGCCTTAAAACTCCAAACAACACCTTACAACACCGTACGAAACCTTAATACTCCATAATAAAGCTAATGAATTCGTACGACTCCTTTGAACATCGTACTGCAAGTTAGGACATCTTACGACTCTTTATGACATTTTAGCACCTTAAAAAACACGTTACTATAACGTAGGACGCCTTAAAACACCAAACAACACCTTACAACACCGTACGAAACCTTAAAACTCCATAATAAAGCTAATGAATTCGTACGAGTCCTTTGAACATCATACTGCAAGTTAGGACATCTTACGACTCTTTATGACAATTTAGCACCTTGAAAAACACGTTAGTATAACGTAGGACGCCTTAAAACTCCAAACAACACCTTACAACACCGTAGGAAACCTTAAAACTCCATAATAAAGCTAATGAATTCGTACGAGTCCTTTGAACATCGTACTGCAAGTTAGGACATCTTACGACTCTTTATGACATTTTAGCACCTTGAAAAACACGTTAGTATAACGTAGGACACCTTAAAACACCAAACAACACCTTACAACACCCTACGAAACCTTAAAACTCCATAATAAAGCTAATGAATTCGTACGAGTCCTTTGAACATCGTACTGCAAGTTAGGACATCTTACGACTCTTTACGACATTTTAGCACCTTGAAAAACACGTTAGTATAACGTAGGACGCCTTAAAACTCCAAACAACACCTTACAACACCGTACGAAACCTTAAAACTCCATAATAAAGCTAATGAATTCGTACGAGTCCTTTGAACATCGTACTGCAAGTTAGGACATCTTACGACTCTTTATGACATTTTAGCACCTTGAAAAACACGTTAGTATAACGTAGGACGCCTTAAAACTCCAAACAACACCTTACAACACCGTACGAAACCTTAAAACTCTATAATAAAGCTAATGAATTCGTACGAGTCCTTTGAACATCGTACTGCAAGTTAGGACATCTTACGACTCTTTATGACATTTTAGCACCTTGAAAAACACGTTAGTATAACGTAGGACGCCTTAAAACTCCAAACAACACCTTACAACACCGTACGAAACCTTAAAACACCATAATAAAGCTAATGAATTCGTACGAGTCCTTTGAACATCGTACTGCAAGTTAGGACATCTTACGACTCTTTATGACATTTTAGCACCTTGAAAACACGTTAGTATAACGTAGGACGCCTTAAAACTCCAAACAACACCTTACAACACCGTACGAAACCTTAAAACTCCATAATAAAGCTAATGAATTCGTACGAGTCCTTTGAACATCGTACTGCAAGTTAGGACATCTTACGACTCTTTATGACATTTTAGCACCTTGAAAAACACGTTAGTATAACGTAGGACGCCTTAAAACTCTAAACAACACCTTACAACACCGTACGAAACCTTAAAACTCCATAATAAAGCTAATGAATTCGTACTACTCCTTTGAACATCGTACTGCAAGTTAGGTCATCTTACGACTCTTTATGACATTTTAGCACCTTGAAAAACACGTTAGTATAACGTAGGACGCCTTAAAACTCCAAACAACACCTTACAACACCGTACGAAACCTTAAAACTCCATAATAAAGCTAATGAATTCGTACGAGTCCTTTGAACATCGTACTGCAAGTTAGGACATCTTACGACTCTTTATGACATTTTAGCACCTTGAAAAACACGTTAGTATAACGTAGGACGCCTTAAAACTCCAAACAACACCTTACAACACCGTACGAAACCTTAAAACACCATAATAAAGCTAATGAATTCGTACGAGTCCTTTGAACATCGTACTGCAAGTTAGGACATCTTACGACTCTTTATGACATTTTAGCACCTTGAAAAACACGTTAGTATAACGTAAGACGCCCTAAACTCCAAACAACACCTTACAACACCGTACGAAACCATAAAACACCATAATAAAGCTAATGAATTCGTACGAGTCCTTTGAACATCGTACTGCAAGTTAGGACATCTTACGACTCTTTATGGCATTTTAGCACCTTGAAAAACACGTTAGTATAACGTAGGACGCCTTAAACTCCAAACAACACCTTACAACACCGTACGAAACCTTAAAACACCATAATAAAGCTAATGAATTCGTACGAGTCCTTTGAACATCGTATTGCAAGTTAGGACATCTTACGACTCTTTATGACATTTTAGCACCTTGAAAACACGTTAGTATAACGTAGGACGCCTTAAAACTCCAAACAACACCTTACAACACCGTACGAAACCTTAAAACTCCATAATAAAGCTAATGAATTCGTACGAGTCCTTTGAACATCGTACTGCAAGTTAGGACATCTTACGACTCTTTATGACATTTTAGCACCTTGAAAAACACGTTAGTATAACGTAGGACGCCTTAAAACTCTAAACAACACCTTACAACACCGTACGAAACATTAATACTCCATAATAAAGCTAATGAATTCGTACGACTCCTTTGAACATCGTACTGCAAGTTAGGAAATCTTACGACTCTTTATGACATTTTAGCACCTTGAAAAACACGTTAGTATAACGTAGGACGCCTTAAAACTCCAAACAACACCTTACAACACCGTACGAAACCTTAAAACACCATAATAAAGCTAATGAATTCGTACGAGTCCTTTGAACATCGTACTGCAAGTTAGGACATCTTACGACTCTTTATGACATTTTAGCACCTTGAAAACACGTTAGTATAACGTAGGACGCCTTAAAACTCCAAACAACACCTTACAACACCGTACGAAACCTTAAAACTCCATAATAAAGCTAATGAATTCGTACGAGTCCTTTGAACATCGTACTGCAAGTTAGGACATCTTACGACTCTTTATAATATTTTAGCACCTTGAAAAACACGTTAGTATAACGTAGGACGCCTTAAAACTCTAAACAACACCTTACAACACCGTACGAAACATTAATACTCCATAATAAAGCTAATGAATTCGTACGACTCCTTAGAACATCGTACTGCAAGTTAGGAAATCTTACGACTCTTTATGACATTTTAGCACCTTGAAAAACACGTTAGTATAACGTAGGACGCCTTAAAACTCCAAACAACACCTTACAACACCGTACGAAACCTTAAAACTCCATAATAAAGCTAATGAATTCGTACGAGTCCTTTGAACATCGTAATGCAAGTTAGGACATCTTACGACTCTTTATGACATTTTAGCACCTTGAAAAACACGTTAGTATAACGTAGGACGCCTTAAAACTCCAAACAACACCTTACAACACCGTACGAAACCTTAAAACTCCATAATACACGTATTGAACTCGCCCGAGTCCTTTGAACATCGTACTGCAAGTTAGGACATCTTACGACTCTTTATGTCATTTTAGCAACTTGAAAAACACGTTAGTATAACGTAGGACGCCTTAAAACTCCAAACAACACCTTACAACACCCTACGAAACCTTAAAACTCCATAATAAAGCTAATGAATTCGTACGAGTCCTTTGAACATCGTACTGCAAGTTAGGACATCTTACGACTCTTTATGACATTTTAGCACCTTGAAAAGCACGTTAGTATAACGTAGGACGCCTTAAAACTCCTAACAACACCTTACAACACCGTACGAAACCTTTAAACTCCATAATAAAGCTAATGAATTCGTACGAGTCCTTTGAACATCGTACTGCAAGTTAGGACATCTTACGACTCTTTATGACATTTTAGCACCTTGAAAAACACGTTAGTATAACGTAGGACGCCTTAAAACTCCAAACAACACCTTACAACACCGTACGAAACCTTAATACTCCATAATAAAGCTAATGAATTCGTACGACTCCTTTGAACATCGTACTGCAAGTTAGGACATCTTACGACTCTTTATGACATTTTAGCACCTTAAAAAACACGTTACTATAACGTAGGACGCCTTAAAACACCAAACAACACCTTACAACACCGTACGAAACCTTAAAACTCCATAATAAAGCTAATGAATTCGTACGAGTCCTTTGAACATCATACTGCAAGTTAGGACATCTTACGACTCTTTATGACAATTTAGCACCTTGAAAAACACGTTAGTATAACGTAGGACGCCTTAAAACTCCAAACAACACCTTACAACACCGTACGAAACCTTAAAACTCCATAATAAAGCTAATGAATTCGTACGAGTCCTTTGAACATCGTACTGCAAGTTAGGACATCTTACGACTCTTTATGACATTTTAGCACCTTGAAAAACACGTTAGTATAACGTAGGACGCCTTAAAACTCCAAACAACACCTTACAACACCCTACGAAACCTTAAAACTCCATAATAAAGCTAATGAATTCGTACGAGTCCTTTGAACATCGTACTGCAAGTTAGGACATCTTACGACTCTTTATGACATTTTAGCACCTTGAAAAACACGTTAGTATAACGTAGGACGCCTTAAAACTCCAAACAACACCTTACAACACCGTACGAAACCTTAAAACTCCATAATACACGTATTGAACTCGCCCGAGTCCTTTGAACATCGTACTGCAAGTTAGGACATCTTACGACTCTTTATGTCATTTTAGCAACTTGAAAAACACGTTAGTATAACGTAGGACGCCTTAAAACTCCAAACAACACCTTACAACACCCTACGAAACCTTAAAACTCCATAATAAAGCTAATGAATTCGTACGAGTCCTTTGAACATCGTACTGCAAGTTAGGACATCTTACGACTCTTTATGACATTTTAGCACCTTGAAAAGCACGTTAGTATAACGTAGGACGCCTTAAAACTCCTAACAACACCTTACAACACCGTACGAAACCTTTAAACTCCATAATAAAGCTAATGAATTCGTACGAGTCCTTTGAACATCGTACTGCAAGTTAGGACATCTTACGACTCTTTATGATATTTTAGCACCTTGAAAAACACGTTAGTATAACGTAGGACGCCTTAAAACTCCAAACAACACCTTACAACACCGTACGAAACCTTAATACTCCATAATAAAGCTAATGAATTCGTACGACTCCTTTGAACATCGTACTGCAAGTTAGGACATCTTACGACTCTTTATGACATTTTAGCACCTTAAAAAACACGTTACTATAACGTAGGACGCCTTAAAACACCAAACAACACCTTACAACACCGTACGAAACCTTAAAACTCCATAATAAAGCTAATGAATTCGTACGAGTCCTTTGAACATCGTACTGCAAGTTAGGACATCTTACGACTCTTTATAATATTTTAGCACCTTGAAAAACACGTTAGTATAACGTAGGACGCCTTAAAACTCTAAACAACACCTTACAACACCGTACGAAACATTAATACTCCATAATAAAGCTAATGAATTCGTACGACTCCTTAGAACATCGTACTGCAAGTTAGGAAATCTTACGACTCTTTATGACATTTTAGCACCTTGAAAAACACGTTAGTATAACGTAGGACGCCTTAAAACTCCAAACAACACCTTACAACACCGTACGAAACCTTAAAACTCCATAATAAAGCTAATGAATTCGTACGAGTCCTTTGAACATCGTAATGCAAGTTAGGACATCTTACGACTCTTTATGACATTTTAGCACCTTGAAAAACACGTTAGTATAACGTAGGACGCCTTAAAACTCCAAACAACACCTTACAACACCGTACGAAACCTTAAAACTCCATAATACACGTATTGAACTCGCCCGAGTCCTTTGAACATCGTACTGCAAGTTAGGACATCTTACGACTCTTTATGTCATTTTAGCAACTTGAAAAACACGTTAGTATAACGTAGGACGCCTTAAAACTCCAAACAACACCTTACAACACCCTACGAAACCTTAAAACTCCATAATAAAGCTAATGAATTCGTACGAGTCCTTTGAACATCGTACTGCAAGTTAGGACATCTTACGACTCTTTATGACATTTTAGCACCTTGAAAAGCACGTTAGTATAACGTAGGACGCCTTAAAACTCCTAACAACACCTTACAACACCGTACGAAACCTTTAAACTCCATAATAAAGCTAATGAATTCGTACGAGTCCTTTGAACATCGTACTGCAAGTTAGGACATCTTACGACTCTTTATGACATTTTAGCACCTTGAAAAACACGTTAGTATAACGTAGGACGCCTTAAAACTCCAAACAACACCTTACAACACCGTACGAAACCTTAATACTCCATAATAAAGCTAATGAATTCGTACGACTCCTTTGAACATCGTACTGCAAGTTAGGACATCTTACGACTCTTTATGACATTTTAGCACCTTAAAAAACACGTTACTATAACGTAGGACGCCTTAAAACACCAAACAACACCTTACAACACCGTACGAAACCTTAAAACTCCATAATAAAGCTAATGAATTCGTACGAGTCCTTTGAACATCATACTGCAAGTTAGGACATCTTACGACTCTTTATGACAATTTAGCACCTTGAAAAACACGTTAGTATAACGTAGGACGCCTTAAAACTCCAAACAACACCTTACAACACCGTACGAAACCTTAAAACTCCATAATAAAGCTAATGAATTCGTACGAGTCCTTTGAACATCGTACTGCAAGTTAGGACATCTTACGACTCTTTATGACATTTTAGCACCTTGAAAAACACGTTAGTATAACGTAGGACGCCTTAAAACTCCAAACAACACCTTACAACACCCTACGAAACCTTAAAACTCCATAATAAAGCTAATGAATTCGTACGAGTCCTTTGAACATCGTACTGCAAGTTAGGACATCTTACGACTCTTTATGACATTTTAGCACCTTGAAAAACACGTTAGTATAACGTAGGACGCCTTAAAACTCCAAACAACACCTTACAACACCGTACGAAACCTTAAAACTCCATAATACACGTATTGAACTCGCCCGAGTCCTTTGAACATCGTACTGCAAGTTAGGACATCTTACGACTCTTTATGTCATTTTAGCAACTTGAAAAACACGTTAGTATAACGTAGGACGCCTTAAAACTCCAAACAACACCTTACAACACCCTACGAAACCTTAAAACTCCATAATAAAGCTAATGAATTCGTACGAGTCCTTTGAACATCGTACTGCAAGTTAGGACATCTTACGACTCTTTATGACATTTTAGCACCTTGAAAAGCACGTTAGTATAACGTAGGACGCCTTAAAACTCCTAACAACACCTTACAACACCGTACGAAACCTTTAAACTCCATAATAAAGCTAATGAATTCGTACGAGTCCTTTGAACATCGTACTGCAAGTTAGGACATCTTACGACTCTTTATGATATTTTAGCACCTTGAAAAACACGTTAGTATAACGTAGGACGCCTTAAAACTCCAAACAACACCTTACAACACCGTACGAAACCTTAATACTCCATAATAAAGCTAATGAATTCGTACGACTCCTTTGAACATCGTACTGCAAGTTAGGACATCTTACGACTCTTTATGACATTTTAGCACCTTAAAAAACACGTTACTATAACGTAGGACGCCTTAAAACACCAAACAACACCTTACAACACCGTACGAAACCTTAAAACTCCATAATAAAGCTAATGAATTCGTACGAGTCCTTTGAACATCATACTGCAAGTTAGGACATCTTACGACTCTTTATGACAATTTAGCACCTTGAAAAACACGTTAGTATAACGTAGGACGCCTTAAAACTCCAAACAACACCTTACAACACCGTAGGAAACCTTAAAACTCCATAATAAAGCTAATGAATTCGTACGAGTCCTTTGAACATCGTACTGCAAGTTAGGACATCTTACGACTCTTTATGACATTTTAGCACCTTGAAAAACACGTTAGTATAACGTAGGACACCTTAAAACACCAAACAACACCTTACAACACCCTACGAAACCTTAAAACTCCATAATAAAGCTAATGAATTCGTACGAGTCCTTTGAACATCGTACTGCAAGTTAGGACATCTTACGACTCTTTATGACATTTTAGCACCTTGAAAAACACGTTAGTATAACGTAGGACGCCTTAAAACTCCAAACAACACCTTACAACACCGTACGAAACCTTAAAACTCCATAATAAAGCTAATGAATTCGTACGAGTCCTTTGAACATCGTACTGCAAGTTAGGACATCTTACGACTCTTTATGACATTTTAGCACCTTGAAAAACACGTTAGTATAACGTAGGACGCCTTAAAACTCCAAACAACACCTTACAACACCGTACGAAACCTTAAAACTCTATAATAAAGCTAATGAATTCGTACGAGTCCTTTGAACATCGTACTGCAAGTTAGGACATCTTACGACTCTTTATGACATTTTAGCACCTTGAAAAACACGTTAGTATAACGTAGGACGCCTTAAAACTCCAAACAACACCTTACAACACCGTACGAAACCTTAAAACACCATAATAAAGCTAATGAATTCGTACGAGTCCTTTGAACATCGTACTGCAAGTTAGGACATCTTACGACTCTTTATGACATTTTAGCACCTTGAAAACACGTTAGTATAACGTAGGACGCCTTAAAACTCCAAACAACACCTTACAACACCGTACGAAACCTTAAAACTCCATAATAAAGCTAATGAATTCGTACGAGTCCTTTGAACATCGTACTGCAAGTTAGGACATCTTACGACTCTTTATGACATTTTAGCACCTTGAAAAACACGTTAGTATAACGTAGGACGCCTTAAAACTCTAAACAACACCTTACAACACCGTACGAAACCTTAAAACTCCATAATAAAGCTAATGAATTCGTACTACTCCTTTGAACATCGTACTGCAAGTTAGGTCATCTTACGACTCTTTATGACATTTTAGCACCTTGAAAAACACGTTAGTATAACGTAGGACGCCTTAAAACTCCAAACAACACCTTACAACACCGTACGAAACCTTAAAACTCCATAATAAAGCTAATGAATTCGTACGAGTCCTTTGAACATCGTACTGCAAGTTAGGACATCTTACGACTCTTTATGACATTTTAGCACCTTGAAAAACACGTTAGTATAACGTAGGACGCCTTAAAACTCCAAACAACACCTTACAACACCGTACGAAACCTTAAAACACCATAATAAAGCTAATGAATTCGTACGAGTCCTTTGAACATCGTACTGCAAGTTAGGACATCTTACGACTCTTTATGACATTTTAGCACCTTGAAAAACACGTTAGTATAACGTAAGACGCCCTAAACTCCAAACAACACCTTACAACACCGTACGAAACCATAAAACACCATAATAAAGCTAATGAATTCGTACGAGTCCTTTGAACATCGTACTGCAAGTTAGGACATCTTACGACTCTTTATGACATTTTAGCACCTTGAAAAACACGTTAGTATAACGTAGGACGCCTTAAAACTCCAAACAACACCTTACAACACCGTACGAAACCTTAAAACACCATAATAAAGCTAATGAATTCGTACGAGTCCTTTGAACATCGTACTGCAAGTTAGGACATCTTACGACTCTTTATGACATTTTAGCACCTTGAAAACACGTTAGTATAACGTAGGACGCCTTAAAACTCCAAACAACACCTTACAACACCGTACGAAACCTTAAAACTCCATAATAAAGCTAATGAATTCGTACGAGTCCTTTGAACATCGTACTGCAAGTTAGGACATCTTACGACTCTTTATGACATTTTAGCACCTTGAAAAACACGTTAGTATAACGTAGGACGCCTTAAAACTCTAAACAACACCTTACAACACCGTACGAAACCTTAAAACTCCATAATAAAGCTAATGAATTCGTACTACTCCTTTGAACATCGTACTGCAAGTTAGGTCATCTTACGACTCTTTATGACATTTTAGCACCTTGAAAAACACGTTAGTATAACGTAGGACGCCTTAAAACTCCAAACAACACCTTACAACACCGTACGAAACCTTAAAACTCCATAATAAAGCTAATGAATTCGTACGAGTCCTTTGAACATCGTACTGCAAGTTAGGACATCTTACGACTCTTTATGGCATTTTAGCACCTTGAAAAACACGTTAGTATAACGTAGGACGCCTTAAAACTCCAAACAACACCTTACAACACCGTACGAAACCTTAAAACACCATAATAAAGCTAATGAATTCGTCCGAGTCCTTTGAACATCGTACTGCAAGTTAGGACATCTTACGACTCTTTATGACATTTTAGCACCTTGAAAAACACGTTAGTATAACGTAGGACGCCTTAAAACTCCAAACAACACCTTACAACACCGTACGAAACCTTAAAACACCATAATAAAGCTAATGAATTCGTACGAGTCCTTTGAACATCGTACTGCAAGTTAGGACATCTTACGACTCTTTATGACATTTTAGCACCTTGAAAAACACGTTAGTATAACGTAAGACGCCCTAAACTCCAAACAACACCTTACAACACCGTACGAAACCTTAAAACACCATAATAAAGCTAATGAATTCGTACGAGTCCTTTGAACATCGTACTGCAAGTTAGGACATCTTACGACTCTTTATGACATTTTAGCACCTTGAAAACACGTTAGTATAACGTAGGACGCCTTAAAACTCCAAACAACACCTTACAACACCGTACGAAACCTTAAAACTCCATAATAAAGCTAATGAATTCGTACGAGTCCTTTGAACATCGTACTGCAAGTTAGGACATCTTACGACTCTTTATGACATTTTAGCACCTTGAAAAACACGTTAGTATAACGTAGGACGCCTTAAAACACCAAACAACACCTTACAACACCGTACGAAACCTTAAAACTCCATAATAAAGCTAATGAATTCGTACGAGTCCTTTGAACATCATACTGCAAGTTAGGACATCTTACGACTCTTTATGACATTTTAGCACCTTGAAAAACACGTTAGTATAACGTAGGACGCCTTAAAACTCCAAACAACACCTTACAACACCGTACGAAACCTTAAAACTCCATAATAAAGCTAATGAATTCGTACGAGTCCTTTGAACATCGTACTGCAAGTTAGGACATCTTACGACTCTTTATGACATTTTAGCACCTTGAAAAACACGTTAGTATAACGTAGGACGCTTTAAAACTCCAAACAACACCGTACGAAACCTTAAAACACCATAATAAAGCTAATGAATTCGTACGAGTCCTTTGAACATCGTACTGCAAGTTAGGACATCTTACGACTCTTTATGACATTTTAGCACCTTGAAAAACACGTTAGTATAACGTAAGACGCCTTAAACTCCAAACAACACCTTACAACACCGTACGAAACCTTAAAACACCATAATAAAACTAATGAATTCGTACGAGTCCTTTGAACATCGTACTGCAAGTTAGGACATCTTACGACTCTTTATGACATTTTAGCACCTTGAAAAACACGTTAGTATAACGTAGGACGCCTTAAAACTCCAAACAACACCTTACAACACCGTACGAAACCTTAAAACACCATAATAAAGCTAATGAATTCGTACGAGTCCTTTGAACATCGTACTGCAAGTTAGGACATCTTACGACTCTTTATGACATTTTAGCACCTTGAAAAACACGTTAGTATAACGTAGGACGCCTTAAAACTCCAAACAACACCTTACAACACCGTACGAAACCTTAAAACACCATAATAAAGCTAATGAATTCGTACGAGTCCTTTGAACATCGTACTGCAAGTTAGGACATCTTACGACTCTTTATGACATTTTAGCACCTTGAAAACACGTTAGTATAACGTAGGACGCCTTAAAACTCCAAACAACACCTTACAACACCGTACGAAACCTTAAAACTCCATAATAAAGCTAATGAATTCGTACGAGTCCTTTGAACATCGTACTGCAAGTTAGGACATCTTACGACTCTTTATGACATTTTAGCACCTTGAAAAACACGTTAGTATAACGTAGGACGCCTTAAAACTCTAAGCAACACCTTACAACACCGTACGAAACCTTAAAACTCCATAATAAAGCTAATGAATTCGTACTACTCCTTTGAACATCGTACTGCAAGTTAGGTCATCTTACGACTCTTTATGACATTTTAGCACCTTGAAAAACACGTTAGTATAACGTAGGACGCCTTAAAACTCCAAACAACACCTTACAACACCGTACGAAACCTTAAAACTCCATAATAAAGCTAATGAATTCGTACGAGTCCTTTGAACATCGTACTGCAAGTTAGGACATCTTACGACTCTTTATGGCATTTTAGCACCTTGAAAAACACGTTAGTATAACGTAGGACGCCTTAAAACTCCAAACAACACCTTACAACACCGTACGAAACCTTAAAACACCATAATAAAGCTAATGAATTCGTCCGAGTCCTTTGAACATCGTACTGCAAGTTAGGACATCTTACGACTCTTTATGACATTTTAGCACCTTGAAAAACACGTTAGTATAACGTAGGACGCCTTAAAACTCCAAACAACACCTTACAACAACGTACGAAACCTTAAAACACCATAATAAAGCTAATGAATTCGTACGAGTCCTTTGAACATCGTACTGCAAGTTAGGACATCTTATGACTCTTTATGACATTTTAGCACCTTGAAAAACACGTTAGTATAACGTAAGACGCCCTAAACTCCAAACAACACCTTACAACACCGTACGAAACCTTAAAACACCATAATAAAGCTAATGAATTCGTCCGAGTCCTTTGAACATCGTACTGCAAGTTAGGACATCTTACGACTCTTTATGACATTTTAGCACCTTGAAAAACACGTTAGTATAACGTAGGACGCCTTAAAACTCCAAACAACACCGTACGAAACCTTAAAACACCATAATAAAGCTAATGAATTCGTACGAGTCCTTTGAACATCGTACTGCAAGTTAGGACATCTTACGACTCTTTATGACATTTTAGCACCTTGAAAAACACGTTAGTATAACGTAAGACGCCTTAAACTCCAAACAACACCTTACAACACCGTACGAAACCTTAAAACACCATAATAAAGCTAATGAATTCGTACGAGTCCTTTGAACATCGTACTGCAAGTTAGGACATCTTACGACTCTTTATGACATTTTAGCACCTTGAAAAACACGTTAGTATAACGTAGGACGCCTTAAAACTCCAAACAACACCTTACAACACCGTACGAAACCTTAAAACACCATAATAAAGCTAATGAATTCGTCCGAGTCCTTTGAACATCGTACTGCAAGTTAGGACATCTTACGACTCTTTATGACATTTTAGCACCTTGAAAAACACGTTAGTATAACGTAGGACGCCTTAAAACTCCAAACAACACCTTACAACACCGTACGAAACCTTAAAACACCATAATAAAGCTAATGAATTCGTACGAGTCCTTTGAACATCGTACTGCAAGTTAGGACATCTTATGACTCTTTATGACATTTTAGCACCTTGAAAAACACGTTAGTATAACGTAAGACGCCCTAAACTCCAAACAACACCTTACAACACCGTACGAAACCTTAAAACACCATAATAAAGCTAATGAATTCGTACGAGTCCTTTGAACATCGTACTGCAAGTTAGGACATCTTACGACTCTTTATGACATTTTAGCACCTTGAAAACACGTTAGTATAACGTAGGACGCCTTAAAACTCCAAACAACACCTTACAACACCGTACGAAACCTTAAAACACCATAATAAAGCTAATGAATTCGTACGAGTCCTTTGAACATCGTACTGCAAGTTAGGACATCTTACGACTCTTTATGACATTTTAGCACCTTGAAAAACACGTTAGTATAACGTAGGACGCCTTAAAACTCTAAGCAACACCTTACAACACCGTACGAAACCTTAAAACTCCATAATAAAGCTAATGAATTCGTACTACTCCTTTGAACATCGTACTGCAAGTTAGGTCATCTTACGACTCTTTATGACATTTTAGCACCTTGAAAAACACGTTAGTATAACGTAGGACGCCTTAAAACTCCAAACAACACCTTACAACACCGTACGAAACCTTAAAACTCCATAATAAAGCTAATGAATTCGTACGAGTCCTTTGAACATCGTACTGCAAGTTAGGACATCTTACGACTCTTTATGGCATTTTAGCACCTTGAAAAACACGTTAGTATAACGTAGGACGCCTTAAAACTCCAAACAACACCTTACAACACCGTACGAAACCTTAAAACACCATAATAAAGCTAATGAATTCGTCCGAGTCCTTTGAACATCGTACTGCAAGTTAGGACATCTTACGACTCTTTATGACATTTTAGCACCTTGAAAAACACGTTAGTATAACGTAGGACGCCTTAAAACTCCAAACAACACCTTACAACACCGTACGAAACCTTAAAACACCATAATAAAGCTAATGAATTCGTACGAGTCCTTTGAACATCGTACTGCAAGTTAGGACATCTTATGACTCTTTATGACATTTTAGCACCTTGAAAAACACGTTAGTATAACGTAAGACGCCCTAAACTCCAAACAACACCTTACAACACCGTACGAAACCTTAAAACACCATAATAAAGCTAATGAATTCGTCCGAGTCCTTTGAACATCGTACTGCAAGTTAGGACATCTTACGACTCTTTATGACATTTTAGCACCTTGAAAAACACGTTAGTATAACGTAGGACGCCTTAAAACTCCAAACAACACCGTACGAAACCTTAAAACACCATAATAAAGCTAATGAATTCGTACGAGTCCTTTGAACATCGTACTGCAAGTTAGGACATCTTACGACTCTTTATGACATTTTAGCACCTTGAAAAACACGTTAGTATAACGTAAGACGCCTTAAACTCCAAACAACACCTTACAACACCGTACGAAACCTTAAAACACCATAATAAAGCTAATGAATTCGTACGAGTCCTTTGAACATCGTACTGCAAGTTAGGACATCTTACGACTCTTTATGACATTTTAGCACCTTGAAAAACACGTTAGTATAACGTAGGACGCCTTAAAACTCCAAACAACACCTTACAACACCGTACGAAACCTTAAAACACCATAATAAAGCTAATGAATTCGTCCGAGTCCTTTGAACATCGTACTGCAAGTTAGGACATCTTACGACTCTTTATGACATTTTAGCACCTTGAAAAACACGTTAGTATAACGTAGGACGCCTTAAAACTCCAAACAACACCTTACAACACCGTACGAAACCTTAAAACACCATAATAAAGCTAATGAATTCGTACGAGTCCTTTGAACATCGTACTGCAAGTTAGGACATCTTATGACTCTTTATGACATTTTAGCACCTTGAAAAACACGTTAGTATAACGTAAGACGCCCTAAACTCCAAACAACACCTTACAACACCGTACGAAACCTTAAAACACCATAATAAAGCTAATGAATTCGTACGAGTCCTTTGAACATCGTACTGCAAGTTAGGACATCTTACGACTCTTTATGACATTTTAGCACCTTGAAAACACGTTAGTATAACGTAGGACGCCTTAAAACTCCAAACAACACCTTACAACACCGTACGAAACCTTAAAACACCATAATAAAGCTAATGAATTCGTACGAGTCCTTTGAACATCGTACTGCAAGTTAGGACATCTTACGACTCTTTATGACATTTTAGCACCTTGAAAACACGTTAGTATAACGTAGGACGCCTTAAAACTCCAAACAACACCTTACAACACCGTACGAAACCTTAAAACTCCATAATAAAGCTAATGAATTCGTACGAGTCCTTTGAACATCGTACTGCAAGTTAGGACATCTTACGACTCTTTATGACATTTTAGCACCTTGAAAAACACGTTAGTATAACGTAGGACGCCTTAAAACTCTAAACAACACCTTACAACACCGTACGAAACCTTAAAACTCCATAATAAAGCTAATGAATTCGTACTACTCCTTTGAACATCGTACTGCAAGTTAGGTCATCTTACGACTCTTTATGACATTTTAGCACCTTGAAAACACGTTAGTATAACGTAGGACGCCTTAAAACTCCAAACAACACCTTACAACACCGTACGAAACCTTAAAACTCCATAATAAAGCTAATGAATTCGTACGAGTCCTTTGAACATCGTACTGCAAGTTAGGACATCTTACGACTCTTTATGACATTTTAGCACCTTGAAAAACACGTTAGTATAACGTAGGACGCCTTAAAACACCAAACAACACCTTACAACACCGTACGAAACCTTAAAACTCCATAATAAAGCTAATGAATTCGTACGAGTCCTTTGAACATCATACTGCAAGTTAGGACATCTTACGACTCTTTATGACATTTTAGCACCTTGAAAAACACGTTAGTATAACGTAGGACGCCTTAAAACTCCAAACAACACCTTACAACACCGTACGAAACCTTAAAACACCATAATAAAGCTAATGAATTCGTACGAGTCCTTTGAACATCGTACTGCAAGTTAGGACATCTTATGACTCTTTATGACATTTTAGCACCTTGAAAAACACGTTAGTATAACGTAAGACGCCCTAAACTCCAAACAACACCTTACAACACCGTACGAAACCTTAAAACACCATAATAAAGCTAATGAATTCGTCCGAGTCCTTTGAACATCGTACTGCAAGTTAGGACATCTTACGACTCTTTATGACATTTTAGCACCTTGAAAAACACGTTAGTATAACGTAGGACGCCTTAAAACTCCAAACAACACCGTACGAAACCTTAAAACACCATAATAAAGCTAATGAATTCGTACGAGTCCTTTGAACATCGTACTGCAAGTTAGGACATCTTACGACTCTTTATGACATTTTAGCACCTTGAAAAACACGTTAGTATAACGTAAGACGCCTTAAACTCCAAACAACACCTTACAACACCGTACGAAACCTTAAAACACCATAATAAAGCTAATGAATTCGTACGAGTCCTTTGAACATCGTACTGCAAGTTAGGACATCTTACGACTCTTTATGACATTTTAGCACCTTGAAAAACACGTTAGTATAACGTAGGACGCCTTAAAACTCCAAACAACACCTTACAACACCGTACGAAACCTTAAAACACCATAATAAAGCTAATGAATTCGTCCGAGTCCTTTGAACATCGTACTGCAAGTTAGGACATCTTACGACTCTTTATGACATTTTAGCACCTTGAAAAACACGTTAGTATAACGTAGGACGCCTTAAAACTCCAAACAACACCTTACAACACCGTACGAAACCTTAAAACACCATAATAAAGCTAATGAATTCGTACGAGTCCTTTGAACATCGTACTGCAAGTTAGGACATCTTATGACTCTTTATGACATTTTAGCACCTTGAAAAACACGTTAGTATAACGTAAGACGCCCTAAACTCCAAACAACACCTTACAACACCGTACGAAACCTTAAAACACCATAATAAAGCTAATGAATTCGTACGAGTCCTTTGAACATCGTACTGCAAGTTAGGACATCTTACGACTCTTTATGACATTTTAGCACCTTGAAAACACGTTAGTATAACGTAGGACGCCTTAAAACTCCAAACAACACCTTACAACACCGTACGAAACCTTAAAACACCATAATAAAGCTAATGAATTCGTACGAGTCCTTTGAACATCGTACTGCAAGTTAGGACATCTTACGACTCTTTATGACATTTTAGCACCTTGAAAACACGTTAGTATAACGTAGGACGCCTTAAAACTCCAAACAACACCTTACAACACCGTACGAAACCTTAAAACTCCATAATAAAGCTAATGAATTCGTACGAGTCCTTTGAACATCGTACTGCAAGTTAGGACATCTTACGACTCTTTATGACATTTTAGCACCTTGAAAAACACGTTAGTATAACGTAGGACGCCTTAAAACTCTAAACAACACCTTACAACACCGTACGAAACCTTAAAACTCCATAATAAAGCTAATGAATTCGTACTACTCCTTTGAACATCGTACTGCAAGTTAGGTCATCTTACGACTCTTTATGACATTTTAGCACCTTGAAAACACGTTAGTATAACGTAGGACGCCTTAAAACTCCAAACAACACCTTACAACACCGTACGAAACCTTAAAACTCCATAATAAAGCTAATGAATTCGTACGAGTCCTTTGAACATCGTACTGCAAGTTAGGACATCTTACGACTCTTTATGACATTTTAGCACCTTGAAAAACACGTTAGTATAACGTAGGACGCCTTAAAACACCAAACAACACCTTACAACACCGTACGAAACCTTAAAACTCCATAATAAAGCTAATGAATTCGTACGAGTCCTTTGAACATCATACTGCAAGTTAGGACATCTTACGACTCTTTATGACATTTTAGCACCTTGAAAAACACGTTAGTATAACGTAGGACACCTTAAAACACCAAACAACACCTTACAACACCCTACGAAACCTTAAAACTCCATAATAAAGCTAATGAATTCGTACGAGTCCTTTGAACATCGTACTGCAAGTTAGGACATCTTACGACTCTTTATGACATTTTAGCACCTTGAAAAACACGTTAGTATAACGTAGGACGCCTTAAAACTCCAAACAACACCTTACAACACCGTACGAAACCTTAAAACACCATAATAAAGCTAATGAATTCGTACGAGTCCTTTGAACATCGTACTGCAAGTTAGGACATCTTACGACTCTTTATGACATTTTAGCACCTTGAAAAACACGTTAGTATAACGTAGGACGCCTTAAAACTCCAAACAACACCGTACGAAACCTTAAAACACCATAATAAAGCTAATGAATTCGTACGAGTCCTTTGAACATCGTACTGCAAGTTAGGACATCTTACGACTCTTTATGACATTTTAGCACCTTGAAAAACACGTTAGTATAACGTAGGACGCCTTAAAACTCCAAACAACACCTTACAACACCGTACGAAACCTTAAAACACCATAATAAAGCTAATGAATTCGTACGAGTCCTTTGAACATCGTACTGCAAGTTAGGACATCTTACGACTCTTTATGACATTTTAGCACCTTGAAAAACACGTTAGTATAACGTAGGACGCCTTAAAACTCCAAACAACACCTTACAACACCGTACGAAACCTTAAAACTCCATAATAAAGCTAATGAATTCGTACGAGTCCTTTGAACATCTTACTGCAAGTTAGGACATCTTACGACTCTTTATGACATTTTAGCACCTTGAAAAACACGTTAGTATAACGTAGGACGCCTTAAAACTCCAAACAACACCTTACAACACCGTACGAAACGTTAAAACTCCATAATAAAGCTAATGAATTCGTACGAGTCCTTTGAACATCGTACTGCAAGTTAGGACATCTTACGACTCTTTATGGCATTTTAGCACCTTGAAAAACACGTTAGTATAACGTAGGACGCCTTAAAACTCCAAACAACACCTTACAACACCGTACGAAACCTTAAAACACCATAATAAAGCTAATGAATTCGTCCGAGTCCTTTGAACATCGTACTGCAAGTTAGGACATCTTACGACTCTTTATGGCATTTTAGCACCTTGAAAAACACGTTAGTATAACGTAGGACGCCTTAAAACTCCAAACAACACCTTACAACACCGTACGAAACCTTAAAACACCATAATAAAGCTAATGAATTCGTCCGAGTCCTTTGAACATCGTACTGCAAGTTAGGACATCTTACGACTCTTTATGACATTTTAGCACCTTGAAAAACACGTTAGTATAACGTAGGACGCCTTAAAACTCCAAACAACACCGTACGAAACCTTAAAACACCATAATAAAGCTAATGAATTCGTACGAGTCCTTTGAACATCGTACTGCAAGTTAGGACATCTTACGACTCTTTATGACATTTTAGCACCTTGAAAAACACGTTAGTATAACGTAAGACGCCTTAAACTCCAAACAACACCTTACAACACCGTACGAAACCTTAAAACACCATAATAAAGCTAATGAATTCGTACGAGTCCTTTGAACATCGTACTGCAAGTTAGGACATCTTACGACTCTTTATGACATTTTAGCACCTTGAAAAACACGTTAGTATAACGTAGGACGCCTTAAAACTCCAAACAACACCTTACAACACCGTACGAAACCTTAAAACACCATAATAAAGCTAATGAATTCGTACGAGTCCTTTGAACATCGTACTGCAAGTTAGGACATCTTACGACTCTTTATGACATTTTAGCACCTTGAAAAACACGTTAGTATAACGTAGGACGCCTTAAAACTCCAAACAACACCTTACAACACCGTACGAAACCTTAAAACACCGTAATAAAGCTAATGAATTCGTACGAGTCCTTTGAACATCGTACTGCAAGTTAGGACATCTTACGACTCTTTATGACATTTTAGCACCTTGAAAACACGTTAGTATAACGTAGGACGCCTTAAAACTCCAAACAACACCTTACAACACCGTACGAAACCTTAAAACTCCATAATAAAGCTAATGAATTCGTACGAGTCCTTTGAACATCGTACTGCAAGTTAGGACATCTTACGACTCTTTATGACATTTTAGCACCTTGAAAAACACGTTAGTATAACGTAGGACGCCTTAAAACTCTAAACAACACCTTACAACACCGTACGAAACCTTAAAACTCCATAATAAAGCTAATGAATCCGTACTACTCCTTTGAACATCGTACTGCAAGTTAGGTCATCTTACGACTCTTTATGACATTTTAGCACCTTGAAAAACACGTTAGTATAACGTAGGACGCCTTAAAACTCCAAACAACACCTTACAACACCGTACGAAACCTTAAAACTCCATAATAAAGCTAATGAATTCGTACGAGTCCTTTGAACATCGTACTGCAAGTTAGGACATCTTACGACTCTTTATGGCATTTTAGCACCTTGAAAAACACGTTAGTATAACGTAGGACGCCTTAAAACTCCAAACAACACCTTACAACACCGTACGAAACCTTAAAACACCATAATAAAGCTAATGAATTCGTCCGAGTCCTTTGAACATCGTACTGCAAGTTAGGACATCTTACGACTCTTTATGGCATTTTAGCACCTTGAAAAACACGTTAGTATAACGTAGGACGCCTTAAAACTCCAAACAACACCTTACAACACCGTACGAAACCTTAAAACACCATAATAAAGCTAATGAATTCGTCCGAGTCCTTTGAACATCGTACTGCAAGTTAGGACATCTTACGACTCTTTATGACATTTTAGCACCTTGAAAAACACGTTAGTATAACGTAGGACGCCTTAAAACTCCAAACAACACCGTACGAAACCTTAAAACACCATAATAAAGCTAATGAATTCGTACGAGTCCTTTGAACATCGTACTGCAAGTTAGGACATCTTACGACTCTTTATGACATTTTAGCACCTTGAAAAACACGTTAGTATAACGTAAGACGCCTTAAACTCCAAACAACACCTTACAACACCGTACGAAACCTTAAAACACCATAATAAAGCTAATGAATTCGTACGAGTCCTTTGAACATCGTACTGCAAGTTAGGACATCTTACGACTCTTTATGACATTTTAGCACCTTGAAAAACACGTTAGTATAACGTAGGACGCCTTAAAACTCCAAACAACACCTTACAACACCGTACGAAACCTTAAAACACCGTAATAAAGCTAATGAATTCGTACGAGTCCTTTGAACATCGTACTGCAAGTTAGGACATCTTACGACTCTTTATGACATTTTAGCACCTTGAAAACACGTTAGTATAACGTAGGACGCCTTAAAACTCCAAACAACACCTTACAACACCGTACGAAACCTTAAAACTCCATAATAAAGCTAATGAATTCGTACGAGTCCTTTGAACATCGTACTGCAAGTTAGGACATCTTACGACTCTTTATGACATTTTAGCACCTTGAAAAACACGTTAGTATAACGTAGGACGCCTTAAAACTCTAAACAACACCTTACAACACCGTACGAAACCTTAAAACTCCATAATAAAGCTAATGAATCCGTACTACTCCTTTGAACATCGTACTGCAAGTTAGGTCATCTTACGACTCTTTATGACATTTTAGCACCTTGAAAAACACGTTAGTATAACGTAGGACGCCTTAAAACTCCAAACAACACCTTACAACACCGTACGAAACCTTAAAACTCCATAATAAAGCTAATGAATTCGTACGAGTCCTTTGAACATCGTACTGCAAGTTAGGACATCTTACGACTCTTTATGGCATTTTAGCACCTTGAAAAACACGTTAGTATAACGTAGGACGCCTTAAAACTCCAAACAACACCTTACAACACCGTACGAAACCTTAAAACACCATAATAAAGCTAATGAATTCGTCCGAGTCCTTTGAACATCGTACTGCAAGTTAGGACATCTTACGACTCTTTATGGCATTTTAGCACCTTGAAAAACACGTTAGTATAACGTAGGACGCCTTAAAACTCCAAACAACACCTTACAACACCGTACGAAACCTTAAAACACCATAATAAAGCTAATGAATTCGTCCGAGTCCTTTGAACATCGTACTGCAAGTTAGGACATCTTACGACTCTTTATGACATTTTAGCACCTTGAAAAACACGTTAGTATAACGTAGGACGCCTTAAAACTCCAAACAACACCGTACGAAACCTTAAAACACCATAATAAAGCTAATGAATTCGTACGAGTCCTTTGAACATCGTACTGCAAGTTAGGACATCTTACGACTCTTTATGACATTTTAGCACCTTGAAAAACACGTTAGTATAACGTAAGACGCCTTAAACTCCAAACAACACCTTACAACACCGTACGAAACCTTAAAACACCATAATAAAGCTAATGAATTCGTACGAGTCCTTTGAACATCGTACTGCAAGTTAGGACATCTTACGACTCTTTATGACATTTTAGCACCTTGAAAAACACGTTAGTATAACGTAGGACGCCTTAAAACTCCAAACAACACCTTACAACACCGTACGAAACCTTAAAACACCGTAATAAAGCTAATGAATTCGTACGAGTCCTTTGAACATCGTACTGCAAGTTAGGACATCTTACGACTCTTTATGACATTTTAGCACCTTGAAAACACGTTAGTATAACGTAGGACGCCTTAAAACTCCAAACAACACCTTACAACACCGTACGAAACCTTAAAACTCCATAATAAAGCTAATGAATTCGTACGAGTCCTTTGAACATCGTACTGCAAGTTAGGACATCTTACGACTCTTTATGACATTTTAGCACCTTGAAAAACACGTTAGTATAACGTAGGACGCCTTAAAACTCTAAACAACACCTTACAACACCGTACGAAACCTTAAAACTCCATAATAAAGCTAATGAATCCGTACTACTCCTTTGAACATCGTACTGCAAGTTAGGTCATCTTACGACTCTTTATGACATTTTAGCACCTTGAAAAACACGTTAGTATAACGTAGGACGCCTTAAAACTCCAAACAACACCTTACAACACCGTACGAAACCTTAAAACTCCATAATAAAGCTAATGAATTCGTACGAGTCCTTTGAACATCGTACTGCAAGTTAGGACATCTTACGACTCTTTATGGCATTTTAGCACCTTGAAAAACACGTTAGTATAACGTAGGACGCCTTAAAACTCCAAACAACACCTTACAACACCGTACGAAACCTTAAAACACCATAATAAAGCTAATGAATTCGTCCGAGTCCTTTGAACATCGTACTGCAAGTTAGGACATCTTACGACTCTTTATGGCATTTTAGCACCTTGAAAAACACGTTAGTATAACGTAGGACGCCTTAAAACTCCAAACAACACCTTACAACACCGTACGAAACCTTAAAACACCATAATAAAGCTAATGAATTCGTCCGAGTCCTTTGAACATCGTACTGCAAGTTAGGACATCTTACGACTCTTTATGACATTTTAGCACCTTGAAAAACACGTTAGTATAACGTAGGACGCCTTAAAACTCCAAACAACACCGTACGAAACCTTAAAACACCATAATAAAGCTAATGAATTCGTACGAGTCCTTTGAACATCGTACTGCAAGTTAGGACATCTTACGACTCTTTATGACATTTTAGCACCTTGAAAAACACGTTAGTATAACGTAAGACGCCTTAAACTCCAAACAACACCTTACAACACCGTACGAAACCTTAAAACACCATAATAAAGCTAATGAATTCGTACGAGTCCTTTGAACATCGTACTGCAAGTTAGGACATCTTACGACTCTTTATGACATTTTAGCACCTTGAAAAACACGTTAGTATAACGTAGGACGCCTTAAAACTCCAAACAACACCTTACAACACCGTACGAAACCTTAAAACACCATAATAAAGCTAATGAATTCGTACGAGTCCTTTGAACATCGTACTGCAAGTTAGGACATCTTACGACTCTTTATGACATTTTAGCACCTTGAAAAACACGTTAGTATAACGTAGGACGCCTTAAAACTCCAAACAACACCTTACAACACCGTACGAAACCTTAAAACACCGTAATAAAGCTAATGAATTCGTACGAGTCCTTTGAACATCGTACTGCAAGTTAGGACATCTTACGACTCTTTATGACATTTTAGCACCTTGAAAACACGTTAGTATAACGTAGGACGCCTTAAAACTCCAAACAACACCTTACAACACCGTACGAAACCTTAAAACTCCATAATAAAGCTAATGAATTCGTACGAGTCCTTTGAACATCGTACTGCAAGTTAGGACATCTTACGACTCTTTATGACATTTTAGCACCTTGAAAAACACGTTAGTATAACGTAGGACGCCTTAAAACTCTAAACAACACCTTACAACACCGTACGAAACCTTAAAACTCCATAATAAAGCTAATGAATTCGTACTACTCCTTTGAACATCGTACTGCAAGTTAGGTCATCTTACGACTCTTTATGACATTTTAGCACCTTGAAAAACACGTTAGTATAACGTAGGACGCCTTAAAACTCCAAACAACACCTTACAACACCGTACGAAACCTTAAAACTCCATAATAAAGCTAATGAATTCGTACGAGTCCTTTGAACATCGTACTGCAAGTTAGGACATCTTACGACTCTTTATGGCATTTTAGCACCTTGAAAAACACGTTAGTATAACGTAGGACGCCTTAAAACTCCAAACAACACCTTACAACACCGTACGAAACCTTAAAACACCATAATAAAGCTAATGAATTCGTCCGAGTCCTTTGAACATCGTACTGCAAGTTAGGACATCTTACGACTCTTTATGACATTTTAGCACCTTGAAAAACACGTTAGTATAACGTAGGACGCCTTAAAACTCCAAACAACACCTTACAACACCGTACGAAACCTTAAAACACCATAATAAAGCTAATGAATTCGTACGAGTCCTTTGAACATCGTACTGCAAGTTAGGACATCTTATGACTCTTTATGACATTTTAGCACCTTGAAAAACACGTTAGTATAACGTAAGACGCCCTAAACTCCAAACAACACCTTACAACACCGTACGAAACCTTAAAACACCATAATAAAGCTAATGAATTCGTCCGAGTCCTTTGAACATCGTACTGCAAGTTAGGACATCTTACGACTCTTTATGACATTTTAGCACCTTGAAAAACACGTTAGTATAACGTAGGACGCCTTAAAACTCCAAACAACACCGTACGAAACCTTAAAACACCATAATAAAGCTAATGAATTCGTACGAGTCCTTTGAACATCGTACTGCAAGTTAGGACATCTTACGACTCTTTATGACATTTTAGCACCTTGAAAACACGTTAGTATAACGTAGGACGCCTTAAAACTCCAAACAACACCTTACAACACCGTACGAAACCTTAAAACTTCATAATAAAGCTAATGAATTCGTACGAGTCCTTTGAACATCGTACTGCAAGTTAGGACATCTTACGACTCTTTATGACATTTTAGCACCTTGAAAAACACGTTAGTATAACGTAGGACGCCTTAAAACACCAAACAACACCTTACAACACCGTACGAAACCTTAAAACTCCATAATACACCTATTGAATTCGCCCGAGTTCTTTGAACTAGTACTGCTAGTTAGGACATCTTACGACTCTTTATGACATTTTAGCACCTTGAAAAACACGTTAGTATAACGTAGGACGCCTTAAAACTCCAAACAACACCTTACAACACCGTACGAAACCTTAAAACTCCATAATAAAGCTAATGAATTCGTACGAGTCCTTTGAACATCGTACTGCAAGTTAGGACATCTTACGACTCTTTATGACATTTTAGCACCTTGAAAAACACGTTAGTATAACGTAGGACGCCTTAAAACTCTAAACAACACCTTACAACACCGTACGAAACCTTAAAACTCCATAATAAAGCTAATGAATTCGTACGAGTCCTTTGAACATCGTACTGCAAGTTAGGACATCTTACGACTCTTTATGGCATTTTAGCACCTTGAAAAACACGTTAGTATAACGTAGGACGCCTTAAAACTCCAAACAACACCTTACAACACCGTACGAAACCTTAAAACTTCATAATAAAGCTAATGAATTCGTACGAGTCCTTTGAACATCGTACTGCAAGTTAGGACATCTTACGACTCTTTATGGCATTTTAGCACCTTGAAAAACACGTTAGTATAACGTAGGACGCCTTAAAACTCCAAACAACACCTTACAACACCGTACGAAACCTTAAAACACCATAATAAAGCTAATGAATTCGTCCGAGTCCTTTGAACATCGTACTGCAAGTTAGGACATCTTGCGACTCTTTATGACATTTTAGCACCTTGAAAAACACGTTAGTATAACGTAGGACGCCTTAAAACTCCAAACAACACCGTACGAAACCTTAAAACACCATAATAAAGCTAATGAATTCGTACGAGTCCTTTGAACATCGTACTGCAAGTTAGGACATCTTACGACTCTTTATGACATTTTAGCACCTTGAAAAACACGTTAGTATAACGTAAGACGCCTTAAACTCCAAACAACACCTTACAACACCGTACGAAACCTTAAAACACCATAATAAAGCTAATGAATTCGTACGAGTCCTTTGAACATCGTACTGCAAGTTAGGACATCTTACGACTCTTTATGACATTTTAGCACCTTGAAAAACACGTTAGTATAACGTAGGACGCCTTAAAACTCCAAACAACACCTTACAACACCGTACGAAACCTTAAAACTCCATAATAAAGCTAATGAATTCGTACGAGTCCTTTGAACATCATACTGCAAGTTAGGACATCTTACGACTCTTTATGACATTTTAGCACCTTGAAAAACACGTTAGTATAACGTAGGACGCCTTAAAACTCCAAACAACACCTTACAACACCGTACGAAACCTTAAAACTCCATAATAAAGCTAATGAATTCGTACGAGTTCTTTGAACATCGTACTGCAAGTTAGGACATCTTACGACTCTTTATGGCATTTTAGCACCTTGAAAAACACGTTAGTATAACGTAGGACGCCTTAAAACTCCAAACAACACCTTACAACACCGTACGAAACCTTAAAACACCATAATAAAGCTAATGAATTCGTCCGAGTCCATTGAACATCGTACTGCAAGTTAGGACATCTTACGACTCTTTATGACATTTTAGCACCTTGAAAAACACGTTAGTATAACGTAGGACGCCTTAAAACTCCAAACAACACCGTACGAAACCTTAAAACACCATAATAAAGCTAATGAATTCGTACGAGTCCTTTGAACATCGTACTGCAAGTTAGGACATCTTACGACTCTTTATGACATTTTAGCACCTTGAAAAACACGTTAGTATAACGTAAGACGCCTTAAACTCCAAACAACACCTTACAACACCGTACGAAACCTTAAAACACCATAATAAAGCTAATGAATTCGTACGAGTCCTTTGAACATCGTACTGCAAGTTAGGACATCTTACGACTCTTTATGACATTTTAGCACCTTGAAAACACGTTAGTATAACGTAGGACGCCTTAAAACTCCAAACAACACCTTACAACTCCGTACGAAACCTTAAAACTCCATAATAAAGCTAATGAATTCGTACGAGTCCTTTGAACATCGTACTGCAAGTTAGGACATCTTACGACTCTTTATGACATTTTAGCACCTTGAAAAACACGTTAGTATAACGTAGGACGCCTTAAAACTCCAAACAACACCTTACAACTCCGTACGAAACCTTAAAACTCCATAATAAAGCTAATGAATTCGTACGAGTCCTTTGAACATCGTACTGCAAGTTAGGACATCTTACGACTCTTTATGACATTTTAGCACCTTGAAAAACACGTTAGTATAACGTAGGACGCCTTAAAACTCTAAACAACACCTTACAACACCGTACGAAACATTAATACTCCATAATAAAGCTAATGAATTCGTACGACTCCTTTGAACATCGTACTGCAAGTTAGGAAATCTTACGACTCTTTATGACATTTTAGCACCTTGAAAAACACGTTAGTATAACGTAGGACGCCTTAAAACTCCAAACAACACCTTACAACACCGTACGAAACCTTAAAACTCCATAATAAAGCTAATGAATTCGTACGAGTCCTTTGAACATCGTACTGCAAGTTAGGACATCTTACGACTCTTTATGACATTTTAGCACCTTGAAAAACACGTTAGTATAACGTAGGACGCCTTAAAACTCCAAACAACACCTTACAACACCGTACGAAACCTTAAAACACCATAATAAAGCTAATGAATTCGTACGAGTCCTTTGAACATCGTACTGCAAGTTAGGACATCTTACGACTCTTTATGACATTTTAGCACCTTGAAAAACACGTTAGTATAACATAGGACGCCTTAAAACTCCAAACAACACTTTACAACACCGTACGAAACCTTAAAACACCATAATAAAGCTAATGAATTCGTACGAGTCCTTTGAACATCGTACTGCAAGTTAGGACATCTTACGACTCTTTATGACATTTTAGCACCTTGAAAACACGTTAGTATAACGTAGGACGCCTTAAAACTCCAAACAACACCTTACAACACCGTACGAAACCTTAAAACTCCATAATAAAGCTAATGAATTCGTACGAGTCCTTTGAACATCGTACTGCAAGTTAGGACATCTTACGACTCTTTATGACATTTTAGCACCTTGAAAAACACGTTAGTATAACGTAGGATGCCTTAAAACTCCAAACAACACCTTACAACTCCGTACGAAACCTTAAAACTCCATAATAAAGCTAATGAATTCGTACGACTCCTTTGAACATCGTACTGCAAGTTAGGACATCTTACGACTCTTTATGACATTTTAGCGCCTTGAAAAACACGTTACTATAACGTAGGACGCCTTAAAACTCCAAACAACACCTTACAACACCGTACGAAACCTTAAAACTCCATAATAAAGCTAATGAATTCGTACGAGTCCTTTGAACATTGTACTGCAAGTTAGGACATCTTACGACTCTTTTTGACATTTTAGCACCTTGAAAAACACGTTAGTATAACGTAGGACGCCTTAAAACTCCAAACAACACCTTACAACACTCTACGAAACCTTAAAACTCCATAATAAAGCTAATGAATTCGTACGAGTTCTTTGAACATCGTACTGCAAGTTAGGACATCTTACGACTCTTTATGGCATTTTAGCACCTTGAAAAACACGTTAGTATAACGTAGGACGCCTTAAAACTCCAAACAACACCTTACAACACCGTACGAAACCTTAAAACACCATAATAAAGCTAATGAATTCGTCCGAGTCCATTGAACATCGTACTGCAAGTTAGGACATCTTACGACTCTTTATGACATTTTAGCACCTTGAAAAACACGTTAGTATAACGTAGGACGCCTTAAAACTCCAAACAACACCGTACGAAACCTTAAAACACCATAATAAAGCTAATGAATTCGTACGAGTCCTTTGAACATCGTACTGCAAGTTAGGACATCTTACGACTCTTTATGACATTTTAGCACCTTGAAAAACACGTTAGTATAACGTAAGACGCCTTAAACTCCAAACAACACCTTACAACACCGTACGAAACCTTAAAACACCATAATAAAGCTAATGAATTCGTACGAGTCCTTTGAACATCGTACTGCAAGTTAGGACATCTTACGACTCTTTATGACATTTTAGCACCTTGAAAACACGTTAGTATAACGTAGGACGCCTTAAAACTCCAAACAACACCTTACAACTCCGTACGAAACCTTAAAACTCCATAATAAAGCTAATGAATTCGTACGAGTCCTTTGAACATCGTACTGCAAGTTAGGACATCTTACGACTCTTTATGACATTTTAGCACCTTGAAAAACACGTTAGTATAACGTAGGACGCCTTAAAACTCCAAACAACACCTTACAACTCCGTACGAAACCTTAAAACTCCATAATAAAGCTAATGAATTCGTACGAGTCCTTTGAACATCGTACTGCAAGTTAGGACATCTTACGACTCTTTATGACATTTTAGCACCTTGAAAAACACGTTAGTATAACGTAGGACGCCTTAAAACTCTAAACAACACCTTACAACACCGTACGAAACATTAATACTCCATAATAAAGCAAATGAATTCGTACGACTCCTTTGAACATCGTACTGCAAGTTAGGAAATCTTACGACTCTTTATGACATTTTAGCACCTTGAAAAACACGTTAGTATAACGTAGGACGCCTTAAAACTCCAAACAACACCTTACAACACCGTACGAAACCTTAAAACTCCATAATAAAGCTAATGAATTCGTACGAGTCCTTTGAACATCGTACTGCAAGTTAGGACATCTTACGACTCTTTATGACATTTTAGCACCTTGAAAAACACGTTAGTATAACGTAGGACGCCTTAAAACTCCAAACAACACCTTACAACACCGTACGAAACCTTAAAACACCATAATAAAGCTAATGAATTCGTACGAGTCCTTTGAACATCGTACTGCAAGTTAGGACATCTTACGACTCTTTATGACATTTTAGCACCTTGAAAAACACGTTAGTATAACATAGGACGCCTTAAAACTCCAAACAACACTTTACAACACCGTACGAAACCTTAAAACACCATAATAAAGCTAATGAATTCGTACGAGTCCTTTGAACATCGTACTGCAAGTTAGGACATCTTACGACTCTTTATGACATTTTAGCACCTTGAAAACACGTTAGTATAACGTAGGACGCCTTAAAACTCCAAACAACACCTTACAACACCGTACGAAACCTTAAAACTCCATAATAAAGCTAATGAATTCGTACGAGTCCTTTGAACATCGTACTGCAAGTTAGGACATCTTACGACTCTTTATGACATTTTAGCACCTTGAAAAACACGTTAGTATAACGTAGGATGCCTTAAAACTCCAAACAACACCTTACAACTCCGTACGAAACCTTAAAACTCCATAATAAAGCTAATGAATTCGTACGACTCCTTTGAACATCGTACTGCAAGTTAGGACATCTTACGACTCTTTATGACATTTTAGCACCTTGAAAAACACGTTACTATAACGTAGGACGCCTTAAAACTCCAAACAACACCTTACAACACCGTACGAAACCTTAAAACTCCATAATAAAGCTAATGAATTCGTACGAGTCCTTTGAACATTGTACTGCAAGTTAGGACATCTTACGACTCTTTTTGACATTTTAGCACCTTGAAAAACACGTTAGTATAACGTAGGACGCCTTAAAACTCCAAACAACACCTTACAACACTCTACGAAACCTTAAAACTCCATAATAAAGCTAATGAATTCGTACGAGTCCTTTGAACATCATACTGCAAGTTAGGACATCTTACGACTCTTTATGACAATTTAGCACCTTGAAAAACACGTTAGTATAACGTAGGACGCCTTAAAACTCCAAACAACACCTTACAACACCGTACGAAACCTTAAAACTCCATAATAAAGCTAATGAATTCGTACGAGTCCTTTGAACATCGTACTGCAAGTTAGGACATCTTACGACTCTTTATGACATTTTAGCACCTTGAAAAACACGTTAGTATAACGTAGGACGCCTTAAAACTCCAAACAACACCTTACAACTCCGTACGAAACCTTAAAACTCCATAATAAAGCTAATGAATTCGTACGACTCCTTTGAACATCGTACTGCAAGTTAGGACATCTTACGACTCTTTATGACATTTTAGCACCTTGAAAAACACGTTACTATAACGTAGGACGCCTTAAAACACCAAACAACACCTTACAACACCGTACGAAACCTTAAAACTCCATAATACACCTATTGAATTCGCCCGAGTTCTTTGAACATCGTACTGCTAGTTAGGACATCTTACGACTCTTTATGACATTTTAGCACCTTGAAAAACACGTTAGTATAACGTAGGACGCCTTAAAACTCCAAACAACACCTTACAACACCGTACGAAACCTTAAAACTCCATAATAAAGCTAATGAATTCGTACGAGTCCTTTGAACATCATACTGCAAGTTAGGACATCTTACGACTCTTTATGACAATTTAGCACCTTGAAAAACACGTTAGTATAACGTAGGACGCCTTAAAACTCCAAACAACACCTTACAACACCGTACGAAACCTTAAAACTCCATAATAAAGCTAATGAATTCGTACGAGTCCTTTGAACATCGTACTGCAAGTTAGGACATCTTACGACTCTTTATGACATTTTAGCACCTTGAAAAACACGTTAGTATAACGTAGGACGCCTTAAAACTCCAAACAACACCTTACAACTCCGTACGAAACCTTAAAACTCCATAATAAAGCTAATGAATTCGTACGACTCCTTTGAACATTGTACTGCAAGTTAGGACATCTTACGACTCTTTATGACATTTTAGCACCTTGAAAAACACGTTACTATAACGTAGGACGCCTTAAAACACCAAACAACACCTTACAACACCGTACGAAACCTTAAAACTCCATAATACACCTATTGAATTCGCCCGAGTTCTTTGAACATCGTACTGCTAGTTAGGACATCTTACGACTCTTTATGACATTTTAGCACCTTGAAAAACACGTTAGTATAACGTAGGACGCCTTAAAACTCCAAACAACACCTTACAACACCGTACGAAACCTTAAAACTCCATAATAAAGCTAATGAATTCGTACGAGTCCTTTGAACATCATACTGCAAGTTAGGACATCTTACGACTCTTTATGACAATTTAGCACCTTGAAAAACACGTTAGTATAACGTAGGACGCCTTAAAACTCCAAACAACACCTTACAACACCGTACGAAACCTTAAAACTCCATAATAAAGCTAATGAATTCGTACGAGTCCTTTGAACATCGTACTGCAAGTTAGGACATCTTACGACTCTTTATGACATTTTAGCACCTTGAAAAACACGTTAGTATAACGTAGGACGCCTTAAAACTCCAAACAACACCTTACAACTCCGTACGAAACCTTAAAACTCCATAATAAAGCTAATGAATTCGTACGACTCCTTTGAACATCGTACTGCAAGTTAGGACATCTTACGACTCTTTATGACATTTTAGCACCTTGAAAAACACGTTACTATAACGTAGGACGCCTTAAAACACCAAACAACACCTTACAACACCGTACGAAACCTTAAAACTCCATAATACACCTATTGAATTCGCCCGAGTTCTTTGAACATCGTACTGCTAGTTAGGACATCTTACGACTCTTTATGACATTTTAGCACCTTGAAAAACACGTTAGTATAACGTAGGACGCCTTAAAACTCCAAACAACACCTTACAACACCGTACGAAACCTTAAAACTCCATAATAAAGCTAATGAATTCGTACGAGTCCTTTGAACATTGTACTGCAAGTTAGGACATCTTACGACTCTTTTTGACATTTTAGCACCTTGAAAAACACGTTAGTATAACGTAGGACGCCTTAAAACTCCAAACAACACCTTACAACACTCTACGAAACCTTAAAACTCCATAATAAAGCTAATGAATTCGTACGAGTCCTTTGAACATCGTATTGCAAGTTAGGACATCTTACGACTCTTTATGACATTTTAGCACCTTGAAAAGCACGTTAGTATAACGTAGGACGCCTTAAAACTCCTAACAACACCTTACAACACCGTACGAAACCTTTAAACTCCATAATAAAGCTAATGAATTCGTACGAGTCCTTTGAACATCGTACTGCAAGTTAGGACATCTTACGACTCTTTATGACATTTTAGCACCTTGAAAAACACGTTAGTATAACGTAGGACGCCTTAAAACTCCAAACAACACCTTACAACTCCGTACGAAACCTTAAAACTCCATAATAAAGCTAATGAATTCGTACGACTCCTTTGAACATCGTACTGCAAGTTAGGACATCTTACGACTCTTTATGACATTTTAGCACCTTGAAAAACACGTTACTATAACGTAGGACGCCTTAAAACACCAAACAACACCTTACAACACCGTACGAAACCTTAAAACTCCATAATACACCTATTGAATTCGCCCGAGTTCTTTGAACATCGTACTGCTAGTTAGGACATCTTACGACTCTTTATGACAATTTAGCACCTTGAAAAACACGTTAGTATAACGTAGGACGCCTTAAAACTCCAAACAACACCTTACAACACCGTACGAAACCTTAAAACTCCATAATAAAGCTAAAGAATTCGTACGAGTCCTTTGAACATCGTACTGCAAGTTAGGACATCTTACGACTCTTTATGACATTTTAGCACCTTGAAAAACACGTTAGTATAACGTAGGACGCCTTAAAACTCCAAACAACACCTTACAACACCGTACGAAACCTTAAAACTCCATAATAAAGCTAATAAATTCGTACGAGTCCTTTGAACATCGTACAGCAAGTTAGGACATCTTACGACTCTTTATGACATTTTAGCACCTTGAAAAACACGTTAGTAATAACGTAGGACGCCTTAAAACTCCAAACAACACCTTACAACACCGTACGAAACCTTAAAACTCCATAATACACCTATTGAACTCGCCCGAGTCCTTTGAACATCATACTGCAAGTTAGGACATCTAACGACTCTTTATGACATTTTAGCACCTTGAAAAACACGTTACTATAACGTAGGACGCCTTAAAACACCAAACGACACCTTACAACACCGTACGAAACCTTAAAACACCATAATAAAGCTAATGAATTCGTACGAGTCCTTTGAACATCATACTGCAAGTTAGGACATCTTACGACTCTTTATGACAATTTAGCACCTTGAAAAACACGTTAGTATAACGTAGGACGCCTTAAAACTCCAAACAACACCTTACAACACCGTACGAAACCTTAAAACTCCAAAATAAAGCTAATGAATTCGTACGAGTCCTTTGAACATCGTACTGCAAGTTAGGACATCTTACGACTCTTTATGACATTTTAGCACCTTGAAAAACACGTTAGTATAACGTAGGACGCCTTAAAACTCCAAACAACACCTTACAACTCCGTACGAAACCTTAAAACTCCATAATAAAGCTAATGAATTCGTACGACTCCTTTGAACATCGTACTGCAAGTCAGGACATCTTACGACTCTTTATGACATTTTAGCACCTTGAAAAACACGTTACTATAACGTAGGACGCCTTAAAACACCAAACAACACCTTACAACACCGTACGAAACCTTAAAACTCCATAATACACCTATTGAATTCGCCCGAGTTCTTTGAACATCGTACTGCTAGTTAGGACATCTTACGACTCTTTATGACATTTTAGCACCTTGAAAAACACGTTAGTATAACGTAGGACGCCTTAAAACTCCAAACAACACCTTACAACTCCGTACGAAACCTTAAAACTCCATAATAAAGCTAAAGAATTCGTACGAGTCCTTTGAACATCGTACTGCAAGTTAGGACATCTTACGATTCTTTATGACATTTTAGCACCTTGAAAAACACGTTAGTATAACGTAGGACGCCTTAAAACTCCAAACAACACCTTACAACACCGTACGAAACCTTAAAACTCCATAATAAAGCTAATAAATTCGTACGAGTCCTTTGAACATCGTACAGCAAGTTAGGACATCTTACGACTCTTTATGACATTTTAGCACCTTGAAAAACACGTTAGTAATAACGTAGGACGCCTTAAAACTCCAAACAACACCTTACAACACCGTACGAAACCTTAAAACTCCATAATAAAGCTAATGAATTCGTACGAGTCCTTTGAACATCGTACTGCAAGTTAGGACATCTTACGACTCTTTATGACATTTTAGCACCTTGAAAAACACGTTAGTATAACGTAGGACGCCTTAAAACTCCAAACAACACCTTACAACACCGTACGAAACCTTAAAACACCATAATAAAGCTAATGAATTCGTACGAGTCCTTTGAACATCGTACTGCAAGTTAGGACATCTTACGACTCTTTATGACATTTTAGCACCTTGAAAAACACGTTAGTATAACATAGGACGCCTTAAAACTCCAAACAACACCTTACAACACCGTACGAAACCTTAAAACACCATAATAAAGCTAATGAATTCGTACGAGTCCTTTGAACATCGTACTGCAAGTTAGGACATCTTACGACTCTTTATGACATTTTAGCACCTTGAAAACACGTTAGTATAACGTAGGACGCCTTAAAACTCCAAACAACACCTTACAACACCGTACGAAACCTTAAAACTCCATAATAAAGCTAATGAATTCGTACGAGTCCTTTGAACATCGTACTGCAAGTTAGGACATCTTACGACTCTTTATGACATTTTAGCACCTTGAAAAGCACGTTAGTATAACGTAGGACGCCTTAAAACTCCTAACAACACCTTACAACACCGTACGAAACCTTTAAACTCCATAATAAAGCTAATGAATTCGTACGAGTCCTTTGAACATCGTACTGCAAGTTAGGACATCTTACGACTCTTTATGACATTTTAGCACCTTGAAAAACACGTTAGTATAACGTAGGACGCCTTAAAACTCCAAACAACACCTTACAACTCCGTACGAAACCTTAAAACTCCATAATAAAGCTAATGAATTCGTACGACTCCTTTGAACATCGTACTGCAAGTTAGGACATCTTACGACTCTTTATGACATTTTAGCACCTTGAAAAACACGTTACTATAACGTAGGACGCCTTAAAACACCAAACAACACCTTACAACACCGTACGAAACCTTAAAACTCCATAATACACCTATTGAATTCGCCCGAGTTCTTTGAACATCGTACTGCTAGTTAGGACATCTTACGACTCTTTATGACAATTTAGCACCTTGAAAAACACGTTAGTATAACGTAGGACGCCTTAAAACTCCAAACAACACCTTACAACACCGTACGAAACCTTAAAACTCCATAATAAAGCTAAAGAATTCGTACGAGTCCTTTGAACATCGTACTGCAAGTTAGGACATCTTACGACTCTTTATGACATTTTAGCACCTTGAAAAACACGTTAGTATAACGTAGGACGCCTTAAAACTCCAAACAACACCTTACAACACCGTACGAAACCTTAAAACTCCATAATAAAGCTAATAAATTCGTACGAGTCCTTTGAACATCGTACAGCAAGTTAGGACATCTTACGACTCTTTATGACATTTTAGCACCTTGAAAAACACGTTAGTAATAACGTAGGACGCCTTAAAACTCCAAACAACACCTTACAACACCGTACGAAACCTTAAAACTCCATAATACACCTATTGAACTCGCCCGAGTCCTTTGAACATCATACTGCAAGTTAGGACATCTAACGACTCTTTATGACATTTTAGCACCTTGAAAAACACGTTACTATAACGTAGGACGCCTTAAAACACCAAACGACACCTTACAACACCGTACGAAACCTTAAAACACCATAATAAAGCTAATGAATTCGTACGAGTCCTTTGAACATCATACTGCAAGTTAGGACATCTTACGACTCTTTATGACAATTTAGCACCTTGAAAAACACGTTAGTATAACGTAGGACGCCTTAAAACTCCAAACAACACCTTACAACACCGTACGAAACCTTAAAACTCCAAAATAAAGCTAATGAATTCGTACGAGTCCTTTGAACATCGTACTGCAAGTTAGGACATCTTACGACTCTTTATGACATTTTAGCACCTTGAAAAACACGTTAGTATAACGTAGGACGCCTTAAAACTCCAAACAACACCTTACAACTCCGTACGAAACCTTAAAACTCCATAATAAAGCTAATGAATTCGTACGACTCCTTTGAACATCGTACTGCAAGTCAGGACATCTTACGACTCTTTATGACATTTTAGCACCTTGAAAAACACGTTACTATAACGTAGGACGCCTTAAAACACCAAACAACACCTTACAACACCGTACGAAACCTTAAAACTCCATAATACACCTATTGAATTCGCCCGAGTTCTTTGAACATCGTACTGCTAGTTAGGACATCTTACGACTCTTTATGACATTTTAGCACCTTGAAAAACACGTTAGTATAACGTAGGACGCCTTAAAACTCCAAACAACACCTTACAACTCCGTACGAAACCTTAAAACTCCATAATAAAGCTAAAGAATTCGTACGAGTCCTTTGAACATCGTACTGCAAGTTAGGACATCTTACGATTCTTTATGACATTTTAGCACCTTGAAAAACACGTTAGTATAACGTAGGACGCCTTAAAACTCCAAACAACACCTTACAACACCGTACGAAACCTTAAAACTCCATAATAAAGCTAATAAATTCGTACGAGTCCTTTGAACATCGTACAGCAAGTTAGGACATCTTACGACTCTTTATGACATTTTAGCACCTTGAAAAACACGTTAGTAATAACGTAGGACGCCTTAAAACTCCAAACAACACCTTACAACACCGTACGAAACCTTAAAACTCCATAATAAAGCTAATGAATTCGTACGAGTCCTTTGAACATCGTACTGCAAGTTAGGACATCTTACGACTCTTTATGACATTTTAGCACCTTGAAAAACACGTTAGTATAACGTAGGACGCCTTAAAACTCCAAACAACACCTTACAACACCGTACGAAACCTTAAAACACCATAATAAAGCTAATGAATTCGTACGAGTCCTTTGAACATCGTACTGCAAGTTAGGACATCTTACGACTCTTTATGACATTTTAGCACCTTGAAAAACACGTTAGTATAACATAGGACGCCTTAAAACTCCAAACAACACCTTACAACACCGTACGAAACCTTAAAACACCATAATAAAGCTAATGAATTCGTACGAGTCCTTTGAACATCGTACTGCAAGTTAGGACATCTTACGACTCTTTATGACATTTTAGCACCTTGAAAACACGTTAGTATAACGTAGGACGCCTTAAAACTCCAAACAACACCTTACAACACCGTACGAAACCTTAAAACTCCATAATAAAGCTAATGAATTCGTACGAGTCCTTTGAACATCGTACTGCAAGTTAGGACATCTTACGACTCTTTATGACATTTTAGCACCTTGAAAAGCACGTTAGTATAACGTAGGACGCCTTAAAACTCCTAACAACACCTTACAACACCGTACGAAACCTTTAAACTCCATAATAAAGCTAATGAATTCGTACGAGTCCTTTGAACATCGTACTGCAAGTTAGGACATCTTACGACTCTTTATGACATTTTAGCACCTTGAAAAACACGTTAGTATAACGTAGGACGCCTTAAAACTCCAAACAACACCTTACAACTCCGTACGAAACCTTAAAACTCCATAATAAAGCTAATGAATTCGTACGACTCCTTTGAACATCGTACTGCAAGTTAGGACATCTTACGACTCTTTATGACATTTTAGCACCTTGAAAAACACGTTACTATAACGTAGGACGCCTTAAAACACCAAACAACACCTTACAACACCGTACGAAACCTTAAAACTCCATAATACACCTATTGAATTCGCCCGAGTTCTTTGAACATCGTACTGCTAGTTAGGACATCTTACGACTCTTTATGACATTTTAGCACCTTGAAAAACACGTTAGTATAACGTAGGACGCCTTAAAACTCCAAACAACACCTTACAACTCCGTACGAAACCTTAAAACTCCATAATAAAGCTAAAGAATTCGTACGAGTCCTTTGAACATCGTACTGCAAGTTAGGACATCTTACGATTCTTTATGACATTTTAGCACCTTGAAAAACACGTTAGTATAACGTAGGACGCCTTAAAACTCCAAACAACACCTTACAACACCGTACGAAACCTTAAAACTCCATAATAAAGCTAATAAATTCGTACGAGTCCTTTGAACATCGTACAGCAAGTTAGGACATCTTACGACTCTTTATGACATTTTAGCACCTTGAAAAACACGTTAGTAATAACGTAGGACGCCTTAAAACTCCAAACAACACCTTACAACACCGTACGAAACCTTAAAACTCCATAATAAAGCTAATGAATTCGTACGAGTCCTTTGAACATCGTACTGCAAGTTAGGACATCTTACGACTCTTTATGACATTTTAGCACCTTGAAAAACACGTTAGTATAACATAGGACGCCTTAAAACTCCAAACAACACCTTACAACACCGTACGAAACCTTAAAACACCATAATAAAGCTAATGAATTCGTACGAGTCCTTTGAACATCGTACTGCAAGTTAGGACATCTTACGACTCTTTATGACATTTTAGCACCTTGAAAACACGTTAGTATAACGTAGGACGCCTTAAAACTCCAAACAACACCTTACAACACCGTACGAAACCTTAAAACTCCATAATAAAGCTAATGAATTCGTACGAGTCCTTTGAACATCGTACTGCAAGTTAGGACATCTTACGACTCTTTATGACATTTTAGCACCTTGAAAAACACGTTAGTATAACGTAGTCCTTTGAACATCGTACTGCAAGTTAGGACATCTTACGACTCTTTATGACAATTTAGCACCTTGAAAAACACGTTAGTATAACGTAGGACGCCTTAAAACTCCAAACAACACCTTACAACACCGTACGAAACCTTAAAACTCCATAATAAAGCTAATGAATTCGTACGAGTCCTTTGAACATCGTACTGCAAGTTAGGACATCTTACGACTCTTTATGACATTTTAGCACCTTGAAAAACACGTTAGTATAACGTAGGACGCGTTAAAACTCCAAACAACACCTTACAACTCCGTACGAAACCTTAAAACTCCATAATAAAGCTAATGAATTCGTACGACTCCTTTGAACATCGTACTGCAAGTTAGGACATCTTACGACTCTTTATGACATTTTAGCACCTTGAAAAACACGTTACTATAACGTAGGACGCCTTAAAACACCAAACAACACCTTACAACACCGTACGAAACCTTAAAACTCCATAATACACCTATTGAATTCGCCCGAGTTCTTTGAACATCGTACTGCTAGTTAGGACATCTTACGACTCTTTATGACATTTTAGCACCTTGAAAAACACGTTAGTATAACGTAGGACGCCTTAAAACTCCAAACAACACCTTACAACACCGTACGAAACCTTAAAACTCCATAATAAAGCTAATGAATTCGTACGAGTCCTTTGAACATCGTACTGCAAGTTAGGACATCTTACGACTCTTTATGACATTTTAGCACCTTGAAAAACACGTTAGTATAACGTAGGACGCCTTAAAACTCCAAACAACACCTTACAACACCGTACGAAACCTTAAAACTCCATAATAAAGCTAATGAATTCGTACGACTCCTTTGAACATCGTACTGCAAGTTAGGACATCTTACGACTCTTTATGACATTTTAGCACCTTGAAAAACACGTTACTATAACGTAGGACGCCTTAAAACACCAAACAACACCTTACAACACCGTACGAAACCTTAAAACTCCATAATACACCTATTGAATTCGCCCGAGTTCTTTGAACATCGTACTGCTAGTTAGGACATCTTACGACTCTTTATGACATTTTAGCACCTTGAAAAACACGTTAGTATAACGTAGGACGCCTTAAAACTCCAAACAACACCTTACAACACCGTACGAAACCTTAAAACTCCATAATAAAGCTAATGAATTCGTACGAGTCCTTTGAACATCATACTGCAAGTTAGGACATCTTACGACTCTTTATGACAATTTAGCACCTTGAAAAACACGTTAGTATAACGTAGGACGCCTTAAAACTCCAAACAACACCTTACAACACCGTACGAAACCTTAAAACTCCATAATAAAGCTAATGAATTCGTACGAGTCCTTTGAACATCGTACTGCAAGTTAGGACATCTTACGACTCTTTATGACATTTTAGCACCTTGAAAAACACGTTAGTATAACGTAGGACGCCTTAAAACTCCAAACAACACCTTACAACTCTGTACGAAACCTTAAAACTCCATAATAAAGCTAATGAATTCGTACGACTCCTTTGAACATCGTACTGCAAGTTAGGACATCTTACGACTCTTTATGACATTTTAGCACCTTGAAAAACACGTTACTATAACGTAGGACGCCTTAAAACACCAAACAACACCTTACAACACCGTACGAAACCTTAAAACTCCATAATACACCTATTGAATTCGCCCGAGTTCTTTGAACATCGTACTGCTAGTTAGGACATCTTACGACTCTTTATGACATTTTAGCACCTTGAAAAACACGTTAGTATAACGTAGGACGCCTTAAAACTCCAAACAACACCTTACAACACCGTACGAAACCTTAAAACTCCATAATAAAGCTAATGAATTCGTACGAGTCCTTTGAACATCATACTGCAAGTTAGGACATCTTACGACTCTTTATGACAATTTAGCACCTTGAAAAACACGTTAGTATAACGTAGGACGCCTTAAAACTCCAAACAACACCTTACAACACCGTACGAAACCTTAAAACTCCATAATAAAGCTAATGAATTCGTACGAGTCCTTTGAACATCGTACTGCAAGTTAGGACATCTTACGACTCTTTATGACATTTTAGCACCTTGAAAAACACGTTAGTATAACGTAGGACGCCTTAAAACTCCAAACAACACCTTACAACTCCGTACGAAACCTTAAAACTCCATAATAAAGCTAATGAATTCGTACGACTCCTTTGAACATCGTACTGCAAGTTAGGACATCTTACGACTCTTTATGACATTTTAGCACCTTGAAAAACACGTTACTATAACGTAGGACGCCTTAAAACACCAAACAACACCTTACAACACCGTACGAAACCTTAAAACTCCATAATACACCTATTGAATTCGCCCGAGTTCTTTGAACATCGTACTGCTAGTTAGGACATCTTACGACTCTTTATGACATTTTAGCACCTTGAAAAACACGTTAGTATAACGTAGGACGCCTTAAAACTCCAAACAACACCTTACAACACCGTACGAAACCTTAAAACTCCATAATAAAGCTAATGAATTCGTACGAGTCCTTTGAACATTGTACTGCAAGTTAGGACATCTTACGACTCTTTTTGACATTTTAGCACCTTGAAAAACACGTTAGTATAACGTAGGACGCCTTAAAACTCCAAACAACACCTTACAACACTCTACGAAACCTTAAAACTCCATAATAAAGCTAATGAATTCGTACGAGTCCTTTGAACATCGTATTGCAAGTTAGGACATCTTACGACTCTTTATGACATTTTAGCACCTTGAAAAGCACGTTAGTATAACGTAGGACGCCTTAAAACTCCTAACAACACCTTACAACACCGTACGAAACCTTTAAACTCCATAATAAAGCTAATGAATTCGTACGAGTCCTTTGAACATCGTACTGCAAGTTAGGACATCTTACGACTCTTTATGACATTTTAGCACCTTGAAAAACACGTTAGTATAACGTAGTCCTTTGAACATCGTACTGCAAGTTAGGACATCTTACGACTCTTTATGACAATTTAGCACCTTGAAAAACACGTTAGTATAACGTAGGACGCCTTAAAACTCCAAACAACACCTTACAACACCGTACGAAACCTTAAAACTCCATAATAAAGCTAATGAATTCGTACGAGTCCTTTGAACATCGTACTGCAAGTTAGGACATCTTACGACTCTTTATGACATTTTAGCACCTTGAAAAACACGTTAGTATAACGTAGGACGCGTTAAAACTCCAAACAACACCTTACAACTCCGTACGAAACCTTAAAACTCCATAATAAAGCTAATGAATTCGTACGACTCCTTTGAACATCGTACTGCAAGTTAGGACATCTTACGACTCTTTATGACATTTTAGCACCTTGAAAAACACGTTACTATAACGTAGGACGCCTTAAAACACCAAACAACACCTTACAACACCGTACGAAACCTTAAAACTCCATAATACACCTATTGAATTCGCCCGAGTTCTTTGAACATCGTACTGCTAGTTAGGACATCTTACGACTCTTTATGACATTTTAGCACCTTGAAAAACACGTTAGTATAACGTAGGACGCCTTAAAACTCCAAACAACACCTTACAACACCGTACGAAACCTTAAAACTCCATAATAAAGCTAATGAATTCGTACGAGTCCTTTGAACATCATACTGCAAGTTAGGACATCTTACGACTCTTTATGACATTTTAGCACCTTGAAAAACACGTTAGTATAACGTAGGACGCCTTAAAACTCCAAACAACACCTTACAACACCGTACGAAACCTTAAAACTCCATAATAAAGCTAATGAATTCGTACGACTCCTTTGAACATCGTACTGCAAGTTAGGACATCTTACGACTCTTTATGACATTTTAGCACCTTGAAAAACACGTTACTATAACGTAGGACGCCTTAAAACACCAAACAACACCTCATCGTACTGCTAGTTAGGACATCTTACGACTCTTTATGACATTTTAGCACCTTGAAAAACACGTTAGTATAACGTAGGACGCCTTAAAACTCCAAACAACACCTTACAACTCCGTACGAAACCTTAAAACTCCATAATAAAGCTAAAGAATTCGTACGAGTCCTTTGAACATCGTACTGCAAGTTAGGACATCTTACGATTCTTTATGACATTTTAGCACCTTGAAAAACACGTTAGTATAACGTAGGACGCCTTAAAACTCCAAACAACACCTTACAACACCGTACGAAACCTTAAAACTCCATAATAAAGCTAATAAATTCGTACGAGTCCTTTGAACATCGTACAGCAAGTTAGGACATCTTACGACTCTTTATGACATTTTAGCACCTTGAAAAACACGTTAGTAATAACGTAGGACGCCTTAAAACTCCAAACAACACCTTACAACACCGTACGAAACCTTAAAACTCCATAATAAAGCTAATGAATTCGTACGAGTCCTTTGAACATCGTACTGCAAGTTAGGACATCTTACGACTCTTTATGACATTTTAGCACCTTGAAAAACACGTTAGTATAACGTAGGACGCCTTAAAACTCCAAACAACACCTTACAACACCGTACGAAACCTTAAAACACCATAATAAAGCTAATGAATTCGTACGAGTCCTTTGAACATCGTACTGCAAGTTAGGACATCTTACGACTCTTTATGACATTTTAGCACCTTGAAAAACACGTTAGTATAACATAGGACGCCTTAAAACTCCAAACAACACCTTACAACACCGTACGAAACCTTAAAACACCATAATAAAGCTAATGAATTCGTACGAGTCCTTTGAACATCGTACTGCAAGTTAGGACATCTTACGACTCTTTATGACATTTTAGCACCTTGAAAACACGTTAGTATAACGTAGGACGCCTTAAAACTCCAAACAACACCTTACAACACCGTACGAAACCTTAAAACTCCATAATAAAGCTAATGAATTCGTACGAGTCCTTTGAACATCGTACTGCAAGTTAGGACATCTTACGACTCTTTATGACATTTTAGCACCTTGAAAAGCACGTTAGTATAACGTAGGACGCCTTAAAACTCCTAACAACACCTTACAACACCGTACGAAACCTTTAAACTCCATAATAAAGCTAATGAATTCGTACGAGTCCTTTGAACATCGTACTGCAAGTTAGGACATCTTACGACTCTTTATGACATTTTAGCACCTTGAAAAACACGTTAGTATAACGTAGGACGCCTTAAAACTCCAAACAACACCTTACAACTCCGTACGAAACCTTAAAACTCCATAATAAAGCTAATGAATTCGTACGACTCCTTTGAACATCGTACTGCAAGTTAGGACATCTTACGACTCTTTATGACATTTTAGCACCTTGAAAAACACGTTACTATAACGTAGGACGCCTTAAAACACCAAACAACACCTTACAACACCGTACGAAACCTTAAAACTCCATAATACACCTATTGAATTCGCCCGAGTTCTTTGAACATCGTACTGCTAGTTAGGACATCTTACGACTCTTTATGACAATTTAGCACCTTGAAAAACACGTTAGTATAACGTAGGACGCCTTAAAACTCCAAACAACACCTTACAACACCGTACGAAACCTTAAAACTCCATAATAAAGCTAAAGAATTCGTACGAGTCCTTTGAACATCGTACTGCAAGTTAGGACATCTTACGACTCTTTATGACATTTTAGCACCTTGAAAAACACGTTAGTATAACGTAGGACGCCTTAAAACTCCAAACAACACCTTACAACACCGTACGAAACCTTAAAACTCCATAATAAAGCTAATAAATTCGTACGAGTCCTTTGAACATCGTACAGCAAGTTAGGACATCTTACGACTCTTTATGACATTTTAGCACCTTGAAAAACACGTTAGTAATAACGTAGGACGCCTTAAAACTCCAAACAACACCTTACAACACCGTACGAAACCTTAAAACTCCATAATACACCTATTGAACTCGCCCGAGTCCTTTGAACATCATACTGCAAGTTAGGACATCTAACGACTCTTTATGACATTTTAGCACCTTGAAAAACACGTTACTATAACGTAGGACGCCTTAAAACACCAAACAACACCTTACAACACCGTACGAAACCTTAAAACTCCATAATAAAGCTAATGAATTCGTACGAGTCCTTTGAACATCATACTGCAAGTTAGGACATCTTACGACTCTTTATGACAATTTAGCACCTTGAAAAACACGTTAGTATAACGTAGGACGCCTTAAAACTCCAAACAACACCTTACAACACCGTACGAAACCTTAAAACTCCAAAATAAAGCTAATGAATTCGTACGAGTCCTTTGAACATCGTACTGCAAGTTAGGACATCTTACGACTCTTTATGACATTTTAGCACCTTGAAAAACACGTTAGTATAACGTAGGACGCCTTAAAACTCCAAACAACACCTTACAACTCCGTACGAAACCTTAAAACTCCATAATAAAGCTAAAGAATTCGTACGAGTCCTTTGAACATCGTACTGCAAGTTAGGACATCTTACGATTCTTTATGACATTTTAGCACCTTGAAAAACACGTTAGTATAACGTAGGACGCCTTAAAACTCCAAACAACACCTTACAACACCGTACGAAACCTTAAAACTCCATAATAAAGCTAATAAATTCGTACGAGTCCTTTGAACATCGTACAGCAAGTTAGGACATCTTACGACTCTTTATGACATTTTAGCACCTTGAAAAACACGTTAGTAATAACGTAGGACGCCTTAAAACTCCAAACAACACCTTACAACACCGTACGAAACCTTAAAACTCCATAATAAAGCTAATGAATTCGTACGAGTCCTTTGAACATCGTACTGCAAGTTAGGACATCTTACGACTCTTTATGACATTTTAGCACCTTGAAAAACACGTTAGTATAACATAGGACGCCTTAAAACTCCAAACAACACCTTACAACACCGTACGAAACCTTAAAACACCATAATAAAGCTAATGAATTCGTACGAGTCCTTTGAACATCGTACTGCAAGTTAGGACATCTTACGACTCTTTATGACATTTTAGCACCTTGAAAACACGTTAGTATAACGTAGGACGCCTTAAAACTCCAAACAACACCTTACAACACCGTACGAAACCTTAAAACTCCATAATAAAGCTAATGAATTCGTACGAGTCCTTTGAACATCGTACTGCAAGTTAGGACATCTTACGACTCTTTATGACATTTTAGCACCTTGAAAAACACGTTAGTATAACGTAGTCCTTTGAACATCGTACTGCAAGTTAGGACATCTTACGACTCTTTATGACAATTTAGCACCTTGAAAAACACGTTAGTATAACGTAGGACGCCTTAAAACTCCAAACAACACCTTACAACACCGTACGAAACCTTAAAACTCCATAATAAAGCTAATGAATTCGTACGAGTCCTTTGAACATCGTACTGCAAGTTAGGACATCTTACGACTCTTTATGACATTTTAGCACCTTGAAAAACACGTTAGTATAACGTAGGACGCGTTAAAACTCCAAACAACACCTTACAACTCCGTACGAAACCTTAAAACTCCATAATAAAGCTAATGAATTCGTACGACTCCTTTGAACATCGTACTGCAAGTTAGGACATCTTACGACTCTTTATGACATTTTAGCACCTTGAAAAACACGTTACTATAACGTAGGACGCCTTAAAACACCAAACAACACCTTACAACACCGTACGAAACCTTAAAACTCCATAATACACCTATTGAATTCGCCCGAGTTCTTTGAACATCGTACTGCTAGTTAGGACATCTTACGACTCTTTATGACATTTTAGCACCTTGAAAAACACGTTAGTATAACGTAGGACGCCTTAAAACTCCAAACAACACCTTACAACACCGTACGAAACCTTAAAACTCCATAATAAAGCTAATGAATTCGTACGAGTCCTTTGAACATCGTACTGCAAGTTAGGACATCTTACGACTCTTTATGACATTTTAGCACCTTGAAAAACACGTTAGTATAACGTAGGACGCCTTAAAACTCCAAACAACACCTTACAACACCGTACGAAACCTTAAAACTCCATAATAAAGCTAATGAATTCGTACGACTCCTTTGAACATCGTACTGCAAGTTAGGACATCTTACGACTCTTTATGACATTTTAGCACCTTGAAAAACACGTTACTATAACGTAGGACGCCTTAAAACACCAAACAACACCTTACAACACCGTACGAAACCTTAAAACTCCATAATACACCTATTGAATTCGCCCGAGTTCTTTGAACATCGTACTGCTAGTTAGGACATCTTACGACTCTTTATGACATTTTAGCACCTTGAAAAACACGTTAGTATAACGTAGGACGCCTTAAAACTCCAAACAACACCTTACAACACCGTACGAAACCTTAAAACTCCATAATAAAGCTAATGAATTCGTACGAGTCCTTTGAACATCATACTGCAAGTTAGGACATCTTACGACTCTTTATGACAATTTAGCACCTTGAAAAACACGTTAGTATAACGTAGGACGCCTTAAAACTCCAAACAACACCTTACAACACCGTACGAAACCTTAAAACTCCATAATAAAGCTAATGAATTCGTACGAGTCCTTTGAACATCGTACTGCAAGTTAGGACATCTTACGACTCTTTATGACATTTTAGCACCTTGAAAAACACGTTAGTATAACGTAGGACGCCTTAAAACTCCAAACAACACCTTACAACTCTGTACGAAACCTTAAAACTCCATAATAAAGCTAATGAATTCGTACGACTCCTTTGAACATCGTACTGCAAGTTAGGACATCTTACGACTCTTTATGACATTTTAGCACCTTGAAAAACACGTTACTATAACGTAGGACGCCTTAAAACACCAAACAACACCTTACAACACCGTACGAAACCTTAAAACTCCATAATACACCTATTGAATTCGCCCGAGTTCTTTGAACATCGTACTGCTAGTTAGGACATCTTACGACTCTTTATGACATTTTAGCACCTTGAAAAACACGTTAGTATAACGTAGGACGCCTTAAAACTCCAAACAACACCTTACAACACCGTACGAAACCTTAAAACTCCATAATAAAGCTAATGAATTCGTACGAGTCCTTTGAACATCATACTGCAAGTTAGGACATCTTACGACTCTTTATGACAATTTAGCACCTTGAAAAACACGTTAGTATAACGTAGGACGCCTTAAAACTCCAAACAACACCTTACAACACCGTACGAAACCTTAAAACTCCATAATAAAGCTAATGAATTCGTACGAGTCCTTTGAACATCGTACTGCAAGTTAGGACATCTTACGACTCTTTATGACATTTTAGCACCTTGAAAAACACGTTAGTATAACGTAGGACGCCTTAAAACTCCAAACAACACCTTACAACTCCGTACGAAACCTTAAAACTCCATAATAAAGCTAATGAATTCGTACGACTCCTTTGAACATCGTACTGCAAGTTAGGACATCTTACGACTCTTTATGACATTTTAGCACCTTGAAAAACACGTTACTATAACGTAGGACGCCTTAAAACACCAAACAACACCTTACAACACCGTACGAAACCTTAAAACTCCATAATACACCTATTGAATTCGCCCGAGTTCTTTGAACATCGTACTGCTAGTTAGGACATCTTACGACTCTTTATGACATTTTAGCACCTTGAAAAACACGTTAGTATAACGTAGGACGCCTTAAAACTCCAAACAACACCTTACAACACCGTACGAAACCTTAAAACTCCATAATAAAGCTAATGAATTCGTACGAGTCCTTTGAACATTGTACTGCAAGTTAGGACATCTTACGACTCTTTTTGACATTTTAGCACCTTGAAAAACACGTTAGTATAACGTAGGACGCCTTAAAACTCCAAACAACACCTTACAACACTCTACGAAACCTTAAAACTCCATAATAAAGCTAATGAATTCGTACGAGTCCTTTGAACATCGTATTGCAAGTTAGGACATCTTACGACTCTTTATGACATTTTAGCACCTTGAAAAGCACGTTAGTATAACGTAGGACGCCTTAAAACTCCTAACAACACCTTACAACACCGTACGAAACCTTTAAACTCCATAATAAAGCTAATGAATTCGTACGAGTCCTTTGAACATCGTACTGCAAGTTAGGACATCTTACGACTCTTTATGACATTTTAGCACCTTGAAAAACACGTTAGTATAACGTAGGACGCCTTAAAACTCCAAACAACACCTTACAACTCCGTACGAAACCTTAAAACTCCATAATAAAGCTAATGAATTCGTACGACTCCTTTGAACATCGTACTGCAAGTTAGGACATCTTACGACTCTTTATGACATTTTAGCACCTTGAAAAACACGTTACTATAACGTAGGACGCCTTAAAACACCAAACAACACCTTACAACACCGTACGAAACCTTAAAACTCCATAATACACCTATTGAATTCGCCCGAGTTCTTTGAACATCGTACTGCTAGTTAGGACATCTTACGACTCTTTATGACAATTTAGCACCTTGAAAAACACGTTAGTATAACGTAGGACGCCTTAAAACTCCAAACAACACCTTACAACACCGTACGAAACCTTAAAACTCCATAATAAAGCTAAAGAATTCGTACGAGTCCTTTGAACATCGTACTGCAAGTTAGGACATCTTACGACTCTTTATGACATTTTAGCACCTTGAAAAACACGTTAGTATAACGTAGGACGCCTTAAAACTCCAAACAACACCTTACAACACCGTACGAAACCTTAAAACTCCATAATAAAGCTAATAAATTCGTACGAGTCCTTTGAACATCGTACAGCAAGTTAGGACATCTTACGACTCTTTATGACATTTTAGCACCTTGAAAAACACGTTAGTAATAACGTAGGACGCCTTAAAACTCCAAACAACACCTTACAACACCGTACGAAACCTTAAAACTCCATAATACACCTATTGAACTCGCCCGAGTCCTTTGAACATCATACTGCAAGTTAGGACATCTAACGACTCTTTATGACATTTTAGCACCTTGAAAAACACGTTACTATAACGTAGGACGCCTTAAAACACCAAACAACACCTTACAACACCGTACGAAACCTTAAAACTCCATAATAAAGCTAATGAATTCGTACGAGTCCTTTGAACATCGTACTGCAAGTTAGGACATCTTACGACTCTTTATGACATTTTAGCACCTTGAAAAACACGTTAGTATAACGTAGGACGCCTTAAAACTCCAAACAACACCTTACAACACCGTACGAAACCTTAAAACTCCATAATAAAGCTAATAAATTCGTACGAGTCCTTTGAACATCGTACAGCAAGTTAGGACATCTTACGACTCTTTATGACATTTTAGCACCTTGAAAAACACGTTAGTAATAACGTAGGACGCCTTAAAACTCCAAACAACACCTTACAACACCGTACGAAACCTTAAAACTCCATAATACACCTATTGAATTCGCCCGAGTTCTTTGAACATCGTACTGCTAGTTAGGACATCTTACGACTCTTTATGACAATTTAGCACCTTGAAAAACACGTTAGTATAACGTAGGACGCCTTAAAACTCCAAACAACACCTTACAACACCGTACGAAACCTTAAAACTCCATAATAAAGCTAAAGAATTCGTACGAGTCCTTTGAACATCGTACTGCAAGTTAGGACATCTTACGACTCTTTATGACATTTTAGCACCTTGAAAAACACGTTAGTATAACGTAGGACGCCTTAAAACTCCAAACAACACCTTACAACACCGTACGAAACCTTAAAACTCCATAATAAAGCTAATAAATTCGTACGAGTCCTTTGAACATCGTACAGCAAGTTAGGACATCTTACGACTCTTTATGACATTTTAGCACCTTGAAAAACACGTTAGTAATAACGTAGGACGCCTTAAAACTCCAAACAACACCTTACAACACCGTACGAAACCTTAAAACTCCATAATACACCTATTGAACTCGCCCGAGTCCTTTGAACATCATACTGCAAGTTAGGACATCATGTTAGAATGTTAGTGGAGTAAAAGGAAACATGTTCTCTCTGGGCGATATTGGCGAATTAGGGTTTGCATGATCTGCATGATCTGATTACGTTTGCTTTTGATTGTTTGTTTGATCCTGATCGTCTAGTTATCTATTCTTGTGTAACATCCCTGATATACGGTGGTGTTAACCATCTTATTCGAGCGGTGTTAGCGAGGGTTAGATCTGGTCGATTAGGGTTTTCTGTTTTGTTGGTCTGGATCGAAACAAACCTAAATCTGATTGCTTAGTAGGTCTGTGATTAAGAGCGGCTATTGAATATAGTTTAGCATCTTGATACGAATCCTATTAACCTTTTAAGAGGAAGGCAAGTTTTGATTTGGAGTGTGTGCTGTCTGTCGTGTTTGTTTTTTCAAGTTATTATGATGAACAAGAACTCGCTTGCTGCAAAAGTTACCAATATTGATGGTCTGCCACGTAAAGGTCTCTTGCGAAAAGCTAAGGTGGGTAATGTTATACCAGGAAAACCTAACTGTGCGATGCCAAGTGCAACGGCTGAAGTTGCGGCTGAAGTTGGAGCCATACCTAGCATGGGAGAGGAACGTTTGGTTGCAACGGCTGATCAAGGTAGTATGAAGATTCAGAATAGCAAAATAGGTGATCAGATATCATATGCTGATCATCTAAAACAGACGAATAACAACCCGACGAGTAAAGCTGTAAATTTCAGATTTTTGGTGAATGAGGAAACTAGAGATGGATGTGATATTGTGTTACCAAAAGCTGCGGTCAGTAAGGTGTGTGAAAAGCTAGAATTTATGCTTTACGGGTATTTTCTGGGTGACAGAGAAGCATTTCCAGTAGTGGACTATTTCACAAAGTCAAATTGGAAGAAATATGGTTTACAAAAGTCTATGATGAACTCGAATGGTTTCTTCTTCTTTAAATTCAATGATGAAAAAGGGATGATGGATGTGTTAGAGAATGGCCCATGGCTAGTTCGTAGGAAGCCGATGATTCTGAATATTTGGACACCTACGTCAAATCTAAAGAAGGAAGACATTAAAAATGTTGCTGTATGGGTTAAAATGCATAATGTTCCACTGGTAGCGTACTCTGATGAAGGGTTAAGTTTACTTGCTTCTAAAGTGGGAAAACCTAAGATGCTAGATTCATATTCTATCGATATGTGTAAGGAGGTGTGGGGTAGAAGTAGTTATGCTCGTGCTTTAATTGAGGTTTCGGCTGAAAAAGAGTTGACAGAACAAGTGACTATTGCGGTTCCTGAATTGCATGGAGATGATTATGCCAAAGAAACGGTGAGCATAGAGTATGAATGGAGTCCACCAAGATGTTCAAGTTGCTGTGTGTTTGGTCACGATACTCAAGCTTGTCCTCTCATGATCTTAGAGGAGGGTAAGGAAAGACATAAAACCGATGAGGATGGGTTCATAGAAGTAGCACCAAAGAAAGGAGTAAAGAAAGGTGGTATGGTCCTAAAACAGCAGAAAACGAAATTTGAGTATAGACCGGTGATTAAATCAAAAGGAAAGGAGGTGAATAATGGGGTGGGGGAATCGTCTATGACCACAGGTAATCCTTTTGATGTTTTAAAGGATGATATTGGGGAAACTAGTGTTAGTGGTAATAAAGACCAAGATGATCAGAATGAGGATGATGTGGAGATGGTTTATGATGAAACTATGGAGTTTGTGGAATCGGGATCCAAATCTGAAAATAAAGGAGCAAGCACTCCTTCTTGTGAGGTTTCCAATGTTTAGTTTAGCTTCTTGGAATATACGGGGTTTGAACCGACCCGTGAAGCAAAAGGAGGTTCGTCAAGTAGTAAAAGAGAATCAGTTGAGTTTATGTGCTGTTCTGGAGTCCCATGTGAATGTAACAGGGCTGGTTGATGTGTGCAAGAACGTGTTTAGGTCGTGGAATTGGACATCAAATGGGAGTATATGTAATAAGGGTACACGGATTATTCTTGGATGGGATGCGGCTGTTTTTGATGTTATGGTGCTGCATCAGACGACTCAGGTAATGCATATTCAGGTGAAGTGTAAAAGTGATCGTAAAATATTCTTCATTTCTATTGTATATGCGGATAATTACTATGTTAATAGGAGGGTTTTGTGGAATGATCTGAATTGTCACAAACAATTTATTAATAGGAGGCCATGGGTAATTATGGGGGATTTCAATTGTGCTTTAAACTTGGAAGATAAGTTGTTGGGAGCCTCTAATATCGATATTGCTATGCGGGATTTCAAAGACTGTGTTGAGAACATTGAGATGATAGATATAAATAGTGTTGGGTTACACTATACGTGGAACCAGAAGCCAAGTAAAGGTAGGGGTATTCGTAATAAAATTGATCGAATTATGGGAAATATGGAATTTATGAGCATGTTTACATCTGCTACTGCTGTTTTTCAGCCTTACAGATTATCAGATCATACTCCATGTGTGCTAAAAATTCCTGGTGGTAAGCGAAGAACTACTCCTCCTTTTAAACTATCAAATTTTCTGCTATACAAACCGGGGTTTTGTGATATGGTTAAATCGTTTTGGAGTACTCATGTGGATGGAGTTCATCAGTTCAGGTTAGTAAAGAAACTGAGGATGCTTAAGTCGTCAATCAGAGTGTTCTCTTATGACCAAGGTAATCTGCATAGTAAGGTAAATGAGTTAAGGAAGAGGCTTGATGAGATCCAACGTGCTATGGATATTGATCCGTTGAATTGTCAATTGGGTGAGGAGGAAAAAACCTGCTTAAATCAGTATAATGAGGCATGCTTGGATGAGGAAAGGTTCTTAAAACAAAAGGCGAAGATTCATTGGTTAGCAGTGGGGGATGCAAATAACTCCTTTTTTCATAATTCTTTAAAGTGTAAACATCATGGCAATCGTATTGAGGTGATTAAAGATGTGAATGGCGAGCTCCATGAAGGAGAGAATGTTCCTACTGCTTTTGTTTCGCATTTTCAGCAATTTTTGGGGTGTGATGAGACATTGACTATGGCTCCTTCACCGGAATTGTTTGAACATCGGCTGGAAATTAATGTGGCAGAGAATATGATTCGATCGGTGTCGGAGGAGGAGATAAAGAGAGCCTTGTTCTCTATAGGTGATGATAAGGCTCCGGGTCCGGATGGTTACACTTCAGCTTTCTTTAAGAAAATGTGGCCGTGTGTGGGGAGGGATATTGTGCTTGCAGTTCAAGATTTCTTTAACAAGGAGAAGCTTCTCAAGGAATTGAATCACACGATTATTGCGCTGATCCCAAAGGTTACTACTGCTTACTATGTTTCTGATTTCAGGCCCATTTCGTGCTGTAATGTGCTTTATAAGTGTATTAGTAAGATTATTGCGGATAGAATAAAAGAGAGCTTGTGTGGGCTTGTTAGTATAAACCAATCGGCCTTTATTCCGGGCAGGAAGATTTCAGACAATATACTCTTGACCCAAGAGTTAATGCATAATTATCACAGGAATAAGGGTCCCCCGAGGTGTGCCTTTAAAATTGATATTCAAAAGGCGTATGATACGGTTAATTGGGAGTTCCTAAAGCAAGTGCTATTGGGCTTTGGTTTTCATTCCAAGATGGTTAACTGGATATGGCTGTGTGTCTCCACAGTGTCGTTTTCAATCACGGTGAATGGTAATGTACATGGGTATTTTAAAGGCAAACGTGGGCTTAGACAGGGTGATCCTATATCTCCTTACTTGTTTACTCTAGTTATGGAGATGTTAACTCGTATTTTGCATCAGATTACCCGGATTGATACCACGTTCAGATTTCATAACAAATGTGAAAAACTGAACATAATTAACGTATGTTTTGCTGATGATCTCTTTATCTTTTTACGTGGTGATACGAACTCGGCAAAGTGCATTTTGGAGTCCCTCAACTTATTTACATCCATGTCGGGCCTTGTTCCAAGTAATCAGAAGAGTACGGTTTTTTTCTGTAATGTTCCGGAATGTGTGAAGAATGCTATCTTGAACTTGTTTCCTTTTGTAGAGGGAGAGTTACCTGTGCGTTACTTAGGTGTTCCGCTTATATCATCCAGATTACGATATCGGGATTGTAGGGTTCTTGTGGAACGGATGGAAAGTAGGATATCTAATTGGATGAATAAGTTTCTGTCTTTTGCAGGGAGAGTTCAGTTGATCATATCGGTTCTGTCAGCACTACATGTTTATTGGGCCTCAGTTTTCATCATTCCTGCTCGAATTATTTCTGATTTGGAGTCCAAAATGAGGGGTTTTCTGTGGTGCCAAGGTCCGATGAAGAGAGGAAAAGCGAAGGTTTCTTGGAAATCGGTGTGTGTTCCAAAAGATGAAGGGGGACTAGGGATAAGGAGAATCAAGGACCTGAACAAAGCTTTGATGATTAACCATATATGGAGTGTCATCAATGAACGTGAATCCCTTTGGGTTAAATGGATTCGGGTGTATAGATTACAAAACCAAAGTTTTTGGGCTGTGAAGATTCCGGGAAATTGCTGTTGGAGTTGGAGGAAAATTCTACAATTACGTATGGAGATTAGGAAATATTTCTGGTCAGAAGTGGGTAATGGTAGTAATACGTTTGCATGGTATGATAACTGGTGCTCTCTTGGTGCCCTGAGTGATATAATTACCCCAAGGATGATAGCGAGTGAAAGGTTCTCACTTACAGCAAAGGTAAAGGATATCTGTGTTAATAATCATGTTGTATGGCCAGCTGCATGGGTAACTTCATATCCGTTTATCCATAATATTAGTTTATCTATTAATGCTAATGTTATTGATAAGATGTGTTGGAGAGTGGGGAATGAAAACCTTGAATTTTCTGCAACGAACGTGTGGCAGGTTATTCGTTCTCGTGATAGGAAGGTGGAATGGGGTAAGCTGATTTGGTCGGCTTATAGTATACCTAGACACATGTTTCTTATGTGGTTAGTTATACGTGGTAAGCTGGTTACTCAAGATAAAATTTTGGGATGGGAGGGGTCGAGAAGGAAGTCTATGAATATGATGTGTTGTCTGCTCTGTTATGCAAATATCGATTCACACACTCACCTGTTTTTTGAATGTAATTATGCCTCTCGTGTGTGGTTAATGTTGAAGAAACGGACATCTATGGGTAATATGGCTCCGGTTTGGTCTGAAATTCTATCTTGGCTGATTGATCATTATAAGGCAAATTCGATCTATAGTATTGTGGATAGGATGGTAGTAGCTGCTGCGGCTTACTATATATGGCAAGAGAGAAACAACAGAATATTTCAGAATCATGCTAGACCGCCTGAAGTTCTTGCAGACATTATTGTTTCATCGGTTAGGTACAAGATAATGACTCTTAAATTGAAGAGGACAGGACCAGTTCAGCATATCCGAAAGGAATGGAGGATCTATGGAGAAGATATCTATGATGATCGTGGATAGGGTGTTATGTGTTGATGGAGTCAATAACTAGTTAGAGGCTAGTAGTTATTTTTGATGAATTGTTAAGTTTGTCATTGGCTAGTTTTGTTTACATATTCAGGGCATGTCCTGAATATGATTTAGTGTGGAACTCTTCCTCACTACATGTTTTTATGTGGATGTGAATATATAAATCGCCGGGGTAACCCTTTACCCAAAAAAAAACACGTTACTATAACGTAGGACGCCTTAAAACACCAAACAACACCTTACAACACCGTACGAAACCTTAAAACTCCATAATAAAGCTAATGAATTCGTACGAGTCCTTTGAACATCGTACTGCAAGTTAGGACATCTTACGACTCTTTATGACATTTTAGCACCTTGAAAAACACGTTAGTATAACGTAGGACGCCTTAAAACTCCAAACAACACCTTACAACACCGTACGAAACCTTAAAACTCCATAATAAAGCTAATAAATTCGTACGAGTCCTTTGAACATCGTACAGCAAGTTAGGACATCTTACGACTCTTTATGACATTTTAGCACCTTGAAAAACACGTTAGTAATAACGTAGGACGCCTTAAAACTCCAAACAACACCTTACAACACCGTACGAAACCTTAAAACTCCATAATACACCTATTGAACTCGCCCGAGTCCTTTGAACATCATACTGCAAGTTAGGACATCTAACGACTCTTTATGACATTTTAGCACCTTGAAAAACACGTTACTATAACGTAGGACGCCTTAAAACACCAAACAACACCTTACAACACCGTACGAAACCTTAAAACTCCATAATAAAGCTAATGAATTCGTACGAGTCCTTTGAACATCGTACTGCAAGTTAGGACATCTTACGACTCTTTATGACATTTTAGCACCTTGAAAAACACGTTAGTATAACGTAGGACACCTTAAAACTCCAAACAACACCTTACAACTCCGTACGAAACCTTAAAACTCCATAATAAAGCTAATGAATTCGTACGACTCCTTTGAACATCGTACTGCAAGTTAGGACATCTTACGACTCTTTATGACATTTTAGCACCTTGAAAAACACGTTACTATAACGTAGGACGCCTTAAAACACCAAACAACACCTTACAACACCGTACGAAACCTTAAAACTCCATAATACACCTATTGAATTCGCCCGAGTTCTTTGAACATCGTACTGCTAGTTAGGACATCTTACGACTCTTTATGACATTTTAGCACCTTGAAAAACACGTTAGTATAACGTAGGACGCCTTAAAACTCCAAACAACACCTTACAACACCGTACGAAACCTTAAAACTCCATAATAAAGCTAATGAATTCGTACGAGTCCTTTGAACATTGTACTGCAAGTTAGGACATCTTACGACTCTTTTTGACATTTTAGCACCTTGAAAAACACGTTAGTATAACGTAGGACGCCTTAAAACTCCAAACAACACCTTACAACACTCTACGAAACCTTAAAACTCCATAATAAAGCTAATGAATTCGTACGAGTCCTTTGAACATCGTATTGCAAGTTAGGACATCTTACGACTCTTTATGACATTTTAGCACCTTGAAAAGCACGTTAGTATAACGTAGGACGCCTTAAAACTCCTAACAACACCTTACAACACCGTACGAAACCTTTAAACTCCATAATAAAGCTAATGAATTCGTACGAGTCCTTTGAACATCGTACTGCAAGTTAGGACATCTTACGACTCTTTATGACATTTTAGCACCTTGAAAAACACGTTAGTATAACGTAGGACGCCTTAAAACTCCAAACAACACCTTACAACTCCGTACGAAACCTTAAAACTCCATAATAAAGCTAATGAATTCGTACGACTCCTTTGAACATCGTACTGCAAGTTAGGACATCTTACGACTCTTTATGACATTTTAGCACCTTGAAAAACACGTTACTATAACGTAGGACGCCTTAAAACACCAAACAACACCTTACAACACCGTACGAAACCTTAAAACTCCATAATACACCTATTGAATTCGCCCGAGTTCTTTGAACATCGTACTGCTAGTTAGGACATCTTACGACTCTTTATGACATTTTAGCACCTTGAAAAACACGTTAGTATAACGTAGGACGCCTTAAAACTCCAAACAACACCTTACAACACCGTACGAAACCTTAAAACTCCATAATAAAGCTAATGAATTCGTACGAGTCCTTTGAACATTGTACTGCAAGTTAGGACATCTTACGACTCTTTTTGACATTTTAGCACCTTGAAAAACACGTTAGTATAACGTAGGACGCCTTAAAACTCCAAACAACACCTTACAACACTCTACGAAACCTTAAAACTCCATAATAAAGCTAATGAATTCGTACGAGTCCTTTGAACATCGTATTGCAAGTTAGGACATCTTACGACTCTTTATGACATTTTAGCACCTTGAAAAGCACGTTAGTATAACGTAGGACGCCTTAAAACTCCTAACAACACCTTACAACACCGTACGAAACCTTTAAACTCCATAATAAAGCTAATGAATTCGTACGAGTCCTTTGAACATCGTACTGCAAGTTAGGACATCTTACGACTCTTTATGACATTTTAGCACCTTGAAAAACACGTTAGTATAACGTAGGACGCCTTAAAACTCCAAACAACACCTTACAACTCCGTACGAAACCTTAAAACTCCATAATAAAGCTAATGAATTCGTACGACTCCTTTGAACATCGTACTGCAAGTTAGGACATCTTACGACTCTTTATGACATTTTAGCACCTTGAAAAACACGTTACTATAACGTAGGACGCCTTAAAACACCAAACAACACCTTACAACACCGTACGAAACCTTAAAACTCCATAATACACCTATTGAATTCGCCCGAGTTCTTTGAACATCGTACTGCTAGTTAGGACATCTTACGACTCTTTATGACAATTTAGCACCTTGAAAAACACGTTAGTATAACGTAGGACGCCTTAAAACTCCAAACAACACCTTACAACACCGTACGAAACCTTAAAACTCCATAATAAAGCTAAAGAATTCGTACGAGTCCTTTGAACATCGTACTGCAAGTTAGGACATCTTACGACTCTTTATGACATTTTAGCACCTTGAAAAACACGTTAGTATAACGTAGGACGCCTTAAAACTCCAAACAACACCTTACAACACCGTACGAAACCTTAAAACTCCATAATAAAGCTAATAAATTCGTACGAGTCCTTTGAACATCGTACAGCAAGTTAGGACATCTTACGACTCTTTATGACATTTTAGCACCTTGAAAAACACGTTAGTAATAACGTAGGACGCCTTAAAACTCCAAACAACACCTTACAACACCGTACGAAACCTTAAAACTCCATAATACACCTATTGAACTCGCCCGAGTCCTTTGAACATCATACTGCAAGTTAGGACATCTAACGACTCTTTATGACATTTTAGCACCTTGAAAAACACGTTACTATAACGTAGGACGCCTTAAAACACCAAACAACACCTTACAACACCGTACGAAACCTTAAAACTCCATAATAAAGCTAATGAATTCGTACGAGTCCTTTGAACATCATACTGCAAGTTAGGACATCTTACGACTCTTTATGACAAATTAGCACCTTGAAAAACACGTTAGTATAACGTAGGACGCCTTAAAACTCCAAACAACACCTTACAACACCGTACGAAACCTTAAAACTCCAAAATAAAGCTAATGAATTCGTACGAGTCCTTTGAACATCGTACTGCAAGTTAGGACATCTTACGACTCTTTATGACATTTTAGCACCTTGAAAAACACGTTAGTATAACGTAGGACTCCTTAAAACTCCAAACAACACCTTACAACTCCGTACGAAACCTTAAAACTCCATAATAAAGCTAATGAATTCGTACGACTCCTTTGAACATCGTACTGCAAGTTAGGACATCTTACGACTCTTTATGACATTTTAGCACCTTGAAAAACACGTTACTATAACGTAGGACGCCTTAAAACACCAAACAACACCTTACAACACCGTACGAAACCTTAAAACTCCATAATACACCTATTGAATTCGCCCGAGTTCTTTGAACATCGTACTGCTAGTTAGGACATCTTACGACTCTTTATGACATTTTAGCACCTTGAAAAACACGTTAGTATAACGTAGGACGCCTTAAAACTCCAAACAACACCTTACAACTCCGTACGAAACCTTAAAACTCCATAATAAAGCTAAAGAATTCGTACGAGTCCTTTGAACATCGTACTGCAAGTTAGGACATCTTACGATTCTTTATGACATTTTAGCACCTTGAAAAACACGTTAGTATAACGTAGGACGCCTTAAAACTCCAAACAACACCTTACAACACCGTACGAAACCTTAAAACTCCATAATAAAGCTAATAAATTCGTACGAGTCCTTTGAACATCGTACAGCAAGTTAGGACATCTTACGACTCTTTATGACATTTTAGCACCTTGAAAAACACGTTAGTAATAACGTAGGACGCCTTAAAACTCCAAACAACACCTTACAACACCGTACGAAACCTTAAAACTCCATAATACACCTATTGAACTCGCCCGAGTCCTTTGAACATCATATAGCAAGTTAGGACATCTTACGACTCTTTATGACATTTTAGCACCTTGAAAAACACGTTACTATAACGTAGGACGCCTTAAAACACCAAACAACACCTTACAACACCGTACGAATCCTTAAAACTCCATAATAAAGCTAATGAATTCGTACGAGTCCTTTGAACATCATACTGCAAGTTAGGACATCTTACGACTCTTTATGACAATTTAGCACCTTGAAAAACACGTTAAGATAACGTAGGACGCCTTAAAACTCCAAACAACACCTTACAACACCGTACGAAACCTTAAAACTCCATAATAAAGCTAATGAATTCGTACGAGTCCTTTGAACATCGTACTGCAAGTTAGGACATCTTACGACTCTTTATGACATTTTAGCACCTTGAAAAACACGTTAGTATAACGTAGGACGCCTTAAAACTCCAAACAACACCTTACAACTCCGTACGAAACCTTAAAACTCCATAATAAAGCTAATGAATTCGTACGAGTCCTTTGAACATCGTACTGCAAGTTAGGACATCTTACGACTCTTTATGACATTTTAGCACCTTGAAAAACACGTTACTATAACGTAGGACGCCTTAAAACACCAAACAACTCCTTACAACACCGTACGAAACCTTAAAACTCCATAATACACCTATTGAATTCGCCCGAGTTCTTTGAACATCGTACTGCTAGTTAGGACATCTTACGACTCTTTATGACATTTTAGCACCTTGAAAAACACGTTAGTATAACGTAGGACGCCTTAAAACTCCAAACAACACCTTACAACTCCGTACGAAACCTTAAAACTCCATAATAAAGCTAATGAATTCGTACGACTCCTTTGAACATCGTACTGCAAGTTAGGACATCTTACGACTCTTTATGACATTTTAGCACCTTGAAAAACACGTTACTATAACGTAGGACGCCTTAAAACACCAAACAACACCTTACAACACCGTACGAAACCTTAAAACTCCATAATACACCTATTGAATTCGCCCGAGTTCTTTGAACATCGTACTGCTAGTTAGGACATCTTACGACTCTTTATGACATTTTAGCACCTTGAAAAACACGTTAGTATAACGTAGGACGCCTTAAAACTCCAAACAACACCTTACAACACCGTACGAAACCTTAAAACTCCATAATAAAGCTAATGAATTCGTACGAGTCCTTTGAACATTGTACTGCAAGTTAGGACATCTTACGACTCTTTTTGACATTTTAGCACCTTGAAAAACACGTTAGTATAACGTAGGACGCCTTAAAACTCCAAACAACACCTTACAACACTCTACGAAACCTTAAAACTCCATAATAAAGCTAATGAATTCGTACGAGTCCTTTGAACATCGTATTGCAAGTTAGGACATCTTACGACTCTTTATGACATTTTAGCACCTTGAAAAGCACGTTAGTATAACGTAGGACGCCTTAAAACTCCTAACAACACCTTACAACACCGTACGAAACCTTTAAACTCCATAATAAAGCTAATGAATTCGTACGAGTCCTTTGAACATCGTACTGCAAGTTAGGACATCTTACGACTCTTTATGACATTTTAGCACCTTGAAAAACACGTTAGTATAACGTAGGACGCCTTAAAACTCCAAACAACACCTTACAACTCCGTACGAAACCTTAAAACTCCATAATAAAGCTAATGAATTCGTACGACTCCTTTGAACATCGTACTGCAAGTTAGGACATCTTACGACTCTTTATGACATTTTAGCACCTTGAAAAACACGTTACTATAACGTAGGACGCCTTAAAACACCAAACAACACCTTACAACACCGTACGAAACCTTAAAACTCCATAATACACCTATTGAATTCGCCCGAGTTCTTTGAACATCGTACTGCTAGTTAGGACATCTTACGACTCTTTATGACAATTTAGCACCTTGAAAAACACGTTAGTATAACGTAGGACGCCTTAAAACTCCAAACAACACCTTACAACACCGTACGAAACCTTAAAACTCCATAATAAAGCTAAAGAATTCGTACGAGTCCTTTGAACATCGTACTGCAAGTTAGGACATCTTACGACTCTTTATGACATTTTAGCACCTTGAAAAACACGTTAGTATAACGTAGGACGCCTTAAAACTCCAAACAACACCTTACAACACCGTACGAAACCTTAAAACTCCATAATAAAGCTAATAAATTCGTACGAGTCCTTTGAACATCGTACAGCAAGTTAGGACATCTTACGACTCTTTATGACATTTTAGCACCTTGAAAAACACGTTAGTAATAACGTAGGACGCCTTAAAACTCCAAACAACACCTTACAACACCGTACGAAACCTTAAAACTCCATAATACACCTATTGAACTCGCCCGAGTCCTTTGAACATCATACTGCAAGTTAGGACATCTAACGACTCTTTATGACATTTTAGCACCTTGAAAAACACGTTACTATAACGTAGGACGCCTTAAAACACCAAACAACACCTTACAACACCGTACGAAACCTTAAAACTCCATAATAAAGCTAATGAATTCGTACGAGTCCTTTGAACATCATACTGCAAGTTAGGACATCTTACGACTCTTTATGACAATTTAGCACCTTGAAAAACACGTTAGTATAACGTAGGACGCCTTAAAACTCCAAACAACACCTTACAACACCGTACGAAACCTTAAAACTCCAAAATAAAGCTAATGAATTCGTACGAGTCCTTTGAACATCGTACTGCAAGTTAGGACATCTTACGACTCTTTATGACATTTTAGCACCTTGAAAAACACGTTAGTATAACGTAGGACTCCTTAAAACTCCAAACAACACCTTACAACTCCGTACGAAACCTTAAAACTCCATAATAAAGCTAATGAATTCGTACGACTCCTTTGAACATCGTACTGCAAGTTAGGACATCTTACGACTCTTTATGACATTTTAGCACCTTGAAAAACACGTTACTATAACGTAGGACGCCTTAAAACACCAAACAACACCTTACAACACCGTACGAAACCTTAAAACTCCATAATACACCTATTGAATTCGCCCGAGTTCTTTGAACATCGTACTGCTAGTTAGGACATCTTACGACTCTTTATGACATTTTAGCACCTTGAAAAACACGTTAGTATAACGTAGGACGCCTTAAAACTCCAAACAACACCTTACAACTCCGTACGAAACCTTAAAACTCCATAATAAAGCTAAAGAATTCGTACGAGTCCTTTGAACATCGTACTGCAAGTTAGGACATCTTACGATTCTTTATGACATTTTAGCACCTTGAAAAACACGTTAGTATAACGTAGGACGCCTTAAAACTCCAAACAACACCTTACAACACCGTACGAAACCTTAAAACTCCATAATAAAGCTAATAAATTCGTACGAGTCCTTTGAACATCGTACAGCAAGTTAGGACATCTTACGACTCTTTATGACATTTTAGCACCTTGAAAAACACGTTAGTAATAACGTAGGACGCCTTAAAACTCCAAACAACACCTTACAACACCGTACGAAACCTTAAAACTCCATAATACACCTATTGAACTCGCCCGAGTCCTTTGAACATCATACTGCAAGTTAGGACATCTTACGACTCTTTATGACATTTTAGCACCTTGAAAAACACGTTACTATAACGTAGGACGCCTTAAAACACCAAACAACACCTTACAACACCGTACGAATCCTTAAAACTCCATAATAAAGCTAATGAATTCGTACGAGTCCTTTGAACATCATACTGCAAGTTAGGACATCTTACGACTCTTTATGACAATTTAGCACCTTGAAAAACACGTTAAGATAACGTAGGACGCCTTAAAACTCCAAACAACACCTTACAACACCGTACGAAACCTTAAAACTCCATAATAAAGCTAATGAATTCGTACGAGTCCTTTGAACATCATACTGCAAGTTAGGACATCTTACGACTCTTTATGACATTTTAGCACCTTGAAAAACACGTTAGTATAACGTAGGACGCCTTAAAACTCCAAACAACACCTTACAACTCCGTACGAAACCTTAAAACTCCATAATAAAGCTAATGAATTCGTACGAGTCCTTTGAACATCGTACTGCAAGTTAGGACATCTTACGACTCTTTATGACATTTTAGCACCTTGAAAAACACGTTACTATAACGTAGGACGCCTTAAAACACCAAACAACACCTTACAACACCGTACGAAACCTTAAAACTCCATAATACACCTATTGAATTCGCCCGAGTTCTTTGAACATCGTACTGCTAGTTAGGACATCTTACGACTCTTTATGACATTTTAGCACCTTGAAAAACACGTTAGTATAACGTAGGACGCCTTAAAACTCCAAACAACACCTTACAACACCGTACGAAACCTTAAAACTCCATAATAAAGCTAATGAATTCGTACGAGTCCTTTGAACATCGTACTGCAAGTTAGGACATCTTACGACTCTTTATGACATTTTAGCACCTTGAAAAACACGTTAGTATAACGTAGGACGCCTTAAAACTCCAAACAACACCTTACAACTCCGTACGAAACCTTAAAACTCCATAATAAAGCTAATGAATTCGTACGACTCCTTTGAACATCGTACTGCAAGTTAGGACATCTTACGACTCTTTATGACATTTTAGCACCTTGAAAAACACGTTACTATAACGTAGGACGCCTTAAAACACCAAACAACACCTTACAACACCGTACGAAACCTTAAAACTCCATAATCTATTGAATTCGCCCGAGTTCTTTGAACATCGTACTGCTAGTTAGGACATCTTACGACTCTTTATGACATTTTAGCACCTTGAAAAACACGTTAGTATAACGTAGGACGCCTTAAAACTCCAAACAACACCTTACAACACCGTACGAAACCTTAAAACTCCATAATAAAGCTAATGAATTCGTACGAGTCCTTTGAACATCATACTGCAAGTTAGGACATCTTACGACTCTTTATGACAATTTAGCACCTTGAAAAACACGTTAGTATAACGTAGGACGCCTTAAAACTCCAAACAACACCTTACAACACCGTACGAAACCTTAAAACTCCATAATAAAGCTAATGAATTCGTACGAGTCCTTTGAACATCGTACTGCAAGTTAGGACATCTTACGACTCTTTATGACATTTTAGCACCTTGAAAAACACGTTAGTATAACGTAGGACGCCTTAAAACTCCAAACAACACCTTACAACTCCGTACGAAACCTTAAAACTCCATAATAAAGCTAATGAATTCGTACGACTCCTTTGAACATCGTACTGCAAGTTAGGACATCTTACGACTCTTTATGACATTTTAGCACCTTGAAAAACACGTTACTATAACGTAGGACGCCTTAAAACACCAAACAACACCTTACAACACCGTACGAAACCTTAAAACTCCATAATACACCTATTGAATTCGCCCGAGTTCTTTGAACATCGTACTGCTAGTTAGGACATCTTACGACTCTTTATGACATTTTAGCACCTTGAAAAACACGTTAGTATAACGTAGGACGCCTTAAAACTCCAAGCAACACCTTACAACACCGTACGAAACCTTAAAACTCCATAATAAAGCTAATGAATTCGTACAAGTCCTTTGAACATCATACTGCAAGTTAGGACATCTTACGACTCTTTATGACAATTTAGCACCTTGAAAAACACGTTAGTATAACGTAGGACGCCTTAAAACTCCAAACAACACCTTACAACACCGTACGAAACCTTAAAACTCCATAATAAAGCTAATGAATTCGTACGAGTCCTTTGAACATCGTACTGCAAGTTAGGACATCTTACGACTCTTTATGACATTTTAGCACCTTGAAAAACACGTTAGTATAACGTAGGACGCCTTAAAACTCCAAACAACACCTTACAACTCCGTACGAAACCTTAAAACTCCATAATAAAGCTAATGAATTCGTACGACTCCTTTGAACATCGTACTGCAAGTTAGGACATCTTACGACTCTTTATGACATTTTAGCACCTTGAAAAACACGTTACTATAACGTAGGACGCCTTAAAACACCAAACAACACCTTACAACACCGTACGAAACCTTAAAACTCCATAATACACCTATTGAATTCGCCCGAGTTCTTTGAACATCGTACTGCTAGTTAGGACATCTTACGACTCTTTATGACATTTTAGCACCTTGAAAAACACGTTAGTATAACGTAGGACGCCTTAAAACTCCAAACAACACCTTACAACACCGTACGAAACCTTAAAACTCCATAATAAAGCTAATGAATTCGTACGAGTCCTTTGAACATCGTACTGCAAGTTAGGACATCTTACGACTCTTTTTGACATTTTAGCACCTTGAAAAACACGTTAGTATAACGTAGGACGCCTTAAAACTCCAAACAACACCTTACAACACCCTACGAAACCTTAAAACTCCATAATAAAGCTAATGAATTCGTACGAGTCCTTTGAACATCGTATTGCAAGTTAGGACATCTTACGACTCTTTATGACATTTTAGCACCTTGAAAAGCACGTTAGTATAACGTAGGACGCCTTAAAACTCCTAACAACACCTTACAACACCGTACGAAACCTTTAAACTCCATAATAAAGCTAATGAATTCGTACGAGTCCTTTGAACATCGTACTGCAAGTTAGGACATCTTACGACTCTTTATGACATTTTAGCACCTTGAAAAACACGTTAGTATAACGTAGGACGCCTTAAAACTCCAAACAACACCTTACAACTCCGTACGAAACCTTAAAACTCCATAATAAAGCTAATGAATTCGTACGACTCCTTTGAACATCGTACTGCAAGTTAGGACATCTTACGACTCTTTATGACATTTTAGCACCTTGAAAAACACGTTACTATAACGTAGGACGCCTTAAAACACCAAACAACACCTTACAACACCGTACGAATCCTTAAAACTCCATAATAAAGCTAATGAATTCGTACGAGTCCTTTGAACATCATACTGCAAGTTAGGACATCTTACGACTCTTTATGACAATTTAGCACCTTGAAAAACACGTTAAGATAACGTAGGACGCCTTAAAACTCCAAACAACACCTTACAACACCGTACGAAACCTTAAAACTCCATAATAAAGCTAATGAATTCGTACGAGTCCTTTGAACATCATACTGCAAGTTAGGACATCTTACGACTCTTTATGACATTTTAGCACCTTGAAAAACACGTTAGTATAACGTAGGACGCCTTAAAACTCCAAACAACACCTTACAACTCCGTACGAAACCTTAAAACTCCATAATAAAGCTAATGAATTCGTACGAGTCCTTTGAACATCGTACTGCAAGTTAGGACATCTTACGACTCTTTATGACATTTTAGCACCTTGAAAAACACGTTACTATAACGTAGGACGCCTTAAAACACCAAACAACACCTTACAACACCGTACGAAACCTTAAAACTCCATAATACACCTATTGAATTCGCCCGAGTTCTTTGAACATCGTACTGCTAGTTAGGACATCTTACGACTCTTTATGACATTTTAGCACCTTGAAAAACACGTTAGTATAACGTAGGACGCCTTAAAACTCCAAACAACACCTTACAACACCGTACGAAACCTTAAAACTCCATAATAAAGCTAATGAATTCGTACGAGTCCTTTGAACATCGTACTGCAAGTTAGGACATCTTACGACTCTTTATGACATTTTAGCACCTTGAAAAACACGTTAGTATAACGTAGGACGCCTTAAAACTCCAAACAACACCTTACAACTCCGTACGAAACCTTAAAACTCCATAATAAAGCTAATGAATTCGTACGACTCCTTTGAACATCGTACTGCAAGTTAGGACATCTTACGACTCTTTATGACATTTTAGCACCTTGAAAAACACGTTACTATAACGTAGGACGCCTTAAAACACCAAACAACACCTTACAACACCGTACGAAACCTTAAAACTCCATAATCTATTGAATTCGCCCGAGTTCTTTGAACATCGTACTGCTAGTTAGGACATCTTACGACTCTTTATGACATTTTAGCACCTTGAAAAACACGTTAGTATAACGTAGGACGCCTTAAAACTCCAAACAACACCTTACAACACCGTACGAAACCTTAAAACTCCATAATAAAGCTAATGAATTCGTACGAGTCCTTTGAACATCATACTGCAAGTTAGGACATCTTACGACTCTTTATGACAATTTAGCACCTTGAAAAACACGTTAGTATAACGTAGGACGCCTTAAAACTCCAAACAACACCTTACAACACCGTACGAAACCTTAAAACTCCATAATAAAGCTAATAAATTCGTACGAGTCCTTTGAACATCGTACTGCAAGTTAGGACATCTTACGACTCTTTATGACATTTTAGCACCTTGAAAAACACGTTAGTATAACGTAGGACGCCTTAAAACTCCAAACAACACCTTACAACTCCGTACGAAACCTTAAAACTCCATAATAAAGCTAATGAATTCGTACGACTCCTTTGAACATCGTACTGCAAGTTAGGACATCTTACGACTCTTTATGACATTTTAGCACCTTGAAAAACACGTTACTATAACGTAGGACGCCTTAAAACACCAAACAACACCTTACAACACCGTACGAAACCTTAAAACTCCATAATACACCTATTGAATTCGCCCGAGTTCTTTGAACATCGTACTGCTAGTTAGGACATCTTACGACTCTTTATGACATTTTAGCACCTTGAAAAACACGTTAGTATAACGTAGGACGCCTTAAAACTCCAAGCAACACCTTACAACACCGTACGAAACCTTAAAACTCCATAATAAAGCTAATGAATTCGTACAAGTCCTTTGAACATCATACTGCAAGTTAGGACATCTTACGACTCTTTATGACAATTTAGCACCTTGAAAAACACGTTAGTATAACGTAGGACGCCTTAAAACTCCAAACAACACCTTACAACACCGTACGAAACCTTAAAACTCCATAATAAAGCTAATGAATTCGTACGAGTCCTTTGAACATCGTACTGCAAGTTAGGACATCTTACGACTCTTTATGACATTTTAGCACCTTGAAAAACACGTTAGTATAACGTAGGACGCCTTAAAACTCCAAACAACACCTTACAACTCCGTACGAAACCTTAAAACTCCATAATAAAGCTAATGAATTCGTACGACTCCTTTGAACATCGTACTGCAAGTTAGGACATCTTACGACTCTTTATGACATTTTAGCACCTTGAAAAACACGTTACTATAACGTAGGACGCCTTAAAACACCAAACAACACCTTACAACACCGTACGAAACCTTAAAACTCCATAATACACCTATTGAATTCGCCCGAGTTCTTTGAACATCGTACTGCTAGTTAGGACATCTTACGACTCTTTATGACATTTTAGCACCTTGAAAAACACGTTAGTATAACGTAGGACGCCTTAAAACTCCAAACAACACCTTACAACACCGTACGAAACCTTAAAACTCCATAATAAAGCTAATGAATTCGTACGAGTCCTTTGAACATCGTACTGCAAGTTAGGACATCTTACGACTCTTTTTGACATTTTAGCACCTTGAAAAACACGTTAGTATAACGTAGGACGCCTTAAAACTCCAAACAACACCTTACAACACCCTACGAAACCTTAAAACTCCATAATAAAGCTAATGAATTCGTACGAGTCCTTTGAACATCGTATTGCAAGTTAGGACATCTTACGACTCTTTATGACATTTTAGCACCTTGAAAAGCACGTTAGTATAACGTAGGACGCCTTAAAACTCCTAACAACACCTTACAACACCGTACGAAACCTTTAAACTCCATAATAAAGCTAATGAATTCGTACGAGTCCTTTGAACATCGTACTGCAAGTTAGGACATCTTACGACTCTTTATGACATTTTAGCACCTTGAAAAACACGTTAGTATAACGTAGGACGCCTTAAAACTCCAAACAACACCTTACAACTCCGTACGAAACCTTAAAACTCCATAATAAAGCTAATGAATTCGTACGACTCCTTTGAACATCGTACTGCAAGTTAGGACATCTTACGACTCTTTATGACATTTTAGCACCTTGAAAAACACGTTACTATAACGTAGGACGCCTTAAAACACCAAACAACACCTTACAACACCGTACGAAACCTTAAAACTCCATAATACACCTATTGAATTCGCCCGAGTTCTTTGAACATCGTACTGCTAGTTAGGACATCTTACGACTCTTTATGACAATTTAGCACCTTGAAAAACACGTTAGTATAACGTAGGACGCCTTAAAACTCCAAACAACACCTTACAACACCGTACGAAACCTTAAAACTCCATAATAAAGCTAAAGAATTCGTACGAGTCCTTTGAACATCGTACTGCAAGTTAGGACATCTTACGATTCTTTATGACATTTTAGCACCTTGAAAAACACGTTAGTATAACGTAGGACGCCTTAAAACTCCAAACAACACCTTACAACACCGTACGAAACCTTAAAACTCCATAATAAAGCTAATAAATTCGTACGAGTCCTTTGAACATCGTACAGCAAGTTAGGACATCTTACGACTCTTTATGACATTTTAGCACCTTGAAAAACACGTTAGTAATAACGTAGGACGCCTTAAAACTCCAAACAACACCTTACAACACCGTACGAAACCTTAAAACTCCATAATACACCTATTGAACTCGACCGAGTCCTTTGAACATCATACTGCAAGTTAGGACATCTTACGACTCTTTATGACATTTTAGCACCTTGAAAAACACGTTACTATAACGTAGGACGCCTTAAAACACCAAACAACACCTTACAACACCGTACGAATCCTTAAAACTCCATAATAAAGCTAATGAATTCGTACGAGTCCTTTGAACATCATACTGCAAGTTAGGACATCTTACGACTCTTTATGACAATTTAGCACCTTGAAAAACACGTTAGTATAACGTAGGACGCCTTAAAACTCCAAACAACACCTTACAACACCGTACGAAACCTTAAAACTCCATAATAAAGCTAATGAATTCGTACGAGTCCTTTGAACATCGTACTGCAAGTTAGGACATCTTACGACTCTTTATGACATTTTAGCACCTTGAAAAACACGTTAGTATAACGTAGGACGCCTTAAAACTCCAAACAACACCGTACGAAACCTTAAAACTCCATAATAAAGCTAATGAATTCGTACGAGTCCTTTGAACATCGTACTGCAAGTTAGGACATCTTACGACTCTTTATGACATTTTAGCACCTTGAAAAACACGTTAGTATAACGTAGGACGCCTTAAAACTCCAAACAACACCTTACAACTCCGTACGAAACCTTAAAACTCCATAATAAAGCTAATGAATTCGTACGACTCCTTTGAACATCGTACTGCAAGTTAGGACATCTTACGACTCTTTATGACATTTTAGCACCTTGAAAAACACGTTACTATAACGTAGGACGCCTTAAAACACCAAACAACACCTTACAACACCGTACGAAACCTTAAAACTCCATAATACACCTATTGAATTCGCCCGAGTTCTTTGAACATCGTACTGCTAGTTAGGACATCTTACGACTCTTTATGACATTTTAGCACCTTGAAAAACACGTTAGTATAACGTAGGACGCCTTAAAACTCCAAACAACACCTTACAACACCGTACGAAACCTTAAAACTCCATAATAAAGCTAATGAATTCGTACGAGTCCTTTGAACATCATACTGCAAGTTAGGACATCTTACGACTCTTTATGACAATTTAGCACCTTGAAAAACACGTTAGTATAACGTAGGACGCCTTAAAACTCCAAACAACACCTTACAACACCGTACGAAACCTTAAAACTCCATAATAAAGCTAATGAATTCGTACGAGTCCTTTGAACATCGTACTGCAAGTTAGGACATCTTACGACTCTTTATGACATTTTAGCACCTTGAAAAACACGTTAGTATAACGTAGGACGCCTTAAAACTCCAAACAACACCTTACAACTCCGTACGAAACCTTAAAACTCCATAATAAAGCTAATGAATTCGTACGACTCCTTTGAACATCGTACTGCAAGTTAGGACATCTTACGACTCTTTATGACATTTTAGCACCTTGAAAAACACGTTACTATAACGTAGGACGCCTTAAAACACCAAACAACACCTTACAACACCGTACGAAACTTTAAAACTCCATAATACACCTATTGAATTCGCCCGAGTTCTTTGAACATCGTACTGCTAGTTAGGACATCTTACGACTCTTTATGACATTTTAGCACCTTGAAAAACACGTTAGTATATCAAGAATGTATCTGTTTGGGTAAAATTGCATGATATTCCGTTGGTAGCTTATTCTGATGTTGGTTTGAGTCTTTTGGTTTCGCAAATTGGGACTCCAAAGTTGTTGGATTCATTCACAAGCTCTATGTGTGCAAACACGTGGGGTAGAAGTAGCTTTGCAAGAGCTTTGGTTGAGATCTCAGCGGATGCGGGGTTTAAAGAAGAGATATCTGTTGCTATTCCAGAATTAGAGGGGGATGGGTTTGGAGCAGCACATGTGATGGTTGAGTATGAGTGGAAGCCTCCAAGATGTGGTCATTGTTGTGTTTTTGGCCATAATGATGCTGATTGTACTAATACGAATAAGCATGAGCAGACCACAAATGCTAGAGAGGATGATAAAGGGTTTAAGGAAGTAAAGGGTAAGAAAGCTGCAAAAAGATTTGGGGTTGCTTTAAAAAAGCCCCAATTCGAGTACCGTCCAGTTAACAAAAAAGGGAAGGAAGTGCAACATGTTACAAAGCAAGTGACAAAGATTGATACTATGGAGACAAAAAGTGGTTCAAATATGGGTAAATCTGATCTAACTACATCAAACCCTTTTGAGGCGTTATCTGTGGAGAAAATAGATGAAATTGAGACAGACAAGGTGAAAGGGAACATGGATAAGGAAAGCTCTAGGTTTGACTCGGATTCGGAAGTGGATGAGGTTTTAGATATGGATAATGGGATGGCAAGGTATATGATGAGCATGGCAATGGCGCTAGAATCTCCATCGGGTTCTAAGAGGGCAGGTACTCCTTCTACATCGGGTGTTAATGGTTTGTCTGATATTCTGGATTACTAGGGAGTTGATCTGCTGGCAATATTGGTTGAGGTTTCTTTGGGGTGGAATCTACACTTTTGATGATGGCGGCTGATGAAATGGTTTTTTATTTAATTTTGTTTATGTCATCAATTTGAGGTAGGCTAGATTGTTTGGTTTGTCTTGGTGTTGTTTTGTGGGTTTTTTTGTTTTTATGTTCACATATGTGGGGCCTGTCCCATATATGAACTAGTGTGGAACGCTTCCTCACTACTTGTACTTCATTGACGGTTGTCTTTATAATAGAATCACCAGGGTAACCCTTTACCCAAAAAAAAACACGTTAGTATAACGTAGGACGCCTTAAAACTCCAAACAACACCTTACAACACCGTACGAAACCTTAAAACTCCATAATAAAGCTAATGAATTCGTACGAGTCCTTTGAACATCGTACTGCAAGTTAGGACATCTTACGACTCTTTTTGACATTTTAGCACCTTGAAAAACACGTTAGTATAACGTAGGACGCCTTAAAACTCCAAACAACACCTTACAACACCCTACGAAACCTTAAAACTCCATAATAAAGCTAATGAATTCGTACGAGTCCTTTGAACATCGTATTGCAAGTTAGGACATCTTACGACTCTTTATGACATTTTAGCACCTTGAAAAGCACGTTAGTATAACGTAGGACGCCTTAAAACTCCTAACAACACCTTACAACACCGTACGAAACCTTTAAACTCCATAATAAAGCTAATGAATTCGTACGAGTCCTTTGAACATCGTACTGCAAGTTAGGACATCTTACGACTCTTTATGACATTTTAGCACCTTGAAAAACACGTTAGTATAACGTAGGACGCCTTAAAACTCCAAACAACACCTTACAACTCCGTACGAAACCTTAAAACTCCATAATAAAGCTAATGAATTCGTACGACTCCTTTGAACATCGTACTGCAAGTTAGGACATCTTACGACTCTTTATGACATTTTAGCACCTTGAAAAACACGTTACTATAACGTAGGACGCCTTAAAACACCAAACAACACCTTACAACACCGTACGAAACCTTAAAACTCCATAATACACCTATTGAATTCGCCCGAGTTCTTTGAACATCGTACTGCTAGTTAGGACATCTTACGACTCTTTATGACAATTTAGCACCTTGAAAAACACGTTAGTATAACGTAGGACGCCTTAAAACTCCAAACAACACCTTACAACACCGTACGAAACCTTAAAACTCCATAATAAAGCTAAAGAATTCGTACGAGTCCTTTGAACATCGTACTGCAAGTTAGGACATCTTACGATTCTTTATGACATTTTAGCACCTTGAAAAACACGTTAGTATAACGTAGGACGCCTTAAAACTCCAAACAACACCTTACAACACCGTACGAAACCTTAAAACTCCATAATAAAGCTAATAAATTCGTACGAGTCCTTTGAACATCGTACAGCAAGTTAGGACATCTTACGACTCTTTATGACATTTTAGCACCTTGAAAAACACGTTAGTAATAACGTAGGACGCCTTAAAACTCCAAACAACACCTTACAACACCGTACGAAACCTTAAAACTCCATAATACACCTATTGAACTCGCCCGAGTCCTTTGAACATCATACTGCAAGTTAGGACATCTTACGACTCTTTATGACATTTTAGCACCTTGAAAAACACGTTACTATAACGTAGGACGCCTTAAAACACCAAACAACACCTTACAACACCGTACGAATCCTTAAAACTCCATAATAAAGCTAATGAATTCGTACGAGTCCTTTGAACATCATACTGCAAGTTAAGACATCTTACGACTCTTTATGACAATTTAGCACCTTGAAAAACACGTTAGTATAACGTAGGACGCCTTAAAACTCCAAACAACACCTTACAACACCGTACGAAACCTTAAAACTCCATAATAAAGCTAATGAATTCGTACGAGTCCTTTGAACATCGTACTGCAAGTTAGGACATCTTACGACTCTTTATGACATTTTAGCACCTTGAAAAACACGTTAGTATAACGTAGGACGCCTTAAAACTCCAAACAACACCTTACAACTCCGTACGAAACCTTAAAACTCCATAATAAAGCTAATGAATTCGTACGACTCCTTTGAACATCGTACTGCAAGTTAGGACATCTTACGACTCTTTATGACATTTTAGCACCTTGAAAAACACGTTACTATAACGTAGGACGCCTTAAAACACCAAACAACACCTTACAACACCGTACGAAACCTTAAAACTCCATAATACACCTATTGAATTCGCCCGAGTTCTTTGAACATCGTACTGCTAGTTAGGACATCTTACGACTCTTTATGACATTTTAGCACCTTGAAAAACACGTTAGTATAACGTAGGACGCCTTAAAACTCCAAACAACACCTTACAACACCGTACGAAACCTTAAAACTCCATAATAAAGCTAATGAATTCGTACGAGTCCTTTGAACATCGTACTGCAAGTTAGGACATCTTACGACTCTTTATGACATTTTAGCACCTTGAAAAACACGTTAGTATAACGTAGGACGCCTTAAAACTCCAAACAACACCTTACAACTCCGTACGAAACCTTAAAACTCCATAATAAAGCTAATGAATTCGTACGACTCCTTTGAACATCGTACTGCAAGTTAGGACATCTTACGACTCTTTATGACATTTTAGCACCTTGAAAAACATGTTACTATAACGTAGGACGCCTTAAAACACCAAACAACACCTTACAACACCGTACGAAACCTTAAAACTCCATAATACACCTATTGAATTCGCCCGAGTTCTTTGAACATCGTACTGCTAGTTAGGACATCTTACGACTCTTTATGACATTTTAGCAGCTTGAAAAACACGTTAGTATAACGTAGGACGCCTTAAAACTCCAAACAACACCTTACAACACCGTACGAAACCTTAAAACTCCATAATAAAGCTAATGAATTCGTACGAGTCCTTTGAACATCATACTGCAAGTTAGGACATCTTACGACTCTTTATGACAATTTAGCACCTTGAAAAACACGTTAGTATAACGTAGGACGCCTTAAAACTCCAAACAACACCTTACAACACCGTACGAAACCTTAAAACTCCATAATAAAGCTAATGAATTCGTACGAGTCCTTTGAACATCGTACTGCAAGTTAGGACATCTTACGACTCTTTATGACATTTTAGCACCTTGAAAAACACGTTAGTATAACGTAGGACGCCTTAAAACTCCAAACAACACCTTACAACTCCGTACGAAACCTTAAAACTCCATAATAAAGCTAATGAATTCGTACGACTCCTTTGAACATCGTACTGCAAGTTAGGACATCTTACGACTCTTTATGACATTTTAGCACCTTGAAAAACACGTTACTATAACGTAGGACGCCTTAAAACACCAAACAACACCTTACAACACCGTACGAAACCTTAAAACTCCATAATACACCTATTGAATTCGCCCGAGTTCTTTGAACATCGTACTGCTAGTTAGGACATCTTACGACTCTTTATGACAATTTAGCACCTTGAAAAACACGTTAGTATAACGTAGGACGCCTTAAAACTCCAAACAACACCTTACAACACCGTACGAAACCTTAAAACTCCATAATAAAGCTAAAGAATTCGTACGAGTCCTTTGAACATCGTACTGCAAGTTAGGACATCTTACGATTCTTTATGACATTTTAGCACCTTGAAAAACACGTTAGTATAACGTAGGACGCCTTAAAACTCCAAACAACACCTTACAACACCGTACGAAACCTTAAAACTCCATAATAAAGCTAATAAATTCGTACGAGTCCTTTGAACATCGTACAGCAAGTTAGGACATCTTACGACTCTTTATGACATTTTAGCACCTTGAAAAACACGTTAGTAATAACAAAGGAAGCCTTAAAACTCCAAACAACACCTTACAACACCGTACGAAACCTTAAAACTCCATAATACACCTATTGAACTCGCCCGAGTCCTTTGAACATCATACTGCAAGTTAGGACATCTTACGACTCTTTATGACATTTTAGCACCTTGAAAAACACGTTACTATAACGTAGGACGCCTTAAAACACCAAACAACACCTTACAACACCGTACGAATCCTTAAAACTCCATAATAAAGCTAATGAATTCGTACGAGTCCTTTGAACATCATACTGCAAGTTAAGACATCTTACGACTCTTTATGACAATTTAGCACCTTGAAAAACACGTTAGTATAACGTAGGACGCCTTAAAACTCCAAACAACACCTTACAACACCGTACGAAACCTTAAAACTCCATAATAAAGCTAATGAAATCGTACGAGTCCTTTGAACATCGTACTGCAAGTTAGGACATCTTACGACTCTTTATGACATTTTAGCACCTTGAAAAACACGTTAGTATAACGTAGGACGCCTTAAAACTCCAAACAACACCTTACAACTCCGTACGAAACCTTAAAACTCCATAATAAAGCTAATGAATTCGTACGACTCCTTTGAACATCGTACTGCAAGTTAGGACATCTTACGACTCTTTATGACATTTTAGCACCTTGAAAAACACGTTACTATAACGTAGGACGCCTTAAAACACCAAACAACACCTTACAACACCGTACGAAACCTTAAAACTCCATAATACACCTATTGAATTCGCCCGAGTTCTTTGAACATCGTACTGCTAGTTAGGACATCTTACGACTCTTTATGACATTTTAGCACCTTGAAAAACACGTTAGTATAACGTAGGACGCCTTAAAACTCCAAACAACACCTTACAACACCGTACGAAACCTTAAAACTCTATAATAAAGCTAATGAATTCGTACGAGTCCTTTGAACATCGTACTGCAAGTTAGGACATCTTACTACTCTTTATGACATTTTAGCACCTTGAAAAACACGTTAGTATAACGTAGGACGCCTTAAAACTCCAAACAACACCTTACAACTCCGTACGAAACCTTAAAACTCCATAATAAAGCTAATGAATTCGTACGACTCCTTTGAACATCGTACTGCAAGTTAGGACATCTTACGACTCTTTATGACATTTTAGCACCTTGAAAAACACGTTACTATAACGTAGGACGCCTTAAAACACCAAACAACACCTTACAACACCGTACGAAACCTTAAAACTCCATAATACACCTATTGAATTCGCCCGAGTTCTTTGAACATCGTACTGCTAGTTAGGACATCTTACGACTCTTTATGACATTTTAGCAGCTTGAAAAACACGTTAGTATAACGTAGGACGCCTTAAAACTCCAAACAACACCTTACAACACCGTACGAAACCTTAAAACTCCATAATAAAGCTAATGAATTCGTACGAGTCCTTTGAACATCGTACTGCAAGTTAGGACATCTTACGACTCTTTATGACATTTTAGCACCTTGAAAAACACGTTAGTATAACGTAGGACGCCTTAAAACTCCAAACAACACCTTACAACTCCGTACGAAACCTTAAAACTCCATAATAAAGCTAATGAATTCGTACGACTCCTTTGAACATCATACTGCAAGTTAAGACATCTTACGACTCTTTATGACAATTTAGCACCTTGAAAAACACGTTAGTATAACGTAGGACGCCTTAAAACTCCAAACAACACCTTACAACACCGTACGAAACCTTAAAACTCCATAATAAAGCTAATGAATTCGTACGAGTCCTTTGAACATCGTACTGCAAGTTAGGACATCTTACGACTCTTTATGACATTTTAGCACCTTGAAAAACACGTTAGTATAACGTAGGACGCCTTAAAACTCCAAACAACACCTTACAACTCCGTACGAAACCTTAAAACTCCATAATAAAGCTAATGAATTCGTACGACTCCTTTGAACATCGTACTGCAAGTTAGGACATCTTACGACTCTTTATGACATTTTAGCACCTTGAAAAACACGTTACTATAACGTAGGACGCCTTAAAACACCAAACAACACCTTACAACACCGTACGAAACCTTAAAACTCCATAATACACCTATTGAATTCGCCCGAGTTCTTTGAACATCGTACTGCTAGTTAGGACATCTTACGACTCTTTATGACATTTTAGCACCTTGAAAAACACGTTAGTATAACGTAGGACGCCTTAAAACTCCAAACAACACCTTACAACACCGTACGAAACCTTAAAACTCTATAATAAAGCTAATGAATTCGTACGAGTCCTTTGAACATCGTACTGCAAGTTAGGACATCTTACGACTCTTTATGACATTTTAGCACCTTGAAAAACACGTTAGTATAACGTAGGACGCCTTAAAACTCCAAACAACACCTTACAACTCCGTACGAAACCTTAAAACACCATAATAAAGCTAATGAATTCGTACGACTCCTTTGAACATCGTACTGCAAGTTAGGACATCTTACGACTCTTTATGACATTTTAGCACCTTGAAAAACACGTTACTATAACGTAGGACGCCTTAAAACACCAAACAACACCTTACAACACCGTACGAAACCTTAAAACTCCATAATACACCTATTGAATTCGCCCGAGTTCTTTGAACATCGTACTGCTAGTTAGGACATCTTACGACTCTTTATGACATTTTAGCAGCTTGAAAAACACGTTAGTATAACGTAGGACGCCTTAAAACTCCAAACAACACCTTACAACACCGTACGAAACCTTAAAACTCCATAATAAAGCTAATGAATTCGTACGAGTCCTTTGAACATCATACTGCAAGTTAGGACATCTTACGACTCTTTATGACAATTTAGCACCTTGAAAAACACGTTAGTATAACGTAGGACGCCTTAAAACTCCAAACAACACCTTACAACACCGTACGAAACCTTAAAACTCCATAATAAAGCTAATGAATTCGTACGAGTCCTTTGAACATCGTACTGCAAGTTAGGACATCTTACGACTCTTTATGACATTTTAGCACCTTGAAAAACACGTTAGTATAACGTAGGACACCTTAAAACTCCAAACAACACCTTACAACTCCGTACGAAACCTTAAAACTCCATAATAAAGCTAATGAATTCGTACGACTCCTTTGAACATCGTACTGCAAGTTAGGACATCTTACGACTCTTTATGACATTTTAGCACCTTGAAAAACACGTTACTATAACGTAGGACGCCTTAAAACACCAAACAACACCTTACAACACCGTACGAAACCTTAAAACTCCATAATACACCTATTGAATTCGCCCGAGTTCTTTGAACATCGTACTGCTAGTTAGGACATCTTACGACTCTTTATGACATTTTAGCACCTTGAAAAACACGTTAGTATAACGTAGGACGCCTTAAAACTCCAAACAACACCTTACAACACCGTACGAAACCTTAAAACTCCATAATAAAGCTAATGAATTCGTACGAGTCCTTTGAACATCATACTGCAAGTTAGGACATCTTACGACTCTTTATGACAATTTAGCACCTTGAAAAACACGTTAGTATAACGTAGGACGCCTTAAAACTCCAAACAACACCTTACAACACCGTACGAAACCTTAAAACTCCATAATAAAGCTAATGAATTCGTACGAGTCCTTTGAACATCGTACTGCAAGTTAGGACATCTTACGACTCTTTATGACATTTTAGCACCTTGAAAAACACGTTAGTATAACGTAGGACGCCTTAAAACTCCAAACAACACCTTACAACTCCGTACGAAACCTTAAAACTCCATAATAAAGCTAATGAATTCGTACGACTCCTTTGAACATCGTACTGCAAGTTAGGACATCTTACGACTCTTTATGACATTTTAGCACCTTGAAAAACACGTTACTATAACGTAGGACGCCTTAAAACACCAAACAACACCTTACAACACCGTACGAAACCTTAAAACTCCATAATACACCTATTGAATTCGCCCGAGTTCTTTGAACATCGTACTGCTAGTTAGGACATCTTACGACTCTTTATGACAATTTAGCACCTTGAAAAACACGTTAGTATAACGTAGGACGCCTTAAAACTCCAAACAACACCTTACAACACCGTACGAAACCTTAAAACTCCATAATAAAGCTAAAGAATTCGTACGAGTCCTTTGAACATCGTACTGCAAGTTAGGACATCTTACGACTCTTTATGACATTTTAGCACCTTGAAAAACACGTTAGTATAACGTAGGACGCCTTAAAACTCCAAACAACACCTTACAACACCGTACGAAACCTTAAAACTCCATAATAAAGCTAAAGAATTCGTACGAGTCCTTTGAACATCGTACTGCAAGTTAGGACATCTTACGACTCTTTATGACATTTTAGCACCTTGAAAAACACGTTAGTATAACGTAGGACGCCTTAAAACTCCAAACAACACCTTACAACACCGTACGAAATCTTAAAACTCCATAATAAAGCTAATAAATTCGTACGAGTCCTTTGAACATCGTACAGCAAGTTAGGACATCTTACGACTCTTTATGACATTTTAGCACCTTGAAAAACACGTTAGTAATAACGTAGGACGCCTTAAAACTCCAAACAACACCTTACAACACCGTACGAAACCTTAAAACTCCATAATACACCTATTGAACTCGCCCGAGTCCTTTGAACATCATACTGCAAGTTAGGACATCTAACGACTCTTTAGGACATTTTAGCACCTTGAAAAACACGTTACTATAACGTAGGACGCCTTAAAACACCAAACAACACCTTACAACACCGTACGAAACCTTAAAACTCCATAATAAAGCTAATGAATTCGTACGAGTCCTTTGAACATCATACTGCAAGTTAGGACATCTTACGACTCTTTATGACAATTTAGCACCTTGAAAAACACGTTAGTATAACGTAGGACGCCTTAAAACTCCAAACAACACCTTACAACTCCGTACGAAACCTTAAAACTCCATAATAAAGCTAATGAATTCGTACGACTCCTTTGAACATCGTACTGCAAGTTAGGACATCTTACGACTCTTTATGACATTTTAGCACCTTGAAAAACACGTTACTATAACGTAGGACGCCTTAAAACACCAAACAACACCTTACAACACCGTACGAAACCTTAAAACTCCATAATACACCTATTGAATTCGCCCGAGTTCTTTGAACATCGTACTGCTAGTTAGGACATCTTACGACTCTTTATGACATTTTAGCAGCTTGAAAAACACGTTAGTATAACGTAGGACGCCTTAAAACTCCAAACAACACCTTACAACACCGTACGAAACCTTAAAACTCCATAATAAAGCTAATGAATTCGTACGAGTCCTTTGAACATCATACTGCAAGTTAGGACATCTTACGACTCTTTATGACAATTTAGCACCTTGAAAAACACGTTAGTATAACGTAGGACGCCTTAAAACTCCAAACAACACCTTACAACACCGTACGAAATCTTAAAACTCCATAATAAAGCTAATAAATTCGTACGAGTCCTTTGAACATCGTACAGCAAGTTAGGACATCTTACGACTCTTTATGACATTTTAGCACCTTGAAAAACACGTTAGTAATAACGTAGGACGCCTTAAAACTCCAAACAACACCTTACAACACCGTACGAAACCTTAAAACTCCATAATACACCTATTGAACTCGCCCGAGTCCTTTGAACATCATACTGCAAGTTAGGACATCTAACGACTCTTTAGGACATTTTAGCACCTTGAAAAACACGTTACTATAACGTAGGACGCCTTAAAACACCAAACAACACCTTACAACACCGTACGAAACCTTAAAACTCCATAATAAAGCTAATGAATTCGTACGAGTCCTTTGAACATCATACTGCAAGTTAGGACATCTTACGACTCTTTATGACAATTTAGCACCTTGAAAAACACGTTAGTATAACGTAGGACGCCTTAAAACTCCAAACAACACCTTACAACACCGTACGAAACCTTAAAACTCCAAAATAAAGCTAATGAATTCGTACGAGTCCTTTGAACATCGTACTGCAAGTTAGGACATCTTACGACTCTTTATGACATTTTAGCACCTTGAAAAACACGTTAGTATAACGTAGGACGCCTTAAAACTCCAAACAACACCTTACAACTCCGTACGAAACCTTAAAACTCCATAATAAAGCTAATGAATTCGTACGACTCCTTTGAACATCGTACTGCAAGTTAGGACATCTTACGACTCTTTATGACATTTTAGCACCTTGAAAAACACGTTACTATAACGTAGGACGCCTTAAAACACCAAACAACACCTTACAACACCGTACGAAACCTTAAAACTCCATAATACACCTATTGAATTCGCCCGAGTTCTTTGAACATCGTACTGCTAGTTAGGACATCTTACGACTCTTTATGACATTTTAGCACCTTGAAAAACACGTTAGTATAACGTAGGACGCCTTAAAACTCCAAACAACACCTTACAACACCGTACGAAACCTTAAAACTCCATAATAAAGCTAATGAATTCGTACGAGTCCTTTGAACATCATACTGCAAGTTAGGACATCTTACGACTCTTTATGACAATTTAGCACCTTGAAAAACACGTTAGTATAACGTAGGACGCCTTAAAACTCCAAACAACACCTTACAACACCGTACGAAACCTTAAAACTCCATAATAAAGCTAATGAATTCGTACGAGTCCTTTGAACATCGTACTGCAAGTTAAGACATCTTACGACTCTTTATGACATTTTAGCACCTTGAAAAACACGTTAGTATAACGTAGGACGCCTTAAAACTCCAAACAACACCTTACAACTCCGTACGAAACCTTAAAACTCCATAATAAAGCTAATGAATTCGTACGACTCCTTTGAACATCGTACTGCAAGTTAGGACATCTTACGACTCTTTATGACATTTTAGCACCTTGAAAAACACGTTACTATAACGTAGGACGCCTTAAAACACCAAACAACACCTTACAACACCGTACGAAACCTTAAAACTCCATAATACACCTATTGAATTCGCCCGAGTTCTTTGAACATCGTACTGCTAGTTAGGACATCTTACGACTCTTTATGACATTTTAGCACCTTGAAAAACACGTTAGTATAACGTAGGACGCCTTAAAACTCCAAACAACACCTTACAACACCGTACGAAACCTTAAAACTCCATAATAAAGCTAATGAATTCGTACGAGTCCTTTGAACATCATACTGCAAGTTAGGACATCTTACGACTCTTTATGACAATTTAGCACCTTGAAAAACACGTTAGTATAACGTAGGACGCCTTAAAACTCCAAACAACACCTTACAACACCGTACGAAACCTTAAAACTCCATAATAAAGCTAATGAATTCGTACGAGTCCTTTGAACATCGTACTGCAAGTTAGGACATCTTACGACTCTTTATGACATTTTAGCACCTTGAAAAACACGTTAGTATAACGTAGGACGCCTTAAAACTCCAAACAACACCTTACAACACCGTACGAAATCATAAAACTCCATAATAAAGCTAATAAATTCGTACGAGTCCTTTGAACATCGTACAGCAAGTTAGGACATCTTACGACTCTTTATGACATTTTAGCACCTTGAAAAACACGTTAGTAATAACGTAGGACGCCTTAAAACTCCAAACAACACCTTACAACACCGTACGAAACCTTAAAACTCCATAATACACCTATTGAACTCGCCCGAGTCCTTTGAACATCATACTGCAAGTTAGGACATCTAACGACTCTTTAGGACATTTTAGCACCTTGAAAAACACGTTACTATAACGTAGGACGCCTTAAAACACCAAACAACACCTTACAACACCGTACGAAACCTTAAAACTCCATAATAAAGCTAATGAATTCGTACGAGTCCTTTGAACATCATACTGCAAGTTAGGACATCTTACGACTCTTTATGACAATTTAGCACCTTGAAAAACACGTTAGTATAACGTAGGACGCCTTAAAACTCCAAACAACACCTTACAACACCGTACGAAACCTTAAAACTCCAAAATAAAGCTAATGAATTCGTACGAGTCCTTTGAACATCGTACTGCAAGTTAGGACATCTTACGACTCTTTATGACATTTTAGCACCTTGAAAAACACGTTAGTATAACGTAGGACGCCTTAAAACTCCAAACAACACCTTACAACTCCGTACGAAACCTTAAAACTCCATAATAAAGCTAATGAATTCGTACGACTCCTTTGAACATCGTACTGCAAGTTAGGACATCTTACGACTCTTTATGACATTTTAGCACCTTGAAAAACACGTTACTATAACGTAGGACGCCTTAAAACACCAAACAACACCTTACAACACCGTACGAAACCTTAAAACTCCATAATACACCTATTGAATTCGCCCGAGTTCTTTGAACATCGTACTGCTAGTTAGGACATCTTACGACTCTTTATGACATTTTAGCACCTTGAAAAACACGTTAGTATAACGTAGGACGCCTTAAAACTCCAAACAACACCTTACAACACCGTACGAAACCTTAAAACTCCATAATAAAGCTAATGAATTCGTACGAGTCCTTTGAACATCATACTGCAAGTTAGGACATCTTACGACTCTTTATGACAATTTAGCACCTTGAAAAACACGTTAGTATAACGTAGGACGCCTTAAAACTCCAAACAACACCTTACAACACCGTACGAAACCTTAAAACTCCATAATAAAGCTAATGAATTCGTACGAGTCCTTTGAACATCGTACTGCAAGTTAAGACATCTTACGACTCTTTATGACATTTTAGCACCTTGAAAAACACGTTAGTATAACGTAGGACGCCTTAAAACTCCAAACAACACCTTACAACTCCGTACGAAACCTTAAAACTCCATAATAAAGCTAATGAATTCGTACGACTCCTTTGAACATCGTACTGCAAGTTAGGACATCTTACGACTCTTTATGACATTTTAGCACCTTGAAAAACACGTTACTATAACGTAGGACGCCTTAAAACACCAAACAACACCTTACAACACCGTACGAAACCTTAAAACTCCATAATACACCTATTGAATTCGCCCGAGTTCTTTGAACATCGTACTGCTAGTTAGGACATCTTACGACTCTTTATGACATTTTAGCACCTTGAAAAACACGTTAGTATAACGTAGGACGCCTTAAAACTCCAAACAACACCTTACAACACCGTACGAAACCTTAAAACTCCATAATAAAGCTAATGAATTCGTACGAGTCCTTTGAACATCATACTGCAAGTTAGGACATCTTACGACTCTTTATGACAATTTAGCACCTTGAAAAACACGTTAGTATAACGTAGGACGCCTTAAAACTCCAAACAACACCTTACAACACCGTACGAAACCTTAAAACTCCATAATAAAGCTAATGAATTCGTACGAGTCCTTTGAACATCGTACTGCAAGTTAGGACATCTTACGACTCTTTATGACATTTTAGCACCTTGAAAAACACGTTAGTATAACGTAGGACGCCTTAAAACTCCAAACAACACCTTACAACACCGTACGAAATCATAAAACACCATAATAAAGCTAATAAATTCGTACGAGTCCTTTGAACATCGTACAGCAAGTTAGGACATCTTACGACTCTTTATGACATTTTAGCACCTTGAAAAACACGTTAGTAATAACGTAGGACGCCTTAAAACTCCAAACAACACCTTACAACACCGTACGAAACCTTAAAACTCCATAATACACCTATTGAACTCGCCCGAGTCCTTTGAACATCATACTGCAAGTTAGGACATCTAACGACTCTTTAGGACATTTTAGCACCTTGAAAAACACGTTACTATAACGTAGGACGCCTTAAAACACCAAACAACACCTTACAACACCGTACGAAACCTTAAAACTCCATAATAAAGCTAATGAATTCGTACGAGTCCTTTGAACATCATACTGCAAGTTAGGACATCTTACGACTCTTTATGACAATTTAGCACCTTGAAAAACACGTTAGTATAACGTAGGACGCCTTAAAACTCCAAACAACACCTTACAACACCGTACGAAACCTTAAAACTCCAAAATAAAGCTAATGAATTCGTACGAGTCCTTTGAACATCGTACTGCAAGTTAGGACATCTTACGACTCTTTATGACATTTTAGCACCTTGAAAAACACGTTAGTATAACGTAGGACGCCTTAAAACTCCAAACAACACCTTACAACTCCGTACGAAACCTTAAAACTCCATAATAAAGCTAATGAATTCGTACGACTCCTTTGAACATCGTACTGCAAGTTAGGACATCTTACGACTCTTTATGACATTTTAGCACCTTGAAAAACACGTTACTATAACGTAGGACGCCTTAAAACACCAAACAACACCTTACAACACCGTACGAAACCTTAAAACTCCATAATACACCTATTGAATTCGCCCGAGTTCTTTGAACATCGTACTGCTAGTTAGGACATCTTACGACTCTTTATGACATTTTAGCACCTTGAAAAACACGTTAGTATAACGTAGGACGCCTTAAAACTCCAAACAACACCTTACAACACCGTACGAAACCTTAAAACTCCATAATAAAGCTAATGAATTCGTACGAGTCCTTTGAACATCATACTGCAAGTTAGGACATCTTACGACTCTTTATGACAATTTAGCACCTTGAAAAACACGTTAGTATAACGTAGGACGCCTTAAAACTCCAAACAACACCTTACAACACCGTACGAAACCTTAAAACTCCATAATAAAGCTAATGAATTCGTACGAGTCCTTTGAACATCGTACTGCAAGTTAAGACATCTTACGACTCTTTATGACATTTTAGCACCTTGAAAAACACGTTAGTATAACGTAGGACGCCTTAAAACTCCAAACAACACCTTACAACTCCGTACGAAACCTTAAAACTCCATAATAAAGCTAATGAATTCGTACGACTCCTTTGAACATCGTACTGCAAGTTAGGACATCTTACGACTCTTTATGACATTTTAGCACCTTGAAAAACACGTTACTATAACGTAGGACGCCTTAAAACACCAAACAACACCTTACAACACCGTACGAAACCTTAAAACTCCATAATACACCTATTGAATTCGCCCGAGTTCTTTGAACATCGTACTGCTAGTTAGGACATCTTACGACTCTTTATGACATTTTAGCACCTTGAAAAACACGTTAGTATAACGTAGGACGCCTTAAAACTCCAAACAACACCTTACAACACCGTACGAAACCTTAAAACTCCATAATAAAGCTAATGAATTCGTACGAGTCCTTTGAACATCATACTGCAAGTTAGGACATCTTACGACTCTTTATGACAATTTAGCACCTTGAAAAACACGTTAGTATAACGTAGGACGCCTTAAAACTCCAAACAACACCTTACAACACCGTACGAAACCTTAAAACTCCATAATAAAGCTAATGAATTCGTACGAGTCCTTTGAACATCGTACTGCAAGTTAGGACATCTTACGACTCTTTATGACATTTTAGCACCTTGAAAAACACGTTAGTATAACGTAGGACGCCTTAAAACTCCAAACAACACCTTACAACTCCGTACGAAACCTTAAAACTCCATAATAAAGCTAATGAATTCGTACGACTCCTTTGAACATCGTACTGCAAGTTAGGACATCTTACGACTCTTTATGACATTTTAGCACCTTGAAAAACACGTTACTATAACGTAGGACGCCTTAAAACACCAAACAACACCTTACAACACCGTACGAAACCTTAAAACTCCATAATACACCTATTGAATTCGCCCGAGTTCTTTGAACATCGTACTGCTAGTTAGGACATCTTACGACTCTTTATGACATTTTAGCACCTTGAAAAACACGTTAGTATAACGTAGGACGCCTTAAAACACCAAACAACACCTTACAACACCGTACGAAACCTTAAAACTCCATAATACACCTATTGAATTCGCCCGAGTTCTTTGAACATCGTACTGCTAGTTAGGACATCTTACGACTCTTTATGACATTTTAGCACCTTGAAAAACACGTTAGTATAACGTAGGACGCCTTAAAACTCCAAACAACACCTTACAACACCGTACGAAACCTTAAAACTCCATAATAAAGCTAATGAATTCGTACGAGTCCTTTGAACATCGTACTGCAAGTTAGGACATATTACGACTCTTTATGACATTTTAGCACCTTGAAAAACACGTTACTATAACGTAGGACGCCTTAAAACACCAAACAACACCTTACAACACCGTACGAAACCTTAAAACTCCATAATACACCTATTGAATTCGCCCGAGTTCTTTGAACATCGTACTGCTAGTTAGGACATCTTACGACTCTTTATGACATTTTAGCACCTTGAAAAACACGTTAGTATAACGTAGGACGCCTTAAAACTCCAAACAACACCTTACAACACCGTACGAAACCTTAAAACTCCATAATAAAGCTAATGAATTCGTACGAGTCCTTTGAACATCATACTGCAAGTTAGGACATCTTCCGACTCTTTATGACATTTTAGCACCTTGAAAAACACGTTACTATAACGTAGGACGCCTTAAAACACCAAACAACACCTTACAACACCGTACGAAACCTTAAAACTCCATAATAAAGCTAATGAATTCATACGAGTCCTTTGAACATCGTACTGCAAGTTAAGACATCTTACGACTCTTTATGACATTTTAGCACCTTGAAAAACACGTTAGTATAACGTAGGACGCCTTAAAACTCCAAACAACACCTTACAACTCCGTACGAAACCTTAAAACTCCATAATAAAGCTAATGAATTCGTACGACTCCTTTGAACATCGTACTGCAAGTTAGGACATCTTACGACTCTTTATGACATTTTAGCACCTTGAAAAACACGTTACTATAACGTAGGACGCCTTAAAACACCAAACAACACCTTACAACACCGTACGAAACCTTAAAACTCCATAATACACCTATTGAATTCGCCCGAGTTCTTTGAACATCGTACTGCTAGTTAGGACATCTTACGACTCTTTATGACATTTTAGCACCTTGAAAAACACGTTAGTATAACGTAGGACGCCTTAAAACTCCAAACAACACCTTACAACACCGTACGAAACCTTAAAACTCCATAATAAAGCTAATGAATTCGTACGAGTCCTTTGAACATCATACTGCAAGTTAGGACATCTTACGACTCTTTATGACAATTTAGCACCTTGAAAAACACGTTAGTATAACGTAGGACGCCTTAAAACTCCAAACAACACCTTACAACACCGTACGAAACCTTAAAACTCCATAATAAAGCTAATGAATTCGTACGAGTCCTTTGAACATCGTACTGCAAGTTAGGACATCTTACGACTCTTTATGACATTTTAGCACCTTGAAAAACACGTTAGTATAACGTAGGACGCCTTAAAACTCCAAACAACACCTTACAACTCCGTACGAAACCTTAAAACTCCATAATAAAGCTAATGAATTCGTACGACTCCTTTGAACATCGTACTGCAAGTTAGGACATCTTACGACTCTTTATGACATTTTAGCACCTTGAAAAACACGTTACTATAACGTAGGACGCCTTAAAACACCAAACAACACCTTACAACACCGTACGAAACCTTAAAACTCCATAATACACCTATTGAATTCGCCCGAGTTCTTTGAACATCGTACTGCTAGTTAGGACATCTTACGACTCTTTATGACATTTTAGCACCTTGAAAAACACGTTAGTATAACGTAGGACGCCTTAAAACACCAAACAACACCTTACAACACCGTACGAAACCTTAAAACTCCATAATACACCTATTGAATTCGCCCGAGTTCTTTGAACATCGTACTGCTAGTTAGGACATCTTACGACTCTTTATGACATTTTAGCACCTTGAAAAACACGTTAGTATAACGTAGGACGCCTTAAAACTCCAAACAACACCTTACAACACCGTACGAAACCTTAAAACTCCATAATAAAGCTAATGAATTCGTACGAGTCCTTTGAACATCGTACTGCAAGTTAGGACATATTACGACTCTTTATGACATTTTAGCACCTTGAAAAACACGTTACTATAACGTAGGACGCCTTAAAACACCAAACAACACCTTACAACACCGTACGAAACCTTAAAACTCCATAATACACCTATTGAATTCGCCCGAGTTCTTTGAACATCGTACTGCTAGTTAGGACATCTTACGACTCTTTATGACATTTTAGCACCTTGAAAAACACGTTAGTATAACGTAGGACGCCTTAAAACTCCAAACAACACCTTACAACACCGTACGAAACCTTAAAACTCCATAATAAAGCTAATGAATTCGTACGAGTCCTTTGAACATCATACTGCAAGTTAGGACATCTTCCGACTCTTTATGACATTTTAGCACCTTGAAAAACACGTTAGTATAACGTAGGACGCCTTAAAACTCCAAACAACACCTTACAACACCGTACGAAACCTTAAAACACCATAATAAAGCTAATGAATTCGTACGAGTCCTTTGAACATCGTACTGCAAGTTAGGACATCTTACGACTCTTTATGACATTTTAGCACCTTGAAAACACGTTAGTATAACGTAGGACGCCTTAAAACTCCAAACAACACCTTACAACACCGTACGAAACCTTAAAACTCCATAATAAAGCTAATGAATTCGTACGAGTCCTTTGAACATCGTACTGCAAGTTAGGACATCTTACGACTCTTTATGACATTTTAGCACCTTGAAAAACACGTTAGTATAACGTAGGACGCCTTAAAACTCTAAACAACACCTTACAACACCGTACGAAACCTTAAAACTCCATAATAAAGCTAATGAATTCGTACTACTCCTTTGAACATCGTACTGCAAGTTAGGTCATCTTACGACTCTTTATGACATTTTAGCACCTTGAAAACACGTTAGTATAACGTAGGACGCCTTAAAACTCCAAACAACACCTTACAACACCGTACGAAACCTTAAAACTCCATAATAAAGCTAATGAATTCGTACGAGTCCTTTGAACATCGTACTGCAAGTTAGGACATCTTACGACTCTTTATGACATTTTAGCACCTTGAAAAACACGTTAGTATAACGTAGGACGCCTTAAAACACCAAACAACACCTTACAACACCGTACGAAACCTTAAAACTCCATAATAAAGCTAATGAATTCGTACGAGTCCTTTGAACATCATACTGCAAGTTAGGACATCTTCCGACTCTTTATGACATTTTAGCACCTTGAAAAACACGTTACTATAACGTAGGACGCCTTAAAACACCAAACAACACCTTACAACACCGTACGAAACCTTAAAACTCCATAATAAAGCTAATGAATTCATACGAGTCCTTTGAACATCGTACTGCAAGTTAAGACATCTTACGACTCTTTATGACATTTTAGCACCTTGAAAAACACGTTAGTATAACGTAGGACGCCTTAAAACTCCAAACAACACCTTACAACTCCGTACGAAACCTTAAAACTCCATAATAAAGCTAATGAATTCGTACGACTCCTTTGAACATCGTACTGCAAGTTAGGACATCTTACGACTCTTTATGACATTTTAGCACCTTGAAAAACACGTTACTATAACGTAGGACGCCTTAAAACACCAAACAACACCTTACAACACCGTACGAAACCTTAAAACTCCATAATACACCTATTGAATTCGCCCGAGTTCTTTGAACATCGTACTGCTAGTTAGGACATCTTACGACTCTTTATGACATTTTAGCACCTTGAAAAACACGTTAGTATAACGTAGGACGCCTTAAAACTCCAAACAACACCTTACAACACCGTACGAAACCTTAAAACTCCATAATAAAGCTAATGAATTCGTACGAGTCCTTTGAACATCATACTGCAAGTTAGGACATCTTACGACTCTTTATGACAATTTAGCACCTTGAAAAACACGTTAGTATAACGTAGGACGCCTTAAAACTCCAAACAACACCTTACAACACCGTACGAAACCTTAAAACTCCATAATAAATCTAATGAATTCGTACGAGTCCTTTGAACATCGTACTGCAAGTTAGGACATCTTACGACTCTTTATGACATTTTAGCACCTTGAAAAACACGTTAGTATAACGTAGGACGCCTTAAAACTCCAAACAACACCTTACAACTCCGTACGAAACCTTAAAACTCCATAATAAAGCTAATGAATTCGTACGACTCCTTTGAACATCGTACTGCAAGTTAGGACATCTTACGACTCTTTATGACATTTTAGCACCTTGAAAAACACGTTACTATAACGTAGGACGCCTTAAAACACCAAACAACACCTTACAACACCGTACGAAACCTTAAAACTCCATAATACACCTATTGAATTCGCCCGAGTTCTTTGAACATCGTACTGCTAGTTAGGACATCTTACGACTCTTTATGACATTTTAGCACCTTGAAAAACACGTTAGTATAACGTAGGACGCCTTAAAACACCAAACAACACCTTACAACACCGTAAAAAACCTTAAAACTCCATAATACACCTATTGAATTCGCCCGAGTTCTTTGAACATCGTACTGCTAGTTAGGACATCTTACGACTCTTTATGACATTTTAGCACCTTGAAAAACACGTTAGTATAACGTAGGACGCCTTAAAACTCCAAACAACACCTTACAACACCGTACGAAACCTTAAAACTCCATAATAAAGCTAATGAATTCGTACGAGTCCTTTGAACATCGTACTGCAAGTTAGGACATATTACGACTCTTTATGACATTTTAGCACCTTGAAAAACACGTTACTATAACGTAGGACGCCTTAAAACACCAAACAACACCTTACAACACCGTACGAAACCTTAAAACTCCATAATACACCTATTGAATTCGCCCGAGTTCTTTGAACATCGTACTGCTAGTTAGGACATCTTACGACTCTTTATGACATTTTAGCACCTTGAAAAACACGTTAGTATAACGTAGGACGCCTTAAAACTCCAAACAACACCTTACAACACCGTACGAAACCTTAAAACTCCATAATAAAGCTAATGAATTCGTACGAGTCCTTTGAACATCATACTGCAAGTTAGGACATCTTCCGACTCTTTATGACATTTTAGCACCTTGAAAAACACGTTACTATAACGTAGGACGCCTTAAAACACCAAACAACACCTTACAACACCGTACGAAACCTTAAAACTCCATAATAAAGCTAATGAATTCATACGAGTCCTTTGAACATCATACTGCAAGTTAGGACATCTTACGACTCTTTATGACAATTTAGCACCTTGAAAAACACGTTAGTATAACGTAGGACGCCTTAAAACTCCAAACAACACCTTACAACACCGTACGAAACCTTAAAACTCCAAAATAAAGCTAATGAATTCGTACGAGTCCTTTGAACATCGTACTGCAAGTTAGGACATATTACGACTCTTTATGACATTTTAGCACCTTGAAAAACACGTTAGTATAACGTAGGACGCCTTAAAACTCCAAACAACACCTTACAACTCCGTACGAAACCTTAAAACTCCATAATAAAGCTAATGAATTCGTACGACTCCTTTGAACATCGTACTGCAAGTTAGGACATCTTACGACTCTTTATGACATTTTAGCACCTTGAAAAACACGTTACTATAACGTAGGACGCCTTAAAACACCAAACAACACCTTACAACACCGTACGAAACCTTAAAACTCCATAATACACCTATTGAATTCGCCCGAGTTCTTTGAACATCGTACTGCTAGTTAGGACATCTTACGACTCTTTATGACATTTTAGCACCTTGAAAAACACGTTAGTATAACGTAGGACGCCTTAAAACTCCAAACAACACCTTACAACACCGTACGAAACCTTAAAACTCCATAATAAAGCTAATGAATTCGTACGAGTCCTTTGAACATCATACTGCAAGTTAGGACATCTTACGACTCTTTATGACAATTTAGCACCTTGAAAAACACGTTAGTATAACGTAGTACGCCTTAAAACTCCAAACAACACCTTACAACACCGTACGAAACCTTAAAACTCCATAATAAAGCTAATGAATTCGTACGAGTCCTTTGAACATCGTACTGCAAGTTAGGACATCTTACGACTCTTTATGACATTTTAGCACCTTGAAAAACACGTTAGTATAACGTAGGACGCCTTAAAACTCCAAACAACACCTTACAACTCCGTACGAAACCTTAAAACTCCATAATAAAGCTAATGAATTCGTACGAGTCCTTTGAACATCATACTGCAAGTTAGGACATCTTACGACTCTTTATGACAATTTAGCACCTTGAAAAACACGTTAGTATAACGTAGGACGCCTTAAAACTCCAAACAACACCTTACAACACCGTACGAAACCTTAAAACTCCATAATAAAGCTAATGAATTCGTACGAGTCCTTTGAACATCGTACTGCAAGTTAGGACATCTTACGACTCTTTATGACATTTTAGCACCTTGAAAAACACGTTAGTATAACGTAGGACGCCTTAAAACTCCAAACAACACCTTACAACTCCGTACGAAACCTTAAAACTCCATAATAAAGCTAATGAATTCGTACGACTCCTTTGAACATCGTACTGCAAGTTAGGACATCTTACGACTCTTTATGACATTTTAGCACCTTGATAAACACGTTACTATAACGTAGGACGCCTTAAAACACCAAACAACACCTTACAACACCGTACGAAACCTTAAAACTCCATAATACACCTATTGAATTCGCCCGAGTTCTTTGAACATCGTACTGCTAGTTAGGACATCTTACGACTCTTTATGACATTTTAGCACCTTGAAAAACACGTTAGTATAACGTAGGACGCCTTAAAACACCAAACAACACCTTACAACACCGTACGAAACCTTAAAACTCCATAATACACCTATTGAATTCGCCCGAGTTCTTTGAACATCGTACTGCTAGTTAGGACATCTTACGACTCTTTATGACATTTTAGCACCTTGAAAAACACGTTAGTATAACGTAGGACGCCTTAAAACTCCAAACAACACCTTACAACACCGTACGAAACCTTAAAACTCCATAATAAAGCTAATGAATTCGTACGAGTCCTTTGAACATCGTACTGCAAGTTAGGACATATTACGACTCTTTATGACATTTTAGCACCTTGAAAAACACGTTACTATAACGTAGGACGCCTTAAAACACCAAACAACACCTTACAACACCGTACGAAACCTTAAAACTCCATAATACACCTATTGAATTCGCCCGAGTTCTTTGAACATCGTACTGCTAGTTAGGACATCTTACGACTCTTTATGACATTTTAGCACCTTGAAAAACACGTTAGTATAACGTAGGACGCCTTAAAACTCCAAACAACACCTTACAACACCGTACGAAACCTTAAAACTCCATAATAAAGCTAATGAATTCGTACGAGTCCTTTGAACATCATACTGCAAGTTAGGACATCTTCCGACTCTTTATGACATTTTAGCACCTTGAAAAACACGTTACTATAACGTAGGACGCCTTAAAACACCAAACAACACCTTACAACACCGTACGAAACCTTAAAACTCCATAATAAAGCTAATGAATTCATACGAGTCCTTTGAACATCATACTGCAAGTTAGGACATCTTACGACTCTTTATGACAATTTAGCACCTTGAAAAACACGTTAGTATAACGTAGGACGCCTTAAAACTCCAAACAACACCTTACAACACCGTACGAAACCTTAAAACTCCAAAATAAAGCTAATGAATTCGTACGAGTCCTTTGAACATCGTACTGCAAGTTAGGACATATTACGACTCTTTATGACATTTTAGCACCTTGAAAAACACGTTAGTATAACGTAGGACGCCTTAAAACTCCAAACAACACCTTACAACTCCGTACGAAACCTTAAAACTCCATAATAAAGCTAATGAATTCGTACGACTCCTTTGAACATCGTACTGCAAGTTAGGACATCTTACGACTCTTTATGACATTTTAGCACCTTGAAAAACACGTTACTATAACGTAGGACGCCTTAAAACACCAAACAACACCTTACAACACCGTACGAAACCTTAAAACTCCATAATACACCTATTGAATTCGCCCGAGTTCTTTGAACATCGTACTGCTAGTTAGGACATCTTACGACTCTTTATGACATTTTAGCACCTTGAAAAACACGTTAGTATAACGTAGGACGCCTTAAAACTCCAAACAACACCTTACAACACCGTACGAAACCTTAAAACTCCATAATAAAGCTAATGAATTCGTACGAGTCCTTTGAACATCATACTGCAAGTTAGGACATCTTACGACTCTTTATGACAATTTAGCACCTTGAAAAACACGTTAGTATAACGTAGGACGCCTTAAAACTCCAAACAACACCTTACAACACCGTACGAAACCTTAAAACTCCATAATAAAGCTAATGAATTCGTACGAGTCCTTTGAACATCGTACTGCAAGTTAGGACATCTTACGACTCTTTATGACATTTTAGCACCTTGAAAAACACGTTAGTATAACGTAGGACGCCTTAAAACTCCAAACAACACCTTACAACTCCGTACGAAACCTTAAAACTCCATAATAAAGCTAATGAATTCGTACGACTCCTTTGAACATCGTACTGCAAGTTAGGACATCTTACGACTCTTTATGACATTTTAGCACCTTGAAAAACACGTTACTATAACGTAGGACGCCTTAAAACACCAAACAACACCTTACAACACCGTACGAAACCTTAAAACTCCATAATACACCTATTGAATTCGCCCGAGTTCTTTGAACATCGTACTGCTAGTTAGGACATCTTACGACTCTTTATGACATTTTAGCACCTTGAAAAACACGTTAGTATAACGTAGGACGCCTTAAAACTCCAAACAACACCTTACAACACCGTACGAAACCTTAAAACTCCATAATAAAGCTAATGAATTCGTACGAGTCCTTTGAACATCATACTGCAAGTTAGGACATCTTACGACTCTTTATGACAATTTAGCACCTTGAAAAACACGTTAGTATAACGTAGTACGCCTTAAAACTCCAAACAACACCTTACAACACCGTACGAAACCTTAAAACTCCATAATAAAGCTAATGAATTCGTACGAGTCCTTTGAACATCGTACTGCAAGTTAGGACATCTTACGACTCTTTATGACATTTTAGCACCTTGAAAAACACGTTAGTATAACGTAGGACGCCTTAAAACTCCAAACAACACCTTACAACTCCGTACGAAACCTTAAAACTCCATAATAAAGCTAATGAATTCGTACGACTCCTTTGAACATCGTACTGCAAGTTAGGACATCTTACGACTCTTTATGACATTTTAGCACCTTGAAAAACACGTTACTATAACGTAGGACGCCTTAAAACACCAAACAACACCTTACAACACCGTACGAAACCTTAAAACTCCATAATACACCTATTGAATTCGCCCGAGTTCTTTGAACATCGTACTGCTAGTTAGGACATCTTACGACTCTTTATGACATTTTAGCACCTTGAAAAACACGTTAGTATAACGTAGGACGCCTTAAAACTCCAAACAACACCTTACAACACCGTACGAAACCTTAAAACTCCATAATAAAGCTAATGAATTCGTACGAGTCCTTTGAACATCGTACTGCAAGTTAGGACATCTTACGACTCTTTATGACATTTTAGCACCTTGAAAAACACGTTAGTATAACGTAGGACGCCTTAAAACTCCAAACAACACCTTACAACTCCGTACGAAACCTTAAAACTCCATAATAAAGCTAATGAATTCGTACGACTCCTTTGAACATCGTACTGCAAGTTAGGACATCTTACGACTCTTTATGACATTTTAGCACCTTGAAAAACACGTTACTATAACGTAGGACGCCTTAAAACACCAAACAACACCTTACAACACCGTACGAAACCTTAAAACTCCATAATACACCTATTGAATTCGCCCGAGTTCTTTGAACATCGTACTGCTAGTTAGGACATCTTACGACTCTTTATGACATTTTAGCACCTTGAAAAACACGTTAGTATAACGTAGGACGCCTTAAAACTCCAAACAACACCTTACAACACCGTACGAAACCTTAAAACTCCATAATAAAGCTAATGAATTCGTACGAGTCCTTTGAACATCATACTGCAAGTTAGGACATCTTACGACTCTTTATGACAATTTAGCACCTTGAAAAACACGTTAGTATAACGTAGTACGCCTTAAAACTCCAAACAACACCTTACAACACCGTACGAAACCTTAAAACTCCATAATAAAGCTAATGAATTCGTACGAGTCCTTTGAACATCGTACTGCAAGTTAGGACATCTTACGACTCTTTATGACATTTTAGCACCTTGAAAAACACGTTAGTATAACGTAGGACGCCTTAAAACTCCAAACAACACCTTACAACTCCGTACGAAACCTTAAAACTCCATAATAAAGCTAATGAATTCGTACGACTCCTTTGAACATCGTACTGCAAGTTAGGACATCTTACGACTCTTTATGACATTTTAGCACCTTGAAAAACACGTTACTATAACGTAGGACGCCTTAAAACACCAAACAACACCTTACAACACCGTACGAAACCTTAAAACTCCATAATACACCTATTGAATTCGCCCGAGTTCTTTGAACATCGTACTGCTAGTTAGGACATCTTACGACTCTTTATGACAATTTAGCACCTTGAAAAACACGTTAGTATAACGTAGGACGCCTTAAAACTCCAAACAACACCTTACAACACCGTACGAAACCTTAAAACTCCATAATAAAGCTAAAGAATTCGTACGAGTCCTTTGAACATCGTACTGCAAGTTAGGACATCTTACGATTCTTTATGACATTTTAGCACCTTGAAAAACACGTTAGTATAACGTAGTACGCCTTAAAACTCCAAACAACACCTTACAACACCGTACGAAACCTTAAAACTCCATAATAAAGCTAATGAATTCGTACGAGTCCTTTGAACATCGTACTGCAAGTTAGGACATCTTACGACTCTTTATGACATTTTAGCACCTTGAAAAACACGTTACTATAACGTAGGACGCCTTAAAACACCAAACAACACCTTACAACACCGTACGAAACCTTAAAACTCCATAATAAAGCTAATGAATTCGTACGAGTCCTTTGAACATCGTACTGCAAGTTAGGACATCTTACGACTCTTTATGACATTTTAGCACCTTGAAAAACACGTTAGTATAACGTAGGACGCCTTAAAACTCCAAACAACACCTTACAACTCCGTACGAAACCTTAAAACTCCATAATAAAGCTAATGAATTCGTACGACTCCTTTGAACATCGTACTGCAAGTTAGGACATCTTACGACTCTTTATGACATTTTAGCACCTTGAAAAACACGTTACTATAACGTAGGACGCCTTAAAACACCAAACAACACCTTACAACACCGTACGAAACCTTAAAACTCCATAATACACCTATTGAATTCGCCCGAGTTCTTTGAACATCGTACTGCTAGTTAGGACATCTTACGACTCTTTATGACATTTTAGCACCTTGAAAAACACGTTAGTATAACGTAGGACGCCTTAAAACTCCAAACAACACCTTACAACACCGTACGAAACCTTAAAACTCCATAATAAAGCTAATGAATTCGTACGAGTCCTTTGAACATCATACTGCAAGTTAGGACATCTTACGACTCTTTATGACAATTTAGCACCTTGAAAAACACGTTAGTATAACGTAGTACGCCTTAAAACTCCAAACAACACCTTACAACACCGTACGAAACCTTAAAACTCCATAATAAAGCTAATGAATTCGTACGAGTCCTTTGAACATCGTACTGCAAGTTAGGACATCTTACGACTCTTTATGACATTTTAGCACCTTGAAAAACACGTTAGTATAACGTAGGACGCCTTAAAACTCCAAACAACACCTTACAACTCCGTACGAAACCTTAAAACTCCATAATAAAGCTAATGAATTCGTACGACTCCTTTGAACATCGTACTGCAAGTTAGGACATCTTACGACTCTTTATGACATTTTAGCACCTTGAAAAACACGTTACTATAACGTAGGACGCCTTAAAACACCAAACAACACCTTACAACACCGTACGAAACCTTAAAACTCCATAATACACCTATTGAATTCGCCCGAGTTCTTTGAACATCGTACTGCTAGTTAGGACATCTTACGACTCTTTATGACAATTTAGCACCTTGAAAAACACGTTAGTATAACGTAGGACGCCTTAAAACTCCAAACAACACCTTACAACACCGTACGAAACCTTAAAACTCCATAATAAAGCTAAAGAATTCGTACGAGTCCTTTGAACATCGTACTGCAAGTTAGGACATCTTACGATTCTTTATGACATTTTAGCACCTTGAAAAACACGTTAGTATAACGTAGTACGCCTTAAAACTCCAAACAACACCTTACAACACCGTACGAAACCTTAAAACTCCATAATAAAGCTAATGAATTCGTACGAGTCCTTTGAACATCGTACTGCAAGTTAGGACATCTTACGACTCTTTATGACATTTTAGCACCTTGAAAAACACGTTACTATAACGTAGGACGCCTTAAAACACCAAACAACACCTTACAACACCGTACGAATCCTTAAAACTCCATAATAAAGCTAATGAATTCGTACGAGTCCTTTGAACATCATACTGCAAGTTAGGACATCTTACGACTCTTTATGACAATTTAGCACCTTGAAAAACACGTTAGTATAACGTAGGACGCCTTAAAACTCCAAACAACACCTTACAACACCGTACGAAACCTTAAAACTCCATAATAAAGCTAATGAATTCGTACGAGTCCTTTGAACATCGTACTGCAAGTTAGGACATCTTACGACTCTTTATGACATTTTAGCACCTTGAAAAACACGTTAGTATAACGTAGGACGCCTTAAAACTCCAAACAACACCTTACAACTCCGTACGAAACCTTAAAACTCCATAATAAAGCTAATGAATTCGTACGACTCCTTTGAACATCGTACTGCAAGTTAGGACATCTTACGACTCTTTATGACATTTTAGCACCTTGAAAAACACGTTACTATAACGTAGGACGCCTTAAAACACCAAACAACACCTTACAACACCGTACGAAACCTTAAAACTCCATAATACACCTATTGAATTCGCCCGAGTTCTTTGAACATCGTACTGCTAGTTAGGACATCTTACGACTCTTTATGACATTTTAGCACCTTGAAAAACACGTTAGTATAACGTAGGACGCCTTAAAACTCCAAACAACACCTTACAACACCGTACGAAACCTTAAAACTCCATAATAAAGCTAATGAATTCGTACGAGTCCTTTGAACATCATACTGCAAGTTAGAACATCTTACGACTCTTTATGACAATTTAGCACCTTGAAAAACACGTTAGTATAACGTAGGACGCCTTAAAACTCCAAACAACACCTTACAACACCGTACGAAACCTTAAAACTCCATAATAAAGCTAATGAATTCGTACGAGTCCTTTGAACATCGTACTGCAAGTTAGGACATCTTACGACTCTTTATGACATTTTAGCACCTTGAAAAACACGTTAGTATAACGTAGGACGCCTTAAAACTCCAAACAACACCTTACAACTCCGTACGAAACCTTAAAACTCCATAATAAAGCTAATGAATTCGTACGACTCCTTTGAACATCGTACTGCAAGTTAGGACATCTTACGACTCTTTATGACATTTTAGCACCTTGAAAAACACGTTACTATAACGTAGGACGCCTTAAAACACCAAACAACACCTTACAACACCGTACGAAACCTTAAAACTCCATAATACACCTATTGAATTCGCCCGAGTTCTTTGAACATCGTACTGCTAGTTAGGACATCTTACGACTCTTTATGACATTTTAGCACCTTGAAAAACACGTTAGTATAACGTAGGACGCCTTAAAACTCCAAACAACACCTTACAACACCGTACGAAACCTTAAAACTCCATAATAAAGCTAATGAATTCGTACGAGTCCTTTGAACATCGTACTGCAAGTTAGGACATCTTACGACTCTTTTTGACATTTTAGCACCTTGAAAAACACGTTAGTATAACGTAGGACGCCTTAAAACTCCAAACAACACCTTACAACACCCTACGAAACCTTAAAACTCCATAATAAAGCTAATGAATTCGTACGAGTCCTTTGAACATCGTATTGCAAGTTAAGACATCTTACGACTCTTTATGACATTTTAGCACCTTGAAAAGCACGTTAGTATAACGTAGGACGCCTTAAAACTCCTAACAACACCTTACAACACCGTACGAAACCTTTAAACTCCATAATAAAGCTAATGAATTCGTAAGAGTCCTTTGAACATCGTACTGCAAGTTAGGACATCTTACGACTCTTTATGACATTTTAGCACCTTGAAAAACACGTTAGTATAACGTAGGACGCCTTAAAACTCCAAACAACACCTTACAACTCCGTACGAAACCTTAAAACTCCATAATAAAGCTAATGAATTCGTACGACTCCTTTGAACATCGTACTGCAAGTTAGGACATCTTACGACTCTTTATGACATTTTAGCACCTTGAAAAACACGTTACTATAACGTAGGACGCCTTAAAACACCAAACAACACCTTACAACACCGTACGAAACCTTAAAACTCCATAATACACCTATTGAATTCGCCCTAGTTCTTTGAACATCGTACTGCTAGTTAGGACATCTTACGACTCTTTATGACAATTTAGCACCTTGAAAAACACGTTAGTATAACGTAGGACGCCTTAAAACTCCAAACAACACCTTACAACACCGTACGAAACCTTAAAACTCCATAATAAAGCTAAAGAATTCGTACGAGTCCTTTGAACATCGTACTGCAAGTTAGGACATCTTACGATTCTTTATGACATTTTAGCACCTTGAAAAACACGTTAGTATAACGTAGGACGCCTTAAAACTCCAAACAACACCTTACAACATCGTACGAAACCTTAAAACTCCATAATAAAGCTAATAAATTCGTACGAGTCCTTTGAACATCGTACAGCAAGTTAGGACATCTTACGACTCTTTATGACATTTTAGCACCTTGAAAAACACGTTAGTAATAACGTAGGACGCCTTAAAACTCCAAACAACACCTTACAACACCGTACGAAACCTTAAAACTCCATAATACACCTATTGAACTCGCCCGAGTCCTTTGAACATCATACTGCAAGTTAGGACATCTTACGACTCTTTATGACATTTTAGCACCTTGAAAAACACGTTACTATAACGTAGGACGCCTTAAAACACCAAACAACACCTTACAACACCGTACGAATCCTTAAAACTCCATAATAAAGCTAATGAATTCGTACGAGTCCTTTGAACATCATACTGCAAGTTAGGACATCTTACGACTCTTTATGACAATTTAGCACCTTGAAAAACACGTTAGTATAACGTAGGACGCCTTAAAACTCCAAACAACACCTTACAACACCGTACGAAACCTTAAAACTCCATAATAAAGCTAATGAATTCGTACGAGTCCTTTGAACATCGTACTGCAAGTTAGGACATCTTACGACTCTTTATGACATTTTAGCACCTTGAAAAACACGTTAGTATAACGTAGGACGCCTTAAAACTCCAAACAACACCTTACAACTCCGTACGAAACCTTAAAACTCCATAATAAAGCTAATGAATTCGTACGACTCCTTTGAACATCGTACTGCAAGTTAGGACATCTTACGACTCTTTATGACATTTTAGCACCTTGAAAAACACGTTACTATAACGTAGGACGCCTTAAAACACCAAACAACACCTTACAACACCGTACGAAACCTTAAAACTCCATAATACACCTATTGAATTCGCCCGAGTTCTTTGAACATCGTACTGCTAGTTAGGACATCTTACGACTCTTTATGACATTTTAGCACCTTGAAAAACACGTTAGTATAACGTAGGACGCCTTAAAACTCCAAACAACACCTTACAACACCGTACGAAACCTTAAAACTCCATAATAAAGCTAATGAATTCGTACGAGTCCTTTGAACATCATACTGCAAGTTAGAACATCTTACGACTCTTTATGACAATTTAGCACCTTGAAAAACACGTTAGTATAACGTAGGACGCCTTAAAACTCCAAACAACACCTTACAACACCGTACGAAACCTTAAAACTCCATAATAAAGCTAATGAATTCGTACGAGTCCTTTGAACATCGTACTGCAAGTTAGGACATCTTACGACTCTTTATGACATTTTAGCACCTTGAAAAACACGTTAGTATAACGTAGGACGCCTTAAAACTCCAAACAACACCTTACAACACCGTACGAAACCTTAAAACTCCATAATAAAGCTAATGAATTCGTACGACTCCTTTGAACATCGTACTGCAAGTTAGGACATCTTACGACTCTTTATGACATTTTAGCACCTTGAAAAACACGTTACTATAACGTAGGACGCCTTAAAACACCAAACAACACCTTACAACACCGTACGAAACCTTAAAACTCCATAATACACCTATTGAATTCGCCCGAGTTCTTTGAACATCGTACTGCTAGTTAGGACATCTTACGACTCTTTATGACATTTTAGCACCTTGAAAAACACGTTAGTATAACGTAGGACGCCTTAAAACTCCAAACAACACCTTACAACACCGTACGAAACCTTAAAACTCCATAATAAAGCTAATGAATTCGTACGAGTCCTTTGAACATCGTACTGCAAGTTAGGACATCTTACGACTCTTTATGACATTTTAGCACCTTGAAAAACACGTTAGTATAACGTAGGACGCCTTAAAACTCCAAACAACACCTTACAACTCCGTACGAAACCTTAAAACTCCATAATAAAGCTAATGAATTCGTACGACTCCTTTGAACATCGTACTGCAAGTTAGGACATCTTACGACTCTTTATGACATTTTAGCACCTTGAAAAACACGTTACTATAACGTAGGACGCCTTAAAACACCAAACAACACCTTACAACACCGTACGAAACCTTAAAACTCCATAATACACCTATTGAATTCGCCCGAGTTCTTTGAACATCGTACTGCTAGTTAGGACATCTTACGACTCTTTATGACATTTTAGCACCTTGAAAAACACGTTAGTATAACGTAGGACGCCTTAAAACTCCAAACAACACCTTACAACACCGTACGAAACCTTAAAACTCCATAATAAAGCTAATGAATTCGTACGAGTCCTTTGAACATCGTACTGCAAGTTAGGACATCTTACGACTCTTTTTGACATTTTAGCACCTTGAAAAACACGTTAGTATAACGTAGGACGCCTTAAAACTCCAAACAACACCTTACAACACCCTACGAAACCTTAAAACTCCATAATAAAGCTAATGAATTCGTACGAGTCCTTTGAACATCGTATTGCAAGTTAAGACATCTTACGACTCTTTATGACATTTTAGCACCTTGAAAAGCACGTTAGTATAACGTAGGACGCCTTAAAACTCCTAACAACACCTTACAACACCGTACGAAACCTTTAAACTCCATAATAAAGCTAATGAATTCGTAAGAGTCCTTTGAACATCGTACTGCAAGTTAGGACATCTTACGACTCTTTATGACATTTTAGCACCTTGAAAAACACGTTAGTATAACGTAGGACGCCTTAAAACTCCAAACAACACCTTACAACACCGTACGAAACCTTAAAACTCCATAATAAAGCTAATGAATTCGTACGAGTCCTTTGAACATCGTACTGCAAGTTAGGACATCTTACGACTCTTTATGACATTTTAGCACCTTGAAAAACACGTTAGTATAACGTAGGACGCCTTAAAACTCCAAACAACACCTTACAACTCCGTACGAAACCTTAAAACTCCATAATAAAGCTAATGAATTCGTACGACTCCTTTGAACATCGTACTGCAAGTTAGGACATCTTACGACTCTTTATGACATTTTAGCACCTTGAAAAACACGTTACTATAACGTAGGACGCCTTAAAACACCAAACAACACCTTACAACACCGTACGAAACCTTAAAACTCCATAATACACCTATTGAATTCGCCCGAGTTCTTTGAACATCGTACTGCTAGTTAGGACATCTTACGACTCTTTATGACATTTTAGCACCTTGAAAAACACGTTAGTATAACGTAGGACGCCTTAAAACTCCAAACAACACCTTACAACACCGTACGAAACCTTAAAACTCCATAATAAAGCTAATGAATTCGTACGAGTCCTTTGAACATCATACTGCAAGTTAGAACATCTTACGACTCTTTATGACAATTTAGCACCTTGAAAAACACGTTAGTATAACGTAGGACGCCTTAAAACTCCAAACAACACCTTACAACACCGTACGAAACCTTAAAACTCCATAATACACCTATTGAACTCGCCCGAGTCCTTTGAACATCATACTGCAAGTTAGGACATCTTACGACTCTTTATGACATTTTAGCACCTTGAAAAACACGTTACTATAACGTAGGACGCCTTAAAACACCAAACAACACCTTACAACACCGTACGAATCCTTAAAACTCCATAATAAAGCTAATGAATTCGTACGAGTCCTTTGAACATCATACTGCAAGTTAGGACATCTTACGACTCTTTATGACAATTTAGCACCTTGAAAAACACGTTAGTATAACGTAGGACGCCTTAAAACTCCAAACAACACCTTACAACACCGTACGAAACCTTAAAACTCCATAATAAAGCTAATGAATTCGTACGAGTCCTTTGAACATCGTACTGCAAGTTAGGACATCTTACGACTCTTTATGACATTTTAGCACCTTGAAAAACACGTTAGTATAACGTAGGACGCCTTAAAACTCCAAACAACACCTTACAACACCGTACGAAACCTTAAAACTCCATAATAAAGCTAATGAATTCGTACGACTCCTTTGAACATCGTACTGCAAGTTAGGACATCTTACGACTCTTTATGACATTTTAGCACCTTGAAAAACACGTTACTATAACGTAGGACGCCTTAAAACACCAAACAACACCTTACAACACCGTACGAAACCTTAAAACTCCATAATACACCTATTGAATTCGCCCGAGTTCTTTGAACATCGTACTGCTAGTTAGGACATCTTACGACTCTTTATGACATTTTAGCACCTTGAAAAACACGTTAGTATAACGTAGGACGCCTTAAAACTCCAAACAACACCTTACAACACCGTACGAAACCTTAAAACTCCATAATAAAGCTAATGAATTCGTACGAGTCCTTTGAACATCGTACTGCAAGTTAGGACATCTTACGACTCTTTATGACATTTTAGCACCTTGAAAAACACGTTAGTATAACGTAGGACGCCTTAAAACTCCAAACAACACCTTACAACTCCGTACGAAACCTTAAAACTCCATAATAAAGCTAATGAATTCGTACGACTCCTTTGAACATCGTACTGCAAGTTAGGACATCTTACGACTCTTTATGACATTTTAGCACCTTGAAAAACACGTTACTATAACGTAGGACGCCTTAAAACACCAAACAACACCTTACAACACCGTACGAAACCTTAAAACTCCATAATACACCTATTGAATTCGCCCGAGTTCTTTGAACATCGTACTGCTAGTTAGGACATCTTACGACTCTTTATGACATTTTAGCACCTTGAAAAACACGTTAGTATAACGTAGGACGCCTTAAAACTCCAAACAACACCTTACAACACCGTACGAAACCTTAAAACTCCATAATAAAGCTAATGAATTCGTACGAGTCCTTTGAACATCGTACTGCAAGTTAGGACATCTTACGACTCTTTTTGACATTTTAGCACCTTGAAAAACACGTTAGTATAACGTAGGACGCCTTAAAACTCCAAACAACACCTTACAACACCCTACGAAACCTTAAAACTCCATAATAAAGCTAATGAATTCGTACGAGTCCTTTGAACATCGTATTGCAAGTTAAGACATCTTACGACTCTTTATGACATTTTAGCACCTTGAAAAGCACGTTAGTATAACGTAGGACGCCTTAAAACTCCTAACAACACCTTACAACACCGTACGAAACCTTTAAACTCCATAATAAAGCTAATGAATTCGTAAGAGTCCTTTGAACATCGTACTGCAAGTTAGGACATCTTACGACTCTTTATGACATTTTAGCACCTTGAAAAACACGTTAGTATAACGTAGGACGCCTTAAAACTCCAAACAACACCTTACAACACCGTACGAAACCTTAAAACTCCATAATAAAGCTAATGAATTCGTACGAGTCCTTTGAACATCGTACTGCAAGTTAGGACATCTTACGACTCTTTATGACATTTTAGCACCTTGAAAAACACGTTAGTATAACGTAGGACGCCTTAAAACTCCAAACAACACCTTACAACTCCGTACGAAACCTTAAAACTCCATAATAAAGCTAATGAATTCGTACGACTCCTTTGAACATCGTACTGCAAGTTAGGACATCTTACGACTCTTTATGACATTTTAGCACCTTGAAAAACACGTTACTATAACGTAGGACGCCTTAAAACACCAAACAACACCTTACAACACCGTACGAAACCTTAAAACTCCATAATACACCTATTGAATTCGCCCGAGTTCTTTGAACATCGTACTGCTAGTTAGGACATCTTACGACTCTTTATGACATTTTAGCACCTTGAAAAACACGTTAGTATAACGTAGGACGCCTTAAAACTCCAAACAACACCTTACAACACCGTACGAAACCTTAAAACTCCATAATAAAGCTAATGAATTCGTACGAGTCCTTTGAACATCATACTGCAAGTTAGAACATCTTACGACTCTTTATGACAATTTAGCACCTTGAAAAACACGTTAGTATAACGTAGGACGCCTTAAAACTCCAAACAACACCTTACAACACCGTACGAAACCTTAAAACTCCATAATACACCTATTGAACTCGCCCGAGTCCTTTGAACATCATACTGCAAGTTAGGACATCTTACGACTCTTTATGACATTTTAGCACCTTGAAAAACACGTTACTATAACGTAGGACGCCTTAAAACACCAAACAACACCTTACAACACCGTACGAATCCTTAAAACTCCATAATAAAGCTAATGAATTCGTACGAGTCCTTTGAACATCATACTGCAAGTTAGGACATCTTACGACTCTTTATGACAATTTAGCACCTTGAAAAACACGTTAGTATAACGTAGGACGCCTTAAAACTCCAAACAACACCTTACAACACCGTACGAAACCTTAAAACTCCATAATAAAGCTAATGAATTCGTACGAGTCCTTTGAACATCGTACTGCAAGTTAGGACATCTTACGACTCTTTATGACATTTTAGCACCTTGAAAAACACGTTAGTATAACGTAGGACGCCTTAAAACTCCAAACAACACCTTACAACTCCGTACGAAACCTTAAAACTCCATAATAAAGCTAATGAATTCGTACGACTCCTTTGAACATCGTACTGCAAGTTAGGACATCTTACGACTCTTTATGACATTTTAGCACCTTGAAAAACACGTTACTATAACGTAGGACGCCTTAAAACACCAAACAACACCTTACAACACCGTACGAAACCTTAAAACTCCATAATACACCTATTGAATTCGCCCGAGTTCTTTGAACATCGTACTGCTAGTTAGGACATCTTACGACTCTTTATGACATTTTAGCACCTTGAAAAACACGTTAGTATAACGTAGGACGCCTTAAAACTCCAAACAACACCTTACAACACCGTACGAAACCTTAAAACTCCATAATAAAGCTAATGAATTCGTACGAGTCCTTTGAACATCATACTGCAAGTTAGAACATCTTACGACTCTTTATGACAATTTAGCACCTTGAAAAACACGTTAGTATAACGTAGGACGCCTTAAAACTCCAAACAACACCTTACAACACCGTACGAAACCTTAAAACTCCATAATAAAGCTAATGAATTCGTACGAGTCCTTTGAACATCGTACTGCAAGTTAGGACATCTTACGACTCTTTATGACATTTTAGCACCTTGAAAAACACGTTAGTATAACGTAGGACGCCTTAAAACTCCAAACAACACCTTACAACTCCGTACGAAACCTTAAAACTCCATAATAAAGCTAATGAATTCGTACGACTCCTTTGAACATCGTACTGCAAGTTAGGACATCTTACGACTCTTTATGACATTTTAGCACCTTGAAAAACACGTTACTATAACGTAGGACGCCTTAAAACACCAAACAACACCTTACAACACCGTACGAAACCTTAAAACTCCATAATACACCTATTGAATTCGCCCGAGTTCTTTGAACATCGTACTGCTAGTTAGGACATCTTACGACTCTTTATGACATTTTAGCACCTTGAAAAACACGTTAGTATAACGTAGGACGCCTTAAAACTCCAAACAACACCTTACAACACCGTACGAAACCTTAAAACTCCATAATAAAGCTAATGAATTCGTACGAGTCCTTTGAACATCGTACTGCAAGTTAGGACATCTTACGACTCTTTTTGACATTTTAGCACCTTGAAAAACACGTTAGTATAACGTAGGACGCCTTAAAACTCCAAACAACACCTTACAACACCCTACGAAACCTTAAAACTCCATAATAAAGCTAATGAATTCGTACGAGTCCTTTGAACATCGTATTGCAAGTTAAGACATCTTACGACTCTTTATGACATTTTAGCACCTTGAAAAGCACGTTAGTATAACGTAGGACGCCTTAAAACTCCTAACAACACCTTACAACACCGTACGAAACCTTTAAACTCCATAATAAAGCTAATGAATTCGTAAGAGTCCTTTGAACATCGTACTGCAAGTTAGGACATCTTACGACTCTTTATGACATTTTAGCACCTTGAAAAACACGTTAGTATAACGTAGGACGCCTTAAAACTCCAAACAACACCTTACAACTCCGTACGAAACCTTAAAACTCCATAATAAAGCTAATGAATTCGTACGACTCCTTTGAACATCGTACTGCAAGTTAGGACATCTTACGACTCTTTATGACATTTTAGCACCTTGAAAAACACGTTACTATAACGTAGGACGCCTTAAAACACCAAACAACACCTTACAACACCGTACGAAACCTTAAAACTCCATAATACACCTATTGAATTCGCCCTAGTTCTTTGAACATCGTACTGCTAGTTAGGACATTTTACGACTCTTTATGACAATTTAGCACCTTGAAAAACACGTTAGTATAACGTAGGACGCCTTAAAACTCCAAACAACACCTTACAACACCGTACGAAACCTTAAAACTCCATAATAAAGCTAAAGAATTCGTACGAGTCCTTTGAACATCGTACTGCAAGTTAGGACATCTTACGATTCTTTATGACATTTTAGCACCTTGAAAAACACGTTAGTATAACGTAGGACGCCTTAAAACTCCAAACAACACCTTACAACATCGTACGAAACCTTAAAACTCCATAATAAAGCTAATAAATTCGTACGAGTCCTTTGAACATCGTACAGCAAGTTAGGACATCTTACGACTCTTTATGACATTTTAGCACCTTGAAAAACACGTTAGTAATAACGTAGGACGCCTTAAAACTCCAAACAACACCTTACAACACCGTACGAAACCTTAAAACTCCATAATACACCTATTGAACTCGCCCGAGTCCTTTGAACATCATACTGCAAGTTAGGACATCTTACGACTCTTTATGACATTTTAGCACCTTGAAAAACACGTTACTATAACGTAGGACGCCTTAAAACACCAAACAACACCTTACAACACCGTACGAATCCTTAAAACTCCATAATAAAGCTAATGAATTCGTACGAGTCCTATGAACATCATACTGCAAGTTAGGACATCTTACGACTCTTTATGACAATTTAGCACCTTGAAAAACACGTTAGTATAACGTAGGACGCCTTAAAACTCCAAACAACACCTTACAACACCGTACGAAACCTTAAAACTCCATAATAAAGCTAATGAATTCGTACGAGTCCTTTGAACATCGTACTGCAAGTTAGGACATCTTACGACTCTTTATGACATTTTAGCACCTTGAAAAACACGTTAGTATAACGTAGGACGCCTTAAAACTCCAAACAACACCTTACAACTCCGTACGAAACCTTAAAACTCCATAATAAAGCTAATGAATTCGTACGACTCCTTTGAACATCGTACTGCAAGTTAGGACATCTTACGACTCTTTATGACATTTTAGCACCTTGAAAAACACGTTACTATAACGTAGGACGCCTTAAAACACCAAACAACACCTTACAACACCGTACGAAACCTTAAAACTCCATAATACACCTATTGAATTCGCCCGAGTTCTTTGAACATCGTACTGCTAGTTAGGACATCTTACGACTCTTTATGACATTTTAGCACCTTGAAAAACACGTTAGTATAACGTAGGACGCCTTAAAACTCCAAACAACACCTTACAACACCGTACGAAACCTTAAAACTCCATAATAAAGCTAATGAATTCGTACGAGTCCTTTGAACATCATACTGCAAGTTAGGACATCTTACGACTCTTTATGATATTTTAGCACCTTGAAAAACACGTTAGTATAACGTAGGACGCCTTAAAACTCCAAACAACACCTTACAACTCCGTACGAAACCTTAAAACTCCATAATAAAGCTAATGAATTCCTACGACTCCTTTGAACATCGTACTGCAAGTTAGGACATCTTACGACTCTTTATGACATTTTAGCACCTTGAAAAACACGTTACTATAACGTAGGACGCCTTAAAACACCAAACAACACCTTACAACACCGTACGAAACCTTAAAACTCCATAATACACCTATTGAATTCGCCCGAGTTTTTTGAACATCGTACTGCTAGTTAGGACATCTTACGACTCTTTATGACATTTTAGCACCTTGAAAAACACGTTAGTATAAGGTAGGACGCCTTAAAACTCCAAACAACACCTTACAACACCGTACGAAACCTTAAAACTCCATAATAAAGCTAATGAATTCGTACGAGTCCTTTGAACATCATACTGCAAGTTAGGACATCTTACGACTCTTTATGACAATTTAGCACCTTGAAAAACACGTTAGTATAACGTAGGACGCCTTAAAACTCCAAACAACACCTTACAACACCGTACGAAACCTTAAAACTCCATAATAAAGCTAATGAATTCGTACGAGTCCTTTGAACATCGTACTGCAAGTTAGGACATCTTACGACTCTTTATGACATTTTAGCACCTTGAAAAACACGTTAGTATAACGTAGGACGCCTTAAAACTCCAAACAACACCTTACAACTCCGTACGAAACCTTAAAACTCCATAATAAAGCTAATGAATTCGTACGACTCCTTTGAACATCGTACTGCAAGTTAGGACATCTTACGACTCTTTATGACATTTTAGCACCTTGAAAAACACGTTACTATAACGTAGGACGCCTTAAAACACCAAACAACACCTTACAACACCGTACGAAACCTTAAAACTCCATAATACACCTATTGAATTCGCCCGAGTTCTTTGAACATCGTACTGCTAGTTAGGACATCTTACGACTCTTTATGACATTTTAGCACCTTGAAAAACACGTTAGTATAACGTAGGACGCCTTAAAACTCCAAACAACACCTTACAACACCGTACGAAACCTTAAAACTCCATAATAAAGCTAATGAATTCGTACGAGTCCTTTGAACATCGTACTGCAAGTTAGGACATCTTACGACTCTTTATGATATTTTAGCACCTTGAAAAACACGTTAGTATAACGTAGGACGCCTTAAAACTCCAAACAACACCTTACAACTCCGTACGAAACCTTAAAACTCCATAATAAAGCTAATGAATTCCTACGACTCCTTTGAACATCGTACTGCAAGTTAGGACATCTTACGACTCTTTATGACATTTTAGCACCTTGAAAAACACGTTACTATAACGTAGGACGCCTTAAAACACCAAACAACACCTTACAACACCGTACGAAACCTTAAAACTCCATAATACACCTATTGAATTCGCCCGAGTTCTTTGAACATCGTACTGCTAGTTAGGACATCTTACGACTCTTTATGACATTTTAGCACCTTGAAAAACACGTTAGTATAAGGTAGGACGCCTTAAAACTCCAAACAACACCTTACAACACCGTACGAAACCTTAAAACTCCATAATAAAGCTAATGAATTCGTACGAGTCCTTTGAACATCATACTGCAAGTTAGGACATCTTACGACTCTTTATGACAATTTAGCACCTTGAAAAACACGTTAGTATAACGTAGGACGCCTTAAAACTCCAAACAACACCTTACAACACCGTACGAAACCTTAAAACTCCATAATAAAGCTAATGAATTCGTACGAGTCCTTTGAACATCGTACTGCAAGTTAGGACATCTTACGACTCTTTATGACATTTTAGCACCTTGAAAAACACGTTAGTATAACGTAGGACGCCTTAAAACTCCAAACAACACCTTACAACTCCGTACGAAACCTTAAAACTCCATAATAAAGCTAATGAATTCGTACGACTCCTTTGAACATCGTACTGCAAGTTAGGACATCTTACGACTCTTTATGACATTTTAGCACCTTGAAAAACACGTTACTATAACGTAGGACGCCTTAAAACACCAAACAACACCTTACAACACCGTACGAAACCTTAAAACTCCATAATACACCTATTGAATTCGCCCGAGTTCTTTGAACATCGTACTGCTAGTTAGGACATCTTACGACTCTTTATGACATTTTAGCACCTTGAAAAACACGTTAGTATAACGTAGGACGCCTTAAAACTCCAAACAACACCTTACAACACCGTACGAAACCTTAAAACTCCATAATAAAGCTAATGAATTCGTACGAGTCCTTTGAACATCGTACTGCAAGTTAGGACATCTTACGACTCTTTATGATATTTTAGCACCTTGAAAAACACGTTAGTATAACGTAGGACGCCTTAAAACTCCAAACAACACCTTACAACTCCGTACGAAACCTTAAAACTCCATAATAAAGCTAATGAATTCCTACGACTCCTTTGAACATCGTACTGCAAGTTAGGACATCTTACGACTCTTTATGACATTTTAGCACCTTGAAAAACACGTTACTATAACGTAGGACGCCTTAAAACACCAAACAACACCTTACAACACCGTACGAAACCTTAAAACTCCATAATACACCTATTGAATTCGCCCGAGTTCTTTGAACATCGTACTGCTAGTTAGGACATCTTACGACTCTTTATGACATTTTAGCACCTTGAAAAACACGTTAGTATAAGGTAGGACGCCTTAAAACTCCAAACAACACCTTACAACACCGTACGAAACCTTAAAACTCCATAATAAAGCTAATGAATTCGTACGAGTCCTTTGAACATCATACTGCAAGTTAGGACATCTTACGACTCTTTATGACAATTTAGCACCTTGAAAAACACGTTAGTATAACGTAGGACGCCTTAAAACTCCAAACAACACCTTACAACACCGTACGAAACCTTAAAACTCCATAATAAAGCTAATGAATTCGTACGAGTCCTTTGAACATCGTACTGCAAGTTAGGACATCTTACGACTCTTTATGACATTTTAGCACCTTGAAAAACACGTTAGTATAACGTAGGACGCCTTAAAACTCCAAACAACACCTTACAACTCCGTACGAAACCTTAAAACTCCATAATAAAGCTAATGAATTCGTACGACTCCTTTGAACATCGTACTGCAAGTTAGGACATCTTACGACTCTTTATGACATTTTAGCACCTTGAAAAACACGTTACTATAACGTAGGACGCCTTAAAACACCAAACAACACCTTACAACACCGTACGAAACCTTAAAACTCCATAATACACCTATTGAATTCGCCCGAGTTCTTTGAACATCGTACTGCTAGTTAGGACATCTTACGACTCTTTATGACAATTTAGCACCTTGAAAAACACGTTAGTATAACGTAGGACGCCTTAAAACTCCAAACAACACCTTACAACACCGTACGAAACCTTAAAACTCCATAATAAAGCTAATGAATTCGTACGAGTCCTTTGAACATCGTACTGCAAGTTAGGACATCTTACGACTCTTTATGACATTTTAGCACCTTGAAAAACACGTTAGTATAACGTAGGACGCCTTAAAACTCCAAACAACACCTTACAACTCCGTACGAAACCTTAAAACTCCATAATAAAGCTAATGAATTCGTACGACTCCTTTGAACATCGTACTGCAAGTTAGGACATCTTACGACTCTTTATGACATTTTAGCACCTTGAAAAACACGTTACTATAACGTAGGACGCCTTAAAACACCAAACAACACCTTACAACACCGTACGAAACCTTAAAACTCCATAATACACCTATTGAATTCGCCCGAGTTCTTTGAACATCGTACTGCTAGTTAGGACATCTTACGACTCTTTATGACATTTTAGCACCTTGAAAAACACGTTAGTATAACGTAGGACGCCTTAAAACTCCAAACAACACCTTACAACACCGTACGAAACCTTAAAACTCCATAATAAAGCTAATGAATTCGTACGAGTCCTTTGAACATCGTACTGCAAGTTAGGACATCTTACGACTCTTTATGATATTTTAGCACCTTGAAAAACACGTTAGTATAACGTAGGACGCCTTAAAACTCCAAACAACACCTTACAACTCCGTACGAAACCTTAAAACTCCATAATAAAGCTAATGAATTCCTACGACTCCTTTGAACATCGTACTGCAAGTTAGGACATCTTACGACTCTTTATGACATTTTAGCACCTTGAAAAACACGTTACTATAACGTAGGACGCCTTAAAACACCAAACAACACCTTACAACACCGTACGAAACCTTAAAACTCCATAATACACCTATTGAATTCGCCCGAGTTCTTTGAACATCGTACTGCTAGTTAGGACATCTTACGACTCTTTATGACATTTTAGCACCTTGAAAAACACGTTAGTATAAGGTAGGACGCCTTAAAACTCCAAACAACACCTTACAACACCGTACGAAACCTTAAAACTCCATAATAAAGCTAATGAATTCGTACGAGTCCTTTGAACATCATACTGCAAGTTAGGACATCTTACGACTCTTTATGACAATTTAGCACCTTGAAAAACACGTTAGTATAACGTAGGACGCCTTAAAACTCCAAACAACACCTTACAACACCGTACGAAACCTTAAAACTCCATAATAAAGCTAATGAATTCGTACGAGTCCTTTGAACATCGTACTGCAAGTTAGGACATCTTACGACTCTTTATGACATTTTAGCACCTTGAAAAACACGTTAGTATAACGTAGGACGCCTTAAAACTCCAAACAACACCTTACAACTCCGTACGAAACCTTAAAACTCCATAATAAAGCTAATGAATTCGTACGACTCCTTTGAACATCGTACTGCAAGTTAGGACATCTTACGACTCTTTATGACATTTTAGCACCTTGAAAAACACGTTACTATAACGTAGGACGCCTTAAAACACCAAACAACACCTTACAACACCGTACGAAACCTTAAAACTCCATAATACACCTATTGAATTCGCCCGAGTTCTTTGAACATCGTACTGCTAGTTAGGACATCTTACGACTCTTTATGACATTTTAGCACCTTGAAAAACACGTTAGTATAACGTAGGACGCCTTAAAACTCCAAACAACACCTTACAACACCGTACGAAACCTTAAAACTCCATAATAAAGCTAATGAATTCGTACGAGTCCTTTGAACATCATACTGCAAGTTAGGACATCTTACGACTCTTTATGACAATTTAGCACCTTGAAAAACACGTTAGTATAACGTAGGACGCCTTAAAACTCCAAACAACACCTTACAACACCGTACGAAACCTTAAAACTCCATAATAAAGCTAATGAATTCGTACGAGTCCTTTGAACATCGTACTGCAAGTTAGGACATCTTACGACTCTTTATGACATTTTAGCACCTTGAAAAACACGTTAGTATAACGTAGGACGCCTTAAAACTCCAAACAACACCTTACAACTCCGTACGAAACCTTAAAACTCCATAATAAAGCTAATGAATTCGTACGACTCCTTTGAACATCGTACTGCAAGTTAGGACATCTTACGACTCTTTATGACATTTTAGCACCTTGAAAAACACGTTACTATAACGTAGGACGCCTTAAAACACCAAACAACACCTTACAACACCGTACGAAACCTTAAAACTCCATAATACACCTATTGAATTCGCCCGAGTTCTTTGAACATCGTACTGCTAGTTAGGACATCTTACGACTCTTTATGACAATTTAGCACCTTGAAAAACACGTTAGTATAACGTAGGACGCCTTAAAACTCCAAACAACACCTTACAACACCGTACGAAACCTTAAAACTCCATAATAAAGCTAAAGAATTCGTACGAGTCCTTTGAACATCGTACTGCAAGTTAGGACATCTTACGACTCTTTATGACATTTTAGCACCTTGAAAAACACGTTAGTATAACGTAGGACGCCTTAAAACTCCAAACAACACCTTACAACACCGTACGAAATCTTAAAACTCCATAATAAAGCTAATAAATTCGTACGAGTCCTTTGAACATCGTACAGCAAGTTAGGACATCTTACGACTCTTTATGACATTTTAGCACCTTGAAAAACACGTTAGTAATAACGTAGGACGCCTTAAAACTCCAAACAACACCTTACAACACCGTACGAAACCTTAAAACTCCATAATACACCTATTGAACTCGCCCGAGTCCTTTGAACATCATACTGCAAGTTAGGACATCTAACGACTCTTTATGACATCTTAGCACCTTGAAAAACACGTTACTATAACGTAGGACGCCTTAAAACACCAAACAACACCTTACAACACCGTACGAAACCTTAAAACTCCATAATAAAGCTAATGAATTCGTACGAGTCCTTTGAACATCATACTGCAAGTTAGGACATCTTACGACTCTTTATGACAATTTAGCACCTTGAAAAACACGTTAGTATAACGTAGGACGCCTTAAAACTCCAAACAACACCTTACAACACCGTACGAAACCTTAAAACTCCAAAATAAAGCTAATGAATTCGTACGAGTCCTTTGAACATCGTACTGCAAGTTAGGACATCTTACGACTCTTTATGACATTTTAGCACCTTGAAAAACACGTTAGTATAATACGTACGAAGATGAGAAATATACCCCCGATATGGTCGAACATTCTAGCTTGGTTGATACATAGTTTTAAACCAAAATCAGCAAGTTGCATTGTTGATGGACTGGTGGTAGCTGCTACGGCTTATTACATTTGGCAGGAAAGAAATAATCGGATTTTTGTTAACCATGCGCGTCCTCCTGAGGTACTTGCTGAAGAAATACTTGGAACGGTTCGATATAAACTGATGAGTATTAAATTCAAGAGGACAGTTCCAGCTTCACTTGTTAGAAGGGAATGGAATATTGTGAAGGATACAAGATTTGAAGATGGAGGCTAATATGTGACGATGTGTAATGTTATTCCTTGCTAGTAGGCTAGTGGTTATGTGTTAGTTGCTTTGACTTGTTTAATGGTTTTTTGTTGCTGGTTCTCATTATCAGGGCATGTCCTGATTTTGTTCTAGTGTGGAACTCATCCTCACTACAAGTGTTTTTTAGCCTGTAATTAATAAAATCACCGGGGTAAACCCTTTACCCAAAAAAACACGTTAGTATAACGTAGGACGCCTTAAAACTCCAAACAACACCTTACAACTCCGTACGAAACCTTAAAACTCCATAATAAAGCTAATGAATTCGTACGACTCCTTTGAACATCGTACTGCAAGTTAGGACATCTTACGACTCTTTATGACATTTTAGCACCTTGAAAAACACGTTACTATAACGTAGGACGCCTTAAAACACCAAACAACACCTTACAACACCGTACGAAACCTTAAAACTCCATAATACACCTATTGAATTCGCCCGAGTTCTTTGAACATCGTACTGCTAGTTAGGACATCTTACGACTCTTTATGACAATTTAGCACCTTGAAAAACACGTTAGTATAACGTAGGACGCCTTAAAACTCCAAACAACACCTTACAACACCGTACGAAACCTTAAAACTCCATAATAAAGCTAAAGAATTCGTACGAGTCCTTTGAACATCGTACTGCAAGTTAGGACATCTTACGACTCTTTATGACATTTTAGCACCTTGAAAAACACGTTAGTATAACGTAGGACGCCTTAAAACTCCAAACAACACCTTACAACACCGTACGAAATCTTAAAACTCCATAATAAAGCTAATAAATTCGTACGAGTCCTTTGAACATCGTACAGCAAGTTAGGACATCTTACGACTCTTTATGACATTTTAGCACCTTGAAAAACACGTTAGTAATAACGTAGGACGCCTTAAAACTCCAAACAACACCTTACAACACCGTACGAAACCTTAAAACTCCATAATACACCTACTGAACTCGCCCGAGTCCTTTGAACATCATACTGCAAGTTAGGACATCTAACGACTCTTTATGACATCTTAGCACCTTGAAAAACACGTTACTATAACGTAGGACGCCTTAAAACACCAAACAACACCTTACAACACCGTACGAAACCTTAAAACTCCATAATAAAGCTAATGAATTCGTACGAGTCCTTTGAACATCATACTGCAAGTTAGGACATCTTACGACTCTTTATGACAATTTAGCACCTTGAAAAACACGTTAGTATAACGTAGGACGCCTTAAAACTCCAAACAACACCTTACAACACCGTACGAAACCTTAAAACTCCAAAATAAAGCTAATGAATTCGTACGACTCCTTTGAACATCGTACTGCAAGTTAGGACATCTTACGACTCTTTATGACATTTTAGCACCTTGAAAAACACGTTACTATAACGTAGGACGCCTTAAAACACCAAACAACACCTTACAACACCGTACGAAACCTTAAAACTCCATAATACACCTATTGAATTCGCCCGAGTTCTTTGAACATCGTACTGCTAGTTAGGACATCTTACGACTCTTTATGACATTTTAGCACCTTGAAAAACACGTTAGTATAACGTAGGACGCCTTAAAACTCCAAACAACACCTTACAACACCGTACGAAACCTTAAAACTCCATAATAAAGCTAATGAATTCGTACGAGTCTTTTGAACATCATACTGCAAGTTAGGACATCTTACGACTCTTTATGACAATTTAGCACCTTGAAAAACACGTTAGTATAACGTAGGACGCCTTAAAACTCCAAACAACACCTTACAACACCGTACGAAACCTTAAAACTCCATAATAAAGCTAATGAATTCGTACGAGTCCTTTGAACATCGTACTGCAAGTTAGGACATCTTACGACTCTTTATGACATTTTAGCACCTTGAAAAACACGTTAGTATAACGTAGGACGCCTTAAAACTCCAAACAACACCTTACAACTCCGTACGAAACCTTAAAACTCCATAATAAAGCTAATGAATTCGTACGACTCCTTTGAACATCGTACTGCAAGTTAGGACATCTTACGACTCTTTATGACATTTTAGCACCTTGAAAAACACGTTACTATAACGTAGGACGCCTTAAAACACCAAACAACACCTTACAACACCGTACGAAACCTTAAAACTTCATAATACACCTATTGAATTCGCCCGAGTTCTTTGAACATCGTACTGCTAGTTAGGACATCTTACGACTCTTTATGACATTTTAGCACCTTGAAAAACACGTTAGTATAACGTAGGACGCCTTAAAACACCAAACAACACCTTACAACACCGTACGAAACCTTAAAACTCCATAATACACCTATTGAATTCGCCCGAGTTCTTTGAACATCGTACTGCTAGTTAGGACATCTTACGACTCTTTATGACATTTTAGCACCTTGAAAAACACGTTAGTATAACGTAGGACGCCTTAAAACTCCAAACAACACCTTACAACACCGTACGAAACCTTAAAACTCCATAATAAAGCTAATGAATTCGTACGAGTCCTTTGAACATCATACTGCAAGTTAGGACATCTTCCGACTCTTTATGACATTTTAGCACCTTGAAAAACACGTTACTATAACGTAGGACGCCTTAAAACACCAAACAACACCTTACAACACCGTACGAAACCTTAAAACTCCATAATACACCTATTGAATTCGCCCGAGTTCTTTGAACATCGTACTGCTAGTTAGGACATCTTACGACTCTTTATGACATTTTAGCACCTTGAAAAACACGTTAGTATAACGTAGGACGCCTTAAAACTCCAAACAACACCTTACAACACCGTACGAAACCTTAAAACTCCATAATAAAGCTAATGAATTCGTACGAGTCCTTTGAACATCATACTGCAAGTTAGGACATCTTACGACTCTTTATGACAATTTAGCACCTTGAAAAACACGTTAGTATAACGTAGGACGCCTTAAAACTCCAAACAACACCTTACAACACCGTACGAAACCTTAAAACTCCATAATAAAGCTAATGAATTCGTACGAGTCCTTTGAACATCGTACTGCAAGTTAGGACATCTTACGACTCTTTATGACATTTTAGCACCTTGAAAAACACGTTAGTATAACGTAGGACGCCTTAAAACTCCAAACAACACCTTACAACTCCGTACGAAACCTTAAAACTCCATAATAAAGCTAATGAATTCGTACGACTCCTTTGAACATCGTACTGCAAGTTAGGACATCTTACGACTCTTTATGACATTTTAGCACCTTGAAAATCACGTTACTATAACGTAGGACGCCTTAAAACACCAAACAACACCTTACAACACCGTACGAAATCTTAAAACTCCATAATACACCTATTGAATTCGCCCGAGTTCTTTGAACATCGTACTGCTAGTTAGGACATCTTACGACTCTTTATGACATTTTAGCACCTTGAAAAACACGTTAGTATAACGTAGGACGCCTTAAAACTCCAAACAACACCTTACAACACCGTACGAAACCTTAAAACTCCATAATAAAGCTAATGAATTCGTACGAGTCCTTTGAACATTGTACTGCAAGTTAGGACATCTTACGACTCTTTTTGACATTTTAGCACCATGAAAAACACGTTAGTATAACGTAGGACGCCTTAAAACTCCAAACAACACCTTACAACACCCTACGAAACCTTAAAACTCCATAATAAAGCTAATGAATTCGTACGAGTCCTTTGAACATCGTACTGCAAGTTAGGACATCTTACGACTCTTTATGACATTTTAGCACCTTGAAAAACACGTTAGTATAACGTAGGACGCCTTAAAACTCCAAACAACACCTTACAACTCCGTACGAAACCTTAAAACTCCATAATAAAGCTAATGAATTCGTACGACTCCTTTGAACATCGTACTGCAAGTTAGGACATCTTACGACTCTTTATGACATTTTAGCACCTTGAAAAACACGTTACTATAACGTAGGACGCCTTAAAACACCAAACAACACCTTACAACACCGTACGAAACCTTAAAACTCCATAATACACCTATTGAATTCGCCCGAGTTCTTTGAACATCGTACTGCTAGTTAGGACATCTTACGACTCTTTATGACATTTTAGCACCTTGAAAAACACGTTAGTATAACGTAGGACGCCTTAAAACAACAAACAACACCTTACAACACCGTACGAAACCTTAAAACTCCATAATAAAGCTAATGAATTCGTACGAGTCCTTTGAACATCATACTGCAAGTTAGGACATCTTACGACTCTTTATGACAATTTAGCACCTTGAAAAACACGTTAGTATAACGTAGGACGCCTTAAAACTCCAAACAACACCTTACAACACCGTACGAAACCTTAAAACTCCATAATAAAGCTAATGAATTCGTACGAGTCCTTTGAACATCGTACTGCAATTTAGGACATCTTACGACTCTTTATGACATTTTAGCACCTTGAAAAACACGTTACTATAACGTAGGACGCCTTAAAACACCAAACAACACCTTACAACTCCGTACGAAACCTTAAAACTCCATAATAAAGCTAATGAATTCGTACGACTCCTTTGAACATCGTACTGCAAGTTAGGACATCTTACGACTCTTTATGACATTTTAGCACCTTGAAAAACACGTTACTATAACGTAGGACGCCTTAAAACACCAAACAACACCTTACAACACCGTACGAAACCTTAAAACTCCATAATACACCTATTGAATTCGCCCGAGTTCTTTGAACATCGTACTGCAAGTTAGGACATCTTACGACTCTTTATGACATTTTAGCACCTTGAAAAACACGTTACTATAACGTAGGACGCCTTAAAACACCAAACAACACCTTACAACACCGTACGAAACCTTAAAACTCCATAATACACCTATTGAATTCGCCCGAGTTCTTTGAACATCGTACTGCTAGTTAGGACATCTTACGACTCTTTATGACATTTTAGCACCTTGAAAAACACGTTAGTATAACGTAGGACGCCTTAAAACTCCAAACAACACCTTACAACACCGTACGAAACCTTAAAACTCCATAATAAAGCTAATGAATTCGTACGAGTCCTTTGAACATCATACTGCAAGTTAGGACATCTTCCGACTCTTTATGACATTTTAGCACCTTGAAAAACACGTTACTATAACGTAGGACGCCTTAAAACACCAAACAACACCTTACAACACCGTACGAAACCTTAAAACTCCATAATACACCTATTGAATTCGCCCGAGTTCTTTGAACATCGTACTGCTAGTTAGGACATCTTACGACTCTTTATGACATTTTAGCACCTTGAAAAACACGTTAGTATAACGTAGGACGCCTTAAAACTCCAAACAACACCTTACAACACCGTACGAAACCTTAAAACTCCATAATAAAGCTAATGAATTCGTACGAGTCCTTTGAACATCATACTGCAAGTTAGGACATCTTACGACTCTTTATGACAATTTAGCACCTTGAAAAACACGTTAGTATAACGTAGGACGCCTTAAAACTCCAAACAACACCTTACAACACCGTACGAAACCTTAAAACTCCATAATAAAGCTAATGAATTCGTACGAGTCCTTTGAACATCGTACTGCAAGTTAGGACATCTTACGACTCTTTATGACATTTTAGCACCTTGAAAAACACGTTAGTATAACGTAGGACGCCTTAAAACTCCAAACAACACCTTACAACTCCGTACGAAACCTTAAAACTCCATAATAAAGCTAATGAATTCGTACGACTCCTTTGAACATCGTACTGCAAGTTATGACATCGTACTGCTAGAATATTTACTGATATGAAGAGAAGGCCTATACAGATTACAAAGATAATATTGGATACTGTTAGACTGAAATTGGTATCTCTGAGAGAAACACATGTGATCAGTAATTGGAAGACTCGTAAGAGATGGGATCTGGAGCGGATAGTACTACATGATGGGATGAGGTGAGAGTAAGCGAAGGCTTGATGTGTGGGTTCGAGTTTAGCTAGATTATAGTCTAGTTTGGTTTTAATTTTGGTTTGTTTTTCCATTATTATATTTTTATGTGGTAGGCTGTGTTCACAATCTTAGGGCATGTCCTTTGATTGAACTAATGGGTACATTTTGTCCCATTACTTGTTTTTCTTGTTTCATATTTATACAATCACCGGGGTAAACCCTTTACCCAAAAAAAAAAAAAAAAAAAAAAAAAAAAAAAAAAAAAAAAAAAAAAAAAAAAAAAATCACGTTACTATAACGTAGGACGCCTTAAAACACCAAACAACACCTTACAACACCGTACGAAATCTTAAAACTCCATAATACACCTATTGAATTCGCCCGAGTTCTTTGAACATCGTACTGCTAGTTAGGACATCTTACGACTCTTTATGACATTTTAGCACCTTGAAAAACACGTTAGTATAACGTAGGACGCCTTAAAACTCCAAACAACACCTTACAACACCGTACGAAACCTTAAAACTCCATAATAAAGCTAATGAATTCGTACGAGTCCTTTGAACATTGTACTGCAAGTTAGGACATCTTACGACTCTTTTTGACATTTTAGCACCATGAAAAACACGTTAGTATAACGTAGGACGCCTTAAAACTCCAAACAACACCTTACAACACCCTACGAAACCTTAAAACTCCATAATAAAGCTAATGAATTCGTACGAGTCCTTTGAACATCGTACTGCAAGTTAGGACATCTTACGACTCTTTATGACATTTTAGCACCTTGAAAAACACGTTAGTATAACGTAGGACGCCTTAAAACTCCAAACAACACCTTACAACTCCGTACGAAACCTTAAAACTCCATAATAAAGCTAATGAATTCGTACGACTCCTTTGAACATCGTACTGCAAGTTAGGACATCTTACGACTCTTTATGACATTTTAGCACCTTGAAAAACACGTTACTATAACGTAGGACGCCTTAAAACACCAAACAACACCTTACAACACCGTACGAAACCTTAAAACTCCATAATACACCTATTGAATTCGCCCGAGTTCTTTGAACATCGTACTGCTAGTTAGGACATCTTACGACTCTTTATGACATTTTAGCACCTTGAAAAACACGTTAGTATAACGTAGGACGCCTTAAAACAACAAACAACACCTTACAACACCGTACGAAACCTTAAAACTCCATAATAAAGCTAATGAATTCGTACGAGTCCTTTGAACATCATACTGCAAGTTAGGACATCTTACGACTCTTTATGACAATTTAGCACCTTGAAAAACACGTTAGTATAACGTAGGACGCCTTAAAACTCCAAACAACACCTTACAACACCGTACGAAACCTTAAAACTCCATAATAAAGCTAATGAATTCGTACGAGTCCTTTGAACATCGTACTGCAATTTAGGACATCTTACGACTCTTTATGACATTTTAGCACCTTGAAAAACACGTTAGTATAACGTAGGACGCCTTAAAACTCCAAACAACACCTTACAACTCCGTACGAAACCTTAAAACTCCATAATAAAGCTAATGAATTCGTACGACTCCTTTGAACATCGTACTGCAAGTTAGGACATCTTACGACTCTTTATGACATTTTAGCACCTTGAAAAACACGTTACTATAACGTAGGACGCCTTAAAACACCAAACAACACCTTACAACACCGTACGAAACCTTAAAACTCCATAATACACCTATTGAATTCGCCCGAGTTCTTTGAACATCGTACTGCTAGTTAGGACATCTTACGACTCTTTATGACATTTTAGCACCTTGAAAAACACGTTAGTATAACGTAGGACGCCTTAAAACTCCAAACAACACCTTACAACACCGTACGAAACCTTAAAACTCCATAATAAAGCTAATGAATTCGTACGAGTCCTTTGAACATCGTACTGCAAGTTAGGACATCTTACGACTCTTTATGACATTTTAGCACCTTGAAAAACACGTTAGTATAACGTAGGACGCCTTAAAACTCCAAACAACACCTTACAACACCGTACGAAACCTTAAAACTCCATAATAAAGCTAATGAATTCGTACGAGTCCTTTGAACATTGTACTGCAAGTTAGGACATCTTACGACTCTTTTTGACATTTTAGCACCATGAAAAACACGTTAGTATAACGTAGGACGCCTTAAAACTCCAAACAACACCTTACAACACCCTACGAAACCTTAAAACTCCATAATAAAGCTAATGAATTCGTACGAGTCCTTTGAACATCGTACTGCAAGTTAGGACATCTTACGACTCTTTATGACATTTTAGCACCTTGAAAAACACGTTAGTATAACGTAGGACGCCTTAAAACTCCAAACAACACCTTACAACTCCGTACGAAACCTTAAAACTCCATAATAAAGCTAATGAATTCGTACGACTCCTTTGAACATCGTACTGCAAGTTAGGACATCTTACGACTCTTTATGACATTTTAGCACCTTGAAAAACACGTTACTATAACGTAGGACGCCTTAAAACACCAAACAACACCTTACAACACCGTACGAAACCTTAAAACTCCATAATACACCTATTGAATTCGCCCGAGTTCTTTGAACATCGTACTGCTAGTTAGGACATCTTACGACTCTTTATGACATTTTAGCACCTTGAAAAACACGTTAGTATAACGTAGGACGCCTTAAAACAACAAACAACACCTTACAACACCGTACGAAACCTTAAAACTCCATAATAAAGCTAATGAATTCGTACGAGTCCTTTGAACATCATACTGCAAGTTAGGACATCTTACGACTCTTTATGACATTTTAGCACCTTGAAAAACACGTTAGTATAACGTAGGACGCCTTAAAACTCCAAACAACACCTTACAACACCGTACGAAACCTTAATACTCCATAATAAAGCTAATGAATTCGTACGACTCCTTTGAACATCGTACTGCAATTTAGGACATCTTACGACTCTTTATGACATTTTAGCACCTTGAAAAACACGTTACTATAACGTAGGACGCCTTAAAACACCAAACAACACCTTACAACACCGTACGAAACCTTAAAACTCCATAATAAAGCTAATGAATTCGTACGAGTCCTTTGAACATCACACTGCAAGTTAGGACATCTTACGACTCTTTATGACAAATTAGCACCTTGAAAAACACGTTAGTATAACGTAGGACGCCTTAAAACTCCAAACAACACCTTACAACACCGTACGAAACCTTAAAACTCCATAATAAAGCTAATGAATTCGTACAAGTCCTTTGAACATCGTACTGCAATTTAGGACATCTTACGACTCTTTATGACATTTTAGCACCTTGAAAAACACGTTAGTATAACGTAGGACGCCTTAAAACTCCAAACAACACCTTACAACTCCGTACGAAACCTTAAAACTCCATAATAAAGCTAATGAATTCGTACGACTCCTTTGAACATCGTACTGCAAGTTAGGACATCTTACGACTCTTTATGACATTTTAGCACCTTGAAAAACACGTTACTATAACGTAGGACGCCTTAAAACACCAAACAACACCTTACAACACCGTACGAAACCTTAAAACTCCATAATACACCTATTGAATTCGCCCGAGTTCTTTGAACATCGTACTGCTAGTTAGGACATCTTACGACTCTTTATGACATTTTAGCACCTTGAAAAACACGTTAGTATAACGTAGGACGCCTTAAAACTCCAAACAACACCTTACAACACCGTACGAAACCTTAAAACTCCATAATAAAGCTAATGAATTCGTACGAGTCCTTTGAACATCGTACTGCAAGTTAGGACATCTTACGACTCTTTATGACATTTTAGCACCTTGAAAAACACGTTAGTATAACGTAGGACGCCTTAAAACTCCAAACAACACCTTACAACTCCGTACGAAACCTTAAAACTCCATAATAAAGCTAATGAATTCGTACGACTCCTTTGAACATCGTACTGCAAGTTAGGACATCTTACGACTCTTTATGACATTTTAGCACCTTGAAAAACACGTTACTATAACGTAGGACGCCTTAAAACACCAAACAACACCTTACAACACCGTACGAAACCTTAAAACTCCATAATACACCTATTGAATTCGCCCGAGTTCTTTGAACATCGTACTGCTAGTTAGGACATCTTACGACTCTTTATGACATTTTAGCACCTTGAAAAACACGTTAGTATAACGTAGGACGCCTTAAAACTCCAAACAACACCTTACAACACCGTACGAAACCTTAAAACTCCATAATAAAGCTAATGAATTCGTACGAGTCCTTTGAACATCATACTGCAAGTTAGGACATCTTCCGACTCTTTATGACAATTTAGCACCTTGAAAAACACGTTAGTATAACGTAGGACGCCTTAAAACTCCAAACAACACCTTACAACACCGTACGAAACCTTAAAACTCCATAATAAAGCTAATGAATTCGTACGAGTCCTTTGAACATCGTACTGCAAGTTAGGACATCTTACGACTCTTTATGACATTTTAGCACCTTGAAAAACACGTTAGTATAACGTAGGACGCCTTAAAACTCCAAACAACACCTTACAACTCCGTACGAAACCTTAAAACTCCATAATAAAGCTAATGAATTCGTACGACTCCTTTGAACATCGTACTGCAAATTAGGACATCTTACGACTCTTTATGACATTTTAGCACCTTGAAAAACACGTTACTATAACGTAGGACGCCTTAAAACACCAAACAACACCTTACAACACCGTACGAAACCTTAAAACTCCATAATACACCTATTGAATTCGCCCGAGTTCTTTGAACATCGTACTGCTAGTTAGGACATCTTACGACTCTTTATGACATTTTAGCACCTTGAAAAACACGTTAGTATAACGTAGGACGCCTTAAAACTCCAAACAACACCTTACAACACCGTACGAAACCTTAAAACTCCATAATACACCTATTGAATTCGCCCGAGTTCTTTGAACATCGTACTGCTAGTTAGGACATCTTACGACTCTTTATGACATTTTAGCACCTTGAAAAACACGTTAGTATAACGTAGGACGCCTTAAAACTCCAAACAACACCTTACAACACCGTACGAAACCTTAAAACTCCATAATAAAGCTAATGAATTCGTACGAGTCCTTTGAACATCGTACTGCTAGTTAGGACATCTTACGACTCTTTATGACATTTTAGCACCTTGAAAAACACGTTAGTATAACGTAGGACGCCTTAAAACTCCAAACAACACCTTACAACTCCGTACGAAACCTTAAAACTCCATAATAAAGCTAATGAATTCGTACGACTCCTTTGAACATCGTACTGCAAGTTAGGACATCTTACGACTCTTTATGACATTTTAGCACCTTGAAAAACACGTTACTATAACGTAGGACGCCTTAAAACACCAAACAACACCTTACAACACCGTACGAAACCTTAAAACTCCATAATACACCTATTGAATTCGCCCGAGTTCTTTGAACATCGTACTGCTAGTTAGGACATCTTACGACTCTTTATGACATTTTAGCACCTTGAAAAACACGTTAGTATAACGTAGGACGCCTTAAAACTCCAAACAACACCTTACAACACCGTACGAAACCTTAAAACTCCATAATAAAGCTAATGAATTCGTACGAGTCCTTTGAACATCATACTGCAAGTTAGGACATCTTCCGACTCTTTATGACAATTTAGCACCTTGAAAAACACGTTAGTATAACGTAGGACGCCTTAAAACTCCAAACAACACCTTACAACACCGTACGAAACCTTAAAACTCCATAATAAAGCTAATGAATTCGTACGAGTCCTTTGAACATCGTACTGCAAGTTAGGACATCTTACGACTCTTTATGACATTTTAGCACCTTGAAAAACACGTTAGTATAACGTAGGACGCCTTAAAACTCCAAACAACACCTTACAACTCCGTACGAAACCTTAAAACTCCATAATAAAGCTAATGAATTCGTACGACTCCTTTGAACATCGTACTGCAAGTTAGGACATCTTACGACTCTTTATGACATTTTAGCACCTTGAAAAACACGTTACTATAACGTAGGACGCCTTAAAACACCAAACAACACCTTACAACACCGTACGAAACCTTAAAACTCCATAATACACCTATTGAATTCGCCCGAGTTCTTTGAACATCGTACTGCTAGTTAGGACATCTTACGACTCTTTATGACATTTTAGCACCTTGAAAAACACGTTAGTATAACGTAGGACGCCTTAAAACTCCAAACAACACCTTACAACACCGTACGAAACCTTAAAACTCCATAATACACCTATTGAATTCGCCCGAGTTCTTTGAACATCGTACTGCTAGTTAGGACATCTTACGACTCTTTATGACATTTTAGCACCTTGAAAAACACGTTAGTATAACGTAGGACGCCTTAAAACTCCAAACAACACCTTACAACACCGTACGAAACCTTAAAACTCCATAATAAAGCTAATGAATTCGTACGAGTCCTTTGAACATCGTACTGCAAGTTAGGACATCTTACGACTCTTTATGACATTTTAGCACCTTGAAAAACACGTTAGTATAACGTAGGACACCTTAAAACTCCAAACAACACCTTACAACTCCGTACGAAACCTTAAAACTCCATAATAAAGCTAATGAATTCGTACGACTCCTTTGAACATCGTACTGCAAGTTAGGACATCTTACGACTCTTTATGACATTTTAGCACCTTGAAAAACACGTTACTATAACGTAGGACGCCTTAAAACACCAAACAACACCTTACAACACCGTACGAAACCTTAAAACTTCATAATACACCTATTGAATTCGCCCGAGTTCTTTGAACATCGTACTGCTAGTTAGGACATCTTACGACTCTTTATGACATTTTAGCACCTTGAAAAACACGTTAGTATAACGTAGGACGCCTTAAAACTCCAAACAACACCTTACAACACCGTACGAAACCTTAAAACTCCATAATAAAGCTAATGAATTCGTACGAGTCCTTTGAACATCATACTGCAAGTTAGGACATCTTCCGACTCTTTATGACAATTTAGCACCTTGAAAAACACGTTAGTATAACGTAGGACGCCTTAAAACTCCAAACAACACCTTACAACACCGTACGAAACCTTAAAACTCCATAATAAAGCTAATGAATTCGTACGAGTCCTTTGAACATCGTACTGCAAGTTAGGACATCTTACGACTCTTTATGACATTTTAGCACCTTGAAAAACACGTTAGTATAACGTAGGACGCCTTAAAACTCCAAACAACACCTTACAACTCCGTACGAAACCTTAAAACTCCATAATAAAGCTAATGAATTCGTACGACTCCTTTGAACATCGTACTGCAAGTTAGGACATCTTACGACTCTTTATGACATTTTAGCACCTTGAAAAACACGTTACTATAACGTAGGACGCCTTAAAACACCAAACAACACCTTACAACACCGTACGAAACCTTAAAACTCCATAATACACCTATTGAATTCGCCCGAGTTCTTTGAACATCGTACTGCTAGTTAGGACATCTTACGACTCTTTATGACATTTTAGCACCTTGAAAAACACGTTAGTATAACGTAGGACGCCTTAAAACTCCAAACAACACCTTACAACACCGTACGAAACCTTAAAACTCCATAATAAAGCTAATGAATTCGTACGAGTCCTTTGAACATCGTACTGCAAGTTTGGACATCTTACGACTCTTTTTGACATTTTAGCACCTTGAAAAACACGTTAGTATAACGTAGGACGCCTTAAAACTCCAAACAACACCTTACAACACCCTACGAAACCTTAAAACTCCATAATAAAGCTAATGAATTCGTACGAGTCCTTTGAACATCGTATTGCAAGTTAGGACATCTTACGACTCTTTATGACATTTTAGCACCTTGAAAAGCACGTTAGTATAACGTAGGACGCCTTAAAACTCCTAACAACACCTTACAACACCGTACGAAACCTTTAAACTCCATAATAAAGCTAATGAATTCGTACGAGTCCTTTGAACATCGTACTGCAAGTTAGGACATCTTACGACTCTTTATGACATTTTAGCACCTTGAAAAACACGTTAGTATAACGTAGGACGCCTTAAAACTCCAAACAACACCTTACAACTCCGTACGAAACCTTAAAACTCCATAATAAAGCTAATGAATTCGTACGAGTCCTTTGAACATCGTACTGCAAGTTAGGACATCTTACGACTCTTTATGACATTTTAGCACCTTGAAAAACACGTTACTATAACGTAGGACGCCTTAAAACACCAAACAACACCTTACAACACCGTACGAAACCTTAAAACTCCATAATACACCTATTGAATTCGCCCGAGTTCTTTGAACATCGTACTGCTAGTTAGGACATCTTACGACTCTTTATGACATTTTAGCACCTTGAAAAACACGTTAGTATAACGTAGGACGCCTTAAAACTCCAAACAACACCTTACAACACCGTACGAAACCTTAAAACTCCATAATACACCTATTGAATTCGCCCGAGTTCTTTGAACATCGTACTGCTAGTTAGGACATCTTACGACTCTTTATGACATTTTAGCACCTTGAAAAACACGTTAGTATAACGTAGGACGCCTTAAAACTCCAAACAACACCTTACAACACCGTACGAAACCTTAAAACTCCATAATAAAGCTAATGAATTCGTACGAGTCCTTTGAACATCGTACTGCAAGTTAGGACATCTTACGACTCTTTATGACATTTTAGCACCTTGAAAAACACGTTAGTATAACGTAGGACGCCTTAAAACTCCAAACAACACCTTACAACTCCGTACGAAACCTTAAAACTCCATAATAAAGCTAATGAATTCGTACGACTCCTTTGAACATCGTACTGCAAGTTAGGACATCTTACGACTCTTTATGACATTTTAGCACCTTGAAAAACACGTTACTATAACGTAGGACGCCTTAAAACACCAAACAACACCTTACAACACCGTACGAAACCTTAAAACTCCATAATACACCTATTGAATTCGCCCGAGTTCTTTGAACATCGTACTGCTAGTTAGGACATCTTACGACTCTTTATGACATTTTAGCACCTTGAAAAACACGTTAGTATAACGTAGGACGCCTTAAAACTCCAAACAACACCTTACAACACCGTACGAAACCTTAAAACTCCATAATAAAGCTAATGAATTCGTACGAGTCCTTTGAACATCATACTGCAAGTTAGGACATCTTCCGACTCTTTATGACAATTTAGCACCTTGAAAAACACGTTAGTATAACGTAGGACGCCTTAAAACTCCAAACAACACCTTACAACACCGTACGAAACCTTAAAACTCCATAATAAAGCTAATGAATTCGTACGAGTCCTTTGAACATCGTACTGCAAGTTAGGACATCTTACGACTCTTTATGACATTTTAGCACCTTGAAAAACACGTTAGTATAACGTAGGACGCCTTAAAACTCCAAACAACACCTTACAACTCCGTACGAAACCTTAAAACTCCATAATAAAGCTAATGAATTCGTACGACTCCTTTGAACATCGTACTGCAAGTTAGGACATCTTACGACTCTTTATGACATTTTAGCACCTTGAAAAACACGTTACTATAACGTAGGACGCCTTAAAACACCAAACAACACCTTACAACACCGTACGAAACCTTAAAACTCCATAATACACCTATTGAATTCGCCCGAGTTCTTTGAACATCGTACTGCTAGTTAGGACATCTTACGACTCTTTATGACATTTTAGCACCTTGAAAAACACGTTAGTATAACGTAGGACGCCTTAAAACTCCAAACAACACCTTACAACACCGTACGAAACCTTAAAACTCCATAATAAAGCTAATGAATTCGTACGAGTCCTTTGAACATCGTACTGCAAGTTTGGACATCTTACGACTCTTTTTGACATTTTAGCACCTTGAAAAACACGTTAGTATAACGTAGGACGCCTTAAAACTCCAAACAACACCTTACAACACCCTACGAAACCTTAAAACTCCATAATAAAGCTAATGAATTCGTACGAGTCCTTTGAACATCGTATTGCAAGTTAGGACATCTTACGACTCTTTATGACATTTTAGCACCTTGAAAAGCACGTTAGTATAACGTAGGACGCCTTAAAACTCCTAACAACACCTTACAACACCGTACGAAACCTTTAAACTCCATAATAAAGCTAATGAATTCGTACGAGTCCTTTGAACATCGTACTGCAAGTTAGGACATCTTACGACTCTTTATGACATTTTAGCACCTTGAAAAACACGTTAGTATAACGTAGGACGCCTTAAAACTCCAAACAACACCTTACAACTCCGTACGAAACCTTAAAACTCCATAATAAAGCTAATGAATTCGTACGACTCCTTTGAACATCGTACTGCAAGTTAGGACATCTTACGACTCTTTATGACATTTTAGCACCTTGAAAAACACGTTACTATAACGTAGGACGCCTTAAAACACCAAACAACACCTTACAACACCGTACGAAACCTTAAAACTCCATAATACACCTATTGAATTCGCCCGAGTTCTTTGAACATCGTACTGCTAGTTAGGACATCTTACGACTCTTTATGACATTTTAGCACCTTGAAAAACACGTTAGTATAACGTAGGACGCCTTAAAACTCCAAACAACACCTTACAACTCCGTACGAAACCTTAAAACTCCATAATAAAGCTAATGAATTCGTACGACTCCTTTGAACATCGTACTGCAAGTTAGGACATCTTACGACTCTTTATGACATTTTAGCACCTTGAAAAACACGTTAGTATAACGTAGGACGCCTTAAAACTCCAAACAACACCTTACAACTCCGTACGAAACCTTAAAACTCCATAATAAAGCTAATGAATTCGTACGACTCCTTTGAACATCGTACTGCAAGTTAGGACATCTTACGACTCTTTATGACATTTTAGCACCTTGAAAAACACGTTACTATAACGTAGGACGCCTTAAAACACCAAACAACACCTTACAACACCGTACGAAACCTTAAAACTCCATAATACACCTATTGAATTCGCCCGAGTTCTTTGAACATCGTACTGCTAGTTAGGACATCTTACGACTCTTTATGACATTTTAGCACCTTGAAAAACACGTTAGTATAACGTAGGACGCCTTAAAACTCCAAACAACACCTTACAACACCGTACGAAACCTTAAAACTCCATAATAAAGCTAATGAATTCGTACGAGTCCTTTGAACATCGTACTGCAAGTTAGGACATCTTACGACTCTTTATGACATTTTAGCACCTTGAAAAACACGTTAGTATAACGTAGGACGCCTTAAAACTCCAAACAACACCTTACAACTCCGTACGAAACCTTAAAACTCCATAATAAAGCTAATGAATTCGTACGACTCCTTTGAACATCGTACTGCAAGTTAGGACATCTTACGACTCTTTATGACATTTTAGCACCTTGAAAAACACGTTACTATAACGTAGGACGCCTTAAAACACCAAACAACACCTTACAACACCGTACGAAACCTTAAAACTCCATAATACACCTATTGAATTCGCCCGAGTTCTTTGAACATCGTACTGCTAGTTAGGACATCTTACGACTCTTTATGACATTTTAGCACCTTGAAAAACACGTTAGTATAACGTAGGACGCCTTAAAACTCCAAACAACACCTTACAACACCGTACGAAACCTTAAAACTCCATAATACACCTATTGAATTCGCCCGAGTTCTTTGAACATCGTACTGCTAGTTAGGACATCTTACGACTCTTTATGACATTTTAGCACCTTGAAAAACACGTTAGTATAACGTAGGACGCCTTAAAACTCCAAACAACACCTTACAACACCGTACGAAACCTTAAAACTCCATAATAAAGCTAATGAATTCGTACGAGTCCTTTGAACATCATACTGCAAGTTAGGACATCTTACGACTCTTTATGACATTTTAGCACCTTGAAAAACACGTTAGTATAACGTAGGACGCCTTAAAACTCCAAACAACACCTTACAACTCCGTACGAAACCTTAAAACTCCATAATAAAGCTAATGAATTCGTACGACTCCTTTGAACATCGTACTGCAAGTTAGGACATCTTACGACTCTTTATGACATTTTAGCACCTTGAAAAACACGTTACTATAACGTAGGACGCCTTAAAACACCAAACAACACCTTACAACACCGTACGAAACCTTAAAACTCCATAATACACCTATTGAATTCGCCCGAGTTCTTTGAACATCGTACTGCTAGTTAGGACATCTTACGACTCTTTATGACATTTTAGCACCTTGAAAAACACGTTAGTATAACGTAGGACGCCTTAAAACTCCAAACAACACCTTACAACACCGTACGAAACCTTAAAACTCCATAATAAAGCTAATGAATTCGTACGAGTCCTTTGAACATCATACTGCAAGTTAGGACATCTTCCGACTCTTTATGACAATTTAGCACCTTGAAAAACACGTTAGTATATTTTTGGCGATTTGGTTATTTTGGCTGGTTTGTTGCGTTTCTTGTTCTTGATTCTTGGTTCTTGAATCTTGATTCTTGAATCTTGATTCTTGAATCTTGTTTCTTGATTTTGGGTTGTTCTTGGGTTGTTATTAAGGTTGTTACGGCTGATCTGTTAGGCTCATTAACCCTAATTCGATCGTCTTTTGTTCTTATCGTTTTCTTGTTTATCCTGATTTATTGATAGCTTCCTTTGTGTAACAATCCTGTGATTAACCTAGTTAATACGAGTATTGTTAGCAATTAGAGGAGATCAATAATCGGGTTTTTTCTGGGTTGTGTCTTGATCGAAAGTGTTGTGTTCTGATTGCTTAGTGGGTCTGTAATCGATTGCGTCTATTTTTATAGATTAGCTAAATTGGTACGAATCCCATTAACCTATTAAGAACTAGTGCTTGAAATCAAGACTGGGGTTTGGTGTGCATGCATGGCTATGTCGTCCCTTGCATCAAAGGTTACTAATATTGATGGACGTGTGTCTTTCAAAAGTATTTTGAAGAAGACGGCTGATATGGATGTGCAACAGCAGAAGGAGATGGATGTGAAGGCTGAATCTGTTAAGGAATCTGAAACTGTGGTTAGGGTTTCTGACGTTGAAGGTTCTGGTTCTGGGACGAGTAATTTGAATGAGGGGCTGAATAAGAAAGTGAACTTTAGGGTTCTTGAATCGAAAGAATGTGTTGATGGTGTGGATGTGATGTTATCGCGTGATTCGGTGAGAAAAGTTCAGGCTAAGCTAGGGTTTACGCTGTATGGGTATTTTCTGGGCGATCGACAATCTTTCCATGCTGTGAAATATTTTGCTCAGACTAACTGGCATAAGTTTGGGCTGAAAAAGATTATGATGAATGCAGAGGGGTTTTTCTTTTTCCAGTTTGCTGCGTATGAAGGAATGATGGGAGTTTTAGGGGGAGGTCCATGGTTAATTCTTAACACCCCAATGTTTCTGCATGAATGGTCTCCGGACGCTAAACTTATCAAGCAGGATCGTAGATCAGTTCCTATGTGGGTAAAGCTTCATGGGGTTCCAATTGCTGCATACACAGATGATGGGTTGAGTGAGCTGATGACAAAAATTGGGACACCGAAAAAGTTGGACTCGTATACTAACTCAATGTGCGTTAATGGATGGGGGAGGAGTAGTTATGCTAGAGCGTTAGTGGAGGTTAATGCTGATTTAGGCTTTAAAAAGCAGCTGAAAGTGGGTATTCCATCGTTGGAGGGAGAGGATGTAATGATCAAAATTATCGATGTTGAGTATGAATGGCTTCCTCCTCGGTGTGAACATTGTAAGGTGGAGGGTATGTGTGCTACTATTTCGTCTGATTGGAGTTGGTGTTCTAATGCGTCTTCGTGTAGGGGTGGTACTAAAGGTACTAGAATTATTGTGGGCTGGGATAATAGCTTGGTTGATGTGATTGTGCTCATGCAAACGGATCAGGTTATTCATTGTCAAGTTGTTATTAAAAGGTTGAAGCTGATGTTCTTTTGTTCTGTGATATATGCTGATAATTACTATGTTCGTCGGAGAGCTTTATGGGATTCTTTGTCTATGCATAAGGGTTTGGTTAAGGATCTCCCATGGGCTTTATTGGGAGACTTCAACTCGGCTCTTAATCCTGATGATCAGGCTGCTGGCCCGTCTAGTGTCTCTTTGGGTATGCAGGAGTTTCGTGATTGTATTAATGTGATGGAGGTGTTTGATATTAAGGCTTCGGGGGTTAAGTACACTTGGAATCAAAAGCCGAAGACAGGTAGAGGCATTTTTAAAAAACTGGATAGAGTTATGGGGAATGTAGGGTTTGTTGATATGTTCCCGAATGCTGCTGCGTTATTTAAACCATATGGGTTATCAGATCACAGCCCATGTATTTTATCTTTGGTGGAGAAGACTAAACCAAAACCTAAGCCTTTCAAGTTTTCAAACTTTCTGACTCTTAAACCGGAATTTTTGGATATTGTGAAGGTTGGGTGGAGTTATAGCATTCATGGGGTTGCTCAATTCAGAATATCAAAGAGGTTAAGAGGGCTGAAAAAAGAGTTTAGAGCGCTTCTGTTTAAACAAGGGAATCTGCATTCTAAGGTTGCTAATCTTAGAAAAGATCTGGAAGACTTGCAGCTGTTGATTGACGCTTCCCCCTTGGATTTGAGTCTGAAAGATAAGGAGTTGTTATGTATGAAGGAGTTTGTGGATGCTAGTAGGGATGAGGAGAGTTTTCTTAAGCAAAAAGCAAAAGTTACTTGGCTTGATAAAGGTGATGCAAACACGAAATATTTCCACAACATACTCAAGTGCAAGAATAATAAGAAGACGATTGATTCGGTTATGAGGACGACCGGTGAGGTGTTGGAGGGGGATGCTATGGTCAATGAATTTGTTACTTATTACGAGACGTTTTTGGGTGGTGAACATGTGCGACCAGATTTACCAGATTCAAATATTTTTTCAAGCCGGTTGGATGATAATATTTCGTTACGTATGGTGGAGCCAGTTTCTAAAGAGGAGATCAAGGAGGTTATGTTTTCTATGAATGATGATAAAGCTCCGGGCCCAGATGGATACACATCGGCTTTTTTCAAAAAAGCCTGGGATGTGGTGGGAGATGAGGTTGTCTTAGCTATTCAAGATTTCTTTAACACGAATCGATTGCTTCAGGAGTGGAATCATACGATTATTGCTCTGGTCCCAAAAACTCATGTTCCAAGTAGAGTGATAGATTATCGGCCAATTGCCTGCTGCAATGTTTTGTATAAATGTATCTCGAAGATTATTGCTAATCGTGTGAAGGGTGCGTTATCATTTATTATTAGTAGTAATCAGTCAGCATTCATCCCGGGAAGACGTATTACTGATAATATTTTGCTCACTCAGGAGCTTATGCACAATTATCATAGAAATTTGGGGCCGCCTAAGTGTGCTTTCAAAGTTGATATTCAAAAGGCATATGATACGGTTAACTGGAGTTTTATGGAGTTTTGTCTGCAGGGGTTTGGGTTTCATGCTAGTATGATTACTTGGATTATGGCGTGTGTTTCCTCTCCATCGTTTTCTTTATGTATAAATGGGGATATCCATGGCTACTTTAAAGGGACTAGGGGGTTAAGACAGGGAGACCCATTATCTCCTTATCTTTTTACTATGGTTATGGAGGTTCTTACGCAAATGTTCAAGAATATGCCTATGGAACGTTTTAAGTTTCATAAGAAGTGTGAAGAACTTCAGATCATAAATTTATGTTTTGCTGATGATCTGTTTATTTTTTCCAGAGGAGATGCTAGATCTGCTGCTTGTATTATGGAGGTTTTGAGGAAGTTTGCTGATTTGTCGGGCCTACAACCGAATATGCAAAAAAGCACTGTGTTCTTTTGTCATGTTCCCCCTCATGTCAGGAATGGCATCCTGAATATTCTTCCATTTGAAGAGGGGAAGCTTCCGGTTAAGTATCTGGGTGTTCCATTGATCTCGTCTAGACTCACTCATTTGCAATGCAGGGAGTTGACTGACAGGATGGACAAGCGTTTATTGTCATGGGAAAACAAGTTTTTGTCTTTTGCAGGGAGGCTTCAACTTGTTCGATCTGTTTTATCATCTATGCACATTTTCTGGGCAGCGGCTTTTTTGATCCCGTCTTATACAGTTAAAGAGATTGAAGTGAAGATTAGAAGATTTTTATGGGGTGCTAAGCAAGAGAGAAAAGTTAATGCCAAAGTTGCTTGGAAGAAAGTCTGTCGTCCAATGTTGGAGGGGGGTCTTGGGATTCGTAGTTTATCTGACATGAATATGGCTCTTATGGGATCTCATATCTGGAGGTTACTTACTAATGTTGATTCTATGTGGGTTCGATGGGTTAGGATTCACAGGATTGGAAATCGCAATTTCTGGGATATTTCTGCTCCGGCTGCTTGTTCCTGGAGTTGGCGAAATATTATGAAAATGCGACCATGTTTCAAACGTAAATTCTGGGTCCAGCTGGGTGATGGGAAAGATACAAATATCTGGTTCGATTGTTGGGCTGACCAAAGTCCACTATCAGATTTTATTTCAAAACGAGCGATTCGGGATGCTAATATGAATATGATGGACTCGGTTGACAAAGTTTATACTGATTCAGCTTGGACGTGGCCGAATGAGCTGGTTGTTCAGTTTCCTTCTTTATTGAGCATATCTATTCCGTTTAGAAAAAATGGTGAGGATAAATGGGGTTGGAGGGAGGGATCGAAGTTAATCCCTTTTTCTACTTCTAATGCTTGGGAACATATCCGTCATAAGGTGGAAAAGGTTGATTGGGCTGAGTGTGTTTGGTTCCCTCAATGCATCCCAAAACATGCTTTCAATATGTGGCTTATTTGTCAAGGTAAGCTATTAACTCAAGATAGGTTGATTAGATGGAACTGGTTGGGTGGTACCAATATGAATATGATGTGTTGTTTATTATGCTTCCAAGCTGTGGATTCGCATAAACATTTATTCTTTGAATGTTCCTTTGCGTCTCGGGTATGGGCCATGACTAGTGTCAAGGCTAAGCTAAAGCTGATTCCCCCAATATGGTCTAACATATTGGCAGATCTTCAAAGTAACTGCAAGGGAGATGATATTGTGATGATTATTAGTAAATTGGTTACAGCAGCGACTGCGTATGCTATTTGGCAGGAGAGGAATAGAAGACTCTTTAATGAACACCCAAGGCCTCCGGAAGTGGTTAGTAAAATGGTAATCCAAACTGTGAGATACAAGTTAATGAGCATCAGGATAAAGTTATCGATGAGGGTGCAGCAACATCTAGATATGTGGTTGAAGATGGATGTGGAAGGTGAAGGCTGAATGTTTTGGTCTCTTTGTCTAGTAGAGTCTAGTTTTTAGTAGTGATGTTGGGGTTTGTGTTTGTTAGTTTGGTTTTGGTTTCGGTTGTTAGTCTTGGGATTTGTCCAAGTCTGAACTAGTGTGGGGTTCACCACACTACTTGTGTTTATTTGTTAATAGAATCACCAGGGTAAAATCCCTTTACCCAAAAAAAAAAAACACGTTAGTATAACGTAGGACGCCTTAAAACTCCAAACAACACCTTACAACACCGTACGAAACCTTAAAACTCCATAATAAAGCTAATGAATTCGTACGAGTCCTTTGAACATCGTACTGCAAGTTAGGACATCTTACGACTCTTTATGACATTTTAGCACCTTGAAAAACACGTTAGTATAACGTAGGACGCCTTAAAACTCCAAACAACACCTTACAACTCCGTACGAAACCTTAAAACTCCATAATAAAGCTAATGAATTCGTACGACTCCTTTGAACATCGTACTGCAAGTTAGGACATCTTACGACTCTTTATGACATTTTAGCACCTTGAAAAACACGTTACTATAACGTAGGACGCCTTAAAACACCAAACAACACCTTACAACACCGTACGAAACCTTAAAACTCCATAATACACCTATTGAATTCGCCCGAGTTCTTTGAACATCGTACTGCTAGTTAGGACATCTTACGACTCTTTATGACATTTTAGCACCTTGAAAAACACGTTAGTATAACGTAGGACGCCTTAAAACTCCAAACAACACCTTACAACACCGTACGAAACCTTAAAACTCCATAATAAAGCTAATGAATTCGTACGAGTCCTTTGAACATCGTACTGCAAGTTTGGACATCTTACGACTCTTTATGACATTTTAGCACCTTGAAAAACACGTTACTATAACGTAGGACGCCTTAAAACACCAAACAACACCTTACAACACCGTACGAAACCTTAAAACTCCATAATACACCTATTGAATTCGCCCGAGTTCTTTGAACATCGTACTGCTAGTTAGGACATCTTACGACTCTTTATGACATTTTAGCACCTTGAAAAACACGTTAGTATAACGTAGGACGCCTTAAAACTCCAAACAACACCTTACAACACCGTACGAAACCTTAAAACTCCATAATAAAGCTAATGAATTCGTACGAGTCCTTTGAACATCGTACTGCAAGTTAGGACATCTTACGACTCTTTATGACATTTTAGCACCTTGAAAAACACGTTAGTATAACGTAGGACGCCTTAAAACTCCAAACAACACCTTACAACTCCGTACGAAACCTTAAAACTCCATAATAAAGCTAATGAATTCGTACGACTCCTTTGAACATCGTACTGCAAGTTAGGACATCTTACGACTCTTTATGACATTTTAGCACCTTGAAAAACACGTTACTATAACGTAGGACGCCTTAAAACACCAAACAACACCTTACAACACCGTACGAAACCTTAAAACTCCATAATACACCTATTGAATTCGCCCGAGTTCTTTGAACATCGTACTGCTAGTTAGGACATCCTACGACTCTTTATGACATTTTAGCACCTTGAAAAACACGTTAGTATAACGTAGGACGCCTTAAAACTCCAAACAACACCTTACAACACCGTACGAAACCTTAAAACTCCATAATACACCTATTGAATTCGCCCGAGTTCTTTGAACATCGTACTGCTAGTTAGGACATCTTACGACTCTTTATGACATTTTAGCACCTTGAAAAACACGTTAGTATAACGTAGGACGCCTTAAAACTCCAAACAACACCTTACAACACCGTACGAAACCTTAAAACTCCATAATAAAGCTAATGAATTCGTACGAGTCCTTTGAACATCGTACTGCAAGTTAGGACATCTTACGACTCTTTATGACATTTTAGCACCTTGAAAAACACGTTAGTATAACGTAGGACGCCTTAAAACTCCAAACAACACCTTACAACTCCGTACGAAACCTTAAAACTCCATAATAAAGCTAATGAATTCGTACGACTCCTTTGAACATCATACTGCAAGTTAGGACATCTTACGACTCTTTATGACATTTTAGCACCTTGAAAAACACGTTAGTATAACGTAGGACGCCTTAAAACTCCAAACAACACCTTACAACTCCGTACGAAACCTTAAAACTCCATAATAAAGCTAATGAATTCGTACGACTCCTTTGAACATCGTACTGCAAGTTAGGACATCTTACGACTCTTTATGACATTTTAGCACCTTGAAAAACACGTTACTATAACGTAGGACGCCTTAAAACACCAAACAACACCTTACAACACCGTACGAAACCTTAAAACTCCATAATACACCTATTGAATTCGCCCGAGTTCTTTGAACATCGTACTGCTAGTTAGGACATCTTACGACTCTTTATGACATTTTAGCACCTTGAAAAACACGTTAGTATAACGTAGGACGCCTTAAAACTCCAAACAACACCTTACAACACCGTACGAAACCTTAAAACTCCATAATAAAGCTAATGAATTCGTACGAGTCCTTTGAACATCATACTGCAAGTTAGGACATCTTCCGACTCTTTATGACAATTTAGCACCTTGAAAAACACGTTAGTATAACGTAGGACGCCTTAAAACTCCAAACAACACCTTACAACACCGTACGAAACCTTAAAACTCCATAATAAAGCTAATGAATTCGTACGAGTCCTTTGAACATCGTACTGCAAGTTAGGACATCTTACGACTCTTTATGACATTTTAGCACCTTGAAAAACACGTTACTATAACGTAGGACGCCTTAAAACACCAAACAACACCTTACAACACCGTACGAAACCTTAAAACTCCATAATACACCTATTGAATTCGCCCGAGTTCTTTGAACATCGTACTGCTAGTTAGGACATCTTACGACTCTTTATGACATTTTAGCACCTTGAAAAACACGTTAGTATAACGTAGGACGCCTTAAAACTCCAAACAACACCTTACAACACCGTACGAAACCTTAAAACTCCATAATAAAGCTAATGAATTCGTACGAGTCCTTTGAACATCGTACTGCAAGTTTGGACATCTTACGACTCTTTATGACATTTTAGCACCTTGAAAAACACGTTACTATAACGTAGGACGCCTTAAAACACCAAACAACACCTTACAACACCGTACGAAACCTTAAAACTCCATAATACACCTATTGAATTCGCCCGAGTTCTTTGAACATCGTACTGCTAGTTAGGACATCTTACGACTCTTTATGACATTTTAGCACCTTGAAAAACACGTTAGTATAACGTAGGACGCCTTAAAACTCCAAACAACACCTTACAACACCGTACGAAACCTTAAAACTCCATAATAAAGCTAATGAATTCGTACGAGTCCTTTGAACATCGTACTGCAAGTTAGGACATCTTACGACTCTTTATGACATTTTAGCACCTTGAAAAACACGTTAGTATAACGTAGGACGCCTTAAAACTCCAAACAACACCTTACAACTCCGTACGAAACCTTAAAACTCCATAATAAAGCTAATGAATTCGTACGACTCCTTTGAACATCGTACTGCAAGTTAGGACATCTTACGACTCTTTATGACATTTTAGCACCTTGAAAAACACGTTACTATAACGTAGGACGCCTTAAAACACCAAACAACACCTTACAACACCGTACGAAACCTTAAAACTCCATAATACACCTATTGAATTCGCCCGAGTTCTTTGAACATCGTACTGCTAGTTAGGACATCTTACGACTCTTTATGACATTTTAGCACCTTGAAAAACACTTTAGTATAACGTAGGACGCCTTAAAACTCCAAACAACACCTTACAACACCGTACGAAACCTTAAAACTCCATAATACACCTATTGAATTCGCCCGAGTTCTTTGAACATCGTACTGCTAGTTAGGACATCTTACGACTCTTTATGACATTTTAGCACCTTGAAAAACACGTTAGTATAACGTAGGACGCCTTAAAACTCCAAACAACACCTTACAACACCGTACGAAACCTTAAAACTCCATAATAAAGCTAATGAATTCGTACGACTCCTTTGAACATCGTACTGCAAGTTAGGACATCTTACGACTCTTTATGACATTTTAGCACCTTGAAAAACACGTTACTATAACGTAGGACGCCTTAAAACACCAAACAACACCTTACAACACCGTACGAAACCTTAAAACTCCATAATACACCTATTGAATTCGCCCGAGTTCTTTGAACATCGTACTGCTAGTTAGGACATCTTACGACTCTTTATGACATTTTAGCACCTTGAAAAACACGTTAGTATAACGTAGGACGCCTTAAAACTCCAAACAACACCTTACAACACCGTACGAAACCTTAAAACTCCATAATAAAGCTAATGAATTCGTACGAGTCCTTTGAACATCATACTGCAAGTTAGGACATCTTCCGACTCTTTATGACAATTTAGCACCTTGAAAAACACGTTAGTATAACGTAGGACGCCTTAAAACTCCAAACAACACCTTACAACACCGTACGAAACCTTAAAACTCCATAATAAAGCTAATGAATTCGTACGAGTCCTTTGAACATCGTACTGCAAGTTAGGACATCTTACGACTCTTTATGACATTTTAGCACCTTGAAAAACACGTTAGTATAACGTAGGACGCCTTAAAACTCCAAACAACACCTTACAACTCCGTACGAAACCTTAAAACTCCATAATAAAGCTAATGAATTCGTACGACTCCTTTGAACATCGTACTGCAAGTTAGGACATCTTACGACTCTTTATGACATTTTAGCACCTTGAAAAACACGTTACTATAACGTAGGACGCCTTAAAACACCAAACAACACCTTACAACACCGTACGAAACCTTAAAACTCCATAATACACCTATTGAATTCGCCCGAGTTCTTTGAACATCGTACTGCTAGTTAGGACATCTTACGACTCTTTATGACATTTTAGCACCTTGAAAAACACGTTAGTATAACGTAGGACGCCTTAAAACTCCAAACAACACCTTACAACACCGTACGAAACCTTAAAACTCCATAATAAAGCTAATGAATTCGTACGAGTCCTTTGAACATCGTACTGCAAGTTTGGACATCTTACGACTCTTTTTGACATTTTAGCACCTTGAAAAACACGTTAGTATAACGTAGGACGCCTTAAAACTCCAAACAACACCTTACAACACCCTACGAAACCTTAAAACTCCATAATAAAGCTAATGAATTCGTACGAGTCCTTTGAACATCGTATTGCAAGTTAGGACATCTTACGACTCTTTATGACATTTTAGCACCTTGAAAAGCACGTTAGTATAACGTAGGACGCCTTAAAACTCCTAACAACACCTTACAACACCGTACGAAACCTTTAAACTCCATAATAAAGCTAATGAATTCGTACAAGTCCTTTGAACATCGTACTGCAAGTTAGGACATCTTACGACTCTTTATGACATTTTAGCACCTTGAAAAACACGTTAGTATAACGTAGGACGCCTTAAAACTCCAAACAACACCTTACAACTCCGTACGAAACCTTAAAACTCCATAATAAAGCTAATGAATTCGTACGACTCCTTTGAACATCGTACTGCAAGTTAGGACATCTTACGACTCTTTATGACATTTTAGCACCTTGAAAAACACGTTACTATAACGTAGGACGCCTTAAAACACCAAACAACACCTTACAACACCGTACGAAACCTTAAAACTCCATAATACACCTATTGAATTCGCCCGAGTTCTTTGAACATCGTACTGCTAGTTAGGACATCTTACGACTCTTTATGACATTTTAGCACCTTGAAAAACACGTTAGTATAACGTAGGACGCCTTAAAACTCCAAACAACACCTTACAACACCGTACGAAACCTTAAAACTCCATAATAAAGCTAATGAATTCGTACGAGTCCTTTGAACATCGTACTGCAAGTTAGGACATCTTACGACTCTTTATGACATTTTAGCACCTTGAAAAACACGTTAGTATAACGTAGGACGCCTTAAAACTCCAAACAACACCTTACAACTCCGTACGAAACCTTAAAACTCCATAATAAAGCTAATGAATTCGTACGACTCCTTTGAACATCGTACTGCAAGTTAGGACATCTTACGACTCTTTATGACATTTTAGCACCTTGAAAAACACGTTACTATAACGTAGGACGCCTTAAAACACCAAACAACACCTTACAACACCGTACGAAACCTTAAAACTCCATAATACACCTATTGAATTCGCCCGAGTTCTTTGAACATCGTACTGCTAGTTAGGACATCTTACGACTCTTTATGACATTTTAGCACCTTGAAAAACACGTTAGTATAACGTAGGACGCCTTAAAACTCCAAACAACACCTTACAACACCGTACGAAACCTTAAAACTCCATAATAAAGCTAATGAATTCGTACGAGTCCTTTGAACATCATACTGCAAGTTAGGACATCTTACGACTCTTTATGACAATTTAGCACCTTGAAAAACACGTTAGTATAACGTAGGACGCCTTAAAACACCAAACAACACCTTACAACACCGTACGAAACCTTAAAACTCCATAATACACCTATTGAATTCGCCCGAGTTCTTTGAACATCGTACTGCTAGTTAGGACATCTTACGACTCTTTATGACATTTTAGCACCTTGAAAAACACGTTAGTATAACGTAGGACGCCTTAAAACTCCAAACAACACCTTACAACACCGTACGAAACCTTAAAACTCCATAATAAAGCTAATGAATTCGTACGAGTCCTTTGAACATCGTACTGCAAGTTAGGACATCTTACGACTCTTTATGACAATTTAGCACCTTGAAAAACACGTTAGTATAACGTAGGACGCCTTAAAACTCCAAACAACACCTTACAACACCGTACGAAACCTTAAAACTCCATAATAAAGCTAATGAATTCGTACGAGTCCTTTGAACATCGTACTGCAAGTTAGGACATCTTACGACTCTTTATGACATTTTAGCACCTTGAAAAACACGTTAGTATAACGTAGGACGCCTTAAAACTCCAAACAACACCTTACAACTCCGTACGAAACCTTAAAACTCCATAATAAAGCTAATGAATTCGTACGACTCCTTTGAACATCGTACTGCAAGTTAGGACATCTTACGACTCTTTATGACATTTTAGCACCTTGAAAAACACGTTACTATAACGTAGGACGCCTTAAAACACCAAACAACACCTTACAACACCGTACGAAACCTTGAAACTCCATAATACACCTATTGAATTCGCCCGAGTTCTTTGAACATCGTACTGCTAGTTAGGACATCTTACGACTCTTTATGACATTTTAGCACCTTGAAAAACACGTTAGTATAACGTAGGACGCCTTAAAACTCCAAACAACACCTTACAACACCGTACGAAACCTTAAAACTCCATAATAAAGCTAATGAATTCGTACGAGTCCTTTGAACATCGTACTGCAAGTTAGGACATCTTACGACTCTTTATGACATTTTAGCACCTTGAAAAACACGTTAGTATAACGTAGGACGCCTTAAAACTCCAAACAACACCTTACAACTCCGTACGAAACCTTAAAACTCCATAATAAAGCTAATGAATTCGTACGACTCCTTTGAACATCGTACTGCAAGTTAGGACATCTTACGACTCTTTATGACATTTTAGCACCTTGAAAAACACGTTACTATAACGTAGGACGCCTTAAAACACCAAACAACACCTTACAACACCGTACGAAACCTTAAAACTCCATAATACACCTATTGAATTCGCCCGAGTTCTTTGAACATCGTACTGCTAGTTAGGACATCTTACGACTCTTTATGACATTTTAGCACCTTGAAAAACACGTTAGTATAACGTAGGACGCCTTAAAACTCCAAACAACACCTTACAACACCGTACGAAACCTTAAAACTCCATAATAAAGCTAATGAATTCGTACGAGTCCTTTGAACATCATACTGCAAGTTAGGACATCTTACGACTCTTTATGACAATTTAGCACCTTGAAAAACACGTTAGTATAACGTAGGACGCCTTAAAACACCAAACAACACCTTACAACACCGTACGAAACCTTAAAACTCCATAATACACCTATTGAATTCGCCCGAGTTCTTTGAACATCGTACTGCTAGTTAGGACATCTTACGACTCTTTATGACATTTTAGCACCTTGAAAAACACGTTAGTATAACGTAGGACGCCTTAAAACTCCAAACAACACCTTACAACACCGTACGAAACCTTAAAACTCCATAATAAAGCTAATGAATTCGTACGAGTCCTTTGAACATCGTACTGCAAGTTAGGACATCTTACGACTCTTTATGACAATTTAGCACCTTGAAAAACACGTTAGTATAACGTAGGACGCCTTAAAACTCCAAACAACACCTTACAACACCGTACGAAACCTTAAAACTCCATAATAAAGCTAATGAATTCGTACGAGTCCTTTGAACATCGTACTGCAAGTTAGGACATCTTACGACTCTTTATGACATTTTAGCACCTTGAAAAACACGTTAGTATAACGTAGGACGCCTTAAAACTCCAAACAACACCTTACAACTCCGTACGAAACCTTAAAACTCCATAATAAAGCTAATGAATTCGTACGACTCCTTTGAACATCGTACTGCAAGTTAGGACATCTTACGACTCTTTATGACATTTTAGCACCTTGAAAAACACGTTACTATAACGTAGGACGCCTTAAAACACCAAACAACACCTTACAACACCGTACGAAACCTTAAAACTCCATAATACACCTATTGAATTCGCCTGAGTTCTTTGAACATCGTACTGCTAGTTAGGACATCTTACGACTCTTTATGACATTTTAGCACCTTGAAAAACACGTTAGTATAACGTAGGACGCCTTAAAACTCCAAACAACACCTTACAACACCGTACGAAACCTTAAAACTCCATAATAAAGCTAATGAATTCGTACGAGTCCTTTGAACATTGTACTGCAAGTTAGGACATCTTACGACTCTTTATGACATTTTAGCACCTTGAAAAACACGTTACTATAACGTAGGACGCCTTAAAACTCCAAACAACACCTTACAACACCCTACGAAACCTTAAAACTCCATAATAAAGCTAATGAATTCGTACGAGTCCTTTGAACATCGTATTGCAAGTTAGGACATCTTACGACTCTTTATGACATTTTAGCACCTTGAAAAGCACGTTAGTATAACGTAGGACGCCTTAAAACTCCAAACAACACCTTACAACACCGTACGAAACCTTAAAACTCCATAATAAAGCTAAAGAATTCGTACGAGTCCTTTGAACATCGTACTGCAAGTTAGGACATCTTACGACTCTTTATGACATTTTAGCACCTTGAAAAACACGTTAGTATAACGTAGGACGCCTTAAAACTCCAAACAACACCTTACAACTCCGTACGAAACCTTAAAACTCCATAATAAAGCTAATGAATTCGTACGACTCCTTTGAACATCGTACTGCAAGTTAGGACATCTTACGACTCTTTATGACATTTTAGCACCTTGAAAAACACGTTACTATAACGTAGGACGCCTTAAAACACCAAACAACACCTTACAACACCGTACGAAACCTTAAAAGTCCATAATACACCTATTGAATTCGCCCGAGTTCTTTGAACATCGTACTGCTAGTTAGGACATCTTACGACTCTTTATGACATTTTAGCACCTTGAAAAACACGTTAGTATAACGTAGGACGCCTTAAAACTCCAAACAACACCTTACAACACCGTACGAAACCTTAAAACTCCATAATAAAGCTAATGAATTCGTACGAGTCCTTTGAACATTGTACTGCAAGTTAGGACATCTTACGACTCTTTATGACATTTTAGCACCTTGAAAAACACGTTACTATAACGTAGGACGCCTTAAAACTCCAAACAACACCTTACAACACCCTACGAAACCTTAAAACTCCATAATAAAGCTAATGAATTCGTACGAGTCCTTTGAACATCGTATTGCAAGTTAGGACATCTTACGACTCTTTATGACATTTTAGCACCTTGAAAAGCACGTTAGTATAACGTAGGACGCCTTAAAACTCCAAACAACACCTTACAACACCGTACGAAACCTTAAAACTCCATAATAAAGCTAAAGAATTCGTACGAGTCCTTTGAACATCGTACTGCAAGTTAGGACATCTTACGACTCTTTATGACATTTTAGCACCTTGAAAAACACGTTAGTATAACGTAGGACGCCTTAAAACTCCAAACAACACCTTACAACTCCGTACGAAACCTTAAAACTCCATAATAAAGCTAATGAATTCGTACGAGTCCTTTGAACATCGTACTGCAAGTTAGGACATCTTACGACTCTTTATGACATTTTAGCACCTTGAAAAACACGTTAGTAATAACGTAGGACGCCTTAAAACTCCAAACAACACCTTACAACACCGTACGAAACCTTAAAACTCCATAATACACCTATTGAACTCGCCCGAGTCCTTTGAACATCATACTGCAAGTTAGGACATCTTACGACTCTTTATGACATTTTAGCACCTTGAAAAACACGTTACTATAACGTAGGACGCCTTAAAACACCAAACAACACCTTACAACACCGTACGAAACCTTAAAACTCCATAATAAAGCTAATGAATTCGTACGAGTCCTTTGAACATCATACTGCAAGTTAGGACATCTTACGACTCTTTATGACAATTTAGCACCTTGAAAAACACGTTAGTATAACGTAGGACGCCTTAAAACTCCAAACAACACCTTACAACACCGTACGAAACCTTAAAACTCCATAATAAAGCTAATGAATTCGTACGAGTCCTTTGAACATCGTACTGCAAGTTAGGACATCTTACGACTCTTTATGACATTTTAGCACCTTGAAAAACACGTTAGTATAACGTAGGACGCCTTAAAACTCCAAACAACACCTTACAACTCCGTACGAAACCTTAAAACTCCATAATAAAGCTAATGAATTCGTACGACTCCTTTGAACATCGTACTGCAAGTTAGGACATCTTACGACTCTTTATGACATTTTAGCACCTTGAAAAACACGTTACTATAACGTAGGACGCCTTAAAACACCAAACAACACCTTACAACACCGTACGAAACCTTAAAACTCCATAATACACCTATTGAATTCGCCCGAGTTCTTTGAACATCGTACTGCTAGTTAGGACATCTTACGACTCTTTATGACATTTTAGCACCTTGAAAAACACGTTAGTATAACGTAGGACGCCTTAAAACTCCAAACAACACCTTACAACACCGTACGAAACCTTAAAACTCCATAATAAAGCTAATGAATTCGTACGAGTCCTTTGAACATCGTACTGCAAGTTAGGACATCTTACGACTCTTTATGACATTTTAGCACCTTGAAAAACACGTTAGTATAACGTAGGACGCCTTAAAACTCCAAACAACACCTTACAACTCCGTACGAAACCTTAAAACTCCATAATAAAGCTAATGAATTCGTACGAGTCCTTTGAACATCGTACAGCAAGTTAGGACATCTTACGACTCTTTATGACATTTTAGCACCTTGAAAAACACGTTACTATAACGTAGGACGCCTTAAAACACCAAACAACACCTTACAACACCGTACGAAACCTTAAAACTCCATAATACACCTATTGAATTCGCCCGAGTTCTTTGAACATCGTACTGCTAGTTAGGACATCTTACGACTCTTTATGACATTTTAGCACCTTGAAAAACACGTTAGTATAACGTAGGTCGCCTTAAAACTCCAAACAACACCTTACAACACCGTACGAAACCTTAAAACTCCATAATAAAGCTAATGAATTCGTACGAGTCCTTTGAACATCATACTGCAAGTTAGAACATCTTACGACTCTTTATGACAATTTAGCACCTTGAAAAACACGTTAGTATAACGTAGGACGCCTTAAAACTCCAAACAACACCTTACAACACCGTACGAAACCTTAAAACTCCATAATAAAGCTAATGAATTCGTACGAGTCCTTTGAACATCGTACTGCAAGTTAGGACATCTTACGACTCTTTATGACATTTTAGCACCTTGAAAAACACGTTAGTATAACGTAGGACGCCTTAAAACTCCAAACAACACCTTACAACTCCGTACGAAACCTTAAAACTCCATAATATAGCTAATGAATTCGTACGACTCCTTTGAACATCGTACTGCAAGTTAGGACATCTTACGACTCTTTATGACATTTTAGCACCTTGAAAAACACGTTACTATAACGTAGGACGCCTTAAAACACCAAACAACACCTTACAACACCGTACGAAACCTTAAAACTCCATAATACACCTATTGAATTCGCCCGAGTTCTTTGAACATCGTACTGCTAGTTAGGACATCTTACGACTCTTTATGACATTTTAGCACCTTGAAAAACACGTTAGTATAACGTAGGACGCCTTAAAACTCCAAACAACACCTTACAACACCGTACGAAACCTTAAAACTCCATAATAAAGCTAATGAATTCGTACGAGTCCTTTGAACATCATACTGCAAGTTAGGACATCTTACGACTCTTTATGACATTTTAGCACCTTGAAAAACACGTTACTATAACGTAGGACGCATTAAAACACCAAACAACACCTTACAACACCGTACGAAACCTTAAAACTCCATAATACACCTATTGAATTCGCCCGAGTTCTTTGAACATCGTACTGCTAGTTAGGACATCTTACGACTCTTTATGACATTTTAGCACCTTGAAAAACACGTTAGTATAACGTAGGACGCCTTAAAACTCCAAACAACACCTTACAACACCGTACGAAACCTTAAAACTCCATAATAAAGCTAATGAATTCGTACGAGTCCTTTGAACATCGTACTGCAAGTTAGGACATCTTACGACTCTTTATGACATTTTAGCACCTTGAAAAACACGTTAGTAATAACGTAGGACGCCTTAAAACTCCAAACAACACCTTACAACACCGTACGAAACCTTAAAACTCCATAATACACCTATTGAACTCGCCCGAGTCCTTTGAACATCATACTGCAAGTTAGGACATCTTACGACTCTTTATGACATTTTAGCACCTTGAAAAACACGTTACTATAACGTAGGACGCCTTAAAACACCAAACAACACCTTACAACACCGTACGAAACCTTAAAACTCCATAATAAAGCTAATGAATTCGTACGAGTCCTTTGAACATCATACTGCAAGTTAGGACATCTTACGACTCTTTATGACAATTTAGCACCTTGAAAAACACGTTAGTATAACGTAGGACGCCTTAAAACTCCAAACAACACCTTACAACACCGTACGAAACCTTAAAACTCCATAATAAAGCTAATGAATTCGTACGAGTCCTTTGAACATCGTACTGCAAGTTAGGACATCTTACGACTCTTTATGACATTTTAGCACCTTGAAAAACACGTTAGTATAACGTAGGACGCCTTAAAACTCCAAACAACACCTTACAACTCCGTACGAAACCTTAAAACTCCATAATAAAGCTAATGAATTCGTACGACTCCTTTGAACATCGTACTGCAAGTTAGGACATCTTACGACTCTTTATGACATTTTAGCACCTTGAAAAACACGTTACTATAACGTAGGACGCCTTAAAACACCAAACAACACCTTACAACACCGTACGAAACCTTAAAACTCCATAATACACCTATTGAATTCGCCCGAGTTCTTTGAACATCGTACTGCTAGTTAGGACATCTTACGACTCTTTATGACATTTTAGCACCTTGAAAAACACGTTAGTATAACGTAGGACGCCTTAAAACTCCAAACAACACCTTACAACACCGTACGAAACCTTAAAACTCCATAATAAAGCTAATGAATTCGTACGAGTCCTTTGAACATCGTACTGCAAGTTAGGACATCTTACGACTCTTTATGACATTTTAGCACCTTGAAAAACACGTTAGTATAACGTAGGACGCCTTAAAACTCCAAACAACACCTTACAACTCCGTACGAAACCTTAAAACTCCATAATAAAGCTAATGAATTCGTACGAGTCCTTTGAACATCGTACAGCAAGTTAGGACATCTTACGACTCTTTATGACATTTTAGCACCTTGAAAAACACGTTACTATAACGTAGGACGCCTTAAAACACCAAACAACACCTTACAACACCGTACGAAACCTTAAAACTCCATAATACACCTATTGAATTCGCCCGAGTTCTTTGAACATCGTACTGCTAGTTAGGACATCTTACGACTCTTTATGACATTTTAGCACCTTGAAAAACACGTTAGTATAACGTAGGTCGCCTTAAAACTCCAAACAACACCTTACAACACCGTACGAAACCTTAAAACTCCATAATAAAGCTAATGAATTCGTACGAGTCCTTTGAACATCATACTGCAAGTTAGAACATCTTACGACTCTTTATGACAATTTAGCACCTTGAAAAACACGTTAGTATAACGTAGGACGCCTTAAAACTCCAAACAACACCTTACAACACCGTACGAAACCTTAAAACTCCATAATAAAGCTAATGAATTCGTACGAGTCCTTTGAACATCGTACTGCAAGTTAGGACATCTTACGACTCTTTATGACATTTTAGCACCTTGAAAAACACGTTAGTATAACGTAGGACGCCTTAAAACTCCAAACAACACCTTACAACTCCGTACGAAACCTTAAAACTCCATAATATAGCTAATGAATTCGTACGACTCCTTTGAACATCGTACTGCAAGTTAGGACATCTTACGACTCTTTATGACATTTTAGCACCTTGAAAAACACGTTACTATAACGTAGGACGCCTTAAAACACCAAACAACACCTTACAACACCGTACGAAACCTTAAAACTCCATAATACACCTATTGAATTCGCCCGAGTTCTTTGAACATCGTACTGCTAGTTAGGACATCTTACGACTCTTTATGACATTTTAGCACCTTGAAAAACACGTTAGTATAACGTAGGACGCCTTAAAACTCCAAACAACACCTTACAACACCGTACGAAACCTTAAAACTCCATAATAAAGCTAATGAATTCGTACGAGTCCTTTGAACATCATACTGCAAGTTAGGACATCTTACGACTCTTTATGACATTTTAGCACCTTGAAAAACACGTTACTATAACGTAGGACGCATTAAAACACCAAACAACACCTTACAACACCGTACGAAACCTTAAAACTCCATAATACACCTATTGAATTCGCCCGAGTTCTTTGAACATCGTACTGCTAGTTAGGACATCTTACGACTCTTTATGACATTTTAGCACCTTGAAAAACACGTTAGTATAACGTAGGACGCCTTAAAACTCCAAACAACACCTTACAACACCGTACGAAACCTTAAAACTCCATAATAAAGCTAATGAATTCGTACGAGTCCTTTGAACATCGTACTGCAAGTTAGGACATCTTACGACTCTTTATGACAATTTAGCACCTTGAAAAACACGTTAGTATAACGTAGGACGCCTTAAAACTCCAAACAACACCTTACAACACCGTACGAAACCTTAAAACTCCATAATAAAGCTAATGAATTCGTACGAGTCCTTTGAACATCGTACTGCAAGTTAGGACATCTTACGATTCTTTATGACATTTTAGCACCTTGAAAAACACGTTAGTATAACGTAGGACGCCTTAAAACTCCAAACAACACCTTACAACTCCGTACGAAACCTTAAAACTCCATAATAAAGCTAATGAATTCGTACGAGTCCTTTGAACATTGTACTGCAAGTTAGGACATCTTACGACTCTTTATGACATTTTAGCACCTTGAAAAACACGTTACTATAACGTAGGACGCCTTAAAACTCCAAACAACACCTTACAACACCCTACGAAACCTTAAAACTCCATAATAAAGCTAATGAATTCGTACGAGTCCTTTGAACATCGTATTGCAAGTTAGGACATCTTACGACTCTTTATGACATTTTAGCACCTTGAAAAGCACGTTAGTATAACGTAGGACGCCTTAAAACTCCAAACAACACCTTACAACACCGTACGAAACCTTAAAACTCCATAATAAAGCTAAAGAATTCGTACGAGTCCTTTGAACATCGTACTGCAAGTTAGGACATCTTACGACTCTTTATGACATTTTAGCACCTTGAAAAACACGTTAGTATAACGTAGGACGCCTTAAAACTCCAAACAACACCTTACAACTCCGTACGAAACCTTAAAACTCCATAATAAAGCTAATGAATTCGTACGACTCCTTTGAACATCGTACTGCAAGTTAGGACATCTTACGACTCTTTATGACATTTTAGCACCTTGAAAAACACGTTACTATAACGTAGGACGCCTTAAAACACCAAACAACACCTTACAACACCGTACGAAACCTTAAAAGTCCATAATACACCTATTGAATTCGCCCGAGTTCTTTGAACATCGTACTGCTAGTTAGGACATCTTACGACTCTTTATGACATTTTAGCACCTTGAAAAACACGTTAGTATAACGTAGGACGCCTTAAAACTCCAAACAACACCTTACAACACCGTACGAAACCTTAAAACTCCATAATAAAGCTAATGAATTCGTACGAGTCCTTTGAACATTGTACTGCAAGTTAGGACATCTTACGACTCTTTATGACATTTTAGCACCTTGAAAAACACGTTACTATAACGTAGGACGCCTTAAAACTCCAAACAACACCTTACAACACCGTACGAAACCTTAAAACTCCATAATACACCTATTGAATTCGCCCGAGTTCTTTGAACATCGTACTGCTAGTTAGGACATCTTACGACTCTTTATGACATTTTAGCACCTTGAAAAACACGTTAGTATAACGTAGGTCGCCTTAAAACTCCAAACAACACCTTACAACACCGTACGAAACCTTAAAACTCCATAATAAAGCTAATGAATTCGTACGAGTCCTTTGAACATCATACTGCAAGTTAGAACATCTTACGACTCTTTATGACAATTTAGCACCTTGAAAAACACGTTAGTATAACGTAGGACGCCTTAAAACTCCAAACAACACCTTACAACACCGTACGAAACCTTAAAACTCCATAATAAAGCTAATGAATTCGTACGAGTCCTTTGAACATCGTACTGCAAGTTAGGACATCTTACGACTCTTTATGACATTTTAGCACCTTGAAAAACACGTTAGTATAACGTAGGACGCCTTAAAACTCCAAACAACACCTTACAACTCCGTACGAAACCTTAAAACTCCATAATATAGCTAATGAATTCGTACGACTCCTTTGAACATCGTACTGCAAGTTAGGACATCTTACGACTCTTTATGACATTTTAGCACCTTGAAAAACACGTTACTATAACGTAGGACGCCTTAAAACACCAAACAACACCTTACAACACCGTACGAAACCTTAAAACTCCATAATACACCTATTGAATTCGCCCGAGTTCTTTGAACATCGTACTGCTAGTTAGGACATCTTACGACTCTTTATGACATTTTAGCACCTTGAAAAACACGTTAGTATAACGTAGGACGCCTTAAAACTCCAAACAACACCTTACAACACCGTACGAAACCTTAAAACTCCATAATAAAGCTAATGAATTCGTACGAGTCCTTTGAACATCATACTGCAAGTTAGGACATCTTACGACTCTTTATGACATTTTAGCACCTTGAAAAACACGTTACTATAACGTAGGACGCATTAAAACACCAAACAACACCTTACAACACCGTACGAAACCTTAAAACTCCATAATACACCTATTGAATTCGCCCGAGTTCTTTGAACATCGTACTGCTAGTTAGGACATCTTACGACTCTTTATGACATTTTAGCACCTTGAAAAACACGTTAGTATAACGTAGGACGCCTTAAAACTCCAAACAACACCTTACAACACCGTACGAAACCTTAAAACTCCATAATAAAGCTAATGAATTCGTACGAGTCCTTTGAACATCGTACTGCAAGTTAGGACATCTTACGACTCTTTATGACAATTTAGCACCTTGAAAAACACGTTAGTATAACGTAGGACGCCTTAAAACTCCAAACAACACCTTACAACACCGTACGAAACCTTAAAACTCCATAATAAAGCTAATGAATTCGTACGAGTCCTTTGAACATCGTACTGCAAGTTAGGACATCTTACGATTCTTTATGACATTTTAGCACCTTGAAAAACACGTTAGTATAACGTAGGACGCCTTAAAACTCCAAACAACACCTTACAACTCCGTACGAAACCTTAAAACTCCATAATAAAGCTAATGAATTCGTACGAGTCCTTTGAACATTGTACTGCAAGTTAGGACATCTTACGACTCTTTATGACATTTTAGCACCTTGAAAAACACGTTACTATAACGTAGGACGCCTTAAAACTCCAAACAACACCTTACAACACCCTACGAAACCTTAAAACTCCATAATAAAGCTAATGAATTCGTACGAGTCCTTTGAACATCGTATTGCAAGTTAGGACATCTTACGACTCTTTATGACATTTTAGCACCTTGAAAAGCACGTTAGTATAACGTAGGACGCCTTAAAACTCCAAACAACACCTTACAACACCGTACGAAACCTTAAAACTCCATAATAAAGCTAAAGAATTCGTACGAGTCCTTTGAACATCGTACTGCAAGTTAGGACATCTTACGACTCTTTATGACATTTTAGCACCTTGAAAAACACGTTAGTATAACGTAGGACGCCTTAAAACTCCAAACAACACCTTACAACTCCGTACGAAACCTTAAAACTCCATAATAAAGCTAATGAATTCGTACGACTCCTTTGAACATCGTACTGCAAGTTAGGACATCTTACGACTCTTTATGACATTTTAGCACCTTGAAAAACACGTTACTATAACGTAGGACGCCTTAAAACACCAAACAACACCTTACAACACCGTACGAAACCTTAAAAGTCCATAATACACCTATTGAATTCGCCCGAGTTCTTTGAACATCGTACTGCTAGTTAGGACATCTTACGACTCTTTATGACATTTTAGCACCTTGAAAAACACGTTAGTATAACGTAGGACGCCTTAAAACTCCAAACAACACCTTACAACACCGTACGAAACCTTAAAACTCCATAATAAAGCTAATGAATTCGTACGAGTCCTTTGAACATTGTACTGCAAGTTAGGACATCTTACGACTCTTTATGACATTTTAGCACCTTGAAAAACACGTTACTATAACGTAGGACGCCTTAAAACTCCAAACAACACCTTACAACACCCTACGAAACCTTAAAACTCCATAATAAAGCTAATGAATTCGTACGAGTCCTTTGAACATCGTATTGCAAGTTAGGACATCTTACGACTCTTTATGACATTTTAGCACCTTGAAAAGCACGTTAGTATAACGTAGGACGCCTTAAAACTCCAAACAACACCTTACAACACCGTACGAAACCTTAAAACTCCATAATAAAGCTAAAGAATTCGTACGAGTCCTTTGAACATCGTACTGCAAGTTAGGACATCTTACGACTCTTTATGACATTTTAGCACCTTGAAAAACACGTTAGTATAACGTAGGACGCCTTAAAACTCCAAACAACACCTTACAACACCGTACGAAACCTTAAAACTCCATAATAAAGCTAATTAATTCGTACGAGTCCTTTGAACATCGTACAGCAAGTTAGGACATCTTACGACTCTTTATGACATTTTAGCACCTTGAAAAACACGTTAGTATAACGTAGGACGCCTTAAAACTCCAAACAACACCTTACAACACCGTACGAAACCTTAAAACTCCATAATAAAGCTAATGAATTCGTACGAGTCCTTTGAACATCGTACTGCAAGTTAGGACATCTTACGACTCTTTATGACATTTTAGCACCTTGAAAAACACGTTAGTATAACGTAGGACGCCTTAAAACTCCAAACAACACCTTACAACTCCGTACGAAACCTTAAAACTCCATAATAAAGCTAATGAATTCGTACGAGTCCTTTGAACATCGTACAGCAAGTTAGGACATCTTACGACTCTTTATGACATTTTAGCACCTTGAAAAACACGTTAGTATAACGTAGGACGCCTTAAAACTCCAAACAACACCTTACAACACCGTACGAAACCTTAAAACTCCATAATAAAGCTAATGAATTCGTACGAGTCCTTTGAACATCGTACTGCAAGTTAGGACATCTTACGACTCTTTATGACATTTTAGCACCTTGAAAAACACGTTAGTATAACGTAGGACGCCTTAAAACTCCAAACAACACCTTACAACTCCGTACGAAACCTTAAAACTCCATAATAAAGCTAATGAATTCGTACGAGTCCTTTGAACATCGTACAGCAAGTTAGGACATCTTACGACTCTTTATGACATTTTAGCACCTTGAAAAACACGTTACTATAACGTAGGACGCCTTAAAACACCAAACAACACCTTACAACACCGTACGAAACCTTAAAACTCCATAATACACCTATTGAATTCGCCCGAGTTCTTTGAACATCGTACTGCTAGTTAGGACATCTTACGACTCTTTATGACATTTTAGCACCTTGAAAAACACGTTAGTATAACGTAGGTCGCCTTAAAACTCCAAACAACACCTTACAACACCGTACGAAACCTTAAAACTCCATAATAAAGCTAATGAATTCGTACGAGTCCTTTGAACATCATACTGCAAGTTAGAACATCTTACGACTCTTTATGACAATTTAGCACCTTGAAAAACACGTTAGTATAACGTAGGACGCCTTAAAACTCCAAACAACACCTTACAACACCGTACGAAACCTTAAAACTCCATAATAAAGCTAATGAATTCGTACGAGTCCTTTGAACATCGTACTGCAAGTTAGGACATCTTACGACTCTTTATGACATTATAGCACCTTGAAAAACACGTTAGTATAACGTAGGACGCCTTAAAACTCCAAACAACACCTTACAACTCCGTACGAAACCTTAAAACTCCATAATAAAGCTAATGAATTCGTACGACTCCTTTGAACATCGTACTGCAAGTTAGGACATCTTACGACTCTTTATGACATTTTAGCACCTTGAAAAACACGTTACTATAACGTAGGACGCCTTAAAACACCAAACAACACCTTACAACACCGTACGAAACCTTAAAACTCCATAATACACCTATTGAATTCGCCCGAGTTCTTTGAACATCGTACTGCTAGTTAGGACATCTTACGACTCTTTATGACATTTTAGCACCTTGAAAAACACGTTAGTATAACGTAGGACGCCTTAAAACTCCAAACAACACCTTACAACACCGTACGAAACCTTAAAACTCCATAATAAAGCTAATGAATTCGTACGAGTCCTTTGAACATCATACTGCAAGTTAGGACATCTTACGACTCTTTATGACATTTTAGCACCTTGAAAAACACGTTACTATAACGTAGGACGCATTAAAACACCAAACAACACCTTACCACACCGTACGAAACCTTAAAACTCCATAATACACCTATTGAATTCGCCCGAGTTCTTTGAACATCGTACTGCTAGTTAGGACATCTTACGACTCTTTATGACATTTTAGCACCTTGAAAAACACGTTAGTATAACGTAGGACGCCTTAAAACTCCAAACAACACCTTACAACACCGTACGAAACCTTAAAACTCCATAATAAAGCTAATGAATTCGTACGAGTCCTTTGAACATCGTACTGCAAGTTAGGACATCTTACGACTCTTTATGACAATTTAGCACCTTGAAAAACACGTTAGTATAACGTAGGACGCCTTAAAACTCCAAACAACACCTTACAACACCGTACGAAACCTTAAAACTCCATAATAAAGCTAATGAATTCGTACGAGTCCTTTGAACATCGTACTGCAAGTTAGGACATCTTACGATTCTTTATGACATTTTAGCACCTTGAAAAACACGTTAGTATAACGTAGGACGCCTTAAAACTCCAAACAACACCTTACAACTCCGTACGAAACCTTAAAACTCCATAATAAAGCTAATGAATTCGTACGACTCCTTTGAACATCGTACTGCAAGTTAGGACATCTTACGACTCTTTATGACATTTTAGCACCTTGAAAAACACGTTACTATAACGTAGGACGCCTTAAAACACCAAACAACACCTTACAACACCGTACGAAACCTTAAAACTCCATAATACACCTATTGAATTCGCCCGAGTTCTTTGAACATCGTACTGCTAGTTAGGACATCTTACGACTCTTTATGACATTTTAGCACCTTGAAAAACACGTTAGTATAACGTAGGACGCCTTAAAACTCCAAACAACACCTTACAACTCCGTACGAAACCTTAAAACTCCATAATAAAGCTAATGAATTCGTACGAGTCCTTTGAACATCGTACTGCAAGTTAGGACATCTTACGACTCTTTATGACATTTTAGCACCTTGAAAAACACGTTAGTAATAACGTAGGACGCCTTAAAACTCCAAACAACACCTTACAACACCGTACGAAACCTTAAAACTCCATAATAAAGCTAATGAATTCGTACGAGTCCTTTGAACATCGTACTGCAAGTTAGGACATCTTACGACTCTTTATGACATTTTAGCACCTTGAAAAACACGTTAGTAATAACGTAGGACGCCTTAAAACTCCAAACAACACCTTACAACACCGTACGAAACCTTAAAACTCCATAATAAAGCTAATGAATTCGTACGAGTCCTTTGAACATCGTACTGCAAGTTAGGACATCTTACGACTCTTTATGACATTTTAGCACCTTGAAAAACACGTTAGTATAACGTAGGACGCCTTAAAACTCCAAACAACACCTTACAACACCGTACGAAACCTTAAAACTCCATAATAAAGCTAATGAATTCGTACGAGTCCTTTGAACATCATACTGCAAGTTAGGACATCTTACGACTCTTTATGACAATTTAGCACCTTGAAAAACACGTTAGTATAACGTAGGACGCCTTAAAACTTCAAACAACACCTTACAACACCGTACGAAACCTTAAAACTCCATAATAAAGCTAATGAATTCGTACGACTCCTTTGAACATCGTACTGCAAGTTAGGACATCTTACGACTCTTTATGACATTTTAGCACCTTGAAAAACACGTTAGTATAACGTAGGACGCCTTAAAACTCCAAACAACACCTTACAACTCCGTACGAAACCTTAAAACTCCATAATAAAGCTAATGAATTCGTACGACTCCTTTGAACATCGTACTGCAAGTTAGGACATCTTACGACTCTTTATGACATTTTAGCACCTTGAAAAACACGTTACTATAACGTAGGACGCCTTAAAACACCAAACAACACCTTACAACACCGTACGAAACCTTAAAACTCCATAATACACCTATTGAATTCGCCCGAGTTCTTTGAACATCGTACTGCTAGTTAGGACATCTTACGACTCTTTATGACATTTTAGCACCTTGAAAAACACGTTAGTATAACGTAGGACGCCTTAAAACTCCAAACAACACCTTACAACACCGTACGAAACCTTAAAACTCCATAATAAAGCTAATGAATTCGTACGAGTCCTTTGAACATCGTACTTCAAGTTAGGACATCTTACGACTCTTTATGACATTTTAGCACCTTGAAAAACACGTTAGTATAACGTAGGACGCCTTAAAACTCCAAACAACACCTTACAACTCCGTACGAAACCTTAAAACTCCATAATAAAGCTAATGAATTCGTACGACTCCTTTGAATATCGTACTGCAAGTTAGGACATCTTACGACTCTTTATGACATTTTAGCACCTTGAAAAACACGTTACTATAACGTAGGACGCCTTAAAACACCAAACAACACCTTACAACACCGTACGAAACCTTAAAACTCCATAATACACCTATTGAATTCGCCCGAGTTCTTTGAACATCGTACTGCTAGTTAGGACATCTTACGACTCTTTATGACATTTTGGCACCTTGAAAAACACGTTAGTATAACGTAGGACGCCTTAAAACTCCAAACAACACCTTACAACACCGTACGAAACCTTAAAACTCCATAATAAAGCTAATGAATTCGTACGAGTCCTTTGAACATCATACTGCAAGTTAGGACATCTTACGACTCTTTATGACATTTTAGCACCTTGAAAAACACTTTACTATAACGTAGGACGCATTAAAACACCAAACAACACCTTACAACACCGTACGAAACCTTAAAACTCCATAATACACCTATTGAATTCGCCCGAGTTCTTTGAACATCGTACTGCTAGTTAGGACATCTTACGACTCTTTATGACATTTTAGCACCTTGAAAAACACGTTAGTATAACGTAGGACGCCTTAAAACTCCAAACAACACCTTACAACACCGTACGAAACCTTAAAACTCCATAATAAAGCTAATGAATTCGTACGAGTCCTTTGAACATCGTACTGCAAGTTAGGACATCTTACGACTCTTTATGACAATTTAGCACCTTGAAAAACACGTTAGTATAACGTAGGACGCCTTAAAACTCCAAACAACACCTTACAACACCGTACGAAACCTTAAAACTCCATAATAAAGCTAATGAATTCGTACGAGTCCTTTGAACATCGTACTGCAAGTTAGGACATCTTACGACTCTTTATGACATTTTAGCACCTTGAAAAACACGTTAGTATAACGTAGGACGCCTTAAAACTCCAAACAACACCTTACAACTCCGTACGAAACCTTAAAACTCCATAATAAAGCTAATGAATTCGTACGACTCCTTTGAACATCGTACTGCAAGTTAGGACATCTTACGACTCTTTATGACATTTTAGCACCTTGAAAAACACGTTACTATAACGTAGGACGCCTTAAAACACCAAACAACACCTTACAACACCGTACGAAACCTTAAAACTCCATAATACACCTATTGAATTCGCCCGAGTTCTTTGAACATCGTACTGCTAGTTAGGACATCTTACGACTCTTTATGACATTTTAGCACCTTGAAAAACACGTTAGTATAACGTAGGACGCCTTAAAACTCCAAACAACACCTTACAACTCCGTACGAAACCTTAAAACTCCATAATAAAGCTAATGAATTCGTACGAGTCCTTTGAACATCGTACTGCAAGTTAGGACATCTTACGACTCTTTATGACATTTTAGCACCTTGAAAAACACGTTAGTAATAACGTAGGACGCCTTAAAACTCCAAACAACACCTTACAACACCGTACGAAACCTTAAAACTCCATAATACACCTATTGAACTCGCCCGAGTCCTTTGAACATCATACTGCAAGTTAGGACATCTTACGACTCTTTATGACATTTTAGCACCTTGAAAAACACGTTACTATAACGTAGGACGCCTTAAAACACCAAACAACACCTTACAACACCGTACGAAACCTTAAAACTCCATAATAAAGCTAATGAATTCGTACGAGTCCTTTGAACATCATACTGCAAGTTAGGAAATCTTACGACTCTTTATGACAATTTAGCACCTTGAAAAACACGTTAGTATAACGTAGGACGCCTTAAAACTCCAAACAACACCTTACAACACCGTACGAAACCTTAAAACTCCATAATAAAGCTAATGAATTCGTACGACTCCTTTGAACATCGTACTGCAAGTTAGGACATCTTACGACTCTTTATGACATTTTAGCACCTTGAAAAACACGTTAGTATAACGTAGGACGCCTTAAAACTCCAAACAACACCTTACAACTCCGTACGAAACCTTAAAACTCCATAATAAAGCTAATGAATTCGTACGACTCCTTTGAACATCGTACTGCAAGTTAGGACATCTTACGACTCTTTATGACATTTTAGCACCTTGAAAAACACGTTACTATAACGTAGGACGCCTTAAAACACCAAACAACACCTTACAACACCGTACGAAACCTTAAAACTCCATAATACACCTATTGAATTCGCCCGAGTTCTTTGAACATCGTACTGCTAGTTAGGACATCTTACGACTCTTTATGACATTTTAGCACCTTGAAAAACACGTTAGTATAACGTAGGACGCCTTAAAACTCCAAACAACACCTTACAACACCGTACGAAACCTTAAAACTCCATAATAAAGCTAATGAATTCGTACGAGTCCTTTGAACATCATACTGCAAGTTAGGACATCTTACGACACTTTATGACAATTTAGCACCTTGAAAAACACGTTAGTATAACGTAGGACGCCTTAAAACTCCAAACAACACCTTACAACACCGTACGAAACCTTAAAACTCCATAATAAAGCTAATGAATTCGTACGACTCCTTTGAACATCGTACTGCAAGTTAGGACATCTTACGACTCTTTATGACATTTTAGCACCTTGAAAAACACGTTAGTATAACGTAGGACGCCTTAAAACTCCAAACAACACCTTACAACTCCGTACGAAACCTTAAAACTCCATAATAAAGCTAATGAATTCGTACGACTCCTTTGAACATCGTACTGCAAGTTAGGACATCTTACGACTCTTTATGACATTTTAGCACCTTGAAAAACACGTTACTATAACGTAGGACGCCTTAAAACACCAAACAACACCTTACAACACCGTACGAAACCTTAAAACTCCATAATACACCTATTGAATTCGCCCGAGTTCTTTGAACATCGTACTGCTAGTTAGGACATCTTACGACTCTTTATGACATTTTAGCACCTTGAAAAACACGTTAGTATAACGTAGGACGCCTTAAAACTCCAAACAACACCTTACAACACCGTACGAAACCTTAAAACTCCATAATAAAGCTAATGAATTCGTACGAGTCCTTTGAACATCATACTGCAAGTTAGGACATCTTACGACTCTTTATGACAATTTAGCACCTTGAAAAACACGTTAGTATAACGTAGGACGCCTTAAAACTCCAAACAACACCTTACAACACCGTACGAAACCTTAAAACTCCATAATAAAGCTAATGAATTCGTACGAGTCCTTTGAACATCGTACTGCAAGTTAGGACATCTTACGACTCTTTATGACATTTTAGCACCTTGAAAAACACGTTAGTATAACGTAGGACGCCTTAAAACTCCAAACAACACCTTACAACTCCGTACGAAACCTTAAAACTCCATAATAAAGCTAATGAATTCGTACGACTCCTTTGAACATCGTACTGCAAGTTAGGACATCTTACGACTCTTTATGACATTTTAGCACCTTGAAAAACACGTTACTATAACGTAGGACGCCTTAAAACACCAAACAACACCTTACAACACCGTACGAAACCTTAAAACTCCATAATACACCTATTGAATTCGCCCGAGTTCTTTGAACATCGTACTGCTAGTTAGGACATCTTACGACTCTTTATGACATTTTAGCACCTTGAAAAACACGTTAGTATAACGTAGGACGCCTTAAAACTCCAAACAACACCTTACAACTCCGTACGAAACCTTAAAACTCCATAATAAAGCTAATGAATTCGTACGAGTCCTTTGAACATCGTACTGCAAGTTAGGACATCTTACGACTCTTTATGACATTTTAGCACCTTGAAAAACACGTTAGTAATAACGTAGGACGCCTTAAAACTCCAAACAACACCTTACAACACCGTACGAAACCTTAAAACTCCATAATACACCTATTGAACTCGCCCGAGTCCTTTGAACATCATACTGCAAGTTAGGACATCTTACGACTCTTTATGACATTTTAGCACCTTGAAAAACACGTTACTATAACGTAGGACGCCTTAAAACACCAAACAACACCTTACAACACCGTACGAAACCTTAAAACTCCATAATAAAGCTAATGAATTCGTACGAGTCCTTTGAACATCATACTGCAAGTTAGGACATCTTACGACTCTTTATGACAATTTAGCACCTTGAAAAACACGTTAGTATAACGTAGGACGCCTTAAAACTCCAAACAACACCTTACAACACCGTACGAAACCTTAAAACTCCATAATAAAGCTAATGAAATCGTACGACTCCTTTGAACATCGTACTGCAAGTTAGGACATCTTACGACTCTTTATGACATTTTAGCACCTTGAAAAACACGTTAGTATAACGTAGGACGCCTTAAAACTCCAAACAACACCTTACAACTCCGTACGAAACCTTAAAACTCCATAATAAAGCTAATGAATTCGTACGACTCCTTTGAACATCGTACTGCAAGTTAGGACATCTTACGACTCTTTATGACATTTTAGCACCTTGAAAAACACGTTACTATAACGTAGGACGCCTTAAAACACCAAACAACACCTTACAACACCGTACGAAACCTTAAAACTCCATAATACACCTATTGAATTCGCCCGAGTTCTTTGAACATCGTACTGCTAGTTAGGACATCTTACGACTCTTTATGACATTTTAGCACCTTGAAAAACACGTTAGTATAACGTAGGACGCCTTAAAACTCCAAACAACACCTTACAACACCGTACGAAACCTTAAAACTCCATAATAAAGCTAATGAATTCGTACGAGTCCTTTGAACATCATACTGCAAGTTAGGACATCTTACGACTCTTTATGACAATTTAGCACCTTGAAAAACACGTTAGTATAACGTAGGACGCCTTAAAACTCCAAACAACACCTTACAACACCGTACGAAACCTTAAAACTCCATAATAAAGCTAATGAATTCGTACGAGTCCTTTGAACATCGTACTGCAAGTTAGGACATCTTACGACTCTTTATGACATTTTAGCACCTTGAAAAACACGTTAGTATAACGTAGGACGCCTTAAAACTCCAAACAACACCTTACAACTCCGTACGAAACCTTAAAACTCCATAATAAAGCTAATGAATTCGTACGACTCCTTTGAACATCGTACTGCAAGTTAGGACATCTTACGACTCTTTATGACATTTTAGCACCTTGAAAAACACGTTACTATAACGTAGGACGCCTTAAAACACCAAACAACACCTTACAACACCGTACGAAACCTTAAAACTCCATAATACACCTATTGAATTCGCCCGAGTTCTTTGAACATCGTACTGCTAGTTAGGACATCTTACGACTCTTTATGACATTTTAGCACCTTGAAAAACACGTTAGTATAACGTAGGACGCCTTAAAACTCCAAACAACACCTTACAACTCCGTACGAAACCTTAAAACTCCATAATAAAGCTAATGAATTCGTACGAGTCCTTTGAACATCGTACTGCAAGTTAGGACATCTTACGACTCTTTATGACATTTTAGCACCTTGAAAAACACGTTAGTAATAACGTAGGACGCCTTAAAACTCCAAACAACACCTTACAACACCGTACGAAACCTTAAAACTCCATAATACACCTATTGAACTCGCCCGAGTCCTTTGAACATCATACTGCAAGTTAGGACATCTTACGACTCTTTATGACATTTTAGCACCTTGAAAAACACGTTACTATAACGTAGGACGCCTTAAAACACCAAACAACACCTTACAACACCGTACGAAACCTTAAAACTCCATAATAAAGCTAATGAATTCGTACGAGTCCTTTGAACATCATACTGCAAGTTAGGACATCTTACGACTCTTTATGACAATTTAGCACCTTGAAAAACACGTTAGTATAACGTAGGACGCCTTAAAACTCCAAACAACACCTTACAACACCGTACGAAACCTTAAAACTCCATAATAAAGCTAATGAAATCGTACGACTCCTTTGAACATCGTACTGCAAGTTAGGACATCTTACGACTCTTTATGACATTTTAGCACCTTGAAAAACACGTTAGTATAACGTAGGACGCCTTAAAACTCCAAACAACACCTTACAACTCCGTACGAAACCTTAAAACTCCATAATAAAGCTAATGAATTCGTACGACTCCTTTGAACATCGTACTGCAAGTTAGGACATCTTACGACTCTTTATGACATTTTAGCACCTTGAAAAACACGTTACTATAACGTAGGACGCCTTAAAACACCAAACAACACCTTACAACACCGTACGAAACCTTAAAACTCCATAATACACCTATTGAATTCGCCCGAGTTCTTTGAACATCGTACTGCTAGTTAGGACATCTTACGACTCTTTATGACATTTTAGCACCTTGAAAAACACGTTAGTATAACGTAGGACGCCTTAAAACTCCAAACAACACCTTACAACACCGTACGAAACCTTAAAACTCCATAATAAAGCTAATGAATTCGTACGAGTCCTTTGAACATCATACTGCAAGTTAGGACATCTTACGACACTTTATGACAATTTAGCACCTTGAAAAACACGTTAGTATAACGTAGGACGCCTTAAAACTCCAAACAACACCTTACAACACCGTACGAAACCTTAAAACTCCATAATAAAGCTAATGAATTCGTACGACTCCTTTGAACATCGTACTGCAAGTTAGGACATCTTACGACTCTTTATGACATTTTAGCACCTTGAAAAACACGTTACTATAACGTAGGACGCCTTAAAACACCAAACAACACCTTACAACACCGTACGAAACCTTAAAACTCCATAATACACCTATTGAATTCGCCCGAGTTCTTTGAACATCGTACTGCTAGTTAGGACATCTTACGACTCTTTATGACATTTTAGCACCTTGAAAAACACGTTAGTATAACGTAGGACGCCTTAAAACTCCAAACAACACCTTACAACACCGTACGAAACCTTAAAACTCCATAATAAAGCTAATGAATTCGTACGAGTCCTTTGAACATCATACTGCAAGTTAGGACATCTTACGACTCTTTATGACAATTTAGCACCTTGAAAAACACGTTAGTATAACGTAGGACGCCTTAAAACTCCAAACAACACCTTACAACACCGTACGAAACCTTAAAACTCCATAATAAAGCTAATGAATTCGTACGAGTCCTTTGAACATCGTACTGCAAGTTAGGACATCTTACGACTCTTTATGACATTTTAGCACCTTGAAAAACACGTTAGTATAACGTAGGACGCCTTAAAACTCCAAACAACACCTTACAACTCCGTACGAAACCTTAAAACTCCATAATAAAGCTAATGAATTCGTACGACTCCTTTGAACATCGTACTGCAAGTTAGGACATCTTACGACTCTTTATGACATTTTAGCACCTTGAAAAACACGTTACTATAACGTAGGACGCCTTAAAACACCAAACAACACCTTACAACACCGTACGAAACCTTAAAACTCCATAATACACCTATTGAATTCGCCCGAGTTCTTTGAACATCGTACTGCTAGTTAGGACATCTTACGACTCTTTATGACATTTTAGCACCTTGAAAAACACGTTAGTATAACGTAGGACGCCTTAAAACTCCAAACAACACCTTACAACTCCGTACGAAACCTTAAAACTCCATAATAAAGCTAATGAATTCGTACGAGTCCTTTGAACATCGTACTGCAAGTTAGGACATCTTACGACTCTTTATGACATTTTAGCACCTTGAAAAACACGTTAGTAATAACGTAGGACGCCTTAAAACTCCAAACAACACCTTACAACACCGTACGAAACCTTAAAACTCCATAATACACCTATTGAACTCGCCCGAGTCCTTTGAACATCATACTGCAAGTTAGGACATCTTACGACTCTTTATGACATTTTAGCACCTTGAAAAACACGTTACTATAACGTAGGACGCCTTAAAACACCAAACAACACCTTACAACACCGTACGAAACCTTAAAACTCCATAATAAAGCTAATGAATTCGTACGAGTCCTTTGAACATCATACTGCAAGTTAGGACATCTTACGACTCTTTATGACAATTTAGCACCTTGAAAAACACGTTAGTATAACGTAGGACGCCTTAAAACTCCAAACAACACCTTACAACACAGTACGAAACCTTAAAACTCCATAATAAAGCTAATGAATTCGTACGACTCCTTTGAACATCGTACTGCAAGTTAGGACATCTTACGACTCTTTATGACATTTTAGCACCTTGAAAAACACGTTAGTATAACGTAGGACGCCTTAAAACTCCAAACAACACCTTACAACTCCGTACGAAACCTTAAAACTCCATAATAAAGCTAATGAATTCGTACGACTCCTTTGAACATCGTACTGCAAGTTAGGACATCTTACGACTCTTTATGACATTTTAGCACCTTGAAAAACACGTTACTATAACGTAGGACGCCTTAAAACACCAAACAACACCTTACAACACCGTACGAAACCTTAAAACTCCATAATACACCTATTGAATTCGCCCGAGTTCTTTGAACATCGTACTGCTAGTTAGGACATCTTACGACTCTTTATGACATTTTAGCACCTTGAAAAACACGTTAGTATAACGTAGGACGCCTTAAAACTCCAAACAACACCTTACAACACCGTACGAAACCTTAAAACTCCATAATAAAGCTAATGAATTCGTACGAGTCCTTTGAACATCATACTGCAAGTTAGGACATCTTACGACACTTTATGACAATTTAGCACCTTGAAAAACACGTTAGTATAACGTAGGACGCCTTAAAACTCCAAACAACACCTTACAACACCGTACGAAACCTTAAAACTCCATAATAAAGCTAATGAATTCGTACGACTCCTTTGAACATCGTACTGCAAGTTAGGACATCTTACGACTCTTTATGACATTTTAGCACCTTGAAAAACACGTTAGTATAACGTAGGACGCCTTAAAACTCCAAACAACACCTTACAACTCCGTACGAAACCTTAAAACTCCATAATAAAGCTAATGAATTCGTACGACTCCTTTGAACATCGTACTGCAAGTTAGGACATCTTACGACTCTTTATGACATTTTAGCACCTTGAAAAACACGTTACTATAACGTAGGACGCCTTAAAACACCAAACAACACCTTACAACACCGTACGAAACCTTAAAACTCCATAATACACCTATTGAATTCGCCCGAGTTCTTTGAACATCGTACTGCTAGTTAGGACATCTTACGACTCTTTATGACATTTTAGCACCTTGAAAAACACGTTAGTATAACGTAGGACGCCTTAAAACTCCAAACAACACCTTACAACACCGTACGAAACCTTAAAACTCCATAATAAAGCTAATGAATTCGTACGAGTCCTTTGAACATCGTACTTCAAGTTAGGACATCTTACGACTCTTTATGACATTTTAGCACCTTGAAAAACACGTTAGTATAACGTAGGACGCCTTAAAACTCCAAACAACACCTTACAACTCCGTACGAAACCTTAAAACTCCATAATAAAGCTAATGAATTCGTACGACTCCTTTGAACATCGTACTGCAAGTTAGGACATCTTACGACTCTTTATGACATTTTAGCACCTTGAAAAACACGTTACTATAACGTAGGACGCCTTAAAACACCAAACAACACCTTACAACACCGTACGAAACCTTAAAACTCCATAATACACCTATTGAATTCGCCCGAGTTCTTTGAACATCGTACTGCTAGTTAGGACATCTTACGACTCTTTATGACATTTTAGCACCTTGAAAAACACGTTAGTATAACGTAGGACGCCTTAAAACTCCAAACAACACCTTACAACACCGTACGAAACCTTAAAACTCCATAATAAAGCTAATGAATTCGTACGAGTCCTTTGAACATCGTACTTCAAGTTAGGACATCTTACGACTCTTTATGACATTTTAGCACCTTGAAAAACACGTTAGTATAACGTAGGACGCCTTAAAACTCCAAACAACACCTTACAACACCGTACGAAACCTTAAAACTCCATAATAAAGCTAATGAATTCGTACGACTCCTTTGAACATCGTACTGCAAGTTAGGACATCTTACGACTCTTTATGACATTTTAGCACCTTGAAAAACACGTTAGTATAACGTAGGACGCCTTAAAACTCCAAACAACACCTTACAACTCCGTACGAAACCTTAAAACTCCATAATAAAGCTAATGAATTCGTACGACTCCTTTGAACATCGTACTGCAAGTTAGGACATCTTACGACTCTTTATGACATTTTAGCACCTTGAAAAACACGTTACTATAACGTAGGACGCCTTAAAACACCAAACAACACCTTACAACACCGTACGAAACCTTAAAACTCCATAATACACCTATTGAATTCGCCCGAGTTCTTTGAACATCGTACTGCTAGTTAGGACATCTTACGACTCTTTATGACATTTTAGCACCTTGAAAAACACGTTAGTATAACGTAGGACGCCTTAAAACTCCAAACAACACCTTACAACACCGTACGAAACCTTAAAACTCCATAATAAAGCTAATGAATTCGTACGAGTCCTTTGAACATCGTACTTCAAGTTAGGACATCTTACGACTCTTTATGACATTTTAGCACCTTGAAAAACACGTTAGTATAACGTAGGACGCCTTAAAACTCCAAACAACACCTTACAACTCCGTACGAAACCTTAAAACTCCATAATAAAGCTAATGAATTCGTACGACTCCTTTGAACATCGTACTGCAAGTTAGGACATCTTACGACTCTTTATGACATTTTAGCACCTTGAAAAACACGTTACTATAACGTAGGACGCCTTAAAACACCAAACAACACCTTACAACACCGTACGAAACCTTAAAACTCCATAATACACCTATTGAATTCGCCCGAGTTCTTTGAACATCGTACTGCTAGTTAGGACATCTTACGACTCTTTATGACATTTTAGCACCTTGAAAAACACGTTAGTATAACGTAGGACGCCTTAAAACTCCAAACAACACCTTACAACACCGTACGAAACCTTAAAACTCCATAATAAAGCTAATGAATTCGTACGAGTCCTTTGAACATCGTACTTCAAGTTAGGACATCTTACGACTCTTTATGACATTTTAGCACCTTGAAAAACACGTTAGTATAACGTAGGACGCCTTAAAACTCCAAACAACACCTTACAACACCGTACGAAACCTTAAAACTCCATAATAAAGCTAATGAATTCGTACGAGTCCTTTGAACATCGTACTGCAAGTTAGGACATCTTACGACTCTTTATGACATTTTAGCACCTTGAAAAACACGTTAGTATAACGTAGGACGCCTTAAAACTCCAAACAACACCTTACAACACCGTACGAAACCTTAAAACTCCATAATAAAGCTAATGAATTCGTACGACTCCTTTGAACATCGTACTGCAAGTTAGGACATCTTACGACTCTTTATGACATTTTAGCACCTTGAAAAACACGTTACTATAACGTAGGACGCCTTAAAACACCAAACAACACCTTACAACACCGTACGAAACCTTAAAACTCCATAATACACCTATTGAATTCGCCCGAGTTCTTTGAACATCGTACTGCTAGTTAGGACATCTTACGACTCTTTATGACATTTTAGCACCTTGAAAAACACGTTAGTATAACGTAGGACGCCTTAAAACTCCAAACAACACCTTACAACACCGTACGAAACCTTAAAACTCCATAATAAAGCTAATGAATTCGTACGAGTCCTTTGAACATCGTACTTCAAGTTAGGACATCTTACGACTCTTTATGACATTTTAGCACCTTGAAAAACACGTTAGTATAACGTAGGACGCCTTAAAACTCCAAACAACACCTTACAACTCCGTACGAAACCTTAAAACTCCATAATAAAGCTAATGAATTCGTACGACTCCTTTGAACATCGTACTGCAAGTTAGGACATCTTACGACTCTTTATGACATTTTAGCACCTTGAAAAACACGTTACTATAACGTAGGACGCCTTAAAACACCAAACAACACCTTACAACACCGTACGAAACCTTAAAACTCCATAATACACCTATTGAATTCGCCCGAGTTCTTTGAACATCGTACTGCTAGTTAGGACATCTTACGACTCTTTATGACATTTTAGCACCTTGAAAAACACGTTAGTATAACGTAGGACGCCTTAAAACTCCAAACAACACCTTACAACACCGTACGAAACCTTAAAACTCCATAATAAAGCTAATGAATTCGTACGAGTCCTTTGAACATCATACTGCAAGTTAGAACATCTTACGACTCTTTATGACAATTTAGCACCTTGAAAAACACGTTAGTATAACGTAGGACGCCTTAAAACTCCAAACAACACCTTACAACACCGTACGAAACCTTAAAACTCCATAATAAAGCTAATGAATTCGTACGAGTCCTTTGAACATCGTACTGCAAGTTAGGACATCTTACGACTCTTTATGACATTTTAGCACCTTGAAAAACACGTTAGTATAACGTAGGACGCCTTAAAACTCCAAACAACACCTTACAACTCCGTACGAAACCTTAAAACTCCATAATAAAGCTAATGAATTCGTAAGACTCCTTTGAACATCGTACTGCAAGTTAGGACATCTTACGACTCTTTATGACATTTTAGCACCTTGAAAAACACGTTACTATAACGTAGGACGCCTTAAAACACCAAACAACACCTTACAACACCGTACGAAACCTTAAAACTCCATAATACACCTATTGAATTCGCCCGAGTTCTTTGAACATCGTACTGCTAGTTAGGACATCTTACGACTCTTTATGACATTTTAGCACCTTGAAAAACACGTTAGTATAACGTAGGACGCCTTAAAACTCCAAACAACACCTTACAACACCGTACGAAACCTTAAAACTCCATAATAAAGCTAATGAATTCGTACGAGTCCTTTGAACATCGTACTGCAAGTTAGGACATCTTACGACTCTTTATGACATTTTAGCACCTTGAAAAACACGTTAGTATAACGTAGGACGCCTTAAAACTCCAAACAACACCTTACAACTCCGTACGAAACCTTAAAACTCCATAATAAAGCTAATGAATTCGTACGACTCCTTTGAACATCGTACTGCAAGTTAGGACATCTTACGACTCTTTATGACATTTTAGCACCTTGAAAATCACGTTACTATAACGTAGGACGCCTTAAAACACCAAACAACACCTTACAACACCGTACGAAATCTTAAAACTCCATAATACACCTATTGAATTCGCCCGAGTTCTTTGAACATCGTACTGCTAGTTAGGACATCTTACGACTCTTTATGACATTTTAGCACCTTGAAAAACACGTTAGTATAACGTAGGACGCCTTAAAACTCCAAACAACACCTTACTGACCGTACGAAACCTTAAAACTCCATAATAAAGCTAATGAATTCGTACGAGTCCTTTGAACATTGTACTGCAAGTTAGGACATCTTACGACTCTTTTTGACATTTTAGCACCTTGAAAAACACGTTAGTATAACGTAGGACTCCTTAAAACTCCAAACAACACCTTACAACACCCTACGAAACCTTAAAACTCCATAATAAAGCTAATGAATTCGTACGAGTCCTTTGAACATCGTATTGCAAGTTAGGACATCTTACGACTCTTTATGACATTTTAGCACCTTGAAAAGCACGTTAGTATAACGTAGGACGCCTTAAAACTCCAAACAACACCTTACAACACCGTACGAAACCTTAAAACTCCATAATAAAGCTAATGAATTCGTACGAGTCCTTTGAACATCGTACTGCAAGTTAGGACATCTTACGACTCTTTATGACATTTTAGCACCTTGAAAAACACGTTAGTATAACGTAGGACGCCTTAAAACTCCAAACAACACCTTACAACTCCGTACGAAACCTTAAAACTCCATAATACACCTATTGAATTCGCCCGAGTTCTTTGAACATCGTACTGCTAGTTAGGACATCTTACGACTCTTTATGACATTTTAGCACCTTGAAAAACACGTTAGTATAACGTAGGACGCCTTAAAACTCCAAACAACACCTTACAACACCGTACGAAACCTTAAAACTCCATAATAAAGCTAATGAATTCGTACGAGTCCTTTGAACATCGTACTTCAAGTTAGGACATCTTACGACTCTTTATGACATTTTAGCACCTTGAAAAACACGTTAGTATAACGTAGGACGCCTTAAAACTCCAAACAACACCTTACAACTCCGTACGAAACCTTAAAACTCCATAATAAAGCTAATGAATTCGTACGACTCCTTTGAACATCGTACTGCAAGTTAGGACATCTTACGACTCTTTATGACATTTTAGCACCTTGAAAAACACGTTACTATAACGTAGGACGCCTTAAAACACCAAACAACACCTTACAACACCGTACGAAACCTTAAAACTCCATAATACACCTATTGAATTCGCCCGAGTTCTTTGAACATCGTACTGCTAGTTAGGACATCTTACGACTCTTTATGACATTTTAGCACCTTGAAAAACACGTTAGTATAACGTAGGACGCCTTAAAACTCCAAACAACACCTTACAACACCGTACGAAACCTTAAAACTCCATAATAAAGCTAATGAATTCGTACGAGTCCTTTGAACATCATACTGCAAGTTAGAACATCTTACGACTCTTTATGACAATTTAGCACCTTGAAAAACACGTTAGTATAACGTAGGACGCCTTAAAACTCCAAACAACACCTTACAACACCGTACGAAACCTTAAAACTCCATAATAAAGCTAATGAATTCGTACGAGTCCTTTGAACATCGTACTGCAAGTTAGGACATCTTACGACTCTTTATGACATTTTAGCACCTTGAAAAACACGTTAGTATAACGTAGGACGCCTTAAAACTCCAAACAACACCTTACAACTCCGTACGAAACCTTAAAACTCCATAATAAAGCTAATGAATTCGTACGACTCCTTTGAACATCGTACTGCAAGTTAGGACATCTTACGACTCTTTATGACATTTTAGCACCTTGAAAAACACGTTACTATAACGTAGGACGCCTTAAAACACCAAACAACACCTTACAACACCGTACGAAACCTTAAAACTCCATAATACACCTATTGAATTCGCCCGAGTTCTTTGAACATCGTACTGCTAGTTAGGACATCTTACGACTCTTTATGACATTTTAGCACCTTGAAAAACACGTTAGTATAACGTAGGACGCCTTAAAACTCCAAACAACACCTTACAACACCGTACGAAACCTTAAAACTCCATAATAAAGCTAATGAATTCGTACGAGTCCTTTGAACATCGTACTGCAAGTTAGGACATCTTACGACTCTTTATGACATTTTAGCACCTTGAAAAACACGTTAGTATAACGTAGGACGCCTTAAAACTCCAAACAACACCTTACAACTCCGTACGAAACCTTAAAACTCCATAATAAAGCTAATGAATTCGTACGACTCCTTTGAACATCGTACTGCAAGTTAGGACATCTTACGACTCTTTATGACATTTTAGCACCTTGAAAATCACGTTACTATAACGTAGGACGCCTTAAAACACCAAACAACACCTTACAACACCGTACGAAATCTTAAAACTCCATAATACACCTATTGAATTCGCCCGAGTTCTTTGAACATCGTACTGCTAGTTAGGACATCTTACGACTCTTTATGACATTTTAGCACCTTGAAAAACACGTTAGTATAACGTAGGACGCCTTAAAACTCCAAACAACACCTTACTGACCGTACGAAACCTTAAAACTCCATAATAAAGCTAATGAATTCGTACGACTCCTTTGAACATCGTACTGCAAGTTAGGACATCTTACGACTCTTTATGACATTTTAGCACCTTGAAAATCACGTTACTATAACGTAGGACGCCTTAAAACACCAAACAACACCTTACAACACCGTACGAAATCTTAAAACTCCATAATACACCTATTGAATTCGCCCGAGTTCTTTGAACATCGTACTGCTAGTTAGGACATCTTACGACTCTTTATGACATTTTAGCACCTTGAAAAACACGTTAGTATAACGTAGGACGCCTTAAAACTCCAAACAACACCTTACTGACCGTACGAAACCTTAAAACTCCATAATAAAGCTAATGAATTCGTACGAGTCCTTTGAACATTGTACTGCAAGTTAGGACATCTTACGACTCTTTTTGACATTTTAGCACCTTGAAAAACACGTTAGTATAACGTAGGACTCCTTAAAACTCCAAACAACACCTTACAACACCCTACGAAACCTTAAAACTCCATAATAAAGCTAATGAATTCGTACGAGTCCTTTGAACATCGTATTGCAAGTTAGGACATCTTACGACTCTTTATGACATTTTAGCACCTTGAAAAACACGTTAGTATAACGTAGGACGCCTTAAAACTCCAAACAACACCTTACAACACCGTACGAAACCTTAAAACTCCATAATAAAGCTAATGAATTCGTACGAGTCCTTTGAACATCGTACTTCAAGTTAGGACATCTTACGACTCTTTATGACATTTTAGCACCTTGAAAAACACGTTAGTATAACGTAGGACGCCTTAAAACTCCAAACAACACCTTACAACTCCGTACGAAACCTTAAAACTCCATAATAAAGCTAATGAATTCGTACGACTCCTTTGAACATCGTACTGCAAGTTAGGACATCTTACGACTCTTTATGACATTTTAGCACCTTGAAAAACACGTTACTATAACGTAGGACGCCTTAAAACACCAAACAACACCTTACAACACCGTACGAAACCTTAAAACTCCATAATACACCTATTGAATTCGCCCGAGTTCTTTGAACATCGTACTGCTAGTTAGGACATCTTACGACTCTTTATGACATTTTAGCACCTTGAAAAACACGTTAGTATAACGTAGGACGCCTTAAAACTCCAAACAACACCTTACAACACCGTACGAAACCTTAAAACTCCATAATAAAGCTAATGAATTCGTACGAGTCCTTTGAACATCATACTGCAAGTTAGAACATCTTACGACTCTTTATGACAATTTAGCACCTTGAAAAACACGTTAGTATAACGTAGGACGCCTTAAAACTCCAAACAACACCTTACAACACCGTACGAAACCTTAAAACTCCATAATAAAGCTAATGAATTCGTACGAGTCCTTTGAACATCGTACTGCAAGTTAGGACATCTTACGACTCTTTATGACATTTTAGCACCTTGAAAAACACGTTAGTATAACGTAGGACGCCTTAAAACTCCAAACAACACCTTACAACTCCGTACGAAACCTTAAAACTCCATAATAAAGCTAATGAATTCGTACGACTCCTTTGAACATCGTACTGCAAGTTAGGACATCTTACGACTCTTTATGACATTTTAGCACCTTGAAAAACACGTTACTATAACGTAGGACGCCTTAAAACACCAAACAACACCTTACAACACCGTACGAAACCTTAAAACTCCATAATACACCTATTGAATTCGCCCGAGTTCTTTGAACATCGTACTGCTAGTTAGGACATCTTACGACTCTTTATGACATTTTAGCACCTTGAAAAACACGTTAGTATAACGTAGGACGCCTTAAAACTCCAAACAACACCTTACAACACCGTACGAAACCTTAAAACTCCATAATAAAGCTAATGAATTCGTACGAGTCCTTTGAACATCGTACTGCAAGTTAGGACATCTTACGACTCTTTATGACATTTTAGCACCTTGAAAAACACGTTAGTATAACGTAGGACGCCTTAAAACTCCAAACAACACCTTACAACTCCGTACGAAACCTTAAAACTCCATAATAAAGCTAATGAATTCGTACGACTCCTTTGAACATCGTACTGCAAGTTAGGACATCTTACGACTCTTTATGACATTTTAGCACCTTGAAAATCACGTTACTATAACGTAGGACGCCTTAAAACACCAAACAACACCTTACAACACCGTACGAAATCTTAAAACTCCATAATACACCTATTGAATTCGCCCGAGTTCTTTGAACATCGTACTGCTAGTTAGGACATCTTACGACTCTTTATGACATTTTAGCACCTTGAAAAACACGTTAGTATAACGTAGGACGCCTTAAAACTCCAAACAACACCTTACTGACCGTACGAAACCTTAAAACTCCATAATAAAGCTAATGAATTCGTACGACTCCTTTGAACATCGTACTGCAAGTTAGGACATCTTACGACTCTTTATGACATTTTAGCACCTTGAAAATCACGTTACTATAACGTAGGACGCCTTAAAACACCAAACAACACCTTACAACACCGTACGAAATCTTAAAACTCCATAATACACCTATTGAATTCGCCCGAGTTCTTTGAACATCGTACTGCTAGTTAGGACATCTTACGACTCTTTATGACATTTTAGCACCTTGAAAAACACGTTAGTATAACGTAGGACGCCTTAAAACTCCAAACAACACCTTACTGACCGTACGAAACCTTAAAACTCCATAATAAAGCTAATGAATTCGTACGAGTCCTTTGAACATTGTACTGCAAGTTAGGACATCTTACGACTCTTTTTGACATTTTAGCACCTTGAAAAACACGTTAGTATAACGTAGGACTCCTTAAAACTCCAAACAACACCTTACAACACCCTACGAAACCTTAAAACTCCATAATAAAGCTAATGAATTCGTACGAGTCCTTTGAACATCGTATTGCAAGTTAGGACATCTTACGACTCTTTATGACATTTTAGCACCTTGAAAAGCACGTTAGTATAACGTAGGACGCCTTAAAACTCCAAACAACACCTTACAACACCGTACGAAACCTTAAAACTCCATAATAAAGCTAATGAATTCGTACGAGTCCTTTGAACATCGTACTGCAAGTTAGGACATCTTACGACTCTTTATGACATTTTAGCACCTTGAAAAACACGTTAGTATAACGTAGGACGCCTTAAAACTCCAAACAACACCTTACAACTCCGTACGAAACCTTAAAACTCCATAATAAAGCTAATGAATTCGTACGACTCCTTTGAACATCGTACTGCAAGTTAGGACATCTTACGACTCTTTATGACATTTTAGCACCTTGAAAAACACGTTACTATAACGTAGGACGCCTTAAAACACCAAACAACACCTTACAACACCGTACGAAACCTTAAAACTCCATAATACACCTATTGAATTCGCCCGAGTTCTTTGAACATCGTACTGCTAGTTAGGACATCTTACGACTCTTTATGACATTTTAGCACCTTGAAAAACACGTTAGTATAACGTAGGACGCCTTAAAACTCCAAACAACACCTTACAACACCGTACGAAACCTTAAAACTCCATAATAAAGCTAATGAATTCGTACGAGTCCTTTGAACATTGTACTGCAAGTTAGGACATCTTACGACTCTTTTTGACATTTTAGCACCTTGAAAAACACGTTAGTATAACGTAGGACGCCTTAAAACTCCAAACAACACCTTACAACACCCTACGAAACCTTAAAACTCCATAATAAAGCTAATGAATTCGTACGAGTCCTTTGAACATCGTATTGCAAGTTAGGACATCTTACGACTCTTTATGACATTTTAGCACCTTGAAAAGCACGTTAGTATAACGTAGGACGCCTTAAAACTCCTAACAACACCTTACAACACCGTACGAAACCTTTAAACTCCATAATAAAGCTAATGAATTCGTACGAGTCCTTTGAACATCGTACTGCAAGTTAGGACATCTTACGACTCTTTATGACATTTTAGCACCTTGAAAAACACGTTAGTATAACGTAGGACGCCTTAAAACTCCAAACAACACCTTACAACTCCGTACGAAACCTTAAAACTCCATAATAAAGCTAATGAATTCGTACGACTCCTTTGAACATCGTACTGCAAGTTAGGACATCTTACGACTCTTTATGACATTTTAGCACCTTGAAAAACACGTTACTATAACGTAGGACGCCTTAAAACACCAAACAACACCTTACAACACCGTACGAAACCTTAAAACTCCATAATACACCTATTGAATTAGCCCGAGTTCTTTGAACATCGTACTGCTAGTTAGGACATCTTACGACTCTTTATGACAATTTAGCACCTTGAAAAACACGTTAGTATAACGTAGGACGCCTTAAAACTCCAAACAACACCTTACAACACCGTACGAAACCTTAAAACTCCATAATAAAGCTAAAGAATTCGTACGAGTCCTTTGAACATCGTACTGCAAGTTAGGACATCTTACGACTCTTTATGACATTTTAGCACCTTGAAAAACACGTTAGTATAACGTAGGACGCCTTAAAACTCCAAACAACACCTTACAACACCGTACGAAACCTTAAAACTCCATAATAAAGCTAATAAATTCGTACGAGTCCTTTGAACATCGTACAGCAAGTTAGGACATCTTACGACTCTTTATGACATTTTAGCACCTTGAAAAACACGTTAGTAATAACGTAGGACGCCTTAAAACTCCAAACAACACCTTACAACACCGTACGAAACCTTAAAACTCCATAATACACCTATTGAACTCGCCCGAGTCCTTTGAACATCATACTGCAAGTTAGGACATCTTACGACTCTTTATGACATTTTAGCACCTTGAAAAACACGTTACTATAACGTAGGACGCCTTAAAACACCAAACAACACCTTACAACACCGTACGAAACCTTAAAACTCCATAATAAAGCTAATGAATTCGTACGAGTCCTTTGAACATCATACTGCAAGTTAGGACATCTTACGACTCTTTATGACAATTTAGCACCTTGAAAAACACGTTAGTATAACGTAGGACGCCTTAAAACTCCAAACAACACCTTACAACACCGTACGAAACCTTAAAACTCCATAATAAAGCTAATGAATTCGTACGAGTCCTTTGAACATCGTACTGCAAGTTAGGACATCTTACGACTCTTTATGACATTTTAGCACCTTGAAAAACACGTTAGTATAACGTAGGACGCCTTAAAACTCCAAATAACATCTTACAACTCCGTACGAAACCTTAAAACTCCATAATAAAGCTAATGAATTCGTACGACTCCTTTGAACATCGTACTGCAAGTTAGGACATCTTACGACTCTTTATGACATTTTAGCACCTTGAAAATCACGTTACTATAACGTAGGACGCCTTAAAACACCAAACAACACCTTACAACACCGTACGAAATCTTAAAACTCCATAATACACCTATTGAATTCGCCCGAGTTCTTTGAACATCGTACTGCTAGTTAGGACATCTTACGACTCTTTATGACATTTTAGCACCTTGAAAAACACGTTAGTATAACGTAGGACGCCTTAAAACTCCAAACAACACCTTACTGACCGTACGAAACCTTAAAACTCCATAATAAAGCTAATGAATTCGTACGAGTCCTTTGAACATTGTACTGCAAGTTAGGACATCTTACGACTCTTTTTGACATTTTAGCACCTTGAAAAACACGTTAGTATAACGTAGGACTCCTTAAAACTCCAAACAACACCTTACAACACCCTACGAAACCTTAAAACTCCATAATAAAGCTAATGAATTCGTACGAGTCCTTTGAACATCGTATTGCAAGTTAGGACATCTTACGACTCTTTATGACATTTTAGCACCTTGAAAAGCACGTTAGTATAACGTAGGACGCCTTAAAACTCCAAACAACACCTTACAACACCGTACGAAACCTTAAAACTCCATAATAAAGCTAATGAATTCGTACGAGTCCTTTGAACATCGTACTGCAAGTTAGGACATCTTACGACTCTTTATGACATTTTAGCACCTTGAAAAACACGTTAGTATAACGTAGGACGCCTTAAAACTCCAAACAACACCTTACAACTCCGTACGAAACCTTAAAACTCCATAATAAAGCTAATGAATTCGTACGACTCCTTTGAACATCGTACTGCAAGTTAGGACATCTTACGACTCTTTATGACATTTTAGCACCTTGAAAAACACGTTACTATAACGTAGGACGCCTTAAAACACCAAACAACACCTTACAACACCGTACGAAACCTTAAAACTCCATAATACACCTATTGAATTCGCCCGAGTTCTTTGAACATCGTACTGCTAGTTAGGACATCTTACGACTCTTTATGACATTTTAGCACCTTGAAAAACACGTTAGTATAACGTAGGACGCCTTAAAACTCCAAACAACACCTTACAACACCGTACGAAACCTTAAAACTCCATAATAAAGCTAATGAATTCGTACGAGTCCTTTGAACATTGTACTGCAAGTTAGGACATCTTACGACTCTTTTTGACATTTTAGCACCTTGAAAAACACGTTAGTATAACGTAGGACTCCTTAAAACTCCAAACAACACCTTACAACACCCTACGAAACCTTAAAACTCCATAATAAAGCTAATGAATTCGTACGAGTCCTTTGAACATCGTATTGCAAGTTAGGACATCTTACGACTCTTTATGACATTTTAGCACCTTGAAAAGCACGTTAGTATAACGTAGGACGCCTTAAAACTCCAAACAACACCTTACAACACCGTACGAAACCTTAAAACTCCATAATAAAGCTAATGAATTCGTACGAGTCCTTTGAACATCGTACTGCAAGTTAGGACATCTTACGACTCTTTATGACATTTTAGCACCTTGAAAAACATGTTAGTATAACGTAGGACGCCTTAAAACTCCAAACAACACCTTACAACTCCGTACGAAACCTTAAAACTCCATAATAAAGCTAATGAATTCGTACGACTCCTTTGAACATCGTACTGCAAGTTAGGACATCTTACGACTCTTTATGACATTTTAGCACCTTGAAAAACACGTTACTATAACGTAGGACGCCTTAAAACACCAAACAACACCTTACAACACCGTACGAAACCTTAAAACTCCATAATACACCTATTGAATTCGCCCGAGTTCTTTGAACATCGTACTGCTAGTTAGGACATCTTACGACTCTTTATGACATTTTAGCACCTTGAAAAACACGTTAGTATAACGTAGGACGCCTTAAAACTCCAAACAACACCTTACAACACCGTACGAAACCTTAAAACTCCATAATAAAGCTAATGAATTCGTACGAGTCCTTTGAACATTGTACTGCAAGTTAGGACATCTTACGACTCTTTTTGACATTTTAGCACCTTGAAAAACACGTTAGTATAACGTAGGACGCCTTAAAACTCCAAACAACACCTTACAACACCCTACGAAACCTTAAAACTCCATAATAAAGCTAATGAATTCGTACGAGTCCTTTGAACATCGTATTGCAAGTTAGGACATCTTACGACTCTTTATGACATTTTAGCACCTTGAAAAGCACGTTAGTATAACGTAGGACGCCTTAAAACTCCTAACAACACCTTACAACACCGTACGAAACCTTTAAACTCCATAATAAAGCTAATGAATTCGTACGAGTCCTTTGAACATCGTACTGCAAGTTAGGACATCGTACGACTCTTTATGACATTTTAGCACCTTGAAAAACACGTTAGTATAACGTAGGACGCCTTAAAACTCCAAACAACACCTTACAACTCCGTACGAAACCTTAAAACTCCATAATAAAGCTAATGAATTCGTACGACTCCTTTGAACATCGTACTGCAAGTTAGGACATCTTACGACTCTTTATGACATTTTAGCACCTTGAAAAACACGTTACTATAACGTAGGACGCCTTAAAACACCAAACAACACCTTACAACACCGTACGAAACCTTAAAACTCCATAATACACCTATTGAATTCGCCCGAGTTCTTTGAACATCGTACTGCTAGTTAGGACATCTTACGACTCTTTATGACAATTTAGCACCTTGAAAAACACGTTAGTATAACGTAGGACGCCTTAAAACTCCAAACAACACCTTACAACACCGTACGAAACCTTAAAACTCCATAATAAAGCTAAAGAATTCGTACGAGTCCTTTGAACATCGTACTGCAAGTTAGGACATCTTACGACTCTTTATGACATTTTAGCACCTTGAAAAACACGTTAGTATAACGTAGGACGCCTTAAAACTCCAAACAACACCTTACAACACCGTACGAAACCTTAAAACTCCATAATAAAGCTAATAAATTCGTACGAGTCCTTTGAACATCGTACAGCAAGTTAGGACATCTTACGACTCTTTATGACATTTTAGCACCTTGAAAAACACGTTAGTAATAACGTAGGACGCCTTAAAACTCCAAACAACACCTTACAACACCGTACGAAACCTTAAAACTCCATAATACACCTATTGAACTCGCCCGAGTCCTTTGAACATCATACTGCAAGTTAGGACATCTTACGACTCTTTATGACATTTTAGCACCTTGAAAAACACGTTACTATAACGTAGGACGCCTTAAAACACCAAACAACACCTTACAACACCGTACGAAACCTTAAAACTCCATAATAAAGCTAATGAATTCGTACGAGTCCTTTGAACATCATACTGCAAGTTAGGACATCTTACGACTCTTTATGACAATTTAGCACCTTGAAAAACACGTTAGTATAACGTAGGACGCCTTAAAACTCCAAACAACACCTTACAACACCGTACGAAACCTTAAAACTCCATAATAAAGCTAATGAATTCGTACGAGTCCTTTGAACATCGTACTGCAAGTTAGGACATCTTACGACTCTTTATGACATTTTAGCACCTTGAAAAACACGTTAGTATAACGTAGGACGCCTTAAAACTCCAAATAACATCTTACAACTCCGTACGAAACCTTAAAACTCCATAATAAAGCTAATGAATTCGTACGACTCCTTTGAACATCGTACTGCAAGTTAGGACATCTTACGACTCTTTATGACATTTTAGCACCTTGAAAAACACGTTACTATAACGTAGGACGCCTTAAAACACCAAACAACACCTTACAACACCGTACGAAACCTTAAAACTCCATAATACACCTATTGAATTCGCCCGAGTTCTTTGAACATCGTACTGCTAGTTAGGACATCTTACGACTCTTTATGACATTTTAGCACCTTGAAAAACACGTTAGTATAACGTAGGACGCCTTAAAACTCCAAACAACACCTTACAACACCGTACGAAACCTTAAAACTCCATAATAAAGCTAATGAATTCGTACGAGTCCTTTGAACATCGTACTGCAAGTTAGGACATCTTACGACTCTTTATGACATTTTAGCACCTTGAAAAACACGTTAGTATAACGTAGGACGCCTTAAAACTCCAAACAACACCTTACAACACCGTACGAAACCTTAAAACTCCATAATAAAGCTAAAGAATTCGTACGAGTCCTTTGAACATCGTACTGCAAGTTAGGACATCTTACGACTCTTTATGACATTTTAGCACCTTGAAAAACACGTTAGTATAACGTAGGACGCCTTAAAACTCCAAACAACACCTTACAACACCGTACGAAACCTTAAAACTCCATAATAAAGCTAATAAATTCGTACGAGTCCTTTGAACATCGTACAGCAAGTTAGGACATCTTACGACTCTTTATGACATTTTAGCACCTTGAAAAACACGTTAGTAATAACGTAGGACGCCTTAAAACTCCAAACAACACCTTACAACACCGTACGAAACCTTAAAACTCCATAATACACCTATTGAACTCGCCCGAGTCCTTTGAACATCATACTGCAAGTTAGGACATCTTACGACTCTTTATGACATTTTAGCACCTTGAAAAACACGTTACTATAACGTAGGACGCCTTAAAACACCAAACAACACCTTACAACACCGTACGAAACCTTAAAACTCCATAATAAAGCTAATGAATTCGTACGAGTCCTTTGAACATCATACTGCAAGTTAGGACATCTTACGACTCTTTATGACAATTTAGCACCTTGAAAAACACGTTAGTATAACGTAGGACGCCTTAAAACTCCAAACAACACCTTACAACACCGTACGAAACCTTAAAACTCCATAATAAAGCTAATGAATTCGTACGAGTCCTTTGAACATCGTACTGCAAGTTAGGACATCTTACGACTCTTTATGACATTTTAGCACCTTGAAAAACACGTTAGTATAACGTAGGACGCCTTAAAACTCCAAATAACATCTTACAACTCCGTACGAAACCTTAAAACTCCATAATAAAGCTAATGAATTCGTACGACTCCTTTGAACATCGTACTGCAAGTTAGGACATCTTACGACTCTTTATGACATTTTAGCACCTTGAAAAACACGTTACTATAACGTAGGACGCCTTAAAACACCAAACAACACCTTACAACACCGTACGAAACCTTAAAACTCCATAATACACCTATTGAATTCGCCCGAGTTCTTTGAACATCGTACTGCTAGTTAGGACATCTTACGACTCTTTATGACATTTTAGCACCTTGAAAAACACGTTAGTATAACGTAGGACGCCTTAAAACTCCAAACAACACCTTACAACACCGTACGAAAACCTTAAAACTCCATAATAAAGCTAATGAATTCGTACGAGTCCTTTGAACATCGTACTGCAAGTTAGGACATCTTACGACTCTTTATGACATTTTAGCACCTTGAAAAACACGTTAGTATAACGTAGGACGCCTTAAAACTCCAAACAACACCTTACAACACCGTACGAAACCTTAAAACTCCATAATAAAGCTAATGAATTCGTACGAGTCCTTTGAACATCGTACTGCAAGTTAGGACATCTTACGACTCTTTATGACATTTTAGCACCTTGAAAAACACGTTAGTATAACGTAGGACGCCTTAAAACTCCAAACAACACCTTACAACTCCGTACGAAACCTTAAAACTCCATAATAAAGCTAATGAATTCGTACGACTCCTTTGAACATCGTACTGCAAGTTAGGACATCTTACGACTCTTTATGACATTTTAGCACCTTGAAAAACACGTTACTATAACGTAGGACGCCTTAAAACACCAAACAACACCTTACAACACCGTACGAAACCTTAAAACTCCATAATAAAGCTAATGAATTCGTACGAGTCCTTTGAACATCGTACTGCAAGTTAGGACATCTTACGACTCTTTATGACATTTTAGCACCTTGAAAAACACGTTAGTATAACGTAGGACGCCTTAAAACTCCTAACAACACCTTACAACACCGTACGAAACCTTAAAACTCCATAATAAAGCTAATGAATTCGTACGAGTCCTTTGAACATCGTATTGCAAGTTAGGACATCTTACGACTCTTTATGACATTTTAGCACCTTGAAAAGCACGTTAGTATAACGTAGGACGCCTTAAAACTCCTAACAACACCTTACAACACCGTACGAAACCTTTAAACTCCATAATAAAGCTAATGAATTCGTACGAGTCCTTTGAACATCGTACTGCAAGTTAGGACATCGTACGACTCTTTATGACATTTTAGCACCTTGAAAAACACGTTAGTATAACGTAGGACGCCTTAAAACTCCAAACAACACCTTACAACACCGTACGAAACCTTAAAACTCCATAATACACCTATTGAACTCGCCCGAGTCCTTTGAACATCATACTGCAAGTTAGGACATCTTACGACTCTTTATGACATTTTAGCACCTTGAAAAACACGTTACTATAACGTAGGACGCCTTAAAACACCAAACAACACCTTACAACACCGTACGAAACCTTAAAACTCCATAATAAAGCTAATGAATTCGTACGAGTCCTTTGAACATCATACTGCAAGTTAGGACATCTTACGACTCTTTATGACAATTTAGCACCTTGAAAAACACGTTAGTATAACGTAGGACGCCTTAAAACTCCAAACAACACCTTACAACACCGTACGAAACCTTAAAACTCCATAATAAAGCTAATGAATTCGTACGAGTCCTTTGAACATCGTACTGCAAGTTAGGACATCTTACGACTCTTTATGACATTTTAGCACCTTGAAAAACACGTTAGTATAACGTAGGACGCCTTAAAACTCCAAATAACATCTTACAACTCCGTACGAAACCTTAAAACTCCATAATAAAGCTAATGAATTCGTACGACTCCTTTGAACATCGTACTGCAAGTTAGGACATCTTACGACTCTTTATGACATTTTAGCACCTTGAAAATCACGTTACTATAACGTAGGACGCCTTAAAACACCAAACAACACCTTACAACACCGTACGAAATCTTAAAACTCCATAATACACCTATTGAATTCGCCCGAGTTCTTTGAACATCGTACTGCTAGTTAGGACATCTTACGACTCTTTATGACATTTTAGCACCTTGAAAAACACGTTAGTATAACGTAGGACGCCTTAAAACTCCAAACAACACCTTACTGACCGTACGAAACCTTAAAACTCCATAATAAAGCTAATGAATTCGTACGAGTCCTTTGAACATTGTACTGCAAGTTAGGACATCTTACGACTCTTTTTGACATTTTAGCACCTTGAAAAACACGTTAGTATAACGTAGGACTCCTTAAAACTCCAAACAACACCTTACAACACCCTACGAAACCTTAAAACTCCATAATAAAGCTAATGAATTCGTACGAGTCCTTTGAACATCGTATTGCAAGTTAGGACATCTTACGACTCTTTATGACATTTTAGCACCTTGAAAAGCACGTTAGTATAACGTAGGACGCCTTAAAACTCCAAACAACACCTTACAACACCGTACGAAACCTTAAAACTCCATAATAAAGCTAATGAATTCGTACGAGTCCTTTGAACATCGTACTGCAAGTTAGGACATCTTACGACTCTTTATGACATTTTAGCACCTTGAAAAACACGTTAGTATAACGTAGGACGCCTTAAAACTCCAAACAACACCTTACAACTCCGTACGAAACCTTAAAACTCCATAATAAAGCTAATGAATTCGTACGACTCCTTTGAACATCGTACTGCAAGTTAGGACATCTTACGACTCTTTATGACATTTTAGCACCTTGAAAAACACGTTACTATAACGTAGGACGCCTTAAAACACCAAACAACACCTTACAACACCGTACGAAACCTTAAAACTCCATAATACACCTATTGAATTCGCCCGAGTTCTTTGAACATCGTACTGCTAGTTAGGACATCTTACGACTCTTTATGACATTTTAGCACCTTGAAAAACACGTTAGTATAACGTAGGACGCCTTAAAACTCCAAACAACACCTTACAACACCGTACGAAACCTTAAAACTCCATAATAAAGCTAATGAATTCGTACGAGTCCTTTGAACATTGTACTGCAAGTTAGGACATCTTACGACTCTTTTTGACATTTTAGCACCTTGAAAAACACGTTAGTATAACGTAGGACTCCTTAAAACTCCAAACAACACCTTACAACACCCTACGAAACCTTAAAACTCCATAATAAAGCTAATGAATTCGTACGAGTCCTTTGAACATCGTATTGCAAGTTAGGACATCTTACGACTCTTTATGACATTTTAGCACCTTGAAAAGCACGTTAGTATAACGTAGGACGCCTTAAAACTCCAAACAACACCTTACAACACCGTACGAAACCTTAAAACTCCATAATAAAGCTAATGAATTCGTACGAGTCCTTTGAACATCGTACTGCAAGTTAGGACATCTTACGACTCTTTATGACATTTTAGCACCTTGAAAAACATGTTAGTATAACGTAGGACGCCTTAAAACTCCAAACAACACCTTACAACTCCGTACGAAACCTTAAAACTCCATAATAAAGCTAATGAATTCGTACGACTCCTTTGAACATCGTACTGCAAGTTAGGACATCTTACGACTCTTTATGACATTTTAGCACCTTGAAAAACACGTTACTATAACGTAGGACGCCTTAAAACACCAAACAACACCTTACAACACCGTACGAAACCTTAAAACTCCATAATACACCTATTGAATTCGCCCGAGTTCTTTGAACATCGTACTGCTAGTTAGGACATCTTACGACTCTTTATGACATTTTAGCACCTTGAAAAACACGTTAGTATAACGTAGGACGCCTTAAAACTCCAAACAACACCTTACAACACCGTACGAAACCTTAAAACTCCATAATAAAGCTAATGAATTCGTACGAGTCCTTTGAACATTGTACTGCAAGTTAGGACATCTTACGACTCTTTTTGACATTTTAGCACCTTGAAAAACACGTTAGTATAACGTAGGACGCCTTAAAACTCCAAACAACACCTTACAACACCCTACGAAACCTTAAAACTCCATAATAAAGCTAATGAATTCGTACGAGTCCTTTGAACATCGTATTGCAAGTTAGGACATCTTACGACTCTTTATGACATTTTAGCACCTTGAAAAGCACGTTAGTATAACGTAGGACGCCTTAAAACTCCTAACAACACCTTACAACACCGTACGAAACCTTTAAACTCCATAATAAAGCTAATGAATTCGTACGAGTCCTTTGAACATCGTACTGCAAGTTAGGACATCGTACGACTCTTTATGACATTTTAGCACCTTGAAAAACACGTTAGTATAACGTAGGACGCCTTAAAACTCCAAACAACACCTTACAACTCCGTACGAAACCTTAAAACTCCATAATAAAGCTAATGAATTCGTACGACTCCTTTGAACATCGTACTGCAAGTTAGGACATCTTACGACTCTTTATGACATTTTAGCACCTTGAAAAACACGTTACTATAACGTAGGACGCCTTAAAACACCAAACAACACCTTACAACACCGTACGAAACCTTAAAACTCCATAATACACCTATTGAATTCGCCCGAGTTCTTTGAACATCGTACTGCTAGTTAGGACATCTTACGACTCTTTATGACAATTTAGCACCTTGAAAAACACGTTAGTATAACGTAGGACGCCTTAAAACTCCAAACAACACCTTACAACACCGTACGAAACCTTAAAACTCCATAATAAAGCTAAAGAATTCGTACGAGTCCTTTGAACATCGTACTGCAAGTTAGGACATCTTACGACTCTTTATGACATTTTAGCACCTTGAAAAACACGTTAGTATAACGTAGGACGCCTTAAAACTCCAAACAACACCTTACAACACCGTACGAAACCTTAAAACTCCATAATAAAGCTAATAAATTCGTACGAGTCCTTTGAACATCGTACAGCAAGTTAGGACATCTTACGACTCTTTATGACATTTTAGCACCTTGAAAAACACGTTAGTAATAACGTAGGACGCCTTAAAACTCCAAACAACACCTTACAACACCGTACGAAACCTTAAAACTCCATAATACACCTATTGAACTCGCCCGAGTCCTTTGAACATCATACTGCAAGTTAGGACATCTTACGACTCTTTATGACATTTTAGCACCTTGAAAAACACGTTACTATAACGTAGGACGCCTTAAAACACCAAACAACACCTTACAACACCGTACGAAACCTTAAAACTCCATAATAAAGCTAATGAATTCGTACGAGTCCTTTGAACATCATACTGCAAGTTAGGACATCTTACGACTCTTTATGACAATTTAGCACCTTGAAAAACACGTTAGTATAACGTAGGACGCCTTAAAACTCCAAACAACACCTTACAACACCGTACGAAACCTTAAAACTCCATAATAAAGCTAATGAATTCGTACGAGTCCTTTGAACATCGTACTGCAAGTTAGGACATCTTACGACTCTTTATGACATTTTAGCACCTTGAAAAACACGTTAGTATAACGTAGGACGCCTTAAAACTCCAAATAACATCTTACAACTCCGTACGAAACCTTAAAACTCCATAATAAAGCTAATGAATTCGTACGACTCCTTTGAACATCGTACTGCAAGTTAGGACATCTTACGACTCTTTATGACATTTTAGCACCTTGAAAAACACGTTACTATAACGTAGGACGCCTTAAAACACCAAACAACACCTTACAACACCGTACGAAACCTTAAAACTCCATAATACACCTATTGAATTCGCCCGAGTTCTTTGAACATCGTACTGCTAGTTAGGACATCTTACGACTCTTTATGACATTTTAGCACCTTGAAAAACACGTTAGTATAACGTAGGACGCCTTAAAACTCCAAACAACACCTTACAACACCGTACGAAACCTTAAAACTCCATAATAAAGCTAATGAATTCGTACGAGTCCTTTGAACATCGTACTGCAAGTTAGGACATCTTACGACTCTTTATGACATTTTAGCACCTTGAAAAACACGTTAGTATAACGTAGGACGCCTTAAAACTCCAAACAACACCTTACAACACCGTACGAAACCTTAAAACTCCATAATAAAGCTAAAGAATTCGTACGAGTCCTTTGAACATCGTACTGCAAGTTAGGACATCTTACGACTCTTTATGACATTTTAGCACCTTGAAAAACACGTTAGTATAACGTAGGACGCCTTAAAACTCCAAACAACACCTTACAACACCGTACGAAACCTTAAAACTCCATAATAAAGCTAATAAATTCGTACGAGTCCTTTGAACATCGTACAGCAAGTTAGGACATCTTACGACTCTTTATGACATTTTAGCACCTTGAAAAACACGTTAGTAATAACGTAGGACGCCTTAAAACTCCAAACAACACCTTACAACACCGTACGAAACCTTAAAACTCCATAATACACCTATTGAACTCGCCCGAGTCCTTTGAACATCATACTGCAAGTTAGGACATCTTACGACTCTTTATGACATTTTAGCACCTTGAAAAACACGTTACTATAACGTAGGACGCCTTAAAACACCAAACAACACCTTACAACACCGTACGAAACCTTAAAACTCCATAATAAAGCTAATGAATTCGTACGAGTCCTTTGAACATCATACTGCAAGTTAGGACATCTTACGACTCTTTATGACAATTTAGCACCTTGAAAAACACGTTAGTATAACGTAGGACGCCTTAAAACTCCAAACAACACCTTACAACACCGTACGAAACCTTAAAACTCCATAATAAAGCTAATGAATTCGTACGAGTCCTTTGAACATCGTACTGCAAGTTAGGACATCTTACGACTCTTTATGACATTTTAGCACCTTGAAAAACACGTTAGTATAACGTAGGACGCCTTAAAACTCCAAATAACATCTTACAACTCCGTACGAAACCTTAAAACTCCATAATAAAGCTAATGAATTCGTACGACTCCTTTGAACATCGTACTGCAAGTTAGGACATCTTACGACTCTTTATGACATTTTAGCACCTTGAAAAACACGTTACTATAACGTAGGACGCCTTAAAACACCAAACAACACCTTACAACACCGTACGAAACCTTAAAACTCCATAATACACCTATTGAATTCGCCCGAGTTCTTTGAACATCGTACTGCTAGTTAGGACATCTTACGACTCTTTATGACATTTTAGCACCTTGAAAAACACGTTAGTATAACGTAGGACGCCTTAAAACTCCAAACAACACCTTACAACACCGTACGAAAACCTTAAAACTCCATAATAAAGCTAATGAATTCGTACGAGTCCTTTGAACATCGTACTGCAAGTTAGGACATCTTACGACTCTTTATGACATTTTAGCACCTTGAAAAACACGTTAGTATAACGTAGGACGCCTTAAAACTCCAAACAACACCTTACAACACCGTACGAAACCTTAAAACTCCATAATAAAGCTAATGAATTCGTACGAGTCCTTTGAACATCGTACTGCAAGTTAGGACATCTTACGACTCTTTATGACATTTTAGCACCTTGAAAAACACGTTAGTATAACGTAGGACGCCTTAAAACTCCAAACAACACCTTACAACTCCGTACGAAACCTTAAAACTCCATAATAAAGCTAATGAATTCGTACGACTCCTTTGAACATCGTACTGCAAGTTAGGACATCTTACGACTCTTTATGACATTTTAGCACCTTGAAAAACACGTTACTATAACGTAGGACGCCTTAAAACACCAAACAACACCTTACAACACCGTACGAAACCTTAAAACTCCATAATAAAGCTAATGAATTCGTACGAGTCCTTTGAACATCGTACTGCAAGTTAGGACATCTTACGACTCTTTATGACATTTTAGCACCTTGAAAAACACGTTAGTATAACGTAGGACGCCTTAAAACTCCTAACAACACCTTACAACACCGTACGAAACCTTAAAACTCCATAATAAAGCTAATGAATTCGTACGAGTCCTTTGAACATCGTATTGCAAGTTAGGACATCTTACGACTCTTTATGACATTTTAGCACCTTGAAAAGCACGTTAGTATAACGTAGGACGCCTTAAAACTCCTAACAACACCTTACAACACCGTACGAAACCTTTAAACTCCATAATAAAGCTAATGAATTCGTACGAGTCCTTTGAACATCGTACTGCAAGTTAGGACATCGTACGACTCTTTATGACATTTTAGCACCTTGAAAAACACGTTAGTATAACGTAGGACGCCTTAAAACTCCAAACAACACCTTACAACTCCGTACGAAACCTTAAAACTCCATAATAAAGCTAATGAATTCGTACGACTCCTTTGAACATCGTACTGCAAGTTAGGACATCTTACGACTCTTTATGACATTTTAGCACCTTGAAAAACACGTTACTATAACGTAGGACGCCTTAAAACACCAAACAACACCTTACAACACCGTACGAAACCTTAAAACTCCATAATACACCTATTGAATTCGCCCGAGTTCTTTGAACATCGTACTGCTAGTTAGGACATCTTACGACTCTTTATGACAATTTAGCACCTTGAAAAACACGTTAGTATAACGTAGGACGCCTTAAAACTCCAAACAACACCTTACAACACCGTACGAAACCTTAAAACTCCATAATAAAGCTAAAGAATTCGTACGAGTCCTTTGAACATCGTACTGCAAGTTAGGACATCTTACGACTCTTTATGACATTTTAGCACCTTGAAAAACACGTTAGTATAACGTAGGACGCCTTAAAACTCCAAACAACACCTTACAACACCGTACGAAACCTTAAAACTCCATAATAAAGCTAATAAATTCGTACGAGTCCTTTGAACATCGTACAGCAAGTTAGGACATCTTACGACTCTTTATGACATTTTAGCACCTTGAAAAACACGTTAGTAATAACGTAGGACGCCTTAAAACTCCAAACAACACCTTACAACACCGTACGAAACCTTAAAACTCCATAATACACCTATTGAACTCGCCCGAGTCCTTTGAACATCATACTGCAAGTTAGGACATCTTACGACTCTTTATGACATTTTAGCACCTTGAAAAACACGTTACTATAACGTAGGACGCCTTAAAACACCAAACAACACCTTACAACACCGTACGAAACCTTAAAACTCCATAATAAAGCTAATGAATTCGTACGAGTCCTTTGAACATCATACTGCAAGTTAGGACATCTTACGACTCTTTATGACAATTTAGCACCTTGAAAAACACGTTAGTATAACGTAGGACGCCTTAAAACTCCAAACAACACCTTACAACACCGTACGAAACCTTAAAACTCCATAATAAAGCTAATGAATTCGTACGAGTCCTTTGAACATCGTACTGCAAGTTAGGACATCTTACGACTCTTTATGACATTTTAGCACCTTGAAAAACACGTTAGTATAACGTAGGACGCCTTAAAACTCCAAATAACATCTTACAACTCCGTACGAAACCTTAAAACTCCATAATAAAGCTAATGAATTCGTACGACTCCTTTGAACATCGTACTGCAAGTTAGGACATCTTACGACTCTTTATGACATTTTAGCACCTTGAAAAACACGTTACTATAACGTAGGACGCCTTAAAACACCAAACAACACCTTACAACACCGTACGAAACCTTAAAACTCCATAATACACCTATTGAATTCGCCCGAGTTCTTTGAACATCGTACTGCTAGTTAGGACATCTTACGACTCTTTATGACATTTTAGCACCTTGAAAAACACGTTAGTATAACGTAGGACGCCTTAAAACTCCAAACAACACCTTACAACACCGTACGAAACCTTAAAACTCCATAATAAAGCTAATGAATTCGTACGAGTCCTTTGAACATCGTACTGCAAGTTAGGACATCTTACGACTCTTTATGACATTTTAGCACCTTGAAAAACACGTTAGTATAACGTAGGACGCCTTAAAACTCCAAACAACACCTTACAACACCGTACGAAACCTTAAAACTCCATAATAAAGCTAAAGAATTCGTACGAGTCCTTTGAACATCGTACTGCAAGTTAGGACATCTTACGACTCTTTATGACATTTTAGCACCTTGAAAAACACGTTAGTATAACGTAGGACGCCTTAAAACTCCAAACAACACCTTACAACACCGTACGAAACCTTAAAACTCCATAATAAAGCTAATAAATTCGTACGAGTCCTTTGAACATCGTACAGCAAGTTAGGACATCTTACGACTCTTTATGACATTTTAGCACCTTGAAAAACACGTTAGTAATAACGTAGGACGCCTTAAAACTCCAAACAACACCTTACAACACCGTACGAAACCTTAAAACTCCATAATACACCTATTGAACTCGCCCGAGTCCTTTGAACATCATACTGCAAGTTAGGACATCTTACGACTCTTTATGACATTTTAGCACCTTGAAAAACACGTTACTATAACGTAGGACGCCTTAAAACACCAAACAACACCTTACAACACCGTACGAAACCTTAAAACTCCATAATAAAGCTAATGAATTCGTACGAGTCCTTTGAACATCATACTGCAAGTTAGGACATCTTACGACTCTTTATGACAATTTAGCACCTTGAAAAACACGTTAGTATAACGTAGGACGCCTTAAAACTCCAAACAACACCTTACAACACCGTACGAAACCTTAAAACTCCATAATAAAGCTAATGAATTCGTACGAGTCCTTTGAACATCGTACTGCAAGTTAGGACATCTTACGACTCTTTATGACATTTTAGCACCTTGAAAAACACGTTAGTATAACGTAGGACGCCTTAAAACTCCAAATAACATCTTACAACTCCGTACGAAACCTTAAAACTCCATAATAAAGCTAATGAATTCGTACGACTCCTTTGAACATCGTACTGCAAGTTAGGACATCTTACGACTCTTTATGACATTTTAGCACCTTGAAAAACACGTTACTATAACGTAGGACGCCTTAAAACACCAAACAACACCTTACAACACCGTACGAAACCTTAAAACTCCATAATACACCTATTGAATTCGCCCGAGTTCTTTGAACATCGTACTGCTAGTTAGGACATCTTACGACTCTTTATGACATTTTAGCACCTTGAAAAACACGTTAGTATAACGTAGGACGCCTTAAAACTCCAAACAACACCTTACAACACCGTACGAAAACCTTAAAACTCCATAATAAAGCTAATGAATTCGTACGAGTCCTTTGAACATCGTACTGCAAGTTAGGACATCTTACGACTCTTTATGACATTTTAGCACCTTGAAAAACACGTTAGTATAACGTAGGACGCCTTAAAACTCCAAACAACACCTTACAACACCGTACGAAACCTTAAAACTCCATAATAAAGCTAATGAATTCGTACGAGTCCTTTGAACATCGTACTGCAAGTTAGGACATCTTACGACTCTTTATGACATTTTAGCACCTTGAAAAACACGTTAGTATAACGTAGGACGCCTTAAAACTCCAAACAACACCTTACAACTCCGTACGAAACCTTAAAACTCCATAATAAAGCTAATGAATTCGTACGACTCCTTTGAACATCGTACTGCAAGTTAGGACATCTTACGACTCTTTATGACATTTTAGCACCTTGAAAAACATGTTAGTATAACGTAGGACGCCTTAAAACTCCAAACAACACCTTACAACTCCGTACGAAACCTTAAAACTCCATAATAAAGCTAATGAATTCGTACGACTCCTTTGAACATCGTACTGCAAGTTAGGACATCTTACGACTCTTTATGACATTTTAGCACCTTGAAAAACACGTTACTATAACGTAGGACGCCTTAAAACACCAAACAACACCTTACAACACCGTACGAAACCTTAAAACTCCATAATACACCTATTGAATTCGCCCGAGTTCTTTGAACATCGTACTGCTAGTTAGGACATCTTACGACTCTTTATGACAATTTAGCACCTTGAAAAACACGTTAGTATAACGTAGGACGCCTTAAAACTCCAAACAACACCTTACAACACCGTACGAAACCTTAAAACTCCATAATAAAGCTAAAGAATTCGTACGAGTCCTTTGAACATCGTACTGCAAGTTAGGACATCTTACGACTCTTTATGACATTTTAGCACCTTGAAAAACACGTTAGTATAACGTAGGACGCCTTAAAACTCCAAACAACACCTTACAACACCGTACGAAACCTTAAAACTCCATAATAAAGCTAATAAATTCGTACGAGTCCTTTGAACATCGTACAGCAAGTTAGGACATCTTACGACTCTTTATGACATTTTAGCACCTTGAAAAACACGTTAGTAATAACGTAGGACGCCTTAAAACTCCAAACAACACCTTACAACACCGTACGAAACCTTAAAACTCCATAATACACCTATTGAACTCGCCCGAGTCCTTTGAACATCATACTGCAAGTTAGGACATCTTACGACTCTTTATGACATTTTAGCACCTTGAAAAACACGTTACTATAACGTAGGACGCCTTAAAACACCAAACAACACCTTACAACACCGTACGAAACCTTAAAACTCCATAATAAAGCTAATGAATTCGTACGAGTCCTTTGAACATCATACTGCAAGTTAGGACATCTTACGACTCTTTATGACAATTTAGCACCTTGAAAAACACGTTAGTATAACGTAGGACGCCTTAAAACTCCAAACAACACCTTACAACACCGTACGAAACCTTAAAACTCCATAATAAAGCTAATGAATTCGTACGAGTCCTTTGAACATCGTACTGCAAGTTAGGACATCTTACGACTCTTTATGACATTTTAGCACCTTGAAAAACACGTTAGTATAACGTAGGACGCCTTAAAACTCCAAATAACATCTTACAACTCCGTACGAAACCTTAAAACTCCATAATAAAGCTAATGAATTCGTACGACTCCTTTGAACATCGTACTGCAAGTTAGGACATCTTACGACTCTTTATGACATTTTAGCACCTTGAAAAACACGTTACTATAACGTAGGACGCCTTAAAACACCAAACAACACCTTACAACACCGTACGAAACCTTAAAACTCCATAATACACCTATTGAATTCGCCCGAGTTCTTTGAACATCGTACTGCTAGTTAGGACATCTTACGACTCTTTATGACATTTTAGCACCTTGAAAAACACGTTAGTATAACGTAGGACGCCTTAAAACTCCAAACAACACCTTACAACACCGTACGAAACCTTAAAACTCCATAATAAAGCTAATGAATTCGTACGAGTCCTTTGAACATCGTACTGCAAGTTAGGACATCTTACGACTCTTTATGACATTTTAGCACCTTGAAAAACACGTTAGTATAACGTAGGACGCCTTAAAACTCCAAACAACACCTTACAACACCGTACGAAACCTTAAAACTCCATAATAAAGCTAAAGAATTCGTACGAGTCCTTTGAACATCGTACTGCAAGTTAGGACATCTTACGACTCTTTATGACATTTTAGCACCTTGAAAAACACGTTAGTATAACGTAGGACGCCTTAAAACTCCAAACAACACCTTACAACACCGTACGAAACCTTAAAACTCCATAATAAAGCTAATAAATTCGTACGAGTCCTTTGAACATCGTACAGCAAGTTAGGACATCTTACGACTCTTTATGACATTTTAGCACCTTGAAAAACACGTTAGTAATAACGTAGGACGCCTTAAAACTCCAAACAACACCTTACAACACCGTACGAAACCTTAAAACTCCATAATACACCTATTGAACTCGCCCGAGTCCTTTGAACATCATACTGCAAGTTAGGACATCTTACGACTCTTTATGACATTTTAGCACCTTGAAAAACACGTTACTATAACGTAGGACGCCTTAAAACACCAAACAACACCTTACAACACCGTACGAAACCTTAAAACTCCATAATAAAGCTAATGAATTCGTACGAGTCCTTTGAACATCATACTGCAAGTTAGGACATCTTACGACTCTTTATGACAATTTAGCACCTTGAAAAACACGTTAGTATAACGTAGGACGCCTTAAAACTCCAAACAACACCTTACAACACCGTACGAAACCTTAAAACTCCATAATAAAGCTAATGAATTCGTACGAGTCCTTTGAACATCGTACTGCAAGTTAGGACATCTTACGACTCTTTATGACATTTTAGCACCTTGAAAAACACGTTAGTATAACGTAGGACGCCTTAAAACTCCAAATAACATCTTACAACTCCGTACGAAACCTTAAAACTCCATAATAAAGCTAATGAATTCGTACGACTCCTTTGAACATCGTACTGCAAGTTAGGACATCTTACGACTCTTTATGACATTTTAGCACCTTGAAAAACACGTTACTATAACGTAGGACGCCTTAAAACACCAAACAACACCTTACAACACCGTACGAAACCTTAAAACTCCATAATACACCTATTGAATTCGCCCGAGTTCTTTGAACATCGTACTGCTAGTTAGGACATCTTACGACTCTTTATGACATTTTAGCACCTTGAAAAACACGTTAGTATAACGTAGGACGCCTTAAAACTCCAAACAACACCTTACAACACCGTACGAAAACCTTAAAACTCCATAATAAAGCTAATGAATTCGTACGAGTCCTTTGAACATCGTACTGCAAGTTAGGACATCTTACGACTCTTTATGACATTTTAGCACCTTGAAAAACACGTTAGTATAACGTAGGACGCCTTAAAACTCCAAACAACACCTTACAACACCGTACGAAACCTTAAAACTCCATAATAAAGCTAATGAATTCGTACGAGTCCTTTGAACATCGTACTGCAAGTTAGGACATCTTACGACTCTTTATGACATTTTAGCACCTTGAAAAACACGTTAGTATAACGTAGGACGCCTTAAAACTCCAAACAACACCTTACAACTCCGTACGAAACCTTAAAACTCCATAATAAAGCTAATGAATTCGTACGACTCCTTTGAACATCGTACTGCAAGTTAGGACATCTTACGACTCTTTATGACATTTTAGCACCTTGAAAAACATGTTAGTATAACGTAGGACGCCTTAAAACTCCAAACAACACCTTACAACTCCGTACGAAACCTTAAAACTCCATAATAAAGCTAATGAATTCGTACGACTCCTTTGAACATCGTACTGCAAGTTAGGACATCTTACGACTCTTTATGACATTTTAGCACCTTGAAAAACACGTTACTATAACGTAGGACGCCTTAAAACACCAAACAACACCTTACAACACCGTACGAAACCTTAAAACTCCATAATACACCTATTGAATTCGCCCGAGTTCTTTGAACATCGTACTGCTAGTTAGGACATCTTACGACTCTTTATGACATTTTAGCACCTTGAAAAACACGTTAGTATAACGTAGGACGCCTTAAAACTCCAAACAACACCTTACAACACCGTACGAAACCTTAAAACTCCATAATAAAGCTAATGAATTCGTACGAGTCCTTTGAACATTGTACTGCAAGTTAGGACATCTTACGACTCTTTTTGACATTTTAGCACCTTGAAAAACACGTTAGTATAACGTAGGACGCCTTAAAACTCCAAACAACACCTTACAACACCCTACGAAACCTTAAAACTCCATAATAAAGCTAATGAATTCGTACGAGTCCTTTGAACATCGTATTGCAAGTTAGGACATCTTACGACTCTTTATGACATTTTAGCACCTTGAAAAGCACGTTAGTATAACGTAGGACGCCTTAAAACTCCTAACAACACCTTACAACACCGTACGAAACCTTTAAACTCCATAATAAAGCTAATGAATTCGTACGAGTCCTTTGAACATCGTACTGCAAGTTAGGACATCGTACGACTCTTTATGACATTTTAGCACCTTGAAAAACACGTTAGTATAACGTAGGACGCCTTAAAACTCCAAACAACACCTTACAACTCCGTACGAAACCTTAAAACTCCATAATAAAGCTAATGAATTCGTACGACTCCTTTGAACATCGTACTGCAAGTTAGGACATCTTACGACTCTTTATGACATTTTAGCACCTTGAAAAACACGTTACTATAACGTAGGACGCCTTAAAACACCAAACAACACCTTACAACACCGTACGAAACCTTAAAACTCCATAATACACCTATTGAATTCGCCCGAGTTCTTTGAACATCGTACTGCTAGTTAGGACATCTTACGACTCTTTATGACAATTTAGCACCTTGAAAAACACGTTAGTATAACGTAGGACGCCTTAAAACTCCAAACAACACCTTACAACACCGTACGAAACCTTAAAACTCCATAATAAAGCTAAAGAATTCGTACGAGTCCTTTGAACATCGTACTGCAAGTTAGGACATCTTACGACTCTTTATGACATTTTAGCACCTTGAAAAACACGTTAGTATAACGTAGGACGCCTTAAAACTCCAAACAACACCTTACAACACCGTACGAAACCTTAAAACTCCATAATAAAGCTAATAAATTCGTACGAGTCCTTTGAACATCGTACAGCAAGTTAGGACATCTTACGACTCTTTATGACATTTTAGCACCTTGAAAAACACGTTAGTAATAACGTAGGACGCCTTAAAACTCCAAACAACACCTTACAACACCGTACGAAACCTTAAAACTCCATAATACACCTATTGAACTCGCCCGAGTCCTTTGAACATCATACTGCAAGTTAGGACATCTTACGACTCTTTATGACATTTTAGCACCTTGAAAAACACGTTACTATAACGTAGGACGCCTTAAAACACCAAACAACACCTTACAACACCGTACGAAACCTTAAAACTCCATAATAAAGCTAATGAATTCGTACGAGTCCTTTGAACATCATACTGCAAGTTAGGACATCTTACGACTCTTTATGACAATTTAGCACCTTGAAAAACACGTTAGTATAACGTAGGACGCCTTAAAACTCCAAACAACACCTTACAACACCGTACGAAACCTTAAAACTCCATAATAAAGCTAATGAATTCGTACGAGTCCTTTGAACATCGTACTGCAAGTTAGGACATCTTACGACTCTTTATGACATTTTAGCACCTTGAAAAACACGTTAGTATAACGTAGGACGCCTTAAAACTCCAAATAACATCTTACAACTCCGTACGAAACCTTAAAACTCCATAATAAAGCTAATGAATTCGTACGACTCCTTTGAACATCGTACTGCAAGTTAGGACATCTTACGACTCTTTATGACATTTTAGCACCTTGAAAAACACGTTACTATAACGTAGGACGCCTTAAAACACCAAACAACACCTTACAACACCGTACGAAACCTTAAAACTCCATAATACACCTATTGAATTCGCCCGAGTTCTTTGAACATCGTACTGCTAGTTAGGACATCTTACGACTCTTTATGACATTTTAGCACCTTGAAAAACACGTTAGTATAACGTAGGACGCCTTAAAACTCCAAACAACACCTTACAACACCGTACGAAACCTTAAAACTCCATAATAAAGCTAATGAATTCGTACGAGTCCTTTGAACATCGTACTGCAAGTTAGGACATCTTACGACTCTTTATGACATTTTAGCACCTTGAAAAACACGTTAGTATAACGTAGGACGCCTTAAAACTCCAAACAACACCTTACAACACCGTACGAAACCTTAAAACTCCATAATAAAGCTAAAGAATTCGTACGAGTCCTTTGAACATCGTACTGCAAGTTAGGACATCTTACGACTCTTTATGACATTTTAGCACCTTGAAAAACACGTTAGTATAACGTAGGACGCCTTAAAACTCCAAACAACACCTTACAACACCGTACGAAACCTTAAAACTCCATAATAAAGCTAATAAATTCGTACGAGTCCTTTGAACATCGTACAGCAAGTTAGGACATCTTACGACTCTTTATGACATTTTAGCACCTTGAAAAACACGTTAGTAATAACGTAGGACGCCTTAAAACTCCAAACAACACCTTACAACACCGTACGAAACCTTAAAACTCCATAATACACCTATTGAACTCGCCCGAGTCCTTTGAACATCATACTGCAAGTTAGGACATCTTACGACTCTTTATGACATTTTAGCACCTTGAAAAACACGTTACTATAACGTAGGACGCCTTAAAACACCAAACAACACCTTACAACACCGTACGAAACCTTAAAACTCCATAATAAAGCTAATGAATTCGTACGAGTCCTTTGAACATCATACTGCAAGTTAGGACATCTTACGACTCTTTATGACAATTTAGCACCTTGAAAAACACGTTAGTATAACGTAGGACGCCTTAAAACTCCAAACAACACCTTACAACACCGTACGAAACCTTAAAACTCCATAATAAAGCTAATGAATTCGTACGAGTCCTTTGAACATCGTACTGCAAGTTAGGACATCTTACGACTCTTTATGACATTTTAGCACCTTGAAAAACACGTTAGTATAACGTAGGACGCCTTAAAACTCCAAATAACATCTTACAACTCCGTACGAAACCTTAAAACTCCATAATAAAGCTAATGAATTCGTACGACTCCTTTGAACATCGTACTGCAAGTTAGGACATCTTACGACTCTTTATGACATTTTAGCACCTTGAAAAACACGTTACTATAACGTAGGACGCCTTAAAACACCAAACAACACCTTACAACACCGTACGAAACCTTAAAACTCCATAATACACCTATTGAATTCGCCCGAGTTCTTTGAACATCGTACTGCTAGTTAGGACATCTTACGACTCTTTATGACATTTTAGCACCTTGAAAAACACGTTAGTATAACGTAGGACGCCTTAAAACTCCAAACAACACCTTACAACACCGTACGAAAACCTTAAAACTCCATAATAAAGCTAATGAATTCGTACGAGTCCTTTGAACATCGTACTGCAAGTTAGGACATCTTACGACTCTTTATGACATTTTAGCACCTTGAAAAACACGTTAGTATAACGTAGGACGCCTTAAAACTCCAAACAACACCTTACAACACCGTACGAAACCTTAAAACTCCATAATAAAGCTAATGAATTCGTACGAGTCCTTTGAACATCGTACTGCAAGTTAGGACATCTTACGACTCTTTATGACATTTTAGCACCTTGAAAAACACGTTAGTATAACGTAGGACGCCTTAAAACTCCAAACAACACCTTACAACTCCGTACGAAACCTTAAAACTCCATAATAAAGCTAATGAATTCGTACGACTCCTTTGAACATCGTACTGCAAGTTAGGACATCTTACGACTCTTTATGACATTTTAGCACCTTGAAAAACACGTTACTATAACGTAGGACGCCTTAAAACACCAAACAACACCTTACAACACCGTACGAAACCTTAAAACTCCATAATAAAGCTAATGAATTCGTACGAGTCCTTTGAACATCGTACTGCAAGTTAGGACATCTTACGACTCTTTATGACATTTTAGCACCTTGAAAAACACGTTAGTATAACGTAGGACGCCTTAAAACTCCTAACAACACCTTACAACACCGTACGAAACCTTAAAACTCCATAATAAAGCTAATGAATTCGTACGAGTCCTTTGAACATCGTATTGCAAGTTAGGACATCTTACGACTCTTTATGACATTTTAGCACCTTGAAAAGCACGTTAGTATAACGTAGGACGCCTTAAAACTCCTAACAACACCTTACAACACCGTACGAAACCTTTAAACTCCATAATAAAGCTAATGAATTCGTACGAGTCCTTTGAACATCGTACTGCAAGTTAGGACATCGTACGACTCTTTATGACATTTTAGCACCTTGAAAAACACGTTAGTATAACGTAGGACGCCTTAAAACTCCAAACAACACCTTACAACTCCGTACGAAACCTTAAAACTCCATAATAAAGCTAATGAATTCGTACGACTCCTTTGAACATCGTACTGCAAGTTAGGACATCTTACGACTCTTTATGACATTTTAGCACCTTGAAAAACACGTTACTATAACGTAGGACGCCTTAAAACACCAAACAACACCTTACAACACCGTACGAAACCTTAAAACTCCATAATACACCTATTGAATTCGCCCGAGTTCTTTGAACATCGTACTGCTAGTTAGGACATCTTACGACTCTTTATGACAATTTAGCACCTTGAAAAACACGTTAGTATAACGTAGGACGCCTTAAAACTCCAAACAACACCTTACAACACCGTACGAAACCTTAAAACTCCATAATAAAGCTAAAGAATTCGTACGAGTCCTTTGAACATCGTACTGCAAGTTAGGACATCTTACGACTCTTTATGACATTTTAGCACCTTGAAAAACACGTTAGTATAACGTAGGACGCCTTAAAACTCCAAACAACACCTTACAACACCGTACGAAACCTTAAAACTCCATAATAAAGCTAATAAATTCGTACGAGTCCTTTGAACATCGTACAGCAAGTTAGGACATCTTACGACTCTTTATGACATTTTAGCACCTTGAAAAACACGTTAGTAATAACGTAGGACGCCTTAAAACTCCAAACAACACCTTACAACACCGTACGAAACCTTAAAACTCCATAATACACCTATTGAACTCGCCCGAGTCCTTTGAACATCATACTGCAAGTTAGGACATCTTACGACTCTTTATGACATTTTAGCACCTTGAAAAACACGTTACTATAACGTAGGACGCCTTAAAACACCAAACAACACCTTACAACACCGTACGAAACCTTAAAACTCCATAATAAAGCTAATGAATTCGTACGAGTCCTTTGAACATCATACTGCAAGTTAGGACATCTTACGACTCTTTATGACAATTTAGCACCTTGAAAAACACGTTAGTATAACGTAGGACGCCTTAAAACTCCAAACAACACCTTACAACACCGTACGAAACCTTAAAACTCCATAATAAAGCTAATGAATTCGTACGACTCCTTTGAACATCGTACTGCAAGTTAGGACATCTTACGACTCTTTATGACATTTTAGCACCTTGAAAAACACGTTACTATAACGTAGGACGCCTTAAAACACCAAACAACACCTTACAACACCGTACGAAACCTTAAAACTCCATAATACACCTATTGAATTCGCCCGAGTTCTTTGAACATCGTACTGCTAGTTAGGACATCTTACGACTCTTTATGACATTTTAGCACCTTGAAAAACACGTTAGTATAACGTAGGACGCCTTAAAACTCCAAACAACACCTTACAACACCGTACGAAAACCTTAAAACTCCATAATAAAGCTAATGAATTCGTACGAGTCCTTTGAACATCGTACTGCAAGTTAGGACATCTTACGACTCTTTATGACATTTTAGCACCTTGAAAAACACGTTAGTATAACGTAGGACGCCTTAAAACTCCAAACAACACCTTACAACACCGTACGAAACCTTAAAACTCCATAATAAAGCTAATGAATTCGTACGAGTCCTTTGAACATCGTACTGCAAGTTAGGACATCTTACGACTCTTTATGACATTTTAGCACCTTGAAAAACACGTTAGTATAACGTAGGACGCCTTAAAACTCCAAACAACACCTTACAACTCCGTACGAAACCTTAAAACTCCATAATAAAGCTAATGAATTCGTACGACTCCTTTGAACATCGTACTGCAAGTTAGGACATCTTACGACTCTTTATGACATTTTAGCACCTTGAAAAACACGTTACTATAACGTAGGACGCCTTAAAACACCAAACAACACCTTACAACACCGTACGAAACCTTAAAACTCCATAATAAAGCTAATGAATTCGTACGAGTCCTTTGAACATCGTACTGCAAGTTAGGACATCTTACGACTCTTTATGACATTTTAGCACCTTGAAAAACACGTTAGTATAACGTAGGACGCCTTAAAACTCCTAACAACACCTTACAACACCGTACGAAACCTTAAAACTCCATAATAAAGCTAATGAATTCGTACGAGTCCTTTGAACATCGTATTGCAAGTTAGGACATCTTACGACTCTTTATGACATTTTAGCACCTTGAAAAGCACGTTAGTATAACGTAGGACGCCTTAAAACTCCTAACAACACCTTACAACACCGTACGAAACCTTTAAACTCCATAATAAAGCTAATGAATTCGTACGAGTCCTTTGAACATCGTACTGCAAGTTAGGACATCGTACGACTCTTTATGACATTTTAGCACCTTGAAAAACACGTTAGTATAACGTAGGACGCCTTAAAACTCCAAACAACACCTTACAACTCCGTACGAAACCTTAAAACTCCATAATAAAGCTAATGAATTCGTACGACTCCTTTGAACATCGTACTGCAAGTTAGGACATCTTACGACTCTTTATGACATTTTAGCACCTTGAAAAACACGTTACTATAACGTAGGACGCCTTAAAACACCAAACAACACCTTACAACACCGTACGAAACCTTAAAACTCCATAATACACCTATTGAATTCGCCCGAGTTCTTTGAACATCGTACTGCTAGTTAGGACATCTTACGACTCTTTATGACAATTTAGCACCTTGAAAAACACGTTAGTATAACGTAGGACGCCTTAAAACTCCAAACAACACCTTACAACACCGTACGAAACCTTAAAACTCCATAATAAAGCTAAAGAATTCGTACGAGTCCTTTGAACATCGTACTGCAAGTTAGGACATCTTACGACTCTTTATGACATTTTAGCACCTTGAAAAACACGTTAGTATAACGTAGGACGCCTTAAAACTCCAAACAACACCTTACAACACCGTACGAAACCTTAAAACTCCATAATAAAGCTAATAAATTCGTACGAGTCCTTTGAACATCGTACAGCAAGTTAGGACATCTTACGACTCTTTATGACATTTTAGCACCTTGAAAAACACGTTAGTAATAACGTAGGACGCCTTAAAACTCCAAACAACACCTTACAACACCGTACGAAACCTTAAAACTCCATAATACACCTATTGAACTCGCCCGAGTCCTTTGAACATCATACTGCAAGTTAGGACATCTTACGACTCTTTATGACATTTTAGCACCTTGAAAAACACGTTACTATAACGTAGGACGCCTTAAAACACCAAACAACACCTTACAACACCGTACGAAACCTTAAAACTCCATAATAAAGCTAATGAATTCGTACGAGTCCTTTGAACATCATACTGCAAGTTAGGACATCTTACGACTCTTTATGACAATTTAGCACCTTGAAAAACACGTTAGTATAACGTAGGACGCCTTAAAACTCCAAACAACACCTTACAACACCGTACGAAACCTTAAAACTCCATAATAAAGCTAATGAATTCGTACGAGTCCTTTGAACATCGTACTGCAAGTTAGGACATCTTACGACTCTTTATGACATTTTAGCACCTTGAAAAACACGTTAGTATAACGTAGGACGCCTTAAAACTCCAAATAACATCTTACAACTCCGTACGAAACCTTAAAACTCCATAATAAAGCTAATGAATTCGTACGACTCCTTTGAACATCGTACTGCAAGTTAGGACATCTTACGACTCTTTATGACATTTTAGCACCTTGAAAAACACGTTACTATAACGTAGGACGCCTTAAAACACCAAACAACACCTTACAACACCGTACGAAACCTTAAAACTCCATAATACACCTATTGAATTCGCCCGAGTTCTTTGAACATCGTACTGCTAGTTAGGACATCTTACGACTCTTTATGACATTTTAGCACCTTGAAAAACACGTTAGTATAACGTAGGACGCCTTAAAACTCCAAACAACACCTTACAACACCGTACGAAACCTTAAAACTCCATAATAAAGCTAATGAATTCGTACGAGTCCTTTGAACATCGTACTGCAAGTTAGGACATCTTACGACTCTTTATGACATTTTAGCACCTTGAAAAACACGTTAGTATAACGTAGGACGCCTTAAAACTCCAAACAACACCTTACAACACCGTACGAAACCTTAAAACTCCATAATAAAGCTAAAGAATTCGTACGAGTCCTTTGAACATCGTACTGCAAGTTAGGACATCTTACGACTCTTTATGACATTTTAGCACCTTGAAAAACACGTTAGTATAACGTAGGACGCCTTAAAACTCCAAACAACACCTTACAACACCGTACGAAACCTTAAAACTCCATAATAAAGCTAATAAATTCGTACGAGTCCTTTGAACATCGTACAGCAAGTTAGGACATCTTACGACTCTTTATGACATTTTAGCACCTTGAAAAACACGTTAGTAATAACGTAGGACGCCTTAAAACTCCAAACAACACCTTACAACACCGTACGAAACCTTAAAACTCCATAATACACCTATTGAACTCGCCCGAGTCCTTTGAACATCATACTGCAAGTTAGGACATCTTACGACTCTTTATGACATTTTAGCACCTTGAAAAACACGTTACTATAACGTAGGACGCCTTAAAACACCAAACAACACCTTACAACACCGTACGAAACCTTAAAACTCCATAATAAAGCTAATGAATTCGTACGAGTCCTTTGAACATCATACTGCAAGTTAGGACATCTTACGACTCTTTATGACAATTTAGCACCTTGAAAAACACGTTAGTATAACGTAGGACGCCTTAAAACTCCAAACAACACCTTACAACACCGTACGAAACCTTAAAACTCCATAATAAAGCTAATGAATTCGTACGAGTCCTTTGAACATCGTACTGCAAGTTAGGACATCTTACGACTCTTTATGACATTTTAGCACCTTGAAAAACACGTTAGTATAACGTAGGACGCCTTAAAACTCCAAATAACATCTTACAACTCCGTACGAAACCTTAAAACTCCATAATAAAGCTAATGAATTCGTACGACTCCTTTGAACATCGTACTGCAAGTTAGGACATCTTACGACTCTTTATGACATTTTAGCACCTTGAAAAACACGTTACTATAACGTAGGACGCCTTAAAACACCAAACAACACCTTACAACACCGTACGAAACCTTAAAACTCCATAATACACCTATTGAATTCGCCCGAGTTCTTTGAACATCGTACTGCTAGTTAGGACATCTTACGACTCTTTATGACATTTTAGCACCTTGAAAAACACGTTAGTATAACGTAGGACGCCTTAAAACTCCAAACAACACCTTACAACACCGTACGAAAACCTTAAAACTCCATAATAAAGCTAATGAATTCGTACGAGTCCTTTGAACATCGTACTGCAAGTTAGGACATCTTACGACTCTTTATGACATTTTAGCACCTTGAAAAACACGTTAGTATAACGTAGGACGCCTTAAAACTCCAAACAACACCTTACAACACCGTACGAAACCTTAAAACTCCATAATAAAGCTAATGAATTCGTACGAGTCCTTTGAACATCGTACTGCAAGTTAGGACATCTTACGACTCTTTATGACATTTTAGCACCTTGAAAAACACGTTAGTATAACGTAGGACGCCTTAAAACTCCAAACAACACCTTACAACTCCGTACGAAACCTTAAAACTCCATAATAAAGCTAATGAATTCGTACGACTCCTTTGAACATCGTACTGCAAGTTAGGACATCTTACGACTCTTTATGACATTTTAGCACCTTGAAAAACACGTTACTATAACGTAGGACGCCTTAAAACACCAAACAACACCTTACAACACCGTACGAAACCTTAAAACTCCATAATAAAGCTAATGAATTCGTACGAGTCCTTTGAACATCGTACTGCAAGTTAGGACATCTTACGACTCTTTATGACATTTTAGCACCTTGAAAAACACGTTAGTATAACGTAGGACGCCTTAAAACTCCTAACAACACCTTACAACACCGTACGAAACCTTAAAACTCCATAATAAAGCTAATGAATTCGTACGAGTCCTTTGAACATCGTACTGCAAGTTAGGACATCTTACGACTCTTTATGACATTTTAGCACCTTGAAAAACACGTTAGTATAACGTAGGACGCCTTAAAACTCCAAACAACACCTTACAACTCCGTACGAAACCTTAAAACTCCATAATAAAGCTAATGAATTCGTTCGACTCCTTTGAACATCGTACTGCAAGTTAGGACATCTTACGACTCTTTATGACATTTTAGCACCTTGAAAAACACGTTACTATAACGTAGGACGCCTTAAAACACCAAACAACACCGTACGAAACCTTAAAACTCCATAATACACCTATTGAATTCGCCCGAGTTCTTTGAACATCGTACTGCTAGTTAGGACATCTTACGACTCTTTATGACAATTTAGCACCTTGAAAAACACGTTAGTATCACGTAGGACGCCTTAAAACTCCAAACAACACCTTACAACACCGTACGAAACCTTAAAACTCCATAATAAAGCTAAAGAATTCGTACGAGTCCTTTGAACATCGTACTGCAAGTTAGGACATCTTACGACTCTTTATGACATTTTAGCACCTTGAAAAACACGTTAGTATAACGTAGGACGCCTTAAAACTCCAAACAACACCTTACAACACCGTACGAAACCTTAAAACTCCATAATAAAGCTAATGAATTCGTACGAGTCCTTTGAACATCATACTGCAAGTTAGGACATCTTACGACTCTTTATGACAATTTAGCACCTTGAAAAACACGTTAGTATAACGTAGGACGCCTTAAAACTCCAAACAACACCTTACAACACCGTACGAAACCTTAAAACTCCATAATAAAGCTAATGAATTCGTACGAGTCCTTTGAACATCGTACTGCAAGTTAGGACATCTTACGACTCTTTATGACATTTTAGCACCTTGAAAAACACGTTAGTATAACGTAGGACGCCTTAAAACTCCAAATAACATCTTACAACTCCGTACGAAACCTTAAAACTCCATAATAAAGCTAATGAATTCGTACGACTCCTTTGAACATCGTACTGCAAGTTAGGACATCTTACGACTCTTTATGACATTTTAGCACCTTGAAAAACACGTTACTATAACGTAGGACGCCTTAAAACACCAAACAACACCTTACAACACCGTACGAAACCTTAAAACTCCATAATACACCTATTGAATTCGCCCGAGTTCTTTGAACATCGTACTGCTAGTTAGGACATCTTACGACTCTTTATGACATTTTAGCACCTTGAAAAACACGTTAGTATAACGTAGGACGCCTTAAAACTCCAAACAACACCTTACAACACCGTACGAAACCTTAAAACTCCATAATAAAGCTAATGAATTCGTACGAGTCCTTTGAACATCGTACTGCAAGTTAGGACATCTTACGACTCTTTATGACATTTTAGCACCTTGAAAAACACGTTAGTATAACGTAGGACGCCTTAAAACTCCAAACAACACCTTACAACACCGTACGAAACCTTAAAACTCCATAATAAAGCTAATGAATTCGTACGAGTCCTTTGAACATCGTACTGCAAGTTAGGACATCTTACGACTCTTTATGACATTTTAGCACCTTGAAAAACACGTTAGTATAACGTAGGACGCCTTAAAACTCCAAACAACACCTTACAACTCCGTACGAAACCTTAAAACTCCATAATAAAGCTAATGAATTCGTACGACTCCTTTGAACATCGTACTGCAAGTTAGGACATCTTACGACTCTTTATGACATTTTAGCACCTTGAAAAACACGTTACTATAACGTAGGACGCCTTAAAACACCAAACAACACCTTACAACACCGTACGAAACCTTAAAACTCCATAATAAAGCTAATGAATTCGTACGAGTCCTTTGAACATCGTACTGCAAGTTAGGACATCTTACGACTCTTTATGACATTTTAGCACCTTGAAAAACACGTTAGTATAACGTAGGACGCCTTAAAACTCCAAACAACACCTTACAACACCGTACGAAACCTTAAAACTCCATAATAAAGCTAATGAATTCGTACGAGTCCTTTGAACATCGTACTGCAAGTTAGGACATCTTACGACTCTTTATGACATTTTAGCACCTTGAAAAACACGTTAGTATAACGTAGGACGCCTTAAAACTCCAAACAACACCTTACAACTCCGTACGAAACCTTAAAACTCCATAATAAAGCTAATGAATTCGTACGAGTCCTTTGAACATCGTACTGCAAGTTAGGACATCTTACGACTCTTTATGACATTTTAGCACCTTGAAAAACACGTTAGTATAACGTAGGACGCCTTAAAACTCCAAACAACACCTTACAACACCGTACGAAACCTTAAAACTCCATAATAAAGCTAATGAATTCGTACGAGTCCTTTGAACATCGTACTGCAAGTTAGGACATCTTACGACTCTTTATGACATTTTAGCACCTTGAAAAACACGTTAGTATAACGTAGGACGCCTTAAAACTCCAAACAACACCTTACAACTCCGTACGAAACCTTAAAACTCCATAATAAAGCTAATGAATTCGTACGACTCCTTTGAACATCGTACTGCAAGTTAGGACATCTTACGACTCTTTATGACATTTTAGCACCTTGAAAAACACGTTACTATAACGTAGGACGCCTTAAAACACCAAACAACACCTTACAACACCGTACGAAACCTTAAAACTCCATAATAAAGCTAATGAATTCGTACGAGTCCTTTGAACATCGTACTGCAAGTTAGGACATCTTACGACTCTTTATGACATTTTAGCACCTTGAAAAACACGTTAGTATAACGTAGGACGCCTTAAAACTCCAAATAACATCTTACAACTCCGTACGAAACCTTAAAACTCCATAATAAAGCTAATGAATTCGTACGACTCCTTTGAACATCGTACTGCAAGTTAGGACATCTTACGACTCTTTATGACATTTTAGCACCTTGAAAAACACGTTACTATAACGTAGGACGCCTTAAAACACCAAACAACACCTTACAACACCGTACGAAACCTTAAAACTCCATAATACACCTATTGAATTCGCCCGAGTTCTTTGAACATCGTACTGCTAGTTAGGACATCTTACGACTCTTTATGACATTTTAGCACCTTGAAAAACACGTTAGTATAACGTAGGACGCCTTAAAACTCCAAACAACACCTTACAACACCGTACGAAACCTTAAAACTCCATAATAAAGCTAATGAATTCGTACGAGTCCTTTGAACATCGTACTGCAAGTTAGGACATCTTACGACTCTTTATGACATTTTAGCACCTTGAAAAACACGTTAGTATAACGTAGGACGCCTTAAAACTCCAAACAACACCTTACAACACCGTACGAAACCTTAAAACTCCATAATAAAGCTAATGAATTCGTACGAGTCCTTTGAACATCGTACTGCAAGTTAGGACATCTTACGACTCTTTATGACATTTTAGCACCTTGAAAAACACGTTAGTATAACGTAGGACGCCTTAAAACTCCAAACAACACCTTACAACTCCGTACGAAACCTTAAAACTCCATAATAAAGCTAATGAATTCGTACGACTCCTTTGAACATCGTACTGCAAGTTAGGACATCTTACGACTCTTTATGACATTTTAGCACCTTGAAAAACACGTTACTATAACGTAGGACGCCTTAAAACACCAAACAACACCTTACAACACCGTACGAAACCTTAAAACTCCATAATAAAGCTAATGAATTCGTACGAGTCCTTTGAACATCGTACTGCAAGTTAGGACATCTTACGACTCTTTATGACATTTTAGCACCTTGAAAAACACGTTAGTATAACGTAGGACGCCTTAAAACTCCAAACAACACCTTACAACACCGTACGAAACCTTAAAACTCCATAATAAAGCTAATGAATTCGTACGAGTCCTTTGAACATCGTACTGCAAGTTAGGACATCTTACGACTCTTTATGACATTTTAGCACCTTGAAAAACACGTTAGTATAACGTAGGACGCCTTAAAACTCCAAACAACACCTTACAACTCCGTACGAAACCTTAAAACTCCATAATAAAGCTAATGAATTCGTACGACTCCTTTGAACATCGTACTGCAAGTTAGGACATCTTACGACTCTTTATGACATTTTAGCACCTTGAAAAACACGTTACTATAACGTAGGACGCCTTAAAACACCAAACAACACCGTACGAAACCTTAAAACTCCATAATACACCTATTGAATTCGCCCGAGTTCTTTGAACATCGTACTGCTAGTTAGGACATCTTACGACTCTTTATGACAATTTAGCACCTTGAAAAACACGTTAGTATCACGTAGGACGCCTTAAAACTCCAAACAACACCTTACAACACCGTACGAAACCTTAAAACTCCATAATAAAGCTAAAGAATTCGTACGAGTCCTTTGAACATCGTACTGCAAGTTAGGACATCTTACGACTCTTTATGACATTTTAGCACCTTGAAAAACACGTTAGTATAACGTAGGACGCCTTAAAACTCCAAACAACACCTTACAACACCGTACGAAACCTTAAAACTCCATAATAAAGCTAATGAATTCGTACGAGTCCTTTGAACATCGTACTGCAAGTTAGGACATCTTACGACTCTTTATGACATTTTAGCACCTTGAAAAACACGTTAGTATAACGTAGGACGCCTTAAAACTCCAAACAACACCTTACAACTCCGTACGAAACCTTAAAACTCCATAATAAAGCTAATGAATTCGTACGACTCCTTTGAACATCGTACTGCAAGTTAGGACATCTTACGACTCTTTATGACATTTTAGCACCTTGAAAAACACGTTACTATAACGTAGGACGCCTTAAAACACCAAACAACACCTTACAACACCGTACGAAACCTTAAAACTCCATAATAAAGCTAATGAATTCGTACGAGTCCTTTGAACATCGTACTGCAAGTTAGGACATCTTACGACTCTTTATGACATTTTAGCACCTTGAAAAACACGTTAGTATAACGTAGGACGCCTTAAAACTCCAAACAACACCTTACAACACCGTACGAAACCTTAAAACTCCATAATAAAGCTAATGAATTCGTACGAGTCCTTTGAACATCGTACTGCAAGTTAGGACATCTTACGACTCTTTATGACATTTTAGCACCTTGAAAAACACGTTAGTATAACGTAGGACGCCTTAAAACTCCAAACAACACCTTACAACTCCGTACGAAACCTTAAAACTCCATAATAAAGCTAATGAATTCGTACGACTCCTTTGAACATCGTACTGCAAGTTAGGACATCTTACGACTCTTTATGACATTTTAGCACCTTGAAAAACACGTTACTATAACGTAGGACGCCTTAAAACACCAAACAACACCGTACGAAACCTTAAAACTCCATAATACACCTATTGAATTCGCCCGAGTTCTTTGAACATCGTACTGCTAGTTAGGACATCTTACGACTCTTTATGACAATTTAGCACCTTGAAAAACACGTTAGTATCACGTAGGACGCCTTAAAACTCCAAACAACACCTTACAACACCGTACGAAACCTTAAAACTCCATAATAAAGCTAAAGAATTCGTACGAGTCCTTTGAACATCGTACTGCAAGTTAGGACATCTTACGACTCTTTATGACATTTTAGCACCTTGAAAAACACGTTAGTATAACGTAGGACGCCTTAAAACTCCAAACAACACCTTACAACACCGTACGAAACCTTAAAACTCTATAATAAAGCTAATGAATTCGTACGAGTCCTTTGAACATCGTACTGCAAGTTAGGACATCTTACGACTCTTTATGACATTTTAGCACCTTGAAAAACACGTTAGTATAACGTAGGACGCCTTAAAACTCCAAACAACACCTTACAACTCCGTACGAAACCTTAAAACTCCATAATAAAGCTAATGAATTCGTACGACTCCTTTGAACATCGTACTGCAAGTTAGGACATCTTACGACTCTTTATGACATTTTAGCACCTTGAAAAACACGTTACTATAACGTAGGACGCCTTAAAACACCAAACAACACCGTACGAAACCTTAAAACTCCATAATACACCTATTGAATTCGCCCGAGTTCTTTGAACATCGTACTGCTAGTTAGGACATCTTACGACTCTTTATGACAATTTAGCACCTTGAAAAACACGTTAGTATAACGTAGGACGCCTTAAAACTCCAAACAACACCTTACAACACCGTACGAAACCTTAAAACTCCATAATAAAGCTAAAGAATTCGTACGAGTCCTTTGAACATCGTACTGCAAGTTAGGACATCTTACGACTCTTTATGACATTTTAGCACCTTGAAAAACACGTTAGTATAACGTAGGACGCCTTAAAACTCCAAACAACACCTTACAACACCGTACGAAACCTTAAAACTCCATAATAAAGCTAATTAATTCGTACGAGTCCTTTGAACATCGTACAGCAAGTTAGGACATCTTACGACTCTTTATGACATTTTAGCACCTTGAAAAACACGTTAGTAATAACGTAGGACGCCTTAAAACTCCAAACAACACCTTACAACACCGTACGAAACCTTAAAACTCCATAATACACCTATTGAACTCGCCCGAGTCCTTTGAACATCATACTGCAAGTTAGGACATCTTACGACTCTTTATGACATTTTAGCACCTTGAAAAACACGTTACTATAACGTAGGACGCCTTAAAACACCAAACAACACCTTACAACACCGTACGAAACCTTAAAACTCCATAATAAAGCTAATGAATTCGTACGAGTCCTTTGAACATCATACTGCAAGTTAGGACATCTTACGACTCTTTATGACAATTTAGCACCTTGAAAAACACGTTAGTATAACGTAGGACGCCTTAAAACTCCAAACAACACCTTACAACACCGTACGAAACCTTAAAACTCCATAATAAAGCTAATGAATTCGTACGAGTCCTTTGAACATCGTACTGCAAGTTAGGACATCTTACGACTCTTTATGACATTTTAGCACCTTGAAAAACACGTTAGTATAACGTAGGACGCCTTAAAACTCCAAACAACATCTTACAACTCCGTACGAAACCTTAAAACTCCATAATAAAGCTAATGAATTCGTACGACTCCTTTGAACATCGTACTGCAAGTTAGGACATCTTACGACTCTTTATGACATTTTAGCACCTTGAAAAACACGTTACTATAACGTAGGACGCCTTAAAACACCAAACAACACCTTACAACACCGTACGAAACCTTAAAACTCCATAATACACCTATTGAATTCGCCCGAGTTCTTTGAACATCGTACTGCTAGTTAGGACATCTTACGACTCTTTATGACATTTTAGCACCTTGAAAAACACGTTAGTATAACGTAGGACGCCTTAAAACTCCAAACAACACCTTACAACACCGTACGAAACCTTAAAACTCCATAATAAAGCTAATGAATTCGTACGAGTCCTTTGAACATCGTACTGCAAGTTAGGACATCTTACGACTCTTTATGACATTTTAGCACCTTGAAAAACACGTTAGTATAACGTAGGACGCCTTAAAACTCCAAACAACACCTTACAACACCGTACGAAACCTTAAAACTCCATAATAAAGCTAATGAATTCGTACGAGTCCTTTGAACATCGTACTGCAAGTTAGGACATCTTACGACTCTTTATGACATTTTAGCACCTTGAAAAACACGTTAGTATAACGTAGGACGCCTTAAAACTCCAAACAACACCTTACAACACCGTACGAAACCTTAAAACTCCATAATAAAGCTAATGAATTCGTACGAGTCCTTTGAACATCGTACTGCAAGTTAGGACATCTTACGACTCTTTATGACATTTTAGCACCTTGAAAAATACGTTAGTATAACGTAGGACGCCTTAAAACTCCAAACAACACCTTACAACTCCGTACGAAACCTTAAAACTCCATAATAAAGCTAATGAATTCGTACGACTCCTTTGAACATCGTACTGCAAGTTAGGACATCTTACGACTCTTTATGACATTTTAGCACCTTGAAAAACACGTTACTATAACGTAGGACGCCTTAAAACACCAAACAACACCTTACAACACCGTACGAAACCTTAAAACTCCATAATACACCTATTGAATTCGCCCGAGTTCTTTGAACATCGTACTGCTAGTTAGGACATCTTACGACTCTTTATGACAATTTAGCACCTTGAAAAACACGTTAGTATAACGTAGGACGCCTTAAAACTCCAAACAACACCTTACAACACCGTACGAAACCTTAAAACTCCATAATAAAGCTAAAGAATTCGTACGAGTCCTTTGAACATCGTACTGCAAGTTAGGACATCTTACGACTCTTTATGACATTTTAGCACCTTGAAAAACACGTTAGTATAACGTAGGACGCCTTAAAACTCCAAACAACACCTTACAACACCGTACGAAACCTTAAAACTCCATAATAAAGCTAATAAATTCGTACGAGTCCTTTGAACATCGTACAGCAAGTTAGGACATCTTACGACTCTTTATGACATTTTAGCACCTTGAAAAACACGTTAGTAATAACGTAGGACGCCTTAAAACTCCAAACAACACCTTACAACACCGTACGAAACCTTAAAACTCCATAATACACCTATTGAACTCGCCCGAGTCCTTTGAACATCATACTGCAAGTTAGGACATCTTACGACTCTTTATGACATTTTAGCACCTTGAAAAACACGTTACTATAACGTAGGACGCCTTAAAACACCAAACAACACCTTACAACACCGTACGAAACCTTAAAACTCCATAATACACCTATTGAATTCGCCCGAGTTCTTTGAACATCGTACTGCTAGTTAGGACATCTTACGACTCTTTATGACATTTTAGCACCTTGAAAAACACGTTAGTATAACGTAGGACGCCTTAAAACTCCAAACAACACCTTACAACACCGTACGAAACCTTAAAACTCCATAATAAAGCTAATGAATTCGTACGAGTCCTTTGAACATCGTACTGCAAGTTAGGACATCTTACGACTCTTTATGACATTTTAGCACCTTGAAAAACACGTTAGTATAACGTAGGACGCCTTAAAACTCCAAACAACACCTTACAACACCGTACGAAACCTTAAAACTCCATAATAAAGCTAATGAATTCGTACGAGTCCTTTGAACATCGTACTGCAAGTTAGGACATCTTACGACTCTTTATGACATTTTAGCACCTTGAAAAACACGTTAGTATAACGTAGGACGCCTTAAAACTCCAAACAACACCTTACAACACCGTACGAAACCTTAAAACTCCATAATAAAGCTAATGAATTCGTACGAGTCCTTTGAACATCGTACTGCAAGTTAGGACATCTTACGACTCTTTATGACATTTTAGCACCTTGAAAAACACGTTAGTATAACGTAGGACGCCTTAAAACTCCAAACAACACCTTACAACTCCGTACGAAACCTTAAAACTCCATAATAAAGCTAATGAATTCGTACGACTCCTTTGAACATCGTACTGCAAGTTAGGACATCTTACGACTCTTTATGACATTTTAGCACCTTGAAAAACACGTTACTATAACGTAGGACGCCTTAAAACACCAAACAACACCTTACAACACCGTACGAAACCTTAAAACTCCATAATACACCTATTGAATTCGCCCGAGTTCTTTGAACATCGTACTGCTAGTTAGGACATCTTACGACTCTTTATGACAATTTAGCACCTTGAAAAACACGTTAGTATAACGTAGGACGCCTTAAAACTCCAAACAACACCTTACAACACCGTACGAAACCTTAAAACTCCATAATAAAGCTAAAGAATTCGTACGAGTCCTTTGAACATCGTACTGCAAGTTAGGACATCTTACGACTCTTTATGACATTTTAGCACCTTGAAAAACACGTTAGTATAACGTAGGACGCCTTAAAACTCCAAACAACACCTTACAACACCGTACGAAACCTTAAAACTCCATAATAAAGCTAATAAATTCGTACGAGTCCTTTGAACATCGTACAGCAAGTTAGGACATCTTACGACTCTTTATGACATTTTAGCACCTTGAAAAACACGTTAGTAATAACGTAGGACGCCTTAAAACTCCAAACAACACCTTACAACACCGTACGAAACCTTAAAACTCCATAATACACCTATTGAACTCGCCCGAGTCCTTTGAACATCATACTGCAAGTTAGGACATCTTACGACTCTTTATGACATTTTAGCACCTTGAAAAACACGTTACTATAACGTAGGACGCCTTAAAACACCAAACAACACCTTACAACACCGTACGAAACCTTAAAACTCCATAATAAAGCTAATGAATTCGTACGAGTCCTTTGAACATCATACTGCAAGTTAGGACATCTTACGACTCTTTATGACAATTTAGCACCTTGAAAAACACGTTAGTATAACGTAGGACGCCTTAAAACTCCAAACAACACCTTACAACACCGTACGAAACCTTAAAACTCCATAATAAAGCTAATGAATTCGTACGAGTCCTTTGAACATCGTACTGCAAGTTAGGACATCTTACGACTCTTTATGACATTTTAGCACCTTGAAAAACACGTTAGTATAACGTAGGACGCCTTAAAACTCCAAACAACATCTTACAACTCCGTACGAAACCTTAAAACTCCATAATAAAGCTAATGAATTCGTACGACTCCTTTGAACATCGTACTGCAAGTTAGGACATCTTACGACTCTTTATGACATTTTAGCACCTTGAAAAACACGTTACTATAACGTAGGACGCCTTAAAACACCAAACAACACCTTACAACACCGTACGAAACCTTAAAACTCCATAATACACCTATTGAATTCGCCCGAGTTCTTTGAACATCGTACTGCTAGTTAGGACATCTTACGACTCTTTATGACATTTTAGCACCTTGAAAAACACGTTAGTATAACGTAGGACGCCTTAAAACTCCAAACAACACCTTACAACACCGTACGAAACCTTAAAACTCCATAATAAAGCTAATGAATTCGTACGAGTCCTTTGAACATCGTACTGCAAGTTAGGACATCTTACGACTCTTTATGACATTTTAGCACCTTGAAAAACACGTTAGTATAACGTAGGACGCCTTAAAACTCCAAACAACACCTTACAACACCGTACGAAACCTTAAAACTCCATAATAAAGCTAATGAATTCGTACGAGTCCTTTGAACATCGTACTGCAAGTTAGGACATCTTACGACTCTTTATGACATTTTAGCACCTTGAAAAACACGTTAGTATAACGTAGGACGCCTTAAAACTCCAAACAACACCTTACAACTCCGTACGAAACCTTAAAACTCCATAATAAAGCTAATGAATTCGTACGACTCCTTTGAACATCGTACTGCAAGTTAGGACATCTTACGACTCTTTATGACATTTTAGCACCTTGAAAAACACGTTACTATAACGTAGGACGCCTTAAAACACCAAACAACACCTTACAACACCGTACGAAACCTTAAAACTCCATAATAAAGCTAATGAATTCGTAGGAGTCCTTTGAACATCGTACTGCAAGTTAGGACATCTTACGACTCTTTATGACATTTTAGCACCTTGAAAAACACGTTAGTATAACGTAGGACGCCTTAAAACTCCAAACAACACCTTACAACACCGTACGAAACCTTAAAACTCCATAATAAAGCTAATGAATTCGTACGAGTCCTTTGAACATCGTACTGCAAGTTAGGACATCTTACGACTCTTTATGACATTTTAGCACCTTGAAAAACACGTTAGTATAACGTAGGACGCCTTAAAACTCCAAACAACACCTTACAACTCCGTACGAAACCTTAAAACTCCATAATAAAGCTAATGAATTCGTACGACTCCTTTGAACATCGTACTGCAAGTTAGGACATCTTACGACTCTTTATGACATTTTAGCACCTTGAAAAACACGTTACTATAACGTAGGACGCCTTAAAACACCAAACAACACCTTACAACACCGTACGAAACCTTAAAACTCCATAATAAAGCTAATGAATTCGTACGAGTCCTTTGAACATCGTACTGCAAGTTAGGACATCTTACGACTCTTTATGACATTTTAGCACCTTGAAAAACACGTTAGTATAACGTAGGACGCCTTAAAACTCCAAACAACACCTTACAACACCGTACGAAACCTTAAAACTCCATAATAAAGCTAAAGAATTCGTACGAGTCCTTTGAACATCGTACTGCAAGTTAGGACATCTTACGACTCTTTATGACATTTTAGCACCTTGAAAAACACGTTAGTATAACGTAGGACGCCTTAAAACTCCAAACAACACCTTACAACACCGTACGAAACCTTAAAACTCCATAATAAAGCTAATTAATTCGTACGAGTCCTTTGAACATCGTACAGCAAGTTAGGACATCTTACGACTCTTTATGACATTTTAGCACCTTGAAAAACACGTTAGTAATAACGTAGGACGCCTTAAAACTCCAAACAACACCTTACAACACCGTACGAAACCTTAAAACTCCATAATAAAGCTAATGAATTCGTAGGAGTCCTTTGAACATCGTACTGCAAGTTAGGACATCTTACGACTCTTTATGACATTTTAGCACCTTGAAAAACACGTTAGTATAACGTAGGACGCCTTAAAACTCCAAACAACACCTTACAACACCGTACGAAACCTTAAAACTCCATAATAAAGCTAATGAATTCGTACGAGTCCTTTGAACATCGTACTGCAAGTTAGGACATCTTACGACTCTTTATGACATTTTAGCACCTTGAAAAACACGTTAGTATAACGTAGGACGCCTTAAAACTCCAAACAACACCTTACAACTCCGTACGAAACCTTAAAACTCCATAATAAAGCTAATGAATTCGTACGACTCCTTTGAACATCGTACTGCAAGTTAGGACATCTTACGACTCTTTATGACATTTTAGCACCTTGAAAAACACGTTACTATAACGTAGGACGCCTTAAAACACCAAACAACACCTTACAACACCGTACGAAACCTTAAAACTCCATAATAAAGCTAATGAATTCGTACGAGTCCTTTGAACATCGTACTGCAAGTTAGGACATCTTACGACTCTTTATGACATTTTAGCACCTTGAAAAACACGTTAGTATAACGTAGGACGCCTTAAAACTCCAAACAACACCTTACAACACCGTACGAAACCTTAAAACTCCATAATAAAGCTAATGAATTCGTACGAGTCCTTTGAACATCGTACTGCAAGTTAGGACATCTTACGACTCTTTATGACATTTTAGCACCTTGAAAAACACGTTAGTATAACGTAGGACGCCTTAAAACTCCAAACAACACCTTACAACTCCGTACGAAACCTTAAAACTCCATAATAAAGCTAATGAATTCGTACGACTCCTTTGAACATCGTACTGCAAGTTAGGACATCTTACGACTCTTTATGACATTTTAGCACCTTGAAAAACACGTTAGTATAACGTAGGACGCCTTAAAACTCCAAACAACACCTTACAACACCGTACGAAACCTTAAAACTCCATAATAAAGCTAATGAATTCGTACGAGTCCTTTGAACATCGTACTGCAAGTTAGGACATCTTACGACTCTTTATGACATTTTAGCACCTTGAAAAACACGTTAGTATAACGTAGGACGCCTTAAAACACCAAACAACACCTTACAACTCCGTACGAAACCTTAAAACTCCATAATAAAGCTAATGAATTCGTACGACTCCTTTGAACATCGTACTGCAAGTTAGGACATCTTACGACTCTTTATGACATTTTAGCACCTTGAAAAACACGTTACTATAACGTAGGACGCCTTAAAACACCAAACAACACCCTTACAACACCGTACGAAACCTTAAAACTCCATAATACACCTATTGAATTCGCCCGAGTTCTTTGAACATCGTACTGCTAGTTAGGACATCTTACGACTCTTTATGACATTTTAGCACCTTGAAAAACACGTTAGTATAACGTAGGACGCCTTAAAACTCCAAACAACACCTTACAACACCGTACGAAACCTTAAAACTCCATAATAAAGCTAATGAATTCGTACGAGTCCTTTGAACATCATACTGCAAGTTAGAACATCTTACGACTCTTTATGACAATTTAGCACCTTGAAAAACACGTTAGTATAACGTAGGACGCCTTAAAACTCCAAACAACACCTTACAACACCGTACGAAACCTTAAAACTCCATAATAAAGCTAATGAATTCGTACGAGTCCTTTGAACATCGTACTGCAAGTTAGGACATCTTACGACTCTTTATGACATTTTAGCACCTTGAAAAACACGTTAGTATAACGTAGGACGCCTTAAAACTCCAAACAACACCTTACAACTCCGTACGAAACCTTAAAACTCCATAATAAAGCTAATGAATTCGTACGACTCCTTTGAACATCGTACTGCAAGTTAGGACATCTTACGACTCTTTATGCCATTTTAGCACCTTGAAAAACACGTTACTATAACGTAGGACGCCTTAAAACACCAAACAACACCTTACAACACCGTACGAAACCTTAAAACTCCATAATACACCTATTGAATTCGCCCGAGTTCTTTGAACATCGTACTGCTAGTTAGGACATCTTACGACTCTTTATGACATTTTAGCACCTTGAAAAACACGTTAGTATAACGTAGGACGCCTTAAAACTCCAAACAACACCTTACAACACCGTACGAAACCTTAAAACTCCATAATAAAGCTAATGAATTCGTACGAGTCCTTTGAACATTGTACTGCAAGTTAGGACATCTTACGACTCTTTTTGACATTTTAGCACCTTGAAAAACACGTTAGTATAACGTAGGACGCCTTAAAACTCCAAACAACACCTTACAACACCCTACGAAACCTTAAAACTCCATAATAAAGCTAATGAATTCGTACGAGTCCTTTGAACATCGTATTGCAAGTTAGGACATCTTACGACTCTTTATGACATTTTAGCACCTTGAAAAGCACGTTAGTATAACGTAGGACGCCTTAAAACACCAAACAACACCTTACAACACCGTACGAAACCTTAAAACTCCATAATACACCTATTGAATTCGCCCGAGTTCTTTGAACATCGTACTGCTAGTTAGGACATCTTACGACTCTTTATGACAATTTAGCACCTTGAAAAACACGTTAGTATAACGTAGGACGCCTTAAAACTCCAAACAACACCTTACAACACCGTACGAAACCTTAAAACTCCATAATAAAGCTAAAGAATTCGTACGAGTCCTTTGAACATCGTACTGCAAGTTAGGACATCTTACGACTCTTTATGACATTTTAGCACCTTGAAAAACACGTTAGTATAACGTAGGACGCCTTAAAACTCCAAACAACACCTTACAACACCGTACGAAACCTTAAAACTCCATAATAAAGCTAATAAATTCGTACGAGTCCTTTGAACATCGTACAGCAAGTTAGGACATCTTACGACTCTTTATGACATTTTAGCACCTTGAAAAACATGTTAGTAATAACGTAGGACGCCTTAAAACTCCAAACAACACCTTACAACACCGTACGAAACCTTAAAACTCCATAATACACCTATTGAACTCGCCCGAGTCCTTTGAACATCATACTGCAAGTTAGGACATCTTACGACTCTTTATGACATTTTAGCACCTTGAAAAACACGTTACTATAACGTAGGACGCCTTAAAACACCAAACAACACCTTACAACACCGTACGAAACCTTAAAACTCCATAATAAAGCTAATGAATTCGTACGAGTCCTTTGAACATCATACTGCAAGTTAGGACATCTTACGACTCTTTATGACAATTTAGCACCTTGAAAAACACGTTAGTATAACGTAGGACGCCTTAAAACTCCAAACAACACCTTACAACACCGTACGAAACCTTAAAACTCCATAATAAAGCTAATGAATTCGTACGAGTCCTTTGAACATCGTACTGCAAGTTAGGACATCTTACGACTCTTTATGACATTTTAGCACCTTGAAAAACACGTTAGTATAACGTAGGACGCCTTAAAACTCCAAACAACACCTTACAACACCGTACGAAACCTTAAAACTCCATAATAAAGCTAATGAATTCGTACGAGTCCTTTGAACATCATACTGCAAGTTAGAACATCTTACGACTCTTTATGACAATTTAGCACCTTGAAAAACACGTTAGTATAACGTAGGACGCCTTAAAACTCCAAACAACACCTTACAACACCGTACGAAACCTTAAAACTCCATAATAAAGCTAATGAATTCGTACGAGTCCTTTGAACATCGTACTGCAAGTTAGGACATCTTACGACTCTTTATGACATTTTAGCACCTTGAAAAACACGTTAGTATAACGTAGGACGCCTTAAAACTCCAAACAACACCTTACAACTCCGTACGAAACCTTAAAACTCCATAATAAAGCTAATGAATTCGTACGACTCCTTTGAACATCGTACTGCAAGTTAGGACATCTTACGACTCTTTATGCCATTTTAGCACCTTGAAAAACACGTTACTATAACGTAGGACGCCTTAAAACACCAAACAACACCTTACAACACCGTACGAAACCTTAAAACTCCATAATACACCTATTGAATTCGCCCGAGTTCTTTGAACATCGTACTGCTAGTTAGGACATCTTACGACTCTTTATGACATTTTAGCACCTTGAAAAACACGTTAGTATAACGTAGGACGCCTTAAAACTCCAAACAACACCTTACAACACCGTACGAAACCTTAAAACTCCATAATAAAGCTAATGAATTCGTACGAGTCCTTTGAACATTGTACTGCAAGTTAGGACATCTTACGACTCTTTTTGACATTTTAGCACCTTGAAAAACACGTTAGTATAACGTAGGACGCCTTAAAACTCCAAACAACACCTTACAACACCCTACGAAACCTTAAAACTCCATAATAAAGCTAATGAATTCGTACGAGTCCTTTGAACATCGTATTGCAAGTTAGGACATCTTACGACTCTTTATGACATTTTAGCACCTTGAAAAGCACGTTAGTATAACGTAGGACGCCTTAAAACACCAAACAACACCTTACAACACCGTACGAAACCTTAAAACTCCATAATACACCTATTGAATTCGCCCGAGTTCTTTGAACATCGTACTGCTAGTTAGGACATCTTACGACTCTTTATGACAATTTAGCACCTTGAAAAACACGTTAGTATAACGTAGGACGCCTTAAAACTCCAAACAACACCTTACAACACCGTACGAAACCTTAAAACTCCATAATAAAGCTAAAGAATTCGTACGAGTCCTTTGAACATCGTACTGCAAGTTAGGACATCTTACGACTCTTTATGACATTTTAGCACCTTGAAAAACACGTTAGTATAACGTAGGACGCCTTAAAACTCCAAACAACACCTTACAACACCGTACGAAACCTTAAAACTCCATAATAAAGCTAATAAATTCGTACGAGTCCTTTGAACATCGTACAGCAAGTTAGGACATCTTACGACTCTTTATGACATTTTAGCACCTTGAAAAACATGTTAGTAATAACGTAGGACGCCTTAAAACTCCAAACAACACCTTACAACACCGTACGAAACCTTAAAACTCCATAATACACCTATTGAACTCGCCCGAGTCCTTTGAACATCATACTGCAAGTTAGGACATCTTACGACTCTTTATGACATTTTAGCACCTTGAAAAACACGTTACTATAACGTAGGACGCCTTAAAACACCAAACAACACCTTACAACACCGTACGAAACCTTAAAACTCCATAATAAAGCTAATGAATTCGTACGAGTCCTTTGAACATCATACTGCAAGTTAGGACATCTTACGACTCTTTATGACAATTTAGCACCTTGAAAAACACGTTAGTATAACGTAGGACGCCTTAAAACTCCAAACAACACCTTACAACACCGTACGAAACCTTAAAACTCCATAATAAAGCTAATGAATTCGTACGAGTCCTTTGAACATCGTACTGCAAGTTAGGACATCTTACGACTCTTTATGACATTTTAGCACCTTGAAAAACACGTTAGTATAACGTAGGACGCCTTAAAACTCCAAACAACACCTTACAACTCCGTACGAAACCTTAAAACTCCATAATAAAGCTAATGAATTCGTACGACTCCTTTGAACATCGTACTGCAAGTTAGGACATCTTACGACTCTTTATGACATTTTAGCACCTTGAAAAACACGTTACTATAACGTAGGACGCCTTAAAACACCAAACAACACCTTACAACACCGTACGAAACCTTAAAACTCCATAATACACCTATTGAATTCGCCCGAGTTCTTTGAACATCGTACTGCAAGTTAGGACATCTTACGACTCTTTATGACATTTTAGCACCTTGAAAAACACGTTAGTATAACGTAGGACGCCTTAAAACTCCAAACAACACCTTACAACACCGTACGAAACCTTAAAACTCCATAATAAAGCTAATGAATTCGTACGAGTCCTTTGAACATCGTACTGCAAGTTAGGACATCTTACGACTCTTTATGACATTTTAGCACCTTGAAAAACACGTTAGTATAACGTAGGACGCCTTAAAACTCCAAACAACACCTTACAACTCCGTACGAAACCTTAAAACTCCATAATAAAGCTAATGAATTCGTACGACTCCTTTGAACATCGTACTGCAAGTTAGGACATCTTACGACTCTTTATGACATTTTAGCACCTTGAAAAACACGTTAGTATAACGTAGGACGCCTTAAAACACCAAACAACACCTTACAACACCGTACGAAACCTTAAAACTCCATAATAAAGCTAATGAATTCGTACGAGTCCTTTGAACATCGTACTGCAAGTTAGGACATCTTACGACTCTTTATGACATTTTAGCACCTTGAAAAACACGTTAGTATAACGTAGGACGCCTTAAAACTCCAAACAACACCTTACAACACCGTACGAAACCTTAAAACTCCATAATAAAGCTAATGAATTCGTACGAGTCCTTTGAACATCGTACTGCAAGTTAGGACATCTTACGACTCTTTATGACATTTTAGCACCTTGAAAAACACGTTAGTATAACGTAGGACGCCTTAAAACACCAAACAACACCTTACAACTCCGTACGAAACCTTAAAACTCCATAATAAAGCTAATGAATTCGTACGACTCCTTTGAACATCGTACTGCAAGTTAGGACATCTTACGACTCTTTATGACATTTTAGCACCTTGAAAAACACGTTACTATAACGTAGGACGCCTTAAAACACCAAACAACACCTTACAACACCGTACGAAACCTTAAAACTCCATAATACACCTATTGAATTCGCCCGAGTTCTTTGAACATCGTACTGCTAGTTAGGACATCTTACGACTCTTTATGACATTTTAGCACCTTGAAAAACACGTTAGTATAACGTAGGACGCCTTAAAACTCCAAACAACACCTTACAACACCGTACGAAACCTTAAAACTCCATAATAAAGCTAATGAATTCGTACGAGTCCTTTGAACATCATACTGCAAGTTAGAACATCTTACGACTCTTTATGACAATTTAGCACCTTGAAAAACACGTTAGTATAACGTAGGACGCCTTAAAACTCCAAACAACACCTTACAACACCGTACGAAACCTTAAAACTCCATAATAAAGCTAATGAATTCGTACGAGTCCTTTGAACATCGTACTGCAAGTTAGGACATCTTACGACTCTTTATGACATTTTAGCACCTTGAAAAACACGTTAGTATAACGTAGGACGCCTTAAAACTCCAAACAACACCTTACAACTCCGTACGAAACCTTAAAACTCCATAATAAAGCTAATGAATTCGTACGACTCCTTTGAACATCGTACTGCAAGTTAGGACATCTTACGACTCTTTATGCCATTTTAGCACCTTGAAAAACACGTTACTATAACGTAGGACGCCTTAAAACACCAAACAACACCTTACAACACCGTACGAAACCTTAAAACTCCATAATACACCTATTGAATTCGCCCGAGTTCTTTGAACATCGTACTGCTAGTTAGGACATCTTACGACTCTTTATGACATTTTAGCACCTTGAAAAACACGTTAGTATAACGTAGGACGCCTTAAAACTCCAAACAACACCTTACAACACCGTACGAAACCTTAAAACTCCATAATAAAGCTAATGAATTCGTACGAGTCCTTTGAACATTGTACTGCAAGTTAGGACATCTTACGACTCTTTTTGACATTTTAGCACCTTGAAAAACACGTTAGTATAACGTAGGACGCCTTAAAACTCCAAACAACACCTTACAACACCCTACGAAACCTTAAAACTCCATAATAAAGCTAATGAATTCGTACGAGTCCTTTGAACATCGTATTGCAAGTTAGGACATCTTACGACTCTTTATGACATTTTAGCACCTTGAAAAGCACGTTAGTATAACGTAGGACGCCTTAAAACACCAAACAACACCTTACAACACCGTACGAAACCTTAAAACTCCATAATACACCTATTGAATTCGCCCGAGTTCTTTGAACATCGTACTGCTAGTTAGGACATCTTACGACTCTTTATGACAATTTAGCACCTTGAAAAACACGTTAGTATAACGTAGGACGCCTTAAAACTCCAAACAACACCTTACAACACCGTACGAAACCTTAAAACTCCATAATAAAGCTAAAGAATTCGTACGAGTCCTTTGAACATCGTACTGCAAGTTAGGACATCTTACGACTCTTTATGACATTTTAGCACCTTGAAAAACACGTTAGTATAACGTAGGACGCCTTAAAACTCCAAACAACACCTTACAACACCGTACGAAACCTTAAAACTCCATAATAAAGCTAATAAATTCGTACGAGTCCTTTGAACATCGTACAGCAAGTTAGGACATCTTACGACTCTTTATGACATTTTAGCACCTTGAAAAACATGTTAGTAATAACGTAGGACGCCTTAAAACTCCAAACAACACCTTACAACACCGTACGAAACCTTAAAACTCCATAATACACCTATTGAGCTCGCCCGAGTCCTTTGAACATCATACTGCAAGTTAGGACATCTTACGACTCTTTATGACATTTTAGCACCTTGAAAAACACGTTACTATAACGTAGGACGCCTTAAAACACCAAACAACACCTTACAACACCGTACGAAACCTTAAAACTCCATAATAAAGCTAATGAATTCGTACGAGTCCTTTGAACATCATACTGCAAGTTAGGACATCTTACGACTCTTTATGACAATTTAGCACCTTGAAAAACACGTTAGTATAACGTAGGCCGCCTTAAAACTCCAAACAACACCTTACAACACCGTACGAAACCTTAAAACTCCATAATAAAGCTAATGAATTCGTACGAGTCCTTTGAACATCGTACTGCAAGTTAGGACATCTTACGACTCTTTATGACATTTTAGCACCTTGAAAAACACGTTAGTATAACGTAGGACGCCTTAAAACTCCAAACAACACCTTACAACTCCGTACGAAACCTTAAAACTCCATAATAAAGCTAATGAATTCGTACGACTCCTTTGAACATCGTACTGCAAGTTAGGACATCTTACGACTCTTTATGACATTTTAGCACCTTGAAAAACACGTTACTATAACGTAGGACGCCTTAAAACACCAAACAACACCTTACAACACCGTACGAAACCTTAAAACTCCATAATACACCTATTGAATTCGCCCGAGTTCTTTGAACATCGTACTGCTAGTTAGGACATCTTACGACTCTTTATGACATTTTAGCACCTTGAAAAACACGTTAGTATAACGTAGGACGCCTTAAAAGTCCAAACAACACCTTACAACACCGTACGAAACCTTAAAACTCCATAATACACCTATTGAATTCGCCCGAGTTCTTTGAACATCGTACTGCTAGTTAGGACATCTTACGACTCTTTATGACATTTTAGCACCTTGAAAAACACGTTAGTATAACGTAGGACGCCTTAAAACTCCAAACAACACCTTACAACACCGTACGAAACCTTAAAACTCCATAATAAAGCTAATGAATTCGTACGAGTCCTTTGAACATCGTACTGCAAGTTAGGACATCTTACGACTCTTTATGACATTTTAGCACCTTGAAAAACACGTTAGTATAACGTAGGACGCCTTAAAACTCCAAACAACACCTTACAACTCCGTACGAAACCTTAAAACTCCATAATAAAGCTAATGAATTCGTACGACTCCTTTGAACATCGTACTGCAAGTTAGGACATCTTACGACTCTTTATGACATTTTAGCACCTTGAAAAACACGTTACTATAACGTAGGACGCCTTAAAACACCAAACAACACCTTACAACACCGTACGAAACCTTAAAACTCCATAATACACCTATTGAATTCGCCCGAGTTCTTTGAACATCGTACTGCTAGTTAGGACATCTTACGACTCTTTATGACATTTTAGCACCTTGAAAAACACGTTAGTATAACGTAGGACGCCTTAAAAGTCCAAACAACACCTTACAACACCGTACGAAACCTTAAAACTCCATAATAAAGCTAATGAATTCGTACGAGTCCTTTGAACATCGTACTGCAAGTTAGGACATCTTACGACTCTTTATGACATTTTAGCACCTTGAAAAACACGTTAGTATAACGTAGGACGCCTTAAAACTCCAAACAACACCTTACAACTCCGTACGAAACCTTAAAACTCCATAATAAAGCTAATGAATTCGTACGACTCCTTTGAACATCGTACTGCAAGTTAGGACATCTTACGACTCTTTATGACATTTTAGCACCTTGAAAAACACGTTACTATAACGTAGGACGCCTTAAAACACCAAACAACACCTTACAACACCGTACGAAACCTTAAAACTCCATAATACACCTATTGAATTCGCCCGAGTTCTTTGAACATCGTACTGCTAGTTAGGACATCTTACGACTCTTTATGACATTTTAGCACCTTGAAAAACACGTTAGTATAACGTAGGACGCCTTAAAAGTCCATACAACACCTTACAACACCGTACGAAACCTTAAAACTCCATAATACACCTATTGAATTCGCCCGAGTTCTTTGAACATCGTACTGCAAGTTAGGACATCTTACGACTCTTTATGACATTTTAGCACCTTGAAAAACACGTTAGTATAACGTAGGACGCCTTAAAACTCCAAACAACACCTTACAACTCCGTACGAAACCTTAAAACTCCATAATACACCTATTGAACTCGCCCGAGTCCTTTGAACATCATACTGCAAGTTAGGACATCTTACGACTCTTTATGACATTTTAGCACCTTGAAAAACACGTTACTATAACGTAGGACGCCTTAAAACACCAAACAACACCTTACAACACCGTACGAAACCTTAAAACTCCATAATACACCTATTGAACTCGCCCGAGTCCTTTGAACATCATACTGCAAGTTAGGACATCTTACGACTCTTTATGACATTTTAGCACCTTGAAAAACACGTTACTATAACGTAGGACGCCTTAAAACACCAAACAACACCTTACAACACCGTACGAAACCTTAAAACTCCATAATAAAGCTAATGAATTCGTACGAGTCCTTTGAACATCATACTGCAAGTTAGGACATCTTACGACTCTTTATGACAATTTAGCACCTTGAAAAACACGTTAGTATAACGTAGGACGCCTTAAAACTCCAAACAACACCTTACAACACCGTACGAAACCTTAAAACTCCATAATAAAGCTAATGAATTCGTACGAGTCCTTTGAACATCGTACTGCAAGTTAGGACATCTTACGACTCTTTATGACATTTTAGCACCTTGAAAAACACGTTAGTATAACGTAGGACGCCTTAAAACTCCAAACAACACCTTACAACTCCGTACGAAACCTTAAAACTCCATAATAAAGCTAATGAATTCGTACGACTCCTTTGAACATCGTACTGCAAGTTAGGACATCTTACGACTCTTTATGACATTTTAGCACCTTGAAAAACACGTTACTATAACGTAGGACGCCTTAAAACACCAAACAACACCTTACAACACCGTACGAAACCTTAAAACTCCATAATACACCTATTGAATTCGCCCGAGTTCTTTGAACATCGTACTGCTAGTTAGGACATCTTACGACTCTTTATGACATTTTAGCACCTTGAAAAACACGTTAGTATAACGTAGGACGCCTTAAAAGTCCAAACAACACCTTACAACACCGTACGAAACCTTAAAACTCCATAATAAAGCTAATGAATTCGTACGAGTCCTTTGAACATCGTACTGCAAGTTAGGACATCTTACGACTCTTTATGACATTTTAGCACCTTGAAAAACACGTTAGTATAACGTAGGACGCCTTAAAACTCCAAACAACACCTTACAACTCCGTACGAAACCTTAAAACTCCATAATAAAGCTAATGAATTCGTACGACTCCTTTGAACATCGTACTGCAAGTTAGGACATCTTACGACTCTTTATGACATTTTAGCACCTTGAAAAACACGTTACTATAACGTAGGACGCCTTAAAACACCAAACAACACCTTACAACACCGTACGAAACCTTAAAACTCCATAATACACCTATTGAATTCGCCCGAGTTCTTTGAACATCGTACTGCTAGTTAGGACATCTTACGACTCTTTATGACATTTTAGCACCTTGAAAAACACGTTAGTATAACGTAGGACGCCTTAAAACTCCAAACAACACCTTACTGACCGTACGAAACCTTAAAACTCCATAATAAAGCTAATGAATTCGTACGAGTCCTTTGAACTTTGTACTGCAAGTTAGGACATCTTACGACTCTTTTTGACATTTTAGCACCTTGAAAAACACGTTAGTATAACGTAGGACGCCTTAAAACTCCAAACAACACCTTACAACACCCTACGAAACCTTAAAACTCCATAATAAAGCTAATGAATTCGTACGAGTCCTTTGAACATCGTATTGCAAGTTAGGACATCTTACGACTCTTTATGACATTTTAGCACCTTGAAAAGCACGTTAGTATAACGTAGGACGCCTTAAAACTCCTAACAACACCTTACAACACCGTACGAAACCTTTAAACTCCATAATAAAGCTAATGAATTCGTACGAGTCCTTTGAACATCGTACTGCAAGTTAGGACATCTTACGACTCTTTATGACATTTTAGCACCTTGAAAAACACGTTAGTATAACGTAGGACGCCTTAAAACTCCAAACAACACCTTACAACTCCGTACGAAACCTTAAAACTCCATAATAAAGCTAATGAATTCGTACGACTCCTTTGAACATCGTACTGCAAGTTAGGACATCTTACGACTCTTTATGACATTTTAGCACCTTGAAAAACACGTTACTATAACGTAGGACGCCTTAAAACACCAAACAACACCTTACAACACCGTACGAAACCTTAAAACTCCATAATACACCTATTGAATTCGCCCGAGTTCTTTGAACATCGTACTGCTAGTTAGGACATCTTACGACTCTTTATGACAATTTAGCACCTTGAAAAACACGTTAGTATAACGTAGGACGCCTTAAAACTCCAAACAACACCTTACAACACCGTACGAAACCTTAAAACTCCATAATAAAGCTAAAGAATTCGTACGAGTCCTTTGAACATCGTACTGCAAGTTAGGACATCTTACGACTCTTTATGACATTTTAGCACCTTGAAAAGCACGTTAGTATAACGTAGGACGCCTTAAAACTCCAAACAACACCTTACAACACCCTACGAAACCTTAAAACTCCATAATAAAGCTAATGAATTCGTACGAGTCCTTTGAACATCGTATTGCAAGTTAGGACATCTTACGACTCTTTATGACATTTTAGCACCTTGAAAAGCACGTTAGTATAACGTAGGACGCCTTAAAACTCCTAACAACACCTTACAACACCGTACGAAACCTTTAAACTCCATAATAAAGCTAATGAATTCGTACGAGTCCTTTGAACATCGTACTGCAAGTTAGGACATCTTACGACTCTTTATGACATTTTAGCACCTTGAAAAACACGTTAGTATAACGTAGGACGCCTTAAAACTCCAAACAACACCTTACAACTCCGTACGAAACCTTAAAACTCCATAATAAAGCTAATGAATTCGTACGACTCCTTTGAACATCGTACTGCAAGTTAGGACATCTTACGACTCTTTATGACATTTTAGCACCTTGAAAAACACGTTACTATAACGTAGGACGCCTTAAAACACCAAACAACACCTTACAACACCGTACGAAACCTTAAAACTCCATAATACACCTATTGAACTCGCCCGAGTCCTTTGAACATCATACTGCAAGTTAGGACATCTTACGACTCTTTATGACATTTTAGCACCTTGAAAAACACGTTACTATAACGTAGGACGCCTTAAAACACCAAACAACACCTTACAACACCGTACGAAACCTTAAAACTCCATAATAAAGCTAATGAATTCGTACGAGTCCTTTGAACATCATACTGCAAGTTAGGACATCTTACGACTCTTTATGACAATTTAGCACCTTGAAAAACACGTTAGTATAACGTAGGACGCCTTAAAACTCCAAACAACACCTTACAACACCGTACGAAACCTTAAAACTCCATAATAAAGCTAATGAATTCGTACGAGTCCTTTGAACATCGTACTGCAAGTTAGGACATCTTACGACTCTTTATGACATTTTAGCACCTTGAAAAACACGTTAGTATAACGTAGGACGCCTTAAAACTCCAAACAACACCTTACAACTCCGTACGAAACCTTAAAACTCCATAATAAAGCTAATGAATTCGTACGACTCCTTTGAACATCGTACTGCAAGTTAGGACATCTTACGACTCTTTATGACATTTTAGCACCTTGAAAAACACGTTACTATAACGTAGGACGCCTTAAAACACCAAACAACACCTTACAACACCGTACGAAACCTTAAAACTCCATAATACACCTATTGAATTCGCCCGAGTTCTTTGAACATCGTACTGCTAGTTAGGACATCTTACGACTCTTTATGACATTTTAGCACCTTGAAAAACACGTTAGTATAACGTAGGACGCCTTAAAAGTCCAAACAACACCTTACAACACCGTACGAAACCTTAAAACTCCATAATAAAGCTAATGAATTCGTACGAGTCCTTTGAACATCGTACTGCAAGTTAGGACATCTTACGACTCTTTATGACATTTTAGCACCTTGAAAAACACGTTAGTATAACGTAGGACGCCTTAAAACTCCAAACAACACCTTACAACTCCGTACGAAACCTTAAAACTCCATAATAAAGCTAATGAATTCGTACGACTCCTTTGAACATCGTACTGCAAGTTAGGACATCTTACGACTCTTTATGACATTTTAGCACCTTGAAAAACACGTTACTATAACGTAGGACGCCTTAAAACACCAAACAACACCTTACAACACCGTACGAAACCTTAAAACTCCATAATACACCTATTGAATTCGCCCGAGTTCTTTGAACATCGTACTGCTAGTTAGGACATCTTACGACTCTTTATGACATTTTAGCACCTTGAAAAACACGTTAGTATAACGTAGGACGCCTTAAAACTCCAAACAACACCTTACTGACCGTACGAAACCTTAAAACTCCATAATAAAGCTAATGAATTCGTACGAGTCCTTTGAACTTTGTACTGCAAGTTAGGACATCTTACGACTCTTTTTGACATTTTAGCACCTTGAAAAACACGTTAGTATAACGTAGGACGCCTTAAAACTCCAAACAACACCTTACAACACCCTACGAAACCTTAAAACTCCATAATAAAGCTAATGAATTCGTACGAGTCCTTTGAACATCGTATTGCAAGTTAGGACATCTTACGACTCTTTATGACATTTTAGCACCTTGAAAAGCACGTTAGTATAACGTAGGACGCCTTAAAACTCCTAACAACACCTTACAACACCGTACGAAACCTTTAAACTCCATAATAAAGCTAATGAATTCGTACGAGTCCTTTGAACATCGTACTGCAAGTTAGGACATCTTACGACTCTTTATGACATTTTAGCACCTTGAAAAACACGTTAGTATAACGTAGGACGCCTTAAAACTCCAAACAACACCTTACAACTCCGTACGAAACCTTAAAACTCCATAATAAAGCTAATGAATTCGTACGACTCCTTTGAACATCGTACTGCAAGTTAGGACATCTTACGACTCTTTATGACATTTTAGCACCTTGAAAAACACGTTACTATAACGTAGGACGCCTTAAAACACCAAACAACACCTTACAACACCGTACGAAACCTTAAAACTCCATAATACACCTATTGAATTCGCCCGAGTTCTTTGAACATCGTACTGCTAGTTAGGACATCTTACGACTCTTTATGACAATTTAGCACCTTGAAAAACACGTTAGTATAACGTAGGACGCCTTAAAACTCCAAACAACACCTTACAACACCGTACGAAACCTTAAAACTCCATAATAAAGCTAAAGAATTCGTACGAGTCCTTTGAACATCGTACTGCAAGTTAGGACATCTTACGACTCTTTATGACATTTTAGCACCTTGAAAAGCACGTTAGTATAACGTAGGACGCCTTAAAACTCCTAACAACACCTTACAACACCGTACGAAACCTTTAAACTCCATAATAAAGCTAATGAATTCGTACGAGTCCTTTGAACATCGTACTGCAAGTTAGGACATCTTACGACTCTTTATGACATTTTAGCACCTTGAAAAACACGTTAGTATAACGTAGGACGCCTTAAAACACCAAACAACACCTTACAACACCCTACGAAACCTTAAAACTCCATAATAAAGCTAATGAATTCGTACGAGTCCTTTGAACATCGTACTGCAAGTTAGGACATCTTACGACTCTTTATGACATTTTAGCACCTTGAAAAACACGTTAGTATAACGTAGGACGCCTTAAAACTCCAAACAACACCTTACAACACCGTACGAAACCTTAAAACTCCATAATACACGTATTGAACTCGCCCGAGTCCTTTGAACATCGTACTGCAAGTTAGGACATCTTACGACTCTTTATGACATTTTAGCACCTTGAAAAACACGTTAGTATAACGTAGGACGCCTTAAAACTCCAAACAACACCTTACAACACCCTACGAAACCTTAAAACTCCATAATAAAGCTAATGAATTCGTACGAGTCCTTTGAACATCGTACTGCAAGTTAGGACATCTTACGACTCTTTATGACATTTTAGCACCTTGAAAAGCACTTTAGTATAACGTAGGACGCCTTAAAACTCCTAACAACACCTTACAACACCGTACGAAACCTTTAAACTCCATAATAAAGCTAATGAATTCGTACGAGTCCTTTGAACATCGTACTGCAAGTTAGGACATCTTACGACTCTTTATGACATTTTAGCACCTTGAAAAACACGTTAGTATAACGTAGGACGCCTTAAAACTCCAAACAACAGCTTACAACACCGTACGAAACCTTAATACTCCATAATAAAGCTAATGAATTCGTACGACTCCTTTGAACATCGTACTGCAAGTTAGGACATCTTACGACTCTTTATGACATTTTAGCACCTTAAAAAAGACGTTACTATAACGTAGGACGCCTTAAAACACCAAACAACACCTTACAACACCGTACGAAACCTTAAAACTCCATAATAAAGCTAATGAATTCGTACGACTCCTTTGAACATCGTACTGCAAGTTAGGACATCTTACGACTCTTTATGACATTTTAGCACCTTGAAAAACACGTTACTATAACGTAGGACGCCTTAAAACACCAAACAACACCTTACAACACCGTACGAAACCTTAAAACTCCATAATACACCTATTGAATTCGCCCGAGTTCTTTGAACATCGTACTGCTAGTTAGGACATCTTACGACTCTTTATGACATTTTAGCACCTTGAAAAACACGTTAGTATAACGTAGGACGCCTTAAAAGTCCAAACAACACCTTACAACACCGTACGAAACCTTAAAACTCCATAATAAAGCTAATGAATTCGTACGAGTCCTTTGAACATCGTACTGCAAGTTAGGACATCTTACGACTCTTTATGACATTTTAGCACCTTGAAAAACACGTTAGTATAACGTAGGACGCCTTAAAACTCCAAACAACACCTTACAACTCCGTACGAAACCTTAAAACTCCATAATAAAGCTAATGAATTCGTACGACTCCTTTGAACATCGTACTGCAAGTTAGGACATCTTACGACTCTTTATGACATTTTAGCACCTTGAAAAACACGTTACTATAACGTAGGACGCCTTAAAACACCAAACAACACCTTACAACACCGTACGAAACCTTAAAACTCCATAATACACCTATTGAATTCGCCCGAGTTCTTTGAACATCGTACTGCTAGTTAGGACATCTTACGACTCTTTATGACATTTTAGCACCTTGAAAAACACGTTAGTATAACGTAGGACGCCTTAAAACTCCAAACAACACCTTACTGACCGTACGAAACCTTAAAACTCCATAATAAAGCTAATGAATTCGTACGAGTCCTTTGAACTTTGTACTGCAAGTTAGGACATCTTACGACTCTTTTTGACATTTTAGCACCTTGAAAAACACGTTAGTATAACGTAGGACGCCTTAAAACTCCAAACAACACCTTACAACACCCTACGAAACCTTAAAACTCCATAATAAAGCTAATGAATTCGTACGAGTCCTTTGAACATCGTATTGCAAGTTAGGACATCTTACGACTCTTTATGACATTTTAGCACCTTGAAAAGCACGTTAGTATAACGTAGGACGCCTTAAAACTCCTAACAACACCTTACAACACCGTACGAAACCTTTAAACTCCATAATAAAGCTAATGAATTCGTACGAGTCCTTTGAACATCGTACTGCAAGTTAGGACATCTTACGACTCTTTATGACATTTTAGCACCTTGAAAAACACGTTAGTATAACGTAGGACGCCTTAAAACTCCAAACAACACCTTACAACTCCGTACGAAACCTTAAAACTCCATAATAAAGCTAATGAATTCGTACGACTCCTTTGAACATCGTACTGCAAGTTAGGACATCTTACGACTCTTTATGACATTTTAGCACCTTGAAAAACACGTTACTATAACGTAGGACGCCTTAAAACACCAAACAACACCTTACAACACCGTACGAAACCTTAAAACTCCATAATACACCTATTGAATTCGCCCGAGTTCTTTGAACATCGTACTGCTAGTTAGGACATCTTACGACTCTTTATGACAATTTAGCACCTTGAAAAACACGTTAGTATAACGTAGGACGCCTTAAAACTCCAAACAACACCTTACAACACCGTACGAAACCTTAAAACTCCATAATAAAGCTAAAGAATTCGTACGAGTCCTTTGAACATCGTACTGCAAGTTAGGACATCTTACGACTCTTTATGACATTTTAGCACCTTGAAAAGCACGTTAGTATAACGTAGGACGCCTTAAAACTCCTAACAACACCTTACAACACCGTACGAAACCTTTAAACTCCATAATAAAGCTAATGAATTCGTACGAGTCCTTTGAACATCGTACTGCAAGTTAGGACATCTTACGACTCTTTATGACATTTTAGCACCTTGAAAAACACGTTAGTATAACGTAGGACGCCTTAAAACACCAAACAACACCTTACAACACCCTACGAAACCTTAAAACTCCATAATAAAGCTAATGAATTCGTACGAGTCCTTTGAACATCGTACTGCAAGTTAGGACATCTTACGACTCTTTATGACATTTTAGCACCTTGAAAAACACGTTAGTATAACGTAGGACGCCTTAAAACTCCAAACAACACCTTACAACACCGTACGAAACCTTAAAACTCCATAATACACGTATTGAACTCGCCCGAGTCCTTTGAACATCGTACTGCAAGTTAGGACATCTTACGACTCTTTATGACATTTTAGCACCTTGAAAAACACGTTAGTATAACGTAGGACGCCTTAAAACTCCAAACAACACCTTACAACACCCTACGAAACCTTAAAACTCCATAATAAAGCTAATGAATTCGTACGAGTCCTTTGAACATCGTACTGCAAGTTAGGACATCTTACGACTCTTTATGACATTTTAGCACCTTGAAAAGCACTTTAGTATAACGTAGGACGCCTTAAAACTCCTAACAACACCTTACAACACCGTACGAAACCTTTAAACTCCATAATAAAGCTAATGAATTCGTACGAGTCCTTTGAACATCGTACTGCAAGTTAGGACATCTTACGACTCTTTATGACATTTTAGCACCTTGAAAAACACGTTAGTATAACGTAGGACGCCTTAAAACTCCAAACAACAGCTTACAACACCGTACGAAACCTTAATACTCCATAATAAAGCTAATGAATTCGTACGACTCCTTTGAACATCGTACTGCAAGTTAGGACATCTTACGACTCTTTATGACATTTTAGCACCTTAAAAAAGACGTTACTATAACGTAGGACGCCTTAAAACACCAAACAACACCTTACAACACCGTACGAAACCTTAAAACTCCATAATAAAGCTAATGAATTCGTACGACTCCTTTGAACATCGTACTGCAAGTTAGGACATCTTACGACTCTTTATGACATTTTAGCACCTTGAAAAACACGTTACTATAACGTAGGACGCCTTAAAACTCCAAACAACAGCTTACAACACCGTACGAAACCTTAATACTCCATAATAAAGCTAATGAATTCGTACGACTCCTTTGAACATCGTACTGCAAGTTAGGACATCTTACGACTCTTTATGACATTTTAGCACCTTAAAAAACACGTTACTATAACGTAGGACGCCTTAAAACACCAAACAACACCTTACAACACCGTACGAAACCTTAAAACTCCATAATACACCTATTGAACTCGCCCGAGTCCTTTGAACATCATACTGCAAGTTAGGACATCTTACGACTCTTTATGACATTTTAGCACCTTGAAAAACACGTTAGTATAACGTAGGACGCCTTAAAACTCCAAACAACACCTTACAACTCCATAATAAAGCTAATAAATTCGTACGAGTCCTTTGAACATCGTACAGCAAGTTAGGACATCTTACGACTCTTTATGACATTTTAGCACCTTGAAAAACACGTTAGTAATAATATAGGACGCCTTAAAACTCCAAACAACACCTTACAACACCGTACGAAACCTTAAAACTCCATAATACACCTATTGAACTCGCCCGAGTCCTTTGAACATCATACTGCAAGTTAGGACATCTTACGACTCTTTATGACATTTTAGCACCTTGAAAAACACGTTACTATAACGTAGGACGCCTTAAAACACCAAACAACACCTTACAACACCGTACGAAACCTTAAAACTCCATAATAAAGCTAATGAATTCGTACGAGTCCTTTGAACATCATACTGCAAGTTAGGACATCTTACGACTCTTTATGACAATTTAGCACCTTGAAAAACACGTTAGTATAACGTAGGACGCCTTAAAACTCCAAACAACACCTTACAACACCGTACGAAACCTTAATACTCCATAATAAAGCTAATGAATTCGTACGACTCCTTTGAACATCGTACTGCAAGTTAGGACATCTTACGACTCTTTATGACATTTTAGCACCTTGAAAAACACGTTACTATAACGTAGGACGCCTTAAAACACCAAACAACACCTTACAACACCGTACGAAACCTTAAAACTCCATAATAAAGCTAATGAATTCGTACGAGTCCTTTGAACATCATACTGCAAGTTAGGACATCTTACGACTCTTTATGACATTTTAGGACCTTGAAAAACACGTTAGTATAACGTAGGACGCCTTAAAACTCCAAACAACACCTTACAACACCGTACGAAACCTTAAAACTCCATAATAAAGCTAATGAATTCGTACGAGTCCTTTGAACATCATACTGCAAGTTAGGACATCTTACGACTCTTTATGACATTTTAGGACCTTGAAAAACACGTTAGTATAACGTAGGACGCCTTAAAACTCCAAACAACACCTTACAACACCGTACGAAACCTTAAAACTCCATAATAAAGCTAATGAATTCGTACGAGTCCTTTGAACATCGTACTGCAAGTTAGGACATCTTACGACTCTTTATGACATTTTAGCACCTTGAAAAACACGTTAGTATAACGTAGGACGCCTTAAAACTCCAAACAACATCTTACAACTCCGTACGAAACCTTAATACTCCATAATAAAGCTAATGAATTCGTACGACTCCTTTGAACATCGTACTGCAAGTTAGGACATCTTACGACTCTTTATGACAATTTAGCACCTTGAAAAACACGTTAGTATAACGTAGGACGCCTTAAAACTCCAAACAACACCTTACAACACCGTACGAAACCTTAATACTCCATAATAAAGCTAATGAATTCGTACGACTCCTTTGAACATCGTACTGCAAGTTAGGACATCTTACGACTCTTTATGACATTTTAGCACCTTGAAAAACACGTTACTATAACGTAGGACGCCTTAAAACACCAAACAACACCTTACAACACCGTACGAAACCTTAAAACTCCATAATAAAGCTAATGAATTCGTACGAGTCCTTTGAACATCATACTGCAAGTTAGGACATCTTACGACTCTTTATGACATTTTAGGACCTTGAAAAACACGTTAGTATAACGTAGGACGCCTTAAAACTCCAAACAACACCTTACAACACCGTACGAAACCTTAAAACTCCATAATAAAGCTAATGAATTCGTACGAGTCCTTTGAACATCGTACTGCAAGTTAGGACATCTTACGACTCTTTATGACATTTTAGCACCTTGAAAAACACGTTAGTATAACGTAGGACGCCTTAAAACTCCAAACAACATCTTACAACTCCGTACGAAACCTTAAAACTCCATAATAAAGCTAATGAATTCGTACGACTCCTTTGAACATCGTACTGCAAGTTAGGACATCTTACGACTCTTTATGACATTTTAGCACCTTGAAAAACACGTTACTATAACGTAGGACGCCTTAAAACACCAAACAACACCTTACAACACCGTACGAAACCTTAAAACTCCATAATACACCTATTGAATTCGCCCGAGTTCTTTGAACATCGTACTGCTAGTTAGGACATCTTACGACTCTTTATGACATTTTAGCTCCTTGAAAAACACGTTAGTATAACGTAGGACGCCTTAAAACTCCAAACAACACCTTACAACACCGTACGAAACCTTAAAACTCCATAATAAAGCTAATGAATTCGTACGAGTCCTTTGAACATCGTACTGCAAGTTAGGACATCTTACGACTCTTTATGACATTTTAGCACCTTGAAAAACACGTTAGTATAACGTAGGACGCCTTAAAACTCCAAACAACACCTTACAACTCCGTACGAAACCTTAAAACTCCATAATAAAGCTAATGAATTCGTACGACTCCTTTGAACATCGTACTGCAAGTTAGGACATCTTACGACTCTTTATGACATTTTAGCACCTTGAAAAACACGTTACTATAACGTAGGACGCCTTAAAACACCAAACAACACCTTACAACACCGTACGAAACCTTAAAACTCCATAATACACCTATTGAATTCGCCCGAGTTCTTTGAACATCGTACTGCTAGTTAGGACATCTTACGACTCTTTATGACATTTTAGCACCTTGAAAAACACGTTAGTATAACGTAGGACGCCTTAAAACTCCAAACAACACCTTACAACACCGTACGAAACCTTAAAACTCCATAATAAAGCTAATGAATTCGTACGAGTCCTTTGAACATCGTACTGCAAGTTAGGACATCTTACGACTCTTTATGACATTTTAGCACCTTGAAAAACACGTTAGTATAACGTAGGACGCCTTAAAACTCCAAACAACACCTTACAACTCCGTACGAAACCTTAAAACTCCATAATAAAGCTAATGAATTCGTACGACTCCTTTGAACATCGTACTGCAAGTTAGGACATCTTACGACTCTTTATGACATTTTAGCACCTTGAAAAACACGTTACTATAACGTAGGACGCCTTAAAACACCAAACAACACCTTACAACACCGTACGAAACCTTAAAACTCCATAATACACCTATTGAATTCGCCCGAGTTCTTTGAACATCGTACTGCTAGTTAGGACATCTTACGACTCTTTATGACATTTTAGCACCTTGAAAAACACGTTAGTATAACGTAGGACGCCTTAAAACTCCAAACAACACCTTACAACACCGTACGAAACCTTAAAACTCCATAATAAAGCTAATGAATTCGTACGAGTCCTTTGAACATCATACTGCAAGTTAGGACATCTTACGACTCTTTATGACAATTTAGCACCTTGAAAAACACGTTACTATAACGTAGGACGCCTTAAAACTCCAAACAACACCTTACAACACCGTACGAAACCTTAAAACTCCATAATAAAGCTAATGAATTCGTACGAGTCCTTTGAACATCATACTGCAAGTTAGGACATCTTACGACTCTTTATGACATTTTAGGACCTTGAAAAACACGTTAGTATAACGTAGGACGCCTTAAAACTCCAAACAACACCTTACAACACCGTACGAAACCTTAAAACTCCATAATAAAGCTAATGAATTCGTACGAGTCCTTTGAACATCGTACTGCAAGTTAGGACATCTTACGACTCTTTATGACATTTTAGCACCTTGAAAAACACGTTAGTATAACGTAGGACGCCTTAAAACTCCAAACAACATCTTACAACTCCGTACGAAACCTTAATACTCCATAATAAAGCTAATGAATTCGTACGACTCCTTTGAACATCGTACTGCAAGTTAGGACATCTTACGACTCTTTATGACAATTTAGCACCTTGAAAAACACGTTAGTATAACGTAGGACGCCTTAAAACTCCAAACAACACCTTACAACACCGTACGAAACCTTAATACTCCATAATAAAGCTAATGAATTCGTACGACTCCTTTGAACATCGTACTGCAAGTTAGGACATCTTACGACTCTTTATGACATTTTAGCACCTTGAAAAACACGTTACTATAACGTAGGACGCCTTAAAACACCAAACAACACCTTACAACACCGTACGAAACCTTAAAACTCCATAATAAAGCTAATGAATTCGTACGAGTCCTTTGAACATCATACTGCAAGTTAGGACATCTTACGACTCTTTATGACATTTTAGGACCTTGAAAAACACGTTAGTATAACGTAGGACGCCTTAAAACTCCAAACAACACCTTACAACACCGTACGAAACCTTAAAACTCCATAATAAAGCTAATGAATTCGTACGAGTCCTTTGAACATCGTACTGCAAGTTAGGACATCTTACGACTCTTTATGACATTTTAGCACCTTGAAAAACACGTTAGTATAACGTAGGACGCCTTAAAACTCCAAACAACATCTTACAACTCCGTACGAAACCTTAAAACTCCATAATAAAGCTAATGAATTCGTACGACTCCTTTGAACATCGTACTGCAAGTTAGGACATCTTACGACTCTTTATGACATTTTAGCACCTTGAAAAACACGTTACTATAACGTAGGACGCCTTAAAACACCAAACAACACCTTACAACACCGTACGAAACCTTAAAACTCCATAATACACCTATTGAATTCGCCCGAGTTCTTTGAACATCGTACTGCTAGTTAGGACATCTTACGACTCTTTATGACATTTTAGCACCTTGAAAAACACGTTAGTATAACGTAGGACGCCTTAAAACTCCAAACAACACCTTACAACACCGTACGAAACCTTAAAACTCCATAATAAAGCTAATGAATTCGTACGAGTCCTTTGAACATCGTACTGCAAGTTAGGACATCTTACGACTCTTTATGACATTTTAGCACCTTGAAAAACACGTTAGTATAACGTAGGACGCCTTAAAACTCCAAACAACACCTTACAACTCCGTACGAAACCTTAAAACTCCATAATAAAGCTAATGAATTCGTACGACTCCTTTGAACATCGTACTGCAAGTTAGGACATCTTACGACTCTTTATGACATTTTAGCACCTTGAAAAACACGTTACTATAACGTAGGACGCCTTAAAACACCAAACAACACCTTACAACACCGTACGAAACCTTAAAACTCCATAATACACCTATTGAATTCGCCCGAGTTCTTTGAACATCGTACTGCTAGTTAGGACATCTTACGACTCTTTATGACATTTTAGCACCTTGAAAAACACGTTAGTATAACGTAGGACGCCTTAAAACTCCAAACAACACCTTACAACACCGTACGAAACCTTAAAACTCCATAATAAAGCTAATGAATTCGTACGAGTCCTTTGAACATCGTACTGCAAGTTAGGACATCTTACGACTCTTTATGACATTTTAGCACCTTGAAAAACACGTTAGTATAACGTAGGACGCCTTAAAACTCCAAACAACACCTTACAACTCCGTACGAAACCTTAAAACTCCATAATAAAGCTAATGAATTCGTACGACTCCTTTGAACATCGTACTGCAAGTTAGGACATCTTACGACTCTTTATGACATTTTAGCACCTTGAAAAACACGTTAGTATAACGTAGGACGCCTTAAAACACCAAACAACACCTTACAACACCGTACGAAACCTTAAAACTCCATAATACACCTATTGAATTCGCCCGAGTTCTTTGAACATCGTACTGCTAGTTAGGACATCTTACGACTCTTTATGACATTTTAGCACCTTGAAAAACACGTTAGTATAACGTAGGACGCCTTAAAACTCCAAACAACACCTTACAACACCGTACGAAACCTTAAAACTCCATAATAAAGCTAATGAATTCGTACGAGTCCTTTGAACATCATACTGCAAGTTAGGACATCTTACGACTCTTTATGACAATTTAGCACCTTGAAAAACACGTTAGTATAACGTAGGACACCTTAAAACTCCAAACAACACCTTACAACACCGTACGAAACCTTAGAACTCCATAATAAAGCTAATGAATTCGTACGAGTCGTTTGAACATCGTACTGCAAGTTAGGACATCTTACGACTCTTTATGACATTTTAGCACCTTGAAAAACACGTTAGTATAACGTAGGACGCCTTAAAACTCCAAACAACACCTTACAACTCCGTACGAAACCTTAAAACTCCATAATAAAGCTAATGAATTCGTACGACTCCTTTGAACATCGTACTGCAAGTTAGGACATCTTACGACTCTTTATGACATTTTAGCACCTTGAAAAACACGTTACTATAACGTAGGACGCCTTAAAACACCAAACAACACCTTACAACACCGTACGAAACCTTAAAACTCCATAATACACCTATTGAATTCGCCCGAGTTCTTTGAACATCGTACTGCTAGTTAGGACATCTTACGACTCTTTATGACATTTTAGCACCTTGAAAAACACGTTAGTATAACGTAGGACGCCTTAAAACTCCAAACAACACCTTACAACACCGTACGAAACCTTAAAACTCCATAATAAAGCTAATGAATTCGTACGAGTCCTTTGAACATCGTACTGCAAGTTAGGACATCTTACGACTCTTTATGACATTTTAGCACCTTGAAAAACACGTTAGTATAACGTAGGACGCCTTAAAACTCCAAACAACACCTTACAACTCCGTACGAAACCTTAAAACTCCATAATAAAGCTAATGAATTCGTACGACTCCTTTGAACATCGTACTGCAAGTTAGGACATCTTACGACTCTTTATGACATTTTAGCACCTTGAAAAACACGTTACTATAACGTAGGACGCCTTAAAACACCAAACAACACCTTACAACACCGTACGAAACCTTAAAACTCCATAATACACCTATTGAATTCGCCCGAGTTCTTTGAACATCGTACTGCTAGTTAGGACATCTTACGACTCTTTAGGACATTTTAGCACCTTGAAAAACACGTTAGTATAACGTAGGACGCCTTAAAACTCCAAACAACACCTTACAACTCCGTACGAAACCTTAAAACTCCATAATAAAGCTAATGAATTCGTACGACTCCTTTGAACATCGTACTGCAAGTTAGGACATCTTACGACTCTTTATGACATTTTAGCACCTTGAAAAACACGTTACTATAACGTAGGACGCCTTAAAACACCAAACAACACCTTACAACACCGTACGAAACCTTAAAACTCCATAATACACCTATTGAAATCGCCCGAGTTCTTTGAACATCGTACTGCTAGTTAGGACATCTTACGACTCTTTATGACAATTTAGCACCTTGAAAAACACGTTAGTATAACGTAGGACGCCTTAAAACTCCAAACAACACCTTACAACACCGTACGAAACCTTAAAACTCCATAATAAAGCTAAAGAATTCGTACGAGTCCTTTGAACATCGTACTGCAAGTTAGGACATCTTACGACTCTTTATGACATTTTAGCACCTTGAAAAGCACGTTAGTATAACGTAGGACGCCTTAAAACTCCTAACAACACCTTACAACACCGTACGAAACCTTTAAACTCCATAATAAAGCTAATGAATTCGTACGAGTCCTTTGAACATCGTACTGCAAGTTAGGACATCTTACGACTCTTTATGACATTTTAGCACCTTGAAAAACACGTTAGTATAACGTAGGACGCCTTAAAACACCAAACAACACCTTACAACACCCTACGAAACCTTAAAACTCCATAATAAAGCTAATGAATTCGTACGAGTCCTTTGAACATCGTACTGCAAGTTAGGACATCTTACGACTCTTTATGACATTTTAGCACCTTGAAAAACACGTTAGTATAACGTAGGACGCCTTAAAACTCCAAACAACACCTTACAACACCGTACGAAACCTTAAAACTCCATAATACACGTATTGAACTCGCCCGAGTCCTTTGAACATCGTACTGCAAGTTAGGACATCTTACGACTCTTTATGACATTTTAGCACCTTGAAAAACACGTTAGTATAACGTAGGACGCCTTAAAACTCCAAACAACACCTTACAACTCCGTACGAAACCTTAAAACTCCATAATAAAGCTAATGAATTCGTACGACTCCTTTGAACATCGTACTGCAAGTTAGGACATCTTACGACTCTTTATGACATTTTAGCACCTTGAAAAACACGTTACTATAACGTAGGACGCCTTAGAACACCAAACAACACCTTACAACACCGTACGAAACCTTAAAACTCCATAATACACCTATTGAATTCGCCCGAGTTCTTTGAACATCGTACTGCTAGTTAGGACATCTTACGACTCTTTATGACATTTTAGCACCTTGAAAAACACGTTAGTATAACGTAGGACGCCTTAAAAGTCCAAACAACACCTTACAACACCGTACGAAACCTTAAAACTCCATAATAAAGCTAAAGAATTCGTACGAGTCCTTTGAACATCGTACTGCAAGTTAGGACATCTTACGACTCTTTATGACATTTTAGCACCTTGAAAAGCACGTTAGTATAACGTAGGACGCCTTAAAACTCCTAACAACACCTTACAACACCGTACGAAACCTTTAAACTCCATAATAAAGCTAATGAATTCGTACGAGTCCTTTGAACATCGTACTGCAAGTTAGGACATCTTACGACTCTTTATGACATTTTAGCACCTTGAAAAACACGTTAGTATAACGTAGGACGCCTTAAAACACCAAACAACACCTTACAACACCCTACGAAACCTTAAAACTCCATAATAAAGCTAATGAATTCGTACGAGTCCTTTGAACATCGTACTGCAAGTTAGGACATCTTACGACTCTTTATGACATTTTAGCACCTTGAAAAACACGTTAGTATAACGTAGGACGCCTTAAAACTCCAAACAACACCTTACAACACCGTACGAAACCTTAAAACTCCATAATACACGTATTGAACTCGCCCGAGTCCTTTGAACATCGTACTGCAAGTTAGGACATCTTACGACTCTTTATGACATTTTAGCACCTTGAAAAACACGTTAGTATAACGTAGGACGCCTTAAAACTCCAAACAACACCTTACAACACCCTACGAAACCTTAAAACTCCATAATAAAGCTAATGAATTCGTACGAGTCCTTTGAACATCGTACTGCAAGTTAGGACATCTTACGACTCTTTATGACATTTTAGCACCTTGAAAAACACGTTAGTATAACGTAGGACGCCTTAAAACTCCAAACAACACCTTACAACTCCGTACGAAACCTTAAAACTCCATAATAAAGCTAATGAATTCGTACGACTCCTTTGAACATCGTACTGCAAGTTAGGACATCTTACGACTCTTTATGACAATTTAGCACCTTGAAAAACACGTTACTATAACGTAGGACGCCTTAAAACACCAAACAACACCTTACAACACCGTACGAAACCTTAAAACTCCATAATACACCTATTGAATTCGCCCGAGTTCTTTGAACATCGTACTGCTAGTTAGGACATCTTACGACTCTTTATGACATTTTAGCACCTTGAAAAACACGTTAGTATAACGTAGGACGCCTTAAAAGTCCAAACAACACCTTACAACACCGTACGAAACCTTAAAACTCCATAATAAAGCTAATGAATTCGTACGAGTCCTTTGAACATCGTACTGCAAGTTAGGACATCTTACGACTCTTTATGACATTTTAGCACCTTGAAAAACACGTTAGTATAACGTAGGACGCCTTAAAACTCCAAACAACACCTTACAACTCCGTACGAAACCTTAAAACTCCATAATAAAGCTAATGAATTCGTACGACTCCTTTGAACATCGTACTGCAAGTTAGGACATCATACGACTCTTTATGACAATTTAGCACCTTGAAAAACACGTTACTATAACGTAGGACGCCTTAAAACACCAAACAACACCTTACAACACCGTACGAAACCTTAAAACTCCATAATACACCTATTGAATTCGCCCGAGTTCTTTGAACATCGTACTGCTAGTTAGGACATCTTACGACTCTTTATGACATTTTAGCACCTTGAAAAACACGTTAGTATAACGTAGGACGCCTTAAAACTCCAAACAACACCTTACAACACCGTACGAAACCTTAAAACTCCATAATAAAGCTAATGAATTCGTACGAGTCCTTTGAACATCGTACTGCAAGTTAGGACATCTTACGACTCTTTATGACATTTTAGCACCTTGAAAAACACGTTAGTATAACGTAGGACGCCTTAAAACTCCAAACAACACCTTACAACTCCGTACGAAACCTTAAAACTCCATAATAAAGCTAATGAATTCGTACGACTCCTTTGAACATCGTACTGCAAGTTAGGACATCTTACGACTCTTTATGACATTTTAGCACCTTGAAAAACACGTTACTATAACGTAGGACGCCTTAAAACACCAAACAACACCTTACAACACCGTACGAAACCTTAAAACTCCATAATACACCTATTGAATTCGCCCGAGTTCTTTGAACATCGTACTGCTAGTTAGGACATCTTACGACTCTTTATGACATTTTAGCACCTTGAAAAACACGTTAGTATAACGTAGGACGCCTTAAAACTCCAAACAACACCTTACAACACCGTACGAAACCTTAAAACTCCATAATAAAGCTAATGAATTCGTACGAGTCCTTTGAACATCATACTGCAAGTTAGGACATCTTACGACTCTTTATGACAATTTAGCACCTTGAAAAACACGTTAGTATAACGTAGGACACCTTAAAACTCCAAACAACACCTTACAACACCGTACGAAACCTTAGAACTCCATAATAAAGCTAATGAATTCGTACGAGTCCTTTGAACATCGTACTGCAAGTTAGGACATCTTACGACTCTTTATGACATTTTAGCACCTTGAAAAACACGTTAGTATAACGTAGGACGCCTTAAAACTCCAAACAACACCTTACAACTCCGTACGAAACCTTAAAACTCCATAATAAAGCTAATGAATTCGTACGACTCCTTTGAACATCGTACTGCAAGTTAGGACATCTTACGACTCTTTATGACATTTTAGCACCTTGAAAAACACGTTACTATAACGTAGGACGCCTTAAAACACCAAACAACACCTTACAACACCGTACGAAACCTTAAAACTCCATAATACACCTATTGAATTCGCCCGAGTTCTTTGAACATCGTACTGCTAGTTAGGACATCTTACGACTCTTTATGACATTTTAGCACCTTGAAAAACACGTTAGTATAACGTAGGACGCCTTAAAACTCCAAACAACACCTTACAACACCGTACGAAACCTTAAAACTCCATAATAAAGCTAATGAATTCGTACGACTCCTTTGAACATCGTACTGCAAGTTAGGACATCTTACGACTCTTTATGACATTTTAGCACCTTGAAAAACACGTTACTATAACGTAGGACGCCTTAAAACACCAAACAACACCTTACAACACCGTACGAAACCTTAAAACTCCATAATACACCTATTGAATTCGCCCGAGTTCTTTGAACATCGTACTGCTAGTTAGGACATCTTACGACTCTTTATGACAATTTAGCACCTTGAAAAACACGTTAGTATAACGTAGGACGCCTTAAAACTCCAAACAACACCTTACAACACCGTACGAAACCTTAAAACTCCATAATAAAGCTAAAGAATTCGTACGAGTCCTTTGAACATCGTACTGCAAGTTAGGACATCTTACGACTCTTTATGACATTTTAGCACCTTGAAAAGCACGTTAGTATAACGTAGGACGCCTTAAAACTCCTAACAACACCTTACAACACCGTACGAAACCTTTAAACTCCATAATAAAGCTAATGAATTCGTACGAGTCCTTTGAACATCGTACTGCAAGTTAGGACATCTTACGACTCTTTATGACATTTTAGCACCTTGAAAAACACGTTAGTATAACGTAGGACGCCTTAAAACACCAAACAACACCTTACAACACCCTACGAAACCTTAAAACTCCATAATAAAGCTAATGAATTCGTACGAGTCCTTTGAACATCGTACTGCAAGTTAGGACATCTTACGACTCTTTATGACATTTTAGCACCTTGAAAAACACGTTAGTATAACGTAGGACGCCTTAAAACTCCAAACAACACCTTACAACACCGTACGAAACCTTAAAACTCCATAATACACGTATTGAACTCGCCCGAGTCCTTTGAACATCGTACTGCAAGTTAGGACATCTTACGACTCTTTATGACATTTTAGCACCTTGAAAAACACGTTAGTATAACGTAGGACGCCTTAAAACTCCAAACAACACCTTACAACTCCGTACGAAACCTTAAAACTCCATAATAAAGCTAATGAATTCGTACGACTCCTTTGAACATCGTACTGCAAGTTAGGACATCTTACGACTCTTTATGACATTTTAGCACCTTGAAAAACACGTTACTATAACGTAGGACGCCTTAGAACACCAAACAACACCTTACAACACCGTACGAAACCTTAAAACTCCATAATACACCTATTGAATTCGCCCGAGTTCTTTGAACATCGTACTGCTAGTTAGGACATCTTACGACTCTTTATGACATTTTAGCACCTTGAAAAACACGTTAGTATAACGTAGGACGCCTTAAAAGTCCAAACAACACCTTACAACACCGTACGAAACCTTAAAACTCCATAATAAAGCTAAAGAATTCGTACGAGTCCTTTGAACATCGTACTGCAAGTTAGGACATCTTACGACTTTTTATGACATTTTAGCACCTTGAAAAGCACGTTAGTATAACGTAGGACGCCTTAAAACTCCTAACAACACCTTACAACACCGTACGAAACCTTTAAACTCCATAATAAAGCTAATGAATTCGTACGAGTCCTTTGAACATCGTACTGCAAGTTAGGACATCTTACGACTCTTTATGACATTTTAGCACCTTGAAAAACACGTTAGTATAACGTAGGACGCCTTAAAACACCAAACAACACCTTACAACACCCTACGAAACCTTAAAACTCCATAATAAAGCTAATGAATTCGTACGAGTCCTTTGAACATCGTACTGCAAGTTAGGACATCTTACGACTCTTTATGACATTTTAGCACCTTGAAAAACACGTTAGTATAACGTAGGACGCCTTAAAACTCCAAACAACACCTTACAACACCGTACGAAACCTTAAAACTCCATAATACACGTATTGAACTCGCCCGAGTCCTTTGAACATCGTACTGCAAGTTAGGACATCTTACGACTCTTTATGACATTTTAGCACCTTGAAAAACACGTTAGTATAACGTAGGACGCCTTAAAACTCCAAACAACACCTTACAACTCCGTACGAAACCTTAAAACTCCATAATAAAGCTAATGAATTCGTACGACTCCTTTGAACATCGTACTGCAAGTTAGGACATCTTACGACTCTTTATGACATTTTAGCACCTTGAAAAACACGTTACTATAACGTAGGACGCCTTAGAACACCAAACAACACCTTACAACACCGTACGAAACCTTAAAACTCCATAATACACCTATTGAATTCGCCCGAGTTCTTTGAACATCGTACTGCTAGTTAGGACATCTTACGACTCTTTATGACATTTTAGCACCTTGAAAAACACGTTAGTATAACGTAGGACGCCTTAAAAGTCCAAACAACACCTTACAACACCGTACGAAACCTTAAAACTCCATAATAAAGCTAAAGAATTCGTACGAGTCCTTTGAACATCGTACTGCAAGTTAGGACATCTTACGACTTTTTATGACATTTTAGCACCTTGAAAAGCACGTTAGTATAACGTAGGACGCCTTAAAACTCCTAACAACACCTTACAACACCGTACGAAACCTTTAAACTCCATAATAAAGCTAATGAATTCGTACGAGTCCTTTGAACATCGTACTGCAAGTTAGGACATCTTACGACTCTTTATGACATTTAAGCACCTTGAAAAACACGTTAGTATAACGTAGGACGCCTTAAAACACCAAACAACACCTTACAACACCCTACGAAACCTTAAAACTCCATAATAAAGCTAATGAATTCGTACGAGTCCTTTGAACATCGTACTGCAAGTTAGGACATCTTACGACTCTTTATGACATTTTAGCACCTTGAAAAACACGTTAGTATAACGTAGGACGCCTTAAAACTCCAAACAACACCTTACAACACCGTACGAAACCTTAAAACTCCATAATACACGTATTGAACTCGCCCGAGTCCTTTGAACATCGTACTGCAAGTTAGGACATCTTACGACTCTTTATGACATTTTAGCACCTTGAAAAACACGTTAGTATAACGTAGGACGCCTTAAAACTCCAAACAACACCTTACAACACCCTACGAAACCTTAAAACTCCATAATAAAGCTAATGAATTCGTACGAGTCCTTTGAACATCGTACTGCAAGTTAGGACATCTTACGACTCTTTATGACATTTTAGCACCTTGAAAAACACGTTAGTATAACGTAGGACGCCTTAAAACTCCAAACAACACCTTACAACTCCGTACGAAACCTTAAAACTCCATAATAAAGCTAATGAATTCGTACGACTCCTTTGAACATCGTACTGCAAGTTAGGACATCTTACGACTCTTTATGACAATTTAGCACCTTGAAAAACACGTTACTATAACGTAGGACGCCTTAAAACACCAAACAACACCTACAACACCGTACGAAACCTTAAAACTCCATAATACACCTATTGAATTCGCCCGAGTTCTTTGAACATCGTACTGCTAGTTAGGACATCTTACGACTCTTTATGACATTTTAGCACCTTGAAAAACACGTTAGTATAACGTAGGACGCCTTAAAAGTCCAAACAACACCTTACAACACCGTACGAAACCTTAAAACTCCATAATAAAGCTAATGAATTCGTACGAGTCCTTTGAACATCGTACTGCAAGTTAGGACATCTTACGACTCTTTATGACATTTTAGCACCTTGAAAAACACGTTAGTATAACGTAGGACGCCTTAAAACTCCAAACAACACCTTACAACTCCGTACGAAACCTTAAAACTCCATAATAAAGCTAATGAATTCGTACGACTCCTTTGAACATCGTACTGCAAGTTAGGACATCTTACGACTCTTTATGACAATTTAGCACCTTGAAAAACACGTTACTATAACGTAGGACGCCTTAAAACACCAAACAACACCTTACAACACCGTACGAAACCTTAAAACTCCATAATACACCTATTGAATTCGCCCGAGTTCTTTGAACATCGTACTGCTAGTTAGGACATCTTACGACTCTTTATGACATTTTAGCACCTTGAAAAACACGTTAGTATAACGTAGGACGCCTTAAAACTCCAAACAACACCTTACAACACCGTACGAAACCTTAAAACTCCATAATAAAGCTAATGAATTCGTACGAGTCCTTTGAACATCATACTGCAAGTTAGGACATCTTACGACTCTTTATGACAATTTAGCACCTTGAAAAACACGTTAGTATAACGTAGGACGCCTTAAAACTCCAAACAACACCTTACAACACCGTACGAAACCTTAAAACTCCATAATAAAGCTAATGAATTCGTACGAGTCCTTTGAACATCGTACTGCAAGTTAGGACATCTTACGACTCTTTATGACATTTTAGCACCTTGAAAAACACGTTAGTATAACGTAGGACGCCTTAAAACTCCAAACAACACCTTACAACTCCGTACGAAACCTTAAAACTCCATAATAAAGCTAATGAATTCGTACGACTCCTTTGAACATCGTACTGCAAGTTAGGACATCTTACGACTCTTTATGACATTTTAGCACCTTGAAAAACACGTTAGTATAACGTAGGACGCCTTAAAACTCCAAACAACACCTTACAACTCCGTACGAAACCTTAAAACTCCATAATAAAGCTAATGAATTCGTACGACTCCTTTGAACATCGTACTGCAAGTTAGGACATCTTACGACTCTTTATGACAATTTAGCACCTTGAAAAACACGTTACTATAACGTAGGACGCCTTAAAACACCAAACAACACCTACAACACCGTACGAAACCTTAAAACTCCATAATACACCTATTGAATTCGCCCGAGTTCTTTGAACATCGTACTGCTAGTTAGGACATCTTACGACTCTTTATGACATTTTAGCACCTTGAAAAACACGTTAGTATAACGTAGGACGCCTTAAAAGTCCAAACAACACCTTACAACACCGAACGAAACCTTAAAACTCCATAATAAAGCTAATGAATTCGTACGAGTCCTTTGAACATCGTACTGCAAGTTAGGACATCTTACGACTCTTTATGACATTTTAGCACCTTGAAAAACACGTTAGTATAACGTAGGACGCCTTAAAACTCCAAACAACACCTTACAACTCCGTACGAAACCTTAAAACTCCATAATAAAGCTAATGAATTCGTACGACTCCTTTGAACATCGTACTGCAAGTTAGGACATCTTACGACTCTTTATGACAATTTAGCACCTTGAAAAACACGTTACTATAACGTAGGACGCCTTAAAACACCAAACAACACCTTACAACACCGTACGAAACCTTAAAACTCCATAATACACCTATTGAATTCGCCCGAGTTCTTTGAACATCGTACTGCTAGTTAGGACATCTTACGACTCTTTATGACATTTTAGCACCTTGAAAAACACGTTAGTATAACGTAGGACGCCTTAAAACTCCAAACAACACCTTACAACACCGTACGAAACCTTAAAACTCCATAATAAAGCTAATGAATTCGTACGAGTCCTTTGAACATCATACTGCAAGTTAGGACATCTTACGACTCTTTATGACAATTTAGCACCTTGAAAAACACGTTAGTATAACGTAGGACGCCTTAAAACTCCAAACAACACCTTACAACACCGTACGAAACCTTAAAACTCCATAATAAAGCTAATGAATTCGTACGAGTCCTTTGAACATCGTACTGCAAGTTAGGACATCTTACGACTCTTTATGACATTTTAGCACCTTGAAAAACACGTTAGTATAACGTAGGACGCCTTAAAACTCCAAACAACACCTTACAACTCCGTACGAAACCTTAAAACTCCATAATAAAGCTAATGAATTCGTACGACTCCTTTGAACATCGTACTGCAAGTTAGGACATCTTACGACTCTTTATGACATTTTAGCACCTTGAAAAACACGTTACTATAACGTAGGACGCCTTAAAACACCAAACAACTCCTTACAACACCGTACGAAACCTTAAAACTCCATAATACACCTATTGAATTCGCCCGAGTTCTTTGAACATCGTACTGCTAGTTAGGACATCTTACGACTCTTTATGACAATTTAGCACCTTGAAAAACACGTTAGTATAACGTAGGACGCCTTAAAACTCCAAACAACACCTTACTGACCGTACGAAACCTTAAAACTCCATAATAAAGCTAATGAATTCGTACGAGTCCTTTGAACATTGTACTGCAAGTTAGGACATCTTACGACTCTTTTTGACATTTTAGCACCTTGAAAAACACGTTAGTATAACGTAGGACGCCTTAAAACTCCAAACAACACCTTACAACACCCTACGAAACCTTAAAACTCCATAATAAAGCTAATAAATTCGTACGAGTCCTTTGAACATCGTACTGCAAGTTAGGACATCTTACGACTCTTTATGACATTTTAGCACCTTGAAAAACACGTTAGTATAACGTAGGACGCCTTAAAACTCCAAACAACACCTTACAACTCCGTACGAAACCTTAAAACTCCATAATAAAGCTAATGAATTCGTACGAGTCCTTTGAACATCATACTGCAAGTTAGGACATCTTACGACTCTTTATGACATTTTAGCACCTTGAAAAACACGTTACTATAACGTAGGACGCCTTAAAACACCAAACAACACCTTACAACACCGTACGAAACCTTAAAACTCCATAATACACCTATTGAATTCGCCCGAGTTCTTTGAACATCGTACTGCTAGTTAGGACATCTTATGACTCTTTATGACAATTTAGCACCTTGAAAAACACGTTAGTATAACGTAGGACGCCTTAAAACTCCAAACAACACCTTACAACACCGTACGAAACCTTAAAACTCCATAATAAAGCTAATAAATTCGTACGAGTCCTTTGAACATCGTACAGCAAGTTAGGACATCTTACGACTCTTTATGACATTTTAGCACCTTGAAAAACACGTTAGTATAACGTAGGACGCCTTAAAACACCAAACAACACCTTACAACACCCTACGAAACCTTAAAACTCCATAATAAAGCTAATGAATTCGTACGAGTCCTTTGAACATCGTACTGCAAGTTAGGACATCTTACGACTCTTTATGACATTTTAGCACCTTGAAAAACACGTTAGTATAACGTAGGACGCCTTAAAACTCCAAACAACACCTTACAACACCGTACGAAACCTTAAAACTCCATAATACACGTATTGAACTCGCCCGAGTCCTTTGAACATCGTACTGCAAGTTAGGACATCTTACGACTCTTTATGTCATTTTAGCACCTTGAAAAACACGTTAGTATAACGTAGGACGCCTTAAAACTCCAAACAACACCTTACAACACCCTACGAAACCTTTAAACTCCATAATAAAGCTAATGAATTCGTACGAGTCCTTTGAACATCGTACTGCAAGTTAGGACATCTTACGACTCTTTATGACATTTTAGCACCTTGAAAAGCACGTTAGTATAACGTAGGACGCCTTAAAACTCCTAACAACACCTTACAACACCGTACGAAACCTTTAAACTCCATAATAAAGCTAATGAATTCGTACGAGTCCTTTGAACATCGTACTGCAAGTTAGGACATCTTACGACTCTTTATGACATTTTAGCACCTTGAAAAGCACGTTAGTATAACGTAGGACGCCTTAAAACTCCTAACAACACCTTACAACACCGTACGAAACCTTTAAACTCCATAATAAAGCTAATGAATTCGTACGAGTCCTTTGAACATCGTACTGCAAGTTAGGACATCTTACGACTCTTTATGACATTTTAGCACCTTGAAAAACACGTTAGTATAACGTAGGACGCCTTAAAACTCCAAACAACACCTTACAACTCCGTACGAAACCTTAAAACTCCATAATAAAGCTAATGAATTCGTACGACTCCTTTGAACATCGTACTGCAAGTTAGGACATCTTACGACTCTTTATGACAATTTAGCACCTTGAAAAACACGTTACTATAACGTAGGACGCCTTAAAACACCAAACAACACCTTACAACACCGTACGAAACCTTAAAACTCCATAATACACCTATTGAATTCGCCCGAGTTCTTTGAACATCGTACTGCTAGTTAGGACATCTTACGACTCTTTATGACATTTTAGCACCTTGAAAAACACGTTAGTATAACGTAGGACGCCTTAAAACTCCAAACAACACCTTACAACACCGTACGAAACCTTAAAACTCCATAATAAAGCTAATGAATTCGTACGAGTCCTTTGAACATCATACTGCAAGTTAGGACATCTTACGACTCTTTATGACAATTTAGCACCTTGAAAAACACGTTAGTATAACGTAGGACGCCTTAAAACTCCAAACAACACCTTACAACACCGTACGAAACCTTAAAACTCCATAATAAAGCTAATGAATTCGTACGAGTCCTTTGAACATCGTACTGCAAGTTAGGACATCTTACGACTCTTTATGACATTTTAGCACCTTGAAAAACACGTTAGTATAACGTAGGACGCCTTAAAACTCCAAACAACACCTTACAACTCCGTACGAAACCTTAAAACTCCATAATAAAGCTAATGAATTCGTACGACTCCTTTGAACATCGTACTGCAAGTTAGGACATCTTACGACTCTTTATGACATTTTAGCACCTTGAAAAACACGTTAGTATAACGTAGGACGCCTTAAAACTCCAAACAACACCTTACAACTCCGTACGAAACCTTAAAACTCCATAATAAAGCTAATGAATTCGTACGACTCCTTTGAACATCGTACTGCAAGTTAGGACATCTTACGACTCTTTATGACAATTTAGCACCTTGAAAAACACGTTACTATAACGTAGGACGCCTTAAAACACCAAACAACACCTACAACACCGTACGAAACCTTAAAACTCCATAATACACCTATTGAATTCGCCCGAGTTCTTTGAACATCGTACTGCTAGTTAGGACATCTTACGACTCTTTATGACATTTTAGCACCTTGAAAAACACGTTAGTATAACGTAGGACGCCTTAAAAGTCCAAACAACACCTTACAACACCGAACGAAACCTTAAAACTCCATAATAAAGCTAATGAATTCGTACGAGTCCTTTGAACATCGTACTGCAAGTTAGGACATCTTACGACTCTTTATGACATTTTAGCACCTTGAAAAACACGTTAGTATAACGTAGGACGCCTTAAAACTCCAAACAACACCTTACAACTCCGTACGAAACCTTAAAACTCCATAATAAAGCTAATGAATTCGTACGACTCCTTTGAACATCGTACTGCAAGTTAGGACATCTTACGACTCTTTATGACAATTTAGCACCTTGAAAAACACGTTACTATAACGTAGGACGCCTTAAAACACCAAACAACACCTTACAACACCGTACGAAACCTTAAAACTCCATAATACACCTATTGAATTCGCCCGAGTTCTTTGAACATCGTACTGCTAGTTAGGACATCTTACGACTCTTTATGACATTTTAGCACCTTGAAAAACACGTTAGTATAACGTAGGACGCCTTAAAACTCCAAACAACACCTTACAACACCGTACGAAACCTTAAAACTCCATAATAAAGCTAATGAATTCGTACGAGTCCTTTGAACATCATACTGCAAGTTAGGACATCTTACGACTCTTTATGACAATTTAGCACCTTGAAAAACACGTTAGTATAACGTAGGACGCCTTAAAACTCCAAACAACACCTTACAACACCGTACGAAACCTTAAAACTCCATAATAAAGCTAATGAATTCGTACGAGTCCTTTGAACATCGTACTGCAAGTTAGGACATCTTACGACTCTTTATGACATTTTAGCACCTTGAAAAACACGTTAGTATAACGTAGGACGCCTTAAAACTCCAAACAACACCTTACAACTCCGTACGAAACCTTAAAACTCCATAATAAAGCTAATGAATTCGTACGACTCCTTTGAACATCGTACTGCAAGTTAGGACATCTTACGACTCTTTATGACATTTTAGCACCTTGAAAAACACGTTACTATAACGTAGGACGCCTTAAAACACCAAACAACTCCTTACAACACCGTACGAAACCTTAAAACTCCATAATACACCTATTGAATTCGCCCGAGTTCTTTGAACATCGTACTGCTAGTTAGGACATCTTACGACTCTTTATGACAATTTAGCACCTTGAAAAACACGTTAGTATAACGTAGGACGCCTTAAAACTCCAAACAACACCTTACTGACCGTACGAAACCTTAAAACTCCATAATAAAGCTAATGAATTCGTACGAGTCCTTTGAACATTGTACTGCAAGTTAGGACATCTTACGACTCTTTTTGACATTTTAGCACCTTGAAAAACACGTTAGTATAACGTAGGACGCCTTAAAACTCCAAACAACACCTTACAACACCCTACGAAACCTTAAAACTCCATAATAAAGCTAATAAATTCGTACGAGTCCTTTGAACATCGTACTGCAAGTTAGGACATCTTACGACTCTTTATGACATTTTAGCACCTTGAAAAACACGTTAGTATAACGTAGGACGCCTTAAAACTCCAAACAACACCTTACAACTCCGTACGAAACCTTAAAACTCCATAATAAAGCTAATGAATTCGTACGAGTCCTTTGAACATCATACTGCAAGTTAGGACATCTTACGACTCTTTATGACATTTTAGCACCTTGAAAAACACGTTACTATAACGTAGGACGCCTTAAAACACCAAACAACACCTTACAACACCGTACGAAACCTTAAAACTCCATAATACACCTATTGAATTCGCCCGAGTTCTTTGAACATCGTACTGCTAGTTAGGACATCTTATGACTCTTTATGACAATTTAGCACCTTGAAAAACACGTTAGTATAACGTAGGACGCCTTAAAACTCCAAACAACACCTTACAACACCGTACGAAACCTTAAAACTCCATAATAAAGCTAATAAATTCGTACGAGTCCTTTGAACATCGTACAGCAAGTTAGGACATCTTACGACTCTTTATGACATTTTAGCACCTTGAAAAACACGTTAGTATAACGTAGGACGCCTTAAAACACCAAACAACACCTTACAACACCCTACGAAACCTTAAAACTCCATAATAAAGCTAATGAATTCGTACGAGTCCTTTGAACATCGTACTGCAAGTTAGGACATCTTACGACTCTTTATGACATTTTAGCACCTTGAAAAACACGTTAGTATAACGTAGGACGCCTTAAAACTCCAAACAACACCTTACAACACCGTACGAAACCTTAAAACTCCATAATACACGTATTGAACTCGCCCGAGTCCTTTGAACATCGTACTGCAAGTTAGGACATCTTACGACTCTTTATGTCATTTTAGCACCTTGAAAAACACGTTAGTATAACGTAGGACGCCTTAAAACTCCAAACAACACCTTACAACACCCTACGAAACCTTTAAACTCCATAATAAAGCTAATGAATTCGTACGAGTCCTTTGAACATCGTACTGCAAGTTAGGACATCTTACGACTCTTTATGACATTTTAGCACCTTGAAAAGCACGTTAGTATAACGTAGGACGCCTTAAAACTCCTAACAACACCTTACAACACCGTACGAAACCTTTAAACTCCATAATAAAGCTAATGAATTCGTACGAGTCCTTTGAACATCGTACTGCAAGTTAGGACATCTTACGACTCTTTATGACATTTTAGCACCTTGAAAAGCACGTTAGTATAACGTAGGACGCCTTAAAACTCCTAACAACACCTTACAACACCGTACGAAACCTTTAAACTCCATAATAAAGCTAATGAATTCGTACGAGTCCTTTGAACATCGTACTGCAAGTTAGGACATCTTACGACTCTTTATGACATTTTAGCACCTTGAAAAACACGTTAGTATAACGTAGGACGCCTTAAAACTCCAAACAACACCTTACAACTCCGTACGAAACCTTAAAACTCCATAATAAAGCTAATGAATTCGTACGACTCCTTTGAACATCGTACTGCAAGTTAGGACATCTTACGACTCTTTATGACATTTTAGCACCTTGAAAAACACGTTACTATAACGTAGGACGCCTTAAAACACCAAACAACACCTTACAACACCGTACGAAACCTTAAAACTCCATAATACACCTATTGAATTCGCCCGAGTTCTTTGAACATCGTACTGCTAGTTAGGACATCTTACGACTCTTTATGACAATTTAGCACCTTGAAAAACACGTTAGTATAACGTAGGACGCCTTAAACTCCAAACAACACCTTACTGACCGTACGAAACCTTAAAACTCCATAATAAAGCTAATGAATTCGTACGAGTCCTTTGAACATTGTACTGCAAGTTAGGACATCTTACGACTCTTTTTGACATTTTAGCACCTTGAAAAACACGTTAGTATAACGTAGGACGCCTTAAAACTTCAAACAACACCTTACAACACCCTACGAAACCTTAAAACTCCATAATAAAGCTAATAAATTCGTACGAGTCCTTTGAACATCGTACTGCAAGTTAGGACATCTTACGACTCTTTATGACATTTTAGCACCTTGAAAAACACGTTAGTATAACGTAGGACGCCTTAAAACTCCAAACAACACCTTACAACTCCGTACGAAACCTTAAAACTCCATAATAAAGCTAATGAATTCGTACGAGTCCTTTGAACATCATACTGCAAGTTAGGACATCTTACGACTCTTTATGACATTTTAGCACCTTGAAAAACACGTTACTATAACGTAGGACGCCTTAAAACACCAAACAACACCTTACAACACCGTACGAAACCTTAAAACTCCATAATACACCTATTGAATTCGCCCGAGTTCTTTGAACATCGTACTGCTAGTTAGGACATCTTATGACTCTTTATGACAATTTAGCACCTTGAAAAACACGTTAGTATAACGTAGGACGCCTTAAAACTCCAAACAACACCTTACAACACCGTACGAAACCTTAAAACTCCATAATAAAGCTAATAAATTCGTACGAGTCCTTTGAACATCGTACAGCAAGTTAGGACATCTTACGACTTTTTATGACATTTTAGCACCTTGAAAAACACGTTAGTATAACGTAGGACGCCTTAAAACACCAAACAACACCTTACAACACCCTACGAAACCTTAAAACTCCATAATAAAGCTAATGAATTCGTACGAGTCCTTTGAACATCGTACTGCAAGTTAGGACATCTTACGACTCTTTATGACATTTTAGCACCTTGAAAAACACGTTAGTATAACGTAGGACGCCTTAAAACTCCAAACAACACCTTACAACACCGTACGAAACCTTAAAACTCCATAATACACGTATTGAACTCGCCCGAGTCCTTTGAACATCGTACTGCAAGTTAGGACATCTTACGACTCTTTATGTCATTTTAGCACCTTGAAAAACACGTTAGTATAACGTAGGACGCCTTAAAACTCCAAACAACACCTTACAACACCCTACGAAACCTTTAAACTCCATAATAAAGCTAATGAATTCGTACGAGTCCTTTGAACATCGTACTGCAAGTTAGGACATCTTACGACTCTTTATGACATTTTAGCACCTTGAAAAGCACGTTAGTATAACGTAGGACGCCTTAAAACTCCTAACAACACCTTACAACACCGTACGAAACCTTTAAACTCCATAATAAAGCTAATGAATTCGTACGAGTCCTTTGAACATCGTACTGCAAGTTAGGACATCTTACGACTCTTTATGACATTTTAGCACCTTGAAAAGCACGTTAGTATAACGTAGGACGCCTTAAAACTCCTAACAACACCTTACAACACCGTACGAAACCTTTAAACTCCATAATAAAGCTAATGAATTCGTACGAGTCCTTTGAACATCGTACTGCAAGTTAGGACATCTTACGACTCTTTATGACATTTTAGCACCTTGAAAAACACGTTAGTATAACGTAGGACGCCTTAAAACTCAAAACAACACCTTACAACACCGTACGAAACCTTAATACTCCATAATAAAGCTAATGAATTCGTACGACTCCTTTGAACATCGTACTGCAAGTTAGGACATCTTACGACTCTTTATGACATTTTAGCACCTTAAAAAACACGTTACTATAACGTAGGACGCCTTAAAACACCAAACAACACCTTACAACACCGTACGAAACCTTAAAACTCCATAATAAAGCTAATGAATTCGTACGAGTCCTTTGAACATCATACTGCCAGTTAGGACATCTTACGACTCTTTATGACAATTTAGCACCTTGAAAAACACGTTAGTATAACGTAGGACGCCTTAAAACTCCAAACAACACCTTACAACACCGTACGAAACCTTAAAACTCCATAATAAAGCTAATGAATTCGTACGAGTCCTTTGAACATCGTACTGCAAGTTAGGACATCTTACGACTCTTTATGACATTTTAGCACCTTGAAAAACACGTTAGTATAACGTAGGACGCCTTAAAACTCCAAACAACACCTTACAACACCGTACGAAACCTTAAAACTCCATAATAAAGCTAATAAATTCGTACGAGTCCTTTGAACATCGTACTGCAAGTTAGGACATCTTACGAGTCTTTATGACATTTTAGCACCTTGAAAAACACGTTAGTATAACGTAGGACGCCTTAAAACTCCAAACAACACCTTACAACTCCGTACGAAACCTTAAAACTCCATAATAAAGCTAATGAATTCGAACGAGTCCTTTGAACATCATACTGCAAGTTAGGACATCTTACGACTCTTTATGACATTTTAGCACCTTGAAAAACACGTTACTATAACGTAGGACGCCTTAAAACTCCAAACAACACCTTACAACACCGTACGAAACCTTAAAACTCCATAATACACCTATTGAATTCGCCCGAGTTCTTTGAACATCGTACTGCTAGTTAGGACATCTTATGACTCTTTATGACAATTTAGCACCTTGAAAAACACGTTAGTATAACGTAGGACGCCTTAAAACTCCAAACAACACCTTACAACACCGTACGAAACCTTAAAACTCCATAATAAAGCTAATAAATTCGTACGAGTCCTTTGAACATCGTACAGCAAGTTAGGACATCTTACGACTCTTTATGACATTTTAGCACCTTGAAAAACACGTTAGTAATAACGTAGGACGCCTTAAAACTCCAAACAACACCTTACAACACCGTACGAAACCTTAAAACTCCATAATACACCTATTGAACTCGCCCGAGTCCTTTGAACATCATACTGCAAGTTAGGACATCTTACGACTCTTTATGACATTTTAGCACCTTGAAAAACACGTTACTATAACGTAGGACGCCTTAAAACACCAAACAACACCTTACAACACCGTACGAAACCTTAAAACTCCATAATACACCTATTGAATTCGCCCGAGTTCTTTGAACATCGTACTGCTAGTTAGGACATCTTACGACTCTTTATGACATTTAAGCACCTTGAAAAACACGTTAGTATAACGTAGGACGCCTTAAAACTCAAAACAACACCTTACAACACCGTACGAAACCTTAAAACTCCATAATAAAGCTAATGAATTCGTACGAGTCCTTTGAACATCGTACTGCAAGTTAGGACATCTTACGACTCTTTATGACATTTTAGCACCTTGAAAAACACGTTAGTATAACGTAGGACGCCTTAAAACTCCAAACAACACCTTACAACACCGTACGAAACCTTAAAACTCCATAATAAAGCTAATGAATTCGTACGACTCCTTTGAACATCGTACTGCAAGTTAGGACATCTTACGACTCTTTAAGACATTTTAGCACCTTGAAAAACACGTTACTATAACGTAGTACGCCTTAAAACACCAAACAACACCGTACGAAACCTTAAAACTCCATAATAAAGCTAATGAATTCGTACGAGTCCTTTGAACATCATACTGCAAGTTAGGACATCTTACGACTCTTTATGACATTTTAGCACCTTGAAAAACACGTTAGTATAACGTAGGACGCCTTAAAACTCCAAACAACACCTTACAACACCGTACGAAACCTTAAAACTCCATAATAAAGCTAATAAATTCGTACGAGTCCTTTGAACATCGTACTGCAAGTTAGGACATCTTACGACTCTTTATGACATTTTAGCACCTTGAAAAACACGTTAGTATAACGTAGGACGCCTTAAAACACCAAACAACACCTTACAACTCCGTACGAAACCTTAAAACTCCATAATAAAGCTAATGAATTCGTACGAGTCCTTTGAACATCATACTGCAAGTTAGGACATCTTACGACTCTTTATGACATTTTAGCACCTTGAAAAACACGTTAGTATAACGTAGGACGCCTTAAAACTCCAAACAACACCTTACAACACCGTACGAAACCTTAAAACTCCATAATAAAGCTAATAAATTCGTACGAGTCCTTTGAACATCATACTGCAAGTTAGGACATCTTACGACTCTTTATGACATTTTAGCACCTTGAAAAACACGTTACTATAACGTAGGACGCCTTAAAACACCAAACAACACCTTACAACACCGTACGAAACCTTAAAACTCCATAATACACCTATTGAATTCGCCCGAGTTCTTTGAACATCGTACTGCTAGTTAGGACATCTTATGACTCTTTATGACAATTTAGCACCTTGAAAAACACGTTAGTATAACGTAGGACGCCTTAAAACTCCAAACAACACCTTACAACACCGTACGAAACCTTAAAACTCCATAATAAAGCTAATAAATTCGTACGAGTCCTTTGAACATCGTACAGCAAGTTAGGACATCTTACGACTCTTTATGACATTTTAGCACCTTGAAAAACACGTTAGTAATAACGTAGGACGCCTTAAAACTCCAAACAACACCTTACAACACCGTACGAAACCTTAAAACTCCATAATACACCTATTGAACTCGCCCGAGTCCTTTGAACATCATACTGCAAGTTAGGACATCTTACGACTCTTTATGACATTTTAGCACCTTGAAAAACACGTTACTATAACGTAGGACGCCTTAAAACACCAAACAACACCTTGCAACACCGTACGAAACCTTAAAACTCCATAATACACCTATTGAATTCGCCCGAGTTCTTTGAACATCGTACTGCTAGTTAGGACATCTTACGACTCTTTATGACATTTAAGCACCTTGAAAAACACGTTAGTATAACGTAGGACGCCTTAAAACTCAAAACAACACCTTACAACACCGTACGAAACCTTAAAACTCCATAATAAAGCTAATGAATTCGTACGAGTCCTTTGAACATCGTACTGCAAGTTAGGACATCTTACGACTCTTTATGACATTTTAGCACCTTGAAAAACACGTTAGTATAACGTAGGACGCCTTAAAACTCCAAACAACACCTTACAACACCGTACGAAACCTTAAAACTCCATAATAAAGCTAATGAATTCGTACGACTCCTTTGAACATCGTACTGCAAGTTAGGACATCTTACGACTCTTTATGACATTTTAGCACCTTGAAAAACACGTTACTATAACGTAGTACGCCTTAAAACACCAAACAACACCGTACGAAACCTTAAAACTCCATAATAAAGCTAATGAATTCGTACGAGTCCTTTGAACATCATACTGCAAGTTAGGACATCTTACGACTCTTTATGACATTTTAGCACCTTGAAAAACACGTTAGTATAACGTAGGACGCCTTAAAACTCCAAACAACACCTTACAACACCGTACGAAACCTTAAAACTCCATAATAAAGCTAATAAATTCGTACGAGTCCTTTGAACATCGTACTGCAAGTTAGGACATCTTACGACTCTTTATGACATTTTAGCACCTTGAAAAACACGTTAGTATAACGTAGGACGCCTTAAAACTCCAAACAACACCTTACAACTCCGTACGAAACCTTAAAACTCCATAATAAAGCTAATGAATTCGTACGAGTCCTTTGAACATCATACTGCAAGTTAGGACATCTTACGACTCTTTATGACATTTTAGCACCTTGAAAAACACGTTAGTATAACGTAGGACGCCTTAAAACTCCAAACAACACCTTACAACACCGTACGAAACCTTAAAACTCCATAATACACCTATTGAACTCGCCCGAGTCCTTTGAACATCATACTGCAAGTTAGGACATCTTACGACTCTTTATGACATTTTAGCACCTTGAAAAACACGTTAGTATAACGTAGGACGCCTTAAAACTCCAAACAACACCTTACAACACCGTACGAAACCTTAAAACTCCATAATACACCTATTGAACTCGCCCGAGTCCTTTGAACATCGTACTGCAAGTTAGGACATCTTACGACTCTTTATGACATTTTAGCACCTTGAAAAACACGTTAGTATAACGAAGGACGCCTTAAAACTCCAAACAACACCTTACAACACCGTACGAAACCTTAAAACTCCATAATACACGTATTGAACTCGCCCGAGTCCTTTGAACATCGTACTGCAAGTTAGGACATCTTACGACTCTTTATGACATTTTAGCACCTTGAAAAACACGTTACTATAACGTAGGACGCCTTAAAACACAAAACAACACCTTACAACACCGTACGAAACCTTAAAACTCCATAATACACCTATTGAATTCGCCCGAGTTCTTTGAACATCGTACTGCTAGTTAGGACATCTTACGACTCTTTATGACATTTAAGCACCTTGAAAAACACGTTAGTATAACGTAGGACGCCTTAAAACTCCAAACAACACCTTACAACACCGTACGAAACCTTAAAACTCCATAATAAAGCTAATGAATTCGTACGAGTCCTTTGAACATCGTACTGCAAGTTAGGACATCTTACGACTCTTTATGACATTTTAGCACCTTGAAAAACACGTTAGTATAACGTAGGACGCCTTAAAACTCCAAACAACACCTTACAACACCGTACGAAACCTTAAAACTCCATAATAAAGCTAATGAATTCGTACGAGTCCTTTGAACATCGTACTGCAAGTTAGGACATCTTACGACTCTTTATGACATTTTAGCACCTTGAAAAACACGTTAGTATAACGTAGGACGCCTTAAAACTCCAAACAACACCTTACAACACCGTACGAAACCTTAATACTCCATAATAAAGCTAATGAATTCGTACGACTCCTTTGAACATCGTACTGCAATTTAGGACATCTTACGACTCTTTATGTCATTTTAGCACCTTGAAAAACAAGTTACTATAACGTAGGACGCCTTAAAACACAAAACAACACCTTACAACACCGTACGAAACCTTAAAACTCCATAATACACCTATTGAATTCGCCCGAGTCCTTTGAACATCGTACTGCTAGTTAGGACATCTTACGACTCTTTATGACATTTAAGCACCTTGAAAAACACGTTAGTATAACGTAGGACGCCTTAAAACTCCAAACAACACCTTACAACACCGTACGAAACCTTAAAACTCCATAATAAAGCTAATGAATTCGTACGAGTCCTTTGAACATCGTACTGGAAGTTAGGACATCTTACGACTCTTTATGACATTTTAGCACCTTGAAAAACACGTTAGTATAACGTAGGACGCCTTAAAACTCCAAACAACACCTTACAACACCGTACGAAACCTTAAAACTCCATAATAAAGCTAATGAATTCGTACGAGTCCTTTGAACATCGTACTGCAAGTTAGGACATCTTACGACTCTTTATGACATTTTAGCACCTTGAAAAACACGTTAGTATAACGTAGGACGCCTTAAAACTCCAAACAACACCTTACAACACCGTACGAAACCTTAATACTCCATAATAAAGCTAATGAATTCGTACGACTCCTTTGAACATCGTACTGCAATTTAGGACATCTTACGACTCTTTATGACATTTTAGCACCTTGAAAAACAAGTTACTATAACGTAGGACGCCTTAAAACACCAAACAACACCTTACAACACCGTACGAAACCTTAAAACTCCATAATAAAGCTAATGAATTCGTACGAGTCCTTTGAACATCACACTGCAAGTTAGGACATCTTACGACTCTTTATGACAAATTAGCACCTTGAAAAACACGTTAGTATAACGTAGGACGCCTTAAAACTCCAAACAACACCTTACAACACCGTACGAAACCTTAAAACTCCATAATAAAGCTAATGAATTCGTACGAGTCCTTTGAACATCGTACTGCAAGTTAGGACATCTTACGACTCTTTATGACATTTTAGCACCTTGAAAAACACGTTAGTATAACGTAGGACGCCTTAAAACTCCAAACAAGACCTTACAACACCGTACGAAACCTTAAAACTCCATAATAAAGCTAATGAATTCGTACGACTCCTTTGAACATCGTACTGCAAGTTAGGACATCTTACGACTCTTTATGACATTTTAGCACCTTGAAAAACACGTTACTATAACGTAGGACGCCTTAAAACACCAAACAACACCGTACGAAACCTTAAAACTCCATAATAAAGCTAATGAATTCGTACGAGTCCTTTGAACATCATACTGCAAGTTAGGACATCTTACGACTCTTTATGACATTTTAGCACCTTGAAAAACACGTTAGTATAACGTAGGACGCCTTAAAACTCTAAACAACACCTTACAACACCGTACGAAACCTTAAAACTCCATAATACACCTATTGAACTCGCCCGAGTCCTTTGAACATCGTACTGCAAGTTAGGACATCTTACGACTCTTTATGACATTTTAGCACCTTGAAAAACACGTTAGTATAACGTAGGACGCCTTAAAACACCAAACAACACCTTACAACACCCTACGAAACCTTAAAACTCCATAATAAAGCTAATGAATTCGTACGAGTCCTTTGAACATCGTACTGCAAGTTAGGACATCTTACGACTCTTTATGACATTTTAGCACCTTGAAAAACACGTTAGTATAACGTAGGACGCCTTAAAACTCCAAACAACACCTTACAACACCGTACGAAACCTTAAAACTCCATAATACACGTATTGAACTCGCCCGAGTCCTTTGAACATCGTACTGCAAGTTAGGACATCTTACGACTCTTTATGACATTTTAGCACCTTGAAAAACACGTTAGTATAACGTAGGACGCCTTAAAACTCCAAACAACACCTTACAACTCCGTACGAAACCTTAAAACTCCATAATAAAGCTAATGAATTCGTACGAGTCCTTTGAACATCGTACTGCAAGTTAGGACATCTTACGACTCTTTATGACATTTTAGCACCTTGAAAAACACGTTAGTATAACGTAGGACGCCTTAAAACTCCAAACAACACCTTACAACACCGTACGAAACCTTAAAACTCCATAATAAAGCTAATGAATTCGTACGACTCCTTTGAACATCGTACTGCAAGTTAGGACATCTTACGACTCTTTATGACATTTTAGCACCTTGAAAAACACGTTAGTATAACGTAGGACGCCTTAAAACTCCAAACAACACCTTACAACACCGTACGAAACCTTAATACTCCATAATAAAGCTAATGAATTCGTACGACTCCTTTGAACATCGTACTGCAATTTAGGACATCTTACGACTCTTTATGACATTTTAGCACCTTGAAAAACACGTTACTATAACGTAGGACGCCTTAAAACACCAAACAACACCTTACAACACCGTACGAAACCTTAAAACTCCATAATAAAGCTAATGAATTCGTACGAGTCCTTTGAACATCACACTGCAAGTTAGGACATCTTACGACTCTTTATGACAAATTAGCACCTTGAAAAACACGTTAGTATAACGTAGGACGCCTTAAAACTCCAAACAACACCTTACAACACCGTACGAAACCTTAAAACTCCATAATAAAGCTAATGAATTCGTACGAGTCCTTTGAACATCGTACTGCAAGTTAGGACATCTTACGACTCTTTATGACATTTTAGCACCTTGAAAAACACGTTAGTATAACGTAGGACGCCTTAAAACTCCAAACAAGACCTTACAACACCGTACGAAACCTTAAAACTCCATAATAAAGCTAATGAATTCGTACGACTCCTTTGAACATCGTACTGCAAGTTAGGACATCTTACGACTCTTTATGACATTTTAGCACCTTGAAAAACACGTTACTATAACGTAGGACGCCTTAAAACACCAAACAACACCGTACGAAACCTTAAAACTCCATAATAAAGCTAATGAATTCGTACGAGTCCTTTGAACATCATACTGCAAGTTAGGACATCTTACGACTCTTTATGACATTTTAGCACCTTGAAAAACACGTTAGTATAACGTAGGACGCCTTAAAACTCTAAACAACACCTTACAACACCGTACGAAACCTTAAAACTCCATAATACACCTATTGAACTCGCCCGAGTCCTTTGAACATCGTACTGCAAGTTAGGACATCTTACGACTCTTTATGACATTTTAGCACCTTGAAAAACACGTTAGTATAACGTAGGACGCCTTAAAACACCAAACAACACCTTACAACACCGTACGAAACCTTAAAACTCCATAATAAAGCTAATGAATTCGTACGAGTCCTTTGAACATCACACTGCAAGTTAGGACATCTTACGACTCTTTATGACAAATTAGCACCTTGAAAAACACGTTAGTATAACGTAGGACGCCTTAAAACTCCAAACAACACCTTACAACACCGTACGAAACCTTAAAACTCCATAATAAAGCTAATGAATTCGTACGAGTCCTTTGAACATCGTACTGCAAGTTAGGACATCTTACGACTCTTTATGACATTTTAGCACCTTGAAAAACACGTTAGTATAACGTAGGACGCCTTAAAACTCCAAACAACACCTTACAACACCGTACGAAACCTTAATACTCCATAATAAAGCTAATGAATTCGTACGACTCCTTTGAACATCGTACTGCAATTTAGGACATCTTACGACTCTTTATGTCATTTTAGCACCTTGAAAAACAAGTTACTATAACGTAGGACGCCTTAAAACACAAAACAACACCTTACAACACCGTACGAAACCTTAAAACTCCATAATACACCTATTGAATTCGCCCGAGTCCTTTGAACATCGTGCTGCTAGTTAGGACATCTTACGACTCTTTATGACATTTAAGCACCTTGAAAAACACGTTAGTATAACGTAGGACGCCTTAAAACTCCAAACAACACCTTACAACACCGTACGAAACCTTAAAACTCCATAATAAAGCTAATGAATTCGTACGAGTCCTTTGAACATCGTACTGGAAGTTAGGACATCTTACGACTCTTTATGACATTTTAGCACCTTGAAAAACACGTTAGTATAACGTAGGACGCCTTAAAACTCCAAACAACACCTTACAACACCGTACGAAACCTTAAAACTCCATAATAAAGCTAATGAATTCGTACGAGTCCTTTGAACATCGTACTGCAAGTTAGGACATCTTACGACTCTTTATGACATTTTAGCACCTTGAAAAACACGTTAGTATAACGTAGGACGCCTTAAAACTCCAAACAACACCTTACAACACCGTACGAAACCTTAATACTCCATAATAAAGCTAATGAATTCGTACGACTCCTTTGAACATCGTACTGCAATTTAGGACATCTTACGACTCTTTATGACATTTTAGCACCTTGAAAAACAAGTTACTATAACGTAGGACGCCTTAAAACACCAAACAACACCTTACAACACCGTACGAAACCTTAAAACTCCATAATAAAGCTAATGAATTCGTACGAGTCCTTTGAACATCACACTGCAAGTTAGGACATCTTACGACTCTTTATGACAAATTAGCACCTTGAAAAACACGTTAGTATAACGTAGGACGCCTTAAAACTCCAAACAACACCTTACAACACCGTACGAAACCTTAAAACTCCATAATAAAGCTAATGAATTCGTACGAGTCCTTTGAACATCGTACTGCAAGTTAGGACATCTTACGACTCTTTATGACATTTTAGCACCTTGAAAAACACGTTAGTATAACGTAGGACGCCTTAAAACTCCAAACAAGACCTTACAACACCGTACGAAACCTTAAAACTCCATAATAAAGCTAATGAATTCGTACGACTCCTTTGAACATCGTACTGCAAGTTAGGACATCTTACGACTCTTTATGACATTTTAGCACCTTGAAAAACACGTTACTATAACGTAGGACGCCTTAAAACACCAAACAACACCGTACGAAACCTTAAAACTCCATAATAAAGCTAATGAATTCGTACGAGTCCTTTGAACATCATACTGCAAGTTAGGACATCTTACGACTCTTTATGACATTTTAGCACCTTGAAAAACACGTTAGTATAACGTAGGACGCCTTAAAACTCTAAACAACACCTTACAACACCGTACGAAACCTTAAAACTCCATAATACACCTATTGAACTCGCCCGAGTCCTTTGAACATCGCACTGCAAGTTAGGACATCTTACGACTCTTTATGACATTTTAGCACCTTGAAAAACACGTTAGTATAACGTAGGACGCCTTAAAACACCAAACAACACCTTACAACACCCTACGAAACCTTAAAACTCCATAATAAAGCTAATGAATTCGTACGAGTCCTTTGAACATCGTACTGCAAGTTAGGACATCTTACGACTCTTTATGACATTTTAGCACCTTGAAAAACACGTTAGTATAACGTAGGACGCCTTAAAACTCCAAACAACACCTTACAACACCGTACGAAACCTTAAAACTCCATAATACACGTATTGAACTCGCCCGAGTCCTTTGAACATCGTACTGCAAGTTAGGACATCTTACGACTCTTTATGACATTTTAGCACCTTGAAAAACACGTTAGTATAACGTAGGACGCCTTAAAACTCCAAACAACACCTTACAACTCCGTACGAAACCTTAAAACTCCATAATAAAGCTAATGAATTCGTACGAGTCCTTTGAACATCGTACTGCAAGTTAGGACATCTTACGACTCTTTATGACATTTTAGCACCTTGAAAAACACGTTAGTATAACGTAGGACGCCTTAAAACTCCAAACAACACCTTACAACACCGTACGAAACCTTAAAACTCCATAATAAAGCTAATGAATTCGTACGACTCCTTTGAACATCGTACTGCAAGTTAGGACATCTTACGACTCTTTATGACATTTTAGCACCTTGAAAAACACGTTAGTATAACGTAGGACGCCTTAAAACTCCAAACAACACCTTACAACACCGTACGAAACCTTAATACTCCATAATAAAGCTAATGAATTCGTACGACTCCTTTGAACATCGTACTGCAATTTAGGACATCTTACGACTCTTTATGACATTTTAGCACCTTGAAAAACACGTTACTATAACGTAGGACGCCTTAAAACACCAAACAACACCTTACAACACCGTACGAAACCTTAAAACTCCATAATAAAGCTAATGAATTCGTACGAGTCCTTTGAACATCACACTGCAAGTTAGGACATCTTACGACTCTTTATGACAAATTAGCACCTTGAAAAACACGTTAGTATAACGTAGGACGCCTTAAAACTCCAAACAACACCTTACAACACCGTACGAAACCTTAAAACTCCATAATAAAGCTAATGAATTCGTACGAGTCCTTTGAACATCGTACTGCAAGTTAGGACATCTTACGACTCTTTATGACATTTTAGCACCTTGAAAAACACGTTAGTATAACGTAGGACGCCTTAAAACTCCAAACAAGACCTTACAACACCGTACGAAACCTTAAAACTCCATAATAAAGCTAATGAATTCGTACGACTCCTTTGAACATCGTACTGCAAGTTAGGACATCTTACGACTCTTTATGACATTTTAGCACCTTGAAAAACACGTTACTATAACGTAGGACGCCTTAAAACACCAAACAACACCGTACGAAACCTTAAAACTCCATAATAAAGCTAATGAATTCGTACGAGTCCTTTGAACATCATACTGCAAGTTAGGACATCTTACGACTCTTTATGACATTTTAGCACCTTGAAAAACACGTTAGTATAACGTAGGACGCCTTAAAACTCTAAACAACACCTTACAACACCGTACGAAACCTTAAAACTCCATAATACACCTATTGAACTCGCCCGAGTCCTTTGAACATCGTACTGCAAGTTAGGACATCTTACGACTCTTTATGACATTTTAGCACCTTGAAAAACACGTTAGTATAACGTAGGACGCCTTAAAACACCAAACAACACCTTACAACACCCTACGAAACCTTAAAACTCCATAATAAAGCTAATGAATTCGTACGAGTCCTTTGAACATCGTACTGCAAGTTAGGACATCTTACGACTCTTTATGACATTTTAGCACCTTGAAAAACACGTTAGTATAACGTAGGACGCCTTAAAACTCCAAACAACACCTTACAACACCGTACGAAACCTTAAAACTCCATAATACACGTATTGAACTCGCCCGAGTCCTTTGAACATCGTACTGCAAGTTAGGACATCTTACGACTCTTTATGACATTTTAGCACCTTGAAAAACACGTTAGTATAACGTAGGACGCCTTAAAACTCCAAACAACACCTTACAACTCCGTACGAAACCTTAAAACTCCATAATAAAGCTAATGAATTCGTACGAGTCCTTTGAACATCGTACTGCAAGTTAGGACATCTTACGACTCTTTATGACATTTTAGCACCTTGAAAAACACGTTAGTATAACGTAGGACGCCTTAAAACTCCAAACAACACCTTACAACACCGTACGAAACCTTAAAACTCCATAATAAAGCTAATGAATTCGTACGACTCCTTTGAACATCGTACTGCAAGTTAGGACATCTTACGACTCTTTATGACATTTTAGCACCTTGAAAAACACGTTACTATAACGTAGGACGCCTTAAAACACCAAACAACACCGTACGAAACCTTAAAACTCCATAATAAAGCTAATGAATTCGTACGAGTCCTTTGAACATCATACTGCAAGTTAGGACATCTTACGACTCTTTATGACATTTTAGCACCTTGAAAAACACGTTAGTATAACGTAGGACGCCTTAAAACTCCAAACAACACCTTACAACACCGTACGAAACCTTAAAACTCCATAATACACCTATTGAACTCGCCCGAGTCCTTTGAACATCGTACTGCAAGTTAGGACATCTTACGACTCTTTATGACATTTTAGCACCTTGAAAAACACGTTAGTATAACGTAGGACGCCTTAAAACACCAAACAACACCTTACAACACCCTACGAAACCTTAAAACTCCATAATAAAGCTAATGAATTCGTACGAGTCCTTTGAACATCGTACTGCAAGTTAGGACATCTTACGACTCTTTATGACATTTTAGCACCTTGAAAAACACGTTAGTATAACGTAGGACGCCTTAAAACTCCAAACAACACCTTACAACACCGTACGAAACCTTAAAACTCCATAATAAAGCTAATAAATTCGTACGAGTCCTTTGAACATCGTACTGCAAGTTAGGACATCTTACGACTCTTTATGACATTTTAGCACCTTGAAAAACACGTTAGTATAACGTAGGACGCCTTAAAACTCCAAACAACACCTTACAACTCCGTACGAAACCTTAAAACTCCATAATAAAGCTAATGAATTCGTACGAGTCCTTTGAACATCATACTGCAAGTTAGGACATCGTACGACTCTTTATGACATTTTAGCACCTTGAAAAACACGTTAGTATAACGTAGGACGCCTTAAAACTCCAAACAACACCTTACAACACCGTACGAAACCTTAAAACTCCATAATACACCTATTGAACTCGCCCGAGTCCTTTGAACATCGTACTGCAAGTTAGGACATCTTACGACTCTTTATGACATTTTAGCACCTTGAAAAACACGTTAGTATAACGTAGGACGCCTTAAAACACCAAACAACACCTTACAACACCCTACGAAACCTTAAAACTCCATAATAAAGCTAATGAATTCGTACGAGTCCTTTGAACATCGTACTGCAAGTTAGGACATCTTACGACTCTTTATGACATTTTAGCACCTTGAAAAACACGTTAGTATAACGTAGGACGCCTTAAAACTCCAAACAACACCTTACAACACCGTACGAAACCTTAAAACTTCATAATAAAGCTAATGAATTCGTACGAGTCCTTTGAACATCGTACTGCAAGTTAGGACATCTTACGACTCTTTATGACATTTTAGCACCTTGAAAAACACGTTAGTATAACGTAGGACGCCTTAAAACTCCAAACAACACCTTACAACACCGTACGAAACCTTAAAACTCCATAATAAAGCTAATAAATTCGTACGAGTCCTTTGAACATCGTACTGCAAGTTAGGACATCTTACGACTCTTTATGACATTTTAGCACCTTGAAAAACACGTTAGTATAACGTAGGACGCCTTAAAACTCCAAACAACACCTTACAACTCCGTACGAAACCTTAAAACTCCATAATAAAGCTAATGAATTCGTACGAGTCCTTTGAACATCATACTGCAAGTTAGGACATCTTACGACTCTTTATGACATTTTAGCACCTTGAAAAACACGTTACTATAACGTAGGACGCCTTAAAACACCAAACAACACCTTACAACACCGTACGAAACCTTAAAACTCCATAATACACCTATTGAATTCGCCCGAGTTCTTTGAACATCGTACTGCTAGTTAGGACATCTTATGACTCTTTATGACAATTTAGCACCTTGAAAAACACGTTAGTATAACGTAGGACGCCTTAAAACTCCAAACAACACCTTACAACACCGTACGAAACCTTAAAACTCCATAATAAAGCTAATGAATTCGTACGAGTCCTTTGAACATCGTACTGCAAGTTAGGACATCTTACCACTCTTTATGACATTTTAGCACCTTGAAAAACACGTTAGTATAACGTAGGACGCCTTAAAACTCCAAACAACACCTTACAACACCGTACGAAACCTTAAAACTCCATAATAAAGCTAATGAATTCGTACGAGTCCTTTGAACATCGTACTGCAAGTTAGGACATCTTACGACTCTTTATGACATTTTAGCACCTTGAAAAACACGTTAGTATAACGTAGGACGCCTTAAAACTCCAAACAAGACCTTACAACACCGTACGAAACCTTAAAACTCCATAATAAAGCTAATGAATTCGTACGACTCCTTTGAACATCGTACTGCAAGTTAGGACATCTTACGACTCTTTATGACATTTTAGCACCTTGAAAAACACGTTACTATAACGTAGGACGCCTTAAAACACCAAACAACACCGTACGAAACCTTAAAACTCCATAATAAAGCTAATGAATTCGTACGAGTCCTTTGAACATCATACTGCAAGTTAGGACATCTTACGACTCTTTATGACATTTTAGCACCTTGAAAAACACGTTAGTATAACGTAGGACGCCTTAAAACTCTAAACAACACCTTACAACACCGTACGAAACCTTAAAACTCCATAATACACCTATTGAACTCGCCCGAGTCCTTTGAACATCGTACTGCAAGTTAGGACATCTTACGACTCTTTATGACATTTTAGCACCTTGAAAAACACGTTAGTATAACGTAGGACGCCTTAAAACACCAAACAACACCTTACAACACCCTACGAAACCTTAAAACTCCATAATAAAGCTAATGAATTCGTACGAGTCCTTTGAACATCGTACTGCAAGTTAGGACATCTTACGACTCTTTATGACATTTTAGCACCTTGAAAAACACGTTAGTATAACGTAGGACGCCTTAAAACTCCAAACAACACCTTACAACACCGTACGAAACCTTAAAACTCCATAATACACGTATTGAACTCGCCCGAGTCCTTTGAACATCGTACTGCAAGTTAGGACATCTTACGACTCTTTATGACATTTTAGCACCTTGAAAAACACGTTAGTATAACGTAGGACGCCTTAAAACTCCAAACAACACCTTACAACTCCGTACGAAACCTTAAAACTCCATAATAAAGCTAATGAATTCGTACGAGTCCTTTGAACATCGTACTGCAAGTTAGGACATCTTACGACTCTTTATGACATTTTAGCACCTTGAAAAACACGTTAGTATAACGTAGGACGCCTTAAAACTCCAAACAACACCTTACAACACCGTACGAAACCTTAAAACTCCATAATAAAGCTAATGAATTCGTACGACTCCTTTGAACATCGTACTGCAAGTTAGGACATCTTACGACTCTTTATGACATTTTAGCACCTTGAAAAACACGTTACTATAACGTAGGACGCCTTAAAACACCAAACAACACCGTACGAAACCTTAAAACTCCATAATAAAGCTAATGAATTCGTACGAGTCCTTTGAACATCATACTGCAAGTTAGGACATCTTACGACTCTTTATGACATTTTAGCACCTTGAAAAACACGTTAGTATAACGTAGGACGCCTTAAAACTCCAAACAACACCTTACAACACCGTACGAAACCTTAAAACTCCATAATACACCTATTGAACTCGCCCGAGTCCTTTGAACATCGTACTGCAAGTTAGGACATCTTACGACTCTTTATGACATTTTAGCACCTTGAAAAACACGTTAGTATAACGTAGGACGCCTTAAAACACCAAACAACACCTTACAACACCCTACGAAACCTTAAAACTCCATAATAAAGCTAATGAATTCGTACGAGTCCTTTGAACATCGTACTGCAAGTTAGGACATCTTACGACTCTTTATGACATTTTAGCACCTTGAAAAACACGTTAGTATAACGTAGGACGCCTTAAAACTCCAAACAACACCTTACAACACCGTACGAAACCTTAAAACTTCATAATACACGTATTGAACTCGCCCGAGTCCTTTGAACATCGTACTGCAAGTTAGGACATCTTACGACTCTTTATGACATTTTAGCACCTTGAAAAACACGTTAGTATAACGTAGGACGCCTTAAAACTCCAAACAACACCTTACAACACCGTACGAAACCTTAAAACTCCATAATAAAGCTAATAAATTCGTACGAGTCCTTTGAACATCGTACTGCAAGTTAGGACATCTTACGACTCTTTATGACATTTTAGCACCTTGAAAAACACGTTAGTATAACGTAGGACGCCTTAAAACTCCAAACAACACCTTACAACTCCGTACGAAACCTTAAAACTCCATAATAAAGCTAATGAATTCGTACGAGTCCTTTGAACATCATACTGCAAGTTAGGACATCTTACGACTCTTTATGACATTTTAGCACCTTGAAAAACACGTTACTATAACGTAGGACGCCTTAAAACACCAAACAACACCTTACAACACCGTACGAAACCTTAAAACTCCATAATACACCTATTGAATTCGCCCGAGTTCTTTGAACATCGTACTGCTAGTTAGGACATCTTATGACTCTTTATGACAATTTAGCACCTTGAAAAACACGTTAGTATAACGTAGGACGCCTTAAAACTCCAAACAACACCTTACAACACCGTACGAAACCTTAAAACTCCATAATAAAGCTAATGAATTCGTACGAGTCCTTTGAACATCGTACTGCAAGTTAGGACATCTTACCACTCTTTATGACATTTTAGCACCTTGAAAAACACGTTAGTATAACGTAGGACGCCTTAAAACTCCAAACAACACCTTACAACACCGTACGAAACCTTAAAACTCCATAATAAAGCTAATGAATTCGTACGAGTCCTTTGAACATCGTACTGCAAGTTAGGACATCTTACGACTCTTTATGACATTTTAGCACCTTGAAAAACACGTTAGTATAACGTAGGACGCCTTAAAACTCCAAACAAGACCTTACAACACCGTACGAAACCTTAAAACTCCATAATAAAGCTAATGAATTCGTACGACTCCTTTGAACATCGTACTGCAAGTTAGGACATCTTACGACTCTTTATGACATTTTAGCACCTTGAAAAACACGTTAGTATAACGTAGGACGCCTTAAAACTCCAAACAAGACCTTACAACACCGTACGAAACCTTAAAACTCCATAATAAAGCTAATGAATTCGTACGACTCCTTTGAACATCGTACTGCAAGTTAGGACATCTTACGACTCTTTATGACATTTTAGCACCTTGAAAAACACGTTACTATAACGTAGGACGCCTTAAAACACCAAACAACACCGTACGAAACCTTAAAACTCCATAATAAAGCTAATGAATTCGTACGAGTCCTTTGAACATCATACTGCAAGTTAGGACATCTTACGACTCTTTATGACATTTTAGCACCTTGAAAAACACGTTAGTATAACGTAGGACGCCTTAAAACTCTAAACAACACCTTACAACACCGTACGAAACCTTAAAACTCCATAATACACCTATTGAACTCGCCCGAGTCCTTTGAACATCGTACTGCAAGTTAGGACATCTTACGACTCTTTATGACATTTTAGCACCTTGAAAAACACGTTAGTATAACGTAGGACGCCTTAAAACACCAAACAACACCTTACAACACCCTACGAAACCTTAAAACTCCATAATAAAGCTAATGAATTCGTACGAGTCCTTTGAACATCGTACTGCAAGTTAGGACATCTTACGACTCTTTATGACATTTTAGCACCTTGAAAAACACGTTAGTATAACGTAGGACGCCTTAAAACTCCAAACAACACCTTACAACACCGTACGAAACCTTAAAACTCCATAATACACGTATTGAACTCGCCCGAGTCCTTTGAACATCGTACTGCAAGTTAGGACATCTTACGACTCTTTATGACATTTTAGCACCTTGAAAAACACGTTAGTATAACGTAGGACGCCTTAAAACTCCAAACAACACCTTACAACTCCGTACGAAACCTTAAAACTCCATAATAAAGCTAATGAATTCGTACGAGTCCTTTGAACATCGTACTGCAAGTTAGGACATCTTACGACTCTTTATGACATTTTAGCACCTTGAAAAACACGTTAGTATAACGTAGGACGCCTTAAAACTCCAAACAACACCTTACAACACCGTACGAAACCTTAAAACTCCATAATAAAGCTAATGAATTCGTACGACTCCTTTGAACATCGTACTGCAAGTTAGGACATCTTACGACTCTTTATGACATTTTAGCACCTTGAAAAACACGTTAGTATAACGTAGGACGCCTTAAAACTCCAAACAACACCTTACAACACCGTACGAAACCTTAAAACTTCATAATACACGTATTGAACTCGCCCGAGTCCTTTGAACATCGTACTGCAAGTTAGGACATCTTACGACTCTTTATGACATTTTAGCACCTTGAAAAACACGTTAGTATAACGTAGGACGCCTTAAAACTCCAAACAACACCTTACAACACCGTACGAAACCTTAAAACTCCATAATAAAGCTAATGAATTCGTACGAGTCCTTTGAACATCGTACTGCAAGTTAGGACATCTTACGACTCTTTATGACATTTTAGCACCTTGAAAAACACGTTAGTATAACGTAGGACGCCTTAAAACTCCAAACAACACCTTACAACACCGTACGAAACCTTAAAACTCCATAATAAAGCTAATGAATTCGTACGACTCCTTTGAACATCGTACTGCAAGTTAGGACATCTTACGACTCTTTATGACATTTTAGCACCTTGAAAAACACGTTACTATAACGTAGGACGCCTTAAAACACCAAACAACACCGTACGAAACCTTAAAACTCCATAATAAAGCTAATGAATTCGTACGAGTCCTTTGAACATCATACTGCAAGTTAGGACATCTTACGACTCTTTATGACATTTTAGCACCTTGAAAAACACGTTAGTATAACGTAGGACGCCTTAAAACTCCAAACAACACCTTACAACACCGTACGAAACCTTAAAACTCCATAATACACCTATTGAACTCGCCCGAGTCCTTTGAACATCGTACTGCAAGTTAGGACATCTTACGACTCTTTATGACATTTTAGCACCTTGAAAAACACGTTAGTATAACGTAGGACGCCTTAAAACACCAAACAACACCTTACAACACCCTACGAAACCTTAAAACTCCATAATAAAGCTAATGAATTCGTACGAGTCCTTTGAACATCGTACTGCAAGTTAGGACATCTTACGACTCTTTATGACATTTTAGCACCTTGAAAAACACGTTAGTATAACGTAGGACGCCTTAAAACTCCAAACAACACCTTACAACACCGTACGAAACCTTAAAACTTCATAATACACGTATTGAACTCGCCCGAGTCCTTTGAACATCGTACTGCAAGTTAGGACATCTTACGACTCTTTATGACATTTTAGCACCTTGAAAAACACGTTAGTATAACGTAGGACGCCTTAAAACTCCAAACAACACCTTACAACACCGTACGAAACCTTAAAACTCCATAATAAAGCTAATAAATTCGTACGAGTCCTTTGAACATCGTACTGCAAGTTAGGACATCTTACGACTCTTTATGACATTTTAGCACCTTGAAAAACACGTTAGTATAACGTAGGACGCCTTAAAACTCCAAACAACACCTTACAACTCCGTACGAAACCTTAAAACTCCATAATAAAGCTAATGAATTCGTACGAGTCCTTTGAACATCATACTGCAAGTTAGGACATCTTACGACTCTTTATGACATTTTAGCACCTTGAAAAACACGTTACTATAACGTAGGACGCCTTAAAACACCAAACAACACCTTACAACACCGTACGAAACCTTAAAACTCCATAATACACCTATTGAATTCGCCCGAGTTCTTTGAACATCGTACTGCTAGTTAGGACATCTTATGACTCTTTATGACAATTTAGCACCTTGAAAAACACGTTAGTATAACGTAGGACGCCTTAAAACTCCAAACAACACCTTACAACACCGTACGAAACCTTAAAACTCCATAATAAAGCTAATGAATTCGTACGAGTCCTTTGAACATCGTACTGCAAGTTAGGACATCTTACCACTCTTTATGACATTTTAGCACCTTGAAAAACACGTTAGTATAACGTAGGACGCCTTAAAACTCCAAACAACACCTTACAACACCGTACGAAACCTTAAAACTCCATAATAAAGCTAATGAATTCGTACGAGTCCTTTGAACATCGTACTGCAAGTTAGGACATCTTACGACTCTTTATGACATTTTAGCACCTTGAAAAACACGTTAGTATAACGTAGGACGCCTTAAAACTCCAAACAAGACCTTACAACACCGTACGAAACCTTAAAACTCCATAATAAAGCTAATGAATTCGTACGACTCCTTTGAACATCGTACTGCAAGTTAGGACATCTTACGACTCTTTATGACATTTTAGCACCTTGAAAAACACGTTAGTATAACGTAGGACGCCTTAAAACTCCAAACAAGACCTTACAACACCGTACGAAACCTTAAAACTCCATAATAAAGCTAATGAATTCGTACGACTCCTTTGAACATCGTACTGCAAGTTAGGACATCTTACGACTCTTTATGACATTTTAGCACCTTGAAAAACACGTTACTATAACGTAGGACGCCTTAAAACACCAAACAACACCGTACGAAACCTTAAAACTCCATAATAAAGCTAATGAATTCGTACGAGTCCTTTGAACATCATACTGCAAGTTAGGACATCTTACGACTCTTTATGACATTTTAGCACCTTGAAAAACACGTTAGTATAACGTAGGACGCCTTAAAACTCTAAACAACACCTTACAACACCGTACGAAACCTTAAAACTCCATAATACACCTATTGAACTCGCCCGAGTCCTTTGAACATCGTACTGCAAGTTAGGACATCTTACGACTCTTTATGACATTTTAGCACCTTGAAAAACACGTTAGTATAACGTAGGACGCCTTAAAACACCAAACAACACCTTACAACACCCTACGAAACCTTAAAACTCCATAATAAAGCTAATGAATTCGTACGAGTCCTTTGAACATCGTACTGCAAGTTAGGACATCTTACGACTCTTTATGACATTTTAGCACCTTGAAAAACACGTTAGTATAACGTAGGACGCCTTAAAACTCCAAACAACACCTTACAACACCGTACGAAACCTTAAAACTCCATAATACACGTATTGAACTCGCCCGAGTCCTTTGAACATCGTACTGCAAGTTAGGACATCTTACGACTCTTTATGACATTTTAGCACCTTGAAAAACAAGTTAGTATAACGTAGGACGCCTTAAAACTCCAAACAACACCTTACAACTCCGTACGAAACCTTAAAACTCCATAATAAAGCTAATGAATTCGTACGAGTCCTTTGAACATCGTACTGCAAGTTAGGACATCTTACGACTCTTTATGACATTTTAGCACCTTGAAAAACACGTTAGTATAACGTAGGACGCCTTAAAACTCCAAACAACACCTTACAACACCGTACGAAACCTTAAAACTCCATAATAAAGCTAATGAATTCGTACGACTCCTTTGAACATCGTACTGCAAGTTAGGACATCTTACGACTCTTTATGACATTTTAGCACCTTGAAAAACACGTTACTATAACGTAGGACGCCTTAAAACACCAAACAACACCGTACGAAACCTTAAAACTCCATAATAAAGCTAATGAATTCGTACGAGTCCTTTGAACATCATACTGCAAGTTAGGACATCTTACGACTCTTTATGACATTTTAGCACCTTGAAAAACACGTTAGTATAACGTAGGACGCCTTAAAACTCCAAACAACACCTTACAACACCGTACGAAACCTTAAAACTCCATAATACACCTATTGAACTCGCCCGAGTCCTTTGAACATCGTACTGCAAGTTAGGACATCTTACGACTCTTTATGACATTTTAGCACCTTGAAAAACACGTTAGTATAACGTAGGACGCCTTAAAACACCAAACAACACCTTACAACACCCTACGAAACCTTAAAACTCCATAATAAAGCTAATGAATTCGTACGAGTCCTTTGAACATCGTACTGCAAGTTAGGACATCTTACGACTCTTTATGACATTTTAGCACCTTGAAAAACACGTTAGTATAACGTAGGACGCCTTAAAACTCCAAACAACACCTTACAACACCGTACGAAACCTTAAAACTTCATAATACACGTATTGAACTCGCCCGAGTCCTTTGAACATCGTACTGCAAGTTAGGACATCTTACGACTCTTTATGACATTTTAGCACCTTGAAAAACACGTTAGTATAACGTAGGACGCCTTAAAACTCCAAACAACACCTTACAACACCGTACGAAACCTTAAAACTCCATAATAAAGCTAATGAATTCGTACGAGTCCTTTGAACATCGTACTGCAAGTTAGGACATCTTACGACTCTTTATGACATTTTAGCACCTTGAAAAGCACGTTAGTATAACGTAGGACGCCTTAAAACTCCTAACAACACCTTACAACACCGTACGAAACCTTTAAACTCCATAATAAAGCTAATGAATTCGTACGAGTCCTTTGAACATCGTACTGCAAGTTAGGACATCTTACGACTCTTTATGACATTTTAGCACCTTGAAAAACACGTTAGTATAACGTAGGACGCCTTAAAACTCCAAACAACACCTTACAACACCGTACGAAACCTTAAAACTCCATAATAAAGCTAATAAATTCGTACGAGTCCTTTGAACATCGTACTGCAAGTTAGGACATCTTACGACTCTTTATGACATTTTAGCACCTTGAAAAACACGTTAGTATAACGTAGGACGCCTTAAAACTCCAAACAACACCTTACAACTCCGTACGAAACCTTAAAACTCCATAATAAAGCTAATGAATTCGTACGAGTCCTTTGAACATCATACTGCAAGTTAGGACATCGTACGACTCTTTATGACATTTTAGCACCTTGAAAAACACGTTAGTATAACGTAGGACGCCTTAAAACTCCAAACAACACCTTACAACACCGTACGAAACCTTAAAACTCCATAATACACCTATTGAACTCGCCCGAGTCCTTTGAACATCGTACTGCAAGTTAGGACATCTTACGACTCTTTATGACATTTTAGCACCTTGAAAAACACGTTAGTATAACGTAGGACGCCTTAAAACACCAAACAACACCTTACAACACCCTACGAAACCTTAAAACTCCATAATAAAGCTAATGAATTCGTACGAGTCCTTTGAACATCGTACTGCAAGTTAGGACATCTTACGACTCTTTATGACATTTTAGCACCTTGAAAAACACGTTAGTATAACGTAGGACGCCTTAAAACTCCAAACAACACCTTACAACACCGTACGAAACCTTAAAACTCCATAATACACCTATTGAACTCGCCCGAGTCCTTTGAACATCGTACTGCAAGTTAGGACATCTTACGACTCTTTATGACATTTTAGCACCTTGAAAAACACGTTAGTATAACGTAGGACGCCTTAAAACACCAAACAACACCTTACAACACCCTACGAAACCTTAAAACTCCATAATAAAGCTAATGAATTCGTACGAGTCCTTTGAACATCGTACTGCAAGTTAGGACATCTTACGACTCTTTATGACATTTTAGCACCTTGAAAAACACGTTAGTATAACGTAGGACGCCTTAAAACTCCAAACAACACCTTACAACACCGTACGAAACCTTAAAACTTCATAATAAAGCTAATGAATTCGTACGAGTCCTTTGAACATCGTACTGCAAGTTAGGACATCTTACGACTCTTTATGACATTTTAGCACCTTGAAAAACACGTTAGTATAACGTAGGACGCCTTAAAACTCCAAACAACACCTTACAACACCGTACGAAACCTTAAAACTCCATAATAAAGCTAATAAATTCGTACGAGTCCTTTGAACATCGTACTGCAAGTTAGGACATCTTACGACTCTTTATGACATTTTAGCACCTTGAAAAACACGTTAGTATAACGTAGGACGCCTTAAAACTCCAAACAACACCTTACAACTCCGTACGAAACCTTAAAACTCCATAATAAAGCTAATGAATTCGTACGAGTCCTTTGAACATCATACTGCAAGTTAGGACATCTTACGACTCTTTATGACATTTTAGCACCTTGAAAAACACGTTACTATAACGTAGGACGCCTTAAAACACCAAACAACACCTTACAACACCGTACGAAACCTTAAAACTCCATAATACACCTATTGAATTCGCCCGAGTTCTTTGAACATCGTACTGCTAGTTAGGACATCTTATGACTCTTTATGACAATTTAGCACCTTGAAAAACACGTTAGTATAACGTAGGACGCCTTAAAACTCCAAACAACACCTTACAACACCGTACGAAACCTTAAAACTCCATAATAAAGCTAATGAATTCGTACGAGTCCTTTGAACATCGTACTGCAAGTTAGGACATCTTACCACTCTTTATGACATTTTAGCACCTTGAAAAACACGTTAGTATAACGTAGGACGCCTTAAAACTCCAAACAACACCTTACAACACCGTACGAAACCTTAAAACTCCATAATAAAGCTAATAAATTCGTACGAGTCCTTTGAACATCGTACTGCAAGTTAGGACATCTTACGACTCTTTATGACATTTTAGCACCTTGAAAAACACGTTAGTATAACGTAGGACGCCTTAAAACTCCAAACAACACCTTACAACTCCGTACGAAACCTTAAAACTCCATAATAAAGCTAATGAATTCGTACGAGTCCTTTGAACATCATACTGCAAGTTAGGACATCTTACGACTCTTTATGACATTTTAGCACCTTGAAAAACACGTTACTATAACGTAGGACGCCTTAAAACACCAAACAACACCTTACAACACCGTACGAAACCTTAAAACTCCATAATACACCTATTGAATTCGCCCGAGTTCTTTGAACATCGTACTGCTAGTTAGGACATCTTATGACTCTTTATGACAATTTAGCACCTTGAAAAACACGTTAGTATAACGTAGGACGCCTTAAAACTCCAAACAACACCTTACAACACCGTACGAAACCTTAAAACTCCATAATAAAGCTAATGAATTCGTACGAGTCCTTTGAACATCGTACTGCAAGTTAGGACATCTTACCACTCTTTATGACATTTTAGCACCTTGAAAAACACGTTAGTATAACGTAGGACGCCTTAAAACTCCAAACAACACCTTACAACACCGTACGAAACCTTAAAACTCCATAATAAAGCTAATAAATTCGTACGAGTCCTTTGAACATCGTACTGCAAGTTAGGACATCTTACGACTCTTTATGACATTTTAGCACCTTGAAAAACACGTTAGTATAACGTAGGACGCCTTAAAACTCCAAACAACACCTTACAACTCCGTACGAAACCTTAAAACTCCATAATAAAGCTAATGAATTCGTACGAGTCCTTTGAACATCATACTGCAAGTTAGGACATCTTACGACTCTTTATGACATTTTAGCACCTTGAAAAACACGTTACTATAACGTAGGACGCCTTAAAACACCAAACAACACCTTACAACACCGTACGAAACCTTAAAACTCCATAATACACCTATTGAATTCGCCCGAGTTCTTTGAACATCGTACTGCTAGTTAGGACATCTTATGACTCTTTATGACAATTTAGCACCTTGAAAAACACGTTAGTATAACGTAGGACGCCTTAAAACTCCAAACAACACCTTACAACACCGTACGAAACCTTAAAACTCCATAATAAAGCTAATGAATTCGTACGAGTCCTTTGAACATCGTACTGCAAGTTAGGACATCTTACCACTCTTTATGACATTTTAGCACCTTGAAAAACACGTTAGTATAACGTAGGACGCCTTAAAACTCCAAACAACACCTTACAACACCGTACGAAACCTTAAAACTCCATAATAAAGCTAATAAATTCGTACGAGTCCTTTGAACATCGTACTGCAAGTTAGGACATCTTACGACTCTTTATGACATTTTAGCACCTTGAAAAACACGTTAGTATAACGTAGGACGCCTTAAAACACCAAACAACACCTTACAACACCCTACGAAACCTTAAAACTCCATAATAAAGCTAATGAATTCGTACGAGTCCTTTGAACATCGTACTGCAAGTTAGGACATCTTACGACTCTTTATGACATTTTAGCACCTTGAAAAACACGTTAGTATAACGTAGGACGCCTTAAAACTCCAAACAACACCTTACAACACCGTACGAAACCTTAAAACTCCATAATACACGTATTGAACTCGCCCGAGTCCTTTGAACATCGTACTGCAAGTTAGGACATCTTACGACTCTTTATGACATTTTAGCACCTTGAAAAACACGTTAGTATAACGTAGGACGCCTTAAAACTCCAAACAACACCTTACAACACCGTACGAAACCTTAAAACTCCATAATAAAGCTAATGAATTCGTACGAGTCCTTTGAACATCGTACTGCAAGTTAGGACATCTTACGACTCTTTATGACATTTTAGCACCTTGAAAAACACGTTAGTATAACGTAGGACGCCTTAAAACTCCAAACAACACCTTACAACACCGTACGAAACCTTAAAACTCCATAATACACGTATTGAACTCGCCCGAGTCCTTTGAACATCGTACTGCAAGTTAGGACATCTTACGACTCTTTATGACATTTTAGCACCTTGAAAAACACGTTACTATAACGTAGGACGCCTTAAAACACAAAACAACACCTTACAACACCGTACGAAACCTTAAAACTCCATAATACACCTATTGAATTCGCCCGAGTTCTTTGAACATCGTACTGCTAGTTAGGACATCTTACGACTCTTTATGACATTTAAGCACCTTGAAAAACACGTTAGTATAACGTAGGACGCCTTAAAACTCCAAACAACACCTTACAACACCGTACGAAACCTTAAAACTCCATAATAAAGCTAATGAATTCGTACGAGTCCTTTGAACATCGTACTGCAAGTTAGGACATCTTACGACTCTTTATGACATTTTAGCACCTTGAAAAACACGTTAGTATAACGTAGGACGCCTTAAAACTCCAAACAACACCTTACAACACCGTACGAAACCTTAAAACTCCATAATAAAGCTAATGAATTCGTACGAGTCCTTTGAACATCGTACTGCAAGTTAGGACATCTTACGACTCTTTATGACATTTTAGCACCTTGAAAAACACGTTAGTATAACGTAGGACGCCTTAAAACTCCAAACAACACCTTACAACACCGTACGAAACCTTAATACTCCATAATAAAGCTAATGAATTCGTACGACTCCTTTGAACATCGTACTGCAATTTAGGACATCTTACGACTCTTTATGACATTTTAGCACCTTGAAAAACACGTTACTATAACGTAGGACGCCTTAAAACACCAAACAACACCTTACAACACCGTACGAAACCTTAAAACTCCATAATAAAGCTAATGAATTCGTACGAGTCCTTTGAACATCACACTGCAAGTTAGGACATCTTACGACTCTTTATGACAAATTAGCACCTTGAGAAACACGTTAGTATAACGTAGGACGCCTTAAAACTCCAAACAACACCTTACAACACCGTACGAAACCTTAAAACTCCATAATAAAGCTAATGAATTCGTACGAGTCCTTTGAACATCATACTGCAAGTTAGGACATCTTACGACTCTTTATGACATTTTAGCACCTTGAAAAACACGTTAGTATAACGTAGGACGCCTTAAAACTCCAAACAACACCTTACAACACCGTACGAAACCTTAAAACTCCATAATACACCTATTGAACTCGCCCGAGTCCTTTGAACATCGTACTGCAAGTTAGGACATCTTACGACTCTTTATGACATTTTAGCACCTTGAAAAACACGTTAGTATAACGTAGGACGCCTTAAAACACCAAACAACACCTTACAACACCCTACGAAACCTTAAAACTCCATAATAAAGCTAATGAATTCGTACGAGTCCTTTGAACATCGTACTGCAAGTTAGGACATCTTACGACTCTTTATGACATTTTAGCACCTTGAAAAACACGTTAGTATAACGTAGGACGCCTTAAAACTCCAAACAACACCTTACAACACCGTACGAAACCTTAAAACTCCATAATACACGTATTGAACTCGCCCGAGTCCTTTGAACATCGTACTGCAAGTTAGGACATCTTACGACTCTTTATGACATTTTAGCACCTTGAAAAACACGTTACTATAACGTAGGACGCCTTAAAACACAAAACAACACCTTACAACACCGTACGAAACCTTAAAACTCCATAATACACCTATTGAATTCGCCCGAGTTCTTTGAACATCGTACTGCTAGTTAGGACATCTTACGACTCTTTATGACATTTAAGCACCTTGAAAAACACGTTAGTATAACGTAGGACGCCTTAAAACTCCAAACAACACCTTACAACACCGTACGAAACCTTAAAACTCCATAATAAAGCTAATGAATTCGTACGAGTCCTTTGAACATCGTACTGCAAGTTAGGACATCTTACGACTCTTTATGACATTTTAGCACCTTGAAAAACACGTTAGTATAACGTAGGACGCCTTAAAACTCCAAACAACACCTTACAACACCGTACGAAACCTTAAAACTCCATAATAAAGCTAATGAATTCGTACGAGTCCTTTGAACATCGTACTGCAAGTTAGGACATCTTACGACTCTTTATGACATTTTAGCACCTTGAAAAACACGTTAGTATAACGTAGGACGCCTTAAAACTCCAAACAACACCTTACAACACCGTACGAAACCTTAATACTCCATAATAAAGCTAATGAATTCGTACGACTCCTTTGAACATCGTACTGCAATTTAGGACATCTTACGACTCTTTATGACATTTTAGCACCTTGAAAAACACGTTACTATAACGTAGGACGCCTTAAAACACCAAACAACACCTTACAACACCGTACGAAACCTTAAAACTCCATAATAAAGCTAATGAATTCGTACGAGTCCTTTGAACATCACACTGCAAGTTAGGACATCTTACGACTCTTTATGACAAATTAGCACCTTGAGAAACACGTTAGTATAACGTAGGACGCCTTAAAACTCCAAACAACACCTTACAACACCGTACGAAACCTTAAAACTCCATAATAAAGCTAATGAATTCGTACGAGTCCTTTGAACATCATACTGCAAGTTAGGACATCTTACGACTCTTTATGACATTTTAGCACCTTGAAAAACACGTTAGTATAACGTAGGACGCCTTAAAACTCCAAACAACACCTTACAACACCGTACGAAACCTTAAAACTCCATAATACACCTATTGAACTCGCCCGAGTCCTTTGAACATCGTACTGCAAGTTAGGACATCTTACGACTCTTTATGACATTTTAGCACCTTGAAAAACACGTTAGTATAACGTAGGACGCCTTAAAACACCAAACAACACCTTACAACACCCTACGAAACCTTAAAACTCCATAATAAAGCTAATGAATTCGTACGAGTCCTTTGAACATCGTACTGCAAGTTAGGACATCTTACGACTCTTTATGACATTTTAGCACCTTGAAAAACACGTTAGTATAACGTAGGACGCCTTAAAACTCCAAACAACACCTTACAACACCGTACGAAACCTTAAAACTCCATAATACACGTATTGAACTCGCCCGAGTCCTTTGAACATCGTACTGCAAGTTAGGACATCTTACGACTCTTTATGACATTTTAGCACCTTGAAAAACACGTTACTATAACGTAGGACGCCTTAAAACACAAAACAACACCTTACAACACCGTACGAAACCTTAAAACTCCATAATACACCTATTGAATTCGCCCGAGTTCTTTGAACATCGTACTGCTAGTTAGGATATCTTACGACTCTTTATGACATTTAAGCACCTTGAAAAACACGTTAGTATAACGTAGGACGCCTTAAAACTCCAAACAACACCTTACAACACCGTACGAAACCTTAAAACTCCATAATAAAGCTAATGAATTCGTACGAGTCCTTTGAACATCGTACTGCAAGTTAGGACATCTTACGACTCTTTATGACATTTTAGCACCTTGAAAAACACGTTAGTATAACGTAGGACGCCTTAAAACTCCAAACAACACCTTACAACACCGTACGAAACCTTAAAACTCCATAATAAAGCTAATGAATTCGTACGAGTCCTTTGAACATCGTACTGCAAGTTAGGACATCTTACGACTCTTTATGACATTTTAGCACCTTGAAAAACACGTTAGTATAACGTAGGACGCCTTAAAACTCCAAACAACACCTTACAACACCGTACGAAACCTTAATACTCCATAATAAAGCTAATGAATTCGTACGACTCCTTTGAACATCGTACTGCAATTTAGGACATCTTACGACTCTTTATGACATTTTAGCACCTTGAAAAACACGTTACTATAACGTAGGACGCCTTAAAACACCAAACAACACCTTACAACACCGTACGAAACCTTAAAACTCCATAATAAAGCTAATGAATTCGTACGAGTCCTTTGAACATCACACTGCAAGTTAGGACATCTTACGACTCTTTATGACAAATTAGCACCTTGAGAAACACGTTAGTATAACGTAGAACGCCTTAAAACTCCAAACAACACCTTACAACACCGTACGAAACCTTAAAACTCCATAATAAAGCTAATGAATTCGTACGACTCCTTTGAACATCGTACTGCAAGTTAGGACATCTTACGACTCTTTATGACATTTTAGCACCTTGAAAAACACGTTACTATAACGTAGGACGCCTTAAAACACCAAACAACACCGTACGAAACCTTAAAACTCCATAATAAAGCTAATGAATTCGTACGAGTCCTTTGAACATCATACTGCAAGTTAGGACATCTTACGACTCTTTATGACATTTTAGCACCTTGAAAAACACGTTAGTATAACGTAGGACGCCTTAAAACTCCAAACAACACCTTACAACACCGTACGAAACCTTAAAACTCCATAATACACCTATTGAACTCGCCCGAGTCCTTTGAACATCGTACTGCAAGTTAGGACATCTTACGACTCTTTATGACATTTTAGCACCTTGAAAAACACGTTAGTATAACGTAGGACGCCTTAAAACTCCAAACAACACCTTACAACACCGTACGAAACCTTAAAACTCCATAATACACGTATTGAACTCGCCCGAGTCCTTTGAACATCGTACTGCAAGTTAGGACATCTTACGACTCTTTATGACATTTTAGCACCTTGAAAAACACGTTAGTATAACGTAGGACGCCTTAAAACTCCAAACAACACCTTACAACTCCGTACGAAACCTTAAAACTCCATAATAAAGCTAATGAATTCGTACGAGTCCTTTGAACATCATACTGCAAGTTAGGACATCTTACGACTCTTTATGACATTTTAGCACCTTGAAAAACACGTTACTATAACGTAGGACGCCTTAAAACACCAAACAACACCTTACAACACCGTACGAAACCTTAAAACTCCATAATACACCTATTGAATTCGCCCGAGTTCTTTGAACATCGTACTGCTAGTTAGGACATCTTATGACTCTTTATGACAATTTAGCACCTTGAAAAACACGTTAGTATAACGTAGGACGCCTTAAAACTCCAAACAACACCTTACAACACCGTACGAAACCTTAAAACTCCATAATAAAGCTAATGAATTCGTACGAGTCCTTTGAACATCATACTGCAAGTTAGGACATCTTACGACTCTTTATGACATTTTAGCACCTTGAAAAACACGTTAGTATAACGTAGGACGCCTTAAAACACCAAACAACACCTTACAACACCCTACGAAACCTTAAAACTCCATAATAAAGCTAATGAATTCGTACGAGTCCTTTGAACATCGTACTGCAAGTTAGGACATCTTACGACTCTTTATGACATTTTAGCACCTTGAAAAACACGTTAGTATAACGTAGGACGCCTTAAAACTCCAAACAACACCTTACAACACCGTACGAAACTTAAAACTCCATAATAAAGCTAATGAATTCGTACGAGTCCTTTGAACATCGTACTGCAAGTTAGGACATCTTACCACTCTTTATGACATTTTAGCACCTTGAAAAACACGTTAGTATAACGTAGGACGCCTTAAAACTCCAAACAACACCTTACAACACCGTACGAAACCTTAAAACTCCATAATAAAGCTAATAAATTCGTACGAGTCCTTTGAACATCGTACTGCAAGTTAGGACATCTTACGACTCTTTATGACATTTTAGCACCTTGAAAAACACGTTAGTATAACGTAGGACGCCTTAAAACTCCAAACAACACCTTACAACTCCGTACGAAACCTTAAAACTCCATAATAAAGCTAATGAATTCGTACGAGTCCTTTGAACATCATACTGCAAGTTAGGACATCTTACGACTCTTTATGACATTTTAGCACCTTGAAAAACACGTTAGTATAACGTAGGACGCCTTAAAACTCCAAACAACACCTTACAACACCGTACGAAACCTTAAAACTCCATAATACACCTATTGAACTCGCCCGAGTCCTTTGAACATCGTACTGCAAGTTAGGACATCTTACGACTCTTTATGACATTTTAGCACCTTGAAAAACACGTTAGTATAACGTAGGACGCCTTAAAACACCAAACAACACCTTACAACACCCTACGAAACCTTAAAACTCCATAATAAAGCTAATGAATTCGTACGAGTCCTTTGAACATCGTACTGCAAGTTAGGACATCTTACGACTCTTTATGACATTTTAGCACCTTGAAAAACACGTTAGTATAACGTAGGACGCCTTAAAACTCCAAACAACACCTTACAACACCGTACGAAACCTTAAAACTCCATAATACACGTATTGAACTCGCCCGAGTCCTTTGAACATCGTACTGCAAGTTAGGACATCTTACGACTCTTTATGACATTTTAGCAGCTTGAAAAACACGTTACTATAACGTAGGACGCCTTAAAACACAAAACAACACCTTACAACACCGTACGAAACCTTAAAACTCCATAATACACCTATTGAATTCGCCCGAGTTCTTTGAACATCGTACTGCTAGTTAGGACATCTTACGACTCTTTATGATATTTAAGCACCTTGAAAAACACGTTAGTATAACGTAGGACGCCTTAAAACTCCAAACAACACCTTACAACACCGTACGAAACCTTAAAACTCCATAATAAAGCTAATGAATTCGTACGAGTCCTTTGAACATCGTACTGCAAGTTAGGACATCTTACGACTCTTTATGACATTTTAGCACCTTGAAAAGCACGTTAGTATAACGTAGGACGCCTTAAAACTCCTAACAACACCTTACAACACCGTACGAAACCTTTAAACTCCATAATAAAGCTAATGAATTCGTACGAGTCCTTTGAACATCGTACTGCAAGTTAGGACATCTTACGACTCTTTATGACATTTTAGCACCTTGAAAAACACGTTAGTATAACGTAGGACGCCTTAAAACTCCAAACAACACCTTACAACACCGTACGAAACCTTAAAACTCCATAATAAAGCTAATAAATTCGTACGAGTCCTTTGAACATCGTACTGCAAGTTAGGACATCTTACGACTCTTTATGACATTTTAGCACCTTGAAAAACACGTTAGTATAACGTAGGACGCCTTAAAACTCCAAACAACACCTTACAACTCCGTACGAAACCTTAAAACTCCATAATAAAGCTAATGAATTCGTACGAGTCCTTTGAACATCATACTGCAAGTTAGGACATCTTACGACTCTTTATGACATTTTAGCACCTTGAAAAACACGTTACTATAACGTAGGACGCCTTAAAACACCAAACAACACCTTACAACACCGTACGAAACCTTAAAACTCCATAATACACCTATTGAATTCGCCCGAGTTCTTTGAACATCGTACTGCTAGTTAGGACATCTTATGACTCTTTATGACAATTTAGCACCTTGAAAAACACGTTAGTATAACGTAGGACGCCTTAAAACTCCAAACAACACCTTACAACACCGTACGAAACCTTAAAACTCCATAATAAAGCTAATGAATTCGTACGAGTCCTTTGAACATCATACTGCAAGTTAGGACATCTTACGACTCTTTATGACATTTTAGCACCTTGAAAAACACGTTAGTATAACGTAGGACGCCTTAAAACACCAAACAACACCTTACAACACCCTACGAAACCTTAAAACTCCATAATAAAGCTAATGAATTCGTACGAGTCCTTTGAACATCGTACTGCAAGTTAGGACATCTTACGACTCTTTATGACATTTTAGCACCTTGAAAAACACGTTAGTATAACGTAGGACGCCTTAAAACTCCAAACAACACCTTACAACACCGTACGAAACCTTAAAACTCCATAATAAAGCTAATGAATTCGTACGAGTCCTTTGAACATCGTACTGCAAGTTAGGACATCTTACCACTCTTTATGACATTTTAGCACCTTGAAAAACACGTTAGTATAACGTAGGACACCTTAAAACTCCAAACAACACCTTACAACACCGTACGAAACCTTAAAACTCCATAATAAAGCTAATAAATTCGTACGAGTCCTTTGAACATCGTACTGCAAGTTAGGACATCTTACGACTCTTTATGACATTTTAGCACCTTGAAAAACACGTTAGTATAACGTAGGACGCCTTAAAACTCCAAACAACACCTTACAACTCCGTACGAAACCTTAAAACTCCATAATAAAGCTAATGAATTCGTACGAGTCCTTTGAACATCATACTGCAAGTTAGGACATCTTACGACTCTTTATGACATTTTAGCACCTTGAAAAACACGTTAGTATAACGTAGGACGCCTTAAAACTCCAAACAACACCTTACAACACCGTACGAAACCTTAAAACTCCATAATACACCTATTGAACTCGCCCGAGTCCTTTGAACATCGTACTGCAAGTTAGGACATCTTACGACTCTTTATGACATTTTAGCACCTTGAAAAACACGTTAGTATAACGTAGGACGCCTTAAAACACCAAACAACACCTTACAACACCCTACGAAACCTTAAAACTCCATAATAAAGCTAATGAATTCGTACGAGTCCTTTGAACATCGTACTGCAAGTTAGGACATCTTACGACTCTTTATGACATTTTAGCACCTTGAAAAACACGTTAGTATAACGTAGGACGCCTTAAAACTCCAAACAACACCTTACAACACCGTACGAAACCTTAAAACTCCATAATACACGTATTGAACTCGCCCGAGTCCTTTGAACATCGTACTGCAAGTTAGGACATCTTACGACTCTTTATGACATTTTAGCACCTTGAAAAACACGTTACTATAACGTAGGACGCCTTAAAACACAAAACAACACCTTACAACACCGTACGAAACCTTAAAACTCCATAATACACCTATTGAATTCGCCCGAGTTCTTTGAACATCGTACTGCTAGTTAGGACATCTTACGACTCTTTATGACATTTAAGCACCTTGAAAAACACGTTAGTATAACGTAGGACGCCTTAAAACTCCAAACAACACCTTACAACACCGTACGAAACCTTAAACATCCATAATAAAGCTAATGAATTCGTACGAGTCCTTTGAACATCGTACTGCAAGTTAGGACATCTTACGACTCTTTATGACATTTTAGCACCTTGAAAAACACGTTAGTATAACGTAGGACGCCTTAAAACTCCAAACAACACCTTACAACACCGTACGAAACCTTAAAACTCCATAATAAAGCTAATGAATTCGTACGAGTCCTTTGAACATCGTACTGCAAGTTAGGACATCTTACGACTCTTTATGACATTTTAGCACCTTGAAAAGCACGTTAGTATAACGTAGGACGCCTTAAAACTCCTAACAACACCTTACAACACCGTACGAAACCTTAAAACTCCATAATAAAGCTAATGAATTCGTACGAGTCCTTTGAACATCGTACTGCAAGTTAGGACATCTTACCACTCTTTATGACATTTTAGCACCTTGAAAAACACGTTAGTATAACGTAGGACGCCTTAAAACTCCAAACAACACCTTACAACACCGTACGAAACCTTAAAACTCCATAATACACCTATTGAATTCGCCCGAGTCCTTTGAACATCGTACTGCAAGTTAGGACATCTTACGACTCTTTATGACATTTTAGCACCTTGAAAAACACGTTACTATAACGTAGGACGCCTTAAAACACCAAACAACACCTTACAACACCGTACGAAACCTTAAAACTCCATAATACACCTATTGAATTCGCCCGAGTTCTTTGAACATCGTACTGCTAGTTAGGACATCTTATGACTCTTTATGACAATTTAGCACCTTGAAAAACACGTTAGTATAACGTAGGACGCCTTAAAACTCCAAACAACACCTTACAACACCGTACGAAACCTTAAAACTCCATAATAAAGCTAATGAATTCGTACGAGTCCTTTGAACATCATACTGCAAGTTAGGACATCTTACGACTCTTTATGACATTTTAGCACCTTGAAAAACACGTTAGTATAACGTAGGACGCCTTAAAACACCAAACAACACCTTACAACACCCTACGAAACCTTAAAACTCCATAATAAAGCTAATGAATTCGTACGAGTCCTTTGAACATCGTACTGCAAGTTAGGACATCTTACGACTCTTTATGACATTTTAGCACCTTGAAAAACACGTTAGTATAACGTAGGACGCCTTAAAACTCCAAACAACACCTTACAACACCGTACGAAACCTTAAAACTCCATAATAAAGCTAATGAATTCGTACGAGTCCTTTGAACATCGTACTGCAAGTTAGGACATCTTACCACTCTTTATGACATTTTAGCACCTTGAAAAACACGTTAGTATAACGTAGGACGCCTTAAAACTCCAAACAACACCTTACAACACCGTACGAAACCTTAAAACTCCATAATAAAGCTAATAAATTCGTACGAGTCCTTTGAACATCGTACTGCAAGTTAGGACATCTTACGACTCTTTATGACATTTTAGCACCTTGAAAAACACGTTAGTATAACGTAGGACGCCTTAAAACTCCAAACAACACCTTACAACTCCGTACGAAACCTTAAAACTCCATAATAAAGCTAATGAATTCGTACGAGTCCTTTGAACATCATACTGCAAGTTAGGACATCTTACGACTCTTTATGACATTTTAGCACCTTGAAAAACACGTTAGTATAACGTAGGACGCCTTAAAACTCCAAACAACACCTTACAACACCGTACGAAACCTTAAAACTCCATAATACACCTATTGAACTCGCCCGAGTCCTTTGAACATCGTACTGCAAGTTAGGACATCTTACGACTCTTTATGACATTTTAGCACCTTGAAAAACACGTTAGTATAACGTAGGACGCCTTAAAACACCAAACAACACCTTACAACACCCTACGAAACCTTAAAACTCCATAATAAAGCTAATGAATTCGTACGAGTCCTTTGAACATCGTACTGCAAGTTAGGACATCTTACGACTCTTTATGACATTTTAGCACCTTGAAAAACACGTTAGTATAACGTAGGACGCCTTAAAACTCCAAACAACACCTTACAACACCGTACGAAACCTTAAAACTCCATAATACACGTATTGAACTCGCCCGAGTCCTTTGAACATCGTACTGCAAGTTAGGACATCTTACGACTCTTTATGACATTTTAGCACCTTGAAAAACACGTTACTATAACGTAGGACGCCTTAAAACACAAAACAACACCTTACAACACCGTACGAAACCTTAAAACTCCATAATACACCTATTGAATTCGCCCGAGTTCTTTGAACATCGTACTGCTAGTTAGGACATCTTACGACTCTTTATGACATTTAAGCACCTTGAAAAACACGTTAGTATAACGTAGGACGCCTTAAAACTCCAAACAACACCTTACAACACCGTACGAAACCTTAAAACTCCATAATAAAGCTAATGAATTCGTACGAGTCCTTTGAACATCGTACTGCAAGTTAGGACATCTTACGACTCTTTATGACATTTTAGCACCTTGAAAAACACGTTAGTATAACGTAGGACGCCTTAAAACTCCAAACAACACCTTACAACACCGTACGAAACCTTAAAACTCCATAATAAAGCTAATGAATTCGTACGAGTCCTTTGAACATCGTACTGCAAGTTAGGACATCTTACGACTCTTTATGACATTTTAGCACCTTGAAAAGCACGTTAGTATAACGTAGGACGCCTTAAAACTCCTAACAACACCTTACAACACCGTACGAAACCTTAAAACTCCATAATAAAGCTAATGAATTCGTACGAGTCCTTTGAACATCGTACTGCAAGTTAGGACATCTTACCACTCTTTATGACATTTTAGCACCTTGAAAAACACGTTAGTATAACGTAGGACGCCTTAAAACTCCAAACAACACCTTACAACACCGTACGAAACCTTAAAACTCCATAATAAAGCTAATAAATTCGTACGAGTCCTTTGAACATCGTACTGCAAGTTAGGACATCTTACGACTCTTTATGACATTTTAGCACCTTGAAAAACACGTTAGTATAACGTAGGACGCCTTAAAACTCCAAACAACACCTTACAACTCCGTACGAAACCTTAAAACTCCATAATAAAGCTAATGAATTCGTACGAGTCCTTTGAACATCATACTGCAAGTTAGGACATCTTACGACTCTTTATGACATTTTAGCACCTTGAAAAACACGTTACTATAACGTAGGACGCCTTAAAACACCAAACAACACCTTACAACACCGTACGAAACCTTAAAACTCCATAATACACCTATTGAATTCGCCCGAGTTCTTTGAACATCGTACTGCTAGTTAGGACATCTTATGACTCTTTATGACAATTTAGCACCTTGAAAAACACGTTAGTATAACGTAGGACGCCTTAAAACTCCAAACAACACCTTACAACACCGTACGAAACCTTAAAACTCCATAATAAAGCTAATGAATTCGTACGAGTCCTTTGAACATCATACTGCAAGTTAGGACATCTTACGACTCTTTATGACATTTTAGCACCTTGAAAAACACGTTAGTATAACGTAGGACGCCTTAAAACACCAAACAACACCTTACAACACCCTACGAAACCTTAAAACTCCATAATAAAGCTAATGAATTCGTACGAGTCCTTTGAACATCGTACTGCAAGTTAGGACATCTTACGACTCTTTATGACATTTTAGCACCTTGAAAAACACGTTAGTATAACGTAGGACGCCTTAAAACTCCAAACAACACCTTACAACACCGTACGAAACCTTAAAACTCCATAATAAAGCTAATGAATTCGTACGAGTCCTTTGAACATCGTACTGCAAGTTAGGACATCTTACCACTCTTTATGACATTTTAGCACCTTGAAAAACACGTTAGTATAACGTAGGACGCCTTAAAACTCCAAACAACACCTTACAACACCGTACGAAACCTTAAAACTCCATAATAAAGCTAATAAATTCGTACGAGTCCTTTGAACATCGTACTGCAAGTTAGGACATCTTACGACTCTTTATGACATTTTAGCACCTTGAAAAACACGTTAGTATAACGTAGGACGCCTTAAAACTCCAAACAACACCTTACAACTCCGTACGAAACCTTAAAACTCCATAATAAAGCTAATGAATTCGTACGAGTCCTTTGAACATCATACTGCAAGTTAGGACATCTTACGACTCTTTATGACATTTTAGCACCTTGAAAAACACGTTAGTATAACGTAGGACGCCTTAAAACTCCAAACAACACCTTACAACACCGTACGAAACCTTAAAACTCCATAATACACCTATTGAACTCGCCCGAGTCCTTTGAACATCGTACTGCAAGTTAGGACATCTTACGACTCTTTATGACATTTTAGCACCTTGAAAAACACGTTAGTATAACGTAGGACGCCTTAAAACACCAAACAACACCTTACAACACCCTACGAAACCTTAAAACTCCATAATAAAGCTAATGAATTCGTACGAGTCCTTTGAACATCGTACTGCAAGTTAGGACATCTTACGACTCTTTATGACATTTTAGCACCTTGAAAAACACGTTAGTATAACGTAGGACGCCTTAAAACTCCAAACAACACCTTACAACACCGTACGAAACCTTAAAACTCCATAATACACGTATTGAACTCGCCCGAGTCCTTTGAACATCGTACTGCAAGTTAGGACATCTTACGACTCTTTATGACATTTTAGCACCTTGAAAAACACGTTAGTATAACGTAGGACGCCTTAAAACTCCAAACAACACCTTACAACTCCGTACGAAACCTTAAAACTCCATAATAAAGCTAATGAATTCGTACGAGTCCTTTGAACATCATACTGCAAGTTAGGACATCTTACGACTCTTTATGACATTTTAGCACCTTGAAAAACACGTTAGTATAACGTAGGACGCCTTAAAACTCCAAACAACACCTTACAACACCGTACGAAACCTTAAAACTCCATAATACACCTATTGAACTCGCCCGAGTCCTTTGAACATCGTACTGCAAGTTAGGACATCTTACGACTCTTTATGACATTTTAGCACCTTGAAAAACACGTTAGTATAACGTAGGACGCCTTAAAACACCAAACAACACCTTACAACACCCTACGAAACCTTAAAACTCCATAATAAAGCTAATGAATTCGTACGAGTCCTTTGAACATCGTACTGCAAGTTAGGACATCTTACGACTCTTTATGACATTTTAGCACCTTGAAAAACACGTTAGTATAACGTAGGACGCCTTAAAACTCCAAACAACACCTTACAACACCGTACGAAACCTTAAAACTCCATAATACACGTATTGAACTCGCCCGAGTCCTTTGAACATCGTACTGCAAGTTAGGACATCTTACGACTCTTTATGACATTTTAGCACCTTGAAAAACACGTTACTATAACGTAGGATGCCTTAAAACACAAAACAACACCTTACAACACCGTACGAAACCTTAAAACTCCATAATTCACCTATTGAATTCGCCCGAGTTCTTTGAACATCGTACTGCTAGTTAGGACATCTTACGACTCTTTATGACATTTAAGCACCTTGAAAAACACGTTAGTATAACGTAGGACGCCTTAAAACTCCAAACAACACCTTACAACACCGTACGAAACCTTAAAACTCCATAATAAAGCTAATGAATTCGTACGAGTCCTTTGAACATCATACTGCAAGTTAGGACATCTTACGACTCTTTATGACATTTTAGCACCTTGAAAAACACGTTAGTATAACGTAGGACGCCTTAAAACACCAAACAACACCTTACAACACCCTACGAAACCTTAAAACTCCATAATAAAGCTAATGAATTCGTACGACTTCTTTGAACATCGTACTGCAAGTTAGGACATCTTACGACTCTTTATGACATTTTAGCACCTTGAAAAACACGTTAGTATAACGTAGGACGCCTTAAAACTCCAAACAACACCTTACAACTCCGTACGAAACCTTAAAACTCCATAATAAAGCTAATGAATTCGTACGAGTCCTTTGAACATCATACTGCAAGTTAGGACATCTTACGACTCTTTATGACATTTTAGCACCTTGAAAAACACGTTAGTATAACGTAGGACGCCTTAAAACTCCAAACAACACCTTACAACACCGTACGAAACCTTAAAACTCCATAATACACCTATTGAACTCGCCCGAGTCCTTTGAACATCGTACTGCAAGTTAGGACATCTTACGACTCTTTATGACATTTTAGCACCTTGAAAAACACGTTAGTATAACATAGGACGCCTTAAAACACCAAACAACACCTTACAACACCCTACGAAACCTTAAAACTCCATAATAAAGCTAATGAATTCGTACGAGTCCTTTGAACATCGTACTGCAAGTTAGGACATCTTACGACTCTTTATGACATTTTAGCACCTTGAAAAACACGTTAGTATAACGTAGGACGCCTTAAAACTCCAAACAACACCTTACAACACCGTACGAAACCTTAAAACTCCATAATACACGTATTGAACTCGCCCGAGTCCTTTGAACATCGTACTGCAAGTTAGGACATCTTACGACTCTTTATGACATTTTAGCACCTTGAAAAACACGTTACTATAACGTAGGACGCCTTAAAACACAAAACAACACCTTACAACACCGTACGAAACCTTAAAACTCCATAATACACCTATTGAATTCGCCCGAGTTCTTTGAACATCGTACTGCTAGTTAGGACATCTTACGACTCTTTATGACATTTAAGCACCTTGAAAAACACGTTAGTATAACGTAGGACGCCTTAAAACTCCAAACAACACCTTACAACACCGTACGAAACCTTAAAACTCCATAATAAAGCTAATGAATTCGTACGAGTCCTTTGAACATCGTACTGCAAGTTAGGACATCTTACGACTCTTTATGACATTTTAGCACCTTGAAAAACACGTTAGTATAACGTAGGACGCCTTAAAACTCCAAACAACACCTTACAACACCGTACGAAACCTTAAAACTCCATAATAAAGCTAATGAATTCGTACGAGTCCTTTGAACATCGTACTGCAAGTTAGGACATCTTACGACTCTTTATGACATTTTAGCACCTTGAAAAACACGTTAGTATAACGTAGGACGCCTTAAAACTCCAAACAACACCTTACAACACCGTACGAAACCTTAATACTCCATAATAAAGCTAATGAATTCGTACGACTCCTTTGAACATCGTACTGCAATTTAGGACATCTTACGACTCTTTATGACATTTTAGCACCTTGAAAAACACGTTACTATAACGTAGGACGCCTTAAAACACCAAACAACACCTTACAACACCGTACGAAACCTTAAAACTCCATAATAAAGCTAATGAATTCGTACGAGTCCTTTGAACATCACACTGCAAGTTAGGACATCTTACGACTCTTTATGACAAATTAGCACCTTGAAAAACACGTTAGTATAACGTAGGACGCCTTAAAACTCCAAACAACACCTTACAACACCGTACGAAACCTTAAAACTCCATAATAAAGCTAATGAATTCGTACGAGTCCTTTGAACATCGTACTGCAAGTTAGGACATCTTACGACTCTTTATGACATTTTAGCACCTTGAAAAACACGTTAGTATAACGTAGGACGCCTTAAAACTCCAAACAACACCTTACAACACCGTACGAAACCTTAATACTCCATAATAAAGCTAATGAATTCGTACGACTCCTTTGAACATCGTACTGCAAGTTAGGACATCTTACGACTCTTTATGACATTTTAGCACCTTGAAAAACACGTTACTATAACGTAGGACGCCTTAAAACACCAAACAACACCGTACGAAACCTTAAAACTCCATAATAAAGCTAATGAATTCGTACGAGTCCTTTGAATATCATACTGCAAGTTAGGACATCTTACGACTCTTTATGACATTTTAGCACCTTGAAAAACACGTTAGTATAACGTAGGACGCCTTAAAACTCCAAACAACACCTTACAACACCGTACGAAACCTTAAAACTCCATAATACACCTATTGAACTCGCCCGAGTCCTTTGAACATCGTACTGCAAGTTAGGACATCTTACGACTCTTTATGACAATTTAGCACCTTGAAAAACACGTTAGTATAACGTAGGACGCCTTAAAACTCCAAACAACACCTTACAACACCGTACGAAACCTTAAAACTCCATAATAAAGCTAATGAATTCGTACGAGTCCTTTGAACATCGTACTGCAAGTTAGGACATCTTACAACACCTTACAACACCGTACGAAACCTTAAAACTCCATAATAAAGCTAATGAATTCGTACGAGTCCTTTGAACATCATACTGCAAGTTAGGACATCTTACGACTCTTTATGACAATTTAGCACCTTGAAAAACACGTTAGTATAACGTAGGACGCCTTAAAACTCCAAACAACACCTTACAACACCGTACGAAACCTTAAAACTCCATAATAAAGCTAATGAATTCGTACGAGTCCTTTGAACATCGTACTGCAAGTTAGGACATCTTACGACTCTTTATGACAATTTAGCACCTTGAAAAACACGTTAGTATAACGTAGGACGCCTTAAAACTCCAAACAACACCTTACAACACCGTACGAAACCTTAAAACTCCATAATAAAGCTAATGAATTCGTACGAGTCCTTTGAACATCGTACTGCAAGTTAGGACATCTTACGACTCTTTATGACATTTTAGCACCTTGAAAAACACGTTAGTATAACGTAGGACGCCTTAAAACTCCAAACAACACCTTACAACACCGTACGAAACCTTAATACTCCATAATAAAGCTAATGAATTCGTACGACTCCATTGAACATCGTACTGCAAGTTAGGACATCTTACGACTCTTTATGACATTTTAGCACCTTGAAAAACACGTTACTATAACGTAGGACGCCTTAAAACTCCAAACAACACCTTACAACACCGTACGAAACCTTAATACTCCATAATAAAGCTAATGAATTCGTACGACTCCTTTGAACATCGTACTGCAAGTTAGGACATCTTACGACTCTTTATGACATTTTAGCACCTTAAAAAACACGTTACTATAACGTAGGACGCCTTAAAACACCAAACAACACCTTACAACACCGTACGAAACCTTAAAACATCATAATAAAGCTAATGAATTCGTACGAGTCCTTTGAACATCATACTGCAAGTTAGGACATCTTACGACTCTTTATGACAATTTAGCACCTTGAAAAACACGTTAGTATAACGTAGGACGCCTTAAAACTCCAAACAACACCTTACAACACCGTACGAAACCTTAAAACTCCATAATAAAGCTAATGAATTCGTACGAGTCCTTTGAACATCGTACTGCAAGTTAGGACATCTTACGACTCTTTATGACATTTTAGCACCTTGAAAAACACGTTAGTATAACGTAGGACGCCTTAAAACTCCAAACAACACCTTACAACACCGTACGAAACCTTAAAACTCCATAATAAAGCTAATGAATTCGTACGAGTCCTTTGAACATCGTACTGCAAGTTAGGACATCTTACGACTCTTTATGACATTTTAGCACCTTGAAAAACACGTTAGTATAACGTAGGACGCCTTAAAACTCCAAACAACACCTTACAACACCGTACGAAACCTTAATACTCCATAATAAAGCTAATGAATTCGTACGACTCCATTGAACATCGTACTGCAAGTTAGGACATCTTACGACTCTTTATGACATTTTAGCACCTTGAAAAACACGTTACTATAACGTAGGACGCCTTAAAACACCAAACAACACCTTACAACACCGTACGAAACCTTAAAACTCCATAATAAAGCTAATGAATTCGTACGAGTCCTTTGAACATCATACTGCAAGTTAGGACATCTTACGACTCTTTATGACATTTTAGCACCTTGAAAAACACGTTAGTATAACGTAGGACGCCTTAAAACTCCAAACAACACCTTACAACACCGTACGAAACCTTAAAACTCCATAATACACCTATTGAACTCGCCCGAGTCCTTTGAACATCGTACTGCAAGTTAGGACATCTTACGACTCTTTATGACATTTTAGCACCTTGAAAAACACGTTAGTATAACGTAGGACACCTTAAAACACCAAACAACACCTTACAACACCCTACGAAACCTTAAAACTCCATAATAAAGCTAATGAATTCGTACGAGTCCTTTGAACATCGTACTGCAAGTTAGGACATCTTACGACTCTTTATGACATTTTAGCACCTTGAAAAACACGTTAGTATAACGTAGGACGCCTTAAAACTCCAAACAACACCTTACAACACCGTACGAAACCTTAAAACTCCATAATACACGTATTGAACTCGCCCGAGTCCTTTGAACATCGTACTGCAAGTTAGGACATCTTACGACTCTTTATGTCATTTTAGCAACTTGAAAAACACGTTAGTATAACGTAGGACGCCTTAAAACTCCAAACAACACCTTACAACACCCTACGAAACCTTAAAACTCCATAATAAAGCTAATGAATTCGTACGAGTCCTTTGAACATCGTACTGCAAGTTAGGACATCTTACGACTCTTTATGACATTTTAGCACCTTGAAAAGCACGTTAGTATAACGTAGGACGCCTTAAAACTCCTAACAACACCTTACAACACCGTACGAAACCTTTAAACTCCATAATAAAGCTAATGAATTCGTACGAGTCCTTTGAACATCGTACTGCAAGTTAGGACATCTTACGACTCTTTATGACATTTTAGCACCTTGAAAAACACGTTAGTATAACGTAGGACGCCTTAAAACTCCAAACAACACCTTACAACACCGTACGAAACCTTAATACTCCATAATAAAGCTAATGAATTCGTACGACTCCTTTGAACATCGTACTGCAAGTTAGGACATCTTACGACTCTTTATGACATTTTAGCACCTTAAAAAACACGTTACTATAACGTAGGACGCCTTAAAACACCAAACAACACCTTACAACACCGTACGAAACCTTAAAACTCCATAATAAAGCTAATGAATTCGTACGAGTCCTTTGAACATCATACTGCAAGTTAGGACATCTTACGACTCTTTATGACAATTTAGCACCTTGAAAAACACGTTAGTATAACGTAGGACGCCTTAAAACTCCAAACAACACCTTACAACACCGTACGAAACCTTAAAACTCCATAATAAAGCTAATGAATTCGTACGAGTCCTTTGAACATCGTACTGCAAGTTAGGACATCTTACGACTCTTTATGACATTTTAGCACCTTGAAAAACACGTTAGTATAACGTAGGACGCCTTAAAACTCCAAACAACACCTTACAACACCGTACGAAACCTTAAAACTCCATAATAAAGCTAATGAATTCGTACGAGTCCTTTGAACATCGTACTGCAAGTTAGGACATCTTACGACTCTTTATGACATTTTAGCACCTTGAAAAACACGTTAGTATAACGTAGGACGCCTTAAAACTCCAAACAACACCTTACAACACCGTACGAAACCTTAATACTCCATAATAAAGCTAATGAATTCGTACGACTCCATTGAACATCGTACTGCAAGTTAGGACATCTTACGACTCTTTATGACATTTTAGCACCTTGAAAAACACGTTACTATAACGTAGGACGCCTTAAAACACCAAACAACACCTTACAACACCGTACGAAACCTTAAAACTCCATAATAAAGCTAATGAATTCGTACGAGTCCTTTGAACATCATACTGCAAGTTAGGACATCTTACGACTCTTTATGACATTTTAGCACCTTGAAAAACACGTTAGTATAACGTAGGACGCCTTAAAACTCCAAACAACACCTTACAACACCGTACGAAACCTTAAAACTCCATAATAAAGCTAATGAATTCGTACGAGTCCTTTGAACATCGTACTGCAAGTTAGGACATCTTACGACTCTTTATGACATTTTAGCACCTTGAAAAACACGTTAGTATAACGTAGGACGCCTTAAAACTCCAAACAACACCTTACAACACCGTACGAAACCTTAATACTCCATAATAAAGCTAATGAATTCGTACGACTCCTTTGAACATCGTACTGCAAGTTAGGACATCTTACGACTCTTTATGACATTTTAGCACCTTGAAAAACACGTTACTATAACGTAGGACGCCTTAAAACACCAAACAACACCGTACGAAACCTTAAAACTCCATAATAAAGCTAATGAATTCGTACGAGTCCTTTGAATATCATACTGCAAGTTAGGACATCTTACGACTCTTTATGACATTTTAGCACCTTGAAAAACACGTTAGTATAACGTAGGACGCCTTAAAACTCCAAACAACACCTTACAACACCGTACGAAACCTTAAAACTCCATAATACACCTATTGAACTCGCCCGAGTCCTTTGAACATCGTACTGCAAGTTAGGACATCTTACGACTCTTTATGACAATTTAGCACCTTGAAAAACACGTTAGTATAACGTAGGACGCCTTAAAACTCCAAACAACACCTTACAACACCGTACGAAACCTTAAAACTCCATAATAAAGCTAATGAATTCGTACGAGTCCTTTGAACATCGTACTGCAAGTTAGGACATCTTACAACACCTTACAACACCGTACGAAACCTTAAAACTCCATAATAAAGCTAATGAATTCGTACGAGTCCTTTGAACATCATACTGCAAGTTAGGACATCTTACGACTCTTTATGACAATTTAGCACCTTGAAAAACACGTTAGTATAACGTAGGACGCCTTAAAACTCCAAACAACACCTTACAACACCGTACGAAACCTTAAAACTCCATAATAAAGCTAATGAATTCGTACGAGTCCTTTGAACATCGTACTGCAAGTTAGGACATCTTACGACTCTTTATGACAATTTAGCACCTTGAAAAACACGTTAGTATAACGTAGGACGCCTTAAAACTCCAAACAACACCTTACAACACCGTACGAAACCTTAAAACTCCATAATAAAGCTAATGAATTCGTACGAGTCCTTTGAACATCGTACTGCAAGTTAGGACATCTTACGACTCTTTATGACATTTTAGCACCTTGAAAAACACGTTAGTATAACGTAGGACGCCTTAAAACTCCAAACAACACCTTACAACACCGTACGAAACCTTAATACTCCATAATAAAGCTAATGAATTCGTACGACTCCATTGAACATCGTACTGCAAGTTAGGACATCTTACGACTCTTTATGACATTTTAGCACCTTGAAAAACACGTTACTATAACGTAGGACGCCTTAAAACTCCAAACAACACCTTACAACACCGTACGAAACCTTAATACTCCATAATAAAGCTAATGAATTCGTACGACTCCTTTGAACATCGTACTGCAAGTTAGGACATCTTACGACTCTTTATGACATTTTAGCACCTTAAAAAACACGTTACTATAACGTAGGACGCCTTAAAACACCAAACAACACCTTACAACACCGTACGAAACCTTAAAACATCATAATAAAGCTAATGAATTCGTACGAGTCCTTTGAACATCATACTGCAAGTTAGGACATCTTACGACTCTTTATGACAATTTAGCACCTTGAAAAACACGTTAGTATAACGTAGGACGCCTTAAAACTCCAAACAACACCTTACAACACCGTACGAAACCTTAAAACTCCATAATAAAGCTAATGAATTCGTACGAGTCCTTTGAACATCGTACTGCAAGTTAGGACATCTTACGACTCTTTATGACATTTTAGCACCTTGAAAAACACGTTAGTATAACGTAGGACGCCTTAAAACTCCAAACAACACCTTACAACACCGTACGAAACCTTAAAACTCCATAATAAAGCTAATGAATTCGTACGAGTCCTTTGAACATCGTACTGCAAGTTAGGACATCTTACGACTCTTTATGACATTTTAGCACCTTGAAAAACACGTTAGTATAACGTAGGACGCCTTAAAACTCCAAACAACACCTTACAACACCGTACGAAACCTTAATACTCCATAATAAAGCTAATGAATTCGTACGACTCCATTGAACATCGTACTGCAAGTTAGGACATCTTACGACTCTTTATGACATTTTAGCACCTTGAAAAACACGTTACTATAACGTAGGACGCCTTAAAACACCAAACAACACCTTACAACACCGTACGAAACCTTAAAACTCCATAATAAAGCTAATGAATTCGTACGAGTCCTTTGAACATCATACTGCAAGTTAGGACATCTTACGACTCTTTATGACATTTTAGCACCTTGAAAAACACGTTAGTATAACGTAGGACGCCTTAAAACTCCAAACAACACCTTACAACACCGTACGAAACCTTAAAACTCCATAATACACCTATTGAACTCGCCCGAGTCCTTTGAACATCGTACTGCAAGTTAGGACATCTTACGACTCTTTATGACATTTTAGCACCTTGAAAAACACGTTAGTATAACGTAGGACACCTTAAAACACCAAACAACACCTTACAACACCCTACGAAACCTTAAAACTCCATAATAAAGCTAATGAATTCGTACGAGTCCTTTGAACATCGTACTGCAAGTTAGGACATCTTACGACTCTTTATGACATTTTAGCACCTTGAAAAACACGTTAGTATAACGTAGGACGCCTTAAAACTCCAAACAACACCTTACAACACCGTACGAAACCTTAAAACTCCATAATACACGTATTGAACTCGCCCGAGTCCTTTGAACATCGTACTGCAAGTTAGGACATCTTACGACTCTTTATGTCATTTTAGCAACTTGAAAAACACGTTAGTATAACGTAGGACGCCTTAAAACTCCAAACAACACCTTACAACACCCTACGAAACCTTAAAACTCCATAATAAAGCTAATGAATTCGTACGAGTCCTTTGAACATCGTACTGCAAGTTAGGACATCTTACGACTCTTTATGACATTTTAGCACCTTGAAAAGCACGTTAGTATAACGTAGGACGCCTTAAAACTCCTAACAACACCTTACAACACCGTACGAAACCTTTAAACTCCATAATAAAGCTAATGAATTCGTACGAGTCCTTTGAACATCGTACTGCAAGTTAGGACATCTTACGACTCTTTATGACATTTTAGCACCTTGAAAAACACGTTAGTATAACGTAGGACGCCTTAAAACTCCAAACAACACCTTACAACACCGTACGAAACCTTAATACTCCATAATAAAGCTAATGAATTCGTACGACTCCTTTGAACATCGTACTGCAAGTTAGGACATCTTACGACTCTTTATGACATTTTAGCACCTTAAAAAACACGTTACTATAACGTAGGACGCCTTAAAACACCAAACAACACCTTACAACACCGTACGAAACCTTAAAACTCCATAATAAAGCTAATGAATTCGTACGAGTCCTTTGAACATCATACTGCAAGTTAGGACATCTTACGACTCTTTATGACAATTTAGCACCTTGAAAAACACGTTAGTATAACGTAGGACGCCTTAAAACTCCAAACAACACCTTACAACACCGTACGAAACCTTAAAACTCCATAATAAAGCTAATGAATTCGTACGAGTCCTTTGAACATCGTACTGCAAGTTAGGACATCTTACGACTCTTTATGACATTTTAGCACCTTGAAAAACACGTTAGTATAACGTAGGACGCCTTAAAACTCCAAACAACACCTTACAACACCGTACGAAACCTTAAAACTCCATAATAAAGCTAATGAATTCGTACGAGTCCTTTGAACATCGTACTGCAAGTTAGGACATCTTACGACTCTTTATGACATTTTAGCACCTTGAAAAACACGTTAGTATAACGTAGGACGCCTTAAAACTCCAAACAACACCTTACAACACCGTACGAAACCTTAATACTCCATAATAAAGCTAATGAATTCGTACGACTCCATTGAACATCGTACTGCAAGTTAGGACATCTTACGACTCTTTATGACATTTTAGCACCTTGAAAAACACGTTACTATAACGTAGGACGCCTTAAAACACCAAACAACACCTTACAACACCGTACGAAACCTTAAAACTCCATAATAAAGCTAATGAATTCGTACGAGTCCTTTGAACATCATACTGCAAGTTAGGACATCTTACGACTCTTTATGACATTTTAGCACCTTGAAAAACACGTTAGTATAACGTAGGACGCCTTAAAACTCCAAACAACACCTTACAACACCGTACGAAACCTTAAAACTCCATAATACACCTATTGAACTCGCCCGAGTCCTTTGAACATCGTACTGCAAGTTAGGACATCTTACGACTCTTTATGACATTTTAGCACCTTGAAAAACACGTTAGTATAACGTAGGACGCCTTAAAACACCAAACAACACCTTACAACACCCTACGAAACCTTAAAACTCCATAATAAAGCTAATGAATTCGTACGAGTCCTTTGAACATCGTACTGTAAGTTAGGACATCTTACGACTCTTTATGACATTTTAGCACCTTGCAAAGCACGTTAGTATAACGTAGGACGCCTTAAAACTCCTAACAACACCTTACAACACCGTACGAAACCTTTAAACTCCATAATAAAGCTAATGAATTCGTACGAGTCCTTTGAACATCGTACTGCAAGTTAGGACATCTTACGACTCTTTATGACATTTTAGCACCTTGAAAAGCACGTTAGTATAACGTAGGACGCCTTAAAACTCCTAACAACACCTTACAACACCGTACGAAACCTTTAAACTCCATAATAAAGCTAATGAATTCGTACGAGTCCTTTGAACATCGTACTGCAAGTTAGGACATCTTACGACTCTTTATGACATTTTAGCACCTTGAAAAACACGTTAGTATAACGTAGGACGCCTTAAAACTCCAAACAACACCTTACAACACCGTACGAAACCTTAAAACTCCATAATAAAGCTAATGAATTCGTACGACTCCTTTGAACATCGTACTGAGGACATCTTACGACTCTTTATGACATTTTAGCACCTTGAAAAACACGTTACTATAACGTAGGACGCCTTAAAACACCAAACAACACCGTACGAAACCTTAAAACTCCATAATAAAGCTAATGAATTCGTACGAGTCCTTTGAACATCATACTGCAAGTTAGGACATCTTACGACTCTTTATGACATTTTAGCACCTTGAAAAACACGTTAGTATAACGTAGGACGCCTTAAAACTCCAAACAACACCTTACAACACCGTACGAAACCTTAAAACTCCATAATACACCTATTGAACTCGCCCGAGTCCTTTGAACATCGTACTGCAAGTTAGGACATCTTACGACTCTTTATGACATTTTAGCACCTTGAAAAACACGTTAGTATAACGTAGGACGCCTTAAAACACCAAACAACACGTTACAACACCCTACGAAACCTTAAAACTCCATAATAAAGCTAATGAATTCGTACGAGTCCTTTGAACATCGTACTGCAAGTTAGGACATCTTACGACTCTTTATGACATTTTAGCACCTTGAAAAACACGTTAGTATAACGTAGGACGCCTTAAAACTCCAAACAACACCTTACAACACCGTACGAAACCTTAAAACTCCATAATACACGTATTGAACTCGCCCGAGTCCTTTGAACATCGTACTGCAAGTTAGGACATCTTACGACTCTTTATGACATTTTAGCACCTTGAAAAACACGTTAGTATAACGTAGGACGCCTTAAAACTCCAAACAACACCTTACAACACCGTACGAAACCTTAAAACTCCATAATAAAGCTAATGAATTCGTACGACTCCTTTGAACATCGTACTGCAAGTTAGGACATCTTACGACTCTTTATGACATTTTAGCACCTTGAAAAACACGTTACTATAACGTAGGACGCCTTAAAACACCAAACAACACCTTACAACACCGTACGAAACCTTAAAACTCCATAATAAAGCTAATGAATTCGTACGAGTCCTTTGAACATCGTACTGCAAGTTAGGACATCTTACGACTCTTTATGAAATTTTAGCACCTTGAAAAACACGTTAGTATAACGTAGGACGCCTTAAAACTCCAAACAACACCTTACAACACCCTACGAAACCTTAAAACTCCATAATAAAGCTAATGAATTCGTACGAGTCCTTTGAACATCGTACTGCAAGTTAGGACATCTTACGACTCTTTATGACATTTTAGCACCTTGAAAAGCACGTTAGTATAACGTAGGACGCCTTAAAACTCCTAACAACACCTTACAACACCGTACGAAACCTTTAAACTCCATAATAAAGCTAATGAATTCGTACGAGTCCTTTGAACATCGTACTGCAAGTTAGGACATCTTACGACTCTTTATGACATTTTAGCACCTTGAAAAACACGTTAGTATAACGTAGGACGCCTTAAAACTCCAAACAACACCTTACAACACCGTACGAAACCTTAATACTCCATAATAAAGCTAATGAATTCGTACGACTCCTTTGAACATCGTACTGCAAGTTAGGACATCTTACGACTCTTTATGACATTTTAGCACCTTAAAAAACACGTTACTATAACGTAGGACGCCTTAAAACACCAAACAACACCTTACAACACCGTACGAAACCTTAAAACATCATAATAAAGCTAATGAATTCGTACGAGTCCTTTGAACATCATACTGCAAGTTAGGACATCTTACGACTCTTTATGACAATTTAGCACCTTGAAAAACACGTTAGTATAACGTAGGACGCCATAAAACTCCAAACAACACCTTACAACACCGTACGAAACCTTAAAACTCCATAATAAAGCTAATGAATTCGTACGAGTCCTTTGAACATCGTACTGCAAGTTAGGACATCTTACGACTCTTTATGACATTTTAGCACCTTGAAAAACACGTTAGTATAACGTAGGACGCCTTAAAACTCCAAACAACACCTTACAACACCGTACGAAACCTTAAAACTCCATAATAAAGCTAATGAATTCGTACGAGTCCTTTGAACATCGTACTGCAAGTTAGGACATCTTACGACTCTTTATGACATTTTAGCACCTTGAAAAACACGTTAGTATAACGTAGGACGCCTTAAAACTCCAAACAACACCTTACAACACCGTACGAAACCTTAATACTCCATAATAAAGCTAATGAATTCGTACGACTCCATTGAACATCGTACTGCAAGTTAGGACATCTTACGACTCTTTATGACATTTTAGCACCTTGAAAAACACGTTACTATAACGTAGGACGCCTTAAAACACCAAACAACACCTTACAACACCGTACGAAACCTTAAAACTCCATAATAAAGCTAATGAATTCGTACGAGTCCTTTGAACATCATACTGCAAGTTAGGACATCTTACGACTCTTTATGACATTTTAGCACCTTGAAAAACACGTTAGTATAACGTAGGACGCCTTAAAACTCCAAACAACACCTTACAACACCGTACGAAACCTTAATACTCCATAATAAAGCTAATGAATTCGTACGACTCCTTTGAACATCGTACTGCAAGTTAGGACATCTTACGACTCTTTATGACATTTTAGCACCTTAAAAAACACGTTACTATAACGTAGGACGCCTTAAAACACCAAACAACACCTTACAACACCGTACGAAACCTTAAAACATCATAATAAAGCTAATGAATTCGTACGAGTCCTTTGAACATCATACTGCAAGTTAGGACATCTTACGACTCTTTATGACAATTTAGCACCTTGAAAAACACGTTAGTATAACGTAGGACGCCATAAAACTCCAAACAACACCTTACAACACCGTACGAAACCTTAAAACTCCATAATAAAGCTAATGAATTCGTACGAGTCCTTTGAACATCGTACTGCAAGTTAGGACATCTTACGACTCTTTATGACATTTTAGCACCTTGAAAAACACGTTAGTATAACGTAGGACGCCTTAAAACTCCAAACAACACCTTACAACACCGTACGAAACCTTAAAACTCCATAATAAAGCTAATGAATTCGTACGAGTCCTTTGAACATCGTACTGCAAGTTAGGACATCTTACGACTCTTTATGACATTTTAGCACCTTGAAAAACACGTTAGTATAACGTAGGACGCCTTAAAACTCCAAACAACACCTTACAACACCGTACGAAACCTTAATACTCCATAATAAAGCTAATGAATTCGTACGACTCCATTGAACATCGTACTGCAAGTTAGGACATCTTACGACTCTTTATGACATTTTAGCACCTTGAAAAACACGTTACTATAACGTAGGACGCCTTAAAACACCAAACAACACCTTACAACACCGTACGAAACCTTAAAACTCCATAATAAAGCTAATGAATTCGTACGAGTCCTTTGAACATCATACTGCAAGTTAGGACATCTTACGACTCTTTATGACATTTTAGCACCTTGAAAAACACGTTAGTATAACGTAGGACGCCTTAAAACTCCAAACAACACCTTACAACACCGTACGAAACCTTAAAACTCCATAATACACCTATTGAACTCGCCCGAGTCCTTTGAACATCGTACTGCAAGTTAGGACATCTTACGACTCTTTATGACATTTTAGCACCTTGAAAAACACGTTAGTATAACGTAGGACACCTTAAAACACCAAACAACACCTTACAACACCCTACGAAACCTTAAAACTCCATAATAAAGCTAATGAATTCGTACGAGTCCTTTGAACATCGTACTGCAAGTTAGGACATCTTACGACTCTTTATGACATTTTAGCACCTTGAAAAACACGTTAGTATAACGTAGGACGCCTTAAAACTCCAAACAACACCTTACAACACCGTACGAAACCTTAAAACTCCATAATACACGTATTGAACTCGCCCGAGTCCTTTGAACATCGTACTGCAAGTTAGGACATCTTACGACTCTTTATGACATTTTAGCACCTTGAAAAACACGTTAGTATAACGTAGGACGCCTTAAAACTCCAAACAACACCTTACAACACCGTACGAAACCTTAAAACTCCATAATAAAGCTAATGAATTCGTACGACTCCTTTGAACATCGTACTGCAAGTTAGGACATCTTACGACTCTTTATGACATTTTAGCACCTTGAAAAACACGTTACTATAACGTAGGACGCCTTAAAACACCAAACAACACCTTACAACACCGTACGAAACCTTAAAACTCCATAATAAAGCTAATGAATTCGTACGACTCCTTTGAACATCGTACTGCAAGTTAGGACATCTTACGACTCTTTATGACATTTTAGCACCTTGAAAAACACGTTACTATAACGTAGGACGCCTTAAAACACCAAACAACACCTTACAACACCGTACGAAACCTTAAAACTCCATAATAAAGCTAATGAATTCGTACGAGTCCTTTGAACATCGTACTGCAAGTTAGGACATCTTATGACTCTTTATGACATTTTAGCACCTTGAAAAACACGTTAGTATAACGTAGGACGCCTTAAAACTCCAAACAACACCTTACAACACCCTACGAAACCTTAAAACTCCATAATAAAGCTAATGAATTCGTACGAGTCCTTTGAACATCGTACTGCAAGTTAGGACATCTTACGACTCTTTATGACATTTTAGCACCTTGAAAAGCACGTTAGTATAACGTAGGACGCCTTAAAACTCCTAACAACACCTTACAACACCGTACGAAACCTTTAAACTCCATAATAAAGCTAATGAATTCGTACGAGTCCTTTGAACATCGTACTGCAAGTTAGGACATCTTACGACTCTTTATGACATTTTAGCACCTTGAAAAACACGTTAGTATAACGTAGGACGCCTTAAAACTCCAAACAACACCTTACAACACCGTACGAAACCTTAATACTCCATAATAAAGCTAATGAATTCGTACGACTCCTTTGAACATCGTACTGCAAGTTAGGACATCTTACGACTCTTTATGACATTTTAGCACCTTAAAAAACACGTTACTATAACGTAGGACGCCTTAAAACACCAAACAACACCTTACAACACCGTACGAAACCTTAAAACATCATAATAAAGCTAATGAATTCGTACGAGTCCTTTGAACATCATACTGCAAGTTAGGACATCTTACGACTCTTTATGACAATTTAGCACCTTGAAAAACACGTTAGTATAACGTAGGACGCCATAAAACTCCAAACAACACCTTACAACACCGTACGAAACCTTAAAACTCCATAATAAAGCTAATGAATTCGTACGAGTCCTTTGAACATCGTACTGCAAGTTAGGACATCTTACGACTCTTTATGACATTTTAGCACCTTGAAAAACACGTTAGTATAACGTAGGACGCCTTAAAACTCCAAACAACACCTTACAACACCGTACGAAACCTTAATACTCCATAATAAAGCTAATGAATTCGTACGACTCCATTGAACATCGTACTGCAAGTTAGGACATCTTACGACTCTTTATGACATTTTAGCACCTTGAAAAACACGTTACTATAACGTAGGACGCCTTAAAACACCAAACAACACCTTACAACACCGTACGAAACCTTAAAACTCCATAATAAAGCTAATGAATTCGTACGAGTCCTTTGAACATCATACTGCAAGTTAGGACATCTTACGACTCTTTATGACATTTTAGCACCTTGAAAAACACGTTAGTATAACGTAGGACGCCTTAAAACTCCAAACAACACCTTACAACACCGTACGAAACCTTAATACTCCATAATAAAGCTAATGAATTCGTACGACTCCTTTGAACATCGTACTGCAAGTTAGGACATCTTACGACTCTTTATGACATTTTAGCACCTTAAAAAACACGTTACTATAACGTAGGACGCCTTAAAACACCAAACAACACCTTACAACACCGTACGAAACCTTAAAACATCATAATAAAGCTAATGAATTCGTACGAGTCCTTTGAACATCATACTGCAAGTTAGGACATCTTACGACTCTTTATGACAATTTAGCACCTTGAAAAACACGTTAGTATAACGTAGGACGCCATAAAACTCCAAACAACACCTTACAACACCGTACGAAACCTTAAAACTCCATAATAAAGCTAATGAATTCGTACGAGTCCTTTGAACATCGTACTGCAAGTTAGGACATCTTACGACTCTTTATGACATTTTAGCACCTTGAAAAACACGTTAGTATAACGTAGGACGCCTTAAAACTCCAAACAACACCTTACAACACCGTACGAAACCTTAAAACTCCATAATAAAGCTAATGAATTCGTACGAGTCCTTTGAACATCGTACTGCAAGTTAGGACATCTTACGACTCTTTATGACATTTTAGCACCTTGAAAAACACGTTAGTATAACGTAGGACGCCTTAAAACTCCAAACAACACCTTACAACACCGTACGAAACCTTAATACTCCATAATAAAGCTAATGAATTCGTACGACTCCATTGAACATCGTACTGCAAGTTAGGACATCTTACGACTCTTTATGACATTTTAGCACCTTGAAAAACACGTTACTATAACGTAGGACGCCTTAAAACACCAAACAACACCTTACAACACCGTACGAAACCTTAAAACTCCATAATAAAGCTAATGAATTCGTACGAGTCCTTTGAACATCATACTGCAAGTTAGGACATCTTACGACTCTTTATGACATTTTAGCACCTTGAAAAACACGTTAGTATAACGTAGGACGCCTTAAAACTCCAAACAACACCTTACAACACCGTACGAAACCTTAAAACTCCATAATACACCTATTGAACTCGCCCGAGTCCTTTGAACATCGTACTGCAAGTTAGGACATCTTACGACTCTTTATGACATTTTAGCACCTTGAAAAACACGTTAGTATAACGTAGGACACCTTAAAACACCAAACAACACCTTACAACACCCTACGAAACCTTAAAACTCCATAATAAAGCTAATGAATTCGTACGAGTCCTTTGAACATCGTACTGCAAGTTAGGACATCTTACGACTCTTTATGACATTTTAGCACCTTGAAAAACACGTTAGTATAACGTAGGACGCCTTAAAACTCCAAACAACACCTTACAACACCGTACGAAACCTTAAAACTCCATAATACACGTATTGAACTCGCCCGAGTCCTTTGAACATCGTACTGCAAGTTAGGACATCTTACGACTCTTTATGACATTTTAGCACCTTGAAAAACACGTTAGTATAACGTAGGACGCCTTAAAACTCCAAACAACACCTTACAACACCGTACGAAACCTTAAAACTCCATAATAAAGCTAATGAATTCGTACGACTCCTTTGAACATCGTACTGCAAGTTAGGACATCTTACGACTCTTTATGACATTTTAGCACCTTGAAAAACACGTTACTATAACGTAGGACGCCTTAAAACACCAAACAACACCTTACAACACCGTACGAAACCTTAAAACTCCATAATAAAGCTAATGAATTCGTACGACTCCTTTGAACATCGTACTGCAAGTTAGGACATCTTACGACTCTTTATGACATTTTAGCACCTTGAAAAACACGTTACTATAACGTAGGACGCCTTAAAACACCAAACAACACCTTACAACACCGTACGAAACCTTAAAACTCCATAATAAAGCTAATGAATTCGTACGAGTCCTTTGAACATCGTACTGCAAGTTAGGACATCTTATGACTCTTTATGACATTTTAGCACCTTGAAAAACACGTTAGTATAACGTAGGACGCCTTAAAACTCCAAACAACACCTTACAACACCCTACGAAACCTTAAAACTCCATAATAAAGCTAATGAATTCGTACGAGTCCTTTGAACATCGTACTGCAAGTTAGGACATCTTACGACTCTTTATGACATTTTAGCACCTTGAAAAGCACGTTAGTATAACGTAGGACGCCTTAAAACTCCTAACAACACCTTACAACACCGTACGAAACCTTTAAACTCCATAATAAAGCTAATGAATTCGTACGAGTCCTTTGAACATCGTACTGCAAGTTAGGACATCTTACGACTCTTTATGACATTTTAGCACCTTGAAAAACACGTTAGTATAACGTAGGACGCCTTAAAACTCCAAACAACACCTTACAACACCGTACGAAACCTTAATACTCCATAATAAAGCTAATGAATTCGTACGACTCCTTTGAACATCGTACTGCAAGTTAGGACATCTTACGACTCTTTATGACATTTTAGCACCTTAAAAAACACGTTACTATAACGTAGGACGCCTTAAAACACCAAACAACACCTTACAACACCGTACGAAACCTTAAAACATCATAATAAAGCTAATGAATTCGTACGAGTCCTTTGAACATCATACTGCAAGTTAGGACATCTTACGACTCTTTATGACAATTTAGCACCTTGAAAAACACGTTAGTATAACGTAGGACGCCATAAAACTCCAAACAACACCTTACAACACCGTACGAAACCTTAAAACTCCATAATAAAGCTAATGAATTCGTACGAGTCCTTTGAACATCGTACTGCAAGTTAGGACATCTTACGACTCTTTATGACATTTTAGCACCTTGAAAAACACGTTAGTATAACGTAGGACGCCTTAAAACTCCAAACAACACCTTACAACACCGTACGAAACCTTAAAACTCCATAATAAAGCTAATGAATTCGTACGAGTCCTTTGAACATCGTACTGCAAGTTAGGACATCTTACGACTCTTTATGACATTTTAGCACCTTGAAAAACACGTTAGTATAACGTAGGACGCCTTAAAACTCCAAACAACACCTTACAACACCGTACGAAACCTTAATACTCCATAATAAAGCTAATGAATTCGTACGACTCCATTGAACATCGTACTGCAAGTTAGGACATCTTACGACTCTTTATGACATTTTAGCACCTTGAAAAACACGTTACTATAACGTAGGACGCCTTAAAACACCAAACAACACCTTACAACACCGTACGAAACCTTAAAACTCCATAATAAAGCTAATGAATTCGTACGAGTCCTTTGAACATCATACTGCAAGTTAGGACATCTTACGACTCTTTATGACATTTTAGCACCTTGAAAAACACGTTAGTATAACGTAGGACGCCTTAAAACTCCAAACAACACCTTACAACACCGTACGAAACCTTAAAACTCCATAATACACCTATTGAACTCGCCCGAGTCCTTTGAACATCGTACTGCAAGTTAGGACATCTTACGACTCTTTATGACATTTTAGCACCTTGAAAAACACGTTAGTATAACGTAGGACACCTTAAAACACCAAACAACACCTTACAACACCCTACGAAACCTTAAAACTCCATAATATAGCTAATGAATTCGTACGAGTCCTTTGAACATCGTACTGCAAGTTAGGACATCTTACGACTCTTTATGACATTTTAGCACCTTGAAAAACACGTTAGTATAACGTAGGACGCCTTAAAACTCCAAACAACACCTTACAACACCGTACGAAACCTTAAAACTCCATAATACACGTATTGAACTCGCCCGAGTCCTTTGAACATCGTACTGCAAGTTAGGACATCTTACGACTCTTTATGACATTTTAGCACCTTGAAAAACACGTTAGTATAACGTAGGACGCCTTAAAACTCCAAACAACACCTTACAACACCCTACGAAACCTTAAAACTCCATAATAAAGCTAATGAATTCGTACGAGTCCTTTGAACATCGTACTGCAAGTTAGGACATCTTACGACTCTTTATGACATTTTAGCACCTTGAAAAGCACGTTAGTATAACGTAGGACGCCTTAAAACTCCTAACAACACCTTACAACACCGTACGAAACCTTTAAACTCCATAATAAAGCTAATGAATTCGTACGAGTCCTTTGAACATCGTACTGCAAGTTAGGACATCTTACGACTCTTTATGACATTTTAGCACCTTGAAAAACACGTTAGTATAACGTAGGACGCCTTAAAACTCCAAACAACACCTTACAACACCGTACGAAACCTTAATACTCCATAATAAAGCTAATGAATTCGTACGACTCCTTTGAACATCGTACTGCAAGTTAGGACATCTTACGACTCTTTATGACATTTTAGCACCTTAAAAAACACGTTACTATAACGTAGGACGCCTTAAAACACCAAACAACACCTTACAACACCGTACGAAACCTTAAAACATCATAATAAAGCTAATGAATTCGTACGAGTCCTTTGAACATCATACTGCAAGTTAGGACATCTTACGACTCTTTATGACAATTTAGCACCTTGAAAAACACGTTAGTATAACGTAGGACGCCATAAAACTCCAAACAACACCTTACAACACCGTACGAAACCTTAAAACTCCATAATAAAGCTAATGAATTCGTACGAGTCCTTTGAACATCGTACTGCAAGTTAGGACATCTTACGACTCTTTATGACATTTTAGCACCTTGAAAAACACGTTAGTATAACGTAGGACGCCTTAAAACTCCAAACAACACCTTACAACACCGTACGAAACCTTAAAACTCCATAATAAAGCTAATGAATTCGTACGAGTCCTTTGAACATCGTACTGCAAGTTAGGACATCTTACGACTCTTTATGACATTTTAGCACCTTGAAAAACACGTTAGTATAACGTAGGACGCCTTAAAACTCCAAACAACACCTTACAACACCGTACGAAACCTTAATACTCCATAATAAAGCTAATGAATTCGTACGACTCCATTGAACATCGTACTGCAAGTTAGGACATCTTACGACTCTTTATGACATTTTAGCACCTTGAAAAACACGTTACTATAACGTAGGACGCCTTAAAACACCAAACAACACCTTACAACACCGTACGAAACCTTAAAACTCCATAATAAAGCTAATGAATTCGTACGAGTCCTTTGAACATCATACTGCAAGTTAGGACATCTTACGACTCTTTATGACATTTTAGCACCTTGAAAAACACGTTAGTATAACGTAGGACGCCTTAAAACTCCAAACAACACCTTACAACACCGTACGAAACCTTAAAACTCCATAATACACCTATTGAACTCGCCCGAGTCCTTTGAACATCGTACTGCAAGTTAGGACATCTTACGACTCTTTATGACATTTTAGCACCTTGAAAAACACGTTAGTATAACGTAGGACACCTTAAAACACCAAACAACACCTTACAACACCCTACGAAACCTTAAAACTCCATAATAAAGCTAATGAATTCGTACGAGTCCTTTGAACATCGTACTGCAAGTTAGGACATCTTACGACTCTTTATGACATTTTAGCACCTTGAAAAACACGTTAGTATAACGTAGGACGCCTTAAAACTCCAAACAACACCTTACAACACCGTACGAAACCTTAAAACTCCATAATACACGTATTGAACTCGCCCGAGTCCTTTGAACATCGTACTGCAAGTTAGGACATCTTACGACTCTTTATGACATTTTAGCACCTTGAAAAACACGTTAGTATAACGTAGGACGCCTTAAAACTCCAAACAACACCTTACAACACCGTACGAAACCTTAAAACTCCATAATAAAGCTAATGAATTCGTACGACTCCTTTGAACATCGTACTGCAAGTTAGGACATCTTACGACTCTTTATGACATTTTAGCACCTTGAAAAACACGTTACTATAACGTAGGACGCCTTAAAACACCAAACAACACCTTACAACACCGTACGAAACCTTAAAACTCCATAATAAAGCTAATGAATTCGTACGACTCCTTTGAACATCGTACTGCAAGTTAGGACATCTTACGACTCTTTATGACATTTTAGCACCTTGAAAAACACGTTACTATAACGTAGGACGCCTTAAAACACCAAACAACACCTTACAACACCGTACGAAACCTTAAAACTCCATAATAAAGCTAATGAATTCGTACGAGTCCTTTGAACATCGTACTGCAAGTTAGGACATCTTATGACTCTTTATGACATTTTAGCACCTTGAAAAACACGTTAGTATAACGTAGGACGCCTTAAAACTCCAAACAACACCTTACAACACCCTACGAAACCTTAAAACTCCATAATAAAGCTAATGAATTCGTACGAGTCCTTTGAACATCGTACTGCAAGTTAGGACATCTTACGACTCTTTATGACATTTTAGCACCTTGAAAAGCACGTTAGTATAACGTAGGACGCCTTAAAACTCCTAACAACACCTTACAACACCGTACGAAACCTTTAAACTCCATAATAAAGCTAATGAATTCGTACGAGTCCTTTGAACATCGTACTGCAAGTTAGGACATCTTACGACTCTTTATGACATTTTAGCACCTTGAAAAACACGTTAGTATAACGTAGGACGCCTTAAAACTCCAAACAACACCTTACAACACCGTACGAAACCTTAATACTCCATAATAAAGCTAATGAATTCGTACGACTCCTTTGAACATCGTACTGCAAGTTAGGACATCTTACGACTCTTTATGACATTTTAGCACCTTAAAAAACACGTTACTATAACGTAGGACGCCTTAAAACACCAAACAACACCTTACAACACCGTACGAAACCTTAAAACATCATAATAAAGCTAATGAATTCGTACGAGTCCTTTGAACATCATACTGCAAGTTAGGACATCTTACGACTCTTTATGACAATTTAGCACCTTGAAAAACACGTTAGTATAACGTAGGACGCCATAAAACTCCAAACAACACCTTACAACACCGTACGAAACCTTAAAACTCCATAATAAAGCTAATGAATTCGTACGAGTCCTTTGAACATCGTACTGCAAGTTAGGACATCTTACGACTCTTTATGACATTTTAGCACCTTGAAAAACACGTTAGTATAACGTAGGACGCCTTAAAACTCCAAACAACACCTTACAACACCGTACGAAACCTTAAAACTCCATAATAAAGCTAATGAATTCGTACGAGTCCTTTGAACATCGTACTGCAAGTTAGGACATCTTACGACTCTTTATGACATTTTAGCACCTTGAAAAACACGTTAGTATAACGTAGGACGCCTTAAAACTCCAAACAACACCTTACAACACCGTACGAAACCTTAATACTCCATAATAAAGCTAATGAATTCGTACGACTCCATTGAACATCGTACTGCAAGTTAGGACATCTTACGACTCTTTATGACATTTTAGCACCTTGAAAAACACGTTACTATAACGTAGGACGCCTTAAAACACCAAACAACACCTTACAACACCGTACGAAACCTTAAAACTCCATAATAAAGCTAATGAATTCGTACGAGTCCTTTGAACATCATACTGCAAGTTAGGACATCTTACGACTCTTTATGACATTTTAGCACCTTGAAAAACACGTTAGTATAACGTAGGACGCCTTAAAACTCCAAACAACACCTTACAACACCGTACGAAACCTTAAAACTCCATAATACACCTATTGAACTCGCCCGAGTCCTTTGAACATCGTACTGCAAGTTAGGACATCTTACGACTCTTTATGACATTTTAGCACCTTGAAAAACACGTTAGTAAACGTAGGACACCTTAAAACACCAAACAACACCTTACAACACCCTACGAAACCTTAAAACTCCATAATAAAGCTAATGAATTCGTACGAGTCCTTTGAACATCGTACTGCAAGTTAGGACATCTTACGACTCTTTATGACATTTTAGCACCTTGAAAAACACGTTAGTATAACGTAGGACGCCTTAAAACTCCAAACAACACCTTACAACACCGTACGAAACCTTAAAACTCCATAATACACGTATTGAACTCGCCCGAGTCCTTTGAACATCGTACTGCAAGTTAGGACATCTTACGACTCTTTATGACATTTTAGCACCTTGAAAAACACGTTAGTATAACGTAGGACGCCTTAAAACTCCAAACAACACCTTACAACACCGTACGAAACCTTAAAACTCCATAATAAAGCTAATGAATTCGTACGACTCCTTTGAACATCGTACTGCAAGTTAGGACATCTTACGACTCTTTATGACATTTTAGCACCTTGAAAAACACGTTACTATAACGTAGGACGCCTTAAAACACCAAACAACACCTTACAACACCGTACGAAACCTTAAAACTCCATAATAAAGCTAATGAATTCGTACGAGTCCTTTGAACATCATACTGCAAGTTAGGACATCTTACGACTCTTTATGACATTTTAGCACCTTGAAAAACACGTTAGTATAACGTAGGACGCCTTAAAACTCCAAACAACACCTTACAACACCGTACGAAACCTTAAAACTCCATAATACACCTATTGAACTCGCCCGAGTCCTTTGAACATCGTACTGCAAGTTAGGACATCTTACGACTCTTTATGACATTTTAGCACCTTGAAAAACACGTTAGTATAACGTAGGACGCCTTAAAACACCAAACAACACCTTACAACACCCTACGAAACCTTAAAACTCCATAATAAAGCTAATGAATTCGTACGAGTCCTTTGAACATCGTACTGCAAGTTAGGACATCTTACGACTCTTTATGACATTTTAGCACCTTGAAAAACACGTTAGTATAACGTAGGACGCCTTAAAACTCCAAACAACACCTTACAACACCGTACGAAACCTTAAAACTCCATAATACACGTATTGAACTCGCCCGAGTCCTTTGAACATCGTACTGCAAGTTAGGACATCTTACGACTCTTTATGTCATTTTAGCACCTTGAAAAACACGTTAGTATAACGTAGGACGCCTTAAAACTCCAAACAACACCTTACAACACCCTACGAAACCTTAAAACTCCATAATAAAGCTAATGAATTCGTACGAGTCCTTTGAACATCGTACTGCAAGTTAGGACATCTTACGACTCTTTATGACATTTTAGCACCTTGAAAAGCACGTTAGTATAACGTAGGACGCCTTAAAACTCCTAACAACACCTTACAACACCGTACGAAACCTTTAAACTCCATAATAAAGCTAATGAATTCGTACGAGTCCTTTGAACATCGTACTGCAAGTTAGGACATCTTACGACTCTTTATGACATTTTAGCACCTTGAAAAACACGTTAGTATAACGTAGGACGCCTTAAAACTCCAAACAACACCTTACAACACCGTACGAAACCTTAATACTCCATAATAAAGCTAATGAATTCGTACGACTCCTTTGAACATCGTACTGCAAGTTAGGACATCTTACGACTCTTTATGACATTTTAGCACCTTAAAAAACACGTTACTATAACGTAGGACGCCTTAAAACACCAAACAACACCTTACAACACCGTACGAAACCTTAAAACATCATAATAAAGCTAATGAATTCGTACGAGTCCTTTGAACATCATACTGCAAGTTAGGACATCTTACGACTCTTTATGACAATTTAGCACCTTGAAAAACACGTTAGTATAACGTAGGACGCCTTAAAACTCCAAACAACACCTTACAACACCGTACGAAACCTTAAAACTCCATAATAAAGCTAATGAATTCGTACGAGTCCTTTGAACATCGTACTGCAAGTTAGGACATCTTACGACTCTTTATGACATTTTAGCACCTTGAAAAACACGTTAGTATAACGTAGGACGCCTTAAAACTCCAAACAACACCTTACAACACCGTACGAAACCTTAAAACTCCATAATAAAGCTAATGAATTCGTACGAGTCCTTTGAACATCGTACTGCAAGTTAGGACATCTTACGACTCTTTATGACATTTTAGCACCTTGAAAAACACGTTAGTATAACGTAGGACGCCTTAAAACTCCAAACAACACCTTACAACACCGTACGAAACCTTAATACTCCATAATAAAGCTAATGAATTCGTACGACTCCTTTGAACATCGTACTGCAAGTTAGGACATCTTACGACTCTTTATGACATTTTAGCACCTTAAAAAACACGTTACTATAACGTAGGACGCCTTAAAACACCAAACAACACCTTACAACACCGTACGAAACCTTAAAACATCATAATAAAGCTAATGAATTCGTACGAGTCCTTTGAACATCATACTGCAAGTTAGGACATCTTACGACTCTTTATGACAATTTAGCACCTTGAAAAACACGTTAGTATAACGTAGGACGCCTTAAAACTCCAAACAACACCTTACAACACCGTACGAAACCTTAAAACTCCATAATAAAGCTAATGAATTCGTACGAGTCCTTTGAACATCGTACTGCTAGTTAGGACATCTTACGACTCTTTATGACATTTTAGCACCTTGAAAAACACGTTAGTATAACGTAGGACGCCTTAAAACTCCAAACAACACCTTACAACACCGTACGAAACCTTAAAACTCCATAATAAAGCTAATGAATTCGTACGAGTCCTTTGAACATCGTACTGCAAGTTAGGACATCTTACGACTCTTTATGACATTTTAGCACCTTGAAAAACACGTTAGTATAACGTAGGACGCCTTAAAACTCCAAACAACACCTTACAACACCGTACGAAACCTTAATACTCCATAATAAAGCTAATGAATTCGTACGACTCCATTGAACATCGTACTGCAAGTTAGGACATCTTACGACTCTTTATGACATTTTAGCACCTTGAAAAACACGTTACTATAACGTAGGACGCCTTAAAACACCAAACAACACCTTACAACACCGTACGAAACCTTAAAACTCCATAATAAAGCTAATGAATTCGTACGAGTCCTTTGAACATCATACTGCAAGTTAGGACATCTTACGACTCTTTATGACATTTTAGCACCTTGAAAAACACGTTAGTATAACGTAGGACGCCTTAAAACTCCAAACAACACCTTACAACACCGTACGAAACCTTAAAACTCCATAATACACCTATTGAACTCGCCCGAGTCCTTTGAACATCGTACTGCAAGTTAGGACATCTTACGACTCTTTATGACATTTTAGCACCTTGAAAAACACGTTAGTATAACGTAGGACACCTTAAAACACCAAACAACACCTTACAACACCCTACGAAACCTTAAAACTCCATAATAAAGCTAATGAATTCGTACGAGTCCTTTGAACATCGTACTGCAAGTTAGGACATCTTACGACTCTTTATGACATTTTAGCACCTTGAAAAACACGTTAGTATAACGTAGGACGCCTTAAAACTCCAAACAACACCTTACAACACCGTACGAAACCTTAAAACTCCATAATACACGTATTGAACTCGCCCGAGTCCTTTGAACATCGTACTGCAAGTTAGGACATCTTACGACTCTTTATGTCATTTTAGCAACTTGAAAAACACGTTAGTATAACGTAGGACGCCTTAAAACTCCAAACAACACCTTACAACACCCTACGAAACCTTAAAACTCCATAATAAAGCTAATGAATTCGTACGAGTCCTTTGAACATCGTACTGCAAGTTAGGACATCTTACGACTCTTTATGACATTTTAGCACCTTGAAAAGCACGTTAGTATAACGTAGGACGCCTTAAAACTCCTAACAACACCTTACAACACCGTACGAAACCTTTAAACTCCATAATAAAGCTAATGAATTCGTACGAGTCCTTTGAACATCGTACTGCAAGTTAGGACATCTTACGACTCTTTATGACATTTTAGCACCTTGAAAAACACGTTAGTATAACGTAGGACGCCTTAAAACTCCAAACAACACCTTACAACACCGTACGAAACCTTAATACTCCATAATAAAGCTAATGAATTCGTACGACTCCTTTGAACATCGTACTGCAAGTTAGGACATCTTACGACTCTTTATGACATTTTAGCACCTTAAAAAACACGTTACTATAACGTAGGACGCCTTAAAACACCAAACAACACCTTACAACACCGTACGAAACCTTAAAACTCCATAATAAAGCTAATGAATTCGTACGAGTCCTTTGAACATCATACTGCAAGTTAGGACATCTTACGACTCTTTATGACAATTTAGCACCTTGAAAAACACGTTAGTATAACGTAGGACGCCTTAAAACTCCAAACAACACCTTACAACACCGTACGAAACCTTAAAACTCCATAATAAAGCTAATGAATTCGTACGAGTCCTTTGAACATCGTACTGCAAGTTAGGACATCTTACGACTCTTTATGACATTTTAGCACCTTGAAAAACACGTTAGTATAACGTAGGACGCCTTAAAACTCCAAACAACACCTTACAACACCGTACGAAACCTTAAAACTCCATAATAAAGCTAATGAATTCGTACGAGTCCTTTGAACATCGTACTGCAAGTTAGGACATCTTACGACTCTTTATGACATTTTAGCACCTTGAAAAACACGTTAGTATAACGTAGGACGCCTTAAAACTCCAAACAACACCTTACAACACCGTACGAAACCTTAAAACTCCATAATAAAGCTAATGAATTCGTACGAGTCCTTTGAACATCGTACTGCAAGTTAGGACATCTTACGACTCTTTATGACATTTTAGCACCTTGAAAAACACGTTAGTATAACGTAGGACGCCTTAAAACTCCAAACAACACCTTACAACACCGTACGAAACCTTAAAACTCCATAATAAAGCTAATGAATTCGTACGAGTCCTTTGAACATCGTACTGCAAGTTAGGACATCTTACGACTCTTTATGACATTTTAGCACCTTGAAAAACACGTTAGTATAACGTAGGACGCCTTAAAACTCCAAACAACACCTTACAACACCGTACGAAACCTTAATACTCCATAATAAAGCTAATGAATTCGTACGACTCCATTGAACATCGTACTGCAAGTTAGGACATCTTACGACTCTTTATGACATTTTAGCACCTTGAAAAACACGTTACTATAACGTAGGACGCCTTAAAACACCAAACAACACCTTACAACACCGTACGAAACCTTAAAACTCCATAATAAAGCTAATGAATTCGTACGAGTCCTTTGAACATCATACTGCAAGTTAGGACATCTTACGACTCTTTATGACATTTTAGCACCTTGAAAAACACGTTAGTATAACGTAGGACGCCTTAAAACTCCAAACAACACCTTACAACACCGTACGAAACCTTAAAACTCCATAATACACCTATTGAACTCGCCCGAGTCCTTTGAACATCGTACTGCAAGTTAGGACATCTTACGACTCTTTATGACATTTTAGCACCTTGAAAAACACGTTAGTATAACGTAGGACACCTTAAAACACCAAACAACACCTTACAACACCCTACGAAACCTTAAAACTCCATAATAAAGCTAATGAATTCGTACGAGTCCTTTGAACATCGTACTGCAAGTTAGGACATCTTACGACTCTTTATGACATTTTAGCACCTTGAAAAGGAGTTCCGGGAGTGTGTGAATAATATTGAAGTTCTTGATATCAATAGCTCGGGGATGCAATATACGTGGACTCAGAAACCAAAGCGTGGCATTGGGGTTTTAAAGAAGATTGATAGAGTGATGGGTAACCTTAAGTTTGTTGATCTTTTTCCTTATGCTAATGCTTTATTTCATCCATACAGAATTTCAGATCATGCGCCATGTATCCTCAGATTTGAGAAACCTAAGAAGACGAAAGCAAGGTCGTTTAAGTTTGCTAACTTTCTAGTGTTTAAAAAGGATTTTAAAAAGGTGGTTACTCAAGAATGGACAAAGGTAGTTGCGGGGAATGAGATGTTTAAAGTAGTGAAGAAGCTTAAGTTGCTGAAATCTCCTTTGAGGAAACTATTGTATGCGCAAGGGAACCTTCATAACAGGGCTGATTTGTTGCGCAAGGAACTGGATGAAATTCAGATTCAGGTGGATAGGGATCCAAATGATTGTGGTTTAAGGGATAAAGAGCGGGTTTGTGCTTTGGAATATGAGAAAGTTGCTTTTGATTTAGAGCTTTTTCTTAAACAAAAAGCTAAAGTTGAGTGGCTTAAAGCGGGGGATTCAAATACTGCTTTCTTCCACAAAATGATCAAAAGAAATAATCACAAGAAACTGGTGGATCGCATTATTGATAGTGATGGGAATGTGCATGAGGGGGATGGGGTTGCTTCAGTTTTTGAGAATCATTACTCGAAATTCTTAGGGACTGAAAGTGATACCATTAGTTTTGATTTAGAGTCCCTGGACTTTAAGAAGCTTTCGAGGGCTGATTCGGTTGCAATGATTAGAAGAGTTACTGATGAGGAGGTTAAAACGGCGATGTTTGATATTGGTGAGAATAAGTCTCCGGGGCCTGATGGTTTCTCGTCGGCTTTTTTCATTCATAGTTGGGATGTGGTGGGTAAAGATGTATGTAGAGCTGTCCAAGACTTTTTTGCGCATTCCAGGCTGCTTAAGGAGGTAAACCACACTGTTATTCATTTGATTCCGAAGGTCCAATCTCCGGAAAGAGTCAATGATTATAGACCTATCTCTTGTTGCAATGTGATTTATAAGTGCATTAGCAAAATTATTTCGAACAGAATTAGGGATGCTTTGGATGGGCTGGTTAACGTTAACCAATCAGCGTTTGTGCCAGGGAGAAGAATATCTGACAATATTCTGATCACTCAAGAAATAATGCATAACTACCATCGGAATAAGGGGCCTCCTAGGTGTGCGTTTAAAGTTGATATCCAAAAGGCGTATGATACGGTTAGTTGGAGGTTTCTGGGAGAGATTCTTTTGAGGTTTGGTTTTCATAAGCGCATGGTTGATTGGATTATGGAATGTGTTACTACGGTCGCGTATTCTGTTTGTGTTAATGGAGATCTTTATGGCTACTTCAAAGGGAAAAGAGGATTGCGCCAAGGGGACCCAATATCTCCATATTTATTTACACTTGTCATGGAGGTTTTGACTCTTATTATGCAGCGCAACACTGGGGTTGGGAGTGGTTTCAAATACCATAATCTATGTGCGTCGCAAAGGATAGTTAATATTTGTTTTGCTGACGACTTGTTTCTGTTTGCTAGAGGTGAAGTCAAGTCTTGTATGATTATAATGAAAGGGTTGGAGGAGTTTAGATTGACTTCTGGGTTAGCGGCTAGTATTGACAAGAGCACTGTTTTCTTCTGTCAGGTTAACCCGGCATTGAAACGTGCTATCATGGATGTTATGCCTTTTGAGGAAGGAAAACTTCCAATTAGATATCTTGGGGTGCCTCTTATTTCGTCTAATTTGATTGCTGCTAATTGTAAAGCTTTAATTGAAAAAGTTGATAGGAGGATCGATGATTGGATGAATAAAGCTTTATCTTTTGCGGGAAGGCTGCAGTTGATAGTGTCTGTTATTTCTTCCATGTTTACGTATTGGGCATCGGTTCTTATGCTGCCTGCTAGTACTGTGAAGGAATTGGAGCGGAAAATGAAAGGATTTCTTTGGCAGAAAGATGGTAAAGATCGACCAAAATCGAAGGTTGCATGGAGGGTAGTCTGTCTCCCAAAAAAAGAAGGTGGTCTGGGTATTCGAAAGATTTCAGATGTAAACCGATCTCTAATGGCTTATCATATTTGGAGTATTGTTATTCGTAGGAAATCTCTATGGGTGGAATGGATTTATGATCACAAATTGAAAGGCAGAAGTTTTTGGGAGGTGGAACCTAGAGCAAGTATGAGTTGGGGGTGGAGGAAGATTCTCCAGATTAGAGAATTGGTTCGGCCTTATATACATCAGAAAATTGGAGATGGTAAGAATACGTTTATTTGGATTGACAACTGGTGTGAGTATAGCCCTCTTAGTACGTTCATCACTAAGAGGGATATTTATGGGGCAGGGTTCTCAACTTCGGATAAGGTTGCTGATTTGGTGAACGAGGTTGGTAGTTGGAGGTGGCCGCAAGCATGGTATGATCTTTTTCCTGTTCTTATTAATATTCATGCTCCATTAATATGCAATAGCAGGAGAGATGTAAGTATATGGCAGGATGATATGGGAGTAGAGCGAAAGTTTTCTGTACATAATGTATGGGAAACTATTCGGTACCGAAATATGGAGGTTGATTGGTTTAATATTGTCTGGTTTACTTATTGCATACCAAGACATGCGTTTCATGTATGGTTGGTATGTCGTAAGAAACTAAACACACAGGATAAAATGAGGAAATGGGATATGAATATGAGATGTTGTCCGTTATGTGTGAAGGATATGGATTCGCATGAACATCTGTTTTTTGAGTGTGAATATGCGAGAAAGGTTTGGGGAAATGTTCGAAGTTACACGAGTCTGGGGAAGATTGAAGGAGTTTGGGAGATTATTGTGGGTTTTCTAAACACAAGAGGCAATTGGAAGTCGACTGAAAGTATTATAGATAGGCTTGTGGTGGGAGCTACTGCGTACTATGTCTGGCAGGAAAGGAATGCTAGAATATTTACTGATATTAAGAGAAGACCTACGCAGATTACAAAGATAATATTGGATACTGTTAGACTGAAATTGGTATCAATGAGAGAGGGGCATGAGATCAGTAATTGGAAGACTCGCAAGAGATGGGATCTGGAGCGGATAGTTTTTACATGAGGATTGATGGGTGTCGAATTGTCTAGATGATAGTCTAGTTTGGTTTTTAATTTTGGTTCGTTTTTCCATTATTATGTTCTTTAGTGGTAGCCTGTGTTCACAATCTTAGGGCATGTCCTTTGATTGAACTAATGGGTACATTTTGTCCCATTACTTGTTTCTTCTTGATTCATATTTATACAATCACCGGGGTAAACCCTTTACCCAAAAAAAAAAAAAAAAAAAAAAACACGTTAGTATAACGTAGGACGCCTTAAAACTCCAAACAACACCTTACAACACCGTACGAAACCTTAAAACTCCATAATACACGTATTGAACTCGCCCGAGTCCTTTGAACATCGTACTGCAAGTTAGGACATCTTACGACTCTTTATGACATTTTAGCACCTTGAAAAACACGTTAGTATAACGTAGGACGCCTTAAAACTCCAAACAACACCTTACAACACCGTACGAAACCTTAAAACTCCATAATAAAGCTAATGAATTCGTACAACTCCTTTGAACATCGTACTGCAAGTTAGGACATCTTACGACTCTTTATGACATTTTAGCACCTTGAAAAACACGTTACTATAACGTAGGACGCCTTAAAACACCAAACAACACCTTACAACACCGTACGAAACCTTAAAACTCCATAATAAAGCTAATGAATTCGTACGAGTCCTTTGAACATCATACTGCAAGTTAGGACATCTTACGACTCTTTATGACATTTTAGCACCTTGAAAAACACGTTAGTATAACGTAGGACGCCTTAAAACTCCAAACAACACCTTACAACACCGTACGAAACCTTAAAACTCCATAATACACCTATTGAACTCGCCCGAGTCCTTTGAACATCGTACTGCAAGTTAGGACATCTTACGACTCTTTATGACATTTTAGCACCTTGAAAAACACGTTAGTATAACGTAGGACGCCTTAAAACACCAAACAACACCTTACAACACCCTACGAAACCTTAAAACTCCATAATAAAGCTAATGAATTCGTACGAGTCCTTTGAACATCGTACTGCAAGTTAGGACATCTTACGACTCTTTATGACATTTTAGCACCTTGAAAAACACGTTAGTATAACGTAGGACGCCTTAAAACTCCAAACAACACCTTACAACACCGTACGAAACCTTAAAACTCCATAATACACGTATTGAACTCGCCCGAGTCCTTTGAACATCGTACTGCAAGTTAGGACATCTTACGACTCTTTATGTCATTTTAGCACCTTGAAAAACACGTTAGTATAACGTAGGACGCCTTAAAACTCCAAACAACACCTTACAACACCCTACGAAACCTTAAAACTCCATAATAAAGCTAATGAATTCGTACGAGTCCTTTGAACATCGTACTGCAAGTTAGGACATCTTACGACTCTTTATGACATTTTAGCACCTTGAAAAGCACGTTAGTATAACGTAGGACGCCTTAAAACTCCTAACAACACCTTACAACACCGTACGAAACCTTTAAACTCCATAATAAAGCTAATGAATTCGTACGAGTCCTTTGAACATCGTACTGCAAGTTAGGACATCTTACGACTCTTTATGACATTTTAGCACCTTGAAAAACACGTTAGTATAACGTAGGACGCCTTAAAACTCCAAACAACACCTTACAACACCGTACGAAACCTTAATACTCCATAATAAAGCTAATGAATTCGTACGACTCCTTTGAACATCGTACTGCAAGTTAGGACATCTTACGACTCTTTATGACATTTTAGCACCTTAAAAAACACGTTACTATAACGTAGGACGCCTTAAAACACCAAACAACACCTTACAACACCGTACGAAACCTTAAAACATCATAATAAAGCTAATGAATTCGTACGAGTCCTTTGAACATCATACTGCAAGTTAGGACATCTTACGACTCTTTATGACAATTTAGCACCTTGAAAAACACGTTAGTATAACGTAGGACGCCTTAAAACTCCAAACAACACCTTACAACACCGTACGAAACCTTAAAACTCCATAATAAAGCTAATGAATTCGTACGAGTCCTTTGAACATCGTACTGCAAGTTAGGACATCTTACGACTCTTTATGACATTTTAGCACCTTGAAAAACACGTTAGTATAACGTAGGACGCCTTAAAACTCCAAACAACACCTTACAACACCGTACGAAACCTTAAAACTCCATAATAAAGCTAATGAATTCGTACGAGTCCTTTGAACATCGTACTGCAAGTTAGGACATCTTACGACTCTTTATGACATTTTAGCACCTTGAAAAACACGTTAGTATAACGTAGGACGCCTTAAAACTCCAAACAACACCTTACAACACCGTACGAAACCTTAATACTCCATAATAAAGCTAATGAATTCGTACGACTCCTTTGAACATCGTACTGCAAGTTAGGACATCTTACGACTCTTTATGACATTTTAGCACCTTAAAAAACACGTTACTATAACGTAGGACGCCTTAAAACACCAAACAACACCTTACAACACCGTACGAAACCTTAAAACATCATAATAAAGCTAATGAATTCGTACGAGTCCTTTGAACATCATACTGCAAGTTAGGACATCTTACGACTCTTTATGACAATTTAGCACCTTGAAAAACACGTTAGTATAACGTAGGACGCCTTAAAACTCCAAACAACACCTTACAACACCGTACGAAACCTTAAAACTCCATAATAAAGCTAATGAATTCGTACGAGTCCTTTGAACATCGTACTGCAAGTTAGGACATCTTACGACTCTTTATGACATTTTAGCACCTTGAAAAACACGTTAGTATAACGTAGGACGCCTTAAAACTCCAAACAACACCTTACAACACCGTACGAAACCTTAAAACTCCATAATAAAGCTAATGAATTCGTACGAGTCCTTTGAACATCGTACTGCAAGTTAGGACATCTTACGACTCTTTATGACATTTTAGCACCTTGAAAAACACGTTAGTATAACGTAGGACGCCTTAAAACTCCAAACAACACCTTACAACACCGTACGAAACCTTAATACTCCATAATAAAGCTAATGAATTCGTACGACTCCATTGAACATCGTACTGCAAGTTAGGACATCTTACGACTCTTTATGACATTTTAGCACCTTGAAAAACACGTTACTATAACGTAGGACGCCTTAAAACACCAAACAACACCTTACAACACCGTACGAAACCTTAAAACTCCATAATAAAGCTAATGAATTCGTACGAGTCCTTTGAACATCATACTGCAAGTTAGGACATCTTACGACTCTTTATGACATTTTAGCACCTTGAAAAACACGTTAGTATAACGTAGGACGCCTTAAAACTCCAAACAACACCTTACAACACCGTACGAAACCTTAAAACTCCATAATACACCTATTGAACTCGCCCGAGTCCTTTGAACATCGTACTGCAAGTTAGGACATCTTACGACTCTTTATGACATTTTAGCACCTTGAAAAACACGTTAGTATAACGTAGGACACCTTAAAACACCAAACAACACCTTACAACACCCTACGAAACCTTAAAACTCCATAATAAAGCTAATGAATTCGTACGAGTCCTTTGAACATCGTACTGCAAGTTAGGACATCTTACGACTCTTTATGACATTTTAGCACCTTGAAAAACACGTTAGTATAACGTAGGACGCCTTAAAACTCCAAACAACACCTTACAACACCGTACGAAACCTTAAAACTCCATAATACACGTATTGAACTCGCCCGAGTCCTTTGAACATCGTACTGCAAGTTAGGACATCTTACGACTCTTTATGTCATTTTAGCAACTTGAAAAACACGTTAGTATAACGTAAGACGCCTTAAAACTCCAAACAACACCTTACAACACCCTACGAAACCTTAAAACTCCATAATAAAGCTAATGAATTCGTACGAGTCCTTTGAACATCGTACTGCAAGTTAGGACATCTTACGACTCTTTATGACATTTTAGCACCTTGAAAAGCACGTTAGTATAACGTAGGACGCCTTAAAACTCCTAACAACACCTTACAACACCGTACGAAACCTTTAAACTCCATAATAAAGCTAATGAATTCGTACGAGTCCTTTGAACATCGTACTGCAAGTTAGGACATCTTACGACTCTTTATGACATTTTAGCACCTTGAAAAACACGTTAGTATAACGTAGGACGCCTTAAAACTCCAAACAACACCTTACAACACCGTACGAAACCTTAATACTCCATAATAAAGCTAATGAATTCGTACGACTCCTTTGAACATCGTACTGCAAGTTAGGACATCTTACGACTCTTTATGACATTTTAGCACCTTAAAAAACACGTTACTATAACGTAGGACGCCTTAAAACACCAAACAACACCTTACAACACCGTACGAAACCTTAAAACTCCATAATAAAGCTAATGAATTCGTACGAGTCCTTTGAACATCATACTGCAAGTTAGGACATCTTACGACTCTTTATGACAATTTAGCACCTTGAAAAACACGTTAGTATAACGTAGGACGCCTTAAAACTCCAAACAACACCTTACAACACCGTACGAAACCTTAAAACTCCATAATAAAGCTAATGAATTCGTACGAGTCCTTTGAACATCGTACTGCAAGTTAGGACATCTTACGACTCTTTATGACATTTTAGCACCTTGAAAAACACGTTAGTATAACGTAGGACGCCTTAAAACTCCAAACAACACCTTACAACACCGTACGAAACCTTAAAACTCCATAATAAAGCTAATGAATTCGTACGAGTCCTTTGAACATCGTACTGCAAGTTAGGACATCTTACGACTCTTTATGACATTTTAGCACCTTGAAAAACACGTTAGTATAACGTAGGACGCCTTAAAACTCCAAACAACACCTTACAACACCGTACGAAACCTTAAAACTCCATAATAAAGCTAATGAATTCGTACGAGTCCTTTGAACATCGTACTGCAAGTTAGGACATCTTACGACTCTTTATGACATTTTAGCACCTTGAAAAACACGTTAGTATAACGTAGGACGCCTTAAAACTCCAAACAACACCTTACAACACCGTACGAAACCTTAAAACTCCATAATAAAGCTAATGAATTCGTACGAGTCCTTTGAACATCGTACTGCAAGTTAGGACATCTTACGACTCTTTATGACATTTTAGCACCTTGAAAAACACGTTAGTATAACGTAGGACGCCTTAAAACTCCAAACAACACCTTACAACACCGTACGAAACCTTAATACTCCATAATAAAGCTAATGAATTCGTACGACTCCATTGAACATCGTACTGCAAGTTAGGACATCTTACGACTCTTTATGACATTTTAGCACCTTGAAAAACACGTTACTATAACGTAGGACGCCTTAAAACACCAAACAACACCTTACAACACCGTACGAAACCTTAAAACTCCATAATAAAGCTAATGAATTCGTACGAGTCCTTTGAACATCATACTGCAAGTTAGGACATCTTACGACTCTTTATGACATTTTAGCACCTTGAAAAACACGTTAGTATAACGTAGGACGCCTTAAAACTCCAAACAACACCTTACAACACCGTACGAAACCTTAAAACTCCATAATACACCTATTGAACTCGCCCGAGTCCTTTGAACATCGTACTGCAAGTTAGGACATCTTACGACTCTTTATGACATTTTAGCACCTTGAAAAACACGTTAGTATAACGTAGGACACCTTAAAACACCAAACAACACCTTACAACACCCTACGAAACCTTAAAACTCCATAATAAAGCTAATGAATTCGTACGAGTCCTTTGAACATCGTACTGCAAGTTAGGACATCTTACGACTCTTTATGACATTTTAGCACCTTGAAAAACACGTTAGTATAACGTAGGACGCCTTAAAACTCCAAACAACACCTTACAACACCGTACGAAACCTTAAAACTCCATAATACACGTATTGAACTCGCCCGAGTCCTTTGAACATCGTACTGCAAGTTAGGACATCTTACGACTCTTTATGTCATTTTAGCAACTTGAAAAACACGTTAGTATAACGTAAGACGCCTTAAAACTCCAAACAACACCTTACAACACCCTACGAAACCTTAAAACTCCATAATAAAGCTAATGAATTCGTACGAGTCCTTTGAACATCGTACTGCAAGTTAGGACATCTTACGACTCTTTATGACATTTTAGCACCTTGAAAAGCACGTTAGTATAACGTAGGACGCCTTAAAACTCCTAACAACACCTTACAACACCGTACGAAACCTTTAAACTCCATAATAAAGCTAATGAATTCGTACGAGTCCTTTGAACATCGTACTGCAAGTTAGGACATCTTACGACTCTTTATGACATTTTAGCACCTTGAAAAACACGTTAGTATAACGTAGGACGCCTTAAAACTCCAAACAACACCTTACAACACCGTACGAAACCTTAATACTCCATAATAAAGCTAATGAATTCGTACGACTCCTTTGAACATCGTACTGCAAGTTAGGACATCTTACGACTCTTTATGACATTTTAGCACCTTAAAAAACACGTTACTATAACGTAGGACGCCTTAAAACACCAAACAACACCTTACAACACCGTACGAAACCTTAAAACTCCATAATAAAGCTAATGAATTCGTACGAGTCCTTTGAACATCATACTGCAAGTTAGGACATCTTACGACTCTTTATGACAATTTAGCACCTTGAAAAACACGTTAGTATAACGTAGGACGCCTTAAAACTCCAAACAACACCTTACAACACCGTACGAAACCTTAAAACTCCATAATAAAGCTAATGAATTCGTACGAGTCCTTTGAACATCGTACTGCAAGTTAGGACATCTTACGACTCTTTATGACATTTTAGCACCTTGAAAAACACGTTAGTATAACGTAGGACGCCTTAAAACTCCAAACAACACCTTACAACACCGTACGAAACCTTAAAACTCCATAATAAAGCTAATGAATTCGTACGAGTCCTTTGAACATCGTACTGCAAGTTAGGACATCTTACGACTCTTTATGACATTTTAGCACCTTGAAAAACACGTTAGTATAACGTAGGACGCCTTAAAACTCCAAACAACACCTTACAACACCGTACGAAACCTTAAAACTCCATAATAAAGCTAATGAATTCGTACGACTCCTTTGAACATCGTACTGCAAGTTAGGACATCTTACGACTCTTTATGACATTTTAGCACCTTGAAAAACACGTTAGTATAACGTAGGACGCCTTAAAACTCCAAACAACACCTTACAACACCGTACGAAACCTTAAAACTCCATAATACACGTATTGAACTCGCCCGAGTCCTTTGAACATCGTACTGCAAGTTAGGACATCTTACGACTCTTTATGTCATTTTAGCAACTTGAAAAACACGTTAGTATAACGTAGGACGCCTTAAAACTCCAAACAACACCTTACAACACCCTACGAAACCTTAAAACTCCATAATAAAGCTAATGAATTCGTACGAGTCCTTTGAACATCGTACTGCAAGTTAGGACATCTTACGACTCTTTATGACATTTTAGCACCTTGAAAAGCACGTTAGTATAACGTAGGACGCCTTAAAACTCCTAACAACACCTTACAACACCGTACGAAACCTTTAAACTCCATAATAAAGCTAATGAATTCGTACGAGTCCTTTGAACATCGTACTGCAAGTTAGGACATCTTACGACTCTTTATGACATTTTAGCACCTTGAAAAACACGTTAGTATAACGTAGGACGCCTTAAAACTCCAAACAACACCTTACAACACCATACGAAACCTTAATACTCCATAATAAAGCTAATGAATTCGTACGACTCCTTTGAACATCGTACTGCAAGTTAGGACATCTTACGACTCTTTATGACATTTTAGCACCTTAAAAAACACGTTACTATAACGTAGGACGCCTTAAAACACCAAACAACACCTTACAACACCGTACGAAACCTTAAAACTCCATAATAAAGCTAATGAATTCGTACGAGTCCTTTGAACATCATACTGCAAGTTAGGACATCTTACGACTCTTTATGACAATTTAGCACCTTGAAAAACACGTTAGTATAACGTAGGACGCCTTAAAACTCCAAACAACACCTTACAACACCGTACGAAACCTTAAAACTCCATAATAAAGCTAATGAATTCGTACGAGTCCTTTGAACATCGTACTGCAAGTTAGGACATCTTACGACTCTTTATGACATTTTAGCACCTTGAAAAACACGTTAGTATAACGTAGGACGCCTTAAAACTCCAAACAACACCTTACAACACCGTACGAAACCTTAAAACTCCATAATAAAGCTAATGAATTCGTACGAGTCCTTTGAACATCGTACTGCAAGTTAGGACATCTTACGACTCTTTATGACATTTTAGCACCTTGAAAAACACGTTAGTATAACGTAGGACGCCTTAAAACTCCAAACAACACCTTACAACACCGTACGAAACCTTAATACTCCATAATAAAGCTAATGAATTCGTACGACTCCATTGAACATCGTACTGCAAGTTAGGACATCTTACGACTCTTTATGACATTTTAGCACCTTGAAAAACACGTTACTATAACGTAGGACGCCTTAAAACACCAAACAACACCTTACAACACCGTACGAAACCTTAAAACTCCATAATAAAGCTAATGAATTCGTACGAGTCCTTTGAACATCATACTGCAAGTTAGGACATCTTACGACTCTTTATGACATTTTAGCACCTTGAAAAACACGTTAGTATAACGTAGGACGCCTTAAAACTCCAAACAACACCTTACAACACCGTACGAAACCTTAAAACTCCATAATACACCTATTGAACTCGCCCGAGTCCTTTGAACATCGTACTGCAAGTTAGGACATCTTACGACTCTTTATGACATTTTAGCACCTTGAAAAACACGTTAGTATAACGTAGGACACCTTAAAACACCAAACAACACCTTACAACACCCTACGAAACCTTAAAACTCCATAATAAAGCTAATGAATTCGTACGAGTCCTTTGAACATCGTACTGCAAGTTAGGACATCTTACGACTCTTTATGACATTTTAGCACCTTGAAAAACACGTTAGTATAACGTAGGACGCCTTAAAACTCCAAACAACACCTTACAACACCGTACGAAACCTTAAAACTCCATAATACACGTATTGAACTCGCCCGAGTCCTTTGAACATCGTACTGCAAGTTAGGACATCTTACGACTCTTTATGACATTTTAGCACCTTGAAAAACACGTTAGTATAACGTAGGACGCCTTAAAACTCCAAACAACACCTTACAACACCGTACGAAACCTTAATACTCCATAATAAAGCTAATGAATTCGTACGACTCCTTTGAACATCGTACTGCAAGTTAGGACATCTTACGACTCTTTATGACATTTTAGCACCTTAAAAAACACGTTACTATAACGTAGGACGCCTTAAAACACCAAACAACACCTTACAACACCGTACGAAACCTTAAAACATCATAATAAAGCTAATGAATTCGTACGAGTCCTTTGAACATCATACTGCAAGTTAGGACATCTTACGACTCTTTATGACAATTTAGCACCTTGAAAAACACGTTAGTATAACGTAGGACGCCTTAAAACTCCAAACAACACCTTACAACACCGTACGAAACCTTAAAACTCCATAATAAAGCTAATGAATTCGTACGAGTCCTTTGAACATCGTACTGCAAGTTAGGACATCTTACGACTCTTTATGACATTTTAGCACCTTGAAAAACACGTTAGTATAACGTAGGACGCCTTAAAACTCCAAACAACACCTTACAACACCGTACGAAACCTTAAAACTCCATAATAAAGCTAATGAATTCGTACGAGTCCTTTGAACATCGTACTGCAAGTTAGGACATCTTACGACTCTTTATGACATTTTAGCACCTTGAAAAACACGTTAGTATAACGTAGGACGCCTTAAAACTCCAAACAACACCTTACAACACCGTACGAAACCTTAATACTCCATAATAAAGCTAATGAATTCGTACGACTCCTTTGAACATCGTACTGCAAGTTAGGACATCTTACGACTCTTTATGACATTTTAGCACCTTAAAAAACACGTTACTATAACGTAGGACGCCTTAAAACACCAAACAACACCTTACAACACCGTACGAAACCTTAAAACATCATAATAAAGCTAATGAATTCGTACGAGTCCTTTGAACATCATACTGCAAGTTAGGACATCTTACGACTCTTTATGACAATTTAGCACCTTGAAAAACACGTTAGTATAACGTAGGACGCCTTAAAACTCCAAACAACACCTTACAACACCGTACGAAACCTTAAAACTCCATAATAAAGCTAATGAATTCGTACGAGTCCTTTGAACATCGTACTGCAAGTTAGGACATCTTACGACTCTTTATGACATTTTAGCACCTTGAAAAACACGTTAGTATAACGTAGGACGCCTTAAAACTCCAAACAACACCTTACAACACCGTACGAAACCTTAAAACTCCATAATAAAGCTAATGAATTCGTACGAGTCCTTTGAACATCGTACTGCAAGTTAGGACATCTTACGACTCTTTATGACATTTTAGCACCTTGAAAAACACGTTAGTATAACGTAGGACGCCTTAAAACTCCAAACAACACCTTACAACACCGTACGAAACCTTAATACTCCATAATAAAGCTATTGAATTCGTACGACTCCATTGAACATCGTACTGCAAGTTAGGACATCTTACGACTCTTTATGACATTTTAGCACCTTGAAAAACACGTTACTATAACGTAGGACGCCTTAAAACACCAAACAACACCTTACAACACCGTACGAAACCTTAAAACTCCATAATAAAGCTAATGAATTCGTACGAGTCCTTTGAACATCATACTGCAAGTTAGGACATCTTACGACTCTTTATGACATTTTAGCACCTTGAAAAACACGTTAGTATAACGTAGGACGCCTTAAAACTCCAAACAACACCTTACAACACCGTACGAAACCTTAAAACTCCATAATACACCTATTGAACTCGCCCGAGTCCTTTGAACATCGTACTGCAAGTTAGGACATCTTACGACTCTTTATGACATTTTAGCACCTTGAAAAACACGTTAGTATAACGTAGGACACCTTAAAACACCAAACAACACCTTACAACACCCTACGAAACCTTAAAACTCCATAATAAAGCTAATGAATTCGTACGAGTCCTTTGAACATCGTACTGCAAGTTAGGACATCTTACGACTCTTTATGACATTTTAGCACCTTGAAAAACACGTTAGTATAACGTAGGACGCCTTAAAACTCCAAACAACACCTTACAACACCGTACGAAACCTTAAAACTCCATAATACACGTATTGAACTCGCCCGAGTCCTTTGAACATCGTACTGCAAGTTAGGACATCTTACGACTCTTTATGTCATTTTAGCAACTTGAAAAACACGTTAGTATAACGTAAGACGCCTTAAAACTCCAAACAACACCTTACAACACCCTACGAAACCTTAAAACTCCATAATAAAGCTAATGAATTCGTACGAGTCCTTTGAACATCGTACTGCAAGTTAGGACATCTTACGACTCTTTATGACATTTTAGCACCTTGAAAAGCACGTTAGTATAACGTAGGACGCCTTAAAACTCCTAACAACACCTTACAACACCGTACGAAACCTTTAAACTCCATAATAAAGCTAATGAATTCGTACGAGTCCTTTGAACATCGTACTGCAAGTTAGGACATCTTACGACTCTTTATGACATTTTAGCACCTTGAAAAACACGTTAGTATAACGTAGGACGCCTTAAAACTCCAAACAACACCTTACAACACCGTACGAAACCTTAATACTCCATAATAAAGCTAATGAATTCGTACGACTCCTTTGAACATCGTACTGCAAGTTAGGACATCTTACGACTCTTTATGACATTTTAGCACCTTAAAAAACACGTTACTATAACGTAGGACGCCTTAAAACACCAAACAACACCTTACAACACCGTACGAAACCTTAAAACTCCATAATAAAGCTAATGAATTCGTACGAGTCCTTTGAACATCATACTGCAAGTTAGGACATCTTACGACTCTTTATGACAATTTAGCACCTTGAAAAACACGTTAGTATAACGTAGGACGCCTTAAAACTCCAAACAACACCTTACAACACCGTACGAAACCTTAAAACTCCATAATAAAGCTAATGAATTCGTACGAGTCCTTTGAACATCGTACTGCAAGTTAGGACATCTTACGACTCTTTATGACATTTTAGCACCTTGAAAAACACGTTAGTATAACGTAGGACGCCTTAAAACTCCAAACAACACCTTACAACACCGTACGAAACCTTAAAACTCCATAATAAAGCTAATGAATTCGTACGAGTCCTTTGAACATCGTACTGCAAGTTAGGACATCTTACGACTCTTTATGACATTTTAGCACCTTGAAAAACACGTTAGTATAACGTAGGACGCCTTAAAACTCCAAACAACACCTTACAACACCGTACGAAACCTTAAAACTCCATAATAAAGCTAATGAATTCGTACGACTCCTTTGAACATCGTACTGCAAGTTAGGACATCTTACGACTCTTTATGACATTTTAGCACCTTGAAAAACACGTTAGTATAACGTAGGACGCCTTAAAACTCCAAACAACACCTTACAACACCGTACGAAACCTTAAAACTCCATAATACACGTATTGAACTCGCCCGAGTCCTTTGAACATCGTACTGCAAGTTAGGACATCTTACGACTCTTTATGTCATTTTAGCAACTTGAAAAACACGTTAGTATAACGTAGGACGCCTTAAAACTCCAAACAACACCTTACAACACCCTACGAAACCTTAAAACTCCATAATAAAGCTAATGAATTCGTACGAGTCCTTTGAACATCGTACTGCAAGTTAGGACATCTTACGACTCTTTATGACATTTTAGCACCTTGAAAAGCACGTTAGTATAACGTAGGACGCCTTAAAACTCCTAACAACACCTTACAACACCGTACGAAACCTTTAAACTCCATAATAAAGCTAATGAATTCGTACGAGTCCTTTGAACATCGTACTGCAAGTTAGGACATCTTACGACTCTTTATGACATTTTAGCACCTTGAAAAACACGTTAGTATAACGTAGGACGCCTTAAAACTCCAAACAACACCTTACAACACCATACGAAACCTTAATACTCCATAATAAAGCTAATGAATTCGTACGACTCCTTTGAACATCGTACTGCAAGTTAGGACATCTTACGACTCTTTATGACATTTTAGCACCTTAAAAAACACGTTACTATAACGTAGGACGCCTTAAAACACCAAACAACACCTTACAACACCGTACGAAACCTTAAAACTCCATAATAAAGCTAATGAATTCGTACGAGTCCTTTGAACATCATACTGCAAGTTAGGACATCTTACGACTCTTTATGACAATTTAGCACCTTGAAAAACACGTTAGTATAACGTAGGACGCCTTAAAACTCCAAACAACACCTTACAACACCGTACGAAACCTTAAAACTCCATAATAAAGCTAATGAATTCGTACGAGTCCTTTGAACATCGTACTGCAAGTTAGGACATCTTACGACTCTTTATGACATTTTAGCACCTTGAAAAACACGTTAGTATAACGTAGGACGCCTTAAAACTCCAAACAACACCTTACAACACCGTACGAAACCTTAAAACTCCATAATAAAGCTAATGAATTCGTACGAGTCCTTTGAACATCGTACTGCAAGTTAGGACATCTTACGACTCTTTATGACATTTTAGCACCTTGAAAAACACGTTAGTATAACGTAGGACGCCTTAAAACTCCAAACAACACCTTACAACACCGTACGAAACCTTAATACTCCATAATAAAGCTAATGAATTCGTACGACTCCATTGAACATCGTACTGCAAGTTAGGACATCTTACGACTCTTTATGACATTTTAGCACCTTGAAAAACACGTTACTATAACGTAGGACGCCTTAAAACACCAAACAACACCTTACAACACCGTACGAAACCTTAAAACTCCATAATAAAGCTAATGAATTCGTACGAGTCCTTTGAACATCATACTGCAAGTTAGGACATCTTACGACTCTTTATGACATTTTAGCACCTTGAAAAACACGTTAGTATAACGTAGGACGCCTTAAAACTCCAAACAACACCTTACAACACCGTACGAAACCTTAAAACTCCATAATACACCTATTGAACTCGCCCGAGTCCTTTGAACATCGTACTGCAAGTTAGGACATCTTACGACTCTTTATGACATTTTAGCACCTTGAAAAACACGTTAGTATAACGTAGGACACCTTAAAACACCAAACAACACCTTACAACACCCTACGAAACCTTAAAACTCCATAATAAAGCTAATGAATTCGTACGAGTCCTTTGAACATCGTACTGCAAGTTAGGACATCTTACGACTCTTTATGACATTTTAGCACCTTGAAAAACACGTTAGTATAACGTAGGACGCCTTAAAACTCCAAACAACACCTTACAACACCGTACGAAACCTTAAAACTCCATAATACACGTATTGAACTCGCCCGAGTCCTTTGAACATCGTACTGCAAGTTAGGACATCTTACGACTCTTTATGTCATTTTAGCAACTTGAAAAACACGTTAGTATAACGTAGGACGCCTTAAAACTCCAAACAACACCTTACAACACCCTACGAAACCTTAAAACTCCATAATAAAGCTAATGAATTCGTACGAGTCCTTTGAACATCGTACTGCAAGTTAGGACATCTTACGACTCTTTATGACATTTTAGCACCTTGAAAAGCACGTTAGTATAACGTAGGACGCCTTAAAACTCCTAACAACACCTTACAACACCGTACGAAACCTTTAAACTCCATAATAAAGCTAATGAATTCGTACGAGTCCTTTGAACATCGTACTGCAAGTTAGGACATCTTACGACTCTTTATGACATTTTAGCACCTTGAAAAACACGTTAGTATAACGTAGGACGCCTTAAAACTCCAAACAACACCTTACAACACCGTACGAAACCTTAAAACTCCATAATAAAGCTAATGAATTCGTACGAGTCCTTTGAACATCGTACTGCAAGTTAGGACATCTTACGACTCTTTATGACATTTTAGCACCTTGAAAAACACGTTAGTATAACGTAGGACGCCTTAAAACTCCAAACAACACCTTACAACACCGTACGAAACCTTAAAACTCCATAATAAAGCTAATGAATTCGTACGACTCCTTTGAACATCGTACTGCAAGTTAGGACATCTTACGACTCTTTATGACATTTTAGCACCTTGAAAAACACGTTAGTATAACGTAGGACGCCTTAAAACTCCAAACAACACCTTACAACACCGTACGAAACCTTAAAACTCCATAATACACGTATTGAACTCGCCCGAGTCCTTTGAACATCGTACTGCAAGTTAGGACATCTTACGACTCTTTATGTCATTTTAGCAACTTGAAAAACACGTTAGTATAACGTAGGACGCCTTAAAACTCCAAACAACACCTTACAACACCCTACGAAACCTTAAAACTCCATAATAAAGCTAATGAATTCGTACGAGTCCTTTGAACATCGTACTGCAAGTTAGGACATCTTACGACTCTTTATGACATTTTAGCACCTTGAAAAGCACGTTAGTATAACGTAGGACGCCTTAAAACTCCTAACAACACCTTACAACACCGTACGAAACCTTTAAACTCCATAATAAAGCTAATGAATTCGTACGAGTCCTTTGAACATCGTACTGCAAGTTAGGACATCTTACGACTCTTTATGACATTTTAGCACCTTGAAAAACACGTTAGTATAACGTAGGACGCCTTAAAACTCCAAACAACACCTTACAACACCATACGAAACCTTAATACTCCATAATAAAGCTAATGAATTCGTACGACTCCTTTGAACATCGTACTGCAAGTTAGGACATCTTACGACTCTTTATGACATTTTAGCACCTTAAAAAACACGTTACTATAACGTAGGACGCCTTAAAACACCAAACAACACCTTACAACACCGTACGAAACCTTAAAACTCCATAATAAAGCTAATGAATTCGTACGAGTCCTTTGAACATCATACTGCAAGTTAGGACATCTTACGACTCTTTATGACAATTTAGCACCTTGAAAAACACGTTAGTATAACGTAGGACGCCTTAAAACTCCAAACAACACCTTACAACACCGTACGAAACCTTAAAACTCCATAATAAAGCTAATGAATTCGTACGAGTCCTTTGAACATCGTACTGCAAGTTAGGACATCTTACGACTCTTTATGACATTTTAGCACCTTGAAAAACACGTTAGTATAACGTAGGACGCCTTAAAACTCCAAACAACACCTTACAACACCGTACGAAACCTTAAAACTCCATAATAAAGCTAATGAATTCGTACGAGTCCTTTGAACATCGTACTGCAAGTTAGGACATCTTACGACTCTTTATGACATTTTAGCACCTTGAAAAACACGTTAGTATAACGTAGGACGCCTTAAAACTCCAAACAACACCTTACAACACCGTACGAAACCTTAATACTCCATAATAAAGCTAATGAATTCGTACGACTCCATTGAACATCGTACTGCAAGTTAGGACATCTTACGACTCTTTATGACATTTTAGCACCTTGAAAAACACGTTACTATAACGTAGGACGCCTTAAAACACCAAACAACACCTTACAACACCGTACGAAACCTTAAAACTCCATAATAAAGCTAATGAATTCGTACGAGTCCTTTGAACATCATACTGCAAGTTAGGACATCTTACGACTCTTTATGACATTTTAGCACCTTGAAAAACACGTTAGTATAACGTAGGACGCCTTAAAACTCCAAACAACACCTTACAACACCGTACGAAACCTTAAAACTCCATAATACACCTATTGAACTCGCCCGAGTCCTTTGAACATCGTACTGCAAGTTAGGACATCTTACGACTCTTTATGACATTTTAGCACCTTGAAAAACACGTTAGTATAACGTAGGACACCTTAAAACACCAAACAACACCTTACAACACCCTACGAAACCTTAAAACTCCATAATAAAGCTAATGAATTCGTACGAGTCCTTTGAACATCGTACTGCAAGTTAGGACATCTTACGACTCTTTATGACATTTTAGCACCTTGAAAAACACGTTAGTATAACGTAGGACGCCTTAAAACTCCAAACAACACCTTACAACACCGTACGAAACCTTAAAACTCCATAATACACGTATTGAACTCGCCCGAGTCCTTTGAACATCGTACTGCAAGTTAGGACATCTTACGACTCTTTATGTCATTTTAGCAACTTGAAAAACACGTTAGTATAACGTAGGACGCCTTAAAACTCCAAACAACACCTTACAACACCCTACGAAACCTTAAAACTCCATAATAAAGCTAATGAATTCGTACGAGTCCTTTGAACATCGTACTGCAAGTTAGGACATCTTACGACTCTTTATGACATTTTAGCACCTTGAAAAGCACGTTAGTATAACGTAGGACGCCTTAAAACTCCTAACAACACCTTACAACACCGTACGAAACCTTTAAACTCCATAATAAAGCTAATGAATTCGTACGAGTCCTTTGAACATCGTACTGCAAGTTAGGACATCTTACGACTCTTTATGACATTTTAGCACCTTGAAAAACACGTTAGTATAACGTAGGACGCCTTAAAACTCCAAACAACACCTTACAACACCATACGAAACCTTAATACTCCATAATAAAGCTAATGAATTCGTACGACTCCTTTGAACATCGTACTGCAAGTTAGGACATCTTACGACTCTTTATGACATTTTAGCACCTTAAAAAACACGTTACTATAACGTAGGACGCCTTAAAACACCAAACAACACCTTACAACACCGTACGAAACCTTAAAACTCCATAATAAAGCTAATGAATTCGTACGAGTCCTTTGAACATCATACTGCAAGTTAGGACATCTTACGACTCTTTATGACAATTTAGCACCTTGAAAAACACGTTAGTATAACGTAGGACGCCTTAAAACTCCAAACAACACCTTACAACACCGTACGAAACCTTAAAACTCCATAATAAAGCTAATGAATTCGTACGAGTCCTTTGAACATCGTACTGCAAGTTAGGACATCTTACGACTCTTTATGACATTTTAGCACCTTGAAAAACACGTTAGTATAACGTAGGACGCCTTAAAACTCCAAACAACACCTTACAACACCGTACGAAACCTTAAAACTCCATAATAAAGCTAATGAATTCGTACGAGTCCTTTGAACATCGTACTGCAAGTTAGGACATCTTACGACTCTTTATGACATTTTAGCACCTTGAAAAACACGTTAGTATAACGTAGGACGCCTTAAAACTCCAAACAACACCTTACAACACCGTACGAAACCTTAATACTCCATAATAAAGCTAATGAATTCGTACGACTCCATTGAACATCGTACTGCAAGTTAGGACATCTTACGACTCTTTATGACATTTTAGCACCTTGAAAAACACGTTACTATAACGTAGGACGCCTTAAAACACCAAACAACACCTTACAACACCGTACGAAACCTTAAAACTCCATAATAAAGCTAATGAATTCGTACGAGTCCTTTGAACATCATACTGCAAGTTAGGACATCTTACGACTCTTTATGACATTTTAGCACCTTGAAAAACACGTTAGTATAACGTAGGACGCCTTAAAACTCCAAACAACACCTTACAACACCGTACGAAACCTTAAAACTCCATAATACACCTATTGAACTCGCCCGAGTCCTTTGAACATCGTACTGCAAGTTAGGACATCTTACGACTCTTTATGACATTTTAGCACCTTGAAAAACACGTTAGTATAACGTAGGACGCCTTAAAACACCAAACAACACCTTACAACACCCTACGAAACCTTAAAACTCCATAATAAAGCTAATGAATTCGTACGAGTCCTTTGAACATCGTACTGTAAGTTAGGACATCTTACGACTCTTTATGACATTTTAGCACCTTGAAAAGCACGTTAGTATAACGTAGGACGCCTTAAAACTCCTAACAACACCTTACAACACCGTACGAAACCTTTAAACTCCATAATAAAGCTAATGAATTCGTACGAGTCCTTTGAACATCGTACTGCAAGTTAGGACATCTTACGACTCTTTATGACATTTTAGCACCTTGAAAAGCACGTTAGTATAACGTAGGACGCCTTAAAACTCCTAACAACACCTTACAACACCGTACGAAACCTTTAAACTCCATAATAAAGCTAATGAATTCGTACGAGTCCTTTGAACATCGTACTGCAAGTTAGGACATCTTACGACTCTTTATGACATTTTAGCACCTTGAAAAACACGTTAGTATAACGTAGGACGCCTTAAAACTCCAAACAACACCTTACAACACCGTACGAAACCTTAATACTCCATAATAAAGCTAATGAATTCGTACGACTCCTTTGAACATCGTACTGCAAGTTAGGACATCTTACGACTCTTTATGACATTTTAGCACCTTAAAAAACACGTTACTATAACGTAGGACGCCTTAAAACACCAAACAACACCTTACAACACCGTACGAAACCTTAAAACTCCATAATAAAGCTAATGAATTCGTACGACTCCTTTGAACATCGTACTGCAAGTTAGGACATCTTACGACTCTTTATGACATTTTAGCACCTTGAAAAACACGTTAGTATAACGTAGGACGCCTTAAAACTCCAAACAACACCTTACAACACCGTACGAAACCTTAAAACTCCATAATACACGTATTGAACTCGCCCGAGTCCTTTGAACATCGTACTGCAAGTTAGGACATCTTACGACTCTTTATGTCATTTTAGCAACTTGAAAAACACGTTAGTATAACGTAGGACGCCTTAAAACTCCAAACAACACCTTACAACACCCTACGAAACCTTAAAACTCCATAATAAAGCTAATGAATTCGTACGAGTCCTTTGAACATCGTACTGCAAGTTAGGACATCTTACGACTCTTTATGACATTTTAGCACCTTGAAAAGCACGTTAGTATAACGTAGGACGCCTTAAAACTCCTAACAACACCTTACAACACCGTACGAAACCTTTAAACTCCATAATAAAGCTAATGAATTCGTACGAGTCCTTTGAACATCGTACTGCAAGTTAGGACATCTTACGACTCTTTATGACATTTTAGCACCTTGAAAAACACGTTAGTATAACGTAGGACGCCTTAAAACTCCAAACAACACCTTACAACACCGTACGAAACCTTAAAACTCCATAATAAAGCTAATGAATTCGTACGAGTCCTTTGAACATCGTACTGCAAGTTAGGACATCTTACGACTCTTTATGACATTTTAGCACCTTGAAAAACACGTTAGTATAACGTAGGACGCCTTAAAACTCCAAACAACACCTTACAACACCGTACGAAACCTTAAAACTCCATAATAAAGCTAATGAATTCGTACGACTCCTTTGAACATCGTACTGCAAGTTAGGACATCTTACGACTCTTTATGACATTTTAGCACCTTGAAAAACACGTTAGTATAACGTAGGACGCCTTAAAACTCCAAACAACACCTTACAACACCGTACGAAACCTTAAAACTCCATAATACACGTATTGAACTCGCCCGAGTCCTTTGAACATCGTACTGCAAGTTAGGACATCTTACGACTCTTTATGTCATTTTAGCAACTTGAAAAACACGTTAGTATAACGTAGGACGCCTTAAAACTCCAAACAACACCTTACAACACCCTACGAAACCTTAAAACTCCATAATAAAGCTAATGAATTCGTACGAGTCCTTTGAACATCGTACTGCAAGTTAGGACATCTTACGACTCTTTATGACATTTTAGCACCTTGAAAAGCACGTTAGTATAACGTAGGACGCCTTAAAACTCCTAACAACACCTTACAACACCGTACGAAACCTTTAAACTCCATAATAAAGCTAATGAATTCGTACGAGTCCTTTGAACATCGTACTGCAAGTTAGGACATCTTACGACTCTTTATGACATTTTAGCACCTTGAAAAACACGTTAGTATAACGTAGGACGCCTTAAAACTCCAAACAACACCTTACAACACCATACGAAACCTTAATACTCCATAATAAAGCTAATGAATTCGTACGACTCCTTTGAACATCGTACTGCAAGTTAGGACATCTTACGACTCTTTATGACATTTTAGCACCTTAAAAAACACGTTACTATAACGTAGGACGCCTTAAAACACCAAACAACACCTTACAACACCGTACGAAACCTTAAAACTCCATAATAAAGCTAATGAATTCGTACGAGTCCTTTGAACATCATACTGCAAGTTAGGACATCTTACGACTCTTTATGACAATTTAGCACCTTGAAAAACACGTTAGTATAACGTAGGACGCCTTAAAACTCCAAACAACACCTTACAACACCGTACGAAACCTTAAAACTCCATAATAAAGCTAATGAATTCGTACGAGTCCTTTGAACATCGTACTGCAAGTTAGGACATCTTACGACTCTTTATGACATTTTAGCACCTTGAAAAACACGTTAGTATAACGTAGGACGCCTTAAAACTCCAAACAACACCTTACAACACCGTACGAAACCTTAAAACTCCATAATAAAGCTAATGAATTCGTACGAGTCCTTTGAACATCGTACTGCAAGTTAGGACATCTTACGACTCTTTATGACATTTTAGCACCTTGAAAAACACGTTAGTATAACGTAGGACGCCTTAAAACTCCAAACAACACCTTACAACACCGTACGAAACCTTAATACTCCATAATAAAGCTAATGAATTCGTACGACTCCATTGAACATCGTACTGCAAGTTAGGACATCTTACGACTCTTTATGACATTTTAGCACCTTGAAAAACACGTTACTATAACGTAGGACGCCTTAAAACACCAAACAACACCTTACAACACCGTACGAAACCTTAAAACTCCATAATAAAGCTAATGAATTCGTACGAGTCCTTTGAACATCATACTGCAAGTTAGGACATCTTACGACTCTTTATGACATTTTAGCACCTTGAAAAACACGTTAGTATAACGTAGGACGCCTTAAAACTCCAAACAACACCTTACAACACCGTACGAAACCTTAAAACTCCATAATACACCTATTGAACTCGCCCGAGTCCTTTGAACATCGTACTGCAAGTTAGGACATCTTACGACTCTTTATGACATTTTAGCACCTTGAAAAACACGTTAGTATAACGTAGGACACCTTAAAACACCAAACAACACCTTACAACACCCTACGAAACCTTAAAACTCCATAATAAAGCTAATGAATTCGTACGAGTCCTTTGAACATCGTACTGCAAGTTAGGACATCTTACGACTCTTTATGACATTTTAGCACCTTGAAAAACACGTTAGTATAACGTAGGACGCCTTAAAACTCCAAACAACACCTTACAACACCGTACGAAACCTTAAAACTCCATAATACACGTATTGAACTCGCCCGAGTCCTTTGAACATCGTACTGCAAGTTAGGACATCTTACGACTCTTTATGTCATTTTAGCAACTTGAAAAACACGTTAGTATAACGTAGGACGCCTTAAAACTCCAAACAACACCTTACAACACCCTACGAAACCTTAAAACTCCATAATAAAGCTAATGAATTCGTACGAGTCCTTTGAACATCGTACTGCAAGTTAGGACATCTTACGACTCTTTATGACATTTTAGCACCTTGAAAAGCACGTTAGTATAACGTAGGACGCCTTAAAACTCCTAACAACACCTTACAACACCGTACGAAACCTTTAAACTCCATAATAAAGCTAATGAATTCGTACGAGTCCTTTGAACATCGTACTGCAAGTTAGGACATCTTACGACTCTTTATGACATTTTAGCACCTTGAAAAACACGTTAGTATAACGTAGGACGCCTTAAAACTCCAAACAACACCTTACAACACCATACGAAACCTTAATACTCCATAATAAAGCTAATGAATTCGTACGACTCCTTTGAACATCGTACTGCAAGTTAGGACATCTTACGACTCTTTATGACATTTTAGCACCTTAAAAAACACGTTACTATAACGTAGGACGCCTTAAAACACCAAACAACACCTTACAACACCGTACGAAACCTTAAAACTCCATAATAAAGCTAATGAATTCGTACGAGTCCTTTGAACATCATACTGCAAGTTAGGACATCTTACGACTCTTTATGACAATTTAGCACCTTGAAAAACACGTTAGTATAACGTAGGACGCCTTAAAACTCCAAACAACACCTTACAACACCGTACGAAACCTTAAAACTCCATAATAAAGCTAATGAATTCGTACGAGTCCTTTGAACATCGTACTGCAAGTTAGGACATCTTACGACTCTTTATGACATTTTAGCACCTTGAAAAACACGTTAGTATAACGTAGGACGCCTTAAAACTCCAAACAACACCTTACAACACCGTACGAAACCTTAAAACTCCATAATAAAGCTAATGAATTCGTACGAGTCCTTTGAACATCGTACTGCAAGTTAGGACATCTTACGACTCTTTATGACATTTTAGCACCTTGAAAAACACGTTAGTATAACGTAGGACGCCTTAAAACTCCAAACAACACCTTACAACACCGTACGAAACCTTAATACTCCATAATAAAGCTAATGAATTCGTACGACTCCATTGAACATCGTACTGCAAGTTAGGACATCTTACGACTCTTTATGACATTTTAGCACCTTGAAAAACACGTTACTATAACGTAGGACGCCTTAAAACACCAAACAACACCTTACAACACCGTACGAAACCTTAAAACTCCATAATAAAGCTAATGAATTCGTACGAGTCCTTTGAACATCATACTGCAAGTTAGGACATCTTACGACTCTTTATGACATTTTAGCACCTTGAAAAACACGTTAGTATAACGTAGGACGCCTTAAAACTCCAAACAACACCTTACAACACCGTACGAAACCTTAAAACTCCATAATACACCTATTGAACTCGCCCGAGTCCTTTGAACATCGTACTGCAAGTTAGGACATCTTACGACTCTTTATGACATTTTAGCACCTTGAAAAACACGTTAGTATAACGTAGGACGCCTTAAAACACCAAACAACACCTTACAACACCCTACGAAACCTTAAAACTCCATAATAAAGCTAATGAATTCGTACGAGTCCTTTGAACATCGTACTGTAAGTTAGGACATCTTACGACTCTTTATGACATTTTAGCACCTTGAAAAGCACGTTAGTATAACGTAGGACGCCTTAAAACTCCTAACAACACCTTACAACACCGTACGAAACCTTTAAACTCCATAATAAAGCTAATGAATTCGTACGAGTCCTTTGAACATCGTACTGCAAGTTAGGACATCTTACGACTCTTTATGACATTTTAGCACCTTGAAAAGCACGTTAGTATAACGTAGGACGCCTTAAAACTCCTAACAACACCTTACAACACCGTACGAAACCTTTAAACTCCATAATAAAGCTAATGAATTCGTACGAGTCCTTTGAACATCGTACTGCAAGTTAGGACATCTTACGACTCTTTATGACATTTTAGCACCTTGAAAAACACGTTAGTATAACGTAGGACGCCTTAAAACTCCAAACAACACCTTACAACACCGTACGAAACCTTAATACTCCATAATAAAGCTAATGAATTCGTACGACTCCTTTGAACATCGTACTGCAAGTTAGGACATCTTACGACTCTTTATGACATTTTAGCACCTTAAAAAACACGTTACTATAACGTAGGACGCCTTAAAACACCAAACAACACCTTACAACACCGTACGAAACCTTAAAACTCCATAATAAAGCTAATGAATTCGTACGAGTCCTTTGAACATCATACTGCAAGTTAGGACATCTTACGACTCTTTATGACAATTTAGCACCTTGAAAAACACGTTAGTATAACGTAGGACGCCTTAAAACTCCAAACAACACCTTACAACACCGTACGAAACCTTAAAACTCCATAATAAAGCTAATGAATTCGTACGAGTCCTTTGAACATCGTACTGCAAGTTAGGACATCTTACGACTCTTTATGACATTTTAGCACCTTGAAAAACACGTTAGTATAACGTAGGACGCCTTAAAACTCCAAACAACACCTTACAACACCGTACGAAACCTTAAAACTCCATAATAAAGCTAATGAATTCGTACGAGTCCTTTGAACATCGTACTGCAAGTTAGGACATCTTACGACTCTTTATGACATTTTAGCACCTTGAAAAACACGTTAGTATAACGTAGGACGCCTTAAAACTCCAAACAACACCTTACAACACCGTACGAAACCTTAATACTCCATAATAAAGCTAATGAATTCGTACGACTCCTTTGAACATCGTACTGCAAGTTAGGACATCTTACGACTCTTTATGACATTTTAGCACCTTGAAAAACACGTTACTATAACGTAGGACGCCTTAAAACACCAAACAACACCTTACAACACCGTACGAAACCTTAAAACTCCATAATAAAGCTAATGAATTCGTACGAGTCCTTTGAACATCATACTGCAAGTTAGGACATCTTACGACTCTTTATGACATTTTAGCACCTTGAAAAACACGTTAGTATAACGTAGGACGCCTTAAAACTCCAAACAACACCTTACAACACCGTACGAAACCTTAAAACTCCATAATACACCTATTGAACTCGCCCGAGTCCTTTGAACATCGTACTGCAAGTTAGGACATCTTACGACTCTTTATGACATTTTAGCACCTTGAAAAACACGTTAGTATAACGTAGGACGCCTTAAAACACCAAACAACACCTTACAACACCCTACGAAACCTTAAAACTCCATAATAAAGCTAATGAATTCGTACGAGTCCTTTGAACATCGTACTGTAAGTTAGGACATCTTACGACTCTTTATGACATTTTAGCACCTTGAAAAACACGTTAGTATAACGTAGGACGCCTTAAAACTCCAAACAACACCTTACAACACCGTACGAAACCTTAAAACTCCATAATACACGTATTGAACTCGCCCGAGTCCTTTGAACATCGTACTGCAAGTTAGGACATCTTACGACTCTTTATGTCATTTTAGCACCTTGCAAAAATCAATGATGAATGCAAATGGGTTCTTCTTCTTTAAGTTTAATGATCGCAAGGGGATGATGGATGTGATTGAAGCAAGTCCTTGGATAATCCGTAATAAGCCAATTATTCTGAATGTGTGGTCCCCTACCACTAAGTTACAGAAGGATGATATCAAGAACGTGTCCGTCTGGGTAAAGTTACATGATATCCCACTAGTAGCATATTCTGATGTTGGGTTGAGTCTATTGTTTTCGCAAATTGGGACCCCAAAACTATTGGATTCTTTCACAAGCTCCATGTGTGCAAATGCATGGGGTAGAGGTAGTTATGCGAGAGCTTTGGTTGAGATCTCAGCGGAATCGGGTTTTAAGGAGGAGTTATCTATTGCTATTCCGGAATTAGAAGGGGATGAGTTTGGATCTGCAAAGGTTTCTGTTGAGTATGAATGGAAGCCTCCAAGATGTGGTCAATGTTGTGTCTTTGGCCATATTGATGCTGGATGCCCAAATGTGACAAAGCATGAGCAAAATTCAAATGCTAGAGAGGATGATAAAGGGTTTAAGGAAGTAAAGGGTAAGAAAGCTGCAAAAAGATTTGGGGTTGCTTTAAAAAAGCCCCAATTCGAGTACCGTCCAGTTAACAAAAAAGGGAAGGAAGTGCAACATGTTACAAAGCAAGTGACAACGATTGATACTATGGAGACTAAAAGTGGTTCAAATATGGGTAAATCTGATCTAACTACATCAAACCCTTTTGAGGCGTTATCTGTGGAGAAAATAGATGAAATTGAGACGGACAAGGTGAAAGGGAACATGGATAAGGAAAGTTCTAGGTTTGACTCGGATTCGGAAGTGGATGAGGTTTTAGATATGGATAATGGGATGGCAAGGTATATGATGAGCATGGCAATGGCGCTAGAATCTCCATCGGGTTCTAAGAGGGCAGGTACTCCTTCTACATCGGGTGTTAATGGTTTGTCTGATATTCTGGATTACTAGGGAGTTGATCTGCTGGCAACATTGGTTGAGGTCTCTTTGGGGTGGAATCTACACTTTTGATGATGGCGGCTGATGTAAATGGTTTTTATTTAATTTGTTTATGTCATCAATTTGTGGTAGGCTAGATTGTTTGGTTTGTCTTGGTGTTGTTTTGTTGGTTTTTTGTTTTTATGTTCACATATGTGGGGCCTGTCCCATATATGAACTAGTGTGGAACGCTTCCTCACTACTTGTACTTCATTGACGGTTGTCTTTATAATAGAATCACCAGGGTAACCCTTTACCCAAAAAAAAAAAAACACGTTAGTATAACGTAGGACGCCTTAAAACTCCAAACAACACCTTACAACACCCTACGAAACCTTAAAACTCCATAATAAAGCTAATGAATTCGTACGAGTCCTTTGAACATCGTACTGCAAGTTAGGACATCTTACGACTCTTTATGACATTTTAGCACCTTGAAAAGCACGTTAGTATAACGTAGGACGCCTTAAAACTCCTAACAACACCTTACAACACCGTACGAAACCTTTAAACTCCATAATAAAGCTAATGAATTCGTACGAGTCCTTTGAACATCGTACTGCAAGTTAGGACATCTTACGACTCTTTATGACATTTTAGCACCTTGAAAAACACGTTAGTATAACGTAGGACGCCTTAAAACTCCAAACAACACCTTACAACACCGTACGAAACCTTAATACTCCATAATAAAGCTAATGAATTCGTACGACTCCTTTGAACATCGTACTGCAAGTTAGGACATCCTACGACTCTTTATGACATTTTAGCACCTTAAAAAACACGTTACTATAACGTAGGACGCCTTAAAACACCAAACAACACCTTACAACACCGTACGAAACCTTAAAACTCCATAATAAAGCTAATGAATTCGTACGAGTCCTTTGAACATCATACTGCAAGTTAGGACATCTTACGACTCTTTATGACAATTTAGCACCTTGAAAAACACGTTAGTATAACGTAGGACGCCTTAAAACTCCAAACAACACCTTACAACACCGTACGAAACCTTAAAACTCCATAATAAAGCTAATGAATTCGTACGAGTCCTTTGAACATCGTACTGCAAGTTAGGACATCTTACGACTCTTTATGACATTTTAGCACCTTGAAAAACACGTTAGTATAACGTAGGACGCCTTAAAACTCCAAACAACACCTTACAACACCGTACGAAACCTTAAAAGTCCATAATAAAGCTAATAAATTCGTACGAGTCCTTTGAACATCGTACTGCAAGTTAGGACATCTTACGACTCTTTATGACATTTTAGCACCTTGAAAAACACGTTAGTATAACGTAGGACGCCTTAAAACTCCAAACAACATCTTACAACTCCGTACGAAACCTTAAAACTCCATAATAAAGCTAATGAATTCGTACGACTCCTTTGAACATCGTACTGCAAGTTAGGACATCTTACGACTCTTTATGACATTTTAGCACCTTGAAAAACACGTTACTATAACGTAGGACGCCTTAAAACACCAAACAACACCTTACAACACCGTACGAAACCTTAAAACTCCATAATACACCTATTGAATTCGCCCGAGTTCTTTGAACATCGTACTGCTAGTTAGGACATCTTACGACTCTTTATGACAATTTAGCACCTTGAAAAACACGTTAGTATAACGTAGGACGCCTTAAAACTCCAAACAACACCTTACAACACCTTACAACACCGTACGAAACCTTAAAACTACATAATAATGCTAATGAATTCGTACGAGTCCTTTGAACATCGTACTGCAAGTTAGGACATCTTACGACTCTTTATGACATTTTAGCACCTTGAAAAACACGTTAGTATAACGTAGGACGCCTTAAAACTCCAAACAACACCTTACAACACCCTACGAAACCTTAAAACTCCATAATAAAGCTAATAAATTCGTACGAGTCCTTTGAACATCGTACAGCAAGTTAGGACATCTTACGACTCTTTATGACATTTTAGCACCTTGAAAAACACGTTAGTAATAACGTAGGACGCCTTAAAACACCAAACAACACCTTACAACACCGTACGAAACCTTAAAACTCCATAATACACCTACTGAACTCGCCCGAGTCCTTTGAACATCATACTGCAAGTTAGGACATCTTACGACTCTTTATGACATTTTAGCACCTTGAAAAACACGTTACTATAACGTAGGACGCCTTAAAACACCAAACAACACCTTACAACACCGTACGAAACCTTAAAACTCCATAATAAAGCTAATGAATTCGTACGAGTCCTTTGAACATCGTACTGCAAGTTAGGACATCTTACGACTCTTTATGACATTTTAGCACCTTGAAAAACACGTTAGTATAACGTAGGACGCCTTAAAACTCCAAACAACACCTTACAACACCGTACGAAACCTTAAAACTCCATAATAAAGCTAATGAATTCGTACGAGTCCTTTGAACATCGTACTGCAAGTTAGGACATCTTACGACTCTTTATGACATTTTAGCACCTTGAAAAACACGTTAGTATAACGTAGGACGCCTTAAAACTCCAAACAACACCTTACAACTCCGTACGAAACCTTAAAACTCCATAATAAAGCTAATGAATTCGTACGACTCCTTTGAACATCGTACTGCAAGTTAGGACATCTTACGACTCTTTATGACATTTTAGCACCTTGAAAAACACGTTACTATAACGTAGGACGCCTTAAAACACCAAACAACACCTTACAACACCGTACGAAACCTTAAAACTCCATAATACACCTATTGAATTCGCCCGAGTTCTTTGAACATCGTACTGCTAGTTAGGACATCTTACGACTCTTTATGACATTTTAGCACCTTGAAAAACACGTTAGTATAACGTAGGACGCCTTAAAACTCCAAACAACACCTTACAACACCGTATGAAACCTTAAAACTCCATAATAAAGCTAATGAATTCGTACGAGTCCTTTGAACATCGTACTGCAAGTTAGGACATCTTACGACTCTTTATGACATTTTAGCACCTTGAAAAACACGTTAGTATAACGTAGGACGCCTTAAAACTCCAAACAACACCTTACAACACCGTACGAAACCTTAAAACTCCATAATAAAGCTAATGAATTCGTACGAGTCCTTTGAACATCGTACTGCAAGTTAGGACATCTTACGACTCTTTATGACATTTTAGCACCTTGAAAAGCACGTTAGTATAACGTTGGACGCCTTAAAACTCCAAACAACACCATACAACACCGTACGAAACCTTAAAACTCTATAATAAAGCTAATGAATTCGTACGAGTCCTTTGAACATCGTACTGCAAGTTAGGACATCTTACGACTCTTTTTGACATTTTAGCACCTTGAAAAACACGTTAGTATAACGTAGGACGCCTTAAAACTCCAAACAACACCTTACAACACCGTACGAAACCTTAAAACTCCATAATACACCTATTGAACTCGCCCGAGTCCTTTGAACATCGTACTGCAAGTTAGGACATCTTACGACTCTTTATGACATTTTAGCACCTTGAAAAACACGTTAGTATAACGTAGGACGCCTTAAAACTCCAAACAACACCTTACAACACCCTACGAAACCTTAAAACTCCATAATAAAGCTAATGAATTCGTACGAGTCCTTTGAACATCGTACTGCAAGTTAGGACATCTTACGACTCTTTATGACATTTTAGCACCTTGAAAAGCACGTTAGTATAACGTAGGACGCCTTAAAACTCCTAACAACACCTTACAACACCGTACGAAACCTTTAAACTCCATAATAAAGCTAATGAATTCGTACGAGTCCTTTGAACATCGTACTGCAAGTTAGGACATCTTACGACTCTTTATGACATTTTAGCACCTTGAAAAACACGTTAGTATAACGTAGGACGCCTTAAAACTCCAAACAACACCTTACAACACCGTACGAAACCTTAATACTCCATAATAAAGCTAATGAATTCGTACGACTCCTTTGAACATCGTACTGCAAGTTAGGACATCTTACGACTCTTTATGACATTTTAGCACCTTGAAAAACACGTTAGTATAACGTAGGACGCCTTAAAACTCCAAACAACACCTTACAACACCGTACGAAACCTTAAAACTCCATAATACACCTATTGAACTCGCCCGAGTCCTTTGAACATCGTACTTCAAATTAGGACATCTTACGACTCTTTATGACATTTTAGCACCTTGAAAAACACGTTAGTATAACGTAGGACGCCTTAAAACTCCAAACAACACCTTACAACACCCTACGAAACCTTAAAACTCCATAATAAAGCTAATGAATTCGTACGAGTCCTTTGAACATCGTACTGCAAGTTAGGACATCTTACGACTCTTTATGACATTTTAGCACCTTGAAAAACACGTTAGTATAACGTAGGACGCCTTAAAACTCCTAACAACACCTTACAACACCGTACGAAACCTTTAAACTCCATAATAAAGCTAATGAATTCGTACGAGTCCTTTGAACATCGTACTGCAAGTTAGGACATCTTACGACTCTTTATGACATTTTAGCACCTTGAAAAACACGTTAGTATAACGTAGGACGCCTTAAAACTCCAAACAACACCTTACAACACCGTACGAAACCTTAAAACTCCATAATAAAGCTAATGAATTCGTACGAGTCCTTTGAACATCGTACTGCAAGTTAGGACATCTTACGACTCTTTATGACATTTTAGCACCTTGAAAAACACGTTAGTATAACGTAGGACGCCTTAAAACTCCAAACAACACCTTACAACACCGTACGAAACCTTAATACTCCATAATAAAGCTAATGAATTCGTACGACTCCTTTGAACATCGTACTGCAAGTTAGGACATCTTACGACTCTTTATGACATTTTAGCACCTTGAAAAGCACGTTAGTATAACGTTGGACGCCTTAAAACTCCAAACAACACCTTACAACACCGTACGAAACCTTAAAACTCTATAATAAAGCTAATGTATTCGTACGAGTCCTTTGAACATCGTACTGCAAGTTAGGACATCTTACGACTCTTTATGACATTTTAGCACCTTGAAAAACACGTTAGTATAACGTAGGACGCCTTAAAACTCCAAACAACACCTTACAACACCGTACGAAACCTTAAAACTCCATAATACACCTATTGAACTCGCCCGAGTCCTTTGAACATCGTACTGCAAGTTAGGACATCTTACGACTCTTTATGACATTTTAGCACCTTGAAAAACACGTTAGTATAACGTAGGACGCCTTAAAACTCCAAACAACACCTTACAACACCCTACGAAACCTTAAAACTCCATAATAAAGCTAATGAATTCGTACGAGTCCTTTGAACATCGTACTGCAAGTTAGGACATCTTACGACTCTTTATGACATTTTAGCACCTTGAAAAGCACGTTAGTATAACGTAGGACGCCTTAAAACTCCTAACAACACCTTACAACACCGTACGAAACCTTTAAACTCCATAATAAAGCTAATGAATTCGTACGAGTCCTTTGAACATCGTACTGCAAGTTAGGACATCTTACGACTCTTTATGACATTTTAGCACCTTGAAAAACACGTTAGTATAACGTAGGACGCCTTAAAACTCCAAACAACACCTTACAACACCGTACGAAACCTTAATACTCCATAATAAAGCTAATGAATTCGTACGACTCCTTTGAACATCGTACTGCAAGTTAGGACATCTTACGACTCTTTATGACATTTTAGCACCTTGAAAAACACGTTAGTATAACGTAGGACGCCTTAAAACTCCAAACAACACCTTACAACACCGTACGAAACCTTAAAACTCCATAATACACCTATTGAACTCGCCCGAGTCCTTTGAACATCGTACTTCAAATTAGGACATCTTACGACTCTTTATGACATTTTAGCACCTTGAAAAACACGTTAGTATAACGTAGGACGCCTTAAAACTCCAAACAACACCTTACAACACCCTACGAAACCTTAAAACTCCATAATAAAGCTAATGAATTCGTACGAGTCCTTTGAACATCGTACTGCAAGTTAGGACATCTTACGACTCTTTATGACATTTTAGCACCTTGAAAAACACGTTAGTATAACGTAGGACGCCTTAAAACTCCTAACAACACCTTACAACACCGTACGAAACCTTTAAACTCCATAATAAAGCTAATGAATTCGTACGAGTCCTTTGAACATCGTACTGCAAGTTAGGACATCTTACGACTCTTTATGACATTTTAGCACCTTGAAAAACACGTTAGTATAACGTAGGACGCCTTAAAACTCCAAACAACACCTTACAACACCGTACGAAACCTTAAAACTCCATAATAAAGCTAATGAATTCGTACGAGTCCTTTGAACATCGTACTGCAAGTTAGGACATCTTACGACTCTTTATGACATTTTAGCACCTTGAAAAACACGTTAGTATAACGTAGGACGCCTTAAAACTCCAAACAACACCTTACAACACCGTACGAAACCTTAATACTCCATAATAAAGCTAATGAATTCGTACGACTCCTTTGAACATCGTACTGCAAGTTAGGACATCTTACGACTCTTTATGACATTTTAGCACCTTGAAAAGCACGTTAGTATAACGTTGGACGCCTTAAAACTCCAAACAACACCTTACAACACCGTACGAAACCTTAAAACTCTATAATAAAGCTAATGTATTCGTACGAGTCCTTTGAACATCGTACTGCAAGTTAGGACATCTTACGACTCTTTATGACATTTTAGCACCTTGAAAAACACGTTAGTATAACGTAGGACGCCTTAAAACTCCAAACAACACCTTACAACACCGTACGAAACCTTAAAACTCCATAATACACCTATTGAACTCGCCCGAGTCCTTTGAACATCGTACTGCAAGTTAGGACATCTTACGACTCTTTATGACATTTTAGCACCTTGAAAAACACGTTAGTATAACGTAGGACGCCTTAAAACTCCAAACAACACCTTACAACACCCTACGAAACCTTAAAACTCCATAATAAAGCTAATGAATTCGTACGAGTCCTTTGAACATCGTACTGCAAGTTAGGACATCTTACGACTCTTTATGACATTTTAGCACCTTGAAAAGCACGTTAGTATAACGTAGGACGCCTTAAAACTCCTAACAACACCTTACAACACCGTACGAAACCTTTAAACTCCATAATAAAGCTAATGAATTCGTACGAGTCCTTTGAACATCGTACTGCAAGTTAGGACATCTTACGACTCTTTATGACATTTTAGCACCTTGAAAAACACGTTAGTATAACGTAGGACGCCTTAAAACTCCAAACAACACCTTACAACACCGTACGAAACCTTAATACTCCATAATAAAGCTAATGAATTCGTACGACTCCTTTGAACATCGTACTGCAAGTTAGGACATCTTACGACTCTTTATGACATTTTAGCACCTTGAAAAACACGTTAGTATAACGTAGGACGCCTTAAAACTCCAAACAACACCTTACAACACCGTACGAAACCTTAATACTCCATAATAAAGCTAATGAATTCGTACGACTCCTTTGAACATCGTACTGCAAGTTAGGACATCTTACGACTCTTTATGACATTTTAGCACCTTGAAAAACACGTTAGTATAACGTAGGACGCCTTAAAACTCCAAACAACACCTTACAACACCGTACGAAACCTTAAAACTCCATAATACACCTATTGAACTCGCCCGAGTCCTTTGAACATCGTACTTCAAATTAGGACATCTTACGACTCTTTATGACATTTTAGCACCTTGAAAAACACGTTAGTATAACGTAGGACGCCTTAAAACTCCAAACAACACCTTACAACACCCTACGAAACCTTAAAACTCCATAATAAAGCTAATGAATTCGTACGAGTCCTTTGAACATCGTACTGCAAGTTAGGACATCTTACGACTCTTTATGACATTTTAGCACCTTGAAAAACACGTTAGTATAACGTAGGACGCCTTAAAACTCCTAACAACACCTTACAACACCGTACGAAACCTTTAAACTCCATAATAAAGCTAATGAATTCGTACGAGTCCTTTGAACATCGTACTGCAAGTTAGGACATCTTACGACTCTTTATGACATTTTAGCACCTTGAAAAACACGTTAGTATAACGTAGGACGCCTTAAAACTCCAAACAACACCTTACAACACCGTACGAAACCTTAAAACTCCATAATAAAGCTAATGAATTCGTACGAGTCCTTTGAACATCGTACTGCAAGTTAGGACATCTTACGACTCTTTATGACATTTTAGCACCTTGAAAAACACGTTAGTATAACGTAGGACGCCTTAAAACTCCAAACAACACCTTACAACACCGTACGAAACCTTAATACTCCATAATAAAGCTAATGAATTCGTACGACTCCTTTGAACATCGTACTGCAAGTTAGGACATCTTACGACTCTTTATGACATTTTAGCACCTTGAAAAACACGTTACTATAACGTAGGACGCCTTAAAACACCAAACAACACCTTACAACACCGTACGAAACCTTAAAACTCCATAATAAAGCTAATGAATTCGTACGAGTCCTTTGAACATCATACTGCAAGTTAGGACATCTTACGACTCTTTATGACATTTTAGCACCTTGAAAAACACGTTAGTATAACGTAGGACGCCTTAAAACTCCAAACAACACCTTACAACACCGTACGAAACCTTAAAACTCCATAATACACCTATTGAACTCGCCCGAGTCCTTTGAACATCGTACTGCAAGTTAGGACATCTTACGACTCTTTATGACATTTTAGCACCTTGAAAAACACGTTAGTATAACGTAGGACGCCTTAAAACACCAAACAACACCTTACAACACCCTACGAAACCTTAAAACTCCATAATAAAGCTAATGAATTCGTACGAGTCCTATGAACATCGTACTGCAAGTTAGGACATCTTACGACTCTTTATGACATTTTAGCACCTTGAAAAACACGTTAGTATAACGTAGGACGCCTTAAAACTCCAAACAACACCTTACAACACCGTACGAAACCTTAAAACTCCATAATACACCTACTGAACTCGCCCGAGTCCTTTGAACATCGTACTGCAAGTTAGGACATCTTACGACTCTTTATGACATTTTAGCACCTTGAAAAACACGTTAGTATAACGTAGGACGCCTTAAAACTCCAAACAACACCTTACAACACCCTACGAAACCTTAAAACTCCATAATAAAGCTAATGAATTCGTACGAGTCCTTTGAACATCGTACTGCAAGTTAGGACATCTTACGACTCTTTATGACATTTTAGCACCTTGAAAAGCACGTTAGTATAACGTAGGACGCCTTAAAACTCCTAACAACACCTTACAACACCGTACGAAACCTTTAAACTCCATAATAAAGCTAATGAATTCGTACGAGTCCTTTGAACATCGTACTGCAAGTTAGGACATCTTACGACTCTTTATGACATTTTAGCACCTTGAAAAACACGTTACTATAACGTAGGACGCCTTAAAACTCCAAACAACACCTTACAACATCGTACGAAACCTTAATACTCCATAATAAAGCTAATGAATTCGTACGACTCCTTTGAACATCGTACTGCAAGTTAGGACATCTTACGACTCTTTATGACATTTTAGCACCTTGAAAAACACGTTACTATAACGTAGGACGCCTTAAAACACAAAACAACACCTTACAACACCGTACGAAACCTTAAAACTCCATAATAAAGCTAATGAATTCGTACGAGTCCTTTGAACATCATACTGCAAGTTAGGACATCTTACGACTCTTTATGACATTTTAGCACCTTGAAAAACACGTTAGTATAACGTAGGACGCCTTAAAACTCCAAACAACACCTTACAACACCGTACGAAACCTTAAAACTCCATAATAAAGCTAATGAATTCGTACGAGTCCTTTGAACATCGTACTGCAAGTTAGGACATCTTACGACTCTTTATGACATTTTAGCACCTTGAAAAACACGTTAGTATAACGTAGGACGCCTTAAAACTCCAAACAACACCTTACAACACCGTACGAAACCTTAATACTCCATAATAAAGCTAATGAATTCGTACGACTCCTTTGAACATCGTACTGCAAGTTAGGACATCTTACGACTCTTTATGACATTTTAGCACCTTGAAAAACACGTTACTATAACGTAGGACGCCTTAAAACACCAAACAACACCTTACAACACCGTACGAAACCTTAAAACTCCATAATAAAGCTAATGAATTCGTACGAGTCCTTTGAACATCGTACTGCAAGTTAGGACATCTTACGACTCTTTATGACATTTTAGCACCTTGAAAAACACGTTAGTATAACGTAGGACGCCTTAAAACTCCAAACAACACCTTACAACACCGTACGAAACCTTAATACTCCATAATAAAGCTAATGAATTCGTACGAGTCCTTTGAACATCGTACTGCAAGTTAGGACATCTTACGACTCTTTATGACATTTTAGCACCTTGAAAAACACGTTAGTATAACGTAGGACGCCTTAAAACTCCAAACAACACCTTACAACACCGTACGAAACCTTAATACTCCATAATAAAGCTAATGAATTCGTACGACTCCTTTGAACATCGTACTGCAAGTTAGGACATCTTACGACTCTTTATGACATTTTAGCACCTTGAAAAACACGTTAGTATAACGTAGGACGCCTTAAAACTCCTAACAACACCTTACAACACCGTACGAAACCTTTAAACTCCATAATAAAGCTAATGAATTCGTACGAGTCCTTTGAACATCGTACTGCAAGTTAGGACATCTTACGACTCTTTATGACATTTTAGCACCTTGAAAAGCACGTTAGTATAACGTTGGACGCCTTAAAACTCCAAACAACACCTTACAACACCGTACGAAACCTTAAAACTCTATAATAAAGCTAATGTATTCGTACGAGTCCTTTGAACATCGTACTGCAAGTTAGGACATCTTACGACTCTTTATGACATTTTAGCACCTTGAAAAACACGTTAGTATAACGTAGGACGCCTTAAAACTCCAAACAACACCTTACAACACCCTACGAAACCTTAAAACTCCATAATAAAGCTAATGAATTCGTACGAGTCCTTTGAACATCGTACTGCAAGTTAGGACATCTTACGACTCTTTATGACATTTTAGCACCTTGAAAAGCACGTTAGTATAACGTAGGACGCCTTAAAACTCCTAACAACACCTTACAACACCGTACGAAACCTTAAAACTCTATAATAAAGCTAATGTATTCGTACGAGTCCTTTGAACATCATACTGCAAGTTAGGACATCTTACGACTCTTTATGACATTTTAGCACCTTGAAAAACACGTTAGTATAACGTAGGACGCCTTAAAACTCCAAACAACACCTTACAACACCGTACGAAACCTTAAAACTCCATAATACACCTATTGAACTCGCCCGAGTCCTTTGAACATCGTACTGCAAGTTAGGACATCTTACGACTCTTTATGACATTTTAGCACCTTGAAAAACACGTTAGTATAACGTAGGACGCCTTAAAACACCAAACAACACCTTACAACACCCTACGAAACCTTAAAACTCCATAATAAAGCTAATGAATTCGTACGAGTCCTATGAACATCGTACTGCAAGTTAGGACATCTTACGACTCTTTATGACATTTTAGCACCTTGAAAAACACGTTAGTATAACGTAGGACGCCTTAAAACTCCAAACAACACCTTACAACACCGTACGAAACCTTAAAACTCCATAATACACCTACTGAACTCGCCCGAGTCCTTTGAACATCGTACTGCAAGTTAGGACATCTTACGACTCTTTATGACATTTTAGCACCTTGAAAAACACGTTAGTATAACGTAGGACGCCTTAAAACTCCAAACAACACCTTACAACACCCTACGAAACCTTAAAACTCCATAATAAAGCTAATGAATTCGTACGAGTCCTTTGAACATCGTACTGCAAGTTAGGACATCTTACGACTCTTTATGACATTTTAGCACCTTGAAAAGCACGTTAGTATAACGTAGGACGCCTTAAAACTCCTAACAACACCTTACAACACCGTACGAAACCTTTAAACTCCATAATAAAGCTAATGAATTCGTACGAGTCCTTTGAACATCGTACTGCAAGTTAGGACATCTTACGACTCTTTATGACATTTTAGCACCTTGAAAAACACGTTACTATAACGTAGGACGCCTTAAAACTCCAAACAACACCTTACAACATCGTACGAAACCTTAATACTCCATAATAAAGCTAATGAATTCGTACGACTCCTTTGAACATCGTACTGCAAGTTAGGACATCTTACGACTCTTTATGACATTTTAGCACCTTGAAAAACACGTTACTATAACGTAGGACGCCTTAAAACACAAAACAACACCTTACAACACCGTACGAAACCTTAAAACTCCATAATAAAGCTAATGAATTCGTACGAGTCCTTTGAACATCATACTGCAAGTTAGGACATCTTACGACTCTTTATGACATTTTAGCACCTTGAAAAACACGTTAGTATAACGTAGGACGCCTTAAAACTCCAAACAACACCTTACAACACCGTACGAAACCTTAAAACTCCATAATAAAGCTAATGAATTCGTACGAGTCCTTTGAACATCGTACTGCAAGTTAGGACATCTTACGACTCTTTATGACATTTTAGCACCTTGAAAAACACGTTAGTATAACGTAGGACGCCTTAAAACTCCAAACAACACCTTACAACACCGTACGAAACCTTAATACTCCATAATAAAGCTAATGAATTCGTACGACTCCTTTGAACATCGTACTGCAAGTTAGGACATCTTACGACTCTTTATGACATTTTAGCACCTTGAAAAACACGTTACTATAACGTAGGACGCCTTAAAACACCAAACAACACCTTACAACACCGTACGAAACCTTAAAACTCCATAATAAAGCTAATGAATTCGTACGAGTCCTTTGAACATCGTACTGCAAGTTAGGACATCTTACGACTCTTTATGACATTTTAGCACCTTGAAAAACACGTTAGTATAACGTAGGACGCCTTAAAACTCCAAACAACACCTTACAACACCGTACGAAACCTTAATACTCCATAATAAAGCTAATGAATTCGTACGAGTCCTTTGAACATCGTACTGCAAGTTAGGACATCTTACGACTCTTTATGACATTTTAGCACCTTGAAAAACACGTTAGTATAACGTAGGACGCCTTAAAACTCCAAACAACACCTTACAACACCGTACGAAACCTTAATACTCCATAATAAAGCTAATGAATTCGTACGACTCCTTTGAACATCGTACTGCAAGTTAGGACATCTTACGACTCTTTATGACATTTTAGCACCTTGAAAAACACGTTAGTATAACGTAGGACGCCTTAAAACTCCTAACAACACCTTACAACACCGTACGAAACCTTTAAACTCCATAATAAAGCTAATGAATTCGTACGAGTCCTTTGAACATCGTACTGCAAGTTAGGACATCTTACGACTCTTTATGACATTTTAGCACCTTGAAAAGCACGTTAGTATAACGTTGGACGCCTTAAAACTCCAAACAACACCTTACAACACCGTACGAAACCTTAAAACTCTATAATAAAGCTAATGTATTCGTACGAGTCCTTTGAACATCGTACTGCAAGTTAGGACATCTTACGACTCTTTATGACATTTTAGCACCTTGAAAAACACGTTAGTATAACGTAGGACGCCTTAAAACTCCAAACAACACCTTACAACACCCTACGAAACCTTAAAACTCCATAATAAAGCTAATGAATTCGTACGAGTCCTTTGAACATCGTACTGCAAGTTAGGACATCTTACGACTCTTTATGACATTTTAGCACCTTGAAAAACACGTTAGTATAACGTAGGACGCCTTAAAACTCCAAACAACACCTTACAACACCGTACGAAACCTTAAAACTCCATAATAAAGCTAATGAATTCGTACGAGTCCTTTGAACATCGTACTGCAAGTTAGGACATCTTACGACTCTTTATGACATTTTAGCACCTTGAAAAACACGTTAGTATAACGTAGGACGCCTTAAAACTCCAAACAACACCTTACAACACCGTACGAAACCTTAATACTCCATAATAAAGCTAATGAATTCGTACGACTCCTTTGAACATCGTACTGCAAGTTAGGACATCTTACGACTCTTTATGACATTTTAGCACCTTGAAAAACACGTTACTATAACGTAGGACGCCTTAAAACACCAAACAACACCTTACAACACCGTACGAAACCTTAAAACTCCATAATAAAGCTAATGAATTCGTACGAGTCCTTTGAACATCATACTGCAAGTTAGGACATCTTACGACTCTTTATGACATTTTAGCACCTTGAAAAACACGTTAGTATAACGTAGGACGCCTTAAAACTCCAAACAACACCTTACAACACCGTACGAAACCTTAAAACTCCATAATACACCTACTGAACTCGCCCGAGTCCTTTGAACATCGTACTGCAAGTTAGGACATCTTACGACTCTTTATGACATTTTAGCACCTTGAAAAACACGTTAGTATAACGTAGGACGCCTTAAAACTCCAAACAACACCTTACAACACCCTACGAAACCTTAAAACTCCATAATAAAGCTAATGAATTCGTACGAGTCCTTTGAACATCGTACTGCAAGTTAGGACATCTTACGACTCTTTATGACATTTTAGCACCTTGAAAAACACGTCAGTATAACGTAGGACGCCTTAAAACTCCTAACAACACCTTACAACACCGTACGAAACCTTTAAACTCCATAATAAAGCTAATGAATTCGTACGAGTCCTTTGAACATCGTACTGCAAGTTAGGACATCTTACGACTCTTTATGACATTTTAGCACCTTGAAAAACACGTTAGTATAACGTAGGACGCCTTAAAACTCCAAACAACACCTTACAACACCGTACGAAACCTTAAAACTCCATAATAAAGCTAATGAATTCGTACGAGTCCTTTGAACATCGTACTGCAAGTTAGGACATCTTACGACTCTTTATGACATTTTAGCACCTTGAAAAACACGTTAGTATAACGTAGGACGCCTTAAAACTCCAAACAACACCTTACAACACCGTACGAAACCTTAATACTCCATAATAAAGCTAATGAATTCGTACGACTCCTTTGAACATCGTACTGCAAGTTAGGACATCTTACGACTCTTTATGACATTTTAGCACCTTGAAAAACACGTTACTATAACGTAGGACGCCTTAAAACACCAAACAACACCTTACAACACCGTACGAAACCTTAAAACTCCATAATAAAGCTAATGAATTCGTACGAGTCCTTTGAACATCATACTGCAAGTTAGGACATCTTACGACTCTTTATGACATTTTAGCACCTTGAAAAACACGTTAGTATAACGTAGGACGCCTTAAAACTCCAAACAACACCTTACAACACCGTACGAAACCTTAAAACTCCATAATACACCTATTGAACTCGCCCGAGTCCTTTGAACATCGTACTGCAAGTTAGGACATCTTACGACTCTTTATGACATTTTAGCACCTTGAAAAACACGTTAGTATAACGTAGGACGCCTTAAAACACCAAACAACACCTTACAACACCCTACGAAACCTTAAAACTCCATAATAAAGCTAATGAATTCGTACGAGTCCTTTGAACATCGTACTGCAAGTTAGGACATCTTACGACTCTTTATGACATTTTAGCACCTTGAAAAACACGTTAGTATAACGTAGGACGCCTTAAAACTCCAAACAACACCTTACAACACCGTACGAAACCTTAAAACTCCATAATACACCTACTGAACTCGCCCGAGTCCTTTGAACATCGTACTGCAAGTTAGGACATCTTACGACTCTTTATGACATTTTAGCACCTTGAAAAACACGTTAGTATAACGTAGGACGCCTTAAAACTCCAAACAACACCTTACAACACCCTACGAAACCTTAAAACTCCATAATAAAGCTAATGAATTCGTACGAGTCCTTTGAACATCGTACTGCAAGTTAGGACATCTTACGACTCTTTATGACATTTTAGCACCTTGAAAAGCACGTTAGTATAACGTAGGACGCCTTAAAACTCCTAACAACACCTTACAACACCGTACGAAACCTTTAAACTCCATAATAAAGCTAATGAATTCGTACGAGTCCTTTGAACATCGTACTGCAAGTTAGGACATCTTACGACTCTTTATGACATTTTAGCACCTTGAAAAACACGTTACTATAACGTAGGACGCCTTAAAACTCCAAACAACACCTTACAACATCGTACGAAACCTTAATACTCCATAATAAAGCTAATGAATTCGTACGACTCCTTTGAACATCGTACTGCAAGTTAGGACATCTTACGACTCTTTATGACATTTTAGCACCTTGAAAAACACGTTACTATAACGTAGGACGCCTTAAAACACAAAACAACACCTTACAACACCGTACGAAACCTTAAAACTCCATAATAAAGCTAATGAATTCGTACGAGTCCTTTGAACATCATACTGCAAGTTAGGACATCTTACGACTCTTTATGACAATTTAGCACCTTGAAAAACACGTTAGTATAACGTAGGACGCCTTAAAACTCCAAACAACACCTTACAACACCGTACGAAACCTTAAAACTCCATAATAAAGCTAATGAATTCGTACGAGTCCTTTGAACATCGTACTGCAAGTTAGGACATCTTACGACTCTTTATGACATTTTAGCACCTTGAAAAGCACGTTAGTATAACGTAGGACGCCTTAAAACTCCAAACAACACCTTACAACACCGTACGAAACCTTAAAACTCCATAATAAAGCTAATGAATTCGTACGAGTCCTTTGAACATCGTACTGCAAGTTAGGACATCTTACGACTCTTTATGACATTTAGCACCTTGAAAAGCACGTTAGTATAACGTAGGACGCCTTAAAACTCCAAACAACACCTTACAACACCGTACGAAACCTTAAAACTCTATAATAAAGCTAATGAATTCGTACGAGTCCTTTGAACATCGTACTGCAAGTTAGGACATCTTACGACTCTTTATGACATTTTAGCACCTTGAAAAACACGTTAGTATAACGTAGGACGCCTTAAAACTCCAAACAACACCTTACAACACCGTACGAAACCTTAAAACTCCATAATACACCTATTGAACTCGCCCGAGTCCTTTGAACATCGTACTGCAAGTTAGGACATCTTACGACTCTTTATGACATTTTAGCACCTTGAAAAACACGTTAGTAGGCGATTTTGTATGCCAGGAAGTAGGCGATTTTGGCGATTTTGGTGTGTTGGCTGGTTTGTTTCGTTTCTTGTTCTTGATTCTTGATTCTTGAATCTTGATTCTTGAATCTTGATTCTTGAATCTTGGTTCGTGATCTTGGGTTGTTTTTGGGTTGTTATTAAGTTGTTACGGCCGTTTATTAGGGTTCATAAACCCTAATTCGTTATTTGTTCTTAAGTTTCTTTCGATCTCTTGTTTGTTTTTTCCTGATTTATTGATAGCTTCCTTTGTGTAACAATCCTGTGATTAACCTAGTTAATACGAGTATTGTTAGCAATTAGAGGAGATCAATAATCGGGTTTTTTCTGGGTTGTGTCTTGATCGAAAGTGTTGTGTTCTGATTGCTTAGTGGGTCTGTAATCGATTGCGTCTATTGTTTATAGATTAGCTAAATTGGTACGAATCCCATTAACCTATTAAGAACCAGTGCTTGAAATCAAGACTGGGGTTTGGTGTGCATGCATGGCTATGTCGTCCCTTGCATCAAAGGTTACTAATATTGATGGTCGTGTGTCTTTCAAAAGTATTTTGAAGAAGACGGCTGATATGGATGTGCAACAGCAGAAGGAGATGGATGTGAAGGCTGAATCTGTTAAGGAACCTGAAACAGTGGTTAGGGTTTCTGATGTTGAAGGTTCTGGTTCTGGGACGAGTAATTTGAATGAGGGGCTGAATAAGAAAGTGAACTTTAGGGTTCTTGAATCGAAAGAAAGTGTTGATGGTGTGGATGTGATGTTATCGCGTGATTCGGTGAGAAAAGTTCAGGCTAAGCTAGGGTTTACACTGTATGGGTATTTTCTGGGCGATCGACAATCTTTCCATGCTGTGAAATATTTTGCTCAGACTAACTGGCATAAGTTTGGGCTGAAAAAGATTATGATGAATGCAGAGGGGTTTTTCTTTTTCCAGTTTGCTGCGTATGAAGGAATGATGGGTGTCTTAGGGGGAGGGCCATGGTTAATTCTTAACACCCCATTGTTTCTGCATGAATGGTCTCCGGATGCTAAACTTATCAAGCAGGATCGTAGATCAGTTCCTATGTGGGTAAAGCTTCATGGGGTTCCAATTGCTGCATACACAGATGATGGGTTAAGTGAGCTGATGACAAAAATTGGGACACCGAAAAAGCTGGACTCGTATACTAACTCAATGTGCGTTAATGGATGGGGGAGGAGTAGTTATGCTAGAGCTTTAGTGGAGATTAATGCTGATTTAGGATTTAAAAAGCAGCTGAAAGTGGGCATTCCATCGTTGGAGGGAGAGGATGTAATGATCAAAATTATCGATGTCGAGTATGAGTGGCTTCCTCCTCGGTGTGAACATTGTAAAGTGTTTGGACATGATATGGATAATTGCGAGGTGATAGTGAAAAAGAAGGGAAAGAATAAGGAGGAAGTGATTAAGGATGATGGGTTTGTGGAAGTTACACATAAAAAATCAGCGAAGAAATCAGGTTTTAATGTTCAACAACATAAGCCAAAATTTGTTTATAGACCGGTTGCTGAAAAGACTAAAAGTGCTGATCAAGATAAAAAAGAGGGTAATGTGGGAGCGACTGAGGTGGATGGGATTGTAGCAAAGAATAAGTTCAATGTTTTGCAGAATCTGTCTGAGGATCAAGGGGATTCAAATGTAGACCAGGAGGTTGTTACTAAGGCCGATGACAAGGGAGGTTCGTTTGAGGAGTTATTTGGTGAATATACATTTACTACAGGGGCAAGCACTCCTGATGCACAGGTTATCAATGTTTAAGCTTGCTTGTTGGAACGTTAGGGGGATGAACCGACCCTTGAAACAGAAAGAGGTTCGATTTATGATTAAAGACAGTAAGGTGAGTTTTTGTGCTATTTTAGAGTCTCATGTTGATGTTGGTAAGGTGGAGGGTATGTGTGCTGCTATTTCGTCTGATTGGAGCTGGTGTTCTAATGCGTCTTCGTGTAGGGGTGGTACTAAAGGTACTAGAATTATTGTGGGTTGGGATAATAGCTTGGTTGATGTGATTGTTCTCATGCAAACGGATCAGGTTATTCATTGTCAAGTTGTTATTAAAAGGTTGAAGCTGATGTTCTTTTGTTCTGTGATATATGCTGATAATTACTATGTTCGTCGGAGAGCTTTATGGGATTCTTTGTCTATGCATAAGGGCTTGGTTAAGGATCTCCCATGGGCTTTATTGGGAGACTTCAACTCGGCTCTAAATCCTGATGATCAGGTTGCTGGCCCGTCTAATGTCTCATTGGGTATGCAGGAGTTTCGTGATTGTATTAATGTGATGGAGGTGTTTGATATTAAGGCTTCGGGGGTTAAGTACACTTGGAATCAAAAGCCGAAGACAGGTAGAGGCATTCTTAAAAAACTGGATAGAGTTATGGGGAATGTAGGGTTTGTTGATATGTTCCCGAATGCTGCTGCGTTATTTAAACCATATGGGTTATCGGATCACAGCCCATGTATTTTATCTTTGGTGGAGAAGTCTAAACCAAAACCTAAGCCTTTCAAGTTTTCAAACTTTCTGACTCTTAAACCGGAATTTTTGGATATTGTGAAGGTTGGGTGGGGTTATAGCATCGGTGGGGTTGCTCAATTCAGAATATCAAAGAGGTTAAGAGGGCTGAAAAAAGAGTTTAGAGCGCTTCTGTTTAAACAAGGGAATCTGCATTCTAAGGTTGCTAATCTTAGAAAAGATCTGGAAGACTTGCAACTGTTGATTGACGATTCCCCCTTGGATTTGAGTCTGAAAGATAAGGAGTCGTTATGTATGAAGGAGTTTGTGGATGCTAGTAGGGATGAGGAAAGTTTTCTTAAGCAAAAAGCAAAAGTTACTTGGCTTGATAAAGGTGATGCAAACACGAAATATTTTCACAACATACTCAAGTGCAAGAATAATAAGAAGACGATTGATTCGGTTATGAGGACGACCGGTGAGGTGTTGGAGGGGGATGCTATGGTCAATGAATTTGTTACCTATTACGAGACATTTTTGGGTGGTGAACATGTGCGACCAAATTTACCAGATTCAAATATTTTTTCAAGGCGTTTGGATGATAATATTTCGTTAGGTATGGTGGAGCCAGTTACTAAAGAGGAGATCAAGGAGGTTATGTTTTCTATGAATGATGATAAAGCTCTGGGGCCAGATGGATACACATCGGCTTTTTTCAAAAGAGCCTGGGATGTGGTGGGAGATGAGGTTGTCTTAGCTATTCAAGATTTCTTTAACACGAATCGATTGCTTCAGGAGTGGAATCATACGATTATTGCTCTGGTCCCAAAAACTCATGTTCCAAGTAGAGTGATAGATTATCGGCCAATTGCCTGCTGCAATGTTTTGTATAAATGTATCTCGAAGATTATTGCTAATCGTGTGAAGGGTGCGTTATCTTTTATTATTAGTAGTAATCAGTCAGCATTCATCCCGGGAAGACGTATTACTGATAATATTTTACTCACTCAGGAGCTTATGCACAATTATCATAGAAATTTGGGGCCGCCTAAGTGTGCTTTCAAAGTTGATATTCAAAAGGCATATGATACGGTTAATTGGAGTTTTATGGAGTTTTGTCTGCAGGGGTTTGGGTTTCATGCTAGTATGATTACTTGGATTATGGCGTGTGTTTCCTCTCCATCGTTTTCCTTATGTATAAATGGGGATATCCATGGCTACTTTAAAGGGACAAGGGGGTTAAGACAGGGAGACCCATTATCTCCTTATCTTTTTACTATGGTTATGGAGGTTCTTACGCTAATGTTCAAGAATATGCCTATGGAACGTTTTAAGTTTCATAAGAAGTGTGAAGATCTTCAGATCATAAATTTATGTTTTGCTGATGATCTGTTTATTTTTTCCAGAGGAGATGCTAGTTCTGCTGCTTGTATTATGGAGGTTTTGAGGAAGTTTGCTGATTTGTCGGGCCTACATCCGAATATGCAAAAAAGCACTGTGTTCTTTTGTCATGTTCCCCCTCATGTTAGGAATGGCATCCTGAATATTCTTCCATTTGAAGAGGGGAAGCTTCCGGTTAAGTATCTGGGTGTTCCATTGATTTCGTCTAGACTCAATCATTTGCAATGCAGGGAGTTGACTGACAGGATGGACAAGCGTTTATTGTCATGGGAAAACAAGTTTTTGTCTTTTGCAGGGAGGCTTCAACTTGTTCGATCTGTTTTATCATCTATGCACATTTTCTGGGCAGCGGCTTTTTTGATCCCGTCTTATACAGTTAAAGAGATTGAAGCGAAGATTAGAAGATTTTTATGGGGTGCTAAGCAAGAGAGAAAAGTTAATGCCAAAGTTGCTTGGAAGAAAGTATGTCGTCCAATGATGGAGGGTGGTCTTGGGATTCGTAGTTTATCTGACATGAATATGGCTCTTATGGGATCTCATATCTGGAGGTTACTTACTAATGTTGATTCAATGTGGGTTCGATGGGTTAGGATTCACAGGATTGGAAATCGCAATTTCTGGGATATTTCTGTTCCGGCTGCTTGTTCTTGGAGTTGGCGAAATATTATGAAAATGCGACCTTGTTTCAAACGTAAATTCTGGGTCCAGCTGGGTGATGGGAAAGATACAAATATCTGGTTCGATTGTTGGGCTGACCAAAGTCCACTATCAGATTTTATTTCAAAACGAGCGATTCGGGATGCAAATATGAATATGATGGACTCGGTTGACAAAGTTTATATTGATTCAGCTTGGACGTGGCCGAATGAGCTGGTTGTTCAGTTTCCTTCTTTATCGAGCATCTCTATTCCGTTTAGAAAAAATGGTGAGGATAAATGGGGTTGGAGGGAGGGATCGAAGTTAATCCCATTTTCTACTTCTAATGCTTGGGAACATATCCGTCATAAGGTGGATAAGGTTGATTGGGCTGAGTGTGTTTGGTTCCCTCAATGCATCCCAAAACATGCTTTCAATATGTGGCTTATTTGTCAAGGTAAGATATTAACTCAAGATAGGTTGATTAGATGGAACTGGTTGGGTGGTACCAATATGAATATGATGTGTTGTTTATTATGCTTTCAAGCCGTGGATTCGCATAAACATTTATTCTTTGAATGTTCATTTGCGTCTCGGGTATGGGCCATGACTCGTGTCAAGGCTAAGCTAAAGCTGATTCCCCCAATATGGTCTAACATCTTGGCAGATCTTCAAAGTAACTGCAAGGGAAATGATATTGTGATGATTATTAGTAAGTTGGTTACAGCAGCGACTGCGTATGCTATTTGGCAGGAGAGGAATAGAAGACTCTTTAATGAACACCCAAGGCCTCCGGAAGTGGTTAGTAAAATGGTAATTCAAACTGTGAGATACAAGTTAATGAGCATCAAGATAAAGTTATCGATGAGGGTGCAGCAACATCTAGAAATGTGGTTGAAGATGGATGTGGAAGGTGAAGGCTGAATGTTTTGGTCTCATTGTCTAGTTGAGTCTAGCTTTTAGTAGTGATGTTGGGGTTTGTGTTTTGTTTAGTTTGGTTTTGGTTTCGGTTGTTAGTCTTGGGATTTGTCCAAGTCTGAACTAGTGTGGGGTTTCACCACACTACTTGTGTTTATTTGTTAATAGAATCACCAGGGTAAAATCCCTTTACCCAAAAAAACACGTTAGTATAACGTAGGACGCCTTAAAACTCCAAACAACACCTTACAACACCCTACGAAACCTTAAAACTCCATAATAAAGCTAATGAATTCGTACGAGTCCTTTGAACATCGTACTGCAAGTTCGGACATCTTACGACTCTTTATGACATTTTAGCACCTTGAAAAGCACGTTAGTATAACGTAGGACGCCTTAAAACTCCTAACAACACCTTACAACACCGTACGAAACCTTTAAACTCCATAATAAAGCTAATGAATTCGTACGAGTCCTTTGAACATCGTACTGCAAGTTAGGACATCTTACGACTCTTTATGACATTTTAGCACCTTGAAAAACACGTTAGTATAACGTAGGACGCCTTAAAACTCCAAACAACACCTTACAACACCGTACGAAACCTTAATACTCCATAATAAAGCTAATGAATTCGTACGAATCCTTTGAACATCGTACTGCAAGTTAGGACATCTTACGACTCTTTATGACATTTTAGCACCTTGAAAAACACGTTAGTATAACGTAGGACGCCTTAAAACTCCAAACAACACCTTACAACACCGTACGAAACCTTAAAACTCCATAATACACCTATTGAACTCGCCCGAGTCCTTTGAACATCGTACTGCAAGTTAGGACATCTTACGACTCTTTATGACATTTTAGCACCTTGAAAAACACGTTAGTATAACGTAGGACGCCTTAAAACTCCAAACAACACCTTACAACACCGTACGAAACCTTAAAACTCCATAATAAAGCTAATGAATTCGTACGAGTCCTTTGAACATCGTACTGCAAGTTAGGACATCTTACGACTCTTTATGACATTTTAGCACCTTGAAAAACACGTTAGTATAACGTAGGACGCCTTAAAACTCCAAACAACACCTTACAACACCGTACGAAACCTTAAAACTCCATAATAAAGCTAATGAATTCGTACGAGTCCTTTGAACATCGTACTGCAAGTTAGGACATCTTACGACTCTTTATGACATTTTAGCACCTTGAAAAACACGTTAGTATAACGTAGGACGCCTTAAAACTCCAAACAACACCTTACAACACCGTACGAAACCTTAAAACTCCATAATAAAGCTAATGAATTCGTACGAGTCCTTTGAACATCGTACTGCAAGTTAGGACATCTTACGACTGTTTATGACATTTTAGCACCTTGAAAAACACGTTAGTATAACGTAGGACGCCTTAAAACTCCAAACAACACCTTACAACACCGTACGAAACCTTAATACTCCATAATAAAGCTAATGAATTCGTACGACTCCTTTGAACATCGTACTGCAATTTAGGACATCTTACGACTCTTTATGACATTTTAGCACCTTGAAAAACACGTTACTATAACGTAGGACGCCTTAAAACACCAAACAACACCTTACAACACCGTACGAAACCTTAAAACTCCATAATAAAGCTAATGAATTCGTACGAGTCCTTTGAACATCACACTGCAAGTTAGGACATCTTACGACTCTTTATGACAAATTAGCACCTTGAAAAACACGTTAGTATAACGTAGGACGCCTTAAAACTCCAAACAACACCTTACAACACCGTACGAAACCTTAAAACTCCATAATAAAGCTAATGAATTCGTACGAGTCCTTTGAACATCGTACTGCAAGTTAGGACATCTTACGACTCTTTATGACATTTTAGCACCTTGAAAAACACGTTAGTATAACGTAGGACGCCTTAAAACTCCAAACAACACCTTACAACACCGTACGAAACCTTAAAACTCCATAATAAAGCTAATGAATTCGTACGACTCCTTTGAACATCGTACTGCAAGTTAGGACATCTTACGACTCTTTATGACATTTTAGCACCTTGAAAAACACGTTACTATAACGTAGGACGCCTTAAAACACCAAACAACACCGTACGAAACCTTAAAACTCCATAATAAAGCTAATGAATTCGTACGAGTCCTTTGAACATCATACTGCAAGTTAGGACATCTTACGACTCTTTATGACATTTTAGCACCTTGAAAAACACGTTAGTATAACGTAGGACGCCTTAAAACTCCAAACAACACCTTACAACACCGTACGAAACCTTAAAACTCCATAATAAAGCTAATGAATTCGTACGACTCCTTTGAACATCGTACTGCAAGTTAGGACATCTTACGACTCTTTATGACATTTTAGCACCTTGAAAAACACGTTACTATAACGTAGGACGCCTTAAAACACCAAACAACACCGTACGAAACCTTAAAACTCCATAATAAAGCTAATGAATTCGTACGAGTCCTTTGAACATCGTACTGCAAGTTAGGACATCTTACGACTCTTTATGACATTTTAGCACCTTGAAAAACACGTTAGTATAACGTAGGACGCCTTAAAACTCCAAACAACACCTTACAACACCGTACGAAACCTTAAAACTCCATAATACACGTATTGAACTCGCCCGAGTCCTTTGAACATCGTACTGCAAGTTAGGACATCTTACGACTCTTTATGACATTTTAGCACCTTGAAAAACACGTTAGTATAACGTAGGACGCCTTAAAACTCCAAACAACACCTTACAACACCGTACGAAACCTTAAAACTCCATAATAAAGCTAATGAATTCGTACGAGTCCTTTGAACATCGTACTGCAAGTTAGGACATCTTACGACTCTTTATGACATTTTAGCACCTTGAAAAGCACGTTAGTATAACGTAGGACGCCTTAAAACTCCTAACAACACCTTACAACACCGTACGAAACCTTTAAACTCCATAATAAAGCTAATGAATTCGTACGAGTCCTTTGAACATCGTACTGCAAGTTAGGACATCTTACGACTCTTTATGACATTTTAGCACCTTGAAAAACACGTTAGTATAACGTAGGACGCCTTAAAACTCCAAACAACACCTTACAACACCGTACGAAACCTTAAAACTCCATAATAAAGCTAATGAATTCGTACGACTCCTTTGAACATCGTACTGCAAGTTAGGACATCTTACGACTCTTTATGACATTTTAGCACCTTGAAAAACACGTTAGTATAACGTAGGACGCCTTAAAACTCCAAACAACACCTTACAACACCGTACGAAACCTTAAAACTCCATAATAAAGCTAATGAATTCGTACGACTCCTTTGAACATCGTACTGCAAGTTAGGACATCTTACGACTCTTTATGACATTTTAGCACCTTGAAAAACACGTTACTATAACGTAGGACGCCTTAAAACACCAAACAACACCGTACGAAACCTTAAAACTCCATAATAAAGCTAATGAATTCGTACGAGTCCTTTGAACATCATACTGCAAGTTAGGACATCTTACGACTCTTTATGACATTTTAGCACCTTGAAAAACACGTTAGTATAACGTAGGACGCCTTAAAACTCCAAACAACACCTTACAACACCGTACGAAACCTTAAAACTCCATAATAAAGCTAATGAATTCGTACGAGTCCTTTGAACATCACACTGCAAGTTAGGACATCTTACGACTCTTTATGACAAATTAGCACCTTGAAAAACACGTTAGTATAACGTAGGACGCCTTAAAACTCCAAACAACACCTTACAACACCGTACGAAACCTTAAAACTCCATAATAAAGCTAATGAATTCGTACGAGTCCTTTGAACATCGTACTGCAAGTTAGGACATCTTACGACTCTTTATGACATTTTAGCACCTTGAAAAACACGTTAGTATAACGTAGGACGCCTTAAAACTCCAAACAACACCTTACAACACCGTACGAAACCTTAAAACTCCATAATACACGTATTGAACTCGCCCGAGTCCTTTGAACATCGTACTGCAAGTTAGGACATCTTACGACTCTTTATGACATTTTAGCACCTTGAAAAACACGTTAGTATAACGTAGGACGCCTTAAAACTCCAAACAACACCTTACAACACCGTACGAAACCTTAAAACTCCATAATAAAGCTAATGAATTCGTACGAGTCCTTTGAACATCGTACTGCAAGTTAGGACATCTTACGACTCTTTATGACATTTTAGCACCTTGAAAAGCACGTTAGTATAACGTAGGACGCCTTAAAACTCCTAACAACACCTTACAACACCGTACGAAACCTTTAAACTCCATAATAAAGCTAATGAATTCGTACGAGTCCTTTGAACATCGTACTGCAAGTTAGGACATCTTACGACTCTTTATGACATTTTAGCACCTTGAAAAACACGTTAGTATAACGTAGGACGCCTTAAAACTCCAAACAACACCTTACAACACCGTACGAAACCTTAAAACTCCATAATAAAGCTAATAAATTCGTACGAGTCCTTTGAACATCGTACTGCAAGTTAGGACATCTTACGACTCTTTATGACATTTTAGCACCTTGAAAAACACGTTAGTATAACGTAGGACGCCTTAAAACTCCAAACAACACCTTACAACTCCGTACGAAACCTTAAAACTCCATAATAAAGCTAATGAATTCGTACGAGTCCTTTGAACATCATACTGCAAGTTAGGACATCTTACGACTCTTTATGACATTTTAGCACCTTGAAAAACACGTTACTATAACGTAGGACGCCTTAAAACACCAAACAACACCTTACAACACCGTACGAAACCTTAAAACTCCATAATACACCTATTGAATTCGCCCGAGTTCTTTGAACATCGTACTGCTAGTTAGGACATCTTATGACTCTTTATGACAATTTAGCACCTTGAAAAACACGTTAGTATAACGTAGGACGCCTTAAAACTCCAAACAACACCTTACAACACCGTACGAAACCTTAAAACTCCATAATAAAGCTAATGAATTCGTACGAGTCCTTTGAACATCGTACTGCAAGTTAGGACATCTTACCACTCTTTATGACATTTTAGCACCTTGAAAAACACGTTAGTATAACGTAGGACGCCTTAAAACTCCAAACAACACCTTACAACACCGTACGAAACCTTAAAACTCCATAATAAAGCTAATAAATTCGTACGAGTCCTTTGAACATCGTACTGCAAGTTAGGACATCTTACGACTCTTTATGACATTTTAGCACCTTGAAAAACACGTTAGTATAACGTAGGACGCCTTAAAACTCCAAACAACACCTTACAACTCCGTACGAAACCTTAAAACTCCATAATAAAGCTAATGAATTCGTACGAGTCCTTTGAACATCATACTGCAAGTTAGGACATCTTACGACTCTTTATAACATTTTAGCACCTTGAAAAACACGTTAGTATAACGTAGGACGCCTTAAAACTCCAAACAACACCTTACAACACCGTACGAAACCTTAAAACTCCATAATACACCTATTGAACTCGCCCGAGTCCTTTGAACATCGTACTGCAAGTTAGGACATCTTACGACTCTTTATGACATTTTAGCACCTTGAAAAACACGTTAGTATAACGTAGGACGCCTTAAAACACCAAACAACACCTTACAACACCCTACGAAACCTTAAAACTCCATAATAAAGCTAATGAATTCGTACGACTCCTTTGAACATCGTACTGCAAGTTAGGACATCTTACGACTCTTTATGACATTTTAGCACCTTGAAAAACACGTTACTATAACGTAGGACGCCTTAAAACACCAAACAACACCGTACGAAACCTTAAAACTCCATAATAAAGCTAATGAATTCGTACGACTCCTTTGAACATCGTACTGCAAGTTAGGACATCTTACGACTCTTTATGACATTTTAGCACCTTGAAAAACACGTTAGTATAACGTAGGACGCCTTAAAACTCCAAACAACACCTTACAACACCGTACGAAACCTTAAAACTCCATAATAAAGCTAATGAATTCGTACGACTCCTTTGAACATCGTACTGCAAGTTAGGACATCTTACGACTCTTTATGACATTTTAGCACCTTGAAAAACACGTTACTATAACGTAGGACGCCTTAAAACACCAAACAACACCGTACGAAACCTTAAAACTCCATAATAAAGCTAATGAATTCGTACGAGTCCTTTGAACATCATACTGCAAGTTAGGACATCTTACGACTCTTTATGACATTTTAGCACCTTGAAAAACACGTTAGTATAACGTAGGACGCCTTAAAACTCCAAACAACACCTTACAACACCGTACGAAACCTTAAAACTCCATAATAAAGCTAATGAATTCTTACGACTCCTTTGAACATCGTACTGCAAGTTAGGACATCTTACGACTCTTTATGACATTTTAGCACCTTGAAAAACACGTTACTATAACATAGGACGCCTTAAAACACCAAACAACACCGTACGAAACCTTAAAACTCCATAATAAAGCTAATGAATTCGTACGAGTCCTTTGAACATCGTACTGCAAGTTAGGACATCTTACGACTCTTTATGACATTTTAGCACCTTGAAAAACACGTTAGTATAACGTAGGACGCCTTAAAACTCCAAACAACACCTTACAACACCGTACGAAACCTTAAAACTCCATAATACACGTATTGAACTCGCCCGAGTCCTTTGAACATCGTACTGCAAGTTAGGACATCTTACGACTCTTTATGACATTTTAGCACCTTGAAAAACACGTTAGTATAACGTAGGACGCCTTAAAACTCCAAACAACACCTTACAACACCGTACGAAACCTTAAAACTCCATAATAAAGCTAATGAATTCGTACGAGTCCTTTGAACATCGTACTGCAAGTTAGGACATCTTACGACTCTTTATGACATTTTAGCACCTTGAAAAGCACGTTAGTATAACGTAGGACGCCTTAAAACTCCTAACAACACCTTACAACACCGTACGAAACCTTTAAACTCCATAATAAAGCTAATGAATTCGTACGAGTCCTTTGAACATCGTACTGCAAGTTAGGACATCTTACGACTCTTTATGACATTTTAGCACCTTGAAAAACACGTTAGTATAACGTAGGACGCCTTAAAACTCCAAACAACACCTTACAACACCGTACGAAACCTTAAAACTCCATAATAAAGCTAATAAATTCGTACGAGTCCTTTGAACATCGTACTGCAAGTTAGGACATCTTACGACTCTTTATGACATTTTAGCACCTTGAAAAACACGTTAGTATAACGTAGGACGCCTTAAAACTCCAAACAACACCTTACAACTCCGTACGAAACCTTAAAACTCCATAATAAAGCTAATGAATTCGTACGAGTCCTTTGAACATCATACTGCAAGTTAGGACATCTTACGACTCTTTATGACATTTTAGCACCTTGAAAAACACGTTACTATAACGTAGGACGCCTTAAAACACCAAACAACACCTTACAACACCGTACGAAACCTTAAAACTCCATAATACACCTATTGAATTCGCCCGAGTTCTTTGAACATCGTACTGCTAGTTAGGACATCTTATGACTCTTTATGACAATTTAGCACCTTGAAAAACACGTTAGTATAACGTAGGACGCCTTAAAACTCCAAACAACACCTTACAACACCGTACGAAACCTTAAAACTCCATAATAAAGCTAATGAATTCGTACGAGTCCTTTGAACATCGTACTGCAAGTTAGGACATCTTACCACTCTTTATGACATTTTAGCACCTTGAAAAACACGTTAGTATAACGTAGGACGCCTTAAAACTCCAAACAACACCTTACAACACCGTACGAAACCTTAAAACTCCATAATAAAGCTAATAAATTCGTACGAGTCCTTTGAACATCGTACTGCAAGTTAGGACATCTTACGACTCTTTATGACATTTTAGCACCTTGAAAAACACGTTAGTATAACGTAGGACGCCTTAAAACTCCAAACAACACCTTACAACTCCGTACGAAACCTTAAAACTCCATAATAAAGCTAATGAATTCGTACGAGTCCTTTGAACATCATACTGCAAGTTAGGACATCTTACGACTCTTTATAACATTTTAGCACCTTGAAAAACACGTTAGTATAACGTAGGACGCCTTAAAACTCCAAACAACACCTTACAACACCGTACGAAACCTTAAAACTCCATAATACACCTATTGAACTCGCCCGAGTCCTTTGAACATCGTACTGCAAGTTAGGACATCTTACGACTCTTTATGACATTTTAGCACCTTGAAAAACACGTTAGTATAACGTAGGACGCCTTAAAACACCAAACAACACCTTACAACACCCTACGAAACCTTAAAACTCCATAATAAAGCTAATGAATTCGTACGAGTCCTTTGAACATCGTACTGCAAGTTAGGACATCTTACGACTCTTTATGACATTTTAGCACCTTGAAAAACACGTTAGTATAACGTAGGACGCCTTAAAACTCCAAACAACACCTTACAACACCGTACGAAACCTTAAAACTCCATAATACACGTATTGAACTCGCCCGAGTCCTTTGAACATCGTACTGCAAGTTAGGACATCTTACGACTCTTTATGACATTTTAGCACCTTGAAAAACACGTTACTATAACGTAGGACGCCTTAAAACACAAAACAACACCTTACAACACCGTACGAAACCTTAAAACTCCATAATACACCTATTGAATTCGCCCGAGTTCTTTGAACATCGTACTGCTAGTTAGGACATCTTACGACTCTTTATGACATTTAAGCACCTTGAAAAACACGTTAGTATAACGTAGGACGCCTTAAAACTCCAAACAACACCTTACAACACCGTACGAAACCTTAAAACTCCATAATAAAGCTAATGAATTCGTACGAGTCCTTTGAACATCGTACTGCAAGTTAGGACATCTTACGACTCTTTATGACATTTTAGCACCTTGAAAAACACGTTAGTATAACGTAGGACGCCTTAAAACTCCAAACAACACCTTACAACACCGTACGAAACCTTAAAACTCCATAATAAAGCTAATGAATTCGTACGAGTCCTTTGAACATCGTACTGCAAGTTAGGACATCTTACGACTCTTTATGACATTTTAGCACCTTGAAAAACACGTTAGTATAACGTAGGACGCCTTAAAACTCCAAACAACACCTTACAACACCGTACGAAACCTTAATACTCCATAATACACCTATTGAACTCGCCCGAGTCCTTTGAACATCGTACTGCAAGTTAGGACATCTTACGACTCTTTATGACATTTTAGCACCTTGAAAAACACGTTAGTATAACGTAGGACACCTTAAAACACCAAACAACACCTTACAACACCCTACGAAACCTTAAAACTCCATAATAAAGCTAATGAATTCGTACGAGTCCTTTGAACATCGTACTGCAAGTTAGGACATCTTACGACTCTTTATGACATTTTAGCACCTTGAAAAACACGTTAGTATAACGTAGGACGCCTTAAAACTCCAAACAACACCTTACAACACCGTACGAAACCTTAAAACTCCATAATACACGTATTGAACTCGCCCGAGTCCTTTGAACATCGTACTGCAAGTTAGGACATCTTACGACTCTTTATGACATTTTAGCACCTTGAAAAACACGTTACTATAACGTAGGACGCCTTAAAACACAAAACAACACCTTACAACACCGTACGAAACCTTAAAACTCCATAATACACCTATTGAATTCGCCCGAGTTCTTTGAACATCGTACTGCTAGTTAGGACATCTTACGACTCTTTATGACATTTAAGCACCTTGAAAAACACGTTAGTATAACGTAGGACGCCTTAAAACTCCAAACAACACCTTACAACACCGTACGAAACCTTAAAACTCCATAATAAAGCTAATGAATTCGTACGAGTCCTTTGAACATCGTACTGCAAGTTAGGACATCTTACGACTCTTTATGACATTTTAGCACCTTGAAAAACACGTTAGTATAACGTAGGACGCCTTAAAACTCCAAACAACACCTTACAACACCGTACGAAACCTTAAAACTCCATAATAAAGCTAATGAATTCGTACGAGTCCTTTGAACATCGTACTGCAAGTTAGGACATCTTACGACTCTTTATGACATTTTAGCACCTTGAAAAACACGTTAGTATAACGTAGGACGCCTTAAAACTCCAAACAACACCTTACAACACCGTACGAAACCTTAATACTCCATAATAAAGCTAATGAATTCGTACGACTCCTTTGAACATCGTACTGCAATTTAGGACATCTTATGACTCTTTATGACATTTTAGCACCTTGAAAAACACGTTACTATAACGTAGGACGCCTTAAAACACCAAACAACACCTTACAACACCGTACGAAACCTTAAAACTCCATAATAAAGCTAATGAATTCGTACGAGTCCTTTGAACATCACACTGCAAGTTAGGACATCTTACAACTCTTTATGACAAATTAGCACCTTGAAAAACACGTTAGTATAACGTAGGACGCCTTAAAACTCCAAACAACACCTTACAACACCGTACGAAACCTTAAAACTCCATAATAAAGCTAATGAATTCGTACGAGTCCTTTGAACATCGTACTGCAAGTTAGGACATCTTACGACTCTTTATGACATTTTAGCACCTTGAAAAACACGTTAGTATAACGTAGGACGCCTTAAAACTCCAAACAACACCTTACAACACCGTACGAAACCTTAAAACTCCATAATAAAGCTAATGAATTCGTACGACTCCTTTGAACATCGTACTGCAAGTTAGGAAATCTTACGACTCTTTATGACATTTTAGCACCTTGAAAAACACGTTACTATAACGTAGGACGCCTTAAAACACCAAACAACACCGTACGAAACCTTAAAACTCCATAATAAAGCTAATGAATTCGTACGAGTCCTTTGAACATCATACTGCAAGTTAGGACATCTTACGACTCTTTATGACAATTTAGCACCTTGAAAAACACGTTAGTATAACGTAGGACGCCTTAAAACTCCAAACAACACCTTACAACACCGTACGAAACCTTAAAACTCCATAATACACCTATTGAACTCGCCCGAGTCCTTTGAACATCGTACTGCAAGTTAGGACATCTTACGACTCTTTATGACATTTTAGCACCTTGAAAAACACGTTAGTATAACGTAGGACGCCTTAAAACACCAAACAACACCTTACAACACCCTACGAAACCTTAAAACTCCATAATAAAGCTAATGAATTCGTACGAGTCCTTTGAACATCGTACTGCAAGTTAGGACATCTTACGACTCTTTATGACATTTTAGCACCTTGAAAAACACGTTAGTATAACGTAGGACGCCTTAAAACTCCAAACAACACCTTACAACACCGTACGAAACCTTAAAACTCCATAATACACGTATTGAACTCGCCCGAGTCCTTTGAACATCGTACTGCAAGTTAGGACATCTTACGACTCTTTATGACATTTTAGCACCTTGAAAAACACGTTAGTATAACGTAGGACGCCTTAAAACTCCAAACAACACCTTACAACACCGTACGAAACCTTAAAACTCCATAATAAAGCTAATGAATTCGTACGACTCCTTTGAACATCGTACTGCAAGTTAGGACATCTTACGACTCTTTATGACATTTTAGCACCTTGAAAAACACGTTACTATAACGTAGGACGCCTTAAAACACCAAACAACACCTTACAACACCGTACGAAACCTTAAAACTCCATAATAAAGCTAATGAATTCGTACGAGTCCTTTGAACATCATACTGCAAGTTAGGACATCTTACGACTCTTTATGACATTTTAGCACCTTGAAAAACACGTTAGTATAACGTAGGACGCCTTAAAACTCCAAACAACACCTTACAACACCGTACGAAACCTTAAAACTCCATAATACACCTATTGAACTCGCCCGAGTCCTTTGAACATCGTACTGCAAGTTAGGACATCTTACGACTCTTTATGACATTTTAGCACCTTGAAAAACACGTTAGTATAACGTAGGACGCCTTAAAACACCAAACAACACCTTACAACACCCTACGAAACCTTAAAACTCCATAATAAAGCTAATGAATTCGTACGAGTCCTTTGAACATCGTACTGCAAGTTAGGACATCTTACGACTCTTTATGACATTTTAGCACCTTGAAAAACACGTTAGTATAACGTAGGACGCCTAAAAACTCCAAACAACACCTTACAACACCGTACGAAACCTTAAAACTCCATAATACACGTATTGAACTCGCCCGAGTCCTTTGAACATCGTACTGCAAGTTAGGACATCTTACGACTCTTTATGTCATTTTAGCACCTTGAAAAACACGTTAGTATAACGTAGGACGCCTTAAAACTCCAAACAACACCTTACAACACCCTACGAAACCTTAAAACTCCATAATAAAGCTAATGAATTCGTACGAGTCCTTTGAACATCGTACTGCAAGTTAGGACATCTTACGACTCTTTATGACATTTTAGCACCTTGAAAAGCACGTTAGTATAACGTAGGACGCCTTAAAACTCCTAACAACACCTTACAACACCGTACGAAACCTTTAAACTCCATAATAAAGCTAATGAATTCGTACGAGTCCTTTGAACATCGTACTGCAAGTTAGGACATCTTACGACTCTTTATGACATTTTAGCACCTTGAAAAACACGTTAGTATAACGTAGGACGCCTTAAAACTCCAAACAACACCTTACAACACCGTACGAAACCTTAATACTCCATAATAAAGCTAATGAATTCGTACGACTCCTTTGAACATCGTACTGCAAGTTAGGACATCTTACGACTCTTTATGACATTTTAGCACCTTAAAAAACACGTTACTATAACGTAGGACGCCTTAAAACACCAAACAACACCTTACAACACCGTACGAAACCTTAAAACATCATAATAAAGCTAATGAATTCGTACGAGTCCTTTGAACATCATACTGCAAGTTAGGACATCTTACGACTCTTTATGACTATTTAGCACCTTGAAAAACACGTTAGTATAACGTAGGACGCCTTAAAACTCCAAACAACACCTTACAACACCGTACGAAACCTTAAAACTCCATAATAAAGCTAATGAATTCGTACGAGTCCTTTGAACATCGTACTGCAAGTTAGGACATCTTACGACTCTTTATGACATTTTAGCACCTTGAAAAACACGTTAGTATAACGTAGGACGCCTTAAAACTCCAAACAACACCTTACAACACCGTACGAAACCTTAAAACTCCATAATAAAGCTAATGAATTCGTACGAGTCCTTTGAACATCGTACTGCAAGTTAGGACATCTTACGACTCTTTATGACATTTTAGCACCTTGAAAAACACGTTAGTATAATGTAGGACGCCTTAAAACTCCAAACAACACCTTACAACACCGTACGAAACCTTAAAACTCCATAATACACCTATTGAACTCGCCCGAGTCCTTTGAACATCGTACTGCAAGTTAGGACATCTTACGACTCTTTATGACATTTTAGCACCTTGAAAAACACGTTAGTATAACGTAGGACGCCTTAAAACACCAAACAACACCTTACAACACCCTACGAAACCTTAAAACTCCATAATAAAGCTAATGAATTCGTACGAGTCCTTTGAACATCGTACTGCAAGTTAGGACATCTTACGACTCTTTATGACATTTTAGCACCTTGAAAAACACGTTAGTATAACGTAGGACGCCTAAAAACTCCAAACAACACCTTACAACACCGTACGAAACCTTAAAACTCCATAATACACGTATTGAACTCGCCCGAGTCCTTTGAACATCGTACTGCAAGTTAGGACATCTTACGACTCTTTATGTCATTTTAGCACCTTGAAAAACACGTTAGTATAACGTAGGACGCCTTAAAACTCCAAACAACACCTTACAACACCCTACGAAACCTTAAAACTCCATAATAAAGCTAATGAATTCGTACGAGTCCTTTGAACATCGTACTGCAAGTTAGGACATCTTACGACTCTTTATGACATTTTAGCACCTTGAAAAGCACGTTAGTATAACGTAGGACGCCTTAAAACTCCTAACAACACCTTACAACACCGTACGAAACCTTTAAACTCCATAATAAAGCTAATGAATTCGTACGAGTCCTTTGAACATCGTACTGCAAGTTAGGACATCTTACGACTCTTTATGACATTTTAGCACCTTGAAAAACACGTTAGTATAACGTAGGACGCCTTAAAACTCCAAACAACACCTTACAACACCGTACGAAACCTTAATACTCCATAATAAAGCTAATGAATTCGTACGACTCCTTTGAACATCGTACTGCAAGTTAGGACATCTTACGACTCTTTATGACATTTTAGCACCTTAAAAAACACGTTACTATAACGTAGGACGCCTTAAAACACCAAACAACACCTTACAACACCGTACGAAACCTTAAAACATCATAATAAAGCTAATGAATTCGTACGAGTCCTTTGAACATCATACTGCAAGTTAGGACATCTTACGACTCTTTATGACTATTTAGCACCTTGAAAAACACGTTAGTATAACGTAGGACGCCTTAAAACTCCAAACAACACCTTACAACACCGTACGAAACCTTAAAACTCCATAATAAAGCTAATGAATTCGTACGAGTCCTTTGAACATCGTACTGCAAGTTAGGACATCTTACGACTCTTTATGACATTTTAGCACCTTGAAAAACACGTTAGTATAACGTAGGACGCCTTAAAACTCCAAACAACACCTTACAACACCGTACGAAACCTTAAAACTCCATAATAAAGCTAATGAATTCGTACGAGTCCTTTGAACATCGTACTGCAAGTTAGGACATCTTACGACTCTTTATGACATTTTAGCACCTTGAAAAACACGTTAGTATAACGTAGGACGCCTTAAAACTCCAAACAACACCTTACAACACCGTACGAAACCTTAATACTCCATAATAAAGCTAATGAATTCGTACGACTCCATTGAACATCGTACTGCAAGTTAGGACATCTTACGACTCTTTATGACATTTTAGCACCTTGAAAAACACGTTACTATAACGTAGGACGCCTTAAAACACCAAACAACACCTTACAACACCGTACGAAACCTTAAAACTCCATAATAAAGCTAATGAATTCGTACGAGTCCTTTGAACATCATACTGCAAGTTAGGACATCTTACGACTCTTTATGACATTTTAGCACCTTGAAAAACACGTTAGTATAACGTAGGACGCCTTAAAACTCCAAACAACACCTTACAACACCGTACGAAACCTTAAAACTCCATAATACACCTATTGAACTCGCCCGAGTCCTTTGAACATCGTACTGCAAGTTAGGACATCTTACGACTCTTTATGACATTTTAGCACCTTGAAAAACACGTTAGTATAACGTAGGACACCTTAAAACACCAAACAACACCTTACAACACCCTACGAAACCTTAAAACTCTATAATAAAGCTAATGAATTCGTACGAGTCCTTTGAACATCGTACTGCAAGTTAGGACATCTTACGACTCTTTATGACATTTTAGCACCTTGAAAAACACGTTAGTATAACGTAGGACGCCTTAAAACTCCAAACAACACCTTACAACACCGTACGAAACCTTAAAACTCCATAATACACGTATTGAACTCGCCCGAGTCCTTTGAACATCGTACTGCAAGTTAGGACATCTTACGACTCTTTATGTCATTTTAGCAACTTGAAAAACACGTTAGTATAACGTAGGACGCCTTAAAACTCCAAACAACACCTTACAACACCCTACGAAACCTTAAAACTCCATAATAAAGCTAATGAATTCGTACGAGTCCTTTGAACATCGTACTGCAAGTTAGGACATCTTACGACTCTTTATGACATTTTAGCACCTTGAAAAACACGTTAGTATAACGTAGGACGCCTTAAAACTCCAAACAACACCTTACAACACCGTACGAAACCTTAAAACTCCATAATAAAGCTAATGAATTCGTACGAGTCCTTTGAACATCGTACTGCAAGTTAGGACATCTTACGACTCTTTATGACATTTTAGCACCTTGAAAAACACGTTAGTATAACGTAGGACGCCTTAAAACTCCAAACAACACCTTACAACACCGTACGAAACCTTAATACTCCATAATAAAGCTAATGAATTCGTACGACTCCATTGAACATCGTACTGCAAGTTAGGACATCTTACGACTCTTTATGACATTTTAGCACCTTGAAAAACACGTTACTATAACGTAGGACGCCTTAAAACACCAAACAACACCTTACAACACCGTACGAAACCTTAAAACTCCATAATAAAGCTAATGAATTCGTACGAGTCCTTTGAACATCATACTGCAAGTTAGGACATCTTACGACTCTTTATGACATTTTAGCACCTTGAAAAACACGTTAGTATAACGTAGGACGCCTTAAAACTCCAAACAACACCTTACAACACCGTACGAAACCTTAAAACTCCATAATACACCTATTGAACTCGCCCGAGTCCTTTGAACATCGTACTGCAAGTTAGGACATCTTACGACTCTTTATGACATTTTAGCACCTTGAAAAACACGTTAGTATAACGTAGGACACCTTAAAACACCAAACAACACCTTACAACACCCTACGAAACCTTAAAACTCTATAATAAAGCTAATGAATTCGTACGAGTCCTTTGAACATCGTACTGCAAGTTAGGACATCTTACGACTCTTTATGACATTTTAGCACCTTGAAAAACACGTTAGTATAACGTAGGACGCCTTAAAACTCCAAACAACACCTTACAACACCGTACGAAACCTTAAAACTCCATAATACACGTATTGAACTCGCCCGAGTCCTTTGAACATCGTACTGCAAGTTAGGACATCTTACGACTCTTTATGTCATTTTAGCAACTTGAAAAACACGTTAGTATAACGTAGGACGCCTTAAAACTCCAAACAACACCTTACAACACCCTACGAAACCTTAAAACTCCATAATAAAGCTAATGAATTCGTACGAGTCCTTTGAACATCGTACTGCAAGTTAGGACATCTTACGACTCTTTATGACATTTTAGCACCTTGAAAAGCACGTTAGTATAACGTAGGACGCCTTAAAACTCCTAACAACACCTTACAACACCGTACGAAACCTTTAAACTCCATAATAAAGCTAATGAATTCGTACGAGTCCTTTGAACATCGTACTGCAAGTTAGGACATCTTACGACTCTTTATGACATTTTAGCACCTTGAAAAACACGTTAGTATAACGTAGGACGCCTTAAAACTCCAAACAACACCTTACAACACCGTACGAAACCTTAATACTCCATAATAAAGCTAATGAATTCGTACGACTCCTTTGAACATCGTACTGCAAGTTAGGACATCTTACGACTCTTTATGACATTTTAGCACCTTAAAAAACACGTTACTATAACGTAGGACGCCTTAAAACACCAAACAACACCTTACAACACCGTACGAAACCTTAAAACTCCATAATAAAGCTAATGAATTCGTACGAGTCCTTTGAACATCATACTGCAAGTTAGGACATATTACGACTCTTTATGACAATTTAGCACCTTGAAAAACACGTTAGTATAACGTAGGACGCCTTAAAACTCCAAACAACACCTTACAACACCGTACGAAACCTTAAAACTCCATAATAAAGCTAATGAATTCGTACGAGTCCTTTGAACATCGTACTGCAAGTTAGGACATCTTACGACTCTTTATGACATTTTAGCACCTTGAAAAACACGTTACTATAACGTAGGACGCCTTAAAACACCAAACAACACCTTACAACACCGTACGAAACCTTAAAACTCCATAATAAAGCTAATGAATTCGTACGAGTCCTTTGAACATCGTACTGCAAGTTAGGACATCTTACGACTCTTTATGACATTTTAGCACCTTGAAAAACACGTTAGTATAACGTAGGACGCCTTAAAACTCCAAACAACACCTTACAACACCGTACGAAACCTTAAAACTCCATAATACACGTATTGAACTCGCCCGAGTCCTTTGAACATCGTACTGCAAGTTAGGACATCTTACGACTCTTTATGTCATTTTAGCAACTTGAAAAACACGTTAGTATAACGTAGGACGCCTTAAAACTCCAAACAACACCTTACAACACCCTACGAAACCTTAAAACTCCATAATAAAGCTAATGAATTCGTACGAGTCCTTTGAACATCGTACTGCAAGTTAGGACATCTTACGACTCTTTATGACATTTTAGCACCTTGAAAAGCACGTTAGTATAACGTAGGACGCCTTAAAACTCCTAACAACACCTTACAACACCGTACGAAACCTTTAAACTCCATAATAAAGCTAATGAATTCGTACGAGTCCTTTGAACATCGTACTGCAAGTTAGGACATCTTACGACTCTTTATGACATTTTAGCACCTTGAAAAACACGTTAGTATAACGTAGGACGCCTTAAAACTCCAAACAACACCTTACAACACCGTACGAAACCTTAATACTCCATAATAAAGCTAATGAATTCGTACGACTCCTTTGAACATCGTACTGCAAGTTAGGACATCTTACGACTCTTTATGACATTTTAGCACCTTAAAAAACACGTTACTATAACGTAGGACGCCTTAAAACACCAAACAACACCTTACAACACCGTACGAAACCTTAAAACTCCATAATAAAGCTAATGAATTCGTACGAGTCCTTTGAACATCATACTGCAAGTTAGGACATCTTACGACTCTTTATGACAATTTAGCACCTTGAAAAACACGTTAGTATAACGTAGGACGCCTTAAAACTCCAAACAACACCTTACAACACCGTACGAAACCTTAAAACTCCATAATAAAGCTAATGAATTCGTACGAGTCCTTTGAACATCGTACTGCAAGTTAGGACATCTTACGACTCTTTATGACATTTTAGCACCTTGAAAAACACGTTAGTATAACGTAGGACGCCTTAAAACTCCAAACAACACCTTACAACACCGTACGAAACCTTAAAACTCCATAATAAAGCTAATGAATTCGTACGAGTCCTTTGAACATCGTACTGCAAGTTAGGACATCTTACGACTCTTTATGACATTTTAGCACCTTGAAAAACACGTTAGTATAACGTAGGACGCCTTAAAACTCCAAACAACACCTTACAACACCGTACGAAACCTTAATACTCCATAATAAAGCTAATGAATTCGTACGACTCCTTTGAACATCGTACTGCAAGTTAGGACATCTTACGACTCTTTATGACATTTTAGCACCTTGAAAAACACGTTACTATAACGTAGGACGCCTTAAAACACCAAACAACACCTTACAACACCGTACGAAACCTTAAAACTCCATAATAAAGCTAATGAATTCGTACGAGTCCTTTGAACATCATACTGCAAGTTAGGATATCTTACGACTCTTTATGACATTTTAGCACCTTGAAAAACACGTTAGTATAACGTAGGACGCCTTAAAACTCCAAACAACACCTTACAACACCGTACGAAACCTTAAAACTCCATAATACACCTATTGAACTCGCCCGAGTCCTTTGAACATCGTACTGCAAGTTAGGACATCTTACGACTCTTTATGACATTTTAGCACCTTGAAAAACACGTTAGTATAACGTAGGACGCCTTAAAACACCAAACAACACCTTACAACACCCTACGAAACCTTAAAACTCCATAATAAAGCTAATGAATTCGTACGAGTCCTTTGAACATCGTACTGTAAGTTAGGACATCTTACGACTCTTTATGACATTTTAGCACCTTGAAAAACACGTTAGTATAACGTAGGACGCCTTAAAACTCCAAACAACACCTTACAACACCGTACGAAACCTTAAAACTCCATAATACACGTATTGAACTCGCCCGAGTCCTTTGAACATCGTACTGCAAGTTAGGACATCTTACGACTCTTTATGTCATTTTAGCACCTTGCAAAAATCAATGATGAATGCAAATGGGTTCTTCTTCTTTAAGTTTAATGATCGCAAGGGGATGATGGATGTGATTGAAGCAAGTCCTTGGATAATCCGTAATAAGCCAATTATTCTGAATGTGTGGTCCCCTACCACTAAGTTACAGAAGGATGATATCAAGAACGTGTCCGTCTGGGTAAAGTTACATGATATCCCACTAGTAGCATATTCTGATGTTGGGTTGAGTCTATTGTTTTCGCAAATTGGGACCCCAAAACTATTGGATTCTTTCACAAGCTCCATGTGTGCAAATGCATGGGGTAGAGGTAGTTATGCGAGAGCTTTGGTTGAGATCTCAGCGGAATCGGGTTTTAAGGAGGAGTTATCTATTGCTATTCCGGAATTAGAAGGGGATGAGTTTGGATCTGCAAAGGTTTCTGTTGAGTATGAATGGAAGCCTCCAAGATGTGGTCAATGTTGTGTCTTTGGCCATATTGATGCTGGATGCCCAAATGTGACAAAGCATGAGCAAAATTCAAATGCTAGAGAGGATGATAAAGGGTTTAAGGAAGTAAAGGGTAAGAAAGCTGCAAAAAGATTTGGGGTTGCTTTAAAAAAGCCCCAATTCGAGTACCGTCCAGTTAACAAAAAAGGGAAGGAAGTGCAACATGTTACAAAGCAAGTGACAACGATTGATACTATGGAGACTAAAAGTGGTTCAAATATGGGTAAATCTGATCTAACTACATCAAACCCTTTTGAGGCGTTATCTGTGGAGAAAATAGATGAAATTGAGACGGACAAGGTGAAAGGGAACATGGATAAGGAAAGTTCTAGGTTTGACTCGGATTCGGAAGTGGATGAGGTTTTAGATATGGATAATGGGATGGCAAGGTATATGATGAGCATGGCAATGGCGCTAGAATCTCCATCGGGTTCTAAGAGGGCAGGTACTCCTTCTACATCGGGTGTTAATGGTTTGTCTGATATTCTGGATTACTAGGGAGTTGATCTGCTGGCAACATTGGTTGAGGTCTCTTTGGGGTGGAATCTACACTTTTGATGATGGCGGCTGATGTAAATGGTTTTTATTTAATTTGTTTATGTCATCAATTTGTGGTAGGCTAGATTGTTTGGTTTGTCTTGGTGTTGTTTTGTTGGTTTTTTGTTTTTATGTTCACATATGTGGGGCCTGTCCCATATATGAACTAGTGTGGAACGCTTCCTCACTACTTGTACTTCATTGACGGTTGTCTTTATAATAGAATCACCAGGGTAACCCTTTACCCAAAAAAAAAAAAAAACACGTTAGTATAACGTAGGACGCCTTAAAACTCCAAACAACACCTTACAACACCCTACGAAACCTTAAAACTCCATAATAAAGCTAATGAATTCGTACGAGTCCTTTGAACATCGTACTGCAAGTTAGGACATCTTACGACTCTTTATGACATTTTAGCACCTTGAAAAGCACGTTAGTATAACGTAGGACGCCTTAAAACTCCTAACAACACCTTACAACACCGTACGAAACCTTTAAACTCCATAATAAAGCTAATGAATTCGTACGAGTCCTTTGAACATCGTACTGCAAGTTAGGACATCTTACGACTCTTTATGACATTTTAGCACCTTGAAAAACACGTTAGTATAACGTAGGACGCCTTAAAACTCCAAACAACACCTTACAACACCGTACGAAACCTTAATACTCCATAATAAAGCTAATGAATTCGTACGACTCCTTTGAACATCGTACTGCAAGTTAGGACATCTTACGACTCTTTATGACATTTTAGCACCTTAAAAAACACGTTACTATAACGTAGGACGCCTTAAAACACCAAACAACACCTTACAACACCGTACGAAACCTTAAAACTCCATAATAAAGCTAATGAATTCGTACGAGTCCTTTGAACATCATACTGCAAGTTAGGACATCTTACGACTCTTTATGACAATTTAGCACCTTGAAAAACACGTTAGTATAACGTACGACGCCTTAAAACTCCAAACAACACCTTACAACACCGTACGAAACCTTAAAACTCCATAATAAAGCTAATGAATTCGTACGAGTCCTTTGAACATCGTACTGCAAGTTAGGACATCTTACGACTCTTTATGACATTTTAGCACCTTGAAAAACACGTTAGTATAACGTAGGACGCCTTAAAACTCCAAACAACACCTTACAACACCGTACGAAACCTTAAAAGTCCATAATAAAGCTAATAAATTCGTACGAGTCCTTTGAACATCGTACTGCAAGTTAGGACATCTTACGACTCTTTATGACATTTTAGCACCTTGAAAAACACGTTAGTATAACATAGGACGCCTTAAAACTCCAAACAACATCTTACAACTCCGTACGAAACCTTAAAACTCCATAAAAAAGCTAATGAATTCGTACGACTCCTTTGAACATCGTACTGCAAGTTAGGACATCTTACGACTCTTTATGACATTTTAGCACCTTGAAAAACACGTTACTATAACGTAGGACGCCTTAAAACACCAAACAACACCTTACAACACCGTACGAAACCTTAAAACTCCATAATACACCTATTGAATTCGCCCGAGTTCTTTGAACATCGTACTGCTAGTTAGGACATCTTACGACTCTTTATGACAATTTAGCACCTTGAAAAACACGTTAGTATAACGTAGGACGCCTTAAAACTCCAAACAACACCTTACAACACCTTACAACACCGTACGAAACCTTAAAACTACATAATAATGCTAATGAATTCGTACGAGTCCTTTGAACATCGTACTGCAAGTTAGGACATCTTACGACTCTTTATGACATTTTAGCACCTTGAAAAACACGTTAGTATAACGTAGGACGCCTTAAAACTCCAAACAACACCTTACAACACCGTACGAAACCTTAAAACTCCATAATAAAGCTAATAAATTCGTACGAGTCCTTTGAACATCGTACAGCAAGTTAGGACATCTTACGACTCTTTATGACATTTTAGCACCTTGAAAAACACGTTAGTAATAACGTAGGACGCCTTAAAACTCCAAACAACACCTTACAACACCGTACGAAACCTTAAAACTCCATAATACACCTATTGAACTCGCCCGAGTCCTTTGAACATCATACTGCAAGTTAGGACATCTTACGACTCTTTATGACATTTTAGCACCTTGAAAAACACGTTACTATAACGTAGGACGCCTTAAAACACCAAACAACACCTTACAACACCGTACGAAACCTTAAAACTTCATAATAAAGCTAATGAATTCGTACGAGTCCTTTGAACATCGTACTGCAAGTTAGGACATCTTACGACTCTTTATGACATTTTAGCACCTTGAAAAACACGTTAGTATAACGTAGGACGCCTTAAAACTCCAAACAACACCTTACAACACCGTACGAAACCTTAAAACTCCATAATAAAGCTAATGAATTCGTACGAGTCCTTTGAACATCGTACTGCAAGTTAGGACATCTTACGACTCTTTATGACATTTTAGCACCTTGAAAAACACGTTAGTATAACGTAGGACGCCTTAAAACTCCAAACAACACCTTACAACTCCGTACGAAACCTTAAAACTCCATAATAAAGCTAATGAATTCGTACGAGTCCTTTGAACATCGTACTGCAAGTTCGGACATCTTACGACTCTTTATGACATTTTAGCACCTTGAAAAGCACGTTAGTATAACGTAGGACGCCTTAAAACTCCTAACAACACCTTACAACACCGTACGAAACCTTTAAACTCCATAATAAAGCTAATGAATTCGTACGAGTCCTTTGAACATCGTACTGCAAGTTAGGACATCTTACGACTCTTTATGACATTTTAGCACCTTGAAAAACACGTTAGTATAACGTAGGACGCCTTAAAACTCCAAACAACACCTTACAACACCGTACGAAACCTTAATACTCCATAATAAAGCTAATGAATTCGTACGACTCCTTTGAACATCGTACTGCAAGTTAGGACATCTTACGACTCTTTATGACATTTTAGCACCTTGAAAAACACGTTAGTATAACGTAGGACGCCTTAAAACTCTAAACAACACCTTACAACACCGTACGAAACCTTAAAACTCCATAATACACCTATTGAACTCGCCCGAGTCCTTTGAACATCGTACTGCAAGTTAGGACATCTTACGACTCTTTATGACATTTTAGCACCTTGAAAAACACGTTAGTATAACGTAGGACGCCTTAAAACTCCAAACAACACCTTACAACACCGTACGAAACCTTAAAACTCCATAATAAAGCTAATGAATTCGTACGAGTCCTTTGAACATCGTACTGCAAGTTAGGACATCTTACGACTCTTTATGACATTTTAGCACCTTGAAAAACACGTTAGTATAACGTAGGACGCCTTAAAACTCCAAACAACACCTTACAACACCGTACGAAACCTTAAAACTCCATAATAAAGCTAATGAATTCGTACGAGTCCTTTGAACATCGTACTGCAAGTTAGGACATCTTACGACTCTTTATGACATTTTAGCACCTTGAAAAGCACGTTAGTATAACGTTGGACGCCTTAAAACTCCAAACAACACCTTACAACACCGTACGAAACCTTAAAACTCTATAATAAAGCTAATGATGTCGTACGAGTCCTTTGAACATCGTACTGCAAGTTAGGACATCTTACGACTCTTTATGACATTTTAGCACCTTGAAAAACACGTTAGTATAACGTAGGACGCCTTAAAACTCCAAACAACACCTTACAACACCGTACGAAACCTTAAAACTCCATAATACACCTATTGAACTCGCCCGAGTCCTTTGAACATCGTACTGCAAGTTAGGACATCTTACGACTCTTTATGACATTTTAGCACCTTGAAAAACACGTTAGTATAACGTAGGACGCCTTAAAACTCCAAACAACACCTTACAACACCCTACGAAACCTTAAAACTCCATAATAAAGCTAATGAATTCGTACGAGTCCTTTGAACATCGTACTGCAAGTTAGGACATCTTACGACTCTTTATGACATTTTAGCACCTTGAAAAGCACGTTAGTATAACGTAGGACGCCTTAAAACTCCTAACAACACCTTACAACACCGTACGAAACCTTTAAACTCCATAATAAAGCTAATGAATTCGTACGAGTCCTTTGAACATCGTACTGCAAGTTAGGACATCTTACGACTCTTTATGACATTTTAGCACCTTGAAAAACACGTTAGTATAACGTAGGACGCCTTAAAACTCCAAACAACACCTTACAACACCGTACGAAACCTTAATACTCCATAATAAAGCTAATGAATTCGTACGACTCCTTTGAACATCGTACTGCAAGTTAGGACATCTTACGACTCTTTATGACATTTTAGCACCTTGAAAAACACGTTAGTATAACGTAGGACGCCTTAAAACTCCAAACAACACCTTACAACACCGTACGAAACCTTAAAACTCCATAATACACCTATTGAACTCGCCCGAGTCCTTTGAACATCGTACTGCAAATTAGGACATCTTACGACTCTTTATGACATTTTAGCACCTTGAAAAACACGTTAGTATAACGTAGGACGCCTTAAAACTCCAAACAACACCTTACAACACCCTACGAAACCTTAAAACTCCATAATAAAGCTAATGAATTCGTACGAGTCCTTTGAACATCGTACTGCAAGTTAGGACATCTTACGACTCTTTATGACATTTTAGCACCTTGAAAAACACGTTAGTATAACGTAGGACGCCTTAAAACTCCTAACAACACGTTACAACACCGTACGAAACCTTTAAACTCCATAATAAAGCTAATGAATTCGTACGAGTCCTTTGAACATCGTACTGCAAGTTAGGACATCTTACGACTCTTTATGACATTTTAGCACCTTGAAAAACACGTTAGTATAACGTAGGACGCCTTAAAACTCCAAACAACACCTTACAACACCGTACGAAACCTTAAAACTCCATAATAAAGCTAATGAATTCGTACGAGTCCTTTGAACATCGTACTGCAAGTTAGGACATCTTACGACTCTTTATGACATTTTAGCACCTTGAAAAGCACGTTAGTATAACGTAGGACGCCTTAAAACTCCAAACAACACCTTACAACACCGTACGAAACCTTAAAACTCCATAATAAAGCTAATGAATTCGTACGAGTCCTTTGAACATCGTACTGCAAGTTAGGACATCTTACGACTCTTTATGACATTTAGCACCTTGAAAAGCACGTTAGTATAACGTAGGACGCCTTAAAACTCCAAACAACACCTTACAACACCGTACGAAACCTTAAAACTCTATAATAAAGCTAATGAATTCGTACGAGTCCTTTGAACATCGTACTGCAAGTTAGGACATCTTACGACTCTTTATGACATTTTAGCACCTTGAAAAACACGTTAGTATAACGTAGGACGCCTTAAAACTCCAAACAACACCTTACAACACCGTACGAAACCTTAAAACTCCATAATACACCTATTGAACTCGCCCGAGTCCTTTGAACATCGTACTGCAAGTTAGGACATCTTACGACTCTTTATGACATTTTAGCACCTTGAAAAACACGTTAGTATAACGTAGGACGCCTTAAAACTCCAAACAACACCTTACAACACCCTACGAAACCTTAAAACTCCATAATAAAGCTAATGAATTCGTACGAGTCCTTTGAACATCGTACTGCAAGTTCGGACATCTTACGACTCTTTATGACATTTTAGCACCTTGAAAAGCACGTTAGTATAACGTAGGACGCCTTAAAACTCCTAACAACACCTTACAACACCGTACGAAACCTTTAAACTCCATAATAAAGCTAATGAATTCGTACGAGTCCTTTGAACATCGTACTGCAAGTTAGGACATCTTACGACTCTTTATGACATTTTAGCACCTTGAAAAACACGTTAGTATAACGTAGGACGCCTTAAAACTCCAAACAACACCTTACAACACCGTACGAAACCTTAATACTCCATAATAAAGCTAATGAATTCGTACGACTCCTTTGAACATCGTACTGCAAGTTAGGACATCTTACGACTCTTTATGACATTTTAGCACCTTGAAAAACACGTTAGTATAACGTAGGACGCCTTAAAACTCCAAACAACACCTTACAACACCGTACGAAACCTTAAAACTCCATAATACACCTATTGAACTCGCCCGAGTCCTTTGAACATCGTACTGCAAGTTAGGACATCTTACGACTCTTTATGACATTTTAGCACCTTGAAAAACACGTTAGTATAACGTAGGACGCCTTAAAACTCCAAACAACACCTTACAACACCGTACGAAACCTTAAAACTCCATAATAAAGCTAATGAATTCGTACGAGTCCTTTGAACATCGTACTGCAAGTTAGGACATCTTACGACTCTTTATGACATTTTAGCACCTTGAAAAGCACGTTAGTATAACGTTGGACGCCTTAAAACTCCAAACAACACCTTACAACACCGTACGAAACCTTAAAACTCTATAATAAAGCTAATGAATTCGTACGAGTCCTTTGAACATCGTACTGCAAGTTAGGACATCTTACGACTCTTTATGACATTTTAGCACCTTGAAAAACACGTTAGTATAACGTAGGACGCCTTAAAACTCCAAACAACACCTTACAACACCGTACGAAACCTTAAAACTCCATAATACACCTATTGAACTCGCCCGAATCCTTTGAACATCGTACTGCAAGTTAGGACATCTTACGACTCTTTATGACATTTTAGCACCTTGAAAAACACGTTAGTATAACGTAGGACGCCTTAAAACTCCAAACAACACCTTACAACACCCTACGAAACCTTAAAACTCCATAATAAAGCTAATGAATTCGTACGAGTCCTTTGAACATCGTACTGCAAGTTAGGACATCTTACGACTCTTTATGACATTTTAGCACCTTGAAAAGCACGTTAGTATAACGTAGGACGCCTTAAAACTCCTAACAACACCTTACAACACCGTACGAAACCTTTAAACTCCATAATAAAGCTAATGAATTCGTACGAGTCCTTTGAACATCGTACTGCAAGTTAGGACATCTTACGACTCTTTATGACATTTTAGCACCTTGAAAAACACGTTAGTATAACGTAGGACGCCTTAAAACTCCAAACAACACCTTACAACACCGTACGAAACCTTAATACTCCATAATAAAGCTAATGAATTCGTACGACTCCTTTGAACATCGTACTGCAAGTTAGGACATCTTACGACTCTTTATGACATTTTAGCACCTTGAAAAACACGTTAGTATAACGTAGGACGCCTTAAAACTCCAAACAACACCTTACAACACCGTACGAAACCTTAAAACTCCATAATACACCTATTGAACTCGCCCGAGTCCTTTGAACATCGTACTGCAAGTTAGGACATCTTACGACTCTTTATGACATTTTAGCACCTTGAAAAGCACGTTAGTATAACGTAGGACGCCTTAAAACTCCAAACAACACCTTACAACACCGTACGAAACCTTAAAACTCTATAATAAAGCTAATGAATTCGTACGAGTCCTTTGAACATCGTACTGCAAGTTAGGACATCTTACGACTCTTTATGACATTTTAGCACCTTGAAAAACACGTTAGTATAACGTAGGACGCCTTAAAACTCCAAACAACACCTTACAACACCGTACGAAACCTTAAAACTCCATAATACACCTATTGAACTCGCCCGAGTCCTTTGAACATCGTACTGCAAGTTAGGACATCTTACGACTCTTTATGACATTTTAGCACCTTGAAAAACACGTTAGTATAACGTAGGACGCCTTAAAACTCCAAACAACACCTTACAACACCCTACGAAACCTTAAAACTCCATAATAAAGCTAATGAATTCGTACGAGTCCTTTGAACATCGTACTGCAAGTTAGGACATCTTACGACTCTTTATGACATTTTAGCACCTTGAAAAGCACGTTAGTATAACGTAGGACGCCTTAAAACTCCTAACAACACCTTACAACACCGTACGAAACCTTTAAACTCCATAATAAAGCTAATGAATTCGTACGAGTCCTTTGAACATCGTACTGCAAGTTAGGACATCTTACGACTCTTTATGACATTTTAGCACCTTGAAAAACACGTTAGTATAACGTAGGACGCCTTAAAACTCCAAACAACACCTTACAACACCGTACGAAACCTTAATACTCCATAATAAAGCTAATGAATTCGTACGACTCCTTTGAACATCGTACTGCAAGTTAGGACATCTTACGACTCTTTATGACATTTTAGCACCTTGAAAAACACGTTAGTATAACGTAGGACGCCTTAAAACTCCAAACAACACCTTACAACACCGTACGAAACCTTAAAACTCCATAATACACCTATTGAACTCGCCCGAGTCCTTTGAACATCGTACTGCAAGTTAGGACATCTTACGACTCTTTATGACATTTTAGCACCTTGAAAAGCACGTTAGTATAACGTAGGACGCCTTAAAACTCCATACAACACCTTACAACACCGTACGAAACCTTAAAACTCTATAATAAAGCTAATGAATTCGTACGAGTCCTTTGAACATCGTACTGCAAGTTAGGACATCTTACGACTCTTTATGACATTTTAGCACCTTGAAAAACACGTTAGTATAACGTAGGACGCCTTAAAACTCCAAACAACACCTTACAACACCGTACGAAACCTTAAAACTCCATAATACACCTATTGAACTCGCCCGAGTCCTTTGAACATCGTACTGCAAGTTAGGACATCTTACGACTCTTTATGACATTTTAGCACCTTGAAAAACACGTTAGTATAACATAGGACGCCTTAAAACTCCAAACAACACCTTACAACACCGTACGAAACCTTAAAACTCCATAATAAAGCTAATGAATTCGTACGAGTCCTTTGAACATCGTACTGCAAGTTAGGACATCTTACGACTCTTTATGACATTTTAGCACCTTGAAAAACACGTTAGTATAACGTAGGACGCCTTAAAACTCCAAACAACACCATACAACACCGTACGAAACCTTAATACTCCATAATAAAGCTAATGAATTCGTACGACTCCTTTGAACATCGTACTGCAAGTTAGGACATCTTACGACTCTTTATGACATTTTAGCACCTTGAAAAACACGTTACTATAACGTAGGACGCCTTAAAACACCAAACAACACCTTACAACACCGTACGAAACCTTAAAACTCCATAATAAAGCTAATGAATTCGTACGAGTCCTTTGAACATCATACTGCAAGTTAGGACATCTTACGACTCTTTATGACATTTTAGCACCTTGAAAAACACGTTAGTATAACGTAGGACGCCTTAAAACTCCAAACAACACCTTACAACACCGTACGAAACCTTAAAACTCCATAATACACCTATTGAACTCGCCCGAGTCCTTTGAACATCGTACTGCAAGTTAGGACATCTTACGACTCTTTATGACATTTTAGCACCTTGAAAAACACGTTAGTATAACGTAGGACGCCTTAAAACTCCAAACAACACCTTACAACACCCTACGAAACCTTAAAACTCCATAATAAAGCTAATGAATTCGTACGAGTCCTTTGAACATCGTACTGCAAGTTAGGACATCTTACGACTCTTTATGACATTTTAGCACCTTGAAAAGCACGTTAGTATAACGTAGGACGCCTTAAAACTCCTAACAACACCTTACAACACCGTACGAAACCTTTAAACTCCATAATAAAGCTAATGAATTCGTACGAGTCCTTTGAACATCGTACTGCAAGTTAGGACATCTTACGACTCTTTATGACATTTTAGCACCTTGAAAAACACGTTAGTATAACGTAGGACGCCTTAAAACTCCAAACAACACCTTACAACACCGTACGAAACCTTAATACTCCATAATAAAGCTAATGAATTCGTACGACTCCTTTGAACATCGTACTGCAAGTTAGGACATCTTACGACTCTTTATGACATTTTAGCACCTTGAAAAACACGTTAGTATAACGTAGGACGCCTTAAAACTCCAAACAACACCTTACAACACCGTACGAAACCTTAAAACTCCATAATACACCTATTGAACTCGCCCGAGTCCTTTGAACATCGTACTGCAAGTTAGGACATCTTACGACTCTTTATGACATTTTAGCACCTTGAAAAACACGTTAGTATAACGTAGGACGCCTTAAAACTCCAAACAACACCTTACAACACCGTACGAAACCTTAAAACTCCATAATAAAGCTAATGAATTCGTACGAGTCCTTTGAACATCGTACTGCAAGTTAGGACATCTTACGACTCTTTATGACATTTTAGCACCTTGAAAAGCACGTTAGTATAACGTTGGACGCCTTAAAACTCCAAACAACACCTTACAACACCGTACGAAACCTTAAAACTCTATAATAAAGCTAATGAATTCGTACGAGTCCTTTGAACATCGTACTGCAAGTTAGGACATCTTACGACTCTTTATGACATTTTAGCACCTTGAAAAACACGTTAGTATAACGTAGGACGCCTTAAAACTCCAAACAACACCTTACAACACCGTACGAAACCTTAAAACTCCATAATACACCTATTGAACTCGCCCGAGTCCTTTGAACATCGTACTGCAAGTTAGGACATCTTACGACTCTTTATGACATTTTAGCACCTTGAAAAACACGTTAGTATAACGTAGGACGCCTTAAAACTCCAAACAACACCTTACAACACCGTACGAAACCTTAAAACTCCATAATAAAGCTAATGAATTCGTACGAGTCCTTTGAACATCGTACTGCAAGTTAGGACATCTTACGACTCTTTATGACATTTTAGCACCTTGAAAAGCACGTTAGTATAACGTTGGACGCCTTAAAACTCCAAACAACACCTTACAACACCGTACGAAACCTTAAAACTCTATAATAAAGCTAATGAATTCGTACGAGTCCTTTGAACATCGTACTGCAAGTTAGGACATCTTACGACTCTTTATGACATTTTAGCACCTTGAAAAACACGTTAGTATAACGTAGGACGCCTTAAAACTCCAAACAACACCTTACAACACCGTACGAAACCTTAAAACTCCATAATACACCTATTGAACTCGCCCGAGTCCTTTGAACATCGTACTGCAAGTTAGGACATCTTACGACTCTTTATGACATTTTAGCACCTTGAAAAACACGTTAGTATAACGTAGGACGCCTTAAAACTCCAAACAACACCTTACAACACCCTACGAAACCTTAAAACTCCATAATAAAGCTAATGAATTCGTACGAGTCCTTTGAACATCGTACTGCAAGTTAGGACATCTTACGACTCTTTATGACATTTTAGCACCTTGAAAAGCACGTTAGTATAACGTAGGACGCCTTAAAACTCCTAACAACACCTTACAACACCGTACGAAACCTTTAAACTCCATAATAAAGCTAATGAATTCGTACGAGTCCTTTGAACATCGTACTGCAAGTTAGGACATCTTACGACTCTTTATGACATTTTAGCACCTTGAAAAACACGTTAGTATAACGTAGGACGCCTTAAAACTCCAAACAACACCTTACAACACCGTACGAAACCTTAATACTCCATAATAAAGCTAATGAATTCGTACGACTCCTTTGAACATCGTACTGCAAGTTAGGACATCTTACGACTCTTTATGACATTTTAGCACCTTGAAAAACACGTTAGTATAACGTAGGACGCCTTAAAACTCCAAACAACACCTTACAACACCCTACGAAACCTTAAAACTCCATAATAAAGCTAATGAATTCGTACGAGTCCTTTGAACATCGTACTGCAAGTTAGGACATCTTACGACTCTTTATGACATTTTAGCACCTTGAAAAGCACGTTAGTATAACGTAGGACGCCTTAAAACTCCTAACAACACCTTACAACACCGTACGAAACCTTTAAACTCCATAATAAAGCTAATGAATTCGTACGAGTCCTTTGAACATCGTACTGCAAGTTAGGACATCTTACGACTCTTTATGACATTTTAGCACCTTGAAAAACACGTTAGTATAACGTAGGACGCCTTAAAACTCCAAACAACACCTTACAACACCGTACGAAACCTTAATACTCCATAATAAAGCTAATGAATTCGTACGACTCCTTTGAACATCGTACTGCAAGTTAGGACATCTTACGACTCTTTATGACATTTTAGCACCTTGAAAAACACGTTAGTATAACGTAGGACGCCTTAAAACTCCAAACAACACCTTACAACACCGTACGAAACCTTAAAACTCCATAATACACCTATTGAACTCGCCCGAGTCCTTTGAACATCGTACTGCAAGTTAGGACATCTTACGACTCTTTATGACATTTTAGCACCTTGAAAAGCACGTTAGTATAACGTAGGACGCCTTAAAACTCCAAACAACACCTTACAACACCGTACGAAACCTTAAAACTCTATAATAAAGCTAATGAATTCGTACGAGTCCTTTGAACATCGTACTGCAAGTTAGGACATCTTACGACTCTTTATGACATTTTAGCACCTTGAAAAACACGTTAGTATAACGTAGGACGCCTTAAAACTCCAAACAACACCTTACAACACCGTACGAAACCTTAAAACTCCATAATACACCTATTGAACTCGCCCGAGTCCTTTGAACATCGTACTGCAAGTTAGGACATCTTACGACTCTTTATGACATTTTAGCACCTTGAAAAACACGTTAGTATAACATAGGACGCCTTAAAACTCCAAACAACACCTTACAACACCGTACGAAACCTTAAAACTCCATAATAAAGCTAATGAATTCGTACGAGTCCTTTGAACATCGTACTGCAAGTTAGGACATCTTACGACTCTTTATGACATTTTAGCACCTTGAAAAACACGTTAGTATAACGTAGGACGCCTTAAAACTCCAAACAACACCATACAACACCGTACGAAACCTTAATACTCCATAATAAAGCTAATGAATTCGTACGACTCCTTTGAACATCGTACTGCAAGTTAGGACATCTTACGACTCTTTATGACATTTTAGCACCTTGAAAAACACGTTACTATAACGTAGGACGCCTTAAAACACCAAACAACACCTTACAACACCGTACGAAACCTTAAAACTCCATAATAAAGCTAATGAATTCGTACGAGTCCTTTGAACATCATACTGCAAGTTAGGACATCTTACGACTCTTTATGACATTTTAGCACCTTGAAAAACACGTTAGTATAACGTAGGACGCCTTAAAACTCCAAACAACACCTTACAACACCGTACGAAACCTTAAAACTCCATAATACACCTATTGAACTCGCCCGAGTCCTTTGAACATCGTACTGCAAGTTAGGACATCTTACGACTCTTTATGACATTTTAGCACCTTGAAAAACACGTTAGTATAACGTATGACGCCTTAAAACACCAAACAACACCTTACAACACCCTACGAAACCTTAAAACTCCATAATAAAGCTAATGAATTCGTACGAGTCCTTTGAACATCGTACTGCAAGTTAGGACATCTTACGACTCTTTATGACATTTTAGCACCTTGAAAAACACGTTAGTATAACGTAGGACGCCTTAAAACTCCAAACGACACCTTACAACACCGTACGAAACCTTAAAACTCCATAATACACCTACTGAACTCGCCCGAGTCCTTTGAACATCGTACTGCAAGTTAGGACATCTTACGACTCTTTATGACATTTTAGCACCTTGAAAAACACGTTAGTATAACGTAGGACGCCTTAAAACTCCAAACAACACCTTACAACACCCTACGAAACCTTAAAACTCCATAATAAAGCTAATGAATTCGTACGAGTCCTTTGAACATCGTACTGCAAGTTAGGACATCTTACGACTCTTTATGACATTTTAGCACCTTGAAAAGCACGTTAGTATAACGTAGGACGCCTTAAAACTCCTAACAACACCTTACAACACCGTACGAAACCTTTAAACTCCATAATAAAGCTAATGAATTCGTACGAGTCCTTTGAACATCGTACTGTAAGTTAGGACATCTTACGACTCTTTATGACATTTTAGCACCTTGAAAAACACGTTAGTATAACGTAGGACGCCTTAAAACTCCAAACAACACCTTACAACACCGTACGAAACCGTAATACTCCATAATAAAGCTAATGAATTCGTACGACTCCTTTGAACATCGTACTGCAAGTTAGGACATCTTACGACTCTTTATGACATTTTAGCACCTTGAAAAGCACGTTAGTATAACGTAGGACGCCTTAAAACTCCTAACAACACCTTACAACACCGTACGAAACCTTTAAACTCCATAATAAAGCTAATGAATTCGTACGAGTCCTTTGAACATCGTACTGCAAGTTAGGACATCTTACGACTCTTTATGACATTTTAGCACCTTGAAAAACACGTTAGTATAACATAGGACGCCTTAAAACTCCAAACAACACCTTACAACACCGTACGAAACCTTAATACTCCATAATAAAGCTAATGAATTCGTACGACTCCTTTGAACATCGTACTGCAAGTTAGGACATCTTACGACTCTTTATGACATTTTAGCACCTTGAAAAACACGTTACTATAACGTAGGACGCCTTAAAACACAAAACAACACCTTACAACACCGTACGAAACCTTAAAACTCCATAATAAAGCTAATGAATTCGTACGAGTCCTTTGAACATCGTACTGCAAGTTAGGACATCTTACGACTCTTTATGACATTTTAGCACCTTGAAAAACACGTTAGTATAACGTAGGACGCCTTAAAACTCCAAACAACACCTTACAACACCGTACGAAACCTTAAAACTCCATAATACACCTATTGAACTCGCCCGAGTCCTTTGAACATCGTACTGCAAGTTAGGACATCTTACGACTCTTTATGACATTTTAGCACCTTGAAAAACACGTTAGTATAACGTAGGACGCCTTAAAACTCCAAACAACACCTTACAACACCCTACGAAACCTTAAAACTCCATAATAAAGCTAATGAATTCGTACGAGTCCTTTGAACATCGTACTGCAAGTTAGGACATCTTACGACTCTTTATGACATTTTAGCACCTTGAAAAGCACGTTAGTATAACGTAGGACGCCTTAAAACTCCTAACAACACCTTACAACACCGTACGAAACCTTTAAACTCCATAATAAAGCTAATGAATTCGTACGAGTCCTTTGAACATCGTACTGCAAGTTAGGACATCTTACGACTCTTTATGACATTTTAGCACCTTGAAAAACACGTTAGTATAACGTAGGACGCCTTAAAACTCCAAACAACACCTTACAACACCGTACGAAACCTTAATACTCCATAATAAAGCTAATGAATTCGTACGACTCCTTTGAACATCGTACTGCAAGTTAGGACATCTTACGACTCTTTATGACATTTTAGCACCTTGAAAAACACGTTAGTATAACGTAGGACGCCTTAAAACTCCAAACAACACCTTACAACACCGTACGAAACCTTAAAACTCCATAATACACCTATTGAACTCGCCCGAGTCCTTTGAACATCGTACTGCAAGTTAGGACATCTTACGACTCTTTATGACATTTTAGCACCTTGAAAAGCACGTTAGTATAACGTAGGACGCCTTAAAACTCCAAACAACACCTTACAACACCGTACGAAACCTTAAAACTCTATAATAAAGCTAATGAATTCGTACGAGTCCTTTGAACATCGTACTGCAAGTTAGGACATCTTACGACTCTTTATGACATTTTAGCACCTTGAAAAACACGTTAGTATAACGTAGGACGCCTTAAAACTCCAAACAACACCTTACAACACCGTACGAAACCTTAAAACTCCATAATACACCTATTGAACTCGCCCGAGTCCTTTGAACATCGTACTGCAAGTTAGGACATCTTACGACTCTTTATGACATTTTAGCACCTTGAAAAACACGTTAGTATAACATAGGACGCCTTAAAACTCCAAACAACACCTTACAACACCGTACGAAACCTTAAAACTCCATAATAAAGCTAATGAATTCGTACGAGTCCTTTGAACATCGTACTGCAAGTTAGGACATCTTACGACTCTTTATGACATTTTAGCACCTTGAAAAACACGTTAGTATAACGTAGGACGCCTTAAAACTCCAAACAACACCATACAACACCGTACGAAACCTTAATACTCCATAATAAAGCTAATGAATTCGTACGACTCCTTTGAACATCGTACTGCAAGTTAGGACATCTTACGACTCTTTATGACATTTTAGCACCTTGAAAAACACGTTACTATAACGTAGGACGCCTTAAAACACCAAACAACACCTTACAACACCGTACGAAACCTTAAAACTCCATAATAAAGCTAATGAATTCGTACGAGTCCTTTGAACATCATACTGCAAGTTAGGACATCTTACGACTCTTTATGACATTTTAGCACCTTGAAAAACACGTTAGTATAACGTAGGACGCCTTAAAACTCCAAACAACACCTTACAACACCGTACGAAACCTTAAAACTCCATAATACACCTATTGAACTCGCCCGAGTCCTTTGAACATCGTACTGCAAGTTAGGACATCTTACGACTCTTTATGACATTTTAGCACCTTGAAAAACACGTTAGTATAACGTAGGACGCCTTAAAACTCCAAACAACACCTTACAACACCGTACGAAACCTTAATACTCCATAATAAAGCTAATGAATTCGTACGACTCCTTTGAACATCGTACTGCAAGTTAGGACATCTTACGACTCTTTATGACATTTTAGCACCTTGAAAAACACGTTACTATAACGTAGGACGCCTTAAAACACAAAACAACACCTTACAACACCGTACGAAACCTTAAAACTCCATAATAAAGCTAATGAATTCGTACGAGTCCTTTGAACATCATACTGCAAGTTAGGACATCTTACGACTCTTTATGACAATTTAGCACCTTGAAAAACACGTTAGTATAACGTAGGACGCCTTAAAACTCCAAACAACACCTTACAACACCGTACGAAACCTTAAAACTCCATAATAAAGCTAATGAATTCGTACGAGTCCTTTGAACATCGTACTGCAAGTTAGGACATCTTACGACTCTTTATGACATTTTAGCACCTTGAAAAGCACGTTAGTATAACGTAGGACGCCTTAAAACTCCTAACAACACCTTACAACACCGTACGAAACCTTTAAACTCCATAATAAAGCTAATGAATTCGTACGAGTCCTTTGAACATCGTACTGCAAGTTAGGACATCTTACGACTCTTTATGACATTTTAGCACCTTGAAAAACACGTTAGTATAACGTAGGACGCCTTAAAACTCCAAACAACACCTTACAACACCGTACGAAACCTTAATACTCCATAATAAAGCTAATGAATTCGTACGACTCCTTTGAACATCGTACTGCAAGTTAGGACATCTTACGACTCTTTATGACATTTTAGCACCTTGAAAAACACGTTAGTATAACGTAGGACGCCTTAAAACTCCAAACAACACCTTAGAACACCGTACGAAACCTTAAAACTCCATAATACACCTATTGAACTCGCCCGAGTCCTTTGAACATCGTACTGCAAGTTAGGACATCTTACGACTCTTTATGACATTTTAGCACCTTGAAAAACACGTTAGTATAACGTAGGACGCCTTAAAACACCAAACAACACCTTACAACACCCTACGAAACCTTAAAACTCCATAATAAAGCTAATGAATTCGTACGAGTCCTTTGAACATCGTACTGCAAGTTAGGACATCTTACGACTCTTTATGACATTTTAGCACCTTGAAAAGCACGTTAGTATAACGTAGGACGCCTTAAAACTCCAAACAACACCTTACAACACCGTACGAAACCTTAAAACTCTATAATAAAGCTAATGAATTCGTACGAGTCCTTTGAACATCGTACTGCAAGTTAGGACATCTTACGACTCTTTATGACATTTTAGCACCTTGAAAAACACGTTAGTATAACGTAGGACGCCTTAAAACTCCAAACAACACCTTACAACAACGTACGAAACCTTAAAACTCCATAATACACCTATTGAACTCGCCCGAGTCCTTTGAACATCGTACTGCAAGTTAGGACATCTTACGACTCTTTATGACATTTTAGCACCTTGAAAAACACGTTAGTATAACATAGGACGCCTTAAAACTCCAAACAACACCTTACAACACCGTACGAAACCTTAAAACTCCATAATAAAGCTAATGAATTCGTACGAGTCCTTTGAACATCGTACTGCAAGTTAGGACATCTTACGACTCTTTATGACATTTTAGCACCTTGAAAAACACGTTAGTATAACGTAGGACGCCTTAAAACTCCAAACAACACCATACAACACCGTACGAAACCTTAATACTCCATAATAAAGCTAATGAATTCGTACGACTCCTTTGAACATCGTACTGCAAGTTAGGACATCTTACGACTCTTTATGACATTTTAGCACCTTGAAAAACACGTTACTATAACGTAGGACGCCTTAAAACACCAAACAACACCTTACAACACCGTACGAAACCTTAAAACTCCATAATAAAGCTAATGAATTCGTACGAGTCCTTTGAACATCATACTGCAAGTTAGGACATCTTACGACTCTTTATGACATTTTAGCACCTTGAAAAACACGTTAGTATAACGTAGGACGCCTTAAAACTCCAAACAACACCTTACAACACCGTACGAAACCTTAAAACTCCATAATACACCTATTGAACTCGCCCGAGTCCTTTGAACATCGTACTGCAAGTTAGGACATCTTACGACTCTTTATGACATTTTAGCACCTTGAAAAACACGTTAGTATAACGTAGGACGCCTTAAAACACCAAACAACACCTTACAACACCGTACGAAACCTTTAAACTCCATAATAAAGCTAATGAATTCGTACGAGTCCTTTGAACATCGTACTGCAAGTTAGGACATCTTACGACTCTTTATGACATTTTAGCACCTTGAAAAACACGTTAGTATAACATAGGACGCCTTAAAACTCCAAACAACACCTTACAACACCGTACGAAACCTTAATACTCCATAATAAAGCTAATGAATTCGTACGACTCCTTTGAACATCGTACTGCAAGTTAGGACATCTTACGACTCTTTATGACATTTTAGCACCTTGAAAAACACGTTACTATAACGTAGGACGCCTTAAAACACAAAACAACACCTTACAACACCGTACGAAACCTTAAAACTCCATAATAAAGCTAATGAATTCGTACGAGTCCTTTGAACATCGTACTGCAAGTTAGGACATCTTACGACTCTTTATGACATTTAGCACCTTGAAAAGCACGTTAGTATAACGTAGGACGCCTTAAAACTCCAAACAACACCTTACAACACCGTACGAAACCTTAAAACTCTATAATAAAGCTAATGAATTCGTACGAGTCCTTTGAACATCGTACTGCAAGTTAGGACATCTTACGACTCTTTATGACATTTTAGCACCTTGAAAAGCACGTTAGTATAACGTAGGACGCCTTAAAACTCCTAACAACACCTTACAACACCGTACGAAACCTTTAAACTCCCTAATAAAGCTAATGAATTCGTACGAGTCCTTTGAACATCGTACTGCAAGTTAGGACATCTTACGACTCTTTATGACATTTTAGCACCTTGAAAAACACGTTAGTATAACGTAGGACGCCTTAAAACTCCAAACAACACCTTACAACACCGTACGAAACCTTAATACTCCATAATAAAGCTAATGAATTCGTACGACTCCTTTGAACATCGTACTGCAAGTTAGGACATCTTACGACTCTTTATGACATTTTAGCACCTTGAAAAACACGTTACTATAACGTAGGACGCCTTAAAACACAAAACAACACCTTACAACACCGTACGAAACCTTAAAACTCCATAATAAAGCTAATGAATTCGTACGAGTCCTTTGAACATCATACTGCAAGTTAGGACATCTTACGACTCTTTATGACAATTTAGCACCTTGAAAAACACGTTAGTATAACGTAGGACGCCTTAAAACTCCAAACAACACCTTACAACACCGTACGAAACCTTAAAACTCCATAATAAAGCTAATGAATTCGTACGAGTCCTTTGAACATCGTACTGCAAGTTAGGACATCTTACGACTCTTTATGACATTTTAGCACCTTGAAAAGCACGTTAGTATAACGTAGGACGCCTTAAAACTCCTAACAACACCTTACAACACCGTACGAAACCTTTAAACTCCATAATAAAGCTAATGAATTCGTACGAGTCCTTTGAACATCGTACTGCAAGTTAGGACATCTTACGACTCTTTATGACATTTTAGCACCTTGAAAAACGCGTTAGTATAACGTAGGACGCCTTAAAACTCCAAACAACACCTTACAACACCGTACGAAACCTTAATACTCCATAATAAAGCTAATGAATTCGTACGACTCCTTTGAACATCGTACTGCAAGTTAGGACATCTTACGACTCTTTATGACATTTTAGCACCTTGAAAAACACGTTAGTATAACGTAGGACGCCTTAAAACTCCAAACAACACCTTAGAACACCGTACGAAACCTTAAAACTCCATAATACACCTATTGAACTCGCCCGAGTCCTTTGAACATCGTACTGCAAGTTAGGACATCTTACGACTCTTTATGACACTTTAGCACCTTGAAAAACACGTTAGTATAACGTAGGACGCCTTAAAACACCAAACAACACCTTACAACACCCTACGAAACCTTAAAACTCCATAATAAAGCTAATGAATTCGTACGAGTCCTTTGAACATCGTACTGCAAGTTAGGACATCTTACGACTCTTTATGACATTTTAGCACCTTGAAAAGCACGTTAGTATAACGTAGGACGCCTTAAAACTCCAAACAACACCTTACAACACCGTACGAAACCTTAAAACTCTATAATAAAGCTAATGAATTCGTACGAGTCCTTTGAACATCGTACTGCAAGTTAGGACATCTTACGACTCTTTATGACATTTTAGCACCTTGAAAAACACGTTAGTATAACGTAGGACGCCTTAAAACTCCAAACAACACCTTACAACACCGTACGAAACCTTAAAACTCCATAATACACCTATTGAACTCGCCCGAGTCCTTTGAACATCGTACTGCAAGTTAGGACATCTTACGACTCTTTATGACATTTTAGCACCTTGAAAAACACGTTAGTATAACGTAGGACGCCTTAAAACTCCAAACAACACCTTACAACACCCTACGAAACCTTAAAACTCCATAATAAAGCTAATGAATTCGTACGAGTCCTTTGAACATCGTACTGCAAGTTAGGACATCTTACGACTCTTTATGACATTTTAGCACCTTGAAAAACACGTTAGTATAACGTAGGACGCCTTAAAACTCCAAACAACACCTTAGAACACCGTACGAAACCTTAAAACTCCATAATACACCTATTGAACTCGCCCGAGTCCTTTGAACATCGTACTGCAAGTTAGGACATCTTACGACTCTTTATGACACTTTAGCACCTTGAAAAACACGTTAGTATAACGTAGGACGCCTTAAAACACCAAACAACACCTTACAACACCCTACGAAACCTTAAAACTCCATAATAAAGCTAATGAATTCGTACGAGTCCTTTGAACATCGTACTGCAAGTTAGGACATCTTACGACTCTTTATGACATTTTAGCACCTTGAAAAACACGTTAGTATAACGTAGGACGCCTTAAAACTCCAAACAACACCTTACAACACCGTACGAAACCTTAATACTCCATAATAAAGCTAATGAATTCGTACGACTCCTTTGAACATCGTACTGCAAGTTAGGACATCTTACGACTCTTTATGACATTTTAGCACCTTGAAAAACACGTTAGTATAACGTAGGACGCCTTAAAACTCCAAACAACACCTTACAACACCGTACGAAACCTTAAAACTCCATAATACACCTATTGAACTCGCCCGAGTCCTTTGAACATCGTACTGCAAGTTAGGACATCTTACGACTCTTTATGACATTTTAGCACCTTGAAAAACACGTTAGTATAACGTAGGACGCCTTAAAACTCCAAACAACACCTTACAACACCCTACGAAACCTTAAAACTCCATAATAAAGCTAATGAATTCGTACGAGTCCTTTGAACATCGTACTGCAAGTTAGGACATCTTACGACTCTTTATGACATTTTAGCACCTTGAAAAGCACGTTAGTATAACGTAGGACGCCTTAAAACTCCTAACAACACCTTACAACACCGTACGAAACCTTTAAACTCCATAATAAAGCTAATGAATTCGTACGAGTCCTTTGAACATCGTACTGCAAGTTAGGACATCTTACGACTCTTTATGACATTTTAGCACCTTGAAAAACACGTTAGTATAACGTAGGACGCCTTAAAACTCCAAACAACACCTTACAACACCGTACGAAACCTTAATACTCCATAATAAAGCTAATGAATTCGTACGACTCCTTTGAACATCGTACTGCAAGTTAGGACATCTTACGACTCTTTATGACATTTTAGCACCTTGAAAAACACGTTAGTATAACGTAGGACGCCTTAAAACTCCAAACAACACCTTACAACACCGTACGAAACCTTAAAACTCCATAATACACCTATTGAACTCGCCCGAGTCCTTTGAACATCGTACTGCAAGTTAGGACATCTTACGACTCTTTATGACATTTTAGCACCTTGAAAAACACGTTAGTATAACGTAGGACGCCTTAAAACTCCAAACAACACCTTACAACACCCTACGAAACCTTAAAACTCCATAATAAAGCTAATGAATTCGTACGAGTCCTTTGAACATCGTACTGCAAGTTAGGACATCTTACGACTCTTTATGACATTTTAGCACCTTGAAAAGCACGTTAGTATAACGTAGGACGCCTTAAAACTCCTAACAACACCTTACAACACCGTACGAAACCTTTAAACTCCATAATAAAGCTAATGAATTCGTACGAGTCCTTTGAACATCGTACTGCAAGTTAGGACATCTTACGACTCTTTATGACATTTTAGCACCTTGAAAAACACGTTAGTATAAAAAGCTTATTAGTATAGGAGATGGGGCGAATTAGGGTTTTTGGGGCGAATTAGGGTTTTTGGACGAAATTCAAGTTTCTTGATTGCTCTCAAATCGTTTTTCTTGTTCTTGAATCATAAGCTCCTACGTTTTCATCATTTGTAATCATTAAGAACATCTTTTGCGAGTTGTTTTTGCTGATTTTGTCTCCTAGGGTTTGAAAATCTACATGTTCGATTGATATTTAGTTCAACTCATTCTATTGCTTAAACCGGCTGCTTGTTCTTGATTAATCTTGTGATTCTTTGATTGAGATTTACGAAGGCCTTTAGAAAGGTGATTTATTCGTCTTTTAGGGTTTCAATCAAAATCAGAATTAGGGTTTTGTGTTTTGGGCGCCGTTTTTGAGTGTTGGTGGTGGCTGAAACTAGGGTTTGGTTTTTTGCTACGTTTTTGGGTAATACATCTAGGTTTGAACGTTAGAAGGGTTGGTCTAAACCCCATCTTGGTTCAAATTTGTGTTTGTTTCGAATTACACTCTGATTTGGGTTGTGGATTCAAGTGAATTTGAATTCAAGTTGCATTCTAGTAATGGCTACACCTACAAGAACTTGTAAAGTCACATTCCAGATTCAAGATGATATTGGCAATGATCCAACCGGTATTGCGAGAAAGGTGGTGAACATTGATGATATCCCTCTTCTTCCTAGACGAGGGATGTTTATAAACGATTCAAATGTGGAAGCTAAAGCTGAAGTGGGTAATAAACTGGAAGTCTCAAAATCTGATTCTGAGTCGTTGGATAACAAAATGGTGAATGCTACATATGCTGCATCATTACAATCAGGTACGTCGGAAAAATCGATTAACTTTCGCTTTTTGGAGTCCTTGGACAGGGAAAAAGGGGTTGATGTGGTTCTAACTAGGGAGTCTGTTAAAACTGTTCATGACAAACTTGCGTTCACTCTTTATGGGTACTTTATTGGGGATAGAGAAGCGTTCCCTGTTGTAAAGTATTTTGTGGAGAATAATTGGAAGAAATACAGAATTCAGAAGATTATGATGAATGTAAATGGATTCTTCTTCTTCAAATTTGCAAATAATAAAGGTATGATTGATGTGCTTGAAGGGGGACCTTGGCTGATCCGTAATAAACCGATTTTCCTAAATATATGGTCGCCTACTCTTGCGCTTAAAAAAGAAGATATCAAGAAAGTTGCGGTTTGGGTTAAACTGCATAATGTTCCCCTTGCTGCATACACTGATGATGGGCTAAGTATGCTTTTTTCAAAGATTGGTACTCCTAAGTTGCTTGATACATATACTAGTGCTATGTGTAATGATGCTTGGGGAAGGAGTAGTTATGCTAGGGCGCTTGTGGAAATATCTGCTGACCATGATTTCAAAGAGCTTCTAACTATGGCTATTCCTGAGTTAGAGGGTGACAAATATATTACTGAGATTGTGGATGTGGAATATGAGTGGAAACCACCGAGGTGTGCTTATTGTTGTGTGTTTGGGCACGGAACTGATGCTTGCCCTAAACAGGTTAGTACTATATCTAAACCCGATCCTAAAGTAAATGGGGATGGCTTTATTGAAGTAAAGGGTAGGAAAACGGCTAAGAAAAATGGTGTTCAGGTTAAAAACCAGAAACCAAAAGTTGAATACAGACCACTTGATTATAAGAAAATGGTGGGAACAAAACCTTCAAAGTCAGATGTGAAGAGTAGAGATCCCTCAAAGATCCAGATTCATAACGCCTTTAATATTCTTAACTCGAAAAATCTGAACGATGGAGCGAATTTGGAATCTAGTAAAATGAAGGGCAAATTGGATAGGGATTTGATTCAAGACTTGGATGTGGAAGAAGTTGAAGTTGTTTATGATGAAACAATAAATATAACTCGAGATAAAACAGGGGCAAGTTCCTCCTCATCAATGGTTTCCAATGGATAGTCGATTATTCAGGTATTTGAGGTGGCTTTCCATTGGTGGCAACTTCATCTTTGATGATGGTGGTTGATGGATAGGTTTTTCTTGTTAGGATTTGGCTATTATATCAGCGATTTGTGGTAGGATAGTTTGTTTGGTGTGTTTTGGATTTTGTCTTTATTTTGATCACATATGTGGGGGTTTGTCCCATATATGAACTAGTGTGGAACTCATTCACACTACTTGTATGTTAATGACGGTTGTCTTTATAATAGAATCACCGGGGTAACCCTTTACCCAAAAAAAAACACGTTAGTATAACGTAGGACGCCTTAAAACTCCAAACAACACCTTACAACACCGTACGAAACCTTAAAACTCCATAATAAAGCTAATGAATTCGTACGAGTCATTTGAACATCGTACTGCAAGTTAGGACATCTTACGACTCTTAATGACATTTTAGCACCTTGAAAAACACGTTAGTATAACGTAGGACGCCTTAAAACTCCAAACAACACCTTACAACACCGTACGAAACCTTAATACTCCATAATAAAGCTAATGAATTCGTACGACTCCTTTGAACATCGTACTGCAAGTTAGGACATCTTACGACTCTTTATGACATTTTAGCACCTTGAAAAACATGTTACTATAACGTAGGACGCCTTAAAACACCAAACAACACCTTACAACACCGTACGAAACCTTAAAACTCCATAATAAAGCTAATGAATTCGTACGAGTCCTTTGAACATCATACTGCAAGTTAGGACATCTTACGACTCTTTATGACATTTTAGCACCTTGAAAAACACGTTAGTATAACGTAGGACGCCTTAAAACTCCAAACAACACCTTACAACACCGTACGAAACCTTAAAACTCCATAATACACCTATTGAACTCGCCCGAGTCCTTTGAACATCGTACTGCAAGTTAGGACATCTTACGACTCTTTATGACATTTTAGCACCTTGAAAAACGCGTTAGTATAACGTAGGACGCCTTAAAACACCAAACAACACCTTACAACACCCTACGAAACCTTAAAACTCCATAATAAAGCTAATGAATTCATACGAGTCCTTTGAACATCGTACTGCAAGTTAGGACATCTTACGACTCTTTATGACATTTTAGCACCTTGAAAAACACGTTAGTATAACGTAGGACGCCTTAAAACTCCAAACAACACCTTACAACACCGTACGAAACCTTAAAACTTCATAATACACCTATTGAACTCGCCCGAGTCCTTTGAACATCGTACTGCAAGTTAGGACATCTTACGACTCTTTATGACATTTTAGCACCTTGAAAAACACGTTAGTATAACGTAGGACGCCTTAAAACTCCAAACAACACCTTACAACACCCTACGAAACCTTAAAACTCCATAATAAAGCTAATGAATTCGTACGAGTCCTTTGAACATCGTACTGCAAGTTAGGACATCTTACGACTCTTTATGACATTTTAGCACCTTGAAAAGCACGTTAGTATAACGTAGGACGCCTTAAAACTCCTAACAACACCTTACAACACCGTACGAAACCTTTAAACTCCATAATAAAGCTAATGAATTCGTACGAGTCCTTTGAACATCGTACTGCAAGTTAGGACATCTTACGACTCTTTATGATATTTTAGCACCTTGAAAAACACGTTAGTATAACGTAGGACGCCTTAAAACTCCAAACAACAACTTACAACACCGTACGAAACCTTAATACTCCATAATAAAGCTAATGAATTCGTACGACTCCTTTGAACATCGTACTGCAAGTTAGGACATCTTACGACTCTTTATGACATTTTAGCACCTTGAAAAACACGTTACTATAACGTAGGACGCCTTAAAACACAAAACAACACCTTACAACACCGTACGAAACCTTAAAACTCCATAATAAAGCTAATGAATTCGTACGAGTCCTTTGAACATCATACTGCAAGTTAGGACATCTTACGACTCTTTATGACAATTTAGCACCTTGAAAAACACGTTAGTATAACGTAGGACGCCTTAAAACTCCAAACAACACCTTACAACACCGTACGAAACCTTAAAACTCCATAATAAAGCTAATGAATTCGTACGAGTCCTTTGAACATCGTACTGCAAGTTAGGACATCTTACGACTCTTTATGACATTTTAGCACCTTGAAAAACACGTTAGTATAACGTAGGACGCCTTAAAACTCCAAACAACACCTTACAACACCGTACGAAACCTTAATACTCCATAATAAAGCTAATGAATTCGTACGACTCCTTTGAACATCGTACTGCAAGTTAGGACATCTTACGACTCTTTATGACATTTTAGCACCTTGAAAAACACGTTACTATAACGTAGGACGCCTTAAAACACCAAACAACACCTTACAACACCGTACGAAACCTTAAAACTCCATAATAAAGCTAATGAATTCGTACGAGTCCTTTGAACATCATACTGCAAGTTAGGACATCTTACGACTCTTTATGACATTTTAGCACCTTGAAAAACACGTTAGTATAACGTAGGACGCCTTAAAACTCCAAACAACACCTTACAACACCGTACGAAACCTTAAAACTCCATAATACACCTATTGAACTCGCCCGAGTCCTTTGAACATCGTACTGCAAGTTAGGACATCTTACGACTCTTTATGACATTTTAGCACCTTGAAAAACACGTTAGTATAACGTAGCACGCCTTAAAACTCCAAACAACACCTTACAACACCGTACGAAACCTTAAAACTCCATAATACACCTATTGAACTCGCCCGAGTCCTTTGAACATCGTACTGCAAGTTAGGACATCTTACGACTCTTTATGACATTTTAGCACCTTGAAAAACGCGTTAGTATAACGTAGGACGCCTTAAAACACCAAACAACACCTTACAACACCCTACGAAACCTTAAAACTCCATAATAAAGCTAATGAATTCGTACGAGTCCTTTGAACATCGTACTGCAAGTTAGGACATCTTACGACTCTTTAGGACATCTTACGACTCTTTATGACATTTTAGCACCTTGAAAAACACGTTAGTATAACGTAGGACGCCTTAAAACTCCAAACAACACCTTACAACACCGTACGAAACCTTAAAACTCCATAATAAAGCTAATGACTTCGTACGAGTCCTTTGAACATCGTACTGCAAGTTAGGACATCTTACGACTCTTTATGACATTTTAGCACCTTGAAAAACACGTTAGTATAACGTAGGACGCCTTAAAACTCCAAACAACACCTTACAACACCGTACGAAACCTTAAAACTCCATAATAAAGCTAATGAATTCGTACGAGTCCTTTGAACATCGTACTGCAAGTTAGTACATCTTACGACTCTTTATCACATTTTAGCACCATGAAAAACACGTTAGTATAACGTAGGACGCCTTAAAACTCCAAACAACACCTTACAACACCGTACGAAACCTTAATACTCCATAATAAAGCTAATGAATTCGTACGACTCCTTTGAACATCGTACTGCTAGTTAGGACATCTTACGACTCTTTATGACATTTTAGCACCTTGAAAAACACGTTAGTATAACGTAGGACGCCTTAAAACTCCAAACAACACCTTACAACACCGTACGAAACTTTAGAACTCCATAGTAAAGCTAATGAATTCGTACGAGTCCTTTGAACATCGTACTGCAGTTAGGACATCTTACGACTCTTTATGACATTTTAGCACCTTGAAAAACACGTTAGTATAACGTAGGACGCCTTAAAACTCCAAACAACACCTTACAACACCGTACGAAACCTTAAAACTCCATAATAAAGCTAATGACTTCGTACGAGTCCTTTGAACATCGTACTGCAAGTTAGGACATCTTACGACTCTTTATGACATTTTAGCACCTTGAAAAACACGTTAGTATAACGTAGGACGCCTTAAAACTCCAAACAACACCTTACAACACCGTACGAAACCTTAAAACTCCATAATAAAGCTAATGAATTCGTACGAGTCCTTTGAACATCGTACTGCAAGTTAGTACATCTTACGACTCTTTATGACATTTTAGCACCTTGAAAAACACGTTAGTATAACGTAGGACGCCTTAAAACTCCAAACAACACCTTACAACACCGTACGAAACCTTAAAACTCCATAATAAAGCTAATGAATTCGTACGAGTCCTTTGAACATCGTACTGCAAGTTAGGACATCTTACGACTCTTTATGACATTTTAGCACCTTGAAAAGCACGTTAGTATAACGTAGGACGCCTTAAAACTCCAAACAACACCTTACAACACCGTACGAAACCTTAAAACTCTATAATAAAGCTAATGAATTCGTACGAGTCCTTTGAACATCGTACAGCAAGTTAGAACATCTTACGACTCTTTATGACATTTTAGCACCTTGAAAAACACGTTACTATAACGTAGGACGCCTTAAAACTCCAAACAACACCTTACAACACCGTACGAAACCTTAAAACTCCATAATACACCTATTGAACTCGCCCGAGTCCTTTGAACATCGTACTGCAAGTTAGGACATCTTACGACTATTTATTACATTTTAGCACCTTGAAAAACACGTTAGTATAACGTAGGACGCCTTAAAACTCCAAACAACACCTTACAACACCCTACGAAACCTTAAAACTCCATAATAAAGCTAATGAATTCGTACGAGTCCTTTGAACATCGTACTGCAAGTTAGGACATCTTACGACTCTTTATGACATTTTAGCACCTTGAAAAGCACGTTAGTATAACGTAGGACGCCTTAAAACTCCTAACAACACCTTACAACACCGTACGAAACCTTTAAACTCCATAATAAAGCTAATGAATTCGTACGAGTCCTTTGAACATCGTACTGCAAGTTAGGACATCTTACGACTCTTTATGACATTTTAGCACCTTGAAAAGCACGTTAGTATAACGTAGGACGCCTTAAAACTCCAAACAACACCTTACAACACCGTACAAAACCTTAATACTCCATAATAAAGCTAATGAATTCGTACGACTCCTTTGAACATCGTACTGCAAGTTAGGACATCTTACGACTCTTTATGACATTTTAGCACCTTGAAAAACACGTTAGTATAACGTAGGACGCCTTAAAACTCCAAACAACACCTTACAACACCGTACGAAACTTTAGAACTCCATAGTAAAGCTAATGAATTCGTACGAGTCCTTTGAACATCGTACTGCAGTTAGGACATCTTACGACTCTTTATGACATTTTAGCACCTTGAAAAACACGTTAGTATAACGTAGGACGCCTTAAAACTCCAAACAACACCTTACAACACCGTACGAAACCTTAAAACTCCATAATAAAGCTAATGACTTCGTACGAGTCCTTTGAACATCGTACTGCAAGTTAGGACATCTTACGACTCTTTATGACATTTTAGCACCTTGAAAAACACGTTAGTATAACGTAGGACGCCTTAAAACTCCAAACAACACCTTACAACACCGTACGAAACCTTAAAACTCCATAATAAAGCTAATGAATTCGTACGAGTCCTTTGAACATCGTACTGCAAGTTAGTACATCTTACGACTCTTTATGACATTTTAGCACCTTGAAAAACACGTTAGTATAACGTAGGACGCCTTAAAACTCCAAACAACACCTTACAACACCGTACGAAACCTTAATACTCCATAATAAAGCTAATGAATTCGTACGACTCCTTTGAACATCATACTGCAAGTTAGGACATCTTACGACTCTTTATGACATTTTAGCACCTTGAAAAACACGTTACTATAACGTAGGACGCCTTAAAACACCAAACAACACCTTACAACACCGTACGAAACCTTAAAACTCCATAATAAAGCTAATGAATTCGTACGAGTCCTTTGAACATCATACTGCAAGTTAGGACATCTTACGACTCTTTATGACATTTTAGCACCTTGAAAAACACGTTAGTATAACGTAGGACGCCTTAAAACTCCAAACAACACCTTACAACACCGTACGAAACCTTAAAACTCCATAATAAAGCTAATGAATTCGTACGAGTCCTTTGAACATCGTACTGCAAGTTAGTACATCTTACGACTCTTTATGACATTTTAGCACCTTGAAAAACACGTTAGTATAACGTAGGACGCCTTAAAACTCCAAACAACACCTTACAACACCGTACGAAACCTTAAAACTCCATAATAAAGCTAATGAATTCGTACGAGTCCTTTGAACATCGTACTGCAAGTTAGGACATCTTACGACTCTTTATGACATTTTAGCACCTTGAAAAGCACGTTAGTATAACGTAGGACGCCTTAAAACTCCAAACAACACCTTACAACACCGTACGAAACCTTAAAACTCTATAATAAAGCTAATGAATTCGTACGAGTCCTTTGAACATCGTACAGCAAGTTAGAACATCTTACGACTCTTTATGACATTTTAGCACCTTGAAAAACACGTTACTATAACGTAGGACGCCTTAAAACTCCAAACAACACCTTACAACACCGTACGAAACCTTAAAACTCCATAATACACCTATTGAACTCGCCCGAGTCCTTTGAACATCGTACTGCAAGTTAGGACATCTTACGACTATTTATTACATTTTAGCACCTTGAAAAACACGTTAGTATAACGTAGGACGCCTTAAAACTCCAAACAACACCTTACAACACCCTACGAAACCTTAAAACTCCATAATAAAGCTAATGAATTCGTACGAGTCCTTTGAACATCGTACTGCAAGTTAGGACATCTTACGACTCTTTATGACATTTTAGCACCTTGAAAAGCACGTTAGTATAACGTAGGACGCCTTAAAACTCCTAACAACACCTTACAACACCGTACGAAACCTTTAAACTCCATAATAAAGCTAATGAATTCGTACGAGTCCTTTGAACATCGTACTGCAAGTTAGGACATCTTACGACTCTTTATGACATTTTAGCACCTTGAAAAGCACGTTAGTATAACGTAGGACGCCTTAAAACTCCAAACAACACCTTACAACACCGTACAAAACCTTAATACTCCATAATAAAGCTAATGAATTCGTACGACTCCTTTGAACATCGTACTGCAAGTTAGGACATCTTACGACTCTTTATGACATTTTAGCACCTTGAAAAACACGTTAGTATAACGTAGGACGCCTTAAAACTCCAAACAACACCTTACAACACCGTACGAAACTTTAGAACTCCATAGTAAAGCTAATGAATTCGTACGAGTCCTTTGAACATCGTACTGCAGTTAGGACATCTTACGACTCTTTATGACATTTTAGCACCTTGAAAAACACGTTAGTATAACGTAGGACGCCTTAAAACTCCAAACAACACCTTACAACACCGTACGAAACCTTAAAACTCCATAATAAAGCTAATGACTTCGTACGAGTCCTTTGAACATCGTACTGCAAGTTAGGACATCTTACGACTCTTTATGACATTTTAGCACCTTGAAAAACACGTTAGTATAACGTAGGACGCCTTAAAACTCCAAACAACACCTTACAACACCGTACGAAACCTTAAAACTCCATAATAAAGCTAATGAATTCGTACGAGTCCTTTGAACATCGTACTGCAAGTTAGTACATCTTACGACTCTTTATGACATTTTAGCACCTTGAAAAACACGTTAGTATAACGTAGGACGCCTTAAAACTCCAAACAACACCTTACAACACCGTACGAAACCTTAATACTCCATAATAAAGCTAATGAATTCGTACGACTCCTTTGAACATCATACTGCAAGTTAGGACATCTTACGACTCTTTATGACATTTTAGCACCTTGAAAAACACGTTAGTATAACGTAGGACGCCTTAAAACTCCAAACAACACCTTACAACACCGTACGAAACCTTAAAACTCCATAATACACCTATTGAACTCGCCCGAGTCCTTTGAACATCGTACTGCAAGTTAGGACATCTTACGACTCTTTATGACATTTTAGCACCTTGAAAAACACGTTAGTATAACGTAGGACGCCTTAAAACTCCAAACAACACCTTACAACACCGTACGAAACCTTAAAACTCCATAATACACCTATTGAACTCGCCCGAGTCCTTTGAACATCGTACTGCAAGTTAGGACATCTTACGACTCTTTATGACATTTTAGCACCTTGAAAAACGCGTTAGTATAACGTAGGACGCCTTAAAACACCAAACAACACCTTACAACACCCTACGAAACCTTAAAACTCCATAATAAAGCTAATGAATTCGTACGAGTCCTTTGAACATCGTACTGCAAGTTAAGACATCTTACGACTCTTTAGGACATCTTACGACTCTTTATGACATTTTAGCACCTTGAAAAACACGTTAGTATAACGTAGGACGCCTTAAAACTCCAAACAACACCTTACAACACCGTACGAAACCTTAAAACTCCATAATAAAGCTAATGACTTCGTACGAGTCCTTTGAACATCGTACTGCAAGTTAGGACATCTTACGACTCTTTATGACATTTTAGCACCTTGAAAAACACGTTAGTATAACGTAGGACGCCTTAAAACTCCAAACAACACCTTACAACACCGTACGAAACCTTAAAACTCCATAATAAAGCTAATGAATTCGTACGAGTCCTTTGAACATCGTACTGCAAGTTAGTACATCTTACGACTCTTTATGACATTTTAGCACCATGAAAAACACGTTAGTATAACGTAGGACGCCTTAAAACTCCAAACAACACCTTACAACACCGTACGAAACCTTAATACTCCATAATAAAGCTAATGAATTCGTACGACTCCTTTGAACATCGTACTGCTAGTTAGGACATCTTACGACTCTTTATGACATTTTAGCACCTTGAAAAACACGTTAGTATAACGTAGGACGCCTTAAAACTCCAAACAACACCTTACAACACCGTACGAAACTTTAGAACTCCATAGTAAAGCTAATGAATTCGTACGAGTCCTTTGAACATCGTACTGCAGTTAGGACATCTTACGACTCTTTATGACATTTTAGCACCTTGAAAAACACGTTAGTATAACGTAGGACGCCTTAAAACTCCAAACAACACCTTACAACACCGTACGAAACCTTAAAACTCCATAATAAAGCTAATGACTTCGTACGAGTCCTTTGAACATCGTACTGCAAGTTAGGACATCTTACGACTCTTTATGACATTTTAGCACCTTGAAAAACACGTTAGTATAACGTAGGACGCCTTAAAACTCCAAACAACACCTTACAACACCGTACGAAACCTTAAAACTCCATAATAAAGCTAATGAATTCGTACGAGTCCTTTGAACATCGTACTGCAAGTTAGTACATCTTACGACTCTTTATGACATTTTAGCACCTTGAAAAACACGTTAGTATAACGTAGGACGCCTTAAAACTCCAAACAACACCTTACAACACCGTACGAAACCTTAAAACTCCATAATAAAGCTAATGAATTCGTACGAGTCCTTTGAACATCGTACTGCAAGTTAGGACATCTTACGACTCTTTATGACATTTTAGCACCTTGAAAAGCACGTTAGTATAACGTAGGACGCCTTAAAACTCCAAACAACACCTTACAACACCGTACGAAACCTTAAAACTCTATAATAAAGCTAATGAATTCGTACGAGTCCTTTGAACATCGTACAGCAAGTTAGGACATCTTACGACTCTTTATGACATTTTAGCACCTTGAAAAACACGTTACTATAACGTAGGACGCCTTAAAACTCCAAACAACACCTTACAACACCGTACGAAACCTTAAAACTCCATAATACACCTATTGAACTCGCCCGAGTCCTTTGAACATCGTACTGCAAGTTAGGACATCTTACGACTATTTATTAAATTTTAGCACCTTGAAAAACACGTTAGTATAACGTAGGACGCCTTAAAACTCCAAACAACACCTTACAACACCCTACGAAACCTTAAAACTCCATAATAAAGCTAATGAATTCGTACGAGTCCTTTGAACATCGTACTGCAAGTTAGGACATCTTACGACTCTTTATGACATTTTAGCACCTTGAAAAGCACGTTAGTATAACGTAGGACGCCTTAAAACTCCTAACAACACCTTACAACACCGTACGAAACCTTTAAACTCCATAATAAAGCTAATGAATTCGTACGAGTCCTTTGAACATCGTACTGCAAGTTAGGACATCTTACGACTCTTTATGACATTTTAGCACCTTGAAAAGCACGTTAGTATAACGTAGGACGCCTTAAAACTCCAAACAACACCTTACAACACCGTACAAAACCTTAATACTCCATAATAAAGCTAATGAATTCGTACGACTCCTTTGAACATCGTACTGCAAGTTAGGACATCTTACGACTCTTTATGACATTTTAGCACCTTGAAAAACACGTTAGTATAACGTAGGACGCCTTAAAACTCCAAACAACACCTTACAACACCGTACGAAACTTTAGAACTCCATAGTAAAGCTAATGAATTCGTACGAGTCCTTTGAACATCGTACTGCAGTTAGGACATCTTACGACTCTTTATGACATTTTCGCACCTTGAAAAACACGTTAGTATAACGTAGGACGCCTTAAAACTCCAAACAACACCTTACAACACCGTACGAAACCTTAAAACTCCATAATAAAGCTAATGACTTCGTACGAGTCCTTTGAACATCGTACTGCAAGTTAGGACATCTTACGACTCTTTATGACATTTTAGCACCTTGAAAAACACGTTAGTATAACGTAGGACGCCTTAAAACTCCAAACAACACCTTACAACACCCTACGAAACCTTAAAACTCCATAATAAAGCTAATGAATTCGTACGAGTCCTTTGAACATCGTACTGCAAGTTAGGACATCTTACGACTCTTTATGACATTTTAGCACCTTGAAAAGCACGTTAGTATAACGTAGGACGCCTTAAAACTCCTAACAACACCTTACAACACCGTACGAAACCTTTAAACTCCATAATAAAGCTAATGAATTCGTACGAGTCCTTTGAACATCGTACTGCAAGTTAGGACATCTTACGACTCTTTATGACATTTTAGCACCTTGAAAAGCACGTTAGTATAACGTAGGACGCCTTAAAACTCCAAACAACACCTTACAACACCGTACAAAACCTTAATACTCCATAATAAAGCTAATGAATTCGTACGACTCCTTTGAACATCGTACTGCAAGTTAGGACATCTTACGACTCTTTATGACATTTTAGCACCTTGAAAAACACGTTAGTATAACGTAGGACGCCTTAAAACTCCAAACAACACCTTACAACACCGTACGAAACCTTAAAACTCCATAATAAAGCTAATGACTTCGTACGAGTCCTTTGAACATCGTACTGCAAGTTAGGACATCTTACGACTCTTTATGACATTTTAGCACCTTGAAAAACACGTTAGTATAACGTAGGACGCCTTAAAACTCCAAACAACACCTTACAACACCGTACGAAACCTTAAAACTCCATAATAAAGCTAATGAATTCGTACGAGTCCTTTGAACATCGTACTGCAAGTTAGTACATCTTACGACTCTTTATGACATTTTAGCACCTTGAAAAACACGTTAGTATAACGTAGGACGCCTTAAAACTCCAAACAACACCTTACAACACCGTACGAAACCTTAAAACTCCATAATAAAGCTAATGAATTCGTACGAGTCCTTTGAACATCGTACTGCAAGTTAGTACATCTTACGACTCTTTATGACATTTTAGCACCTTGAAAAACACGTTAGTATAACGTAGGACGCCTTAAAACTCCAAACAACACCTTACAACACCGTACGAAACCTTAATACTCCATAATAAAGCTAATGAATTCGTACGACTCCTTTGAACATCGTACTGCAAGTTAGGACATCTTACGACTCTTTATGACATTTTAGCACCTTGAAAAACACGTTAGTATAACGTAGGACGCCTTAAAACTCCAAACAACACCTTACAACACCGTACGAAACTTTAGAACTCCATAGTAAAGCTAATGAATTCGTACGAGTCCTTTGAACATCGTACTGCAGTTAGGACATCTTACGACTCTTTATGACATTTTAGCACCTTGAAAAACACGTTAGTATAACGTAGGACGCCTTAAAACTCCAAACAACACCTTACAACACCGTACGAAACCTTAAAACTCCATAATAAAGCTAATGACTTCGTACGAGTCCTTTGAACATCGTACTGCAAGTTAGGACATCTTACGACTCTTTATGACATTTTAGCACCTTGAAAAACACGTTAGTATAACGTAGGACGCCTTAAAACTCCAAACAACACCTTACAACACCGTACGAAACCTTAAAACTCCATAATAAAGCTAATGAATTCGTACGAGTCCTTTGAACATCGTACTGCAAGTTAGTACATCTTACGACTCTTTATGACATTTTAGCACCTTGAAAAACACGTTAGTATAACGTAGGACGCCTTAAAACTCCAAACAACACCTTACAACACCGTACGAAACCTTAATACTCCATAATAAAGCTAATGAATTCGTACGACTCCTTTGAACATCGTACTGCAAGTTAGGACATCTTACGACTCTTTATGACATTTTAGCACCTTGAAAAACACGTTAGTATAACGTAGGACGCCTTAAAACTCCAAACAACACCTTACAACACCGTACGAAACTTTAGAACTCCATAGTAAAGCTAATGAATTCGTACGAGTCCTTTGAACATCGTACTGCAGTTAGGACATCTTACGACTCTTTATGACATTTTCGCACCTTGAAAAACACGTTAGTATAACGTAGGACGCCTTAAAACTCCAAACAACACCTTACAACACCGTACGAAACCTTAAAACTCCATAATAAAGCTAATGACTTCGTACGAGTCCTTTGAACATCGTACTGCAAGTTAGGACATCTTACGACTCTTTATGACATTTTAGCACCTTGAAAAACACGTTAGTATAACGTAGGACGCCTTAAAACTCCAAACAACACCTTACAACACCCTACGAAACCTTAAAACTCCATAATAAAGCTAATGAATTCGTACGAGTCCTTTGAACATCGTACTGCAAGTTAGGACATCTTACGACTCTTTATGACATTTTAGCACCTTGAAAAGCACGTTAGTATAACGTAGGACGCCTTAAAACTCCTAACAACACCTTACAACACCGTACGAAACCTTTAAACTCCATAATAAAGCTAATGAATTCGTACGAGTCCTTTGAACATCGTACTGCAAGTTAGGACATCTTACGACTCTTTATGACATTTTAGCACCTTGAAAAGCACGTTAGTATAACGTAGGACGCCTTAAAACTCCAAACAACACCTTACAACACCGTACAAAACCTTAATACTCCATAATAAAGCTAATGAATTCGTACGACTCCTTTGAACATCGTACTGCAAGTTAGGACATCTTACGACTCTTTATGACATTTTAGCACCTTGAAAAACACGTTAGTATAACGTAGGACGCCTTAAAACTCCAAACAACACCTTACAACACCGTACGAAACTTTAGAACTCCATAGTAAAGCTAATGAATTCGTACGAGTCCTTTGAACATCGTACTGCAGTTAGGACATCTTACGACTCTTTATGACATTTTAGCACCTTGAAAAACACGTTAGTATAACGTAGGACGCCTTAAAACTCCAAACAACACCTTACAACACCGTACGAAACCTTAAAACTCCATAATAAAGCTAATGACTTCGTACGAGTCCTTTGAACATCGTACTGCAAGTTAGGACATCTTACGACTCTTTATGACATTTTAGCACCTTGAAAAACACGTTAGTATAACGTAGGACGCCTTAAAACTCCAAACAACACCTTACAACACCGTACGAAACCTTAAAACTCCATAATAAAGCTAATGAATTCGTACGAGTCCTTTGAACATCGTACTGCAAGTTAGTACATCTTACGACTCTTTATGACATTTTAGCACCTTGAAAAACACGTTAGTATAACGTAGGACGCCTTAAAACTCCAAACAACACCTTACAACACCGTACGAAACCTTAATACTCCATAATAAAGCTAATGAATTCGTACGACTCCTTTGAACATCGTACTGCAAGTTAGGACATCTTACGACTCTTTATGACATTTTAGCACCTTGAAAAACACGTTAGTATAACGTAGGACGCCTTAAAACTCCAAACAACACCTTACAACACCGTACGAAACTTTAGAACTCCATAGTAAAGCTAATGAATTCGTACGAGTCCTTTGAACATCGTACTGCAGTTAGGACATCTTACGACTCTTTATGACATTTTAGCACCTTGAAAAACACGTTAGTATAACGTAGGACGCCTTAAAACTCCAAACAACACCTTACAACACCGTACGAAACCTTAAAACTCCATAATAAAGCTAATGACTTCGTACGAGTCCTTTGAACATCGTACTGCAAGTTAGGACATCTTACGACTCTTTATGACATTTTAGCACCTTGAAAAACACGTTAGTATAACGTAGGACGCCTTAAAACTCCAAACAACACCTTACAACACCGTACGAAACCTTAAAACTCCATAATAAAGCTAATGAATTCGTACGAGTCCTTTGAACATCGTACTGCAAGTTAGTACATCTTACGACTCTTTATGACATTTTAGCACCTTGAAAAACACGTTAGTATAACGTAGGACGCCTTAAAACTCCAAACAACACCTTACAACACCGTACGAAACCTTAAAACTCCATAATAAAGCTAATGAATTCGTACGAGTCCTTTGAACATCGTACTGCAAGTTAGGACATCTTACGACTCTTTATGACATTTTAGCACCTTGAAAAGCACGTTAGTATAACGTAGGACGCCTTAAAACTCCAAACAACACCTTACAACACCGTACGAAACCTTAAAACTCTATAATAAAGCTAATGAATTCGTACGAGTCCTTTGAACATCGTACAGCAAGTTAGGACATCTTACGACTCTTTATGACATTTTAGCACCTTGAAAAACACGTTACTATAACGTAGGACGCCTTAAAACTCCAAACAACACCTTACAACACCGTACGAAACCTTAAAACTCCAGAATACACCTATTGAACTCGCCCGAGTCCTTTGAACATCGTACTGCAAGTTAGGACATCTTACGACTATTTATTACATTTTAGCACCTTGAAAAACACGTTAGTATAACGTACGACGCCTTAAAACTCCAAACAACACCTTACAACACCCTACGAAACCTTAAAACTCCATAATAAAGCTAATGAATTCGTACGAGTCCTTTGAACATCGTACTGCAAGTTAGGACATCTTACGACTCTTTATGACAATTTAGCACCTTGAAAAACACGTTACGTAGGACGCCTTAAAACTCCAAACAACACCTTACAACACCCTACGAAACCTTAAAACTCCATAATAAAGCTAATGAATTCGTACGAGTCCTTTGAACATCGTACTGCAAGTTAGGACATCTTACGACTCTTTATGACATTTTAGCACCTTGAAAAGCACGTTAGTATAACGTAGGACGCCTTAAAACTCCAAACAACACCTTACAACACCGTACAAAACCTTAATACTCCATAATAAAGCTAATGAATTCGTACGACTCCTTTGAACATCGTACTGCAAGTTAGGACATCTTACGACTCTTTATGACATTTTAGCACCTTGAAAAGCACGTTAGTATAACGTAGGACGCCTTAAAACTCCAAACAACACCTTACAACACCGTACGAAACTTTAGAACTCCATAGTAAAGCTAATGAATTCGTACGAGTCCTTTGAACATCGTACTGCAGTTAGGATATCTTACGACTCTTTATGACATTTTAGCACCTTGAAAAACACGTTAGTATAACGTAGGACGCCTTAAAACTCCAAACAACACCTTACAACACCGTACGAAACCTTAAAACTCCATAATAAAGCTAATGACTTCGTACGAGTCCTTTGAACATCGTACTGCAAGTTAGGACATCTTACGACTCTTTATGACATTTTAGCACCTTGAAAAACACGTTAGTATAACGTAGGACGCCTTAAAACTCCAAACAACACCTTACAACACCGTACGAAACCTTAAAACTCCATAATAAAGCTAATGAATTCGTACGAGTCCTTTGAACATCGTACTGCAAGTTAGTACATCTTACGACTCTTTATGACATTTTAGCACCTTGAAAAACACGTTAGTATAACGTAGGACGCCTTAAAACTCCAAACAACACCTTACAACACCGTACGAAACCTTAATACTCCATAATAAAGCTAATGAATTCGTACGACTCCTTTGAACATCGTACTGCAAGTTAGGACATCTTACGACTCTTTATGACATTTTAGCACCTTGAAAAACACGTTAGTATAACGTAGGACGCCTTAAAACTCCAAACAACACCTTACAACACCGTACGAAACTTTAGAACTCCATAGTAAAGCTAATGAATTCGTACGAGTCCTTTGAACATCGTACTGCAGTTAGGACATCTTACGACTCTTTATGACATTTTAGCACCTTGAAAAACACGTTAGTATAACGTAGGACGCCTTAAAACTCCAAACAACACCTTACAACACCGTACGAAACCTTAAAACTCCATAATAAAGCTAATGACTTCGTACGAGTCCTTTGAACATCGTACTGCAAGTTAGGACATCTTACGACTCTTTATGACATTTTAGCACCTTGAAAAACACGTTAGTATAACGTAGGACGCCTTAAAACTCCAAACAACACCTTACAACACCGTACGAAACCTTAAAACTCTATAATAAAGCTAATGAATTCGTACGAGTCCTTTGAACATCGTACAGCAAGTTAGGACATCTTACGACTCTTTATGACATTTTAGCACCTTGAAAAACACGTTACTATAACGTAGGACGCCTTAAAACTCCAAACAACACCTTACAACACCGTACGAAACCTTAAAACTCCATAATACACCTATTGAACTCGCCCGAGTCCTTTGAACATCGTACTGCAAGTTAGGACATCTTACGACTATTTATTACATTTTAGCACCTTGAAAAACACGTTAGTATAACGTAGGACGCCTTAAAACTCCAAACAACACCTTACAACACCCTACGAAACCTTAAAACTCCATAATAAAGCTAATGAATTCGTACGAGTCCTTTGAACATCGTACTGCAAGTTAGGACATCTTACGACTCTTTATGACATTTTAGCACCTTGAAAAGCACGTTAGTATAACGTAGGACGCCTTAAAACTCCTAACAACACCTTACAACACCGTACGAAACCTTTAAACTCCATAATAAAGCTAATGAATTCGTACGAGTCCTTTGAACATCGTACTGCAAGTTAGGACATCTTACGACTCTTTATGACATTTTAGCACCTTGAAAAACACGTTAGTATAACGTAGGACGCCTTAAAACTCCAAACAACACCTTACAACACCGTACGAAACCTTAATACTCCATAATAAAGCTAATGAATTCGTACGACTCCTTTGAACATCGTACTACAAGTTAGGACATCTTACGACTCTTTATGACATTTTAGCACCTTGAAAAACACGTTACTATAACGTAGGACGCCTTAAAACACCAAACAACACCTTACAACACCGTACGAAACCTTAAAACTCCATAATAAAGCTAATGAATTCGTACGAGTCCTTTGAACATCGTACTGCAAGTTAGGACATCTTACGACTCTTTATGACAATTTAGCACCTTGAAAAACACCTTAGTATAACGTAGCACGCCTTAAAACTACAAACAACACCTTACAACACCGTACGAAACCTTAAAACTCCATAATAAAGCTAATGAATTCGTACGAGTCCTTTGAACATCGTACTGCAAGTTAGGACATCTTACGACTCTTTATGACATTTTAGCACCTTGAAAAACACGTTAGTATAACGTAGGACGCCTTAAAACTCCAAACAACACCTTACAACACCGTACAAAACCTTAAAACTCCATAATAATGCTAATGACTTCGTACGAGTCCTTTGAACATCGTACTGCAAATTTGGACATCATACGACTCTTTATGACATTTTAGCACCTTGAAAAACACGTTAGTATAACGTAGGACGCCTTAAAACTCCAAACAACACCTTACAACACCGTACGAAACCTTAAAACTCCATAATAAAGCTAATAACTTCGTACGAGTCCTTTGAACATCGTACTGCAAGTTAGGACATCTTACGACTCTTTATGACATTTTAGCACCTTGAAAAGCACGTTAGTATAACGTAGGACGCCTTAAAACTCCAAACAACACCTTACAACACCGTACGAAACCTTAAAACTCTATAATAAAGCTAATGAATTCGTACGAGTCCTTTGAACATCGTACTGCAAGTTAGGACATCTTACGACTCTTTATGACATTTTAGCACCTTGAAAAACACGTTAGTATAACGTAGGACGCCTTAAAACTCCAAACAACACCTTACAACACCGTACGAAACCTTAAAACTCCATAATACACCTATTGAACTCGCCCGAGTCCTTTGAACATCGTACTGCAAGTTAGGACATCTTACGACTCTTTATGACATTTTAGCACCTTGAAAAACACGTTAGTATAACGTAGGACGCCTTAAAACTCCAAACAACACCTTACAACACCCTACGAAACCTTAAAACTCCATAATAAAGCTAATGAATTCGTACGAGTCCTTTGAACATCGTACTGCAAGTTAGGACATCTTACGACTCTTTATGACATTTTAGCACCTTGAAAAGCACGTTAGTATAACGTAGGACGCCTTAAAACTCCTAACAACACCTTACAACACCGTACGAAACCTTTAAACTCCATAATAAAGCTAATGAATTCGTACGAGTCCTTTGAACATCGTACTGCAAGTTAGGACATCTTACGACTCTTTATGACATTTTAGCACCTTGAAAAACACGTTAGTATAACGTAGGACGCCTTAAAACTCCAAACAACACCTTACAACACCGTACGAAACCTTAATACTCCATAATAAAGCTAATGAATTCGTACGACTCCTTTGAACATCGTACTACAAGTTAGGACATCTTACGACTCTTTATGACATTTTAGCACCTTGAAAAACACGTTACTATAACGTAGGACGCCTTAAAACACCAAACAACACCTTACAACACCGTACGAAACCTTAAAACTCCATAATAAAGCTAATGAATTCGTACGAGTCCTTTGAACACCGTACTGCAAGTTAGGACATCTTACGACTCTTTATGACAATTTAGCACCTTGAAAAACACCTTAGTATAACGTAGCACGCCTTAAAACTCCAAACAACACCTTACAACACCGTACGAAACCTTAAAACTCCATAATAAAGCTAATGAATTCGTACGAGTCCTTTGAACATCGTACTGCAAGTTAGTACATCTTACGACTCTTTATGACATTTTAGCACCTTGAAAAACACGTTAGTATAACGTAGGACGCCTTAAAACTCCAAACAACACCTTACAACACCGTACGAAACCTTAAAACTCCATAATAAAGCTAATGAATTCGTACGAGTCCTTTGAACATCGTACTGCAAGTTAGGACATCTTACGACTCTTTATGACATTTTAGCACCTTGAAAAGCACGTTAGTATAACGTAGGACGCCTTAAAACTCCAAACAACACCTTACAACACCGTACGAAACCTTAAAACTCTATAATAAAGCTAATGAATTCGTACGAGTCCTTTGAACATCGTACAGCAAGTTAGGACATCTTACGACTCTTTATGACATTTTAGCACCTTGAAAAACACGTTACTATAACGTAGGACGCCTTAAAACTCCAAACAACACCTTACAACACCGTACGAAACCTTAAAACTCCAGAATACACCTATTGAACTCGCCCGAGTCCTTTGAACATCGTACTGCAAGTTAGGACATCTTACGACTATTTATTACATTTTAGCACCTTGAAAAACACGTTAGTATAACGTACGACGCCTTAAAACTCCAAACAACACCTTACAACACCCTACGAAACCTTAAAACTCCATAATAAAGCTAATGAATTCGTACGAGTCCTTTGAACATCGTACTGCAAGTTAGGACATCTTACGACTCTTTATGACAATTTAGCACCTTGAAAAACACGTTACGTAGGACGCCTTAAAACTCCAAACAACACCTTACAACACCCTACGAAACCTTAAAACTCCATAATAAAGCTAATGAATTCGTACGAGTCCTTTGAACATCGTACTGCAAGTTAGGACATCTTACGACTCTTTATGACATTTTAGCACCTTGAAAAGCACGTTAGTATAACGTAGGACGCCTTAAAACTCCAAACAACACCTTACAACACCGTACAAAACCTTAATACTCCATAATAAAGCTAATGAATTCGTACGACTCCTTTGAACATCGTACTGCAAGTTAGGACATCTTACGACTCTTTATGACATTTTAGCACCTTGAAAAGCACGTTAGTATAACGTAGGACGCCTTAAAACTCCAAACAACACCTTACAACACCGTACGAAACTTTAGAACTCCATAGTAAAGCTAATGAATTCGTACGAGTCCTTTGAACATCGTACTGCAGTTAGGATATCTTACGACTCTTTATGACATTTTAGCACCTTGAAAAACACGTTAGTATAACGTAGGACGCCTTAAAACTCCAAACAACACCTTACAACACCGTACGAAACCTTAAAACTCCATAATAAAGCTAATGACTTCGTACGAGTCCTTTGAACATCGTACTGCAAGTTAGGACATCTTACGACTCTTTATGACATTTTAGCACCTTGAAAAACACGTTAGTATAACGTAGGACGCCTTAAAACTCCAAACAACACCTTACAACACCGTACGAAACCTTAAAACTCCATAATAAAGCTAATGAATTCGTACGAGTCCTTTGAACATCGTACTGCAAGTTAGTACATCTTACGACTCTTTATGACATTTTAGCACCTTGAAAAACACGTTAGTATAACGTAGGACGCCTTAAAACTCCAAACAACACCTTACAACACCGTACGAAACCTTAATACTCCATAATAAAGCTAATGAATTCGTACGACTCCTTTGAACATCGTACTGCAAGTTAGGACATCTTACGACTCTTTATGACATTTTAGCACCTTGAAAAACACGTTAGTATAACGTAGGACGCCTTAAAACTCCAAACAACACCTTACAACACCGTACGAAACTTTAGAACTCCATAGTAAAGCTAATGAATTCGTACGAGTCCTTTGAACATCGTACTGCAGTTAGGACATCTTACGACTCTTTATGACATTTTAGCACCTTGAAAAACACGTTAGTATAACGTAGGACGCCTTAAAACTCCAAACAACACCTTACAACACCGTACGAAACCTTAAAACTCCATAATAAAGCTAATGACTTCGTACGAGTCCTTTGAACATCGTACTGCAAGTTAGGACATCTTACGACTCTTTATGACATTTTAGCACCTTGAAAAACACGTTAGTATAACGTAGGACGCCTTAAAACTCCAAACAACACCTTACAACACCGTACGAAACCTTAAAACTCTATAATAAAGCTAATGAATTCGTACGAGTCCTTTGAACATCGTACAGCAAGTTAGGACATCTTACGACTCTTTATGACATTTTAGCACCTTGAAAAACACGTTACTATAACGTAGGACGCCTTAAAACTCCAAACAACACCTTACAACACCGTACGAAACCTTAAAACTCCATAATACACCTATTGAACTCGCCCGAGTCCTTTGAACATCGTACTGCAAGTTAGGACATCTTACGACTATTTATTACATTTTAGCACCTTGAAAAACACGTTAGTATAACGTAGGACGCCTTAAAACTCCAAACAACACCTTACAACACCCTACGAAACCTTAAAACTCCATAATAAAGCTAATGAATTCGTACGAGTCCTTTGAACATCGTACTGCAAGTTAGGACATCTTACGACTCTTTATGACATTTTAGCACCTTGAAAAGCACGTTAGTATAACGTAGGACGCCTTAAAACTCCTAACAACACCTTACAACACCGTACGAAACCTTTAAACTCCATAATAAAGCTAATGAATTCGTACGAGTCCTTTGAACATCGTACTGCAAGTTAGGACATCTTACGACTCTTTATGACATTTTAGCACCTTGAAAAACACGTTAGTATAACGTAGGACGCCTTAAAACTCCAAACAACACCTTACAACACCGTACGAAACCTTAATACTCCATAATAAAGCTAATGAATTCGTACGACTCCTTTGAACATCGTACTACAAGTTAGGACATCTTACGACTCTTTATGACATTTTAGCACCTTGAAAAACACGTTACTATAACGTAGGACGCCTTAAAACACCAAACAACACCTTACAACACCGTACGAAACCTTAAAACTCCATAATAAAGCTAATGAATTCGTACGAGTCCTTTGAACATCGTACTGCAAGTTAGGACATCTTACGACTCTTTATGACAATTTAGCACCTTGAAAAACACCTTAGTATAACGTAGCACGCCTTAAAACTACAAACAACACCTTACAACACCGTACGAAACCTTAAAACTCCATAATAAAGCTAATGAATTCGTACGAGTCCTTTGAACATCGTACTGCAAGTTAGGACATCTTACGACTCTTTATGACATTTTAGCACCTTGAAAAACACGTTAGTATAACGTAGGACGCCTTAAAACTCCAAACAACACCTTACAACACCGTACAAAACCTTAAAACTCCATAATAATGCTAATGACTTCGTACGAGTCCTTTGAACATCGTACTGCAAATTTGGACATCATACGACTCTTTATGACATTTTAGCACCTTGAAAAACACGTTAGTATAACGTAGGACGCCTTAAAACTCCAAACAACACCTTACAACACCGTACGAAACCTTAAAACTCCATAATAAAGCTAATAACTTCGTACGAGTCCTTTGAACATCGTACTGCAAGTTAGGACATCTTACGACTCTTTATGACATTTTAGCACCTTGAAAAGCACGTTAGTATAACGTAGGACGCCTTAAAACTCCAAACAACACCTTACAACACCGTACGAAACCTTAAAACTCTATAATAAAGCTAATGAATTCGTACGAGTCCTTTGAACATCGTACTGCAAGTTAGGACATCTTACGACTCTTTATGACATTTTAGCACCTTGAAAAACACGTTAGTATAACGTAGGACGCCTTAAAACTCCAAACAACACCTTACAACACCGTACGAAACCTTAAAACTCCATAATACACCTATTGAACTCGCCCGAGTCCTTTGAACATCGTACTGCAAGTTAGGACATCTTACGACTCTTTATGACATTTTAGCACCTTGAAAAACACGTTAGTATAACGTAGGACGCCTTAAAACTCCAAACAACACCTTACAACACCCTACGAAACCTTAAAACTCCATAATAAAGCTAATGAATTCGTACGAGTCCTTTGAACATCGTACTGCAAGTTAGGACATCTTACGACTCTTTATGACATTTTAGCACCTTGAAAAGCACGTTAGTATAACGTAGGACGCCTTAAAACTCCTAACAACACCTTACAACACCGTACGAAACCTTTAAACTCCATAATAAAGCTAATGAATTCGTACGAGTCCTTTGAACATCGTACTGCAAGTTAGGACATCTTACGACTCTTTATGACATTTTAGCACCTTGAAAAACACGTTAGTATAACGTAGGACGCCTTAAAACTCCAAACAACACCTTACAACACCGTACGAAACCTTAATACTCCATAATAAAGCTAATGAATTCGTACGACTCCTTTGAACATCGTACTACAAGTTAGGACATCTTACGACTCTTTATGACATTTTAGCACCTTGAAAAACACGTTACTATAACGTAGGACGCCTTAAAACACCAAACAACACCTTACAACACCGTACGAAACCTTAAAACTCCATAATAAAGCTAATGAATTCGTACGAGTCCTTTGAACACCGTACTGCAAGTTAGGACATCTTACGACTCTTTATGACAATTTAGCACCTTGAAAAACACCTTAGTATAACGTAGCACGCCTTAAAACTCCAAACAACACCTTACAACACCGTACGAAACCTTAAAACTCCATAATAAAGCTAATGAATTCGTACGAGTCCTTTGAACATCGTACTGCAAGTTAGGACATCTTACGACTCTTTATGACATTTTAGTACCTTGAAAAACACGTTAGTATAACGTAGGACGCCTTAAAACTCCAAACAACACCTTACAACACCGTACAAAACTTTAAAACTCCATAATAATGCTAATGACTTCGTACGAGTCCTTTGAACATCGTACTGCAAATTAGGACATCATACGACTCTTTATGACATTTTAGCACCTTGAAAAACACGTTAGTATAACGTAGGACGCCTTAAAACTCCAAACAACACCTTACAACACCGTACGAAACCTTAAAACTCCATAATACACCTATTGAATTCGCCCGAGTCCTTTGAACATCGTACTGCAAGTTAGGACATCTTACGACTCTTTATGACATTTTAGCACCTTGAAAAACACGTTAGTATAACGTAGGACGCCTTAAAACTCCAAACAACACCTGACAACACCATAGGAAACCTTAAAACTCCAGAATAAAGCTAATGAATTCGTACGAGTCCTTTCAACATCTTACGGCAACTTAGGACATATTACGACTCTTTATGCCACATTAGCAACTCGAAAGAAACGTTAGTATAATGTAGAACGCCTTACAGCTCCTAAGAGCATATTACATCGCCGTACGAAACCTTAAAACTCCATAATACACCTATTGAATTCGCCCGAGTCCTTTGAACATCGTACTGCAAGTTAGGACATCTTACGACTCTTTATGACATTTTAGCACCTTGAAAAACACGTTAGTATAACGTAGGACGCCTTAAAACTCCAAACAACACCTTACAACACCGTACGAAACCTTAAAACTCCATAATAAAGCTAATGAATTCGTACGAGTCCTTTGAACATCGTACTGCAAGTTAGGACATCTTACGACTCTTTATGACATTTTAGCACCTTGAAAAACACGTTAGTATAACGTAGGACGCCTTAAAACTCCAAACAACACCTTACAACACCGTACGAAACCTTAAAACTCCATAATAAAGCTAATGAATTCGTACGAGTCCTTTGAACATCGTACTGCAAGTTAGGACATCTTACGACTCTTTATGACATTTTAGCACCTTGAAAAACACGTTAGTATAACGTAGGACGCCTTAAAACTCCAAACAACACCTTACAACACCGTACGAAACTTTAAAACTCCATAGTAAAGCTAATGAATTCGTACGAGTCCTTTGAACATCGTACTGCAGTTAGGACATCTTACGACTCTTTATGACATTTTAGCACCTTGAAAAACACGTTAGTATAACGTAGGACGCCTTAAAACTCCAAACAACACCTTACAACAACGTACGAAACCTTAAAACTCCATAATAAACGTAATGAAATGGTCCTAGTACTTTGAACCTCGTACGATAACTAAGGACTTGTTACGAATCTGTATACGACATTAGCAAAATGAAAAGCAATTTAGAATAATGTAGGACGCGTTACAACTTCTAAGAACTCCTTACATCACCGTACGCAACTTTCAAACTCCATAATAAACCTAATGAATTCATCCGAGTCCTGTGAACGTCGTACGACAACTTAAGACATTTTACGACTCTGTATGCCATATTAGCACCTTGATAAGCACGTTACTATAATGCTGTACGTGTTACAACTCCTAAAAACACCTGACAACACCGTACGAAACCTTAAAACTTCATAATAAAGCTAATGAATTAATAAGAGTCCTTTGAACATCGTACTGCAAGTTAGGACATCTTACGACTCTTTATGACATTTTAGCACCTTGAAAAACACGTTAGTATAACGTAGGACGCCTTAAAACTCCAAACAACACCTTACAACACCGTACGAAACCTTAAAACTCCATAATAAAGCTAATGAATTCGTACGAGCCCTTTGAACATCGTACTGCAAGTTAGGATATCTTACGACTCTTTATGACATTTTAGCACCTTGAAAAACACGTTAGTATAACGTAGGACGCCTTAAAACTCCAAACAACACCTTACAACAGCGTACGAAACTTTAAAATTCCATAGTAAAGCTAATGAATTCGTACGAGTCCTTTGAACATCGTACTGCAGTTAGGACATCTTACGACTCTTTATGACATTTTAGCACCTTGAAAAACACGTTAGTATAACGTAGGACGCCTTAAAACTCCAAACAACACCTTACAACAACGTACGAAACCTTAAAACTCCATAAAAAACGTAATGAAATGGTCCTAGTACTTTGAACCTCGTACGATAACTAAGGACTTGTTACGAATCTGTATACGACATTAGCAAAATGAAAAGCAATTTAGAATAATGTAGGACGCGTTACAACTTCTAAGAACTCCTTACATCACCGTACGAAACTTTCAAACTCCATAATAAACCTAATGAATTCATCCGAGTCCTGTGAACGTCGTACGACAACTTAAGACATTTTACGACTCTGTATGCCATATTAGCACCTTGATAAGCACGTTACTATAATGCTGTACGTGTTACAACTCCTAAAAACACCTGACAACACCGTACGAAACCTTAAAACTTCATAATAAAGCTAATGAATTAATACGAGTCCTTTGAACATCGTACAGCTACTTAGGACATCTTACGACTCTTTATGCCACATTAGCAACTCGAAAGAAACATTAGTACAATGTTGAATGCCTTACAGCTCCTAAGAGCATATTACATCGCCGTACGAAACCTTAAAACTCCATAATACACCTAATGAATTCGTCCGAGTCCTTTGAACATCGTACTGCAAGTTAGGACATCTTAAGACTCTGTATGACATTTTCCCACCTTGAAAAGCACGTTAGTATAACGTAGGACGCCTTAAAACTCCTAACAACACCTGACAACACCATAGGAAACCTTAAAACTCCAGAATAAAGCTAATGAATTCGTACCAGTCCTTTCAACATCTTACGGCAACTTAGGACATATTACGACTCTTTATGCCACATTAGCAACTCGAAAGAAACGTTAGTATAATGTAGAACGCCTTACAGCTCCTAAGAGCATATTACATCGCCGTACGAAACCTTAAAACTCCATAATACACCTATTGAATTCGCCCGAGTCCTTTGAACATCGTACTGCAAGTTAGGACATCTTACGACTCTTTATGACATTTTAGCACCTTGAAAAACACGTTAGTATAACGTAGGACGCCTTAAAACTCCAAACAACACCTTACAACACCGTACGAAACCTTAAAACTCCATAATAAAGCTAATGAATTCGTACGAGTCCTTTGAACATCGTACTGCAAGTTAGGACATCTTACGACTCTTTATGACATTTTAGCACCTTGAAAAACACGTTAGTATAACGTAGGACGCCTTAAAACTCCAAACAACACCTTACAACACCGTACGAAACTTTAAAACTCCATAGTAAAGCTAATGAATTCGTACGAGTCCTTTGAACATCGTACTGCAGTTAGGACATCTTACGACTCTTTATGACATTTTAGCACCTTGAAAAACACGTTAGTATAACGTAGGACGCCTTAAAACTCCAAACAACACCTTACAACAACGTACGAAACCTTAAAACTCCATAATAAACGTAATGAAATGGTCCTAGTACTTTGAACCTCGTACGATAACTAAGGACTTGTTACGAATCTGTATACGACATTAGCAAAATGAAAAGCAATTTAGAATAATGTAGGACGCGTTACAACTTCTAAGAACTCCTTACATCACCGTACGCAACTTTCAAACTCCATAATAAACCTAATGAATTCATCCGAGTCCTGTGAACGTCGTACGACAACTTAAGACATTTTACGACTCTGTATGCCATATTAGCACCTTGATAAGCACGTTACTATAATGCTGTACGTGTTACAACTCCTAAAAACACCTGACAACACCGTACGAAACCTTAAAACTTCATAATAAAGCTAATGAATTAATAAGAGTCCTTTGAACATCGTACAGCTACTTAGGACATCTTACGACTCTTTATGCCACATTAGCAACTCGAAAGAAACATTAGTACAATGTTGAACGCCTTACAGCTCCTAAGAGCATATTACATCGTCGTACGAAACCTTAAAACTCCATAATACACCTAATGAATTCGTCCGAGTCCTTTGAACATCGTACTGCAAGTTAGGACATCTTAAGACTCTGTATGACATTTTCCCACCTTGAAAAGCACGTTAGTATAACGTAGGACGCCTTAAAACTCCTAACAACACCTGACAACACCATAGGAAACCTTAAAACTCCAGAATAAAGCTAATGAATTCGTACGAGTCCTTTCAACATCTTACGGCAACTTAGGACATATTACGACTCTTTATGCCACATTAGCAACTCGAAAGAAACGTTAGTATAATGTAGAACGCCTTACAGCTCCTAAGAGCATATTACATCGCCGTACGAAACCTTAAAACTCCATAATACACCAATTGAATTCGCCCGAGTCCTTTGAACATCGTACTGCAAGTTAGGACATCTTACGACTCTTTATGACATTTTAGCACCTTGAAAAACACGTTAGTATAACGTAGGACGCCTTAAAACTCCAAACAACACCTTACAACACCGTACGAAACCTTAAAACTCCATAATAAAGCTAATGAATTCGTACGAGTCCTTTGAACATCGTACTGCAAGTTAGGACATCTTACGACTCTTTATGACATTTTAGCACCTTGAAAAACACGTTAGTATAACGTAGGACGCCTTAAAACTCCAAACAACACCTTACAACACCGTACGAAACCTTAAAACTCCATAATAAAGCTAATGAATTCGTACGAGTCCTTTGAACATCGTACTGCAAGTTAGGACATCTTACGACTCTTTATGACATTTTAGCACCTTGAAAAACACGTTAGTATAACGTAGGACGCCTTAAAACTCCAAACAACACCTTACAACACCGTACGAAACTTTAAAACTCCATAGTAAAGCTAATGAATTCGTACGAGTCCTTTGAACATCGTACTGCAGTTAGGACATCTTACGACTCTTTATGACATTTTAGCACCTTGAAAAACACGTTAGTATAACGTAGGACGCCTTAAAACTCCAAACAACACCTTACAACAACGTACGAAACCTTAAAACTCCATAATAAACGTAATGAAATGGTCCTAGTACTTTGAACCTCGTACGATAACTAAGGACTTGTTACGAATCTGTATACGACATTAGCAAAATGAAAAGCAATTTAGAATAATGTAGGACGCGTTACAACTTCTAAGAACTCCTTACATCACCGTACGCAACTTTCAAACTCCATAATAAACCTAATGAATTCATCCGAGTCCTGTGAACGTCGTACGACAACTTAAGACATTTTACGACTCTGTATGCCATATTAGCACCTTGATAAGCACGTTACTATAATGCTGTACGTGTTACAACTCCTAAAAACACCTGACAACACCGTACGAAACCTTAAAACTTCATAATAAAGCTAATGAATTAATAAGAGTCCTTTGAACATCGTACAGCTACTTAGGACATCTTACGACTCTTTATGCCACATTAGCAACTCGAAAGAAACATTAGTACAATGTTGAACGCCTTACAGCTCCTAAGAGCATATTACATCGTCGTACGAAACCTTAAAACTCCATAATACACCTAATGAATTCGTCCGAGTCCTTTGAACATCGTACTGCAAGTTAGGACATCTTAAGACTCTGTATGACATTTTCCCACCTTGAAAAGCACGTTAGTATAACGTAGGACGCCTTAAAACTCCTAACAACACCTGACAACACCATAGGAAACCTTAAAACTCCAGAATAAAGCTAATGAATTCGTACGAGTCCTTTCAACATCTTACGGCAACTTAGGACATATTACGACTCTTTATGCCACATAAGCAACTCGAAAGAAACGTTAGTATAATGTAGAACGCCTTACAGCTCCTAAGAGCATATTACATCACCGTACGAAACCTTAAAACTCCATAATACACCTACTGAATTCGCCCGAGTCCTTTGAACATCGTACTGCAAGTTAGGACATCTTACGACTCTTTATGACATTTTAGCACCTTGAAAAACACGTTAGTATAACGTAGGACGCCTTAAAACTCCAAACAACACCTTACAACACCGTACGAAACCTTAAAACTCCATAATAAAGCTAATGAATTCGTACGAGTCCTTTGAACATCGTACTGCAAGTTAGGACATCTTATGACTCTTTATGACATTTTAGCACCTTGAAAAACACGTTAGTATAACGTAGGACGCCTTAAAACTCCAAACAACACCTTACAACACCGTACGAAACCTTAAAACTCCATAATAAAGCTAATGAATTCGTACGAGTCCTTTGAACATCGAACTGCAAGTTAGGACATCTTACGACTCTTTTTGACATTTTAGCACCTTGAAAACCACGTTAGTATAACGTAGGACGCCTTAAAACTCCAAACAACACATTACAACACCGTACGAAACCTTAAAACTCCATAATAAAGCTAATGAATTCGTACGAGTCCTTTGAACATCGTACTGCAAGTTAGGACATCTTACGACTCTTTATGACATTTAGCACCTTGAAAAACACGTTACTATAACGTAGGACGCCTTAAAACTCCAAACAACACCTTACAACACCGTACGAAACCTTAAAACTCCATAATAAAGCTAATGAATTCGTACGAGTCCTTTGAACATCGTACTGCAAGTTAGGACATCTTACGACTCTTTATGACATTTTAGCACCTTGAAAAACACGTTAGTATAACGTAGGACGCCTTAAAACTCCAAACAACACCTTACAACACCGTACGAAACCTTAATACTCCATAATAAAGCTAATGAATTCGTACGACTCCTTTGAACATCGTACTGCAAGTTAGGACATTTTACGACTCTTAATGACATTTTAGCACCTTGAAAAACACGTTACTATAACGTAGGACGCCTTAAAACTCCAAACAACACCTTACAACACCGTACGAAACCTTAAAACTCCATAATAAAGCTAATGAATTCGTACGAGTCCTTTGAACATCGTACTGCAAGTTAGGACATCTTACGACTCTTTATGACATTTTAGCACCTTGAAAAACACGTTAGTATAACGTAGGACGCCTTAAAACTCCAAACAACACCTTACAACACCGTACGAAACCTTAAAACTCCATAATAAAGCTAATGAATTCGTACGAGTCCTTTGAACATCGTACTGCAAGTTAGGACATCTTACGACTCTTTATGACATTTTAGCACCTTGAAAACCACGTTAGTATAACGTAGGACTCCTTAAAACTCCAAACAACACATTACAACACCGTACGAAACCTTAAAACTCCATAATAAAGCTAATGAATTCGTACGAGTCCTTTGAACATCGTACTGCAAGTTAGGACATCTTACGACTCTTTATGACATTTAGCACCTTGAAAAACACGTTACTATAACGTAGGACGCCTTAAAACTCCAAACAACACCTTACAACACCGTACGAAACCTTAAAACTCCATAATAAAGCTAATGAATTCGTACGAGTCCTTTGAACATCGTACTGCAAGTTAGGACATCTTACGACTCTTTATGACATTTTAGCACCTTGAAAAACACGTTAGTATAACGTAGGACGCCTTAAAACTCCAAACAACACCTTACAACACCGTACGAAACCTTAATACTCCATAATAAAGCTAATGAATTCGTACGAGTCCTTTGAACATCGTACTGCAAGTTAGGACATCTTACGACTCTTTATGACATTTTAGCACCTTGAAAAACACGTTACTATAACGTAGGACGCCTTAAAACTCCAAACAACACCTTACAACACCGTACGAAACTTTAAAACTCCATAATAAAGCTAATGAATTCGTACGAGTACTTTGAACATCGTACTGCAAGTTAGGACATCTTACGACTCTTTATGACATTTTAGCACCTTGAAAAACATGTTAGTATAACGTAGGACGCCTTAAAACTCCAAACAACACCTTACAACACCGTACGAAACTTTAAAACTCCATAGTAAAGCTAATGAATTCGTACGAGTCCTTTAAACATCGTACTGCAGTTAGGACATCTTACGACTCTTTATGACATTTTAGCACCTTGAAAAACACGTTAGTATAACGTAGGACGCCTTAAAACTCCAAACAACACCTTACAACAACGTACGAAACCTTAAAACTCCATAATAAACGTAATGAAATGGTCCTAGTACTTTGAACCTCGTACGATAACTAAGGACTTGTTACGAATCTGTATACGACATTAGCAAAATGAAAAGCAATTTAGAATAATGTAGGACGCGTTACAACTTCTAAGAACTCCTTACATCACCGTACAAAACTTTCAAACTCCATAATAAACGTAATGAATTCATCCGAGTCCTGTGAACGTCGTACGACAACTTAAGACATTTTATGACTCTGTATGCCATATTAGCACCTTGATAAGCACGTTACTATAATGCTGTACGTGTTACAACTCCTAAAAACACCTAACAACACCGTACGAAACTTAAAACTTCATAATAAAGCTAATGAATTAATAAGAGTCCTTTGAACATCGTACAGCTACTTAGGACATCTTACGACTCTTTATGCCACATTTGCAACTCGAAAGAAACATTAGTACAACGTAGGACGCCTTAAAACTCCTAACAACACCTGACAACACCATAGGAAACCTTAAAACTCCAGAATAAAGCTAATGAATTCGTACGAGTCCTTTCAACATCTTACGGCAACTTAGGACATATTACGACTCTTTATGCCACATTAGCAACTCGAAAGAAACGTTAGTATAATGTAGAACGCCTTACAGCTCCTAAGAGCATATTACATCGCCGTACGAAACCTTAAAACTCCATAATACACCTATTGAATTCGCCCGAGTCCTTTGAACATCGTACTGCAAGTTAGGACATCTTACAACTCTTTATGACATTTTAGCACCTTGAAAAACACGTTAGTATGTTTAGAACACCGTTGGTCTATGGGCGATTTGGGCGATTCTATGGTTTCATCTTTGAAACTCTAGATCTGATCGTTTTTCTGGATTATTGATTCGAAGTCTCCCTTCATGGTCTTAATCTGATCAATTACAACATTGAATGAAGGTTCTTCGGTGCTGATTTTCTGGTTAGATAGCTATTTCGTTCGTTTTTTTGTTGAAAAATTGCTGCGTTATTTTGGTTCGACATCTAGGGTTTGTATCAAACGGCTGGGTTTGCATTGGTTGGTCTTAAACGGCTGATGTAAACAAACCCTTGGTTCATTACGAATTAGGGTTTCAAGTCTGCTTTGCCTATTGGTATAACGGAATTTGAGTGTTGTGGGGTTGCAAATTAGGGTTTGTGGAGGCTGATATTGTTTGAAACCTGGTTTATTACGAATTAGGGTTTCGACTCAATAATCAGCCATATGGAGACGGAAATTAGTCCCAAACCTATCAGTGCTCGAAAAGTAAGATTTGTAGAGAATACTGAGCCAAAAATTGAGGGTATTGCTCGGAAGGTGGTGAATATTGATGGTGTTCGTCTTCCTCGTCGTGGTAAGATTATAAATCAAGAGGATGTTCAAAGTGAAAAACAAGCTGTAATTTTATCTGACAAAGAAAATGAGGCTACCACTAGTGACCAGATTATTTAGCCTAAAGTGAATTCTTATGCTGCTACTCTACAATCCGGTACGTCAAAAAGTAGCATTCATTTTCGTTTTTTGGAGTCTTTGGATACACAACAAGGTGTTGATGTGGTTCTCCCTAGGGAATCGGTTAAAATTGTCAAAGATAAATTAGCTTTCACTCTATATGGGTATTTTCTAGGAGATAGAGTTGCATATCCGGTTGTTGAGCATTTTGTGAAAACAAATTGGAAGAAGTATGGGCTGCAAAAATGTATGATGAATGCTAATGGTTTCTTTTTCTTCAAATTTGTTGATAACAAGAGTATGCTTGCTGTGCTTGAAGGGGGACCTTGGCTAATTCGCAATAAACCGATCGTTCTAAATACATGGTCTCCTATGACTGTCCTTAAAAAAGAAGACATTAGGAAAGTGGCGGTTTGGGTTAAATTGCATGATGTGCCTATTGCAGCTTATACGGATGATGGATTAAGCATGCTTGCCTCAAAGATTGGTTCTCCAAGGTTACTAGATTCCTACACTGCTACTATGTGTTCTGAAAGTTGGGGTAGAAGTAGTTATGCAAGGGCTCTTATTGAAATTTCAGCAGAGCATGAGTTTAAGGATGTGCTAACTATGGCTATTCCAGATGTGGATGGAGATATATACGCTATTGAGAGTGTGGGTGTGGAGTATGAATGGACGCCCCCTAGGTGTTCGCAGTGTTGTGTGTTTGGACATCTAAATGATGATTGTCCTAAACAGGTTCGTCCTACATCTAAACCAGAACAGGTTAGTGCTAAACCTAATACTGCCACTAAACCAAAGGTTAATAGGGATGGGTTTACTGAAGTAAAGGGGAGGAAAAAGGATAACAAAAGTGGGTTCCACGTTACCAACCAGAAACCAAAATTTGAATATCGAGCATTCGATTACAAGAAAATGTTGGGACCAAGACCCACTAATTCGGCTGGTAAAGGTAGAGATCCCCTGAAGATCCAAGTACAAAACTCCTTTAGTGCTTTAGATTCAGAATATGTGAAGGATGGGGGGGCGTTGGAGTCTATCAAAGCGAAGGATAAATTGGGAAGAGAGGTGCTTGAGGTCTTGGATGAGGAAGAGGTTGAAGATATCTTTGATGAAATAAGAGATATATCTAGAGATAAATCAGGGGAAAACTCCTCTTCTCATGTGGTTTCCAATGGATAATAGTTTGCTCGGGTTTTGGAGGAGGATTTCCAAGGGTGGAGCGTTCATATTTGATGATGGCGGATGATGCTTTGGTTTTGTTAACTTCTTTCTATTAGATCGTTTATCTGTGGTAGACTAGTTTGTTTGGATTGTATTGGTTAGTTATCTTTTTTGTTTACATATGTGGGGGTTTGTCCCACATATGAACTAGTGAGGAACACAACCTCACTACTTGTACTTCATTGACGGTTGTCTTTATAATAGAATCACCGGGGTAACCCTTTACCCAAAAAAAAAACACGTTAGTATAACGTAGAACGCCTTAAAACTCCAAACAACACCTTACAACACCGTACGAAACCTTAAAACTCCATAATAAAGCTAATGAATTCGTACGAGTCCTTTGAACATCGTACTGCAAGTTAGGACATCTTACGACTCTTTATGACATTTTAGCACCTTGAAAAACACGTTAGTATAACGTAGGACGCCTTAAAACTCCAAACAACACCTTACAACACTGTACGAAACCTTAAAACTCCATAATAAAGCTAATGAATTCGTACGAGTCCTTTGAACATCGTACTGCAAGTTAGGACATCTTACGACTCTTTATGACATTTTAGAACCTTGAAAAACACGTTAGTATAACGTAGGACGCCTTAAAACTCCAAACAACACCTTACAACACCGTACGAAACTTTAAAACTCCATAGTAAAGCTAATGAATTCGTACGAGTCCTTTGAACATCGTACTGCAGTTAGGACATCTTACGACTCTTTATGACATTTTAGCACCTTGAAAAACACGTTAGTATAACGTAGGACGCCTTAAAACTCCAAACAACACCTTACAACAACGTACGAAACCTTAAAACTCCATAATAAACGTAATGAAATGGTCCTAGTACTTTGAACCTCGTACGATAACTAAGGACTTGTTACGAATCTGTATACGACATTAGCAAAATGAAAAGCAATTTAGAATAATGTAGGACGCGTTACAACTTCTAAGAACTCCTTACATCACCGTACGAAACTTTCAAACTCCATAATAAACCTAATGAATTCATCCGAGTCCTGTGAACGTCGTACGACAACTTAAGACATTTTACGACTCTGTATGCCATATTAGCACCTTGATAAGCACGTTACTATAATGCTGTACGTGTTACAACTCCTAAAAACACATGACAACACCGTACGAAACCTTAAAACTTCATAATAAAGCTAATGAATTAATAAGAGTCCTTTGAACATCGTACAGCTACTTAGGACATCTTACGACTCTTTATGCCACATTAGCAACTCGAAAGAAACATTAGTACAATGTTGAACGCCTTACAGCTCCTAAGAGCATATTACATCGCCGTACGAAACCTTAGAACTCCATAATACACCTAATGAATTCGTCCGAGTCCTTTGAACATCGTACTGCAAGTTAGGACATCTTAAGACTCTGTATGACATTTTCCCACCTTGAAAAGCACGTTAGTATAACGTAGGACGCCTTAAAACTCCTAAAAACACCTGATAACACCATAGGAAACCTTAAAACTCCAGAATAAAGCTAATGAATTCGTACGAGTCCTTTCAACATCTTACGGCAACTTAGGACATATTACGACTCTTTATGCCACATTAGCAACTCGAAAGAAACGTTAGAATAATGTAGAACTCCTTACAGCTCCTAAGAGCATATTACATCGCCGTACGAAACCTTAAAACTCCATAATACACCTATTGAATTCGCCCGAGTCCTTTGAACATCGTACTGCAAGTTAGGACATCTTACGACTCTTTATGACATTTTAGCACCTTGAAAAACACGTTAGTATAACGTAGGACGCCTTAAAACTCCAAACAACACCTTACAACACCGTACGAAACCTTAAAACTCCATAATAAAGCTAATGAATTCGTACGAGTCCTTTGAACATCGTACTGCAAGTTAGGACATCTTACGACTCTTTATGACATTTTAGCACCTTGAAAAACACGTTAGTATAACGTAGGACGCCTTAAAACTCCAAACAACACCTTACAACACCGTACGAAACTTTAAAACTCCATAGTAAAGCTAATGAATTCGTACGAGTCCTTTGAACATCGTACTGCAGTTAGGACATCTTACGACTCTTTATGACATTTTAGCACCTTGAAAAACACGTTAGTATAACGTAGGACGCCTTAAAACTCCAAACAACACCTTACAACAACGTACGAAACCTTAAAACTCCATAATAAACGTAATGAAATGGTCCTAGTACTTTGAACCTCGTACGATAACTAAGGACTTGTTACGAATCTGTATACGACATTAGCAATATGAAAAGCAATTTAGAATAATGTAGGACGCGTTACAACTTCTAAGAACTCCTTACATCACCGTACGAAACTTTCAAACTCCATAATAAACCTAATGAATTCGTCCGAGTCCTGTGAACGTCGTACGACAACTTAAGACATTTTACGACTCTGTATGCCATATTAGCACCTTGATAAGCACGTTACTATAATGCTGTACGTGTTACAACTCCTAAAAACACATGACAACACTGTACGAAACCTTAAAACTTCATAATACACCTAAAGAATTCGTCCGAGTCCTTTGAACATCGTACTGCAAGTTAGGACATCTTAAGACTCTGTATGACATTTTCCCACCTTGAAAAGCACGTTAGTATAACGTAGGACGCCTTAAAACTCCTAAAAACACCTGATAACACCATAGGAAACCTTAAAACTCCAGAATAAAGCTAATGAATTCGTACGAGTCCTTTCAACATCTTACGGCAACTTAGGACATATTCCGACTCTTTATGCCACATTAGCAACTCGAAAGAAACGTTAGAATAATGTAGAACTCCTTACAGCTCCTAAGAGCATATTACATCGCCGTACGAAACCTTAAAACTCCATAATACACCTATTGAATTCGCCCGAGTCCTTTGAACATCGTACTGCAAGTTAGGACATCTTACGACTCTTTATGACATTTTAGCACCTTGAAAAACACGTTAGTATAACGTAGGACGCCTTAAAACTCCAAACAACACCTTACAACACCGTACGAAACCTTAAAACTCCATAATAAAGCTAATGAATTCGTACGAGTCCTTTGAACATCGTACTGCAAGTTAGGACATCTTGCGACTCTTTATGACATTTTAGCACCTTGAAAAACACGTTAGTATAACGTAGGACGCCTTAAAACTCCAAACAACACCTTACAACACCGTACGAAACTTTAAAACTCCATAGTAAAGCTAATGAATTCGTACGAGTCCTTTGAACATCGTACTGCAGTTAGGACATCTTACGACTCTTTATGACATTTTAGCACCTTGAAAAACACGTTAGTATAACGTAGGACGCCTTAAAACTCCAAACAACACCTTACAACAACGTACGAAACCTTAAAACTCCATAATAAACGTAATGAAATGGTCCTAGTACTTTGAACCTCGTACGATAACTAAGGACTTGTTACGAATCTGTATACGACATTAGCAATATGAAAAGCAATTTAGAATAATGTAGGACGCGTTACAACTTCTAAGAACTCCTTACATCACCGTACGAAACTTTCAAACTCCATAATAAACCTAATGAATTCGTCGGAGTCCTGTGAACGTCGTACGACAACTTAAGACATTTTACGACTCTGTATGCCATATTAGCACCTTGATAAGCACGTTACTATAACGTAGGACGCCTTAAAACTCCAAACAACACCTTACAACACCGTACGAAACTTTAAAACTCCATAGTAAAGCTAATGAATTCATACGAGTCCTTTGAACATCGTACTGCAGTTAGGACATCTTACGACTCTTTATGACATTTTAGCACCTTGAAAAACACGTTAGTATAACGTAGGACGCCTTAAAACTCCAAACAACACCTTACAACAACGTACGAAACCTTAAAACTCCATAATAAACGTAATGAAATGGTCCTAGTACTTTGAACCTCGTACGATAACTAAGGACTTGTTACGAATCTGTATACGACATTAGCAATATGAAAAGCAATTTAGAATAATGTAGGACGCGTTACAACTTCTAAGAACTCCTTACATCACCGTACGAAACTTTCAAACTCCATAATAAACCTAATGAATTCATCCGAGTCCTGTGAACGTCGTACGACAACTTAAGACATTTTACGACTCTGTATGCCATATTAGCACCTTGATAAGCACGTTACTATAATGCTGTACGTGTTACAACTCCTAAAAACACATGACAACACCGTACGAAACCTTAAAACTTCATAATAAAGCTAATGAATTAATAAGAGTCCTTTGAACATCGTACAGCTACTTAGGACATCTTACGACTCTTTATGCCACATTAGCAACTCGAAAGAAACATTAGTACAATGTTGAACGCCTTACAGCTCCTAAGAGCATATTACATCGCCGTACGAAACCTTAAAACTCCATAATACACCTAATGAATTCGTCCGAGTCCTTTGAACATCGTACTGCAAGTTAGGACATCTTAAGACTCTGTATGACATTTTCCCACCTTGAAAAGCACGTTAGTATAACGTAGGACGCCTTAAAACTCCTAAAAACACCTGATAACACCATAGGAAACCTTAAAACTCCAGAATAAAGCTAATGAATTCGTACGAGTCCTTTCAACATCTTACGGCAACTTAGGACATATTACGACTCTTTATGCCACATTAGCAACTCGAAAGAAACGTTAGAATAATGTAGAACGCCTTACAGCTCCTAAGAGCATATTACATTGCCGTACGAAACCTTAAAACTCCATAATAAAGCTAATGAATTCGTATGAGTCCTTTGAACATCGTACTGCAAGTTAGGACATCTTACGACTCTTTATGACATTTTAGCACCTTGAAAAACACGTTAGTATAACGTAGGACGCCTTAAAACTCCAAACAACACCTTACAACACCGTACGAAACCTTAAAACTCCATAATAAAGCTAATGAATTCATACGACTCCTTTGAACATCGTACTGCAAGTTAGGACATCTTACGACTCTTTATGACATTTTAGCACCTTGAAAAACATGTTAGTATAACGTAGGACGCCTTAAAACTCCAAACAACACCTTACAACACCGTACGAAACCATAAAACTCCATAATAAAGCTAATGAATTCGTACGAGTCCTTTGAACATCGTACTGCAAGTTAGGACATCTTACGACTCTTTATGACATTTTAGCACCTTGAAAAACACGTTAGTATAACGTAGGACGCCTTAAAACTCCAAACAACACCTTACAACACCGTACGAAACCTTAAAACTCCATAATAAAGCTAATGAATTCGTACGAGTCCTTTGAACATCGTACTGCAAGTTAGGACATCTTACGACTCTTTATGACATTTTAGCACCTTGAAAAACACGTTAGTATAACGTAGGACGCCTTAAATTCCAAACAACACCTTACAACACCGTACGAAACCTTAAAACTCCATAATAAAGCTAATGAATTCGTACGACTCCTTTGAACATCGTACTGCAAGTTAGGACATATTACGACTCTTTATGACATTTTTGCACCTTGAAAAACACGTTACTAAAACGTAGGACGCCTTAAAACTCCAAACAACACCTTACAACACCGTACGAAACCTTAAAACTCCATAATAAAGCTAATGAATTCATACGACTCCTTTGAACATCGTACTGCAAGTTAGGACATCTTACGACTCTTTATGACATTTTTGCACCTTGAAAAACACGTTACTAAAACGTAGGACGCCTTAAAACTCCAAACAACACCTTACAACACCGTACGAAACCTTAAAACTCCATAATAAAGCTAATGAATTCGTACGAGTCCTTTGAACATCGTACTGCAAGTTAGGACATCTTACGACTCTTTATGACATTTTAGAACCTTGAAAAACACGTTAGTATAACGTAGGACGCCTTAAAACTCCAAACAACACCTTACAACACCGTACGAAACCTTAAAACTCCATAATAAAGCTAATGAATTCGTACGAGTCCTTTGAACATCGTACTGCAAGTTAGGACATCTTACGACTCTTTATGACATTTTAGTATCTTGAAAAACACGTTAGTATAACGTAGGACGCCTTAAAACTCCAAACAACACCTTACAACACCGTACGAAACTACGAGTCCTTTGAACATCGTACTGCAAGTTAGGACATCTTACGACTCTTTATGACATTTTAGCACCTTGAAAAACACGTTAATATAACGTAGGACGCCTTAAAACTCCAAACAACACCTTACAACACCGTACGAAACCTTAAAACTCCATAATAAAGCTAATGAATTCGTACGAGTCCTTTGAACATCGTACTGCAAGTTAGGACATCTTACGACTCTTTATGACATTTTAGCACCTTGAAAAACACGTTAGTATTACGTAGGACGCCTTAAATTCCAAACAACACCTTACAACACCGTACGAAACCTTAAAACTCCATAATAAAGCTAATGAATTCGTACGAGTCCTTTGAACATCGTACTGCAAGTTAGGACATCTTACGACTCTTTATGACATTTTAGCACCTTGAAAAACACGTTAGTATAACGTAGGACGCCTTAAAACTCCAAACAACACCTTACAACACCGTACGAAACCTTAAAACTCCATAATAAAGCTAATGAATTCGTACGAGTCCTTTGAACATCGTACTGCAAGTTAGGACATCTTACGACTCTTTATGACATTTTAGCACCTTGAAAAACACGTTAGTATAACGTAGGACGCCTTAAATTCCAAACAACACCTTACAACACCGTACGAAACTTTAAAACTCCATAATAAAGCTAATGAATTCGTACGAGTCCTTTGAACATCGTACTGCAAGTTAGGACATCTTACGACTCTTTATGACATTTTAGCACCTTGAAAAACATGTTAGTATAACGTAGGACGCCTTAAAACTCCAAACAACACCTTACAACACCGTACGAAACCATAAAACTCCATAATAAAGCTAATGAATTCGTACGAGTCCTTTGAACATCGTACTGCAAGTTAGGACATCTTACGACTCTTTATGACATTTTAGCACCTTGAAAAACACGTTAGTATAACGTAGGACGCCTTAAAACTCCAAACAACACCTTACAACACCGTACGAAACCTTAAAACTCCATAATAAAGCTAATGAATTCGTACGAGTCCTTTGAACATCGTACTGCAAGTTAGGACATCTTACGACTCTTTATGACATTTTAGCACCTTGAAAAACACGTTAGTATAACGTAGGACGCCTTAAATTCCAAACAACACCTTACAACACCGTACGAAACCTTAAAACTCCATAATAAAGCTAATGAATTCGTACGACTCCTTTGAACATCGTACTGCAAGTTAGGACATCTTACGACTCTTTATGACATTTTTGCACCTTGAAAAACACGTTACTAAAACGTAGGACGCCTTAAAACTCCAAACAACACCTTACAACACCGTACGAAACCTTAAAACTCCATAATAAAGCTAATGAATTCGTACGAGTCCTTTGAACATCGTACTGCAAGTTAGGACATCTTACGACTCTTTATGACATTTTAGAACCTTGAAAAACACGTTAGTATAACGTAGGACGCCTTAAAACTCCAAACAACACCTTACAACACCGTACGAAACCTTAAAACTCCATAATAAAGCTAATGAATTCGTACGAGTCCTTTGAACATCGTACTGCAAGTTAGGACATCTTACGACTCTTTATGACATTTTAGTATCTTGAAAAACACGTTAGTATAACGTAGGACGCCTTAAAACTCCAAACAACACCTTACAACACCGTACGAAACTACGAGTCCTTTGAACATCGTACTGCAAGTTAGGACATCTTACGACTCTTTATGACATTTTAGCACCTTGAAAAACACGTTAGTATAACGTAGGACGTCTTAAAACTCCAAACAAAACTTACAACACCGTACGAAACCTTAAAACTCCATAATAAAGCTAATGAATCCGTACGAGTCCTTTGAACATCGTACTGCAAGTTAGGACATCTTACGACTCTTTATGACATTTTAGCACCTTGAAAAACACGTTAGTATAACGTAGGACGCCTTAAATTCCAAAAAACACCTTACAACACCGTACGAAACCTTAAAACTCCATAATAAAGCTAATGAATTCGTACGACTCCTTTGAACATCGTACTGCAAGTTAGGACATCTTACGACTCTTTATGACATTTTTGCACCTTGAAAAACACGTTACTAAAACGTAGGACGCCTTAAAACTCCAAACAACACCTTACAACACCGTACGAAACCTTAAAACTCCATAATAAAGCTAATGAATTCGTACGAGTCCTTTGAACATCGTACTGCAAGTTAGGACATCTTACGACTCTTTATGACATTTTAGTACCTTGAAAAACACGTTAGTATAACGTAGGACGCCTTAAAACTCCAAACAACACCTTACAACACCGTACGAAACTACGAGTCCTTTGAACATCGTACTGCAAGTTAGGACATCTTACGACTCTTTATGACATTTTAGCACCTTGAAAAACACGTTAATATAACGTAGGACGCCTTAAAACTCCAAACAACACCTTACAACACCGTACGAAACCTTAAAACTCCATAATAAAGCTAATGAATTCGTACGAGTCCTTTGAACATCGTACTGCAAGTTAGGACATCTTACGACTCTTTATGACATTTTAGCACCTTGAAAAACACGTTAGTATAACGTAGGACGCCTTAAATTCCAAACAACACCTTACAACACCGTACGAAACCTTAAAACTCCATAATAAAGCTAATGAATTCGTACGACTCCTTTGAACATCGTACTGCAAGTTAGGACATCTTACGACTCTTTATGACATTTTTGCACCTTGAAAAACACGTTACTAAAACGTAGGACGCCTTAAAACTCCAAACAACACCTTACAACACCGTACGAAACCTTAAAACTCCATAATAAAGCTAATGAATTCGTACGAGTCCTTTGAACATCGTACTGCAAGTTAGGACATCTTACGACTCTTTATGACATTTTAGAACCTTGAAAAACACGTTAGTATAACGTAGGACGCCTTAAAACTCCAAACAACACCTTACAACACCGTACGAAACCTTAAAACTCCATAATAAAGCTAATGAATTCGTACGAGTCCTTTGAACATCGTACTGCAAGTTAGGACATCTTACGACTCTTTATGACATTTTAGTATCTTGAAAAACACGTTAGTATAACGTAGGACGCCTTAAAACTCCAAACAACACCTTACAACACCGTACGAAACTACGAGTCCTTTGAACATCGTACTGCAAGTTAGGACATCTTACGACTCTTTATGACATTTTAGCACCTTGAAAAACACGTTAGTATAACGTAGGACGTCTTAAAACTCCAAACAACACCTTACAACACCGTACGAAACCTTAAAACTCCATAATAAAGCTAATGAATTCGTACGAGTCCTTTGAACATCGTACTGCAAGTTAGGACATCTTACGACTCTTTATGACATTTTAGCACCTTGAAAAACACGTTAGTATTACGTAGGACGCCTTAAATTCCAAACAACACCTTACAACACCGTACGAAACCTTAAAACTCCATAATAAAGCTAATGAATTCGTACGAGTCCTTTGAACATCGTACTGCAAGTTAGGACATCTTACGACTCTTTATGACATTTTAGCACCTTGAAAAACACGTTAGTATAACGTAGGACGCCTTAAAACTCCAAACAACACCTTACAACACCGTACGAAACCTTAAAACTCCATAATAAAGCTAATGAATTCGTACGAGTCCTTTGAACATCGTACTGCAAGTTAGGACATCTTACGACTCTTTATGACATTTTAGCACCTTGAAAAACACGTTAGTATAACGTAGGACGCCTTAAATTCCAAACAACACCTTACAACACCGTACGAAACTTTAAAACTCCATAATAAAGCTAATGAATTCGTACGAGTCCTTTGAACATCGTACTGCAAGTTAGGACATCTTACGACTCTTTATGACATTTTAGCACCTTGAAAAACATGTTAGTATAACGTAGGACGCCTTAAAACTCCAAACAACACCTTACAACACCGTACGAAACCATAAAACTCCATAATAAAGCTAATGAATTCGTACGAGTCCTTTGAACATCGTACTGCAAGTTAGGACATCTTACGACTCTTTATGACATTTTAGCACCTTGAAAAACACGTTAGTATAACGTAGGACGCCTTAAAACTCCAAACAACACCTTACAACACCGTACGAAACCTTAAAACTCCATAATAAAGCTAATGAATTCGTACGAGTCCTTTGAACATCGTACTGCAAGTTAGGACATCTTACGACTCTTTATGACATTTTAGCACCTTGAAAAACACGTTAGTATAACGTAGGACGCCTTAAATTCCAAACAACACCTTACAACACCGTACGAAACCTTAAAACTCCATAATAAAGCTAATGAATTCGTACGACTCCTTTGAACATCGTACTGCAAGTTAGGACATCTTACGACTCTTTATGACATTTTAGCACCTTGAAAAACACGTTAGTATAACGTAGGACGCCTTAAATTCCAAACAACACCTTACAACACCGTACGAAACCTTAAAACTCCATAATAAAGCTAATGAATTCGTACGACTCCTTTGAACATCGTACTGCAAGTTAGGACATCTTACGACTCTTTATGACATTTTTGCACCTTGAAAAACACGTTACTAAAACGTAGGACGCCTTAAAACTCCAAACAACACCTTACAACACCGTACGAAACCTTAAAACTTCATAATAAAGCTAATGAATTCGTACGAGTCCTTTGAACATCGTACTGCAAGTTAGGACATCTTACGACTCTTTATGACATTTTAGTACCTTGAAAAACACGTTAGTATAACGTAGGACGCCTTAAAACTCCAAACAACACCTTACAACACCGTACGAAACTACGAGTCCTTTGAACATCGTACTGCAAGTTAGGACATCTTACGACTCTTTATGACATTTTAGCACCTTGAAAAACACGTTAGTATAACGTAGGACGCCTTAAATTCCAAACAACACCTTACAACACCGTACGAAACCTTAAAACTCCATAATAAAGCTAATGAATTCGTACGACTCCTTTGAACATCGTACTGCAAGTTAGGACATCTTACGACTCTTTATGACATTTTTGCACCTTGAAAAACACGTTACTAAAACGTAGGACGCCTTAAAACTCCAAACAACACCTTACAACACCGTACGAAACCTTAAAACTCCATAATAAAGCTAATGAATTCGTACGAGTCCTTTGAACATCGTACTGCAAGTTAGGACATCTTACGACTCTTTATGACATTTTAGAACCTTGAAAAACACGTTAGTATAACGTAGGACGCCTTAAAACTCCAAACAACACCTTACAACACCGTACGAAACCTTAAAACTCCATAATAAAGCTAATGAATTCGTACGAGTCCTTTGAACATCGTACTGCAAGTTAGGACATCTTACGACTCTTTATGACATTTTAGTATCTTGAAAAACACGTTAGTATAACGTAGGACGCCTTAAAACTCCAAACAACACCTTACAACACCGTACGAAACTACGAGTCCTTTGAACATCGTACTGCAAGTTAGGACATCTTACGACTCTTTATGACATTTTAGCACCTTGAAAAACACGTTAGTATAACGTAGGACGTCTTAAAACTCCAAACAACACCTTACAACACCGTACGAAACCTTAAAACTCCATAATAAAGCTAATGAATCCGTACGAGTCCTTTGAACATCGTACTGCAAGTTAGGACATCTTACGACTCTTTATGACATTTTAGCACCTTGAAAAACACGTTAGTATAACGTAGGACGCCTTAAATTCCAAACAACACCTTACAACACCGTATGAAACCTTAAAACTCCATAATAAAGCTAATGAATTCGTACGACTCCTTTGAACATCGTACTGCAAGTTAGGACATCTTACGACTCTTTATGACATTTTTGCACCTTGAAAAACACGTTACTAAAACGTAGGACGCCTTAAAACTCCAAACAACACCTTACAACACCGTACGAAACCTTAAAACTCCATAATAAAGCTAATGAATTCGTACGAGTCCTTTGAACATCGTACTGCAAGTTAGGACATCTTACGACTCTTTATGACATTTTAGAACCTTGAAAAACACGTTAGTATAACGTAGGACGCCTTAAAACTCCAAACAACACCTTACAACACCGTACGAAACCTTAAAACTCCATAATAAAGCTAATGAATTCGTACGAGTCCTTTGAACATCGTACTGCAAGTTAGGACATCTTACGACTCTTTATGACATTTTAGTATCTTGAAAAACACGTTAGTATAACGTAGGACGCCTTAAAACTCCAAACAACACCTTACAACACCGTACGAAACTACGAGTCCTTTGAACATCGTACTGCAAGTTAGGACATCTTACGACTCTTTATGACATTTTAGCACCTTGAAAAACACGTTAGTATAACGTAGGACGTCTTAAAACTCCAAACAACACCTTACAACACCGTACGAAACCTTAAAACTCCATAATAAAGCTAATGAATCCGTACGAGTCCTTTGAACATCGTACTGCAAGTTAGGACATCTTACGACTCTTTATGACATTTTAGCACCTTGAAAAACACGTTAGTATAACGTAGGACGCCTTAAATTCCAAACAACACCTTACAACACCGTATGAAACCTTAAAACTCCATAATAAAGCTAATGAATTCGTACGACTCCTTTGAACATCGTACTGCAAGTTAGGACATCTTACGACTCTTTATGACATTTTTGCACCTTGAAAAACACGTTACTAAAACGTAGGACGCCTTAAAACTCCAAACAACACCTTACAACACCGTACGAAACCTTAAAACTCCATAATAAAGCTAATGAATTCGTACGAGTCCTTTGAACATCGTACTGCAAGTTAGGACATCTTACGACTCTTTATGACATTTTAGCACCTTGAAAAACACGTTAGTATAACGTAGGACGCCTTAAATTCCAAACAACACCTTACAACACCGTACGAAACCTTAAAACTCCATAATAAAGCTAATGAATTCGTACGACTTCTTTGAACATCGTACTGCAAGTTAGGACATCTTACGACTCTTTATGACATTTTAGCACCTTGAAAAACACGTTAGTATAACGTAGGACGCCTTAAAACTCCAAACAACACCTTACAACACCGTACGAAACCTTAAAACTCCATAATAAAGCTAATGAATTCGTACGAGTCCTTTGAACATCGTACTGCAAGTTAGGACATCTTACGACTCTTTATGACATTTTAGCACCTTGAAAAACACGTTAGTATAACGTAGGACGCCTTAAATTCCAAACAACACCTTACAACACCGTACGAAACCTTAAAACTCCATAATAAAGCTAATGAATTCGTACGACTCCTTTGAACATCGTACTGCAAGTTAGGACATCTTACGACTCTTTATGACATTTTAGCACCTTGAAAAACACGTTAGTATAACGTAGGACGCCTTAAATTCCAAACAACACCTTACAACACCGTACGAAACCTTAAAACTCCATAATAAAGCTAATGAATTCGTACGACTCCTTTGAACATCGTACTGCAAGTTAGGACATCTTACGACTCTTTATGACATTTTTGCACCTTGAAAAACACGTTACTAAAACGTAGGACGCCTTAAAACTCCAAACAACACCTTACAACACCGTACGAAACCTTAAAACTCCATAATAAAGCTAATGAATTCGTACGAGTCCTTTGAACATCGTACTGCAAGTTAGGACATCTTACGACTCTTTATGACATTTTAGTACCTTGAAAAACACGTTAGTATAACGTAGGACGCCTTAAAACTCCAAACAACACCTTACAACACCGTACGAAACTACGAGTCCTTTGAACATCGTACTGCAAGTTAGGACATCTTACGACTCTTTATGACATTTTAGCACCTTGAAAAACACGTTAGTATAACGTAGGACGTCTTAAAACTCCAAACAACACCTTACAACACCGTACGAAACCTTAAAACTCCATAATAAAGCTAATGAATTCGTACGAGTCCTTTGAACATCGTACTGCAAGTTAGGACATCTTACGACTCTTTATGACATTTTAGCACCTTGAAAAACACGTTAGTATAACGTAGGACGCCTTAAATTCCAAACAACACCTTACAACACCGTACGAAACCTTAAAACTCCATAATAAAGCTAATGAATTCGTACGACTCCTTTGAACATCGTACTGCAAGTTAGGACATCTTACGACTCTTTATGACATTTTAGCACCTTGAAAAACACGTTAGTATAACGTAGGACGCCTTAAAACTCCAAACAACACCTTACAACACCGTACGAAACCTTAAAACTCCATAATAAAGCTAATGAATTCGTACGAGTCCTTTGAACATCGTACTGCAAGTTAGGACATCTTACGACTCTTTATGACATTTTAGCACCTTGAAAAACACGTTAGTATAACGTAGGACGCCTTAAAATCCAAACAACACCTTACAACACCGTACGAAACCTTAAAACTCCATAATAAAGCTAATGAATTCGTACGACTCCTTTGAACATCGTACTGCAAGTTAGGACAGCACCTTGAAAAACACGTTAGTATAACGTAGGACGCCTTAAATTCCAAACAACACCTTACAACACCGTACGAAACTTTAAAACTCCATAATAAAGCTAATGAATTCGTACGAGTCCTTTGAACATCGTACTGCAAGTTAGGACATCTTACGACTCTTTATGACATTTTAGCACCTTGAAAAACATGTTAGTATAACGTAGGACGCCTTAAAACTCCAAACAACACCTTACAACACCGTACGAAACCATAAAACTCCATAATAAAGCTAATGAATTCGTACGAGTCCTTTGAACATCGTACTGCAAGTTAGGACATCTTACGACTCTTTATGACATTTTAGCACCTTGAAAAACACGTTAGTATAACGTAGGACGCCTTAAAACTCCAAACAACACCTTACAACACCGTACGAAACCTTAAAACTCCATAATAAAGCTAATGAATTCGTACGAGTCCTTTGAACATCGTACTGCAAGTTAGGACATCTTACGACTCTTTATGACATTTTAGCACCTTGAAAAACACGTTAGTATAACGTAGGACGCCTTAAATTCCAAACAACACCTTACAACACCGTACGAAACCTTAAAACTCCATAATAAAGCTAATGAATTCGTATGACTCCTTTGAACATCGTACTGCAAGTTAGGACATCTTACGACTCTTTATGACATTTTAGCACCTTGAAAAACACGTTAGTATAACGTAGGACGCCTTAAATTCCAAACAACACCTTACAACACCGTACGAAACCTTAAAACTCCATAATAAAGCTAATGAATTCGTACGACTCCTTTGAACATCGTACTGCAAGTTAGGACATCTTACGACTCTTTATGACATTTTTGCACCTTGAAAAACACGTTACTAAAACGTAGGACGCCTTAAAACTCCAAACAACACCTTACAACACCGTACGAAACCTTAAAACTCCATAATAAAGCTAATGAATTCGTACGAGTCCTTTGAACATCGTACTGCAAGTTAGGACATCTTACGACTCTTTATGACATTTTAGTACCTTGAAAAACACGTTAGTATAACGTAGGACGCCTTAAAACTCCAAACAACACCTTACAACACCGTACGAAACTACGAGTCCTTTGAACATCGTACTGCAAGTTAGGACATCTTACGACTCTTTATGACATTTTAGCACCTTGAAAAACACGTTAGTATAACGTAGGACGTCTTAAAACTCCAAACAACACCTTACAACACCGTACGAAACCTTAAAACTCCATAATAAAGCTAATGAATTCGTACGAGTCCTTTGAACATCGTACTGCAAGTTAGGACATCTTACGACTCTTTATGACATTTTAGCACCTTGAAAAACACGTTAGTATAACGTAGGACGCCTTAAATTCCAAACAACACCTTACAACACCGTACGAAACCTTAAAACTCCATAATAAAGCTAATGAATTCGTACGACTCCTTTGAACATCGTACTGCAAGTTAGGACATCTTACGACTCTTTATGACATTTTAGCACCTTGAAAAACACGTTAGTATAACGTAGGACGCCTTAAAACTCCAAACAACACCTTACAACACCGTACGAAACCTTAAAACTCCATAATAAAGCTAATGAATTCGTACGAGTCCTTTGAACATCGTACTGCAAGTTAGGACATCTTACGACTCTTTATGACATTTTAGCACCTTGAAAAACACGTTAGTATAACGTAGGACGCCTTAAAATCCAAACAACACCTTACAACACCGTACGAAACCTTAAAACTCCATAATAAAGCTAATGAATTCGTACGACTCCTTTGAACATCGTACTGCAAGTTAGGACAGCACCTTGAAAAACACGTTAGTATAACGTAGGACGCCTTAAATTCCAAACAACACCTTACAACACCGTACGAAACTTTAAAACTCCATAATAAAGCTAATGAATTCGTACGAGTCCTTTGAACATCGTACTGCAAGTTAGGACATCTTACGACTCTTTATGACATTTTAGCACCTTGAAAAACATGTTAGTATAACGTAGGACGCCTTAAAACTCCAAACAACACCTTACAACACCGTACGAAACCATAAAACTCCATAATAAAGCTAATGAATTCGTACGAGTCCTTTGAACATCGTACTGCAAGTTAGGACATCTTACGACTCTTTATGACATTTTAGCACCTTGAAAAACACGTTAGTATAACGTAGGACGCCTTAAAACTCCAAACAACACCTTACAACACCGTACGAAACCTTAAAACTCCATAATAAAGCTAATGAATTCGTACGAGTCCTTTGAACATCGTACTGCAAGTTAGGACATCTTACGACTCTTTATGACATTTTAGCACCTTGAAAAACACGTTAGTATAACGTAGGACGCCTTAAATTCCAAACAACACCTTACAACACCGTACGAAACCTTAAAACTCCATAATAAAGCTAATGAATTCGTATGACTCCTTTGAACATCGTACTGCAAGTTAGGACATCTTACGACTCTTTATGACATTTTAGCACCTTGAAAAACACGTTAGTATAACGTAGGACGCCTTAAATTCCAAACAACACCTTACAACACCGTACGAAACCTTAAAACTCCATAATAAAGCTAATGAATTCGTACGACTCCTTTGAACATCGTACTGCAAGTTAGGACATCTTACGACTCTTTATGACATTTTTGCACCTTGAAAAACACGTTACTAAAACGTAGGACGCCTTAAAACTCCAAACAACACCTTACAACACCGTACGAAACCTTAAAACTCCATAATAAAGCTAATGAATTCGTACGAGTCCTTTGAACATCGTACTGCAAGTTAGGACATCTTACGACTCTTTATGACATTTTAGTACCTTGAAAAACACGTTAGTATAACGTAGGACGCCTTAAAACTCCAAACAACACCTTACAACACCGTACGAAACTACGAGTCCTTTGAACATCGTACTGCAAGTTAGGACATCTTACGACTCTTTATGACATTTTAGCACCTTGAAAAACACGTTAGTATAACGTAGGACGTCTTAAAACTCCAAACAACACCTTACAACACCGTACGAAACCTTAAAACTCCATAATAAAGCTAATGAATTCGTACGAGTCCTTTGAACATCGTACTGCAAGTTAGGACATCTTACGACTCTTTATGACATTTTAGCACCTTGAAAAACACGTTAGTATAACGTAGGACGCCTTAAATTCCAAACAACACCTTACAACACCGTACGAAACCTTAAAACTCCATAATAAAGCTAATGAATTCGTACGACTCCTTTGAACATCGTACTGCAAGTTAGGACATCTTACGACTCTTTATGACATTTTAGCACCTTGAAAAACACGTTAGTATAACGTAGGACGCCTTAAAACTCCAAACAACACCTTACAACACCGTACGAAACCTTAAAACTCCATAATAAAGCTAATGAATTCGTACGAGTCCTTTGAACATCGTACTGCAAGTTAGGACATCTTACGACTCTTTATGACATTTTAGCACCTTGAAAAACACGTTAGTATAACGTAGGACGCCTTAAAATCCAAACAACACCTTACAACACCGTACGAAACCTTAAAACTCCATAATAAAGCTAATGAATTCGTACGACTCCTTTGAACATCGTACTGCAAGTTAGGACATCTTACGACTCTTTATGACATTTTTGCACCTTGAAAAACACGTTACTAAAACGTAGGACGCCTTAAAACTCCAAACAACACCTTACAACACCGTACGAAACCTTAAAACTCCATAATAAAGCTAATGAATTTGTACGAGTCCTTTGAACATCGTACTGCAAGTTAGGACATCTTACGACTCTTTATGACATTTTAGCACCTTGAAAAACACGTTAGTATAACGTAGGACGCCTTAAATTCCAAACAACACCTTACAACACCGTACGAAACCTTAAAACTCCATAATAAAGCTAATGAATTCGTACGAGTCCTTTGAACATCGTACTACAAGTTAGGACATCTTACGACTCTTTATGACATTTTAGCACCTAAAAAAACACGCTAGTATAACGTAGGACGCCTTAAATTCCAAACAACACCTTACAACACCGTACGAAACCTTAAAACTCCATAATAAAGCTAATGAATTCGTACGACTCCTTTGAACATCGTACTGCAAGTTAGGACATCTTACGACTCTTTATGACATTTTAGCACCTTGAAAAACACGTTAGTATAACGTAGGACGCCTTAAAACTCCAAACAACACCTTACAACACCGTACGAAACTTTAAAACTCCATAGTAAAGCTAATTAATTCGTACGAGTCCTTTGAACATCGTACTGCAAGTTAGGACATCTTACGACTCTTTATGACATTTTAGCACCTTGAAAAACACGTTAGTATAACGTAGGACGCCTTAAATTCCAAACAACACCTTACAACACCGTACGAAACCTTAAAACTCCATAATAAACGTAATGAAATGGTCCTAGTACTTTGAACCTTGTACGATAACTAAGGACTTGTTACGAATCTGTATACGACATTAGCAAAATGAAAAGCAATTTAGAATAATGTAGGACGCGTTACAACTTCTAAGAACTCCTTACATCACCGTACGAAACTTTCAAACTCCATAATAAACCTAATGAATTCATCTGAGTCCTGTGAACGTCGTACGACAACTTAAGACATTTTACGACTCTGTATGCCATATTAGCACCTTGAAAAGCACGTTACTATAATGCTGTACGTGTTACAACTCCTAAAAACACCTGACAACACCGTACGAAACCTTAAAACTTCATAATAAAGCTAATGAATTAATAAGAGTCCTTTGAACATCGTACAGCTACTTAGGACATCTTACGACTCTTTATGCCACATAAGCAACTCGAAAGAAACGTTAGTACAATGTTGAACGCTTTACAGCTCCTAAGAGCATATTACATCGCCGTACGAAACCTTAAAACTCCATAATACACCTAATGAATTCGTCCGAGTCCTTTGAACATCGTACTGCAAGTTAGGACATCTTAAGACTCTGTATGACATTTTCCCACCTTGAAAAGCACGTTAGTATAACGTAGGACGCCTTAAAACTCCTAACAACACCTGACAACACCATAGGAAACCTTAAAACTCCAGAATAAAGCTAATGAATTCGTACGAGTCCTTTCAACATCTTACGGCAACTTAGGACATATTACGACTCTTTATGCCACATTAGCAACTCGAAAGAAACGTTAGTATAATGTAGAACGCCTTACAGCTCCTAAGAGCATATTACATCGCCGTACGATACCTTAAAACTCCATAATACACCTATTGAATTCGCCCGAGTCCTTTGAACATCGTACTGCAAGTTAGGACATCTTACGACTCTTTATGACATTTTAGCACCTTGAAAAACACGTTAATATAACGTAGGACGCCTTAAAACTCCAAACAACACCTTACAACACCGTACGAAACCTAAAAACTCCATAATAAAGCTAATGAATTCGTACGAGTCCTTTGAACATCGTACTGCAAGTTAGGACATCTTACGACTCTTTATGACATTTTAGCACCTTGAAAAACACGTTAGTATAACGTAGGACGCCTTAAATTCCAAACAACACCTTACAACACCGTACGAAACCTTAAAACTCCATAATAAAGCTAATGAATTCGTACGAGTCCTTTGAACATCGTACTGCAAGTTAGGACATCTTACGACTCTTTATGACATTTTAGCACCTTGAAAAACACGTTAGTATAACGTAGGACGCCTTAAATTCCAAACAACACCTTACAACACCGTACGAAACCTTAAAACTCCATAATAAAGCTAATGAATTCGTACGACTTCTTTGAACATCGTACTGCAAGTTAGGACATCTTACGACTCTTTATGACATTTTAGCACCTTGAAAAACACGTTAGTATAACGTAGGAAGCCTTAAATTCCAAACAACACCTTACAAAACCGTACGAAACCTTAAAACTCCATAATAAAGCTAATGAATTCGTACGAGTCCTTTGAACATCGTACTGCAAGTTAGGACATCTTACTGCAAGTTAGGACATCTTAAGACTCTGTATGACATTTTCCCACCTTGAAAAGCACGTTAGTATAACGTAGGACGCCTTAAAACTCCTAACAACACCTGACAACACCATAGGAAACCTTAAAACTCCAGAATAAAGCTAATGAATTCGTACGAGTCCTTTCAACATCTTACGGCAACTTAGGACATATTACGACTCTTTATGCCACATTAGCAACTCGAAAGAAACGTTAGTATAATGTAGAACGCCTTACAGCTCCTAAGAGCATATTACATCGCCGTACGATACCTTAAAACTCCATAATACACCTATTGAATTCGCCCGAGTCCTTTGAACATCGTACTGCAAGTTAGGACATCTTACGACTCTTTATGACATTTTAGCACCTTGAAAAACACGTTAATATAACGTAGGACGCATTAAAACTCCAAACAACACCTTACAACACCGTACGAAACCTTAAAACTCCATAATAAAGCTAATGAATTCGTACGAGTCCTTTGAACATCGTACTGCAAGTTAGGACATCTTACGACTCTTTATGACATTTTAGCACCTTGAAAAACACGTTAGTATAACGTAGGACGCCTTAAATTCCAAACAACACCTTACAACACCGTACGAAACCTTAAAACTCCATAATAAAGCTAATGAATTCGTACGAGTCCTTTGAACATCGTACTGCAAGTTAGGACATCTTACGACTCTTTATGACATTTTAGCACCTTGAAAAACACGTTAGTATAACGTAGGACGCCTTAAATTCCAAACAACACCTTACAACACCGTACGAAACCTTAAAACTCCATAATAAAGCTAATGAATTCGTACGACTTCTTTGAACATCGTACTGCAAGTTAGGACATCTTACGACTCTTTATGACATTTTAGCACCTTGAAAAACACGTTAGTATAACGTAGGACGCCTTAAATTCCAAACAACACCTTACAACACCGTACGAAACCTTAAAACTCCATAATAAAGCTAATGAATTCGTACGAGTCCTTTGAACATCGTACTGCAAGTTAGGACATCTTACGACTCTTTATGACATTTTAGCACCTTGAAAAACACGTTAGTATAACGTAGGACGCCTTAAATTCCAAACAACACCTTACAACACCGTACGAAACCTTAAAACTCCATAATAAAGCTAATGAATTCGTACGACTTCTTTGAACATCGTACTGCAAGTTAGGACATCTTACGACTCTTTATGACATTTTAGCACCTTGAAAAACACGTTAGTATAACGTAGGACGCCTTAAATTCCAAACAACACCTTACAACACCGTACGAAACCTTAAAACTCCATAATAAAGCTAATGAATTCGTACGACTTCTTTGAACATCGTACTGCAAGTTAAGACATCTTACGACTCTTTATGACATTTTAGCACCTTGAAAAACACGTTAGTATAACGTAGGACGCCTTAAATTCCAAACAACACCTTACAACACCGTACGAAACCTTAAAACTCCATAATAAAGCTAATGAATTCGTACGAGTCCTTTGAACATCGTACTGCAAGTTAGGACATCTTACTGCAAGTTAGGACATCTTAAGACTCTGTATGACATTTTCCCACCTTGAAAAGCACGTTAGTATAACGTAGGACGCCTTAAAACTCCTAACAACACCTGACAACACCATAGGAAACCTTAAAACTCCAGAATAAAGCTAATGAATTCGTACGAGTCCTTTCAACATCTTACGGCAACTTAGGACATATTACGACTCTTTATGCCACATTAGCAACTCGAAAGAAACGTTAGTATAATGTAGAACGCCTTACAGCTCCTAAGAGCATATTACATCGCCGTACGATACCTTAAAACTCCATAATACACCTATTGAATTCGCCCGAGTCCTTTGAACATCGTACTGCAAGTTAGGACATCTTACGACTCTTTATGACATTTTAGCACCTTGAAAAACACGTTAATATAACGTAGGACGCATTAAAACTCCAAACAACACCTTACAACACCGTACGAAACCTTAAAACTCCATAATAAAGCTAATGAATTCGTACGAGTCCTTTGAACATCGTACTGCAAGTTAGGACATCTTACGACTCTTTATGACATTTTAGCACCTTGAAAAACACGTTAGTATAACGTAGGACGCCTTAAATTCCAAACAACACCTTACAACACCGTACGAAACCTTAAAACTCCATAATAAAGCTAATGAATTCGTACGAGTCCTTTGAACATCGTACTGCAAGTTAGGACATCTTACGACTCTTTATGACATTTTAGCACCTTGAAAAACACGTTAGTATAACGTAGGACGCCTTAAATTCCAAACAACACCTTACAACACCGTACGAAACCTTAAAACTCCATAATAAAGCTAATGAATTCGTACGACTTCTTTGAACATCGTACTGCAAGTTAGGACATCTTACGACTCTTTATGACATTTTAGCACCTTGAAAAACACGTTAGTATAACGTAGGACGCCATAAATTCCAAACAACACCTTACAACACCGTACGAAACCTTAAAACTCCATAATAAAGCTAATGAATTCGTACGAGTCCTTTGAACATCGTACTGCAAGTTAGGACATCTTACGACTCTTTATGACATTTTAGCACCTTGAAAAACACGTTAGTATAACGTAGGACGCCTTAAATTCCAAACAACACCTTACAACACCGTACGAAACCTTAAAACTCCATAATAAAGCTAATGAATTCGTACGACTTCTTTGAACATCGTACTGCAAGTTAGGACATCTTACGACTCTTTATGACATTTTAGCACCTTGAAAAACACGTTAGTATAACGTAGGACGCCTTAAATTCCAAACAACACCTTACAACACCGTACGAAACCTTAAAACTCCATAATAAAGCTAATGAATTCGTACGAGTCCTTTGAACATCGTACTGCAAGTTAGGACATCTTACGACTCTTTATGACATTTTAGCACCTTGAAAAACACGTTAGTATAACGTAGGACGCCTTAAAACTCCAAACAACACCTTACAACACCGTACGAAACCTTAATACTCCATAAAAAGCTAATGAATTCGTACGAGTCCTTTGAACATCTTACTGCAAGTTAGGACATCTTACGACTCTTTATGACATTTTAGCACCTTGAAAAACACGTTACTATAACGTAGGACGCCTTAAAACTCCAAACAACACCTTACAACACCGTACGAAACCTTAAAACTCCATAATAAAGCTAATGAATTCGTACGAGTCCTTTGAACATCGTACTGCAAGTTAGGACATCTTACGACTCTTTATGACATTTTAGCACCTTGAAAAACATGTTAGTATAGGGGGTTTGTTCTTGATCTTGATTCGTCAGTTCTTGATCTTGAATCTTGATTCTTGAATCAAGATTCCTGATTTCGGTTGCTTAATTCTTGTTTCTTGTTCTTGTTTCTTGGGTTGTTACGATTGTTATTAGGGTTACTTAAACCCTAATTGTGTTTTATTTTCGTTTTCGGTTCTTTCATATGAAACTCGACATCAAATCAAGCAGATTTTCTGTGTAGCAATCCTGTGATTGTATCTTTGATACAGTACGAGTATTGTTAGCAGATTTGAGGGCTCGATTGATCTAGGGTTTCTGATTTTTGTTGATTTTCACCCAATTAGTTAAGCCATATTCTGGTTGCTTAGTGGGTCTGTGATTGATCGCGACTATTGTTATAGTTTAGCTAGATCGATACGAATCCCATTAACCTTTTAAGAATAAGTTTGATTAATTGTGGTTTGCTGTTACGTGTGCATGGGCATGGATACGGCTGAAGTAAAACGTATTGGGGGTGGTTTGGCAAGTAAGGTGACAAATATCGATGGTATTCGTGGTATCTTAAGGAAGTCTGGAAATCAAACTACGAATGAAAAAGGGGAGGAACATGTGGCTGATCTATCAGGAATTACGCACAAGGAAGAGACTACCTATGCTCAAACCCTAAAATCTGAAATGCCATCGGTTAAGGGTAAGGTAAATTTCAGATTTTTAACAAATATAGAGAATAAACTTGGGGCTGATGTAGTCTTGTCGAAGGAGTCTGTTAGAGGGGTTCAAGAGAAAATGGCTAGTACGTTATACGGTTATTTCTTGGGAGAAAGAGTTGCTTTTCAGGTCATGGAGAATTTTGCTCGAATGAAGTGGAAACGTTTTGGATTACAGAAAATTATGCTAAACGCCAATGGATTTTTCTTTTTTAAATTCGAGAATGAGAAAGGGATGATGGAAGTGCTTGAAGGTGGTCCATGGTTAGTTCGTAATAGACCAATTATCTTAAACAAATGGCATGTTTCATCTCAGTTAAAGAAGGTGGATGTTAAAACTATATCTACATGGGTTAAGTTACATAAGGTGCCACTTGCTGCATATACGGCTGATGGTTTGAGCATGTTATTTTCAACTATTGGTAAGCCTATAATGTTGGATTCGTATACGAACTCGATGTGCACGGATATGTGGGGTAGAAGTAGCTATGCCAGGGCGTTAATGGAAATTTCAGCTGAAAAGGACTTTAGGGATAGTTTGAATGTTGCTATACCAAATGTGGATGGGAATGATTATATTAATGAAAGTATTGATGTTGAATATGAATGGAAACCTCCAAAGTGTAACCATTGTGCAACATTTGGACATAACTCGGATGAGTGCCCTCTCAGAATCCCTAAACCTAGTCAAGTGAAGAGCAAAGCTAAACATGATGTGGATGAGGACGGATTCACTGAAGTTTTGGGGAAGGATGGGGCGAGGAAAAAAGGTATACAAGTAAACAAATTGAAGTCAAAGTTTGAGTATAGGCCGGTTAATGTGAAGAAAAAGGCGATCAATGGGTCAGATGGCGCATCTACTTCGAAGGGACCGGGAAATCAGAATTCTTTTGAGGTTTTATCTTCTATTGACGAAGGTGATGGAGATGGAGGCACGAATGTGGGAGAGGACAAGACGGAAATGGCTGATTTTATTACTAATGGTGTTATTTCGAAATCTGAAGGGGCAAGCACTCCTGTTATAGAGGTTTCCAATGATTAGTACGGCCTGTTGGAATATAAGGGGTTTGAACCAATCCCTTAAACAAAAGGAGGTTCGTCAGATTGTGAAGGAGAGTAAGTTGAGTTTATGTGCTATTCTGGAATCGCATGTGGATATGGACAATCTTAGTAGTGTATGCAAGAAAGTGTTCAGAAGTTGGGATTGGACATCGAATGGTGGGAAGTGTAAGAAGGGTACTCGGATTATACTGGGGTGGGATCCAAACGTGTTTGATGTTGGGGTCATTGTCCAAACGGATCAGGTTATGCACTTACGGTTGGTTTTTAGAACTTCTAAACAGATGTTGTTTATGTCGATAGTGTATGCTGACAACCAATATGTGAAAAGGAGGGATTTATGGAACGATTTGACCAGACATAGCGGGGTAGTTAAGGATGACCCATGGACGATTATGGGAGACTTTAATTCTGCTCTATATTTGGATGATCATAGCGTGGGCACTTCAAGGATGGATATTGGTATGCTTGAGTTCAAGGAGTGTTTGGATGCCATTCGGGTTTTTGATGTGAAGAGTGTGGGGTTACGTTACACTTGGAATCAAAAACCGAAGGATGGCATTGGGATTTTGAAGAAGATTGATAGAGTTCTGTGCAACACTGCTTTTGTTGATCGTTTTAAGAATGCATCAGCTATCTTTCAACCTTTTAGGGTGTCGGACCATAGCCCATGTATTTTGTTGTTTCCGGACTCTATAAGGTTAAACCCTAAGCCGTTTAAATTTCCGAACTTTCTGGTTTACAAGAAGGAACTTAGTGATGAGATTCGCAAGGTGTGGGGTATCCAGGTTGAAGGGGTTGCCCAGTTTCGGGTTGTCAAAAGACTGAAATTGTTGAAACCTTACATTCGAGCGCTGTTGTTTAAACAAGGAAACCTTCACAAGAAGGTGCTTGAGTTAAGGCAACAGCTTGATACGGTTCAAATGAATATCACCCTGAACCCATCTGATCTTGACCTACGAAGATTGGAGGCGGACGTTGCAGCTAGATTTAGAGAGGCAAGCATTGATGAAGAAAGGTTCTTAAAGCAGAAATCGAAAGTTGAGTGGCTAGCTGAGGGTGATAATAATACGGCTTTCTTTCATAATTCTCTAAAATCTAGAAATCATCGGTCCAGGATTGATGTGATTATGGATGGAGGAGGGATTATTTATGAAGGGGAAAATGTTCACAAGGCGTTTGTTAAGCATTATGAGAATTTTCTTGGAGTCAAGGGTGATATATCCTTGACCCCAACTCCGGAGTTGTTCCAAAATAGGCTGGAGTCGGGGGTTGCAAACTCTATGGTTAGGCCGATATCGGATGAGGAGGTTAGGAAGGCAATGTTTTCTATTGGGAGAAATAAATCTCCGGGGCCAGATGGGTATTCTTCAGCGTTTTTTATTCACGCTTGGCCAACGATTGGTGGTGATGTGACGGATGCGATTAAAGACTTTTTCAATAAGGGTAAGCTTCTCCAAGAATGGAATCATACCCTTATTGTTCTTATTCCTAAGGTACAATCTCCATCTCATATTACTGATTATAGACCTATTTCATGCTGCAATGTGTTGTTTAAATGCATTAGTAAGATTATTGCTAATCGGGTGAAGAATGGGTTAGATGGGATTGTGAGTATAAACCAATCAGCTTTTGTGCCGGGGAGAAGAATATCGGATAATGTGTTGTTAACCCAAGAACTTATGCATAATTATCATAGGAAGAAGGGACCGCCTAGGTGTGCTCTTAAGGTGGATATACAGAAAGCCTATGATACGGTTGATTGGAGTTTTTTAGGTTCAATTCTGAGGGGTTTTGGATTCCATCCAAAGATGGTTGGGTGGATTATGACGTGTGTGTCATCTGTGTCATTCTCGTTGAGTGTTAATGGCAACACATACGGGTACTTTCGGGGCAAACGTGGCCTTAGGCAAGGAGATCCGCTTTCACCGTATCTTTTCACGCTTGTTATGGAAATTCTAACGTTGATGCTTTCTCGAGCATCTAGACTTGACAACTCTTTCAGATTCCATAATAAATGTGAAAAGCAACGAATTATAAACCTTTGTTTTGCGGATGATCTGTTTATTTTCACTAGAGGATGTGGCTCTTCGGTACGGGTTATTATGAAATCATTATCTGAGTTCACTCGAATGTCAGGGTTGGTCCCTAGCACCCCAAAGAGCACTATTTTTTTCTGCAATGTTCCGGATCATATTAGGCTGGATATTTTGAACATTATGCCGTTCGTTGAGGGTTCTCTTCCTGTTAAGTATTTGGGTGTACCTCTCATTGCGTCTAGGCTTATATACAAGGATTGTAGAGTGCTTGTTGAAAAAATGGAGGGTAGGATAACGAATTGGAAGAACAAAATGCTCTCGTTTGCAGGGAGATTGCAGCTTATTGGGTCAGTTTTATCCGCCTTGTATGTCTACTGGGCATCGGTTTTTATTTTACCCAAGAGGGTTATTGCGGATTTGGAAACAAAGATGCGAAGTTTCCTCTGGTCCCAAGGTTCGGGTTCACAAGGTAAAGCAAAGGTCTCTTGGAAGTCTGTGTGTTTACCCAAGGCTGAAGGAGGATTAGGCATTAGGCGAATTGGGGATATGAATAATGCCCTTATGACGAATCATATTTGGAGTATTCTTTCGAAACGAAAATCCCTTTGGGTTGATTGGATCTATTCGTATAGGCTGTCAAATTGCCACTTTTGGGAGTGTAACATACCCCAAAATTGCTGTTGGAGCTGGAGGAAAATTTTGATGCTTAGACCTTTGGTGCGACAATACTTTTGGTACAAATTGGGTAACGGATCGAATGTATCTGCATGGTCGGATAGATGGTGTGATATAGGGCCGTTATCCACTTTTATCTCCAGAAGAGCTATTTATCGAGCGGGGTTGTCTATTCAGGCAAAGGTGGCTGATTTTGTGACGGATGGGATATGGGTATGGCCTGATGCTTGGTATGATATCTATCCGGTTCTTATTAATACTCAGTATGTGGCTCTTAATCCTGATGCAAATGATAAACTATGTTGGAAGGATGGGGATGTATGGTTGAACTATGCCCCGGCTGTTGTATGGGAGTCTACTCGCCATAGACATATGGAGGTGTGTTGGGTGGATATAGTGTGGTTCTCACAATGTATTCCACGTCATGAGTTTTTACTTTGGCTAGTCTTTAAAGCAAAACTTCAAACGCAGGACAAAATACTGAGATGGAGGTCGATAAGGAATACCAACATGAATATGTTGTGTTGCGTCTTATGTTTCGCTAATATTGATTCTCATGGCCATCTGTTTTTTGAATGTAAATATTCTTCTGCGGTATGGGATCGAGTAAAGGTTCGAGCAGGTATGCAGAGTGTTTCGGCTGAGTGGAGTGAGACAGTTACATGGTTATGCGACCATGCAAGATCCAAGACTATCTCAAGTGTTGTTAGCAAATTGTTGGTGGCAAGTTCAGTATATTACATATGGCAAGAGAGGTGCAATAGATTGTTTAACAATCATACGAGGCCGCCTGATATACTTACTGAAATCATATTTGATACGGTTCGACATAGACTGATGGGCCTAAGGGTAAAACAAACGGATCATATGAGACAAGTTTTTGCTGATTGGAACATTCACATGAGCATAGGAAGACCGGGTGAGGGCTAGAAGGAAGGAGGTTACAACTTCAGTAGCTAGATTGTAGTCTAGCATAGTAAACTTTGTTTTGGTTTTTCTTTTAGTTATCTTTGGTTCTACATTCTGGGGAATGCCCCAAGAATGAACTAGTGTAGATGCCCTACACTACTTGTTTTATGTGTTTGTGAATATATAAATCGCCGGGTGAATCCCTTTACCCCAAAAAAAAAGCATGTTAGTATATAAGAAAATGGTGGGAACAAAACCTTCAAAGTCAGATGTGAAGAGTAGAGATCCCTCAAAGATCCAGATTCATAACGCCTTTAATATTCTTAACTCGGAAAATCTGAATGATGGGGCAAATTTGGAATCTAGTAAAATGAAGGGCAAATTGGATAGGGATTTGATTGAAGACTTAGATGTGGAAGAAATTGAAGTTGTTTATGATGAAACAATAGATATAACTCGAGATAAAGCAGGGGCAAGTTCCTCCTCTTCAATGGTTTCCAATGGATAGTCGATTATTCAGGTGTTTGAGGTGGCTTTCCATTGGTGGCAACTTCATCTTTAATGATGGTGGTTGATGGATAGGTTATTTCTTGTTAGGATTTGGCTATTATGTCAGCGATTTGTGGTAGGATAGTTTGTATGGTGTGTTTTGGATTTTGTCTTTATTTTGATCACATATGTGGGGGTTTGTCCCATATATGAACTAGTGTGGAACTCATTCACACTACTTGTACGTTAATGACGGTTGTCTTTATAATAGAATCACCGGGGTAACCCTTTACCCAAAAAAAAAACACGTTAGTATAACGTAGGACGCCTTAAAACTCCAAACAACACCTTACAACACCGTACGAAACTTTAAAACTCCATAGTAAAGCTAATTAATTCGTACGAGTCCTTTGAACATCGTACTGCAAGTTAGGACATCTTACGACTCTTTATGACATTTTAGCACCTTGAAAAACACGTTAGTATAACGTAGGACGCCTTAAAACTCCAAACAACACCTTACAACACCGTACGAAACCTTAATACTCCATAATAAAGCTAATGAATTCGTATGAGTCCTTTGAACATCGTACTGCAAGTTAGGACATCTTACGACTCTTTATGACATTTTAGCACCTTGAAAAACACGTTACTATAACGTAGGACGCCTTAAAACTCCAAACAACACCTTACAACACCGTACGAAACCTTAAAACTCCATAATAAAGCTAATGAATTCGTACGAGTCCTTTGAACATCGTACTGCAAGTTAGGACATCTTACGACTCTTTATGACATTTTAGCACCTTGAAAAACATGTTAGTATAACGTAGGACGCCTTAAAACTCCAAACAACACCTTACAACACCGTACGAAACCTTAAAACTCCATAATAAAGCTAATGAATTCGTACGAGTCCTTTGAACATCGTACTGCAAGTTAGGACATCTTACGACTCTTTATGACATTTTAGCACCTTGAAAAACACGTTAGTATAACGTAGGACGCCTTAAATTCCAAACAACACCTTACAACACCGTACGAGACCTTAAAACTCCATAATAAAGCTAATGAATTCGTACGAGTCCTTTGAACATCGTACTGCAAGTTAGGACATCTTACGACTCTTTATGACATTTTAGCACCTAAAAAAACACGTTAGTATAACGTAGGACACCTTAAATTCCAAACAACACCTTACAACACCGTACGAAACCTTAAAACTCCATAATAAACCTAATGAATTCGTACGACTCCTTTGAACATCGTACTGCAAGTTAGGACATCTTACGACTCTTTATAACATTTTAGCACCTTGAAAAACACGTTAGTATAACGTAGGACGCCTTAAATTCCAAACAACACCTTACAACACCGTACGAAACCTTAAAACTCCATAATAAAGCTAATGAATTCGTACGAGTCCTTTGAACATCGTACTGCAAGTTAGGACATCTTACGAATCTTTATGACATTTTAGCACCTTGAAAAACACGTTAGTATAACGTAGGACGCCTTAAATTCCAAACAACACCTTACAACACCGTACGAAACCTTAAAACTCCATAATAAAGCTAATGAATTCGTACGAGTCCTTTGAACATCGTACTGCAAGTTAGGACATCTTACGACTCTTTATGACATTTTAGCACCTAAAAAAACACGTTAGTATAACGTAGGACGCCTTAAATTCCAAACAACACCTTACAACACCGTACGAAACCTTAAAACTCCATAATAAAGCTAATGAATTCGTACGAGTCCTTTGAACATCGTACTGCAAGTTAGGACATCTTACGAATCTTTATGACATTTTAGCACCTTGAAAAACACGTTAGTATAACGTAGGACGCCTTAAATTCCAAACAACACCTTACAACACCGTACGAAACCTTAAAACTCCATAATAAAGCTAATGAATTCGTACGAGTCCTTTGAACATCGTACTGCAAGTTAGGACATCTTACGTCTCTTTATGACATTTTAGCACCTAAAAAAACACGTTAGTATAACGTAGGACGCCTTAAATTCCAAACAACACCTTACAACACCGTACGAAACCTTAAAACTCCATAATAAAGCTAATGAATTCGTACGACTCCTTTGAACATCGTACTGCAAGTTAGGACATCTTACGACTCTTTATGACATTTTAGCACCTTGAAAAACACGTTAGTATAACGTAGGACGCCTTAAAACTCCAAACAACACCTTACAACACCGTACGAAACCTTAAAACTCCATACTAAAGCTAATTAATTCGTACGAGTCCTTTGAACATCGTACTGCAAGTTAGGACATCTTACGAATCTTTATGACATTTTAGCACCTTGAAAAACACGTTAGTATAACGTAGGACGCCTTAAATTCCAAACAACACCTTACAACACCGTACGAAACCTTAAAACTCCATAATAAAGCTAATGAATTCGTACGAGTCCTTTGAACATCGTACTGCAAGTTAGGACATCTTACGACTCTTTATGACATTTTAGCACCTAAAAAAACACGTTAGTATAACGTAGGACGCCTTAAATTCCAAACAACACCTTACAACACCGTACGAAACCTTAAAACTCCATAATAAAGCTAATGAATTCGTACGAGTCCTTTGAACATCGTACTGCAAGTTAGGACATCTTACGAATCTTTATGACATTTTAGCACCTTGAAAAACACGTTAGTATAACGTAGGACGCCTTAAATTCCAAACAACACCTTACAACACCGTACGAAACCTTAAAACTCCATAATAAAGCTAATGAATTCGTACGAGTCCTTTGAACATCGTACTGCAAGTTAGGACATCTTACGTCTCTTTATGACATTTTAGCACCTAAAAAAACACGTTAGTATAACGTAGGACGCCTTAAATTCCAAACAACACCTTACAACACCGTACGAAACCTTAAAACTCCATAATAAAGCTAATGAATTCGTACGACTCCTTTGAACATCGTACTGCAAGTTAGGACATCTTACGACTCTTTATGACATTTTAGCACCTTGAAAAACACGTTAGTATAACGTAGGACGCCTTAAAACTCCAAACAACACCTTACAACACCGTACGAAACTTTAAAACTCCATACTAAAGCTAATTAATTCGTACGAGTCCTTTGAACATCGTACTGCAAGTTAGGACATCTTACGACTCTTTATGACATTTTAGCACCTTGAAAAACACGTTAGTATAACGTAGGACGCCTTAAATTCCAAACAACACCTTACAACACCGTACGAAACCTTAAAACTCCATAATAAAGCTAATGAATTCGTACGAGTCCTTTGAACATCGTACTGCAAGTTAGGACATCTTACGAATCTTTATGACATTTTAGCACCTTGAAAAACACGTTAGTATAACGTAGGACGCCTTAAATTCCAAACAACACCTTACAACACCGTACGAAACCTTAAAACTCCATAATAAAGCTAATGAATTCGTACGAGTCCATTGAACATCGTACTGCAAGTTAGGACATCTTACGACTCTTTATGACATTTTAGCACCTAAAAAAACACGTTAGTATAACGTAGGACGCCTTAAATTCCAAACAACACCTTACAACACCGTACGAAACCTTAAAACTCCATAATAAAGCTAATGAATTCGTACGACTCCTTTGAACATCGTACTGCAAGTTAGGACATCTTACGACTCTTTATGACATTTTAGCACCTTGAAAAACACGTTAGTATAACGTAGGACGCCTTAAAACTCCAAACAACACCTTACAACACCGTACGAAACTTTAAAACTCCATACTAAAGCTAATTAATTCGTACGAGTCCTTTGAACATCGTACTGCAAGTTAGGACATCTTACGACTCTTTATGACATTTTAGCACCTTGAAAAACACGTTAGTATAACGTAGGACGCCTTAAATTCCAAACAACACCTTACAACACCGTACGAAACCTTAAAACTCCATAATAAAGCTAATGAATTCGTACGAGTCCTTTGAACATCGTACTGCAAGTTAGGACATCTTACGACTCTTTATGACATTTTAGCACCTTGAAAAACACGTTAGTATAACGTAGGACGCCTTAAAACTCCAAACAACACCTTACAACACCGTACGAAACCTTAATACTCCATAATAAAGCTAATGAATTCGTACGAGTCCTTTGAACATCGTACTGCAAGTTAGGACATCTTACGACTCTTTATGACATTTTAGCACCTTGAAAAACACGTTACTATAACGTAGGACGCCTTAAAACTCCAAACAACACCTTACAACACCGTACGAAACCTTAAAACTCCATAATAAAGCTAATGAATTCGTACGAGTCCTTTGAACATCGTACTGCAAGTTAGGACATCTTACGACTCTTTATGACATTTTAGCACCTAAAAAAACACGTTAGTATAACGTAGGACGCCTTAAATTCCAAACAACACCTTACAACACCGTACGAAACCTTAAAACTCCATAATAAAGCTAATGAATTCGTACGACTCCTTTGAACATCGTACTGCAAGTTAGGACATCTTACGACTCTTTATGACATTTTAGCACCTTGAAAAACACGTTAGTATAACGTAGGACGCCTTAAAACTCCAAACAACACCTTACAACACCGTACGAAACTTTAAAACTCCATACTAAAGCTAATTAATTCGTACGAGTCCTTTGAACATCGTACTGCAAGTTAGGACATCTTACGACTCTTTATGACATTTTAGCACCTTGAAAAACACGTTAGTATAACGTAGGACGCCTTAAATTCCAAACAACACCTTACAACACCGTACGAAACCTTAAAACTCCATAATAAAGCTAATGAATTCGTACGAGTCCTTTGAACATCGTACTGCAAGTTAGGACATCTTACGACTCTTTATGACATTTTAGCACCTTGAAAAACACGTTAGTATAACGTAGGACGCCTTAAAACTCCAAACAACACCTTACAACACCGTACGAAACCTTAATACTCCATAATAAAGCTAATGAATTCGTACGAGTCCTTTGAACATCGTACTGCAAGTTAGGACATCTTACGACTCTTTATGACATTTTAGCACCTTGAAAAACACGTTAGTATAACGTAGGACGCCTTAAAACTCCAAACAACACCTTACAACACCGTACGAAACTTTAAAACTCCATACTAAAGCTAATTAATTCGTACGAGTCCTTTGAACATCGTACTGCAAGTTAGGACATCTTACGACTCTTTATGACATTTTAGCACCTTGAAAAACACGTTAGTATAACGTAGGACGCCTTAAATTCCAAACAACACCTTACAACACCGTACGAAACCTTAAAACTCCATAATAAAGCTAATGAATTCGTACGACTCCTTTGAACATCGTACTGCAAGTTAGGACATCTTACGACTCTTTATGACATTTTAGCACCTTGAAAAACACGTTAGTATAACGTAGGACGCCTTAAAACTCCAAACAACACCTTACAACACCGTACGAAACTTTAAAACTCCATACTAAAGCTAATTAATTCGTACGAGTCCTTTGAACATCGTACTGCAAGTTAGGACATCTTACGAATCTTTATGACATTTTAGCACCTTGAAAAACACGTTAGTATAACGTAGGACGCCTTAAATTCCAAACAACACCTTACAACACCGTACGAAACCTTAAAACTCCATAATAAAGCTAATGAATTCGTACGAGTCCTTTGAACATCGTACTGCAAGTTAGGACATCTTACGACTCTTTATGACATTTTAGCACCTAAAAAAACACGTTAGTATAACGTAGGACGCCTTAAATTCCAAACAACACCTTACAACACCGTACGAAACCTTAAAACTCCATAATAAAGCTAATGAATTCGTACGAGTCCTTTGAACATCGTACTGCAAGTTAGGACATCTTACGAATCTTTATGACATTTTAGCACCTTGAAAAACACGTTAGTATAACGTAGGACGCCTTAAATTCCAAACAACACCTTACAACACCGTACGAAACCTTAAAACTCCATAATAAAGCTAATGAATTCGTACGAGTCCTTTGAACATCGTACTGCAAGTTAGGACATCTTACGTCTCTTTATGACATTTTAGCACCTAAAAAAACACGTTAGTATAACGTAGGACGCCTTAAATTCCAAACAACACCTTACAACACCGTACGAAACCTTAAAACTCCATAATAAAGCTAATGAATTCGTACGAGTCCTTTGAACATCGTACTGCAAGTTAGGACATCTTACGAATCTTTATGACATTTTAGCACCTTGAAAAACACGTTAGTATAACGTAGGACGCCTTAAATTCCAAACAACACCTTACAACACCGTACGAAACCTTAAAACTCCATAATAAAGCTAATGAATTCGTACGAGTCCTTTGAACATCGTACTGCAAGTTAGGACATCTTACGTCTCTTTATGACATTTTAGCACCTAAAAAAACACGTTAGTATAACGTAGGACGCCTTAAATTCCAAACAACACCTTACAACACCGTACGAAACCTTAAAACTCCATAATAAAGCTAATGAATTCGTACGACTCCTTTGAACATCGTACTGCAAGTTAGGACATCTTACGACTCTTTATGACATTTTAGCACCTTGAAAAACACGTTAGTATAACGTAGGACGCCTTAAAACTCCAAACAACACCTTACAACACCGTACGAAACTTTAAAACTCCATACTAAAGCAAATTAATTCGTACGAGTCCTTTGAACATCGTACTGCAAGTTAGGACATCTTACGACTCTTTATGACATTTTAGCACCTTGAAAAACACGTTAGTATAACGTAGGACGCCTTAAATTCCAAACAACACCTTACAACACCGTACGAAACCTTAAAACTCCATAATAAAGCTAATGAATTCGTACGAGTCCTTTGAACATCGTACTGCAAGTTAGGACATCTTACGACTCTTTATGACATTTTAGCACCTTGAAAAACACGTTAGTATAACGTAGGACGCCTTAAATTCCAAACAACACCTTACAACACCGTACGAAACCTTAAAACTCCATAATAAAGCTAATGAATTCGTACGAGTCCATTGAACATCGTACTGCAAGTTAGGACATCTTACGACTCTTTATGACATTTTAGCACCTAAAAAAACACGTTAGTATAACGTAGGACGCCTTAAATTCCAAACAACACCTTACAACACCGTACGAAACCTTAAAACTCCATAATAAAGCTAATGAATTCGTACGACTCCTTTGAACATCGTACTGCAAGTTAGGACATCTTACGACTCTTTATGACATTTTAGCACCTTGAAAAACACGTTAGTATAACGTAGGACGCCTTAAAACTCCAAACAACACCTTACAACACCGTACGAAACTTTAAAACTCCATACTAAAGCTAATTAATTCGTACGAGTCCTTTGAACATCGTACTGCAAGTTAGGACATCTTACGACTCTTTATGACATTTTAGCACCTTGAAAAACACGTTAGTATAACGTAGGACGCCTTAAATTCCAAACAACACCTTACAACACCGTACGAAACCTTAAAACTCCATAATAAAGCTAATGAATTCGTACGAGTCCTTTGAACATCGTACTGCAAGTTAGGACATCTTACGACTCTTTATGACATTTTAGCACCTTGAAAAACACGTTAGTATAACGTAGGACGCCTTAAAACTCCAAACAACACCTTACAACACCGTACGAAACCTTAATACTCCATAATAAAGCTAATGAATTCGTACGAGTCCTTTGAACATCGTACTGCAAGTTAGGACATCTTACGACTCTTTATGACATTTTAGCACCTTGAAAAACACGTTACTATAACGTAGGACGCCTTAAAACTCCAAACAACACCTTACAACACCGTACGAAACCTTAAAACTCCATAATAAAGCTAATGAATTCGTACGAGTCCTTTGAACATCGTACTGCAAGTTAGGACATCTTACGACTCTTTATGACATTTTAGCACCTAAAAAAACACGTTAGTATAACGTAGGACGCCTTAAATTCCAAACAACACCTTACAACACCGTACGAAACCTTAAAACTCCATAATAAAGCTAATGAATTCGTACGACTCCTTTGAACATCGTACTGCAAGTTAGGACATCTTACGACTCTTTATGACATTTTAGCACCTTGAAAAACACGTTAGTATAACGTAGGACGCCTTAAAACTCCAAACAACACCTTACAACACCGTACGAAACTTTAAAACTCCATACTAAAGCTAATTAATTCGTACGAGTCCTTTGAACATCGTACTGCAAGTTAGGACATCTTACGACTCTTTATGACATTTTAGCACCTTGAAAAACACGTTAGTATAACGTAGGACGCCTTAAATTCCAAACAACACCTTACAACACCGTACGAAACCTTAAAACTCCATAATAAAGCTAATGAATTCGTACGAGTCCTTTGAACATCGTACTGCAAGTTAGGACATCTTACGACTCTTTATGACATTTTAGCACCTTGAAAAACACGTTAGTATAACGTAGGACGCCTTAAAACTCCAAACAACACCTTACAACACCGTACGAAACCTTAATACTCCATAATAAAGCTAATGAATTCGTACGAGTCCTTTGAACATCGTACTGCAAGTTAGGACATCTTACGACTCTTTATGACATTTTAGCACCTTGAAAAACACGTTACTATAACGTAGGACGCCTTAAAACTCCAAACAACACCTTACAACACCGTACGAAACCTTAAAACTCCATAATAAAGCTAATGAATTCGTACGAGTCCTTTGAACATCGTACTGCAAGTTAGTACATCTTACGACTCTTTATGACATTTTAGCACCTAAAAAAACACGTTAGTATAACGTAGGACGCCTTAAATTCCAAACAACACCTTACAACACCGTACGAAACCTTAAAACTCCATAATAAAGCTAATGAATTCGTACGAGTCCTTTGAACATCGTACTGCAAGTTAGGACATCTTACGAATCTTTATGACATTTTAGCACCTTGAAAAACACGTTAGTATAACGTAGGACGCCTTAAATTCCAAACAACACCTTACAACACCGTACGAAACCTTAAAACTCCATAATAAAGCTAATGAATTCGTACGAGTCCTTTGAACATCGTACTGCAAGTTAGGACATCTTACGACTCTTTATGACATTTTAGCACCTAAAAAAACACGTTAGTATAACGTAGGACGCTTTAAAGTCCAAACAACACCTTACAACACCGTACGAAACCTTAAAACTCCATAATAAAGCTAATGAATTCGTACGACTCCTTTGAACATCGTACTGCAAGTTAGGACATCTTACGACTCTTTATGACATTTTAGCACCTTGAAAAACACGTTAGTATAACGTAGGACGCCTTAAATTCCAAACAACACCTTACAACACCGTATGAAACCTTAAAACACCATAATAAAGCTAATGAATTCGTATGAGTCCTTTGAACATCGTACTGCAAGTTAGGACATCTTACGACTCTTTATGACATTTTAGCACCTTGAAAAACACGTTAGTATAACGTAGGACGCCTTAAAACTCCAAACAACACCTTACAACACCGTACGAAACCTTAATACTCCATAATAAAGCTAATGAATTCGTACGAGTCCTTTGAACATCGTACTGCAAGTTAGGACATCTTACGACTCTTTATGACATTTTAGCACCTTGAAAAACACGTTACTATAACGTAGGACGCCTTAAAACTCCAAACAACACCTTACAACACCGTACGAAACTTTAAAACTCCATACTAAAGCTAATTAATTCGTACGAGTCCTTTGAACATCGTACTGCAAGTTAGGACATCTTACGACTCTTTATGACATTTTAGCACCTTGAAAAACACGTTAGTATAACGTAGGACGCCTTAAATTCCAAACAACACCTTACAACAACGTACGAAACCTTAAAACTCCATAATAAAGCTAATGAATTCGTACGAGTCCTTTGAACATCGTACTGCAAGTTAGGACATCTTACGACTCTTTATGACATTTTAGCACCTTGAAAAACACGTTACTATAACGTAGGACGCCTTAAAACTCCAAACAACACCTTACAACACCGTACGAAACCTTAAAACTCCATAATAAAGCTAATGAATTCGTACGAGTCCTTTGAACATCGTACTGCAAGTTAGGACATCTTACGACTCTTTATGACATTTTAGCACCTTGAAAAACACGTTAGTATAACGTAGGACGCCTTAAAACTCCAAACAACACCTTACAACACCGTACGAAACCTTAATACTCCATAATAAAGCTAATGAATTCGTACGAGTCCTTTGAACATCGTACTGCAAGTTAGGACATCTTACGACTCTTTATGACATTTTAGCACCTTGAAAAACACGTTACTATAACGTAGGACGCCTTAAAACTCCAAACAACACCTTACAACACCGTACGAAACCTTAAAACTCCATAATAAAGCTAATGAATTCGTACGAGTCCTTTGAACATCGTACTGCAAGTTAGGACATCTTACGACTCTTTATGACATTTTAGCACCTAAAAAAACACGTTAGTATAACGTAGGACGCCTTAAATTCCAAACAACACCTTACAACACCGTACGAAACCTTAAAACTCCATAATAAAGCTAATGAATTCGTACGAGTCCTTTGAACATCGTACTGCAAGTTAGGACATCTTACGACTCTTTATGACATTTTAGCACCTTGAAAAACACGTTAGTATAACGTAGGACGCCTTAAAACTCCAAACAACACCTTACAACACCGTACGAAACTTTAAAACTCCATACTAAAGCTAATTAATTCGTACGAGTCCTTTGAACATCGTACTGCAAGTTGGGACATCTTACGACTCTTTATGACATTTTAGCACCTTGAAAAACACGTTAGTATAACGTAGGACGCCTTAAATTCCAAACAACACCTTACAACACCGTACGAAACCTTAAAACTCCATAATAAAGCTAATGAATTCGTACGAGTCCTTTGAACATCGTACTGCAAGTTAGGACATCTTACGACTCTTTATGACATTTTAGCACCTTGAAAAACACGTTAGTATAACGTAGGACGCCTTAAAACTCCAAACAACACCTTACAACACCGTACGAAACCTTAATACTCCATAATAAAGCTAATGAATTCGTACGAGTCCTTTGAACATCGTACTGCAAGTTAGGACATCTTACGACTCTTTATGACATTTTAGCACCTTGAAAAACACGTTACTATAACGTAGGACGCCTTAAAACTCCAAACAACACCTTACAACACCGTACGAAACCTTAAAACTCCATAATAAAGCTAATGAATTCGTACGAGTCCTTTGAACATCGTACTGCAAGTTAGGACATCTTACGACTCTTTATGACATTTTAGCACCTAAAAAAACACGTTAGTATAACGTAGGACGCCTTAAATTCCAAACAACACCTTACAACACCGTACGAAACCTTAAAACTCCATAATAAAGCTAATGAATTCGTACGAGTCCTTTGAACATCGTACTGCAAGTTAGGACATCTTACGAATCTTTATGACATTTTAGCACCTTGAAAAACACGTTAGTATAACGTAGGACGCCTTAAATTCCAAACAACACCTTACAACACCGTACGAAACCTTAAAACTCCATAATAAAGCTAATGAATTCGTACGAGTCCTTTGAACGTACTGCAAGTTAGGACATCTTACGACTCTTTATGACATTTTAGCACCTAAAAAAACACGTTAGTATAACGTAGGACGCTTTAAATTCCAAACAACACCTTACAACACCGTACGAAACCTTAAAACTCCATAATAAAGCTAATGAATTCGTACGAGTCCTTTGAACATCGTACTGCAAGTTAGGACATCTTACGACTCTTTATGACATTTTAGCACCTTGAAAAACACGTTAGTATAACGTAGGACGCCTTAAATTCGAAACAACACCTTACAACACCGTACGAAACCTTAAAACTCCATAATAAAGCTAATGAATTGGTACGACTCCTTTGAACATCGTACTGCAAGTTAGGACATCTTACGACTCTTTATGACATTTTAGCACCTTGAAAAACACGTTACTATAACGTAGGACGCCTTAAAACTCCAAACAACACCTTACAACACCGTACGAAACTTTAAAACTCCATACTAAAGCTAATTAATTCGTACGAGTCCTTTGAACATCGTACTGCAAGTTAGGACATCTTACGACTCTTTATGACATTTTAGCACCTTGAAAAACACGTTAGTATAACGTAGGACGCCTTAAATTCCAAACAACACCTTACAACACCGTACGAAACCTTAAAACTCCATAATAAAGCTAATGAATTCGTACGAGTCCTTTGAACATCGTACTGCAAGTTAGGACATCTTACGACTCTTTATGACATTTTAGCACCTTGAAAAACACGTTACTATAACGTAGGACGCCTTAAAACTCCAAACAACACCTTACAACACCGTACGAAACCTTAAAACTCCATAATAAAGCTAATGAATTCGTACGAGTCCTTTGAACATCGTACTGCAAGTTAGGACATCTTACGACTCTTTATGACATTTTAGCACCTTGAAAAACACGTTAGTATAACGTAGGACTCCTTAAAACTCCAAACAACACCTTACAACACCGTACGAAACCTTAATACTCCATAATAAAGCTAATGAATTCGTACGAGTCTTTTGAACATCGTACTGCAAGTTAGGACATCTTACGACTCTTTATGACATTTTAGCACCTTGAAAAACACGTTACTATAACGTAGGACGCCTTAAAACTCCAAACAACACCTTACAACACCGTACGAAACCTTAAAACTCCATAATAAAGCTAATGAATTCGTACGAGTCCTTTGAACATCGTACTGCAAGTTAGGACATCTTACGACTCTTTATGACATTTTAGCACCTAAAAAAACACGTTAGTATAACGTAGGACGCCTTAAATTCCAAACAACACCTTACAACACCGTACGAAACCTTAAAACTCCATAATAAAGCTAATGAATTCGTACGAGTCCTTTGAACATCGTACTGCAAGTTAGGACATCTTACGACTCTTTATGACATTTTAGCACCTTGAAAAACACGTTAGTATAACGTAGGACGCCTTAAAACTCCAAACAACACCTTACAACACCGTACGAAACCTTAATACTCCATAATAAAGCTAATGAATTCGTACGAGTCCTTTGAACATCGTACTGCAAGTTAGGACATCTTACGACTCTTTATGACATTTTAGCACCTTGAAAAACACGTTACTATAACGTAGGACGCCTTAAAACTCCAAACAACACCTTACAACACCGTACGAAACCTTAAAACTCCATAATAAAGCTAATGAATTCGTACGAGTCCTTTGAACATCGTACTGCAAGTTAGGACATCTTACGACTCTTTATGACATTTTAGCACCTAAAAAAACACGTTAGTATAACGTAGGACGCCTTAAATTCCAAACAACACCTTACAACACCGTACGAAACCTTAAAACTCCATAATAAAGCTAATGAATTCGTACGAGTCCTTTGAACATCGTACTGCAAGTTAGGACATCTTACGAATCTTTATGACATTTTAGCACCTTGAAAAACACGTTAGTATAACGTAGGACGCCTTAAATTCCAAACAACACCTTACAACACCGTACGACACCTTAAAACTCCATAATAAAGCTAATGAATTCGTACGAGTCCTTTGAACATCGTACTGCAAGTTAGGACATCTTACGACTCTTTATGACATTTTAGCACCTAAAAAAACACGTTAGTATAACGTAGGACGCTTTAAATTCCAAACAACACCTTACAACACCGTACGAAACCTTAAAACTCCATAATAAAGCTAATGAATTCGTACGAGTCCTTTGAACATCGTACTGCAAGTTAGGACATCTTACGACTCTTTATGACATTTTAGCACCTTGAAAAACACGTTAGTATAACGTAGGACGCCTTAAATTCCAAACAACACCTTACAACACCGTATGAAACCTTAAAACACCATAATAAAGCTAATGAATTCGTACGAGTCCTTTGAACATCGTACTGCAAGTTAGGACATCTTACGACTCTTTATGACATTTTAGCACCTTGAAAAACACGTTAGTATAACGTAGGACGCCTTAAAACTCCAAACAACACCTTACAACACCGTACGAAACCTTAATACTCCATAATAAAGCTAATGAATTCGTACGAGTCCTTTGAACATCGTACTGCAAGTTAGGACATCTTACGACTCTTTATGACATTTTAGCACCTTGAAAAACACGTTACTATAACGTAGGACGCCTTAAAACTCCAAACAACACCTTACAACACCGTACGAAACCTTAAAACTCCATAATAAAGCTAATGAATTCGTACGAGTCCTTTGAACATCGTACTGCAAGTTAGGACATCTTACGACTCTTTATGACATTTTAGCACCTTGAAAAACACGTTAGTATAACGTAGGACGCCTTAAAACTCCAAACAACACCTTACAACACCGTACGAAACCTTAATACTCCATAATAAAGCTAATGAATTCGTACGAGTCCTTTGAACATCGTACTGCAAGTTAGGACATCTTACGACTCTTTATGACATTTTAGCACCTTGAAAAACACGTTACTATAACGTAGGACGCCTTAAAACTCCAAACAACACCTTACAACACCGTACGAAACCTTAAAACTCCATAATAAAGCTAATGAATTCGTACGAGTCCTTTGAACATCGTACTGCAAGTTAGGACATCTTACGACTCTTTATGACATTTTAGCACCTAAAAAAACACGTTAGTATAACGTAGGACGCCTTAAATTCCAAACAACACCTTACAACACCGTACGAAACCTTAAAACTCCATAATAAAGCTAATGAATTCGTACGAGTCCTTTGAACATCGTACTGCAAGTTAGGACATCTTACGAATCTTTATGACATTTTAGCACCTTGAAAAACACGTTAGTATAACGTAGGACGCCTTAAATTCCAAACAACACCTTACAACACCGTACGAAACCTTAAAACTCCATAATAAAGCTAATGAATTCGTACGAGTCCTTTGAACATCGTACTGCAAGTTAGGACATCTTACGACTCTTTATGACATTTTAGCACCTAAAAAAACACGTTAGTATAACGTAGGACGCTTTAAATTCCAAACAACACCTTACAACACCGTACGAAACCTTAAAACTCCATAATAAAGCTAATGAATTCGTACGAGTCCTTTGAACATCGTACTGCAAGTTAGGACATCTTACGACTCTTTATGACATTTTAGCACCTTGAAAAACACGTTAGTATAACGTAGGACGCCTTAAATTCGAAACAACACCTTACAACACCGTACGAAACCTTAAAACTCCATAATAAAGCTAATGAATTGGTACGACTCCTTTGAACATCGTACTGCAAGTTAGGACATCTTACGACTCTTTATGACATTTTAGCACCTTGAAAAACACGTTACTATAACGTAGGACGCCTTAAAACTCCAAACAACACCTTACAACACCGTACGAAACCTTAATACTCCATAATAAAGCTAATGAATTCGTACGACTCCTTTGAACATCGTACTGCAAGTTAGGACATCTTACGACTCTTTATGACATTTTAGCACCTTGAAAAACACGTTAGTATAACGTAGGACGCCTTAAAACTCCAAACAACACCTTACAACACCGTACGAAACCTTAAAACTCCATAATAAAGCTAATGAATTCGTACGAGTCCTTTGAACATCGTACTGCAAGTTAGGACATCTTACGACTCTTTATGACATTTTAGCACCTTGAAAAACACGTTACTATAACGTAGGACGCCTTAAAACTCCAAACAACACCTTACAACACCGTACGAAACCTTAAAACTCCATAATAAAGCTAATGAATTCGTACGAGTCCTTTGAACATCGTACTGCAAGTTAGGACATCTTACGACTCTTTATGACATTTTAGCACCTTGAAAAACACGTTAGTATAACGTAGGACTCCTTAAAACTCCAAACAACACCTTACAACACCGTACGAAACCTTAATACTCCATAATAAAGCTAATGAATTCGTACGAGTCTTTTGAACATCGTACTGCAAGTTAGGACATCTTACGACTCTTTATGACATTTTAGCACCTTGAAAAACACGTTACTATAACGTAGGACGCCTTAAAACTCCAAACAACACCTTACAACACCGTACGAAACCTTAAAACTCCATAATAAAGCTAATGAATTCGTACGAGTCCTTTGAACATCGTACTGCAAGTTAGGACATCTTACGACTCTTTATGACATTTTAGCACCTAAAAAAACACGTTAGTATAACGTAGGACGCCTTAAATTCCAAACAACACCTTACAACACCGTACGAAACCTTAAAACTCCATAATAAAGCTAATGAATTCGTACGAGTCCTTTGAACATCGTACTGCAAGTTAGGACATCTTACGACTCTTTATGACATTTTAGCACCTTGAAAAACACGTTAGTATAACGTAGGACGCCTTAAAACTCCAAACAACACCTTACAACACCGTACGAAACCTTAATACTCCATAATAAAGCTAATGAATTCGTACGAGTCCTTTGAACATCGTACTGCAAGTTAGGACATCTTACGACTCTTTATGACATTTTAGCACCTTGAAAAACACGTTACTATAACGTAGGACGCCTTAAAACTCCAAACAACACCTTACAACACCGTACGAAACCTTAAAACTCCATAATAAAGCTAATGAATTCGTACGAGTCCTTTGAACATCGTACTGCAAGTTAGGACATCTTACGACTCTTTATGACATTTTAGCACCTAAAAAAACACGTTAGTATAACGTAGGACGCCTTAAATTCCAAACAACACCTTACAACACCGTACGAAACCTTAAAACTCCATAATAAAGCTAATGAATTCGTACGAGTCCTTTGAACATCGTACTGCAAGTTAGGACATCTTACGAATCTTTATGACATTTTAGCACCTTGAAAAACACGTTAGTATAACGTAGGACGCCTTAAATTCCAAACAACACCTTACAACACCGTACGACACCTTAAAACTCCATAATAAAGCTAATGAATTCGTACGAGTCCTTTGAACATCGTACTGCAAGTTAGGACATCTTACGACTCTTTATGACATTTTAGCACCTAAAAAAACACGTTAGTATAACGTAGGACGCTTTAAATTCCAAACAACACCTTACAACACCGTACGAAACCTTAAAACTCCATAATAAAGCTAATGAATTCGTACGAGTCCTTTGAACATCGTACTGCAAGTTAGGACATCTTACGACTCTTTATGACATTTTAGCACCTTGAAAAACACGTTAGTATAACGTAGGACGCCTTAAATTCCAAACAACACCTTACAACACCGTATGAAACCTTAAAACACCATAATAAAGCTAATGAATTCGTACGAGTCCTTTGAACATCGTACTGCAAGTTAGGACATCTTACGACTCTTTATGACATTTTAGCACCTTGAAAAACACGTTAGTATAACGTAGGACGCCTTAAAACTCCAAACAACACCTTACAACACCGTACGAAACCTTAATACTCCATAATAAAGCTAATGAATTCGTACGAGTCCTTTGAACATCGTACTGCAAGTTAGGACATCTTACGACTCTTTATGACATTTTAGCACCTTGAAAAACACGTTACTATAACGTAGGACGCCTTAAAACTCCAAACAACACCTTACAACACCGTACGAAACCTTAAAACTCCATAATAAAGCTAATGAATTCGTACGAGTCCTTTGAACATCGTACTGCAAGTTAGGACATCTTACGACTCTTTATGACATTTTAGCACCTTGAAAAACACGTTAGTATAACGTAGGACGCCTTAAAACTCCAAACAACACCTTACAACACCGTACGAAACCTTAATACTCCATAATAAAGCTAATGAATTCGTACGAGTCCTTTGAACATCGTACTGCAAGTTAGGACATCTTACGACTCTTTATGACATTTTAGCACCTTGAAAAACACGTTACTATAACGTAGGACGCCTTAAAACTCCAAACAACACCTTACAACACCGTACGAAACCTTAAAACTCCATAATAAAGCTAATGAATTCGTACGAGTCCTTTGAACATCGTACTGCAAGTTAGGACATCTTACGACTCTTTATGACATTTTAGCACCTAAAAAAACACGTTAGTATAACGTAGGACGCCTTAAATTCCAAACAACACCTTACAACACCGTACGAAACCTTAAAACTCCATAATAAAGCTAATGAATTCGTACGAGTCCTTTGAACATCGTACTGCAAGTTAGGACATCTTACGAATCTTTATGACATTTTAGCACCTTGAAAAACACGTTAGTATAACGTAGGACGCCTTAAATTCCAAACAACACCTTACAACACCGTACGAAACCTTAAAACTCCATAATAAAGCTAATGAATTCGTACGAGTCCTTTGAACATCGTACTGCAAGTTAGGACATCTTACGACTCTTTATGACATTTTAGCACCTAAAAAAACACGTTAGTATAACGTAGGACGCTTTAAATTCCAAACAACACCTTACAACACCGTACGAAACCTTAAAACTCCATAATAAAGCTAATGAATTCGTACGAGTCCTTTGAACATCGTACTGCAAGTTAGGACATCTTACGACTCTTTATGACATTTTAGCACCTTGAAAAACACGTTAGTATAACGTAGGACGCCTTAAATTCGAAACAACACCTTACAACACCGTACGAAACCTTAAAACTCCATAATAAAGCTAATGAATTGGTACGACTCCTTTGAACATCGTACTGCAAGTTAGGACATCTTACGACTCTTTATGACATTTTAGCACCTTGAAAAACACGTTACTATAACGTAGGACGCCTTAAAACTCCAAACAACACCTTACAACACCGTACGAAACCTTAATACTCCATAATAAAGCTAATGAATTCGTACGACTCCTTTGAACATCGTACTGCAAGTTAGGACATCTTACGACTCTTTATGACATTTTAGCACCTTGAAAAACACGTTACTATAACGTAGGACGCCTTAAAACTCCAAACAACACCTTACAACACCGTACGAAACTTTAAAACTCCATACTAAAGCTAATTAATTCGTACGAGTCCTTTGAACATCGTACTGCAAGTTAGGACATCTTACGACTCTTTATGACATTTTAGCACCTTGAAAAACACGTTAGTATAACGTAGGACGCCTTAAATTCCAAACAACACCTTACAACACCGTACGAAACCTTAAAACTCCATAATAAAGCTAATGAATTCGTACGAGTCCTTTGAACATCGTACTGCAAGTTAGGACATCTTACGACTCTTTATGACATTTTAGCACCTTGAAAAACACGTTACTATAACGTAGGACTCCTTAAAACTCCAAACAACACCTTACAACACCGTACGAAACCTTAAAACTCCATAATAAAGCTAATGAATTCGTACGAGTCCTTTGAACATCGTACTGCAAGTTAGGACATCTTACGACTCTTTATGACATTTTAGCACCTTGAAAAACACGTTAGTATAACGTAGGACTCCTTAAAACTCCAAACAACACCTTACAACACCGTACGAAACCTTAATACTCCATAATAAAGCTAATGAATTCGTACGAGTCCTTTGAACATCGTACTGCAAGTTAGGACATCTTACGACTCTTTATGACATTTTAGCACCTAAAAAAACACGTTAGTATAACGTAGGACGCCTTAAAACTCCAAACAACACCTTACAACACCGTACGAAACCTTAAAACTCCATAATAAAGCTAATGAATTCGTACGAGTCCTTTGAACATCGTACTGCAAGTTAGGACATCTTACGACTCTTTATGACATTTTAGCACCTTGAAAAACACGTTAGTATAACGTAGGACGCCTTAAAACTCCAAACAACACCTTACAACACCGTACGAAACCTTAATACTCCATAATAAAGCTAATGAATTCGTACGAGTCCTTTGAACATCGTACTGCAAGTTAGGACATCTTACGACTCTTTATGACATTTTAGCACCTTGAAAAACACGTTACTATAACGTAGGACGCCTTAAAACTCCAAACAACACCTTACAACACCGTACGAAACCTTAAAACTCCATAATAAAGCTAATGAATTCGTACGAGTCCTTTGAACATCGTACTGCAAGTTAGGACATCTTACGACTCTTTATGACATTTTAGCACCTAAAAAAACACGTTAGTATAACGTAGGACGCCTTAAATTCCAAACAACACCTTACAACACCGTACGAAACCTTAAAACTCCATAATAAAGCTAATGAATTCGTACGAGTCCTTTGAACATCGTACTGCAAGTTAGGACATCTTACGAATCTTTATGACATTTTAGCACCTTGAAAAACACGTTAGTATAACGTAGGACGCCTTAAATTCCAAACAACACCTTACAACACCGTACGACACCTTAAAACTCCATAATAAAGCTAATGAATTCGTACGAGTCCTTTGAACATCGTACTGCAAGTTAGGACATCTTACGACTCTTTATGACATTTTAGCACCTAAAAAAACACGTTAGTATAACGTAGGACGCTTTAAATTCCAAACAACACCTTACAACACCGTACGAAACCTTAAAACTCCATAATAAAGCTAATGAATTCGTACGAGTCCTTTGAACATCGTACTGCAAGTTAGGACATCTTACGACTCTTTATGACATTTTAGCACCTTGAAAAACACGTTAGTATAACGTAGGACGCCTTAAATTCCAAACAACACCTTACAACACCGTATGAAACCTTAAAACACCATAATAAAGCTAATGAATTCGTACGAGTCCTTTGAACATCGTACTGCAAGTTAGGACATCTTACGACTCTTTATGACATTTTAGCACCTTGAAAAACACGTTAGTATAACGTAGGACGCCTTAAAACTCCAAACAACACCTTACAACACCGTACGAAACCTTAATACTCCATAATAAAGCTAATGAATTCGTACGAGTCCTTTGAACATCGTACTGCAAGTTAGGACATCTTACGACTCTTTATGACATTTTAGCACCTTGAAAAACACGTTACTATAACGTAGGACGCCTTAAAACTCCAAACAACACCTTACAACACCGTACGAAACTTTAAAACTCCATAGTAAAGCTAATGAATTCGTACGAGTCCTTTGAACATCGTACTGCAAGTTAGGACATCTTACGACTCTTTATGACATTTTAGCACCTTGAAAAACACGTTAGTATAACGTAGGACGCCTTAAATTCCAAACAACACCTTACAACACCGTACGAAACCTTAAAACTCCATAATAAAGCTAATGAATTGGTACGACTCCTTTGAACATCGTACTGCAAGTTAGGACATCTTACGACTCTTTATGACATTTTAGCACCTTGAAAAACACGTTACTATAACGTAGGACGCCTTAAAACTCCAAGCAACACCTTACAACACCGTACGAAACCTTAATACTCCATAATAAAGCTAATGAATTCGTACGACTCCTTTGAACATCGTACTGCAAGTTAGGACATCTTACGACTCTTTATGACATTTTAGCACCTTGAAAAACACGTTACTATAACGTAGGACGCCTTAAAACTCCAAACAACACCTTACAACACCGTACGAAACCTTAATACTCCATAATAAAGCTAATGAATTCGTACGACTCCTTTGAACATCGTACTGCAAGTTAGGACATCTTACGACTCTTTATGACATTTTAGCACCTTGAAAAACACGTTAGTATAACGTAGGACGCCTTAAAACTCCAAACAACACCTTACAACACCGTACGAAACCTTAATACTCCATAATAAAGCTAATGAATTCGTACGACTCCTTTGAACATCGTACTGCAAGTTAGGACATCTTACGACTCTTTATGACATTTTTTTTTTTGGGTAAAGGGTTACCCCGGTGATTCTATATATTAACATCAACCATAAGAATAAGTAGCATGGCAAAATACCACACTAGTTCAAACATAGGACATGCCCCATGAATGTGTACAAAAAACATCAACGAACTGTAGCTTACAACGAACCCGAGTCGAGTTCTTAAACTTAAGGCCCAGTAACTTACAACGAACTGTATTGCGGATTTCTTCAGCTACCACTTCCGGAGGCCGTGTCTGGTTCTTGAACAACCGGTTATTTCTTTCCTGCCAAATCAAATAGACAGCAACTGCAATAGATAGTTTTCCAACCACATGACGCAAGGACTTCGAATAAGCCGACCTTATCCAATCAATAATATCCAATCTGTGGTTCGACAGGTGCTGCAATCTAGCCACAGATTTAGTAAGATCCCAAACCCTAGTAGCAAAGGAACACTCAAAGAACAAATGGTCATGAGAATCAAAATTCCTGCAACAAAGTGGACAACACATCATGTTCATATTCCCCCTTCTAGCCAGATCCCATGACAGAATCTTGTCTTGGGTGAGTAATCTTTCCCTCATCACCAACCATAACAGAAACGCATGCTTCGGCACACACTGAGAGAACCAAACCCCTTTAACCCAGTCAACAATAGGACCACGTAATCTAATACAATCCCACACCTCCTTAGTAGAGAATGAGCACAGATTTGGGCCCGTTTTCCAGAAATACTGATCCAATGTATCTGGATATAACCGCATCTGGATGACCTGGTTAAGAATCGGATAAGTATTTAACCAAGCAGAAGGCCATTTCCAAATACCATCCCTATATATACCAGCCACTTTATCCTCCAAAGAAAATCCAGCATTCCTAATATCCCTGTGCGACAACATCTCAATAAACGGACCCCCTTCAAACCAAGTATCATACCAAACAGACGTATTGCTACCATTCCCCACTTTTGACCACATAAATCTACGAACAAGAGGCCTAAGTTGAAGAATTTTCCGCCAACCCCAAGAACAATTTCTAGGAACCTCAACACTCCAAAGATTCCTCCCGTTCAACCTATAATGCTTGATCCAATCCACCCAAACAGAAGAACGGTTAGAGATGATGCTCCAAATGTGATACGACATCATGGCTTTATTCATATCCCTAACGCGTTTGATACCCAGACCACCTTCATCTTTTGGCATACAAACATCCTTCCAAGCAACCCTTGCACGACCTTTCTTCAAAGGCCCCCGAGCCCATAAGAAATCCCGCATCTTAGCCTCAATATCATGCATAATCCGGATTGGGAGAATGAACACTGAAGACCAAAATACATGAAGAGAAGCGATAACAGAGTTAATGAGTTGACACCTACCAGCAAAAGAAAGCAATTTATTCTTCCAGTCACCAATACGATTATCAACTTTTTCAATAAGAGCTCGACAGTCCGAAGTCCTCACTCTAGACGCCACAAGCGGAACACCCAAATACCTAACCGGCAGCTTACCCTCCACAAAAGGCATAATATTCAGAATACTGTTCTTGATTTCACAGGAACATTACAAAAAAATATGGTACTCTTTTGGTTACTCGGGCTAACCCAGACATGCTAGCAAAATCCGTTAAAGATTTCATAATAACCCTTGCAGAACTCAGATCCCCTCTAGCAAACAGAAATAAATCGTCTGCAAAACACAAATTAATCAAAAGAATCTTCTCACATCTATTATGGAATCTGAAAGACGAATCCAATGAAACAGCCCTTCTCAACACCAAAGTAAGGATCTCCATAACCATAGTAAATAGATACGGGGACATCGGATCTCCCTGTCGGAGACCACGTTTCCCCCTAAAAAACCCATGCAGACTGCCATTCACAGAAATAGAGAACGAAACTGTGGTAACACACATCATGACCCAATTAACCATCATAGGATGAAAACCAAAACCCAATAAAACCGTCTTCAAGAATTTCCAATTCACAGTATCATAAGCTTTCTGAATATCAACCTTGAAAGCACACCTTGGAGGCCCACTATCCAGATGATATCTATGCATGAGTTCTTGGGTCAATAAAATATTATCAGATATTCTTCTACCCGGAATAAAAGCAGATTGATTAGAACTAATAATATTACTTAGGCTCTCCTTCATTCTATCCGCTAGAATCTTAGTAATGCACTTAAACAGGACATTACAACAAGCAATCGGCCTATAATCCGTAATAAAAGAGGGAGTCTCAACCTTGGGAATAAGCGTAATTAGAGTGTGATTCATCTCAATGAGCAATTTGCCCTCACGAAAAAAATCCCGCACAGCGAGGCACACATCTTTACCCACAATATCCCATGATTTCTTAAAAAACGCAGCTGTAAACCCATCTGGACCAGGAGCTTTATCATCACCAAAAGCAAACATGGTCCTTTTGATTTCATCCACCGTCACCTCTCGAATCATATTAACAGCCACAACCTGATCAATCCGGACATCAAATAACTCCGGAGTTATGGGGATAATAGAAATATCCTCCTTTCCCAAAAATTCCACATAATAATCAACAAACGCCTTGGGAACCGCTTTCCCCTCATGCAGACTTCCATTTCTATCAGTAATGACGTCTATCCGCGCTCTATGGTTTCTGCACTTCAGAGTATTATGGAAATATTTAGTATTAGCATCCCCCTCAGCCAACCAATGCACCTTCGCTTTCTGCTTTAAGAATCTTTCTTCATCAAGACTTGCCTCATTAAATGAAGCAAGAATTTTAGACTCTTGTGAATGTAACTCCAGGTTCATAGGATCATCATCAATTAAACGTTGAATTTGATTAAGCTGAGTACGAATGGCTGCAACCTTAGAGTGAAGATTTCCCTGCATGTATAATAAGCCCCTTAGAGGAGATTTAAGAAGCTTAAGCCTTTTAACCACTCTGAACTGGTGCACACCATCAATATTCATACCCCAAATCTTAGCAACAATATCCTTGAATTCCGGTTTATAAGTAAGGAAATTTGCAAATCGAAAAGGGGGCGGTCTACTACGTTCCACTTCCGGTAATCTAAGGACATAGGGAGAGTGATCAGAAATACCATTCGGCTGAAAAATAGCACCGGCCGTAGGGTAGATATCAGTAAATCGAACATTCGCCATAACCCTATCAATTTTTTTGAACACGCCATTACCCTGTTTGGGCTTTTGATTCCAAGTGAAATGCATACCAGACCTGTTAACATCAATCATCTCAATCTGGTTAATACAATCCATAAACTCTCTCGTGCCAGTAGTAGAACTTGACGACCCAACATATGAATCATGAGAAAATAAAACTGAATTAAAGTCCCCCATAACGACCCAGGGCTCACCCTTGACCACCATACTATGCCTGCACAAACTAGCCCACAACTCCCTTCTATGGACATAATAATTGGCCGCATAAACAACAGAGCAGAATAGCCTCTTTTTATCCAGCTTAAACGAAATCTGTATATGCATAACCTGATGCGATTGAGCAAGAACCATAACATCCATAATGAGAGGATCCCATCCCAATATAATCCTGGACCCCTTCGAGCACATATTTCCATTAGACGTCCAATCCCATCTCTTAAACACACTATCACAAACCCCCGTTAGTCTATCCAATTCCACATGAGACTCCAAGATAGCACATAAACTCAACTTATTATCTCTAACAACCTGACGAACCTCCTTCTGTTTTGGGGCACGGTTCAAACCCCGAATGTTCCATGCGGCCATACTAACCATTGAAACCTGATGTAGAAGGAGTGCTTGCCCCTTTAGTAGTATTCATATCCCTTAGCGAATTCGTTTGCACAAACCTGGCCATACCACTATCCATATCAAGAACTTCATCAACATCCGAATCCGAATCTAGCTGATTAATCCCATTTTCCAAATTACCCTTCGTTCTATCCTCCCCAGTGCTGTTCTCATCCTCATCCAATAAGACACCAAAAGGGTTATCAGACACGACGTTATCCACAACTGGCTCCTTCAACTTCATCCTATTTTCATTGCGCCTATCCGTCTTTCTGACATCGTTTTTCCCATCTTTTTTAACCACCGGGCGATATTCAAACTGCGGTTTCTTAATTTGAATTCCGTTTCTCCTGGCTATCTTTTTATTCTTTACCTCCTTGAAACCATCAGTATCCACGTTTGAACTAGGTTTGGTGTCCTGCTTCACCTGTAGGGGACATCCATCCTCATTATGACCAAACACACAACAATGGTCGCACCTAGGAGGCTTCCACTCATATTCCACCGACACCTTAGCCGATCCAAACCCTTCGCCCTCCAGATCAGGAACGGCAATAGTTATTTCTTCCTTAAATTCCATGTCAGCTGATATTTCAACAAGAGCTCTAGCAAAACTGCTTCTTCCCCAAGCATTAGTACACATCGAAGTAGTAAATGAGTCAAGCAACCTAGGAGTCCCAATTTGAGAGACTAATAGGCTCAACCCCACATCCGTGTAAGCCACTAAGGGAACATCATGTAACTTTACCCAAACCGACACCGTCTTAATATCATCTTTATGGAGCTTTGAATTCGGTGACCAGACATTAAGGATAAGAGGTTTATTTCGAATCATCCAAGGACCACCTTCCAGAACATCCAACATACCTTTCCTGTCATTAAACTTGAAGAAGAAAAAACCATTCGCATTCATCATAGACTTCTGGAGACCATATTTTTTCCAATTCATACGAACATAATACTCTACCACAGGATACGCCAACCTATCCCCTAGAAAATATCCATACAAAGTAAATTCCAGTTTATTGCAAACTGCACGAATTGAGTCCTTTGGAAGGACAACATCAAAACCCTGCTTTGATTCAGCATTCACCATATACCTAAAGTTCACTTTTGTTCCCATTTGATTCGAATCCAGCCCAAACTTTTTTGTCATCTCAGCATAGGAGTTAACATTGGGATCAAACAATTTTGTCGGGTCAACATGTGCAGCCATATGAATATCCGCAGCCGGGTCAACAGTAGTAGCCGGGTCACTAGTGGTCTTGTTAACATGACTAGCCGTGTCATCCTGCTTAGCCGTGTAAACCTTTGTAGTTGTAGCCGGGTCAACAAATACAGACGTATAACTCTCCTTTGCCGGGTCAACACTTGCTGCCGAGTCAACACTTGTAGCCTGGTCAGTATTAGCCTTGCTACAAACCTCACCCGGCTCCTTAAACACATCTGCCGGGTCAACACTTGTATCCGGGTCAACACTTGCAGCAAGACCATTATTAGCCGTGTTACAAACATCACCCGGCTCTTTGAGCACATCACCCGGCTCCCTCATACCATCACCCGGCCTACTCAAGTTTTTATCCATCTCTCCACCTCCAAAATTAGTCACAGAAACCCTAATCTGCCTAGTCTCCTTATGTTGATTCACCTCATCAGTGGATACTGTATTTGATCTTTTTAGCATGCTTCTCTTAACCTTGCCATCAATATTTTTAACTTTATCAGCGATCGACCGTTTCTCCATAGTTAAAAACTCCAGAAAACGAAGAACAGCACCAAATCAATACTAATACCAAATCTTAACAGGTTAATAGGATTCGTACCAAAAAACTAAACTATATTCAATAGCCACTTTCGATTACAGACCTACTAAGCAGTCAGATTTAGCAATGTATGATTTAGTGAACGAAACACCAAACCCTAATCGATAAACCCTATTTCTTGCTAACAGTGCTCGAATAAACTGGCCAAAACCAATTGTATATCAGGACTACTACACAAGAATAAGCGTAAATCAATTATTGAATGATAAACAAAGACACCCACAATCGAAAGAATGAGTTACAACACATGCAAGATCAAGCAATCTGCATGTAAACCCTAATCGCTCGCAAATCGCCCTAATCGCCCATTAGCATGTTAGCAAGGCGTCCTACGTCATACTAACGTGTTTTTCAAGGTGCTAAAATGTCATAATAAAAGCACGTTAATATAAAATAGTGTAGTCGTATGGCGCGATCTAGGCGATTTGGCGATCTAGGGTTTCTCGGCTGATCTAGGGTTTGCATGCTCTTGATCTCGTTCGTGTGTTTTGATTTACTGTTTTGTTCACGTGTTTCCTGTTCGATTTGATTCTAATATTGTGTAACAACCCTGAGATAACGTGGTTATTGACCATATTGTTCGAGCGTTGTTAGCAAGAATTAGTACTTTTCGATTAGGGTTTGCTTTGTTTTCTGATTTGTCCACGATCATTCACGCCCTAAATCTGATTGCTTAGTAGGTCTGTAATTGAGAGCGGCTGTTGAATACAGTTTAGCTTCTTGATACGAATCCTATTAACCTTTTAAGAATTAGTGTCGTTGTGATCTGGGTTGTCTGTGTTTGGCTTCATCGTATCAATTTATGATGGACAAGAACTCGTTGGCTGCGAAGGTGATTAATATTGATGGGGTGCCGAGAAGAGGAATACTAAGGAAACATGCTGCTGATGGTATGTGCAATGTGAAGAAACATGGATTAAAGGGAGATATTACCATGTTGAAGTCAGCTAGTACAGAAGCAGGATCGTCTAAGGGGAGATCGAATGAGATGGTTAAAAATCCAAGTGATGAGCCGGGTGAGGTTGGGGATGAGCCGGGTAATGCTCAACAGGTGCCGGGTGATGTTCTGGGTGAGCCGGGTGAGGTTGGGAAAGGGCCGGGTGATGGTCTGAGTGTGCCGGGTGAGCTTGGGAAAGGGACGGGTGATGGTCTGAGGGAGACGGGTGAGGGTGGGAAAGGGACGGGTGAAGTTAAGATTGTGCCGGGTAATGTTGGTGGTGTGCCGGGTAATGTTGGTGGTGGGTCGTATGCTGAACAATTATTAGCGAATGTGAAGAGCTCAAGTAATGCAGGCATAAACTTTAGATACTTGATTAATGAGGAAACTAAAGATGATTGTGATATTGTTTTGACCAAAGAATCTGTTACTAGAGTGTGCAAAAAATTGGAGTTCATGATTTATGGGTATTTTCTGGGTGACAGAATAGCGTTTCCGGTAGTGGATTATTTTACAAAAACTCAATGGAGGAAGTATGGGCTGGAAAAATCAATGATGAATATAAATGGTTTCTTCTTTTTCAAATTCAAGGATGAGAAAGGGATGATGGAAGTGCTGGAGAATGGTCCATGGCTGATTAGGAGTAAACCCATATTCTTGAATATTTGGACACCGACGTCTAAAGTTAGGAAGGAAGACATTAAGAATGTTGCGGTGTGGGTGAAGATGCATGATGTACCTTTAGCTGCATACTCAGATGAAGGTCTAAGTCTACTTGCATCTAAGATTGGGAGACCAAAATTGTTAGATTATGTTTCTGCAGCTATGTGCAAGGATGTTTGGGGTAGAAGTAGCTATGCTCGTGCTCTAATTGAAATCTCGGCTGAGAGAGAGTTAAGGGATAATGTTACAATTGCTGTTCCAGATGTGCATGGGGAGGATTATATAAAAGAAACAGTGAGTATTGAATACGAATGGAGTCCTCCTAGATGTTCAACATGTTGTGTGTTTGGTCATGATACTCAAGTGTGTCCCATGAAGAAAGAATCGGATGCGAAAGTTAACCCGAGGGTAGATGATGAGGGTTTCATAGAGGTTGGCCCAAAAAAAGGAGTAAAAAAAGGTGGTATTGTTTTAAAATAGCAGAAACCTAAGTTTGAATATCGACCTGTTGTCAAACAAAAAGAAAAGGCAACGCGTAAATGGGTTGGGGAAGTTTCTATGAACACGAGTAATCCTTTTTATGTGCTAAATGAGACTGATGGGGATAGTAATATTCCAAGTAATCAAGGCCAAGGTGATCCGGATGATGATGTTGTGGAGACGGTGTATGATGAAACCATGGCTTTTGTGGAATCGGGTTCTTTTCATGAAAATAAAGGGGCAAGCACTCCTTCTTGTGAGGTTTCAAATGTTTAGCTTAGCCTCTTGGAATATAAGGGGTTTGAACCGTCCCTTGAAACAAAAAGAGGTTCGTCAGGTAGTAAAGGAGAATCAGTTAAGTTTGTGTGCTGTATTAGAATCCCATGTGAATGTGGAAGGGTTGTATAAAGTTTGCAAGAATGTGTTTAGGAACTGGAGTTGGACTTCGAATGGGGGTATGTGCTCGAAGGGAACACGTATCATTCTTGGATGGGATTCGTCTGTGGTTGATGTTATGGTTTTGAATCAGACGAATCAAGTGATGCATCTTCAGGTTACTATTAAAAGTGAGCGTAAGGTTCTGTTTTGCTCTATTGTTTATGCTGAAAATTACTATATTAATCGGAGATCCTTGTGGTACAATCTGAACTATCATAACCAGTTTATAAACAGGAGGCCTTGGGTTCTAATGGGTGATTTTAACTGTACTTTAAACTTGGAAGATAAATTGTTGGGAACCTCTAGCATTGATGCTGCCATGCGAGATTTTAAAGAATGTGTTGAAAATATTGAGATGATGGACATTAATGGGTATGGTTTTCACTATACATGGAACCAGAAGCCAAAGAAAGGTGTAGGTATTCGAAATAAAATTGACCGAATTATGGGGAATGTGGAATTTATGAATATGTTTACGAATGCTAGTGCCTTTTTTCAGCCGTATAGAATCTCGGATCATACTCCATGTGTTCTTAGGCTCCCTAGTATTTCCAGGACCAAGCCACAACCGTTTAAATTCCCCAATTTTGTGCTTTACAAACCAGGGTTTTGTGAGATGATTAAGTCTAAGTGGGAAACTCAAGTTGAAGGGGTTCATCAGTTCAAGTTGGTTAAGAAATTGAGGCTTCTTAAAGCCCCTATTAGATCTTTTCTCCAAAGTCAAGGTAACCTGCATAATAACGTGACTGTTTTGAGGAAAAGGCTGGATGAGATCCAAAAAGCTATTGATATTGATCCGATGAACACACATCTAGGAGAGGAAGAATCTATATGCTTACGTCAATTTACTGAGGCGAGTTTGGATGAAGAAAGGTTTTTGAAACAAAAATCTAAGGTTCATTGGCTAGCAGTGGGGGATGCAAATAATTCGTTTTTCCATAATTCCTTGAAGTGTAATAACCATGGTAGGCGTATTGATCTTATTAAAGATTGTAATGGGGTAGTTCATGAAGGTGGGAATGTTCCGATGGCGTTTGTGACACACTTTGAGAATTTTTTGGGTTGTGAGGAGGTTGTTTCGAGCTTCCCAACTCCGGACCTTTTTATATGTAGATTGAATAATGGGGATGCAGATCATATGATTCGGATGGTCACGGAGATTGAGATCAGGAAAGCGATGTTTACTATAGGTGATGATAAAGCCCCGGGACCGGATGGTTTTACTTCAGCGTTTTTTAAGAAAATGTGGCCGTCTATCGGGAAGGATATTGTTCTGGCCATCCAGGATTTCTTTCACAAGGGGAAGTTACTAAAGGAGTTGAATCATACGGTCATTGCTCTTATTCCAAAGGTAACTACTGCTTATCTTGTTACTGATTTTCGTCCAATCTCGTGTTGCAATGTGATTTATAAATGCATTAGTAAGATTATTGCTGATAGAATCAAGGATAGTTTGGGTGGTTTAGTTGATATTAACCAATCGGCATTTATTCCGGGAAGGAAAATTTCGGATAATATTCTATTGACACAAGAGTTAATGCATAATTATCACAGACAGAAAGGTCCACCAAGGTGTGCTTTTAAAATTGATATTCAAAAGGCTTATGACACTGTCAATTGGGAGTTTCTAAAGCATGCTCTCTTGGGGTTTGGATTTCATCCTAAGATGGTTGAATGGATTTGGCTTTGTATCTCGACTGCATCTTTTTCGATCAAGGTGAATGGCAATATTCATGGTTTTTTTAATGGCAAGCGAGGGCTTAGACAGGGGGATCCTTTATCTCCATACTTGTTCACTCTAGTTATGGAAATTCTGACTCGCATTCTGCATCATGTTACTCGTATTGATTCATCATTCAGATTCCATAATAAGTGTGAAAAACAAAACATAATTAATCTATGTTTTGCTGATGATCTCTTTATGTTTGCCCGGGGTGATATAAACTCGACGAAGTGTATTCTAAAGTCGCTGAAAATGTTTACCTCTATGTCGGGTTTAGTTCCAAGCAATCAGAAGAGTACGGTGTTTTTTTGTAATGTCCCGGAAAATGTGAAAAGTTCAATATTAAATTTGTTTCATTTTGCCGAGGGAGCGTTACCTGTCCGGTATTTGGGAGTTCCTCTTATTTCATCTAGACTTCGCTATCATGACTGTAAGGTCCTTGTGGAGAAGATGGAAAAAAGGATATCAAATTGGATGAATAAATTTTTATCATTTGCAGGAAGGGTACAACTAATTATTTCTGTTTTGTCAGCATTACATGTTTATTGGTCTTCAGTGTTCATTATTCCTGCTAGAATAATATCTGATTTGGAGGCAAAAATGCGGGGTTTTTTGTGGTCTCAAGGTGCGATGTCCAGAGGAAAAGCGAAGGTTTCTTGGAAAACGGTATGTGTCCCTAAATATGAAGGGGGCCTAGGGATCCGAAGAATTGCTGATCTTAACAACGCTTTGATGATAAATCATATTTGGAGTATTATTACTGATCGTAATTCGCTTTGGGTGAAATGGATTCATACTTACAGGTTAAAGAACCAAAGTTTTTGGGCTATGAGAATTCCGGATAATTGCTGTTGGAGTTGGCGGAAGATATTGCAATTACGTTCAGTAGTTCGAAATTTTTTCTGGTCAGAAGTGGGTGATGGTAGCAATACGTTTGCTTGGTATGATAACGGGTGCTCATGGGGAGCTTTGGATAAGTTTCTGACCCCTCGAATGATAGCGAATGGAGGGTTCTCTATTAAAGATAAAGTTAAAGATATATGGGTTAATAATCAAATTGCATGGCCATCTGCATGGGTGAATAGTTACCCTTTTCTCAATACAATTAGTATATCTATCAACTCTAATGCGAGTGATAGAATATGGTGGAGAGTGGGGAATGCAAATCAGGAATTTTCAGCTTATAGTGTGTGGCAGGCTATTCGATCTCGTGAGACGGAGGTGGATTGGGGGAAGGTGGTATGGTCGAGTCATTGTGTTCCTAGACATGCGTTTCTAATGTGGCTAGTGATGCGTGGCAAACTCTTAACTCAAGACAAAATATTGGGTTGGGATTTTGCTAGAAGAAAGACTATGAATTTGATGTGTTGTTTACTTTGCTATGAAAATATAGATTCACATTCCCATCTGTTCTTTGAGTGTAAATTCTCATCTCAGGTCTGGTTGTTGACGAGGAAGAATACATCCATGAGGAATACGAAACCAGTTTGGCAAGATATTGTAACATGGTTGATTAACCACTACAAGGCCAAATCAATCTATAGTATTTCGGATAGGTTGGTGGTTGCTGCGACTGCATACTTCATTTGGCAAGAAAGAAATAATAGAAGTTTTATGAATCATACTCGTCCGCCGGATTGTCTTGCAGAAGTTATTTTGTCATCAGTTCGGTACAAGTTAATGAGTCTAAAGTTGAAGAGGACAGGGGCAGTTAAGCAGATTCTAAAGGAATGGAAGATCTATGGTAAAGACTTTTATGATAGTCATGGTTAGTGTTTATCTAGGATTGGGTAACATGTCGTGTTTATAGGCGACTAGTGATGTTTCTTTTGTTAGTGTTTGGTTGTTTTAGATCACATACTCAGGGCATGTCCTAAGTATGATTTAGTGTGGAACTCTTCCTCACTACATGTTTTTTATTGTGGATGTGAATAAATAGAATCACCGGGGTAAACCCTTTACCCAAAAAAAAGTGTCATAAGAATTGTTTTAAGAAAATTTATTTGATTACTTTTATAACTTCAACCGTGTTAATAATAAACTTCAAAATTTCTTTTAAAAATTTAACGTATAGATTATAAAGTTATTATTTATGATTGAATATGATTTAAGTAATATATTAGTGACTTAAGTCGAATGAATACAAATAATGAATATGAAACGGGTAGGGTTTGGATTTGTATCGGGTTTTGTTCGGGGCAAATGTTACAGTCACCCCTCCTTTAAGAAATTTCGTCCCGAAATTTGATTGATGTTAAATTTGATATAGCTTCTACATATCGGATAAGATTTAGTGGGGTAACTTTTCTAGAGATAATTTTTATTTATTTATACATATATATATATATATATATATTTAATTAGTTTAAACTTATTGAGTGTCGTTTATTTAATATAATTCAAGTTAAACTGCATTCGGGTAAATTAGTTGAACAAACGTTCGAATATTTTATCAAGATCGAAATGGAACAGATATATAGGAATCAAATGAATAATGTGATTAAACGCGGTAAATATGGTGAATAAGAGCGGTTTAATAAAATGAATAGATAAGGTAAATAAAAGCGATTAAAATGGGTGAATGAATCAAGTGAATGTATATGCTTAATAAAATAGATGAATAAACGAGTAAACATGGTTAATAAAAATGAGTAAATGTGGCACAACTCCAAACGTTGTCCATGATGATGCGTTTTCCATCATAGACGTACTAACGTTATCTAGCTCTCTCGAGTTAAACAAGAATACGTCAATCCTGAGATATTGAATCATCAACGTGAGCACTAGATAAAAAAATATCAATGAAAGCTGCAAACGAAAAACAATTGTTAAGATTAAATTGCAATGGGTCAAAGTCCAGAAGTTACACAAACTTCACTGGACATAGGCAACACTTCATTTGACGATGTGATAAGCACACTTATATATAGGATGTACCAGCGGCGTATCCACCATGCCCTTATCACACTACATTTGTTGTGTTGCTTGAAAACATAGGACAAAGTTTACAATGATTTCCATGCACAAACTATTGTAATTCCGTGTGCACCCGTAATTACACTAATCGTTGCATGGTCCACATTGCTCATTTTGCCATGCACGGGCCAGGGGACATAAACCATTCACAACACATACAAAAGCGCACACAGATAAAGAAATTTTCAGAAATTTAATGTTCATAAACCAAAGGATCATAATACCAACTTGTTCATGCATAGTTGAGCTTACATAAAACCAAAACATAATTAAAGATAAATTCACCAACGATCAAGTTCGTTGGTTTGCATTGACCAACTGGGGGCACTGATTGCGGAGGTGATTTGGGTCGCCACATTGAAAGCAAGCACGACCTTGAGTGATAGCAGGAGGAGGTTGGACGACAACTGGGTTACCCGGAGCCTTTGGAGCTGACCTACAAAGGTTGAAAGTATGACCATAACGTCCACAATTTGTGCACTGACGGCAAGGATGGTGGGCAACATGATGATATTTGCAAGTGTTGCACTGCGGATGGGGTCCGGTGTAAGGTTTCTTAGCTGGAAAATTACCAATAGGAGCTTGTTGAAACATCGGTGCTACTTGAGAAACAGGAACAGCATGAGTTACCGCAGCATAACTCAGAGTTTTAGCCTTACGCTTCTTTGAAGAGGACTCAGGCTTATCCTCTAGGTCAGACTTAGGTGTTGATATTTCATAATTTTTCTTATTACTCTTCTTAATCAAAGTCCCGTTTTTCACATGGTTATCAGTTAACTGAGCAGCAAGTCGGATAGTGTCTTCAAGGGTGGTAGGGTTACTACCCCAGACTGTGTCCTGAATCTGCATAGGCAGGCCGCCAATGTATTTTTTGATGGCCCGCGACAAGGGAGTTATCAGATGAGGCACCAGAAGACTTAACTCGTGGAAACGGTTAGTGTAAGCAAGATTTTCACCACCCTCTTGAGCCAAATCCCAAAATTCAGCTTCGAGTTTCTTTATTTCATTTCTTGGACAAGATTCTCTAGTCATTAGGTCCTTAAATTGATCCCAAGACAAAGCCATTGCAGCATCAACCCCTCGTGTACATTTCTCCCCATTCCACCAAGTAAGCGCCCTCTTTTGAAGGACACTAGCAGCATGTCGAACCTTGAGATTATCGGGACACTCGCTGTTGAGGAAAGTGTTCTTGGTACTCTCGAACCACTGCAGAAGACTAGTGGCTCCCTCAGTACCATTAAACTTGGTGGGATTAAAGGAACTGAACTTTTTGAAAGAACACCCCAACAGAGGAGTATTAGCACCACCACCATTAGTGCCATTATTTAGATGATTCAAAAGAGTCGGAATCACGGCAGCAACTTCTCGAGCAACAATGGATGCGATTCTCCTACTAGAATTACGGGGACGACGAGAAGACATTCTGAAAGATTTAAAATAATTATGTGAGAACTATGATATTTTTATTTTTATTTGTTTTGTTTTGTTTTATTTATTTTATTAAAAAGAAAGAGGTATTGAAATCGTGTGGAGATATTCCGAGTGTAAACGTTCAGTCCGCAAACCGAGCGAATACGTTGACTTATCAAAGTATTACACTTTACAACCTTAATGAAGACGTGACTACCTATAAGTGGACACTCACCCCGAGGGTTCCCATGTAAGGTAACGGATCCATCGGATGATTTGGATTTATATGAATACCTTTTCCTAGACAGAACACCCGAGGTACAGACACCCACCCTTCCAGTATTGCACGTGTTCAGTTATGAAACTTAGACTTTGACGAGATTTGAAAACCATAAATAAACTTATTGATTTTGAAATTTGAGGAAGTAATTTTCGAAAATCATGAATAAAGTATTAATTTGAATTTGAGTATCGATTAGGAAATCGATTTGGATTAGGCATAAGCCATAGAGTTTTGAAGTTCATGTGATTGGCACTAAGTGTTATACATATAAAGGTATAACACGTGTGTAAACAAGTAAACATATATAAGGTATAACACGTGTGTAAACAAGTAAACACGTGTGTAAACAAGTAAACATATAAACAAGTATCATGGATTAACATGTAACGACATGAGATAACTCACGTTTGGGTACTTAGTTATAGACTAGGTCATTCCATTTCTAATAACCTAATTCCCTATAACCATGTCTCTGATACCAATCTGTCACACCCCGACCGACGGTGGAATCATCGAGGCGGACGCAAGGGGATAGATTGATCGTAGCTCATGGTACTTAACAACATTTTAATAGTATTAAATTCAATATTCAGTTAATCAATACATAAGTGTTGGTCCATTTGGGGATCTAGTAGACGCAACATGGATATGATGTGTTGTCTCTTTTGTTATTCTAATTATGATTCACACGATCACTTGTTCTTTGGGTGTAAATACTCAACGCAAGTTTGGAGTAAGATTAAGAGTAAGGCTGATATGGCCAATATACCTCCTTCTATTACTGATATTGTTGAGTTTTTAGAAACTTTTGCAAAGTCTAAAACGTTACGGAATGTTGTTAGGCGGCTAGTCGTTGCGGCGGGTACATATTTTATTTGGCAAGAAAGGAACAACCGTATGTTTGCAAATCATGAGAGACCCCCGGATACCCTAGTGAAGTTGATACTGGATTCTGTTCGGTGTAGACTTATGGGGCTAAATGTGGTTAGGAGAGCTGATGCGGTTCGGGTCCTTGGTGGATGGGGTATTGAGGCAAGCCGTAATTTTGATGATGGAGGTTAAAATGATTTAATTGTGTGTTTGTGCTAGTGATGTGGCTAGTTGGTTTGGTAATATGGTATTTGGTTAGTTAGATGTTTTGGTTTCTTGGTTTGTTTATTGTCTGTTTTGTTTACATTCACAGGGCATGTCCTGTGTTTGAACTAGTGTGGTACTCTGCCGCACTACTTGTTTTTTCAGTTGGTTGTTAATATATATTCACCGGGGTAACCCTTTACCCAAAAAAAAGTGTTGGTCCATAAAAATCGTGATTTCAGTGCTTTAATGACTTGTTTAACAACGAAACACACTTGACTCAAACAAACAAAGTGTATTATAACCCAACAACCAATAACGAGATAAAACCACACAACCGGAGGTATATAAGCTACAAAGATGCGTAATATATGCTCCTAGCACCTCCAGTGAACAATCACACGACACAATCAGTAAGATAGGGTTTTTGTCAAAGTTGTGCAAAAGTTATATTTCTTGAAGATAAGGTTACAATATATATCAGTCATAGGTTCGCTGATAGATTCGCTGCAGCGAATCTATCTAGGTTCGCTGGGCACAAACAGGTTCGCCCAGTCGACACCATCACAAACACTAAACTGTGCTACGGGCGAATCTATAGATTCGCCCGTAGATTCGCTAGTACAAAAACATACAAAGTACATACAAAATATATAACACCGACAAGCCGGTGAGTCCAACCTATACATGTGACTATCAATACTCCCCCTAGGTTGGACCTCACATGGGGAAGTCTTCTATTTAAGCTCCGTCTTCTTTTGGCTTCAAAGATGTTCAATGAACGCTCCTGCCCTTTCTTCAATTCCGGCCAACGGATTTGTAACGTCTTCAGATCCGGCCTCATCTTCACTAAACACCAGCATCGATTCCACGAACTCTGCATCGGCGACCTCAGTATCAGGCTCATCCAGATCAATCGTTTCCGCATGAATATTCTCAGTATGCTCCTCGCCAGTTACATCCAAGTCAACCACCTCTATCGGCTTCTCGAACCTCTGCTCGATAGTTCGATCAAGCTGTCTGGACAGGTCATCCATTTCCAAGTTCTGATCATCTGTCATCCTTAGTCTCTCATTCACACTCCTTAGTTCAGCACGAATGCCCCGGGCTTTGTTTGCGACCTTCACGAACAGGTTCGCTTCAGTTCTAGTATCATCTCCAGCCCCGTGCTTAATCCGATTTTCACACAACACTTTCAAATCCTCATTGCAAAATGAGAAGACCTCCATAGGATCAAACAATCGAATTTCTGGACGATCTTCCCCTTTCAATCTGACAACAGCTTCACCCGTACCATTGTCGTAGAACCATTTGTGAAAATCCTGTAATCTGGGTGGCTGTGTGTCCGGAACCCTCACCCTTGTCATGATCTTCGGCGCTTCAATCTTCAAAACAACCTTACCCTTCCACGAAACCCAATGCCTATCCTTTTTCTGTCTCATCCGCCTCGGTTTTTGATACCCAAAATCAACAAAATTACTCTTCGCAGCTTCTCGGATTGTGACCTCAAACGCACATGCCCTCCCACTGTCCTCTTTTCCTAACAACGGTAGCTCAGCCAGCCTACGTAAGTCCCATCGAGGCAGTGTAGCGAAATTCTTCCTATTCTTTATATAACAAATATCACATCCCCTTCGTTTAATCATATACGCATCCACAAGGGAATTGTATTTCCATGCAATCACCTGTCTATCCAGTTGGGAGGTGTTTGGTTCATCAATGTTCTGAAATATGGGCACCTCGGGAACCACTTCTTCTTCCTTCCTAAACCACTCTGATTTATCTAACTCAACGTGCTCGAACTGATAGCTAACCCCCTTTTCTTCAACCTTATACTTCTTTGGCTCATCATCCAAGTCTTCTTCACTGTCAGCATTTATGTCGACCTCTGGTTCATCTATCAAACTAAAGTTCACGCTTGATCCTCCAACCACCTCTGCCCCCTCAAACACATCCAAATCTATACCTATTTCTTCATCGAACGGCTCCTCAGCAGCTTTACCTTTTCCCTTGTCCTGATCCCCAAATACAACGTCCATTAACGGATACCTTGCAGCATCCGTTAAGGATTTCAATTCAGCTTCAGTCATAGCAGGTTCTGACCCATCTTTCTCTTTCAGGCTGTTTAGCTCCTTGAATATCCTAACTATCAGGCACTGCTGATCCTTCATCATCCTCCCCATTTCAAATATAACTGTTGACTTTTCAGCATCCTGAGTCTCCAATTCCTCATACTTACTCTTCAGTTCACCCAACTCAGCCTTTAAACTGTCAATCTCACCTTTCAGTCCACTAACAGATTCAGCAGATGTACCCGCGGTATCGTGCTTTGCCTTCTTTGACGCTTCAGTTGGTGTATCAGATTTTCTCTTTGTCCGTCTTTCCCTACCCGCATCAATTTCGGCCTGTATCTCATCAACCTCTCGATCAAACGAATAATCCTTTTCTTTTGCATATGGCTTTCTCTTCTTTATTCTTTTCTCAATCACCTCAATATTCTCACCACCACGTTTCCTTTCAGACTCCATTATCCTCTGTATTTGTACCCATCTTTCAGCCGGGTACATGTTTTCCCACAAAAACGAAGTCCTACCCACGCAATCAGCACGAACCGACTTACAATCTCTGAATATCCTCGAGTGCATCTCCCAGATCTTTAGCTCATCACCAACTACCGGCAGATTTGGCAATTTGTCATTCAGAATCATCTGAATGAATCTGGGGTACATCAGCCATTTGCCCGCCTTAGTTGCATGGATGTTCTCCAGCATGTAGTTGTAGATGAGTTTAGCTAGGTTAGCCTTTTTCCCCCGACAAAACAGCATCATGGCCCGAGCCCAGTCCAAATTCAATCCGTCAGTACCCCCTTTCCTATGATCCAAGCACATAATGAAAACGTGTGCAATATATCTCCATTTTTGGATCAGATAGGACTTCACAAACTCCATCTTCTTTTCTCCAGGCATCGGACCCTCATAACCCACAGTTCGAAATGCCCCATATACCTCTTCCGCCGTCATACTGACTTCATCTCCCACATCCTCCTCTAATCTCAGAATCCTGGCCAGATCAGCCTCAGTAAATTCCAGATCAAAACCGCTAACCTTGGCACATATACGAGACGGCTGTACAGATACATTCATCACTGCAGTTCTCCAGAAATCTCGAACATGCAGCTCGTATATTGTCGGTGAATGAGAAATGGCGTGATGTATGTGAGACGACTTCAACCATTTGATACAATCTCTATACCCATCGGCTTTTTCGTGATTCTCGTCAAGCAAAGCACACATATTGTGCTTTCTTTCGAAGAATAATGTAGACATTGTGCCTGAAAAATAAACGGAGATTGATCAGAAACGAAGATTTTCAAAAACAGTTAATAGATTCGCTGGATAATTCCAAAAATCATCGGGCAAGAATCGATGTGATTATGGATAGAGAGGGGGTGGTGCATGAGGGAGAGGATGTGCAGAAGCTGTTTGTGACTCATTATGTGAATTTTCTGGGTTGTGCAGGTGATGTTTCGCTTGAACCCTATCCGGAATTGTTTTCTAACAGATTGGATGCGAATGTGGCAGGAAACATGGTTCGCAGTGTTACTGATATGGAGATCAAGAATGCAATGTTTGCTATAGGGGATCACAAGGCTCCTGGTCCGGATGGTTACTCAGCTGCTTTTTTTAAACATGCTTGGCCTATTCTGGGCAAGGATGTTACATTAGCGGTTAAAGATTTTTTTCTTACGGGTAGGCTTTTACAGGAATGGAATCATACTCTCATTGCTCTGATTCCAAAGGTACAGTCCCCCTCTTATGTTAATGATTACAGACCAATAGCTTGCTGTAATGTGGTCTTTAAATGCATTAGTAAGATTGTGGCGGATCGTATGAAGATATGCCTTGATAGTATAGTTAGTGCAAACCAATCAGCGTTTGTACCAGGCAGACGTATATCAGATAATATTCTTTTAACTCAGGAGTTGATGCACAACTATCATAGGAAGTATGGGCCTCCTAGGTGTGCTTTCAAGGTGGATATCCAGAAGGCATATGATACAGTTGATTGGAAGTTCCTTAGAACGATTTTGGTGGGTTTTGGATTCCACCCAAAGATGGTAAATTGGATCATGGTGTGTGTCACGTCGACCTCCTTCTCTATCAGTATTAATGGGGATATCCATGGATACTTCAAGGGTAAGCGTGGTCTTCGACAGGGGGATCCTTTATCACCATATTTATTTACTCTTGTTATGGAAGTTTTGTCTTTAATGCTCCAGCAGGCATCTAGGCTTGATAATTCTTTTCGATTCCATAATAAGTGTGAAAAGCAACGCATTATTAATTTGTGTTTTGCAGATGATCTGTTTATATTTTCTAGAGGGTGCATGTCCTCTGTCAGGGTTGTTATGAACTCTCTGAATGAGTTTACCCGAATGTCAGGTTTGGTTCCAAGTATCCCTAAGAGCACCATTTACTTCTGCAATGTTCAGGAACCTGTTAGAATGACTATTTTGAGTATTATGCCGTTTGTGGAGGGTTCTTTGCCTGTTAAATACCTGGGGGTTCCTCTTATCTCTTCTAGACTTCTCTACAAGGACTGCAAAATATTGGTTGAGAAGTTAGAGGGTAAAATTCTAAATTGGAGGAACAGGATGTTATCATTTGCTGGTCGGTTGCAACTTATTCTGTCAGTTTTATCTTCTATGCATATCTACTGGGCTTCGGTTTTCATTCTACCGGCTAGAGTTATCTTGGAGTTGGAGGCTAAGATGCGTGGTTTCTTATGGAGCCAAGGCTCATCTACCTCGAGGGCCAAGGTGTCATGGAAATCAGTATGTCTGCCAAAATCTGAAGGAGGGTTGGGTATCCGGCGGATTGGTGATATGAATAAATCACTTATGGCTTCCCATGTTTGGAGTATCTTAATGCATAGGAAGTCTTTGTGGGTTGAGTGGATCCATTCTCATAGGTTGTTGAATTGCAATTTTTGGGAATGTACGGTTCCAAGAAATTGTTGTTGGAGTTGGAGGAAGATTCTACTTCTTAGACCTCTTCTACGTCAATTCTTCTGGGTTAACATTGGAAATGGCATTTCCACGTCGGCTTGGTTTGATAAATGGTGTGAGGTGGGTCCACTTTCGGATCATATAACTATGAGAGCTATTCATAGTGCTGGGTTCTCAAGAGGTTCTTCTGTGGCTGATATTTATTCGGAAGGCTCCTGGTTATGGCCTTCTGCCTGGTATGACACTTTTCCAGTTCTAATTAATATACACGGTATTGTTATTGACAATAATGCGACAGATACATTATGGTGGAGAGTCGAGAATAGGTGTTTACCGTTTTCGGCTTCTACTGTATGGGATGCCGTTCGATACAGAAGAATGGAGGTTAATTGGGTGAATATTGTCTGGTTCTCTCAATGTATCCCCGTCATGCTTTTGTGGTTTGGCTTGTCATGCGTGGTAAGCTGCTAACACAAGACAAAATTGTGAAGTGGGACTTGGCCAGAAGGGGGAATATGAATATGATGTGTTGTTTGCTGTGCTATTCGAATATTGACTCTCACTCACACTTGTTTTTTGAGTGCAAATATGCGAATAGTGTGTGGGATAAAGTAAAGGAAAGGGCTGGTATGTCTAATGTGCGGGCTAACTGGAATGATATAACATCATGGCTGTGTTCCAGATCCAAGTCTAGATCTCTGAAGAATGTGGTTGCAAGGCTTTTGGTAGCAGGTGCAGTATACTATATCTGGCAGGAAAGGAATAATAGACTATTTAATAACTATGCCAGGCCTCCTGATATACTGTCTAATACCATACTAGACACGATTCGATATAGGCTGATGGGGTTAAAGCTGAAACAAACGGAAGCAGTAGTACAACAACTGGCTGAATGGAAGATAGATGTGGAGTTATATGATCAAGTGGATGGGTGACTGATGCGATATTAGTTGCTCATGGATGCGATTTTAGTTGCATAGGTTGTGTGTTTCCAATTTCGAGTTTGGTAATTGTTTGTTTCGTGTTATTTTTGTTTACATTTGGGGGGCATGTCCCTTGAATGAACTAGTGTAGGGCTCTACACTACTTGTACTTCATGTTTGCAAATATATGAAATCACCGGGTAACACCCTTTACCCAAAAAAGATAATTAGGTTCGCTAAAGGAGCGAACCTGAGATTTGGCACCAGAACCTATAGATTCGCTGACATGAAAAATCAATCATTTTGGTCGAGCGAATGTATAGGTTTGCTAGAAACAGTCGGGCGAATCTATGTTGATGCGCGGGCGGCATAACGACATAGGTTCGCTCAAAGTTTTGAACTTTCGTTCAGATTCGCCAGACGAACACATAGGTTCGCTGGAAACCCTAGTTTTTGAAAAACGGCCGAAATCACAGTCAAATCACCATTATCAAGCAAACAAAGCAACAAACAGGTAATGTAAACATCAAACGAGGGTATTATGAAGTAAATTCCTAACTCAAAACACCTAATCAGTCATTTGATTTACACAACATCACAGATCGACAGATTTAAGGGTTTAAAAGTTCGATTAATGGTTTAAAACATAGATTAAGATGGAGGCGATGACATACCAGACCAAAATAAAAGAGTTTAAGTGTGAAAAACCGGTTGAAGAGTAAGAATCGAACTTTCGTCAGTTGGATTTTGAAAAGTCCCGCTACAGTAATAGTGACAGTGAAATTGTGAGATATTTCGCTGTCACTACATATATATACAGACACAGATTCGCTGGCCAAACCACTAGCGAACTTTAGATTCGCCAGAGAACCAAAGGACAAGTGAACCTCGGCGGCGAAGTAAAGAGGTTCCGGGCGAACCTGAGATTCTGGCGAACCTGTTGGTTCGCTAGTAGATTCGCTAGCACATAAAAAAAAATATTTTTGGATTTTCTCAAATTTTAAATTCTTTGTAAATTCATGAAAATGTCCCACGATTTCAACGCTCCAAAAATAAACATATTATTCTAAAAATAATAATAGTAACAAGATAGAAATTAGAAAAATAAATTAAAAAGAAGGAAAAAGGCAAGAATTTTAAACGCTAAAGAAGGATATATATATTTTTCATGATGTTTTGAGCAGAATCCGGAGAATCATCGATTGGCGGGATTGCAGATATGTTTGTCCATTTAAACCCATGCCTTAGTCCTTTCAACAAGAGATCAGCAACTTCTTTTATCATGTTTTTGGTTTGATTGAAGAAGCACATACAACTCGGTCCCCACAGACATCTAGGTAAAAAGAACAAGTTCTGTCATCAGGATATATCTGAGCAATACGATTGACTTTGCTTGAATTTCGAGGATCAAATTTGAATATTGATCGATGCATTAGTTTCTTTTGACACTTGTGCAATTTTTGCATCTTTTTGTGAGTGGAGCTTGTCAGCAATTGATTCTTTTGAATACAATGCGACTTATTATTTGGGAAACTCAAATAGTTCAGAGCTCCAGGTCTATACCGACGTATAACAGAGGAGATAAACATTTGAGCATGCTCGGTGAATCTTCAGGTCAATACTTCCATATAGCAGAGAAGATCCACCAACTCCAGGTCAATACTTCCGTATAGCAGAGGAGTTAAGCACTTTGACTCAATACTTTCTGAGGAGTTAACAAGTAACTCACTCAGAGGTTTTTCCGAAGAGCATCACTAGCAGCTTTTTATTTTATTTGTTTTGCACACTAGAAACTCGATTCGGGGATAGGGCGAGGGTGATTTGGGATGTTTAGGGAAATCAAGGCAAAGTTTTGACGCTCTCAACCCATTTTTGACAGAACCCGTATCTTTGTGCAATCCAATCATGTCAAGGGGATAATCCTTGTTGCCAAGATCTTGAACGTTATGTTAGGCTGCACAATCACTGTTTACTTTGTTTTTCAGGCTGAGCCTATCTGACATATCCCAAACACAATGCTTCTGACCTCCTTCAACGACTTTTCAACATCAATCAAAACGGAGATCCTGAAATAGCAAAATTTGAAAAACTATAAATAGTTAATCTTTAATATCTCCCCCAAAATTTCTATATTATAGCTATCTAATAGGGAATTTTTTGTTTTTCAGATTTTCTTAATATATATACAGAATAAAAGAGAAAATAAAAGAAGATAAAATATAATAAAGGAGCGAAGAAATGAGTGACCCACGGATTTTCAAAGAAGAAGAAAATGAAAAAGTTATTTACATATTTACAAATTGGTTCACATAGAAAAAGGTTTTCAAAAAGATATAAGTCCCAGCATAGAGATCAGTTCATAAAAACGTGGTTTGTCAAAAGTTTTTGTGAAAAGATCAGCTTTTTGCTTTTGAGTTTCAATAGGAATAATATCTATGAACCCCTTTTCCTGTGCATCTCTGATGGCATGAATTCTTGTTTCAATGTGCTTGGTGCGAGTGTGATGAATAGGATTCTTGGCAATTCCAACAGCAGCTTCATTATCACAAAAGAGTGGCGTATGAAGAAAGTTGATGCCATAATCCATCATCTGATGCTGAATCCAGAGCACTTGGCAACAGCAACTTGAAGCAGCAATGTATTCTGCTTCTCCTGTGGACAGAGAGACGGTTGTTTGCTTCTTGCTTTGCCAGGAAACAAGACATTCTCCAAGGTATTGACATCCGCCAGTGACTGATTTTCGGTTGATCCTGCAACCTGCATGATCACTATCAGAAAAAGCATGTAAGTCAAAGTTCCCACCTTTTGGGTACCAAAGTCCCAAACGAGAGGAACCCTTAAGGTAACGAAAAATTCGTTTAACAGCTTTCTCATGTGATTCTTTTGGATTGGCCTGGAAACGAGCACAGTAGCACACATCGAATGTAATGTCCGGTCGGCTTGCAGTCAGATACATGAGAGATCCGATCATCGAGCGGTACCGATGAGCATCCACATGATTCCCATTATCATCAGAAGTAAGGCATGTTTGAGCGGTGAAAGGAATCAATTCAGGAGAAGAATCATCCATGCCAAACTTCGTGAGGATCTCTTTGATATATTTCTCTTGGTGGATAAGAATTCCATCAGGCTTTTGTTCCACTTGCAGCCCCAAGAAGAAACACATCTCCCCCATTATCGTCATTTCAAAGCGATCCATCATCACCTTTTCAAACTCTCTACACAGCCCCTCATTAGTCGAACCGGAAATTATATCATCAACATACACTTGAACGATCAGCAGCTCCCCATTCACCTCCTTCTTGAACAATGTCATATCTATAGTCCCACGAGAGAAACCTTTGCTGAGAAGATACTGTGTCAGAGTTTCATACCAGATACGTGGAGCTTGATGCAACCCATACAAGGATTTATCAAGCTTGTAAACCTTTGAAGGGAAATCTGGATCCTCGAAACCCGGTGGTTGACATACGTAGATCTCCTCATCGATATCTCCATATAGAAATGCACATTTCACATCCATCTGATAAACTTTAAAGTTTTTGTTCGCAGCATGAGCAAGAAAGATTCTAATGGCTTCAAGGCGAGCGACTGGAGCAAAAACTTCAGTGTAGTCAATCCCTCCTCTTGAGCAAATCCTTGAACAACCAATCTCGCCTTGTTTCTGATAACAACACCGCGATCATCTGGCTTGTTTCGGAAAACCCACTTAGTGCCGATTGGACACTTATTAGGAGGAAGATCAACAAGTTCCCAAACTTTAAGCTTCCTAAATTGTTGCAGTTCCATTTGCATGGCATCAACCCAACTAGGATCTTCAAGTGCTTGTTTATAATTCTTCGGAACAACTTGAGATAGAAAGGCAGCATAGAGACATTCATTAATCAAACCACTCTGACTCCGAGTTCGCACACCATCAGTAATTGATCCTATGATATAATCATGAGGATGATTCTTTAAAGTTTTGAAATCAGTATTGAGAAGCAAAGGGTTGGTTTCGGTTGAGGGTGTTTGATCAGATGATTGTGAAGGTACGTTTGAGATTGAAGGAATTGTATTAGTGGTAGATGTAGGAATTGAGGTGGATGATGATGGAATATCTGATGGAGAAGTTGGAACAGTTTGAGGTGGTGGAGGTGGTGGAATGTCAAATGAAGTGGGAGGTAATTGTGTAGTGGAAGGTAGTGTTTGTGATTGTGTAGGTGGATGGTTAAAGATAGAAACTGATGTGTGTGGAATGATGTCATCATCGTCAGAGTCAGGAAGATTAAATGATTTGAAAATAGTGGTGGAATCATAAAACCATGCCGGTTCACTGCCAATACTTGTTGTATTTGACTCTTGCCAGTCAACATAATAGGACTCTTGCATAATCCGCGTTCGCTTGTTGTAAACACGATACACTTTTTGTGTGTTCGAGTATCCTACAAAGAAGCACTCATCCGAGACAGCACCAAACTTCGTTTTCTGATCTTGAGTATTCAACAGAGTGCAAGAACATCCAAAGGGGCGCAGAAAATCAATCAGCGGCTTAATCCCTCGAAACAGCTGGTATGATGTCTTCATCTTTTCTTTGACAATCAGAACCCTGTTCAGAACATAAGATGCACAATTAACTGCCTCCGCCCAGAAAATAATTGGAAGCTTTGACTCAATCAGCATAGTTCTAGCAGCCTCCACAAGAGTTCGATTCTTCCTTTCAGCAACACCATTTTGTTGCGGTGTTCGAGCGGCGCTAAACTGTCTGAGAATACCCCGTTGTTCACAGAAAGAGTTGAAGATATGATTTCTGAATTCCGTTCCGTTATCGATTCTGATGGCTTGAACCTTTCGCTTTCCAAGAACCTCGATTTGAGGAATCAGCTTCATCAACTCTTCAGCAGTCTCACTCTTGTATGCCATGAATCTCACCCAAGTGTACCTAGAGTAATCATCTGTGACAACCAAGCAATAAGATTTCTTAGCAATAGATTTGACACTTATTGGACCAAATAAATCAGTATGTAACAATTCGAGGGGTTCTGAGATTGAATTTGTAATTTTAAGTTTATGGGGCTTTTTGTGCTGTTTTCCTTTAGCACAAGCCATGCATTTCTCAACCACTGAAAAGTCTTTAAGTGGTAAACCCCTGACCAAATTGTTCTTGACCAATTTATTTAGTATTTTAAAATTAATGTGCGCTAAACGTTTATGCCACTGAAAAGATTCAAAAGATGAAGCTTTAGATAGGAGACAGGTCACGGTGGAAGTTGATTCTTTTGATCCCATATTTAGCATATATGTATCATTTCGTCTTGGAGCTCGCATGATCACTAAATCTTCAGGAATAGAAAACTCTGGCTTCAAGAACAGACATTCATTTGGAAGAAACATCACTGGAATATTTTTATCACAGATTTGTGATACACTGAGAAGATTGAATGCCAGTTCAGGAACATAGTTGACGTCTTCCAAAGTTAGTGAACCATTTGAGACTTCTCCTTGACCAATCATTTTGCCACCTTTCTTGTCTCCCGCAAAAGCAACATATCCACCATTTATGATCCGATAGTTAGTCAGCAGGTCCTTCAACCCTGTCATATGTCTGGAACATCCGCTGTCAATATGCCAATGACTATTTACAACGGCATTTGAATGTTCTTGACATTTATTAAAAAAAATTAAAAAGTTAGACCTTCGAAATTGGCACCCAAGCCTTTGTGTACTTGGATGGTGGAACAGATGAAGAATTACAAAAGAAATTATTTACAAATGTGTTTAATCTTTTTCCAAAAGATTTTTGCTTTGGACTGTTTTTGACTAACTTGGGGCATTGCTTAACAGTATGACCAATATTTCCACATTTAAAGCAATGAGACTTCAAACCCACTTTGGAAACTTTATTAACAGGAATTTTATCCATTTCAATTTCCTCATCACATTCAGACAGTTGAGAATTGCAATCACTGTAAGAGTCATAAGGTTCTTTTGACTTACCTGTTGTGACTTTTACTTTTTCAGATTCAGATTTAGGTTTTGAAATTCTCACTGGTGTGAAAGACGGAATTTGATGAGTGAAGAACTTTTGAAAACAGTTTGTTTTGGTTTGACTTTCAGAGACATGACCTGAAAGTTTATCTTTGTCATTCACACACGTATTTTCAATCAGATCATCATTCAACACATTATGGTTTGAAGTAGTGCACCCTAGATTACTATTAAACATAGAATTGTCTGAACATAACACATTACTAGAAACAGAATTAATTAAACTAATGTCTTCAACAGACTTCTTGAAATCAGAATTAGAACATTCACTACTGCTAGATCAACCAAGCCCAGTACTCCCACCATAAGCGTAATCCTCTCTAACCTCTTTAAGATTTACTCCAATTAAACCTGCAATAGAGCTGTTAGTATCGTTCTGCATAATCTCTTGTATTAACTCATTTGAGGGATGAGGAATAGGTGTTGGAGAGTAACAAAAAGTACTAGGTGGGGGATAGGCATATGTTTCATTATTAAGACCCAAACCTGTCTTAACTCTGGCCCCCCGTTGTTTCTTGCAGAGTTCCTCCCTTTTCATACCAGATATTGTCAACTGCTGCAGTTTATTTTTGAGTTTTCTTGTTTCAAATTCAGCAAGAGTGACTTGCTCGGTTAAGTAGTTTATTTCACAGTTCTTTTCCAAAAGAGTTCTTTTCAAATGTTCATTTTCTTTTAAGGCTTCTCTTAATTTGACAAAATATTTTGACTCACTCAATTTAAGCTCTTTGTTAGTTCTCTTTAATTCGTTTTCGTTTGACATTAACAATTTATTAGCTTTGTATATGCCAATTAAACGAATTTTGCAAGCAGATGAACACATATCTTCAATAACATCATAAGGAAGACCAATTACCAGTTTTTCGGCAGCAAGAGCGCGATCACACTGGCAGTATGGAGTGTTCCTCTTGAATTCATCAACAGCATCAAGTCTTGCCTTCTCAATCATGGCTTCCAGGTTCAGCTTTGACTCCTCCTCTTTCTTCATTTCATTTTCAGCAGCTTCACAAACCAATCCTGAATGATTCAGATGCCCTTGAACAATAGCATCTGATTGATCTTTATCAACTTTCTCCAGTTTCCCTTCCTCATCTTCACCATAAAATTCTTTGAAAGGATCAAAGCAATTTATGTAGTTATCATCAACCTCAACAATCTCAGAAATTAGGGCATGATTAATTTCCTCCTTTGCCTCTTCAATTTCTGCACTCCAATCAGAGTTGGTGAGCAGTGCAGTTTCATTCTTTGATTTTGCTTCCTCAAGCCTTTCTTGATTTGGAACAGATCTTGGATTTCCGGAATTCACTGGTTCAGTAACAATTGGTAAAGGACATTCCCTTTTGAAGTGACCCAATTGTTTACAGTTATAACATCTCAGCTTTCCCTTGTCATACCCCAGCTTGTTGTTCTGTCCATGATTCCCAAAACCTCTTCTTCCTGTTCTTTCCATAAATCTTCTAGCACGAAGAGTAAGCATGGCCATTTGCCATTGGATGTCGGTTTCCTCAAGATCATCAGGATCCACCTGATACATATCTTCAACAGTCATCCCCTTTCCCTTTAACTCACCAGCAACAAGAGCTTCATAGCTATGAACAAACATTCCAAATAAAGCCATAGTGTCAGATGGAATTTGAGTGGTGACATATGCATTTGAGCTTGAACCAACATTAGTAGATGCACCAACAGATTTAGCAGACACATGACTTGATGATCCTCCAGGTGCAGCACTGTAGATATAAGAGTTTGCAGCGGATGAAATAAGTGCAGCATTCTGAGAAGGAATATTTGGAACCATCATAGACTGATTGTATTCTCTTCTCTTCACATCAAGATCGAATGACTTCAGCTTGTTTATAACATCCATCAGCTTATAGTCATGAAAGTTTCTTTCTTGTTTCAACAACTTGATTTGAAGACTCCATTGAGGGGGAAGAGAATCTAACAGCTTTGTGACTTGTTCATGATTGCCCAGCTTATCATCATACTTCTTCAGATTACTTGATACAGATAGAAATCGATTTGTAATATCAGTCAGGTTTTCTTGTGAATACCCCACAAAAGAGTTAAACTCTTTTTCAGCTTGAGCTTTTCTATCCAGTTTCAAATCCTCATTACCATCATAGAACTCGCACAGCGCGTCATACAAGCTTTTTGCAGTTGTGTGTTCAGCAAACCTGTTGAAAATATCTTGATGCAAACAAAGTATTAATGCCCCGAGTGCCTTTTTGTCACGATCAAGTAACTTGGTGTCTGCTTCAGTAAAAGTACTTGGATCTGTGTTTATTGAAGTGACAGTTCCTTCAACTGTCTTTGGCACGTGCGGACCATTTACAATTGATTCCCATTGGTTATAGTCAGTGTAGTAGAAAAAAGCTTTCAAACATCTTTTCCAGTCTTCAAAATTTTCACCACTAACAAGCCTCGGTGGCCTGTTAGGTTGAACACTATCCAGATCATTCATATTCAGAGTTGATGTAGTCATAATTTTAAGCAGATTATAGATTCGCTGAAGACAAACAGATTCGCTGGAATAGATTCGCCCAGTGAACAAACAGATCGTTGGCAGATTCGCTCGCAGGTTCGCTAGACAAACCAACAGATTCGCTGACCAGCAAACACAGTTTCGCTCGACAGATTTTGGCAGCAGTTTCGCTTGCACAATGAGCCAAACAAGTGAACTTTCGTTCGATAAAATGTCAGATTCACTAGCAACAAACACAAACTAACAGAACACAAGATTTGACTAGATTCGCTGGATGAACAACTAGATTCGCTGGAAGAACAGTTAGGTTCGCTGGGTTACGAACTAACCTGTTATAGTACGAAAACAAACAGAACAGCTTCAAAATTTGACCATTTGCAGACCCGTTTGTTTCAGAAGCTTTATATAACCAAATATGACAACACTTGAGCAAAATACAACACCAAAACACCCAAACCAGTCCAGAAAAGAAACAAATAGTGTTTTGACACAAAAACCCCAAAATCAACACAAAAATCACTAGAATCAAACAATCAAGAGCACTAAGGCTCTGATACCATATTGTTGGTCCATAAAGATCGTGATTTCAGTGCTTTAATGACTTGTTTAACAACGAAATACACTTGACTCAAACAAACAAAGTGTATTATAACCCAACAACCAATAACGAGATAAAACCACACAACCGGAGGTATATAAGCTACAAAGATGAGTAATATATGCTCCTAGCACCTCTAGTGAACAATCACACGACACAATCAGTAAGATAGAGTTTTTGTCAAAGTTGTGCAAAAGTTATATTTCTTGAAGATAAGGTTACAATATATATCAGTCATAGGTTCGCTGATAGATTCGCTGCAGCGAATCTATCTAGCGAACCATATAGGTTCGCTGGGCACAAACAGGTTCGCCCAGTCGACACCATCACAAACACTAAACTGTGCTACGGGCGAATCTATAGATTCGCCCGTAGATTCGCTAGTACAAAAACATACAAAGTACATACAAAATATATAACACTGACAAGCCGGTGAGTCCAACCTATACATGTGACTATCAATAAGTCAAATAGATAATCAACCAAAACATAATAAATAATTCTTTGTTAAACTAGGTCCATGAATCCTATATGTGAAGCATCTTGAGGTAATCTACTAAGCTGTAACACCTGAAATCATGTGAAAAAAATAGTATTTGTCAGCTAACGAATTAGCTGGTGAGTAAACACAGGTTTGCATACATATGTATATATATAATTATATAATGATAAAAAATAGTTAAAATGATCAAAATGAACAACGTGATTCAATTCCATGTAATGTTACTAACTATCAAGCAAAAGTGTATCACATTAGATAAATCGAGTGCACAATCAAACCTAGGTGACTGCAGCCACTTAATCACACAGATTAAGCCGTAATGAGCAAAAGCATATGTCGGTTACAATCACCACGCGTGTATGTAAATGGGGTGGGCTTGTCAGGCCAAATAGATCTATTATTGATAACCGTTGGTTTGAATAAATTAATGATTGTGCTAGAATAATGTTTATCAACCTATGAAACACATAATTGCAAGTAATAACACACATGAATTGAATTGAATTGAATATAATGAACCAAATGAATAAAATGAGCAAAATGAATAAAATGAATAAAACATGATAAATATGATTTAATAGGTAACATGATTTCACCCCAAAGAATAAAACAAGAAAAGGGACTATGAATACTCACTTAGATCAATAGCAAGTGACGGTGAACAAATAGACAACTTGAGTCAAAACGCCGAATGGTCTTCTTAAAAGTCAACCTAAGTAACAGTGTCCTAAGTTAGAATAACAGACTTAACCTTCTAAGGACGACCTTTCGGGACTAGGGTCAATATGAATTTGGGGTTTTAGATAATATTTGTCTTAAATTGACAAGTGAAGATAAATTGAATAAATTTGATAAATAATGTATTAATCGAATATGAATTTCATAACAATTGAACGAAATAGTTACATTAACTAATAAACGTATAACTTTAAATGAAAAGACTAAAAGTGATAATAATTAGATAAATGATGATAGTTTATGAATTAGAAAAGTAGAAAACTAGTTAGTAAAATGAGTGTTAATAATTTAACCAAAGTAATAAGTTTAATCATTAATTAATTTAAATAAGTGACCAAATTTGTAATAAACAAGTAATTCTAGTACTTTTGAATAGACACATTACTAACTTTTTATAAGACTCTAAATATGTTTATAATCATCCCATCATAAATTTTATTATATATAAAAGTGCTAAACGTCTACTTAATGTTTTAAAATAAAATAATGAAACCTTGATTAATACATATGCTAATGCTAAATAATAATTAAAGAATTAATAACAATATTAACAAAAACTTTGTAAAAAAATATATATGTTATGTGTGTGATCTAAGCCTCGAACCCGAGACATGTTCCCCAAATCAATGTACCTAACCGCTGAACCAAGTAAGGATTATTGATAAATTTCTGAAACTAAATAGTTTTATAAAAACAAAAGCGAATCCCCCAAATAGCACATATGAACCCTAACCCTAATACGTCTAATAGAGCATGAATTCGCATTCAACAGCAAAATCAAGCTTAGGGCTTTTATTCTATGAACAATTTCGAGTTTAGAGATGTGTTTAATTACCTTAACTGGATGCGAATTGATCTAAATCAGATAAGAAAGAGATGCGGCTGAACTGTGATATAAGTTCGATCGATTTGTAATGTTTAGATGCAATTGATGGTGTTTTAGACACTACTGATCGATGAAGAACGATAAATCTCACTCCCTTACAACTCACATACACGAACTGATGATGAACATGTTGATTTTAGTACCGAGATTAAGTTGAGGTCAAGGAACAGATTCAGGAAACTTTGAAGTGAAATTGTGTATCCAGAGGGTAATATGGGTTGCGTATGAATGTTATTTTTATGTTAAATTGTGACGATTTGCTCCAGATTTACTCGAACGCATTTTCCGTCAATTACGGGATTGATGAGGATCAAATCCCTGAATTTTCGCGTTGTTTGTTAAAAGTAGCTCATCGGGTAGGTTCGAATCTCCCTGATAAACGATTTATATGATTTAGTTGCGATTTAAAATGGATTAAAAAGGTGATTTTGTGCCTGCCGGAGCTTTGGCTGATTTCCGGTCACCGGAACACGAGAGGGAGGGGATTGGTTTGGATTGTTATTTACAAACTGGTCCTTAATGTTTTATTTGCTTACAAATTTTGTTAGTAAGTTTTAATATAGTTTTAGAAACACACAAACAGTCCCTGCAGTTACTTTATAGTTTAAAACTCAACTTAGCTAACCATAAAACTTTAAATAAATATACAAAGTGTCATAAGAATTGTTTTAAGAAAATTTATTTGATTACTTTTATAACTTCAACCGTGTTAATAATAAACTTCAAAATTTCTTTTAAAATTTAACGTATAGATTATAAAGTTATTATTTATGATTGAATATGATTTAAGTAATATATTAGTGACTTAAGTCGAATGAATACAAATAATGAATATGAAACGGGTAGGGTTTGGATTTGTATCGGGTTTTGTTCGGGGCAAATGTTACATTAACCCAGTCTTTCCTACTCAACGCATAAACCACGACGTTTGCTTTATCTAGATAGTAGCGAATTTCACAATCATGATCTCAAAATAGTTAATCCGACTCCTTATGATTGGTATAAATTACACATTTCATACCAGAGAGACTGAGAGGTAATTTGACTTAACTCATAGTAGTGGAAACTATGATGGAACTAGGATATAAAGATGACACTCTTAAACAAAGTAGTGGATTCCTGGTCATTCTCCGGTGTGACCAAAAGGAAACCTAGAGAACGTCTGAACTCACAAGTTGTTCGAATTACCTCTCGGTCTCACCAACAATACTAACATACCCTAAATATAGCTCACATCTCAGTCGCACTATCTCAATAAACTCAAAAGTATACGGGTAACCTAAAAACTCTTTACTTAACGCAAAGTAATAACAATGTAACTAGGCAAACATAGTGAAACCTCCTCTCGAACCATTTAACCTAAATACCTAACCACAAGGACCATTATGAGTATCTATTACCTCTCAATTTCAAGATAGTTGTGATGGATTTGTTATGATTGAAGTATTGCATTCCCTTCTCATTTACTTGAGTATATATAAATACAATAGTTACCTTGAGCCCACTATACTATACATGGTGAGCATTTAATAACATAATACTTATGTATCATCTAATATACCCCCTCAGTCTAAGGAGGAGGATCACGTATGCTTAGACTGGACCGAAAATCAGTGAATAAAGAACGAGGCAATCCTTTGGTGAATATGTCCGCGATTTGATAACGAGAGGGAACATGAAGAACTCGAACTTGACCTCGCTTGACTTGTTCGCGAACGAAATGGATGTCAATCTCAATGTGTTTCGTTCGTTGATGTTGTACTGGATTTCCTGACAAGTAAGTAGCACTCACGTTATCACAACACACCAATGATGTACAAATTGGTTGATGACCTAGTTCAAGTAGCAAGTTTCGTAACCAACAAAGTTCAGCAACTACATTAGCGACCCCACGATACTCGGCTTCAGCACTGGAATGAGACACAGTTGTCTGACGTTTAGAGGACCATGATAGAAGATTGTCTCCCAGAAAAATGCAGTAACCTGATGTGGAGCGTCGCGTGTTTGGACATCCTGCCAGTCGGAATCTGTATATGAGATTAATGTAGAAATAGGGCTGCGTGATATGTTGAGTCCCATGTGTAACGTACCTTTTATGTACCGAAGAATACGTTTAAGAGCATTAAAGTGGTCAACCCGCGGGGCATGCATATGCATACAAACCTGTTGTACTGCATACGATATGTCTGGTCGAGTGAATGTCAAGTACTGTAGCGCCCCCGCTAGACTGCGAAATGATGTTGGATCTTAAAATAACTGAACAGAAGTATGACTAAGCTTCCCGACCGTATCGACATGCGTCTGAACCGGATTACAATCGGACATTTTGGCACGAGACAAAATGTCAGCCGCATACTTATGTTGAGATAAAAACAATCCATGATTATTCCGTGTCACGTGGATGCCTAGAAAATAACTCAAGGAGCCCAGGTCCTTCATTGCAAATTCAGCTGAAAGATGTGATAACATACGTTGTTTCAATATAGGTGAAGAGGTCGTCAATATAATGTCATCTACATATAGTAGAAAATAGGCTGTGTTTGTTTCTTGACGAAAAATAAACAAAGAGTGATCACACGAACTTTGTTTAAACCCCAAAGTAGTTACAAAATCTGTAAAATGTTGATACCATGCGCGTGTTGCCTGCTTCAACCAGTAAAGCGACTTTTTTCAGTCGGCAAACATGTGACACCCTACCCGGTGGCGGAAAACACCGGGTTGTCAAGTGGGTTGGATATCAAAAGTACAAAGCACATGGCATCTAAGAAATATATTTTAATATTATTAAGCATTCAATGTTGTGACGTAACAGGCAATAAATAGTCTTAAAAACAGGAAATAAATCCGGAAACAGAAACGTCATTGTTTTTATTATTTTCTAGGTCCATGGCATCCTACGTGTCAAGCAACCGAAACAACTTCAAACGCCACCTGAAATATGATTAAAATAAGTTAGCTACGCGAATAGCTAGTGAGTAAAAACACGGTAAATAGTACATAGTATGAAATCCGAGATCATTAGAAATATGTTGCGCAAGCTCATGTGTATAGCAATTTCGTCATATTACTCAACCGTGACCATAGAATCACATAGAAACAAGAAACATATACCCCGCAGGGTAACTTTTAGCAACGGGTCATGAGAACCACTCATGTTACAATTAATGATAACTGTCGTCTAACCGTCATTTAACCGTCCTTTAACCGTCAATTAACCGTCTCGATAAATAAGTTATCAATAATTGTTTTTAGCATCTAGAGGCATAGCAACATAGTAACAAGTATCATAGGATAGTATCAAGTAACCAACACATAGAATCAACAACAAGAATCGCCGGTATCACATCACCTAACGTGCCATAAAGTGTAGGTGGGTTTGTCAGACCGTTAGCGCTAACATCGTACCGGTGGAAATTACGTAATAATACAACTACTTTTAACTAACACACAATTTTGCATCAAGCGGCTGACAAGATTAACATATTCTATGATCTCATTTGAAAATAGAATCAAAAAGAAAAGAAACCGTAGTTTAGTAATAAGAATCATATTTCAGTCCCAAAGCAGAAATAGTAAAATGGGAAGTAAGTTTACTCACCTGAATAAGTAATTACAATCGAACCATTAGAAACGCAGCTAAAAAGCACCGAGGGTTGCCCAAATATTAGTACCACCTAATTTATTGGGAAAAACCCTAACTTAGAAACGAAACAATAGTAACAAGAATCAAAAGTCCGAAATCTAGGGTTTCGTATTTGGGATTTAGGGTTTTAGATTATAAATTTGGAATTAGGGTTTTAAAGTACAAATTGGGAATTAGGGTTTTAAAGTACAAATTGGGAATTAGGGTTTTAAAGTACAAATTGGGAATTAGGGTTTTAAAGTACAAATTGGGAATTAGGGTTTCGAAATACAATTTAGAAATTAGGGTTTTGAAATACCAATTAGGATTTTAGTACGAAACGTAATTCTATTTTTGTGATATATACATTTTATACAAATCCATTTTTAGTTTTCTATAAAATATTGGTATTTGTATATTAAACTCATGCTTTTAAGCTAATAAAAATAGTTTCAGCTTCAATATATTATTAGGTTATTAGAAAAGTATAATTAAATGTTCAATATATAAAACATCAAAATTTAAAGAAAATGAGACAAAGAGGATCGAACCCGTGACCTTGCCTCACAACACCAACACCTTAACCACCAGACCAGATTCGTATTTGTTATTGAAACTCGTTTTTAAATTGTTTTTAACTGTTATAATCCAAGAACAACCCTTTTCATTACAAGCCCTAGAACACGAATCAATACAATTCGTTTAATCTAGTGAATCAAATCAAGAACAAGTATAGGGCTTTTGATCTACGATACAACACGAGCATTTTGATATAAAATACTTACTTGATTGTTGCAAGATCGAGTCGATGAACACGATGAACAAGTGCTACGGTTTTGGGAATCAAAATGAATTTCTTGACGTTTTTGAGAGGGAATGAAACAACAGTGAGCAATTTCGAGTGTCGAGGAGTCAGTATGTCGATTGAATTTGATTATGGTGAACTGTAGGAAGTCGTATGGGTTACGTCTTCATACGACTGAAATGGAGTAAAGTGGGTGTTTAATTCAGTAATTTTAACCCAATTGATTGTTGTTAACCGATTGTAGACGTTGAGATTGACGTTTTGATTGATCTAATTCATTGAATTGATGCGTTAAGAAACGTTTTGGGTTGTGGGTATTGCAACCGGTTTTAGATTTGTAATAAACACGGGTTAGAGTGTTTTAAACAACGAATTGAAGGTAGTATTGGGTTCGAAACACGTCCACGGTCATTTCCCTAGTTTTAATTTGGTTAAAAGCTAACAAAAATACATTATCTGCCGTTGCCGGAGATCGGCCTTGGCCGGAAAAGCCTCGCCGGCGTGCTGCCGGTTTCACGGGGGCAACAGGGGGGCTGGGCTGGGTTTAACTTAATTTTACAGACTTGGTCCCTGTAGTTACAAAAGGTTAAAATAGTTAATATAAGTTTAGTTATAGTTTGTAAGTTGACAGTTTTGGCACACAGTTAATTATATATATCTTTTAACTAACTAACTTAACTAAATTGAAACGTAACAATTATTTAAGTGACGCTTTTATAGTTTTAGCTCGTTTACGCCATTAAAAGACTATTTCGAGGCGTTGAAGCGTTTTTGTTTAACGATTTCCATAATTTTATTCTACGAGCTAAACGTAGAACTACATGCGTTTATTCACAACAAAAATAATAAACGTTACATTTTGAAGAAATAAATAAAATTACAAATTAAAGGATAACGACTTCGGGTTCGAGTCGGGCATTCGGGTTCGGGTTTGGGGCAGATGTCACAAAACATACCCGGGAAACGTGGTGCCACGAAAACCTGCTGGTTGATGCATGAACACTGTCTCCGATAAATGACCGTGAAGGAATGCGTTCTTCACGTCCAGCTAACTAATGTCCCAATTATGAAAGAGATCAATACTAAGGACTGTCCGAATCGTGGCTGGTTTCACTACCGGACTGAATGTTTCATCACAGTCGACCCCTACTTGTTGTGATCTTCCGTCACATACTAATCTTGCTTTATACCTTTTAGTGACCCATCCGACTTAAGTCTGTGTTTAAAAATCCACATCCATCTAATTATATTAATCCCTGATGGACGAGGAACTAACTCCCAAGTCTTATTATCAATAAGAGCTTTGAACTCATCTGTCATGACACGGTTCCAAAATGGGTTATTAATGGCCTCGGTTGGGTTTCGGGGAAGAGGAGCAACAGAGGTGGAAGTATGAAGATTAAAAACTTTACGTGGTTTGGAAATACCTGCCATGCCATAAGTGGTCATGGTACGCAGAGGTGGTGGTGGTGTGGGGCCGGTGGGCGGTGTGGGAGGAGTGGTAGTGGAAACCGTGACAGGTGGTGGTGGAAACCGTGATAGGTGGTGGGGAGGGATTTGGTTGAGTTGCGACGGTTGGTGGGGAAGTAGGATTTGGGTCGGTAGTTGGTGAGGATGTTGGGGTAGTAGATACGGATGACATGGGTGAATTGGGTAGGTGTACATGGTTCCAAAGAGATGGGTGAGGTGCATCAGAGTCAAGAAACTCATAATTAGGAGGTGTAGTGTGATTGCGACTAAAGGGGAAGACGAATTCGTCGAAAACGACATGTTTCGAGATTATGATTTTGCGAGAAGATAGTTCGTAGCACTTATACCCCCTATGGTTGGATGGGTAACCTAGAAAAACACATGGTGTAGAGTGGTTTTCAAGTTTGTTGATGGAGGTGGAAGGATGAAGAGGGTAACAAAGATACCCGAAAATGCGAAGGTGAGAACATGCGGGATGTTTGCCATAGAGTAAAAAAGATGTGGGAGTGGAATGTTGTTTAGTTTTGCTTGGTAGAATGTTGAGAAGGTAGGTAGCCATGTCGAGAGCATGGTGCCAAAAGGAAAGAGGAAGGGATGCATGAGTAAGAAGTGTACGAACGATGTTATTAATGGATCGTATTTTTCTCTTGGCTTTCCCGTTTTGAGCGGAAGTGTAGGGGCAAGAAAAACGAAATTGCATACCTGTTTGTGAACAAAATTCATGAAAAGCTTTATTGTTATATTCTTTTCCATTGTCATATTGAAAACATTTGATGTCTCGTTCGAATTGAGTTTTTATGAGTCGATGGAAATGTTTAAAGATGGACAACACTTGTGATTTGTTAATTAGTGGGAAAGTCCATAAAAAATTTGTGTAGTCATCCAAGATAAGCATATAATAATGGTGACCTCCCGAACTAGAAATTGGAGAGGTCCATAAATCGTTGTGAACGATATCAAACGCAGAAGATGTAACAGACAATAAATCATTAAAGGGCAGTTTAATCTGCTTACCAAACACACAAGATTGACAAACATGTTTCAAGGTTGAAGGTTTAACAGAAACAAAATTCATTTTATTCAAAAATTGTAATAAATCTTTGCCGGGGTGGTCTAGACGCTTGTGCCAGAGATCTTGAGAGAGAGCAGCAAATGTGGAGTGACTTGAAGCTTTAGAAAGTAGAGATAAGTGAGCGGGTAGAGATCTCCGGTGCTGTTACATCGGATGATAGGGATCCGCGTCTGAAAATCCTTCACTAAGAAAACCAAATTTGTCAAATTCAATAGATATGTCATTATCAGTTGTTATGCGACGGACCGACAAAAGGTTTTTGATTAAGTTAGGAGCAAAGAGGACATGGTTTAGGCGCAATGGTGGATAGGGTGTGGGTAAAATGGTATGACCGGTGCCAATTATGGGAATTTTGAAACCGTTGCCAACAACAATATGGTTTGCAAAGTTATTTTTAACATAGATGAAAGTTTACCTGTCGAGTTGGTCATATGATTGGTTGCTCCCGTATCCATATACCAGTTCTGATCCGGGTTGAAAGTCATCGTGTGCATGGCTTGTTCGATGTTAGTCAGGGTGAAATACTGCTGAGCTATTGTATATGCCTGTGATGGAGGAGGACCCAAAATACCTGGTTGTTGTGATCTGGGAGAAGGACGGGTATTATGTGTTGGATATGGGCAAGGAGGTGGGGGCCAAGATGGTGGGTTATAGTTGGTTCCAAGGGGGGGGGGGGTTTGATATGGTGGGTTTTGGGGATACGGTTGATAGTGTTGTTGAGGATATTGTTGGTATTGTTGGTAGGGTTGATGAGGTGATTGGTTATAGCCCCCACGACCACGTCCGCGACCACGAGAGCCACGTCCTCGGCCACGAGAGCCACGACCACGACCACGGGTATTAAACTGGTAATCAGAGTGGTATTGGTTTTGGGTTTGCGGTTGGTGATTTTCATTGATAGGCTGCGGTTGTATAGAAGTGGTGTTGGGGTTGGCGTCGGTGGTGGTCAGTAAAGCGGTTGTGGTGGATGTGGTTTGGTTAGCTTTTCGTGTTTCCTCCATCAAAAGTTTGCCCCTGGTTTCATAGAATATAGGGAAGGGATTTGTTTGTTGCAATAACATTGCAACATTATCAAAATTATCATTGAGGCCGGCAATAGTTTGTAACACCAATTCTTGATCAGTAATTGGACTATTCACATTTGCAAGTTGATCGGAAAGTACCTTGAGAGCATGACAATACCCGGAGACGTTGGAGTACGAATCTAGTTTGGTGTTTGCGAACTTGTTTTTCAAATAGATGGCACGAGTGGTCTTGTTGTCTTCAAAGAGGTTTGCAAGAGTTTGCCAGGCCTGTTGTGCAGTCGAATCCTTTTTCAATATGATTTCCATGAGATCAGCAGAGATGGTGGCGTACATCCATTGAAGAACCACTACATCCAATTGAGACCATTTTGGATCGCACTAGTGGCAGAAGATGATTCAGGGGACGATATGATATGGTGTAGAAGTCCATTTGCATGACACTGTATTTTGAATAGTTCTACCCATGATAAATAGTTACCAGCTTCGATATCCAGTTTGATGGGTATGTCGTTCTTGATGTTGGTAACCATATTTGCTAGATGAATCTTGTCAGTGACAGGGGGTTGTGTTGTTTCAACCATGGTGGAAGATAGAAAGCAGTAGATGATCGATGGCTATTAGGGTTGGTAAGATTGTTTGAGGGGAGAAAGGAAGGTGGAGAAAAATATGGAATATTAGTATTTAGAATAGCTCTGATACCATGATGGATTTGTTATGATTGAATGATTGCCTTCCCTTCTCATTTACTTGAGTATATATAAATATAATAGTTACCTTGAACCCCCTACCCCTATACTATACATGGTGAGCATTTAATAACATAATACTTATGTATCATCTAATAAGTTGAATAAACAAATTCAACTTTGTACCTATGGAATATGATATCAAGAAACAATAAACTAGTTATAAACACACAGTACACAACCTAACATGCATCTATAACTGAATAACATTCATCAAGATAACGTTTAAAACAATAATCAATCACCAATCAAATATGAAATACACACAATTACAACAAATCAGTTATAGTCATGTTCTTTACTAAAGTATTAACCCTTCAAAATGTAACCATAAACCGATATTAATTGTCATGTGTTTGCTATATCTTCATTTAACCGACAATTAGTTTTGTTTTTATATGATGTGAAATTAGGTTGTTTCTATTTCTTTACACGTGGTCCGCACGACGCAGAAAAAAAAAACACACAGACACTTTTTGAAAAAAACAAACGCCACCTTAGAAAAACTATTCACAAAAGTAACAATCTGTCTATCTCCGTATTATCGTAATATAGTTGGCCCCGAACTAGTTTTGATTTGGCAATCTTCACGTGGGCCTTCCTGCATTCAAGAATCAAGATAAACATGTAACTCTAAGTGGTGGGCCTTTATTATTTTTTTTCACGTATATGATACTAGGTTAGAACCCGTGGGTACCCACGGGATGAAACAGTAAAAGAAAAAAATAAGACTTAAGTTCTTTAAACGGTATCACATATAACCATATAGAGTATCATGGAAAGATGGCTAACAATTTAAATACAAATGACTCATACAATGCATGGGCCAATCTAAACCAAGCTACATCCCAATTTAAATACAAATATATATAACTTAATGTGAAACAATAGAGTTATAACACAGTTAAAAAAATATATACCCAATTTATCGTTGCCTTCAATCATTCAGTTGTTTTGTTATTCAGACATGCTACAGATATGCAAAACCTATAACAAACAATAATACAAATAGTAAGTCATTGAGCAACAAAAAACATGGAATATCAAGGCAACGATATCTACAAAATTGATCTAAATAAATCTCTACATAATAATAACTATAGACCTATTGTAATGACAATCATGATAGAGGCCAAATAGTTTAAATCATAAGTGATCCTATATCTATCATGATTGTGTTCATATTTTTATTAACCGAATCATTTCGAAGGTGCCAAACAACGCCTTGTAAAAAAACCTACATACTCAAGTTTCAAATATCAAATCTTTCACGACCCACCATTATGCACTTTAATCAAATCCTTAATTTGTGTCATTCAAAGGGTTGTTTGGATGTGCATGTTTGCAAAATATTATAAAAATTTGTTACAAAAACCCAATCTAGACACCCCATAAAGGTAGAGATCAATGATATGCCTTAAATTATTGGTTATTTTTTAAATCCTAATGTCCGACAGATTTGGTTACCAAAAAACACATACTATCTTTCCTTAGAAATTATCTTTACCCATTTGACCCATTAGAAACAATACACAGACCCATTTGACCCATTAGACCAAAAACATGTTAGCTCAAAAACATAAAATGCATGCAAACATCCATACATACATATAGATTTGATTCAAATTTTACCTGTATTTAGTAACAAAACTGTGGAGAAACACTGCCATATCAAGGTTTATTCATACCTGTAATAAACAATGACTTAATGAGTATAAATTATTGATAAAATTAATATCATACCCGTGTTCACGTCGGTATTATAAAGCTTGACCCATCAATGAACATTGGTTAATTATGTAATACCTTAACCTTCTTTCCTTTCTTCTTGTCAGCAAAACCACCTAACATAAATGCCGGTTCAGCTTCATCAAGTTGAAGAATTGAGTAGCACAAGTTAAAATAATATTCAAATACATTGGTTACAAACCTACATATGATTTACATGGGTGTCGTATTGAGTTCATAAACATAAGATATACAGAAGATGATGAAATCTCAATCAGATGAACCAACTTCATAGCAGCCAAATCCATATCTTTAACAACCATGTTCGGTCCAACTATATAATATATACTAAAGATTAAGAATCTCAATCAATAAGATGAATCCAACCTTTAACTGTGTCACTTAAAATTTAAAACATACAAAAGAAGACAATAAATAGCAAAAAAGACCCATTTAAAGTAACAAACAAACATCGGATTGCTATACGTGATGTGTTTTTGCATACTGTTGGTATTAAATATCAATTCATCATAGCAAGCTATAATTTGATCTAGTAATTGGAAATACCAATTTACCAGCAATCCAGCCTTTAACACTTTTAATTTTGGAGGATGAATTAAACTTTTGAAATCAAAATTCAAATAAAGAAGATAAATGTAGTCATATAGCTTTTATTGTAACACTTTTGAAATAAAAAATTCAAGTAAAGAAGATAAATATAGTCATACAATTCAAATAAAAAAGCCACTAGGTGCATCAATAGCTGAAACATACACCTTATTTACAATTTAGTCATATATTTATGTCCACACATCGCCTCATTCTCCTGGAACCTCATTTTATACACCTGATCTCTCTCTTGTGCCTCCTTATACCTCATATCGTCTCTCGCTAGGAGTTAGGCCATCATATCCTCCATGGAAGGCTTCTTCTCACCCTGACCCATGCCACTGCTCTGCCCACTAGTATGGTTTTTGGAATAGACTCTAGGTGCGTGGCTGGAACCCCGGTGGGTTTCCACTCCTCTAACTCTGCTGATTCTTCCAACCCGGATTATAAGAATTACCGAATGAATTACTCTGCATCCGATTTGGATTACTAACAAAATCAACCTGTTCCTGGAGACTGTCAACAGAGATGGGGCAATCAACAGTGTCATGACCACCCCGACAAATTGCACAGGCCTGCTCCTTCTTCTTCTGCAGGTCTTTCACCATTTTAGTCAATGCTTCAAATTGGGCGGTTAAGACAATACTATTATCGACCTGGTGTACCCCTCGTCGGGCGGAAACTGTAACTCGAGCTTCAGGATACTCAAAGCTACTCATGGCTAAGTCCTCGAACAGGTTATTACACTCATCAACAGTTTTAGTGGTCAAAAGATTATCACCAGCAGTTGTGTCTAAGATATTACGTGTTGCATGGGTTACTCCATTATAAAACTTCTCAACTAATGCCCAATCTTGCAACCCGTGATGTGGACATTTATGCAACAACTCTTTGAAACGTTCCCAGGTGCCGTAGAACGTCTTATCGGGTTTGTGCTGGTACGAATGAATTAAGCTCCTCAGACGAGCGATTTTCGACGGTGGAAAGTATTTCAGAAGGAATATATCCTGCAAATCGGCCCATGTCGTGATGGAAACGGCAGGAAGAGACTCAAGCCAGCTGTGGGCTCGATCAGAGAGAGAAAATGGGAAAAGACGCAACTTGAGTGCATCCTCAGTAACACCATTAAGCTGGAAGGTGTCACAGATTCTCGCGAAGCGATTAAGATGAGAATCCGGGTCCGCAAAGTGCAACCCGTGAAACTAACAAGTGTTGGTCATCATCGAACTGACTTGAGGAGGAATTTGCCAATTGTTGGCAGCGATTTGCGGTCGGGCGATACTAGACCTAGCGCCATCGGCTGTCGGCTTTGCGTAGTTGGCAACAACTCTCCTAACTGGTGGATCTGCCTCGCCCATCGTAGACTCGATGTCGGTGTCGCGAACTGAAATTTCCTCCGTTTCTGACTCGGTGTCATAGTCGGGTTCGTCCGTCTGCAGATCGAATATACGCTCGGGATCGTCTAATGGCTCAAACTCAGGTGGTCCGGCAGAACGGGTGTGACGCATAAACTAGAACGAAAGGAAAATAAAAAAATATAACTAAACGACTTAAATAAAAGTGAACTAATCTAACAAGCAACAAATAGCACGTAAAAGGCAAATTATAACTAAGATAACAACTAGCAAAATAGAGGAAACTAAACTAGAAAAGAAAAAAAATAACTAAAAAAACTAAAGAGATAAGAAGAAACGAAAAAGTAAAGGGTGGTTAGACCACCGACTCGGATCGTTCTCGAAGTCGCCAAAATAAAGTCCCTGGCAGCGACACCAAAAACTTGATGTGTGGAAATATATATATATATATATAAAATAAATGTGGATTTAGAAAACTCAAGTTTTAAAATAAAATAGAAAACCCAACAAAACTCACACAAGCGGCAAGTTTACCGGTCGTGTGTAGTCAAGCTAAGTAAGTCCGAGTATCGTACCCAAGAGACTTGTTTGGCAACTCTCAATAATAAATCGTTATCGACTCCTAACCGATGAAACTTTGTTGAATTTTTATAATTAAACTAGAAAATAAAGACGAACTAATAATTAAAAGTTATCTAAATTAATTAAAAACTAGGAAAATGCTTAACTAATATTAATAAAAAGCTAGAAAAGACTTAAACTATGAAAACAAACTAAACGACTCGAAAATTATCAAGAATGAGAAAGCAACTACCTAGGCGGGAATCCTATTAATGACTCGACTACTTTTTGTTTCAAGACAACTAATGACACCGGATCTAAAAATACGACTACTAGGAAATACCTATCAATGCTAAGCCTGCCATAGGTCTTATAAACACTTCTAAATATCCCTAACAGGTGTGTGAAGCGAACGGTGTTAAGGAATGGCAAAAACCACAACCGGATGACTAATGGATCCTAAACTAGATCTCCTTCCGGTCTTACTAGTCCATTAACCTAATAGTTGGTTCTATCAACTCAATAAGATAAAGGGATCAATTAATCTAATACGATCTATGACAAGAAATCACAAGTGACTAGACTACTTAGGCAAAATCCATTCTTGTGTGATCCTAACCTAACCAAACTAGCAACTAGATGAAATCTACAACCTATCTCCTTCCGGTCTCTAGGTCGTTTAGAATACTAATTTATATATATGAAAGCAAGCATATCTCATAGGTGACTATTCCTAGATCAACCCACATAATGATTCAAACACTAAGTCTAAATCTAGCATGCAATTTTAACCAAAAACACAAAGTTAATAATTAAAATCACAAGAGAAACATGGCAAGCGACATATATATTATAACTAGTACGCACATCACATTCAAAGAAAATATATAGATTAACTTGCAATAATCATCCATCCATTAATTATAAAATAAACCAAAGATAGTAAAAAACATTAATATTCAACCATTGCCTAGGTAGTATTAAAAGTTTAGCCAAAATTCATGTCTAGAACAATAACTAAATAAAAAACAATAGTATTCATAATTCATCATAAGTTTAAACGAAAGATTAAATGAATATAGCGAAGAAAGCAAACCAAAAGCATACTCCACAAGTCAAACTTGATCGTTTGATCTTGAAACGCTTAGCCAATTAATTGCCTCCAAAAAAAATTATTCTTTGTTGCTCCAAAAGCTGCCGTCCAATGTTCCAAAAATCCCAAGTTCAAAAAACCTTCACCTCCTTTTTATTTTTATCTTTTTCTGTTCGATCCCAAAAAAATCCTCAAACTGTCGTCACCAATGAACCGGTTAAATAATAAACATCTTAGGTTTCTTTCTTTTCTTTTTGGTGGGCCCATAATTCATTTAGTGTGAGCCTTTACTTGATTTCATTATACCCTTTCACCGCATGAATTAAACGTATATATATCAAACTTTAATTAAAATATTTAAATCAAGCAAATTAGCATATGACGTCAATTTAATTACTTTGTTAAAATTTGCTCAAACCCCTCGTCGAACTCAAATTTATTTAAAATATGTAGTTTTGACTCGTGGTCTCTTAAAATGTTAGGTGCATATTTGGTCATTATTTATAATGTCTTTATCGTTTGTTTTGTTCATATTTCATGCATTTGACCCGTTAATGTCATAATATTTTGTAAATATTAGTTTTGTCGGGATGGAATCTACTTTGGTTTGTTTTGTTTAATTTGTAGATGTGAAGCGGTCGTGAGAGGTGACAAAAGACATGTGAAAGCATTACACGGATCGTGGGTGGCAAAAAGTTTGAATGTTGAAGAGAATTGTGAAACATACACTTCAGATGGTCGTGCAGAATTCATTCACATATTTAAGACGGCCGTATGAAGCTGTTGTTTGAAATGGAAGAAAATTAATTAAATTGAGAAACTTTTATTTCTTATATTTATTAATTATGGGCTGCAATTAAAAATGAAAATTGGTGTTGGGCCCGAATTAGAAAAAAAAAAGAAGAACTAAGAAAGAAAAGAAAGAGGGGTCGTGGTTTTAACGGTTATGGGGAACAAGAGAAAAAGGAGGCAGAGAAGATTTCAAGTTTATCAATGTTTTGAAGGTGAATTTGAAGAACAATTAATCGTTTCTCATTTCGTAAGTTGTTTATTTTTTTTTTAATTCCTTGTTTGTTTAGTCGTATGATCGGCTAATCAATTTTTAATTCTAACATTAGGGTTTGTTTCTTTGGCTTTTGATTCAATGTTTATGTGAAACGATTGTGAGATACTTTTATGTGAATGGTTTGTTTGTTTGATTTTTGATCTCAAACCCGGATCTAATCCGGTTATACATTAGTTTGTTAATAAAATTGGCCACTTTGTTAATAAATCTAATATAGTTCTTCAAGTTTTAAAACCCTAATCAAGTTTTAATTGTTGAAACAAGGAACAAATAATATTTTGTGTTTGTCTATGAGCTCAAACTTATTATAGAATCATTCAATCGAATTAAATATACCGAACGGCGTGTGTATTTAGTTTTAATCGGTACTTTTATCACTGCAACCCACACGCTAAGATCCGAACGGCGTGAGCTTAGAGTAGCGGGTTGGCTCTAGTCAACGAACTGCGCTTGATTGGACATTAGATAGAGTGGACGTCCGAACGGCGTGACGTCTAGTATCGATACATACCATTTAGATTAAAATATCATTGCACCATAGTCGTTAATGATCGTAAGTTGAATCAAGTCAAGAAACTGCCTTAGTGTTGGAATTAGCTTTTTAATATTTTTTTTATTTTCTTTAAAACAAATTAATGTTTTCAATAGTAAATTTTCATAACTAATTTTTATAGTTTTTACTTTGTTTCATTTTTTTTTCATATTTAGTTTAATTCAAACCCCCCCATATTTTTAACAATCGTACTTGCACTTAAAACGTTTTGGTATAAAATAGTTAATCTATATCCCTGAGGACACGAACCTTACTTGCACTATACTAGTAGGTTCACTTTATATTATTTGGTGGATTCGACACCCATCAAATTGGCGCCGCTGCCGGGGAATACGGCAAATCTAATTGTTTTGTGCCAAGATTTTTTTTTTAGTATAGGTACACCATTTTATCATCATCATGGCAACTGTACAAACACTCAGAGAATGGGCGACTCATGATGTCACCCAACAATCTATCTGCATCAATTACCCTGTCATGGAAAGCTTTGAGCTAAAGTATGATCTCATTCGTCTATTACCCGTCTTTCGAGGCCTTCAGAATGAAGACCCTTACATTTTCTTGAAGGAATTCCATGTTGTGTGTTTTGGAATGAAACCACACAATGTTAGTGAAGACCAAATCAAGCTTAGGGCATTCCCCTTTGCTCTGCAAGACTATGCTAAAGAATGGTTCTATTACCTACCACCGGGGTCGGTAAACACTTGGAATGTTCTTGCAAGGGTGTTCTTAAATAAGTACTTCCCGGAAGTTAAAGCCTCAATTCTACGCAAAGAGATTATCGGGATCATGCAAGAAAAACGAGAGGCTTTGCACACTTACTGGGAGAGATTTCAAAAGTTGTGTGCTCGATGCCCACAACATGGCATATCCGAGCACCTACTCCTCCAATACTTTGTTGAAGGGCTAGCACCAATGGAGAGGCGCTTCATAAATGCTTATAGTGGAGGTTCTTTACGTGATAAAACACCAACTCAGCTAAGAGCCTTAATCACCTCTATTGCGGAAGATTCAAGGCATTCTTTACAAGAAGAAGATTGGTATGTTGACATGTCACATGCTGTTAAAGATGTGAGCACCTCTCACCTTGAAAGTAAAGTTTTAGAATTAACAAAAGTGGTATTGCAACTTACTAGGGCTAAGGAAGTGACACAAACGAAAGTACAACAAAATTTCCAACCTTGCCAACAAGAACAATTAGTCAACTTAGGAATGTCTTTGGAAGATATTGCGAAAAGTCTTGCTAGTGGTACTCAAGCATTCCAACAAGAGACTAGAGCTAGTATCAAGAACTTTGAGAATCAAATTGCTCAGCTTGCTAATTTAGTAAGCATGATAGAATCTCAAGATACACAAAAGGAAGGTGAGGAAGATGAAATTGTTGTTGAGAAAAAGGATGAGCAAAAGAAAGAAGTGACAAAACCATTTGAAAGCAAGGTAGAAGTCACTTCACCCCATCCGATCCCTTCAAGGCTTCAAAACTTAAAGAGGGAAAGAGAAGAGGAATTGATCATGGAAATATTTCCAATCATGGAGAAACCACTTTTAAAGTGCGAAGAGCCGAAAAAGTTCAAGTTTGGGAAGGACTTAATGGATGCCACGACTTTCATGGATCTGAAGAAGAAAACAAGGTATGATGAACCTAAACTTGAATTACCAATTATTAACCGAAAACTTCTTTCATTTATTCCACAGGCACCTGATTGAACAACACGAGGTCCATGTCTAGCCAAAGACGTAAAAGAAAGGCTTTGCGGGAGGCAACCCGTATTTAATTGTTTTCTGTTTTTATTTCTTTTGTTATTTCTATTTATTCATGTTTAAAAAAAATCAAAAAAAAATCTTTTTTTTTGTATCTTTATTTAGTACCAAACAGCGAGTTAACACGGCCGCGTTGAAAAACCTTTACAAAAACTGACACGGTCGCGTTTGTTTTGGGTTATATTTCATCAACCTGACACGGCCGTGTTGGAAATCCTTTACAAAGCTGACACGGTCGTGTTAACATTCTGATTGAAAAAAAAGGGGGTGATTTATTAAACAAAAAAAAAACCCTAAAAGCCACTTCACTTCTTTTTCTTCTTGGCACCATCTCTGTATACAAACACCACACACTCTTAGCTTCAATTGTCACTTTATCTTTGTTGTCATGGTTTCTAAAGTGACCAAGGAACATTGAATTTTTGTCGTTCGAAGAAAAAAGAGTACGTTGGATTTGTATGAGTTGAGTTTGATTAACTTGGAATCGCATCATGATGTTGGATGCTTTTGAAAGCATGGGATGAATGGATAGATTTGTCCAAGTTGCACCGCTCCGCCTACACTTGATAGATTCATTCCACACTTCTCCTACAAGCCTCGAGGACGAAGCTTAATTCTAAGCTTGGGGAGAGGTACGTTTCTGTTTTTAATTTCTAGTTTGTATATATTTTGCATTACTTAGTTACATGCATTGCACTTAGGTTGCATTAGTTTTTTTTTAAGTTGCATTAGTCATTTTGCATATCATTTTAGGCATAAAAAAGATTTTTATTTAAATTACACCTTGATTGTCTTGGAAAGAATATAGTGGGGGGCAACATGAAAAATGATAGAAAATTATTATGTTAATAATAGGTTACATGCTTAAAGGTTGATGGTAAATAAAAGACACATGTACCCCGTTATGCTAGTGCCCTTTTATTCTCGGATTTACAAAGCTAAAACTCCTAAATCCATGTGTGCCTTATACCGATCGGATCACATAAAGGAACCGAGACCTAGCAAAAATAGGTTGAGAGCCGAGTCCATTTGAAACGTGTGAACAAAAAAGAGCCCAAAAAAAGGCCAAGAATAAGAAAAAAAAAAAGAATAAGTTATGTGGCATGAAAAGAAAGAAAAAGAGAAGAAAAAAAAAGAAGCCACTTGCATGTTATCACACATAAAATGCTATTCAAATCATTTGTGATTCCGTGTGGTCAAAGATCACTTGCTCTCTACAGTCCTTGAGGTTAGGAAGGTTTCCACCGTGTGAAGAAACGTGTTTGGAACATTTAATCAATCAACTTAACATGGACTAATTCATATGAAACGATAAATCCGGGAATTGAGGGTTAGATGACCATAACTAGCAAATTGGGTATGCGTTGTTAATAAAAATCTTGAAAGCCTTTAAGCATGTCAATTGAAAGTTAGCATAATAATATGATTTCATGCTCATAATTCTTATCCTAGACGAGAATAGGTGTAGTTATTTCTTAAGCATGCTAGTTTGTCTTTTGTTTTGTTTCTTTTCAATTTCCGGTTTATTCTTATTCTTGACTTCCTTGAGGACAAGGAAAGGTTTAAGCTTGGGGAGATTTGTTAGGTGCATATTTGGTCATTATTTATAATGTCTTTATCGTTTGTTTTGTTCATATTTCATGCATTTGACCCGTTAATGTCACAATATTTTATAAATATTAGTTTTGTCGGGATGGAATCTACTTTGGTTTGTTTTGTTTAATTTATAGATGTGAAGCGGTCATGAGAGGTGACAAAAGACATGTGAAAGCATTACACGGATCGTGGGTGGCAAAAAGTTTGAATGTTGAAGAGAATTGTGAAACATACACTTCAGATGGTCGTGCAGAATTCATTCACATATTTAAGACGGCCGTATGAAGCTGCTGTTTGAAATGGAAGAAAATTAATTAAATTGAGAAACTTTTATTTCTTATATTTATTAATTATGGGCTGCAATTAAAAATGAAAAATTGTGTTGGGCCCGAATTAAAAAAAAAAAGAAGAACTAAGAAAGAAAAGAAAGAGGGGTCGTGGTTTTAACGGTTATGGGGAACAAGAGAAAAAGGAGGCAGAGAAGATTTCAAGTTTATCAATGTTTTGAAGGTGAATTTGAAGAACAATTAATCGTTTCTCATTTCGTAAGTTGTTTATTTTTTTTGTTTAATTCCTTGTTTGTTTAGTCGTATGATCGGCTAATCAATTTTTAATTCTAACATTAGGGTTTGTTTCTTTGGCTTTTGATTCAATGTTTATGTGAAACGATTGTGAGATACTTTTATGTGAATGGTTTGTTTGTTTGATTTTTGATCTCAAACCCGGATCTAATCCGGTTATACATTAGTTTGTTAATAAAATTGGCCACTTTGTTAATAAATCTAATATAGTTCTTCAAGTTTTAAAACCCTAATCAAGTTTTAATTGTTGAAACAAGGAACAAATAATATTTTGTGTTTGTCTATGAGCTCAAACTTATTATAGAATCATTCAATCGAATTAAATATACCGAACGGCGTGTGTATTTAGTTTTAATCGGTACTTTTATCACTGCAACCCGCACGCTAAGATCCGAACGGCGTGAGCTTAGAGTAGCGGGTTGGCTCTAGTCAACGAACTGCGCTTGATTGGACATTAGATAGAGTGGACGTCCGAACGGCGTGACGTCTAGTATCGATACATACCATTTAGATTAAAATATCATTGCACCATAGTCGTTAATGATCGTAAGCCGAATCAAGTCAAGAAACTGCCTTAGTGTTGGAATTAGCTTTTTAATATTTTTTTATTTTCTTTAAAACTAATTAATGTTTTCAATAGTAAATTTTCATAACTAATTTTTATAGTTTTTACTTTGTTTCATTTTTTTTTACATATTTAGTTTAATTCAAACCCCCCCCCCATATTTTTAACAATCGTACTTGCACTTAAAACGTTTTGGTATAAAATAGTTAATCTGTATCCCTGAGGACACGAACCTTACTTGCACTATACTAGTAGGTTCACTTTATATTATTTGGTGGATTCGACACCCATCATAAAATCATCAAAACATAAACATGGACCAATTATGAGTAGAATTCAATTAAAAGTAACTCAAAAGTATAAGGAATATCTATATAAAATATGTATATTTTAAACCACATCACTCCCCTATGGCAACTGCGCCCTCAACTTCCCCAACGGTTAGTTAGACCAGAGCTCCCCTATGGCAAATGTCACCTCAAAGTTTGATTTTAGTTTGAGAGGATCTTATGCAAAATGGTGTGATGTTACTTAGTTGAGTTGATGTTACTTAGTTTCATGGTATTGATTGACTGTGTTGCTATAGTTAAGGTTATTTATCTAATTAGAGGTGTTGATTTGGTTGAAGTTGTTCTCGTATAAGTTTATCTTGATAGAAGACACTTTAAAGTTGCTGGAGTACTTGATAGAAGTTATATAAGATGTTTTGAGGCTTAGTTCTCTATTTGCTTGAAGTTGCCTAAGAAAGCAATTATCTTACTTAAGATGGGTTGGAATGTGATGCGTGTAATATATATAAAATAAACACCTAAAAACATCTAGTTTTAATATTTATAAAAACCTAGACGAACTACTAAAACACCTAGTTTTAATATTTATAAAAACCTAGGCAGTGGAATGGTCGAATGTAATATAGTGAAATGTAAATCCGGGTGTCGACCCACATACTCTATATATTACGTTTAATTAACTAAATAAGACCTGACTAACTAGACACAACTTAAATTAAAAGATTGTTTAAAAAAAGGGGGTTTATTGCTAAAAATAGAAACTTACTAAAAATGGAAAGTTACTAAAAATAGAAGCTAGCACGAAAGACGAATTGAAACCAGATGAGAAGAGATAAACCACCTAGACCCGACTCACTAATGCTGAAGTTATTAGTTTGGTGAGTATCGTTTTGACTATGGACTGGGATCTTTATATATTTACTTGACTCAAACCCAAATAAGACCCTTAACCCTTTTCGAGAAGACACTTATGGGTTTTCTATCAAGATATTAAACCAACTAGTTAATTAGTCTCTTTCACAATCATCTAATAGTTATGATCTAGTACCTGTTATGATTACCTACCTCACAGTACGGAAATCTAATGTAGTTTGGGAACACCAATTGACATTAGCAAACAAGACTGATTAAACCGAACCTAATTTAGACTCCTCACAGATATCCAAGCTAGAGATCTAACCAACAAGACTTACCAATTAACCTATCATTTCACAGTTACTAGGTTAGCATGCACATTTATATTGACTTGTATCAAAACATAATTCCTATGAAAAGTATATATCCAATTCATAAACTAGTCAAAGAACACACAATAAATTGACCTTGAAAGAGATCATGGTTACACACGTCAGCAAACAAGTCGGTCCGGGTCATTTACTTTCATTTGAATAAGTCAATTTTGTTTTAGTTTTGAATAATTAGCTGTGAACGTGTGTATTGCTTAGTAGTCCACTAATGCCGAGTCTTTAGTTTATTTCCATTATTTTAGCGATGCTTTGTTAGTTTACGTTATTTCTTTGTGTATTTAAGCACTTGATCACTTCAATGAAACTATCAGTTGAAATCAATTACCAATTGAACATTTTTAGACCTAACAAAACTCTATTATATGATATAGACACTCATCAAGGATTTATGGAATTCATAATCATCAACGAGTCAACAAAAATATACACAATTGCATCAATTGAATAAAACCCAAACCTTTACTAACATCATAATCAATCCATAGTTCAAAAACAAATCACCAAACAATCAAACATTAACACTAGTTCATCATATGTCTAGATGGTCTAACGAACCTTAGCCAACAATCATATCAACACAGATAAACGCAAGTTTAAAAGTGTTAAACATGATAAAAAGAAGTAGAAACAAAAGAACAATGAAACCCGAAAGAGTTGAGATACAATCTTCGATCCTATGAGCTTCTGTTGCTTAGTTTCGTCTCAAAACTCTCATGCGTAACCTGGTTTTATTTCTTCTCGTCACAACCTCCTGCCTCTTTTTTTCTCTTTTCGTTTGACGGCAGACTCTTTTTCGGTTCCTCCCTTTTTCTTTTCTTTCCGCCGACCGTTCCCGAGTTTACTTTAAGAGAAGAAAAGAAAAGAAATGAGAGGAAAGAAAAAACTAGTTGTGTTCTCGAGTTTTATTAAAGGAAGGATAAGAAAAGAAATAAAAGAAGTTGTGTTCCCGAGTTTCATTAAAGGAAAGAAAAGAAAGGAAATGAAAGGAAAACAAGAGGAAAAAGGAAGGAAATTATTTCCTTCCAAATCGGAAGGAAATAGAAGGAAGGAAAGGGAAAGGAAAAGAGGAGAAGAAGAGAAAGGAAATAATTTTCTTTCCTTTCTTTTCCCTTGTTAACCAAACTCGGGAACATTCCCACCCCCAAATAGACTTCCTAGTGGGCCGAGATATTTATTTTATTTTCCTTTTTTTTCACTCTACTACTTCCAACCTTTGATTTCATTATTTTCTTAGTGGACCTTCACTTATTTCTTGATTATAAATTTGCACAGCAATAATTCTTCTTTGAGCATGCAACTCACGTGGCCTACATCAAACTTTAACAAAAACCTTAGATGAATTGTCAATATATAAATTAAGACTTGATGACATGTGATTATTTACTAACTAGTTTAATGTCCGTGTGTTACACGAGTAGTGATATGAAGACCAGAGAAGTTTAAATAGTTTAAAAAATGTAAAAAATAAGTAAGTTTTAATTTGGTTCTAATTATCTCACTAAAATGTTGTTTTATTTCAATTAGATAACTTTAAAAAGATGTCTCAATCATATGTAATTAAGTTGTATAATAGGTAAATATTAATTCTAGAATTCATTTTAAAATAAAGTAAAATAAATATTCACGAAAACTTTTTAAAAATTAAACAAAAAACTGCGAAAATTTTCATAAATTTGTAAAAAAATTAAAAAAGTGAAAATTTTATAAAAACTGCAAAATTTTTTTGAAATATTGCAAAAAACTATAAAATAAAATCTGAATTTTTAAATGTTTGTAAGAATATTTAGTTGATGGTAAAAAACACAAAACATGGCCCAAATTCATCTAAAATTTGTTGTTTACCTATTATACACGTTAATTTACCTAAGAGTGGAACGTCATTTAAACTTAAGTTATCTAATTGAAAAAAAAAAGTTTGAGTGACATAACTAGAACAAAATATAAAATTCGTTATGTTAACATATGATTTTCCCTTTTTGTAAAAGAACTATTTGAAAATAACTTACATATTCCAACATTAAAAACCCTATTCTGTGAACAATAGACATGCTTATATTTGACAAAGATCTCGTCAGGACTTGACTTAGCTTAACATTACATTTTGTAATGCTGAACATTTTTGAACAATCGAATGAAATTTTTTAGATTTAAATAATATTGTGGAAAAACAATAATCAGGATCAGGAAGCAAATGAATTCAAAAGTTAATATTTTTTTTATATTTTCAAAACTATATATTTTTGAAAATAAGTTAATTTGATTATCTTGTTAAATTTGAATTAATTAAAAATGATTAATTATGGAATGAAAATCTTCATCTAATAAAAACGTTATCAAAATTGTGAGCGGGAAAATGATTCTCTAAGTGCCTCCAATGAATGACAATTGTCCTCTAAAACTCTATTTTATTAGAAGGTGTAGATTTACGAAAATAACATCGATAGTTTTATTTGATGTTAAACATTCAGTTTTATAACTATCTAGATAAATAAACTTAACCACTAGTCGAACTCAAGCTTAGATAAAGATATATCAATTTGGCTCATGGTCTCCTAAAATTATAAAATATAAATTTGAATCATTTAGGATTAGAAATCAACCCAAGAATGACAAAAAGTATAGGGAATATATTTATAAGAATATATATAATTTGGACCTCATCAGAATGTTGTTTATATTTATGGCTTTATATATCCATTTTGAACTAATTTTGTTGTTGAGAATGTCATGATTGATTCACAAATTTTGTATGGAGCTGAGTTTGATTAACTTGGAATCGCATGATGATTTTGAATGCCACTGAAAGCATGGGTCGAATGGATTGATTTGCTCAAGTTGCACCGCTCCGCCTAAACTCGATAGATTCATTCCACTTCTCCTACAAGCCTCGAGGACGAAGCTTAATTCTAAGCTTGGGGAGAGGTATGTTTCGGTTTTTTTTTTAGTTTATATATTTCTTGCATTACTTGTGTTACATGCTTGCATTGCATTTAGGTTTACATCTAGTTTCTCTTATTGCATTAGCATATAGTTTGCATTAGTTATTTTAGTCATTTTGCTAGCATTTTAGGCATATAAAAAACATAAAAAATACACCTTGATTGTCTTAGAAAGAATATAGTGGGGGACAACTTGAAAAATGACAGAAAATTATTATGTTAATAATAGGTTACATGCTTAAAGGTTGATGGTAAATAAAAGACTTATGTACCCCGTTATGCTAGTGCCCTTTTATTCTTGGATTTACAAAGCTAAAACGCCAAAATCAATGTGTGTCTTATACTAATCAGATCACATAAGGGAACTGAGACCTAGCAAAAATAGGTTGAGAGACGAGTCCATTTGATAAATGTGTGGAAAAAAAAGAAAAAAATGCCAAAAAAGGGCAACAAAAAGAAAAAAAATGAATAAGTTATCTGGCACGAGAAAAAAAGGAAAAAAAGCCACTTGCATGTTTTTTTTGGGTAAAGGGTTACCCCGGTGATTCTATATATTAACATCAAACATAAGAATAAGTAGCATGGCAGAAAACCACACTAGTTCAAACATAGGACATGCCCCATGAATGTGTACAAAGGAAAACACCAACAAAAGCAAACCTGCCTAGTAAACAAAGCAAAACAAAACACACACCAGACATGCTAAATCAACAATAAAGAAATACAAGTAATCAGCCTGGATCTACCAAATCTTTTTCACGATCAATCTTCCATTCCCTTAGAATAGTCCACACCCGAGTCGAGTTCTTAAACTTAAGGCCCAGTAATTTGCAACGTACTGTATTGCGGATTTCTTCAGCTACCACTTCCGGTGGCCGTGTTTGGTTCTTGAACAACCGGTTATTTCTTTCCTGCCAAACCAAATAGATAGCAGCTGCAATAGATAATTTACCAACCACATGACGCAATGACTTCGAATAAGCCGACTTTATCCAATCAATGATATCCAATCTGTGGTTCGACAAGTGCTGCAATCTAGCCACAGATTTGGTAATATCCCAAACCCTAGTAGCAAAGGAACACTCAAAGAACAAATGGTCATGAGAATCATAATCCCTGTAACAAAGCGGACAACACATCATGTTCATATTCCCCCTTCTAGCCAGATCCCATGACAGAATCTTGTCTTGGGTGAGTAATCTTTCCCTCATCACCAACCATAACAGAAACGCATGCTTCGGAACACACTGAGAGAACCAAACCCCTTTAATCCAGTCAACAATAGGACCACGTAATCTAAGACAATCCCACACCTCCTTAGTAGAGAACGAGCACAGATTCGAGCCCGCTTTCCAGACATACTGATCCAATGTATCTGGATATAACCGCATCTAGCTGACGTGGTTAAGAATCGGATAAGTATTTAACCAAGTGGATGGCCATTTCCAACCACCATCCCTATATATATCAGCCACGTTATCCTCCAAAGAAAACCCAGCATTCCTAATATCCCTGTGCGACAACATCTCAATCAACGGACCCCCTTCAAACCAAGTATCATACCAAACGGACGTATTGTTACCATTCCCCACTTTTGACCACACAAATCTACGAACAAGAGGCCTAAGCTGAAGAATTTTCCGCCAACCCCAAGAACAATTTCTAGGAACCTCTACACTCCAAAGGTTCCTCCCCTTCAACCTATATTGCTTGATCCAATCCACCCAAACAGAAGGACGGTTAGAGATGATGCTCCAAATGTGATATGACATCATGGCTTTATTCATATCCCTAACGCGTTTAATTCCCAGACCACCTTCATTCTTTGGCATGCAAACATCCTTCCAAGCAACCCTTGCACGCCCCTTCTTCAAAGGACCCCGAGCCCGAACCCGAACCCGAATGCCACTCATAACGCCACTCAAATCATCTGTGATTCCGTTGTGACATCTGCCCCAAACCCGAACCCGAATGCCCGACTCGAACCTGAAATTATCTATTTGTAATGTATTCATATTTATCTCCCTTTAAATGTAACGTTTCGTTATTAAAAATATACATATAAATATGTCGAACTTTGCGTCATTTCTCGTCTTTAATATATAACGACCAAATAATGATCCAATGTTTACTAAATACAATAATTTAAGCTCTAAAGTATATATATATATATATATATATATATATATTGTATTTTATAAAAAGAAATTTTATAAAGATTAATAAAATATATACTATTAAAGTCTCGAATTAACCATTCATGTCAAGAACGAAGCAAAAACATAAAAACGTCAATTTTATAAACATTACAAGATAACTCGGTTAAGTTGTTAGTTGAAATACGTATTTATTTAACTTTGTGCCAAAATTGTCAAATTTGGAACTTATATTAAAGTTTTAATTGTAAATTAAAAACAACCCATAACATGAGGGACCTGAAGTGTAAATCTGTATTAAATCCCAGCCCCATTCCCTTGCCCCCGTTTTTCCGGCGGAAATCCCCGGCCACCGCCAGCGACAATTCCGGCTACCCCATTTCGGTTCATTCTTAGCGTTTTAACCCAATTAAAACATATCAATACAACCATAGTCAAGTTTCGAACCTGTTATCACTTGTTAATTACCACAATGTCGACCAATTTCATGTTTTAATCCGGTTTCAAAAACCGTTAATAAACCCATTAACGCAAATCAAGCCAAGCGACTGTTTCGATACAAATCAAATTAACCAACGCATTCATACCCTCGATTGGAACATGTCATGACGTTTAATTGAATTAATAACAGCGAATTAACAACCAATTAATCCTCCATAACTCGAAACCAAACTCGTAACTGTTCTACTACTACCTGACAACTAAAACACAATTCAATCGACCTAAACACTCCTATTTGCTCGTTATTGCTCCCTGTTATCTCAACTACAATCGAAAAACACCAACAACTCAAATTTGATCTCCAACCCGTCGAGCTATTGTTCTTCATGTTCATCAAACCATTTCATCCATAATCAAGTGAGTATTATATATTAAAACGATCCTTATCATGTCAGGATCAAAATCCCTATCATTATGCTGGGTTTCAATACTGATTGATCGGTCAATTTCACGAAGAGTTAAGTGCAATATACACCCCTGTGGTTTACAGCTAAAAGCACTCTGCAACCTCGTTTAAAAACTTAGACTTTTTGCAACCCTATGTATTCTAATGTGGGTCATTTGCACCCCTCGGTTTAGTTGATCATGAATTAACAATCCAAACAATGCTGAAAATACGTATTTGCCCATTTACCAGTAAATGAAAAAACATCCCACTTGTTTATCTTCCAAAAATCTTCGATATCGCAGCCATCAATATCTAAATTCCCGTAACATTTCTAATTTTCCATTAATCGTTCTTCGTGCTTTATTTACACATACAATTTCTTTGTCAGCGATCGTTCGTATTGCTCCTCGTCTTCCGCCCCACTCTCCCAACTCCTGTAAATTGTATTCAGAACCATTGAGTCTTGCTAATTGCTAAAATCCATTTTGATTCAATGATATATTCACTAAAGACTTAAAGAGTGGTAGTTTAGGTGGATTGTGTATATCTTTATAAAATTGAAGGGGACCATCCAGTGCAATAAATTGATTCAAAATCTGTTCATGGGTCTTCAAAAGGTAGAGTCGTAGGATAGTGTATTCAATTTGGTGACATGGTGGCGTCTGCTGGGCTTCATAATCGCCGGAAAATTGAAACCGCAACAGGGTGGAGAACCGGAGATGAAGAAGAATGAATGGATGGGAGTGGGACCCATGCTCTATTTTGTTACTCCGTATTATGCTTTTAATGTTAATTAATAATATTATTATATGTAAAATAGTTTAAAAGAACATTAAAAAATTCAGTAAATTATAAAAGGTCTTTTTTACCCTTAAAAAAACAGTCAATTCATGGTCAACTTAATAGAGGGGTGCAAACGACCCAATTTAGAAAATATAGGGTTGCAAAAAGTCTAAGTTTTTTAACAGGGTTGCAAAGTGCTTTTAGATGTAAACCATAGGGATGCAAATTGCACTTAACTCTTTCACGAATTTGTGTTCTAGGGTTCGTGTGTATTTTGGGGTATTCATTAGAACTTGTTAAAATTATTTCTGTTCCATTTTAAAATAATAAGAAGACTTAGTACAACTGGTTGAGGTTGTGGTTATAATCAAGAAGGTCCCTAGTTTAAAACCAGGGACAACCATACGTTTTTAATTTTTTGAATATTATCTTGTTAACCATTTTTTAGCATTTATCTTAAAGTTAATACTAATACCATATTATACATTTTATAAAAATATATAAATCTTATAAAATATAGCTAAAACCATTATTTTTATAAACTTAATTTTATAAAATCTAATTATTACAAATACTTTTAAATACTATAAAAATACTATAAAAATGTATTTTTAATACTTACAAAATGTATACAAAGTTTTACAAAATAATAGTTTATACAAAGAAGACTTTTAAATAGACTTTTTGTATACTTTAAATTGGTGTATATGTCTTAAATTATTTTCTAACAAAGATAACATATTTTTTAACATTATATAATTGTTGTTAAAAATACATTATTAGAATTTTTATTGTTTATCAAAATAATTTTGTTACTATTGCTATTGTTTCAAATAAACGAGTTTATATATTTTTGGTCGTTAACGAAAAACCCCCAAAATCCCAATCCGAAACCCTAGAATTCCAATTTCCTTTGATCTCTATTGGTTCTATTCTAGTTTCTATACAATATGTTTACTAAGTTAGGATTCTCATTTACTTAGGTGATTCTAATATTTGGGAAATCCTCGGTTCAATTTAATTTGTTTGCTATTTGTTTCAACTTTCAAGTCCGAGTTTCAAGGTGAGTAAATTCACTCCCCTTTTTAGTTTTACATTTTGGGGCTGAAACGTGTTCTATTACAATACAATGTTTTCCAGTTTCTATTTTATTTTCCAACAGAGATCATAAAATATGTCAGTCTTGTTCCGGGCAAGATGCAAACTTATGTGGTAGTTTAAAGTAGTATTGTTACTTTGTAATCCCAGCGGTACAATGTTAGCGCTAATGGTCTGACAAACCCACCTACATGTACAACAACGATAAGTGATTTAAACCCACCTACGTGACGGTTGCTTAAAAGTTATCTTTAATTAATACATGAGTTGGTTCCTCATGATAAATGGCTACAAGTTATGTTAAATTATGGTTTACAATGTGTGTGCAAGGGGTCATGGTTGAGAATAATATGATATAGCTATGCATGTAAGCTTGCGCGACATATTATGATGATCTCGGATTTTCTATATTACTATTTATTCAATTCGTGGTTTACTCACTAGCTTTAAATAGCTAACTTTATTTTTACATGTTTCAGGTGATGCTTATGATTATTTTGCTGCTTTTGCCAAGACATAGGATTGCCTTATACCTAGAATAATAAATCAGACAATTGCATTTACTGTTTCGGTTTTATTACTTTTGCCGTATCCATTTAAGACTCATGTACTAAACTTACTACATCATTATTAAACTTAATAAATAAATACCATGTGCTTTGTTGGACTATTGATATCCAATTCCAATGACAGCCCTATGTTTCCGCCGCCGGGCGCAGTGTTACATCCGAGCGGTTAAAGATCACTTGCTCTCTACAGTCCTTGAGGTTAGGAAGGTTTCCACCGTGTGAAGAAAGATGTTTGGCACATTTAATTAATCAACTTAACATGGATTAATTCATATGAAACGATACATCCAGGAATTGAGGGTTAGAGGACCATAACTAGCAAATTGGGTATGTGTTGTTAATAAAAAGGGTTATTGGATTTAATCACCTCCAACTATTGGTTATTGGCCATTGTCACCCTCAAGTATCACTTTGGCCAATATAACTCCCAACTAAACACTTTGGTGTCCGTATCACCAAAAGTCAACCAATTCAAGTCACTTTTGGTTAACTTTTGATTATTTTTTGGTTAGCTTTTGGTGTTACGGACACCGTATCACCAAAAGTTAACCAATTCAAGTCACTTTTGGTTAATTTTTGATTAATTTTAGTTAAATTTTGGTGATACAGACACCAAAGTGTTTAGTTGGGAGTTATATTGGCCAAAGTGATACTTAAGGGTGACAGCGGCCAATAACCAATAGTTGAAGGTGATTAAATCCAATAACCCTAATAAAAATCTTGAAAGCCTTTAAGCATGTCAATTGAAAGTTAGCATAAAATATGATTTCATGCTCATAATTCTTATCCGAGACAAGAATAGGTGTAGTTATTTCTTAAGCATGCTAGTTTGTGTGTTGTTTTTGTTTCTTTTCAATTCCGACTTATTCCTATTCTTGAATTTCTTGAGGATAAAGAAAGGTTTAAGCTTGGGGAGATTTGTTAATTGCATATTTAAATATTAATTATCATACATTTAGCGGTTATTTTGGTAGCATTTCATGCATTGTTAATTTATTACACTTATTATTACTTATTTTTAGAAAATGCAAGTTTTTGTGGGATGAAATCTACTTTGGTTATTTTGATTTTTTTGTAGGGGCGGAACGTGATTGAATGTGGAAAGCTTTTGAATGAATGATCGATTTTTGATACAGCTAAACACGAGACAATACGATGGAAAGTTAATGTTTAAATGGTTTTTTATATTATTATATATTGTTATCAACATATAAGTTAATAATATAATTAAATCATGCAACAAAAAAGAAAAAGAAAAAAAAGGGGACGTGGATGATGACGTGAGATGCAGCAAAAGTCAAAGAGGATGCAACAAAAGTTAGGGAGGGAGGAGCGGTTCACGAGTAGCCTACGAGGAAGGATCTCGCCATCATCTCGTCCCACCAGGTATGGAGCTCGTCCCCTTCCTCGTCCCAGTTCCCACCTCCATCTCGTCCCTCACATTCACTCTCTCATGGAGCTCCTTAGCGAGGTTCACTCCTCGTCCACGAGCATGCCCGCCTGCTCCTCGTCACTCCTCGTCCTCGACCGCTCCTCCCTCCCTTAGAAAAGAAAAAGGGGGCAGTTATTAGTGGGAGGAGATCGATGAGCAGGAAGAGCATTTTTCTTGGAAACTTTTAATTTTTTTGGAGTTTCTCTTTTATGTTTGACTGAACATTAGTTCTTTCATTTGTAAGTTTTCATTTTAATGTCTTCTTTCTTGTTTGTGATATTTATTCTAGTTATTATGTCTGGCTAGAGACTATTAGGTTTGGTACTTTGTTTTTAAACGGCAGTTGCACCACCAGCTAACCGGTAACTTAGGGGAGTGCAATGACCGAGCCTAAAAGCCCACGGCCTATCCCTTGTAAGAGGGACTATTTGCGGCAGAGTATGGCAACTCCCCTAAGAGAATAATACTCTTCTCGGGGCCCCGACCAACCCTTCCGAAGAGCAGGAGAGTCGGAGTCTAAGACTCGTCAACTAACCGCTCCGGGAGAAAGCCACAGCAGGAACCTTTAACTTTTTCTGTGTAAAACCCCTTAGGTTTGGTACTTGGGTAATTTTTTGGTTTTGATTCGTAAACTTATGTGAAACGGTTGTGTTGATTTTATTTTCTAGTGATTTCGTTTGAGTAATTTCTTGATCTTCAAAACCGGGTTTCAAGCCGGGGTTAAATTAGATTGTTAATAAACTTGATCAACTTATTAATTTTTCTAATAAAGTTCTTTAATTTTTGAAACTCTAATCAAGTTTTGATTTTTAATACAAGGAACAAATAACGGTTCGCGTTTGTCTATGAACTCGAATTCGTTATAGAAACTATTTAATGTGATTAAACACTCCGAACAACGTGGGTGTTTAATAATAATCGGTACTTTTATCACCGCAACCCGCACACTAGATCCGAACGATGTGAGCTTAGAGTAGCGGGTTGGCTCTAGTCAACGAACTGCGTTTGATTAGACATTAGATGAAGTAGACGCCCGAATGGTGTGACGTCTATTACCGTTACAGGTCACTTAAAAAAAAGATTATCGCACCGCACTCGTTAATGATTATAAGCCGAATCGAACCAAGGAATAACCCCTGTGTTGAAACTATTTTATAAACTTTAATTTTTCTTCACATTTTATAGTTATTTATAATTTTCTAAGTAAAAAGCCAAAACTCTAATTTTTTTTGGATAAAACCTTAACACGGCCGCGTCAGATTTCCTTTGCATTTTCAGCACGGCCGTGTCAACGTGCTATTGCAATTTTTACATTTTTTAATTTTTCCAGTTTTAGTTTCTAAATAAAATCTAACTCTTCTTTAGTTAAAAATCAACCTAGTAACTGTACTTAAACACTTTGGTTATTAAAACTATTAACACGTATCCATGTGGACACGAATCCTACTTTCCATATACTAGTAGGTTCACTTTTTATATTATTTGGTGCATTCGACATGCAGGTCATAACCACTCAAGCCCCGAAAACACAACCTCAGATCGGGGTAGCCTTGATAGAGATGTCGTATTTGGGGAAACTTCACGACCATACAAGCCCAGCTCGTTGGCATGTTTTGCAGATCCAATCGCAGACTTTGAATTCGTGAACAAAATCAAAATGCCTGTTAACATCAAAACATATGATGGTACGGAAGATCCGGAGGATCACCTACAAGTGTTCACAGGTGCAGCAGCTGTAGAAAGATGGAATAACGTTGAATGTTGCCACATGTTCATGCAAACTTTGATCGGATCTGCCAGGCTATGGTTTAGTAACCTCCCAGAAAAGAGCATAACCTCCTTTGATGACCTTCATAGAAGCTTCCTGGCTAATTTCACTCAGCAAAGGAGGTACACAAAAGACACTGTTGTCCTGTACCAAATTCAGCAAAGAGAAAATGAAGACCTCAGGGCCTTCATAGAAAGATACAAAAAGGAAGGTCTCAGCTACAATGGAGCTACTGAAAAAAAATGAGAGTCTCAGGTTTCATGAACGCAATCCGTCCTAAGAATCTCCTGAGGAGCTTTCACGAAAAAAATTCCCTAAACAATAAAAGAAGCCTTTGACCAGGCTAAAGCTTACCTTCGAGGTGAGCAAGCTTTGGGGAACAGAGAAACCCGGAAGCGAGACCGACAACCTTGGAAGCATGACTCCTCACCTTACAAAAGGCCTGACTACCAATCTCTTACTGAATCAAGGACAGGCCGCTCACATGAGCGAAGAAGGTATGATGACAGGAGAAGGTCACCACGACCTGATAATAGAAACGACAGAGAAAAACATGTGTTTACTGTTCTCATAAAAACACCCCAAGAAATCCTCTCAACAGAGGAAGCCAAATATAACTTCCGACCACCTCGTCCCCTATCAAAAGCTGCAAGCAAGCGCGACACAACCAAGTTCCGTGCCTTCCATAATGACACCGGTCACGAAACAAACGATTGCTTCCAGCTCAAAAAGCAAATCGAAGAAGCAGTTAAGACCGGTGAGTTGGCACACTTGGTAAAAGACATCAAGGAAAGAAGAGGGGAAGGTAAGAAGGAAAGGGAAGCTAACATGGTCCTCTTCGAATGGGAAATGGAAGATAGAAAACCAAGGACCGAGGCGTGGACTCAGCAGTGCATTTGCTTCCAACCTACGGATCCTAAGAAGCTCATTACTACCCCGATCATAGTTGAAGCTGAGGTTGAAGGCTTCAATGTCAGTCGAGTGTACATAGATGGAGGAGCAGCCGCTAAGATAATGTACGAAAGATGCTTCTTGTAGCTAAGCGAAGAGATAAGGTCAAGACTACAAGCCTTAGATACACCACTCGTCGGCTTCGCGGATCAAAGGGTCCATCCTATAGGTCAACTCACTTTAACGTTTGCCTAAGGATGGAGACTTGTACAGGAATGAAGACCTTACCTTCTCAGTGGTGCAATATCCGTCAAAGTATGATATTATCATTGAGAGGCCTGGAATAAGCATCTTCCAGGCGGTACCTTCGACATGCTATGGCATGGTCAAGTTTTTAACAGAAAGAGGGATTGCCAATATTAAACTATTTGAGGAAGCCTTGCTTGTATGCTCCGAAGAGGAAGAAGACGAAGCTGAGCTTAACCTAGTACTGGAACTGAGCATCAATCCTGCTTACCCAAACTAGACTATTAAGGTCAACAACCAGCTACCCCCAAACATTATCGTTAAACTAACAAAATTATTGCAGGATAGCAGAGATGTGTTTTCATGGTGTCCAAGCGACATGACAGGGATACCCCGGAGCATCGCTGAACTTTCCTTGGGCATCCTTAATGGCCACAAGCCGATGGTCCAGAAAAAGAAGAAGCTTGGCACCTAAAAGAAGCAAAGCAGTTGACACTGAGGTCAAGAAGCTAGTGTAGGCAGGGATCTTGCGAGAAGTAAAATATCACTCACGGATCGCCAACCCCGTTTTAGTAAAGAAATCAGACGACTCTTGGAGGATGTGCATTGATTTCAAAGACCTAAACAAAGCATGTCCAAAGGAATGTTATCCTCTCACTAAGATCGACAGGAAGGTCGATGCACTGGCTAGCTTCCCCTTCCGATGCTTCCTGGACGCCTACAAAGGCTATCATCAAATCCAGATGAAAAGGGACGATGAGGAAAAGACCACCTTCTATACAGACAATGGGATCTTTTGCTATCGAAAAATGCCTTTTGGATTGAAGAATGCAGGAGCAACGTATCAAAGACTGATAGACAAGGCCTTCTTGGGCCAGATCGGTAGAAACATGGAAGCTTACGTAGATGACCTGGTGATCAAGAGCAAAAGTGAAGATGACATTGTCCAAGACCTCAAAGAAACATTTGAAAACCTTAGAACAATAAACACGAAGCTAAATCCAGCAAAATGCTCGTTTGGCTTCGAAGAAGGTAAGTTTCTCGGTTTCATTGTTGACAAACAAGGTGTCAAGGCTAACCCAAGCTAAGTACAAGCAGTACTTGATCTAAAATCACCTAAAAAAAGAGGTGCAAAGTTTAACAGAAAAGATAGCAGCACTCAAACTTTTTTATCAAAATCTGCTGAAAAATCAATACCTTTGTACAAAACTTTGAAAAATTGTGCCGAAAAAAGAGACTTTAAATGGTCTGAGGAGGTAGAAGCTGCCTTTCAGTCCTTAAAGCTTTGCATAGCTTCCCTCCCAACCATAACTGCCCTGAGGGCATGGGAGCTCATCACTATTTACCTCTTAGCGGGTAAGATACCCGATGAATGTTTTAGCTTCCCTCTAACACAATCAAGGCTTAAATTATATTCCCTTAAATGCAGGGATGGAAGCTGTCAGTGCTGTGTTAATTGTAGAAAGGGAGAAAACTAAAGTACCAGTCTACTTTGTCAGTAGAGCTTTAAGAGGTCCGGAGGTAAACTATACCCCCATGGAAAAACTGGTATGTCTGGAAGCCCAACTAAGTCTTACCTTTCCTAGCAAAGGATCAAGGAAGCTTATCTTTGGTTGTTTGGTACAGGTACTCTCATTGGTGCATGCATCGAAAAGACTGAGAAGATACTTCCAAGCTCATCCCATTAGGGTTTTGACCAACAAGCCAATCAAGACGATACTGGAAAATCCCGGGCCATTGGCCGAATACAACATTGAATACGTGCCAAGAAGGTCCTTGAAGGCCCAGATACTAGCAGATTTTCTCGTTGAAGTGCCAGAGTCAGATAAAGACCAAGAAGTTCACAATGTCAATGCTCAAGAAGCCCAAGAAGCTGGCAAATGATGGACACTCTATACTGATGGAGCCAGTGTAAAAGGTTTCGTAGCCGGGTTAATAATCACCGACCGAACGGAATACACTTATGCACTCCGATTAGAGTTTCCTTGCACAAATAATGAGGCAGAGTACGAAGCATTATTGGCAGGTCTTAAAATTTCAAGAATGATGAAAGCGGATGAGTATCTGGCCAAGGAACCATCAATGATCAAGTATAAAGCGCTAACTAAGTCTATCATGAAAGAGTTCAAACATTGCACCCTAGAGCAAGTTTCAAGAACAAAAAACAAGCAAGCCGATGCTCTCAGCGGACTGGCTTCCTTGACATTTGCTCATCTCATAAAGAAGGTACTGGTCGAAGTTCAAAAGAAGCCATCAATCGAGGATCATGAGGTCCAAGATGTCATTACAGAGCCCGAGGTTACTTGGATGACACCAATCGTTGAATACTTGACAATAGGGAAGCTTCCAAATGACGGTGACAAGGCTTCCCAGCTTAAGTCCAAGGCAGCAGGGTATGTAATGGAAGATGGAATGTTGTATAAAAAGTCATAACTATCTCCGCTGCTACGCTGTGTAGGTCCTGAGCAGAGCAATTACCTGATCAGGGAAGTGCACGAAGGGGTTTGTGGAACACATGCTGGGCCTAGAATGATTGTAGCAAAGCTAATGAACCTGGGTTACTATTGGCCCACCATGCACCAAGGTAACTCAAAAGAGGTGAATAAGTGTGAAGCCTGTCAAATTCACTCTCCTATCAGACATAACCCGAAGCACGACCTGGTCCTGGTAATATCTTCCTGGCCCTTCTTTAAGTGGGCAATGGATATTGTGGGACCATTTCCTGAAGCTCCGGGAAGGGTAAAGTTTCTCATTGTAGCTTTGATTACTTCACCAAGTGGCCGGAGGTCAAGCCTTTGGCATCCATTTCAGGGAAGCATGTAATAAACTTTGTTTGGGAAAATATTGTCTGCAGATATGGGTTTCCAGGAGAAATCGTGACAGATAATGGGAGGCAATTTTCATAGAAACCTTTCAGCACATGGTGTGCAGAATTTCAAATCAAGCAAATCTTCAGCTCAGTATGTTACCCCCAGTCAAAATGGGCAAGTGGAAAGGATGAACAGAAGACTCGTAAAAGGTTTGAAGACAAGGCTGGGAAGGTATGGGAGGCATGGTTAGAAGAGCTTCCTAGTGTGCTATGGGCGATCCGTACAACAGAAAAAACTAGCCACAAAAGAACACCTTTAGCCTAGTCTACGGCTCAGAAGCAGTGATACCAACTGAGGTGGGTGTGAACTCAAGAAGAAGTAGGAAAAGAGAACATGACGACAATGATCAAGAAATCATGCTTAACTTAGACCTCCTCGAAGAAATTAGAGATCATGCTCTAATACAAGAGGCTAAGCACAAGCAGAAGATAAAGTCCTACTAAAACTTTAGAGTCAAGAAGGAAGCCTTCCTGCCTGGTGACCTAGTATTGAGAAACAATACGGCTAGTCGCCAAGAAGATATCGGAAAGATGGGACCCAAATGGGAAGGTCCCTACACAATCCATGAAGCTCACAAGGGTGGCTCATATAAGCTTGCAAACGCAGAGGGGAAGATCATCCCAAATCACTGGAACGGGAAGCACCTTAAGCGTTTTTATGTCTAAAGTGTTGTTGCTTGTAACAAAACTCTTGTAATGAAGGCTGTTGCCTATGAATGAAACGATAAATCTTTTGATCATCCATTATTTTATTTATCCCATTAAAGGGTGAGCCCCTCCTAACAAGGCTCCATAGGGTTCGGAACTGCACCACCTCATAAAAGGGTTGAGCGGCCACATAGCTCAACAGGAATATGGACTTGAATCCTCCTGTATAAGGGTGAATGCCTAACACAATACAATTTCATGAGTTATGAGAATAACAACTCATGAAAGAGGGTGAGCACCTCACATCGACTACGCTTCACAAGTACAAAATAGAGAGCACTTAGTATAGAAATGTCCCTAAAACTTGTGTTACTAACCCAAGGGGGAACTACCCGTTTGGTATTTTACAAACGGGATAAATCAAAGTGTAACTCTTCTTGTTTATACTATGAAACGGTGTCTGCAACACCCTATCATAGAAAAACACTTAGAAGAGCTTTAACACATTAAAACAATCAAGCAACAAAAACACTAAGCAGCCTATAATCATACACTTATAAAATTATGTGGCTCAGGAAGCCTAAACGAAAGCCTCAAGTCATGAAAACTTGGCTCCATAAGCCGAAGAATTTCTCGATACATGACAACCAACATAAACAATAACTGGATTTGTACCTGTAAAGTCCTTCAGCTATCAAGATGGGGCCCCTTTAGGGACAAACCCCCAAAGATAGAGAAGCTTACCAATAGTACAATGCTCCATAAACAGAAAAATTCAATAAATAAACGACTATGCAAAGCATGCATCAAAGAAATATGCATCACAAGAATATATTTAGGCATCAACAAAAGTGTCAAGGTTTTTATGTACAAAGAACAGGAAAACCCTTATGGGTTGTATCCGAAGACATGGAAAGAGATATTTTTATGTCAGCAACAGAGGCCCAAGCTTATGGAATTGTTGATCTTGTAGCGGTTGAATGACAATAGCCTGGATTTCACGTCAATTCTGAAATTAACCTTTAATATTCTACGACTTTTTTTATGACTTTTTTTATTATTCTTTATTTATTGAATAAAAGTAATTCATAATAATCCGGTGAATAAAAGTAATTCATAATCATCCGGTTAGGATCGATCTAAACCAGCCCATTATGTATATGATTCAACATGCCAATGATTAAACAACTTATTAGAAATACAAGACATCCAATTAGAAATATGATGTGCTAAAAACGGTCTATAAAAATAACTAACCTAAGACTCTATCTAGACACTTGAGTTAAAAAAACCAATTAACCCTAAACTAGACCTAGCAGAAAGGCAAGTGTACCTATCGACTGGAGTATAGTCTACGGAAGACCGGATATCGAACCCAAAGACACTACGAATAACGGAAACTAAATTGAAAAGGAATATTGATTGGTTGGGGGGTTTTCTAATAACCTAAGAACAAGAAATTAAATTTTAACTAATAAATTAATTAAAGATGAACACAATGAATGAAGACTTTGATTAACTTGCAAGATTGGAAAGAATACCACCTAGATGAATCCCGGTTATGACTTATGGCTTTGGTTTGGTTAATTCAAATGTGATGAAACCGAATTTCTAAAGATGCGAACCTTAATAGACCTAAAGGATCCCGGATCATTCTCCGGGTGTGACCGATAAGAATACTTAAGGAACGAATTAAACTATCGGTTGGATTGAATCACCTTTCGGTCTTTTCAACAATTCTAATATACCCAAATGACAACTAACCTCTCGATCTAGTTGACACAATACATTATCATGCAAGGGGTAACATGCAAAGGATATATTGAACACAATTAACAAGATAATCACGTATTAGGCAAACCTCCTCTCGGACCGTTCAAACCCTAATTGTTTAACTATCAAGATTAGTTGTCTAACTTACTTTTTCAAGCTAAGTTAAGTAGTTCATTAAAGTTTCAATTCAAGTTTTACCAATCCTAATAATCACTACGTCTAGCAATTCATTACACAAATCAATAACACAAGGTCAATGACTTAGCTACGAGAATCAATATGATCACATCAACCACTCAATTCAAGTAAGAACTTAGTAAAACAATAAAAATAAATACTTTAACAACCATACACATTCAACATACAAAGAACATGCAATTTATGCTAGAATTCAAAACATCACATAAAAACAACCGAATCCAATTCCACAATCAATAACCGTTCATCATCTAGGTAGTAATACTAGTTTAGCTACTCATGATCATATCAAAAACATCAAAACATTCTGAGTTTAAAGCAAACATGATCAAAAGTTAATTAAAACAAGAGTTCAAGAGGATTAAAAACCCGAAACAACGATCGTTTAGCGTCTCGATGATCCAAGCTTCACTCTCTTGCTTCCAACCTCTTTGAATCACCAAAAATCTCCCTTCTTTGTGCTCTAAAACGGCTGGAAAGAACTCCCTTCGACTAGGGTTTGTAATGTGTTTAAATAGAAAAACCCTAAAAAATCCCGTATATCTGTGCTAGGAGATACGCAGATCATGGACCCCTGTCCTGCGCGTATCGCCTAGAAGGCCTCCAACCAGAAACTTTTATTTTCTTTCTTGCCTTCCAAGTTCCAACTCCAAGTCTTCTCTTGTGCTCCACTTCATTCCTTTAGATCATTTGCACATTTTTAAGCACCAAAACACCTACATAACACAAATATAATTTAGATCCATGTGTCATTCAATAAACATATAAAAACTAAGCGAAACACAAGCATTAAACCCGAAAATTAGATGAAAACGATTAACAAAACCATGATGTGTTAGCCACACATCAAAATACCCACACTTAACCTTTTTTCGTCCTCGAAAAAGTATGCAAATGGAATCATAATCAGGAATTTAGCTTTCAACACATAATAAAACAATTCAAGCAATTCTCAAACAACCAATAAGTCATAGTAGTCATCGATATTGTTTCCAACTAACCCTAACATTAGCTAATCGGGTTTCTCCTTGTGTTTGCTTTAGTTTAAGTGATATCAATTCATCTACAGGGTCTCACACTTAGGAAGCCACAGTTCAGCCTGTTAATTGTTTCTTTACGAGGCACAGATTAAAGCATATATATTTTTTTTCTTACCAAAATAACCTAAAGAACTTAACCTAGTTAAGAAATATTGCCATATTAGGGTGATTATGTGATGGATGATATTACGGGTATAGACTGTTTTAATTCTTTTTTTTTCTAAAACAAGATCACCTCACCCAGGGGTGTCGGCTCCAAGTCGCTATCCCAGAGGTAGAGCACATGAGGTCTTGGATCACTTGTTTTATTTTGCTTTTTTTTTTTCATTTGGCTACATTGAGCTCTTTTATTCGAGTTGCTACTTTGAGCACTTTCAGTCTATACCCTATGGACATTGTATGCGGAGCGCCACTTCTTTCTCAAGAAGCGTGCTATAAATCCTATCATGACAATCACCCTTAACTAGTGTAAGTTCTAAAGCCTACAATGGTGCCTAAGTTTCTTAGTTAAGGCCTCCCTATTTCTCCTAAGATGAAAACCCACGAGATATCTTGATTTAATTAGGTACATTTATAACACTTAGAGAAAAACCTTCAAAGCTAATTGGGTCACCGATTAATTACCAATTGACTAATCACTTGTTTCCAAACCAACAAAACATGTTTTCTTTGAAAACCAACTCCCAATTCTACTATCATTTTCCATTTAATTGCAACACTTTTTCAAAAACATTTTCAAATTTAATTTTTTTGTATTTTTCTGACACTATTTGACTCAACTAACTAGACTAGACGATAGTCTCCTATACCCACACTTAAACGACACATTGTCCCTAATGTGGCCTGAAAGACGACTCAAAATAAAAACAGAAAAATGAACTAAAATACTAAAAACTATAAGTAGAAAGTAAAAGGAACAGACTCCCCTGATAATAATGCAGCTTCGCCTTAGAAGTCTCGCTCCCGACGATCGTATAGCATTTCATTCGCGATCCTCCTCTAACATCAATTAGCTTGAGATGGCCTTTACAATCTTCCGACTGAGTTTCAGATCATCCTCGTTCGAATGGAGATTGAGTACGAACGGATAGATCCAAACCTGCAAAATAAAAAACACAAACATACCCAAGCAGACATCACAGTGTAAAATAAAAGACTCAAAACACGAAGGACTGACTCAACAAACAAAGGACTAAAAATAAAGGTAAATAAAAACCATGCAAGTAACTATACAAACTATACACTCAGGATCTCACCTGAGACACTCAACCCTTGACATCCTATCCTGGTTCCTTTGGAACATCCACATCCTTCCTAGGATACCAACACTTATTTTTCAGCACCTGATTCGATCCAATCACATATAACTCGTCATCCCACTCATTCGTCTCTCTCAATGGATCAGGGATCCTAAATGTAGCACTCTCATCCCCTACCTGCAGTGTTATTTTACCAGCAAACACATCTATCAAAGCACGAGCCGTACGCAAAAGTGGACGACCTAAAATAATCAGGACTCTATGGTCTGCCTCCATATCTAAAATGACAAAGTCCACGGGGAAAACAAACTTATTGATCTTAATCAAGACATTTTCCACTACTCTGCGTGGCTTCTTAACCGAATGATCAGCTAAAGATATGGTCATGCGTGTAGGAACGAGATCTCCTAGGCCTAGCTGCTTATATAATGAATAAGGCATTAAGTTCACACTAGCACCTAGATCAGCTAAAGCATGATGAACTGAGGAGCTACCAAACATACATGGGAGTGTGAAAACACCCGGATCAGACAGTTTCTCTGGTAGTTTGTTCTGCACTACAGCAGAACATTCCTCGTTCAGAACGACATTGGGGAGGTCCTCCAGTTTCTTCTTATTGGAAAGAAGATTCTTAAGAAACTTAGCATATTTAGGCATATGCTGGAGTACCTCAACGAACGGGAGATTGACTTTGAGTTGTTTAAACAACTCCAGGAAATGATCATACTCTCTAAGATACTTCTGTCGAGTTAAACGCTCAGGGTATGGGCACCTACTGTAGTCTTCATCCGCCTCAAATCTATTACCTTTCTTCTTCTCCCTCACTCTCTCATGCTTAAGCTTACTCGGCTCATGGCTCATCGGTATCCTACTCTCTTCAACACTAACAGGGACCTCTAGCTCAACCTCCTCCTCTATTGGCTCCTCAACCTGTGCTTTCACTAGCTTTGCTCCTCTACCACTACGGGTTGTAACAGCACTAACATTAGCCTTACACTTTCCATAAGAGGAGGAACTAGACTGAGCTGCCTCTAACTGCTTAGACATATCACCTACCATCCTCTGCAGGTCTACAAATGCAGTTTATTGATTTTTCAGTAAAAGATCATGCTCCTGCAATCTAAGTTGGGTCTCCTTATCCCTATTCACAATCTGAGATATCAGCTGAGTTTGGGTGATTATCATATCCTTAATCTCCTTAAATTCACTACCACCCGAACTAGACCCTACCGGACCACTATCGAACAGACTCTGACGTGGTGGGAAACCTCCTGATTTCCAACTAGAGTTTGGATTACCCTTCCATCCTGCGTTTTGTCCCCCAAACGCACCATTACCTCCTACGCTCTGTCCCCCAGCCCAATTCACCTGCTCTTGGCTATTCACTAAACAATCCCTAGTGTCGTGACCTCCTCTACAAATCTCACATCTACTGCTACCCATCTTGAGCTCTCTAATCTCTCTTTGGAGTGCTTTAAGTGCAGCAGCCACGCTAGTATCAGGGGTGACTTGATAAACACCTCGAGCGGTCGAGGTGGGAGCTCTAGCAGCAGGAATGGAATTCCTACTTTGTGGACTCTGCTGTTCAGCCAGTGCGAAGCTCTCGAACATTTCGGTGCACTCCGCCATACTCTTCCTCTCCATAAGATGTACACCAGTAGATGTGTTGAACATACGTTGAGTCGGGTAGGTCAGTCCATTATAGAACTTCTCAACTAATGCCCATTGAGTAAGACCATGCTGGGGCAATGACTTAAAAGCGTTTGAAAACGCTCCCAAGCATCACAGTAACGCTCATCAGGATCCATGCGAAAAGAATGTATTTGATCGCGCATACGAGCAATTTTGGATGCTGGGTTATACTTCTTCAGAAATTTGGACTGAAGATCATCCCATGTCGTGATGGAATGCTGGGGAAGAGAATCCAACCAAGTAGAGTCTCGGCCAGATAGAGAGAATGGGAACAACCGGAGAGATACCGCATCTCCGGTCACAACAGTGATATTGAACGTATCGCAGATACGAGCAAATCGAGAAAGATGCCCGGTGGCATCCTCATCGTCCAATCCGTGGAACTGGACCGCATAAGTGATGGTGGACATCACATAAGATGGAATCTGCCAGTTGTTGGTGTTGGCTACAACAGGGCGAGTTATAGCAGATCGAGACCCTGTAATACCATCACTGGCTTGCTGGTGAACCGTAAGACGAGGATTTTGGTCACCCATCGTATCAATAGGAAGAGGAACTAATATGGCACGTTCGATAAGCGTACGGATCCTTTCGTGCAACTCTCTCTCGGGCTCTAAGGAGGGTGGATATTCAGATGGGCCTTGGGAGCGAGTGTGTGGCATAAACAAAAAAAAACTAGATGCTAGACTCGGAAACTAAACTAAAAAATAAAAAGCTGACTCTAGAAAACTAAAAACTTAAAGAACTCTAAAATACCAACAAATCCTAATCAAAGCTAGTTTCGCTATTGCCAAGTGTCCCCGGCAACGGCGCCAAAAACTTGATGTGCTAAAAACGGTTTATAAAAATAACTAACCTAAGACTCTATCTAGACACTCGAGTTAAAAAAACCAATTAACCCTAAACTAGACCTAGCAGAAAGGCAAGTGTACCTATCGACTGGAGTATAGTCTACGGAAGACCGGATATCGAACCCAAAGACACTACGAATAACGGAAACAAAATTGAAAAAGGAATATTGATTGATTGGGGGGGTTTTCTAATAACCTAAGAACAAGAAATTAAATTTTAACTAATAAATTAATTAAAGATGAACACAATGAATGAAGACTTTGATTAACTTGCAAGATTGGAAAGAATACCACCTAGATGAATCCCGGTTATGACTTATGGCTTTGGTTTGGTTAATTCAAATGTGATGAAACCGAATTTCTAAAGATGCGAACCTTAATAGACCTAAAGGATCCCGGATCATTCTCCGGGTGTGACCGATAAGAATACTTAAGGAACGAATTAAACTATCGGTTGGATTGAATCACCTTTCGGTCTTTTCAACAATTTTAATATACCCAAATGAGAACTAACCTCTCGATCTAGTTGACACAATACATTATCATGCAAGGGGTAACATGCAAAGGATATATTGAACACAATTAACAAGATAATCACGTATTAGGCAAACCTCCTCTCGGACCGTTCAAACCCTAATTGTTTAACTATCAAGATTAATTGTCTAACTTACTTTTTCAAGCGAAGTTAAGTATTTCATTAAAGTTTCAATTCAATTTTTACCAATCCTAATGATCACTACGTCTAGCAATTCATTACACAAATCAATAACACAAGGTCAATGACTTAGCTACGAATATCAATATGATCACATCAACCACTCAATTCAAGTAAGAACTTAGTAAAATAATAAAAATCAATACTTTAACAACCATACACATTCAACATACAAAGAACATGCAATTTATGCTAGAATTCAAAACATCACATAAAAACAACCGAAACCAATTCCACAATCAATAACCGTTCATCATCTAGGTAGTAATACTAGTTTAGCTACTCATGATCATATCAAAAACATCAAAACATTCTGAGTTTAAAGCAAACATGATCAAAAGTTAATTAAAACAAGAGTTCAAGAGGATTAAAAACCCGAAACAACGATCGTTTAGCGTCTCGATGATCCAAGCTTCACTCTCTTGCTTCCAACCTCTTTGAATCACCAAAAATCTCCCTTCTTTGTGCTCTAAAACGGCTGGAAAGAACTCCCTTCGACTAGGGTTTGTAATGTGTTTAAATAGCAAAACCCTAAAAAATCCCGTATATCTGTGCTAGGAGATACGCGCATCATGGACCCCTGTCCTGCGCGTATCGCCTAGAAGGCCTCCAACCAGAAACTTTTATTTTCTTTCTTGCCTTCTAACTCCAAGTCTTCTCTTGTGCTCCACTTCATTCCTTTAGATCATTTGCACATTTTTATGCACCAAAACACCTACATAACACAAATATAATTTAGATCCATGTGTCATTCAATAAACATATAAAAACTAAGCGAAACACAAGCATTAAACCCGAAAATTAGATGAAAACGATTAACAAAACCATGATGTGTTAGCCACACATCAAAATGTCACAAAATCCCCCGCACTTCGGGGATGCCCTCAGTGTCGAGGAACATGTACTAGGGTGTATGTGCGACTCGTTCAGATCATGAACTAGAACAAAGGAAAAAGAACAATGTTCAAATATCAATGATCAAATAGGATATAACGGAAAAACAAACTACATTTTCTATCTAAAAATCGATGATATCCCTTTTATTATCGATGATATCCCTTTTATTGTGTATGAAATTTATGGTTTCTGTTGGTGTAAATCCACTCACCTCAATTCAAGATGAGAAGCAATTCTCCATTGGTAGTAAATGATGTTGGTCCATCTAGATCGTGAATTCAGTGCTATAATGACTTGTATAACAACAAAACACTCTTGACTCAAACAAACAAAGTCTCATAAAACCCAACAACCAAGAACGAGATTAAAACCACACAACCGGAGGTAATTAAGCTACAAAGATGAATAATATATGCTCCTAGCACCTCCTGGAAACACACACACGACACAAGGGTTTGGATAAGATTTTTTGTCAAAGTTGTCAAAGTTACCTTTCATGAAGATAAGGTTACAATATATATCAGACTTAGGTTCGCTGATAGATTCGCTGACAGCGAATCTATCTAGCGAACCACATAGGTTCGCCGGGCACAATCAGGTTCGCCCAGTCGACACCAATACAAAAACTATACTGTGCTACGGGCGAATCTATAGATTCGCCCGTAGGTTCGCTAGAACTAAACATTACAAAATACATACAAAAGATATAACACCGACATACCAGTGAGTCCGACCTATACAGTGACTATCAATACTCCCTCTAGGTTGGACCTCACTTGGGGAAGTCTTCTATTTTAGCTCCGTCCTTTTTGGCTTCAAATATTTTCAACGTATGCTCCTGCCCTTCCTTCAATTCCGGCCAGTGGATTTGTAACATCTTCAGATCCGGCCTCTTCGTCTTCACTAAATATCAGCATCGACTCTACAAACTCAGCATCGGCGACATCAGTATCAGGCATATCAATAACAATCGTTTCCGCCTGAATGTCTTCAGTATGCTCCTCGCCACCTACATCCAAATCAACCACCTCAACTGGTTTCTCGAACCTCTTCTCGATAGTTTGATCAAGCTGTTTAGACAAGTCGTCCATATCCATTTGCTGATCATCAGTCACTCTCAGTCTTTCGTTTACCTTCCTCAATTCAGCACGAATACCCCGGGCTTTGTTAGCAACTTTCACGAACAAGTTCGCTTCAGTCCTAGTGTCATCTCCAGCCCCGTGCTTGATACGGTTCTCGCACAATACCTTCAAATCTTCATCGTAGAATGAGAAGACCTCCATTGGATCGAACAGACGTATTTCTGGACGGTCTTCTCCTTTAAGTCTAATAACTGCCTCACCCGTACCATTGTCGTAGAACCACTTCAGAAATTCTTGTAGTCTCGGTGGCTGTGTATCCGGAACCCTAACCCGAGTCATGATCTTTGGCGCTTCAATCTTCAGAACAACCTTACCCTTCCATGAAACCCAGTGCCTATCCTTCTTCTGTCTCATCCGCCTCGGCTTTTGATACCTAAAATCTACGAAGTTATTCTTAGCAGCTTCTCTGATTGTGACCTCAAACGCACAGGCTCTTCCACTGTCATCCTTTCCTATCAGAGGAAGTTCGGCCAACCTTCGCAAGTCCCACCTCGGCAAGGTGGCGAAATGCTTACTATTTCGGATATAACAGATGTCACCGCCCCTTCACATAATCATATACGCATCCACAAGCAAGTTATACTTCCATGCGATCACTTGTCTATCCAGTTGGGAGGTGTTTGGTTCATCAATGTTCTGGAAGATGGGCACTTCAGGAACAACCTCTTCATCTTTTCTGAACCACTCCGATTTATCTAAGTCAATATGCTCGAACTGATAATTGACCCCCTTTTCTTCGACTTTGTATTTCTCCGGCTCATCCTCCAAGTCTTCCTCACTGTCAGCATTTACATCAACCTCCGATTCGTCTATCAAACTGAAATTTACGCTGGAACCTCCAACAACCTCAGCCCCCTCAAATACATCCAGATCTATACCCATATCATCATCAAACAACTCCTCAGCAGCTTTCCCTTTGCCATTATCCTTATCCCCAAACTCACAGTCCATTAACGGATACTTTGCAGCATCCGTTAAGTTTCTCAGTTCTGCCTCGGACATGGCTGGATCTGACCCATCCTTTTCTTTCAAGCTATTCAGCTCCTTGAATATCCTAACCATCAGGCACTGTTGATCCTTCATCATCCTCCCCATCTCAAAAATAACAGTTGACTTCTCAGCATCCTGGGTCTCCAAATCCGCATACTTACCTTTCAGATCCACCAATTCAGCCTTCAGACTATTAATCTCACCCCTTAGTCCACTAATGGTCTCAGCAGATTTACCCGATTCATCATGCTTCGCTTTCTTTGCAGCTTCAGAGCGTACATCAGATTTCCTCTTTGTTCTATTTTCCCTACCTGCATCAACCTCTGCCTGTATCTCATCTACTTCCCGATCAAACGAATAATCCTTTTCTTTAGCATACGGCTTCCTTTTCTTTATCCTCTTCTCAACAACCTCTATGTTCTCACCGCCCCGTTTCCTCTCATTCTCCATTAACCTCTGTATATGTACCCATCTATCAGTAGGGTACATATTCTCCCACAAATATGAAGTCCTACCAGCACAATCAGATCTCACCGATTTACAATCCCCAAAAATCCTAGAATGCATTTCCCAGTTCTTCAGCACTTCACCGACAACAGGTAGATTTGGCAATTTGTCATTCAAAATCATCTGGATAAATCTGGGATACATCAACCATTTATCTCTCTTAGAAGCGTGTATGTTCTCGAGCATTGATGTATTGCAAAATACATCGATTTTCGGTGCACGTTTTATATGTTTTTCGAGTCGTTTAGTTTAGATTTCATATCGTTTTGGTTTATTACTTAATGTTTTGTGTTTTTATAGGTTTTTGAGTAAAAGGAGGTGGAAATGTGCTAAATTGAAGAATACTATGATTCCGGATGCGTTGCGGGTGACAGATGAGTCAACAAAAAGAAGAAAACTTTCAGAAAAAATACTCCCCTGGCGCCGCGCGAGGGAAACTGGGCATTTCTACGCGCAGCGCGAGAGGTTTCAGAGTTCAGTTTATTTACAAAAATGCCACCGGGTCAGAAATCGGCATTTTAACCCTTTAGCGCTGCGCGAGGCTAATTAGGCAATGCTACGCGCAGCGCGAAGGCCCCTCAGACGTGCAAAACTTGTTTTAAGCATGTTTAAGTCGCTTTTAACGAAAAAGAGGACGGTTTTTAACGAAGACGGGCGGTTGAAGACGAACGGGAGAGACGATTTGGAGCATTCTAGAGCAATTGAAGCATAGGAGTGAAGCTTGGATCACTCACATACTTGATTTCGGGTTCTATTGACTTTCTTTATTGTTTATTGATTTGAACATGATATTTTGGATGATGAATTTTGAGTTTATTTCCTGTTTTGAATTAGTTATGAGTAACTAAACCATAGTCACTATCTAGATGATGATTAGTTGTTGATCTTGGGTGTTTGAATGATTCGAATTGATTGGATGGTTTAATATTATTGTAAATGACACATTCTGGTTGAATTGGATGAATATATGTGTTAGTTTCTGTTTATGAATGCATGTTATTCCTTTATGATTGCCTATGAATGTCTTTCAAACGTGGTTGTCATATCTAACACGTACCTTTAGGTTTGTGGTTACTAGGGATCTTACTAGACGTAGTAAAATCTAAGGATTACATGTTTAATGAATAAGAAACTAATGTGTATCTTAACCGGAGATTGGAAGATAAAGGTTAATTGATTAGTCTTAGTTATTAGATACTAGGTTGATAAATAACTGACAAACAGTTAAAATCTGGTACTTTAATATCTTTGTTAATCATGTTTAATTGAACCATAAATGTGTCACCTCTTGCATATGTAATGTTTGTGGTATGTTAGACTAGGTTGTCCAACACCTCTCGGGTACTTTAATATTGCTAGGTTGACTGGAAAGAAAACTTAGCCATCGGTAGACATAACACATATCTTAGGAGTCATTTTGGTCACACCCGGTGAATGGTCTGGGATCCACTAAGTCTTCCTTAGGGTTTGTATCTTTAGAAAACCGATCCATCTTCAATTTTGAATCATTCTTTACATTCATTTATCTCAACTAGGATTCAATCTAGATAGTGTCTCTCCAAGTATTCAGTAATCTTAAGTCAGTCACTTTTCGTTCATTTCCGTATCTCTTAGTTTAATTACTTTTAATTATTTATTTCAGTTTCTTCTCTTTAATTAAACCCCCCATTTTATAAAATTATTGTTAGTCCTAGTTTAAGTCTAGTCTTTGCTATTAATAGTGTCCTTTGGGTTCGATATCCGGACTTCTTAAAGCTATACTGCATTGACAGGTACACTTGCATGTTGTGTGGTTTAAGTTTAGGTTGTTCAGAATTTTAACTCGAGTGTCTAGGTCGAGTCTAGGTTAGTTTAAATTAGATTTATTTTCATTGTTCGTTTTAGCCACATCAAGTTTTTGGCGCCGTTGCCGGGGACACTTGGCAATAGCAAGTCTAGTTTTATTTTTCTTTTATTAGGATAAACGTTAATTTTAGTTTCTTTCTTAGTGTCTTGAGAGTCTTTATTTCGTTTCATTTCCATTTTTCTAAATTTTTCATTCTTTCTTTTTCAGTTCATGCCACACACTAGGTCACAAGGTTTCCCTGAGTTTTCTGGATTTTCCGAACCTGAGAGGGAGTATCACGAGAGGTATACTGCACTTCGTGAGCGTTTAGCAGCCATCCTAGCCAGTAAGGTACGTTCGATTTCCTTTCCTGATTTAACTAAAATGGGTGATAATGCAAGGCGCACTGTTCATGAGCGAGCCAGTGTTGGCATCACTGGTGGTAGGTCACCTATCACTTGTCCTGATGTTACAAATAATAACAACTGGCAAATACCATCTTATGTGATGTCCACCATCACAAACGCCACCCAGTTCCACGGACTGGTTGATGAGGATGCACCGGGACACGTGTCCCGCTTTATTCGTATCTGCGATACGTTTAACATTACTGGTGCATCGAAGGAGGCTATCTACCTTCGTCTCTTCCCATTTACTCTGCAGGCTCGAGCTATCATTTGGCTTGAGACTCAACCCCAGGATTCCATCACTACTTGGGAGGACCTTAAAGGTAAATTCCTCAAGAAGTACTATCCTTCATCCAAAGCAGCTCGTCTTAGAGAACAAATTCACTCTTTCAAGATGGATCCTGATGAAACATACTACATGGCGTGGGAGCGATTCAACACGCTGCGTAGTAAGTGCCCTCAACACGGCCTGACTGATTGGGCACTAATTGAAAAGTTCTACAATGGTCTCACATATCCCACACAGCAGATGTTCAATACTGCAGCAGGTGGACACATCATGGAGAAGAAAACCGCAGAAGAGTGTGAGGAGACGTTTGAAAGTTTCGCACTCGCTGAGCAGCAAAGTCCATATTTCAAGAATTCCAATCCTGAAGCTATAGCCCCCACGTCCTCGAGGGGTGTCCATCAGGTCAGCACTGATACTAGCACGGCAGCTGCAGTTGAAGCTATTAGAAAAGATATAAAAAATCTTCAGATGAGTGTGAACAAATGTGAGATGTGTAGAGGTGGACATGACACCATAGATTGCCCGTTGATGACACAAGAGCAGGTAGATTTTGTTGGTGGTCAAGGAAGAGGTACTGGTGGAGCATACAGGTGGAGAGGTCACCCTAATTTTGGCTGGAGATCAGGAGGAAACCCACCGGGGTTTCAGCAGAGGCAGCCCCCTCCACATGTTGGAGGTGATGTTGGTAGTAGTTCAAGTGGTGGTAATGATGGAATCAAGAAGATAGAGGAGTTGTTGACAAATCAATCACAGTTGCTTAATCAGTTAGTGAGTCGAGATCAGGTCACACAAAAGCGTTTAGATGAGCACGATATCCTTCTTAAGAGTCAGCAGTCCGCTTTTCTAGATTTACAGCGTGTCGTAAGTGAGGTTTCCAAGAAGTTAGATCAAAACCAGATAGGTCCATTCCCTGCTAACACTTATACGAACCAAAACGCACATGCCAAAGTCGTGACTACTCATAGTGGCAGAGGAGGAGAGAGAGAGGTGACACCACCTGAAGATGAAGAAGAGATGGATGCTGAAATAGAGATGGAGACTCCCGGAGGGACGCAAAAGAGGGAGGTTGAGAAGAAGATTCCCGAGGTAGATTTGACTCGAGTTCCATATCCTGAGCGTCTGAAGAATCAAAAATATGCTAAGGACTATGGACATTTCTTAGAGCTTTTCAAGCAACTTAAATCTTCCATTTATCGAGGCCCTCCAGCATATGCCTAGATATGCTAAATTCCTTAAGGATCTTCTTTCCAATAAGAAGAAGCTGGAGGACCTATCTTCTGTTTCTCTTAATGCACACTGCTCTGCGGTGGTCCAAAGTAAGCTACCAGAGAAATTAGCATATCTGGGTATATTCACTATCCCGTGTTTGTTTGGTGGTGCTACTGTAAGCCACGCGTTGGCTGATCTTGGGGCTAGCATCAACCTGATGCCATATTCTCTCTATCAGAAGCTAGACCTTGGAGATCCGACTCCAACGCGCATGAGCATCTCCTTGGCAGATAGATCTGTCAAATATCCACGGGGCATTGTGGAGAACTTGTTGGTGAAAGTGGATAAGTTCGTGTTCCCCGTGGATTTTGTTATTCTCGACATGGAGGCTGACGATCAGGTCCCACTCATTTTGGGGCGCCCCTTTCTGAGAACCACTAAGGCATTGATTGATGTCTATGACGGTCAAATCACACTTCGTGTAGGGGATGAAGCAGTCACCTTTGATGTCATAAAAGCTATGAAGAATTCGACTGCTCAAGATGATTCCGTTTACTTCATCGATTCTTTCTTTACTCACATGGACCATTGTCTTGACTACATCTGTGGAGCAGACCTGCTGCCTTCACAAGAGATGGATGAGGAGAATCCGGTAGTTGAAGATGAGGTCCTCCTAGAGAGCGAGCCAGTTGAGCAGGCTGAATTGCTCGTTGTTGATGATTTTCCCGAGGAGGAGATGGAGAAGCCCTCGGTTGTAGAACCACCACCCCTCGAGCTTAAGAAGCTCCCATCTCACCTGGAGTATGCCTTCTTGGGTGGTGAGAACACTTTTCCCGTCATTATTTCTTCTAAGTTAACGGATGTTGAGAAGGAGAGGTTGATCGATGTGCTCAAGGCACATAAGAAGGCTATTGCGTGGCGACTCAGTGATATAAAGGGTATCCACCCTTCATTCTGCACGCATAAAATACTCATGGAAGATGAGTACAAGCCTGTGGTCCAGCCTCAGAGAAGGCTAAACCCGAAGATGCAGGAGGTTGTCAAGAAGGAGGTAGAGAAGCTTCTTGAAGCTGCAGTCATTTATCCTATTCCATTCTCAGATTGGGTTAGCCCGGTGCAGGTAGTTCCGAAGAAGGGAGGGATGACAGTGGTGATTAATGAGAAGAATGAGCTAACCCCCACTCGAACAGTGACCGGGTGGAGAGTTTCCATCGATTACAGGAAGCTGAATGACGCCACTAAGAAGGACCACTTCCCTCTCCCCTTCATAGATCAGATGTTAGAACGTTTGTCAGGTCAGCAGTTTTATTGTTTTCTCGATGGTTTTTCTGGTTACTTTCATATCCCCATTGCACCCAAGGATCAGCAGAAAACCACCTTCACATGCCCCGACGGGACTTTTGCATACCGCCGTATGTCGTTTGGGTTATGTAACGCGCCAGCTACTTTCCAGAGATGCATGGTAGCAATTTTTCAGGACATGCTTCAAAAGTCCATGGAGGTGTTTATGGATGATTTCTCTGTTTATGGTGATTCCTTCGATTCGTGTCTAGAGAACCTCAAGAGGATGTTGCAGAGATGCATTGAGACAGATCTTATGCTCAATTGGGAGAAGTGTCACTTCATGGTGACAGAAGGAATTGTTTTGGGGCATAAGATTTCGGGGGAAGGTATAGAGGTTGATCGAGCTAAGATAGATACTATTACTAGACTCCCTCCACCGACTAACGTGAAATCCGTTCGTAGTTTCTTAGGTCATGCAGGTTTTTATCGTAGGTTCATTAGAGATTTTTCTAAGATCACCCGTCCTATGACCCATCTTCTGGAGAAAGATGTTCCTTTTGTCTTCGACAAGGAATGTCTTAAGGCTTTCGAGTTTCTTAAGGAGCAGTTGACCAATGCTCCTATCCTAGTGGCCCCCGACTGGAGCTTACCCTTTGAGCTCATGTGTGATGCTAGTGATTATGCAGTCGGGGCTGTTCTAGGCCAAAGGAAGGACAAGCACTTCCACCCGATCTATTATGCGAGCAAGACTCTCAATGAAGCTCAGGAGAACTACACCATCACTGAGAAGGAGCTTCTAGCAGTTGTCTTTGCATTTGATAAATTCCGTTCCTATCTCGTGCTTTCGAAGACCATCGTCTATACTGATCATTCGGCATTGCGATTTCTTTTCGCAAAGAAAGATGCCAAACCTCGTCTTATACGGTGGGTTCTTCTGCTTTCTGAGTTTGATATAGAGATTAAGGATAAGAAGGGGGCGGAAAATGTTGCAGCAGATCACTTGTCTAGGTTGGAGAATCCAAATAGAGAGGAGTTGCGTGAGGAGGCGATTGGAGATAGATTCCCTCACGAGTCTTTGGGGTTTGTAAAAGCTGAGAAGCTAGGTTTCCCATGGTTCTCTGATTTGGCAAACTTCTTAGCAGATGGGACTGTGATAAAAGGCATGTCACACCAACAAAGGAAGAAGTTCTTTACTGACTCCAAACGCTATATCTGGGATGAACCATTTCTTTTCCGTATAGGTGCTGATAATGTGATTAGGCGTTGTGTTAGTCGAGAGGAAGGATTAGAAATCCTTAAGCATTGTCATCAAGGCCTAGTAGGAGGTCATCTTGGTTCCGGTTACACTGCAAGGAAGGTCTTAGATTCTGGTTTCTATTCGCTGACAATGTTTAAGGATGCTCTCGAGTTGGTAAGTAGTTGTGATGCTTGTCAGAGGTCCGGTAATATTTCATCTCGTAAAGAGATGCCTCAGAACCCTATTCAGGTGGTAGAAGTGTTTGATGTCTGGGGTATCGACTTCATGGGACCTTTCCCTATGTCTCAGAAAAATCGTTACATCCTCGTGGCCATTGATTATGTTTCCAAGTGGGTGGAGGCTCAAGCTCTGCCCACTAATGACGGTCGTGTAGTGGTTCAGTTCCTTAGGAAGTTATTTGCCAGGTTTGGAACTCCTAAGGCTTTGATTAGTGATAGAGGGACACACTTCTGTAATGCCCAAATGGAGAAAACACTTGCACGTTATGGGGTCACTCATAGGTTATCCACAGCTTATCACCCTCAAACTAGCGGGCAAGTAGAGAATGCTAATAAGGGCATTAAGAGAATTTTGGAGAAAACTGTAGGAGCAAACCGAAAGGATTGGTCTGATAAGTTAAATGATGCGCTTTGAGCCTTCAGAACTGCGTATAAAACACCTATAGGAACCACACCCTTTAGGATGATTTATGGTAAAACGTGTCATTTACCGGTAGAGCTAGAACATAGAGCCTATTGGGCATTGAAGACAGTCAATCTTGATTTGTCTAAAGCGGGTGGGAACCGGTTTCTCCAGTTGCATGAGTTAGATGAGCTTAGAGAGGAGGCATATGATAGATCGTGGAGTTATAAGGGGCGTACCAAGACACTACATGACAGGAAGTTGAGAGGTAGTAAGGAGTTTAAGTGTGGGGAAAGAGTTTTGTTATATAATTCTCGCTTGAAACTATTCCCGGGTAAACTTAAGTCTAGGTGGAGTGGACCTTTTAAAGTGAAAGACGTTTTTCCCTATGGTACTGTTGAGTTACAAGATAACTTAGGTGCTTCTTGGAAGGTAAACGGTCATAGGTTAAAGCACTACATAAGTGGTCCAGTTGAAAAGAACACCGAGGAGGACGTGGAACTCCTCGAGGTTCCAAAGAAATGATGATGAATGAAGAGTTCTCGGGACAATACCCGAGTGTATAGTATGTATTTTCTTTGTTTTTTTTTGTTTCTTTGTTCGTTTTGTTTTATTTCATTTTTAATTATGTTTTATTTCGCTTGGTTTGTTTTTTTTTGGAATTGTTCATTTTGCAGGAGATCATGGTTGAATGAATGAGAAAATATGAAGAAAACGGTTTCCAGGTAAGTAACTCGGTAAACTATGGCTCAAAAATGGTGTTTGGGAGGTTTGGGTGAAAAACCCATAAATTTTTCTAAGTGTTGGAAGTCAAAAAGAGGAAAACTTTCTGAAAAAACACCCCTCTCGCGTCGCGCGAGGGGTCCCTTTATTCTTGTCGCGCAGCGCTTAGGTAAAAAAAAAAAGAAAACAAATTTTACAGCCCCTCGCGCCGCGCGAGGGGTTTCCCTATTTATGTAGCGCAGCGCGACGGCCCACCTGACGGGATTTTTCCCCTTTTCTTCCACTTTCAAGCCCTAATCCTCATTTCACCCTCCACCACCTCACCCGCCCCCTCCACCACCTCACTGCCGACGCCGTCGCACCACCACTGCCACCCTTCCTCCTCCTCCTCCATCTTCACTTCACCTCCATTTCACCCTCTCCACTCCAATCTCCGGTCACTAAACACCACCACAACCACCATCAACTCCGACTTTCTTCATTTATTTTCACTTCTATCTTTAGGTCAGGTATGATTTCTTGTTCCATTTTCATCTTCTTTTGTTTTAGTCTAAGTTTTGTGAATTGAAGTGCAAGTTTTGTGATTAGCTTGTGTATGATGATTTTTGTTTGAATGTCCTAGTGAGATTAGGTTCATAGAATTGTCATTTTTATGTTGGTTTGAGCAGATTGAACATAGTAGTTTGTGAAACTATATGGTGATTTTTGATGTTTCATGCTTATTGATTAAATGTGTTCGAGTTCTTTTGCTTTTGACATTGGGCTAACACATCCTCTAGGACATTATTTGAATCCTTGTTGCTATATTGTGATATCCTTTTGTTTCATTGATTGGCGCTTGGTATTTAATTGAGGACAATTAACATTGCCGGGATGGGGTAGATAAGTCTATGATTTCTTGTTATGTGTACTTGCGTTGTTTTGCTTTCTTGGTGCAAATTTTTTTTTTTAATTCAGTTGAGTTTTCTATGTTCTTTGGGGTATTGCTTGTGTGCTTGTTTTAGGTTCAAGACAACCTTGCCCGTACTCAATCTCCATTCGGGCGAGATAGTCTAACATTTATCAATTTGTAATGGTAACCCCGACTCTTTAGTTTTATTTTAATTTTCATGTTAACAAGTTACATCCGCGAACGAAATGCTATACGGATGTCTCCATTTTTCTTTAAAAAAAAAAGGGTTTTGTGAGTGCTGTAATTGCTAATTCTTTGACTTGTTTCAGGCATGTCAGAGGCTAGACCATCAAAGAGAAAGAGGGGACCAAAGCAAAGACCCCGTGGTGATCCAACTGGTCAGGAACAGCCTCAATGGTACGGAAAAAGGAGAAAGATCTTATATGAAGAACGTGAGGTAATACCAGTGACCCACACCACTGATCTGGGTGCACATACATTGTTGCAGTTTAAATTGGGGTCTGACGAGAGGAATAAAGCTGCTAAGTTCATTAGAACTAATATGCTGCAACATCGGAATATGAACTGGGTTTTGTTGAGTCAGATGAATGATTTTGACAAGCTTGAGACATGGATTAGTGGCAAATGGAAGGAGGTATTGAAGTGTGATGGGCCACAGTACGGAGAGCTCACGATTGAGTTTCTGTCTACTTTTCATTGGAATGATGGTAGTTTTAATGAGCCTGATGCGGTATCTTTTGCTTTAGGTATCTTTAATGAGATGTCTATTCCACAGTTCGCGGTTCATACCGGCTTCTATACACAAGAGGAGATAGCTACCCCAGAGTTTCTTACAGGTTTACGGGGTGCTTTCAAGGGCCCTGTACGAAAGGAGTGTTGTTTGAATGATTCTGACCTTGCAAATTTCTGGTCTACCATCTCTACTGCTCCATTTTCTAAAGCCATGGTAGGTACAGATATCAAGGATCCAATCTTGAGGTACATTCATAAAATCTTGAGTTGCACTATAATTGCTAGAAAGTCTGGGGAAGATAAGGTGACTTTGAGGGATTTATTCTGTATGCTGTGTATGGTTGAGGGTAGGACAGTTAATTTTGCTAGTTTGTTGGCATGGTCATTTGCTAGAGGTAGGCGTGGCGGTGCTAGGGCAGGATTAGATATGGGACCTTATATCACTCGTATTGCTGAAAGTTTGGGTGTGTTTGATAGATATGATAGAGAGTTGATGACTAAGGGTCCGAATACTGTATATTTTGGTGCGAGAGAACTGAGGAAAGCGGGAATTTGGACGTATACTGAGCCGCCACAGTGGGAGCATGCAATTGAGGGACCACAAGTACATCCCCCCTGAGGGGACTGACGCTGCAGAGGCTATGCATATGGGTTTGTCTCCACGTTCACAGAGACCACTGCATAGGAGAGAGCTACCAGGACAGCAGTATGCACGTAGGGAGCCCGCCCCAGAGCCACTGACTTTGGATAGTTTGTATGATTCTATGGATTACAGGTTTGGTTAGATACAGGATCAAATGCATGCAGGTTTTGATGATATGCGCACTATCATGGAATAGAATCAACAACGAAATGCAGAGGCTTTGAGGTACATGATGAGGAACATGCACATGGATGTTCCTGACTTCTTTCGCGGGGCGGATCAGCCACCACTGAATCAGTAGTCAGAAAGGGAGGCAGCAAGATGATCATGTTTCGTTATTCGGTTATCTTTTGGCTTTTATGATGTTTTTATGATATCTTGGTCTGTATCTATTATTGTTAGACATGCTTCATGGTTATGGGTCGGTTGGGTTGGAATTTTGAACTTGCTACTTTATGACTATTATTTTATGATCATTTATTATGCTTATGTGTTTAGAATGATTGAATGACTAGCCGCTCTCGTTCGTTGTGAGATTGGGAATTGTTTGCTGAGCACGTTCGAATTGAGGGTGTTTTCTGGATGAGACTGGCACATGACAGTCTTCCTATACTTTACCAGCTAAGTCTTGTCCAGTTTATTTTTTTTTATTTTTTTGTTTCGTTTCTTTGTTCCTTGTTTTTAGGTTGCGTTTTTCTTATTTTAGTTGTTTGGGTCAGGTTTCCATTTCTGCATTAGGGACAATGCAATACTCAAGTGTGGGGATGGGTAACTGTCGTTCGAGTCTATTATAGTGTCAATAAAATAAAATAAAAACATTTTCTTTTTTAAATAATAGTTTGATTGAATGAGTTTTTGGTTAATCCAACTAGCATTGAAAGGTCTCCCAAGTGTCCCTAATCTACTTAATAAAAAAAACTGCGAGGTCTTGTGGGTGTTCATCTTAGGAGAAACGAGAAGCCAAGTGTAAGCACCCCTATAGGTTGTTAAACTAACTATAGAATAGAAGCTTATTCCTCACAAACCTAGCACACTACTTTTGTTTTATGAAAATAAATTAAAAATTTAGTGGCGCTCCATAAAATGAACATGTAAATTGAAGGTGTAACCTAGTGATAATAGACTTACAGATTTTCCACAACTTATACCCTTTTTCCTTCAGTTTCACTTTGTGAGGTAAGCCTTTTTGTTACTAGTTAGTTATATGCATTTTATATGCATCTGCTTGGTTGAGTGATTACCACATGGCATGCACATTTTAGAACTTGTCTAGGATATACTAGTTGAGACCATGGACTAATGAACTTGCACAAAAGTGATAGAGGCACTTAGGATTTGAGCCTTGTTTGAAGCCTGTCATTTTCCTTACCCTTAATGTTATCCACTAGTTAGCCCGTCTGAGCCTTCTTTGTTATCCATTTTTCTTTGTTTATTACCCGTAAGCCTTAGCTTTTCGTTTGTTTAACCTATCTGTTTTGGCCTGTGTGTTTAGATGAACCGGTTGAGCTAGTGTCCAAGTATTTGTGAAGTTGTTAGTTCATTTGAAATCTGATGTGTATTGAAAAAAAAAAAGGAAAAAAAAATGAGAAAAAAAAGAGAAAAAAAAAGAAAAGAAAAAGAAAGAGATGCAAAGTGATTCTAGCTGGTGGTTTATAGTGAGTATGGATCCATAGTATGATCCGATTTTGTTCTATTTAGCATTTGTTTATCATGTTGGCCTAGTAAAACCGTGTTCATCTATTCACCTTCGTTTGTTTTCCCTTTGTTATTCATACCCTTAACCCTAGCCACATTACGACCCTGGTAAAGACCTACTTGATTTGTGCATTGTTCATGTGTCATTTGGTGGAGACTGGATTCCTTTACAAGCTTATGATAATGTCGTGTCATGGTTAGGTATTTGAGCGTTACAGAAAAATACTAGTACACTTTTTACTAGTTCCTAGAAAAATAGCCGAGTGGAGTGACAAATTGTGAGTTGTTGTGGAATATGTGGGTCTAGAGTCACTAGGTGAACAAAAGATTTACGAAATGTTCAAAACTTCGTTCCATTATGATCCACATGTGAATATGAGCTTCTATTAGATATGTTAGTTTTTCAGGTTATAGCGGTTACAATAACCAGAATGGTTTGACTTATTCCTTTTATAGACTTGTAACTTGTGGTTTCCTAGGTGTGAGATCTTTTAGACATACCCTGTTTGCTCACTTGAACATAATAGCTGACATGATAAAGAGACCCGATTTGCTAGTTCTAAGATGTTTTTTTTAACAATAACCAAGACTCATTCTTTAATTTAATTTGTTATGTTTGGTTTCAAGTCCCTTATTTTGAATCTATGGTGAAATGCTTTTTCAGGGACGAAAAAGAGTCAAGTGTGGGGATATTTGATGTATTGCAAAATACATCGATTTTCGGTGCATGTTTTATATGTTTTTCGAGTCGTTTAGTTTAGATTTCATATCGTTTTGGTTTATTACTTAATGTTTTGTGTTTTTATAGGTTTTTGAGTAAAAGGAGGTGGAAATGTGCTAAATTGAAGAATACTATGATTCCGGATGCGTTGCGGGTGACAGACGAGTCAACAAAAAGAAGAAAACTTTCTGAAAAAATACCCCCTGGCGCCGCGCGAGGGAAACTGGGCATTTCTACGCGCAGCGCGAGAGGTTTCAGAGTTCAGTTTATTTACAAAAATGCCACCGCGTCAGAAATCAGCATTTTAACCCTTTAGCGCTGCGCGAGGCTAATTAGGCAATGCTACGCGCAGCGCGAAGGCCCCTCAGACGTGCAAAACTTGTTTTAAGCATGTTTAAGTCGCATTTAACGAAAAAGAGGACGGTTTTTAACGAAGAAGGGCGGTTGAAGTCGAACGGGAGAGACGATTTGGAGCATTCTAGAGCAATTGAAGCATAGGAGTGAAGCTTGGATCACTCACATACTTGATTTCGGGTTCTATTGACTTTCTTTATTGTTTATTGATTTGAACATGATGTTTTGGATGATGAATTTTGAGTTTATTTCCTGTTTTGAATTAGTTATGAGTAACTAAACCATAGTCACTATCTAGATGATGCTTAGTTGTTGATCTTGGGTGTTTGAATGATTCGAATTGATTGGATGGTTTAATATTATTGTAAAGGACACATTCTTGGTTGAATTGGATGAATATATGTGTTAGTTTCTGTTTATGAATGCATGTTATTCCTTTATGATTGCCTATGAATGTCTTTCAAACGTGGTTGTCATATCTAACACGTACCTTTAGGTTTGTGGTTACTAGGGATCTTACTAGACGTAGTAAAATCTAAGGATTACATGTTTAATGAATAAGAAACTAACGTGTATCTTAACCGGAGATTGGAAGATAAAGGTTAATTGATTAGTCTTAGTTATTAGATACTAGGTTGATAAGTAACTGACAAACGGTTAAAATCTGGTACTTTAATATCTTTGTTAATCATGTTTAATTGAACCATAAATGTGTCACCTCTTGCATGTGTAATGTTTGTGGTATGTTAGACTAGGTTGTCCAACACCTCTCGGGTACTTTAATATTGCTAGGTTGACTGGAAAGAAAACTTAGCCATCGGTAGACATAACACATATCTTAGGAGTCATTTTGGTCACACCCGGTGAATGGTCTGGGATCCACTAAGTCTTCCTTAGGGTTTGTATCTTTAGAAAACCGATCCATCTTCAATTTTGAATCATTCTTTACATTCATTTATCTCAATTAGGATTCAATCTAGATAATGTCTCTCCAATTATTCAGTAATCTTAAGTCAGTCACTTTTCGTTCATTTCCGTATCTCTTAGTTTAATTACTTTTAATTATTTATTTCAGTTTCTTCTCTTTAATTAAACCCCCCATTTTATATAATTATTGTTAATCCTAGTTTAAGTCTAGTCTTTGCTATTAATAGTGTCCTTTGGGTTCGATATCCGGACTTCTTAAAGCTATACTGCATTGACAGGTACACTTGCCTGTTGTGTGGTTTAAGTTTAGGTTGTTCAGAATTTTAACTCGAGTGTCTAGGTCGAGTCTAGGTTAGTTTAAATTAGATTTATTTTCATAGGTCGTTTTAGCCACATCAAGCATATAACTGTAGATCAGCTTTGCTAAATTTGCCTTCTGCCCTCGACAAAATTGAACCATAGCACGAGCCCAGTCTAGATTCAACCCATCAGTTCCACCCTTCCTATGATCAAGACACATAATGAACACGTGTGCTATATACCTCCATTCCTTGATCAAGTAGGATTTCACGAACTCCATCTTCTTCTCACCAGGCATTGGACCCTCATAACCAGCGGTCCGAAGAGCACCATATACTTCTTCTGCCGTCATTCTAACTTCATCACCAACATCATCCTCTAACCTTAAAATCCTAGCCAGATCGGCTTCAGTAAACTCCAAGTCAAACCCACTGACTTTGGCACAGATACGTGATGGCTGCACAGACACGTTCATCACAGCAGTTCTCCAGAAGTCTCTAATGTGCAGCTCATAGATGGTTGGTGAATGGGAGATGTCGTGATGAATGTGGGACGACTTCAACCATCTGATGCAATCTTTATATCCCGCTGCCTTCTCATGATTCTCGTCAAGCAAAGCACACATATTGTGCTTCCTTTCAAAGAATAATGTAGACATCGTGCCTGAAAAATAAACAGAAATTGATCAGACACAAAAATTTTGAAACAGTCAATAGATTCGCTGACATAATTAGGTTCGCTGCACGGGCGAACCTGAGTTTTGAAACCAGAACCTATAGATTCGCTGACATGAAAAATCAGTCATTTGGTCGAGCGAATGTATAGGTTCGCTAGAAACACTCGGGCGAATCTATGTTGATGCACGGGCGGCATAACGGCATAGGTTCGCTCGAAGTTTTGAACTTTCGTTCAGATTCGCCAGACGAACACATAGGTTCGCTGGAAACCCTAGTTTTTGAAAAACAGTCAAATCTCAGTCTGAAAGCGATAAACATACAATCAAGGCAACAAACAAGCAACATAATCATGAAACGAGCCTAATACACATAAATAATAACGCTATTAACAGTTTAATGAGCCATTCACACAGAATCAAAGTGGGTCGATGGATTTAAAGTGATTAAAAGCACAGTTGATGCTATGAAAAGTTGATTAAGATAAAGACGATGACATACCAGATGGAATTAGGTCAGATTATTGTGAAAAAGACGGTTGGTGAGTGAGAATCAAACGTGTGATGTTTTTGAATAGAATGAAACGGCTACAGTAATAGTGACAGCGAATGTGTGAAAGGTTTCGCTGTCACTACATATATATACAGTCACAGGTTCGCTGACCAAAACACTAGCGAACTTCAGATTCGCCCGAAGTCCAAAAGACAAGAGAAACTACGGCGGCGATGTAAAGAGGTTCCGGGCGAACCTGAGGTTCTGGCGAACCTGTAGGTTCGCTAGTAGATTCGCTGGGACACAAAACAAGAGAAATTAAAAATGTTTTTGGTTTTTCTCAAATTTTAAATTCTTTGTAAATTCACGAAAACGTCCCACGATTTCAACGCTCCGAAAATAAACACATTAACCTAAATAATAATAATAACACGAGAAAAATAAAATAAAATAAAAGGAAAGGAAAAGCAAGAAGTAAAAGCTAAAGAAGGATATATATATTTTTCATGACGTTTTGAGCATAATCCGGAGAATCATTGAATGGCGGGATTGCAGATATGTTTGTCCATTTAAACCCATGCCTTAGTCCTTTCAACAAGAGATCAGCAGCTTCTTTTATCATGTTTTTGGTTTGATTGAAGAAGCTCAGACAACTCGGTCCCCACAGACATCTAGGTAAAAGGAACAAGTTCTGTCATCAGGATATATCTGAGCAATACGATTGACTTTGCTTGAATTTCGAGGATCAAATTTTGAATATTGATCGATGCATTAGCTTCTTTTGACACTGTGCAATTTTTGCATCTTTTTGTGAGTGGAGCTTGTCAGCAATTGATTCTTTTGAAAACAATGCGACTTATTATTTGGGAAACTCAAATAGTTCAGAGCTCCAGGTCTATACCGACATATAATAGAGGAGATAAACATTTGAGCATGCTCGGTGAATCTTCAGGTCAATACTTCCGTATAGTAGAGAAGATCCACCAACTCCAGGTCAATACTTCCGTATAGCAGAGGAGTTAAGCACTTTTGACTCAATACATTCTGAGGAGTTAACGAGTAACTCACTCAGAGGTTTTTCCGAAGAGCATCACTAGCAGCTTTTTATTTGTATTGCAAACTAGAAACTCGATTCGGGGATAGGGTGAGGGTGATTTGGGATGTTTAGGGAAATCAAGGCAAAGATTTGACGCTCTCAACCCATTTTTGACAGAACCCGTATCTTTGTGCAATCCAATCATGTCAAGGGAATAATCCTTGTGGCCGAGATCTTGAACGTTATATTTGGCTGCACAATCACTGTTTACTTTGTTTTCGGGCTGAGCCTATCTGACATATCCCAAACACAATACTTCTGCTTCCTTCAACGTCTTTTCAACATCAATCAAAACGGAGATCCTGAAATAGCAAAATTTGAAAAACTATAAATAGTTAATCTTTAATATCTCCCCCAAAATTTCTATATTATAGCTATCTAATAAGAAATTTTTTGTTTTTCAGATTTTCTTAATATGGATATACAGAATAAAAGAGAAAATAAAAAGAGAATAAAATAAAATAAAATAAAGTAAAGGAGCGAAGAAATGAGTGACCCGCGGAATTTTCAAAGAAGAAGAAAATGAAAAAGTTATTTACATATTTACAAATTAAGACAAATTAGGCTTTTGAAATCGGGACCCAAGCCTTAGTATACTTAGGTCTTTGAACAGTTGATGATTTACTGAAAAAATTATTTACAAAAGTATTCAGTCTCTTTCCAAAAGATCTATGCTTTGAACTATTCTCAACAATCACAGGGCAGTGTTTGACAATATGATCAAAATTTCCACACTGAAAGCAATGAGATTTTAAACTTCTTTTAGAACATTTAGCAGTCTCTTCATTACCATCAGATGTTTGTGAGTTACAATCACTGCAAGAGTCGTAAGACTCTTTTGACTTACCTTTTGTGACTTTTACCTTGGAGGGTGCAGATTTAGGTTTAAGAATGTATGAAAAAGATGATTCCTTGTCTTTCGGTTTTGAAATTCTTATTGGTGTGAAAGATGGAATTTGATGGGACAGGAATTTTTGAAAACAATTTGTTTTGGTTTGACTTTCAGAGACTTGACCTGAAAGTTTTGCTTTGTCGTTCACACAAACATTACCAATAACATCATCATTCAAATTGCTTAAGTTTGAAATTGAGCATCTAGAATTAATATCACACATAATATCCTTTGAAGTTAAAACTTGACTAGGAATGAAGACATTCAAACTACTGTCTTCAACAGTTTTCTTTGAATCAAAGCTAGAGTTACTAGAACTTCCAAGGCCACTGCTTTCACCATAAGCATAATCCTCTCTCACCTCCTTAAGATTCACTTCACTTAAACCTGCAATAGAGCTGTTAGTATCATTCTTTATAATCTCTTGAATCAACTCATTTGAAGGATGAGGAATGGGTGTGGGAGAATAACAGAATGTACTAGGTGGAGGATATACTTGTGCATCATCTTTATGACCCAACCCGGTCTTAAATCTAGCCCCCTTTTGTTTCTTCCATAACTCCTCCCTTTTCATACTAGCAATAGTCCATTGTTCCAGTTTATTTTTGAGTTTTCTTGTTTCAAATTCAGCAACAGTGACTTGCTCAGTCAAATAGTTTACCTCACAGTTCATTTCTAAAAGAGATCTTTTCAAATGTTCGTTTTCTTTTAAAGTCTCTCTCAATTTAACAAAAAATTTTGATTCGTTCTGTTTAAGCTCTTTGTTAATTGTCTTCAATTCGTTTTCATTTGTCATTAACAGTTTATTTGCCTTATAAATACCGATCAAGCGAATTTTGCATGCGGATGAACACATATCCTCAACGACATCATAAGGAAGACCCACTATCAGTTTTTCGGCCGCAAGAGCACGATCACACTGGCAGTAAGGAGTGTTCCTCTTGTATTCATTCACAGCTTCAAGCGTTGCCTGTTCAATCATGGCTTCCATGTCAAGCTTTGATTCCATAACATTATCAGCATCGGTACCAGCATTTTCTGCCCCATTACCAACGTTGATAGTGACCTTCTCTTTCTTTTCAGTAACTTCATCACACACTAGTCTAGAACGAATAGCTTCTTCCTGATTCTTTCCCTCTTCCGTCAAACCATAATCCACAACCTCTTCAATCAAACTATCCTCAGCAACCTTTCCAGTATTTGTTTCCTTGTCAACCTCATCAATTACTCTAACATTCTCAACCTCTACACCATAAAACTCTTTAAAAGGATCAAAACAATCAACGTAATTGTCATTGAGAACAGATTCTTCAACAACTTCACTAATTAAAGCTTCGTGATTTTGAGCAAGCATCTTCGATAAGGCCGTAGTGTCAGATAAAATCTGAGTGGTGATGGATGCAATTGAGTCAGCACCTACACTTGTGAAACCATCACCGGATTTGACAGATTCATAACTTGAAAATCCTCTAGAGACTGCACTAGGTGAGTTTGTAGCGCATGTAATCAGTGCAGAATTCTGAGGAGAGACAGTTGCAAACATCATGGCTTGATTGTATTCTTTTCTCTTTACATCCAGATCAAGTGACTTTAACTTGTTTATCACTTCCATTAGTTTAAGGTCAAAGAAATTTCTTTCCTTTTTCAGCACCTTGATCTGAGGACTCCATTTGGAAGGAAGAGAATCCAAAAGCTTTGTCACTTGCTCATGATTTCCCAATCGTTCATCATAAGTTTTGAGATTGCTTGACACACATAAAAATCGATTCGTTATTTCAGTCAGATTTTCGTGCTTCAATCCAACGAACAAATTGAACTCATTTTCAGCCTGAGATTTTCCATCCAATTTAAGCATGTTCATTGTTGATGTAGTCATTGTAATAAACAGGTTTTAGATTCGCCAGAGACAAACAGATTCGCTGGATTAGATTCGCCCAAGGAGCAAACAGATTCGCTCGCAGATTCGCTCGACAAACAAACAGATTCGCTGGCAAGCAGGAACAGTTTCGCTCGACAGATTTGCTGTCAGATTCGCTCAAATGATTTTGGCAGCAGTTTCGCTTGCACAATGAGCCAAACAAGTGAACTTTCGTTCAGTAAAATGCAGATTCGCTACACAGAAACACTGAAGTACAGTAACACAAGATTGTGTTAGATTCGCTGGAAGAACAAGCAGTTTCGCTGGATGAACAAATAGGTTCGCTGGGTTACGAAAAACACAGTTTCAGTTCAAAAACGACCAGAGCAGTTTCAAAACACAACCAGTTGTAGACCCGTTTGTTCCAGAAGCTTCCTAAGACCAAGTATGACAAATTCCAAGCAAAATACAACACATAAACACACAAACCAGTTCAGAAATGAATCAAATAGTGTTTTGACTCAAAAACCCCAAAATCAACACAAAAATCTCTAGGATCAAACAATCAAGAGCACTAAGGCTCTGATACCATATTGTTGGTCCATCTAGATCGTGAATTCAGTGCTATAATGACTTGTATAACAACAAAACACTCTTGACTCAAACAAACAAAGTCTCATAAAACCCAACAACCAAGAACGAGATTAAAACCACACAACCGGAGGTAATTAAGCTACAAAGATGAATAATATATGCTCCTAGCACCTCCTGGAAACACACACACGACACAAGGGTTTGGATAAGATTTTTTGTCAAAGTTGTCAAAGTTACCTTTCATGAAGATAAGGTTACAATATATATCAGACTTAGGTTCGCTGATAGATTCGCTGACAGCGAATCTATCTAGCGAACCACATAGGTTCGCCGGGCACAATCAGGTTCGCCCGGTCGACACCAATACAAAAACTATACTGTGCTACGGGCGAATCTATAGATTCGCCCGTAGGTTCGCTAGAACTAAACATTACAAAATACATACAAAAGATATAACACCGACATACCGGTGAGTCCGACCTATATAGTGACTATCAAATGATTATCCATTAAGCGGAGGAAATCTTAGTTAACATAGACCCCTCTTGCAAGAATGGACTAACAGGGTCAGCTACCCAGCCAACCTTCATAAGTAAATACCGTTACTGTATAAGTAGAGCTCGTTGTGAAAGACCTATTATTGGATAATTCATGGGTAGAGCCGAATAATGTGAACTATACAAGTTAGCAATAACATTGATTAAATGAAGTAAAGGCTCTGGTGTATAGAGAAGACCTCACCGTTTAAGAAGTAACCATAGAAACGATGGAATCCACTATTTCTTTATCATTACTTTTCTTTTTTAATACCTAGTATAGTAAAATTTCGTATTTCGAGGTGAAATGCTGAAATGCCTAGAAAAAAGATTTAATTGTGGTTGGGAAGGTTATAGTAGCCAAAGCCATTGGAATGATTAGTTTATACATTGGAAAAATAAGTGTTGTTATTAATATACTAGGAAAGGGGCAAAAGAATAACTGAAAGAAAGGAAATCTATTAGTTATTCGTTAAAATTTCATTTATTCAATGACCAGAATTAGACGGGGATATATCGCTCGGAGTTGTAGAACAAAAATTCGTTTATTTGCATCAAGCTTTCGGGGGGCTCATTCAAGACTTACTCGAACTATTACTCAACAAAAAAATAAGAGCTTTGGTTTCGGCTCATCGGGATAGGGATAGGCAAAAAATAAATTTTCATCGTTTGTGGATCACTCGAATAAATGCAGCAATTCGCGAAAGGGGGGTATGCTATAATTTTAGTAGATTAATAAATGATCTGTACAAGAGACAGTTGCTTCTTAATCGTAAAATACTTGCACAAATTGCTATATCAAATAGGAATTGTCTTTATATGAATTCCAATGAGATCATAAAAGAAGTAAGTTGGAACATGCAATAACCAACGAGTCAAACAAGTTCAAGCCGAAAAAACGGATGTTACAAACCATACGATTAGAAATAATTGTCTTAAACGGTCACAGGTACGTCATAAAGCTAAGATTAAAGATTGTCTAAGTGTCGAACAGACGGCTTACAAACCAAGGTACCACGAATCAAGAGACATAGTTCATAACAAATGAGATAGCTTGCACATAGGGGTAAATGATGCTTCAAGACCGCTTGCATATAGGGGTAAATGATGCTTTCAACATCCTTCAGGGTCTTAGCAAATTCACCTCTAGCAAGAGGCTTATACTCTTTACATCCCTCCACAAGCTTACCCTCCTTGCTATACAGATAACCCAAAAGCAACCCATGATGCCTCCCATGAGCGAGAGCCTTCAAATAAACGCAGGAGAGAGGCTCTTTGAATTCTGAGTTGTTGAGAAGGTAAGTGACTACCTGGCGAAACCCTTCATCTATCAGCCACTTATTGTCACCTTCTAGCTTCTCGACCTTCTTAAGCTTCTCCTCCCCGCCACCTTCTCTGCCTTAAGCTCCTTGACCTTAGCCGTCAGAGCATCCCTCTCCTTAACAATCTCCCCCACCTTCTTGTCAGTTGCCTTGCACCACGATTCCAGCACCCCGATGCGCTTAAACATTTCCCTTTGTTTTTCCCTCAGATCATCCCTATCAGAAGTAAGGGATCGGATCTCTGTGTCAGCAATAACTTCAGCAGCAACAACATCTGAATACTCTGCGTGTATTGCTTTATACCTATCAATCACATCGGGAAGGGAACTAGCAAGCCTGGCAGTATGAACAATGACATTGGACATCAGTTTCTCATCCTCAAGGGCAGCATTGTAGGCCCTCTTAGTTTCAGGAGCGATGTTTCGTAAGATCTCCCGACAGGTGGAAGGTTTCTTCAGCACATCACCATGACGAACCTTTCATTGAGGAACAAACACATCATCATCCTTATCCTTCCCAGCTTCGCCAACCTTCTGAACAACCTCGGGAGCTTTACCTTTCCCTTTAGAAACAACCTTGGATTTTAACACACCAACAGGAGACTTGACCTGTGAACTGCCCAGACCAAGCTTTTTCGAACCACCTTATATCACCTTCTCAGACTTCTCCTTCTCAACTTGAACACTTACAGTTGCTCCAGAAACCTCTTCCAACGGATCCATCTCAATCACACGACTGGTTGAAGACTCCTTCACTGATGAACTCAAACCCATCAAACCAGCAAGAAGATTGAAATCATCAAGATCATCTACCTGAATGGGGTTAGTTTGATTAACTCCCGGACCAGAACTACCATCAGATGAACCACTAAAGGAAGCACCTTCTTTCGCTTCTCTTTCTTCTGTTGACTTACCATGACCAACTTTCCAGGCCGACCTTCGAACAAACATAAAAAACACTAAAGGAAGCACCTTCTTTCGCTTCTCCTTCTTCTGTTGACTTACCATGACCAACTTTCCCAAGCTTGTCAATCTTCACAAACGAAAACTTACAAATATGTGTGTTCACACAAACATAAAAAACATGTCGTGGTGGAATTTTTTCGATCCGCTGGAGGATGAAGAACCAACATTTAATTTGAACGAGATGCCGACGCCGGAATTTTACGAAGAACCGGCCTTAAGTCAAGATTTTGGAAAACGACCAACGTTTCAAGACGTAAACGAGGAAGAGATAAAACCGACATTTGATTTGAACGAGATGGCGACGCCGGAATTTTACGAACAACCGGCCTTGAGTCAAGATTTTGGAAAACGACCAACGTTTCAAGACGTAAACGAGGAAGAGATAAAATTGAATCATGTAAAAGATATTTTTTATTTAAATATATGTCGTTCTTCGTATAATTAATCGTTCTGTTGATTTAGGAATATTATTTTCACGAAAGTGGGCCATCTTACCACATTCCTGTAGAAGACTCTTATTACGATACACAACCGTCATCTGTTTATTCAGCTGAACCATCTAATTACAGCACATATGTCTCGTACGATTTAAACTCCGGACCAGACAACGTTCGAAATACGTTCGAGGACAACGAGGAAAACAACGATGAAACAGACAACGTACGTCTTAATCATATATTATATGTTTAAGTTATAACTAGGTAATTATATTATTATTGACTCTATATTTTATTTAGTATTTCTCTTCTTGAGCCGAGTTAGAGGAATAGGTGAAAAAGAGAGGAGAGGAGGATGTGTGTGTTATTGTGGTTGATCGGTCAAGGAACGGCGCTGTGGACCTTAGATGCAGTCGTGGCGGGGAATACAAAAGCCAGGCCACAGTTAGGCGGACGGGTAATGCGAAAACTAACTGTCAGTTTAAACTTTTAAGGAGATACGACATGGGAAGTGATTGCTGGAAGTTAATTGTAGAAAACCAAACTCACAACCACCGCCCCATTTTATTTAAGGATGGGCACCCCTATCTTAGAAGGCTGGATGACGAACAAAAAGACGTGGTTGCACGGTTACAGCGTCAGGGCATGCGGCCGATACAGATTTTGGATGTTTTACGAGATCAGTTTCCCGAAATCTTATGCGTGGTGAAAGACATAAATAGTTACGTCCGGTCTATAAAAGATAAAGAAAAAATTGGCAAGACCCCGATGCAGGCGTTTGAAAATTTTCTTGATACAAATGGGTTCTTGTTTCAAACATTCGAAGACGGCAAAAATAAACGGACGAAACATGTATTTTTTATTCATTCCACCTCGTATAAAATGTGGTGTGCCTTCCCTCACGTGTTGTTGATTGATGCAACCTACAAAACAAACATGTATGGATGGCATTTTTTACAGTTTGTTGGTATGACTTCCACGCTGAAGTCGTTCTGTATCGCTCACGCGTTCATTTCTAGGGAACGAGAGGCTGATTTCACGTGGGTCCTTAAACAACTAAAAATGTCATAAATGACTGCACTGAGGCGGTACATCAGACCGCCAAGGACGTGTTACAGCAGTGGTGGACGACGATTGGTAACAGGCGTCACCGGGATGCCTCCACCAAGGCCACCGCGATCCCATGTACAGATATCTGCACAGGCTGATCACGGGTGCCATCCTCGGACGTCGCCAGGGTACAGATCACTGTAGACTGCGCGACGTGTTTTACTTGCGGTGCACTGCAACCTCACCCGTTGTTTTGCCGACTACGTTATCGGCTACGTTACTCGGCAATGGCGGGGGGCTCTGATGGGCGGTCCATTCGTTACACGGGTCGCTCATCATTTCGGCTATTTTGATCAGATAGCCTTACTGCAACTCTCGCCGGTCCACCCTAAAAGGGTGGACATTGCTTCGGCGAGAGCAATGGGGATTGTCCGCCGCGTTAAGCGGCTGGGCCTTCCTGATTTACAGGTCATGGTTCGCAGGGGCATGTGGGAGCATTACGTCCCAGTTCCGTTGGTGGAGCCCCCGGCGATACCACGTGAGGAGGTGCAGATCGATGACCAGCCGATAGAGCCGGATGCGGGGCAGGATGCCGACCAGGACGACCTCCCGTCGGACCCGGATCATCCTCCTCAGCAAGTTCCTGTTTTGTATAAGGCGGTTCGGTTTCCGGATACTGTGGAGCGCCGGATACAGAGATTAGAGGAGGATGTTGGGGAGATTATGTACCTTGTCGACTGGCTCGTTGGTGAGCGTGTCAGAGTTTTACAGCAGACGGGTCGGCCTTTTACTTACCCTAGGGGATATGGCGACCAGGCCGGGACGTCACGTACCAGACGACGGATCGATGTCGACGATGAGGATCAGGGGGTTGCATAGGTTTTTAGATATTTTTACTTTTTGGTTGTAAAAACTTGATGTATTTTGTATATATATGATGATAATTTATTATGTTTGTGTGGATGTGTTTTGATTGTAAAAACTTTTGTTATCTTATTTAATATTTCGTTATTGTAAAATATTTAACAAAATAACTTAAAAATTTAACAAAATAATTTAAAAAGTATTAAAAAAATTTTAAAAAAATTAATTTTTAAAATATATTTTAATTAAAATTGAAAACCCGTCTTTTTTTAATTAAAATATAATGTGCCGCGTATAGCAGTATGTGGCGCGTTTTTACTTACACCGTACCTTATACGCCGCGTATAGGGCTATACGCGGCGTATAAGTTACAGTGTTAACAATAATTACGTGATTTCAAGGCCATACGCGGCACATAGCTCTATACGCGGCACATGAATTCTAAAAACCCGTCTATTTAACGGATCCATACTGAGGTTCACATACACAAATCATCACACACACAATCACAAACGCATCATCACACACACTTCACAATTCTCAATCCCTCATTCTCAATCTCATTTCTCAATTCCATAATTTTTATTCAAAAAGATGCCTAATAATAAAAGGCGTTCTACCGCAATATCATAGCTCTGGTGTAGTCATCCGTCTCTTAATACAAGGATGACTGATGAAACCGGGTTATTATTCGGATTGCGGTATCCCATGAGAAGTAATAAATATAAAACTTATGTTAATTTGTAAAGGTTTTGCATGATTTTTATAACTATATCACCGGTGTTACAAATTATAGATGTCTCCTCTTTTTCATTATAAACCATAAATAGTGAAAAATAATATAATTTTGGATTATGTTACAAATTATTTGACCTAGTGAAATGTCTCCGATTTCCGTACTCGTTTAAGATAAAACTGAGTTATGAAACCGGAGACATATTAGTAGGTCAAATAATTTGTAATGAACTGCAAAATTATATATTTATTCACGTTTTATGGTTTATAATATAAAAACAGAAGACATCTGTGATTTGTAACACTGGTGTTAAAGTTAAAAAATATGCATGCATTTAATAAACCGGAGGCATTTCACCAGGTTAAATGATGTATTTCTTTAACATAGTTAACACTACTATCTGAACTGATGTGTTTAACATACGGTTCATATCTAGCAGTACGGATTAGCTTGATGTGCTTAACACCGAAAGATATAGTGGAAAGGTACAACATGGAGGACCATCATCTTTCACTGCTACTTATGATGGCTTAAACCACACCAGCAAGTACACTGCTAGCGGAATTAAAGTTAACAAATGGATGACCATCGTGCACACGGCTAATGGGCAGCGAAGACATTTCACTAGGTCAAATAATTTGTAATCAAATGATGGTTTATAATATAAACCGGGGACATTTCACTAAGTCAAATGATGTATTTCTTCAACATAGTTAACCCTACCATCTGAACTGATGTGTTTAACACACGGTTCATATCTAGCAGCACGGGTTAGCTAAATTTTTCAAACTGAAAAATGAAGTGGGAGTATCTTTCACTTCTATCTCTTGCACACATCTCTTGCTGGCTGGCTCAAACCACACCGGCAACTACACGGCTAATGGACACAACGAAGACATTTCACTAGGTCAAAATAACTTGTAATCATATTAAAAATTATGTATTTATCGACAGTTTATATAGTGTAGTTGTGACTTTTTTATATAAAATGTTTATTTCATTTGTGCGGTTGTAATATCTATAATAAACTTTTATTAATAAATCAAAAGGAGCTATCCAGCGCATAGAGACCTCTACGCCGCGTATAGTTCCTTTGTCTTATTATGTCTGAGAAAAAACGGCCTTATACACAATGTATAGCTCTATACATTGGTTTTTTTGTTAAAAATATGTTGTGTAAATAGCCTGAGCGCACTTTATGCATTAAAAGATTATATACATGGTATGTACAGCCCACATGTTTGATGTGGGTTTTTGTGCAACTGCATAATGACTTGTACAGTTATCTATGCTTGATGTACAATATGTGAAGTCAGTTATACTAAGTTGGATTGTTTTGCATCTGGTTATATCAAAAAAAAAAAAAAAAAAAAAATCAAATTCAGGGTAAAATGAACTACAAAAGATTTTTGCTTTTCTGGCATTATGTTATTAAGGTTTGTACCGTGCGCATTAATGTCTGTACGTTGTGATTGTTCAGATAAGTGGACTGCAAAAAGTCAAAAAGTCAATGGGCATAAGCTGATGATCCAGGCTAATGGGGCCACATGGATACATTGAATGTGTGTGCTTGTTGTTTGGACTTATTACATGTTACCCCCTTATTCTTTTATATTTTATTCAATGTACTCTTTTGTTAAAACCTAAGTAAATTGAATTTTTACTATTTGAGATTTTTTTTAATTTCATATTTAAAATAATATATTCTGCACTGTTTTCTATATAAAATTAGTTGTTATATGTTCAATACAAAGCTAAAAAATCCAACCCCAACATCTGATGTGGTAACATAATTTTATAGTAGGTTACAAACCCTTATTAAGCAAATTACATATATATAACTTGTTATAAACTAGTATTTTTTGTCAATTTTTTTATGTAAATGGTATCTTGATGAAATAAGATTAAAAGATTTAATAAAATTGTATTTTATTATAAGATATAAATGAAATTTTCATATGGTTTAATAAGTTTTAAATAAATAATTGAATAATAATAAGATTTTTATGGTTAAATATCCGATTTAACTATTTAGATCATTATTATTTTAGGGAGTTATAATTATACATTAATAATTAGCAAACTTAATAAATAGTTTTGCATTGTATTTTGTTTTTTGACCACAAATGTTTGTTTTTGTTTCATTTTGGTCCTTTTAGTAGTTTTGTTTGTGTCAATTTTTCATTGGTTGTGTTTGTATTTTTTTTGGCATTGTTTTATTAGTGTCCTATTGTCCGTTGTTTTTTGTATAACAACATGTCTCTTGATTGAAAGAAAATGAAAGAGGGAGAGTGGGAGGTTTACCAATGGTGGTTTTCACTTGAAAATACTCTCAACGATGTCTAATTTTGGATCTACGTTGACCGACCACAGGTTCCTTTTTTCACGACCGTGAAACCGATAATTTTCTAGCTGAGATCAGAGGATGTATTGCGAAAGCTGAGTAAAGCTCTACGATACTACTTTTTGGAGATTTAAGGGTTTGTTGTATGATGTAACCTTGGGTTACATTTGGTCTAGATAAAAACAGAAGTAGAGATAGAGAGGGAGGAAGGAAATAAGGAGTGGGTTGGAGGGGAAGACCGCAACGAAATCATCACGGTCACCGCCTCTGTGACTTAGGGTTTTTGAAGGAAAGAGAGAGCTTGACTGACTGGATTACTTTCCGACAAAGCTTTGTTTGTTTTTTATGGTGAGATAATCAACCTTTTATAAACATTTAAACTTTTGTACTAAAACATGTATAGTGATAAATGTAAATACTACAACATGTATGCATGTATTTGAACTTTTATAGAAATGGAAATCACATGTATGTTTGGCACCATACAAGTAACACGAAACAGTACGTACATAAATGGCTCGCGTAGAAATGGAAATCATATGTATGTTTGGCACCATACAAGTAACACGAAACGGTACATAAATGGCTCGCGCATCGCGCGAGCCGTGCATATACCTAGTTTTTATAAAAAATGCAACATTTAATGTAATATACAAAAATATTTTTCTCATTTGTCATCTTATAAGAACTAAGGGTGTTCATTATTCGAATACCATTCGAATTATTCGAAATTCGATTCGAATCGAATTCGATTAAGGCCATTCGAAATCGACTTTCAGTCATTTGAATTCTATTCGCATTCGATTTGAATAATTTTGTCGAATGTGGATCGAATACGAATATGATTTTCTGTATTCGCATTCGATTCGCCCAATTCGAATAAGAAATTTATATATTTTTTAATATATATTTTTAATATATCTAATTAGTTATCTATAGATGAATATGATTTAATGGGCTTGAAGTAAAGTTAAAAATATCCAAACTCAACCCATTACCCAATCTTAATTATTGTTTCTGCATATGAACATGATTTGGTACTGTGACAGCTGCTTAATTGTTGTTTCTACAGGTTTTAAACTTGTTTATAGTCTTTTTTGTGTTTGATTATGCAGTTTTAGTCCTTTTGTTAACATGTTTTAGACTTGTTGATGCGCTAGTATTTTGCATATTGTTTGGGTAATGTTTTGCACATTGTTTGGGTGATGTAGTAGACATATGTTATGTTGGTGCTACCTTTGTATTGTTACTTGATGTGTTTGTTTGTTTATATATATTTTTAAAGCGAATACATTCGAATCTATTTGAATTCGAATAACTTAATCGAATCGAATACATAGATTTTCATTCGAATGTGGATCAAATACGAATACAGTTTTTAAAAGTCCCAATTCGACCAATTCGATTCGCCTAATTCGCCCAATTCGCATTCGATTCGAATGAATACCCCTAAATTAAGAACATTTAACACATGACAATATTTGATTGATTCAAAATATATATACATCTATACTATACTATATTCTAATAACAATTTGGTATGCAAAATCTTCTGTTGTACCTTCAACCTTCTCCCACAAAATTTTGGTAATTTTGTTTTTTTAATGAACTTTTCTCATAATTTTTAAATAGCTATAATTTTTTCATATGTTTATTTAAAAATTTAGAACGGTCCTAACTTTCACATTTTGTTTCTACCAGTCCCAATAGGGATGGCAAAGGGGGCGGGTTTGGGTCGGGTATGACTAATCCCAAACCCATACTCGACTAGGAAAACGTGTCCCATACCAGGCCCAAAACATGTCGGGTTTGTAGCGTGTATTTACCCGTCGGGTATCGGGCATGCCCACATGTAATCGGGTACCTGTTAGTATCTTAAAAAATATAGGTTGGTTATATTTTTCGGGTTTGTGTTGGGTATACCAGAGTACTTTAGTATAAAATTAAAAAAAAAAAGAGTGAACGAGAGATAAATATAATTAAAGATTTTGAAAATAAAGTAACATAACTAAAATAAAACGAAATATCATATAAAAAATTAAATAAAAGGAAATATCATATAACTAGAATAAATAAAAAGTAAAATTAATTTGGGTATATAACTGGATAAACGGGTATGCCTAATCGTGTTGGGTAAATAGGTATACCACGTAATCCCATACCCGCAAAAAAAATAAAGGGCTAAATGCATATTTCTCCTCTCTAAAACACTTTAATTTGATATTTACCTAGCAAAAAAAAAAATCAATTGCATATTTCCCTATAAACAACTTTAATTTGCAAATATACCCATTTTTAATAAGGTCATTTAGTTAACATTGGGTATATATGCAATTGAATTTTTTAGTTATGGAAATATAAAATTAGAGATATTTATAAGGGTAAATATGCAATTGTTCTAAAAATTAAAAAATGTAAACACATACTCGACCACATATCCGCTTACCCGATCCCGTATCCGTCCCAAATGTCTAAGGCTTCTATCGGGTTCGGCTTTGATTGCAATCTCTAGGTCCCAACTATCGAAATGGCTGGCAATGGTCCAAACTTTTATCACTTTGGCAACCAACAGGGCATCATTAATTTTTTTAACGTCGTTAGGTTTTTTTTTGAAATAAAGACCGACGTTAATGTAAAAGTTATCTCGAAACGACCCCCCGAACGACAAATTTTTAACATCCGATTGAAGCACCGTTATGTTTAAACACCTGATTGAAGCATCATTTCGTCATTCGGAGCACCGTTACGGGGTAACTTTTACATCAATAGACTCGTATTCTCATTCCGATCAAAAGCCCTAAAAAATTGGTCTTGAAAAACTTAACGGCGTAAACAAAAATTAACGACAGTTTGTCAGTTACCAAAGTGATAAAAGTTGGGACCCTTACCAGCTATTTCGATAGTTGATATTAGTAAAAACCAAAAGGTGAAAGTTGAAACTGTTTAAAACCAATATATCATTTAAAAAACATACACCAAATGAGCAGTTTATCTTCTTTAATTTAAGCATAACACTGTTATAGTTTTTTAATGCAATCCTTTTACATAAACATAAGTAATTACCACAATACTGAATATACATAAACTTCCGAGTCAAAATTGTATTATTCAAGTATTTTCCTCCCACACGCACATCCAATGTTTTCAGGATCGGATCGAATAGTAAATCGATCGTCTTACTGGTTTACTGGTCGGACGAATCGAATCGGTTGGATTGGTTTTGAACCATATAAATAATAGATAAAAATATATATGTTTTTCCGAAGTATTAAAATATAACTTAAAATATAAGTCAGATACTCAGAAACAACTTTTTTAAGCTCTAAACTTCAATACAGACACAATATTAATCTTATTAAACAAAGACCTAAAGTTTAAAGGATAAACCTTAACCAAACTTAATTCAAATAAAAAAATACCACGAGTTTAACCAAATATAGTTCAAATTAAAAAAAAAATTTAATTTTCCGAACCGATCTAAATGGCCGAATCCCAGTTCAACCGGTTGACCGGTTTGAGCCGGCCGATCCTTTATACTAAAAACGAACCTATATGATTCGACTCGATCCAACTCTCAAATCCCGATCAGACCGGTTCAACCGATCCGAACCCGAAAACATTATGAATATCTATTTACTAAGCTTATAAGTATTCATACAAACGTACCACCAAACTAGTTAAAAATCTATATTTTGTCAAATTATATACTTTTCTATTTGAGATAAGAATATAAACTTGGTCAACCCTTTTGAAACCAAAACCAAGATCAAGTAGATGGTATGATGAAAACCACAAAGGGGTGTTTATGAAAACTTAATAAATGTGAGAGACTATATATGCAATTTATTCAGCCATCACAATGGAAGCTCCTTATTTGTTAGTGGAATAAATATTAAAAGGGAAATTTCCCAGATATTGACCTGAAAGTTCTTGGTTATTTCTCATAACAAAAGCACAAATTTTTTCTTTTAATTTTCCCGCTTTCTTGATTTTCTTTAATCTTTTTCATCTTTTATTGCAATCCCTTTTGATACCTAAAAAAACCCTTTTAATTTTCAATTTTTAGTCAAATTTGAATTAAATTAGGGTTAGATCAGATCTTGATTGAGCAGAGAAGAAGATGCAGAGAAAGTTTATGGAGAAAAGGGGATTAGATCCCAGTAGTAGTGAAGAGGGTCAACCTGATAAGAAAAGACCAGCTCTTGCCAGGTATTTTCTTTAAAAAATATTTTTAATTTTTAATTTTTTTTTTTTTTGTAATTTTTTTGTGAGTATTTGAAGTGGGTGTTGCTAATTTGCAAGCAAATCATGTCAGTCTTTTAATTGTTTTGCTATTTTAAGTCAAGTTTAGTAATGTTTTTGAGTGGATATTGTTTCTTGTTAGTTTTTGGGAAATTGATGTAGCTTATGTAACTAACTATTGAGATGCTTTTTAGTTTTTACTCATTTGTGTAATCAAAGTAGGAGTGAAAGCATGAGTTAAATCAAATACAATTAAGCTTATATGTAGTTAATAAGGGCAATCACATTCAAGAAAATTAGTTGATGAAGTAAGATTGGTTATCATGCAAGATCTATGTGATTAAAGATGCAATTTTTTTATGTATTAAAGTAGTATTTGTTTGGTATATTTATAGAAATTTCATATGTAAGTGTTTTGAAGGAATGTTTTTATGCAGTGTCATTGTTGAAGCTTTGAAGGTGGATAGTTTGCAGAAACTTTGTTCGTCATTGGAGCCAATTCTTCGTAGAGTTGTAAGATGCTCAAACTAAGTGAAATATTGTAGTTACCAAATTGAAAATCAACTTCTAGTTGTTTGGTGTTTCTTATGTTATATCTTATTAATAAATAAAAGTATAAAACAACTTAGAAATCGAGTTTTGATTATACATTTCTTTGAGGGATTATAACGAATATTTTGAGGGATTTTTAAATAGTTTTGAAATGGTTACTAGTAGTAACAAAGTATACTACTTAAAGGGAAAACATTACAAATAATTGAACATGTTTTGGCATTTGTTTGTATAAATTTATCGAAGCATTCATTTGAGATTAAACTTGTGGAAGTATGTTTGATTGTAATTACTATTTATACTATTTGGCTGGCTGATTAAATAGGTTAGTGAAGAAGTTGAGCGTGCCTTAGCCAAGTTGGGCCCTGCGAAACTCAATGGAAGGTATGGTTTTTCATCTTTATTTGTAATCATGTAATGCTAATTTAAACTTTTAATTCTCTTATAGAACAATTTGTAGAGTCAAATGTTGCAACTTTTGGCTTTTTACCATTTTTCTTGATGCTATGTTTGCTAGTTTATGCTTGTAGATTAAATGATTTCCTCAAAGTTGTTTGTTTGGCTCAACAATGTTTTTTTATAGCATGTCAAAATCATCATTTTGCACATTGTGTTCATTAAAGTAATTGGTGACATTGTTTTGAACCAATGAGGTCCCTTCATTTTGTTTCACTAAAGAATTATTTTCAAATCTTAAACAAATAATCAAACCTTTTTATTATTAGCCACTTCAAGCTTTTGGATTACATAAACCTAACCTATAAAAAAATACATATTTGACCATTTTTGTCATTACAAACAAAATGTTGAAGTTGGTTTTGGTCCCGCAAGATTCTGTTGAATATTTGATAAATAGTCAAACAATTTGTTTAAATGTTTGGATAAAGACTAGAATTTTTTAAAGAACAAAGTGAGAGTTAGCTATTTGCTAATTTTTATTTTTTGGAAATTTACAGGGTTTCTCCTAAACGAATAGAAGGGCCCGATGGACGAGACTTGCAACTACACTTCAGGTCCAAATTATTACTTCCTCTTTTCACAGGTGGGAAAGTAGAAGGAGAAAGAGGCGCTGCAATCCACGTGGTTTTAATTGATGCCAACACGGGTCATGTTGTGACATCCGGTCCGGAGTCCTCAATCAAACTGGATATCGTTGTGCTTGAAGGCGATTTCAATAATGAAGATGAAGAAGGATGGACTCAAGAAGAATTTGAAACTCATATGGTAAAAGAACGAGAAGGAAAACGACCACTTTTATCTGGTGAACTACAAGTTGTATTAAAAGAAGGGGTTGGGACATTAGGCGAGTTGACTTTTACCGATAATTCTAGTTGGATAAGAAGTAGGAAGTTTAGACTCGGGCTTAAAGTTGCATCGGGTTACAGTGAAGGGGTTCGTATTCGTGAGGCCAAAACCGATGCTTTCACTGTTAAAGACCATCGAGGAGAACGTAAGTGTATTTTGTTTTCATGTATATAGTTTTTTAGATTTAAGTGGTAAAATTTGTAGGTTTGGTAAAAGGTCAAAACTCACGGGATCTGGTTGGGTAGACATACCTTTTTGTCCAATTTTATATTTTTATACAAAAGTTGCATATAAATATAATACAAAATCTGTATTATTACGGGAACAACCTAAATTTCTGACATAAAGACATCTACTTTAAACTCTACAGTTTACAAGAAACATTATCCACCTGCTCTAACCGATGAGGTTTGGAGATTGGAGAAGATCGGGAAAGATGGATCTTTTCACAAGAAGCTAAACAAATCAGGCATATATAGTGTTGAAGATTTTCTTCGTCTCGTAGTGAGAGAGCCAAAGAAGCTGAGAAATGTAAGATTTGCATCATCTTCACTTTCTAGTGTTTGGGTAAAAAGATTGTAATTATTAGATCATTTTGGGGCTAAAAAATCGTAATTTGTATAATGCTTTTTCACTAAATTTACTTATTTAGCCCTTCTTTTTACCTTATATTAGATCTTTTTACTCAGTTTTCTCATTTTGGCTAATTCTATTAGGACAAAAAGATAATAACTTGTACTCCATTTATATTAATTGTGGTATGTTGATATTGTTTGTAGATATTGGGCAGTGGCATGTCAAATAAGATGTGGGATGTTCTTGTGGAGCATGCAAAGACTTGTATTTTGAGCCCCAAACTTTATGTTTACTATTCCGATGACATGCAAAATGTTGGTGTTGTTTTCAACCACATCTATGAGTTAAGTGGTTTAGTTGCTGATGGCCATTATTATGCAACAGATGCCCTTTCTGATAATCAAAAGGTTAGCTTTCAATACTTTTATTTTTTCATAACATGTGCTTCTTTGATTTGAAAATACCCTTTTTAAAGACAAACATGGAAGATCTTGTTAGTCAATATTATCAGGACTATCAAACTTGTTTTGCGTGCAAATTTCTTAATAAGGACTATCTGACATTCTAAAATTGAAGTTGTAATTTTCTGATATGTAGAGTAGGGGTGTTTATAGACTGTTGAAACCGCCCGATCCATCCAAACCGATAGCAAGTCGTCCAGTTTGGTTTGTTTGAGATTTTTGAGCTCAGTTCACTATTTAGTTATGGGGTTTAATGGTTAGACTAACGGTTTGAAACTTGGATTATGTGCTTATGTATATATATTATATTTATATTCAAGAACCATCTTCACCATTAAATTTTTTTAAACCAAACTCACGATTTGGGAAGAAATAGCAAAAAAAATGGGTTTTGGACGCCAAACTGCTAAAACCAGCCGGGTCCAATAGACCCACTCAACCTGTTCACTTTGGTTTGTCGCTTCCTGAAAAAGTAGTTAGTGGTTCGGCTCAGAAATTTTTCTCAAAACAGGCTGAACTAGACTGTCAACGCCCCTAAATTGTAGAGCGCAATGTTATTCGCAAGTAAAATGGTCAAACATGGTCCTACAAAGCTTCTGTGTGTGGGGTCAGGGAGGGTGTTAGGCCAACTTGGGCCTGATATTATTAACATGTGGAATGTGATAAAAAGAAACTTGTAAAAGACACTTGTTATGGTTATAAATCACGCTCATTGAAATTCTAAGAGCGAGTTTGACGTTTTGTATAACTGTATTAGAAATGCAGTTTTCTTCCACTTTTTGTGCTAATAATCCTCCCACAATGTAATGGTGACCGCATGGCAAAATCAACGACTGAAATGAGGGGAGAGGGAAAAAAGTTATGAAACATGTCAACATCATATTGTTAAGATGTTAACAAACTTTGAACCTTTTTATATGCTCAGGTGTTTGTAGATACCTTGATGAAAAAGGCATACGATAACTGGATGCATGTGGTGGAATACGACGGAAAGTCATTCTTAGGAGCTCATCAAATAAAAGCACCCGCTTCACAAATTGATATGGGAGTGGGCCCACAAAACTATTCAAACTCGTTCGATCATCAACTCAGCTTACCACCTCCAGCCACTCAACAACAACCTACTTCAAATCCAGGTATCACAATTGGTCACTGTTATTTTCCTTCATATTAGTGAAATGTCAAAATTACCCTTGAGAGTAAACGGACGATCATATTTTCTTTTGTAGGTTATGATGGAAGTGCCACAACTAGATATGTTGCGGAACCACAGAACATGAATTTGAATGCCTCTAGTCAATTCAATACAACTTCATTCACTCTTCACAATCCCATGATCAACAACGGTTCACAACAGCCTCCTGTGAATGATAACAACATCCTGGCCCTTGGATTGACACAACCATCCACTCCCAATTTCCTTTCTGGCAACACCAACACGTTAAATTTGAGCTCTTCGTTTAGAGGCCTAGAAGATTATTTTCCCGAAGAAGAAATCCGTATGAGAAGTCATGAAATGCTTGAAAATGAAGACATGCAGCATTTGCTTCGGTTATTCAACATGGGCAATGGTGGGGCCCATGGTCAAGCCTCGGGTAGTCACGTTAACGAAAACTATTACCCATATTCATCAGGTTATATGCCAAACACACCTGGTTTCGGGTATGGATTTGATGTGGACAAAACCCGTTCTTCTGGGAAAGCTGTAGTGGGATGGCTTAAACTCAAGGCTGCATTGAGATGGGGCATTTTCATAAGGAAACAAGCAGCCGAAAGACGGGCCCAGATCGTTGAACTGGAAGATGACATGTGATTATGATCTCCTTTTTAAGGTAAACTATTTTGTTTTGCTGTTTTCGAGGCTTCTTTGGCGGTTAATTGCAGCTGAAATGTAAGAAGTCTTGATATTGTGTATAGTGATAAAACTTTTTTCCAGTTTTTCACTTGTTTGAAGGCGAAGAACATGATCTATCAGAAGCTCAGAAAAGTGGAGCTTTTTGATGGAAGTGTAACAAAAAGTGCCGGTTTTAGATTATATAGCGATCGATTTGTTGTATGTTGTGTTAGTTCACTTGTTGTGTCAGTTAAGATGTAACATTAACAACTTTTTGCTGTATGTTATGATGTGATTTCTAATAATAGAACAACCTTTGTTTTCATCTTTGTTGGTTTTGTCTTGGTGTGTTTTTATGGTACATATCGTCTCTAGTTGCTCTCTTGTTTGTTTTGTGTGAAAAATGTGTCGATTCGTGTTTGTTAATATTTTTCTTACACAAAATCTGTTGATGTGGCCGTCCAAAGGCGCTTCGGATCAGCTGAAAAGTCTTGGAGCTAAAAGGCAGTGTTAGCCTCGCCAGAAGAGGTGGTTATTTGCTGATCATGCTCGATGATGTGGACCGATCAGGATTCAATGGCTAAACAAAAGAGAAGGATAAGCTACAAGCATTCGGGACACGTACTTTTGCGGGTTCAAGATAGGTAGAATTTTTTTATAAGTACGGTAAATTTTAGAACTTTGTTGACAAGAGGGGTAAATCTTGTAGAATGAGTATCCCCTAGGTAACTGTCCTCCTACCCTTGGTAGGGACGGGTTTTGAAACATAGTGAAGTGTGCCTAGCCAAAGATTCACATGTTTTTATCGCGTACCCAGAACTCGCCCATGGCAGGGGCGAGTTCTGTGGAATCTTTTGCTTTTTGACTAGCATAGTGACATGATAGGACTAGTTTTGTACTACTCGCCGATGACAAGGGTGAGTTCTAGGAAAAAGATGAGTTAGAGTTGGTAGGGTTTTACATGTGAATTTTTATTTATTTATTGTGGTAAGGTTTAAACAACCGATTGAAGACCGTTTTGTAGTTTGGAAAATCAGTTCGTGGTAAGGTTAACATCAATTGAATCATATCCTCCTCCCCATCAATATCCATAAAACATTGTTTTGAAATTAGAAAAAAAATCAAAAAAAGTTAACGGCCGTTAAGTGCACTTAACGGCGGACTACTGGAGGCAAAAAAGTTAGATTTGGGACCACTGGAGGGAATGAACTGACTTGGGATTATTCTCGGCCAATAAGTGTTAGTTGGGATTATTTTAGGCCAATTTGCCTCCAATTAAATACCTGAAACTTTATTTGTCTTTCTAATATTACTGAAGTTTAATTAAGTGTTCCAATCCTATGCATTAATTTTACGATTATAAAAAATGAAATATGTTGAAACTTTTGATACTATTTTGTGATTATTTTTGTTAAATTTGACTTAAACTCAATAAATTTAGAACTTTATTATTAAGTTGCAAATTCTTAGTCTTCACTTTTAGATCCCGATTCAAATTGATTGGAAAAAAACTTTCACTTTTTTATAATCATAATTCACGTATGTTTCATATGCCCAACTCAATTTTAAAAAATTTAAACATTTGTAAAAATATTACATAAGCTTGGAACACGTATGAAACTTCAGTGACTTTAAAGACAAAAAAATTTTGAGGTATTTAATTGGAACAGTAAGTAAACTTGGTTACATTTTTATGACATTTTCCCTTTATGTATAAAACACAACTATAATCAACCATCAACCAAACATACTACATGATTTTTTTACAATCATCTCCTCACATTTAAAAAAAAACTCACTCTCATCTATAATCAACCAAACACTCTCATCTCCAATCAACCAAATACCCTCATCATGTCTAGACCTTATTTTCTACGGTTATACTGTGGTGAAGTTTCGTTTGTAAACGTAAATGTTATGTGTAATGTGTCTAGCAGAAGTATCACTATTGTTTTTCATAAAAAATGACATACAAATAGTTTGTTGATTTCATTTCATCTTCAACTTCAACGAGAGTTTTATCAACTGAAATTCAAATTATTTTACACGTACGATGGGTTTCCTCAAATATCGAAAATTTTTAATGACTCAAGTCTTGAAATTTTGTATCAATTGGCAAAATAAATGACTTTTGGATCAAAAACTTCATCTTTATCACGAAAGAACCAGAGTGGTATCACCATAACTCAAAAATCAAATCAACCAAACATGCAACACTTCATGACGATTTCATGCGACAATGTGTATTGTTTACAACATTAACTCAAATGGGGATAAGGTTATGGCGTTTGGTTTATGGTGTTGAAGGTTAAGGTAGAAAGAAAACTAGCACACGTATTGAGAGAATGAAATGATGCTCTCTATTGGATATTTAATGCGAGTTAACATTTTGACTTAAAAAGTGGTTAAAAGTGAAAAGATGAAATTGCCCCTAAAGACTTGTGCATGTGAGGGGTATGAATTATGAAACATAAAAAATGGACGGCGTCATTTTAGGCCGTTAACATAACAAGTTTGGGGGAGTATGGTCCATTTAGGAAAAAAATAAAAAAAACATAAATTTTGATAAAATTATGCAAATCATTTTATCAATTAATTTTCAAATTTTGTTATTATTTTTTTAAAATATTTTTGTTTATAAAATTTATTAAACCCAGTTTAGTTTAGGGTTTACAAGAGACAAACACGGCAACTATCTGGTGTCAAAACCTGCTCAACCCAGCCAACAATCGCCGGTTGTTAAGGTTTGATTTCACTGTTTCCTAATCTGCTAAATGTTATTGGAACTTAATCTGCTAATGGATTTGTAAATTATTAGTATTTGACATTTTTAGGCAACGTAATTGCTCTTGTGCTTGTTGTTAATTTGGGGTTTTTTTTACTTCAAGTATAATCAGCAATTGAGCTAGGGTTCTTAGTGATTTAAGTCTTAAAACTATATAGTATATATTTTGTCTGTTAGACCTTAAACAACGGCTTGATCTTTTTTTTAGTTGGCAGAGGCGCTTCTGTCTTAGGCTCTTAGCTATAAATGATTTTAGTTTTATGTCATACAATAACAAAGTGTATTGGAGGTTTGGTTCATTGTAATTTTAACTTGTTATGCAGATTGGATTTTGTTGCAATAATGGGGAAATCTTCAAAGAAAATGAGAACAATGAAGCAGAGAGACATTAGTTCTGACGATGACGATAGCATCAAACGTCGAGTTCAAAATGTAAGTAATTTTATATGTTGATTATTATTTGAATGCATATAGGAAGAGTTAAGTTTGTAGGGTAGACAATGTAATGATGTTTTGACTTTTGAAGATGTATCATTTTTACGCTTCTTGTTTTTTAAGTTTTATTGACTTGATGGTGTCCGATGTCATTAGCAGACTATTTGTTTTTACTCTGTTGTACTTTGTACGTGTAATAAGAAGGGCTTGACTTTTTGTTTTTAACCAGGCGAAGTTTAGCATTAAGGATAACTTCAACATTGGAGAAAGTAATAGTGACGGTGAAGAAGAGTACGAATCAGAAATGGATAGCATGAATGTAAAAAGGATCTTTCTGTGTCTTTTACTATTTGACTACACGTATATTTTTTTTCACACTACAAGTTTGTTGAAAAAAATATGTTTCTACTGATGGCATAGTTTGAGAGCGACGAAGATGTTCCTGTAAATGGTGCTACTAGAGATGATGAGAGTGAGAGTGATGAGCAAGATGATGAAAATGAGAGTGATGACCAAGATAATGATGATGATATAGACATGAAATTAGAAGGGAACGATCATAGTGATATGGAAGAACTTGAGAAGGAGTATAAAAATCTTCAAAACAAAGAACAGTAAGCTTCCTTGGCGTTGTATCTAGAGTTGGCAGCCCATTTACCTGTTGATTGGTTAATTTTGGTTCTGCTTTTAACAGGCCATTTGTGTTAAGTCAAAAGATTTAACTATATGAAAACAGGTTTTGGAAACTGTGTTTTAACTTTTAATGCATTCATTTCTAGCCATAGTTAACACATTATTTAGTTATTAAGTCAAAGAAATGGATACAAAATGTTTGCGGGTCTACATAGCCCATATTTGTCCGTCTTGATTTGCACTAGTCTACACACCCCTCCCAATTTCCATCTCTTTGTGTTGTGTTTTATAAACGCTCTCCAGAGGGTTCTGTTTTTGAAGTCAATTATAATTTGATATCTTAAATCATTCCATTTCATGTGATATATTTTTCTTGTAAATTTTTGTAGAGACCTTTTCAGAAACTTAAGACATGACCAAGATGATGATATTCTCAAAGGTAAAGCCGTAAAAAATCAAAGGGTATGTGCTTCTGAAATTTTGTCTTGCGTTCCTGATTCCGGAAGATTATCAGATTATAGTAGACTAGTAGGAAATATGCTGAAGCTCACCCAACATATAAATTTGATGCATAGAACCTCCTAAATGTTATATTTAAGCGATTAGATTCCTATTTAAATAAAACAACTTTATATAACGACATGTTACACATTAATTATATTATTCATATTTGTCAAGGCGCTTTGGGACAAAACTCTCGAGTTCAGATTCTTGCTACAGAAGCCATTTTCAACCTCAAATAGACTTCCACAGGTTCACTTCAAATCGCAAGTATTTTTACTCTTGTAACATGTGTATTATATGCTGAATTGTCATGTTTAATTTTGATAATTTTCTGCAGGAGCCAATCAAATCTGATTTTTGCAATTCTAGTGAAGGAGTTAAAGAAGCTTATTCAGGCTTAATTGATTCAACTAAGAAAACACTTGATTCTATTCTTAAATTGCAGGAGGTAAGATTGTTATGAGAATTTTTTTTTTTTTCATTAGTAGGTTTGTTTCTCGTTCAGCATAAATATAATACATCATTTCTGTTGTGCTAAATGTTTATTCATGAATTTTTTTATTAACAGGCACTTGTTGAGAATAATCTGTCAATTATGAATGCAACTGAAGGTATGCTACATGATTTCACTCTAACAACTATGCTGTTGAAATGTTACTTGCAATGGGATATTAATACTTAAAGTTTCTTTTTTAGAAGATGATGCTGCACAATATTCTAAAAGCTTAAATGCTTTGAGGAACTCAACTGAAGGAGACGAAGAATGGTTACAGATTTCTCAAATGCAATCTAGGTACTTCTGTTGTTCATGATTAAATACGTGTCATGGATTTTTACAATTAAATATATTTAGCATACTGAACTTGTTATTGATGATATCAATGTGATGCAGAATTGTTCCATTTAGAAACAATTCAGTGGATAAATGGCAGAGGAAGACTCAAGTGACAAGTGGTGCTGCTGGCATGAAAAATAAATTTCAAGCTTTTAATCAGGTTTGTTTTGGGGATTTTGTTTGCCATGTTAACTATCTTCACCATCGCTCACTTATTATTTCTCTTTTGTAGGACATTAGTGAACAAGTTGCATCATACATGAGGGACCCAAGTAGAATGATAAAAGGGATGCAGCAAAGGAGATCCGTTGTCCCGGTTTTTGGGGATGTAAGTTCATAACTTGTATATTTATCTATTCCCATGAAAAGTTTCAATGCTTCTTATTTTCTGTTGCTAACTTCGTATAAGTATAAGTTTACCTATTTTGCATTTTTGCTCATCGTATTTTTATTAATTCAAACTGCATAAATGAACAATATTTCTAGAAACATTATTGATTGAAAGAAAACTCAAGAACTGAACAAATGCAAAAGTAAATGATTTCACTGTTTTTCTGCACACTTTTTAATGGTGCCTATCTGCATCTATTTCTTAATTTATACGAACACCACAATGATTTAAAGAATTATTATTAGTATAAATGGAACTAGAAAACTACCCTTCACTCAGCACGTAGATTCAAGTCACTTATTATATTAAAAGTGATGTTTGTGTAACCAATTTTCTCAGTCTTGTCGCTAGTCATATGTTTCAGTTTCTGTAGGATGTGAAAAGTCGTAAATTTGTCTATTTCATTTCTTTTTTTGGTTATGTTATCATTGTCCAGCTTAATTCAATATATTGTTCATGTTATTGGCAGGTTTCTGACTCAACTTTAGATAAGGATGAGGTATGAACTTACTCAATTTCATCATAATATACCTTAAATTTAACATCCACACAGCATTTTGTAGCTTTATGATCTGCAATCTTTTTTACAGCAAATCATGTGTTATTTTTTTATTTGACTAGGCTACGAATGCTGATGGTGATCCTGAACTACTTGACGATTCTGAGTTTTATCAACAATTACTGAGGGAATTTTTTGAGACAGTCAATGCAGGATCATCTGGTAAGAAACTTCAAACATTGACCTTTGATTTTCACTTCAAACATGGTTACCTGCTGCAATCATTGTTTGGTTATTTTCAGAGACCGCATTTTATGCTCTGAAGAGATTACAAACTAAAAAACGCAAAATTGTTGATCGGCGTGCTTCTAAAAGTCGAAAGATCAGGTACTCGTCCTCAATGAGTGTGCTCAAAATTTTAAGTGATTTTTCCAATATTCATCCAGGTTGATGTAGGATTTATAAGTTTCTGAAATTTGAAATAATTTTTGCAGGTATCATGTTCATGAGAAGATTGTGAATTTCATGGCTCCTGAACCCATGAATATACCTCCAATGGCCCCTAAATTATTTGAAAACTTATTTGGTCTTAAAACCATGAAACCTTCTTCAGTTTCTTGATAAAGCCGAATCCGAATTTTTATAGATATTTGTACCGCTTTGTGCACTTTTATTATTGCAATGTAATTTGCAGATTGTAGTAATTACAACATGGTGTTATATTTTGTGTAGGCAATCAATTTTGTTATTAACTAACAAGGACACTAGACTGGTTGATTTTCTTGCATCAAATACCTTGAGAACATGCATTACTTTAAAGCATACTCAACATTTGATTTGTTAACAAACCTCAATTGATAAAGACGTTTAGCTTGGAAGCGATTGTCGTGTGTTTATTGTATACGTCAATTTTTATTTTATTGAATCATAAAGGTGAAGTTGGGGTGAGTATGGAAATGTGGAATGTTATTTTTAGAGCTACATATATGGTGACTTAAAACTTTTATGACCTTTTGTTATGTAGTTTAGATCTATGATATTGTTCACAATAAAATATCATATACAGCAAAACACAATCACTAGAAACTTATAAAAGATCAAAGGTGGAAGTTAACGACCCTAATAATCAGGTTAATTGCATGTAATCGATCTTGAATTAGAGATAACTTTTACATCAATCGACCATCTTTTTAAAACCGATGTCCTCCGGGCCTTCTTAACATTCAACCCTTCACATCGAAAGAAATTGTTGGTGTTTGGATTGGATTGGCAAAACTCAAAACCGAGGACAGTAACCAATTAACCTAAGAGCGTGCCAATATCTAAGTCTAAAAAATATGTCCATGTATTGTAAACCACAACAAAATCAAGTCATTAAGTTAAAATAAATTATCAAAAAACGAAACAAACCTGGAACAACATTACATTGAATGAGTGCGGGTTAATACAAAATCAATCCAAATTATTTGGAGTGACGCGTATGTCCTAGTTTTTACGCCTCGGCTTAGAGCCCTGGATTATTGTTTAAGACTAAATTATAGTTTTTGTTTGACAAAATTATACAAATCGTCCTTTATTTATATACGAGTAAATTCACATTTGCATCCCTATGGTTTGTCGATTTTACCATTTGCATCCCTGTGGTTTCAAAATCTCATATTCACCACTGACGTTTGCATTTTATTCCCATTTGCATCCAAAAAACTAACTATGTTAGATTTTTCAGTTAACTTTTTTATTAATGACAAAAATACCCCCAGAGATGCAAATGGTCAAAACAAAAACTTCAGGAATGCAAATGGTCAAAACTACTTTAAATTTTAACATATATTTATATATAGGTGTGTTTGTATATATATATATATGTGTGTGTGTGTGTGTGTGTATATATATATATATATTATTTATATGGTAAAAACACTATTACTTTTGTATATTTTAGGGAGAATGTTTTTATAATTAAAAGTGTTTATTATTATAGTTTTATTATTATTCAGTTATTTTTTTTTTCAAGTGTATTATTTTATAAAACATTTTTTAATACACAAATAAATACATATTTTCAAACCGTTATTTTCAAATATTTTTTATTATCTTTATAAATCATATGTCTTCGAAACTTCTTTTTCTATACATTACTTATTTTTTAGACCATTTTGTTTTTAAAACCTTATTTTAGAAGAGACTACCAAACAAATTTATGAGCATATGCCAGAAATATTTGAGCCTTAAAATGTATTATGTCGGTTATGTTGAAAAGTGAAACATATAAAAAAAGACATTTATAAAAATAAATGGTTTTATATAATGCATACTTATTTGTATACATAAAACATGTTATAAAACAAATGATTTTTAAAAAAAATGAACAGTTAGAAATAGAATTGGTTTAAAAACGAGGGCTCATAAAAAAATTTTAAAAGACCAACGATGTAAAAAAAATTTATAACGTGTTTAATAAATAAGAACTTGTTTTTATATATTAACAACATGTTTAAAAAACAAGAACAATAACATAATACTAAAAATAAAACAGTAATAAATAGTTCTTAAGATAAAAAGTTTTTTTTATAAAATATACAAAACTAACAATGTTTTTACCGAAAAAATTATAACACACACATAAATATAGTCAAATTTGACAAAAAAAAAATCCCTACTAAATATAAGCAAATTGCAAAAAAAAAAACAACCGAATAATAATAAAACTAAAATAATAATAAATAGTTTAAAAATAAAAATATTTTCTCTAAAATATACAAAAATAACATTGTTTTTACCATATAAATAACACACACACATATATAAATATATGTTAAAATTTCAAGTAGTTTTGACCATTTACACCCTTGAAGTTTTTGTTTTGACCATTTGCATCCCTAGGATTATTTTGATCATTAAAGAAAAAGTTAACTGAAAAATCTAACAAAGTTAGTTTTTTGGATGCAAATGGGAATAAAATGCAAACATCAGGGATGAATATGAGATTTTAAAACCATAGGGATGCAAATGGTCAAAATCAACAAACTACAAGGATGCAAATGGGAATTTACTCTTTATATATCAAAGTGCTACTTCTATCTTTTTTGTTGAAAAATTACATTGGTTGTCTTTTTTTATTATGTTTGTTGCAGATTATGTCCTTTTAATTAACTGCCTTTTGTTTTTGACGTTAAAGTGACCATGTGTCCCTCACGTGAGGGGTATTTATGTATTTTTATATTTTTTTAATTGTATTTACCTTTATATGTACATATAAGTGATGTGACCCATAGCTTGTCTAGTCATCTCTTTCATCATCTTTATTGACAATTGATTGCTCACTTTAATTCTTTCATGAGAGACAAACACACAAATTCCAACACCACCTAGCTCCTCCTCCTCCTCCACTACCACCACAATTGCTTACATTGTCATCCAATTCACGCCACTACCCACTTCCCCATTAAACAATGACAACGAAGCATCTTCTCTTACAAAAATGACAACGTCTTCTAGATTTGTGTAAAGAAGCAACAAGATGACCAGTGCTACACCTTTTTCCGGTGAGTCGACCACAACGGAAGCCGACTTGTTTAACGGTTTGTTTATCTTCCGATTTTGACGAAGTTGAAGGTCCATGAGCATCGGTAGAAGAAGACGACGTGCACGTCGGAATAGCGCGTGAGAATTCGGTTCCTCGATTGTTTATTACTAGATGAAATGCTGAAATCATGACTCGAAATTAGTTGAAATTGCGAAAACCACAATGATCCGGTTCACCGATTGTTTATAACACATGCATTTGGTTGATGTAAATTTAAGAATGTGAATTGGCTGGGATTTGCTTAGTTTGTTGTGTCAAATTTGATGGAGTTGTGCTATAACTTGTTTGACAGGTGTGTAGAATCAACTATGATGACGCTGCCGCCGACGACATTGAGTTCATGACATTGTTGCCGGAGTTGTTTTCTGGTGAGGTGGTATTAAAAGTGATCGGAATTGGAATGTGGTATGTTACATTTAGATGGATGGGTGGTGGGTCCCACCAATATATATAAGTTAATAAAATAAAAAAAAGTATAAAATGACAGATTTACCCCTCACATGAGGAACATGGTCACTTTAACGTAAAAAACAAACGACAGTTACCTAAAAGGACATAATCTACAACAAACACAATAACAAAAGGACAGTCAATGCAACTTTTTAACAAAAAAGACAGAAGTAGCAAATTGGTATATAAATAAAGGATGATTTTTGTAATGTTGTCTTTTTGTTAGAGTAAATTACAATTTTTGGCCTTTATACGCAAATTACGAATCGCGGCCTTTATTTTAAATTTTTTGCATTGGTTGGATTTTATATAAATTTTTGTCACAGTTTTGGGCCTTTACGTTAACGACCGTTAAGTTTTTTGGTTAAGTCCCCTCATGCGCAATGCACATGAGTGTATTTTAGTCATTTTACCCTCTAAAGAACCATTTATGTAACTTGAGGGACCATTTATGTAATTTATTCAAACTAATTTATTTATAAAAACAAAACACAACACACAGATAAGTGCATATTGAAGAAGTTTTTGTTCCCGGAGCTTGGTTTTTGCTTCGGCGACACCATCGTAACGCCCACGGAGACAGAAACCATCTCCACCAAACACCGCCGTGTAAAGCGTACTAACTCCGCCAAACACTGGAGGCCGAAGCTGTCGGTGATTGCAAAAGATGGTCACGTGTCTGATCACCAAAATTAATTGCCCGTTACATCTGACAAGAAACAGTTAATTAAACCTAAATCGACATTCAAAGTCCATCTCCTCTCCATCAAATCAATGTTTGTACCCAAGAGCTCCTAACAACTGTGATTTGTGGATGAAATGTTGAAATGAAGGAGGAGGAATATATGAAGGGGGAGAAGAAGGTTTGGTCAGAGTGAAAAGTGACAAACGTGACCGGCGGGAACGACGACAGAACTTAAGAGGAGGAATATATGATTGTTCCCATGATGATTCGTGTTGCAGTGGTGGTGGAAGGTTAACTTTAAGTGATGATAATTGAATTTCCAGCAACCGAAATTGTAGATCGGAGGACATGGAAAAAGGTTTTGTTTCATACTCACTTTCTCAGTTTCTCTCTCTCTCGTCGGAGCAAACCACCCTCGTCTCCGACTGTTCTCTCTCTCTCTCTCTCTCTCTCTCTCTCCGGGTAAGGCTTGCAGCAACAGCTGTGAATATATATATATATATATATATATATATATATATATATATATATATATATATGGACTATGTATGTATGTATTGTATGTATATATACAATAATAATAATTATAATTTTACAATAGTGGTCCTTTAGGAGGTAAAATGACTAAAATACGCTGATGTGCATTGCACATGAGGGGACTTAACCAAAAAATTTAACGGCTGTTAACTTAAAGGCATAAAAACGTGATAAAAGTTTATATAAATGCCAACCAATGAAAAAATTTAAAATAAAGATCACGATCCGTAATTTGCGTTATTATAAAGGCCAAAAATTGTAATTTACTTCTTTTTATTAGAGTAAATTACATTTTTTGGCCTTTATAATAGGCCAGATTGCTGGTTTTGGCATTTTTTTTAAATTTTTGCACTGAATGACCTTTGGCTAAATTAAAGGGTCGGTTTTAGGCCTTTAACTTAACGATCGTTAAGTTTTCCAGTTAAGTTCCCTCATGTGCAATGCACATGAGGGCATTTTGATCATTTTACCCAAAAAGACAAAAAACTAAATTATTATTATTATTTTTATATTATTATTATTAATAACCCACACTATCCACCACACCAAACATACCCTCTCTATCTTATTCAAGAGCAAACACAACACCACCCACAACCATTTCTACACTACCAACCACCACCGCTTTAATCGTGCGACACCATCATCCATGACCACTATCATCATCGTTTCCCGTCACAATGTGGTAAACCTAAAGGTAAAGAAACGCCATTGCCGGAGTAATGTTGTTGAAATTGATAGGGGGTATATATCCAATACAAATGATTATGCTTCACCTTCAGTTCATTTGGACACAAAACCATAACCAATCATAATTTTTATATTTAACCCTACCCCACCCAACCCCCCTTCTTCCACAGAATTTTTTTTCAAAGTCGTATTGTTTAGAAAAAAAAGAGGATAATGGGCAGTGTTGTAGAACTCGCTAGGCGGTAGTCGGGCGGTGAGATACCTTGGAGCTAGGAATCGGGATTAATCGGGATTAATCGTAATTAATCGGTTTAGTGTTTTTATATGTAAATTTCATTTTTATACATATATACACACACTGATATGAATATAATACTTCCACATTCATAGATTTTGAATTTTTATATGTAAATTTCAGTTTTATACACACACAAACACACATTGTTGCGAACGTAATACTTTAAAATACATCAAAATTCTAAGTTTTGATTGTGAAAAGTGAAATTAACACCTAAGGTTATGTATTTAAGGACTATAACCCATGGGTTATGGATCGGGTCGATAAACTGAAGGTTTAAAACCCATTAAAAAGCTTTTACTTTAGTTGACCGATTACTACGATTAGGACCGCCTAGCACCGCCTAGACCGCCTACCGATTAATTGACCGATTTTAGGAAATCGACAAGGTAATTCACCGATTACCGATTAATCACCGATTAATCGACCGCCTAGACCGATTTTTACAACACTGATAATGGGTATGTCAGAAAAAAAGAGGATTATGGTATATCCGCTCTTAGCAAGAGCGGATTCTTCACAAAGTTTCTCACCTTCACTGTGTTGCAGGTGTGTTAGAGATGGAAAGATAATCCGCTCTTGCTAAGAGCGGATTCTTCACTAACTTTATCCATCGCCGTTACCGTGTAAATTCTCACGTTACCATCTACTTTTCCATCCATCCTTTTCAATTCCACGTTAAAACTAGAACCAACAGTGAATCTGATTCCTACCTATTCACTGGCAAGATTCTGATTCACATCCATCAACTATTTATATTAAAGATGACAATACACTGACGCAGACACAGACATGGAAAATAAATCGAAGAAGACGACGTTGTTGTTGCAGGAAATGAAGAAGAAGACGCTGAAGAAGAAGACGAAGGCTTATATTATATAATAACGTATCCGCTCATAGCAAGAGCGGATACTCTCACATTCATAATTTAAACATTATTTAAATATGCACAAGACTATCTATATTACATACTTATTGCCGTTCATAAAAAAAACATACTTATTCTTTAATAATAGTACCACACTTTAATTAATATATACTTTAAAATAAAATCAACTATAAATATTACAAAAATTGTTGCATATCTATCTATGTTGTTATAGCAAAATGACCTCCAACAATGGACAATCATGGTGGTTGATACGTTCTGTAAATGAATAGGAATCATGGATCATAGTGCAGGACGTATACACCAATAATCCAACAGAGTTCAGCTTAAAGATTTATCACTACGGGCATTTCTCTTCAACACCAGGTAGGACGTACGATGACGGCGTCATAACTTTTGTCGATTATCTCGAAGCGAATCAATTTAAGTTTTCTGACATGTCCCTAATCATACCACAATTAGGGTACGGAAATACAAACAACATGTGGTTTTATTTTAAAATACCTGGTGGTGATCTAGACACTTGGCTAGTTCCTATGAAGATTGACGAGGACGTTAGTAGGCTGGTTTCTTACACTGGTGTAGAGGGTGTCAAAGAAATTAGTCTATACGTTGTACGATGTGAGGTGGATGCAAACACCGGTAAGGAATAATGAGGAAGGCGAGAATGCCCCCAAAAGAAGGATATAGTTCTAAACGGAGGTTGTTTAGTTAGATATCCGCCATATGTGAACGTCCATTATAATCTATATTATATAACCACCGTGTTATTTAGTATGTGTTTGATCTAATATGTAATGTATTATATTATAGATTATATATAAAAAAATTTCTTAGATAGAAACAATTGTGTGAAACAACTGCATGATTATTATTAGCAACATTCAAATGAGTACATTATAATAATGCAAATTACATAAAGTCTACGTTATTAGAAACTTATTCGTGCATCTGTGTCAGTGGTATCGTCACTGTCGGGATCTGGACTGCACGACGGACTGCGATTAAGGTACGCATCATCAAAATTAGGAGACTCCTCATCGGTTCGTGGATGAGGTTCATCCTCACCGGTTGGTGGATCATGTTCATCTTCACCGGTTGGGGGTTGTTGTTGCTCCACATCTTGTTCGACAAGGGGAGATGGCTCTTCTACATTAACGACTTCTTCTGAGTAACATGTTTTTAAAAGGTTTCCCATTAATGGTGTTGTGGTAAAGTTTGAATAGAGTGTTGATGAGTAGGGTGTATGTCATGGATTTTATGGATGTGTTAAAGTTGTATTTATAAGGGTGTTGGGGGTATATTTTTATAATGTTAAAAGAAGTATATATTTTGACTTTATAATAAACTGAACAAAAAAATCAACTTAGAATACACTAAAATAACACACAAATTTATTAATTAAAAATCAAACGGGATACATTAAATTAAAATAAGCTTAGTACAATAATAAACTAAAATAATACACAAACATAAATATAAAAGTTAATTTTGTCGGTTTGGACACCTATTGATCATGTGACCTATTTGTTTGCATCCAGAACACCTACGACCCGTCCGTTCCTCGGGATAGCTTGCGTCCATCTCATTATGCATCCTTCTAGCACGACGCCTGCCTCGTACGATAGTAATCCTTGATTTGTCTCCAAACAGTGTCCAATCGGCAAACACCCAGTCATCAATATGAGGCACCGGGTAATACTGGTTGTTGTATTGTGCACGATATATCTCCGTATAGAACCGAGAGTTAGCTGTTTGTTTTGGATCTTTACGTTTGAAATGACAAACAGCAAGAGCATGACTACAAGGGAACCGGTAAATCTACCACTTACAGCACGTGCAGGTTTGTTTATCATACTCTACGGTGTAAGGACTACCACCTGATTCATCAGAGGTTTGTAGGTTGGTCTCCACCATATACCTCTGATCACGGGCAGAATAAGTGTATACCCTGTGTTGTCTAGGTCGTATTTCACGAGCATGAAACAATCCCCACATGCGACCGGGAAAGGCGGTTATACAATCTATACCCATTTGGTAGTGTTTGGCGTACTGTTCCACATCTCTCTTAAATGTATATTCCATTAATGCCCTTATCGGGAGCAACCTGGCACCACGTAAAACATTATTCATGCTTTCAAAGATGTTGGTGGTGAAGTTACCCCATCGACGGTTTCCCCTGTCATAAAGGAGGGTCCACTTGCTTTTATCAATCCCTTGAAGGTACCGCCACGCCTCTTTATTTGTCGCCTCAAGCTCTTTCATCAGGCGTTCATACTTTCTTTCTTGTGATGTGCTTCCAATCTCCCAGCACATCCTTTTTAAGCTTACACTTTTGAACTTCTGCATGAAGTTGCTTCTGACATGTTTGAGACAAAAGCGATGATAGGCGTGCGGTTCTTTCCCGGAAGGCAGATTATCCATTGCATGTTTTATGCCCGCATGTCTATCCGATATGACACACAACTTGCGTCTTTTTGGATCTTCAACATGCTCCTCAAGTTGTTGAAGAAACCACTTCCAGCTCTCGTTTGTTTCTTCGTCCACTATAGCGTACGCCACCGACAAGATCATGTTGTTTGCATTTTTTGAAACAGCCATTAATATTTTCCCTTTGTAAGGTCCCTTTAGATGAGTGGCATCTATAGAGATTACAGGAATGCAAAAACTAAATGCTTCAATACTTGGACAGAATGCCCAAAACACATACCTAAATACTGAGCAATTAGATGGACTATTGGGATGGTGAGACCACTGTACAACGGTGCCAGGGTTTGACCGTTTTAGTGCCAGAACATAGCTTGGTAATTCGTGGAAGTTTGATTCCCATGTATGTAATTCGTGCCAGAACATGGGAATCAAACTTCCACGAATTACCAAGCTATGTTCTGGCACTAAAACGGTCAAACCCTGGCACCGTTGTACAGTGGTCTCACCATCCCAATAGTCCATCTAATTGCTCAGTATTTAGGTATGTGTTTTGGGCATTCTGTCCAAGTATTGAAGCATTTAGTTTTTGCATTCCTGTAATCTCTATAGATGCCACTCATCTAAAGGGACCTTACAAAGGGAAAATATTAATGGCTGTTTCAAAAAATGCAAACAACATGATCTTGCCGGTGGCGTACGCTATAGTGGACGAAGAAACAAACGAGAGCTGGAAGTGGTTTCTTCAACAACTTGAGGAGCATGTTGAAGATCCAAAAAGACGCAAGTTGTGTGTCATATCGGATAGACATGCGGGCATAAAACCTGCAATGGATAATCTGCCTTCCTGGAAAGAACCGCACGCCTATCATCGCTTTTGTCTCAAACATGTCAGAAGCAACTTCATGCAGAAGTTCAAAAGTGTAAGCTTAAAAAGGATGTGCTGGGAGATTGGAAGCACATCACAAGAAAGAAAGTATGAACGCCTGATGAAAGAGCTTGAGGCGACAAATAAAGAGGCGTGGCGGTACCTTCAAGGGATTGATAAAAGCAAGTGGACCCTCCTTTATGACAGGGGAAACCGTCGATGGGGTAACCTCACCACCAACATCTTTGAAAGCATGAATAATGTTTTACGTGGTGCCAGGTTGCTCCCGATAAGGGCATTAATGGAATATACATTTAAGAGATATGTGGAACAGTACGCCAAACACTACCAAATGGGTATAGATTGTATGACCGCCTTTCCCGGTCGCATGTGGGGATTGTTTCATGCTCGTGAAATACGACCTAGACAACACAGGGTATACACTTATTCTGCCCGTGATCAGAGGTATATGGTGGAGACAAACCTACAAACCTCTGATGAATCAGGTGGTAGTCCTTACACCGTAGAGTATGATAAACAAACCTGCACGTGTTGTATGTGGCAGATTTACCGGTTCCCTTGTAGTCATGCTCTTGCTGCTTGTCATTTCAAACGTAAAGATCCAAAACAAACAGCTAACTCTCGGTTCTATACGGAGATATATCGTGCACAATACAACAACCAGTATTACCCGGTGCCTCATATTGATGACTGGGTGTTTGCCGATTGGACACTGTTTGGGGACAAATCAAGGATTACTATAGTACGAGGCAGGCGTCGTGCTAGAAGGATGCATAATGAGATGGACGCAAGCTATCCCGAGGAACGGACGGGTCGTAGGTGTTCTGGATGCAAACAAATAGGTCACATGATCAATAGGCGTCCAAACCGACAAAATTAACTTTTATATTTATGTTTGTGTATTATTTTAGTTTATTATTGTACTAAGCTTATTTTAATTTAATGTATCCCGTTTGATTTTTAATTAATAAATTTGTGTGTTATTTTAGTGTATTCTAAGTTGACTTTTTTGTTTAGTTTATTATAAAGTCAAAATATATACTTCTTTTAACATTTTAAAAATATACCCCCAACACCCTTATACTACTTTAACACATCCATAAAATCCATGACATACACCCCACTCATCAACACTCTATTCAAACTTTACCACAACACCATTAATGGGAAACCTTTTAAAAACATGTTACTCAGTAGAAGTCGTTAATGTAGAAGAGCCATCTCCCCTTGTCGAACAAGATGTGGAGCAACAACAACCCCCAACCGGCAAAGATGAACATGATCCACCAATCGGTGAGGATGAACCTCATCCACGAACCGATGAGGAGTCTCCTAATTTTGATGATGCGTACCTTAATCGCAGTCCGTCGTGCAGTCCAGATCCCGACAGCGACGATACCACTGACACAGATGCACGAATAAGTTTCTAATAACGTTGACTTTATGTAATTTGCATTATTATAATGTACTCATTTGAATGTTGCTAATAATAATCATGCAGTTGTTTCACACAATTGTTTCTATCTAAGAAATTTTTTTATATATAATCTATAATATAATACATTACATATTAGATCAAACACATACTAAATAACACGGTGGTTATATAAAATAGATTATAATGGACTTTCACATATGGCGGATATCTAACTAAACAACCTCCGTTTCGAAGTATATCATTCTTTTGGGGGCATTCTCGCCTTCCTCATTAATCCTTTACCGGTGTTTGCATCCACCTCACATCGTACAACGTACAGACTAATTTCCTTGACACCCTCTACACCAGTGTAAGAAACCAGCCTACTAACGTCCTCGTCATTCCTCATAGGAACTAGCCCAGTGTCTAGATCACCACCAGGTATTTTAAAATAAAACCACATGTTGTTTGTATTTTCGTACCCTAATTGTGGTATGATTAGGGACATGTCAGAAAACTTAAATTGATTCGCTTCGAGATAATCGACAAAAGTTATGACGCCGTCATCGTACGTCCTACATGATGTTGAAGAGAAATGCCCGTAGTGATAAATCTTTAAGCTGAACTCTGTTGGATTATTGGTGTATACGTCCTGCACTATGAGCCATGATTCGTATTCATTTACAGAATGCATCGACCACCATGATTGTCCATTGTTGGAGGTCATTTTGCTATTACAACATAGATAGATATGCAACAATTGTAATATTTATAGTTGATTTTATTTTAAAGTATATATTAATTAAAGTGTGGTACTATTATTTAAAAATAAGTATGTTTTTTTTTGAACGGCAATAAGTATGTAATATAGATAGTCTTGTGCATATTTAAATAATGTTTAACTTATGAATGTGAGAGTATCTGCTCTTGCTATGAGCGGATACATTATTATATAATATAAGCCTTCGTCTTCTTCTTCTTCATTTCCTGCAACAACAACGTCGTCTTCTTCGATTTATTTTCCATGTCTGTGTTAGTGTATTGTCATCTTTAATATAAATAGTTGATGGATGTGAATCAGAATCTTGCCAGTGAATAGGTAGGAATCAGATTCACTGTTGGTTATGGTTTTAACGTGGAATTGAAGAGGATGGATGGAAAAGTAGATGGTAACGTGAGAATTTACACGGTAACGGAGATGGATAAAGTTAGTGAAGAATCCGCTCTTAGCAAGAGCGGATTATCTTTCCATCTCTGACACACCTACAACGTGTACCTGCAACACAGTGAAGATGAGAAACTTTGTGAAGAATCCGCTCTTGCTAAGAGCGGATATACCATAATCCTCCTTTTTTTCTGACATACCCATTATCCTCTTTTTTTTTCTAAACAATACGACTTTGAAAAAAAAATTCTTCTTCCAAATTAATTATCTACACACACCTGTAACAAAAAAACTTCACCCACCACCACACAAGCAACATACATTACCACTTGGGGCGAATAGTAATTCAACACCCAAACAGAAAAACTGAGAGGTTTTATTCTGACGTCTCCGCCGCGGTTATGAAGCTTAACCCCGGTCATTTCATTGCTCTTTTACTTACTGTTGTTTGGTATTATTCTCGCCATCCCTCCACTACCAAACGGAGCAATTCCGGTGGCAGAACCACCACTGCAGAGCCGGTGATGATGTATGTTGATCGCCGGTGGTGGCGATACCGCGATAGGGTGGTGGTGGCATGTGTGTTCAGCGAAGGGGTTAGAGGTTTAAGAGGCGTTGGTAGTAGAGGCTAAAGGTGAGGGTGGCGATGTGGTGGGTGTGGCTGTGGTTAAGGTTTTGTGGTGGGTGTGGGTGTTATGGTGGGTGAGGTTTTTAGTTGCAAGTGTATATACATGATGAATGAGGAAGAAGGGGGTTGGGTAGGGTTGGTTAAATCTAGGAGGTGGAAAATTACCAAATTGCCCTCATGCCTTAAGCACGTGAGCAAAGTTAACGGGACAATTGGATGGGCGTTAACTCAAAGGACTAAAACCGACCCTTTAGTTTAACCAAAGGTCGTTCAGTGCAAAAATTTAAAGAAAAGGTCAAAAACAGCAATCTGGCCTATTATAAAGGCCAAAAAATATAATTTACTCTTTTTGATATTTATGTTTATACCAAATTTCAAGTTACGTCATTTAATAAAAAAAATGTCAGAAACCATCCTTTATGTTTTCTTTGTTTTAACAGTTTACGTCATTTCCGCTAATGGCGACCTATTTCTCTCATACTTCATTGTTTCTGCTTCAATATGTTACTTTTCAGGTGAGATAGTTTTAGTTCCGGTCATGAGCGGAAGATTCCAGCGACTCTCCGACGACCTCTTTCTCTCATCCTTCAACCTTCACTGTTTCTGCTTCTTTTCTCCTATATTCCTCTATCTTATATTCCATTTATGCTTTCTTATCTGTTTTCAAGAATTATTTACAGTTCCCGCGATATACATGTCTTCCCCTGCCGCTTGTTAACGACAACATTTTAAACAGTTGTCATTTACATCAACTTTCGTGACACACTAAATCTAGTAACACAACAAATACAATCATTGCGAGTATATTAGTTCGATCTTTGAGCCAAACAGGTTTTACCGCTAGCTTATTGTCGTGCTTACAAGAGGACGGATTAGTGGGTTTTCCCCGAATTGGAGTATGGTTTTCCCCGAAATAGGTGGGTAGCGGCTACCCAGTGCTGTCTGTGTTTGCAGAGCGTTTAGGGTCGCCTTTCGCCATTGGGTTACTCCAGGTAGCCGGGCTTTATTCGTTTTGTTGTAAAAAAAAGTTTAAAGTGATATTGTTAGTTAATAATCTAAATTTTGAGTAAATTGCCAAAATAGTCCCTGGGTTTGTACAGTTTCGACCACTTTGGTCCTTATGTTTTTTTTTTGCCATTTTGGTGTTCCCTTTTGTAAAAAACTACCATTCTCGTCCTTCCGTCAACATCTGTTAAAAAAATCCGTTAAGCCTAGGGGTATATTAGTCATTTACTTTCCAAGGACCAAAGTGACAACTTTATTATTATTATTATTATTATTATTATTATTATTATTATTATTATTAAGTTAACCTAATATCCACCCCACCCTCTAAACCCATTGACCACACCAGTACACCACTACTACACCACATCCATAACCCTATCACTACACTATCTTCCTCTTCTTCTTTCATTTTGCTACATCAATCTTTAATATTCATCATCATCATCAACCTTTTATTATTCATTCATCATCATCAACCTAAAACACCACCACCAATCATCCTATACTCCACCACCACCACCCGAATACCATCACCAACATCGACCAACCGAGAAACTATGTCGGGTCTATGTCGGGTATTTACCCGTCGGGTTTCGTGTCTACCCTTGGGTACTCAGGTCTACCCGTTTCTCACATAAAACTTATCCGTTGGGTATGCCTGTCGAGTTTACTCGTTGATAGTTGTATAAAATATATCATATTATATAATTAAAAGGATACTTTAAATTATCATTATATCATAAATTCACAATGTCCAAATGTGCTTGAGAATTCACAAAATCTTACTAAAAAAGAATGGTTTGGACGTTTGGTCGAGACTTAAAAGTTAAAAACGTTAATGGATTATAGGAAACGTAATATAAAAAACAATTAAACATATTTATGAATAATATTAAATTATTTGTGGGTATGCTAGCGGGTCTACGGGTCTGTGTTATCGGGTAATCGGGTCGGGTAATAGGGACTAGCAGGTAATCCCAGACCCGACCCAGACCCGTGAATTTTTTTTTCTTAGGACCCAGACCCGACCCTATACCCATGTACCCGACCCAGACTCGTCCCAAATGTCTCGGGTTTCGGGTATTCCCATCGGGTTCGGGTCTGACTGCCATCCCTAGTTGATGATGGATGAATGTTGGATGGTGATGATGATGATGATGAATGTGGATATTAGATGATGATGGTTATATGATGAAGAAGAAGAATAGAAATAACGAATTGGGATGAGGATGAAGGAATTTATGAATGCAGCAAAAAAGAAGTCTTTAATTTTTTAAAAAATTTAATAAAGAGTGTATTTTGGTCTTTTAACACGAATATAACAAAATTCGTTAACGAAAGTTGACGGAAGGACGAGAATGACAGTTTTTTTACACAAGCAAACACCAAAATGACACAAAGAAAAAAACATAAAGACCAAAGCGGTCAAAACGATACAAACCCAAGGACTATTTTGGCAATTTACTCCTAATTTTTTATAAAGATTGAAATGCCCCTACTAACGGACAAACTTAAGTAGGGTAACCCAAGTGAACGAAAATTGCAACTTATTAAATAACAAAAATAGAAAAATAAAAAGAAAAACCTTTTTGGATGAAAATACAAAATGTTTTTTAAAATTTATTGATGAAAATGAAAATTTACAATTTACTCTTGTTAAACTTTATAATCCTACTACCACATCTCAATTTTGAAGTTCGTTAACAAACCTTGTTGGACCAAAATATATGGGCCTAAGTTTATTGTCTACTAGGTTTAACACCCGTGTATTATACACGGGTTAAATAATAATATTTATAAAAAAAATAATAATCATTATGTTTAAAGATTTGTAATTTGTAAATATTTAATATTTAAAAATATTGCTTCATCAACTCATTGCATGACACTTAATATTTCTATCTCAAACTTTCTATATTGTAAATCCCGTCTTGAACCATACCACTGTTTTATCATTATTTAAAAAATCCTGAAACCACTGCTATTGCGATGACATTTGGTAAAAAAGCATGTTGAAATCAAAACCTTCTTACGGGTCAAGTTTGTCAGACTCAAAACTTATCAACCACTCTTCCTATAGGGAAAACTTCTTCCTAGGCCAAAACCCATTTGACACCCGCCAAAAGGCATGACGGTGCAAAAGAAAAAAAACATGTTTGGCTCAAGGATCCAAGAAACCGGGCTGAGCAAAATTCAAACTCGGGTCTCTCCCATCATTGCCATGTGATTTATCACCCAACTATGGTGGTAATTGGCAACCACCCATAAATAAGTATTTAGTCTATTGAGTTGATTACCACCCTAAGCAGGGGCGCCACATTGTAGACGTGACCCTCCCACTTTTTTCATTAGAAGTATCGGTTTTTCGGTATTTAGTTGATTTTTTACATATTAGTTTTGGGACCTCCCACTTTTATAAGTAGACCCCATTGGTGTTTATAACTAGGCCCTCCTTATTTTTAAGCCCATAAAAAGATAATCTTGTTACACATATCCATGTAGCCAATCTCATAATTAATTGACTTGTTGAGTTGTGACTTAATGGTAACAAGTTTTAACAAAAAAAAGTGTTGTTTCTTGTCCTTTGCTTCTTGTTCTGAGTTCTGTCGACAACAACCAATTGCCGCCCACTACCACCTTTGCGTCTTCCGTCTTTGTCCTCCGCTCCGCTGCCCACCACCTTTATTCCAGCCTCCGTAGTCCGCTCCGACGCCCACCACCACTCTCCCACTGACCACTTTTGTATCCAAGTTAGTCATACAAATTACAATTTTACTCAAATTTTAGGATTTAAGGGAATAATGGGTTTAATCTTAATTGTTGAATCTTGATGGAACTTAGGGTTTAATTTCGGTTCTTGAATATACGAATGTTGATTGATGAATTTAGGGTTAAGGGAATAAGTGTTTAATCTTAGTTGTTCAATGTTGATGGAATTTAGGGTTTAATTTCAATTATTGAAAGTAAGAATGTTGATTGTTATATTTAGGGTTTAAGAGAATAACAGGTTTAATCTTAGTTGTTGAATGTTGATGGGATTAGGGTTTACTTTCAATTCTTGAATGTAAGAATGTTGATTGTTAAATTTAAGGTTTAAGAGTTTAAGAATAAGGGGTTTAATTTTTGTTGTTGAATGCTTATGAAATTTAGGGTTTAATTTCAATTCTTTAATATAAGAATGTTGATTGTTAATGTTTGGTTTTGATTTTTGTATACACACACACACACATATATATATACATACATATATATATATATATATATATATATATATATATATATATATATATATATATATATATATATATATATATAGGGGAGGGTTCAAGAGAGAACTCATTTTAAGTTGAGAACTAGAGAACTAATTTTTGACCATAGATCTTGGGTGATCAAGGGCTAAGATTTAAAGATGAAGATTTTAAAAAAAAGGTGGAGATTTTAAAGGAAGGGGTATATTGGGAATAGGTTTTTCTATCATTCCCAAAACAAAATGAACCACTTCATTTCTCTTCTCGTCACTTCAAATTCTCGTCGGTTCCATCATCTTCATCAAATACTCTCGCGACATAAACAATACCTAGGGTTTCAGTTCAAGTAAATCTCAAGAGAAATGGAGGGAGAAGTTGTTCAATCGGTGATGATAAACGAACCAGTTTAATCGGTGATGGAAAACGAATCAGTTCAATCAGTGATGGAAACGAATCAGTTCAATCGATGATGGAAAAGGAAGCAGGTAAACAATCGTTGATAGAAGATAAACATGTAAACAATCGTCTTCCACGAACTATATTACACATATGTAGTCTGCAAATTTTAGGTTTTAAAATGTTCATCTAAAAATGTATCTGAATTGATACATTTTATGCCTAATGAACTGTAGCACACATATCTAGTCCCATAAATTTCTAGGTTTTGAAATGCTACAATAACCATAGGTTTTAAAAAATTGTTATGGATTGTTTATATGAACTGCATATGTCTAGTATCCGAATAGATGTTAATGTTGATGTTATTGTTAAAGTGTTTATGTCTACTACCTACAAGTAGTATGCTAATAGAATGTTGATGTCAATGTTGTTCATTCCAATAGTTTCAGGTGTTTATGTGAACTACATACAAAAGATAAACATATTGTTCTTCAAGTGTTTCTGTGTGCTGCATATGTATAGTAGTTAAGTAGATGTTAATTTTGATGTTGCTCATGATATGTGACAGTAGATAAGTATATGTTAATTTTAATGTTCTTCATCAAGTAAGTTTATGTGTATATCTTAATACATGGTGATCTTGGATGTCGTTATTCATGTGTTTACTTGCACCGTATATGTGTAGTATCTAAATATATGTTAATGTTTATGTTGTTCTTAAAGTTTTTATTTCTACTACATATGTGTTGTATGTTAATATATGGTGATGCTAATGTTGTTCATTCCAATAAGTTTAGGTTTTTGTGTATTGCATATATGTAGTCTACTAAAGTTGTAGTATGTTAATAAATGGTGTTGCTAATGTTGTTCATTCCAATAAGTTTAGGTGTTTTTGTGTATTGCATATGTGTAGTCTACTATAAGTTGTAGTATGTTAATAGATGGTGATGTTTCCATTTCAATAATTTTAGGTGTTTATGTATACTGTATATGTGTAGTTTACTAAAACTTGTAGTATGTTAATAAATGGTGATGATGATGTTGTTAATTCCAATAATTTTAGTTGTTTATGTGTACTGCATATGTGTAGTCTACTAAAAGTTGTAGTATGTTAATAGATGGTGATGCTGATGTTGTTCATTCTAATAATTCTAGGTGTCTATTTATACTGCATATGTGTAGTCTACTAAAAGTTGTAGTATGTTAATAATGGTGATGTTGTTCATTACAACAATTTTAGGTGTTTATGTGTATTGCATATGTGTAGTCTTCTAAAAAGACATGCTTATATATATTCTAATGTTTAAGGTTAATTATCTAAGAACTGATCATATGTAATCTATTATAAAATGGAATATTAATGTTTACGCATGTTATATATATTCTAATGTTATTTTCCTGCAGAAACAAATGTTTTTTGATTATTTGATGATTGTTAAACATCCAAAAGCAATGGCGATTTAAGCTGGAAAGCTAGTTAAGATAAAGATATATTGAGCTACAAAAGATGATTTTAAAGATTGTGGTGTATATGCTATAAGGCGTATATGGAACTATTCAAAGGAAAATGAATATATTCTGATTGTGGTTTAAGTGATGTACCAAACAAGAGGAGCAAGCATATAAAACAAAACTTAGAATGAAATATGCCACTAACATTTTATTCTCTAATGCCAATTTTTTTTACGAAAGTGTTAGATGAAGTAAAAGAATGGGATAAACTTTTGAAAGAATCTGATGAAGAACAAAATATGTTTACTAACCAAATGACTAAGGAAGTGGTGGTGAATGTGGAAAGCAAAAAGGAAGCAGTGGTGCATGGGGAAAGAAAGAATGAAGAGGTGGCGAATGAAGAAAGGAAGCATGAAGAAGCTATGAATGTAGAAACCAAGTCGGCAGAAGAAAGGAAGCATGCGGAGATGACAAATGAAGAAAGCAAGTCGAATGAAAACGTGATTAACGAAGAATTCGAGGAAATGAATTAAGTGGGTAAAAATTCCAAAGGAATGTACAAGTAGAAATGTGTAGTTGCAACTAGAGTTTGCCTGAAGTTTTATTAAGTATGTGTATAAAAGAATATTTTGATGCTTTTATGGTGTTGCTTTTTGAGTATGTGTTTAAATATGTGTAAACATGAATATTATGATGGTTTTATTGTGTTGTTTTTAGAATATGATTATCGAGGTTAGTTGGTTAGTTAAAAAGAATCATATGTATAGGATGACATGCTACATATATATATGTAACTTGTCATACTGCATACGTGTAACATGTCATATAATGAAAATTTGGCGAATGAAGAAAACAAAGGAAGGAATTAACTAGGTAAAAAGCACCAAAGGGATGGTTTTAAGGGTTTTTTGTATCTGTAGTTGAATGTGTATCTGAATTAATTGGTTAGTTAATAAGAATCATATGTAACTTGTCAGACTGCATATATGTAACATGTCATACTACATATGTGTAATATGTCATATTGCATATGTGTAACATGTCATACTACATATATGTAAATTATCATACTACATAAATGTACAAAAACATATGGATACTAATATAAAATGAATACTAAGAAATATATTATTGTTGAAATGAATCTACATATAACATCTGAAAAAAATATTGTCTACTCAAATTGAATGCAATGAGTACTTTGAAATAATGGTCTAAAACAAGTTATATTAAAAGAAATATACGAAGTTCATGAATCAGAAAATAATTGTAGCACCAGCAGCCTAAGTACCAACAAACAAATTATCAGGATCAACATCATTAACACCAGTGGACTAAGAAATATGATCAACACCATTAGCACAAAAAAATAAGATGTTTTATCTTCTCTTTTTAGCTTTCTTAGTAGCTTTTTTGCCTTTTCACCTGGCCCAATTAGCCTTTGTGCAGTCCCACAACCTTTTATTCCTTATACCTTGAGGTGGATCATATGAAACATCCACATATTGTGATTTTCCAAGCAAGTCCCCTAGCAAAATATACATGCAAAATTTATAAAAATTCTACAAACATCTAAAATTATAATGACATAAAAAACCAGCACTACATATATGTAACACTGACATAACAGTAAAAATTTCTTAAAGTAGTAACATACCTATATTAGCAGATGCACTGTTATAATCTGGATTGGATGAGACTTCTACAAATATATCATTCTAATTTTTACTAAGTTGCTCCATAAATGTAGAAAGCTTGTTTATGTCATATTACATATATGTAGCATCCACAATAAGATTTTACCTTGTTCATTGTACAGTTCAGTCATACTAGATATATGTAATATTCTTAATTTAAAATGTATTCAACATATTTAAATCTATAAAAAATATATGTAGTATACACAATACGATTTTACATTGTTCATTGTACAAATCAATCATAAAACATATATGTAATATTCTCAATTTTCAGTCATATTACATATCCAGATCTATATAACATGTATGTAGCATAAACAACCAGAACTTACATTCTTCATCAACACTAGAAAATTACAAAGTCATACTAGATGTATGTAATATTCTTAATTTCAGGTGTATTCAGCATATTGAGATCTATAAAACATATATGTAGTATACATAGTACGCTTTTACATTGTTCATTGTACAGATCAGTCATAATACATATATGTAATATTCTCGATTTTTATTCATATTACATATCCAGATCTATATAACATATATGTAGCATAAACAACAAGAGTTTACCTTCTTCATCAACACTGGAATTTGCAAAGAAGGAACGTCGGATGATGAAGAAACATCACCAGATAAACTCGTTTCAGCATTCTGTTCCACTGAATTTTTTTCTTTCAACTGATTTAGATCGAATTCTGAACTAGAAGGATCATTACAGGTTTCATTAGCATTGTTTGTAGCATTAGTTGTAGAACTCTCATAAGAAGCAATTTCTAAATCAATAGAACATCAATAAAGCATAAGTGAATTAGAAATCAATATTTAAAAGAGGGATTGAAAAAACGAAAAAAAATCCTTGAATAAACGCCATGGCAGATTGATTTTCAGTTTTGTTCTTGTAATCGATGGGTTATGAGTGATGATGAAGAATCGTGAATCAGGTTCGATTGATGAAGATGAGCCCTGTATGAATATCTCTGAATTATCAGAGATATTTTGAGAATATCTCATGAGAATATCATTTTTATGTTGAGAAATTGGTTTGGAAGGATTAGAATGGTAAAATGACAAATATACCCTAGTTCTTAAGTTCTCAACTTAATATGGAGTTCTCTCTTGATCCCTCCCCTATATATATATATATATATATATATATAGAGGAGAGTTATCCTACATAGTGTTGGAAATCTAAGAAGGCTAAGAAGGATTTATGACCTTTAGATCTCTTTTTTAATGGTTGAGATCAATTTGTAGAAAAAGAAATTGGTGGAAGGGTACATTAGTCATAGCCACTTTTGTTGACTTTCTCTCTCCACATGCAAGGCACATGCCAATTCCCCCACTTTTTTTAAAACTTTCATAACTTTTGGATACGATATTATTTTTTTAAAAAAATTACACCAAAAAAACAAGCGTTTTGTTATCTTTAAAACGCGTATAATATTGATATATAAAAAATAAAAAAAAAATTCGGCACTTGTCTAGTCCTTGTGTAATATCATGTGATTGTGTTATATTATAACTAGTGAAATATCACTTTTATCCGTTCATTCTTAAGTCATTATATAATATCATCTTATTATAAATATTTGTTGTGTCATATTATGTGTTTAGAAATTATCACCGTGTGAGAAATTGTTAATATGTGTTTGAGAAATGTTCAACGACAACGTCATTTTTTGTTACAAAGTGTGAGAATGACACAATGGTAAACAAAGAGACAATGATAAACAAAGACACAATGACACTTTTAAAAAAATTATAACTCACAATATAAATCAAATTTGAAAAAAGTGGTTCGGAGACCTTGTTCCCCATGTATTCCTCTTTCAGAAAATAAATAAACGAAAAATTAAAAAAAATTAAAAAAATTACCGTTTTTTTTTATTTTTTAAATTAGACACAATGAAAAAAGACACAATGAGAAAATAGGAGTTTTTTTAAGTTTTGCTTATTTATTTTTTAAGGAGGATGATGTGAGAGCAAGATCTTTGAAATACTTTTTGTGTTATTGTGTAATTATTATTAGATCATTGTGTAATACTTGTCAAATAAGATTACACAATGACCCGATGAATGACACAACAATCTTACAGATGTCACAATCACACAATGACCTGATGAAAGACACAATGACCTGACGGAAGACACAATGACCTGACGTTAGACACAATGAGCTGAAAAATTGTGAAAAAAAAGTTCGTTTTTTATGTATCAATATTATACGCGTTTTAAAGAGAAAAAAATTCTCGTTTTTATGGTGTAATTTTTTTAAAAAAATAATGTCGTATGTAAAAGTTATAAACATTTTAAAAAAGTGGGGGAATTGACATGTGACTTGCATGTGGAGAGAGAATATTTAAAAAAGTGGGCATGACTAAAATACCCCCTCTCTTAATTTTCCTAGATGCCACATGTCAATCTCTTATTGCTTCTTAGCCTTCTTAGATTTATAACACTATGTAGGTGAACCTCACTCTATATATATATATATATATATATATATATATATATATATATATATATATATATATATATATATATATATATATATATATATATATATATATACTACATTAATAAGCAAATTACATGGACAAAATAGTCATTTAACAATTTCCTTAAACTTTCAACAACTTTCAACATTTAAACACCGATGCTTTTGAGTTTTGAATAACATTAGGGTTTCAATACTGCTGCTGTTCAAATCTAACACCCTGGTCATCCCTTTCGCTTCTTCATATACTGCTCGATGTTCAAATCTAGCACCCTGGTCATCCCTTTCGCTTCTTCATATCTTCTTCCCATCTTCAGGGGGTTGCAGGGTTTAGAGCAGATACACCGATGGTAGTCGCCGTGGGTCTGGAGGTAGTGCAACACATTAGGGCTTCTACAAACAGCAGTTCACGATGGTTTAGGAATTCGATGGGTAAACTTCGACGAACAGTGTAAGAACACGAACTAAGTTGATTTGATGAGTTGATTTCTGGAATTTGGGTTTTACCTGAGTTTTTGGTCGATAGTTAAAGTTATGAGTTAGTTTTAATTAGTTTATTGATTTTTGGTGTTTGTCTATGCTTTCAGCTTGAAGTTGATTGGGGAAACAGTCATTAAGAAAAGGTAATAGCTTTTTATGAGATTATGGTGTTTATGATTTAATTGTTTATTTGGTTGTTATTAATACTATATACAATCTGCTCAAAGTTTTTAATCTTTGAGTTAATATCCGTTTTGACAAATTAAAAGTCTCAAATTCTTGTTGAGATTAATGTGTTTTATAATGTAGATTTGATCAGATGAATGTGTATTATGTGTTGAGTGTTAGTTCTTAGCAGAGAATGAATATTGTGCACCAGACCACAAGTAATTTTACCTCAGTAGTTGAAGAATTTTGTATGAAACTGTGCACCAGACCCCCGGTTTAAGACTGTTTTGGGGATTTTCAGTCACATGTGGTTCGACTTCATACATCCTCATTGGGCCAGTTTTATAATTTCGCCCGTTTGACCATTTCAATGTGTGTTGTGCACTTAAATTCATCTTTTCATTGTTGGTAAGCATTAGTGTTAGTATAATCATATTTTGGCATACTAGCATTAGTGTTATATTTAAGTTGCGGTAGCTGCCGCGCTAACAAGAAACGCTATGCTATTTGAAGTTTGTGTGTGTTGACCCGTTTGTAGTAACAGTGTCACTAAAGGCATTAATCCTCATGATTGTTAAGTTATATTTACAAGTGTTGTTCCATTCTTATTTGTATTCATGTAATATGGTTTATTAAAATGCATTTGGCAAGTTTAAATGAAAGTGCATTAAAATGATTTTTTGTTGCTTAAGATTCTTATTATTTGCACCAGACCACCACTTTATGACTTTTTCGGGGTTTTTTCAGTCACTTATGGTCCGACTTAATACATCCTCTAAGGGTCAAGTTTCACATTTTCAGTCATTTGACCCATTTCAGTGTTTTGTAGTGCAGACAAATTCATATTTTCATTGTTGGTCAGCATTTGTGTTAATGTAGTCAAATTTTGGCATTTCGGTGTTGAATCTCTTAATTTGGTTATTTAGATTAGTTAGGATATCATTGAATCTTTGGTTCTTTTTTTGAATGGATTTATTAATTTATAGTTGGAGTCGTTTTTTAATTAGTCATGCTTTAAATATGCTTAAAAATGTTTTAAGGTAAAAAATTATATGATCCTTAGTAATTTCTTACCATCTAATTGTGTATGCAGATACATCTCATGGCGATTTTTACTTCTATACACAACAACCGTAGTTTCACTTCTACTCACAGGTTTTATATGTATTTTTTTATTTAAAGATACATGCCAAGTTATATTTTTTTCAAGTTTAGGGTTTTAGCAAAAACAAAAGTAACTAATTATTTTATCAAAATTTATAATGATACTGGGTCAAAGTTTTCTGCTAATGGTATTACTGATATACGTGAGTATGTTGATTATCCAACATGAATACATTGTGAAGATTATGGACTTGGTGACCTTGTTATCTCATTTATTTGAATTATTGTTGTAAAAGTTTAGTAGATCATATTTCTATCCTTTTAATTTTAGTGTAATTGTTTATTATATATGAGTTAATAACTCAACAGCTGTAAAAAACACCAAAAGTTATCAAAATGTTCCATGATTATTTTATATTCACGGTTGTATATGTAGGTGTATTTTATTAAAACATTTATGATTTTGTTCCATTTGCTATATATGACATTTTGTTGCTAATGTAGGTTGTTTCTAGGTGATGTGAATCACTCATGTCCTCCATTACCAAGGAATGAAGGTAATCTTTGCTCCAAGATATACTTAAGAAAGCTTTTACATAGATTGTGATTTACACATATTACCTATTAACTTACTACAAGGAGTAAAAATACTTTGGGTGATGTTACTAACCTTAATTGCTAAGTAGGCTTAAAATAATTTGTAGTCTGATTTGTCAATGATCATGTAACTAGATTTTCTTTCAAATGTTGGGTTGAAATTTTGCATTTTCTTTATCCTTTGTATGATAATGATGAACATAATAATGGTTGTTCTTTAAAAGCTTTTTGTACTTGTGGGTGGTTATATGTTTAGCTACCAGCAAAATTTAGTCGCATCAATATTGCATTACAATTACTACAATTTTGAGCATAATGAACGAAAACGTAGGATGCTCATTTAAATTGTTTTATTTCAAAGGTGAATGTTTGTGCAAAAATGTTTCAGGTCAACCTTTATTAGCCTTTTAAGTTTTTACACAACATTCTACATAAACTATGATAGTATAAACTTATGTTTTCGTTAAAACATCCTGCAAAACACCTCTTTCTTTGGGTGCTACTATGCAAACGGAAGAGTAAAAAAAGTTGGGGGGGGGGGGCTGGACTATTTGTTTCATACAACTCATAGTTTGAAAGACATGTATTATTTTCCATCAGTTAAGCGGAAGAAACCGTTCATTCTGTTTATACATTGTGTTGTTCTGGTCAATTTGGCCCATTAGAGACATGTAATTTTTGTTGACATGTAATTTTTGTTGTTGTGCTTGTCTATTAGGTTGCAAAAAATAACGTTACAAAAAATATTTTTTTTCTCGTTTTTTTTAATTTCCATACTGCATATATGTAATATTGCGAATTTGTACTTGATAATATTTTTATTTAAACGTTACTAACTTTTCCATACCTTATTTATATTAAAAAAATTTAAAAATCACATTTTCGTTTTTTCGATACTACATATATGTAGTATCACTGTACTTGATGCATTTTTTGAAGCGGCCAAATAGCTCGGGAGTTTAATAATTATTTAAAGTGTACATACGATCTCAAATGACTAGTAACAAAGTTCATAATATTTCATATAAAAAAAACTTATTACAAATGAAAACAAAACCAATATTTATACTATGTCTAAACATAAAGATAATAATAAACTAATAAATTAAAGATAAATATAATAACAAAATAAAATAAACCTGAAATTCAAACTATAAGATAACAATGCATCAATATTGCATATACGACATATATGTGGTAGTATGATACTACATATATGTAGTATACGATACTACATATATGCAATACTATAAACTTTAAAAGAGGATAGTCAATACGGTGATGTTATGCACTTAAGTTACACATAAAACCATTAAAACTACCTAGCTTTGATAAAATAAGTTATATTATTTTTTATTAGAAAACTAACTCATTGATCTTTATTCTATTTAATGGACGAACCGGTCTTCTCCACTTAAATCATAATTTTCTCTTTCCTATTTACTCAATAATCGTCATTCATTTTAATAAAAAATTACTTGTCCTTTAAAATTCGATTGTACACCAATTTGGCTTTCCAATTCCAACAAACAGATTAACATAACATAACTCTTATAATTGGTATTATGATATGCTCATGCTGCACATATTCATACCACATCACATAACGTGGACCAAGTATTTGCTAGCAATGTGAATACGATCATATGAGAAAAATCTAAATTTAGAATTAAGGCATGACGGTGTTGTTTTTTGTTATGGTATCATCGAAATCAATATCAGGGAACTTTTGTTATTTTATCAAAGTACGTAATTTTGATGGTTTGTCATGTAATTTAGATGCATAACAACACCATATTCATTTTCCCAATTTAAAAACATATAATATCGTATACTACATATATGAAGTATTGAAATTAAAAAAACGAGAAATTTTTATTTTTTTATAACGTTATTTATACTCAAATGAAAGATACTGAAATTCTTGATCCAATGGTGCGAAAAAAAATTTAAAAACTTAACGTATGCAAAAGATAGAACTGTTTAAAGGTTTATATATTTAAAGTTCCAAATTTGTCCCTCCACTTTAAAATTTCATCCATTGTCTTTTAAGTTCCCCTATATATATCTACCTATTCTAATAATTGAGTAACTCATCCACATGTCATCATTTTAACTACTCCACATAGGATTTTGCTTAGGTGTCATGTTCTAATTAATTTGATGGAGAATTTTTAGACGGGTCATGGTATGCTCCATATTCGAAATAACCTGATATATTTAAATTAAAAATTCAAAAATTATCATCAATTTATTTACCAATTAATTATCATGATCTATATCTTAACCCGATATGTACCAATTATCATAAATTATCTCCTAACTCGATATGTTCAAATAAAAAACTTATCAATTATTATGATCTATCCTAACATGATATGTTCAAATTAAAGTTTTACCAATTATCATTAATTATCTCATAACTCGATGTGTTCAAATAAAAAAATTAACAATTATCATGAATTATCTCCTAACCTGATAATCTGATATGTTCAAATAAAAATTTACCAGCTATTATAAATCATATCCTTTATTGTAACATATGATTTTTTATATGAATATATTTGTAAATATCCAAATCAATTTCATAAGAGATTTGTTAAAAATAAATTTGATATCTAAATTGAGTTAAAATCTATAAAACTAAAATTCGTATAGTACACGGGTACTAATCTAGTATATATATATATATAGGGGAGGGTTCAATGGGGAACCTCTTTTTATCGGGAACTAGGGAACAATTCTTGACCCTTGGATCATCTAAAGGTGGGGAACACCTACACCCTCATAATCCTATACATTACACTTAAAAAAAATTTTAAAAAACGCGCGTCGAGGGGATTCGAACTCAAGACCACACCGATAGTGTAGACGAGTTATACCACTAGACAAAAGTACTGTTTTGTTTCCTTAACCGATTTTTCAATACTTAAAAGTGAGTTTCACAGTTTTTTTTTTGTGTTTAGTTTAATTATTAGTTTATATGTTATCTATTGTTGTTTAACGTTAAAGATTAGTTTTTATATTAGATTTTTTCTAGATTGATAATTAATCTAATTTTTATTTAATGTTTTTGTCATAACTTTTTTTTATTTTGTTTTAATTTTATTATTTTTGTTTTACCTATTATTATTTAACTTTAAGGGCTATTTTTGGTTTAAATCTTACGATTTAGATTTCAACTAGTGGTGTAAATGAGTTAAGTCGAGATTGACTCGGTAAAAACTCGTTCGAGTCGAGCCTTAACTAGTTTTTTTTATTTTTTGTTTAGTTTTATAAATATATCTTCATAAATATAATAAAATATATTTATAAAGTTATGATAAAAAAGATTAAATAATATGTATTTTTATATATAAAATGTGTGATTATAAATATATATAAATTAAATATAAATTTTATATATAGAATACTTAAATACTAAACGAGCCGAGCCCGAGCCCGAGCTTGAGCTAGAAAAATTTCTTATGAGCCGAGCTCGAGCTCTGTTACACTAAAACAAGCCGAACTCGAGCCTTAACGAGTTCGGGCTCGGCTTGTTTACAACCCAAATTTTAGCTTCTTTGGTGAGTGGCGGGTTGAGTGTGTGATTCAAACTCGTGACGCTAGGTACGCAACTCACAAACAAAATGCTCAAACCACTACGCTATAACATTAACTTGTTATTCTTTCTGATTCATTAATATTATTACCATTAGTTTCCTTGATTATTATTAATTGTTTTTTATTTGCTTGTTTTTTTTATTAATTTTACGTTTGACCTTTAGGGTTTAACTTTATGGTATAGTTTTTAGGTTTAGTTTTACAGTTAAGTTTTTTGGGTTAAGTTTTACGGTTAAGTTTTTTACATTGTCATTGGTGGCATGGTTGATGTCGTGAATCAATGGGGAACCACTTTTTTTAGGGAACAAATGAACATATCTTGGCCATCCGTTTTATCTTATTATGCATCTTTCATGTTCCTTAGTCATATGTATCTCATTTATATTATTTTAAAATCCAAAATCACATGTGATAAATTTAAAATCACATGTGCTAAACACTAAAATCACATGTTCTAAAAACTGGAATCACATGTGCTAAAACTAGGGGTGCAAACGTGCCAAGCGGAGCCCAATCTCGTTTAAGCTCGAGCTCGGCTCGTTTCAGCTTTACTAGGCTCGAGCTCAAGCTCGGCTCGTTTCATACTTTAATTTCAAAGCTCGAGCTCGTCACAAACTTTTCAAGCTCGAGCTCGGCTCGGGCTAAGCTCTTCTGATTTTTTATATTTTACTTTTAATTATTTTTATTTAATTTTACATGAACTTTTAATTATATGTATTTTATATATAACAAAAAACATATCATATAATTTTAATCTTACTTTATATATATTTTAACTAATAATAATATATATATTTAAAAAATAAATAAATAAACATATAAATAAAAAGCTCGATAAGGCTCGAGCGCTACTCGAGATCGGATCGATAAAAAGCTCGAACGAGCCGAGCTTTTTCGAGCTCGAGGTCGAGCCCGAGCTTAAAAAAAGCTCATTAAGTTGTCGAGCCCGAGAATCACATGTGCTAAAACTAGAATCACATGTGCTAAACCTCATATCACATGTGCTACAACTAAAATCATATGTGTTAAACCTAAAATCACATGTGCTAGAACTAGAATCACATATGCTAAACCTAGAAGCACATGTGCTTAAACTCAAATCACATGTGCTAAACGCCTAAAAGTAGAATCACATGTGCTAAAACTAGAATCACATATGGTAAACCTCAAATCACATGTGCTAAAACTAGAATCACATGTGCTAATCTTCCAACCAAAGACAAATAACAAGTTTACAAAACTTCAAATTAATGTGCTAAAAATTAAAAATCACATGTCCTAAACCTCAAATCACATGTGCTAAAACTAGAATCACATGTGCTAAACCTTAAATCACATGTGCTGAAACTCAAATCACATGTGCTAAAACTAGAATCGCATGTGCTAAACCTTAAATCACATGTGTTGAAACTCAAATCACATGTGCTAAAACTAGAACCACATGTGCTAAATCTCAAATCACATGTGCTAAAACTATAATTACATGTACTAAAACTAGAATCACATATGTTAAACCTCAAACCACATGTGTTAAAACTAGAATCACATGTGATAAACCTAGAATCATATGTGATAAACCTAGAATCACATGTGCTAAACCTAAAATCACATGTGCTAGAACTAGAATCACATGTGCTAAACCTAGAAGCACATATGCTAAATCTCAAATCACATGTGCTAAACGCCTAAATCTAGAATCCCATATGTTAAACATGAAATCACATGTGCTAAAACTAGAATCACATGTACTAAAACTAGAATCACATATGTTAAACCTCAAACCACCTGTGTTAAAACTAGAATCACATGTGATAAACCTAGAATCACATGTGCTAAACCTAAAATCACATGTGCGAGAACTAGAATCACATGTGCTAAACCTAGAAGCACATATGCTAAACCTCAAATCACATGTGCTAAACACCTAAAACTAGAATTTCATATGTTAAACCTCAAATCACATGTGCTAAATCTAGAATCACATGTACTAAAACTAGAATCACATATGTTAAACTTCTAACCACATGTGTTAAAACTAGAATCACATGTGATAAACCTAGAATCACATGTGCTAAACCTAAAATCACATGTGCTAGAACTAGAATCACATGTGCTAAACCTAGAACCACGTATGCTAAACCTCAAATCACATGTGCTAAACGCCTAAAACTAGAATCCCATATGTTAAACCTCAAATCACATGTTCTAAAACTAGAATCACGCATTTTAAACCTCAAATCACATATGCTAAAGCTTGAATCACTTGTGCTAAACTACAACAAAAAACAATTAACAAGTTTACAAAACTTCAAATTTATGTGTTAAAAATTAAAATTCATATATGCTAAACCTCAAATTACATGTGCTAAAACTAGAATTAAAATCGAGAATGAGTGTAACATCTCGCACATTTTGATTTCGATTTTAATTCTAGTGTTTAGACATTTTCTTTTTGTTTTCTGTTCTTTTGTTATTTTAAAATTAATTTTACGGGTTTGCACCAGAATGTGCAAGATGTTACACTCATTCTCTCTATGTCTTTTTTATGGTTCAACGATAACGACGAAACGCGCTGGTTTGTTGATACGCCCGCAACGTATCGTTAACAATAGTAAATATATCCTAAATAAATCTAAACACAAATATAATTTGTAGCTATGTGAAAGAAAATTAACCGATAAATAAATGTTAGATTGTTTTTAAAAACTACAAGGTACTCCCATTTACCCAAAAAAAAAATTGTAGTATGGTTAAAAAACGATTAAAAGATTGAATAAGGGTGGTCCTATTCACACACTTTCCATTTTTATTTTCGCACCCCCCAGGCGCCGCACATAGCCCTATCCGCGGCGCCTGGGTCACATCACATCGAAACATAACATCAGACCTTGACAACTGACCATCCAACAGACCCCAGGCGCCGCACATAGGCCCTTGCGCGGCGCCTGGGTATCCCAGACACACTTATGCGCCGCACATAGCCCTATGTGCGGCGCCTGGGTTCATTTTATGACAAAATTTTCAAGATTTTCAATCCATTTCGCCCACATAACCCTATATTTTACACCCAACCATTTTAACATAACAAATTAAACAAATTAATAACACAAAAACATTTAAAACTTTAACAAACATTTATAACACACAAAATTAATCATTCATAAAAGAAATTAAAAATTACATAAACTTAAAAAAAATAACAAAAAAACATAAAAGATAACTACTGGTCCCCTTCTTTCGACGATGATGAAAACGCCACATCCGGAATCCTAAAATGGTCGCGTATAGCATTGAACAATCGAACTGCCCGTCGTCCATGTCGATCTATCCGGCGTCCTTGTCGCGCAATATCACGTTGCATCGCTTGGAGGCGTTGATCAAAGTGGTCTGCTAAAACACGCGTTCCCTCTGGCAGGTTGTCGTATACGTGCAGTGGGAACTGCGGTGGATCATGATGCGGACGCTCGGGTGACGGCTCAGGTTGTTGTTCGGGCTCATGTGGCGGAGACACATTCGGCTCAGGCGCAGGTACTCCCCGTCTCTCCTCAACAAAAACTGGAATCTGGTCCCAAGGTGGCAACTGAACAGGCACAAATATTTCGCCATTTTCATCCTTGAACCGAAGACCCACAGGAAACTTGCGCATTAGGCGCATGCTGTGCAAACTAGTTTTCCCTAGTTTTGTGGGCTTAATAGACGGAGAGATCCTAGCATCTTGATCCGGAGAGATCCCAAATGAGCGAGCTATGACGGTGATGTACGCGCCGCCATACAACTGTCCGCGCGCCTGTCGATGGTAGGCGGACTCAAAATATTCCGCCAAACAGGTAGCAAGCGCACAGGGCCGGCGAAGAAAGAGACAATACATAAAGAAAAGGTCACTCATGTTGACCTTATCTTTCCCACACCCCCTGGCAGAAATGGAAGACGCAATGATACGACCCAAATACCGGTGTAAAGGGTCAATGATGGAAGCCGCCTTCGCATTACACACTCCGAAGTGCGTAGAGGCAATAACCTCCCAGAAACTGACGAGGGTCTCACGAGGCAAAGTTCTCATCCCTTCAGTGTATAATGGGGTGTCTAGCTCCTCCTCCATGTACAACCCCGAACGAACAGCAAACTCTCTCAGTGTCATCGAACGATAAACCCCGCATAATCGAAAAGTTATCTCGCGGAAAGGTTGAGCGGGGTCCTCGACATAATCGCGCGGTGGGCGGTTGAAAACAAATGATGACAAAAACTCCACAGTAAGCTCCCGGTATGATGGCCTGGTTGCTATATCAAACAACCGAGACCACGGAGTGTTGAAACCAATAATCTCCTGACATCGATCTCCCTCATGAAGCTCATTTAGAAGATCCCAATCTATATGGATGTGTCCGCCCACATCCATCGTTCTCAGTTTTTTGCACTTTTCTTGCGCCGTTGGGTTATCAGGAAACTCAAAATAAGGATGCCCTGGACGAGTATCAAAATTATCCAGAATCGAAAAATCCATATCATCAGTGTTGTAAGGGTTGTCAAACTCAAATTCTGGAAGAGGGTTTGAAAAGTTTGTCGGGTGGTTAGAAGAAGACATGTTTGATAGCTTTTTTGGGTTATACGTAGCGCTTGGTCGAACAAAAAAGGTTGTAAAAAGACTTGCGTTGCGGATATGGTGGTAGAGAGTTGCGCCGCGTAAGGGGTATATAAGGAGGAAAAGGATGCTGATGGAAACCCTATGCGCTGCGCAAAGGGCCTTGCGCGGCGCCTGGGTTAGCTATGCGCTGCGCAAAGGGCCTTGCGCGGCGCCTGGGTTGCTATATGCTGCGCAAAACACAAGTCTTTGATGGGCTTTCTGCTGCGCAAGGGTGTCTATCTGCCGCGCAAAGGCCCTTGCGCGGCGCCTGGGTTGTTTGTTTTTTTTTTTTTTACCGATTTTCATGGAGTTAAATACCCAATGGGGGAACGACATTTTTACACACTTGCGTTTTTACACACATATTTGCCAACATTTTTACACGCATATCTTCCGACATTTTTACATCTTGCAATGGCATTGTGGACTCCTCATGAAGATGAAACTTTAACAATATGTTGGTATTTAGTTCGGTCCGACGCCACACGTAACGACCCAAATATGTCGGAATTTTGGAATGACGTAGTTCGTATGTATAATAGTCGTATGGGTCGTGCTGCAGTTACAAGGGATACACAACAGTGTAGCCGTAGATGGCGTAATATATGCCAAAGAACGCTGCAATTTGAAGGTTACTATCGTCGCGCATTACGCAGCTCACGAGGTTTAAATCGCACGCGCGAGGAAATAATAGACGCGGCGTTATCCCAGTTTGAGGAGCGTAACGGTCAACCTTTCACTTCGATAGGAGCGTGGACTATTATTAGCACGTCTGAACGATATAGATTATTGCCATAATTTTGTATGATCAAATTTGTATGTTGTACGATAACAGTATATTAATGAATAATATTTTTTTAAAAAAAATTGTATGTTGCCATAATATTATTTCTTTTCAACCTACATAATACACGTGTGGATCTATATTGAGGTCGGGTCGTCTCAAATTTTCATACTCGATAATCCTATCCCGGTATAAGTCATACCAAGGCGCTGCCCACTCTGTTCTATGGCTATGCCAAAGAGGGTTCACTGTAGGCATTGGATATGATCCTTCAAGTTTTAACATGATGTAATGTGAACTGTCGACAAATACAAGAGAAACAGCTAGCATGGTCTCCACACCTTCCGGACTGCCCAGTAGAGGGAATATTGTAGCACTACCAGCCATGTCTATGATGTGAACAATTACACCCCATCTCTGAGCTATAAGAAATCCCGCCTCTGGCATTTGCATCCAATGTTCGACCGGAGCTCTACCGACACCAAAAAATTTTATCCGTTCATATATCGCATCGTAGTGGCCTTTGTCTTCCGGATCGAACACCCGTCTCCAAATATTTCCGTTCATTCGCAACTCCAGTAACAGTTGATTACGGATAAATAAAAAATCTTCTTGCCCTATCCCTAACCCCGCGGCTGTAGCTCGAAACCCACAGTGACCATCCGGTTTCACATCCTTTATTTTTGATATATATGGGTAAAATAATTTTGGGATTTGAGCTGCATATCTCATGATCAAACCATCTGACTTGGGGCCCGGCAACAATCTTGGGAAATTTGGATAGCGCGGTAGCTCTTCCGTTGTGTTAGGCTTTTTATTAGGCTTTGAGCGGAAATATTTTGGGAGTTGGAAGTCCGAAGAACTTTGAGCGGAAATATTTTGGGAGTTGGAAATATTTTGGGAGTTGGATACGTAAGAACTATGGCGAGGTTGGTCGTAGGGCCCGCCGTTCTCCCTTTGTGAAAATGGGATGTGCGTACTGTGTCTGGCAGCTTCTTCTCTTCTTTGTTCTTGTTTCTTTAATGTTGGACGACCTCGGGTATTAGTTTGGACAACAGGAGGTTTATTGCTAGTCGGGCCTGGCATCAAGACCTCTTTAAATTTATCGAGATAACTTTTTTGAACATGCGGAGGAGTAACATTAATTTGTTTTCTTAATTTTTCCCACTCCGCATCCGCATCGAGAGCTTCACTTTTTTCAGCCTTGAAGTCAAGTTTCTGCCAGAACACGTCTATTGTTTTAAGCGAGATTATTTGACCTGTAAATGAAAACAGATGGTATTTATTGAAACCTTTATTTTCTGTAAATGAAAAAACAAATCAATAGTAATTATTACCTTTATTTTCTAGCTCTTCTAAACGACAAGCACATGGCAAGCCACAACTGGTAAAAAGTTGACAACCACACGTAGAACCGTACTTTTTTAGCTTCAGATCTTTTCGCTTGAGCTCGATAGACAAAAGGTCGATGGCATATATTGACATCTTCCGAAGTACTCCCGCAAACATTGGGACATTCCTGTGGTGGTTCATCACCTTCCTTATGCTTATTTCAAACGCCCGTTTGATCTCTGTGTATTGCCTGTTAACCATTCTGTCGACAAACTTCACAAGCTTAACGAGGCTGTTGCGATGGCTTGGAAGGTCTTTTTTAAATAAGGCATGCATGCCTTCAACCCGGTTGGTGGTAGTTTGGTGAAAGTTTATTGTCCTGTTAGTCCAGGCAGATACAAACTTTTGACGGTACGGCTTTAACCAATTATCATGCACATACTCAAATACCTCTAAAAAGAAAAGGTTAGCATAATAATTAATTTAAAAATAATGTATGTAATAAATACCTATAAAAAATGTAATAAATACTCACCTCCACGACCCGATTCTTTTAGATGAGCTTCAAAGTTAGTTAGGTTATACTCATATATAGGCTCGGTAGTAGACTCACACAATAAAGAGAAGAATCGGATAAATTCTTTCCACTCACCATCCAAAAAGTGTTTTTTGCAGTTCCTAAGAATGTTTTGTTGAATATGGAACCGACAAAGATACCTGTGCGCATTTGGAAAAATTTGTTTACACGCGCTCATTAGCGCTAATTCTCTGTCTGTTACAATTACACGCGGCTGCATATTTTTTTCCAACATATCACTGAGCCTGCGTAATACCCATGCGTAGTTTTCCGTTTTTTCGTTAGAAATAAACGCATGAGCAACAGCAAACGACTGGTTGGTCGACGTCATACCTACAACCTGAACAAACGGAAGACCGTAAATGTTTGTTTGGTAGGTGGCGTCAATCAACAGCACGTGTGAAAAAGCACACCACATAGTATATGAATGTTTGTGCATAAAGAAAATATCTTCAACGGCTTTTGTGGTGTTATTCACGTTTGTGTAATAAACGTAATCTTTTCCTTTGAAGTAGTTTTCCATTTGTTCCATTGGAGACTCCCCGACTTTATTTTCTTTGTTTATCTTTTGAACAACGTTCTGAATGTCTTTCTTAATAACCTATTCAATTTTTATTAAAAAAAGTTAAATATTGCATGAATATAAAATTTTGTTGTTATATTTTAAATACGCTAACCTTTTTTTCTGGGTTATTTTTTGTCAACGCTGCCCAGATGTTACGAGCAGGAATATCTAGTTCTGCGAGCTCACCAACCAGTCTTTTCTCCTCCACGGAAAGCCTCCTAGCATACGCGTGACCCTCAAGATTTTCAATAGGCGAGTGGTTGTGCATCGGGTTTTTCACCTCTAATTTCCAGTAACTATTATTTGATACAAATGATCCCTTCAACTCAAATGGGCAACCGATTTTCTTGCTACCGGTTTTTCTAACGGTAGCTACAGACTTATATTGCCCACCAAGACTGCACTGTAACCAGATAGCCTTTTCTTTAGATCTTTTGGTAGTAATGACATAACCATGTTCGATTCCTCTATTTTGGACCCAATTGACTAATTCCTGACGTGACTGAAAAACCATGTCAGTTTCAAAAGAAACTATAATCGGGTAAGAGTCTTCAGGATCAATTTCGTCAGCATCATCTTTGTCTTTTTGGTCAGCATTGTCACCAGCATAGTTATTCTGTTGCTGACCCGCATTGTCACCAGCATAGTTATTCTGTTGCTGACCAGCATTGTAACCGTACGGGTATTCGAATGGAATATTCAAGTCAAACTGACCCGCATTGTCACCACCATAGTTATTCTGTTGCTGATCACCACAGTCACCGAAAACATAATCGTAACTGTTATCCACTGGATTATTTAAGTCGAACTTTCCAGCATTGACACCATAATTATTTTGATGAACAAATTGCTCGCCACCGTCACCGTAAACATAACCGTAACTGTCATTCGGTGGAATATTTAAGTCAAATTGTACCGAATTATCAGGAAATTGAAAACCCGATACAACCTCGTCCTCCTGCTGACTTTGGTTGGAGGCAGCTTGATTCCAAGTGTTAGAGACTACAGTCTCGTATGAATCAGGAACACTAGTGTTAGAGTATTCACCGAATATATAACTATTAATCCACGACATTATAATGTTATATCGTGATGATAATGAAAGTTGAGAAAAAAAAACGTGTATATTTTGGTAAAGATTGTTGAGAAAAAACGTGTATAGTATGAATTTTGAGAAAAAAATGAAATGTATTAAGTAGTGGTCCAGGAAAGGAGGCAGGCGCCGCGCAAAGCCCCATCTGCGGCGCATAGCGACCTCGTTTGACCAAATTCCTCCTCGTTAACGACATTCCCCTCGGAAAAGAACCCATCCGCCGCGCAAGGGCCTATGCGCCGCGCATAATATTGCATCGGTTGACCAACTTCCTCCTCGTTAACGACATTCCCCTCGGAAAAGAAACATCTCGTCTGAAAACAACCCAGGCGCCGCGGATAGGGCTATGTGCGGCGCCTGGTACCTGAAAAAGTGACCCAGGCGCTGCACATAGCCCTATCCGCGGCGCCTGGGTTAAAAAAAAGTGTGTGGATAGATCTGGTAAGTGTGTGAATAGACACAGTTTGCTTTAGATTATTTAAACATAACTATATGAGAATAAGACACATTGTGCTTTAGATTATTTAAACATAACCATTATTTATAAATATAAGTATTAGTAAATAAAATAATAAAATAATAAACGAGATGAGTTTGAGCTTTGAAAAAAATTTTTGAAACGAGCCAAGCTCGAGCTCTATTAAACTAAAATAAGTCGAGCTTGACTTCAGCTCATTTATACTCATACCTAAAATATGAAATTGTAAAAAATTAATAAAGTAGCAAAAATAAATAAAAAAAACGTAAACTTAAAAGAAGCTATCAAAAATAAATTTTGGAAAAACTAAAAAACCGATGTAATGAACATATTTGTTAACTGGTCAACTAAAGAAACATATAATTAGTTGGTTTGCTGGTATAGGTTTTGGTATTCTCATGCGGAGCCGCGGAGGTCACGTGGTCCAAACCCAAGTCACTCGCTTCCAGCGTGTTCCTTTTTTTTTAATGAAACTAGTAGTATTCCTACTCGCGCGTTGCGCGAGTGTTTTGATGTGCAGGCTCTTTATACATCAAATTAAAGATATTATCCAATATTTACATTGCATTAACAGTACTATCCGATACTAATCGTATTGTCCTAAGAAAACTACACTAACAAATAGTATTTAGGCCTAAAACTACATAAAATTCGATCAGTTTTACACGACAATGCGGCATTGGTACAAAAATGGTTACAACAAAACATGTACAGTAGTTTTAGCCTGTGAAGTTTTCGGTGTAAGAGCTGCTTATTTTCTTTGACATACTTGTTTCCTTACATGTGAAAACATGAAATACTATTGGCATTAGATGGCAAAAAAGTGTTTCTACACCTTTTTTCCAAGTACTTGTTATGTTGATATTCATAGTTGCAACCTGAACTGATTCCCGAAAATATATTGATGTTGTTTATGCGTTTGGTGTTGGTACCTGCAACACACAACCAAACAGTAGCTCTAAAATATATATCATTCAACTTTTGCACTTGATAAAATAAACATATTCAGAGTAGTCAGTGATGTAAGATCAATCTAATAATAGCCAGAGGTGGTCCTTCTGGTTTATCATAATCCAATACATCCATTTATATCTTTACGTTAATCAGAGGAGTAGGTAAATACATCCCTTTTTAACCTTGGATTTTGCATTATTTCTTCAGTTTGAAATTGAGTATGCAATGACCAAATAATGACAATGTACCGCAAGTCCGCAACTAATCAAAATCCTGAAGCTGCAAACTCTATCAAGAAGCCAAATGACAACAAAAATAACTTCCTAACCGATCAAGAAGCCAAGAATTAACAACCTACAATCGACTTGAAACAAAAAGAAAAAGCAAAGATACTTTTTTTCTTTTGGCAATAGACGTTGAAGCGAGTCATCAAGTTGACACCAAATTAAGACATGCACCTCATAAAAATGTAATCACTTACCTTTTTTAGAGTACGGTAGAAACATAAGTCAAAAGCAATCAACGCAAAAGTTAAAACTTAAAAGGTACATATGGTCTTTGCCCTTTAAGGAGCCCTAACATTTACCAAGACCATGTATGAAGCAAGAGAGCCCTAACAGTTAAACTGTTACGGCAAAATGCAAATGAAAAGGGAAGTGGCACCACTAAATTAAGGCAAAAGGGATGAAATGCTACCTGCTAAGCTTAGAAACATGCGTCAAAAGAAACTGGACTTAAAGTTAGATTTCGAAAGCTTGCCATTACCAGCGTCCGTCATCGGGGCTGATTTCCACCATCACCAAAACCCAAGAAACGACATCGGCTGAACAGCATTTGCAGGGGAAGCAGATTTGGCATACATGATTGTCAACAGCGCAGCCGATCTGTAGCACGTTGGCGGGCTGGTGGAGGTGGGTCTTCTTGTGGAAGCCATGACCATCGGCGGGTCAAAGCGGTGGGTCTTCTTGTTGAAGAGGAAGACATATAATTAAATAAAGAACGCATTCTATCTCTGCAAATGGAACGCATGTGTTTGAAATTACAATTCAGCCCATGGTTACTATTCATTTGCGATACTGTTCATACCCCATGGTTTTTAAATATATAGATAATTTAGAGGATAAGAGGGTGTAGGTGTTCCCCACCCAAGATAGATTTAAGATGATCCAAGAGTTTAAAAGTGTTCCCTAGTTCCCCGGTAAAAAAGGGGTTCCCCATTGAATTTCTCTCTCTCTCTCTCTCTCTCTATATATATATATATATATATATATATATATATATATATATATATATATATATATATATATATATCATGGGCAAGGAAAAGACATTGCTGAAACGTTTGATTCGGGAGTCCATAATTGAAGAATTCAAAGATCTTAAAGTTCGTCGGGCTAAGTTGTAATTCTTCATCCATGTACTCACCATTCATCTCGCATTATCATAGATACTTTAGATTTTTGTTAGTTAAATAACTATTATGTTTTATTTACCTGTAAGAAATTCTTTAAATAGATCTTGACCCGACGCGAATCATCGACCCCAAACATATGTACCGGAACATAGCATTAGGAAACAAATTTATGGATACCGTGACTTTATGTGCCCCTCTTAGTAAATTTCTGACTTAGCCACTGACCCCAAAAAACGCTCTCAAAGTTGATGTGGATGTTCAAACTTCACGCGTGGTAAGTTCAAGTATATGTCATAAGTGTCATATGTCAACAGTGACGGATCTAGGAATTTTTCTCAGTGGGTTCACTGTTTTTAGGTGATCCGATTTTAATAGAATCAGATAAAAACTATCGGGTCGGTTCGACGGTTCGGGTCGGATTAGGTACATCATGTAAGTTCTGGATCAAAAAAGTTTTTCATATCAATAAAGTGATTATTCCGTCATACTATAATCTATCATTTTACACATCTCCATAAGTAAATATCATAGAAATAATGCAGTTTTCATCACATAAGTTCGAGTGTTTGTTACCAATCTAAAACCAAACTCAATGTCTTTTTCATCAATTTTGACGAATTCGTTGTCTTAAAGCTAGAAATTAAGTTAATGGATACACATCAAACTTAAGTATATCATTTTACACATTTTTTCCAACAAATGCAAACATAATTTGGAGTATGCTTTCATTAATGCAGAAACTAAACAAACATTCATAGTTTGAGTAGTAAAGACAAAAACTTAGGTTGAAAACCAGTAATAGAACAACATAATCAAATTCAACAAATCAAGTCTTATTAGAAACACTTTGAATTTGAATGTATAAATGTACTACTAGGGAATGAAAGGTCTAAGTTTGAAAGGTTACGTATTAGAGGAGGGTTGAAGTCTTAAGAGTTATTTAGACTTTGGAGTTAGTTGCATGACTTACTTTGAAAGTCCTGATTTGGGTTAACAGTAAGGTATTGGGAATAAGAAAAAAATACAAAATTGGCGGCAAGAGGATTCGAACTGACATCCTATTAAGTTTCAAGATGGTAACTTTCCAATTGAACTAGAATCATATTTTATTAGGATTCACTCCTGTAAATATATATGGGTTCACTCCAGTTTTTTTATACAATTTCTAAAAAAAACTAGAAACGTCGTGGGTTCCCGTGAACCCACTCCTTATACTCTGACTCCGTCCCTGAGTGTCAACCTCAATCAAGCATTGATTTCGACATGTGCTTGAACTTTTCTTCGGTTCGAACATATTCACATAAAAAAAACACTGATTTATCTTTAATCATAATCATCTTACCCAATAATAAACACTATGTGAAGACTACGACCGTTACATATTGCAAAATATAATATACTCTTGATTTTCTTTGTTTTCCAGTACAGAAATAAAGTATTTGTAATATGTCTACTAACATCTAAATTTTCAAAAGTTATGAGAATTTTAGTAATTATATTTTATACAGGTAAATTGGCTTAAAACAATTCCAACTAACACATATTAATCGAGAATAATTTTAACCCAGTTTATTACCTCCAGTGGTACCAAATCCCACTTTTTTTTTGCTTTCAGTAATCCGCCGTTAATAACACTTAAAGGCCGTTAATTTTTTTTTTGAAATATTTCGAATTTCAAACCGATGTTATATGGATTTTGATCGGGAGGATGATACGAGACATTTGATGCAACCTTACTTCCAATTGGTGCTCAAAATGTTTTAATTTTAACATTAGATTAAAGCACCAATTGAAGATTGTTTCGTCGTTTAGAACACCGGTTCGAGGTAAGGTTTACATCAATTGACTCGTATCCTCCTCCTAATCAAAATCCATATAACATGGGTTTGAAAAAAAGAATAAAAAAATTAACGGTCGTTATGTGTACTTAACGGCGGACTATTGGAGAGAAAAAAAATTGGATTTGGGACCACTGTAGGAAATAAATTGAATTAAGATTATTCTCGGACAATAGGTGTTAGTTAGGATTACTTTATGCCGATTTACCTTTTATATATTATATTTAATTGTTTTTACCGAAAATATTATTTTAAAAAATCATTATTATATTTAATATGTTCAGTTTACCGGTTAAAGAGAAAACTTACCCGGTTCAATAGGGTAAGGTTTTTGGCCACTTCACATCAGTTAATAACTTAACCAGTTATTGACAATGTTGACATTAGCCTGCATATAACCTATGTCCTCTTGTATTTAAGAGGTTAGTTGATAAAATCTGAATTATTAAGTGTTAAATAGTTAAGAGGTCTGAACCATTAAGAGACTCTATCAATGAGATGAACGTTGAGGTAGAAATGCAGATAAAAGTAAAGTTGGTATATGTTCCATTCAATTCCATTCAACAGTTCTCTCTCTTAACCAGCATTTAACTGAACCATTTAGAGACTTTTTTTTAATGAAACAAACGCTCTAAATGCTGAATCTGAATGATTAAGCACTGAACTGAACCATTAAAAAGTTAAACAAACAGCCACTAAGTGTTACCAAAGAGTAAATAATTGTTTATTTCTCTACGTCAGCAACTCACCTATTAAAACAACTAGATTAGTACCCGTGTACTACACGGGATTTCGGTTTTATATGTTTTATCTAAATTTAGGTATTAAATTTATTTTTAACATATCCCTATTAAATCATTTTGGATAATTTCAAATATTTTCCTATCAAAAATCATATGCTAAAATAAACAAAATTATCTATAATAATTGGTAAAGTTTTAATTCGAATATATCGGTTAGAAGATAATTCATGATAAGTGGTAAAATTTAAATTTGAACATATTGGGTTAGGAGATAATTCATGATAATTGATAAATTTTTAACTTGAGGATTAGGAGATAGATTATGATAATCGGTAAATTTTTATTTAAACATATCATATTAGGAGATAATTGATGATAATTTGTAAATTTTTTATTTGTACATATCGGGTTATTTCGAATATGGAGCATACATGACCCGCTTTGAATTATCCATCAAATTCAATTAGAGGAAGACACCTAAGCAAAATCCTATGTGGAGTAGTTAGAATGTTGACATGTGGATGAGTTACTCAGTTATTAGAATATGTAGATTAACTTTTGGACAACAGATTATTATCAACTGCAATTTTTAGAAGGGGTTAAGTTATCCTTAAGTCTTAAGTTTAAGAATATCAGTAGGACTCAATGATGGATTCAAAATGTTACAAATCAGAATCTAAATTGAATTTTAAAACGTGTTTTTAAGACCTTTTCCCCTCGTCGTTCACTTTAAAAAAATAAAATAATTAAAACATAAAAAAGTTAATGTTTTATTGAGTCTTTTTTTACTTTTCTTTAGTTTTTAAGGAGGTCGACAGAGAAACAATGTCTCTGAGATACTTTTTGAAATTCAACTTGTATTATGATTTATAATTTTTTATCTGACATTATTCTTTTTCTAAATCTATTTTCTTATATTTTTTAAATGGTATATTGGTTTTTACTGGTTACAATTATCACCTTTTATCTTCTACTAGTCCAAACTAATGAGTTGGTTGTCAACGGTCCCAACTTTTATCACTTTGGTAACCATTGGTCCGTCGTTAAATTTTTTTTAACGCCGTTAAGTTTTTTCCAAATTCAATACCGATGTTTTAAGCCTTTTGATCGGAAGGATAATACAAGTCGATTGATGGAAAAGTTACATCGAAACGACGCTTGGAACAACGAAATAGTGCTTTAATCGAGTGTTTAAACCTAAAGGTGCTTCAATCGGATGTATAAAATTTATCGTTCAGAGATCGTTTTTGAGAAAACTTTTACATCAATCGACTCGTATTATCCTCCCGATCAAAATGCCTAATACATCGATCTTAAATTTGAAAAAAACTTAACGGCGTTAAAAAAAAGTTAACAATGGACCAGTGGTTGCCAAAGTGATAAAAGTTGGGACTGTTGACAACCAATTCAATAGTTGGGACCGATAGAAGAAAAAAGGTGATAGTTGGAACCAATAAAAACCAATATACCTTTTAAATTTATGACTCTTCGTATTAGAACCTAATCCTTAAAAAAGGTTAACAATTGTTTTCATTAAAGCAACTTCCAATGTTGTGTAGTGGTAAGAGGCTTGAATTCTTCAAAAGAGACCCAAGTTCTAGTCCCACTATCACCACTTTAAAAAGGGCAAATGGGGGCAATGAAAAGAGACTTGTGGGAACACAAGTTCGATCTCTGAGCCAAACGGGTTTTACCACTAGCTTGTCGTCGTGCCTACGGAAGGACGTGTTAGTGAGTTCCGAATTGGAGTTGGGTTAATAGGTAGGTTTCGGCTACCCAGCGCTGTCTGTATTCACAGAGCGTTTGGGGTTGTCTTTTACCATTGGGTTACTGCAGGTAGTCGGGTTTTATTCGTTTCGCTGTCAAAAAAAAATTATTTTCATTAAAGAATGGTCAATGATTTGACACAATGGCTAAATTACAAATACAACAATTTATAACAATGGTTAAAACCGACCTAATCCAAATGTTTTTCAAGCATACATCGAGTTAAATATCATATCTTCTAATGTAATTTCTTACTAAACTTTGAATCATTCTTCTTTCTTCTTGTTTTTTAAACAATCAACTTTAACCCAAAATAGTATCACACAATCCATCCACAAAAATCAAACTTTATTAAACTAATCATAATCTACCCTGCCGGCATGATAACAACAATGTCACACGTACACTCTCACTTAATCAGAACCGTCCATCCCACTTCACCATACATGTCATCGTTTAAATCACATCCACCACGTGTCACTTCTCTATTCACTAATCCACATAGGATGCTATTGCTACACACAAAATAAGAAACGTGTTCGAGAAGAAATCAATAAAACAACAGTCAACCAGCCGACTTAAACCGACCAAGTCCACCGCCTCACCACGAACCATCTTCCCACCAATCACAAACTTCCACGTGTCTAACATTACTAACGGCTACTTTTTCACTCCTCGTATAAAACAATCATCGTCTAAATATCCGAATAATATTCCACAAGACTTCATATTTCATACAATTTATAAAAACCCCTTCTCAAGATTTGCAGATTTGTTCCTGTTTCTAGCTTACAAACAACAAATTAAGGTTTGTAATTTGACTAATTTCACATTTCATGTTTTTATTTGAATTTTTTTTATACTTTTTTAGGGTTTTTTCTTGTTCGAATTTGTGAGCTGATTAATGGTTAATTTCAGGTATACAATGGCATTAGGAAATGATTACAGGCTAGGGTTAGTTAAACGCACAAGTTCATTTGGTAGAAAGAGGATATTTATTTTGAACGAAGCGGAAATTGATTCAATCGATTCGATTTCACCCACCAAGAAACGATCAATTGGAAACAGTTTTAGCTCCGAAAGATCGTTAATTGAAGCTCTGCCTCAAGATATTCTTGTAAGTGTTTCAATTTCATGAACAATTTTGAATTTGAAAAAAACCCCAATTTTAAAATTTCAGCCGTCTGATTATTCAATTTAATGTGTTTGTGTGTTTTTGTACAGATTAGGGTTTTATGTGGTGTGGAACATGATGATTTGAAGCGATTGTTTCATGTATCGAAGCTGATTCGAGAAGCTGTAAGTTTGATTTTACATTTTTCAATAATTAGGGTTTGTAAGAAACAGAGGATTTGAGTGTAATGTGTTGTTGGGTTATAATGCAGGCTCTGATTGCAAAGAAGCTGCATTTTGCATATAGTACACCAACAAAGGTCCCTGCTTTTCGTTGTCCGATTGATCAATCAGTACAGGATGTCGATGATATCGAAGCTCCTAATGCTCCAAAACAGTTGCGAGTAGCTCGTTCGCGGCTTGATAAGAAGAAACTGGCGGGTCTAGCGGTGGCGTTGTTTGCTTCTGATGAATAATGTGTTTGATGTTTGTGTGTAGAGATTCTGTTAATGTTGTAAATATGGTAAGGTGTTGTACATTAGGCAATTTGGGTTCTTCAATTGTTGCATTGAAGATGAGGGATTTAGCTGGTTTGTGCTTAAATTGCTTGTACATTTAGGACAGGAAGTATACACATTAGGTAGTGACTAGATTGTATTTAAATCTTGGTTTTATGTTAAAACTTTAGTTTATGTATGCAACATCTTTTTAGGTCACTTTGTTGTGAATTTGTATGCGATCATTACTCTGCTAATTGTTGATGAATCATTGACTATACAACCAATCTTAATTCAAGTAATGTTTTTCAAGACGTTAAGATGTGCTTTAATTTTTTACTCAAACAAGATGTTCAAGGGAAATAAGTCACTGAACGAATCATGAAATGTTAACTTCGCGCTTTATTCCACATTAGAAGCTAAACTTAAAAAAAAACCGGTTCAGGACTTGACTCGATGGGTATAACATGGAATGGAACCGATTCCGGTTCCTATCCGATACCAACCATAACCACCAAGCCCATGTCCAAACCCACCGGTTCCCGCCTGGTTTATGCTTCTTCCTGACCAAAACTCGGTTACCTGGTTCTAGCCTTTATTTTTTATTTTTGAAACTAGACATTAAAAATCGGTCTTATAGCTGATATTGGGTCTTTGTGACCTTTTTTTTTTTGTTTTTTTACCACCCCAAGACATCTCCCGGATGCCCGGATGAGTACAAATATATGTTTAATGTTTTGGTTCATTACCCTACTTGAAAATGCAAAAACAAAAGCAAAACCGCAAAATACTCTCATTTTCATCTCTCTCGATATGGCATTACGATCCGATGAAGGTTCTTCCTAAGTCCCATCCGTTGTGCAAGTTATTCCGCATAACCGAAACCGGAGAGTGTCAACTTTGGGTTTGTTAGGAGCGGCTTCAAATTCCAATTTGAATAAACATATCACTGTTAGGTTCATATTTAGGCATTATTTAGCATGCATTTAGCGTTTGTTTTGATTACAATTCATGCATTTGTCACGTTATATCATAATATTTTGTAAATATAAGTTTTTGGTTGGAATAGAGTCTAATTTGGTTATTTTTGGTTGTTTCGTAGGTCGCGGGACACTCGTGAGAGATGACAAAGGCTTGCGGAAGCATTGGAGGGATCATGGATGCTGAAAGTTTAGAGGTTGAAGAGAAATTGTGAAACATACACTTCAGACGGCCAAACAAAATTTATTCTCATATTTTAGACGACCGTTCAAAGCTGCTGTTTAAAATATAATAATTTCTAAACTGTGAAAATTATTATTATTATTATGGCATTTAAGAGAAATGGGCTAAAGTTAAAACATAAATAAATCATTTTTTAGGCCCTCAAGAGTTAGGGATTGTTTGGTAAATCTGAATCATTAAGTGCTAAATGGTTAAGAGGTCTGAACCATTAAGAGACTCTATCAATGGAAGGGATATTAGGGTAGAACTTCAGGCGATGTTAAGTTTGGTATATGCTTCATTCATTTTCATTCAGCATCTTTTAATATCTTAACCATTCAGCACTTAATTGAACCATTTAGAAGCACTTTTTTTACAACACAAACGCTCTGAACGTTGAATCTGAATGATTAAGCACTGAACTGAACCATTAAGAGGTGAAACAAACAGCCCCTTAATAAAAAAAAACAAGAAAGAGAAGAAAAGAGGATCGTGGTTTTAACGATTACGGACGGATCAAAAGAAAAAGGAAGGAGAAGGCTGGATTTTAGTTTTTTTTTGGGGGGGGGGGGGGCCTCATGAACTTGAATAACACTTAAAATCATTTTTGGTTTTGTAAGTTAGTTTCTTAGTTTATGTCTTTTTGTATTTAGCATCGATGGATTTAGCCATCATGTTCGGTTTATGTCTTTTTGTATTTAGCATCGATGGATTTAGCCATCATGTTCGGCTAGAGCAATTTTAATTTCAACATTAGTTTTTTTTTTTGGTTTTTGATTTGATTTTTATGTAAAATGATTATGAGATATTTTTATGTGAATGGTTTGTTTGTTTGATTCTTGATCTCAAACCCGATCTAATCCGGTTATATATTAGTTTGATTAATAAAATTGGCCACTTTGTTAATTAGCCTAATAAAGTTATTCAATTATTAAAACCTTAACAAAGTCTTAAAAACAAAGAACAAATAATATTTTATGTTTGTTTATGAGCTCAAAATTATTATAGAATCATTCAATCGAATTAAATATACCGAACAACGTGTGTATTTAGTTCTAATTGATACTTCTATCACTGCAACCCGCACACTAAGATCTGAACGGCGTGAGCTTAGAGTAGCGGGTTGACTTTAGTCAACGAATTACACTTGATTAGACATTAGATAGAGTGGACGTCCAAACGGCATGACGTCTGGTATTGATACATACCATTTAGATTAAAAGATCATTGCACCATAGTTGTTAATGATAATAAGCCGAATCAAGTCAAGAAATTGCCTTAGTGTTAGAATTTGCCTTTAATATTAGAATTCACTTTACGAATTAATTTGTTCATTTTATTTTTAACTTTTATTTTACTTTGTTTTCTTAGTTTAAGTTTAAATCAAAACCCCCCATTTTTAACAATAGTACTTGCACTTAAAACGTTTTGGTATAAAATAGTTAATCTGTATCCCTGAGGACACGAACCTTGCTTTCACTATACTACTAGGTTCACTTTATTATATTATTTGGTGGATTCGACACCCATCAATCACAAAGAAATTTTGTTCGATGTTGAAACAATCCCTCGAGTCCGAGCAATCGAAAATGGGGGCGAGTGGTGAAATCTTTCATGACAGTGTTGATATGGTCCAAGATCATATGACAAAGTTCATGATTCAAAATGCTTTGCCATTCAACCACTTCGACTACCTACAATTAACCAATTTGATTCGAGAAACGCTTTAACCTCGTTACACTTATGTGAATCGTATTAATCTTAGATGTCATTGTTTAAAATTGTGGAAAAAGGCAAAAAAAAAAAAACAAATTAACTGTATTTACTTAAATGTTGGTGTTAATTTATCTAGTGACTTGTGGTAGGCTCTACACTGTTGCACTGAGTCGTATCTTTGTGTAACCGCTCATTAGGTAGATCCCGAATCGATACAAATGATGAAATATATGATTGCATTTGATCTTTTTACGGTTCCACATTCCAGAGATGATATGTATGAAATTAGATAGCGTAATACAAACTTTACATTTACAAAACAAAATATTTTCAATAACTTTTGATAATGCTTCAAATAATAACTTTGCGGTTGAAAATCTAAAAGTAAAATATTAACCGATGTGCAATGGAGATTTTTTTCATAGTCGATGTGTTATACATATTATTAATTTACTAGTGCACGACGGGCTAGAGGTGGAATATTGTGATGCATTTATATATAAGTTTAAACTAATGTTGCATTTAGTTTTTAAACACAATTTTTTTTTTGCAATATTACAAACAATTTTATAGGAATACGAATTAATTCTCCTTTATATTGATAATACAACGATATTGAACAGTAAACTGGTATTATCGACATCTCATGGTTGGATTTCAAGGGTAATATCGGGTTTTCACGCGTTTTCTTTGTTAGTATAAAAGCTCAACCTCTTTTTCTCTCTTATTTTTGCAGAACTCTCTTGACTCGCGCCTCTCCTTTTCAGCGGTTGTTCACCGCCGTCACCAATGTAGGTTGGCGGTGGGATATCGATAGTGGTGATGGCAAGGGGGTTTAGTGTTTTACTCGATCTGGAGTGAACATTGTTTTTTGAACGCTGATGGTGGCGTTGGCCAAGGGCTTTGGTGTTTCTTGCTCTGTTTCACTAGTAGAAAGTTGCCGATCCTTGGATTCGTGTGACCATCGGCTTGCATGTGGTTGATTCCGGCTTTAATGGACGGAGATGGTTGCCACTCTTTGGGTTCGTGTGGCTTTCAGTTTACCGGTGAATGTTTGTGATGATGGTGGTGGGTACAACTGGGTTAAACCCAATTGATGATTTGGATTTCCTTATCTGTGTTGTTGTCTGTGCAATCGGGTGACACCCGATTTATGTTGTGATCCAGATCTGTGATGTTTTGCAGCAAACCGTTCTATGGGTAGATTTTGATGGTTACTGGTTGTAACCGGTGATGGTGGCGAGTGGATGATGATGATAATACTCATTTGTTGAAACCCATTTGGTGGGTTTTAAAATGAATTTCTGGTATTTTGGCTGCTACATTTGTGTCGTTGAGTCTGTGTTGTTAAGGAGTTATGATATGGTGCCTTACGGGTGTGGATACATGTGGGGTAATTTCATACTGATCCCATATCGCCTTTCCTGTTTATTTTAGCCATGGATGTGACACCCCGCCCGGCGGCGGAAACATCGGGCTGTCATTGGAATTGGATATCAATAGTAGGCAAAGCACATGGTATTTATTTATTAAGTTTAATAATGATGTAGTAAGTTTAGTACATGAGTCTTAAATGAATGCGACAAAAGTAACAAAACCGAAACATTAAAGGCAAACGTCTAATTTATTATTCTAGGTCCAAGGCAATCCTATGTCTTGACAAAAGCAGCAAAATAATTATAAGCATCACCTGAAACATGTAAAAATAAAGTTGGCTATTTAAAGCTAGTGAGTAAACCACAAATTGATACATAGTAATAAAGAAAATCCGAGATCATCATAATATGCTGCGCAAGCTTACATGCATAGCTATTTCATATCATTATCGACCATGACCCCTTGCACACATATTGTAAACCATAATTGTAACGTAACTTGTAGCCATTTATCATGAGGAACCAACTCATGTATTAATTACTGATAACTTTTAAGCAACCGTCACGTAACCGTCTCGATATTTAAGTTATCAATAATTATTTAGCAACTTAGGGACATGGCATTGTAATAGCAACTTGTAACATCGAATCGCAACTTGTAACATTGTAATTGTATGGACGGGTTTAAATCACCTATCGTTGTTGTACATGTAGGTGGGTTTGTCAGACCATTAGCGCTAACATTGTACCGCTGGGATTACAAAGTAATAATACTACTTTAAACTACCACATAAGTTTGCATCTTGACCGGAACAAGACTAACATATTTTATGATCTCTTTTGGAAAACAAAATAGAAAATGGAAAAAAAACATTGTATTGTAATAGAACACATTTCAACCCCAAAATGTAAAAGTAAAAAGGGGAGTGAATTTACTCACCTTGAACTCGGGCACGTAACAATTAGTAAATAGTCTAATTAGAACCGAGGATCGTCCAAATATTAGAATCACCTAATTAGATGACAATCCTAACTTAGTAAAACATATTGTATAGAAAACTAGAATTGGAAAAATAGAAGTCAAAGGAAATTGAAATTCTAGGGTTTCGGATTGGGATTTGGGGTTTCCCGTTAACCGTCTAAAAATATATAAACTCGTTTATTCGAAACAATAACCATAGTCATAACAATTATTTTGATAAGCGATAACAACATTAATAATATATTTTGATAACAACTTATATAATGTAAAAAAAATGTTATCTTTGTTATAAATAATTTAAGACATTTACATAATTTAAAGCATATAAATGTCCATTTACAAGTCTTATTTATATAAACTATTATTTTATAAAATTTTGTATACATTATGTAAGTATTAAAATTATTTGAAATAGTTAAATTTATAAAACCAATCTTATATAAAATCATGATTTTGGATATATATATATATATATATATATATATTTATTTATAAGATTTTAGCGTTTCATAAAATATATAGTATCATATTGTTTTTGGGTTGGTAAATATAATTAGTATTGTGGTAAAACAATAGGTTAAAAAAAGAAAAGGACGTGGTAAAACAATAGGTTAAAAAAAGAAAAGAACATAGGTTAAAAAAAGAAAAGAACATATAGTATCATATTGTTTTTGGGTTGGTAAATTTAATTTGGTAAACGTTGAATAATAATTTGGTCGTTATATATTAAAGACGAGAATGCCATTAGGCACGACATATTTATATATATAGTTTTAATACGAAACATTATATTTAAAGGGAGATAAATACGAATACATTACAAACGGATGATTTAGGGTTCGAGTCGGGCATTCAGGTTCGGGTTCGGGGCAGATGTCACAATGGAGGCGTTGGATGTTATTATGAAGAGAGCTGTGAATACTAATCTCTTTCAGAGTATCTACATGCCGAATAATGGCCCTATCTTATCTCACTTGTTGTTTGCAGATGATGTGATTTTTGAAGGTACATGGGCGGAAAGCAACATTCTTAATCTGTCAAGACTTCTTAGGTGCTTTCATAGGCGTTAGGATTAAAGGTCAATTACAAAAAAGTAGAATCTTTGGGTTGGGAGTGGAGGCTGAGTTGGTGGAGAGGGCTGCACATAATTTGAAGTGTCAAGTCGGGTCTCTACCCTTCAAATATCTAGGGATTCCGTTAGTAGCGAATATGAATCACATAAAAAATTAGAAGGATGTCATGGATGTCTTTGATTCAAGATTGTCCACTTGGAAGGCAAATTCTTTATCTTTTAGGGGTCGAATCACACTTTTGAAATCTATCCTGGGTAGTCTCCCAGTCTACTACTTTTCATTATTCAAGGCTCCCATTAATGTGATCGAAGCCTTAGAAAGAACCAGAAAAAGATTTCTTTGGTTGGGCTGAAGCTTAGGTCACTGTATGCATTGGAGTAACTAGAACAAAATCATGGCTCTAAAAGACATGGGAGGTCTATTGGCTCCTTAAGATCAATAAACCTTGTTTTTCTTGGTAAGTGATGGTGGAGAGCAAAAACTGAAACTAATAGTTTATGGTTCAAGGTGGTTAGCTTAATTTACATACTACTAATATGACAATGTTAGTGTCTACAGTGCCATGGACTTATTTACTAATATGTCCTTTACTTCATTGCTTAATTGCAATTTCGCCAGTACTCCAAGTTTCTCTATTAAGCACGTGTCTCCGATACATGCGTATAGCTTCTTTGAAGTCTAACCCTACCTTCTACTTCTACCCATCACCGGTGCTCCAAGTCCACCCCTTCTTCTTTCACAAGTACTTTGTTCTTTTTCTTCTTCGCCAGGATTTGGCTGACGAGTCTAATTAGCATTGCAACGTTAGTTTTTGTATTTACTAGCGAGTTCAACCATTACATAACATGTGTCACACAACTTTAGGGTTCAACCATTAGATAACCTGCATTACAACTTCATTGCATATCTACATTACAACTTTACTGTTCAACCATTCTATAATGTCACACCCTCAAAATCCACTAACGGAGTCTTACCGTTAAGTGTGTGACAAACCAGAATCTCAGTCATTAGTTACACCAAACGACGCTATATGAATTTAAAACATACGTGTCTCATTAAATGGGAAAATTTAATACAGAGTTAACGTTTAAAAGTTTGCGAAAGAGTAATCGAAATGTAATGTCAAAATGTTAAATGGAAATTAAATGCGCAAAACATGCGCCTCACATGAGAAACAAAGTTTAAATGGTTGTTAAACTCAAATCATGATTTTTAATGCGAGAAAATGTTTAAATGAAAAGCTGGGACTTCATGCCATGTCCTAAGTGCGTTGTACCTCAGTGACCTGTAAAAGTGAAAGGCTAACAAGTGTTAACACGACGGTTGGTGAGTTCACATAGTAAGTATGAAATCAAGTATGTTCAGTTGCAAGCAGAAATATAAATTAAGTATGTCAGTGTAGGTAGCTAGTCTACGGTACATGTCCTTAGAGTCGTATGTATCTGACCGAAGCTGACGTATGTACACATTAAGTGCATTTTGCCTGTTCGTACATCCCATCAGGATGCACATGTATGTATGTTACGTCGTTCAACACCCGTTCGACAGGTCTTCTGTCGTGCTAGCGCGACTAGCCCGGGTGGGGTTTGTCAAACCCAGTAGTACTACTCAAAATTTCCCCGCTATTTCACAAATACTAACGGTCAACTAGGTATCCATGAGATCTTTCATGAACAAAATAAAAGTTGCTCTAATCCAGACATGCGACATACAAAATTTGTAAATCCGTAAAAGTATTCGTTCATGTTCCAGCCCAAAAAGGGTAGAATAGTAAATAGTTTTGGTTCAGTGAACTCACCTTTGAAGCACATATCAAATAAACGGCAAAATGCAACAAAAGAACCTAGACCGTCTTACAACCTGTTTTAAATAATTACTTACTAGTTATTAATTAAGAACATGTAATTATAATGTAACATTCGCTAGGTTTTCGAGTGTTCAGTTCGGCTTCATATGATAATAATAATAATAATACACCATACAATATTTACATGTGCCACACATAATAACTTTATACTTGTATTTGTAACACAATCCAAACATCTTATCATTAAATCAACCCGACTCGCATCATCATAGGCATACCACATACAATCAATTCATCCATAATATATATATATATATATATATTCACATGCCGTAACTGCTTATTTTATACATATACATATTTACATAAACGAAAAGAAACACATACACCTTCACCCAAATCCAAGTTTCACACTGCCTACGTTTATACATTTTACACAATCTCAACTATTACTCAAACAGTTCTAGCATCATGTATGCGTCATATATTTTCCATGTATACCCAACAACTCATAAATACCTAACAACCACTTTTACACGTTTAAACGTTTATACAGTCCATACTTCGCACACAATACATACCATATGCTCCCAACATACTATGCATACAATACCTACACCAGTTATACTACACATACATGTATACGGTACAATATATATTAAATTGCCCACATATATACTTCTCTAATCCTTATTAAATCAACTTATATGTTATACCGCTTCTAGATCCATCGTACATCTCATACCACATACCATCGCATATACATACAACCTATCCTACACGTTACGCATACAATTCATACATTCATACTGCACTTATATAACCAGCATATATACATGCATACCATCACACACCAATTTAATTACTACATGACTTCATCCATGTGCTTACATAAAATCAAAACAACAATTCACATATGCACAAGCTACATACAATTCATCATACGGGTAAATCTTCATACATTCATCGTTCACAAGCATACATATATATACTTATCATCATGCTCACTGTTATTGTTTAATCTTCCTATACGTACACATATATTTACATCTCATAACATATACATACACATGATACACATGATACAGGTGCTTGTACCGAACCAAACCGTAACCCGTAACGAAATCGAAAACGAAACCCGGAACAAAAAAAAACAACAATAATGATTTGCAGGTTTGAGTCTGCTTACCGGGATGACGAGGGAACAGAAAAGAATGACCGGAATACAACAGCGATGATCACCGAGTGGTCCAACAACGGAGCGGTTGTGCGACCGGTGGTGTCCGACAATGTTGGAACGGCTGAAACCTTGCTTTACTGCTGCTGTGGACGCACGCGGGGGCTAAGATGCTGCACAGGTGAGTTATGGTGGTGGAAGTTGGCTCGTGTTCAGTGGCTAATGCTGCGTGCGTGCCTTCCCTGATCCGCTAGTATGCAACCGAGAGAGAGACGAGAGAAATATTCGGTGAGGGGGGGTGTTGGTTGCCGGAAACGAAATGAACGATGAAGACATTCTTCAGTTTACTCGATCGATCAAGAAAGAAAAGAAGATGGTGGTTTGTCTATGCTGGTCGATGATGATGATGATGATGATGATGATGAACATAAAGGGTAGGGATGAGTCGATTAGGGTTGGGTTAATTAATTTGAAATTTACACTTTGTATCCCTATACTTTGCAAATCTATTTATTTACAAATTAAAAGTTACAATGCTTAATAATATTAACCTTTATTAATTACGAAACAAACCCTGAACTATATATAATTCAAATTTACGAACACCATCATACGATTAGTCCTGAGATTGTAACAGAGATAAACGCAAAAGAGTTAACGGTGTTAACATGAAATTACGGGTTGTCACAACATGCATTACATTTACATAGTGCATTGTCATAGGCTTCGATCATTACATAACCAGAGTTTCATAACCATTAGACACTACCACAACCATTGTCTGATGCTACTGCTATCTTCTAGTTGCCTTGTGCATTTTTACAAAGGCTTTTGACTTCTACCATTTTGGTGGTGGGGTACCAAATACTTCCAACGACAAAAGCTCTATATTATCTTTTAAAAAAGTTTTGCATTAAGAACTGGGCATATTGAAACTAATCATGAGCAACACCCTATTAATATTAACACAAACCAAATGCTGACAACTCCTATAGCACCATGACAACATCAATGCAAACATTCCCATGCCAAGACCAATACTTTCCTCTGCAAGACTGTAACATAGAAATGGTCTGAACTAGTACCGCGTAAGTAATGTCCGGTCGAGTAAAAGTTAGGTACCATAGAGCCCCAGCAAGAGTACGATAAAGAGTACCGTCCGGTAAAAGAGCACCATCAGTGGCACTAAGTTTAGACGTGGTATCAACGGGCAGTGACGGATCCAGGAATTTTTATCAGTGGGTTCACTATTTTTAGGTGTTTTGATTTTAACGAAACCGGACATAAAAAACTCTGGTCGGTTCAACGGTTTGTATCGGGTTAGTGGGTTAGGTTCATCACATAATAACAATGTGATACAATAAGTCAATATTACACTTTAGAATATAATGATATGAGAAGGGTTTCACCATTTCGAACACTAAAAGGTTAAAAATTCTTTAAAAAAAATAACTACAAAAGAATGTTTGCAAGGAGAATTGAACCTATGACCTTTTGCAAATTAAATTCATTCAATTCCAACTCATCTAAGATGAACATTTTTATTTGAATTCACCCCTATTTATCTATATTGGTTCACTTCATAATTTTCTATGGGTTCACTCCGAAATTTTCTATATAATTTATGTTAAAATTTTAAGATGCGGTGGGTTCCTGTGAACCCGTTCATTTGTCTTTGGATCCGTCCTTGTCAACGGGTGTGGCACAAGGCTTGCAATTCGTCATATTGACACGATGTAAAGTATCCTTAGTGTAGGATGCCTAAGATAAAAACAAACCTTTGCTACTACGAGTAGCTATAACTCCCAAAAAATGATGTAACTGGCCTAAGTACGTCATTGCAAATTCTTGCGGAAGAGTGTCGATAATACTACGCAACAATTGAGTATTCGAGGCAGTAACGACTATGTCATCCACATATAAAAGTAAGTACGCCATATCCGAACCATTACTATAGATGAACAAAGAATTATCAGATGTGCTGCGGCGAAAACCATTAGCAGTAATATAATTCAAAAATCTCATATACCATGCCCGGGGTGTCTGTTTCAAACCATAAAGCGATTTTTAAACCGACAAACATAAGAGGGGTGTTGCGAGTCAACAAAACCTGGTGGTTGATGCATGAAAACCGTCTCATGAAGTTCCCCATGTAAGAACACATTTTTAACGTCTAGTTGATGAATAGGCCAAGATTGTGATACTGCGAGACTGAGAACCATTTGGATGGTAGCATGTTTGACAACCGGACTAAAAGTTTCATCACAGTTGTCACACCCCAACCGATGGCGGAAACATCGAGGCGCGAGACGTGGTAGATTGTTCAAAGACATCATAGCACCAATGTTGTGATATATTAATATTAAATTTCTTCTTGTCATATAATCAAGGTAGCCATACATGGTTCAAAATAGAAATACAACATTTTGGGAGTTTCAAGTCTAAAATAAAAACAAAACACAAAGATAGATTAAGCGTGTTTCTAAGTCCACCCTAAATAGATTTCTTGTTAGCTTCTCTAACGTTTCCTGAAACATGTATAAAATATCCGTCAACACAAATTATGTTGGTGAGCATACCGATTTGATTAAATAGCATAGTTATGAATAAATCTCAAATCCACATGTTTAGAGTATACCAAATTGTGTTTCATACTAGCATGCAAAGACTATAAATCAATCCAAAGTGTCCACTAGCGTATCCTTAACACCGAAGTGACTAAGGCCGTGTGCGTACCCTTATCGCCGAAGCAAATAAGGTCGTAAAGAATAACTTAACAAAGACCCAACAAACGGGGCGGATGTGCTAGTCCTATAGCGCTATACTTGTTAAGGGAGGCTTGCGAAGTTAATGATAGATAGCTTGCATATGAATGTTTGCATGTATTCACAAATAGTATAACAAGTAAGCATGTTTAAAGGATTGAGTTTTAGAGTGAGTTTGATTGAATGTGTGATTTAGTGTGTTTAATAATGGATACATGTTGCAACCCAAATAGTGTTTAAAGCGTAAAAAGGGTATAGTATGACTCACGTTTTTGTGAAGTAATATCCACAAAGTGAGAAAATAAGCTTGAGAGAAGGAATCACCAAGGTCACCCTATATTGGTGAATAATGTGTGTATAAGTATAAGAATTTGTAATTGGTACTGAATGAAAAGTATACGTTTGAAAATACATAAAAATATATACTACTTAGACACTTATTTGGACACTATTACTTGCGTGTTTTTCATGAGTGTTAAACACTCATTAGAAGTCCAAAATAAGGAATCATAAGATTAGTATATCGTACACCTTAACACATAATATTTAACCATGGATTGGGTTAATATTATGGTTCGGATAGTATTATATGTATATGTATATATATATATATATGTATATATTATCAAGTATAGTCATGTATTGTCAAGCATGGAGGCATTATAACCTCAAGTTGGTCACCAATGCACAAAACCATCAACATGGTTGATGATTCGGATGGTCATGAGTACAAGAAAGGAAATACATAAATAAAATGACTTCTTTGTTTACTAAGTAATCAAGTGAGGAATGGTGGAAATTTTTAGTTGTAGAACCAAGGTCCTCAACATCACCATTTCTATACCATAACACAAGTCCTCCAAAATAGTTGTTTGGAAACATGGTTTGGTTCCACTCACTTCTTATTTGTATATTACTTAGTGGTTTTAAGAAAGACATATAGGAAGGCATATGAGCCATAAGTTTTTGGAATAAAACCTTAACACAAGTTATTTAACATAATATTTGTTGGTAACATGGTTTGGTACGAATATATTCCGAGAAACAAGCAAACAAAAAAAGAATTAGTTTTAAGAGAAATAATCCTAACTTGAACCTCAAAATGGTGATTTACCAAACTTTATTTTCCTTGGAAAATATATGGTAAGTCCAAGAGGATGTTTCAAGTATTTAGGAAAAAGAAATAATGTAAGATAAATTTAAAGAAGAAATTAAGAAAACTGAAAGAAGAAATTTCGAAAAAAATGAGAGAAGGAATAAAAATAATAAAAATAAAACTCACAAGATGTTCTTGGAGATTTCTTGCAAAGAAATGGGTGAAGTTTTTGGAAGGGTTGAGAGAGTTTAGAGAGGTGTGAGTGATTTGGGGGTGATTTGAGTTGGTATTTATAAAGGAGAATTAGAGTTGGGCATTAAAGATGGTGGTTGGCCAAAATTTCAAATGTGACCCCTCAACTTATTCATTGGTTAATTTGTACCATAAACTTAGGAATAAGTATGTTTTTGGGTAATTTAACATATGAACCATAAAAAGACTTCACGAAAATATAAGTCTCGATAATTCGGTTGCTTTTGCGTTAAAATGCGTATTCGAAATTGTTTAAGCATTGTAGAAACATATAATTAACAAAAACGATATAAAAATAGTACTTTTACTATAATAAAGTGTTGACATTATAAAGAATGAATAAAGAGTATGATTATATTTGAAATAAAAATAAATGAAAAATACGGGATGTTACAACAATCAACACCCACTGTTTGAGATTTTCCATTTACAACCAATCGTGCCTTGTACCGCTCAAGTTGTCCATCAGACTTAAATTTATGTTTAAACAATAACATACAACGAATGACTGGGTGATTATTTGGTCGTGATACTAATTCCCAGGTGTCATTCACCTGTAAAGCTCTATATTCGTTGGTCATGGCATCAAACCAATTAGGATCCGACCGGGCATTGTGGTAGTTTTTAGGTGTAGGAGGAATGGTGGTGGTGTGGAGATTTAAGCGAGTGATGGGTTTTGAGATACTAGCACGAGAACGAGTAGTCATTGGATGTTGAGTAGGGGGAATAGGTGGTGAAGTTGTATTAGACGAAACATTAGATGTGGTAGGCGATATGGTTTGGGCTGAAGTGGGGGAATGATATGGGGTTTGGGACGTAGTGGTGGATGGCTGATTGTAATTAATTGTTGTGGAGGGTGTTGGATTAGTGGGATGTGGATGTTGGGTTGGAGAGGGTGTAGTGGTAGTTGGCTGTTGACGAGGTGTAGTGGGAGTGGGTTGCTGATGGGGTGTTGATTGTAGGGTGGTATTGGGTTGTTGATGTGGTGTTTGTGGGTTATGTTGTGTAGTTGGGTTTGGGTAATGGAAATGGAATGGAGGGTCCTCAAGGAATTTATATGCGTTAGGGGACGCGTAGGTGGTGTGGGGCAACGAGGAAGTGGAGTGAGGGAATGAATTTTCGTCAAAAATAACATGACGAGAGATAAGAACTCGCCCGGTGTCGGGGTCATAACACCGATAACCACGATGGTCTGGGGGGTAACCAAGGAAGATACACCGAAGTGAACAAGGGTGTAGTTTATGTGGCGTGGTGGCGGAGGTGTTCGGGTAACAAGCACAACCAAAAACCCGTAGGTGTTCATAAGAAGGGTGACGAAGATAGAGGGCAAAGTGGGGTGTGGAAAATTGGTGGCGTTTTGTGGGTAAGATATTATGAAGATATGTGGCGGTATGACGAGCCTCTACCTAAAAAGAGGGAGGTAAGTGAGCATGTGACAAAAGCGTGCGGATGATGTCATTGAGACGACGAATCATGCTCTCCGCCCTCCCGTTTTGTTGGGAGGTTTGGGGGCATGAAAAACGAAAGACAAAACCATGTGTGTGTGCAAAGTTTTTAAATGTATGATTATCAAATTCTCCCCCCATGTCACATTGAAAAGCTTTTATGTTGCAATTGAATTGAGTTCGGACATAAGTATGAAATTTCGCAAACTTGGTAAACATCTCTGATTTAAATTTTAATGGATAAACCCACACGAAGTGATTGTAATTGTCAATAAGTACCATATAATATTTAAAACCAAATTTGCTAGGTACGGGTGATGTCCACAAATCACAATGAATTATGTCAAACGGTTTCAAAGTGACGGATGTAGATTCATAAAAAGGCAATCTTTTATGTTTAGAAACTTGACACGAGTGACATAACGATGAAATTAAATTTAATGAAGAAACTGAAGTTTTACTATAAGGAATAATAAAACGAGAATGTAATAAATGCAAAACAGATTCCCCCGGATTGCCTAAACGGTTGTGCCATTGATCATTATTGGTGATGACAAAAGCATATGGTGCGGAAGAAGAGGTGAATGGATATAGCTCCCCCAAACTATTGTTGCGAGAAAGCAGAGTTCCAGTTTTAAGATCTATCACTGAAAAACCATAAGGATCAAAAGCTACAATGGTTTGGTTATCAATAGTAAATTTACGTACTGATAAAAGGTTTTAATTATGTCGGGGGTAAGAAAAATGTTTTTAAGGTTGTAGGTGCGGTTGGGTGTGATATGGTGGGTTTGGTCGGATCCTTGGATTGGTATAGTGTTGCCATTACCAATAAAAATAGATTTGACAGGTGAAGATGACAAATGTGTGAAAATTTTACCTAGATCGTATGTGAGATGAGACGAAGCCTCCGTGTCCATGTACTAATTCGGGTCATTAGAGGTGAAGTTCACCTGTTGCTTAGGATGCGCCAGATCGTTCGCGTTGTAGTTTGTGTAGCCCGAAAAGCCATTTGCTAGGCCTGAATGTTGCGTAGAATTTTGCTGCCCGACTGGCCCAACCATAGGTTGTTGCCACCTTGGGTTGGTGAATGGGCCAACATAATTAGCATGTTGTTGTTGTGGGCCTAGGTGTTGTTGTGGGCTTGATGAAGGTTGCAACCAATTTAAGTACCATTGTTGATTGAAGTTGGTCATGCTGTTGACTACTGATTGAAATCACGTGGTACTTTTTTTTTTTGCGAATACCAAACACAAAAAAACAAAACAATGCAAAGTTTTTTTTCTTCCTTATGCTCGACAAAGGCTAGCACACCAAAGAAAAGAATTCCAAGAATTTTCCTATGACTTTTATCGTCTTGATTAACTTGTGCACAAGATCATCCAATACCAAAAAAATTGCTTTTACTATAGAACGAAACCTTTTTTTTACAGTAACCTAGATAGTAAGTTGTAACTTTTTTTCTTTGTGTGTAAACGAGTCGTGGCTCTGATACCATAAAAGTGTTTATGGTGTTAATTTTCCATAGAATTCTCATTGATAAATATCTTCTTAAATAGAGTCACAAGTTACACCACATAATTAGGAAATGATAAATACCAAAACAATTCAAATCTATAACTAATATATCTAATATAAAATATATCTACCAATATATCCATGGTTTGAACTATTTTTAGTATCTACCAATATATCTATGGTTTGAACTACTTTTAGTATCTACCGCAACAGCGATTGGCACTCAATTGACAAATGGGTCTAAAATCTTAAACCAAATTTAGTCACTTGATGACAAACATTGGCCTCTCATAAATCAAATATTAGGTGTTGACTCTATTGTTTATCTTACGGGGCGTTTGGTTCGTGGATTGTAATGAAATTGGAATTGTAATTTGAAGGAATCGGATTTGGAATTTAAACATTCCAATAGGAATTGGAATTTGTTGGAATTGGAATCTCAATTAATTGGAATCCATCATATTTCTCACCACCACCCAACCACCTAGTGTCGCCTTAACTTGAGCGAGATTAATGATGACTTGCGCACTATTAACCATAGGAAAGTGTATGGATCGTCACCGGGCGCGTTCCCTAAAAAATGCGCGGGACGTTGTCAGACACGTTCCGGATGAGATTGTGCCGGTATTCGCACGGCGCGTTCCGAATAAATTGTGCGACCCGTTGTCGGAAGCGTTCCAGACAAAATTGTGCGGGTCGTCATCGGAAGTGTTTCGGACGAAATTATTCGGGTCGTCGTCGGACTCGTTCATGACGAAATTGTGCGGGCCGTCTTTGGAGGCGTTTCAGACAAAATTTTGCGGGCCGTCTTCGGACGCGTTCCGGACGAAATTGAGTGTATCGTCTGTCACACCCTCAAAATCCACTAACGGAGTTCTACCGTTAAGTGTGTGACAAACCAGGATCTCAGTCATTAGTTACACCAAACGACACTATATGAATTTAAAACATACGTGTCTCATTAAATGAGAAAATTTAATACAGAGTTAACGTTTAAAAGTTTGCGGAAGCGAAACCGAAATATAAGAGACCAAATGCGCAAAACATGCGCCCAAAACAAGAAACACAGTTCAAATAGTTGGTAAACTCAATACATGGTTTTTAATGCAAGAAAATGTTTAAATGAAAAGTTGTGACTCCATGCCATGTCCTAAGTGCGTTGTACCTTAGTGACCTGTAAAAGTGAAAGGCTAACAAGTGTCAACACGACGGTTGGTGAGTTCACATAGTAGGTACAAAATCAAGTAAGTTCGTTTGTAAGCAGAAATATAAATTAAGTATGTTAGTGTAGCTAGCTAGTCTACAGTACATGTACTTAGAGTCGTATGTATCTGACCGAAGCTGACATATGTACACATTACGCGCATTTTGCCTGTCGTACATCCTAGCAGGATGCACATGTATGTATGTTAGGTCAATTCAACACCCGTTCGACAAGTCCATCTGTCGTGCTAGCGCGACTAGCCCGGGTGGGGTTTGTCAAACCCAGTAGTACTACTCAAAATTCCCCAGCTATTTTCCAAATACTAACGGTCAACTAGGTATCCATGAGGACTTTCATAAATAGTAAAAGTAACTCAAATCCAGACATGCAACATACTAAAACGTAAAAGTAATTGTTCATGTTTCCATCCCATAACAGGGTAGAATAGTAGTCAATACGGTTCAGTGAACTCAACTTCGGGTGCACAGCTACAAGCATCAGCAAGGTAAAAGCAAACACAACATTTCCTACTACATGATAAGTCTATAAGTGTGTGTTTGTGCAGGTATGTAAAACCCTAAGCATCCAAACAATTCAATTGTTTACTTGTGATTTGAAAAGTTTGACTTTTGACTAACCTTGACTAAAGTTGACTTTTGTTGCCCCGAGTTGACCCGACGATCACTTGGTGATTTATTAAGTGTAGTTATGCTCAGTTAGGTTCACTTGCTCACTTTAACCTCACAAATCGCATTACAAGGCACATATGCAACAAAATGAAATTCCATTTTTATTAAAGTTTCCATTATAGGAAATATATATTCTGAGACGTGTTTTCATCATACTAACATGCTTAGTAGGTTTACGTGTTCGGCTATACACATTTCATGCTCAAGTATCACGCCTTACGTATCTAAATCTTAGCATGGATACACATTGGTACATAAAGTTCCACTATGATATAACATAACATACATGGATATTTCAAAGTAAATATCGTTCCTAACATGTTACTACAACACCGCATAGCGACATTATTCCATGGCATCCTAGTTGGGCAGAACATAATTCATATTTCACAACTTTGATAAAGTTTCCTCTTATGTAAATAGATACAACCAATATGATCACTAACAATACAACACCTTCAATCCACATTTCTAAAACCCAACCACTAGTTTAGAACACATACATTCATTCATCTACAACCACTCGTATGCCTTTTATCAATATTTGTATCATTAAAGTTATTATTATTAGCAATTAGTTATAACAAGCATGCATCTCACTTTTGAACCATGAATCTATCATAGCAACTATATAACATACTTACAGCAACCTCATGTAACCATGATTATGGTTAAAACAATGTCTAGCAATCATTACTTTAAATATAATCATGATTCAATTCAACAATCATCATAATACATATAGACAAGCATGTTAGTATTACTCTTAATTCATCAGGACATCAAATTTACTAGTTGCACACAGGATATAGGTGAAACATATTGCAAGTCTATTTTTCAAATTTTTCAGCTTTGTTAACCATTTTTATGTTGTAAAGAAAACAACTCAAACTAACATGTAAAAATCCCAAATTTCACCTACAGTTGCAATAAGTTCATTTCTTATTTTATATACTTTACTTGAAACCCAATTCAACTATTTACTAAAAATATATCTTTACATAAAGGTCAGAAAAGCATCTGATTGCATACTATAATGTTTTATAAAGTTTGGACGACCATAAAGTAGAATAAAAATACAAATTTCATCAATATAGAAAGCTAAGACATTAAGGTTTAATTTGGTGTATAAATCATCCAAGAATACGTTGTAATTATAAAGTTATGACCTTTTGAAGTTGACACATTTTCTGCCCAGATTTTTAGATTTGACATCTGTTTTTATAAAATCAAAAAGTCTAACTTATTCTTCTCCAAAAATTCACTGGTTTAGTTTTCTGGAAACTAGACTTCTTAAAGTACAATCTAGCCTCAAGAATGACTCATTTTGGTTGGGTTTTCAACTAGTTATAGTCCAAGAAAGATCATGTTACGAATCTGTCAATATTTTGTCATCAACGGTTATGTCAAAAACGAAATCTAAATGGTTTCTTAGCATATGTAGAACATAAAAACGATCCAAGCATAAAAATTTCATGTTCTAGTAAACCCATATCACACTAGTTTCTCCAAAAACAAAAGCATGAACTTTTATAACATTCCCTAGTTTCTAATGATTACAATTTCATCAAACTAGCAATCAATACCCAATTTCACATACAAAATACCAATTGAAGGATTTGGATGAACTAGGGTTTTTCTTTATGAAGATTTCACAACATGAAGGAAGGTTTTAAGATGAAAACTTACTTGTAAAGTGTCTAAAACTCCAAATAGCAAGCAAAATCGCCACCAGTTTGATCAAAAGCCAAGAATATCATAGTGATTATGTGTGGACTATGTGTGGAGGCTATGAAGTTTTTTTCTTTCTTTTGTCTAGAAGGATTAGGGTTTTGGTTTAACTAGTATAGTTATTTGACAAAATGGTGGATTTTGGATTACCCATGGATCTCCTAGATGATCCATGGATCCCCTTTTAATTGGAGTTTGCAAAATAACAAGAAAGATCCCTCTAATTATATTATCAACCTTTATTTTATAAATTTCACTAATCTTGATTACAATGTTAAAACACGTAAAACATACGATTTCACGGAAGTTTACAAAACTAAACATGTAAGTCACATATAATATAAATTTACTAAATTTATATTTATTTAGCTGTTCGGGATTATTATTTTACTAATTTACCAACATTCGAGTATTAACTTGCGTGATTTTGTAATTCTCTAAATTTCTGTTACGTGTAACTGTTTGCGTAACAAGTAGCACATTTAATTCAACTAATTAAATGTAGAGTATAGTGGTATTAATGAAACTAACGTGATTTAGGTAACGAAGTTAATCCGAAATTCTCGGGTGTCACACCGTCGTCGGACGCGTTCTGGAAGGAATTGAGCGGGGTTCTGGATGAAATTTTGCGGGCCGTCTTTAGGCGCGTTCAGGACGAAATTGAGTGTGCTGTCGTCGGACGCGTTCTGGACGAAAGTGAGCGGGCCGTATTTGGACGCGTACCAAACGAAATTCGTCAGACGCGTACCGAACGAAATTCGTCAGACGCGTACCGAACGAAATTCGTCGGACGCGTTCCGGACGAAGTTGAGCGGGCCGTCGTCGGATGCATTCCGAAAGAAATTGCGCGGGCCGTCATCGGACGGATTTTGGATGAAAGTGCATGGCCGTCGTCGTGCGCGTTTCGGAAAAACATTTCGAGGGTCGTCACCGGGCGCCTTCCGGACAAAATTGAGCGTCGTCGCCAGGCGCGTTGTTTCAGATGAGAGATGATAAAAAAATTAATTTTTTGTTAAAACACTGCTTTCTCATAATTTAAAAATAGAAATTATTAAATTACATAAATCGTCCTTTATTTATATACCAATTTGCTACTTCTTTCCTTTTTGTTAAAAAGTTGCATTGACTGTCCTTTATTTATTGTGATTTTTGCAGATTATGTCATTTAGGCTAACTTCAGATAGTTTTTTAGGTTAAATAAAGGGCAATATTAGCTTTTTAATTGTGAAAATATAAATGAAGAAATATGTAACAAAATAAGGGCTATTTATGTAATTTATTTATATAATAAAAAAACTCACCAACCCCTTATCTATATATATATATATATATATATATATATATATATATATATATATATATAGATAAGGGTTTAGGGTTTAGGGTTTATATATATATATATATATATATATATATATATATATATATATATATATATATATATATATATATATATATATATATATATATATATATATATATAACAGCATATATAAAACATGACAATAACCACCCGACCACCGCCGACACCTAATCTCCGGCCACACCCACCTCCATCGCTGTATTCTATCAAAGCAAACAATTGTATTTCATCCAAGTATAAAAAAACAATTGCAATTACGGACAAAGAAATTTTGAATTAACTGATTGAGGATAGAATAAGAGCTTATGGAAGAAAAGAAGATCGGCTAAAGCACCAGCGGCGGAGGAGTAAATGAAGCGACGTGCGCCTGAATTTAATAGGGGATGTGTACATCACGGTGAGAGGAGGTGGTGGGACGGAAGTAGGGGTGGGTGGTGTTGGGGAAATGGAAGGAGGTAGTGGTGATGGTCTTAACAATTAGTATTAATCGATGGGTCATGGTGGCTGGTTTCGTAGTGAATCGGTGATGGTCTTAAAAAGTAAAAAAAAAATTCGGCACTTGTCTAGTCCTTGTGTAATATCATGTGATTGTGTTATATTATAACTAGTGAAATATCATTTTTATCGGTTCATTCTTAAGTTATTATGTAATATCATCTTATTTTAAATATTTGTTGTGTCATCTTATGTGTTTAGAAATTAGCACCGTGTCACAAATTGTTAATATGTGTTTGAGAAATGTTCAAAGGCAAAGTCATTTTTTGTTACAAAGTGTGAGAATGACACAATGGTAAACAAAGACACAATAACACTTTAAAAAAAATTCTAACTCACAATATAAATCAAATTTTAAAAAAGTGGTTTGGATACATTGTTCCCCATGTATTCCTCTTTCAAAAAATAAATAAACGAAAAATTAAAAAAAATTTAAAAAATTAACATTTTTTTATTTTTTAAATTAGATTCAATGAAAAAAGACACAATGAGAAATATAGTAGTTTTTTTAAGTTTTGTTTATTTATTTTTAAAGGAGGATGATGTGGGAGAAAGATCTTTGAAATATTTTTTGTGTTATTGTGTAATTATTATTAGATCATTGTGTAATACTTGTCAAATAAGATTACACAATGACCCGATGAATGACACAACAATCCTACGGATGACACAATCACACAATGACCTGACTGAAGACACAATGACCTGACGGAAGACACAATGAGCTGAAAAAATGTGAAAAAAAGAAAAAAAAAATAATGTTCGTTTTTTATATGTCAATATTAAACGCGTTTTAAAGATAAAAATGCTCGTTTTTATGGTGTAATTTGTTTAAAAGTATAATGTCGTATGTAAAAGTTATAAACGTTTAAAAGAAGTGGGGGAATTGACATGTGACTTGCATGTGGAGAGAGAATATTTAAAAAAGTGGGCATGACTAAAATACCACTCTCCTAATTTTCCTAGATGTCACATATCAATCTCTTATTGCTTCTTAGCCTTCTTAGATTTTTAACACTTTGTAGGTGAACCTCCCTATATATATATATATATATATATATATATATATATATATATATATATAATATAGCCTTCTTAGATTTTTACATTCTTTTTTTACTTTTCTCTTTCTTATTTTATCTTTTCTTTCTCTTACTTTCTGACTTTAATTTTACATATTCTTTCTTTAATTTTTTGCTAAATTTTTTGTTAGCAAAATTAAAAATCAAAATTAAGATAAAAAGAAGAAACAATAACATTTTTATAACATATGTGAACACATGTGTAAAATTCATGTTACACGTGAAAAGCAAACAAAAATGTAAACCAAAAGAAAACTTTACAAAATCAATATTAAAGATGATAGTTGTTTTTCTGTTTATTTTTCGTTGCTTGTCTCATAAATATGTGTCATTCAACATGTCCTGAAAAGGAATCCAAGATAAATATGAATTAGCAACTATATAACAAGGTTAGCACATGTGTATAACCAAAAAACACATGTGTATGAACTCAGTTTACGCATAGGTATATTTAAAAACCAGTTTAGATACAAATTTTTAGAGAAAACTACAAATTACGTCCTTTATGTTTCTGGGTACCTGAAAGTTGGGTCCTTTAGTTAAAATATCTACAAATAACGTCCTTATTTTTGTAGTTTTTTTACCAATCTCGTCCTTTAAACTAACTGTCGTTAGAAAAGTCAGTTAAATTCAACTATGTGCAGAACATGAAAGGGTAAAATAGTCTTTTCAAAGTAAAGGACTATTTGTGTAATTTTATTATTAGCTCTTATAGCTACAAACCACCATATAACACCAAATGCCAAAACACGTTTCCCAAATCCCACCTTGCCCAAATGCCTCCTGCAATCTAAAGCTTAATTACCATTATTAGTTCAAAACTTCAAATCACAAAACAAGTGAACCGAAGTCTTGACAAGGTATTCACATACAAAACAAGTGAATTGTAGCTGCAAACCATCATCATTGTACTCGGAACCACCATCGTCATAGCCAGATCGACCATCCGGACCACCATCGTCATCGCAATAGCCAGATCCATAGCCACCGTACGAACCTTGCAACAAATTAAGCCTCGATATTTAACTAAAGGACCGAAAACGAGGAGGTTGCAGGCGGCGAAGGACAGTGGCGATGGAGGTGAGTTCGGAAGCAGACATGTGAGATGAGTTTGTTGAGTTTGGGGTGGTTCCGGCGTAGTGGAGGACGGCGTTGAAGACGGGGGTGTGTAAGGGGTGTTTGACGATGGTAGGGTGGCGGTGGTGGTGGTTTGGGTGGTGAAGAAGGAGAGAGTGAGGGCGAAGGAGAAGAGGGAGAAGAGGATGAAGAGGAGGAGACGGTGGTGGGAGTGAGGTCCGGCGACGGTGAGGGTGGTGGTTGTGGGTGGAGGAAGATGAATTTTTCAAGGCTATTATCACTTGTTGGTTGAAATAGATCTGGGAAGAAACTAGAAAAGGTTAAATTTTGTTGACTACAAAACTCCGGCGACTGAGATGAACTGGTGGCGTGGTGGTGGCTGTGGAGGAGGATACGGCGGAGCAACAACCTATTCAAATTCAACTGGTTGAAATAGTGGGGATTGTGTGTGTAACTGTGTATATATGTATTATTATTATATATTGATTGAGAAACAAATAAAATTACATATATAGTCCTTTATGTATAAAAAGACTATTTTACCCTCACATGAGGAGCACATGGATGGATTTAACAGAATTTTCTAACGGTCGTTAGTCTAAAGGACGAGATTGGTAAAAAAACCACAAAAATAAGGACGTTATTTGTAGATATTTTAACTAAAGGACCCAACTTGCAGGTACCCAGAAACATAAAGGACGTAATTTGTAGTTTTCTCAAATTTTTATGCACTTGGTACAATCACTTAAAAGCAAAAAACAAAACTAACATATGTGTACAACTCAGTTACACATTTTTTTAGTGGATCGACAAAATGAATATTAAAAAAGACAAATCACAAACTTAGTTACACAAATTTATACACATCGTACAACTACTTAGAAGAAAATACACATGTGTTCAACCAAAATACACATGCGTAGAACCATTCCAAATAAGAAACTTGAAAATTATTATTTACTAGTGTAACTTAGTGTATCTTGAAATGTACAACTAATTATGCAAGAGGTACAACAATTTAAACACAAGAAAATCCAAAAATACACATGTGTTTTTATGGTATACTTAAAACCGATTTATACACAACTTTTTATTCATTTGGTACAACTATTCAAAAAGAAAAAAAAACAAGACTAACACATGTCTACAATTCAGTTACACATGTCTATTTACAAAACCACTGTATGTACAACTTTTTATGCACAGTGTACAAACATCAAACAGATATGTACAACTTTTTATGCATAGTTCAAATATGAAGAGTTGTAATTTCAAAACCCACCAAATCAAGTAAAAACATCAAACAGATCTGTAACCAAGCAATAAAGGAAGACGAACCAGTTATGTTCGACGGCATCGGCTTCAAAGTGATGTTCAACGATGAAGTGTTGTTCGCCGGATCGTGTGTTTTTTCGGTCACCGTGAAAAACTTATGTCACCTTCATTGGTAGATCTGAAGAACTTCGTCGATCTCGTCTCTTCTAAACATAACTATGGTAGATCTAAGGATCTTTAAACACAACTACAGATCTAAACGAATGTGTTGATTAATGACACAGATCCGGATCTTCAAGGGGTGATGGCGTTCTTGATATGGTAATAACACTCTTAGATCTAGATTTTATTTTAGAGAATGTAAAAATGGGTTTTGAAAAAGATAGTGTAGAGAGAGAAAGAGATTGGGTGTTATAGATGATAAGATGATGAAGATGATAAGGTGGAGAGAGAATGGTAAAATGTCATATATGTCCTTTTCTATTAAGTTAAATCAGATTCAATAAAAGAACAATGAATGGTCCAAATTTGGTTTAATGGTTTATATTTTAAGAGATGGTTTACAACTGACATCAATACTATATATATATATACATATATATATATATATAAATATAATCAGTGTCAAATGTAAACCAACTCTTATAATGTTAACCAATAAACCAAATCTCAACCACTTATTTATTTTCATCTTTTATGATTTATTTTTTTCTAAGGGCAAATAAGTCATTTAATATTTATGTCACCCTTTTGTACTTTTAGTATTTTTTATAAACTAGAATCTGCAAAATTTTGAAAATCCCCAGTTAGATTTTGGTGGGTTTTTACAAAATTCAAACCTTTTGAAAAAGTAAATATATATAAATCTTGCAAGCTTATGTGAACGAAAAAAACTGTGACTCAAATAGTCAAATGTATATATATAACCTCCATTTTCACATGCTTACGATTTGAAAAACGAAGACGTTTATAAACCAATTCACGTCGTAAAACCGAAAACTTCAACAATACCATCCACCCATGTTCAATCGATTTCGATTTCAGGATTTTGCTTAGGATTTGGAAAACGGAGATGTTTTTACTCCGATGTGTTTGTTTGTTTTCAATTTTGTAGAAATACAAAAGATAAATTGTATACTTCACTGATCCAACAGGTATGTTTCTTCATAATTTCATTCAATTTGATTATCTTACATTTAATTTGTTTGTAACAATATTTTCCTAGATCTGGAAACGTTTTTTATTTTTTTAGTCTAAAATATTTGTTGAGGGTTGTAAGTGCATTAGAAGTTGTACCTAGACCTGATTAGGCTATTGAAAGTTTGAAACGAAGTCGAATTAAAATATTGCTTAGATAAATGTTAACTGACGGTGGTGTATAGTAAAAAGCTAATGAGATAACTACATACGTATAGAAGTTATTTGTAGGATGTTTGATGCATTTGTAGTTTGGTTATTTTTTACATATATGTTTACATTTTATATTTACCGGGAAGAATATAGAAAGAAGAAGGTTGTTGCAAATAAAATGGTTAAGAAATCTGTGCAAGGATCAGACACCAATGCAAAATGGGCACAAATTATGCAAAAAGTGAGCAAAAATTATACAAAAAGTGGGATGAAGGAGAATGAAAGTGTTGTAAAAAGGAAGAATGATGAAAAAACAATTGAAAATTGAAAAAAGCAAAGATTGTTGGGATAAAAAAACAGTTTGTGTAAAAGGTATGTTTTTTAAGTTATGTTGCTATATAGTTCGCTAAGGAGCAAAACATAGAAAAAAGAAACTACAAGGTATATGTAAAATGGTTTTTCAATATACACGTGTGTAACTATGTTTTGTACTGTCACACGGTCACACCCTCAAAATCCACTAACGGAGTTTTACCGTTAAGTGTGTGACAAACCAGGATCTCAGTCATTAGTTACACCAAACGACACTATATGAATTTAAAACATACGTGTCTCATTAAATGAGAAAATTTAATACAGAGTTAACGTTTAAAAATTTGCGGAAGCGTAATCGAAATGTAATGTCAAAATAAAATGTAAACTAAATGCGTAGAACACGCGCCCAACAGGAAATACACAGTCTAAATAGTCATTAAACTCAAAACATGATTTTTAATGCAAGAAAGTGTTTAAATGAAAAGCCGTGACTCCATGCCATGTCCTAAGTGCGTGGTACCCCAAAGACCTGTAAAAGTGAAAGGCTAACAAATGTCAACACGACGGTTGGTGAGTTCACATAGTAAGTATAAAATTCAGTAAGTTCAGTTGCAAGCAGAAATATAAATAAAGTATGTCATTGTAGGTAGCTAGTGTACAACACATGTCCTTAGAGGCGTATGTATCTGACCGAAGCTGACGTATGTACACATTAAGTGCATTTTGCCTGTTCGTACATCCCATCAGGATGTACTGTATGTATGTTAGGTCATTCAACACCCGTTCGACAGGTCCTTCTGTCGTACTACTCAAAATTTCCCGCTATTTCACAAATACTAACGGTCAACTAGGTATCCATGAGGTCTTTCATGAACAAAATAAAAGTTGCTCTAATCCAGACATGCGACATACAAAATTTGTAAATCCGTAAAAGTAATCGTCCGTGTTCAGCCCATAAAAGGGTAGAATAGTAAAAGTGCGGTTTAGTGAACTCACCTTCGGGTGCACAGCTACAAGCATCAGCAAGGTAATAGCAAACACATAATTCCTACTACATGATAAGTCTATAAGTGTGTGTTTGTGCAGGTATGTAAAACCCTATGCATCCAAACAGTTCAATTGTTTACTTGCGATTTGAAAAGTTTGACTTTTGACCAACTTTGACCAAAGTTGACTTTTGTTGACCCAACAACCCGTGGATGAGTTTTTAATTGTATTCATGTTTGTTTATGTTCATTTAGACAATGAGAGCAATCGAATTCTAGCACATAGTACATATGTTAAAGAATTAAACTTTGTTTTTAGTAAAGTTACTATTTCTAGGAAGTTAGTGTTGGGTTTCAGTGGTATCTTTAGATTTTAATTATATCAAAACGGGTTTGACAATTGTAATAATTAAACCGGTAATTATTAACGCAGCGGAAATTTAATATTAAAACCTATACCAAAAGTGAAACCGACAGGATCCGGTTACAGACATGCAAATACGGTCAATTATAATTAATCTACCGATGAGATAAAATTATACCTTTGGTTAATAAATAACCGTTTGAGACACCGAGGTACAACGAACGATTGCTAGAAACGAACACGAACGGCGACGGTGACGACAGGTAGAACCGCGACCAAGCAAGGACAAGACACCTGCTTGCTTGCTTGGTTTGGAACAATGATTAATCAAAAGTAATTCAACTTTTGATTCCCTTTTTTTTCGGCCGTAGATTGTCGATCAAAAGGAATAAGAAGGGTAATTCCTTTTTGATTCTTTATTTTACGGCAGAATCTCAAAACAAAACCGGGTCAAAGGTTGTAACCCTAATGATTCCTTTAATACAAAGTAATTTAATTAGCGAACCCTAAGCCCGGTTAGATTAGTTTGAGCCCATCATAATTTTAAACCCGTTACTCATTTAATTAAGTTAAATGAATAAATATAATTTATAAACAATATAAATTATAACCACGTCTTTCGTTCGTGATTACCAATTAAACGAGTTAAGTGGATTTAATGTTCGTTGCCCTTGGTGTAACTCTTACGGGTCACAACTCTGTTAGCCACGTTAATTTATCAGGTCCGGACATATTAAATCCAACAGTCTCCCACTTGGTCGGACCATGATAAAATCTCAACGCAAACAGTCAGCGACGCTCTAGCTACACATGACTGCCCCTAACAAGTTATGATACTTTAAAGTCATTAACCAAACAATATGTTAATAGTAACAACTTACTATGACAATAAATAGACTTATGGTAATCGTCGTCATTTATCCTTTCTGTAAAAGACATCAATTGAAACAATGAGACATGGATTATGTTCATTCTCATATGGGTTCAATCATTACAGTTCTCGATCAAGATTCAAAATGGTCCATTCAAACACACAGACTGTTTGAGTAAGGCCTTACACTTCTCCAGTTTGAATTAACGAGGGCGCCAAGATGTCTATCTGTTACATAGAATGTAAGAGTACAGAATCCTTTATTGACTACATACGGCTCCCACTGAACTTCAGAATTATTCCTAATTAAAGCCTTTATAACTGGCAGTTACGCGACAGCGGTTGACAATAATTAAAGAATATTCCTTTAGTAAACAGGAGTTCCAATATATATCTCAGGTCAGAGGATACTAAATGAGTAAACCAATATATTAAAAACATCTTATGATTAAAATCCATGAAGATGATTTGAAACGAGTTACTTCCAATGTCAACTACTTGAGCCCAGATTCAGAATAGTCTTAATTCAGAATCATTCCCATGAGTCTGATCGACTACGGATAATTTAGAATACAATATTCATGGATTAAACGTATTAAAATCGAACACGGTTATAAACTTTAGAATTCAAATAAATAAATTCAAATGAATTTAGAAACTGTTAAATGTTCGTACATCCAAATACTAAATCAAAACTCAAAGTTAGCTATTCTAAGCCCGATGGCATTCCTATGCTCATCATGTTTGTCCTGTGTCATGGGCTTAGTATACGGGTCTGCTAAGTTTTGATCTGTGTTTACTTTGCTTATCATGATGTCTCCATGTTCCACAATTTCCCGTATCAAGTGGAACTTCCTATGAATGTGCTTTGCCTTTTGATGAGAACTGGGCTCTTTGGCTTGGGCAATAGCACCAGTATTATCACAAAATATCTCGATTGGTTTTCGTATGCTTGGAACCACATCGAGATCGGTTATGAACTTCTTCATTAACACTGCTTCCTAAGCAGTGTCTAAGGCAGCAATATATTCGGATTCGGTGGTTGAATCAACCACTACACTCTGCTTGGAGCTTTTCCATGAAACAGCTCCACCATTTAGAGTGAACACGAACCCTAACTGTGAGCGAGAATCATCTCGGTCAGTTTGAAAACTAGCATCAGTGTAACATCTTACAGTGAGCTCCTCTTCCACTCCTCCAAAGATCAAGGACATATCTTTAGTTCTTCTCAAGTACTTAAGAATGTTCTTGACGGCAATCCAATGGACCATGACAGGACTTTGCTGGTAACGACTAGTCATGCTTAAGGCACACGAGACGTCAGGTCTTGTACATAACATTGCATACATGATAGAACCAATCGCTGAAGCGTATGGAATTGCTTCCATTCACTTAATTTCAATGTCCGTAGAAAGAGATTGCAATTTGTTCAACACGGTTCCTTTAGTCATGGGAACACCTCCTTTCTTGGAGTTTTCCATTTTAAAGCGTGTCATCATTTTGTCAATGTATGTGCTTTGATTCAGCCATAGAAGTCGCTTAGATCTATTTTTGTAGATCCTGATTCCTAGAATGTAAGCTGCTTCTCCAAGATCTTTCATTGCAAAACAAGATCCCAACCATTGTTTAACTTCATTAAGCATAGGGATGTTGTTTCCAATGATCAGTATATCATCTACATACAAAATGAGGAATGATATAGAGCTCCCACTAGCTTTCATGTAAACACAAGGCTCATCTTCATTTTTGACTAAACCAAACTCTTTGATTTTTTGGTCAAAACGAAGATTCCAGCTACGAGATGCCTGTTTAAGTTCATAAATGGACTTATTCAGTTTGCACACTCTTTTAGGATATTTTGGATCGACAAAACCTTCAAGCTGAACCATATAGACATATTCAGAAAGATGTCCATTAAGAAAAGCGGTTTTGACATCCATTTGCCATATCTCATAGTCATAGTATGCAGCGATGACAAGTAATATCCTGATCGACTTGATCATAGCAACGTGCAAAAAGGTTTCTACATATTCAATATCCTCAATCTGAGTGTAACCTTTCGCAACTAGCCGTGCTTTATAAGTGTGTACCTTTCCATGCATGTCGGGTTTTCTTTTGAAAAGCCATTTGCTTCCTATTGCCCGAGATTCGGGAGGTAACTCAACCAAGTCCCAGACTTGATTTTCACGCATGGATTGCATCTCAGCATTCATGGCTTCCCGCCATTTCTCGCCTCGATAGCAGATTTGTAGTTAGCAGGTGCGTCATTAGAGTCAGCTACTACCAGAACTTCAGCACCCTCAAGATTCCAAAGATATCTTTCAGGTTCCTTACAAATCCTGCTACTTCTGCGAATGCTAGTGTTCTCGTCTGATTCATTTGCAATGACTTCTGGTGCATCAGAATTTCCGACTTCATCAGCGGTAGTTTGTGATTCTCAAACTTCTTCGAGATCCATAAAATTGTTTCCTGTTCCTCGATCAAGAGCTTCTTTCTCGAGGAAATGTCCCCTCCTTTTGATGGAAATAATGTTTTCATCAGGATGGTAGAAATATAGTCCGCTTTTGTTACAGTATCCGACGAAAACAACTTTTTCGCCTCGAGGATCGAGCTTGTCATCAGAATCGCTGGTGACGTAAGCATCACATCCCCATACTCTAAGGTAAGACAAATTGGGTTTATGCCCATGCCATATCTCATATGGGGTTTTGTCTACCCTTTTAGTCGGTACTAGATTGATAATGCGAGCGGAGGTCATAAGAGCATAACTCCATAAGGAGTGCGGCAAGTTTGTCCTGCACATCATCGATCGGACCATGTTTAGCAGGGTTCGATTTCTCCTCTCGCACACGCCATTGAGCTGGGGTGTGTCAGGTGGAGTGGGCTGTGAAATTATTCCACGTTCCTTTAGATGATTGAGGAATTCTGAGCTGAGATATTCACCACCTTGATCAGATCGAAGTGTTTTTATCGTTTTGCCGAGTTGGTTTTCTACTTCGTTTTAAAACACTTTGAACTTTTCAAAAGTTTCATGCTTGTGTTTCATCAAATAGACATAAGCATATCGACTGTAATCGTCGGTAAATGTAACAAAGTATCTTTCATGATTTCTAGACATTGTTCTGAAAGGACCACATACATCAGTATGTATGAGTGCTAGCAGATCGTTAGTCCATTCACCTACATGGGTGAAGGGGTGTTTAGTGAGTTTGCCAGCTAAGCAAGATTCGCAGTCATCAAAGGAGTCAAGTCCAGTGGATTCAAGAATTCCATCAGATTGAAGCCTTTTCAAACGTGCCTTGCTTATATGGCCAAGTCTACAATGCCATAGATAAGTATCATTCGTACCAGATTTGGCACGTTTAGAAAGATTATAAATGTTATTGTTTGTGTGAACATCTACCTCGTAGATACCATTTCGAGGATTAGCCTCAAAATAAAAAACATCATTCAAGTAAACAGAAATAGAAATCCCATTAAAAACGTACTTGAAACCTTGTTCAAACAATAAAGAAACTGAAATAATGTTTCTGGTTAAACCATGTACAAACAAACAATTATTCAAAATAACTACAAGGCCAGAAGGACATGAAAGATGATATGTTCCAGTTGCAAGAACTGGTACTCTCTTCCCATCACCAACGATGAGCTCCATGTCGCCTTGTTTCAGCTTCTTCCACTTTTCAGGCTCCTGCAAGACATTAACGATGTGGTAACCACATCCAGTATCAAATACCTATGTGTTGCTAGAGACAGTAAAAAGTTCAATAACATAAATAGAAATACCTGAAGTGCCTTCTCTGGAGGCCTTCATTTTTCTCAGCTTAGCCAAATATTCAGGGCAGTTTCTTTTCTAGTGCCCCGTCTTGTTGCATTCAAAACACTGACGCTCTTCAGGAGGGGGTGGTTTTGGTTTTGCAACAACCTTGTTATTGTTGGTGGCTCGATTGACAGCAACATTAACTTTATTCTTGCCTTTGCTGTTATAACCCCTTTTCTTGGGGTTGGGCTTCTTAACACCACCAGATCTGACCATCAAAACTTGGTTTTGCTTTGGGATATTCATCTCGGCTGTTTTGAGCATACCATGTAGCTCGGCAACAGGCTTTACCCATGCATTCATGTTGTAGTTCATTACGAACTGGTCGTAAGAGCTAGGGAGGGAGTTCAAGATGAAGTCACCTTCCATTTCATCTTGCATAGGGTTACCAAGTTTGGTCATCTGGTCAATATAACCTTTCATCTTAAGCACATGAGCGCTAACTGATGAGCCCTCTTGCATTTTACAGCTAATGAGTTGTTTCATGGTGTCATGGCGTTCTTGTCGGGCCTGTTTCGGAAACATGCCTTTAAGTTGCTCAATCATATCAAATGCAACCATGTCTTCCATGTTCTTCTGGAGATCAGGAGACATGGTGGCTTGCATAAGGCAGGCTACCTCAACGGCATCCTCGTTATGCTTATCCCAGGCCTTACGCGCAGCAGCGGTATTAGCCTCGGGCTGATCAGGAACTGGGGCTTCCAGAATATAGAGCTTTTTCGCAAACTTGAGAACTATTTTCAAGTTGCGGTGCCACTCGATGAAATTGGTGTTATCGAGTTTTTCTTTCTCAAGTATAGACTTGAGAGCGAAGGAGTGATTGTTTTTAGAAGACATCTGACAAATAAGCAAAATAATATAGTTAGTATTATCGATGTATTATTCCTTATTTAATTAATGACCCATTAACAGTAATAAGAATAAGAAATGAGAATCTAGCTATGTCAATGGCTAATGGCAGCTGGGGCATACAACATTAGCAAGTGGGTAGGTAGACTGACAACGATTGTCAATTGTGAGAAATGCACAACTCTCCAATATGAGGCCGCTATGACAACTTTTGTCAATGCATTGATACGTTTAGCCTCATCTATGCTCACTTTTACTCTCTAGACAGCTGGGGCATGTAGCAAGAGAGGAAAAGTAATAGTCGTCCTAGAACTAGGTACGTGTGGAAGGGTCCGGATGTGTCAACGAAACCCTTGCACCTTGAAAGGATACAACTACACATCAAATGCGGTGTTGTGGCTCCAAACATTGATGTTTCGCTTTATGCGTGTTCCTTATAATAGGATAGCATAGACTATTGATTTTAAATATGGGTTTCAATTTTAGTAATTACCGAATAGGGTGAGACCCAGTTTTACTAAATTAATTCGTGACAATTAGATGAACCATTTCATCTCTCAGGACACTTAGTTTAAATAACCTATTAAAACTAAGTCTTGTCGCGATACAAATAACCGATTAAAAGTTAATAGTTAAACTATTAAGTTACAAGTTTTAGAAAGTCAAAATTAGTTTAAGTTTCCAAAATGTACTGGTTATTTTAATTATAAAACAAACTAGTCGTCTTATAAAAATTTTCACAAGTTGTAAAAAAAATGTTTAGAATTTGTTTTTATCTTATTGTGAAATTATTTTAAAACTCTTTTAAAAATGGTTTGGTATTAGGTTGGTATGTTACAACACTTATAAAATAAAGCAACCACAATAGCAAAAATAAAACAATATGTAAATCTTTATGGCCAAAGATTTGTTTGGTCTTGCCAGAACCTTTTAGCAAGAACAAACTAGGTCACGGGGTTACAACACATTACATAGATCAGAAACTTAAAAAAAAACTTTAAGTGAGTGATCTATAACCGGTTAAAAGGAGGCAGGTACCGATTTGCATGTTGTAAGTAAGACTCTGATACCACTGTTGGGTTTCAGTGGTATCTTTAGATTTTAATTATATCAAAACGGGTTTGAAAATTGTAATAATTAAACCGGTAATTATTAACGCAGCGGAAATTTAATATTAAAACCTATACCAAAAGTGAAACCGACAGGATCCGGTTACAGACATGCAAATACGGTCAATTATAATTAATCTACCGATGAGATAAAATTATACCTTTGGTTAATAAATAACCGTTTGAGACACCGAGGTACAACGACGATTGCTAGAAACGAACACGAACGGCGACGGTGACGACAGGTAGAACCGCGACCAAGGACAAGACACCTGCTTGCTTGGTTTGGAACAATGATTAATCAAAAGTAATTCAACTTTTGATTCCCTTTTTTGCGGCTTTTGATTCCCTTTTTTGCGGCTGTTGATTGTCGATCAAAAGGAATAAGAAGGGTAATTCCTTTTTGATTCTTTATTTTACGACAGAATCTCAAAACAAAACCGGGTCAAAGGTTGTAACTCTAATGATTCCTTTAATACAAAGTAATCTAATTAGCGAACCCTAAGCCCGGTTAGATTGGTTTGAGCCCATCATAATTTTAAACTCGTTACTCATTTAGTTAAGTTAAATGAATAAATATAATTTATAAACAATATAAATTATAACCGCGTCTTTCGTTCGTGATTACCAATTAAACGAGTTAAGTGGATTTAATGTTCGTTGCCCTTGGTGTAACTCTTACGAGTCACAACTCTGTTGGCCACGTTAATTTATCAGGTCCGGACATATTAAATCCAACAGTTAGATCCGAGAATACATTTTAAGCAAATCCAACTCTACCATAAGTAACCATATAAACATCACATAACTCACATATAGTGTCTATCATGCTCCTTATGAAAGTTCTCAACACTCGTTTCAATAATGCTACTAACTTTAACAAGATTAACTGATCACATTCAAAATCATCAAGTTGTCCACCTATGACTATACATATTTGAAACATTCATATTACTTACTTATGAGCCTAATAGCATGAAAGCATCATCACAAAGTCATCATATGTCTAATTGACAAGTTACACACAAAACACAAGTGAAACACATCGCAAGTCCATATTCAGATTTTTCAGCTTTGTTAACCCTTTTTGTTTTGTACAGAAACCAACATAAAATAACATGTACAAGTCCCAAATTTCAACTATAGATTAAATACTGTCTTGAGTTCATTTCTTATTTTATATACTTTACTTGAAACCTAAATCAACTATTTATTAAAAATACCTCTTTACATCAAGGTCAGAAAAGCCACCTGATTGCACACTATAAATTTATATAAAATTTGAACAACCATACAGTGGAATAAAAATACAAATTTTATCAATATAGAAAGCTAAGACATCAAGGTTTAATTTGGTGTAAGAATCATCCAAGAATACATTGTAAGAAAAAAGTTATGCCCTTTTGAAGTTGATCCATTTTCTGCCCAGATTTTCAAATTTGACATCTGTTTTTGTAAAATCAAAAAGTTTAACTTATTCTTGTCTAAAAATTCATTGGTTTAGTTTTCTGGAAACTAGACTCCTTAAACTACAATCTAGGCTCAAGAATGACCCATTTTGGTTCTGTTTTCAACAAGTTATAGTCCATGTAAAATCAAGTTACGAATCTGTCAAAATTATATCATCTCCGGTTTTGTCAAAAACTTGATTAAAGCAATATGATTACTATCTAGATTTCATTCTAATCATCATACAAGTTCATATCTAACTATATTCAATCATGATCATGTATAAAATTCCATGTTCTCATGCCTTCATAATCACCCTAGTTGCACAAAAACACAAACATGGATTCTATTGATTACCAATTTATCAAAACATCAAATAACCTATAATCAATACCCAATTTCACATATGGATTATCAATTGAAGAACTTGGATGAACTAGGGTTTATGTAACATGAAGAAAAATGAAAATCTATAATGGATTGATCAAATTACTTACTTGTAGTATGCTTTAGAACTTCAAATAACACCAAGATTGACCACCAATTTCACAAAAATGTCAAAATTCACAAGTTGTGTGTGTGTGTGGAGATGGTTGCCATTGTCTAGGGTTAGAGAGGGAGGTGATAACTTTTTTTTAATGATAATTAGGTTTAGGGAGTTGATTTTTGTTTTAATAAAATTAACATGGGTAAAAGGGTGGGTTTTGGATAACTCATGGATCATCTAGATGCCCCATGACCCACCTTTGAATTGAAGTTAATAAAAACACAAGAAAAGTTATTCGCTAGACTTTTTATAAGAAGCTTTGTTTCATAAAATTTACCGAATCGATAAAACGTTAAAATCGGTAAGATAAGCGATTTCACCAAAGGTCATGAAATTAAACACATAAGTACCTAACATATAAATTTATTAAATATATATATATATATATATTTTTTATAGATCGGGATATAAAGTTCATTAATTCACCAACGCCCGGGAATTAACTCTCGTGATCGGTTCAGGTGTACGTTTGTGTAACAGTTTGTACATTTAATTCATCAAATTAAATGAAAAGTATAATTGTTTTAACGTGATTAACATAGTGTGGCTAACGAGGTTAACCTGAATTTGTCGGGTGTCACATCATCCCCTTGTTGAAAGAATTTTCGGGTCGGTATAAAGGTCTGAAATGAAAAGAAAATTTTCCGAGTTACTACGCCATCCCCTTGTTGAAAGAAATTTCATCCCGAAATTTATCTAACAGTACTAGTATTTGATGTTGTCATTTTGAATAGTTAAATTTTTTTGTACATTATTAGATTTTTCAAACTCCTACGTAAACTCTGGTCCACGCTTTGAGTTCTATCAAACTTTGACTATATCGATCTAACTGTGTTTGAGTGTGTTGAATTCTTTGTCCATTTATTCAACCGATTTTTCGGTGAAACGTTGTTGTTCATCGATTCGAACCTCGTTAATTGGGACGACGAGTACTCCATCAGGTTAGAGCTTGATTAGGTTTGAGACGTCATAAACGTTGTGTACCATGTTTATCTCTTCGAATTGATCTAGTCGATAAGCTATAAGACCAATCCTGTATGGGATTTCAAATGGTCTAATATATCACGAGTTTGGGATTCTAAAGTTTTTAGTTTTTTTTTTCTTTTGGATGAGATTTATAAATAGCGATTTTCATACTGTATGTTTTGGGGATTTATATTAATGAGTTTCGTGTTGTTATTTAGCTACCCGATGACCGAGTCCTAACTAAAGGGTTCTTATATTGATACAAATCGTTAAACTGAGACAACTTGTGTAAAAGGTAAAGATGAAATAAACTATCCACCGTGTGTAGGTGCTTTGCTTTATTAAAAAGATTGTTATCAAAGCACGAACATTAGGGATGTCATAGAAACCCTATGAATAGATGAAGAAGGATGAACAATGAAACTACTTAAATGTTCAGAAGTGCATGTTTTAAGTAAACATGATCAAGAAATTTAATAAGTATTTCTATCTTTGATAATTATATTATATTTTTTTGTAATTGAGAGGACACGTGGTTGTGTGACATAGAGTAATATGTTATCAAAGTTTACATATTGAAGTGGTGTTAAAACAAGAGAGTTCGTGTTAAATGAGGTGTTTCTAATCCTATGGAGTAGTATATTGCATGTTGTTTGTAATTCATAAAGTTTTGTAGTACTAATTACCTATTTATTTTAGACTAGTGTTTATGAATTCGTCAGAAATTATAATCCTACAACAATAGCGGAAAACATGTGTTCTTAAGGGCACCCTATTCTAGATTGAACCCTAGGGTAATGTTTACAAGTGTGCTCTATGGCACGCAAACCATTTTCTCATAGGGGAAGGTTCCAATGAGATTTGCAAGCCGGTACCAAGTGGTGATTTATTCATTTTTTATATTCTTTATGGGGATATATTTGTAGTCTAGTTTAATACTTATGGTTTTAGTTCCCTAACATATCAGGTAAGGTCTCCCTGTTCATAACATTAAAATTCGAGCCATGATTTTTATAACGGGATTCATCATACAATATTGTTTAGTTTCACAATTTGGGTATATAAAAGATGATGAGGTATAACAGTCCGGTTAAAGTCTAGAGTTCTAAGTTCACTAAAGAGTTAGAAAAATGATCCCATGTTATATCATTACATGTCTCGTGTGGCTTTAGTATTGTCATAACTTTTATGGTTTCCTCTACTAGGACATTCACAGGTTAGAATAGTTAGGTTAAAGCTTCTTACATGGCGACTAAAACAATGTTGATCAAGGAATCTGATTAAGTTTAATATGGTAATTCTTGAATAATGGAGCTTCTAAGAAGGGACGTCAGACATTAATAGTGTCAAATGATAATGAAAGTATCAAGTATTGTGTTTCTTGGCAAATATAAAAGTGTACTATGAATGAAAGCAAAATGGGAAGTGGTTATCTTGGACTGTAATGGATACAACTCCCTCAGAGCATTAGCTGGTACTGGCTGTTCGTTGTTGAGAATGGTAATCGTCACGTGAATCATTAGAGTCGTGAAATGTATTCGAAGTCATAATTTATATACGTGGGTCAATTATGAAACATTTGGTTGTTGCTATATCTGTGAATAAAGGATGTATGAAAGTTATAATTACTTGAGTACATAATAAGTTATCCTATGAATGATAGATTGAATATCATTATTAGGAATTATTTGTTTTTTTTAAAAGGTATGAAAATGATATATTAGATTTTCCAAAGTTAATTATTGCCTTGGTTTCAGGTCCACATCCAACGTACCGTAGTGTTTATATATAGGGTGTACCGCAGCTAACCCATCACACCACCAACACCATAAAGGCGTACATGTCACCTACTAACATTCTTACCTACCTTACTAAGTCGTTCAAAGGGTTGGGGAAAGGAATATATGTTAAGGGAAGTGGTAACGTTATAATATATGTTGTACCATCAAATATGTATTATAATTTTATGTGATTCGAATGTGAATGATCACCGATCTGAGAATTTGAGAACGCTTAAATTGTTTCTGTTACGCGAATAATTAGGTAGAGGAGTTTGAATATATATATTAAATGGATAAAATGTAGAAAATGTTTTTTTTTATTTTAAATTCAATGTCCTCGAGAGAAAAAATAATAATTTAGTCCCAAAAACGTGTTTTACAACAGTGGAGATGTAGATTGGGTGTGAGAATTAATATTTACAAGAGTGTTGGATCAAGACGAGTCATCCAACTAGATCAAAACGTATACATGCCTCACGTGTGGTTCGTTGGTGCATCGTTAATAGTAGAAACATCATGATTCAGAATTATTTTTGGGTAAATTATTATCAGAATCAACTTGAAGTTCTGTTTACCTTGAAGAATTGAGAAAATAAATTTGAGAATAGAGTACGATTAAGTGAAGTACTTCTAGAACGAGCCTGGTATGTTACGAGGTATTTACATGAATGTTTAAGCGTTTCAGATATACTTCACAAGAAGTGATTTTGAATGGGAAATATTATGCGGTTGGTTTATCATACCAACAAGTATTTTTTTCGAATGAGTTGTTAGCTTTATGAGACTCCTCTACGGAATCCAAAAAAATAATAATTTATACGATTTGTTTAACATTCATTTTCCGAAAAATGATGGTAATGTGTTAACGGCACTTGGCAAGAGGTCGTAGTACACTGACTAGAATTTAAAGCATCCCATTAAGTATCATAAGTTTGTGACTTTAGTAAGGTAAATGTTTCAACTGGTGGATTCAGATTGATTATATGTGCAATGAATCATCATCACTAAGGGACAAATAGAATAGCAGTGAAACATCATCAGGTTTGTAAACATAGATCTTAGTTCTTATTTGTGTGTCACCAAAGAAAGATTTCAATTATCTTTCATTTAGGTGTATAAGGTAAAGTGTATGTAGTTTAAATATAAACTTATGATATGCCATCAAAGATTGTATTGTAACTGTCTACCATCCATAGATGGATTTATGGGTTAAGTCAATGATAGACTTGATATCGGTGCGTTATTTAGAGATGGATGTTTGTTTCAGACTAATTTGTATTGATTGGTTCTTCACTTTTGTATCTTTTTAGGTATCACCCACATGGCAGATTTTGCAAAGATCATCATGTACCTGTAAATTCACCATTACGTTGCGCACCCGTAATCGTCAATTTACGTTACACAATCACCCAAGTTTGTCTCCCATCGAGTACATTAATCTTACGTTTTATTATGTTCTTTGGTTTACATGCATCTGGATGGTATTGTTATCCCATGTGTATAAGAAGAGTATAGTATACCTATAACTAGGAGACAACCATACTACATGTGTCAGACATTGACATATTATTAGTGTGATGTATCAATGAGTCGCATGTATCAGGTATAGTGTAAGTTCATACTAGGTGTAAGACTACTAGTCTAAACACAATGTGAGTGTACAATGAGCATGAGCAATGATAATATCAAATCAAGTAAATAGCATGTAGTGGATCACACACTAAGGAACATGTTAATACAAATAACATGTCTCATGTTAAGTAACATGCTATAGCACATGAATGTATCATATAATAGGTGATGTGTAATAGCACACAGTAGGTTGCATAAGTATTAAGTCAAGACCTCTATGAATGAGTATCTGGACAGAAATCCAGTCCCGGTGTTCATGTACCCCTATACATTAGGCGTCGGTCTCAGCCGATTGGTTGCCATAAGGAGGTAGGTACTTCAAAAGTATAATGTTTAGGTTCAGTATGGTACCAGTTTGTTGCCATAATGTTGCAGGCTTCAGGCTATAATCAAATGTAAACATATCTCAACTATAGTCCCAAAAAAAATTTACCTCAAAACGGATTAACTTCTGAACAAACTCATGGTCAAACATGTCTCATGCATACTTCAATGAACAATTCAGAAGCTAGCAAATACACACCTAGTTCAAGCTTCACAAACAAACCAAGTCCCTAAAAAAAATATTTTTCCTAATGTGTCACATAATACAAGTTGGTCACTTCATATAATGCTAGTGTAGGCGTGTGTAAGTGTAAATAACGTGTATATGGGTCACAAATAAATTTTCACAAGTGCAACTAATGTCATTTCTGAAATCAAGTGTGTACAAGTCACTAACCAATAATAAGTTCATAAATAATTCACTAGGTGCAACTAATGTAGTGTACAGTTATAGTCTCGAATGCAATGCAATGCAAACCTAGTTCGCTATAACCAATGGCTCTGATACCAATCTAAATAGTCATTAAACTCAAAACATGATTTTTAATGCAAGAAAGTGTTTAAATGAAAAGCCGTGACTCCATGCCATGTCCTAAATGCGTGGTCCCCCAAAGACCTGTAAAAGTGAAAGGCTAACAAGTGTCAACACGACGGTTGGTGAGTTCACATAGTAAGTATAAAATTCAGTAAGTTCAGTTGCAAGCAGAAATATAAATAAAGTATGTCATTGTAGGTAGCTAGTCTACAGCACATGTCCTTAGAGGCATATGTATCTGACCGAAGCTGACGTATGTACACATTAAGTGCATTTTGCCTATTCGTACATCCTATCAGGATGTACTGTATGTATGTTAGGTCATTCAACACCCGTTCGACAGGTCCTTCTGTCGTGCTAGCGCGACTAGCCCGGGTGGGGTTTGTCAAACCCAGTAGTACCACTCAAAATTTCCCCGCTATTTCACAAATACTAACGGTCAACTAGGTATCCATGAGGTCTTTCATGAACAAAATAAAAGTTGCTCTAATCCAGACATGCGACATACAAAATTTGTAAATCCGTAAAAGTAATCGTCCGTGTTCAGCCCATAAACGGGTAGAATAGTAAAAGTGCGGTTTAGTGAACTCACCTTCGGGTGCACAGCTACAAGCATCAGCAAGGTAATAGCAAACACAACATTCCTACTACATGATAAGTCTATAAGTGTGTGTTTGTGCAGGTATGTAAAACCCTATGCATCCAAACAGTTCAATTGTTTACTTGCGATTTGAAAAGGTTGACTTTTGACCAACTTTGACCAAAGTTGACTTTTGTTGACCCAACAACCCGTGGTTGAGTTTTTAATTGTATTCATGTTTGTTTATGTTCATTTAGACAATGAGAGCAATCGAATTCTAGCACAATCGAATTCTGCTTGCTTGCTTGGTTTGGAACAATGATTAATCAAAAGTAATTCAACTTTTGATTCCCTTTTTTTTGCGGCTGTTGATTGTCGATCAAAAGGAATAAGAAGGGTAATTCCTTTTTGATTCTTTATTTTACGACAGAATCTCAAAACAAAACCGGGTCAAAGGTTGTAACTCTAATGATTCCTTTAATACAAAGTAATCTAATTAGCGAACCCTAAGCCCGGTTAGATTAGTTTGAGCCCATCATAATTTTAAACCCGTTACTCATTTAATTAAGTTAAATGAATAAATATAATTTATAAACAATATAAATTATAACCGCGTCTTTCGTTCGTGATTACCAATTAAACAAGTTAAGTGGATTTAATGTTCGTTGCCCTTGGTGTAACTCTTACGGGTCACAACTCTGTTGCCCACGTTAATTTATCAGGTCCGGACATATTAAATCCAACAGTTAGATCCGAGAATACATTTTAAGCAAATCCAACTCTACCATAAGTAACCATATAAACATCACATAACTCACATATAGTGTCTATCATGCTCCTTATGAAAGTTCTCAACACTCGTTTCAATAATGCTACTAACTTTAACAAGATTAACTGATCACATTCAAAATCATCAAGTTGTCCACCAATGACTATACATATTTGAAACATTCATATTACTTACTTATGAACCTAATAGCATGAAAGCATCATCACAAAGTCATCATATGTCTAATTGACAAGTTACACACAAAACACAAGTGAAACACATCGCAAGTCCATATTCAGATTTTTCAGCTTTGTTGACCCTTTTTGTTTTGTACAGAAACCAACATAAAAAAACATGTACAAGTCCCAAATTTCAACTATAGATTAAATACTGTCTTGAGTTCATTTCTTATTTTATATACTTTACTTGAAACCTAAATCAACTATTTATTAAAAATACCTCTTTACATCAAGGTCAGAAAAGCCACCTGATTGCACACTATAAATTTATATAAAATTTGAACAACCATACAGTGGAATAAAAATACAAATTTTATCAATATAGAAAGCTAAGACATCAAGGTTTAATTTGGTGTAAGAATAATCCAAGAATACATTGTAAGTAAAAAGTTATGCCCTTTTGAAGTTGATCCATTTTCTGCCTAGATTTTCAAATTTGACATCTGTTTTTGTAAAATCAAAAAGTCTAACTTATTCTTGTCTAAAAATTAATTGGTTTAGTTTTCTGGAAACTAGACTCCTTAAACTATAATCTAGGCTCAAGAATGACCAATTTTGGTTCTGTTTTCAACAAGTTGTAGTCCATGTAAAATCAAGTTACGAATCTGTCAAAATTATATCATCTCCGGTTTTGTCAAAAACTTGATTAAAGCAATATGATTACTATCTAGATTTCATTCTAATCATCATACAAGTTCATATCTAACTATATTCAATCATGATCATGTATAAAATTCCATGTTCTCATGCCTTCATAATCACCCTGGTTTCACAAAAACACAAACATGGATTCTATTGACTACCAATTTATCAAAACATCAAATAACCTATAATCAATACCCAATTTCACATATGGATTATCAATTGAAGAACTTGGATGAACTAGGGTTTATGTAACATGAAGAAAAATGAAAATCTATAATGGATTGATCAAATTACTTACTTGTAGTATGCTTTAGAACTTCAAATAACACCAAGATTGACCACCAATTTCACAAAAATGTCAAAATTCACAAGTTGTGTGTGTGTGTGGAGATGGTTGCCATTGTCTAGGGTTAGAGAGGGAGGTGATAACTTTTTTTTAATGATAATTAGGTTTAGGGAGTTGATTTTTGTTTTAATAAAATTAACATGGGTAAAAGGGTGGGTTTTGGATAACTCATGGATCATCTAGATGCCCCATGACCCACCTTTGAATTGAAGTTAATAAAAACACAAGAAAAGTTATTCGCTAGACTTTTTATAAGAAGCTTTGTTTCATAAAATTTACCGAATCGATAAAACGTTAAAATCGGTAAGATAAGCGATTTCACCAAAGGTCATGAAATTAAACACATAAGTACCTAACATATAAATTTATTATATATATATATATATATATATTTTATAGATCGGGATATAAAGTTTATTAATTCACCAACGCCCGGGAATTAACTCGCGTGATCGTTTCAGGTGTATGTTTGTGTAACACTTTGTACATTTAAATCATCAAATTAAATGAAAAGTATAATTGTTTTAACGTGATTAACATAGTTTGGCTAACGAGGTTAACCTGAATTTGTCGGGTGTCACATGTACATATGTGTTACTCTTTGTTTTTGCTTTTGAGTTATACTAAGTGTATAAATAGTTGTATCTAAATTGGTCCTTGAATATATATATATATATATATATATATATATATATATATATATATATATATATATATATATATATATATATATATATATATATATATATGTGTGTGTGTGTGTGTGTGTGTGTGTAATTGAGTTGTGCACATGTGTTACTCTTTGTTTTTGCTTTTGTATGGTTGTATTAAGTGTATAAACAGTTGTATCTAACTATATATATATATGTGTAAACTACACTTTTTACTGGTTTTTTTTCTAACTCTATAAACAATTGATATATTTATGCAGTTATTCAAATGCACCAAAATACACATGTGTTAGATTTACTAACTCGTTAGTTTGCACTAACACATATAACTAAATGGTTAAATGTACAGATTCTCATACATTATTTATGATATGTCATTTTTAATGTTCATTTTGTTGATCGACTAAAAAACAAATGTGTGACTGAGTTGTACACATGTGTAATTAAGTTGTACACATGTGCTACTTTTTGTTTTTGCTTTTGAATGGTTGTACCAAATGCATAAAAATTTGTACATAAATTAGTTGTTGAATATACACATGCGTAAACTAAGTTTAAACACATATGTAAACTGAAAACACATGTGTTAACCTTGTTATATAGTTTTTAATTCATGTTTATCTTGTTTCTTTTTCTGAACATGTTGAACGATCCAGATTTGTGATGCGAACAATGGAGAATCAAGAGATGACAAGAGATACAAAGTTGTACCTAAAGTAGTTTTTTCATAACATGTGTTCTTTGAATCTACACATGCGTACTAAGTTTGTATGCATGCGTTAGTCTTATTTTTTACTTTGAGTGATTGTAAACTGAACGGCTTTTTAATATACACATGTGTGTTGAGTTTGTACATATGTGTAAAGAGAATAAACAAATGTGTTAACCTAGTTAAATATTGTTTTTCTTGGATTTTTGTTTCCTTGCAATAACAAATGTGTATTTTGGTTATACACATGTGTATTTTCTTTTACGTAGTTGTAGACTGTGTATAAAAAGTTGTACATATATTGATTTTTAAATATACACATGTGTAATCTATGTTAATTCTACTTCTGTTTTCAGAACACGTTGAACAACCCAGATTATGATGTGAACATCAAAGAATGAAGAAAATAACATTTAGAACTTTTTTAGATTTTTTTTCATGTAAAGGTTTTTTGATTAAAGAGTAAAATTTATAAAGATAAAAAGATTTTTGTTTTACTTTTAATCAAAGAGAAAAGAGAAAGATGGGAAAAAAGAAAAATAGAGAAAACTAATATGTAAAATTACTTGTTTACCCTTGTATTATTCTTGTCCACATGTTTAATAATAAAATAAAATAAAAACACAACAATGAATACGGTCCACATATTAAAGTAACCAAAAAATAACTTGTGGCCTACAATTGGTTTAATGGTTAACAATTTAAGAGTTGGTTTACAAAATACATGTCCCCTATATATATATGTTGTTATATATATAGATAAGGGGTGTGTGAGTTTTTTTATTATATAAATAAATTACATAAATAGCCCTTATTTCAGAATTTTTTTATTTATGGGGTTGTTTTTAATAGTTTGTGGATAAAAGAGGTTAAGCTCGAAAAAGTAAGACAAGGGGGGTAATCACCACTTCCAGTGACGACTTCTTAGCTATAAAAAACGTGTCTGGAGTACGGATCATGCTTTTTGTAAGAAGTCGCCACTCCCAGTGGCGACTTCTGGCAACCTTTAATTCTCCACCACACAAAAATTTATTTTGGTTGACCAGAGTATTTTGTTTGAAAGAATAAGAGAACTCGCCAATGTCAGTGGCGACTTCCTGCTACAGTTTCGGGGATTTACTCTATATAATAACACCACCATTCACATAATTTACACATTTCTACTACTTCCCAAAAACATATTCAAAATTCATACAATTATTAATCAACCAACATAGTAGTAATAAGTTAACTTTTAACATACCTTGCACCGTAGGGAAATCTAACATTAACTCCACGTGTGTTAATTGGAGCCATGATAGGCAATCTCTCCCATGCCCATATTTGTAACAAAAACAATGAGCCACCAACTTCAACGGTTGTTATACTTGTTGCCTTGCATAGTTGTCTATACAACCATGCTAAAGTTGCACTCCCCAAGCTCAGTTGACCACTAGAATATAAATCTTTTACATGAGTTAAAAAAATACTCCCTCCGTCCCATTAGAAGTGTCTTAGTTTGAAAAATACAAAGTTTTAGGCACATTAAATGATTGTTATTTTTGCTTGTCATTTGACAATAATACACTTGACAATAAATATTATTGTGGGTCCATCACATTGTTTGTTTTATGTTATCAAGGGCAAATTTGAAATTTACCAATAAATTTTAAAAGTGCACACTTTGAATGGGACAATTAAAAAAGGCAATATGGACACTTATAATGGGACGGAGGGAGTAATATGCAACCAGTTGCTATCAGAATCAAGAAGTAGAGTTGCACCAATCAAGTAAATAACTATTAACCTTACACGACAGATGCATTGATCACTAGTGGCATCCTCGGGGAACCTTTCTTTTATTTCATTCAACATAACAACCAATTTTATTTTGTTGCCCTTTATAGACTCCGGTTGAAGTGATAAACCTGTGAGTTGCAAGAACATCTCTTTTATTTCACTTTTACTCATATTTAGATCAGTGCGAGAAGTTATACCACCGTTAATTGGCAAACCCCATAAAACTTGAGCATCTTGAAGGGTTACCGTACATTCTCCAACTGGCAGGTTAAATGTGTGCGTCTCAGGACGCCATCTCTCCACCAAAGCAGTAATAAGAGCACCGTCAAGTTTTCGGTTATCGCAGTTAATAACACCACCAAAGCACGCTAACCTTATGTAACACATAACATTATCTAGGATACGATTTTTACGAACATGTTTCCAGAATTCTTCGTCCCCCCGTCTTGGTCGCAAAATACCAACATCACTTTGTGGATTCTGCAGTTTTACAGATTTTTGGTTGAAATTGATTGATCAGGGAGTAAAACCGAGTCTAGGGGAGTGAACTAGTCGATTCAATTTGGTTAATTGTTTTGGAAAAACAATCGAATGGTTATTGATTTCAATACTAGTTAACTGGGTTTAATTGGATGATTAATTGGACATTAACAATCGATTGAACATCACCAACGGTTTGCAATCATCGAGATAATCGTTTTGATTTAATAAATTTACTGATCTAGAACGTTTTTAGTCGATTGGACTATGTGGGTTTATGCAATGAAACGGACGGTTATATAATCGGTTTAAACAAGTTGATTAGAGCGTAATAATGTAATCAAAATGGATCTTCGGTTCGAGTTTTGCACGAGGAACGTTTCCCCGGTTTTATTTCGAGTTAAGAGTAGCTAAAACGTAAAAATTAAGACTCGCCGGAAATTTATTGCGGTTGCCGGAATCCTCTCGCCGGAAAAACGGGTGCAAAGGGGTGGGGCTGGGATTTTATAAATATTTACACATCAGGTCCCTCATGTTATGGTTTGTCTTCAATTTACAATTAAAACTTTAATATATATTTCATATTTGGCAGTTTTGGCACAAAGTTAAATAAATTTAATACTTATTTTAACTAACAAACTTAATCGAGTTATCTCGCAACGTTTGCAAACTTGACATTTTCATATATTTACGTTGCTCTTGATGTTAAATGGTTATTTATAGACTTTAATAGTATTTATTCTTAATAACCTTTATTAAATCTATTTTATAGACTTCCAAACATAAATAAATATTTTTTAGACTTATTTATTATAAAAAGAACTTAATTAGTAAACGTTGAATAATAATTCGGTTGTTCTTATTAAATACGGAAAATAGCATAAGGTCAGATTTTTTTATCAATTTTAATAATGACGAAACGTTACATTTTCAGAATTTAATTACGAATACAATAAAGGATAGATGACATCGGGTTCGAGTCGGGCATTCGGGTTCGGGTTTGAGGCAGATGTCACAGAATCAATCCATAACATTTACCCTCTGACAATTGCAAATATATAATCTCTCATCTACAATGAGTGGTGCTACCGGTACTGAAGTTGACTGTCAGTACACCCGATAGATCTACCAATATAATCCAAGGACCCCTATCACTGAGGCTAATGATTACTATATTTTTTTGCTGAGTAACTCTTGTAAACTTATGGTTTTTCATATGCATCAAAATATTTTCTATCTCTTACTTTAAATCATAATTATTTATATTTCACATGTTTTTCCTCCAAGTTTGAAATCAAAACATATTGAAAATGGGGCCGTAAACTCACATTTGATATCCGTCAAGTTTTGCTAGCAGTTACAAGCACAAAATTATACTTCTCTGACCTACTAACACCCTATATATATCCAAGGATTCCCGCTAATAGTCGTACAATGGTCATCCAAGTTGTTCATCAACACTAAAAACTTTTTATGAAATGATTTATCATTTCGATCTAACGACACGTTAGTGACTCCGTTTATGACTCGTCTCCAAATAATATTTATATAAGTAATCTTTTTATAGAAATATATTTTAAACAATATATGTATGAGTAATCTCTTCATATATATATATATATATATATATATATATATATATATATATATATCTTAAAGTCAATCATTAGTCTTTACACATTTTGCAAAACTTACATATATGATTTATTATATATAACTCTCGGTTTTATTTTTATAAAATTCACACTTTTAATAAATATTATCATTCTCAAAGTGTTAAGTTTTCTTAAAACCAATATCTTGAATGAAAACTTATGCGATTAACACTTTCTCTATTTCACTTCGAGACCAAGTGAAAACGTGAATTTTTAAGCAAACCGACTAATTTTATTTTTAGTCGTACTTAGTGTTTTGCTTTTATAACTTTAAGTATCTCATTTCATACTTATTTTAACGTCAAAACACTGATTTAGGTTCACTATTTAACTCTTGCAACTTGATTGAAAACCGTTCACATGGAACACATAATTTCGGTAAAAACGAAGCATTTTTAGCAACTAGTGCTTCATACAATCAACATTTTCATTCATGCCACTTTAGTCACACATAATAATGTACATACATACTGATTATAAATCAAAAGTTGCTGGTCTAAAAACTATTTCACAAGTTCATATGGTTTAAGCCGAATTAATCGGTTTGATTGTCATTTCGCACATAGTTTGCTAGTAATTCATACTTTAATCACCAAATTTCATCATGTAATGATCATACATATATTCTCACATAAATAAGCATATGAAAGCTGTGAAACTATTATTCTCAAATTAAAACCCATTTTCGATCCGCAAACAATGTAATTTTACTAATAAAACGCCTAGTTTTATTATACAATTCTTTCACAACTTACTTCCACTTTTTACGTAGAACATACACTCTCATAACTTGGTTAATATCACAAAATGTCAATAGTTTAATTTAACCATTTTAGAGCATGAAAATTTTATCATTTTTTTATGCTTGATCACATTTGACAATTTCATGGTTTATCCTCATGTGATAATTAATTCTTGCATTTTAACAATTTTTCAACTCATATACATACATGTACACGTACACATACATGTATATACATATGTTAACTTTTTAAAGTTAAAATTACCATTTGCAAGTAATCAATCCTAGACTACAGATTGACTTATTACCACATTTTTACACCATAATCATCACAATACTTATTTACTACCATATTTCATATAACCATAACATCAACTAAATCAAAGATTCACCAAAAAATTATCACATTTTACCACCATAACATTATTACACTCATTTTTCATACATCCAAGTACATTACTCATACTTACACTTAGCAAATTAGTAATTAGACTAATAACCCATTTCCTCACAAAATCGTCATCATAAAGTATTACCATTATGATCCTCGTATATTCATATTATCACAAATAACACATTTATCATCGTATTACTCAAATTTAGTAAGACTCCTATATCACGTAACTCACGTTTTAACATTATCATACTCATCATCATCATCATCATCAACAACATACGTAAATACATATTATCATACGTACATCCATATCATCATTCATACGTATAACACATACTTATTTGATCATGAAATAACATCTTTGCATGTATGATCAAATCACAAATTTCATGTTTTTACATCATCTTAACATCAAACCCATAACTTTTATTTATCCAAATACATTTTTGACACACCCACGTATACATGTTCGTATACATGTATGTATACACACATTTCTCTTTTGATTCTTTTCATTTTTAGAAGTGTTTGATTTGATGAACAACTTTATGATTCTAGGATGAAACATTCTTTTAAAATAAGAAATCAATATTTGAGTATATACCTTGATGAACTCTAATTTGCAAGTATGTATTTCTTTGATTTCTTTGGTTGTTTACGTTCAAATCTTCTTCAATTTCACTTCTATGCAATCAATTTTGCTTGAATTAACTTGTGTGTTCTTGATTTTGGGTGTTATTAGTATTGAATATAGTTGAAAATGGGTGTTGTTCTTTGTATGTGTGAGTCGTAGGAATCAAGAGAGAGATGAGTTGTGTGTGGTAATATGTTGGGTGATTAATGTGAGTTAATATGAAATGGTCCATTACTTGTATAGCTTGTATGCGATGATCGATGAGGATGAACTGTTCTCAAATGGTGATGAATATAGATGGGTAGGATGATGAATCATCCGTAAATTGCAATAATAGGTTGATGAATCATGTTATTAAATTTATATTTTGTGGTATTGAGTAGTAATTTGAGTGTAAGGTGGTATAATACTAATGTTTAATGTTTATTGGATTGTGTTAAAAATTTTTGTAAATATTAATGGTAGTATCACAAATAATATTTGTGACAATGGTGGTGGTTTTGGACGTGATTTTTTGGTTAAAAAGGATGTTAGGATTGTTATGTGGTATTTATTTGGTTGAGTGGGATTAAATTTGGAGTGTAATTTTGTAGTTTGTAGGCATTAATCATTAAGATGACTAGGTTATTTCCCGTGTGTCACACGGGCTAAACGCTAACAACATAAACATAAAAACACAATTCTAAAATTTTATGAAAAAGTAACATTTAAAAATAAACTACATGTTACATCAACAAATATGAGCTTTCAACAAATATATTTAAACTACAAATACATTATTGGTAGCAAATTAGATATTGACGCTTTTAAACTGGGTATCTTATAAATCCTACCAATTAATTAAAAAAAGATTAAGAAAAAACAGACATACAAATAATCCAGATACCAATGATCCTTAGCTCAAGTAGTTAAGGTGATGCATCCAAGATTTATAAAATGAGGAGGTCTTGGGTTCATGTCTCACATAGAACAAAAAAATAAAAATGGAGTTCTAGGTTGGGCTAAAAGGTTTTCTCACCAAATGTGAGTTTCCTTTTGTGGAGGAATTAGGGTGCGGTCCCGACCAGGAAATGGATAGGTGGGCTCGATTAAGATAATATATATCTTCCGAAGCATGGTCCCACATTTGTCGTTAAAAAAAATAATCCAGATGATTGATATCCGGAAAAAAATTCACAGTGACACTCATATGTACCGAGCCGAGCGTACGTGTCGGCATACAGGGGTCTGGGTCGTAAATTTCAATACATTTATTTGTTTAAGTTGTTTGTTTTCTGTTTTAATAGTTATTTCAGGGATGTAAATAAGATAAATTGAAACTTTGAAAGAGAAAATTATTGGTGATTTAATGTTATCGATTTCCTTCCATACATAGCTTAAAATAAAAGATTTTTAGTTTTGGTGGGAAAATTGTTCCAACACACTCTTCATTGAATGACAAGTGTCCTTTAAAACCCTCTTTTATTAGAAGGTATAGATTAATGAGTAAGTTTTCTAGTAGAAGTAATATTTATTGAGTTTTAACTAGTAAGATACCTAGTATCCATTTTTATAAAAACTGTTTGTCCAAACCCCATGGATTTAAAAGCTGTACTTCTTGGTATTAATCATAATACTTATAACTTATTTTTATGATTCTCACATGTTCATATTAAAATTACGAATTACTCAAATGATATTTTCTGAAAACAGGCAAAAATCTTAAATGTACGCCTTGTTAGCAGTACAAATTGAAAACTAATAATTTTAGATTTTCACCTTCGTTTTCTTTCGTAATATTTTTACCCATGCTAATATAGCATAAAATCCATTTTAGTATCTTTAAAGTTTTCGAATTATCACCAACGTTCGTCTCAGTACTACACTATGACTATACACATTATTTTCTTGATATTTATAAATGCAGTATCATTTATTACTAGGGCTTGACTAGACTTAAATGAGAATTTTTCAATTCACCACTAATAATGCTATAACATATAATTTAGTTTTTGTTCTAATACGGATATTAATCTGGAATTTTGCCGGGTGTCAGAAACACAACTTTAGTTATTGCATAAATTGCATCTCAATATTAAGTTCATTACACAAAAACATGGTTAATATTTTTAAAAGACATAGAATTCTTAAAAGATATCACGTATTTCCTTCTGATCTGATCTCTTGACCAATACCTGTTACTCCATCAACTAAACACATTAGTATAACTAAAAACGTCACACCTGCAATTGCTACTATAAATACACCATGTGATAAATCTCTAATCAATAATTGTTTTTTTCCTTTTTAACGGCTCCATAGCTGGTTTTAAGTCATGTAACTCCAATCATAACCTGTTTTGACGTTCACTTGCAAGGATTTTTCTTCAATAGTTCGTACCTAAAATTAACATCAATTCATCAAATAAAATGACATTCAACTACTATCACTATCAAATATTTAGGCATTTAGCATCCAAATAATTTGTTGAACTTTTATCTTCCCCAATAGTTAACCCAACGAAACCAAAGATTAATGTTTTATACATAACATAAACAATGTGGTTTAAGTTAATTTAGGGCTTCAAAAGAATTAGAATATATATATCAGGTTTAAAAACATGTTTCAAGCTAGCATCTACCCTTTTCTTTTCTTCAATTTAAAATGTGGTTGCATTCTTTGCTAAAATCAAACTTTATTCAGCAAATTATATTCAATATTCACTTTAAATCTATGTTATTCTTTTACTTAAATAAGTTATTTGTTTACCTAAATTATCAAAACTACGTTCCATCACAAAATCGTCTTGAACTCTTAAAAGTTTGTTTCATTATTATGCTCATTTTGCTAATTTCCACTAAGAAATCAAAGAAACTTACCTTCATTCGCCACCAAGGCCGACGATCTGCCAGAAAAACCGGTTGTTGTTGTTGACCACCACAACCCTGTTGCCAAGCCACCAGTCGTCGTCGTCCACCCACTGCACCGCTATCGAATCGGAACCACACCATAACCAACAATCGGCGCCACCTCTCCCTTTCTCTATGTGTCTCAAACACATGTACAACTGATCTATAACTGAATCCGCATGAGTGTTGTACCATGTGCTGATCTTATAGTACCATTACTACCCAACCCAATTTCATTCTATTTTTTATATACTAGCTAGTATTATTCCCAGCACGCTGCGCGGATTTGTTTTGGCTGCTTGTTTCATTACGTTACGTTATAGCATCTTACATCCTATGATCATGCCAAGATGAACGGGGAGAATAGTGATCTCCTGCAGGTTGCAATGGATCAAACGGGCAAAAATTCATTAACAGCCTAAACTTAATGACAACAAACTTTAGCAGTGGACCAAATGGGCAAAACGCATCCTCAATTTCTAGTTCTAGTTGACTAAAGCTTCGATCCAGAATATGAACTCCTCTTCAATAATACCAACATTATCATGTGTATGAAGTGTTTACAATGTTGCCCAAAATAAATAATACAAATGTCATATTATGTCATCCTAAATGTAAAAAGAAAAAAAAATAGTTTCGTTTTATTTAACAGAAAAACAAAACAATTTAATATCACAAATGGATTATTGAAGCAACAAATTTGATCGGTGTCGAAGAGTCAATCAAAGATAAGTGTAAAATGTGTGTTTTAATCACCTTAACTAGCTAGGTAAGTAGAGTGTCGAACCACGTGGAATTAGTGGTCGGTGTTTATAAGTATTTGATTTAAGAATTCAAATGATTTAAACTAAATAAATTAACTATTGTCACTTGGCTGTGAAAGAATTAAACTATATTGAAAGGAAAACATAATGAATAGTTGTAAGGGCATTTTTTGTAATTTAAGTTTGGCTTTTTGGTGTGTCACATGGCCAGGTGTAGCATTGAGGTTTTTTGTTGTTTAGGTGTACATTAATGCATTTGTTGCATAAAAGGCTTATTCCATCTTTATCTTCCTTTGTTACTTCCTTGCATTTTCGTCTAGAGAGAGAAACCAGTAGAGAGAGATGGTTATCGGAGATGCATGCTTTTTTCGGCATGTGTAACACGCCGATGATGCTCTGTTCGGTTGTTTCTCTCCTGGTATCTCTTTCTCTATTCGATTTTGGTCTTTGTTTGGCAAATCAGTGCATTGAAATGATGTGTTTGGGTTTTGGTTAGCGGATGTGTTGGGTTTTGTGGTTTACACCGTTTCGTTGTCTTTTCGGTTGCGGCTAGGGTTTGTATGCCTAAATCAGTCGCTATCAGGACCTAAGCAGTGGTTAAGTGGATTTTTGTTGAATGGTGTCGTGAATCTGTGTATGGTAATGGATAATTTTCGCAGATCCTTGGATCTGCGTAGCCATCTTTTTGAGATTGTGTGTGTGTTTGTGGATTTGGTTGCCGTTGGTTTTCTTCTATCATTGGTTTTCCGGTTGTTTTTTTGGTCGGGTGTAATGGTGTTGTTGGTATTTGGATCTGTGTGGATTTGAGTTCACCAGTGGCCAATGTTGTTGATTGGTTGTGGTGTTGGATGTGGATCTGTATGAAGCTTTTATGATGGTTGTTATAAATTGATGGTGATGGTGTGGATCTATAGCAATATCCGTATCAAACTTTTTTGGGGTTTTTGAGTTGCCCGTCTATGATGACGTTGTCTGAGACACAAACGTCGTTGCCAACAATGGTTAGGTGGCGACGAGTTTACTAAAAAGGCGATGATGAGGATGGGGTGTGATTATCCGTATGGTGTGGCATTCACTACAGCCATGATGGTATTATTGTTTGACACCCCTCTGAGCCTAATTGTTTGCTGTGAAGTTTGTGTTTTCTACTGTTTACGATATTTATTTTTGGTCAGACTCATTGATATCTTAAAATTGTGTTTATGTAGTGTACTTTGCCCTGCAATTGATGCTTTTTATATATGGTATCCTCATTTAAAATATTAGTTTGATTATGGAAACCGAGTGGTCGTTTACATACTATTGTTAGTTTGCATATTGATTTTGGCATTTGATTATGGTATTGTTTTCAAAACTAAAATTTGATAAAAGTAATTGACATTTGGACCCAAATATGTAGCTAAAATCAAGTGTGTGGCTATGATGACGTTGAAAAAATGTCTTTTTAGTTGGCAGACAAGGATGGTAGATAGGAACTCCCCTACTTGTAACCTGTTTTTTCACTATGAAAACACTATTATAGTTTGAGCCAAAGTATACGAAGAAAAAAAAGTTCAAAAGACACTAAACTAGATATAATTACCTAATGGATGATTAAAAAAAGCCCGGCGCAACGCGCAGGCTTGGTATAAATCTAGTTAGATTGATTATCAAACTAAGAATTAAGAAAAGACAAGTGTGATGAAATTAATTGGTTGTGATATAATAATTAGAAAATGGATCAACTTCGAGTTTCAAGTTGTGACTGAAATGTGTACTTAAGGTTTACCAAGTTGAAAGTTACATAGACATCCTTAGGGGCTTGCTTTTCGGATTTGAGTTTAGAGTAGTTTGGTTTCTGGTTTCTTCTAGTCCTAAGACCTTATGTTTGAGAATTTAGTTACGTGTAGTTAAGCACGTAAAAGAAAAGTCTGAAGTTTTGTGAATTTGTATTGTAAATCAAAGCACAGATAGAAACAATTCTTTAACAATACCGATGTTTTTTTATCGTATTGGTTTGATAGTAATGGGTTACAGCATCCCTTATCTATTTTTTTTGGTATATTGATTTTCATTAATCCTAACTATTACCTTTTGTCTTCTATTGGTCTCAACTATTAAATTGGTTGTCAACGGTCCCAACTTTTATCACTTTGGTAACCACTGGTCCCGTCGTTAAATTTTTTTAACGCAGTTAAGTTTTTTCCAAATTCAAGACCGAAGTTTTAGACCTTTTTAATCGGAAGGATAATACTTGTCGATTGATGTAAAAGTTTTTTTGAAAAGGCTCTCTGAACGATAAAATTTTTACATTTGATTGATTCACCGTTAGGTTTAAACACCCGATCGAAGCACTATTTTGTTATTCGGAGCACCGTTTCGAGGTAACTTTTCCATCAATCGACTTATATTATCGTTCCGATCAAAATGCTTATAACATCGGTATTGAATTTGGAAAAAAACTTAACGGCGTTAAAAAAATTTAACGACGGGACCAATGGTTACCAAAGTGATAAAAGTTGGGACCATTGACAACCAATTCAATAGTTGGGACCGGTAGAAGACAACATGTGATAGTTGGGACAAGTGAAAATCAATATACCATTATTTTTTAATCGGAAGTATGTTATGTTAAGTTTTCATCACATCTTTATCACTTTGTCTTTGTATAATATGAAGTTTTAATATGTGATGTAGATGAGTTTTGATCTCTATTATTACTGTTTTTAATTTGAATTAAAGCCTCTTGTGAGTCATTCTATTTGAAATAGTATCTCAATTTCTAACATCTTCCTCATAGTATAAACAAGTTAATACAATTGATACAACATGCGCTATTAAAAAATACCATAATTTGAATAAAACTCCGCTTTAAATAAAATTTATACTGCGACACAACAGAAAAAACGATACCGATGAAAAGGCTTAGTGACAATAGAATAAAACTATGGTGTAAATCCAGTAGTTTTGCTAAATTTATTATCTATCGAATAAATCAAAATTTTATGTGAGCATTTTTTAGGGAAAATTTGTTATATAGTAGGAAATTAAGAAGAGAAAATTAAGTCATTTTTTATAATGCATGAGATGATTAAGCAAAATCATTAAATATTTAGCAATTCTTAAACATAATTGTTGTAAATTCTTTATAAATATTATTATTTAACCCGTGTGTAACACACGGGTATTAAACATATTAGAAAGTATTATAAACTAGTTGCGGTTGACCCGCGCGTTGTGTAGGTATTGTTTATTGAAATTTTTTTAAAAGGTGCTCCGTAGGAGATTAGTTGCTTTTTCCGTGTGCTAAATGGCGTGACGTTGACCGTTATTGGTTTTGCTCAATGAAAGCAAAGAAAACGAATACCAACCGTGTCTGATAATATCACTACCGACCACGATAATGTTTGCTCGTTATCGGTTTGTTCATCTTGGTACCATAGTGTAACATCACTCGCTTAGACTTGATGGCAAAAAAAAAATATAAAACAATTAATGGTTATTAAATTTTAAAAAGCCAAAAGTAACCGTAAGATCTTTGTTGGTTAATTGTCCGAACCTAATAGTCAAGGTACATTGTATTTGGCCTGATACAAGACTTCATAGAACAAGTCGGGTTTCATATGCACGTAAACAGTACGGGAGGATTCTTCCTTATAAAATGGATTTTGCCTAGTGAGAAATAATATTTAGCACATCAAAACCGGATCAAAGGATCTCCGATTGAATCATTCTTACGACGTTAGAACAGTATCATAAAACCCCCTGCCCTGCCCCACCCCAAAAACCTAAACCCCCACTCCACCCCCCAAAAACCTAAAACCCCCCACCCCCAAAAACCTAAACGCCACCCCCACTCCGCCCAAAAAACCTAAACCCCCACCCCCGAAAAATACTAAAATCTAAAAGATAAACCGTAGAAACTAAGATGTTAAAGCTTGACAAGATGATTTCAAAGCCGCTTGAATGAGCTCAATCAGAGTTCGTTTTACCCCGTTTTTTTGTGTAATTTAAAGCATTTCTCACATTTTTTAGGCAACCTAACATGCAACTATAATTAAAAGACATTCAACAAGACATATGTGGAACATTGATCAATCATAATTCATAGGTCAGATCAAAATACGCAAACATGTACGTCATAAATTGCAATCAAATATTTTACGAGGGGAGGTCAAAACTCACAACAGGAGCCGAAGACCAACATTCATGGGGATGGGAATTTGACAAGGAAAGGCCACATTAAACGCTGTAAAAAATGTAAACAAACCGATCACAGTGGATTTTCTTTAAAAACTAGATAATAGGCCAGGGCTGCGCGTTGCGGCAGCCGAGACCATTATCTTGCCCGTAAGGTTTCATGTTATGTTTATAAGCTTCCTGTTACAAAAGTAGATTAGCATACTGTTTGGTTACATATTTCAAGTTGTTAGACGCTTGTATTATAAAAGCTTTGATATCTTCCGCTGAAGTTGATGCTACTATTTGTGACATCTTTCAATTCAATAAATCTGTCAAATGAAAAAACATATGAAGATATTCAGAACAACAATGTAAAATGTTTATCTATAATTGGTGTAACGGATATCAGGTAAGAGATAGATAACATGAAAGTAAACATACATATCATGTAAAAAAATAGGTAACATGAAAGCAAACATACATACAACAATGCAACATGACCTTTTTCTATAAGTGGTGAGAGGTGACATAAAAAGACATTTTTATTTTCTTCATAAAAGCATATACCATTTCAAACCATAAAGGTTCATTGTATATAGAATTCGATTTTAAAGAGAAGTGATTCATTAACTATTTGTATGTAATTATCAACCAATAAAGGATATTTATAACATTCATAAAAGACATTGTTATTGTGGATCTCAAGACTCGTGTGGGTTAACTTGTTGAAAGGGAATACATAAGCACTAATTAGTTTTTGATATCCAAGTTTCTTCATTATATAGAAACCGATAGCAATCCAAAACTTGTGTAAAAGTTCAGCAACTTCTTTTATTGCATGCAAGGTACAGATATTACAAACTTTGAAGGGTTCTAGTAGTGTTCAGTTTCATTGGCATCTAGACTCCCATGTCATCTAAAACACTACTTTATCAATTCTTGTGTCATATCATGTCTGTAAAAATTCCAAACATTTACGTAAGACCCCGATTCCGGGCCTAAAAGAACAGTTGGTATTTCACAGTTACATAGCCGTTTAAACAGAGTACAGCGGAAGTCATAAAGGTTCATACCTAAAACTTATAAATAGCTATACACGAAAAAGTTTATCTATGCCAAATTCAAGCCTTGCCATTTAGTCATCTGATGCTTCCATGACTTATAACGACATGTCCTAAAATACTGTGGGTCCTTAATGTGCCTGAAATACATGCTAAAACAAGTCAGTTACATGGTGAGTTCATGATAATGACACTTAAATCAATTCCAAAAGTATATTAAATCAATTGTACACAAATCAATTATGATTTAAAATGGTTTCCCTACCAAATAACCTTCTCATAATATATATACACATCTGAGTTTCACCTGTTACACTGCAAATGATTGCATTCAATTATAAACGGTACTGACTATACGTATATATATCCCGAGCCATTGTGCTTAATGATTTGTCATCGTACAAGTAATATTAATAATACACAAAAATCATTTGAACTCAAAAACATTCTTAAGCATGTATTTCACCCCAAAACATTTAAAAAGGGGAGAGTTTGGTCATGAAACTCACTTGATTGACGACCTTAGATAAAGCCCAAAAGTTCCAGAAATAGTTTTATGCTTAGAATCATAACTGGAACATGTCTTCGGAATGTATTTGGTTTGGATATAGATCTAACTTATCTTTAAATCCAATCCCGTCATCAAAATCCAAAGTAACCAAAACGCAACTTATTCCAAACCCAAAATACATCATCCAAGTTGAATCACTTTGAACCCGAACTTACTTGTATCCGCTCACAAGTCTTTATGTGTTCAACTTAGTCTAAACATCACTGAAACCTAACCGAAGCAACTCCACAACCACCATAGATACTATTCGACCCATTTAAGCCCGAAATTCCATATCAACATAAACAACTTCACAACCATCATATATAAAGTTATCCACTTGGCTTATAACTTTCAAGTTGGTTCGCATACGCGAATATCTTAAAAACCGACATGAAATGAGAAGCAATACACCATTGTGTTCATTTGAATCACAAATATTTATCCGGCCTTGGTTCATCCTTGCAATCTAGTTCAAAATCGTCATGCAACACAAACTACTTGCCTATTTTCAACAACAAACAACACAACCTAAGTTTCTTGTTTTAAACATAAAAACTGTTACAAACTGATCAAATGGAAAACCATACTTTCACACTTCTGATTGGAATTTCCACCGGTGGATATGTTCATACATGTCTTCAAAATAAACAGTCCAAAAATCGTCACAATCCAACGGTCGGATCTCAAGGAAAGTGATGATCTTCGGGACTGTGTTTCCAGAGACGGAAATCCGATCAGCCACACTATTCAACATAAAAACCATACCTCTGAGTATGATCTTCGAAAACTGAATAGTAGGTGTTAACAACTATGCTTTAGGAACAATCCATTCAAATTTCAGACGTATCCAACGGCTGGATCTTCTGAAATCCGTCCTAGGACCAGCTGTGTTTTTGGGTGAACAACACATGCAACGAGTTTCAGAATATTTCGGACATTATCATGACTCTAATGGATGATTTAAGCTAAATGGAGCTTACCATAATGTTCAAGACGTCGAGAAATGGTTCCGGGTTGAAAATGACTTTTCCGGCCGCCGTCGGACCACCGCGAACCACCACCGGCCGTCGCCGGACCGCTAACCGACCACCACCAGATCTCTCTCTCTCTCTCTAAACACACACTTAGTGTGTGTTTATTTTTGAGATTATGAGAAAGAGTGAAGGCAAATTGCCTTATACATGGCGGGTTTGGACCGGTTACTCACACCGCATCAGCCGGCATTGCATACGAACTCGTTTCTCTTCGTGTTTTAAATTTTATTTCTAGAAGATAATAATTAAGAAACTTTATAAATATTCTCGAAATATTTGTTTCGTCAGATATTACGTATCTGGTGATAAACTAGCTCGGTACGCGTTAATATCACGTATTTAACACGTTTAACCGTTTTAGGCGTTTTCTCTCACCGAACTTCCAGTTTTTATACATCTTTATGGGTTCGAATCTTAGGATATCTAATTTCTATATTTATTTCTTAGTTACAACACATCGCTCAAGGTTAGGGTATCACAATTTATGCTAACCAATCAGAACATATACACCACGGCCGGCCCTGAGCAGGTGCAGCATGTGCGACCGCTCAGGGCACCATATCTTTGGGGGCACCATCAGTCCATGTTGGTCCATCAGATCGAGATTTCAGTGCTATGATGATTAATAAACAACAAAACACACTAAGATTCAATGAAACATTGTCCAAATATACTTAACACCTTATAACAAGGATCAAATCAACACAAACAGAGGTAAACAAGCTACAAAGATGATAATAATAAGCTCCTAGCACCTCAGCCGTCACACACACAATTAGGGTTTGATAAACTTGCAAAACTTGCATTCAAAATGAGAAAACATTACATTATATAGAGCAGACGTAAGTTCGCTGACAGATTCGCTGACAACGAATCTGTCATGCCAACCTATCAACTTTGCCAGGCACTAGACAGGTTCGCCCGGCGACTGATCTAAACTATAATCTGTTCTAATCTATACTTTTGGGCGAACCTATAGGTTCGCCCTTAGGTTCGCTAGTTACATTTTGAACAAAATACATAACATATCAAAAGTAACACCGACATGCCAGTGAGTCCAACCTACATGTACTATCAATACTCCCCCTAGGTTGGACCCCACCTAGGGAAGTCTTTTGTTTAAACTCCGTCTTTTTCAGCTTTAAAGATTCTCAATGAATGCTCCAGCCCTTGATTCAATACCAGCCAATGGATTAGTAACATCTTCAGATCCGGCGTTAAGAGGTAGTTGTTTAAGGAACTACCGGCTCCGCCTCGGGATGTATATGCGTCTAGTTGGATCCAATTAGGTAGACTGTCGGCTCGTAACAGGAAAGGTACCACCCGCCTAGGCAACATGATACGACCGAGAGAGGTCATAAGGGTACCTTGGTTATTCCTGTATGCGGCATATACGTTAACAGACTCTAACGAGAAATACCATCAGATATGGCGTTAGAGAAGAGTTGGCTTGTAGATAACTTATCACCACACATATATGAATGAATGAATGATGTCTAAATGTTTTACCTGTCTTATGTCACTGGTTACGACTCACCAACAACGTTGTTGTTGAAGTCTTTTAGCTCGTGATGCAGGTACAGGAAACGCCCGAGGGCGTTAGCTAGGCCGAAGAAGCTTAGCTAGGAAAAGAAGGTTGATGCTCTCATCATAGGAGCTAGTACCCGATTTGGACACCTGGGAGCAGTGTCCTTAGATAGTTACTTTGTATGTAGTTTTTACTTAGTGACATTGTTAAAAGTTCAAATTGGGTTGACTTTTAGTGGTCTTTATTATGAAAGACTTCCGCTGTAATATGATTATTTTATTTGATTGACTGATATTATGCAACGTGTCAGGCCCTGGAGTCGGGGTGTGACAGGATGGTATCAGAGCCAAAGGTTTTAGCGAATTAAGGGTCACGCAGATCCTTAAGCTTTAACCTAATAGGCTGAAAGGACCACTTAAGATAGGAAAACCATAGGAAAGTTGAGAAGTATGATAAGTGATTGTTTGATTGAACGCCTAAGATAATGAGACAAGAGCGCCTGATCAACGTAATTGTCAAGTTATCTTTGTGCGAGCATGATAATCCTCACTGTCGTATGGATTGACTTAGAAACCTCGTCAGGGAAATGCGAAGGAATTAGACAAGAGTATTGCATATGTTATATGCTATTGTTTTATGCCTTTTATATATATGTATATATGTGAGCATATATATATATATATATTATGAGATTTATATGAACATGCCTGAAAGGAAAATGAATTGTTATTAAGGTATGTGTTGAACGAAGCGAGACGTCTTCGACACATTGAGTGATCACCGAGCTAAATGAAAATTCGAGATAGGCTCGAAGGCCTAAGTCATCTCTTTTGTATGGATACTTGTTTTGGTATCTACTATGGTGATGAAGTCACCCTCTCAAGAGACGAGTTCAAGATTTAGAACAAGAGAAAAAGACGTGAAAGAATAAAGATATGTGAAGGAGACACGCATCAGCAGGTGGAAGAGAATCGGCAGGAGTACTAAGGTAGAATTTTGAAGTAGCAATGAACCTTCCTACCTACACCCTATACGATGCAGAAGAAGCTAGGATGAGAATAAGGATTCCAGCTCGTATCGTTATTTTTGAAGATACTCAGGAGCAAGCGGTGTTTAAGAAAAACGACAGCAACCAGGATGGTACCAACGACGAATCAGGATGCCTGAGGCTGAGAGTCGACACCAAAACTAGCACTAGGAGGAAGTGTGAAGGCCGACTCTTAACCGAAACGTGAGCACTTCAAAAGACGTGAACGTAAGGAATTTACAAAGGCCATGAAGAATCGTCGCCATGGCCCATGAGTGTTATCGATAGCTGCTCTTGACGACCCTATGACGAGACTTGTTTAATCTGTGAATGACGTAGGACTTAATAGCCTTTAGCAAGATACCTTATTTCTTGCAGACACGTTAGAGGCAAGGATTTGTTTATAGTTATTACGTGGTCGGTAATAATCCATTTGGATATTAGAAATATCGAAGGGGCTAAAGAAGGCGGCAAGACGACTGCGATCGCTACTCAAGATAGTCCATCAGAAGGGGCTAAGGGGAGAGCCTATTCGAGTTTAAACTTATATATATAGTTTCATCTAAGGTTCAGCAAAACCCTCCCTCAACATCTGCAAAAGTAAGATCGGCTGAACGCGATGCCGAACTGCAACGGAAGATCATTGTGATGATTAAGTCAATGATGCTTGAAATTATCACTGGTGTTGCAAAAGATGTTAATGACCATTTGAAAGCAGTTGCTAACGCTCTACGGTGAATCAAAGAGATGGAGACCACTAGAGATGTTAGTGGATGTAATGAATAAGATAGTATGGACACACTAAAAGGAAACTACCCTAAGTTCCAAGATAGAACGATGGCTACCTTAGCTAGCCATGATAAGGGCATCAACACCCTAAAGAATTATTGTCATGGTTTTCCTGATGAGAACCAAGGAGGCCATAGACCACAATAAGGTGGTTATACGTTTATGTTAATTATGCTTATGTTAATATACTATTCGACCTATGTGCGAATAGTAATCTTGTGTCCATTACTTTTATCTCTTTGATGACTAAGTTAGCTATAGCTTTCCTTTTAAAATTTCCTTCTCAAGATAGATAAGCAGTATATCCCTCTAGAACTATTGCCTATGAACTTAGAAAAAAATTCGATGTAGTTCTAGGCACGGGCTTTTGTCGTTGCATACGACAAACCTAAAACACGAACGAAAGTCGTTGAGGATCGATGTGCTGAACGATCAGAAGGCAGAAACTAAGGACCATCTCGCGTATGAACGCAACAAAGATAGTCTCGAGGACAAAAGCTGACAAGTATTCTCGTAAGTACTTATGACGAGTTACGTGGGCTACATGTTGTACCCAATGTTAGGAAATATAGATATATTAGCAACGTCTTAGAGATGGCGCGATGCCCCAACGTTTCCCAGAAGACTTACAAGAAGCAGCTTCGCGCGAATCGTCGAGTCGAGTCACGTAGCGGCTTGGAACCATGCACAACTCCGATCTTATTCGTGACGTAGAAGGACGGTCCAATACGGATGTGTGTTGATTGCCAACATTTGAATAAAGGAACGCTCGAGAACTAAGATCCCTTACGGCATGTATACGATTTGTATGACCAGCTAGGAGGATCAAGTTACTCCTCCAAGATGCAATGTGGCCATCATCAAGTGAAGGTTTGAGAAGCCGATGTACCAATGAATTGTTCAAGGACAAGATATGATCATTTAGGTGAACCGATAATGATGCGATTTTCATGGACTTGTAGAACCAAGTATGCAAACCATACTGGACAAGTCCGTAATAGCATCTCAGTGTATTTCTACACTAAGAAAGAGCATGAAGGATATTGGAGAATGCTCTTAGATGTTCTAAGGAAAATAAAGATTATGCCCAAAAATTCTCAAAGTGTGAATTTTGGTTATGGAAATTCCAAGTGTTAGGATTTGTATTGATAACAAAGGAGTTCAGGTAGACGCTTCTAGGATAGAAGCATCGACGAAATAAAATGCCTATAAGATAGCTACAGAAATCTGAAGATTTCGTGGACTAGCTGGAGGCAACCCAAAATTTAGCAAGGTTTTCTCCAAGTGCTAAATCATCAATCGCACTCCCATGGAAAAGAGTGGAGTTTAAACAAGGTCTCAATCAAGTGGAAGTGTTTGAGACATTGAAAGAAAAGTTAAGCAGTACGCATGTCCTTGCATTACCCGAAGGTAATGATGATGCTATGTGTTTAAGTTATGTACCTGAATGAGGTGATCGCTTAAGTTTTGGGAAAACTAAAGGCGCATGAGTTACGCGGAACACGACCTAAAGGTTAGGTGCGATGGTGTTTGTGTTAAAAGGTGTGGTGACACTATTTCCATGACATAAGGTTTGTCGCATATTCACACCATAAGAATTTAAGTCACACATTCGAGCAAAAGGAGCTCGATATACACGAAAGACGTTGGATGAAATTTTGATCGACTATCATTTTGAACTATGATATCGTTTGTGAAAGAAAAACGTGGTTGCTATGACTCTAAAGAATGTATAGATACGATCCAAATACGAAGATACGTATGTGTGGATTCTATTAATGAGTTGAACGAAGCCTAGATAATGACATGTCATGGCAAAAATATTAAGAAACGATAGGAAGCGTAAGGAAGTTAATGCTGGAAAGCAAAGGATTGCTTCAGCTAGGCTGTCGAGTTTGGTTTGGATACCGAACTTCAGTATTTATGAAAGATGATAATATTCTAATAGGCACATAAAGACAAGAAGCTCGTTGCATCCGAACACAGTTAAGATGTATTATACAATATAAGGTCATTGTTAATACCAAGAAGAACGAAAGACATATAAATCCATGAGGAAAGATGTACGACTTGTTAGCAAGTCAAAGCCGAGCCTCAAGAACCCTTAGGTTTGTTATGACCTTTTAAAATTCCCACATGAAAATGGGATATGGCCACAATGGAATTTGGTTAAACTATCAAATGAACCTAAAGGTTACACCTTTTAAGACATTTCATAACAATAAGTACAAGACTTATTTTGAAATCCTAATTGGTCTTGGACACGAACAATAAAGTAAAAGATAAATGCAAAAGGCTACAAGCGACTCGAGATCGCAAGAAATGTTAAATAGGCAAACGACAAAGGTCGTTGGAAATAATGAATAAGGACATATCATATTGTAGGTGTCGCCAAGGTAAGCACCACACAATTTAGAAAGAAAAGAAAAGTTGAATTCTCGTTATATCAAGTATTTGTGGTCATAATGAGGATAAGAATGACGACCTAAATGATATAAATCCACGATGAGTTAAGAAAAGTACGCCTTGTATTCATAATATGTTTATCTGACAAGAAATCAAAGACTCCACTGGACGAAACCAATGGAGTAAAAGATAAGTACATCTAGTACTTAAGGGATGCTAGTATAATAATACGTTGAGAACTCCACTAGATTAAATCTAGGTGGAAAGACGATTGAGTCTTGTAAGGAGCCAATCGAAATGGTCGAAAGGCAAGTAAATTGATTAAGGAATAAGCACATCCCATAGTCAAAGTCTATGGGAACGCAAGACGCCACACGGAAGAAATACGCTCAGTTGTTCTTCAGTTGATTCCGGGACGGAATCCCAATAAGGGGGGGAGGATGTGACACCCCGACCCAAAACAAGAACAACTTATATAATAATAAAAACAAAAGTGAAACTTTAATCTACGCGATACGCGCAAGAGAGGGCCTTGGCCTGCGCGTATCGCCTAGGACATGAAAACCCGGGTGCGAGTAAACCGCGTCAACGCGTGGTTTTGCAAAACCACTCCACCTACGCGATACGCGCAGGTGGAGGGTGTGAGATGCGCGGTACGCGTAGCACACGATTACGGGCTATATAAGAGAGCCAACCCCCCCTCTCATTGTTGCTCATTGTTCTTTCTCTCTCTAGCTTTCTAGAGAGAGAGCTCTAGTTTTGTTACGGGTTCGTGCGATGAGTGTCGTACCCTGTGTCGGAACGCTCCTTCGAGTATCGGTCGCACGAAGATCGCTTAGCGGGCGTCGAGGTTCTGCCCGATTGAAGAACGGTAGACATTGAGGTTCTGCCCGATTGAAGAACGGTAGACATTGAGGTTCTGCCCGATAGAAGAATGGTGGTCGTGGAGGTTCTACGCGACTGAAGAACGGCGATCGACGAGGTAAATAGCGTTTCCCCTCTCGTTAGTTTAGCATGGGTAAAACGGGTTTAATACCCGAATGGAATGCGGGTAAGAATACCCGCATAGCACGAGGAACGTGCTGGGGAATGAGTTGCGGGATTAAATACCCGCAACAAACGGGTAGGATACCCGAGGATGGTACGGGTTGAATTTCCGTACCAAAGAAGTATAATATCCGTTAGGGTCTGAAACGGCTAAACGTACTGAATATGCGACGTAAACGCGTACCGGGCTAGTTTGCCCCCGGATACGTACGTAGTATCTAACGAAATAAATATTTTGAGAATATTTATTAAGTTACGTGATATTATTTTCAGGAAATTATATCTAAAACGCGAAAAGAATCGAATTCGTACGCAGTGCCGGATGACGTTGTGTGAGCAACCGGCTCATCCACTCACTATATATATGAGCACATGGCTCATTTTCCTTCAAACATTCCAAACACAAACACACACATAAGTGTGTAAATCAGAGAGAGGGAGAGAGTTGGCTGGAGGTGGTGGTCCGGTGGCGGCCGACGGCGGTCCGCGGTGGTTCGTGACGACCGGAAAAGTGGTTTTCACCCCGGAACCATTTCTCGACCTCCTGAACGCAATGGTAAGCTCCGTTTAACCTCAATCTCTCGTTAAAGTCGTGTAAATGTCGAAAACCGTCCTAAGATGTATGCATGTGTTGTCAACAAAAACACAGTTTTGTTCCCGGAAGGATCCAGGAAGATCTAGCCGTTGGATACATGCGAAATTTGGATATGTTGTTCTCAACACATAGATGCTCACATCTACCGTTCAGTTTTCAAAGTTCTTATCCTGAGGTACGATTTTTATGTTGAAAACCGAGACTGATCGGATTTCCGTCACTGGAAATGCAGTCTCAAAGATCGTCACTTTCCCGGAGATCCGACCGTTGGTTAGTGACGAAATTTGGACTGTAGGTTCCTTAGACATAGGTGAACATTTCCACCGGAAGAAAATTACGATCAGAGGTCTGGAAGTATGATTTTACCTCTGATCAGTTTGTAACAGTTTTCTTGTCGAAAACAGGAAAATTGATTGTGTTGCATGTTGGTCAAGATGAGGATGTATGGATGGTTTGATGATGGATAAATGTTCGTTTTGGAAATATGAACACGATGGTATATTGGTTCTCGGTGTATGTCGGTTTTTAAGGAATTCGCATACGCGAACCGACCCGAAGGTATGCCAGACGGTTATGGCGTTGGTCAAGTAGAATGAGATGTGACGTTCCGGAAAGCCACAGTGAAATATGCGGGCTGTTATGGAATTGATGTTAAAGATCGGGAATTGCTAGAAGTAACTTCCCGTTCCTCAATTAGGATGGTAAGACTCGTTTTAGCATTACTCGAGTTATTTACCATATGTACATATAGTGATAAATGTACACATGTATGTATGAGGATTAGGTTGATGATGATGATGACGAACCCGTTACAATGTTGGTCATTGTAAACGGTGTTGGATTCCTCGAGATAGATCGGGATCTATAGGCTGGCAAGTTGAAATGTTGCCGAGCTGCTTAAAGATAGATAGATCCGAGGCAGACAGGTAAAGTATAGAAATCCCTTGTTTACTTAAGATTATTATGACTTAAGTCCATGGGGAAAAGCCAGGGTTTTAAAGTAGAACATTCTTAGTTATATTATGATAATATACTAGGAATGAGTCATGTTTTAAATAAAACCATATGTATGATAGATCCTTGTGAGAAACACAAGGATATGATGAAGTGGCTTTCAAAAGATTTGAAAATGAAACCATAGGAACCCTGACTCGAATGCCCAGGCATTCTGAGTAAGATGTCTAAGACCAAGGACTAAAGTCATCACCTAAGTCACACATGTGACTAAGGTAATGGATCGGTGAGAAAACACCGATAGGATTATCCCTATGGGAAATGAATCCTGATGATATGAAATGTTTACAGGGTTACCTTTGTTAGCCACCAGGTCAGGATACTTAGGCTGCACTGAGGTGAGTCTAACCGCCCCTCTTTTATATGTTTTATGATTTCGGGGATGTATCCGAGCTTGTATGAAATGTTTTATGAAATGTTATGAATATGTATGTGGTTATAAGTAGATCGCTACCTGGTGATTCAACGCACCTCAACTCCAGGTTCGTCCGGTTGTTGTGTTGTTGGTCCGCGGTAATAAGCTTCGCGTTAAGAGTCATCCCTGGATAGGGATGGCGGCTACATGCCACAGGGCAAGTCATTAGGGCAGGGCTTCGCGCTAAGAGGTAGTTGTTTAAGGAACTACCGGCTCCGCCTCGGGATGTATATGCGTCTAGTTGGATCCAATTAGGTAGACTGTCGGCTCGTAACAGGAAAGGTACCACCCGCCTAGGCAACATGATACGACCGAGAGAGGTCATAAGGGTACCTTGGTTATTCCTGTATGCGGCATATACGTTAACAGACTCTAACGAGAAATACCATCAGATATGGCGTTAGAGAAGAGTTGGCTTGTAGATAACTTATCACCACACATATATGAATGAATGAATGATGTCTAAATGTTTTACCTGTCTTATGTCACTGGTTACGACTCACCAACAACGTTGTTGTTGAAGTCTTTTAGCTCGTGATGCAGGTACAGGAAACGCCCGAGGGCGTTAGCTAGGCCGAAGAAGCTTAGCTAGGAAAAGAAGGTTGATGCTCTCATCATAGGAGCTAGTACCCGATTTGGACACCTGGGAGCAGTGTCCTTAGATAGTTACTTTGTATGTAGTTTTTACTTAGTGACATTGTTAAAAGTTCAAATTGGGTTGACTTTTAGTGGTCTTTATTATGAAAGACTTCCGCTGTAATATGATTATTTTATTTGATTGACTGATATTATGCAACGTGTCAGGCCCTGGAGTCGGGGTGTGACAACATAAGGAGAAGATCTCCATTGGGTCAAACAATCTAATTTTCGGACGATCTTCCCCTTCTAATTTGATAATAGCTTCAGCAGTGCTGTTGTCATAAAACCACTTCATAAACTCTTGCAGTCTTTGTGGCTGAGTATCTGGAACTCTGACTCGATTCAAAATCTTTGGAGCAGCCAACTTTAGCACCACCTTTCCTTTCCATGACACCTAGTGCTTATCTTTCTTTGACCTCTTTCTCTTCGGCTTTTGGTACCCAAATTCTCTGAAGTTATCTTCTGCAGCCCTTTTAATCGCAACCTCAAACGCACTTGCCCTGCCACTATCCTCCTTGCCAAGCAGAGGGAGTTCAGCTAATCTCCTCAGAACCCATCTGGGCAGTGTAGCAAAGTGCTTTCTTTTCTTGATATAGCAGATATCCCCCCTCTCCTCTTTATCATATACGCATCAATCAGAGTGTTGTATTTCCATGCTATAATCTGTCTATCCATCTACATGGTGTTTGGTTCATCCAGGTGTTGAAAGATTGGGACTTCAAAAGTAATCTCTTCATCATATTTGAACCATTCGGACTTATCTAGATCTATGTGCTCAAACAGATAAGTCACATCCTTTTCTTCAACATTGTACTGTTCTGGTTCATCCTCTGGATCATCCTCCACATCCTCTTCACTTCCTATATTCACATTCACATCCGGTTCATCAATCAAACTAAAGTTCACATTAGCACCACCAGCAACCTCAGATCCCGTAAATGCATCAAGGTCTATACCCATATCTTCATCAAACACATCTTCAGTTCGAACACCATAATTCATTAACGGATACTTTGAAGCATCCGTTAAGCTATTCAGTTCGCGTTCAGACATTGCACGAAATGACCCTTCTTTCTCTTTCAAACTGTTTATTTCCTTGAAGACGCGAACGATTAAACATTGTTGGTCCTTGACCATCCTGGCCATTCCTTTGATCACGTCCCCTTTTTCTTTATCCCTCTTTTCTAATTCTGCATATTTACCTTTCAAATTTTCCAACTCAGTCCTAACCTCAGTATCAGTTTCCCTATGACTGGTTTCTTGTTGCAATTTCGATTTCTTTTCTTTTTTGGCCACAGATACATAAGTTTTTCTCTTTGTCCTCCTCTCCCTACCAGCAATCAACTCAGCCTGGACCTCATCGATCTCCTTGTCCAACGAGTATTCCTTTTCCTTTGCATATTGTTTTCTCTTCTTCAGCTTCTTTTGAACTTCCTCAACATTCTCACCAACTCTCTTCCTCTCAATCTCTTTCAATCTCTGAATGTGTACCCATCTATCAGCCGGATACATGTTCTCCCACAAATACGATATCCTCCCGGCACAATCATGTCTAGCTGCCTTGCAATCACTGAAAATCCTTGAATGCATCGGCCATATTTTCAGAGTTTCACCAACAACTGGTAGATCAAGCTTCTTGTCGTTTAAGATCATCTGCACGAATTGTGGATACAACAACCACTCATCATTTGACATTTTGGGAGTGGAGCTTGTCAACAATGGTTCTTTGATGTTTGAACACATTGCGACTTTATTATTTGGGAAACTCAAATGATTAGAGCTCCAGGTCTATACCGACGTATAACTGAGGAGATAATCATTTGAGCATGCTCGGTGAATCTTCAGGTCTATACCGACGTATAACAGAGAAGATTCACCAACTCCAGGTCACTGTTCACACAAAGCAGATAAGTTAAGCACTTTGACTCAATACCTTCTAAGGAGCTAACAAGTAACTCACTCAGAGGCTTTTCTGAAGAGCAACACTAGCACCTTTTTATTTTATTTGCTAACTAGAAACTCAATTCAGGGCTAGGGTGAGGGTGATTTGGGATGTTTTGGGGAAATCAAGGCAAAGATTTGACGCTCTAAACCTGTTTCTGACAAGGACTTGTAACTTTGTGCAGACCAATCATGTCAAGGAGATAATCCTCATTGTGGAGTTCTTGAACTTTATGTTTGGCTACACAATCACTGTTTACTTCGTTTTCGGGCTGAGCCTATCTGACATATCCCCAACACAATACTTCTGACCTCCTTCAACGTCTCTCCAACATCAATTTTAACGGGGATCCTGAAATATCAAAAATTTGAAAAACTATGAGTAGTTAATCTATAATATCTCCCCCAAAATTTCTATGTTATAGCTATCTAAAAGGGAATTTTTGCTTTTCAGATTTTCTTAATATGTATACATGAGAAAGAGAAGAAATAAAATAAAAACAAAGTAAAAATAAAAAGAAGGAGCGAAGAAATATTTACATATTTACAAGTCCATTTTTCTTTAGAAGAAGGTTTTCAAAATGATATCAATCCCAGCATAGAAATCAGTTCATAAAAACGTGGTTTATCGAATGTTTTTGTGAAAAGATCTGCTTTTTGCTTTCTTGTTTTAATTGGAATGATATTAATGAACCCCTTTTCCTGTGCGTCACGAATGGCGTGAATTCTTGTTTCAATGTGCTTGGTTTGTGTGTGATGAACATGATTCTTAGCAATTCCAACAGCAACTTCATTGTCACAAAAGAGTGGTGTATGAAGGAAGTTGATGCCGTAATCCATCATCTGGTGCTTAATCCAGAGCACTTGGTAGCAGCAGCTTGAAGCAGCAATGTATTCAGCTTCTCCTGTGGACAAGGAGACTGTTGTTTGCTTTTTACTTTTCCAGGAAACAAGACATTCACCGAGATATTGGCATCCACCAGTTACTGATTTTCTATTTATCCTGCAACCAGCATGATCACTGTCAGAAAAAGCATGTAAGTCAAAGTTCCCACCTTTTGGGTACCAAAGTCGCAAACGAGAGGAACCCTTAAGGTAACGAAAAATGCGTTTAACAACTTTTTCATGCGATTCTTTAGGGTTGGCCTGGAAACGAGTACAGTAGCACACAACGAATGTAATATCTGGACGGCTTGCAGTCAGATACATGAGAGATCCGATCATCGAGCGGTACCGATGAGCATCCACATGATTCCCTATATCATAAGAAGTTAGGCATGTTTGAGCAGTGAAGGGAATCAGTTCAGGAGAAGAATCGTCCATGCCAAACTTCGTAAGGATTTCTTTTATGTACTTTTCTTGGTGGATAAGGATTTGATAGTCATGTATAGGTTGGACTCACCGGCATGTCGGTGTTATATCTTTTGTTTTATACTTGTAGATTCTGTCTAGCGAACCTACGGGCGAATCTATAGATTCGCCCGGAAGCATAGTATAGTTTGTTTGTTATTCAGTTTTGGCGACCGGGCGAACCTAATTGTGCCCGGCGAAGCTATTAGTTCGCTTGATAGATTCGCCACCAGCGAATCTATCAGCGAATCTATGGCTACACTATATATTGTAATGTTTTCTCATTGCAATACAACTTTTGCACATTTCTATCAAACCCTAAATTGTGTGTGTGACGGCTGGAGGTGCTAGGAGCATATTTTCATCATCTTTGTAGCTTGATTACCTCTGATTGTCATCATTTGATCTTGTTATTGTTTGTTTAGAGTGTTTGGACTATTAAGCATTGAATATATTTGGTATTGTTGTTCTACAAATCATTATAGCACTGAAATCTCGATCTAGATGGACCAACAATATGGTATCAGAGCCTTAGTGCTCTTGATTGTTTGATCTTAGAGATTTTTATGAAGTTTTTGGGGTTTTTGAGTCAAAACACTGTTTGATTCATTTCTGGACTGTTTGTTGTGTTTTTGTGTTGGAATTTGCTTGGGGTTTGTGATATTTGGTCATAGGAAGCTATAGAAACAAACGGATCTTCAATTGGTTGTGTTTTGAAGCTGTTCTGATTGATTTTGGACTGAAAAAGTTTTGCCCGTAAGCCAGCGAACCTATTTGTTCATCCAGCGAATCTAAGACAATCTTGTGTTCTGGGATTTAGTGTTTCTGTTTAGCGAATCTGGCATTTTATTGAACGAAAGTTCACTTGTTTGGCTCATTGTGCAGGCGAACCTGCTGCCAAAATCATTTGGGCTCAAATCCTCGTTCTGACAGCGAATCTGTTGGGCGAAACTGTGCCTGCTGTCGAGCGAATCTGTTTGTTTATTGAGCAAATCTGCGAGCGAATCTGTCTGTTCTTTGGGCGAATCTAAGCCAGCGAATCTGTCTGTTTTGGGCGAAACTACAATCTGTTTGAAATTATGACTACATCAACTCTGAATATGAATGATCTGGATAGTGTTCAACCAAACAGGCCACCGAGGCTTGTTAGTGGTGAAAATTTTGAGGATTGGAAGAGGTGTTTGAAGGCGTTTTTCTACTACACTTACTACAATCAATGGGAGTCAATTGTAAATGGTCCGCATGTGCCAAAGAAAGTTGAAGGAACTGTTACTTCAATAAACACTGATCCGAGTACTTTTACTGAAGGAGACATCAAGTTGCTTGATCGTGATAAAAAGGCCCTTGGAGCATTGATACTTTGTTTGCATCAAGATATCTACAATAGGTTTGCTGAACACACAACTGCCAAAAGCTTGTATGATGCGTTGTGCGAGTTCTATGATGGTAATGAGGATTTGAAGTTGGACAGAAAAACTCAAGCTGAGAAAGAGTTCAATTCATTCGTGGGGTATTCGCAAGAAAGTTTGACTGATATTACCAACCGCTTTCTGTCTGTATCAAGCAACCTGAAAAAGATGATGAGAAGTTGGGAAATTATGAGCAAGTCACAAAGCTGTTAGATTCACTTCCTCCTCAGTGGAGTCTTCAGGTCAAACTATTGAAGGAGGATATTGATTTTTGTTATGATGTGTCAATAGGCTCAGCCCGAATACAATTAAACTACAATTCTGTGATCAAACTAAGTTCAAGAACTCGGCAATGAGGATTATCTCCTTGACATGATTGGCCTGCACAAAGTTACAAGTCCTATAAAAAATGGGTTGAGAGCGTCAAATCTTTGCCTTGATTTCCCTAAAAAATCCCAAATCACCCACACCCTAGCCCTGAATTGAGTTTCTAGTTAGCAAAACAAAATAAAAAGCTGCTAGTGTTGCTCTTCAGAAAAGCCTCTGAGTGAGTTACTTGTTAATTCCTCAGAATGTATTGAGTCAAAGTGCTTAACTCCTCTGCTATACGGAAGTATTGACCTGGAGTTGGTGAATCTTCTCTGCTATACGGAAGTATTGACCTGAAGATTCACCGAGCATGCTCAAATGTTTATCTCCTCTGTTATACGTCGGTATAGACCTGGAGCTCTAATCATTTGAGTTTCCCAAATAATAAGTCGCAATGTGTTCAAAAGAATCATTGTTGACAAGCTCCACTCCCAAAAATGCAAAAATGCAGAATGTCAAAAGAGGCTCATAAATTGATCAATATTCAAAATTTGATTCATGAAATTCAAGCAAAGTCAATCATATTGCTCTATAAACCCTGATGATAGGACAAGTTTCTTTACCAAGATGTCTGTGGGGACCGAGTTGCATGAGTTTCTTCAAATTGAACCTAAAACATGATAAGACCATCATAGATTGTCTGTTGGAAGGAACAAGGCATGGGTTTAAATGGACAAACATATTGACAATCTAGCCAAGTCTTTGTTTCTCTGGATGGTTGCTCGAAACGCATTATCTGATATCCTTTCATGAAGTTTTTATTTTATTTTATTTTGTGTTTGGTTTCTTGAGTCTTGTTGGTCGTGTGTACCTTATGGGATGTGTTCTCTTTGTCTAAAATATTTGTGATCTTGTCAGACTCATCCTCTCATTTTCTAATTTTTAATTTTAATTAAAAAAAATCCAAAAAGATTTTCATTTCAAATTATTTTCAAGTCTTCCATATTATGCTATTAAAATGTTATAATTTTCACATGCATTTCACGGGAAATTGCACACACAAACGGACACGGGTTCGTTTGTTTTCATACACAAATAAACACGCGTTTATTTTGTTTAATGAAATGATCTAATGAGAAATCTCGAGATTTTGTTTGTCACTGTGTTACAGATATTTGCTGCAAGTGATGGCCGATCATCAGTTGAGCAAAGCACCTGACCAGAGAACTTGTTCCTCAAAGGTTTTCAGAAGATACCGAGCTAGGAAGCCTCCTCCTACATCTTCTAAAGCACTCAAGAAAAGATAGTTGGAAAGCTGTTCTAGATTTTAAGAAAGGAGACACGCAAAATGGGGGAGCATACAATATGGGGGAGCTTGAAAGATTAAGGATCTTCAGCAACAAAATTTGGCTAGCATCAGTCTTAGGGGAGTTTTGTTGGAGCTGAAATTAAGACTGAAGCTTACCAAATTGAAGATCCAACTGTATTGACTTATCGGTGCTGAACACGATGCAAGACGTTGATAATAATAGACTATGGGGGAGTATTGTTGGACCTGAATTGTAGTCTAATATTATCAACACAGTCAAAGTCAACAAAAGTCAACGTCTACGGTCAAATTCAACGCAAAAGTCAAGACGACGCGTTCGGGACGAAGATTAGAGAAAAGACGTTGAAGGCGATGGAGTTTTATAGTTAATAAATATATTTTGTGTCAACAAAATATATTTAATCAGTTTCGTCATTTTAAGTATTTTATGTAATATATATATTTTGTTGTTATGACAAAATATATATTAGACTAAACATTAGGGTTTTATTTGTATTATTTCTTATTTTTCATGTTTTAGTCTAAGTATAGGGTCCAAATTGTCATTAGTCCAAAGTGTCATTAGGCTATAAATAGTAAATGACAATTAGGGTTTTAGGGGGCTTGAATGAGCATTTGATTGGGGTTTCCAACTTTGTAAATCTGATGCAATCAATACAAGATCAAATATGAGTTTTTCATTGTGTTCTTCATCTTGTTCATCAATATTTTACCATTTTGATCCAAATCTTCATCAAATTACTTATTCAAAGGTGTTAATGGGACCAACAGGATTCCATCAGGCTTCTGTTCCACTTGCAGCCCCAAGAAGAAGCACATTTCGCCCATGATTGTCATTTCAAATCGATCCATCATTACTTTCTCAAATTTTCTACACAGCTCCTCATTTGTCGATCCGAAGATAATATCGTCCACATACACTTGAACAATCAGCAGCTCACCATTAACCTCCTTCTTGAATAATGTCATATCTATAGTCCCACGAGAGAAACCTTCGCTGAGTAGATACTGTATCGAGTTTCGTACCAGATTCGTGGAGCTTGATGCAACCCATACAAGGATTTATCAAGCTTGTACACCTTAGAAGGAAAATTTGGATCCTCGAAACCTGGTAGTTGACATACGTAGATCTCCTCATCGATATCTCCATATAGAAATGCACATTTAACATCCATCTGATAGACTTTAAAGTCTTTGTTAGCAGCATGTGCAAGAAAGATTCTAATGGCTTCGAGACGAGCGACAGGGGCAAAGACTTCAGTGTGGTCAATCCCCTCCTCTTGAGCGAATCCTTGAACAACCAATCTGGCCTTGTTTCTGATAACAACACCGCGATCATCTGGCTTGTTCCGGAAGACCCACTTAGTGCCGATGGGGCACTTATTTGGAGGAAGATCAACTAGCTCCCAAACTTTTAGCTTCCGAAATTGTTGTAATTCCATTTGTATGGCATCAACCCAACTAGGATCTTCAAGTGCTTGTTTATAATTTTTCGGAACGACCTATGACAAGAAAGCAACATAGTGACACTCATTTATCAATCCACTCTGACTCCGAGTCCTCACCCCATCAGTAACTGATCCAATGATATAATAATGAGGATGATCTTTTAAGGTTTTGAAGTTTGTGTTAAGGAACATTGGGTTAGATTGCGATGAGGATGCTTGATTAGGTGGTTGAGATGGAACATTTGAAGTTAGAGGAGGAATTGTATCGGTAGGAGAGGTTGGGTATCCTGATAATGATGGAATATCTAATGGAGGAATTGAATCAGTTGGATGTGGCGGAGGAATGTCAAATGTGGTTGGAGGTAATTGGGTGACAGTAGGTTATGGTTGTGATGGTGGTTGAGGTTGATGATTTATTATAGTAACTGGAGTATGAGAGATGATATCGTCATCGTCAGAGTTTGGAAGATTAAATGAGTTGAAAACAGTGGTGGAATCGTAAAACTATGCGGGTTCACAGCCAATGCTTGTAGAGTTTGATTATTGCCAATCAACATAGTAGGACTCTTGCACAATCCGTGTTCGCTTGTTGTACACACGATACGCTTTTTGTGTGTCGGAGTATCCCACAAAGAAACATTCATTAGAAACAGCGCCACACTTTTTTTTTCTGATCTTGAGTATTCAAAAGAGTACAAGAGCATCCAAAGGGGCGCAGAAAATCGATCAACGGCTTTATCCCACGAAACAGCTGATACGATGTCTTCATCTTGTCTTTGACAATCAGTACCCGATTCAGGACATAAGCTGCACAATTAACTGCTTCTGCCCAGAAGATAATAGGAAGCTTTTACTCAATCAGCATAGTTCGAGCAGCCTCCACAAGAGTTCGGTTCTTCCTTTCAGCAAGACCATTTTGTTGAGGCGTTCTTGCAGCGCTGAACTGTCTGAGAATACCCCTTTGTTCAGAAAATGAATTGAAGATATGGTTTCTGAATTCCGTTCCGTTGTCGCTTCTAATAGCTTGAACCTTTCACTTTCCAAGAACCTCAATCAGAAGAATCAGCTTCATTAACTCTTCAGCAGTCTCACTCTTGTTTGCCAGGAATCTCACCCAAGTGTATCTTGAGTAATCATCTGTGACAACCAAACAATAAGATTTATTTGCAATTGATTTGACACTTATTGGACCAAATAAGTCAGTATCTAACAATTCGAGGGGTGGTGAAATAGAATTTTTAATTTTAAATTTATGTGGCTTTTTGTGCTGCTTTCCTTTAGCACAAGCCATGCATTTTTCTACCACAGAAAAATCTTTAAGTGGTAGTCCCCTTACCATATTGTTCTTAACTAACTTATTTAGTATTTTGAAATTAATGTGTCCTAAACGTCTATGCCATTGAAAAGATTCAAAAGATGAAGCTTTAGATAGAAGACAGGTCACAGTGGAAGTTGATTCTATTGATCCCATATTCAGCAAATATGTATCATTTCGTTTGGAAGAAACAACATAGGAATATTCTTATCACAGATTTGTGATACACTAAGAAGATTGAATGCCAATTCTGGAACATAGTTAACATCTTCCAAGGTTAGTGAACCGTTTAAGACTTCCCCTTGACCAATCATCTTACCACCCTTTTTGTATCCCGCGAAAGCAACATAACCACCGTTAATAATTCGATAATTTGTCAGCAGGTCCTTCAACCAAGTCATATGTCTAGAACATCCACTATCAATGTGCCAATGACTATTTACAACGACGCTGGAATGTTCCTGACATTTTGCAAAAAGTGAATTAGACTTTTGAAATTGGGACCCAAGCCTTAGTGTACTTAGATCTCTGAACAGAAGAAGATTTACTGAAAAAATTATTTACAAATGTATTCAATCTTCTTCCTAAAGATCTATGCTTTGAACTGTTTGCAACTAGCTCAGGACATTGCTTGACAGTATGATCATCATTTCCACATTTAAAGCAATGAGATTTCAAGCCTTCTTTTGAGACTTTAGAAACAAGAATCTTATCTATTTCTATCTCTTCATCACAATCAGATAATTGAGAGTTACAATCACTGTAAGAGTCATAAGGCTCTTTTGATTTACCTGTTGTGACTTTTACCTTATCAGATTCTGATTTAAGTTTATCGATGTGATTCATGGATGAAAAAGATGATTCCTTGTCTTTAGGTTTTGAAATCCTCACAGGTGTGAAAGATGGAATTTGATGAGAAAAAAACTTTTGAAAACAGTTTGTTTTGGTTTGACTTTCAGAGACATGACCTGAAAGTTCATCTTTGTCATTCACACAAACATTTCCAATGAAATCATCATTCAAATGACTAATTTTTGAAGTAGAGCATCCTAAATTACTATTACACATAAAATTGTCTGAATGTAAAACATGACTAGAAACAAAATTAATTAAGCTACTGTTTTCAACAGACTTCTTTGACTTAAAATTAGAACAACTAGAATTGCTAGAACAGCCAAGGCCACTACTCCCAGCATACTCCTCTCGCACCTCTTTAAGATTTATTCCACTTAAACCTGCAATAGAGCTGTTAGTATCATTCTGTATAATCTCTTGTATCAACTCATTTGATGGATGAGGAATATGTGTAAGAGAATAACAGAAAGTACTAGGCGGAGGGTATACATGTGCATCATCTTTATAACCCAAACCAGTCTTCATTCTAGCCCCCCGTTGTTTCTTGCAGAGGTTGAACACTCTCCATATCATTCACATTGATGGTTGATATAGACATAACTTCAACATATATTATATTCGCCGAACAGTTTCGCTAGAGTAAGTCAAACAGATTCGCTCGGCAATAGATTAGATTCGCTGGACAATGAGCACATGTTCGCTGGACAGATTCGCCCGACAGAACTGAGTCTTGTGCTCAAATGATAGATTCGGCGCAACTTCGCTTGCACACAGAACCAAACATGTGAACTTTCATTCAAAACATGACAGATTCGCTAATCAGAAAATTGATATTTGAAAATCACAAATATCATATAGGTTCGCTGGATGATCCACAGGTTCGCTGGATGAATGTCTAGGTTCGCTAACTTACGGGAAAAACTTTCTCAGTCCAAAATCAACCAAAACAACCTCAAAACACAACCAATTGAAGATCCGTTTGTTTTTGTAGCTTCCCAGTACCAAATATGACAATCCCAAAACAAATTCCAACTCAAAAACACAACAAACGGTTCCGAAATGGATCAAACAGTGTTTTGACTCTAAAACCCCAAAAACTTCACAAAAAATCTCAATGATCAAACAATCAAGAGCACTAAGGCTCTGATACCATATTGTTGGTCCATCAGATCGAGATTTCAGTACTATGATGATTAATAAACAACAAAACACACTAAGATTCAATGAAACATTGTCCAAATACACTGAACACACTATAACAAGGATCAAATCAACACAAACAGAGGTAAACAAGCTACAAAGATGATAATAATAAGCTCCTAGCACCTCAGCCGTCACACACACACAATTAGGGTTTGATAAACTTGCACAACTTGCATTCAAAATGAGAAAACATTACATTATATAGAGCAGGCGTAAGTTCGCTGACACTCAGCGAATCTGTCATGCCAACCTATCAACTTCGCCGAGCACTAGACAGGTTCGCCCGGCGACTGATCTAAACGATAATCTGTTCTAATCTATACTTTCGGGTGAACCTATAGGTTCGCCCTTAGGTTCGCTAGTTACATTTTGAACAAAATACATAACATATCAAAAGTAACACCGACATGCCAGTGAGTCCAACCTACATGTACTATCAATACTCCCCCTAGGTTGGACCCCACCTAAGGAAGTCTTCTGTTTAAACTCAGTCTTTTTCAGCTTTAAAGATTCTCAATGAATGTTCCAGCCCTCGATTCAATACCAGCCAATGGATTAGTAACATCTTCAGATCCGGCGTCATCACTTTCACTAAAATCCAAAAACGATTCAACAAACGCATTAGTAACATGCCGGTGAGTCCAACCTACATGTACTATCAGTCCATCACCATATGCCCTTTAAGTTTTTCTCCTTTTGCTTTTTTTTTCTTGTTGCGGGTTGTGTACTCTTCTTTTATAGCAGTTCCAGTTGATGAGGCGATGAAAGTGAAGTTTGGATCAACAGATTGGTTGTTTTCTTTTTCTAGCTAGTTTTCCGGCGAAGCAAATTACAGACGTGAAGAAATCAAGAAATAAAAATGAAGAAGGTGGCTTTTAAAGTAGGGGCATATCCGTAATTTCAGCTTTTATTTTAAACGCACGTTTCCGATTTCCCAGTTCACTCTTAAATGCTTTTTCAAAATTTTAATATGCATTTATAATTTATTTATTCTTTAAAAAATATACATGTATATTCATTTATTCTTTATTTAATTTATTTACATTGAATCAAAACAAATTTTAATATCAAACAATAAAATGATATTTATATATATACACACATATAGATATTGATCCTTCGACAAAAGGTTTCTAGTTTCGACACTGACGAAGGAAAACTCATTTGTCAGTATAGTAATTCGATTAAAAATTCAAAAGAACCAAAACCCATTAAAGTCAAGGCTCTACCCCTCGAAACCCTATCAAGACACAATAGGTGGTCTTTTTTTTAATGGCTCGCACAGAGCACCGGATTTCTCACAACCTGATATACACTAATATCAATACACTTATAGTTTTTATTATGTTTATTAAATCAACCAAGTGTCTCCTTCAACAATACAAACACAAATGTATAACGTTGTTATTTGACATGTTACATGAGATGTACATAGTTTGAAAATGTACTCAGTTTTAAAATTTTTAAAAACACAGTTTTAAAGCTGCTATATACAAAGCATTAATTAAGCATCAAAGTTCATGTCCTGATATGTTAAACAATATGTTGAAAGTAATTTGTTTCATTATTATGATTTTCCAATAAATTTTCATTGAAGATAATAAGTTCGCAGTATTAGTTTAAAATATACCTAAACCTAAGAGATAAACACAAATTTGTGAAATTAGAAACCAAAACAGATTAAATCAATCACTGTAATATCGGCCACGGACTCTTAATATTATTTGAAACCAAAACAGATTAAGGGGGTGTTTGGATTGTCTCTTAATGGTTCCATTAAAAGGCAGGTGCTGAATCAGTCAGTACTTCGAGTGTTTGTTTCATTAAGACGCACCTCTGAATGGTTCCATAACCATCTGAATGATTCAGATAATAAAACATATTGAATGAAAAACTCTCCATTTTACCATTTGCCCTAATTCCCTCACAACCATCACACCCGTCGCTCTCCCCACCCCTCCCATCCACATCGTCTTTCAACACCCACCACCATCTTCGACGACGTCTACCATCTCCGATGACTTCCACAATCTCTGGCGATTTCCACCATCTTTATGGATTTTGCGATCTGAATCTTGTAAGGAAGAAAACATCATCAATGTTTTGAGTGTCTAGATTAGATATGGTGTTCATATACAACTTCCACTTCGTGATTTTTATGTGAGTTAATATACTTAAATTGTAGTTTGTTGCTTGGTATATGATTATAACAATCTATATATAGCAAATTGAGATCTGGTAACAATGGTGAATCTAACATATGAATTAGCAAATGATATATTGTTTTTCATTGGTCCCAACTATCACATTTTGTCTTCTACCGGTTCCAACTATTGAATTGGCTGTCAACGGTCCCAAATTTTATCACTTTGGCAACCAATGGTCCGTCGTTAATTTTTTTAACGCCGTCAAGTTTTTTTCAAATTAAACACCGATGTTTTAGGCCTTTTGATCGGAAGGATAATACGAGTCGATTGATATAAAAGTTTTCTCGAAAAGGCTCCCTGAACGATAAAATTTTTACATCCGATTGAAGCATCGTTAGGTTTAAACACCTGATTGAAGCATTATTTCGTTGTTCGGAGCGACGTTTGGAGGTAACTTTTTCATCAGTCGACTTATATTATCCTCCCGATCAAAAGGCTTAAAACATCGGTATTGAATTTGAAAAAAACTTAACAGCGTTAAAGAAAATTTAACGACGGACCAGTGGCTACCAAAGTGATGAAAGTTGGGACCGTTGACAACCAATTCAATAGTTGGAACCGGTAGAAGACAAAAGATGATAGTTAGTACCAGTGAAAACCAATATACCTTAGCAAATTAAACATGGAATTAAACACCCCCTATGCATCGACCTATCAGCTCTGCATCATCAACACGAAACTTGTATTTAATTGAGAGTTAGTTAGTTGTATACAATTGATGGGAGATGAATTAGGGATGTAAGTGTTGGAATATTTTATAAAACACAAATATTAATTTGTGAAAAATACAAAATAATAATTTTTTTGGTGTTTCAACTCTTTATTCAATGTGAGTATTTTACTACATGAGATGTTTCATCTCTTTATTCATATTTAATTGGATGTTTCAACTCATGTTTATGGACATTAAATAAGGTGTTTGAACTCTTTTTTGTCCTATAAATACCAAGGTGGGCCTTGGTTAGAAGACATCAAATACAACACCAAAGAACCAACTCTCTAAAATTCTCTCATTCTTTCTTTTCTAATTTTTTTCAACAAGTAGTTGATCTTCTTCATCTTTTTCCTTTAAGGTATAATTTGGGTTGTGAGTCAATCCCAGCAGTACATATCGCTTCGGCTGTTGTACCCTGGGAAACAAACGAGTTCTCTTGGGAGACTCGGAATTTGTTTTAAGGGAATCGTGTTGAACACGAATCCTCAGCCACGATTATGCTTCTGCTTCTACTCATTTCTTGTATTTCTAATTTTTCAGTTATAATCGTATTGTAATGTACTTGTTTTCATTATTTTCTTTGTATTGTAAATGAATTTATTGAAGAATTTTTAGTTTTTGTACGAACGGTTCCTACAATCTTAAAACAAATTTTTTTAATCATCGTTCGTATTTAAAATATATATATATATATATATATTCATTTTTCATCTCTTAAAGTTGGACTTAAAGAACTTACACTTGACTTTTTTCTAGAACCGGATTTTATTTACAAAGAAAGTGATTCATATTTACCATTTGTTAGTTTTAATTTAGTGTAATTTTTGTTTATGTATAAAAGTTTTTATAGTTTTTCATAAAACTTGACTCAATTACTTTGAGAGTTTAAACCTCTCATAAGTTTTTTCGGCATTAAAAAGTTGTTTTATTTTCATTAAATATTTTGTTGAATGGTTCAATGTGTTAAACAAAAAGGTTGATGACCCAATTTTGTTTAAAATCAAAGGTTTCGAAACCTTATGTGGTTTCAAGATTAAAACTTTGAATTAACCGTTTGTCGGTTTCAAGATTAGTTTTCATATGCGTTTGATGTAGACTTTTTGTTGACTAATGTGCGTGTTAGAACCCATTTACTTATCTAGCATGTGTGTTAGATATGACCTAAATTTTATGGTCTAAAAGCGTCTTATGTAGGCGTTTATTCTTAACATTTGTGTTAATGATAAATTTAAATAAGAGTGGTTTATGTAAACATCTTATCTCTAACATGTGCGTTAGAAGTTATTTATTCAACAAAACTATTTACAATTTTGGGTATTGATTTCCGTAATCAAAACATAAAATTAAATTGGTTTATTTCGAAACTGCTAAGTGCATGTTTTGACAAAACTAAGATTTGGTTTAGAATGAAATAAACCAAAAGTTTCACAAAAAGTGTTAATACATTTGGTTACTTTTGTGAAAAGTAACACGTCATAAAGCAATAATAGATTCAAGTTGACTATTTGATGGAAAGAAGTGGCGTACCTAGGAAATTTTTTCATGGGGGTCGGAAATTTGGTAGTAATCGTTTAAGTATCGATATATAATATTTTTTTCAATCTGGTTCGATTCGGTTCGGGTCGAACCGGGTCGGGTTAAATTAAAAAAATGACAACAAATAAATTTGATGGGTCAAAGTTAAAAAAATTTCATTTTACCTCCACTTATATTTAAAAGTAAAAATTTTCATTCCCTCCACTCAACCAACTTATTTAATGTCTAACCCTAATTTTTATCTATAAATACCAAACCAAATCTCTTTAATCACTTTCATCATCTAAACTCTCTCTCAAACTCTTTCAATCTATTTAAGAATTTCTACAAATTTTCATCTTTCAAACTCTCTCTCAAATTTCATATTTTTTTCAACAAATTTTCAACAACAACTTGTGAGTTTTTTATTTTTTCTTTCATTTTTCTTTCATTTTTATTCCTAAATACTTGAAACATCTTCTATAACTTTACCATGTATTTACCAAGGTAAATAGAGTTTGGTGAATCACCATTTTGAGGTTCGAGTTAGGATTGTTTTTCTCAAACTATATAAAATAAATCTTTTATTTTGTTTTTTAAACTTCATATGCCTCCATTATACATCTTTTTTAAGTCACTAATCTACAAATAAGAAGTTAATGAAACCAAACCATGTTTCCAAACAATATTATGTTGGAAAACTTGTGTTATGGTATAAAAATGGTGATGTTGTGAACCTTGGTTCTACAACTAATTTTTCCACCATTCATCACTTCTCACTTGATTACTTAGCAAAAGTAGTTAATTTATTTATATATTTCCATTTTGTACTCATGACCATCCAAATCATCAACTATATTGATGGTTTTGTGCAATGGTGAAACACTTAAGGTTACAATACCATAATGATTGACTATATATGACAATATAAATAAATATATATTACTATCTTCTAACCATAATATAACCCAATCCATTGTTAAATATTATGTGTCTCATATAGGCTACTAACTGAGCATTAAACTGAGTTTTCAAGCCTGTATGGGGGTCGAGGGTTAAATTTTATGGGGGTCGATCGAAAATTTAACATATAAAAACCAAAAAAAAAATTCACAGGGGGAGCGGGCGCCCCCCACCCCACCAAAGTGGGTACGCCCCTGATGGAAAGATAAATCTTTGTTGCTATGAACATATATAATTGTTCAAATATTAATACATGTGAACAATTTACTATATAAACAACATGATGTTTTATATCAATTTTGTGATTGTTCAAAGTGGGAGTACCACTATGAGAGATCAATTTTTGATTCTTCAAAGTCCATATGAGTCAATGATGAAACCTTTTGAGAAAAAGAAAAAAAAGTTTATGATCCTAGATTGAATGACGGTCTATGTACGTTTATGTAACATACATATTAGACATTCCTAAATATTGAGATTTTGGGATGTTGAACAACTCTCATTGTTTGTTTAAACTATGAGATGAATGTTTTGAACGAATATTGGGATATTCCTTAAAAGTTGTGCAGAATCAGAATGATACATCTTCTGCTCACATGCTAGAGTATTGTAGTCTAAAGCATACTAGACTAGTACTTATTAATTATGGTGCTCTGAGGAGACTATTAATGTGAAACATTCAATTCATATACAATATAAAAGTAAGGTTGTGTATAAAACAATGTGAATGACGGCTGTCATTCAATCTAAGGAAAGTCATATAACTTATGAAGAACTCAATTTTCTAGATTTAATCTAGATGGTAACTTAAAAGTATTTAATTTTGAGATGGTTGATAACAAACTATGACAAGGCATGTGTTGCTTTAGTCGGCAAACAAGCATTGACGGCATCATTGATACAAGATGTTGATCTTGTTCAAATCATGGATGTCTAATCGTATATTTAAACTTTTTCTATCTAAGTGCAAGAAATGTGGGGGGACGCCATTTGTGAAATGGTATTTGAGAAGTTTTCTCAAACCCGTATCAAAAGAGAACCTTTTGTTGAGTCAAATATAATGCAAATATGTGACCAAATCTACTAGTTAGACTCGAAGGTTAATTTGTTATATTTGACATCCAATTATTAATAAAATGGATATGTTAGCCTTGAAATGTATTTTTAAAGACAAAATGTAAAACGGAAAAATTAACTTGAGAGTTAATAACACATCGTAACAACTCACCTCACTGCAATTATCTATATTGACTTGACGGGGTCATAGATAATGGTTTTGGATCCAACAACCGTGGGTTGATGAGAAACAGAGTTGTGGAATGAGACTAAAGCCCATGAAAGAAGATATATGAAGGAAAACCTAACTTAGTTGACTGAAGATCCCAAGATCTAAGTTCAATAGGACAACCTACTCATATATCTAAGGGTGGTCACTGTGGGGGCATAGTTAATATATCAGTCGATATATAAGCTAATATGTATAAATGTTTATATATGTCCTCCTAAATTATAAAGGGAGCTTAAATACTTCCTAGTCCATTCCTATAACAACAGTGACACGTTGTGAGGCTAAGCATACCGTATGGTTAATGATTTGCGTAATAATAGTAACTTTAATGCTTTTATTGATCTTTTAGATAAATCACCTATGTGAAAGAGAAGTGGGGTCGCTTCAAATGAAATTGTGGGGTGCGCAATTCCTAGAGCTTTCGCAGAACTAGGCTAGTGTTCCATGACCATAACGGACACGACAATGAGAGTTTGACCGAACCAGGGAGAGTGTTGTGTGAAGTGTATTGTCATCTCCATAAATGGTGGTTGGTTCAAGGACATCGCGTCTACCGAACCACTAGGAGACCAAGTATGCATCATAACGGAAGGTTCAAAGGTAACACCTACCTATCCGGCAATACTCAACCGCTGAATTATATCTAAGAAACTTGTATGTAACGATCAATTTGGATTGTTGAAATAATATGTGAAAATGAGTTTTTCACATGAGAAAATATGTTTTTCATTTGAGAAAATGAGATTTTGTCTTTTTCCCATGTGGGGGATTGTTGGAATATTTTGTAAAACACAAATATTAATTTGTGAAAAATACAAAATAATAATTTTATTGGTGTTTCAACTCTTTATTCTATATGAGTACTAGGTTTAATACCCGTGTGTTACACACGGGTTAAATACTAATATTTATAAAGAAATTATAACCATTATATATAACAATTTGTAAATATATAACATTTAAGGAGTTGGCTCCATCAACTTGCATGGCGAAAAATTTAGCTAAATTTTACCTCCCAAACTTCCTATTATAGAAAAAAAAAATCCCTCCAAAAATTACCCCCTAAAAGTTTGATTTATTAGATAGATTTTATTACATGAGATGTTTTATCTCATTATTCATATTTAATTGGATGTTTCAACTCATGTTTATGGACATTAAATAAGGTGTTTGAACTCTTTTTTGTCCTATAAATACCAAGGTGAGCCTTGGTTAGAAGACATTAAATACAACACCAAAGAACCAACTCTCTAAAATTCTCATTCTTTCTCTTCTAATTTTTTCTAACAAGTAGTTGATCTTCTTCATCTTTTTCCTTTAAGGTATAATTTGGGTTGTGAGTCAATCCCGACAGTACATACTGCTTCGGCTGTTGTACCCTGGGAAACAAACGAGTTCTCTTGGGAGACTCGGAATTTGTTTTAAGGGACCCGTGTTGAACACAGATCCTCAGCCACGATTATGCTTCTGCTTCTACTCATTTCTTGTATTTCTAATTTTTCAGTTGTAATCGTATTGTAATGTACTTGTTTTCATTATTTTCTTTGTATTATAAATGAATTTATTGAAGAATTTTTAGTTTTTGTACAAACGGTTCCTACGTTAAGAAGAAGACGAAAGGTGAATGTGAACCTGAAGGAAGAAGCTGTGAAGGATTGTGCGCCATGGATTAGGTTGAGTTGAATCGATTGGAGAAATGAAGTTGTGTGTGTTTTATCTATAATATATATAGATAAAATGTGGTTAATTGTTTCTGTTAGATTAAATTTTATAACATAATCAAATGCATAACACTAATAGTAAATAAATTGAACATGTATTAGATAGCAATTATGAATCTAAAACATGAATTAGCAAATTGATGCGAAAGATTTGAAGCCATAAAAAGGAATTGCGGTGAGTTGTGTTTGTAAGATTATTTTATAAAATAAGTAGTCACTTGTTTTATGATTTTAGGATTTAAGGATTTGAGATTATTTGGAGATTGTTTAGGCTTGCTCTTTGTGCTTTGTAAAGGTATGTGTTTATATGAAAAATATATGATATAGGTGTGTTATATGTGCTTAGGTTTGCTTAAATGGCACAAAGAAAGCCTAGGATTAGTTGGCAACTAGAAGGTATTGAAAAAACCTTCTTGAAGCATGTATTCATGAACTGACACTCCATGACCGTGAAGGTTGTAGCCTTAAACAAGCATCATGGAAGAATGTAGCTGAAAAGTTGAAACAAGAACACCATTTCATAGCGGATCAACGTCAAATGAAAAACCTCTATGATTATGTAAAAGGAAAATTTTCAGCTTGGACAAAGCTTAAACATAAAACCGACAATGCTTATAATTCTGTAACAAACACTTTTGACTTTTTGGAAGCCGATTGGGAAATAGAGATGAAGGTATTTTTTTCTAAATAATATTTTGTAAAGTTTTAACACTTTTAATGTATATTATAATACTTTTTCAACACGGTCCAACAAATATGTAGAAGCATTGAGACGTTCACCGCTTGTTTACCCGAGCTTTGTGTTCAACTATTTGAGGGCTCTACTTCACATGGTTTTGATAGTTGGGGGCCATCTTCTACACTTCCTCATCCTTTTAAGGAATTGTCTGACCACAATTTAAATGTCGTTGAGGATATCAAATGCACCCAAATGGAACCCCCGACTCAAGATGCTAGTGAGGAGTCCTTTGCTGGCTCTAAAAATAGAAGAGGACCCTCTTCTCAAGACTCTAAAAATAAAGAAGCAAAAATTAAGCAAGCTCTAGACTTAAAGCTAATAGAAGTTGGGGATTGTATTTCCAAGGTGGCACAGATGTTGATTGACAAACATAATCTTTCTAATGATATGGATGCATGCATAGAAAAGTTAGGTACCTTGGGATGGGAGGAATCTGATGCAAGATACCAAACGGCGCTTTTGGTCTTTGTAGAAAGTGCTGATATTAGGAAAGTTTAGTTACAACTTCAACCTTCCACTTGTGAGCTTTGGGTTAAGACCGCATGCGCGAAGTATGGTTGTTATGATAGGATTTTGTGGATGTCTTTTGTGGATGTTTAGGAGGATGCTTTTTGTGGATGTTTAGGTGGATGGTTTTTGTGAATGTTTAGGTGAATGTTTATTAATATATTTTGTGGATGTTTAGGTGGATGTTTATTAGTATACTAGATTACCGTGTATTACACGTGATTTTAATTTTATATGTTTTAATTAAATTTATTTATCACATTTCTTTATTAATTCGGTTTGGATATTTACAAATTTTTTCTAACAAAAATCATATACTAAAATAAAGGACATGATTTATAATAATTGATAATTTTTCTTTTTGAATATATCATGTTAGGAGATAATTTATGATAATTGGTAAACTGTTTATTTGAGCATATCGGGTTATGAGGTAATTAATAATATATGGTAAATATTTTATTTGAACATATCGGGTTAAGGGATAAATTATGATAATTGGTAAAAATTTTATTTGAACATATCGAGTTAACAGATAATTCATGATAATTGGTATTTTTTTTATTTGAACATATCGGATTATTTCGAATATGGAGCATACCATGACCCGCTTTCGATTCCTACATCAAATTAAATGAGAGCATGACACCTAAGAAAATTCCTATGTTGAGTAGTTAAATTGTTGATACGTGGATAAGTTACTCAATTATTAGAATAAATAGATTTGGGGATGTTTATTTGCATAATATGGATGTTTTATGTAAGCTAGGTGTATGGATGTTTTCTTGAATGTCATGTTTATGGAAATTTTCTTAAATCTTATGTTTATAGATGTTTTCTTGAATATTATGTTTATGAGTTTTATGACATGTATGGATTCGGACGATGAGATCATAGTTTTCATATCCTTTGTTGGTATTTGTTACAATTAGCCTTATCAAGAAGAACTGAAAATGTAAGAGATCTGAATTCGGCATTAAACTAGTCATGCATACACACAAGAATTGTTGCATGGGACATCTACACAATGTCATGAGATGATGCATCTTTCACGTGATGCATATGTACTATTATGCAACCATTTCAAACAAAGAAATTGGGTGAAAGGTAGTAGGTCAAAAACCATCGAAGAAAAGTTGGCTATGTTTTTCATTTCCCCCAACCAGGTGTTCAATACTTCTTTAACCATTATTATTAAAAACACCACTTGTTTTTTTATGTAATATTTTTGTTTTACAGAAAAATATTACCTTTGTGACGCTGCCTATACCAACACTTGTGGATTTATGACTCCCTACTGTAATACGAGGTATTGGTTTGCCGACTTTTGACGACAACGTGCTCTTACTAAGGAAGAAAGATTAAGCCATGCTCATGCCAAACTTAGAAATGTTATTGAGCTTGCATATGGTGTTTTGAAAGCGAGATTTCTAATCTTAAAGCAAATGGCTCCATACCCTTTTCGAATACATAGAGACATAGTGATTGCTTGTTTTGCCGTCAATAATTTTATAAGGAAATGCAATATTCATGATCAGTTATTTATGGATTTTGACGAGAACAATATGTTTTATGAAATACATGGGGGGAGAAAGTGAAAACGAGTTCGTTCAGGACATAGAATGGGGTTCACAAGGCATTGAATACATTAATATCTTTTTGGATTTTAGTATGTTTTCGTGTATTTTGAAGAATTAATGCGTAATTTGGATTTTATATTATGCTTTGTAATTTCATTTGAAAATTATTTATCATTCAGTACCATTATTATAAATTCTAACCAAACAGATACATTTCAATCAACACTTAATGGATCAGAGGGGTAAAATAGTCATTGTACACAGTTATTCAGATGTCCAACCAAACAACACTTTACTAGTTTAGCACTTAACCATTCAGAAATTGCCAAACAGCCCCTTATTAATCAATAAGAAATAAGTTACAAGTTGAGATTGCCATAAAGAATTTTTTAAGCTGGGACTAATTTCGGCCGATATACAAAGGTTCGGGTTATAAAAATCCAATTACCCTTTTATTAAAGAAAGAGTTAGATAAATAAGAGATTAGTAATTAGATAATTTAATCATTTTTGGATGTTCAACTGACAGTCAAACTGACAGCTAAAGGAGTGCCAATAACTTACTTTAGAAAGTCTAAGGTTGTAAATGGTCTAAATATTCACATAGGGTTACAGAGTGTTATTGAATGTAAACAACAGGGTGCATTTTGCATTTAACTCTTAATATTATTATCCTTATTTATGAATATTGCAATACATTTTTCGTCAAGAAAAATAATAATAATTTTATGAATTTTTCGTTTTTATCGTCCAAACCCATGTGATATATGGGTTCTCTAACGTAGTAGTAGTTTGATTAAAAAACAACTTTGGCATCATCCTTATATAATAAAGCAAAACAAAAAAAAACTTATGTGACATCTTTTTAAAGCTTTTAACTTATGTGACATTATTTGAGAGTTTACTCACAATAATAATTTTTTTATTTAAAACAAAAGTGATTACATTTTTGTCCCCTAATATTTTGGAGAATTCTAAAAAATTGAAGAGTATTTATATTTTTAACCCTTTACTACAAGGGGTATATATGAGTCGGTTTATATTTGATAGGGTTTAAAAATGAAACTTATGGATAAAGTTAATAATAACATACAATTAAAGACCTCGGTGTTTTATAAATATACATAACAATTTTTTTTTAAAATAAACTACACCATAAAACTGAGCATTTTATTCTCTTTAATTTGAGTATAATGTTGTTATGCTAAAAATCTATTTTTAAAACTATATCCTTTGTTCCGATTTACCACGGTTTTGTCTCAAAACTGAATAGAACATTCATGAACATCCTTAAAAACATCACTTGAATATTATGTTCCCGAGCGTAGCACGGACACTAAACTAGTGTCATGTATATAGTTAGATTTAAAGCCAAATTTAATGCAACAGTTTGCATTTTTTTAATGGAAAATTTGTATTTATTTTTAATAAAACAAAATATAAATATATTACAAAGAAATAGTTTAAATAAACGATTTGGTGGAGAATTAAAATTCTAGGTCCTTTATTTGGTGTCTAGTATATACAAAGTCCAATTTTCTTGTAAAGTTTAAAAAGTTATGAGATGATGACATGCGGCACTCCCTTAAAATTAGAGAGGGTAAATTGATAATGTCTCTATATTTTAAGTTTCACCCCATTTTTTTAAATGTTCATAAATTTTACATAAGAAAATATTTTTTCAAAAAAATCGCACCATAAAAACGAGCATTTTTTTATCTTTAAAACGCGTATAATATTCATATCTAAAAAACGAATAACACAATGACCTGACAAATAACACAATGAGTTAAAGCATGGATATAACACAATGACATGATGAAAATTTAACACAATGACATAATGAAAATATAACACAATAACCTGATGAAAATATAACAAAATGACCTGATGATATAACACAATGACCAGATAAATTTAACACAATGACCATATGCATATAACATAATAAGCTGACGAATATAACACAATGACCTGACGGATATAACACAATGACCTGACGAATATAACACAATGACCTGACAATATAACACAATTATCTGACGAATATAACACAATGACCTGAAAAATATAACACAATGTCTTGACTAATATAACACAATGAGCTGAAAAATATAACACAATGACCTGATAATATAACACAATGACCTGACGAATATAACACAATGACCTGAAAAATATAACACAATGTCTTGACTAATATAACACAATGAGCTGAAAAATATAACACAATGACCTGGCAAATATAACAGAATGACCTGAAAAATATAACACAATGTCTTTACTAATATAACACAATGAGTTGGAAAATATAACACAATGACCTGACGAGTATAACACAATGAGCTAAAACTTAAAAAAAATCATTTTTTATACATCAACATTATATGCGTTTTGAAGATAAAAAACGCTCTCGTTTTTTTGGTGTTATTTTTATTAAAAAGTGTTGTATATAAAAGTTATGGACGTTTAAAAAAGATGGTGGACTTTGTAAAAGTTCTAACTATTTACCATTATGCCACCTTGTGTTTATGGACAATTGATCTTCATTTAATACTAGTTTAGTGTACGCGCTACGCTCGGGAACACAACATTCAAATGTTGCTTTTAAGGATATTCATGGGGGTAAGAACGATTCCAATCAGTTTTGAGACAAAATTATGGTAAAACCGGAACATAATTATTTAAAAAAATTATTTTTTAGTATAGCAATATTATACTCAAATTAAAGATAATCAAATGTTCGGTTTTATGGTGTAGTTTTTTTTTAAAATAATTTCGTATAAAAAGTTATGTTTGATTGAAAAATACAGAAGTCTTTAATTGTATATTATTATCACTTTATCCATAAGTTTTAATTTTATACCATATCAAATACAAACCAACTAAAGTACAATCTAATAGTAGAGGGGTTAAAATGTAACTAATATTAAATTTTTCAAAATTTCCCTAAATATTAGAGGACTAATATGTAATTAATGTTATTATAATATATTTTATATACATATTTTAAATAAAAATCATTATTGTGAAAAAAAATTTTAAATGATAACATACTAGGTTTAACACCCGTGTGTTACACACGGGTTGACTAAAAATATTTTAAAAAATTATAACTATTTAAAAATTAATAAATAAATTTGTAAATTATTATTAATTACAAAATTTTGTCTTTATTAACTTTCCTACTCAATTTTCCCTCTTAACCTTCTTTTTATAAAACAAATTACGTTTTCCCCCCAAAAAATTACCCCCTAAAAACTCTAATTTATTAGATAGACTAGGTTTAATACTCGTGTGTTACACACGGGTTAAATATTAATATTTGTAAAGAAATTATAATCATTATGTTTAACAATTTGTAAATATTTTATATTTAAGAAATTTTACTCTATCAACTTATGCATGCATGATTAAAATTCCATTTAATTTCCCACCAAAATTTCCTAATATAAAAAAAAATCCCCCCAAAAGTAGCCTCCTAAAAGTTAGAATTATTAGATAGATAAAAACTCTAATTTATTAGATAGACTAGGTTTAATACTCGTGTGTTACACACGGGTTAAATATTAATATTTGTAAAGAAATTATAATCATTATGTTTAACAATTTGTAAATATTTTATATTTAAGAAATTTTACTCTATCAACTTATGCATGCATGATTAAAATTCCATTTAATTTCCCACCAAAATTTCCTAATATAAAAAAAAATCCCCCCAAAAGTAGCCTCCTAAAAGTTAGAATTATTAGATAGATAAGCAAAGTTCACTACTAGAAAAGTAAGACACTTGCTACGCCACAATTCGTCGCAAATGCGTAGGAAACAAGTATTTGCGACGCAATCGCAACAAAAAAACTTAGTAGGAAAATACCCCGTCGCAAATCATTTGCTACGCATGTGTGACACATTATGCGACACATTTGCGACAAAAATAGTGGTGTTGGTATTTCCTACACATCTGCGACGCAACCTTATTTCTATTAGTTTTAGCTAATTAATTGTTTGCGACACATTTTCAACGCCAAAACTTTACGCTCTGTAACAAATTTGCGACGCAAACTTAATTTTTTATACTTTTCATTATCTAACTATTTGCTACGCATTTGTGACAATAAATTTTACAATCTGCAACAATTTTGCGACACATTTTTCTTTTGATTTTAAATTAAAATTTCTGATTAATTTGAATAAAAGGCTGCATAAAAAATAAAAAAAACCTTCTTGAAAGAACAAAAACAAACATAAATAAGAAAACTATTCATTTCAACCAGACTAAAATACGTATTCATTACAACCAAAATTATACTTATTAAAAGTTAAAACTATATATCCAACATATTGTAGAAATTACTACAAATTAGCCCTAGAACACTCCTTTCTAATGACAACTAGGTCAAAGTTTGCATAATAAAATCTACTAAGTTCAATAAAACGGACAAAAAATGTTTACCAAGTATATATATCTTAGTACCTTCAGGATCATATCCTTCAAGATTTTCATGTACACAACGACTACAAAGTTGCTGCTAGGTGTCTTCTGAGATATTATCCTGTTGATTTTTTCTGGATATTAACTTAAAAAAATTATTAAATCCGAATAATCAAATAACATAAAAAAATGTATAGACAAATGCATGTGGATGTGAAAAGGTAGCATGCTTTGCAGAATGAGATGAGAAGATTAATAAAAATGTTGATTTCTTATAGTTTTATCTTTTATGTTTAAAAAGATGCAAGCTTTTAGTTAAAAGTTAAAACCATGCCCGTATGTAGACTTTCTTTACATAGCAAGTTATTAACATTTATTTATAAAATTAAAAACTAAATTCACCTCACAAAGCTACATCATTGATTGAGTAATCGAAACCTTCCAGATAAAACTAACCTCCCTGCCATGATTGCCAGGCTTACACCTAAGAGTAGTTGACAACAAATGTCAAATTAATTTAGGTTATAAACAAAATATTGTGCAGATTTTGAAAGGTGTTTAGTTCTGACTATCAAATGTATTCAATATTTCTAACTATTGTTTCATCGATGGTGCAAAGGGAATCATAACATACTAGTTACTTAAATCTTTATTATTTCAAACATAAACCCATTCTAAATATACATCGAATCAATACAAGTAGTCAAGAATTTTAACTATAATTATTTCACACATTGAATGTAACAGTTGTGTTAATACTTTTATCCCATTCAACTTACTAAACATGCAAAAAGTTTAAAATGGTAGACCCTCAAACACACCTACCAGGCTACCAACCAGATATCCCAATAATGAAGAAAAGAGCATACTGAGAACACCTGAGTTTCATTTCAATTGATAAATCTACAACTATTTAAAATAGCATCATCAATAGGGTCATTTTTCATAACAAAAACTATTACTTCACTAAAGACAACATGTATATTTGACCATTGGATCTTAAATTCTTAACTACTAGTCATTTGTCAACAGAAGTTGATTCATTTATACCTTTACAAAAGATGGATAATCAAAAGATGTATTTGTTGGAGTTCTTGGATGCTTTAAAGCAGCTGCAAATGGTCGTAAAAAGATGATAAAAGGGTCAATGAGAAAATGCGGTAAAGAATCATTTACATTACCTGAAACAGATAGACTACCAAGACCAATTGCGTTAACAGAAACCATTGGATGAGATACACTAGGTTGTATAGACATCCAACCAGCAAGTGAAGTTGGCACTACAGTCGGTGTAGGTTGAAATGCCTGAATAAATAGAATCAGAACCAAATGACAGGAGTTAAATTAAGAAGAAAACATAGTGAAAATAGGACAAAATACAGATTACACTCCCCATGTGGACCAAAAAGGTAGAAAGCATCCAGCTTTCAACAAACACTGTTTTGATGTTAGGATTTGGCCTAGTATTTTTAGTTTTTTACAAAGTTGGTGTTGCCAATTCAAGCTGTGATACAATCATACAAATAAAAACAACACTAACCACCAATGTAACAACTATAAAACAGAGTACAAATAAGATTATGACAATATTAAGGTTTACCTTTGGTTTATGAGTGTCCTTAATCTTGAATTCTTTATAGTTAAAGTTGCAATTTGTCACAAAATAAGGGATTTGCTTCGATTAGCTTCTTAAGTTCAACCATCATTATTTCTCTAGCTAATTTTGTATCTCCATATTTGGATAGTTGCTCGGTCTCCCTAAATGCAAATGAAATCATTTAACAACTAGCAAAAGTGTATTACATATTACAAATTATATATTAGAACTTACATATTTCATTTAAGTACAAAATATGAACATTTGTGATGTACCTGAAGTTTCCAAAGTAAATAACTGAGCTATCTTCTTAAAAAGATCTTCATTAAATTAGGCACACTTTAAAATCCTTTACTAGAATTTATACAGCCTTTGACCTGTGAAGCCTATTAAACAAATTTCAAATAATCCCAATTATTCAAGAACACAAATTAAACACCATGTTATGAAATTAAATTGATAAAAGGGCTTACTTATCCAATGCTTCAAGGTATCTTCATAAAGTACCGATTATCATCCACTTTAGTGAAACCAGAAAGATACTTCTCAACCTCATCCAAATTCCCATTATGCATCTCATCCTCAAAATGCTTCAAGTTGAAGAACAATCCTAATTCTTGTAGCCTATGATATACCATAAAGGTAGATACTTTTCAAACAACTTGCATATAAATAGGTCAAGTAAATGTGGATTAAAAGACTTACTTAGGAGCAGTCTCCTTAAATTTTTCTTCATCAAGAAACTGCAAGATCAAGAACACTAAGTCCCTACTCAGAGAAGACATTGGCAATTCATTTGACCTAAAGAAATGTTTAAACTTTAAAGTGAAATATTTTGGGTCAGCTACCACTAATATATCATTTCAACAGTTTTACAGTATAATAGCTATGAAAATAATAAAAATAATACCCATGTTGATTACCTAAACATTTCTTGCTTAGACACAACATTCAAAGATTTAAAACAAAGTACAGTTGACAGATTAAAAACACCGTTCTCATCGTATACATTCATTTTCTATTGGACGAAATTTTATCAAATCTCGTCTCTTGATCAATATCACTAGTTTCAGTCCAAACTGTTTTTCTACTTCATAATATTCAGACCATAAATATTGATAATATCATCAAACTTCATTCTAGAAAAGTATGCTAATTGTGCTTACTTAAAAAACAAATAAACCAATTTCAGATCTTAAAAGTAATTATAATTCTTTTGTACACTAGAAACAAATAAAATAACTTAGCATATAAAGAAATTGAAAATTTTGACTTGTATGTCTGGTTGAAAAAACCGTTATCATAGAGATTATCATATATACATATGAAATAATCATGCATCAATTTCTACACATTTCTATAACTATCGATTATCAATTTGGTAAGTGTATATCCAGATTGAATCACATATACATATGGAGATAATCATCCATCTATTTCTTCTACACATTTCAAATTTCCATTTAAAAACATTTCAAATTTTAAATCGATTATCATTCATCTGTTTCAACACATCTCAAATTTGCAGAGCGCATGCGATTATCGTGCAGATTATACATATATGTTCGATAAGATAGCGGATTTACCTGGAACGGCGAAGAATCAACGATGAATAAAGCGATGATGAATTGGAGCTCGTAGATGAAAAACAGCGAATAATTGAGAGATTGAATGCAACGATGAACTGGAACTGGAGCTAGTAGGTAAAAAGCAGTGATGGTCTGATGGAGGAATTGGAAGAGTGAATGACTGTATTTGTGACCTAATTTTTCTTAGAGAAAAAAACAATGGATATTTAACTCAAACTCAGAAGCAAATAAAAGCCCATTTATATTCGGTGCAGCCCAATTGAAAAGCCCTCATGTTGCGAGTTGCGACACATTTTCGACGGAAAAGAGATTTTATTCTTTAAATTAAATTTTGTGTCGCTAATGCGTCGCAAACCGTATATTTTTTATTTTAGTAATTTTTAATATAATCGAAAAATTGTCAATGTGATAGTTCCGACAGATTTGTTACGGAAAAAAGTAGTTTTTTAATTTGTGTCGCAAATTCGAAGCAAAATTTACAAAAATAACTAACGTTGCAATATTGTCACAAATGTGTTGCAATTTGCGACACATTTAGTTGCGTCGCAAAAATCTGTTGCAAATCACTTACTTTTCTAGTAGTGGTTGCTTTCAATGGATGCCACATAAACAAACTTTGTTTTGCTATATTATATTAGAGATTAGATCTAATGGTCTAAAATACTTCTTAAACTTTTTAAAAAATTTAAACTTTCAAGTTGAACCTAATTCCTAATATGTGATTACGTTTTTCTTAATATATATCAGATAGATATTATGATTTAGATTTGGTTGTAATGTGGTAAAACTTAATGCGATTTCATTTATAATAAAATATACTTTAAATTATGGTTTCCTTAAAAAAATTTAGTTTTTCAAAATTTACTTAATGCTGAAGTATTAACAAATCTATTTTATAAACCCTCATTGTAACTTATCTTACAAGAAAAAAAATACTTTTTGTTATCCCCAAATCCTGATTTTAAATTATTTAAAAAATCAATTTATAGGGTATCTCGCAAGTATCCTATACGTATACGTATGCATATCATAGTTAATTTCAAGATAATTTAACATTATCTCATCATAGTTCCTCACCATCTAATCTTTGTAACATCCATTATCTCATAGTTAATCACTATCTAATCTTTTTAACGTCTATATATACAATTATAAAGTGATAATTTAACATATCCATTATCTTATAGTTCATCACTATCTAATCTTTTTAACATCTATATATATTGATTCGGATTATTCATCCTATATGTAAAACAACAATGAATAACATCGTTTGGTTACGCGTATCAAGTCATATTACGGGTCATTTAGTATCAAAAGTGATGCTACTGGATCTTCTTATTTAGGCATGATATCACTTGAAGAAGGCAAACAAAATCAATCCATCATCAAAATATATTTCTTCATCATGTAGTTTTTAACCTTCTTTTGAGTATTTTGATTTTTACAATCTTTTTAGTTGGTTTCTAGTTCTATGGATACCAAGAAATTTAGTATTTTAAATATAGTGAAGATATCTATAATCAAACGGAAAATTTCCAATTAAAAACTAAAGCAGACATTGATAAAATAAATTTGAAGATTTAAAGAAATCAAAAACAAAAAGATAGAAATAGTGTTCTTGATATCAAGAACACTATTTCTAATGAATAATTTGAAATTAAGATGCTAGATTAAGGACGAGTATCGACCAATCACAATATCATACTTATTGTAACATCATGATGTTTAGATTGCGGTTTTTGGCTTGCGTTGTTAACAAGTGATATCATCCGTACATATGATGGGTCCTCGATCTAGCATCATCTTTGATACTGAATAACCTGCGATTGACCAGGTTTGATGCTTATGAGCCTTTTTAAGAATGTACATTCCCCTCTTCCCGTCGTAGTATTCTTTTGCCAGCCGAAGTTCTACAATCTCAATCGTACCTAACCAGGTTGTAATGCGCTGAGCTGGATCAGGATAACTCCCGAACATCATTTCTCCATTTTTATTTAGAGCAGTTTATACATTTAAGAGATAACACATTTGATATATTTTTTATTAGGTCGATCTGTATGAACTGAAACACAATCAATTCATGTAAAGAGGCACGTTGGTCCCATCAATTCATGGAAAAAAAACGTTTCCTAGATGGAAACACAAGGTGTGAAGGTAGCGGGTTAAATATTTTCCCTTGCTTTAGAATCACTATTTGGCAAAGAATATTTGGGGCGGTTTTAACTTTGGTGTAAATTTCGTGACGCATCTGGAAAGCTTGAAAAAATAGAATTTTCAACAATGTTTTTAAAGTAATTTGAGATATTATGGGGAGATAAAATTCTTGTGTTATCTTTGGATTAAAAAACAAAGGTAAAATGATATATCTATGTCGGAAAAAATGGTATAATTTTTCTTTGTAATTATTTTATCCAGCTCCTTGTTAGTTTAATAAAATTGTTAGTTTAATAAAAGTAACATTTTGACCGTAAAAAATGTATAACTCCTATACTTAAAAAGCGTTTAACTAGATAAAAGATTGGGTCTTCGTGCATTTAACTTCTTCTTATGCGTTTAAAAAAAAATTATCGTTTCGCACGTTACGGTGTAAAGTTATAATGGGTCACACACTAAAAGATAGAGATATATCCAAATTTAGAGGTAAAATAAATAACCGAATCAAAGTCGAGGGGGTTAAAGTTATAAATATGTCAAAATAGAGTAGTGCTGGCAATTTCTGACACGAACACGATAACACGACACGACACGACACAGAATTAACAGGTTTCGTGTTTGACCTTAACATGTGTCGTGTCATTAACAGGTTAACACGATAAAGACACGTTAATTATCGTGTCTTAACAGGTTAAAGATCTGTTAACACGATATATCACCTGTTAATATTTATATACATGAAAAGTTAGTGGAGAATGAAGTTTAAGATGCACTTTGATAGAGATGAGTAAAAAAAATCAAAAACTCTTATTGACTTTGATAGACTTTTAATCTTTTTTCTAATTCGTTTATCAATGATTATTATTGTTGAATACTATTTTTATGGACTTTCATTGTATTGTGGTTTAAGAATTATCATGTTAAGTCATATTTAATATTTAAGACTTAAGAATTTTTTTGGAAAAATTTTTTATTTTTTAAAATGGGTTTTTATCGTGTCTTATCGTGTAACCTTCTTTTTATCGTGTTCGTGTTTTAAAAAAATGACACGATAAGTTATCGTGTCATGTTCGTGTTTGGCCTTATCGTGTTCGTGTCTTATCGTGTCGTGTCTGACACGCTATGCCAGCCTTAAAATAGAGTAGAATGGTCAAAGTTGTAAATTGACTAAGTCATCATGGTTTACAATGATAACAAGTTAAATTTAAGAGGTCAAAATCATAAATATGTTAAAGTTGAGTGCATGGACAAAACATGTAAATTTCACGAGCGGTAGCAAACCTGTAATTTTAAAGGCAGACATCATCGGCCATCCAAACTAGAATTATATAAAATTCAATTTACAAAATAAACTAATTATGGTTTATGTGATCCTCTTATACATACTAATCTGTTATAAATAAAGAACCACATAATGATATAGTATCAGCATTTTAAAAACTGATTATTAAAACGTGTAGTAAATTTTTTATTAAAATAATACCAAAATTAATATATCAATACTTCCGTTGTACAAGAGAAATAACATAGTACAATACCGTCTACAAAATTAACGGAGAAATAAATATAGAGTGCAAATTGTAAATGATTGAAACCCATGTGGTTATTGTAAACTTCAATAAAATCTGCTTGACTCGAGTCGTCTCTTAACCTTCGTCTCAGTTTTTCTTGAGCTAAAGATTCACGTTCTTGACTCCAACTTCGTTAACTATAAAATTGAACCAACGTCGTTAACCGTTGTGGTTGTGGCACATGTTCAAGACGCTTCCTGTAGCATATATTGAGCCTTCTCTAGAACGAACATGTCTATCTCCCATGCTACAACAACTAGAACAGCATGTGTACCTCCGGAGATGTCCACGGGACCGAGATATCACCGAGTAAATTATGTATTTGGAAATGGTAGGAAAAAAAATGAACGACATTAATTAATGGTGAAACAATTAGAAATAACACATCTCGTTAGGAAAAGTATTTGGATCCAAAAGATGCCGAAAACGTAAGCCCCTGTTTGTTAGGTTGTTTGATTGTTATAGGCTCATTAATTGTTTGATTTTAAGCATGTAAATGCAAAAATTCAATTTAGTAGAGACATAAAAGAAAAAGTCTAGTGAAATCTTTATTATTCTTCTGACATGTGATAACAAGAATAGTTAATTTTGAGATTTAGAGTATTTGTGATAACAAGAATACTTCGCTTAATCAAGCGAAGTAGTTAACAATGATAAGTTTTGATCTTGGGTTTGTAGGTGAAATTTATTAGCTATTCTCGGCGAAGGTAATTACTGCCACCCATACGCAACCCATAAAGTATTTAGTGACTCCGGTAAACAAGAATGTAAACTAATTGAAATTTATGTGATTGGTTAATAGAAGTTTTTTTGGTTTTCTTTAACTTTAGGTAGTGTTTGGTATGTGGGAATGAGATGTGGAATGGAATGAATCATTATGGATGAATGAAAAAAAGTGTGTTTGGTTAGTCAATGGAATGGAATGGACCATTACTAAGGAATGAAAAATACCTCATTTTCATTCCATCCATTACCCATGTTTTTTTTCATTCCTTCAAGGAATGAAATATTTTTTTTTTAAGTCATGACAAGAACCATGAACCGACTCATGCCCTAAACCTTGACCCGACCCAAGACCCCATGAATCGATCATGTCCTGACTCATGGTTCGAACCATGACCCAACCCATGAACCGACTCACGACCTGAGTCATCTACCGACTCGTGACTTGACTCATGTAGATCCACGCCCTGAACCATGACCCAAACAATGATTCGGCTCATGACTTGACCCATGTCTCATATCATGACCCGACCCATATCCCGAGTAATTCATGACTCGGTTTATGAACCGACTTATGACCAGATCCGTGAACCGACTCATGACCCGACCCATGAACCGACCAATGTCCTAACCCATTCCTCGAACCGTGACTCGAACCATGACCCGACCCATGTGTCGATCCATGACCTGACTCGTGTATTAAGCCATGTATCGAACCATGACCCGATCCATGTTCCGAACCAAGACCCGGCCCATAACCATGACTAGTTATTTTTGTCGTTTATAGAGATTTGTATTTCTTTCATGTGTTTTTTCCTGCCTACCAAACAACAAGTATTGATTCATTTTAGTTCTGTATGGTAACCAAACAGGAGAATGGAATGAAATGATCTATTTCATTCCTTTGTCCATTCATTTCCTTCATTCATTCCATTCACTCATGATCCTCTTATATGTATATATATATATATGCTAATCGGTTCTAAATAAAGAACCACGGAATGACATAATATCAGTATTTTAATAACTGGATTTTAGAGTAAACTTCGTTTTGCCTCCCTGAGGTTTGATTCAAATAACGCTTTGGATACAAATGTTTCAAAATTGCTATTTGCCTCCTTCTACTTGACAATATGTCTCAGTTTGACTCCAACTCACTATATATTTTGGCTCACTTACATATAAGGACTAATTATGTAACTTACTCATTTTAAGAAAGAGGTTGTTGTTGTTGTTGTTGTTGCTGCTGCTGCTGCTGTTGTTGTTGTTGTATCGTCACCACCACACCTTCTCCATCGCCACGGCAACCACACTACCGATCCTACACCACCTTGTCCTTGCCTACTCACCGTTTTTATCCGGCCACCTATTTTGAACTAGACCATGATCTTGACCATGAACATTAAACAAAGAAAAGGTGGTGTAATACTGGTGGTGTGGTTGTGGTGGCGGTGGTGAAGGTGTATGTGGTGGTGACGTTTTTTTATAATAATAATAATAATACTAATAATAAAAACGGTGATAATAATAACAATAATAATAATAATACTTTAAAAAAATTGCATAACTAAGTTACGTAATTAGCCCTTACATGAAAGTGAACCAAAATACACTTATTGTTGACAAAAAAACTAACGGAGTTAGCGGGTTGGAGTCAAACTGAGACATATTGTCAAGTAGAAGGAGACAAATAGCAATTTTGAAACATTTATATGCAAAGCGTTATTTAAATCAAACCTCAAGGAGGCAAAATGAAGTTTACTCTGTCTTTTAAAATATGTAGTTATGTTTTTATTACTCCGTAATATAATACAAAAATAAATATATCAATACTTCCATTGTACGAGGGAAATATCATAGTACAGTACTAGTGTATAAAACTAATGGCGAAATAAATATAGAGTGCAAATTATAACTGATACAAACCTATGTGGTCGGTGAAAAACTTTAATAAAAACTGCTTGACTTGAGTCATCTCTTCACCTTCATCTCAATTTTCCTTGAGCTAAAGATTCTTGCTCTTGACTCCAAATTCGTGAACTACAAAACTGACCAAATGTCGTTGACGGTTGTGGTTGAGGCACATGTTCAAGACTCTTCCTTAAAAGCACATTTTGCGTCTTCTTTAAGACGAACAAGTCCGTCTCCAAATCTACAACAATTGGAACAGTATGTAACTCCGGAGATGTTCACGCACCCGTGGTATCACCGGGTAAATTATGTATTTGGAAATGCTAGGAAAAAAATGAAAACGTTGATGGTGAAACAATTAGAAAGTACACATCTCTCAATTATGTGAAACTTAACAAGATGTTTCTCTCTTCATAATTTCAAATAAGACACATAGCCTACAATTCTTCTTTATTATATGAAAAATGAGTGAAAATGAGTAGTAAATTCGGGATGAGTTTTTTGTAATTTCTTTGGTGGTACAGGTGTTTGGTTACATTATGATTTGGTAACAATAATTTTTTGCGTATATGGTGCTTGCACCATACCATCTCTTGCTTTGCTTGACCATTTTTCTTTATTTTTTCTGATGACTTTGGTGTTCTTCATCTCTTTACCACTGCTAGTGTTTACCAGTGGTAGATGGTGGTGATGCTGATTTTTTATAACCTGTTTTTTCGTTGAGAAGTGAGTGGGTTTCGTAGATTTCGGTCGTTGTGACTGATGACGGTTGTTGATCCCTAGATGTCTGTGTGGCCTGTTGTTTCCGACACTTTGTGACTTTGTCTTGCATGTTGTCGTTTCCGACGTTTGTGCTAGCGATAGTCATAAATTGATGGATATGAAGCAATATGGTTTTTTGTCATGTTTATAACCGGTGTGATTATTGTGACAGTGGTGACAATTAGGTGAAAGCCCTTGGTTTTCTCAAGTTGTATTTTTATTTCTGATTTGAGTTGGGTAAAAACGAATCTCTTTGGATCTGTGTGGGGTTGTCGAATGTTGGAAATGGTGGTGGTGGTTGTTAATATTTGATCTATTGTATATGTGTGTGTATTCAGTTTGGATTTCTAGCGTTTATAACGAGCCGAGCTCAAGCCCACACTTTGAGCTTGTTAAAATAAACGAGCTCGGCTCTACTCGGCTCAACTTGATATTAAACGAGCCGAGCTCAAGTTCACCCTCGCTCGGCTCGGCTCATATGCAGCCCTAATTGGTGGAGGTGGACCGATCACCAACACTTCGGTGGTGGGTGAAACCCTTGGTTCCCCCCTGTGTTTTTCTTCTGATCTTGATGGTAAAACATAGTTGATGTTTTGTAAACGATGATGTGATGTTGTTACTTTTTGCATCTGAATCTAGATTTGGTTTGGATTTAGGCTCTAATGAGGTTGTGTTTATCCAATAGTGATGTTTCGATGGCATGAGAAATTTGGTGTTTGTCGGTCTATACCTGCAACCACACTACAACCACGATGTTGTCACAATGTGGCCGTTGAATACTCCGAGCGCCTTAGAAACCTTGTTATTTGTTTGTTTTAATGTCTTTTGGTTTGTTTACCGTTGTTGTTATATTAAGTGATGATGAGTGTCTTTGACCTACCTTGGATGCAGTCATTGATTCTGAGCCGCATTGTGATTGTTTATTTTTTTGTAAATCGACAAATTAGGAATGACAACAGGGCGGATATGGGACGAGTATAGGTAATCTCATACCTGTACCCGTTTAGAAATGGATGTCCCCTACCCGCCCAAACCCATCGGGTATATAAATTACATTATAATATCAAAATCAAATGACACATCAAATTACCATTACATCATATTTAATAATACCATAGTTGATAAAGAAATTAGAATCATAAAACGTGAGACGTAATGTATATATATTTTAGTTAACGATATATTTAACTAACATAAAATAAAAAAAAGTAAGCAAACATAACATATAATGATAATATTAACTTATTTTTGGGTATGTTAACAGGTAAAGGGATATGACTAACTGGGTAATCGGGTCGGGTATACGGGTATAACAAGCAATCCCATACCCGTGAAATTTTTATTTTTTAATCCCATACCCGACCCCATACCCGTTTACCTGACCCCGTACCCTTCCCAAATGTGTCGGGTTTCGAGTTTCCCTATCGATTACGGGTTTGATTGTCATTCCTACATCAAATAAAACGTAGCAAGCAAAGTTAACTAGTTTATTTTTATACAATACTTGAGAGTGAATGAATAGTGTAATTTAATTAGTCACTTAATTTGGTATTAAACATTCTAATAAAACTAATCATGTATCTTAAAAATGCTTTACTCAAGAGTCTTACTTTAATTCACGGTATAAAGAGTAGTTATATAATGACAACAAATAAAATTCCAACATAAGATATCATGTTGGGCTCTAAAATACTTCAACCAGCTCGATTAGAGATCACACTATACTTCCATAAATACTCAACTAGAAAGTTTATAAAGTTAAAGACTTAACTTGAAAGGTTAAAAAATATCGACGATGCTAAGTTTGTTAGATAATAAGATGATGGTAAAGTTGTCAATTAACAAGATGAAGCCAAAGTTGTCAATAAAATACGTTTAAGGGCAAAAAAGTAAATTAGGATGGTCCATATCATGGGATCATTTAATTCAAACCATGGGATCGGACGATCGGTAAATCTTGATACGATTTCATTTAATCACGAATTACTTAAAATTTTATTATTTTTTTCATATTTACTTGATGCTCAAGTACGTATTAACAAATTTATCCTATAAACCCTCATTTTTACTTATTAAGTAACAAAACTATTACTTTTTGTTATTTCAAAATCCTGATTTTAAACTATTTCAAATTCAAATTTTCATAACTAATAGCGTATATATATATATTATAAGCACCATATACCGATATCATGGTTTCGATATGATTTAACATACCACTATCTAATCTTTTTAACATCTATATATATATAGTGATTCGTATGATGGATTATTCATCCTATAGGTAAAACAACAATGAATATCGTTTGGTTATGCGTATCAAGTCAGGTTATTTGGTGGCTAAAATGATGGTAGAGGATCCTCATAGACAGACAAAAGGCAACCCATCATCATGTAGTTTTTAACCTTCTTCATGGTATTTTGGTTTTTAAAACTTTTTTGTTGTTTTCTAGTTCTAGAGATACAAAGAAATATAAGTAAAGTAAATGATAAACGGCAGTAAATTTGAATATTTGAATAAGACTGGTTAGGTTGTAATGCGCCCGGCTGGATCAGGTTGACTCCCTAACATCATTTCTCCATTCTTATTTACAGCACTTTAAGAGATACAACATTTGATATGTTGCTTTTCAGCTACGTTTTTTATTAGGTATGTTTGAACTGAAACGCAATCAGAATCAACATGTTCACAAGTAAACGGGTCAAAATCTGATAGTGTGTTTGAACATTGTACGTAAATTCAGATTGTTAATGTGTATTTTTGTATATCGTTGTGTCATATTGTGTGTTTGGAAAGTATCATTGTATCATTGTATCATTGTGTTAATTTTATTGTGTTATATATGTTTACTTTTGTTCTATCCAGTGGCGAAACTTCAACTTTTTCAGTGGGTGATCGAAAAAAAATTCACGTGACAATTAATTTTTTTTTCCTATCGCTATGTTTTGAATTATATGTTATGGTTAGGTAAAAAATAAAAAAAAATGATTTGTTTACACATTATTCCACATGATTTTGAATTTCATTTCTTTCAACCATCAACTTGCAAAATTAAAACCCCTAAACCTAAAATTTTAATAAATAAAAAAGGCAAATTGGCTTAAAATAATTCAACTAACTCCTATTGGCCGATAATTATATCAACTTAATTTATTCCATCCAGTGGTCCCAAATCCAACCTTTTTTTCTCAAGTGGTCCACCGTTAAGTGCACTTAACGCCCATTAAATTTTTTTCGAATTACAAACCAGTGCTTTATGGATTTTGATTGGGATGTGAATATGAGTCAACTGATGTAAACCTTACCTCCAACCGGTGTTTCAAATGACAAAACGGTCTTCAGTCAAGTGTTTAAACCCTAACAATGCTTTAATCAAATGTTATAATTAACTCATTTAGAGCACCAATTGAAGGTAATGCTTACATTAATTGACTCATATTCTCCCCCCCCCCCCCTCAAAATTCATAGGAAATCGGTTTGAAATTCGAAAAAAAAATTGAACAAAAGTTAAGGGCCGTTAAGTGCACTTAACGGCGGACCACTATAGGCAAAAAAAAGTTTGATTTGGGACCACTGGAGAGAATAAACTGAGTTGGAATTATTCTCGGTCAATAGATGTTAGTTGAGATTATTTGAAGTCAATTTGCCAATAAAAAATGTATATCCTCAAATGAATAGAAACCAACCAAAATTGAAAGCCAACTACTAAATTTTGAGTCAATTTGTAAATTTTTTATGGGTGAGCAACTCAATACATGTATATAATTTTTCTGGGTCAGCAACTCAATACACATAATTTTTTTTAACCTTCCGATCTCAAAATTAATACTACTAACAAAAAAACGTGTCTAGGCGACGACCCACCCTGGCCCCCATTAACGTTCGCAAATGGTTCTATATATCTATTATTTCACCTTTGTGCATTGTGTTACTCTATAATAGTTGTGTGATTGTGTTATACATGTTTACTTTTGAAAGTATCATTATATTGTGTCATTGTGTGTAATAATCGTTATCAAGTCATTGTGTAATATTTATCAAGTCACTGTTAATTCGATTCAGTTTAGAAGATTATACAATGACCTTACAGAATAACACAAAGACCTGGAAAACATGGAAAGAGTTTGTATTTTATGTATCAACGATGTACGCGTTTTAAAGATAATGTCGTATGTAAAAGTTATGAACGTTTAAAAAATGTGGAACTTGAAATATATAGACATTACCATTATTATCTTTCCTTCTAAATTTAAGAAAATGACGCATCTCATCTTCTCATTGCTTCTCAGACTTTTTACAAAAATTAGAATTTCGAGTATAACTCCATTTCAAGATCTAATGTTCCAGACACAAGTGTTACACACATACAATTAGAAAATACAGTAAAACCTCTATAAATTAATAACATTGGGACCGGGATAATTTATTAATTAAACGAGATATTATTATATCGATAAATTAATAATTTATTAATTTAAAGAAGTTTTACTATGACCTTTAAATTTTCTAGTACAATGTATATGGTTCAAAAAAAAATTTATTACAAAAACAAGTTTCAAGACACATCTCTTCTCCATGTAAAGTACATTGAACATAGTTAGAAATTTAACACTATAAAATGTCCATTTAGAATTTTATAATCACATCAACAATGGCTCCTCAACTAAAAGGTGTTAAAAAATCTACCATGACCAATCAACAACGAAAATTATTATGCGAGTATAAGAGAGATCACCAAGGATGCACTCAACAAGATTTGGTGCAGTGGGTTGACAAAACTTTTGATTTGAAAGTTAGTCAAGGAACAATATCAAACACTCTCAAACGATCATCAGAGTTCCTATCATCTGACTTTGACAAAAGTGGATCTTCCAAGCGTCACAAACCAGCCAAGTACCCGGACATGGAGAAAGTTGTATATGAATGGTTTCTCCAACATCAAGAGCGCGTGAATATAACGGGAGAGCTAATCATAGAGAAGGCGGTTGAGGCGCTGAAGCTTTTGTATCCACATGATTCTTCAGAGCATAAACTTTCACAAGGTTGGCTAGAGAAATTTAAGTTAAGGCATGGTATCAAATCATATCGTCGTTTCGGAGAAAGTGGCTCAACATAGACTTAAAGATGAAATCAACATATACTTGAAGTTCAACAAAAAACAAGTTACTATAGATTCGTTTTTTACTAGGCAATATTAGAATTGAATATTTTAAATAATTATTAATTTATAGTTTTGTTGGGACCAGTACATGTACACTTGGATCTCAAAAAAATTATTATCTTATTATTTTATCGATTGATGTCCAATTTTGTACTGGTCCCAAGTTGGGACCGGACAAATTATTAATTTTATCGAAGTTATTAATTTATCGAGTATTAAATTATAGAGGTTTTACTGTATGTAGTTAATATATTCGAATTCGGAAAAAGAAAATTAAAATAAAAAATAAACTTTTTAATATTATAATCCTTATTTATGAATATCGCAATAACTAATAATAGTTTCATGAGTTTGTGGTTATTATCGTTCAAACTCAGGTAATACATAGGTTCTCTAACAATATAGTAGTTTAATACAAAAACAGCTTTGAAATCATTTTTTTAAACGATAGTTGATATAATGAGCTATGATCGAAACATTCAGAGGTGCAAGGAGTAAGATCAATTTAAACCCAAATTTAATGCAACACTTTGCATTTTTTATGGAAAAATTGCATTTATTTTGAATAAAATAAAATAAAAAATATATTACAAAGAAATAGTTTAGCATAAACGATTTGATGGAGAATTAAAATACCGGGTCCTTTATTTGGTGTCTAGTATGTAGGTAAGTTTTTCTTAATATATATCAGATATATATTATACATTATCAGTTTTAAATTTGGAATATATTGTAATTTGGTAAATCTTAATGCGGTTTATCATAAACAAATTATAGTTTCCTTAAAACAAACCTTCAAATTTTAGTTTTCAAAATTTACTTGACGCTAAAGTATTATTAATAAATCTATTCTATAAATCCTCATTCTAACTTATCTTACAAGAAATAAAATATACCTTTTATTCCAAGAAAATCTTGATTTTAAATTATTTAAAAAAATCAAGTTTTCATTATTATTAGAGTATCTCGCAAGTATCGTATACGTATGCATATCATATTTAATATCAAGATAATTTAACATATCATTATCCCATCATAGTTCATCACTATCTAATCCTATTAACATCTATATATAGTGATTCGGCTTAATCATCCTATATGTAAAACGATAATGAATAACATCTTTTGTTTACGCGTATCAAGTCATATTACGGGTTATTTTGGTGTCAAAAATGCTGCTAGAGGATCCTCATATTTAGGCATGATATCACATGAAGAAGACAAACAAAAGCAACACATCATCAAAATATATTTCTTCATCATGTAGTTTTTAACCTTCTTTTGGGTATTTTGATTTTCACAACCTTTTAGTTGGTTTCTAGTTCTAAAGATATCAGGATATATAGTTTTTTAAACATGAAAAGATGCAAGCAAAACTAAGGCAAATGATATTATATACGTATAGTGAAGATATCCCAATTAAAAACAAAAGTAGAGATTGATAAAAGAAATTTGGAAGATTTAAAGAAATCGAGAAAAAAAAATAGAAATAGAGTTCTTGATAAAATTAAGATGTTAGATTAAGAACGAGTATTGACAATCATGACATCATACTTATTGCAAAATCATGTTTTACCTTTTAGTTTGTTAACAATATTATTTATGTATGTTTCAAATGCATGGGGTTTCACGGTTCATAAGATAATACTATTCGGATAAACAAATATTTATCATCTCCTGCATCCATATAAATTTTTAAACCAATCCGAATGTTCTTGATATCGAGTTTGCCCGTTAGTTTCGACTTTCGAGTTCATTTGTCTATCCTTTTTCATTATAAAAGGTAGGTAATAATATATAGTGGTATCCTTTTTCATTTAATCTATCTAATAAATCAAGGTTTTAGGGGGCAACTTTTGGGGGGAAATTTTTTTAATCCATAATAGGAAGTTTGAGAGGGAAAATTCATGCAATGAGTTGATGGAACAATATCTTTAAATATTAAATATTTTACAAATTAAAAATCTTTAAACATAATGATTATAATTTCTTTATAAATATTGTTATTTAACCCGTGTGTAACACACGGGTGTTAAACCTAGTCTAAATATATAATTAGCCCCTCTATATATTATGTCATAAGCTATGTGAAATGAGAATCTATAAGAAACTGTGCATCCCTTTCTAAAAAAATCCAAAAATCTAATTAACAAAAATCAGAATCGTTTTATAAACACATGATGTTTAGATTGCAATTTTCTTATTGTCTTCATAATCAAACGATATCATATGTGCATGGGATGGGTCCTCCAACATCATTTTAGACACCATATAACCTGCAATTGACCAGGTTTGATGCTTACGAGCCTTTTTGCCGATGTATCTTCCGCTCTTCCCATCGTAGTATTCTGGCCAATCATCTTTTGCCAGCCGAAGTTCTGCTAGCTCAATCGCACGCCTTGCGATTTGAGGGCGTCCAGCCTTAATACATGCCGCTGTCAGACTCCATAGCAACACTGCATTCGCAACACGTGTCATAACAAATTAGAAATTGATATCTTTGACTTCCAAGATTCAAAGCAAGGAGATAGACAAGATGGCCAAGTTGTGTAGACAATTGGTTATATTAGTACAGTTTGAAACACCTTGGATCATTGTCAAAATGGGCTGGTCAGAACTGAAATGATTCAGATTGACACTATCACTTTTTAACAATCTGAATGTTTGAATAAGACTGGTTAGGTTGTAATGCGCCGGGCTGGATCAGGTTGACTTCCTAACATCATTTCTCCATTCTTATTCACAGCACTTTATACATTTAAGATATAACACATTTGATATGTTGCTTTTCAGCTACGTTTTTTATTAACATGTTCACAAGTAAACGGGTCAAAATGACATAAAACGTACCTGGCCATGATCCTCCATTGTGGTAACTCCAACTGGTGTTCTTGGGATCACTTCCGGTAATAATCCTCCAGTCATCGTTTTCAATGGAAGGATAACAGATCTTTACAGGCATCTCACCCACCAAATCTTGCCATCTACATTCTATAAGATCCATAATGGCGGCTGACTGTTCAGGCGTGGCTAAAGATGAAAGAATGGCAATGCAATTTCCCAGACAAAACCATCGAAAGTCCATGTACGAGGTGCTGACGTTTCCAAGGAAGTAACCCCCATGAGTTGGCATAAAATCAAAGACCCATTCAGGAAGCGAATCAGGAAACACATTGAACTTGTTAACTGCAGAATCAGAGTACTCTTCGGTCTTGTAACGATATATGTCATTCAGCTTGCTCAGATCCAACCAATAGTAGCTTCTCACATGGAAGCTTAAAGCATGAAGACGTTTCACGATTTGGTCCATGAGTACTTTCCCTTGAGCATCTTGTTTTAGTAAATATGTAGCACATCTTAGAGCCATATAGAACAGCGCTTGTATTTCGATAGGGTATCCATGCATGCCCTACATACAAGACCATGATTATGCATCAATTTGGATTGAATTTACAAACAAGTCAAAGGTTGCACAAAATATTTTTGAAACACCTAGAAATCTGACAACCGGTGCTTTTGTAGATCTTAGATTGTTATCTTCAAAATAAAGTTATATAAGATGTGATTCAAAGAATAATTATTTAGCAAGTAAAAAAATTTTGGCGGTTCGATATGACCCATTTGGACCCACATTTTAAAAATACATCGAAACTATAAAAGGAAATGAGGAAAACATACCATGCTACTGTCAATCATAGAGCAGCCATCAGCACACAAAAGAGTTGGGAATATGTCAAACCGCTGAGAAAGGCATAGCGAGAGTATCGACCGAATACCCTTCTGGCACTCAGGCATTTGAACCAGTGAAGTGTCACCGGTTGATATTGTGTATGCTCTAAGCAATATAATCCACCAGAACCCCGAGTCAACTGTCTTCTTCCATGATTGTAGCCACAAAGTTTTCAAAATGAAGTTTTTTACATTTTCAGATTTGCCCTTCATTAGTAATGCTAAAGCCCATGGTACAAAATCTCTTACGTTTTTTACCTATACACAACATAACAGTGATTCTTATAGGAAATGGAAAGAATAATTAACTCACAAGAAAAGAAATAAAGACCATTGCTAAAGCCGTATGATGCAGTAAAGAATTAAAAGCCATGATTAAAACTATGTGATGCAGTAAACAAATAAAGGCCATGCTTAAACTCATATTTACTCATGTGATGCAGTAAATGAGCCTAGATGTATTCATAGTCTATTGTCCCAAATTGACCATTCAAAGCTTATATAATCAGCCTATGCAGAAGCTGATTAGTATATGCAACTCATAAACCTCTTTGTTTCCGCATATAGTTAGTTGAAAAGAGCAACAATGTACAATGATGTTTGTATCTAATTTTCCATCAAACAAAAAGCAACCCATCATCAAAAGATCTTCATTATCATGCAATTAATAATAAAACTAAAACTCCAGAAAATAGTATTGTAAACATTAACAGTCAATAGATGCAAGCAAAAGTAGGACAAATGAATTGATACCTGATCATAATTTAGTTTCTTATCAGAATTGTCAAGGGCTGCAACTGGTTGACCACAGAAATACACCGTTGACTTCCTTAATGACTCCCAAGCCTCAATGAACATCGGGTGTTGTTCAAGAGCGCTAGACGTATTGAAGGATGATCTTTTAGTCGGTGAGAAAACACTCTTCGAATGGCCATTTTCTGCCAAAGAAGTCTTTCCAACCTTATCATCACAACCAAGACTTTCGAAACTGTCATTTCGAGTCAAATCCACAGACATTCTCGAGTCTAAGACTGTCATTTCAGCAATCAATCTGCATTTGTTCATTGAGACATTATATCAAACACCTTAACTACAACTAAATATGACTGAATAGATAACACATTCTGAATAATGATCATTTACTGATTCATAAAAACCCATGACAAGTTACACATTCTGTTAATCATGATCATGTCAAGAACATACAATGTAGATATAGAAACATCAAATTAAGGTGAAATAAGCATAAAAAAGTACCAACTACGATGGTCCATGGTGGTGCACTGGTGTGCGGTGGTGAGTGGTGGTTGGAAGTCGCCGGAGATGTCGATATGTTATGCAAGGAAGACAAAAATCTCGCATACTTTCCATTAACTGCCACAACGGCTTATAAATACCACAATCCGTTACACAACATTCAAGATTCATCTCATCATCATGTGTGATTGTTTCAACTTAATTTCAAATTTGAAGAAAAAATGGCATTAGGATCCGATCCGGGCCAAATCATGGAACCGACCCGTACTATCATGACGGATGCTTCTTTTGGTTCGCGTTTTTGAGTGGTTTGGTTTTTGATTTGGACCGGTCCAAGACCTTATGTTTGAGAAATTCGTTACATGTAGTTAAGCACATAAAAAGAAAGTCTGAAGTCGTGTGAATCGGTTCTAGAAATCAAAACATAGATATAACGTGCAAACAAGTTAATGCCAGTTGATATAACGTGCGTTATTAAAAATATACTCTAATTTGAATAAAACTTCGTTTTAGAAGAATTTAACCGCGACACTAACAAAAAAACAGATACGATCAAAAAGTTTAGTGACAGTAGAATAAAACTTGTAAATCCACTAGCATTGCTACTTGTATTATAGAAAATAATCTATATCTATACCTTCTAATAAAAGATGGTTTTGAAGGACACTTGTCATTCAATGGAGAGGGTGTTGGAGCATTTTCCCGCCAAAACTAAAAATCTTTTATTATAGACTATGTATGTAAGGAAATCAATCACATTAAATCACCTATAATTTTCTTTTCTAAAATTTCAATTTACCTTATCTACATCCCTGAAATAATATTAAAACGAAAAACAAACAACTTAAACAAATAACTGTATTGGAATTTACGACCCATATCCATGCATGCCGACCCGTAGGCTCGGCATGGTATATATGAGTGTCACCCGTGAATTTTTTCGGATATCTATCATCTGGATTATTTGTTTTTTTAACCGCAAATGTTGGACCCTGTTTCGGAATATATATATTATTTTAAATTCTTAATCGGGCCCACCTATCAATTTCTCGGTCGGGACCGCTAACCTCCACAGGAAGAAACCCACATTTTGTGAGAAAACCTTCTGGCCCAACCTAAAACCTCCATTTTTTATTTTTTTTTTTGTTCTAAGTGGGACGTGAATCCAAGATCTTTCCATTTCTATAAATCTTGGGTATTTCACCTTAACCACTTGATGCTTTAAGCTTATAAATTGGGTACCTTATAAATTGGGTACCTTATAAATCTTGGGACGTGAATCCAAGATCTTTCCATTTCCTATCAATTAATTTCACCTTATAAATCCTATCAATTAATTTCACCTTAAATTGGGTACCTTATAAATCCAAGTGCATTTAAATTATTTTTAGGTTTATTTAAGTCAAAACTACGTAGTTTTGAGAGATTTCACGTGTAACTTACACGCGTAACAGCCACGTACTCACTTTCCCCTTTCTAAAAAGTCATAAAAACTTATAAACAATGTTTATACTATTTGTACTTGTACAAATATATATATTAAATACAAACATGTAGTTTTAATACATATATACAAATAATGATATTTTTATGGTTATAAGTATTTACAAATATTATTTAAGAAAAACTAAAATGATTTCTTGTAAAATATGTACAATACGAAAAATACAATAACGTTTTATGAAAATTCCCAAATTGTATTTCAAAACCCTAATTTCCAATTCGTATTTAAAAACCCTAATTCCCAATTTGTGTTTTAAGAACCCTAATTCTCGATCTATAATCTAAAACCCTAAATCTCAAATCCAAAACCCTAGATTTTCTGATTCTGGTCCTCATTGCTATACTATTGTTTCGTTTCTAAGTTAGGGTTTTCCCAACTAATTAGGTGGTACCGATATTTGGGCAACCCTCGGTTCTAGTTAGCTGCGTTGCTTGTGATTCAATACTTTTTGCATTTCAAGGTGAGTAAATTCACTCCCCTTTTTACTTTTACCTTTTGGGGCTGAAATATGTTCAATTACTATACAATGTTTTCAGTTTTCGTTTCTTTATTTCTATTTTCAAATGAGATCATTAAATGTGTTAGTCTTGTTCCGGGCAAGATGCAATCCTTATGTGGTAGTTTAAAGTAGTATTGTTACTTAGTAATCCCACCGGTACAATGTTAGCGCTAATGGTTTGACAAACCCACCTGCAATTATTTCAAAACAGGTGATTTAAACCCGGCCATTCAAATTTCAATGTTACAAGTTACTATGTTACAAGTTGCTATACGATGATACAAGTTGCTATGCTATGTTGCTACGTCCCTTAGATGCTTAAATAATTATTGATAACTTATATCGAGACGGTTACGTGACGGTTGCTAAAAAGGTTATCTTTAATTAATAACATGAGTTGGTTCCTCATGACAAACGATTACAAGATGCTATACAATGATGGTGTTCAATGTGTGTTCAATGTGTTCAATGTGTGTTCAAGGTGTCATGGTCGAGAATGATATGAAATAGCTATGCATGTAAGATTGCGCAGCATATTATGATGATCTCGGATTTCTATATTATTATGTATTCAAATTGTGGTTTACTCACTAGCTTTAAATAGCTAACTTTATTTTTACATATTTCAGGTGATGCATTAGATTGATGTTATTGCGGTTTATTCAAGACATAGGATGCCTTGGACCTAGAATAATAATAAAGACTTGCAATTATTGTTTCGGTTTTATTACTTTTGTCTTTTCTATTTAAGACTCATGTTCCAAACTCATTAATCATTATTTGGCTTGATAAATAATTACCATGTGCTTTGGTTACTATTGATATCCAATTCACTTGACGCGCCCGGTGTTTTCCGCCGCCGGGCGGGGTGTCACAGTTAGAACTGTTAATTATTCCCGGAACTTAACTGGCAACCGATTTTAGGTTGTGAAAGCTTTTAAATCCTAGGTGGTTTTGGAAGAAGATAACCTACAGGCTACAAATATATTTTTATTAATGAATACGAAACAATTATATTTTTTAACCTACTAATCCTATACACAATTGAAGAAATATATGTCATTGATTTGGTTATAAGTTCTAATGTTTATTTTAAATTGGAAATATGTGTATATGTACGTGTATATGTAAAACTGTGTTACTATACATATACGTAAAACACATGTGCTACATATACGTAACACTGGTGTTACGTACACTTAAAACACTATCGTTACACACATGTACTGTTGTTAGTTTATGTAATATATACTTATGTTTGGTGATACTTCACTTGTAATTGCATAGATGGTAACTTGATTTCATGTCATACTTCTAAAAAAAAATATGCACTTCACACCATGTAATTCATGTATTTTATGCAAATTTAAGTTAGAGATAAATATATGTAATACGTATACGTAACACCGTTGATACGGATATGTATACGTAACACCGTTGATACGTATACGTAACACCATTAACCACACTTTTTATTTGGTTTTTCCTTATACGTAACATGGTTGTTGGAAGTGAAGATGATGTTGATGATGGATTGAGCAAGATGAACTCAAAGATGATGGTGATATTGAACTTGAAGATGAAAATCGTTGTTATATATACTAAAACTGATGTTGCACTTTTGTTACACATGCGTATATGTTTGTTTAGCATATATACTCTTATGTTCGGTGACATTTTACATGTAGTGATTGTAACATGATTTCACGTGATGCTTAAATCTAATAAAATTATACATTCCATGTCATGTATTTAAATTATGGTGTTTTTAATTGCCATATATAGGTAATTAAGCGCGTTACATATATATAACTACTTCTGCAAACTGAAAAAGACTTTAATTTTTTTTTGAACGGCGAAAAAAGACTTTAATACGTATACATAACGCTATGAAAAAAAATATATGTGAATTCGAAGTAATGATAGAAGAGAGAGGAGAGAGAAATGAAATTATTGGAAAGTTATGGATTATTTTTTGCTTTGACTAAAAATTACCCTTATTGACTAATATTTTTTAATTAGCAAATAATTATCAAAATTAATCACTTCTTTGGTTTTCAATGTTTTCATTTATAAATGTGTTTTCAATGGATCTTGGATCAAATGAAAACAAACTTTATAATTAAAAACATTAAAAACCAAAGAAACTTAATTTCAATTATTTTTATTTTTATAAAACTAAAAAGGGTATAATAGGAATAATATGGTTTTATAACTACTTCCAAGTAAATCTCAAATCATCTTCGACCTTATATATAAAAAACCAATAAATATTCATAATCAATTCATTATATGGACACCGCCAACCACCATGTGCTTTCTCAGTTTCCTTCTCGCCGGACAACACCACCGCCCCACTCTTTCGGTGTCACCCCATCCAAAGGGTATCATCTTCCTGGCGCTATCGTTTTCGTAGCACAAAACCAAAACATGACTGATAGCTATACTATTATTGAATCCAGGTAACAATCTTAAAATTTTAAGTTGTTAGAACTGTTAATTATTCCCGAAACTTAATTGGCAACCGTTTTAGGTTGTGAAAGCTTTTAAAGCCTAGGTGGTTTTGGAAGAAGATAACCTACAGGCTACAACTATATTGTTGTTAATGAATACGAAATAATTATATTTTTTAACCTACTGATCTTATACACACTTGAAGAAATATATGTCATTGATTTGGTTAAAAGTTGATGTTTATTTTAAATCCATATAACTTGTTTTAATGAATGTGCATATTTATGCGTTATTTGTAATGCCTTTAGCGTTTGTTTTGGTCACATTTCATGCATTTGACCCGTTAATTTCATAATATTTTGTAAATATTAATTTTTGTGGAATGGAATCTACTTTGGTTTGTTTTTGTTTGATTTGTAGTTATGAAACGGTCGCGAGCAATGTTTTTAAACCCGGACCGGACCGGCCGGTTGGACCGGGAATCGGTGAATGTAGCGGTCCGGTCATATAGCATGAAACGGGCTGGAAAATAACCGGCCGGTCGGAGAAAGACTCCGATTGAACCTGCGGACCGGGTCAACGGTCGGACCGGTACCTGTAATAAAAGCCTTCGTCAATTATGGTAACAACCTGTTTTTTCCTGAGGCAACGACGATCTTACATTCAGCCTTTGTTGTGGACAGCAATTAGCCTTTAATGTTTCTTGGTTTGCATCTTGCACAAATGGATGAAAGCTTTTTAAAATATAGTAGACATGAAAATGAAGAAGAGAAGTGTGATTTTAAGAAAATGAGAGAGATAAGAACTGAAAAAACAAATCTTTTAGGTTAGATTTGTCATAGTGCAATTAATACTTTACTGATTTTTACTTTATTATAAATAAATGCAATTGTAATAAAACTATTACTAAAACTATTTTTCCACTTCTATATTAACTACTAGGTTTAATACCCGTGTGTTACATACGGGTTAAATAGTAATATTTATAAAGAAATTATAACCATTATATTTAACAATTTGTAAATATATAATATTTAAGGAGTTGGCTCCATCAATTTGCATGGTGAAAAATTTAGCTAAATTTTACCTCCCAAACTTCCTATTATAGAAAAAAAATCCCTCCAAAAATTGTCCCCTAAAAGTTTGATTTATTAGATAGATTAACATAACTAAAATATATTAATTAAATAAAATTCTACTTGATTTTAAAATATCAAGAAACGTGTATTAGTTTTATAAAAAAACTATTGTTTTTTAATCGTATGTATTTTTAATATTCTTAATAATTTAAATTGATTAAAATACCATACGATTTGTAAAATCCGGTTCGACCGGTCTGACCAGTGAACCAGTAACATGTCCGGTTCATTATCCGGTCCGGTTTTAAAAACATTGGTCGCGAGAGGTGACAGAGACTTACATAGGCATTGGAAGGATCATGGATGATAAAAGTTTTAAATTTGAAGAGAAATTGAGGAACATACACTTTAGACGGTCGTGCAAATTTTGTTCACAATTTCAGACGGCCGTTCGAAGCTGCTGTTTGAAATATAATAAATTTCTAAACTATAGAAATTATTATTATTTTAATATTTAAGAGACATGGACTGAAGCTAAAATCTAAAATAAATTTTCTTTTAAGCCTTAAAGAGTTAATTAAGAAAAGAAAATCAAAAAAAGAAAAGAAAAAGAAAAGGGAGATCGTGGGACTGGGCTTCGACGGTTAGCAAAGTCCAAAAGAAAAAAATGAAATTGAAAAAGGGGGCATGAGAGTTTAGAGGCAGCGACAGCGCACAGAGAAGAGAAAAAAAGAAAAAGTTGGAAACTTCAATTTTCTTTATCAAAGATACTAGGTTTAGACCCGTGTGGGAACACGGGTTTCCTATTTATTAAAAAAACTAACCAAATGTAATATTTCATAAATATTGCAATATACTTCTTTATAAACAAGATTAGTTATTGAGTCGCCTATATCTTTTTCTTAATTACAAATCAAAATCTTTAATCCTTCTTTGCTTTTGACTCTGGAAACAACATACAATTTTCCGTGACTAAAAACTGGTCTTGAAAGATACAAACCCACCCGTATAGAAAAGCATGTCACACAACGTGAGAAAAGTATATATGTAACTAAAACATTTGTTATTCAAACAAACAGAATTAGACAAAAAAAGTTGATAAATAATTCTAAAAAGTTACATTCAGGAGTTTTTTTTTTAAATTTATATGAGCAAACTATACAAGTGAATGTTGTAAGAAGATGAGATGTGCAAACAAACCTTACATTGAACTGGTCAATTTCCATTGTTAAGCTATCATCTTATAAGTGTTGACCTCCAACGTTTTTCTTGTTAAGGTTTTGTAAATAATCTTCATTAGCACTCAATGATTCATGAAACCCAATAGAAATCACAATACAATTAATCAAAACTGATGCTACCGAAAGCTCTAGTTACTGCAATTCTATCCTTAGCACCAGGTAACCCCACTGCCCATTTGTTAACACTTGAATATTTCCTGGCGAAAGAAAAAATAATGTAGTCTATAAGTTGTTTTGTGCAAGAATTTAACAGAGATGATGCAACAATATAGTCTATGGTGGTAATAGTATTAGGATAAAGTATCACCAATAAAAGACAGGTCATTACTTGTAATCAACAACTGAGAGTTTTTTTTATCATCTGCAAGGCCCAATCTTATATTCAACATAGATGTAACCTGAAAGGTTACACATTACCAACAACAAATCTGAAATGGTATTTTTATTGTAAACATTTCCATGATCATGAAAACCAATAGAAATCAAACTACTGTAAATCAAAACTGAATATGCGTAGAATGCTGCATACTAATGGTAAAATCTATAAATTTAAAAAAAGAAGCTTGTAGCATATTAGCGACTAAAAATCACACACTACAGTTTATTAAAACTGCATGTGGTTAAAAATTTAGCATGATTAAGCTTCTAAAATTATCTAAAATGCAATGCAAACAAACACAAATGAATGTTCCCCCTAAAATTATCTAAAATGCAATTCAGTTCCGATTGCGTAAGTTTTTAGTTATGTTTTGTTTTATCTCTTAATTGTTTGATCTAGTCATGTTAGGCTAGAGACCATTAGTTTTGACACTTGAGTATTATTTCTATGGTTTTAATTCGTACTCGTATGTGAAACGCTTGTCGATTTGCTTATTGAATGACTATGTTTAAGTAACTTCTTGGCCTTAGAAAACGGGTTCAACTCGTTGTCAAATTAGAATGTTAATGAATTTGACCACCTTGTTAATTATTCTAATAAAGTTCATCACTTTTTAAAACCCTAACAAAGTTTTAATATTTGATCAAAGGAACAAGTAACTATTTGTGCTTATCTATGATCTCATTTTAGTTATAGAGATTATTTAATGTGATTGAACATTCCGAACGGCGTGAATGTCTAATTATAATTGGTACTTTCATCGTTGTAACTCGCACGTTAAGATCCGAACGGCGTGAGCTTAAGGTAGCGAGTTGACTCTAATCAACGGACGGCGTTTGGTTAGACATTAGATGAAGGGGATGTCCGAACGACGTGACGTCTAGTATTGATACAAGTCACTCAATAAAATAATCATTGCACTTCAATCGTTGATGACCATAAACCGAATCGAACCTAGAAATAACCCTTGTGTTGAAACTATTTTCATAAAATCTGAATTTTCCTTGAAGTTATTTTATTTTACAATCATATTTCCCAAGTTTAGTTTAATTTACTTTGCTTTTGTTTAATATTTAGTTTTAATCAAAATCCCTATTTTTCTATACTCATACTTGCACTAAATCGTTTTGGTATAAAATTGTTAGCACGTATCCCTGAGGACACGAACCTTGCTTTCACCATACTACTAGGTTCACTTTATATTATTTGGTGGATTCGACACCCATCAATGTATGCTTGCCATATCTTTTTATATTATAAATCAGCTTGCAATCAAGTGGATTGTTTTTTAAGCGAAGTTAAAGTTCAAATCAACTATGATTTGTTTCTAAAAGAATTATAAAACGTTGAGCATTTGTATATTTTTGTAGTCAGTTTGAAATGGAAGATGATATATGATGATGATGTTGCCGATGATGATTTGTCGAAGAAGATGAACTCAAAGATGATAATGATACTCAACTCAAAGATGAAAATTGTTAATATATGAAACATGAGTGCTACGTATATGTAAAACTGTGTTTCTATACGTATACGTAAAACTGTGTTCCTATACGTATACGTAAAACACATCATGTGCTACATATACGTAACATTGGTGTTACGTATATGTAAAACACTATCGTTATACATATTTACTGTTGTTAGTTTATTTAATATATTATTATGTTTGATGATATTTCACTTGTAATTGCATAGATGGTAACTTGATTTCAGGTCATACTTCTAATAAAAATATGCACTTCACACCATATAATTCATTTATTTTATGCAAACTAGAATTTAGATAGTCTCTCACGCGTTGCGTGAGAGTTATTATAGCGGCTAGCAACATAAAAAAAAATACCATGCAAGTAGCATTACAAAAGTTTAGTTGCAGTAGGATGCATATTTTTCGACAATAATTGACTAACTTTTTACCATACATGCATACAACATATACCGGTTACGCTAGCGATCTTGCCAGTTATATATCCAAACTATAATGCATTATGGTTACAAATAGTTGATATAGTTAGACATTAGTGACCAAAATGCAAAACTCACAAAAACCCACATGAGTCAAAATGTAAAATTATACCCAAAATGCAAAACTAACAAAAACAATGGTAGCCAACATGAAAACCCCAAAAAAATATTCTTCATGAAATTTTGGTGGTCAAAATGTAAAACCCACAAAAACAATTTTGGTAGCCAAAATGCAAAACCCAACAAAATAAGGGTATTCAAATTGCAAAACTAAAAAAAACATTTTTCGTGGCTAAATGCAAAACCTACAAAACATTTTAGTGACCAATATGCAAAATACAACAAAACAATGGTGGTTAGAATGTAAAAACACAAAAATTCACTATTCATAAAGTTTCTAAATTATTAATATATAATTTAACATAGAGATTTATATATATATGTAATAGCATCTACAAACCGATTAAGCTTTTGTTACGTATACGTATGGCAATGAAAAAAAAAAAGATCGTAAATTAAAATATATGAGAGAATAAATATGAAAAATAAAAAGGAGAGAGATAAAATCACGGAGTTAGTTTTTTTTTTATTTTGACTAATATATCCTTTTGGATTAAAATTCTCATTTGACAATAATTTTTAAATTTAATCACTTTTTTTGCTTTTCAATGTTTTTAATTATAAGTTAGTTTTCAATAGAATTCACTCATATATATATATATATAGAATCAAAAGAGAACTCCATATTAAATTGAGAACTAGAGAACTAAAAAAAAAGGTATGGATGAAATTTTTAAAAGAGATGTAAAATTGGAACTCTAAATATGTAAATCTTTAAACATTTCTATCTTTTGCATACTTTAAGTTTTTTAAAATTTTTTTGCACCATTAGATCAAGAATTTCATTATCTTTCATTTGAGTATAAATAACGTTATAAAAAAATAATTTTTTCTCGTTTTTTTTACTTTCAATACTGCATATATGTAATATACAATACCGTATGTTTTTAAATTGGGGAAATGAATACGGTGTTGTTATGCACATAAATTACCCGAGAAACCATCAAAACTACATACTTTGATAGAAAAACAGAAGTTCAAGGGCATTGATTTCGATGACGTTATCACAAAAAAACAACATCATCATGCCTCAATTCCAAATTTGGATTTTCTCATATGATCGTATTGACATTGCTAGCAATAACTTGGTTCACGTTATGTGATGTGGTATGAATATGTGCAGCATGAGCATATCATAATACAAATTATATGAGTCATGTTATATTAATCTGTTAGTTGGAATTGAGAAGCCAAATTGAGTTATGATCGATTTTTAAAGGGCGGATAATATTTTACTAAAATGAATGATGATTATTGAGTAAATGAGAAAGAGAAAAATTATGATCTAAAAGGAGAAGACTGAGTCGTCCATTAACATTGAATAAAGATCAATGAGTTAAGTTTTCTAATAAAAAATTTAAGTTAATTTATCAAAGCTACGTAGTTTTAATGGTTTTACGTGTAACTTAGGTGCATAACATCACCATATTCACTATCCCCTTTTAAATTTATAGTATTGCATATATGTAGTATCGTATACTACATATATGTAGTATCAAAGTACTACATATATGCAGTATATGCAATATTGATGCATTGTTATCTTATAGTTTGAATTTCAAGTTTTTTTTTTACTTTTTTATGATATTTATAATTGGTTTATTAGTTTATTATTATCTTTATGTTTAGACATAGTATAAATATTGGTTTTGTTTTCATTTGCCATAAGTTTTTTAATATGAAATTTTATGAACTTTGTTATTGGTTATTTGAGATCATATGTACACTTTAAATAATTATTAGACTCTTGAGTCATTTGGCCACTTAATAAATGCTTTAAGTACATTGATACAAAAAAAACCAAAATGTGATTTTTAAAATTGTTTAATGTAAATAACGTATGAAAAAGTTAGTAACGTTTAAAGAAAAATATAATCAAATAGAATATCGCAATACTATATATATGTAGTATGAAATTTAAAAAAACGAGAAAAAAAATATTTTTTATGACGTTATTTATATTCAAATGAAAGATAATGAAATTCTTGATCTAATGATGCAATTTTTTTAAAATAATATTAACGTATGCAAAAGATAGAAATGTTTAAAGATTTATATATTTAAAGTTCCAATTTTACCCTTCCTCATTAAAATTCTATCCCTTGTAAATTTGGTAGTTCTCTAGTTCTCAACTTAAAATGAGTTCTCTCTTGAACCCTATCATATATATATATATATATATATATATATATATATATATATATATATATATATATATATATATATATATATATATATAGTTAGGTTCAAATGAAAACAACTTTTATAATTGAAAACATTAAAAACCAAAGGAAACCATTTTCATTATTTATTTATTTTGTAAAATAGAAAAGGGCATAACTGGAATTATTTTTTTTTTTCAAATCAGTTACGTGAATAACTCCACCAATACACAAATATAGGAATATATACATTGATTGATCAAATTTTAAAACTGTTAAAGACTCCATTTTTTTGAGTTCTAGCCGGCATAAAATTTCGTTCCGACTATCTTGTCGGCGAAGACCACACCTCGTTTGCGATTTCTTTCTTTACGCAAAAAACCCATTAAAAGGTGACCATATAACTCGATCTCTATAGACAACCAGCGCAAGCCATCACGACAACCACCAGCCATCACCACTGCAACTTGATTTGTTGTCGCCTGTGAGAGTCACCACATCGCCACTACCGCTACGGATCACCATCATCACACGACATTGCCAATGTTGCTACCAACGACCATCACAACACCACATCGCCACCCATTTTTCGATCTCAATCAATACATCCCTACCGCCGATCACCATCATCCATCAATCAAAAGGTTTAGATTATTGATGTGTATTTTGTAGTTTCAAAAAGAATTAGTTCAAATTATATATCAACATTTACAAACTAGGTTAACAGGATTTTACAATTGCATGTGCATAGGATACTTTTTCTATTGCTGCATTTACAAGTTAACTATCACATGGTACTCTTTCTATTGTTAAGAGCACATGTGATTCTCCTGTGTTGCCAGCTAACCACACATTACCCTCTCACATTTACACATAAGTCACACGTGTCTACATGGTAGACAAGATAAGGATTAAAATTTTAAATCATACTTCTACTTGCATTTTATTTCCACCATCATCATCATCCCCCACTTTCCATATCTTCTCTTTCTTTAAAGCAAGCAACAATTGAACACCCAAACGGCAAAACCCCATAAATCCGGGTGAAAGCTTCGTGGTCTATTTCTCCATACCTTGTGACGGCCCTCCCATCACGATTGCTAGCCGTCGTTGCTAGCGTTAGTTTTGGAACCCTTGACTGTTATAGTGTTGTGTGGTGGCAATGATGGTGTTGTTGGGTTTAATTTTGAAACCCTAGGTGGTTACTTGGTCATCATGTGGGTGGTTTCTTGGTGTCGATCTGAGGCATGCTTACATCGCCGTCATCGTTGTCGGCTGAACTTTCGAAACCCTAGGTAGCGCTGGCGGTGTGTTGTGCCAACACTGCTATAGTTGATTTTACAACTGTTGGCGATTGTGGCTTGTTGACAACGATGGCGTTGTCGGGTTACTTTTGAAACCCCAGGCGTTTCTTGGTCTTGATCTATGGCATGCTTACATCGCCGCCCATCGTTGCCAGGTCTACTTTTGAAACCCTAGGTGGCGGTGGCGTGATGTTGGCTGCAAAGTTGGTTTTCTGAGGTTTTTTAATTCTCTGTTATTTGATACCAAACCTTATTTGGGAGATTGAATTTGTTCTAATTAGCCAAAACTCCTATTTTGGGAGAATTTGGAGCTTGTTGGTTTCTTTTGCGTGATTACAAGATGGTTTTGGGCTGTGACGAGTTGCTATCTTTTACAGAAAAAACACTATAGATGGCGTGGCTGGTGTGGATGGTGGGTTTAATCCTTGCAACTCACCTAGCAGCCAAGATAGTTTGTGTCCTCTGAGCCTAAAAAAATTAGTATCACTGATTTATTTCTGGTTTTGATACTGTGTTTTTGGATTTTCATTAAGTTTTCACAATTTTAAAAACACTACGGTCCCGCCGCAAGGCGCGGGTACCGTAACTAGTTTGTTTCAATTTTAATTGATTACAAGATTTCATTTCGTCTAAAAGCAAAAATAAGGTGGAGAATCATATTATCAAACATGTTTTTTCTCCAAGTTTTCTTTTCTTAAAACACACACTAACTTTACTAGTAGGTACCCGCGCGATGCAGCGTGAACGATAATAGCGACAGTGCTTGCTTTTGGGTATCTTGTTGATTTTGGAAAAAAAAATTCCTAAAGTTTATTTTTTTTGTTTTTCTAAAACATTTTAAGCTGATATCAACAATAGTAATAAACATATGTGATGTGTTTTAGACATGTCAAATAACTAATAATTCGGTATGAAATATTTTTGGGCACCCACACGATTTCATACCTTCATTAATAATACAGTCACATACTTTGTCAAAAACAATTACCATTAAACGACAAATTTCCAACGCCAAAAATGATATGATTGATTTACCAATTTAACATCAACAATTTTAAAACTTAACTTACGTTATTTAAAGTTAAATTCTTGGCCAACTTTGTACGTCGAATTGAAGATTTTCAAATTACTATATGCATAATAAACCAATAGAAGACTAAATTGTAGGAAATAACTCCAGTAGTACTTAGTGAAACTAAGTTTCTTAATGGAATATTGGCTCTAACTAAATTTAGCATGGTACAACTAATATCGTTTGGGCATGTCATACAAAAAGATTATATAAGCATCAAATTATATATCCGAATTTGAGAAAGATTTATGAAAACAAAATAAAAAATCACGTACATTCTACTCTGCAACTTCACGTCCATCACCATCTGATACCATTCCATCCAGTTTAATTAGCTTCTTATCATATCTCTAACATTGCTATGAAAAAATTTTAGAGAACAAATAGTTCACAAAGCATCCATAAGTACAAAACTTAAGCAATTCAGAATTAAATTATGAAATTACTAATTAGCAAAGTAAATGATTAGCTTAATACAAAGACAATATCAAGCTATGCTTCGAGATGGTTATCCATGATGCATAAAATGTGTTGAATGTCACAGTCACCTGCATTTTGTATAGTTTAAACAAAGAAAAATTTACATTATCATAGTTGTGCAACATGATTCCTAAATATTGACTAACATTAGGATTTAAAATAATAAATGAGTTTAAGGGCAATGAGATAAGTTCAAATCTTTCAAACAACTAATTAAAGTTAGTTTAAAATAATATATGTGAGTTACTTATTAAAGTTATAACTTAAGATAAAGTTCACATGAACTATCTCCAACATACAATCCAAAGCAACATCTGGAAAAAGCCCTCGCATTTCTCATATGTTTTAGCAAAGGATTCTTCATCTACATGCGAATGAGAAATACAATGAGAATTGAATTAGATGAGAATAAGGGACCATACTAAATTTGGCAGGTTTGTTTTTTAGCATCAAAATCATTAAAAAAATGCAATCAAGAGAATATAAAATCATTAAAACATATTACCTTTGTCAGTTTTTATTACAAATTACAACAAACATGTTTAATCATATCAAATTACAAGTGAAGAATACAAAAAACATCTTAATAGGTTGATTCAAAAAATGTTTAATCTCTAACGGGTCAAACAGGTAAACAAAGAGGATTAACTAAAACAAATAGGTCATACAAATTACAACTTCCGTACAATGTATATTTATTGCATGCATAAAACCCCCAAACACATTCACTTTTAGTGCAATCATAATTGAAAGTATAACAATAAACAATAAAATGTAACGCATTGGACACTCAGACCATGCCTGATTTTAGTTGTACCTAAATGACACGTTTAGTAGAAACTCATTTTACCACCTCTAGAGCTGTAAACAAAAAAATATTTATAACTTGCAGATTGAACAACACTCACAGTTTCTAAGATTGCAAATTACTCTTTTTTTCCTTGAAGAAAAAGTTGTAGGTGGTAGATTATAAAAATATCACCATAATCACAGTATTAGGGCGTTAAATACTAAAATGCTACATCCTCAACACAAATCTTTTTAAATATAATAAGAATCACGGATTTCACACAAGTTTTGGAGCTGAAATCAATCAATTACTCACTTTTGATTCATACTGACTTATCAAGTTAAAACTTTGTCTAATTGTGTAAACATGAACACTGAATAGAATAACAAAAAAAAAACGGACAACATATTACAAGCCTTTACTAATTTAATGACAAATCTATCAGCAACACAGCCCAAAACAAAAGCCTAGTTAATGACAAATCTGACTCAAAAACAGATTGAAACACATCAAAAAATTCATCTAATTAAATCCTCAAATGTATACAAATAAAACATGCACCTAGGAACACAAATGCAACAAATTAGCTATATAAACCCGCAAATGTAGCCATGATCAACATATAAAATTGCCCTTATACCAAACAACACATAAGCAAATTTAGTTAATTAAACACTCAAACATATCCAAAATTCACAGGTTTAAAAATATGTCAGTTCTATTAGAGTGCATACAATTAGTATACATTACTAAGTGCATAAGAAGCTCTAGCTTATGGTAAAAAAATCAACAATGCAACTTTAAAAATATGTCAGTTCTATTAGAGTGCATACAATTAGTATACATTACTAAGTGCATAAGAAGCTCTAGCTTATGGTAAAAAAATCAACAATGTAACTGTATCATTCTTTCATCATCTTCATATCTACTCATTATTAAATACAAAAACCTCCTATGTTCATATTGTATTTTAGATAAATTTTCATAGATAGTTATATTGGATAACAAAGCTTTCAAGTATGAGCATAGCTAAGTACCATGTAGAAATGTTGAATGACTAGTCATGAGAAGTGCAGAATAAACGTACCTTCATTAGGCTTAAAAGCATGATCCTAATGATGGAAGGAACCACATTTTTATACATATCATTGTCATGAAAAGGTGCACTTACATATTTATCCTCCTGTATATATCTACATGAGACTCATGGCCCTACTACAGATTGCACACCAATAGTTTGTGGCTGCTCCATAACAAGTCAGTCATCATCATGAGAAACATGATGATCGTCATATTCTTGATGCATCTATGGATCTTTATAGGCATTGTCATCCCAAGAAATCAACTCATAATGTGTTGATGTTGGTTGGGGGGAACTCGGGTTGCCATTTTCACAATGTTAGCCATCAACTTTTGACCAAGTACATCCATCTAAGCAGACTAAGGCCAGAAAATGCTGGTTGTGAGACCGTTGCAGTACCATCAGCTACATTGAAAGTTAATTCTTTATTTTATAGCTAACAACACCACTGCAGTCAGAAAGTAGAAAAAAATTAAGTCTTTACACAAATAATCAAGTCCAATATCATAACGTTGATACATGTATGTTGAACGAGCTTAATTTGTATTAATTAGTCCACCTCAATAAGCTGGTGCAAATGATTTTATGTAGGAACTTTCCATTTTGGATTTTCCATGCAAACCACGAAAATCTTTAAAATTATGAAGAAAAAAATAATAAGAATTAACAGTTCAAGTTTTTATAAAACCAGATATATACAGTTTGTAAAAGGGTAACATACCAGAAGAGCTAAACTGAGATGAACCACCACGCCCAGAATAATGATATGTACCAATCCTGTCACCACGGTTTGATATGCTCCCATCGCCACGAAACCTGGAGTCTGTAACATCCTTAAACTGTTGCAAATAACAATCTTGATACATTGTATCTACTTTGAAGAGAAAGTGCATACAAGAACAAGATAGAAAAACCAAATATTGATACATATGAGAAATTTTCAATTCATACAAACATTACTGGTGGTGGAACTTGTTAGTAGCCGGGATCCTTGAACCTCCAAAGTGAGTAAAAAACATTAGTGAGATGATAAACAAAAGTCATGCCTTTGCAAGATTAGCACTCAAATCAAATTCATAATAACTTAAAATTGTGATATGATTGAAGAATCAAACAAATTAGTCTACAAATCTGTATATTAGGTATTTTGTAGTTGGATCTGATGTGATATGAAATGCCAACCATCAACCTGCAAAATGCAAATGCAAACAACAATCTAAACTTGAACTCATAATCACCGAAGAAATAAGTTGCACTGATGATTCCAACCATAAGCAATTGCAATAGCAACTATTAAGAAGAAACGGAAGAAATGGAACAAAAAAAACAAATAGAGAGGACACACCCATGGTGGTGTTTGAATTTTTGGTCGACTGGTGGTGCGACGGCGAACACGGTGGTGGTGCACGATAGAGAGGGTAGACCCCATGGGGTGTGATTACCGATGCGGAAAAGAGACACCAAACAAAGAAGAAAGATGATTATGAACTTGAAACAATTGAGATGTAAACGGAGATTTTCATTTTGAATGGTAGTTGATTGCCTTTAAAAGGGGAGAAAAAAAGGAATTGCATGTTAACTTCCTCCGTAGATCATGCAAGTGTTTGACTTTAAGATTCATGGTGTTAAGTTGGACTTTGGTTTAAAATTATATAGTGAGTTTCTTAGTTTTCAGCAAAGTCAAAATCACAAAACATAAATAGTTTTTTTAACCCAACACAAAAATGAGCTTTGCAAAATGTAGTTGTACTTTCTTGCATTGATTGCTTGTACATAAAAAATACATATCGGTTTTGTAAAAATTTTACATCAAATCGTTCGTAAAATCATGCCGATTACAATGATGGTTTCAACAATTTTTACAACAAAATAAATTAGTAGTAACAAGCCAAAGACAAATAAAATCACAATTTTTCTTGTTTAGGGGTGTAGTGTGTAAAAAATATTGGTAGTTTGCATAAACTTAAGGATTAAAGTATAACTAATTGTAAGGGTTAAAATGAAAATAGTGTTAAAAAGTCCATAATACCCTTATTTTTTGTTGTACATCATGCACTAAAATTTGTATGTATTCTTATAATTTGGGTATCTTAAAACACCCTTCTAATTTGCTTTATAGATAGTATAGATGTACTTTTAATTTGCATATCCCTTTAAGAATTTGTTTCATGTTAAATTGTTAGTAACATAAACCTTTTGAGCTTGTTCCTTCTGTTTTTTTATCTTGTCTGGTTTATTTAAAAATGTGTTTTTACCAAGGTAATATAAGATACGTATATGTATCTAAGTTAGAAATAAAGAACATTAGTCTGATAAGTTAGAAATGTAGAATCTTAAAGATACTTATATATGTATCCCATGTTAAAAAAACAACAAAGGCAACTTTGGTTTAGTATTTTTTGATGTTGTGAAACAAGAATCAAAGGTTACATGGATTAATCATGAGGAGTGCATCTAATATATTTGGATTATGTGGTTCTTGGTGGACAAAATGCGTTGCATGATATGGATCATAAGATTGAGAAAAAAACTACGAAAACAATGTGAAGAAACCAAAGAAAAAATGGTCATTATTATTATTACATATACGTAACACTGTTGTTACCTATACATATAATTAATGTAATGTTTGGTGATATTTTATTTGTACGTTCATTGTTTCATTGTAACATGATTTCATTTTATGGTTATTTAAAATTATGCATTTCATGAAAATTAATCAAGTTATGGTGTATTTAAATGTTACATGTATGTAATTTAGCGAGTTACAAACACTTGACACTACTATTACGTATACGTAACAATGTGGTTTTTGGTGGCGTTTTACATGTACTTTCATTGCTTGTAACATGATAACGTTATGCTTCTAATAAAACTAATAAGTTTTCACACATATGTTACGTATACATAAGAGTGACATAACATATACATAAGTGTTTTAACACACACGTAAGAGTGTTGTTACATATACGTATACGTAACTATGATTCAAATTAATGGTTTGTGTTGTAATTTTGGCTAGATGGTTATCTTTAAAAAAATTACGCTTTTGACATTTCTAAGCCTAGTATTTTTTTTAATATAAACATATGTTTATGCATGTGTACGTATAAGCTATATATAATTAACATCTATTTTTTTTCAACTTCCAAATTATGCCATTATTTAATTGTTTTGTATACGTAACTTAGCAAATGTGCATATGCGTAACATAATGTCTTTCAATTCTCTCTTTGAAGATAAAAGTGAATTAGTAGAGATGAGAATGAAATAAAAATTAGGAAAAAAACATATTAAGAGAGAGAAAAATGAAATCTACAAAAAAAAAACATTATAATTCCTAAAAAATTGATATTCATTCGATTTACGTATACGTATGCGATTTAAGAACTAATGAAGTAAGGTGCTGAATAGTGCACTTAATAAACTTGATGTATTCTATTGATTTTCTCCACAATTAATATATTTTGTTGTAATTTTTAAAATAAATTAAATGAAAAAATATATTAACATATTTTGTTGTAATTCGAAAATAAATCAAATGGAAAAAGTGGATATTTGCCGATTTTATTGGGATTTCTTAAATGAGTGGTAACCAAAAATATCATCAAGTTTTCCTATTTTACCCTTTTTATTACAATATGATTTTTTAATTATCAAATATTACAAAATTGCATTGTTTTGGTTTTTAGTGTTTTCAATTATAACATTGTTTTCAATGGATTTCACCCTATATATATAGAGAGAGAGAGAGTCAAACTGTTGAATTTTTTGTAATATAAATTAACCAAAATGCTTATAATTCAACTAATTTTAACATCTATTTAAAAAAAATATGATTCGCGGTGTCATTTGTTAGAATGCATATATGCACCCACAATGTGTGTTTGTGTACAAGTAATGTGGGTGCATATATGCATTTTAACAAACGACTTCATAAATCATATATTTTTTAAATAGATGTTAAAATTAGGTTAACTATAAACAATTTGGTCAATTTATATTATAATAAATAGAACAGTTAAAACGGTTCCTAAGTTGTTCTCAAGTTAAAAGTGTTCTCATTAGGAGAGATTTTCTACAAAGGCTAAAAACTATAAAAACGCTAAGAAGGATTCTGGGACGTCAGATCTGGATGTCAACGACCGAGATTAACGCGGTGGCGTTTTTGTAAATATTATGATGTTTTTGCTGACGCGAGGACTTATAGTTCCGGGGTAAATTAGTCATTATGCGTTTTCAACCTAAAAATCAAACCGAAAACTATTTTGCGATTTGGGGCGTTATTTTAGGAAGTCTGTTTATTTCTCAATCAACTCTACATTGAGGCGATTTGTAACAAAAATAGGGCGTCTGTTTTATTACTTGAAGAACACCTCGTCGCTTCAAATATAGGGCGTCTGTTTACTTGAAGAACACTTCGACTACTAACACTCAAAAAGGAAATAAACGACATAAGGTAATTTCATCAATAATCGATTAGTCTACACTTTAGGTTATATCGATAGTTGTTGACGAGTAAACTTTATGCGTTTATTACAAGATTCATATGCGTTTCTAGACAATATTGATTTGATTGTGAGTTTTACTAATGGATTTTGTGCCTTTTGTAGTTTTAACAACTGGTTAAAAATCAACGCCACTGCGAGGATATGGATAAAGAACTATTTGTTTACAGTAAGCGCAACCATTCGAATTTATGTTTACAGTAAACGCCAAATGAAATCGATATATTTTATGAAAGTCGGAATATAAACCCTAGCCAAACGCAATAATGAAATCGAAAAAACTGAATAAACAACACGCATGGTAACCGCTCTTACCATAACAACATGCATCGAGTAAAATGACTTCAATACCCCTCCGCCTGTTTTTAAAGTATTAGGCACATACTCGATGCTGATTGGTTCCTACACTTCCTAGAGTTTTTAGCCTTTTTAGAAAATCCCCAATATATATATATATATATATATATATATATATATATATATATATATATATATATATATAGGGGAGGGATTTTCTACAAAGGCTAAAAACTCTAAAAACGCTAAGAACGATTTTGGGGCGTCGGATCTGGAAGTCAAGGGCCAAGATTAACGCGGTGGCGTTTTTGTAAATATTATGATGTTCTTGCTGACGCGTCATATAGTTCTGGGGTAAATTAGTCATTATGCGTTTTCAACTTAAAAAGCAAAAAGACTAATATTAAGCGATTTGGTGCGTTATTTTGGGACAGACTATTTATTTCTCAATCAACACCTACATTTAGGCGATTCGTTAAAAATAGGGCGTTTGTTTCCTTACTTGAAGAACACCACGTCGCTTAAAAACTAGGTCGTCATTTTACTTGAAGAACAATTCGACTGCAAACATTCAACAAGGAAATCAACGACATAAGGTAATTTCAACAACAATCGATTAGTACATTTACGTCTTTACTTTAGGTTTTAACAATGGTTGTTTCCGATAAAACATTAGGCGTTTATTCCAACATTCATATGCGTTTGTATAAATTATTTTTTTGTTCGTGAGTTTTACTAATGGATTCTGTGCATTTTGTAGATTTGACAACCGGTGGAAAATCAACGACACAACTAGGAGATGGATAAGTCACTATTTGTTTATAGTAAGTGGATTTTATCGGAAATTATTGTATAATATGGTCATGGTTATGTGCATGGCATCGCTTGTGTTATAATATATGGTGTTTGATAATCTACATGGTGTTTTTTTTGAAGTATGGTGTTATTTTAAAGTATGGTGTTATATGCATAGCAGCCATGGTGTTATAATAGTATATAGTGTGATTTGCATAGCAAACATAAGCATGGTGTTATTTTAAACATGTTGTTATAATGCGTTAACTCTAATATTATGTTGTTATGCATTGAACTGCTTCAATTATGACATTATATACAACATATGACAGGTAGGAGGAGTGAGCGAATAGCCATTGGCAATTCATTCAAATGGACCAATGAACCTGAGAATCCAATTATTTTAGATGATAATGATAACCTTGTTCTTCAAAAAGTTTTTATACTGATAATCAAATGAACAATTAGTTTAGTTGTAAGATTTTTTATACGCTTTTGACATATATCATTCTGTACTGCAGATGCTATTGAAGAGAACAAAAAAACAACCCATAGTGGGCTTGGCAAAGAGAAAAATATGAAACGAAAAAAGTTAGAAAGTGCCATGAAACCGAGGATGACAGAAGTTAAGAAGGTGAAAAACACCATGATAAGTAAAGAAGAGACAAAGAGAGGGAGAAAAACACCAAAAACAGTTAGTTTTGATGATGATGATGATGATGATTTTGTTATGAAGGATAAAAGCCACATGAAAAGCCCATCAAAGAATACTAAGGCTACGAAGAGAGTAAGAAAAAAACCACATGCTGTGAGTTGTGATGATGAGGATGATTTTGTTAAGAAACCAACAAGTTCTGAATTACATAAGGCTGGTAAGGTTAAATGTTACTCAAGGTTTTCGGGGGTAAGAATACTACCCCGATGTGCTTTGAACAACCTTACCAGCTGGTTCGAAACCTTTACCAAAGAGCAGTGGAAAACAGTTGGTGAGATGGGGTTTGATAGGGTGTTATATTTGCAGTTAGAGAACGTCCCTACTGCATTAGCTTTTTGGTTGGTTGAAAATTATGATCACCAAAATGCTACACTGAATATTGGGAAGAAACTTATCAGAGTAACACCAGCATTGATCAACGAGGTGTTGGGGATCCCAATTGGGAAAAAAGATGTTGTGGATAGAAGGCCACACGTGAGATGTGAAGCTATCAATGAATGGAGACAGCAATTTGGAGGGTCGGATTGGGCAAGGAGGCCATATGTCCTGGGATTTTTTGAAAGAGTCAGCAAAATGGATGTGAGTGGGAGATGTTTTATGATCAATTTTTTGGTTGGATTTTTCACCATCGTTGGTGAAACAAATAAGAATAGTGTGGTGAATTTGAGGTTCTTGACTAGCATCAAAAGAAACACCACGCCCAGAGATAGAAAAGATTTTAAATGGTGTGACTATTTAATTAGCTGTTTGAATAGGACAAGGGCATCCTGGACACCCGAGACTAAGTTCAATGGGCCGCTACTTGTCCTAGCTGTATGATCTCTTTCGTAAAACTCTTTTATAACTTCTTGAGTAAATTTTTTTTAACTAACCAGAATTTTATTTAATATATGTAGTTGGTGCTTGTACGTGAGCTGGAAAAGGAGAATAATAAAGTGAGGAATATGTGCCCTGTTGAGTATGTTAATAATGAGATGTTAGTCAACCTTGAAGCAAAATTGAGGAAAACAGGACCGAAGGAAAGTGGTCAGAAGAAGACAAAAACACCTACTAAGGAGAAAATGGATGTGGATGAGGCTGAAAATGAGAATAATCTATCACTAACTGTCTATGATGATATAAGGCCTGAAGTAGTGGGAAATGAGGAAACATTCAGTGAGGACGAATTACAACGAACTGAAGATGATGTTGATGTTGATGTTGATGATGATAGTGAGAAGGTGTATGATGATTGTGCAAAAAAATATAATGATGATAATGTTGATTGGAAAAATGAGGTAGATCCTTACCTGGAAGACATTATTGCGTATTATAAACAAGCTGAAGAGGAACTTGTTGAGGTGTCAGGATCAGGAAATCATTTGTTGATCAGGGCGGTGTCGCAATACAGCTTGCCACATCAGGTAAATCATTTGGTACTTGTTAAAACATCATGTATTTAGTTCAATGTTATATTTATTAAGTTTCTTTCTCAACGTAGGACAATGAACAAATTCAGGTACCACATGTTGATGGGGTTGATGGAGATCAAACTGCTAAGAAAGGTGAAGATGAGGTATATCATTTGTATATGCCAATATAAACACCATGAAAAAAACACCATAGATATAATGTACTCATAGCATTTAGTTATAATGAGTTTTATTTCTTTAATTTAAAATTAGTTGGAAGCTGAATATAAACACCATGTAAAAAAAAGCATGTAACAACAAAAATTTGTTATTTTACAATTGATGTATTTTATACATTGGTTGACTTGGTTCTGTCACCAATAGGAGGTTGATGGGGTTGATGGAGATCAAACTGCTGATGAAGGTGTAGATGAGGTATATCATTTATTTATGCTACTATAAATAAATAAACACCATTTGCAAAAAAACATACAAGATGTAACATAACCACCATATATATAACGTCATAACTACACCTGTCTTATTATTAATTTTATGTCTTTTATTTAAAATTAGTTGGAAGCTGAACATGGCATAAAACATGGTGATGGGGTTGATGGATATCAAACTGCTGATAAAGATGAGGTATATCAAACTGTAGATGAGGTATATCATTTATATATGCTAAAATAAACACCATGTAAAAAACACCATATATATAACGTAATCATAGCATTTAGTTATAATGAGTTTAATTTCTTTAATTTAAAATTAGTTGGAAGCTGACTATGGAATAAAGCAGGGTGATGGGGTTGGTGGAGATCAAAATGCTGAGAAAGATGTTAAGAAGGTATATCATTAATTTATGATACAATATTTTCTCAAACAAAACACCATAATGTAACTGATTGTTCTTTGATGATAAAACCATAGCAGGCTGATAAAGAATGTGAAGGTCATATATCCAGCGAAGATGATATGATAGATGCCAAATTGAGTTATGTGTTACAAGAGTTTAACAATTGTTTGAAGAAAGTAGAATTGGTATTCAAGGAGTTATCAAATAAGCATCCAACAAGCATGGTACTACAAGCTAAGAAAAATGAGTGGAAGGACATGTGTGATCAACATAAACTTGCTGTTATGTCACAAGAAAATTTTGAGCAAACTTCAAAAATTATGAAATTTTTCTATGATTACAAAGGTAGTTGTTTCACCATAATCCGGGAAGACAACAGTCATTGGTTTTTTAAGAAATATGAGGAGGTGATGTTACTTTCAGAAAAAGATCGTAATAGGATCATGTGGTTAAACACAAGACTTGGAGTGCCTAGAGATAGTAAAGAAAAATTTTTGATTAGCTTCATGCTGAAAATGGAACCATCTGAATCAGAGGATGGAGATGAAACTGACGATGATCATTCAAATAACTCACCTGTGTATGATAAAACACCACTGGACGTAAACAAGTTAAACAATGAACCGGTGTATGATGAGACACCACAAACAACGACAGTAGTGGCAGGAACTGAGGATGATGGTGATAAGGTCCCAGTTTTTGATCAAACACCCATAGGTGCCTGTGTTGTGAGTGAACCTCCAATGACTCAAATTTTTACCTCCACATTCATGTCTGAGTTTGAAAATTCAGAAATAGCAAAAAAAAGTGAAGAAAGGGCAAAACAGTTGAAGGAGAAGGAGAAAAGTGATATACACTCAACAAATGTTAGGAAACCAATTTTTGATTTAAACATTACTGGTCCTGATGTGGATGGTGAGGAGAATGTGTCTGTACCAGACATAACAAGGTTGATTAAAGAAAACACCATACTGAGTGTTGGTGCACAACAACAACCACCAACTCCTACGTTGGTGCCAGCAACTGATGAAGCTAAACTTGACATTCAAAAGAGCAAAGGTGATATATCATTAGTACCAGATGAAGTGTCAAAGAGAAAAGAGAATAGACCAAAGAGAAAACTGAGTCAAATGTCAAAGATATTGGTTTCTGCATATGAGGATAGAAAAGTTGAGGTAGAAGATGAAGTGACCGCCTTGGAAAAGAATATAACATCCTATTTGTTTGCAGGAATAGGGGATGAATGGTATGTATATCTTAACTATATGTAAACAACATGTTATTGTTTGATTAAATTTGTAACATGCATACCTCATGAATACAGGAGTGTGGTATTCAGCATAGAAGGAAAAATAGATGTGACCAGAGTACTAATGGAAAGCATGAGACCAGGTCAATATATACACATCAATGTTGTCCTAGCATGGGGTCACCTGCTGAATCATGAGGAATTGGTGAAAAAACTTGAGAAGGCTACCGAGAGTCCAAAGGAAACAAGCCAAACAAGTGAGGTGCCACTCAATAAATTGTTCTGCACTGAGATCATGCTGGTATGTAACAATGTATAATGAAAACACCAACCATCATACGACTATGTGATGCCCTTGTTTATGGTTGTTTTATTGTAATGTAGCATAGGGACACCTACGATAAAAGTGAGGATGAAAGATTGCAGGAATTTACAAGGCACATGCAAATTGTGCTTGAACGTGCAGAATCAAAGAGCATTGAAGAATATGAACTGATTTTCATACCAATCTTATACCAACGTCATTACTACTTGATGTGCTTTAATCTAAAAACAAGCGTCGTTGAAGTAATTGACAACAGTGCAGCCGAGCCGGACGAGACTGTCACTGTAAAATATTCAGGATGGGTTGATAAAATGGTAAGTTATCAAGATATTATATTATATTTAAACATGTTTTAAAATTAATTTCAGTTGGGTCTGATGAGTTAATGTTCTGATTGTACAGGTTACCACATTCGGTGATTATTTGGTTTCTGTTAAACATATAAATGGCATGAAAATCAAATCAGCATCGCCAATTCGTTTAAAGATGCAATGCAGGACAACCACAAACAAAGTGGATTGTGGTGTGTTTCTGATGAGACATATGGAGACTTATCATGGTGTATGCGATGGTTGGGAATGTGGTATTTGCTCTGAAAATGACAAGGAAAACAATCAACAGAACCAACTTGACAAGCTGAGGCGTAAATATGCAACAAAAGTAGCACTTCATTATCTAAATGATGATAAAGAGGCTTTTATCAAAAGTACAGTTCCTTTCATGAAGATGAACAAACAGAAAAAAATGGAGATTGAAAAAAAGGCAGATGAGAGAATATCAAGAAGGATGGCGAAACATGTAGACTGAATTGGAAAATTGTTCTTTGTTAAAAAAACACCATGGAGTTACATTGTGAACACTTGGCATTTGACATTACAATCATCTAGTTTATGAAACATTTGTTTTGAATTGACAATTAATACTTAGCATTATTAGAATGTTGCAAATCAAATAAAAAACATTTATGCATATTGTGTGTTAGATTACTAAATTATAATAGTATATAGTGTGATTTGCATTGCAAACATAAGCATGGTGTTATTTTAAACATGTTGTTATAATGCGTTAACTCTAATATTATGTTGTTATGCGTTAACTCTAAATTAAGTATTCATGCATGTTGTTATATTACTAAATAAAATATGAATGTAATAAAATACCAACAATAAGGAATAAAGTAGACAACTTTTATTTAATAAAACATAAAAAACACCAAACACATGGGGGTCGAAACGGGTACAATACATGTTATAAAAACACCATACAACACCATAAATTTAAAAAAGAGACTTAATAAAGTCCATTTTGATTTTCATGTCCAATTCAATGGACCTAATTATATCCGAGAGCTTTTTAACCATTTCTTTGTCATCTGAGCAGTGACCCAGGTTAAACTTCATGGCTAGATCTCTTATGGTGCTTGCAGGAAGTCGACTAATTTCTTTGTTTATCTCGTCTCGTTCTTTGACAGATTCTTTTATGGTCTTCATGGTAGAACCTATAAGATTAACCACAGCAACGTCTTTTTTGTATTGACTCATAACCAAATCAAATAAGTAAAGTTTCTCACCGGATTCATTTGTAGACGAACCAGACGCCATAACTAATGATTTGATGGTATAGGAGCAAGTAATGATATCAGTCTATGTAGGAGTAATGAATAAACACCACGGTATATATAATAAAAGCATTAATTAAAGTAGTTGCAACCAGCTGTAAAACGCAATAAATAAAGGCTTTTATCAACCGTTAGATTGCCCAGATATCAGATGGAAACAATTATTACGTGTCAGTGAAAAGGCACCTGACGTCATTTCGAAATCTCAATCGCAGCAAGTGAATAAAATATTAATAAAACGCCATAGAGAATAATAAATGACCCTACACATTTAAAACCAACCCCACCTTCCCTATAAATATTAAACCCCATACAACACAATCCAACACACACAACAAATCAAAACAACAGAAAAATACATTGCAACCATGGGATCATCTAAAGAAAACGCTATGAAAATCTGTTCGTTGATAAAAGTGAAGGAAGATATAACTAGGGATGCTTGCATTCGTTCATTGAAGAATGTGACAGCTCTGACACGTAAGGTAGAGGAACACAGCATGCATATGATCGATGAGTTGATGAAGCTTGAAGAAACACCACAAAGGGATGAAGCTCTTAAGTTCTACAAGACTCAGGTAGGTGGGAACAGCAAGCTGAGTGTGATGGTGAAGGAAGCTGTGGAAAAGTTGGAGGAGCTTAAGAAGAAAAGCTCAGCTGATGTGGAAACCCTAAACACTGCATGATCTGTTAGGGTTAGTTTGTTTGTGCTTATATGTTTTTGTTGAACAATTTCACCTTGGTTTGGTTGATATTTCAAAATGGATGGTTTATTTTGTTATATATTTTATCTACATCTAATGGGTAATCGTTGTAGAAAAAAATAGGATGCATGTAAAAAAACTAGACAAAAACACTAAAAGACACCATAAAATACAAACAAAATGTCATAGCATAAAAATAAAATGTTGGTGTCGAGATAGACATCGAAATATATCTGAAACGTCATAACATTGTTCCTTTACAAATTTTACTACAAATCTATACCAAGGGTTCAACTATCAGCAGACATGGTGTCAAAAGTTTTCTCCTTTGTATTAACTCCGGATTTCTTGGGGGGTTTGGAACAAGTAGATGCATAATGTCCATATTCTTTACAGTTTTGACACTGTCTTGATTTCTTCCCTGCTTTTACAATTGCCTCTTCTTGTTTCGACTTAATACGTTTGGTGTGGACACCAGATCCTTTACTCTTGTATCCAACTGGTACTCGTACAGGACGTTTGTTGTACTTGCAAGTACCATTTAACTCAGACGCCCTATCCCTCTTAGAAGGAGGTGGAACAACATACTGAAGTTCATCGGCCTTCGTCTTGTATGCTTCAACATACTCCTTGTATAAAGACAACGCCTCAATGTCGTCGTAAAGACGACTCAAAGTGTACTCTTGAGCAGCGAAAATCTCACGTACCACAGATTGATTACGATCATAAAGATCTGTATAAAAACCACTATGGCTAGACTGACGGTATAAAATATTAGGAACTGCTTCTCTTGTCCAACGTTTAAGAATGTACTTCCTAGGAAACTCCTTAACATCGTACAACTTTAGAATATAAAAGATGTGTCTGCAAAGCAATCCAAATTGTTCATACCTTCTGCATAAACAATGTATTGTTGTGTCTTCAGGTCGAAACATAACCTGTTTAAAAACAACAAAGAAATTAATAGTAAAATATCTTTTATATAAAAAATTTATTGAAAAAATCACCATACCTCGAAATATGAGTTACACAACTAATCAAAGTCTTTGATAAAAAACTTGGTAAATCCGTCAATGTTCTCGAGCTTCACATTTATACATTTTTCAATACCAACAATCTCGACTTGAACGTCCAGAAATAATGTTTTAGTGTATATTTGAGAAGCTTGTTTTTCAAGAACAAAATCTGTCTTTAATTGTGGACGAGTATAGCGAGTATCATGATCATTCTTCCTTTGATTGTGACGTTGGGACTCAATAGCACTCTCAAAATGGGTAAGAAATTCAAGCAATGTAGACCTTACATTGCAAACTTGTCCAAAGAAATGATTTTCACTTTCTGACCTTGAAGTCGTACGCATCAACCCAGACATAAGCTCATCTCTATAGTATGCTGGTATCCATGATTCCCTCATGTCATAGATATCACCCAACCAATTGTTATCGCTCAAATCAAAATCTTGAATGACAGAATGCCAACCTACTTCAAATTCAGAAGGACTGAGAGAATCAGTCCAAACAATATCACAGATACGTTGCTTGAAATCAATAGTATTACAAAGCGTCACGCCCACCTACAAGAACACCAACATTAATAAAACGTCATAAGTATACAAAAGCACCAAATATATAACATAAAACAAGAATATCTGTCACACCTTGGTTGACAGCTTATGCATCACATGCCACATGCATAGACGATGACGACTACCAGAAAAAACCTCCTCAATAGCCTTTTTCATGGCTGGGTCTTGGTCAGTTACAACGACATCGGGTTGTTTACCAAATGCTTTCAAAAAACATCTCAGTAACCATTTGTATGTTTCAGCCGTCTCAGAAGCCAGTAATGCAGCACCAAAGGAAACATTATTATTATGATTGTCGATCCCAGTAAATGGTACAAACACCATTGAGTACCTGAAAAAACGCCAAATTTTGCCAAACCAGAATATAACATCAAACACCATTGAGTACATGTACAGTTAGAATTATATTTATCCACACAACATATAGCATCAATTATATACCTGTTAGATCTATAGGTAGCATCAAATGACATAATGTCACCAAAAACTTGGTAGTTCCTCTTAGATTCTCCATCTGACCAAAACAATCCAACTAAACAATTCTCTTCATCAGTAAAATACTCACAGGAAAAATCAGGAAGATGTTCTTTCTTCTTCATCAGATTTCCAACCATCATTTCAGCATCATATTCATTAATGAACAAATTGATTTCCCTTTTGAAATTCTTACAATCATTCTTACTAACACCAACCTCCTCAAAACCACCAAATATTGTCCTCATCACATTAAACGCCCTAACAGGTCCAATATTTATTTTTGCCATGCTTTGGATCATATGCTTCTGTAACTGAGTCAACTTTCGGGATGAAGCCAGAAAGTGCATGTCTTCTTCATTGACAAAAAAATGATTGTGTTCTTCAACAAATTTATACATATTCCATTTATCTTGAACCAGCTCCACACGAATATGTGCTTGGCAACCAGTCCTCTTTGAAAAGTTAGCCCTAACAACCTTTTGTTTAGCATTCTCTTCTAATGTATCAACTTTTTTCTTCTGATTAAAACCTTCTTTGCTACATAAGTACTATTTCAGTTTTATAACGCCATTATTAGTTTTTGAATCAGTACCTTTACGAACACCAAAACCAGATGCTGCAGCATAATTGCAATAGTATGCAAATGCTTGGTCCATATTGTCAAATGTCATGCCAACTTTAGGCTTTAACTCTTCCAACACATCAGGAATATAATGCTTTTCAGATGAATTTGGTAAGGTAATTTCTATTCCACGTGGAGCATATGTTAATGAATCAAAACCTATAAAGTACAACAACAAAATTTAAAAAAAAAAAGGTCATATAAAAAAAATGACAAACGTGGTTCATAGGAAGATATACAATATTAAACAGAAAAAACACCATAACAGAAAATTAACAAAACGTGTTATTCAGATTGATATTTGATAATACACATGAAACAACGCCATAACACATTGTAGAAAAACACAATATGCTTTTTTATACGATCTATAACTAACAATCTATAACAAACACCATAATCGCATTGAAACAACACCATAAAACATTGTAAAACACACAAAATGCTTTTTATACAATCTATTACTAACAACATATAACAAACACCATAATCGCATGAAACAACACCATAAAACATTGTAAAAAAACACAAAATGCTTTTTTATACGATCTATAACTAACAACCTATAACAAACACCATAATCGTATTTTTATCTGAAATTACATTTACATCAACGACTAAGAAAGCTTCAATACCTATCAAACAATGGATTATATTGAAATTCAATCCAACAAAACACCATACGTAATAGAATGTTTGTATTATTTAGACATAACAACAGTTATTACATGTTCGTTAACAAAAAATCAAATGTGCTTCATTATTGCGTCGAAACAGATCAAACACATACAAATTAACTAATTATAACTACAAACGCAACCTAACATCGTAACAATTGGCCGAGAAAAACGTCATAACAATAATTGAAAACGAAAAAAACATAATGATCTATAAAACGCTTAATAATTACGTCAAATGAATGAAAACATAAGAATCAAACGCATTAACAATAACTATTCATGAGTACAGCAACGACAAACTTTACCTGTGAAAATGGCACGATCATCGACAATCGTAAATATGATATTATGCAACTTTGTAGGGGTATATATGAAATTGCCCCTTAAAACATTTATCATAATTTTTGAAGCATACAAAGTTCATATAAATTATTACTTATAAATCTTTGTTTATATATATCTAAAAAGTATTAAAAAGGTTTGTAATAGCTAAATTTTTATAAAATCAAACCTATAGGAAAATCATGTTCTTAATACATTTATAAGATTTAAACATTTTTATGGAATATATATAGTATATTTAAACATTTTTATGGAATATATATAGTATGGTTTTAGTTTTAGGGTAGTATTTTGGTTAAAAGGTTAAGTAGAAAAAATTAAACAGAATATGATAAGGCCCTGGTTCGAACCCAGGACATTGAGTTTGTTACAAGGAGCATTAACCAGCCACACCAAGTCGAGTTGTTGTTATATTTTAGAAATTAAATTCTTTTAACAGGATTAAAACAAAACCCACAATTTTCTTTTAAACCCTAGAACACAAATCATTCAAATTCATGGATTTTGAACACTTAATTGAGAAATTGATAGAGGGTTATTGATCCACGAATAGAGAGGATCATTTCAATGTATAATACTTACTGGATAGGTGAAGAAACGAACCGATGAAACGAAGAACAAGATGCGACGGTCTTGAAAATCAAAGAATGTGATTTAGATGATTTGGATTGAAATTGGATTATCAGAGAGCAAGAGTGAATCAGAGTGAGTGAATATGGTGATTGAATTGAGTTTTAGTGCACCGGAGATAGTCGAATAGGTTTAAAGTTGTATACGAGTTAATTTGGATTAAAGGCTGTTTAATTCATGGATTAAAGCTCAATTAATTGGTATGATCAAATTTTATACGTTGAGAGGAATGTTTTGATGCAACGAATTACTGATTTCGTACGTTATAGGTCGAATTGATGAAGTGGGTGTTTATGTTACGGTTTTGGAAACGATTATGAGGTGAAATGGATCGATTTCGTAGCGATTGGGGTATGGTAACAGGTTCGAAACTTGGTTAGGAACATTTTCGTATATTTGTATTGGTTTAAAACGAGTTAAAACCGGTGTTGGAGGTGTCGCCGGAGACGTTATTTGGCCGGAAAATGGCGCCGGCGTGGGCGCCGGAAACACGGGGGGATTTGGGTGGTTTGGGTAAATTTTAATTTAAATTTTATCCCCTTGCAGTTTATATTGTTTTGTTTTGGTGTTAAACTTTTAAATTTAAGTTTCAAGATTGACATTTGTGACCCAAAGTTAATTTATAAATTATATTCACTAACTAACTTAACCGAATAACGTTGTAACGTTTATAGAAATGACGTTTTTACATATTTAGCTCGTTTTTATATTGGGGAAAATTTGAGACTTTAATAGTTTTTTTTTTAATAATCTTTATAAAATTTCTTTTATAAAGATACAATATATATATAAGGTATATATTTACTTTGAAGATTAAATAATTGTATTTAGTATTTAATTAGTAACCGCTGAATAAAATTTTGGTCGTTATACATTAAAGACGAGGATGACGTAAGGTTCGACTATTTATATGTATATTTTTAATAACGAAACGTTACGTTTAAAGGGATAATTATGAGTACATTAAAGGTGGATAATCTCGGGTTCGAGTCAGGCATTCGGGTTCGGGGCAGATGTCACAGTTTATAGATAATTTATTTCTCTTTTTTATTGTTTTATTTACTAACAAGGGTGTTTTTGACATTTTACAAATAAGTTAATGGAAAAAGTTAACGGAGTTAGCGTTTTGGGTTCAAATGGAGACAAAATCATAAAGTTAGGGGGCGAATTACAATTTTGAAAACGCAGGGACGCAAATCGCAATAAATGACAATACACAGGGACGCAAATGACAATTAACTCTGGTATTTATAAGCCGTTGTGGCAGTTAATGGAAAGTATGCGAGATTTTTGTCTTCCTTGCATAACATATCGCCATCTCCGGCGACTTCCGACCATCACTCACCACCTCACACCACCATGGATCGTCTTCTTTACATCTTTTGTTCTTTGTCATCGTAGTTGGTACTTTTTTATGCTTATTTCACCTTAATTTTAAGTTTTTATATCTACATTTTGTGTTCTTGACATGATCATGATTCAGAATGTGTAATTTGTGATGGGTTTTTATGATATATTCAATCAGTAAATGTACATGTTATCTATTCAGTCATATTTAGTTGTAGACGTAGTTAACTAAATATGTTTAATATAAGAGAGAAAATATGTTGCATTACTTTATGTTTCTCTACACTTAAGAGTTAACTTCAATAAAAATATCAATATAAACGACATTCTTAGTTTTGTCAACGGTGTTGGCGTTTGACGTTTGACGTTACCTACAATATTTGGACAGAGTTAGGAGAGGTCGCACGTGATAGCGCAACATGTAAGTCTCCATGTCCAAACACAGATTCTCGTAAGTAGATTCCTACTTTGCTTAATGTGTATCTTAGTAGATCATTGTGTTATTTATGAGTTAAGTACAAAATGCACCCATGTGGTTTATATTAATAGCACTCTGTAACTTCACATGATCTTTTGCAACTATAGGTTTTCTAAATTGGGTCATTTGTACCCTCTGTTAGTTTGACTTTTAGTTAACCATCTAAAACATGATTAGATTATCAAATTACCACTCTCTTATTTATTTAACTCTTTATTTAAAACCAAACAAACCTGTTAATTGGATTCTGAATTCAAAGCATAGCAAATTAAGAATTGAAAAAAAAATCCTCTTCAAGGCGGTTAAAATCACTATAAGGGTATGTTTGGTATGAAGTAATGGAATGGACGAGGGAATGGAATGAATGAAGGAAAGCAATGGACAAATGAATGAATTATATCATTCCATTCCATTCTCTTGTTTGGTTACCGTATAGAAATAAAATGAATCAATACTTCTTGTTGTTTGGTAGGTAGGAAAAAAAACGCACGAAAGAAGTACAAATCTCTAAAAACGACAGAAATAACTAGTCATGGTTATGGGTCGGGTCTTGGCTCAGGCCATGGATCGGCTCCTAGTTCGATACATGGGTTAATACATGAGTCAGGTCATGGATCGACACATGGGTCGGGTCATGGTTCGAGGAATAGGTTAGGCAATTCATGGGTCAGTTCACAGATCTGGTCATAAGTCGGTTAGGACATTGGTTGGTTCATGGGCCGGGTCATGATATGTACATGGGTCAAGTCATGAGTCGAATCATTGTTTGGGTCATGGTTCAGGGCGTGTATCGACATGGGTCGAGTCACGAGTCAGTAGATGGCTTGGGACATGAGTCGGTTCATGGGTTGGGTCATGGTTCAAACCATGAGTCAGGACATGATCGATTCATGGGGTGTTGGGTCGGGTCAAGGTTTAAGGCATGAGCCGGTTTATGGTTCTTGTCATGACTTAAAAATAATATTTCATTCCTTGAAGGAATGAAAAAAAACATGGGTAATGGATGGAATGAAAATGAGGCATTTTCTATTCCTTGGTAATGGTCCATTCCATTCCATTGACTAACTAAACACACTTTTTTTCATTTACCCGTAATGGTTCATTCAATTCCACATCTCATTCCCACATACCAAACACTACCTAAACGTAATGGTATCGTTGGCACAATTTGAGTTATCGTGACGAGTCAAATTAATGTTGGTCTTTCCTTGTCAAATTCCCATCCCTATGAATGTTGGTCGGCATGTGACTTCCCCTCTTGTAAAATATTTGATTTTAATTGCGTATTTAGATTTGATTTATGATTGATTATTGTTTCACATATGTCTTGTTGAATGTCTTTTAGTTATAGATACATGTAAGGTTGTCTAAAAAGTATGAGAACTGCTTTAAATCACATCAAAACGAGGTAAAACGAACACCGATTGAGCTCATTCAAGTGGTGTTAAACTGTCTCGTCAAACTTTACCATATTAGCTTCTAAGTTTATATTTTAGATTTTAAGCGTTTTCTCGTCGCGGGGGAAGGGGTGTGTGCTGGGGTAAGGCTAGGGGTAGGGTTTTTTTAGCGGCGTGAGGGGCGGGATTTAGGTTTTAGGGGGGGGGGGATGTTTAGGTTTTCGGGGGATGAGGGTTTTAGGTTTTTAGGGGTGGAGTGAGGATTTTAGGGTGGGGGGGATGGGGGTTGGGGCATGGGGTTAATGATACGGTTTTGGTGTGTCTAAATATCATTTCACACACTTTAGAAGCAAAATTCATATTGTAATCCTCCCTTATTGTTTATGTGCATATGAAACCCGACTTGTTTTATGAAGTCTAGTATTAGGCCCAATACAATACCTCGACTATTAGGTTCGGACAATTAACCAACAAAGATATCTTACTATTACTTTGGCTTTTTAGAATTTAAACACCATTTTTTGTTTGCCATCAAGTCGAAGCGAGTGATGCTACATTATGATACCATGACGAACAAACCGATTACGAGCGAACATTATCTTGGTCTGTGTTGATATTATTGGAACCGGTTGGTATGATAGTTCGAGACGAACCGAGCTTGGATCTAGATCTGAGATTGTTTAGGGATGTTGTTTGCAATCAGTGATGCGGAAACTCACTGATCACGTATTGATGCTTGAATGTTCATGAAGATCAATGCAAAGTATGATGAAGATTATGATAATATGAATAGGTGAATTGTATTAGATCAATGGAGAGGTTACAAAGGATATGGAATGAAATGTAGGCAACTCTTTTTCACAAATGACCTAGGTGATGGTATTTATAGTCTATACCATTCACCTTACATTTCAACCTAACCACGTGCAGTTAAGCACAAACGCGCATTTAAGCACGAAACGATTACACAAATATTCTAAGACAAATACAAATTATGAACGTCTTCACCCGTGCTTGCTCGTGATGATGCTCGATATCTTCACTCGCTTATATTTGGAAAGTGACATCTTCAAATAACCCCAACAGTACTCCCCCTAAGATGACACTTTACAAATCTGACATATCAGCTTAAATCTTCATGTGGCGAGTATAGAGAGCAACTTAAAGTTTTGGTATGCATTATCTTCAAGAGGACCCAACAGTACTCCCCCTAAGATGATGCTATCAAAACTCTGTCTTTTAACAAGCAATTTGCATCCTTCTCTCCCTTTTGAGTAACATCAGACGCTATGGAAAGAAATAAGCAGAGAGTAGATTCCGGTGAATCTATATATCAGCAACGGGATCTTCTTCAACGGTTGAAGTAGAATGCGAAGACTTCTTTGACTTAGAATACTCCCCCTCACCTTTTGCTTTAGAGGTTAACGGGATCTGTGTATGAGATATTAAGAGGAGGATTCTTAACACTCAGCAATCTGACTTGGAGATCTTTGGACTAGAATCAGGCATGAACAGGAACATCTTCAAGTCGCGTGGAAGCTTGTTCTGCAATGGAAACAGTTCCTGCAACTCAAAGAAAACATTAGAACTCAAGCAATAATGCGCATTTATCATCAATGTAAAGATTAAGTTCTCAATCGGATGAGATATTGCTCGATGAGCAACTCCTACATCAATAACACAGGTTAAACTGCCAAAACTGAAGAAAAGATCAAAAAGAAAATCTTTTTGTTCTTTTTGAATTTTTTTTAATGTTTTTGATATTTTTGGAATTTTCTCTTTACATTTATGAATCTTTAACCTGCAATGAGATCATACCAGCAATTTATCCAACACATGTTTTGTAATTTTGAGAATAGACATTTGAATTGTGAAGTAATTGAGTGATAAATTGTTGAACAAATCAATTAGCTCGAAGTGACACACTTACTTTTTCTATTCTTGATGATCAGTTATGTTGATTAAGAATAAGTTTTGAGTGACCCATACCTTGCACATTAGAAAGTTATACACTTCATCTAAATAACCCGAGAACAACTCAACACGTCAGGTCACTTACAATCATAAATAGTGTGGAATTTGGGTTCTATTTGGATTTGGTCCACTTTGGGACTTCTTTTGAATTCCTTTTTGAAATTTTTCTTTTTCCTATTGTTCCCCTTGGGAATCTTCTGAATTCCATTTTGGAATTTGTTTGGTGACGGTCCACATTTGGGACTCTTTTTGTTCCATTTTGGAATCTTTTGCTGCATTTTGAAGCTCAAAAGAAACTTCATGTGAGACTTCAGGTCCACAACAAAGAAGCTCACGATGCGGATCATCACACTGAATTAGATTGCATCGTTATCCGATGTAATTTGGATGCTTCACGAGATATCTATTTGATTTGTATAAACGTTTCACATGCAATAAGACGTTTCAACCACAATGACTCATTAGAATTTAGTTAAATCATCAAAGAATATACTTGTTCAGTATAATTGTCTAAGCCGTCTCGCACATCAATTTTCACGCTTCAGTCTTTATTGTTTTAAAATGATGCGTTGAATAAACCTAGTGTACTATCATTTCTCATGTACTTGCAAGTAGATTTAACATATTTTTGGATTTTTCTGATTTTATCATCATTTTTTTTAATAATGATTTCTCCCCCTAAACTTTTAAATTTCTAAGAAAATTGAAAGTTTAATGAGAAGAAAAAGGCAGATATGTTATCAATGTATGAAGAGTGCATGCAATATAATTAATCTAAACAGACGAAATGAAACATCGGTTGTTTCTTGCACTGCCATCATTGTTTGATTTTCGAAAATGTTTTTAAAAGTTCCTTCAATGATTCCTTTTTGTTTTCCAACTCCGTTTGGTGTCAGTTGCATCGAAGACATCATGAACAAGATTCGGTATCTTGTCATGATAAGGGATCAGCCACGGTCTTCTTTTCTTTGTTTGACCGGCCTCCACAACTGTCCCTAACACACTAACAAATTAGTTAGAGGTAATGACCCAAACCATTTCGGTTTTGGGTCGTCCAAATTCATCAACATATGAGATATTCTCATAAGTGCAAGGAGTACCTTCAGGTGGTGGTTTTGATGATACAATGTAATTTGTACCTTCATCTTCTTTCATGGATTGTTTGTCAAAAGAGTAATTATAATCATTTTCAAACAAATTGTGAATTTAATTTAAAAACAAGTTTTGTTGACTATATTTCTTATTCAAAGATTGATTCACTATTGGAATCATTTTATCATTTAAATCATGATTTCTCTTTTTGTTTTTGACAAACTTTGGTGTCCATGAATCATTGACATGTTGATTTTCATCAAACGAATGTCTATGATTAGATCTTTTAAAGTTAGAAAAATACCTGGAAGGGTATGCACATGATGAACTTCTTTGGACTGACCTTCTCGGCTTGTAGAAGCACTCAGATGTGTTGTGATTGACCATGTCACAAATAGAGCAATACTTGTTGTAGTAACATTCCATTGTGTCGTGGTTGTACATCTGACAGTTGATGTAGTACTTGTTGTAGTAGCATTCGGATGTCATGTGATTGTACATCTCACATATCTCACAATACTTCTGATAAGCCTTGAAGGGAGACTTCTTTCTTTGCTTTTGAGAAGCCTTTGCAGTTGAAGCATGTTGATTCTGATGAGCTCTGACCTTTGAATCTTGTTGAAGCTTGCTTGAAGAAGCTAGAGTCTTGAACTTGTTGGCTTTTGAACCATAGGAAAAGACACCTTGACTGTAAATACAATCTGAGATATGATGAGTTTCAGAGTCACAGATTAAACAGTAGACATCACTGTTTGAATCACTCGGGGATTTGAAATCTTGAGACTTTGGAGTAGAAGGAGACTGTGGTGTAAAATCAGATGGAGCGGCCTTTGTCTTGTTCTTCTTGGCTTTGCTTTTCTTTCTTCTAACCTTCTTCTTCTTCTTCTTCTTTGACTGAACCTCTTGTGTCTTTTCTTCTTCTTCTTGAGAAGATAGTGATCCAACAATTCCGGTTGGCACTAATCCCTTTTTTTCTTGTTCGGATGACTTTGCTTTTTCTGCTTCTTCTTTGATTTTCACAAGATCAGTTTGTGATCTGTTCAGTTTGTCAGTAAGCTCCATGAGTTGAACATTCAGATGATGCTTTTCGGTAAGCATTGAATCAACATTCTGTGTAAGAGATTCAAGTCTATCTTCACACAATTGGTGATCCTTTTGTAGACTTGCGTATTTCTCTTGTTCTTCTTGCAACATGGTGTTCAGAATGTTGTTCTCTGAATTAAACATCTCAGACAATTTCTTCAACTTTAGAATCTCTTCTTGCAACTCTTTGATCACACTGGATGAGTGTGCATTTGATTTTGCAGCTTCCTTTCTGATGTTCATTGCTTCCTTTTCTTTTTGCTTGAGTGAAACTTCAAGAGATGTGATTCTTTGATCAGATATTTCGTGCTGTTCTTTCAGATTCTTGTGCATTTGCTCTTCCTTCTTGAGTTTATCACAAATCTTGAAAGAGTATATTCTGTAGTGTTCAACTTGTTGAAAACATTCTTTGGTGCACATCTTTTCTCTGACTTCAATTGGCATTCAACATAAGAACTCTGAACATCTTTCTCGTTTTCTTTTTCTGACATCAGTCTCTTTATTTCTGAATTCAATTGAGCAATTGTCTCCTCTTGCTTTGCAATGGTTTTAGACTAGTTGCTGATTTCTTTATCTTTCTTTTCAATCTCTTGAATGGAAACAACATCATTGTTTTCACTCCAATCATATTCTTCTTTTTCATCTTGATTTTCATGAGAATTTGTTTGACTCACTAGAGCGAGTTTTGTGTGTTCATGAAAGTCTCTTCTCTTTTGATCACAAGCTTTGGCTACTTGAAGGTATGTTGTTTCAAACATGTGATTGAATTCTGTAATAAATTCATTGATATCTTCTCTTTTATTTTCTTCTCGGATCACGGGTAACATGCCCGTTGACATTTTTTTTTAGTCGGGTCAACAATTGTTGGGACGGGTTACTGTTTGGACGGGTCACTGTTGAGACGAGTAACTGTTTGGTCGTGTCAACTGTTTGGACGGGTCAACAACTTGGGACGACTGAATAGTGTCTTCACCAGGCTGAATAGTGTTTTCACCCGGCTGACAGGTTCACACGGCTGAACAGTGTTTTTCTTCTTTCACACGGCTGAACAGTGAATGACACAATTTGGACGTGTCAAGTACTGTGGAGACGGGTCATGCACTATAGAGACGTTTCAGCCTTTGTTGTAGCAACACTTAGGAAAATTTCCTTAAATCAACCACTCAATTCTTCAATTCTTCTCCAAATTATGATAATTTTCTGTGCAAATATCAATCAATTCTTCAAATCTTCATGTCAGATTGACTTTTCAAAGTCAAAATTGTGATGAACACTAGATCAAGTCGTCAATTTTTGTTGTTTTTGTTCAATTCAATACTTGTATTAGCTTAGGAATGATGTTTCTAACACTTCTTCAAAGTTTTTCTACCTTGAATCAAGCTAAATCTCACTCAAATCTGGGTTTTTTTGTGATGAACACAACTAGTGGGTTTTGACAAAAATGACAAAATATGGATTGAAATCAACAAATCTGAATGGTTTGATCATGAACGAGGTTTAGGATTATGATTTCTAACATATCTCAATCATCAATTTCTCAAAACATCAACAAAATTTCGGATCTTAATTTTGAGCAGTGAATATGACGAACCTGAACAATTTCTTCAAAAACTCAATCAAATCTTCACCAATTGATCACAAACTTTGCAGTTCTTTACACAAACATGAATCAAAGCTAATGGTAGCTAAAATTCCATCAGTAACAACAACAATCAAAGATCACCCAACAGCTCTGATACCAATTGATAGGTTCAATTGGATCGATATTGCTGCAAATCAGAATGATCTACGTACAAACACAAAAATTCAATCAACAACACAATCCATTACTAATTAATTCTCATGTATTGATGATCAAAGCAAAATAGTTGTAGTATAATGTGCAGGAGAATACAATTACACACACAATTCTCTCTCTAGCGTGTAAACTGTGATCTACAGTGATGCAGAAACTCACTGATCACGTATTGATGCTTGAATGTTCATGAAGATCAATGCAAGGTATGATGAAGATTGATGATATGAATAGGTGGATTGTATTAGATCAATGGAAAGGTTACAAAGGATATGGAATGAAATGTAGGCAACTCTTTTTCACAAATGACCTAGGTGATGGTATTTATAGTCTATACCATTCACCTTACATTTCAACCTAACCACGTGCAGTTAAGCACAAACGCGCATTTAAGCACGAAACGATTACACAAATATTCTAAGACAAATACAAATTATGAACGTCTTCACCCGTGCTTGCTCGTGATGATGCTCGATATCTTCACTCGCTTATATTTGGAAAGTGACATCTTCAAATAACCTCAACATGGTATTCTCTTTCTTGGCTTTCAATGAACAAAACCGATAACGACCAACATCATGCCACGTAGCACGGGGAAAAAAGCAACTAATCTTCTACTATGCACCTTTTCAAAAATTTTCAATAAACCATACCTACACAACGCGCAGGTGAACCGCAACTAGTTTATACTATTTTCTATAATACACTTAGCAATACTAGTGGATTTACACCATCGTTTTATTCTATCGTCACTAAACATTTTGATCGGTATCGTTTTTTTTTGGTGGTGTCGCAGTATAAATTCTTTTAAAACGGAGTTTTATTCAAATTAGGGTATTTTTTAACAGCGCAGGTTATATCGACTGACAATAACTTGTTTGTACCGTGAGGAAGATGATAGAAATTAAGATATTACAGTATCTCAAATAGAATGATTCATAAGAGACTTAGGTGCTGTTTGTTTTTTCTGTAGGAAAATGTCTGCAGTGTGCGGACCACATCTGCAGACATCTGCAGAAGAAGATGTGGACTAAACATCTGCAGTCTGCAACAAGAAGACTGCTTGTTTTTTTAACTTCTGCAGTCTGCTGGAATAAACAGGTGGTGGTGATGGTGGTGGGGGACACTAATGGTGGTACTGGATGGTGGTGGGTGGGGGACGATGGTGAACAGTGGATGGTGGTGGTGGGGGACAGTGGTGGTGGTGGTACTGGATGGTGGTGGTAGGGGACGGTGTTGGAAAATGAGTGGTGGTGGGGGACGGTGGGTGATGGTGGAATGATGGGTGGTAGTGGTGGTGGACAATGGTGGGTGGTGGTAGTGGTTGTGGTGGATGGTGGTGTGGTGGACAATGGTGGGTGATGGTAGTGGTTGTGGTGGTGGGGGGGACAATGGTGGGTGGTGGTGGGTAGTGGTGGACAATGGTGGGTGGTGGTGGGTGGTGGTGGTGGATGGCGGTGGTGGTAGTGGATAGTGGGTGGGGGGAAGGTGGTGGTGGTACTAGATTGTGGTGGGTGGGGGATGGTGGCTGACAATGGTGGTGGGGGACGGTGGGTGATGGTAGACAATAGTGGGTGGTGGTGGACGATGGTGGGTGGTGGTGGTTGTGGTGGACGATGGTGGGTGGTGGTGGTGGACAATGGTGGGTAGTGGTGGTGGTAGTGTGGTAGACGGTGATTGTGGTGATGGACAGTGGGTGATGGTACTAGGTGAAGGTGTTTAACTCTCCTTTGTAGACCTTAGAGGATCTCAAAAGTGGTTGGTCCAAGTTTGCATCAAGAAGAGGTCGCGTAGACCTTTTTTAATGAAACATCTTCGAAAAAAAAGTCTGCAGATGACAATGTCTGCACGTGGTCTGCGCGGCGCAGACATAAGAGACTGCGCAGACCTTTTCTAAAAAAACAGACAACGCCATAAGTTCAATTAAAAACATAATATAGATCAAAACTCATCTAAATCACATATTGAAACTTCAGATTATACAAAAACAAAGTGATGGAGATGGAGACGAAAACTTAACATAACATACTTACGATTAGGAAAAATAGATGACGGATGTTGTACCCCATCACTGCCAAACCAAGACCGTGATCTCATCTACATGATGATTTCAACGACTCTTTTGCCAAGCGGCACCCCGAGTTGTTCTAGTACAACCAATTTAAATAAATACATTTGAAACCCATGTGAACAGTGTTTTACTATTTATGTTGCGTGTTGTACTTATTATTAAGCATATTCTAATGAGCTTTGATTGGGTTTGCGCTGTTCGTATACTATTTTGATTTTGGGTGCATGTTAGTGTTCGGTGCTTCTGGTTGTAGGTTTTTGTGGTTCTTCCGTATTCTTTGTTTTCATATTTGTATGTTTTGTATAGCCGATTGCATCTCATGTCTTTGATTGGGTTTTCGTTGTTCGTATAAGGTTTTTATTTTGGTTGCATGTTGGTTTACGGTGTTTCTGTTTGTGGGGTTTTGCATTATTCTTTCGTATAAATTGTTTGCATTATTCTTTCGTATAAATTGTTTGCATTATTCTTTCGTATAAATTGTTTGCATTATTCTTTCTTTTTCTAAAACAATAACCATGAATCCAAATGTATGGTTATCAACTCTAATTCAAATTTCAGTGTTAGCACCTTTGAGGCTTTGAATTGAAATATCACAGTTAGCACCTTTGAATTGAAATATAACTGTTAACACCTTTGAAACAAAATACCTGCGATTTCGCAGCGAAGCGCGGGTACCATCACTAGTTACATACACGCAACATAAATAGTAAAACACTGTTCACATGGGTTTCAAATGTATTTATTTAAATTCCAAGTATTTACCAGCATTTGAATGATAACCCTTTTTTGATTTTCATATGCTACTAATAAATATATGTAAATAATCATATGGCATAAAACTTTAAAACCAAGCAAATAAACTTGATGACACAGTATGAATTTTTCATTGAACATCAAATAAAGTTGGTTCATTGATCGTTTGTAACACGTGAGATGCATTATCCTGTTAGAAATGGAATATATTGCAAGACATTGACTTCTTCATATTCTTTAGAACATTTAGAGTTTAAACATATATATTATATTTATTAAGCGGGAAGACGCTGCAATCCATTTTTCAATGCATTTTTCTCTCATTTCAACCCAATTTTCATTATTTTAATGCATTCACCTTATTTCTAAAGTATTGTCATAATGGATGCAATCAGATGATTAAGTTTAGCATTCAAATCCAACACATAGTGAAATAATGTGTAGAATTGGCTACAGATATAGTTTTTTTATATTTTAGTTGCGGGAGTGTTGATTTGCCTTGATGAACTCGGTAAAGAGGTGGTTGCATGGCTTTGGAAGGATCAATTTTGCACCTGATGCAGTGTGAATAGGGTATTGCTCTAACAAAGTTGGAAAGCTTAGATTTTGTTTGTTTATTTATTTGCTATTTTTATTTCTTGACTGATATTACAGCCATGTTTCATTTTCGTACATTTTGTATGCTTTGATTGACCATGTCCATATGGTGAAGTGATGAACTTCAACTTCAGAGTAAATAAATTGCATCTTAAGTACTTATTTGCAAATAAATTTCCATTTGAACAGCTATACATCAGAACATATCAAATCTTACCTATTAACAATTGTCTCTCTAACTCTCTATGTCGCATGCTAGGTTCAAAATACTAATGCATCCTTCTTGCTAAATATTATACAGATCTCCAGACGATCAATGTTACCAAGGAACCGATTTCACTAATTACATCTTTTCTGGTCAACCACCATTCAAATATGCAAAAGTGTATGGTTTGTATCTGATCTAGGGGTGTTCAAAGTCGGGTATCCGGATTTCGGATACCCGAATTTTCGGATATCCGAAAATTTCGAATTTTCGGATTTCGGATACCCGAAAGTTCGGATACGGATTCGGATAGTATCCAAATATCCGAAAATTTTGATTTTTTTTTTTTGCATTTGTATTTGCATTTCATTCAATCCAAAATTAGCCTTAATGTTAAACAACTAACCAAAAAAGTCTTAAGACAATTATAGTTAAAGTACAAATATTTAAATAACAAGTTGTTTTAATCAAACATCAACTCCAGACATTTCAATACATTCAAATAATCGTTCACTCTATACATTTGACAAGTCCGCTACTTCTCTCATGACCACGACTTATAAGTCGACAACAAAAAAAAACTAACTAAAAATCAAATATTGGAATTTCGTAAACATGAGTACATGATTATGAAGTTTTTTTTTTGTAATTTCTCATACTTTTGAAAAATAATAATGAAATCAAATAATATTAAAACAGACTATAAAGAATACTATAAAAAAGTACAAATGCATTTACAAGGTAACAACATGATCGAAGGCGTGCACAGGTGGGTTTTCGACTTGTCGGAGCGTGCGACAGTGGGTCGTCGGAGCGTGCACCGATTTGAGGCCGGAGGGTAAAAGACGTGAATGTAATTGGAATACTAAATACATGTTAACTTTAAAGTTTATAAGCATAGTTTTATACATATATTAAATACATAATCTAAAAAAAATAAAAAAAAATTGGATTTCGGATAATCGGATAATCCGAATATCCGAATTATGCCAAAATTACTATCCGAACCCGAATCCGAAATTTCGGGTATCCGAAGTTCGGATATCCGAAATTTCGGGTTCGGAATATCGGATTTTCGGATCGGGTTTTCGGATGCGGATATTTTTGAACACCCCTAATCTGATCCCCTCCAATTTGAAAAACAAATATGGTATTTTTATTTAGATTCTATTATGCTAACAATAGCTACTTTGTATCCACATCCTATATGGTTTATGTGTAACATGTTGCTATCTATACATATAATAGATCTAAGAATTTTTAGAATTTGATTCTCAAACAGTTTAAACTTTTATGGGTGATATCTATACATATTGTGATAACTACATTATATTACGATTTGTATACTATGAAACAATACTTCCTATGAACCATTTTGCTTACAATTTTACATTTCTATATCATGTCTTCGTGAGTAATCCCGTTAAATTACATCCGTTAGTAAATGTATTAAACCACATCCTATTTCCATCTTAACGTCATAACGTGCTAGCAACACCATCTTCATTATTACAGCTTCATCTAGGTTATCGACTCATTTGCGATATTATAAGATTGTTCAACATTTTTTTCATAACTTTCATTGAAATTTTATAAAAAATGACTTCATATTAAACATCAAAGAATTACTTAATTTTTATAATGCTTAAATAAGATAGAAAAAATAACTTTGTATCCTTGATTTTTTCACCAATTATCTGCACTCTGTAGCAATAGAGTTTTTTGACTTAATTATCCGCGGCTACGCCACCTAGTTAACAACAATATGCAAAGACACAAGAAAATAACCGGTCAATAATAGTAGAGAAATTTTACAGGAAAACTTTTTATATTGAATTGCAATGGTATATATTTCAATAGAAGAAAACCGATACAACAAAAAAACATCAGTGCTGTTATACAAGTGTGTCATGTTTATGTTTTGATTTCTAGAACCGATTCACACTACTTCAACTTTCTTTTTATGTGCTTAACTACACGTAACGAATTTTTCAAACATCCGTCAAGAGAACAAAAAACCATCCGTCATGATAGTACGGGCCGGTTCCATTCGTCATGATAGTACGGGTCGGTTCCATCCGTCTAGGACCAGACCAAACTAAAAACCAAACCACTCAAAAACCCAAGCCAAAAGAACCATCCGTCGTGATAGTACGGATCGGATCCTAATGCCATTTTATCTACAAATTTGAAATTAAGTTGAAACAATCACACATGAATCTTGAATGTTGTGTAACGGATTGTGGTATTTATAAGCCGTTGTGGCAGTTAATGGAAAGTATGCGAGATTTTTGTCTTCCTTGCATAACATATCGCCATCTCCGGCGACTTCCAACCACCACTCACCACCGCACACCACCATGGACCATCGTAGTTGGTACTTTTTTATGCTTATTTCACCTTAATTTGATGTTTCTATATCTACATTGTATGTTCTTGACATGATCATGATTAACAGAATGTGTAACTTGTCATGGGTTTTTATGAATCAGTAAATGATCATTATTCAGAATGTGTTATCTATTCAGTCATATTTAGTTGTAGTTAAGGTGTTTGATATAATGTCTCAATGAACAAATGCAGATTGATTGCTGAAATGACAGTCTTAGACTCGAGAATGTCTGTGGATTTGACTCGAAATGACAGTTTCGAAAGTCTTGGTTGTGATGATAAGGTTGGAAAGACTTCTTTGGCAGAAAATGGCCATTCGAAGAGTGTTTTCTCACCGACTAAAAGATCATCCTTCAATACGTCTAGCGCTCTTGAACAACACCCGATGTTCATTGAGGCTTGGGAGTCATTAAGGAAGTCAACGGTGTATTTCTGTGGTCAACCAGTTGCAGCCCTTGACAATTCTGATAAGAAACTAAATTATGATCAGGTATCAATTCATTTGTCCTACTTTTGCTTGCATCTATTGACTGTTAATGTTTACAATACTATTTTCTGGAGTTTTAGTTTTATTATTAATTGCATGATAATGAAGATCTTTTGATGATGGGTTGCTTTTTGTTTGATGGAAAATTAGATACAAACATCATTGTACATTGTTGCTCTTTTCAACTAACTATATGCGGAAACAAAGAGGTTTATGAGTTGCATATACTAATCAGCTTCTGCATAGGCTGATTATATAAGTTTTGAATGGTCAATTTGGGACAATAGACTATGAATACATCTAGGCTCATTTACTGCATCACATGAGTAAATATGAGTTTAAGCATGGCCTTTATTTGTTTACTGCATCACATAGTTTTAATCATGGCTTTTAATTCTTTACTGCATCATACGGCTTTAGCAATGGTCTTTATTTCTTTTCTTGTGAGTTAATTATTCTTTCCATTTCCTATAAGAATCACTGTTATGTTGTGTATAGGTAAAAAACGTAAGAGATTTTGTACCATGGGCTTTAGCATTACTAATGAAGGGCAAATCTGAAAATGTAAAAAACTTCATTTTGAAAACTTTGTGGCTACAATCATGGAAGAAGACAGTTGACTCGGGGTTCTGGTGGATTATATTGCTTAGAGCATACACAATATCAACCGGTGACACTTCACTGGTTCAAATGCCTGAGTGCCAGAAGGGTATTCGGTCGATACTCTCGCTATGCCTTTCTCAGCGGTTTGACATATTCCCAACTCTTTTGTGTGCTGATGGCTGCTCTATGATTGACAGTAGCATGGTATGTTTTCCTCATTTCCTTTTATAGTTTCGATGTATTTTTAAAATGTGGATCCAAATGGGTCATATCGAACCGCCAAAATTTTTTTACTTGCTAAATAATTATTCTTTGAATCACATCTTATATAACTTTATTTTGAAGATAACTATCTAAGATCTACAAAAGCACCGGTTGTCAGATTTCTAGTTGTTTCAAAAATATTTTGTGCAACCTTTGACTTGTTTGTAAATACAATCCAAATTGATGCATAATCATGGTCTTGTATGTAGGGCGTGCATGGATACCCTATCGAAATACAAGCGCTGTTCTATATGGCTCTAAGATGTGCTACATATTTACTAAAACAAGATGCTCAAGGGAAAGTACTCATGGACCGAATCGTGAAACGTCTTCATGCTTTAAGCTTCCATGTGAGAAGCTACTATTGGTTGGATCTGAGCAAGCTGAATGACATATATCGTTACAAGACCGAAGAGTACTCTGATTCTGCAGTTAACAAGTTCAATGTGTTTCCTGATTCGCTTCCTGAATGGGTCTTTGATTTTATGCCAACTCATGGGGGTTACTTCCTTGGAAACGTCAGCACCTCGAACATGGACTTTCGATGGTTTTGTCTGGGAAATTGCATTGCCATTCTTTCATCTTTAGCCACACCTGAACAGTCAGCCGCCATTATGGATCTTATAGAATGTAGATGGCAAGAGTTGGTGGGTGAGATGCCTGTAAAGATCTGTTATCCTTCCATTGAAAACGATGACTGGAGGATTATTACCGGAAGTGATCCCAAGAACACCAGTTGGAGTTACCACAATGGAGGATCATGGCCAGGTACGTTTTATGTCATTTTGACCCGTTTACTTGTGAACATGTTAATAAAAAACGTAGCTGAAAAGCAACATATCAAATGTGTTATATCTTAAATGTATAAAGTGCTGTGAATAAGAATGGAGAAATGATGTTAGGAAGTCAACCTGATCCAGCCCGGCGCATTACAACCTAACCAGTCTTATTCAAACATTCAGATTGTTAAAAAGTGATAGTGTCAATCTGAATCATTTCAGTTCTGACCAGCCCATTTTGACAATGATCCAAGGTGTTTCAAACTGTACTAATATAACCAATTGTCTACACAACTTGGCCATCTTGTCTATCTCCTTGCTTTGAATCTTGGAAGTCAAAGATATCAATTTCTAATTTGTTATGACACGTGTTGCGAATGCAGTGTTGCTATGGAGTCTGACAGCTGCGTGTATTAAGGCTGGACGCCCTCAAATCGCAAGGCGTGCAATTGAGTTGGCAGAACTTCGGCTGGCAAAAGATGATTGGCCAGAATACTACGATGGGAAGAGCGGAAGGTACATCGGCAAAAAGGCTCGTAAGCATCAAACCTGGTCAATTGCAGGTTACTTGGTGTCTAAAATGATGTTGGAGGACCCATCCCATGCACATATGATATCGTTTGATTATGAAGACAATAAGAAAATTGCAATCTAAACATCATGTGTTTATAAAACGATTCTGATTTTTGTTAATTAGATTTTTGGATTTTTTTAGTTGGTTTTAGAAAGGGATGCACAGTTTCTTATAGATTCTCATTTCACATATATAGCTTATGGCATTCTCAGATTCACTTGGCTTGACAGTATAGTTTACATAATATATAGAGGGGCTAATTATATTATATTTAGATTAAATGAAAAAGGATACCACTATTATTACCTACATTTTATAATGAAAAAGGATAGACAAATGAACTCGAAAGTCGAAACTAACGGGCAAACTCGATATCAAGAACATTCGGATTGGTTTAAAAATTTATATGGATGCAGGAGATGATAAATATTTGTTTATCCGAATAGTATTATCTTATGAACCGTGAAACCCCCCTTGCACGTGAAACATATATAAATAATATTGTTAACAAACTAAAAGGTAAAACATGATTTTGCAATAAGTATGATATCATGATTGTCAATACTCATTCTTAATCTAACATCTTAATTTTATCAAGAACTCTATTTCTATTTTTCTTTTCTCGGTTTCTTTAAATCTTCCAAATTTCTTTTATCAATCTCTACTTTTGTTTTTAATTGGGATATCTTCACTATACGTATATAATATCATTTGCCTTAGTTTTGCTTGCATCTTTTCATGTTTAAAAAACTATATATCCTGATATCTTTAGAACTAGAAACCAACTAAAAGGCTGTGAAAATTAAAATACCCAAAAGAAGGTTAAAAACACATGATGAAGAAATATATTTTGATGATGTGTTGCTTTTGTTTGTCTTCTTCAAGTGATATCAGGCCTAAATATGAGGATCCTCTAGCAGCATTTTTGACACCAAAATAACCCGTAATATGACTTGATACGCGTAAACAAAAGATGTTATTCATTATCGTTTTACATATAGGATGAATAAGCCGAATCACTATATATAGATGCTAATAGGATTAGATAGTGATGAACAATGAGATAATGGATATGTTAAAGTATCTGCTTATAATTGTATATATATAGATGTTAAAAAGATTAGATAGTGATGAACTATGATGGGATAATGATATGTTAAATTATCTTGAAATTAAATATGATATGCATACGTATACGATACTTGCGAGATACTCTAATAATAATGAAAACTTGATTTTTTTAAATAATTTAAAATCAAGATTTTCTTGGAATAAAAGGTGTATTTTATTTCTTGTAAGATAAGTTAGAATGAGGGTTTATAGAATAGATTTATTAATAATACTTTAGCGTCAAGTAAATTTTGAAAAACTAAAATTTGAAGGTTTGTTTTAAGGAAACTATAATTTGTTTATGATAAACCGCATTAAGATTTACCAAATTACAATATATCCTAAATTTAAATCTGATAATGTATAATATCTATCTGATATATATTAAGAAAAACGTACCTACATACTAGACACCAAATAAAGGACCCGGAATTTTAATTATCCACCAAATCGTTTATGCTAAACTATTTCTTTTTAATATATTTTTTATTTTATTTTATTCAAAATAAATGCAATTTTTCCATAAAAAATGCAAAGTGTTGCATTAAATTTGGGTTTAAATTCGATCTTACTCCTTGCACCTCTGAGTGTTTCAATCATAACCCGTTACATCAACTACCGTTTAAAAAAAATGATTTCAAAGCTGTGTTTGTATTAAACTACTACATTGTTAGAGAACCTATGTATTACCTGAGTTTGAACGATAAAAACCACAAACTCATGAAACTATTATTCATTATTGCGATATTCATAAATAAGGATTATAAAATTAAAAAGTTTATTTTTTATTTTAATTTTCTTTTTCCGAATTCGAATATATTAACTACATATTTTCTAATTGTATGTGTGTAATACTTGTGTCTGGAACATTAGATCTTGAAATGGAGTTATACTCGAAATTCTAATTTTTGTAAAAAGTCTGAGAAGCAATGAGAAGATGAGATGCGTCATTTTCTTAAATTTAAAAGGAAGGATAATAATGCTAATGTCTCTATATTTCAAGTTCCACATTTTTTAAATGTTCATAACTTTTACATACGACATTATCTTTAAAACGCGTACAGCGTTGATACATAAAATACAAACTTTTTCCATGTTTTCCAGGTCATTGTGTTATTCTGTAAGGTCATTGTATAATCTTCTAAACTGAATCGAATTAACAGTGACTTGATAAAGATTACACAATGACTTGATAACGATTATTACACACAATGACACAATATAATGATACTTTCAAAAGTAAACATGTATAACACAATCACACAATTCTTATACAGTAACACAATGCACAAAGGTGAAATAATAGATATATAGAACCATTTGCGAACGTTAATGGGGGCCAGGGTGGGTCGTCGCCTAGACACGTTTTTTTGTTAATAGTATTAATTTTGAGATCGGAAGGTTAAAAAAAATTATGTGTATTGAGTTGGTGACCCAGAAAAATTATATACATGTATTGAGTTGCTCACCCATAAAAAGTTTACAAATTGACTCAAAATTTAGTAGTTGGCTTTCAATTTTGGTTGGTTTCTATTCATTTGAGGATATACATTTTTTATTGGCAAATTGGCTTAAAATAATCTCAACTAACATCTATTGACCGAGAATAATTCCAACTCAGTTTATTCCCTCCAGTGGTCCCAAATCAAACTTTTTTTTGCCTATAGTGGTCCGCCGTTAAGTGCACTTAACGGCCCTTAACTTTTGTTCAATTTTTTTTCGAATTTCAAACCGATTTCCTATGGATTTTGATGGGGATGAGAATATGAGTCAATTAATGTAAGCATTACGTTCAATTGGTGCTCTAAATGAGTTAATTATAACATTTGATTAAAGCATTGTTAGGGTTTAAACACTTGACTAAAGACCGTTTCGTCATTTGAAACACCGTTTGGAGGTAAGTTTTACATCAGTTGACTCATATTCACATCCCGATCAAAATCTATAAAGCACTGGTTTGTAATTCGAAAAAATCCAAAAAAATTTAATGGGCGTTAAGTGCACTTAACGGTGGACCACCTGAGAAAAAAAAAGTTGGATTTGGGACCACTGGATGGAATAAATTAAATATATTTTTTTAATTAAAACTCAATATACCTAGTTGTTATACGCAAAATCACTTATTAAACATGTTACTATTAACCTATTTACACAACAACTCAATTATAACTCGTAAATTTGTTAGGTTAATTTTGATAAATAGGTTAAACGGGTCATATTTGGGTTGACCCGAATTCATGTTATCTGGGTTATAGTTGACATTTTTGACACGAATATGAATATGGGTCGGGTTAGGGTTGCATAATTCAACCCGTCAACCCGCCAACCCGCGGTCTTTCAACCCGCTAACCCGCCAACCCGACACGATTGACACCCTAGCGTCAAGTAAATTTTGAAAACTAAAATTTGAAGGTTTGTTTTAAGGAAACTATAATTAGTTTAAGATAAGTTAGAATGAGGGTTTATAGAATAGATTTACCAACTTACTATATATCCCAAATTTAAATCTGATAATGTATAGTAAGTCAGAATGAGGGTTTATAGATAGATTTCTTTGGTTCGGTTATCTGAATAAACTGTATAATAATTGGTTTTATCGGATAACCGGACCGAATAATCCCACTAAAGCAGATGAATTCGGTTCGGTCAGGCAAAAAAAAAAAACTCTATAGACAAATAAACCTATTAAAGCGGTTTAATTCGGTTAGGATAGGCAATAAAATAATTTCACGGCCGAATAAAACGGACCGGACAAAAAGTTAACCGAACCGTTAAATACCGACATCAAACATTTTTTTTTATATACACATATTATTAATTTCATTTAGGAACACAATTTTTTAAGGAATCATGACAATAAAAGTTTGGGACATATTTTGAAAAGTTTCAAAAGTTTTTTTTAAGGAGGTGTAACAAGTATTAAGGGGGGTGTGTATAGACACCCAATTTTAATTATCCACCAAATCGTTTATGCTAAACTATTGGGTTTAAAAGTGTATCAACACAAGGTTGGAGAGTACACAAGTTTATAAAACTAGAACCATGATACCCCCGTCCCCCCTCGCATCCCTCGGATATACCCCACTACCCAATGAGTTTTACTAAACAAATGTAAGACCATTGGTAAGATACTGTGATTGTCAATACCCGTCCCTAATCATCTTAATTTCGAATTGTTTCTTTGTATTATAAGTTTTTGGTATCTAGAACTCTAATTCTGTTTTTTGTTTTCAGTTTCTTTAAATCTTCAAATTGCTTTTAGTTGGAATTTTCTACTTGATTATAGATATGTTCACTATCTAATCTAATTATAATAAAAGAGTATATCATTAGACACGTGTCACTTTCTCATCCATCCCCCATTATCTTTTTGCCGCCTAGACTCACTACCCATATTTGAGACATGCGGATCCTTTTAACCCTTTTCTTTTACCCACGAACAACAACAAGCCACCAACTAGGGTTTCTTACAACATCACCGAGTTCTCTACGCATTTCATCTTCTTCGTCATCATTCAAGTCCCTTAACGAAAACCAGAAGCCCTAAAGGTGAAACCCCCTTAATCACACCTTTATTCCTTTTGATTTGTAGGAATCTCTGGCTAAAATGCGTTGATTCTTCTGCTTTAATTTATCTTCATTTTAATCTCTCTGTGATTTGGGGGAGTGTTTCGAAATTTCATGTTTAAATATTTTTCGATGTTTGCTTATGAGAAAGAAGCAAGATGATTGATGATGTAGTAACAGTTACATGTTATGTACTTATAGTTAGGTTGATGAATTTGATCGAGTTATCATCTCATTTTGGGCTGTAAGTTCTTTCTTATTTGTGATTATGCATTCTTTCATTAATTACATGTTATTAAGATCTATGGAGTTGAAAACTATGTATACCGATTGCATAACAAATTTGGACGTGATGATGAGTTTACATGAATTGTAAATTAAGTAGATGACATATAATATATGATTTACAAACCTATAATCAATGTATTGTAATTGCAGGAGTCATCCCTTTTTATCATCACCACTTGTAGATGGTCAAGTTAGAAAATTTGGAAGCGAATACACAACCCGGTCATGAGAGTTTATTGAGCAGGAGACTTAAGTAGGTAGTATCCATGATTTATATGCTATTCTGATTTTAAGAATTTTTTTTACCTTTGCTATGTGTAAGTCTGAAATGAGATGCATAAAAACATGAGAAATCAAATTTAAGGTCTCATGAACTCTATTGTTAAAATTGACAGTATGAAGCTATATATAATGTTTTTGGGTTATGCTCTAAAATAATACAAATTGTATTTCTAAGTTCATTAATTTATTTGCCTTTCTTTTTAATATGATAGTGGAAGTTTTAGAACTCTTTACTCACAAATGTTGGATTTGATTTAAAGCTATCGGAGAGTTCGAGAATACCTGGTCGGTAAGTTTTACATATCATTAACGAATCATATTGATATGTGAATAAATATACATGTTAGTGATGCATATTATCCCTCATTTTAAACGTTTTTGGTTTCAAATTCATCTAGATAGTCACTTAATTGTGTTTTATTTGAATTTTGTAGTTTTGGATGGTTACTTGGTGATTTCTAAAGAAAAGACACAAAAGATCAAGTGTGACATCTGCCCTAAACCCGAACCCGAATGCCCGACTCAGACCCGAAATCATCCATCTTTAATGAATTTGTATTTATCTCCCTTTAATTATAACGCTTCGTTATTAAAAATGTATATAAATATGTCGAGCCTAACGTCATTCTCGTTTTTTAATATAAAACGACCAAATTATTATTCAACGTTTACCAAATTAAATACTAAAAACAATTATTTAATCTTCAAAGTATATATATACGTTATATATATATTGTATTTTTATAAAAGAAAATTTTATAAAGATTATTAAAGATAAAAACATATTAAAGTCTTGAAATCACCATTAACGTTAAGAACAAAGGAAAAACGTAAAAACGTCACTTATATAATCGTTACGCTTCAACTTGGTTAAGTTAGTTAGTTAATATAACTAGATGTAGTCGCTGGCTCGCACGTTGCGCGAGCCTTTTATGTTTCTACTTAACTCTTCATGTCCGGTTTCGCATTTGTTAAACATAGACCCCGACAGTCAAATCAACAGTTATCTAAAATGCAGAAAATACAGACTGCTCATATGATTTTTCAATAGATACCATTCGAGTTGCACATCCGTTGACGTCGTCTACCCACGACACCGCATCAACACAAACTATCATCGCCGCCTACAACCATCTAATCTACCCGACCGAACCACCACCACCGTCGAACCACTCCCCCATCGGATTTTGTTTTATCTTCTCTTCTCCTTGTTCCATCCCAAACAATATTACCAATATCCTTTGATTGTGCAAATAACAATTCTTTAGATGGGCTAAAAGTGTAAACTAATAAAAATATTGTGGCAAAAATTTAAAACAAAAAAGTTCACTATAGAATTTCATACAAATCCATTGCTTTATCAATTAAAAGGGGAATTTGTAAATTAACTTTGGGCCAAAAGTGTAAAGTTTCAAACTAGTATCAAAGTTATAACTGTAAATAATAAACATTCCAAACAACAAGGACCTAAACCGTAAATTAGTAATTACCCAAACCCCCCCTCGTCCCTTTTCTTCAACTGCCCGCTTTTCCGGTGGCAACTCCGGCCACCGGAGCCGTTTTTCCGGCGACCCCCATTTCTGCGATTTAGATACGTTAAACCCGATTCAACCCACGAAAAATCATCCTAACCTTATTCCAAACATGTTTCGAACCTCTAATCATTATCTAAACACCATTTGACATCTCAATTTCTTGTTTCAAAACCGAAAATCAAAACCCAATTATTCCAATCGTTTCAAAACGTTCGATTTAGTAAATTACCTTAACCACAACGATCATAATATCGATTAGAAGCTGTTTCTATCATTTAATTGAATTAATAACATCACATTAACACCCAATTAATCGTTTTTACTCGTAATCAAACTCTTAACCTTTTGACTGTTTCTCCAACACAAATAACTCAATTGAACCGACTTAATAACTCTCCTAATCTCGTTTCCACCCCCTGTCAATCCAATCGCAAACAAAATCATCAAAATCACAGTCGTTGATTACTAACCTATCGTGTCTATTCTTCATCTTTCATCGATCCAATTCTTTCAAATTCAAGTAAGTTCTTTATATTAAAACGATCCTTATTGTGCAAGAATCAAAAGCCCTATGGTTAATCGATCATATGTTTCATCAGTATGATCAATTTGATGGATTTGATTTCTAGGGTTTATACCAATTTGGGGTTTCTGTTTTAAGTATTTAAAACATTTAAAAACCGATGTTGTTGACAAAAATTGAATCTGGTTCGCTGGTTTGTATCTGTTTAACTGAACCAAAGGACTCAGGTTCGAAACTTTCATCTAATCCATAATTTCTAGCTTTTTATTTAAACATATTACTAACGATTTTCATCATTATCTTAAACTTAATACAAATACTAAACCATATATATTACAAAATGCCAACATCTTATGAAATATAGCAAAACTATGATTTTATATATACATTGTTTTATAAATCCCATTATTACAAATATTTTTAACACTTTAAAAATACTAATAAAAATTTATCTTAATACTTATAGTTTATTAACATAAGATTTATATATGGACTTTTTATACATTAAAAATGGTGATAAAAGTTTTAAAGAATTTTCTAGAAAGTAATATATTTTTGTGACATCAAATAGTTTATTGTTGAAAGTATATATCATTAGAATATCCATTTTTTTTCTCAAAATATTATTAGTACCATTACTATTATTTCTATCGTTATGATTATATGAGTTTGTATATTTTAGTCGTGTTACGAGAAACCCCCAAATCCCGATTTAAAACCATAGAATTCCAATTTTCTTAGACTCTTATTGTTTCTATTTAAGGTTTCTATACAATATGTTTACTAAGTTAGGGTTGTCATTTAATTAGGTGATTCTAATATTTCGACGATCCTCGTTTCAATTCAGACTATTTACTATTTATTTCGAGCCCAAGTTTCAAGGTGAGTAAATTCACTCCCCTTTTTACTTTATGTTTTGGGGCTGAAATGTGTTCAAATACTATACAAGGTTTTTTCAATTTTTATTCGTTTTCAAACAGAGATCATAAAATGTGTTAGTCTTGTTCCGCGGCAAGATGCAATCCTTATGTGGTAGTTTAAAGTAGTATTGTTACTTAGTAATCCCACCGGTACAATGTTAGCGCTAATGGTTTGACAAACCCACCTGCATGTATTTCAAAACAGGTGATTTAAACCCGGCCATTCAATTTCAATGTTACAAGTTGCTATGTTACAAGTTGCTATGCTATGTCCCTAAGTTGCAAAAATAATTATTGATAACCTATATCGAGACGGTTACGTGACGGTTACTAAAAAGGTTATCTTTAATTTACAACATGAGTTGGTTCCTCATGACAAATGATTATAAGTTGCTATACAATGATGGTGTTCAATGTGTGTTCAATGTGTGTTCAAGGTGTCATGGTCGAGAATGATATGAAATAGCTATGCATGTAAGATTGCGCAGCATATTATGATGATCTCGGATTTCTATATATTTATGTATTCAAATTGTGGTTTACTCACTAGCTTTAAATAGCTAACTTTATTTTTACATATTTCAGGTGTTGCTTGATTATTTTTGCTGCTTTTGCCAAGACATAGGATTGCCTTGGACCTAGAATAATAAATCAGACATTTGCAGTTACTATTTCGGTTTTATTACTTTTGTCGTATTCATTTAAGACTTAGGTTCAAAACTTACTACATCATTATTGAACTTAATAAATAAATACCATGTGCTTTGTTTACTATTGATATCCAATTCCAATGACAGCCCGGTGTTTCCGCCGCCAGGCGGAGTGTCACATCAAGTAACTTTTTAAGTTCAGGGGTATCATGGCCATGACAGATTCATCATGGGCATAACAGTCTCATTTCAGAACCTGATAGGGCGCGATATGGCCATGACAGTCAGTGTCATGGCCATGAAATCTGCAGATATGACTATAAAAGCTAACTTTTCCCCATTTCATAGGGGAGGTGAAAGAGAACGAAAAACCCTAGTTTCCACACACCATCTAGCTCGTTTTTCCTGCAATTTCAAGAGACAAGAAGCTAAGATTGAAGATCAAGCATTTCAAGGGAAGATTCAACACTACACAACCCACCTTTACTCATTTTGGTTTGAAAATCTCTAGATCTAGTATGTTTTCTTCCATTTCTATGAGTGTGGTTGTGGTTTTTGTAAGCTCCATGAGCTAAATAATCTATATCACTAAGATTAGATGAAGTTTAGCATACTTTGACAACTAGTATGCAACATTTGGTGATGATTATGTCAATGTTTTTACAAAGTTACGAAAATTTCTTCAATGGCTATGTGTTCTTGTTTGACTTGATGAAATATTGAATCTTATGGGTGTTGTAACCATATTATGTTGGAAAACCGTATGTGTTATGACATTTATTCATGAATTGCATATGCTAGTATGTAATTTATAGCATTTGACTAGGAATGGTGAATGAGGATTGAATGTTTAGGAAAGTTGAACAAGTGTGCATCCTTATACATATGTTTGGAAAAACCATTGTGTTTGTTATGGATATCTCTTAATTTTGTGTATGTGTAACTATTGATAATGCGCAAATCTGTGGTTCATGTATTCGTGTTAGGACATTCATAAGTTGAAGAAGTTGAATAGCTATTGTTACATTACGTGGATTGAGGTGGTTATCATGTGTTCATCGTGTTAACTTTCCAAAGATTTATGGGTTTGGATAGCCTTGACGGGAGTCCAAACCATCTTTCACATTGACATAATAGTATCATTGGTTCTTCATGGCATAACTTTAGGTGGCTATTGTGTGTTTATCGTTCTAGCTTTCCGAAAGTCTAATTTACTTTCATGTATCATGTGTAGAAAATGATCTCACCAAAGGTTCGTACATGTTGTCATTGTTTTGCTAAACTGATTTGAAATCTAAGTGATATCTTCCTTTGATTGATTATCTTCACTTGTGTTAACTTGCCTCAATTAGATTAATTATTAGCTAATTTAGTTAATTAAAATATTTACAACCCATCCTTATTTGACCGGATTGGGAGATATTGTGTCCACGGATCGATATTCGGTTCTTGCTTAAAGCTATACTATTATACGATAGGTACACTTGCCTATTGTGTGTAGTTAGTCTTAAAGTAATTGTCGTCTTTTATAAATTAAAAACCCAATTGTGTGAAAAAATCATTGTTAAAAATCTATACACTTTACACACATCACATATATTCACATTATGTTGGGAGTCGGTGTATATATTGGTTTGTTATGTTGAATTATGTTGAATGTGTAAGATAATCCTAAAATTTGGTATAGGATTTGAGTGCATGGGTCATAATGATGCTTCTTTGTTCAATTAATCATATATTCACATTATGTTGGGAGTCGGTGTATATATTGTCATTTATTCATGTTATATGCGCATTTTTGTGATTTAATCTCGTTTGTATTACTTACTCATCATACAACTTTTTTGTTTGTTGTGCTCTATATTAATTACACATTCTAATTATTCAATCCGTGTAGCACACATGTTATTTGTTCCTTTTTTTCTCTTCAATTCGGATTTTATTGTTCGTATATCCAATGTTTGTAAGTTTATGTTATTCATTTGACTTGAATGGTTATTGAGTTATTCTTTGTTCCAATATTACCTATTCATTTTGGTGAAGAAGATTCAGATTGATTACTAATAATTAGTTTGGTGTTAAACTCAACTAGAATTTTGATGAATATATATTGTATGTCCCCTTTTGAGCTATATATTGATTACTGATCAATGTCATATTTTCAATTTCTTTTCCGAATTAATCCTTCTATACGCTGTCCATGCAGCTTAGAAGCAATTGTTAGTGGTCGGCCTGATCTAGATGTTGGCACATGGAGTTCTTTCCAAAATTTTGAGGTTGTAAAATTTAAGTCTTAACCCCTTAACTTGTAACATTGAAATGTTCAGTATGTTAATCCACTTTGACTATTTAATAAATAGAGTCATAGTTAGTCTTTTTTGCATGAAGAATTAATTGTTCAGAAACTTAACACAAAAGATTGTACATTTAAGTTTTATTGGTAAGATACTCTTAAGTATTTTATGAGCTTAAGTTGACCAATGTTTCGGTCAAAATTGATTGCAGGTAGAGTGGAAAGGCAAGCATCATTCTATGATTGAGGTTCTTGCACAGATTAAACAACAAGAGCCACCAACTATAAAGCGTCATCAAGGAATGACATTTATCTTTTTTTATTCAAATTCTTTATAGGACTTCAAGCTAGGAACCTATTGCACCAATGTTGCTAAATCATTTAAGTTAATCATGTAAGTCAATTACAGGAGATTATTTCATTTATGTTCTCACTCCACATATGTTGGACAAAGACGAGCTTTATAAAATGTTTCTTTTTAATTCAGGTTTTACTTAGTTTTGAAATGTGCGTTTTGTTTGAAGTCTTGGTATAAATCCGATTCATTTATATGACATGTTTCTCATCCATCCCCCATTATCTTTTTGCCGCCTAGACTCACTACCCATATTTGAGACATGCGGATCCTTTTAACCCATTTCTTTTACCCACGAACAACAACAAGCCACCAACTAGGGTTTCTTACAACATCACCGAGTTCTCTACGCGTTTCATCTTCTTCGTCATCATTCAAGTCCCTTAACGAAAACCAGAAGCCCTAAAGGTGAAACCCCCTTAATCACACCTTTATTCCTTTTAATTTGTAGGAATCTCTGGCTAAAATGCGTTGATTCTTCTGCTTTAATTTATCTTCATTTTAATCTCTCTGTGATTTGGGGGAGTGTTTCGAAATTTCATGTTTAAATATTTTTCGATGTTTGCTTATGAGAAAGAAGCAAGATGATTGATGATGTAGTAACAGTTACATGTTATGTACTTATAGTTAGGTTGATGAATTTGATCGAGTTATCATCTCATTTTGGGCTGTAAGTTCTTTCTTATTTGTGATTATGCATTCTTTCATTAACTACATGTTATTAAGATCTATGGAGTTGAAAACTATGTATACCGATTGCATAACAAATTTGTACGTGATGATGAGTTTACATGAATTGTAAATTAAGTAGATGACATATAATATATGATTTACAAACCTATAATCAATGTATTGTAATTGCAGGAGTCATCCCTTTTTATCATCACCACTTGTAGATGGTCAAGTTAGAAAATTTGGAAGCGAATACACAACCCGGTCATGAGAGTTTATTGAGCAGGAGACTTAAGTAGGTAGTATCCATGATTTATATGCTATTCTGATTTTAAGAATTTTTTTTACCTTTGCTATGTGTAAGTCTGAAATGAGATGCATAAACACATGAGAAATCAAATTTAAGGTCTCATGAACTCTATTGTTAAAATTGACAGTATGAAGCTATATATAATGTTTTTGGGTTATGCTCTAAAATAATACAAATTGTATTTCTAAGTTCATTAATTTATTTGCCTTTCTTTTTAATATGATAATGGAAGTTTTAGAACTCTTTACTCACAAATGTTGGATTTGATTTAAAGCTATTGGAGAGCTCGAGAATATCTGGTCGGTAAGTTTTACATATCATTAACGAATCATATATTCACATTATGTTGGGAGTCGGTGTATATATTGGTTCGTTATGTTGAATTATGTTGAATGTGTAAGATAATCCTAAAATTTGGTATAAGATTTGAGTGCATGGGTCATAATGATGCTTCTTTTTTCAATTAATCATATATTCACATTATGTTGGGAGTCGGTGTATATATTGTCATTTATTCATGTTATATGCGCATTTTTGTGATTTAATCTCGTTTGTATTACTTACTCATCATACAACTTTTTTGTTTGTTGTGCTCTATATTAATTACACATTCTAATTATTCAATCCGTGTAGCACACATGTTATTTGTTCCTTTTTTTCTCTTCAATTCGGATTTTATTGTTCGTATATCCAATGTTTGTAAGTTTATGTTATTCATTTGACTTGAATGGTTATTGAGTTATTCTTTGTTCTAATATTACCTATTCATTTTGGTGAAGAAGATTCAGATTGATTACTAATAATTAGTTTGGTGTTTAACTCAACTAGAATTTTGATGAATATATTTGTATGTCCCCTTTTGAGCTATATATTGATTACTGATCAATGTCATATTTTCAATTTCTTTTCCGAATTAATCCTTCTATACGCTGTCCATGCAGCTTAGAAGCAATTGTTAGTGGTCGGCCTGATCTAGATGTTGGCACATGGAGTTCTTTCCAAAATTTTGAGGTTGTAAACTTTAAGTCTTAACCCGTTAACTTGTAACATTGAAATGTTCAGTATGTTAATCTACTTTGACTATTTAATAAATAGAGTCAATAGTTAGTCTTTTTTGCATGAAGAATTAATTGTTCAGAAACTTAACACAAAAGATTGTACATTTAAGTTTTATTGGTAAGATACTCTTAAGTATTTTATGAGCTTAAGTTGACCAATGTTTCGGTCAAAATTGATTGCAGGTAGAGTGGAAAGGCAAGCATCATACTATGATTGAGGTTCTTGCACAGATTAAACAACAAGAGCCACCAACTATAAAGCGTCATCAAGGAATGGCATTTATCTTTTTTTATTCAAATTCTTTATAGGACTTCAAGCTAGGAACCTATTGCACCAATGTTGTGACACCCCGCCCGGCGGCGGAAACACCGGGCTGTCATTGGAATTGGATATCAATAGTACAAAGCACATGGCACACTAAAAGCATATTTTAATATCATTAATGTAATAATTGTTGTGACATAAATGAGGAATAAATAGTCATAAATTCAGAAATAAAGATCGGCAATCAAAGTAATTTATTGTTCAATTATTCTAAGTCCAAGGCATCCTATGTCTTGAATGAACCGCAATAACATCAAACTAATGCATCACCTGAAATATGTAAAAATAAAGTTAGCTATTTAAAGCTAGTGAGTAAACCACAATTTGAATACATAGTAATATAGAAATCCGAGATCATCATAATATGCTGCGCAATCTTACGTACATAGCTATTTCATCATATTACTCAACCTTTGACCATAGAACACATAGAACACATTGAACACACATTGAACATCATCATTGTATAGCAACTTGTAATCATTTGTCATGAGGAACCAACTCATGTTGCAATTAGTGATAACTTGTCATTTAACCGTCATTTAACCGTCTCGAGTGTAAGTTATCAAAAATTGTTTTAGCATCGGAGGGACATAGTAACATAGCAACAAGTATCGTAGTATAGTAACTAGTAACCATTGAATAGAATCGCCGGGTTTAAATCACCGATCGGTACTACATGCCGGTGGGTTTGTCAGACCATTAGCGCTAACATTGTACCGGTGGAAATTACAAGTAATATACTACTTTAAACTACCACATAAGGATTGCATCTTGCTGCAGACAAGACTAACACATTTAATGATCTCATTTGAAAATAGAAACAAAGAAACGAAAACATTGTATAGTATTTGAACATATTTCAGCCCCAAAATGTAATAGTAAAAAGGGGAGTGAATTTACTCACCTTGAATACGAAACAGAAATGGTATAGAAATAAATCAACTGGAACCGAGGACTTCCCAAATATTAGTATCACCTAATTAATGAGAATCCTAACTTAGAAAACATATAATATAGAAACTAGAATAGAAATAATAGGAATTTACGGAGATTTGGGATTTTTGGTACGAACCGTAACCGAGCGTTTTTATACGAAACCGATTTATTAGTCTTTAAAACTTTGTATTTTACAAGAAAACCATTTTAGAAAACCTTAGTAATATATTGGAAATAATACTTAGAATTTGTATTTAAACTTATACATTTTACATATTATTAACTTAATCATTTGATTAATAAAAGTTATATAATATATAAATAAATAAAAGTATAAAGATCTTAATTTAGAAATGGAACCGTGGTAACCGGAGTTAAGTCCGAAGTCGAATGTTTCGGATTTAGAAATTAAAGTTTTTAAACGAGTTTGAACGTTCGAACGTTTCGTTAAAATATTTTATAAAAACATGTTTTTGTATAAAATTTACAAACTTAACTCTTAGTTACATAAAATACACTTATATATATTTTTCTAACCTTTAATAACTATTTAACAATTAATAGGCACTTAGATTAATATAGTGTTGATTTTAGTGGTTAATAATAAATATTAAAAAGAATGGTGAAGAAGAGGGAAGAGGCTCGAACCCGTGACCACAACCTCCATACACGCACACACTAACCATTGAACCAGCGCGTTTTTTGTTATCATACTTGAACATTAATTCTTTTAACACATTAGCAGAACCATAACCCAAATCCCATATGAGCCCTAGATTACAAATCCATCAAATTCGTTTGAATCTGGTAATCTCAGACAAATTAACCATGGGGCTTTTAATCCCCATGGATTTGCGGTCATTTTAGTATATAAAACTTACGATTTGGTGAAGTTTTGATATGGATTCGAGTGAAGAACAAGTTGCGGCCGTTTGGAGTGATTTTCGTGAATCTGGAGTAGATAAGAGGTGAAATTGAAGTGTTAGAGAGTTGTAGAATGTTGAGAGGATTAGAATGGAACCAAAAACTACCTGAAATGGTGCCGGAATGGTCGGAATCGAGCTCGCCGGAGTTAAATGGGAGGAGAAAGGTTCGAACGGGTTTTGAGGGTGGGTTGGGAGTTATAAACGATCGATGAGCATGTAGTATTAATTACGAGAGGATAAAACCACTCGTGGTGCAGGTATCGAAGAAGAAAAAGGCCGGAACAAGGTGGTCGGAGGACAGTTGTCGGCCGGAAACAGTGATGTCGGGTGCAGGGGGGGACGCGACAGGGGGGGGAGGGTAAAAGTTTCAGTTTTGGTCCCTGCTCTTTACGTTTGTTTTAGTTTATTAAGGGGCTGTTTGGCAAAATCTGAATCATTAAGTGCTGAATGGTTAAGAGGTATGAACCATTAAGAGGTTCCATCAATAAGAGGGATGTTGGGTATAACTTCTGATGAGTATAAAGTTAGTATATGCTCCATTCAGTTTCATTCAGCATCTCTCAGTCTCTTAACCATTCAGCACTTAACTGAACCATTCAGAGGCTATTTTTTTCTGAAACAAACGCTCTGAATGCTGAATGCTGAATGGTTAAGCACTGAACTGAACCATTAAGAGGTAAACAAACAGCCCCTAAGTTTTTACTCAAGTTTTAGAATTTACAATTTTGGCCCAAAGGTTAGTTTTTGCATAAATTAACTAATTAAGTTAACCGAGTTGAGACGTAACGTTTTTATAGGAGACGTTTAGCATCATTAGTTCGTTGATGACGTTAGGGGGTTATTACGAGACGTTTATAGTATTTATTTTATATTTTTAATAGTTTTCCTTTACGAAATATATACATACTTAGCGTTTTATGGTCAACAAATAATTATTATTTGGTATACGCGAATATTTTGCGGTGTAAATACTTTTGATTAAATACGATAAGAATAACGTAAAGATTCGATATATTTATTCATAATTAAAATGACGTTACATTTTGAGGAAATAAATACGAATAACAATTAAAAGATAAACAACCTCGGCATTGAATCGGGCATCCGGATTCGGGTTCGGGGCAGATGTCACAAATGTTGCTAAATCATTTAAGTTAATCATGTAAGTCAATTACAGGAGATTATTTCATTTATGTTCTCACTCCACATATGTTGGACAAAGACGAGCTTTATAAAATGTTTCTTTTTAATTCAGGTTTTACTTAGTTTTGAAATGTGCGTTTTGTTTGAAGTCTTGGTATAAATCTGATTCATTTATATGACATGTTTCTCACATCAGTGAAAGTAAACCCACACTTTCACACTCTTACCAATTATGTGATATTTCTAATTGAACATTTATATGTAAATCTCTTAAAGTTGATTTTTTTAATTATTCAACCTCTGTAGCACATGGTTTCTAAAGTTTATTTTATTAATAGTTATTATATGTATTATGATTATAAAAACTACATAGGTATTTTACTCGCTAATTGTAGATAAATTTAGTCAACCATTCGATTATCAACGTTACAACTTACAACATATGTTTTATACAAAGGAATGACTTGCATATGGGAGCAATTAATAATCTTTTTTATTTTGTTGTGTTTAAATGTTTAAACGTTAGATGATTTTTTGGTTATTTGTTTTTATTTTTAGTGTTTAAACGTTATATGAGTTTTTTATGCTTATATTTTTTACTAATTACATAAATTTAATTATCGAACCCGTGTAATACACGGGTAATAACCTAGTATTTATATAATATGATTTTCTTGGTTTTGCTTGCATATTTTCATGTTTAAAATCAGGACCGGCTCAACCATTTTTAGGGCCTTAGACAATGTAAAATTCCGGGGCCTACTATGACATTAAAAATTGTTGTTAAAAACTAGTCAGGCACACATTGAACCTAAATATGAAAGTAGTCGAGCAAATCAAAACTTTAAACACCAAACACAATGAACCTTTATTCTATCTAACTGAAATAATAAAGATAAAACATATTGAAACTACAAACACAAAGAAACCAAGCAAATCAAAGCTACAAATACACAAACAAATTAATCACTAAATAGACATGAAATGCCCTATAAAATTCAATTAAGAGCAAATGAGTATTAGACTGAGAGTTTGAGACCGTTTAGAGACTATTTGTTGATTGCGAGAAACTATGAAATTGAAAAAAGATTTTCCAACCGAATAAACCGGACCAGACAAAAAGTTAACCGAACCGTTAAATACCGACATCAAACATTTTTTTTATATACGCATAATATTAATTTCATTTAGGAACACAATTTTTAAGGAATCATGACAATAAAAGTTGGGGCATATTTTGACAAGTTTTAAAAGTTTTTTTTAAGAGGGTGTAACAAGTATTAAGAGGGGTGTGTATAGACACACCCAATTTTAATTATCCACCAAATCGTTTTTGGTAAACTATTTCTTTGTAATATATTTTTTATTTAATTTTATTCAAAATAAATGCAGTTTTTCCATAGAAAATGCAAAGTGTTGCATTAAATTTGGGTTTAAATTCGATCTTACTCCTTGCACCTCTGAGTGTTTCGGTCATAGCCCGTTACATCAACTACCATTTAAAAAAAATGATTTCAAAGCTGTTTTTGTATTAAACTACTACAATGTTAGAGAAGCTATGTATTACCTGAGTTTGAACGATAAAAACCACAAACTCATCAAACTATTATTATTTATTGCGATATTCATAAATAAGGATTATAATATTAAAATTTTATTTTTTATTTTAATTTTCTTTTTTCGAATTCGAATATATTAACTACATATTTTCTAATTGTATGTGTGTAACACTTGTGTCTGGAACATTAAGTCTTGGAATGGAGTTATACTCGAAATTCTAATTTTTGTAAAAAGTCTGAGAAGCAATGAGAAAATGAGATGTGTCATTTTCTTCAATTTAAAAGGAAGGACAATAATAGTAATGTCTCTATATTTCAAGTTCCACATTTTTTAAACGTTCATAAATTTTACATACGACATTATCTTTAAAACGCGTACAACGTTGATACATAAAATACAAACTTTTTCCAAGTTTTCCAGGTTATTGTGTTATTCTGTAAGGTCATTGTATAATCTTCCAAACTGAATCGAATTAACAGTGACTTGATAAAGATTATTACACACAATGACACAATATAATGATACTTTCAAAAGTAAACATGTATAACACAATCACACAATAATAGACATATAGAACCATTTGTGAACGTTAATGGGGGCCAGGGTGGGTCGTCGCCTAGACACGTTTTTTTGTTAGTAGTATTAGTTTTGATATCGGAAGGTTAAAAAAAATTATGTGTATTGATTTGCTGACCCAGAAATATTATATACATGTATTGAGTTGCTCACCCATAAAAAAATTACAAATTGACTCAAAATTTAGTAGTTGGCTTTCAATTTTGGTTGGTTTCTATTCATTTGAGGATATATATTTTTTTATTGGCAAATTAAATTAAAATAATATCAACTAACATCTATTGACCGAGAATAATTCCAACTCAGTTTATTCCCTCCAGTGGTCCCAAATCAAACTGTTTTTGCCTCTAGTGGTCTGCCGTTAAGTGCACTTAACGACCCTTAACTTTTGGTCAATTTTTTTGAATTTCAAACCGATTTCCTATGGATTTTGATGGGGAGGAGAATATGAGTCAATTAATGTAAGCATTACCTTCAATTGGTGCTCTAAATGAGTTAATTATAACATTTGGTTAAAGCATTGTTAGGGTTTAAACACTCGACTGAAGACAGTTTCGTCATTTGGAACACCGTTTGGAGGTAAGGTTTGCATCAGTTGACTCGTATTCTCATCCCGATCAAAATACATAAAGCATCGGTTTGTAATTAAAAAAAATCGAAAAAAAATTTAATGGACGTTAAGTGCACTTAACGGTGGACCACTTGAGAAAAAAAATGATGACTGGAGGATTATTACCGGAAGTGATCCCAAGAACACTATGTCACACCCCGACCAATGGCGGAATCATCGAGGCGGACGTAAGTGGATGATTGCTCGTAGCTCATGGTACTAAAAATGATTAAAATATACATTAACATTCATTTCTTAATTTCAAATAACAAATTTACATCGTTTCAACCTTGAATAAACAAACATAACTTATTTAACTAAACTAGGTCCAAGATCCTACATGTGAAGGCATCTCAAAATCCTCCTAAGCTGCATTTCCTGAAATCATGTGAAAATATTATTTGTTCAGCTAACGAATTAGCTGGTGAGTAAACATAGGTTTGTATATAAATATATATATATATAAAGATAAAGATTAAAATAAATAAATGAATTCAATGTTCATGTTATGTAAAAACTATAAATGCAAGGTGTAGCACACAAGGTAAACATATAGCACAATCAACCGTTACAACTAGCATTCACTTAATCACATAGACTAAGTGACGTTGATAAAAATGATCAAATTGAAAAGCCGTTTAATCATTTTCTGATAAAATATCGGATAATTAAACTAAATGTAGTTACAATCACCCTCGGTTAAAGTATCAGGTGATTTAGTTAAAATGTGGTTACAATCAACATCAGATAATTTATCAGGTGATTAAATAAAATGAAACGAATAAGCGGTTACAATTACCATTGGATAACATATCAGGCAATTAAACCAAATAAATGAAACAAGTTACAACCACCATCGGTTAAAGTATCAGGTGATTTAGTTAAAATGAATAAAAATGAACGAAAATGATAAATATGATTTAATAGGTAACATGATTTCACCCCAAAGTATAAAACTGGAAAAAGGGGCTATGAATACTCACTTGTTAACGGATCGATGATATGGAATAAAACTTAAGACTTGAATAATGCACCGGAAAACTCCTTAAGGATCACCTAAGGAAAGGCGTCCTATGTTAGAATAATAATTAAAGGTGATCCGGGAACCTAGAGTTTAACTAGAATTTGGGGTTTTAAGTAAATAATCAATTTGAAGTTTAAATAAGTAAAATATTAATCAATTAGTATGTAAGGATTAAATTTTCATATATTTAATTAATTAAAATCTATTGACCGAGAATAATTTGAGGATATACATTTTTTATTGTCAAATTGACTTAAAATAATCTCAACTAACATCTATTGACCGAGAATAATTCCAACTCAGTTTATTCCCTCCAGTGGTCCCAAATCAAACTTTTTTTGCCTATAGTGGTTCGCCGTTAAGTGCACTTAACGGCCCTTAACTTTTGTTCAATTTTTTTTCGAATTTCAAACCGATTTCCTATGGATTTTGATGGGGAGGAGAATATGAGTCAATTAATGTACGCATTACCTTCAATTGGTGCTCTAAATGAGTTAATTATAACATTTGATTAAAGCATTGTTAGGGTTTAAACACTTGACTGAAGACCGTTTCGTCTTTTGGAACACCGGTTGGAGGTAATGTTTACATCAGTTGACTCATATTCACATCCCGATCAAAATCCATAAAGCACTGGTTTGTAATTCGAAAAAATTTGAAAAAAATTTAATGGGCGTTAAATACACTTAACGGTGGACCACTTGAGAAAAAAAAGTTGGATTTGGGACCACTGGATGGAATAAATTAAGTTGATATAATTATCGGCCAATAGGAGTTAGTTGAATTATTTTAAGCCAATTTGCCTTTTTTATTTATTAAAATTTTAGGTTTAGGGGTTTTAATTTTGCAAGTTGATGGTCGAAAGAAAAGAAATTGAAAATCATGTGGAATAATGTGTAAACAAATCATTCTTTTTTATTTTTTACCTGACCAAAACATATAATTCGAAACATAGCGATAGGAAAAAAAATTAATTGTCACGTGAATTTGTATTCAATCACCCACTGAAAAAGTTGAAGTTTCGCTACTGGATAGAACAAAAGTAAACATATATAACACAACAAAATTAACACAATGATACAATGATACTTTCCAAACACACAATATGACACAACGATATACAAAAATACACATTAACAATCTGAATTTACGTACAATGTTCAAACACACTATCAGATTTTGACCCGTTTACTTGTGACCATGTTGATTCTGATTGCGTTTCAGTTCAAACATACCTAATAAAAAACGTAGCTGAAAAGCAACATATCAAATGTGTTATCTCTTAAATGTATAAAGTGCTGTAAGTAAGAATGTAGAAATGATGTTAAGGAGTCAACCTGATCCAGCCGGGCGCATTACAACCTAACCAGTCTTATTCAAACATTCAGATTGTTATTGTTGTAATATTATTCTTGTGATCTTAATCAGATTGTTAAAAAGTGATAGTGTCAATCTGAATCATTTCAGTTCTGACCAGCCCATTTTGACAATGATCATCTTGTCTATCTCCTTGCTTTGAATCTTGGAAGTCAAAGATATCAATTTCTAATTTGTTATGACACTTGTTGCGGATGCAGTGTTATGGAGTCTGACAGCTGCGTGTATTAAGGCTGAACGCCCTCAAATCGCAAGGCGTGCAATTGAGCTGGCAGAACTTCTGCTGGCAAAAGATGATTGGCCAGAATACTACGATGGGAAGAGCGGAAGGTACATCGGCAAAAAGTCTCGTAAGCATCAAACCTGGTCAATTGCAGGTTACTTGGTGTCTAAAATGATGTTGGAGGACCCATCCCATGCACATATGATATCGTTTGATTATGAAGACGAGACAAAAACTGCAATCTAAACATTATGTGTATATAAGAGTTTTTTGTCCCTCATGTTATATTATGATTCCGATTTTGTAAATTAGATTTTTGGATTTTTCTAGTTGGTTTCTAGAAAGAGATGCAACAATATTGAATTTTCTTATAGATTCTCATTTAACCTATCTTATGACATTTTCAGTTTCATCTGGCTTGGCAGTATAGTACTAGTGTACATATATAATCATAAATAAATATATTTATATATAATATAATATATAGAGGGCTAATTTTATTTATAAAAATATAAGTATTTATGAATTTCTACCATCTCATTCATGTAAAATGATACCATTATTATTAACTAGATTTTATAATAAAAAAGGATGACAAATGAACTCAAAGTTGAACTAACGGACAAACTCGATATCAAGAACATTCGAATTGGTTTGAAAAGTTTATGCGGATGCAGGAGATGATACATCACCCGATTACATGTGAATCATACATAAATATATGTTTATCCAAATAATATTATCTTGTGAACCATGACACCCCTCTTCCCCCCTCTCATTCCTTGGATATACCCCACTACCCAATGAGTTTTACTAGGCAAATGTAAGACCCAATATAAGACATGATTTTACAATAAGTAAGATATTGTGATTGTCAATACCCGTCCCTAATCTAACATCTTTATTTCAAATTGTTCCTTATATTATAAGTTTTTTGTATCAAGAACTCTATTTCTATTATTTGTTTTTGGTTTCTTTAAATCTTCAAATTTCTTTTAGTTGAAATTTTTCATTTTGATTATAGATATGTTCACTATATTTATAAAATATGATTTTTCTTGGTTTTGCTTGCATCTTTTCATGTTTAAAATACTATATTTACTGCAGTTTATCATTTACTTTACTTATATTTCTTGGTATCTCTAGAACTAGAAAACAACGAAAAAGTTTAAAAAACCAAAATACCATGAAGAAGGTTAAAAACTACATGATGATGGGTTGCTTTTGTCTGTCTATGAGGATCCTCTACCATCATTTTAGCCACCAAATAACTTGACTTGATACGCATAACCAAACGATATTCATTGTTGTTTTTACCTATAGGATGAATAATCCATCATACGAATCACAATATATATAGATGTTAAAAAGATTAGATAGTGATATGTTAAATTATATGGAAACCATGATAGGGGTATATGGTGCTTATAATAGATATACGCTATTAATTATGAAAATTTGAATTTGTTTAAATAGTTTAAAATCAGGATTTTGAAATAACAAAAAGTAATAATTTTGTTACTAAATAAGTTAGAATGAGGGTTTATAGGATAAATTTGATAATACGTACTTGAGCATAAAGTAAATATGAAATAAAACTAACATTTTATGTAATTCATGATTAAATGAAATCGTATCAAGCTTTATTGATCCCATGGTTGTTGGACAATGCTAATTTACTATTTTGCCCTTAAACGTATTTTATGGACAACTTTGGCTCCATCTTGTTAATAGACAACTTTACCATCATCTTATTATATAAGGAAATGTAGCAACGTCAATATTTTTTAATCTTTCAACTTAAGTACTTAACTCTTTAACTTTATAAACTTTCTAGTAGAGTATTTATGGAAGTATAATGTTGTCTCTAATCCGGTTGATTGAAGTATTTTAGAGCCCAACCTGATATCTTATGTTGGAATTTTATTTGTTGTCATTATATATTAAGGGTGTTGCTATATACACCCCCTTTTCAATTTTTATTACTTGTTACGCTTCCTCCCTAAAGTTTTAAAAAAATACAATTTCAACATTTTTTTTACAAAATTATATTTTTCTCTTAAATTAATATTCCATTTCTTATAATGTTAGATTAAGATAATGTGACAACCTGAAAATTTTTCTTCTTTTATTCCATTTCGTTGCAGACGATTGGTGACGCGGCGTAATTTTCGGAACGAAAATTCATTTAACAAGGGGATGATGTGACAACCCGCAAATTCAGGTTAACATTGTTAACTATCTAATAACTATTCCATTAATTTTATATAAGTTTAGGGTTTATTCTGTAATTAATATAAACTAGTTTATAAAGTTCAAAACTAAAATTTAATAATCTAATAATGTAAAAGGGCTGAATGTGTAAATTTCAATTATAAAACCCAACCCACCCGTCACCCCCTATTCTCCCTCTCTTCTTCTGCGACATATCGCACACACACATATACCTAACCCTAATTCAATCTACGCCGCTGCTAGTCATATTCTGATCATCGTTCCTCACTGTTCGCCGTCAACAGCAGGCGCAAGAAATCGGGCATCAAAACCCCCTTTCCAGATTATCTTCATCGTTTTTCCGGTAAGTTTCGCGAAATGAACTTCGGTGTATGTCTCTATTATTATATATATGAACCGGTTGAGTAATTCGTATGTATATATGTACGCGAACAGACGCGAGCAGCAGCCGTCATCAACCGGAAACCAGTTCCGTTTCGATTTTCTTCATTGTTTTTCCGGTAAGCCCCGCAATCCGTAAACATGTATACAAGGTATATATATATATATATATTACAGCTTGTTTCCCTCTCTTGTTGGCAGTCGGCAGCAACTCTCGAACCCGCAGTCGATTCGTCCTCGGTTCCATCTCGAGCATCGATCATCTTCTTCTTCGATTCGGTGAGTTTTCGCCACCCGTAATGGATACGTAAACCAACCCGCTGAATGTGTTCTTGTAAGTATCGGTGTATATGTAGATATATATATATATATATATATATATATATATATATATATATATATATATATATATATATATATATATATATATATATATATATAGTGTTGCCTTCTTTTGAGAACTATGAATTTGGAAAGAACTTAAAGAACTAGTTTTATTGGTCCATGTGTTAATTATAATTTTTTTAATTTTTTAAACTCAAATGCAGTTTTTTATATCGTGGGGGTATATTTGTAATTTAACAAAGATATCAATTGAAACTAAATTGCAGTTTTTTTGTTCCACGTTCTCTGAAGAGACTTTCAAATTAGTTCTTTCACTACATGCAGTTGCTCTATTCATTCGATTGTTTTTCAGATATTAATCGATCCATATAATCTTCAATCGTAAGTTTTCTTTTAATCTTACTTCACTGATTTTAGGATTATGTATTAATCTGTTTATTGGTAGCCATTGATAAACTAGTATGGTCGTCGTTTAATTAGGTTTGATTTTGAATTTTAAGATTTTGTATGCTGAAATTGGAATGTGATACGCATTGATTAATCTTTTATTATTAGTTATATGCAGCTTCTAGCTATTTTTCTAATGAAATTGGATATAATTTTAGTTTCTTTAAGCAAATCCCTAGAAAAATAGCTGTATAATAGAATATGAATTTGGTACTTTTGGATAACACAGTTTCTTTCATTTACATTTAGTTAGTAATCCCTTCATTTGTTCATTTTTTTATGAATAGACTTCCATATGATTCACAATAACACATGCTATATGATATATTTTTAATTGTTTAATCAAATTTGTTTTTTTTTATTGTAGTTATATTTTGTATGCTAAATGTGTTCATTGATTATGTATAAACAGAAAGGAGAAGCAGTAGGTGTTCATAAATACGCCCGGAAGCAAGATTTCTGATGAATACATGATCGAATGGAATAATTCATATCATGCGAATAATGTGACAGCCACAGCTATATTGCAAAACATGTATCATTCAAGAGATGCTGATTTAATGTTTAAGATTAACTTTCTGATGTTATTTTATTCTACCATAGTACATTGCAACAAGTCAGGTAATTGCAGTATGAAATCAAATGTGGATTGAAGCAAATCAAGAAACAGAGCTCAGATTTTTCAAATGAAGGTTAATTTTGAGGTCATTAAGGTCGTTACGACGTTACTAGATATCGATTTGTTATGGTGGCTTCAATTTTATTATGTTCTTGTGTTAAAACGTTGTCATGTATAAACCCCTTTCAATCGAACACGGTTGTGTACAACAGGAGCTTCACGCGACGTTGGCTTTAGGGGTTGAATTTCATCCTTACTGGTGATGATATATAGGTTATTGATCAACACGCTTTGGTTCCAATCAATGAACTAATGTATCAACTAGGTTTTTATCAAATAAAATTAGGTGCATACATGCATTTATATACAACCAAAGCATTTACGCACTTTTTGTTATATAGAATATATCAACTAGGTTTTTATCAATTTTTGGTTCTCCTTGTACGATTGGTTTAGGGGTATGCATTAGTTCTTTGGATTTTATATGCAAATATGAATATCATGCACATATTAAAGTATGCCTATATACAGATATGAAAATATGTATTAGTTCTTTGGATTTTATATGCAAATATGAATATCATGCACATATTAAAGTATGCCTATATACAGATATGAAAATATGTATGCACACATGAACATGTGCATATATGCACTTTTTTTTCATACACATATACAGACTATTTTCATGACGCATTAATATGAACTCGCACCGATATCAAACTTGAAGGAACAAACCGCCATGGAAAATGTATTCAAAAGATTATGAGGTTTAATTGGATGTACTCGGCAAAAGTTTTTTATTGTATTTGTAACCTATTCAATCAACAACCGAAGCCTAAATTGAAGTATGGATTCACTCAATTTCAAATTCTACCGCCAGAAAATGGATTCTGAAAATTACCTTATTGTCCCTATCCGTTTCTCATGATTAAAATTAAGTAAAAACAAAATAAAAAAATATGATTGGTTATTGAGAGTTCTCTTGGTTCTTTCCAAATATTGGGTTCTCAAAAGAATGGACCCCTATATATATATATATATATATATATATATATATATATATATATATATATATATATATATATATATATATATATATATATATATATATATATATATATATATATCGATTGTATATACGTGGGAATCAAGGTATTCGTGTATGCATGTTATGGTGTATGTATGCGATTTGTATGAAGGAGTTGAGGCAGAAAAGCGTAATACATATATAAGTGTGTGTACAATCAGTTATATATGTGTGGGTATATGAGCAACATGCGTTTTATATATATACATATATATGTTACAGAGATTACATGTGCATTCATATATAAATATATATGCATGCGTGTGAAATGTGTGCAAGAATCACTACAACAAAAATGGCTTTTTAGGACCTTTTGTGTGAGACGCTTGTAAAAGATGGTCCTAAAAAACTATTTAATAGGACGAATGAAAGTTTAGGGTCCTTTTATAATATACTCTACTAAATCGGTGTCCTAAAAAATTATTTAATAGGATGGATGACTTTTTGGGGTCATATTATCATATAACTTAATAAGACACTTAGAATGTAGATCCTAATAATGTAATTTATAAGACATTAAGTTATTGGTGTCCCATTATATGGTAATGTAATAGGACACTGGATGAAAGGAGGTCCTATTATAACATTACTTAATAGGACACTTTGTAGTTGAGTCTTAAGTGTTTAGTGTTATAGGACCCTTTCTTGTTGAAGTCATATTAGAACACGAGTTAATAGGACACTTGACATTTGAGTATTATAACTTTAACCTTTATAGGACGCTTAATCATTGTGATTTTATAATAACACATCGTAATAGGACACTCGATATTTGAGTCATAAAACATCAGTTTTATAGGACGCTTATTTGCTAGAGTTTTAATATAACAGAGCTTAATAGGACACTTGACACTTGGGTTTTATAACTTAAACCTTTGTAAAACACTTATTCATTGTCACGTTAATAAAGTTCGGGGTTAGTTTAGTTATTAAGCACGTTCAGATACATCAATTTACAATCAAGGAAATAATACTTAAAAACGATTTGGAACATCGTGAAAAAAAAATGTAAGCTTTGACGAAAATTTGATATGGGAAACGATTCTAGACGCAGTGCGTTACACGCGTTATTAAATTAAAAAGCCAGTAGCCAAACCCTACCTATAAATACACTTTATCATATCAATTTCATCTTTTCAAAAACCCTAGTATCATCCCACACAACTTGCAGCCGTCACCTTTCCGGCCGTTTTCCGGCCAGCTCCGACATCCCCATGGGACCTATTATATATCAAAATCTTCGTCTCGACGAGACGGTTCCAATGATAGTAAATGCGTCATCTAACTCGTAACGATGAAAAAGTTATGGCTATTTGAAGATTGCGGCTGCTATGGTTTAACCCCTTCCTTCTTTGTTTTTCCGGCAACTTGTCGGCGTGTTCATAGCAAGTATTATATATCATTTCTTCGTCTCGACGCAAGGAATCTAATGGTGGTGGTAGTTTCCTCCAGTTCTTAATTGTTCAGAAGGTATCTTTGTTTGAATGATGCGGCGGCTACGGTTCTTCTTGTATGTGTTCTTTGTTTCCGGTTGATTTCCAGCTTCTCCGGCAGTTTCCATGACACATACTATATATCAAATTCTTCGTCTCGACGAGACGATTCTAATGGTGGTAATGGCATTTTCTTAAACGCTATGGTTTGAAAGTTATGGTCAGTAAAAGAGTGCAGCAGTAGCGGTGACGGTTAAAGCTCTTAATGTGGTGGTGTTGGGGTTGTGCTACGATGATGGTCATGTTACAGCAGCAGGTTTCGGTGTTTCATTGTTGTGATAAGTGGTGGTTGGTGATGGTACTAGGGTGTTACAACGATGGTCTATGGGGGTCGATGATGGATGGTGGTGATTGTTGGAGATCGATAAATGGTGTTTCTTGGAGGTTTTAGTTGATATTTGTATGGGTGGAAGAAACCGGGTCTTGGACAAAGAATGTGGGCGGATTTGAAAACGGAAAGGAAAAGGTATAGTACATAAATTATACAAAGTGAGATCAAACTTATCATAGTGTTTTTTTTCAAACTATTCAATTTATATGTATGTGTTTGCAGGATTAAACGAACATAAGAGTGAAGAGTTCTCAAACATTAAGTTTTTCAAACATCATGAAGGCAACTAAGATGATACGGAAATCGGAGACCTGGATGATTATGAACTAGTTTTGTGTTTTTAACTAGTAGTTTTATGTTTGTGACTTCAATTAGACAACGACTATATGTTAGCGATTATGTACTTTTATATAATTATATATAATATAATGGTTCTGGTATTTGTTGTGTATGTATGTATTTGATTGATATGTTGTTTGTATATTGTTTATGGAAAAACATGAAACTGCTGGAATTATCAGCAAAAATAATTGAAAAATGTTCATGGACCTTTAGTGGCGACTCTTTAACACTAGCGACGACAAGGCAAGCATTAGTGACAAAGCAATAGCGGCGACTCATTAGCGGCGATATGTCACCTCTAATACATTTAGCTGCGACTTATGGGTCTTTTAGCGGTGATAACTGTCGCCACTAATGGTCGGATTTTTTGTAGTGAAAGTAAGTAGTCATATATTGTAACATTGTAAAAGTGTCCTTATATGTTTTTATTAGGACGTTTTTTGAGTTGTTCATAGACATATTATGCGACCATAAAATTGGTTTCATAATCTTATTTGGGATATTAGGACCCTTTTCTTAGTACTAAAGTACTTATACTGTTACATTATAAGGGTCATATAAACTAATTTTTAAGGACACTTGTACGTGTATCATAAGATTAAAAGTAAGTAACCACATATTGTAACATTGTAAAAGTGTCCTTATATGTTTTTGTTAGGACGCTTTTTAAGTTGTTCATAGACATATTATACGACCATAAAATTGGTTTCATAATCTTATTTGTGATATTAGGACGCTTTTTAAGTTTCGGGACTTATTACAACCCCTTTACATGAAACGCTTTTACTATTGGTCCTATTAAATGAAAGGTCCTATAAAGTACCATTATAGGACACTTTTGGGCGTACTAAAAACCCAATTTTGTTGTAGTGAATGTATATATGTACGTGCATGTAAATGGTATATATGTGTATGTGTGTAATCTGATGTATGTAGGTATCATGTTGGGTTTAAAATTTGATGTATATATATATATATATTGAATAAAGAAAGCAACACAACAATGATTCTTGATATGTATGTGTGTTTCCGTATGTATGCATGAGTGTAATATATAGTCTAAGTATTGTATGTGTGGTATGTCTGAGTATATAAGTTCTTTTTATGTAACGTGTAGGGTGTATGCAACTTGTGTATCGAATGTATTGTATGACTATATGTACACTCGGGTATAAATTTTATGAACACATGTATAGTTACAATAGTGCGGATGTATGGACAATATGTTTTGGTTATACATGTGATTATATATATGTATAAATAAGTTTAAGTTCGTAGACAGTAATGAATATTTAACTATTTAGCAGGTCGTAGGGCGACCTAGGGTTTCTTTGTTGCATATCTCGTGTTTTTTTGTTGTGCGCTCCAAAGATGAGTCTCTCTGCCCGTTTTAAATCCTTTCGGGGAGAAAACATACAAACTATTTTAATGGCCTTGGGCCGCATTTGTACGCCTTCGGGCAACGGTTTTAAACAGCCTTGGGCTAAGTTTTTTTCGCTTTCGGGCAACGATTTTAAACAGCCTTGGGCTGAGTTTTACGCCTTCGGGCAGGGCCTTCGGGCAACGGTTTTGATGAAACAGGCTTTCTATTGTCTAACTGTTTATTTTACTGAGCATGATTCCACCACTCTAAAGTCCTTTCCTTTTTGTCGAGATTATTAATATACAGTGGGTATAACGGGGAAATTTGAGTAGTACTACGGGTTCGGCAGACCCCACCATGCTGGTTTGGTTTCCAGGTGGTGCAAATGGTCTTTTAACTTTTGGTCATCCGTCGTGGTGATAACAAGGCAAATTATTATTGTATCGTTCAGTTTAATCTCTACGTGCTCATGTAGTAAACGAGGTGGTTTAGCTAACCTGCAATAGTAAAGATGTTTATCGGTTCAAATTCTTTTATTAATTAATTTTTCGGTTACTTATCTCATTGAGCTCACCAACCATGTGTTGACCGTTTTCAGTATGTTTTCTCAGGTGGCTAGGAGTTTGTGCACATAGGACACAACATGCATGGGTTTTGAACTTATTGAAGTTTTTGTTGGTTTAAATTAATTATTGGTTGTGTGCTGGACTTTAAGCACCGGTTTCATTTATTATGGTTATTTAAACGCTTCCGCTAAACTTTGAAAAATTTACATTTTAACGCTTCGGTTTTTGGATTATGCTAAAACTAAACTTTATTTAATTCAGTTGAGTCAGTGTTACTGTAACTAATGGCTTGAGATCCTGGTATGTCACGCGCCTAACGGATACCCCGTTTGTGGAAAATTGAGGGTGTGACAGATATTGTAATTAGTTGGTGAGTATCGACTATGAGTGTCAATACTAACCGAAACAAAAAAGAAACGAAATAAATCGTATCTGTAACCGACAAAATGAACTGAATTCCAAATTTGATTTTTGGTTCGGTTACTAACAGTATCCAAATTGTGAATTTGGATTTTGGTAACAAAAAACATGATTTATTTGGTTCGGTTATCTTAATAAACCATATAATTATTGGTTTCATCGTATAACCGGATCGAATAATCATACTAAATTGGATTATTACGGTTTAGTTAGGCAATAAAAAAAACTCCATAACTAAATAAACATACTAAAGCGGTTTAATTCGGTTAGGTTAGGCCAAAAAAATGATTTCGCGACCGAATAAAAAGATTTTACAACCGTATGAATCGGACCGCACAAAAAGTTAACCGCACCTTTAAATACCGACATAAAACATTTTTTTTATATACGCATATTATTAATTTCATTAAGAACACAATTTTTTAAGAAATAAAGACAATAAAAGTTTCGGTACTTATTTTGACAAGTTTCAAAAGTTTTTAAGGAGGGAGTGTAACAAGTAAGAAGGGGGTGTGTGTATAGACACACACCCTATATTAACTAATAACTAGACTCTTTATATTGTGAATTAAAAAGAGACTTTTATTAAAGAAAGACTCTTGAGTAAAGCATTTTTAAGATACTTGATTAGTTTTGTTAGAATGTTTAATACCAAATTAAGTGACTAAATTACACTATTCATTCACTCTCAAGTATTGTATAAAAATAAACATGTTAGCTTTGCTTGTTACGTATTATTTGACGGTTTTACAAACAAATAAATAATCACAATGCGGCTCAGAATCAACGACTGCAACCAAGGTAGGTCGAAGATACTCATCATCGCCTAATATAACAACAATAGTAAACAAACCGAAAGACATTAGAACAGACAAATAACAAAGTTTCTAAGGCGCTCAGAGTATTCAACGGCCACATTGTGACAACATCGTGGTTGCAGTGTGGTTGCAGGTATAGACCGACAAACACCAAATTTGTCATGCCAACAAAACATCACTATTGGATAAACACAACCTCATTAGAGCCTAAATCCAAACCAAATTTGGTTTCAGATGCAAAAAGTAACAACATCACATCATCGTTTCCAAAACATCAACTATGTTTTACCCTCAAGATTAGAAGAAAAACATAGAGGGAAACCAAGTTAAGGGTTTCACCCACCACCGAAGCATTGGTGATCGGTCCACCTCCACCAATTAGGGCTGCAAATAAGCCGAACCGAGCCGAGCTAGGGTGGACTTGAGCTCGGCTTGTTTAATATCGAGTCGAGCCGAGTAAAGCCGAGCTCGTTTATTTTAACATGCTCAAAGTGTGGGCTTGGGCTCGGCTCATTATAAACGCCAGAAATCCACACCGAATGCCCACACATCTCTAATATAATAAAGCAAAACATAATTTGCTTCTGTGTCATTAATTGAGGGGGTTTGGCTTATGTGACATCGTTCGAGGGTTTATCTCACAATAATAATTTTTTATATAATAGTTACATTTTGTTTAATAATTTACAGTTAAAGACCGTAGTATTTTTTAAACATATATAACTTTTTATATAAAATTATATTTTAAAAAACTACACCATAAAATCAAACATTTAATTTTCTTTAATGTGAATATAATATTGTTATACTAAAATAATATTTTTTTTTAATTATATATTGTGTTTCGATTTTACGACAGTTTTGTCCTAAAATTAATTAGAATCATCTTTGCCCTCATGAATATTTTTAAAATATTACTAGGGTATTGTTTACCCGAACATAGCCCCTAGCAACACTAGACTGTTAAGCTATTGAGTTCGGTATCTGAATCGGCTGAAGGAGAGTGAGAGTTCGAAGTTGCCGGTAGGTCAATATCCGGGGGTTGCTCCGGACACTAAACTAGTATACAATAGATCATATATTAACAACCACCACTATTTCCAACATTCGACAACCCCACATAGATCCAAAGTGATTCGTTTTTACCCAACTCAAATCAGAAACAGAAATACAACTTGAGAAAACCAAGGTTTTCACCTAATCGTCACCACTGTCACATTAACAAATTAAGTATTCATGCATGTTATTATATTACTAAAACAAATATTGATGTAATAAAAGTCACACAAACAGGAATAAAATACACGATACCCAATATTTTATTAAAAACAACACCATACAAATCATTAAAAACAACACCATAAACATTAAAAAAGAGACTTAATAAAGTCCATTTTAATTTTCATGTCCAATTCAACCTAATTATAGCCGCAAGCGTTTTAACAAGATCTTTGTCATCTGAGAAGTGTTCCATGTTAAACTTCATGGCAAGATCTATGATTGTGTCTTTAGGAAGACGACTAAGATCTTTGTTTTTCTCGTCACGTTCCTTAACCGATTCTTTGATAGTCTTCATGCTACAACCTATAAGATTTACCATAGCAACGCCTTTTTTGTATTGCTTCATTACCAAATCAAATAAGTATATTTTCTCACCGGATTCATTTGATGATGAACCAGACGCCATAGCTATTGATTTGATGGTATAGGTAAAGTAATGATATTAGTCTATGAAAAAATAAGAATAAACACCACTGTATATATAATACAAGCATTGATTATAGTAATTGCAACCAGCTGTCAATACATTTAATAATGAATTATATCAACCATTGGATTGCCCCGATATCAGATGGAATCATTTTTTATGCGTCAGTGAAAAGGCGCCTGACGTCTTTTCGAAATCTCAATCGTATCTATTTAATAAAGTTAAATTAAACATCATAAAAAATAATAAATGATCCCACCCCTCCAATACCAACCCCCCACCTCATATAACTCTATACAACATAATCTAACTTATTTTAAAGTCAAAAACCAACAAATACAAGCAAAAAATGTCTTCGTCTAAATAAAACGTTATGAAGCTGGTCTCATGGCTGAAAGTAAAGGAAGATCTGACAAGGGATACGTGTTTACGTTCTTTGAAGAATATATCCGCTCTTACGAATGAGATTGAGCAGTATAACATGGAAATGATAAAGCATTTGATGAAGCTTGAACAAACACCAGAAAGGGATGAAGCTCTTAGGTTCTACAAAACACAGTTTGGTGGAAATAGCAACATCAGTGTGTTAGTCCAAGGAGCTGTTAAAGAGGTGGAAGATTTGAAGGAAAAAAAGCTCAGTGCATGTAGAAACCCTCAATAGTACATGATCTGTTAGGGTATGTTTAAGTAGTTATTTTGTGTTGAAGTCTTTTGTTTGGAAAATTTTATGATGATTTTGTTAGTATTTTGAAACAATGCTATATTTTGGTTTCATGTATCATGCATCAACTGCTAAATAGAATTATTAATATAATAGTGAATGGTTTGTACAAAAATGTCCAAGAAGATAGTTAGTTTACATAACAAAATAACAACATGCATGTAAAAAAAATTACAAAAAAACACCAAAAGACAATATAAAGCAAAACAAACCATAAGAATAATGGTGTAGAGAGTGACATAGAATAAACATAACGCATTAAATCATAAAACAATCATAATAATCTTTATATATTGTGCTTGCAACATATTTCTTACATGGTTTTGTTGAAGTAAATGCAACATGTTCATGTTCTTTGAAGTCTTAACCCTGCCTGTAAGATAATTATTTAAAAACACCATAAACTAGAAAGATAACAAAAATCCATAACAATGATGCGGTATAAAAAAAGGTAGAATAAACACCACACATTAAAACTAAACATCCAAAACAAATTAGTTCTGAAACGTCATAACATTCTCGTGCAAAATTGTTCTTAGAAATCTATCCAAAATTTTCAATTATCAGCAGACATGGTGTCAAATCTTTTCTCCCTTGTAATTGGGACAGTTTTCTTGACATGTTTGGAACAAGTTGATGCATAATGTCCATATTCTTTGTAGTTTTGACACTGTCTTGATTTCTTGCTTGCTTTTACAATTGCCTCTTCCTATTTTGACTTAATACGTTTGATGTGGTCTCCAGATCCTTTACACTTGTTGTGACACCCCGTAAATTCATGATTAACACCGTTACCTACTTTTTATCTATTCCATTTCGTTTATTTAAATTAAGGGTTCGGTTGGTAATTAATTAAACTAATTAGTAATTTACAACCTAAACTAAATACTCTTCAAATTATAAGGACCAAATGTGTAATCCTAATAACTTTCACCCAACCCTAATCGACCCCCACCCCATGTACGTATATATATATATATCATCATCATAGTCTGCTAGGACTCGATCTTGCCTCCACCCTTCGACAACCATATAACAACCGCTGCCCACCTTCATCATCACCCTCGTATTACACCGGTTCCAATATCACGTGGTAGTTGTCCGACCCGTTTCAAGTTGTGTGCGGCTAATATTGTTCGGAGAAGTAATCGGACCCGGCGAAACAAGCAAATCTGATCACCGTAGTCACCACCAGTCACCTGCAACTTCCATTTCGCTGGTACGTCTCGATTCGTTCATCGCCATGGTTCGCATTAGTTGTGACTACGAGTTTGCTGATTTAATCGTGTGCTTAATGTATATATATGCAGATTGTGTGTCATATGTATGTAGTCTGTGTGTATGTATTGAATAGTATGTTTGTATATATGGATCGATGGCTAGTATGCTTATGATGAATATGTGGCAGCAATGGTAGAAATTACGAACGGAATACATGTTTTGGTTTCTCTGGTTAGTTGTATTAAACCGTGTTCGGGTTCGGGTTGTTAGGCATGGTTTGTAGCTGTAGTGTATATGTGTGCGGTAGTATGTCGAATTTGGAGTCTGCGAGTATGTGAAATCAGTAAATAGGATCGGGTATGTGTATATATTGTATGTACGTATCTTTTAGGTGTATATATTGTGTATATGTTAACGCATAGCAGCATGTTTAGGACTATCTAAAAGGAACCGGTGTACGCTTGTAGTTATGTATGTATAACAAAAACCATGGCCAAGCATATAAAATATATGTGTATGTATGCGATTTGCCAGTACGTATGAATGTATATGTTTGGGTGTGGTGGGTTAATAGCAACGAGAATATATATATGTATTATAGTGGCATGTGTAAGTCTTGGAAGGAAAAAAAAAAGGGCAGCAGCAAAGTAACGAGTATATATATGTGTGTCATGGTAATAAAGTAGCTACACTAGAGGTGTGTAAATCTGTATGTTGGGTAGTAAATAGTGTGTATATGGAAAGTGGATGGATGTATGCACATGAATATATGTACAACTTGTTAAAATGTCGAGTGCAAACATGTATGATTTTGTGTGTGTTGCTTGTTATAGATAATTATATAACTTTAGGTATGTGTATGTGTGGCTTAATATAAGCGTTAGTATTATTGTGAGTCATGCAAGGGTAATGTGAGTCGGGTCTAGTGATAGGATGCATGAATTATGTCGACCGGATATGTGTATGTACATATATATATATATATATATATATATATATATATATATATATATATATATATATATGTGTGTGTGTGTGTGTGTGTGTGTGATTGTATAAAAATACGTAACTAATAGTAAGCATCTAATTATTAAGCAGGTCGTTGAATGACCTAGGATTCTAGTATTGTGCTGATTATTTGATGTGCACTTCAAAGGTGAGTTCTTTGCCCGCTTTTAAATGCTTTTCGGGGAGAAAACATACAAATATTTTTACAACGCCTTCGGGCAACTATTTTTCAGTGCCTTCGGGCGGACTGCATTTTATACCTTCGGGTAGGGCCTTCGGGCAAGATTCTAACGGCTTTCGAGCTGCATTTTTATGCCTTCGGGCAAAACTTTATGCCTTCGGGCGGGGCCAACTACGGCTACGTTTTACACCTTCGGGTGGGGCCTTCGGGCAAAACTTTACATTGCCAACTTGGGCAATCTTTTGGATAAATAATATTTATTGTTAAGGGCTTATTTTACCGAGCATTAACATACTTATAAAGTCCTTTTCTTTAGTCGAGATTATTTATATGCCAACTTCGGCATAACGGGGAAATTTGAGTAGTACTACGGGTTCGGCAGACCCCACCACTAGCGGGGAGCTAGTTGGTGCAAATTGTCCTTTAAACATTTGGTCATCCGTAGTGATGGCGACAAGGCAAGTAAAGTAACGTTCAGTTTAGTCTCGACGTGCTCGTGTAGTAAGCAATGTGGTCTTGCAAACCAGCAATATATATTGATTTATCAAGGAAACTTATATTTTATTTATTTTATTTAAATAAACTCATTGAACTCACCAACATTATTTGTTGACTCGTTTTAGTATGTTTTTCTCAGGGAACTAGGAAGGCGCACGAGTAGGACACTTGCATGCATTGGTCTTAAAACTATTACGTTTTGTTATTTATACCGTTATTGGTTTTTGAAACGGTTGTTTGGGTCGTGCTAACTTTATGCACGGATTTTCATAACTTTGGTTGGTTTAACCTTTATTGTTACGTACTTGGATTTTTAGTACGAGGATGTTTTACAAATGCTTCCGCTAACTTTTGAAACTTGTCATTTTAAACCTTGAACTTTGGTTTAATACTTAAAGAAAGACTTTTGTTTAATACGTTGAGTCAGTGTTTGCTGTAACTAATGGCTTGAGATCCTGGTGTGACACTTGTAACCAACTGGTACTCTAACAGGGCGTTTGTTATACTTGAAAGTACCATTTAACTTAGACGCCATATCCCTCTTGGAAGGAGGTGGAACAACATACTGCAGTTCATTAGCCTTGGTCTTGTATGCTTCAACATACTCCTTGTAAAGAGACAACGCCTCAATGTCATCGTAAAGACGACTCAAAGTGTACTCTTGAGCAGCGAAAATCTCACGTACCACAGATTGATTACGATCATACATATCTGTATAAACACCACTATGACTAGACTGACGGTATAAAATATTTGGCACTGCTTCTCTTGTCCAACGTTTAAGAATGTACTTCCTTGGAAACTCCTTAACATCATACAACTTCAGAATATAAAATATGTGTCTGCAAAGCAATCAAAATTGTTCAAACCGCCTAAATGAACAATGTAATGTTGTGTCTTCCCGGCGAAACATAACCTGCAAAAGACACCAAAAAATTAATAGTATATTAGCTTTTATATTACGACAGTGATATCATAACAATTAAAACACCATACCTCGAAGTATGAGTTACACAACTGATCAAAGTCTTTGATAAAAAAACTTGGTAAATCCTTCAATGTTCTCGCGCTTCACATTTAAGCATTTTTCAATGCCTAATATCTCAACTTGAACGTCAAGAAATAATGTTTTAGTATATATTTGAGAAGCTTGTTTTTCAAGCACAAAATCTGTCCTTAATGGTGGACGAGTAAAACGAGTATCGTGATCATTCTTTTTTTGATTGTGACGTTGAGACTCAATAGCAGTCTCAAAATGAGTAAGAAATTCAAGCAATGTAGACCTTACATTACAAACTTGTCCAAAAAATGATTCTTACGTTCTGACCTTGAAGTCATACGCATTAACCCAGACATAAGCTCATCCCTATAGTATCCCGGTATCCATGATTCCCTCATGTCATAAATATCAGCCAACCAGTTGTTATTACTCAGCTCAAAATCTTTAATAACAGAATGCCAACCTTCTTCAAATTCATCAGGAGTAAGAGAATCAGTCCAAACAATATCACATATACGTTGCTTGAAATCAGTAGTATTACAAAGCGTCACGCCTACCTAAAGACACCAAAGAAAAAAACAAGATTATCAAAAAACACCACATACATAATGTGACACCCGAGAATTTCGGATTAACTTCGTTACCTAAATCACGTTAATTCCATTAATGCCACTATACTCTATATTTAATTAGTTGAATTAAATGCGCTACTTGTTACGCAAACAGTTACACGTAACGAAAATTCAGAGAATTACAAAATCACGCGAGTTAATACTCGAATGTTGGTAAATTAATAAAATAATAATCCCGAACAGCTAAATAAATATAAATTTAGTGAATTTATATTATATGTGACTTACATGTTAATTTTGTAAACTTTCGTGAAATCGTATGTTTTACGTGTTTTAACATTGTAATCAAGATTAGTGAAATTTATAAAATAAAGGTTGATGTGACACCCCGCCCGGTGGCGGAAAACACCGGGCTGTCATAGAATTGGATATCCATAGTAAACAAAGCACATGGTGTTACTTTTATTAAAGTCTAATAATTATTGTCATAAGTTTGGCAAAACCCAAGTCTTAAATGCGAAACGACAAATTCATAATAGCAGTAAATGAAATAGTCAGGTTTAGTATTATTTCTAGGTCCAAGTCCCTATGTCTTGAATAGCAAAGAAACAAGCCAAAATCACGCGCCACCTGAAATACGCGAAAATAAAGTTAGCTACACAAGCTAGTGAGTAAAACCCAATTGAATAGTAATAGTATTGAAATCCGAGATCAACAAGATATGCTGCGCAATCCCATATGTATAGTAATTTTGTAATATTACTCGACCAGGACCCCTAGAATAGAATAGCACACCAACCACAATAGAAACCATAGTATCTCGTCTAGCCATTTGTCATGAGAACCACTCATGTAGTAAATAATGATAACTTTTAATAACCGTCGTTTACCGTCTCGATATATAAGTCATCATTTAGCAATTTAGGGACATGGCATAGTATAGCATCATAGCATAGCAACATAGTATAGCAACATAGTATAGCAACATAGCATCTCGACATAGTAAACATGGAATTAGAAAGGCCGGGTTTAAATCACCTATCGATGTTGTACAAGCAGGTGGGTTTGTCAAACCATTAGCGCTAACATTGTACCGGTGGGTTTACAAAGCAATAAAACTACTTTTAACTAACACATAAGATTGCATCAAGCGGCCAAACTAGATTAACATATTTGTATGATCTCTTTTAGAAAACGAATAGAAAACGCAATATAGTAAAAGACATATTTCAGCCCCAAAATAGTAAAATGGAAAAAGGGGAGTGAGTTTACTCACCTGAACAATATAGATAATAGCAAACGCAAGAAAGTACTAAATAGAATCGAGGATCGCCCAGATATTAGAATCACCTAATTAACCGGGAAAACCTATTTTAGAAACGAGTCAAATAATATAGCAACTAGAATCAAGAACTTAGAAATTCTAGGGTTTTGGATTTGGGGTTTTAGGGTTTTAAATTACAAATTGAAAATTAGGGTTTCAAAATATAATTTAGGGTTTTAAAGTCCAATTTGGGGATTTAGGGTTTCAAAAACCAATTTAGGGTTTTAAAGTCCAATTTGGGGATTTAGGGTTTCAAAAACCAGTTTAGGGTTTTAAAACCCAATTTGGGGATTTAGGTACGAGACGTAATCGTATTTTCGTATAGTATGTATTTTGTAATAACCATTTCTAGTTTATAATGGAAATAATATTTGGTCATAAGTTTAAGAAATATATATACAACTTTTAAGTGAAGGGGTTAAAAGGTAAAATAAAATAAACGTGGTCAGTGGGACTCGAACCCACGACCTAACGAACCATAACCAGAAACCTTACCGCTGAACTAAACCTTATTTTTGTTTAAAACCCGATCAGAAATTAATTTAACATATTCTGCATAACAAAACCCCAAATTGCATAAACCCTAGATTTTAAACCCATCAAATTGACCGACTAAACGATGTTGAATCAAACGTTAATCATAGGGCTTTTATTAAGCGAGCGACAAGGAATCGTTTGGTGTCTTAACATACCTTATTGATGTCGGATTGAAATTGTTGTAATGAAGAACAGAGGACGACGACCGGAGCAATCAAATAGATAGTTGGAGGTTGTTATAATGCCACTGCTTTTGCAGAAAGATCAAATGTTCGATGGGGATTGTCTTGATAACTATTAATTTGTCCTAATTTCAGAGTATTGGATCTAACCCGTTATGAGAGGCTCCGATATTGATTTTGCTTAATCGGCAATGTGTTGTTGCTTTTGATTGGAATTGATCAACTAATTACATCATAGTCAGTTGCAGAGACGTTTTGGTTGAGCTAATTTAATGAAACGAGCGTTAATTCGACACTTGATCATCCGGGTTTAATGACATACGGCTTTTGATTTCGTTTTGGAAATTAGACTGGTTATACAAATGTTTGAAGGTGATACAAGGTTCGATTAGCGGCCAGAAACATTTTAACGCGTTTTAATCGACTTAGAAAAAGCTATAGAACGATTTTTGATGTCGCCGGAGCTCGGCTTTTTCCGGCAGGTTGGCCGGAATTAATCTGGCCGGAAACACGGGTCACGCAAGGGGGGGGTTGGTTTAAACAATATTACAATTACAGCCCTTGTAGTTTCTGGTTTTGCTCATTAGTTATTGATAGTTTTAATAATAGTTTGTAAATTGGCAGTTTTAGCCCAAAGTTAATTATATATGTATTTTAACTAACTAACTAAAACTAATTTGAAACGTAATAATTATATACGTGACGTTTTTATAACCTTAGCTCGGTTTTAACGTTTGGGAGTTATATTTGCACTTGGAATCAGTCTTCTTTGACAATATTTTTATAAAATCATTTTTTTTATATATATTGTATACATAGTTTCGAGGCATAACTTTAGTAATTGATTGGCATCCGTTGAATTATAATTGAATCGATAGATAATAGCGACGAGAAATAACGTAACGTTCGAAACATTTATATATATGTCTTTAATAATAAAGCGTTACACTGAAAGAAAATAAATACAGATACGTTAAGATAGATAATCTCCGGGTTCGAGTCGGGTATTCGGGTATGGTTTGGGGCAGATGTCACAGTCTCCCCTCCTTATAGAAATTTCGTCCCGAAATTTGCTCAAACCGAAGTAGAAGAAGTTGAAGCGAAGAGATCATCGTTAGGCGGCAAAAGATAACGATTTTTATTTTATTTATTTTTACTGAAAGTTTCATCGAATTCGCGATAATCGGGACATATACGGAATGGGTCATCTTTCTTTTTCTTTACATCAGCACGAGCCAAAACGCGACATAACTCTAACGCATATGCTTTTGAGTTTCCACGCAAGGTAAAAGTTTCAACCGTCGAAACTACTGAGAGTCATAGACAAAAGATAAACATGGAGGAAATGTGACCTTGAAATGTAAGTTCGCACCATAAATATAAAAACCAATAGAAACATTTTTTTTCGCTTCGACTACCACATAAAGATTATCGAGTCTAACACAATTAATAGCAAATGATGAAACACAATCTAATGAAACAAAAGTCTTATCGGCCTCCAAATAAAATAGAAACGTAGAAATCATTTGGGATTCATATCGTTCACCACGTCATTGTTAGCTTGAGCTTGATTAGCGATGATATTGAAGGTTCTAGCACGACCAGCTTGGTTAGCATTAGCGTTGGTGTTCACGTTGACATTGATAGGTTGAGGACAATCGTTGCGGAAATGAGTTGGATCACCACAGTTGAAACAAGCACGACCTTGATTACCCCGATTATTATTATTCCAACAATCTTTAGCCAGATGCCCATAACGTTGACAAACAGAACATTTAAAACATGGAGTTTCGGGAGCATGATGAAAAGGACATTGGTTGCATTTGGGCAAGAACCCCGTATAAGGCTTACGGTTATCATTACCCCTTTGCGGTGCCATAGGAGGAGCAGGAGCAGCAATAGCATAGTTGGTGGCATTGTTCTTACGCTTCTTGGAATTGAATGAGGATTCGGGCTTAAAACCCTTATAAGAATCATCCTCAGATGATTTAGAGTCATCACTAGAAGAACTTTTAGACTTTTTGTTACCCTTACGAAACAGAGAGCCAGCTTGCACATGGTTTTCAGTAAGGCGACCGGCTAAAGTCATTGCCTCACCTACAGTAGCTGGCTTACTACCCCAAACAGCATCTTGGATAGTCATTGGCAGACCTCCGATATATTGTTCAATGCCACGAGAATCAGGAGTAACCATATTAGGACACAAAGTACTGAGCTGGGAGAAACGATCATTATAAGCCACATTATCACCACTATCTTGCTTAAGACCCCAGAATTCGCCCTCGAGTTTACGAATCTCGCTAGGAGGACAATACTTATTAGTCATGTTGGTTTTGAACACGGTCCAGGTTAAAGCTGTTACAGCGGCTTCACCGAGCCTACGCTTTTCATCATTCCACCAAGTCAAAGCACCCTTTTGAAGAACACTTGTTGCATATCGGACTTTGAGATTTTCAGGGCAATCACAATTAACAAAAGTACTCTCCATGCTTTCAAACCATTGGAGAAGTCCCGTAGCCCCTTCGTTACCGATAAATTTGGTTGGACCACACGAGTTGAAGTACTTAAGAGTACACTTAGGCTCATTGTTTTGATTAGCATTATTAAGTTGGTTCACGAGATTAGGCAAAATATTAGCCATTTGGGTCGCGATAACATTAGCAAGTCGTTGATTTCTACCCGCCATTCTACAAGATAGAAAACGATTTCGTGAGACATGGAACATTCTTTTTAAAACATATTTCATAGTAAACACTTATTGGATTTGAATGGTATTTAGAAACATCATAGAATCTCCTTAGAAAACACTTCATAGTAAACATTTAGAAACCATAGAAACACAATCAAATAGTTTAGGGTGACATTTTAAAATCACCAAGAACTCATAGAAATAATTAGAATTTATAGAAAAATGATAATATTAGAAAAATGATTAAATAGAATTTGAAGGCTTAGGAATGTGTCTGGGTTTGGACACTCAAGACTTATCAAAGTGTTAAGTTCGTTTTCAACGTATTCGAGAAAGCGTGCTTTAGCCTATAGGTTCACACTCATCTCGTACATCCCCAGGTAAGCATACAGGTCTCTTAAAGAGATTTATACGAAATGCTTGCCTTAGACAGGATGTCCGTGATACAGGCGTTCCCCCTTCCAGATTGCACACGTTTCCCACGTTTTCAAACTTACTTAAGACGATGACGAGATTCCACAAAGAGAAAGATCCTAATCTTACAGACGAGTCTCTTGTAGCTCCTTCGCGAAATCGGTTAAGAATTGAGATAAAGAAAAGACATAGAATAGTTCATAGAAATAATAAATAAATGAATAAATAAATTCTGAAGAGTTCTCTAAGCACATTAATTTGCACTAAGGACTCTTAGGTTATAGTCTAGGTCGGTGTGTTTCTAATACCCTATCCTAGTTCTCTATAACCATGGCTCTGATACCAACTGTGACACCCCGCCCGGTGGCGGAAAACACCGGGCTGTCATAGAATTGGATATCCATAGTAAACAAAGCACATGGTGTTACTTTTATTAAAGTCTAATAATTATTGTCATAAGTTTGGCAAAACCCAAGTCTTAAATGCGAAACGACAAATTCATAATAGCAGTAAATGAAATAGTCAGGTTTAGTATTATTTCTAGGTCCAAGTCCATCGGTAATAGTTCAGCCATACAAAAACAACACTTAATTGTACAAAACGTCATAAAATTCCATGTACAAAACGTCATACCAATAATTGAGTACGATTAAAAACCGAAAAATTCATATGCGCTTCATTATTACATCGTAAAATTGATAATATATGAAATTGCATTTTAAAAACACCATACGTTTTTTGTTAGCAATCTGGATCTAAAAAAAATACAGAAATCTATAACGTTTTTACTTATTCATTTAACATACCAATAAACAGTATAAAAAACACCATATCAATAAATGTATATGAAAATTACAGTAACAACTACGAATCAAACGCATCAATAACATATGGAATTTCTAACAAAAAAAAAATACCACACCTATCAAACAGTCCATTTGTAATAGTTCAGCCATACAAAAACAACTCTTAATTGTTCCGTTAACATTACATCATAAAATTCCATGTACAAAACTTCATAACAATAATTGAATACGAATAAAAACCGAATCATGTATATGCGCTTCATTATTACGTCGTAAAAGTGATAATATACGAATCAAACGCATCAATAATAAACTAATTATAACTAAAACGACTACAAACTTACCTGTAAACACTGCATGATCATCGGCACAACTATCCGCCATTGAACAGATCTTATGAAATAATGGATCAACATCGGATTATAAACAATAGCAAATCGCCAAATGAAATCGAGAAATCTTATGAAATAATGGATCAAAGTCGGATTATAAACCCTAGCAAATCGCAAAATGAAATCGAGAAATATGAGGGGTTGAATAAACAACATGCATGGTACCGCTCTTGCCATAACAACATGCATCGAGTAACATGATATAAACACCTCTCCGCTTGTTTTTAGAGTACTGGACACATGCTTATTGCTGATTGGTTCCTACACTTAGAAAATCCCCAATATATATATATATATATATGTGTGTGTGTGTGTGTGTGTGTGTGTGTATGTGTGTATATATATATATGTATAGTGTTACCTTCAAATGAGAACCATATATTTGGAAAGAACCAGTGAGAACCATATATTTGGAAAGAACCAGTGAGAACCATATAAGTCGTGTACTTATCGCTTCAATAACAATGGTAAAGTAAAAAGAAGATGATTTATTACTATTGTGCCATTGCTTCTTCAATTTTATCACAACTCTCCTCGGTTTTTTATTAAAAACTAAAAGTGTGCATATTTGCACATATAAAGTGGGTGCATATATGCATTTCAACAAAAAAACGTTACAAATCATATTTTTTATAAATGCATCTTAAAAGTTGTAAGTTTATAAGGATTTTTATCAATTTAGATAATAAAAAATATAACAGTTAAAGCGGTTCTCACTTAGTTCTTTCCAAAAAATAAGTTCTCAAATGAAGGTGCCCCTGTATATATATGTATATATATATATGTATATATATATATGTATATTGCACGCATCACCCCTGCTTGATCGTAGTCATGTGTTTTTTTAATGTTGTTTGTTGGCGACCTAAAATTATATCCTTCAATTGTGCATAAATATGACTAATATAAAAAAATGCCAAAGCAAATATCAAACACTAGAAACAAACTAGGGCCAGGATCATCAAATTTATGAAACCCTAATGAAAAAATAAAAAAATATCAACAATAAAGAAATATATATGAGCTATGCGAGAGAATTATTTTCTAGGTATGATTTAGAAAATTATCCGAAGACTTCGTAGTTGATAGGCTTACGGAAAAAATAAAAAATCTCAAGAACACAAGAGAAGAAGAGATAAATTTTAACTTCAATTCCATTCAATAATTTTCTATTCCCTTTTTTTAATTACTCAAACAATCTATCTATACTAATACATGACTAAATTACTGCCACATGTCATTTGCTAAAGGCACCCAACTCAGCTGCCATGTCATTTTGCTGATTTGTCACCACCTCATTTAATCTCCACATCTTTTAAGCACGCGGAGCTCCATGTTTACTACCTGACCCGTTCAATTAAACCCATAACCCGATTACAATATACCAAATCCCCACAGCAGTTCTCATTCTTACGATCCCTTTTTAGGGTTCATCTCCCACACTTTCAGCCGCTACCTCTTCTGATCTCTTCTTTACACTTTGATCATCGTTGTTGCTGTCATTCATGTTTATCACTCCTTTATCCTCCACGATTTATATCAATTGGTTGTTGTTCTTCATCTCATCATCGTTATCAATCGCTTTACTCAGTCGGATTATGCTTCATGATGCGCCATCTTATTTTCAATCAACGGTGAACGATTGCAAAAAAATTAGGTAAAAATCTTTTTTATTTGACCTGTTGATACAATATCATAGTTATTATAAAAACCCTAAAAAATCTAGCTTTTTGTGGAACTATAGAACTAGAAGCATCGCTCCACCATTTCAAAACCCGTCATTTTTGAATACAGGAGAAGAAAATCAGATATAGGGTTTTAATTTAACATTGAAGGCGATTCAATTTGAAATCAACATTAACCGAAAAGCAACCCGTCATTTGATATGCGTTGTGCCGACTCCTAACATGTGAAAGCTCTCAATAATCAGTTTCCAAGGTCTTTGATCTGCTCTATTTCATTTACAACTTGTAGTTCTTTTGATTTGTTAAATGTACTTTCGCTATACGTTTGATTATATGTTTATTATATTTTTTTGTTTTTATGCTCAGATCATTTCATAATGTCTATTGTTGTGTAGGTGTTGTTTTGGGTTCGCTTACATTAGATAATTTATACTTCCATTCCTATCAAACTTTTTATATCAAATGATTTCATCCCCTTAATTGCTTATTGCTGCTTATTATTCACATGTTTACCGCATATGAGTGAAGATTTGGTTTACAATTTACATACCTAGATCTGATTTTTATTATCTTGATTGTTACATTGTGTTTTGATTTTATTTATATATAACATGCATATGAACTTTTTGGTATGGTATTGTTTAAGTTATGTTTGATTGCAGGTCCTTTGTTCTATACATAATTAAAGTTCTTTTCACTGGGTTTTAAATTTGGTAAAGGTGCACCAGGTAAATAATAGTGTATTGTAAGCCAATCCCAAATCTCGCTTTTATTTGACTCATGCATGCTTTTGAAATTGATGCAGCAAACTAGGAAGATTAATGTCATATTTGGAGTTGAAAATCATAAAGAATCGAAGTAGCAAGCCAGCAAAGTAGGAAGATTAGTGCCATATTTGGTGCAAGAGGTATATTAAATTGTTTACTTTGTTTGTGCTTGGTAGTTTGCTGATGTGTGTGCTCTGTTGGTTTATGCAGGTTATGTTTGGTCCGCATAGACATTACAAAGTATCTAATTTTCAAGGCTATAGATGGTATCTTTGTATACAACAAATGTAAGGTACGCACCTACAAATGAATATTATCTTGAGATTTCATAAGCCTATAAAAATTTGTTGAATTTGTTGTTCATGGGTGTCAATTTGACATTGTAATATTTTAGGAAAACTATTCAGGGTAATAAAAAGCAGTTGCAGATTGACCAAGTAAAACCTGACCCAACCCATTTGACTTGATACCAATCCCTACCCGAGCTGTTCATATTGCTTTCTAAATTCTAAATTTGCATGGAAGGATACTGAGGTATTTTACTAGGTTTATGACATGCTGATGGTAAAGTTTTTACATACACAGAAATGGAATTATCTAATCCAATCAATTTCCAATATGATCTTACTTGAGCTTGGTATACAGCCATACATGTAGTTCGAGGTATGCTGCCACATAGACAAGTAATCTTTCTACTTTAGACTTGAATGCTTAAACGTACATCATTATTATGATGTAATTTCATAAAAGTATAAGAAATAGTTATATAAAAAGCTTATACTTATCTTTTTTCTCATGAAAATAGAAGAGAAGTTAAAGCCATTTTTATGTAGATTTGGATTCATTTTGAAACCATTAAATACATCTTCTAAACGTTGTAATTTGTAAACACAGATACGTTATTGTTTGGTTTTTAAACCCTGCTGCTAATTATCTATTTGGGTTTTACTTATGAAACATCATAGCATCATCATAAAGCAATTCAAGCATCCAAAATTGAATTTAGGTATTCATTTGCAATTTTGATTTGGTTTAGTTATGTTTTAATCTTGATTTGGTTTATACCTTTTGATAAATTTTGTTGCAACAGAACTTTAAACATTCTCTACAAAGAAATTTATAGAACTTTATAAATAATTGTTTTCTTTGTTAGTATTTCATTATTATATGCAATCTCCTATTTTAATTTACTTACGTTGTATTATATATTTTTAATATTTCTTGCAAATGTCAACCTTTAGTATAACCTTTGTATCGTTCATTGCAGGTTTCCTTTATAACCATTATTTTTTCAATGAATTAGATAGTAGTCTATTGTATTGAAATTTCTGCAACTTTAATTATTTATAACCAATCACATTTTTAGTCCGCTCATATAACATGGTCAACTACTCAGTCAAGTCGAATTTAATCTACAAAATTTATTGCTTTGATATGAACAAAGTTCGTTTTTAATTGTCATGAAAACTAACATAATGCGAACGTTAGCCTCTTGTAACTTAACAATCTTTTGTGCAACTTTTTAATTAACACATTATTTTAATATTAAAAGTATATGTTTTCCAACCCGTGGGTACCACGGGTCACTAATCTAGTATTAAATACAATAACTTGAAATCAAAAAGTACATATGTGACACCCCGTAAATTCGTTTTAACACCGTTAACTACTTTTAACTAGTCCGTTAAGTTTTATATAAGTTTAGGATTCGTTTTGTAATTAATTAAACAAGGATATAAACTTAAAAACCAATCTTAATAACATACTAAACTTTAAGGGCCATATGTGAAAATTGTAAATTATATAACCCAAACCCCCACCCCAAAACCCGTCGTCCATCTCTTCTCGTCTTCAATCTCGCGACCCATACACACATACCAAACCCTAAACAGCCGCACATCATTATCACCGTTCATACAACAGCCGCGAGGATCAGACACGACAGCATCTTTCGTTTTCGTCGTTGATCTCCGTAGGTAGCGAACCATCAAACCCGTCTCGTCAAGAACGCGCAACAACGGCAGCCCTCACCGTCTCCCTCACTGCTCTCGTCTCCTGTTTTTCGTTTCGGTTGGAGGGTGCGCACAACAGCAGCAGCCCCGCCGTCTTTGTTGCGTTCTCAGTTCCAACTCCGGTACCGATCATCTTCTCCATTTATTCCGGTGAGTTTCGAGACCCATTTACGTATGTTTGTGAATCCATTTTATAGAGGTGTGTTTATGTGTTGCTATGGATTTCGATGTGTGTCTAGATGCTATAAGTAGATATACAATAGCATGCTACATATAAACGTATGTGTCTAAACAAATGTCGGGTATATGTATGTGCGTTAAAATAAGTTGCTATATATGTAGAACTATAGGTATATGTATCTCTGTAATATTGTATGATCATGCTACAAGTATTATATTTCATTATTTATGTGAAATTCGCATGTTTATATGTTCAATATATGTATGGTATGTATAAATAAAACAGAAAACATATGCGATGGGAGGTATGTGAACTGTATGTATGTGTGTGTACTATAGGTACCTGTAGTATTTGAATGCGAAATGTATGATAGCATGTAATGAGTGTTTATATATGAATAGGAACAATAGCAGCCGTTGGTATGCGATGTTGTCTATGTTTATGTATGAATACGTAGTTTGTATGTATGTAATAGTACGATAATATGCAGCAGGTATGTATACCATAGGTTTGAGTACTATTGCAGCCTTGCGTGATCGATTATGTATGTATAAATGGAGCAGAGTAAGTTAAACTTTTGTTAAAATTTAATGAGTCAGTGTTACTGTAACTAATGGCTTGAGATCCTGGTATGTCACACGCCTAACGGATACCCCGTTTGTGAAAAATTGAGGGTGTGACAACATATGTGAATCTATCCTCATTACTAAAGTCAGCATCTTTTGACTCTATGACAATATGAACTGCCACAACGTCATTTGGTTCTATAACATAGAACCTATAAACTAGAGAATACTCAACATATATGATAAAGATACAATCTATGCCTCATTCACCCATAGTTTTTATTTTATATTCAGTGAGTCTCACAACTACTCTACAACCCCAAACTCTAAGATAAATCAAGTTTGGTGCTTTCTTGTATCAAAGCCATATGGGGTTACTTTAGTCCTCTTATTAGGAATTCTATTTAACAAGTAACAGGTCGTTAACATAGTCTCAGCCTAGAATCCTTCGCTCGAACCAGAGTAGGATAACATAGAATTAACCATTTCTTTCAATGTCCTATTCTTTCTTTCTGCCACACCATTTTATTGTAGTGTATAAGGTGTAGTGGTTTGATGTATTATACCCATGGACTAAAAATAATTTGGATCACAATATTCTCCACCTCTGTTAGTACATAGGTTTTTAATCAAACCATTTTGATGAAGCTCTACCTCTTGTTTATAAATCTAAAATTTATCAAGAGCTTCATCTTTTGATTGTAACAAGTAAACGTAAGAAAATCTAGATGCATCATCAATAAATGTAATAGCATACCTTTTATTACCTAGCGAATTTGTACTATGAAAATCACATAAATCAGAATGAATGAGATCTAATGCCCTAGAATCCCTTTTTTCATCTTTAAATGGCTGTCTTGTGATTTTAATTAACTTACAAGTATGACATTTATTACGATGCATATCAAAAGGCAGTATAAGACTCATTTTTGACATATCTTGCATTCTAAAATAATCAACGCATCCTAATCTAGCATGCCACAAACTAGAAACTCGATCTACTTTATTACTAAACAAAGAAGTAATACACACAGATTCATTAGCAAATGGAACATTCACATTTAACTTAAACATTCCATTAGATAAATATCCAACTCCATCAAAGGTCCCATGTCTAGATAAGATGAACTTATCAGACTCAATGACCTCTTTAAACCCAAGATTGTTTAACACAATACCAGACAATAAGTTCTTCCGAATACCCAGAACATACAACACATATTCTAATAATAATTGTTTGCTAGAAGTAAATATAAGTCTAACTTTCCCAGCTCCTTTGATAGGCTCGGTAGCCACGTTTCCCATTCTTAATACAGATCTATCATCACTTGGTTTGAAGCACCTTAGATCTTTACATACGTATATTGTAGCACCCGAGTCTACCACCACGCAAATTCATCATCGTGTTTTGAGAATGATTAAGAAATAAAGGGAAAAAAATTCATAACGGAATTATTTATCAAAATCTGAATGTTTCGAATTAATATATATATATGCATGCCTCCTGCTTTGCATCAAAAACCATGGCCCAATACCACTTTATATTTTGGACGTAACCTTCATTTTGCTCGGCAAGTGAACTAAGCTCAAAGCCAATTTTACAATTGGGTATGTTTACAATTGGGCCATTAAAAGAATCAAGTCAGAATTGCAACCCAATAAATTTATATTTTTAAAATCACACATCAATAACCATGCTTAACGATAGCATCAGTAGGCATTTTTCCAATGAGTGGAATTATACTAAAAAGTCTAAATTTCCTATAAAGTCTAAGAAACCATGAGATGATGACATGTGGCTCTCCCTTAAAATTAGAAGGAAGGGTAAAATCGGTAATGTTTCTACTTTTGAAGTTTCAACCCATTTTTTAAACGTCTATAACTTTAACATACGACATTATTTTTTTTTTAAAACTGAACAATAAAGACAAGAATTTTCTTATCTTTTAAACGCATATTATATTCATATATATATATATATATATATAAAGTTCACGTTTTCAGCTCATTGAGTTATTTGTCAGGTCATTGTGTTATTTTTCAGGTCATTGTGTTATTTGGTCAGGTCATTGTGTTACTTGTCAGGTTAATGTGTTGTTTCGTCATGTCATTGTGTTATTTTGTCAGTTATTATGTTATTTGTCAGGTCATTATGTTATATGTCATTGTGTTATAGCATAAAGACCTGATGGAATAACACAATGATCAAAAATAACACAATGACCTGACGAATGACACATTGAGCTAAAAAAATCTATACCTTCTAATAAAAGAGGGTTTTTGATGCCACATGGCATGCAATGAAGCCATTGTTAGCATCATTTTCCCGCTCAAAATTACATTACATATTTAGTCCTTCTTCTATTGCACAACAGACAACCTATCAAACTAATATATTTTCAAATCATACAAAAATTATTAACATATTTTTAGTAAATTTATCATTTACCAAAATATATATCGATATATTCGGTCCAAGAATATGTCATAAATTTTAACAACTTATTTGAATAAGGATTTTCATCAAGTTGATCACATAAATTTAATACTAGAGTATTCATTAGCATATTTATTAGCTTAGCTAACTTTTATTGAGCTAATTTTTATTGAGAACGGAATATAACTTTTGTCAATGGAATAAATGTTATAACTAACAAATATACATGTAACATGTTTCTTGATTATTGGTATTTGAGTAAGAACGTAAAAATGTGTATTAAATACTATTTAAACTCATTGTTTTTTATAGGTAATTAGGTGATCTTTTAGCTATATATCAAAGCCTATGGTTTTTAGTAGTACAAGTTGTCATCCATTTACAAGATTTTATGGGAATATTTTGCCTTTTAACTTTTCTTATGTGGTTTTTTTTTCTTTGCGGGCGTTAGAGAACAAACTTAGAGTGTTAATGATTTATAATGTAATGTTTATTCTTGATATGACTCTTTGTTTACTATGCTTGATGACCGTTACATGTTTTAGTTATTTAACCCGTGTAACACACGGGGTATAATCTAGTCCATAATATATTTGAGACGTTACACAAATAAAACAAGTAATGGATTTGAGATGTTATGTTATGGAATATGAGTATGTTAACAATGAAAACAAGTTATAAGATTTGACATATTGTGTTATTAGGTATGTTTTATTTGTATTCGAAAATAAGTTATAATGTAACACATGGCATAATACAACACAATGACCTGACTAAATAAGACAATGACCTGACGAAATAACACAATGACTCGACGAATAATACAATGAGTTGAAACATGAAAAAAGTTATAATATATTTGAGATGTTACACAAATAAAACAAGTAATTGATTTGAGATGTTATGTTATGGCATGTGGCTATGTCAACAATGAAAACAAGTTATAATACTTGACATATTGTCTTATTATGTATGTTTTATTTGTATTAAAAAACAAGTTATAATATAACACGATGACATAATATAACACAATGACCTGAAAATAACACAATGAGGTGACTAAATAACACAATGACTTGATAAATAACACAATAAGTTGAAACATGAAAAACAAGGTATAATATATTTGAGATGTTACACAAATAAAACAAGTAATAGATTTGAGGTTATATTATGGCATATGGCTATGTCAACAATGAAAGCAAGTTATAAGATTTGATATGTTGTGTTATTATGTATGTTTTAGTTTGTATTTGGAAAAAAGTTACAATATAACACAACGATCTAATGAAATAACATAATGATCTGATGAAATAACACAATGATCTGAAATAACACAATAACATGACGAATAACACAATGAGCTAAAAGATGAAAAAAAATATATAATATATTTGAAATATTACATAAAGAAAAAACAAATATGAGATTTTATATTATGACATATGTTATGTCAACAATGAAAACAAGTTATAAGATTTGACATATTGTGTTATAATGTATGTTTTATTTGTATTAAAAAAGGTTATAATATAACACAATGACCTGACAAATAACACAATGACCTGAAAAATAATACAATGACCCTACAAAATAACACAATGAGTTGAAACATGAAAAAAAATTTGTTTTTTATTCATCAATATTATATGTGTTTTGAAAAAAAACCGCTCATTTTTTTGGTATAATTTTTATTAAAAAATAATGTGGTATGTGAAAGTTATGGACATTTAAAAAAGGGAGTGAAATTTGAAAATAGGTCAAAGACTAATATACCTTTGGCCTACCATTTAAAGTTCTAACTATTTACCATTATGTCACCTTGTGTTTTTAGGCCATTGATTTTTATTTAATATTAGATCTAATGGCTCATATGTATTCTTAGACTTTCTACAAATTTTAGACTTTCTTGTTTAACCCAATTCTTTTTCCAATTTAGCAATTGGACTTACTTTTCAATTGTGTTTTATTTTTGCAAACATTATATTCTTTTAAATTTTCGCACATGGATAATGGTATTGTGTCATCAACAAAACATACATGGTTTGTAGAATATAAACTAGAATGGGGAAGCTTACCGGTTTGTGCCGGTGGATCTTTGGACCCGCTCCACCTAACCTTTGTTGATTCCAGAAAGTTTCACATGACAATCCTTTTTTAGATGACCTACATTCTCCATCTCCAACAAGCGAACTTTGTTTTCTTGTTGGATTTCTTGTCATCATTATTTAATTTTCGTTTATTGCCTTTAAACTTGCTAAACTTTTTGAATTTCCCAACATATTCAACCACATTAACAGAAGATGATGCAAGATTTTTGCCTTTTGTTTTATCATATTCTTGTGCCTGAAGTGACTCTTTAATTCGGATATGACTACCCAAGTGAACCAAAGTCAAATCCTCTTTTTGATGTTTAAGAGTGCGTTTATAATCCTTCCACAAATGTGGAAGTTTGTCAATTATGCTTGAAACCAAACTTGACTCATCCGTTTTTAAATCATGTTATGTGTATTGACCCAGCAATCCATTGAATTATTCCATAACTGACAAGGAATTTCTTACTTGTTGCGTCATCAGCCATGTATTTTGATTCAAGTGAGTCCCAAAGTTTCCCGGAAGATTCTGCGTTTTGGTAGACATCAAACAACGCATCAGACATCCCATTCAATATGTGGCCTCTACAAATATAATCATCATTCTCCTACTTGAGACGCCTTCTATAATATCCGGTTTAAAATTTTATGTAATTTGAATACTTTAAGGAAATAGAAGAGAAAAAAAAAGCCAATTAGAGGTTTAAAACAATGTAAATATATATGAGAGTAAAATTAATAATAGATAAAGATAACAGTTGAAATCAAAAGTAACGTTCATATTTAGTTGTTTAAAATTTCAAATCACCTCCAACAAACTTCCCGTACCCTTCGTTTGATTCACGTTCCCAACTCATGTTCAAATAACATCTTCTATTCACGTTCTAAAACACCAAAACCTTATCTTCCGTTGTGTGTTTGAACCATCTCTCCATCACAAAATCATCCCTGCCGTCATGTATATTGAGTCTCTACACATCTAACCACCATTCCATCATCACAAGCATTCAGTTCTTTGGCTCGTTCCCAACAACCGATACCGTAACCTGCGGTTTTCTTTCATTGTGAAATTAATATGTTATGAATTATGATTCGAAACTCGTTCCGACGAATGCGCAGCCACAGTTCGTGTTGTGAATACTACAGTTGCACCCAGGGGCGGACCCACTAAGACGGGGTGGGGGGCGTCCGCTCCCCCTGCGAATTTTTTTTTTTTTGTTTTTATATGTTAAATTCTCGATCGACCCCCATAAAATTTAACCCTCGACCCCCATCCAGTCTTGAAAACTCAGTTTAATGCCCAGTTAGCAGCCTATATGAGACACATAATATTTAACAATGGATTGGGTTATATTATGGTTAGAAGATAGTAATATATATTTATTTATATTGTCATATATAGTCAAGCATTATGGTATTATAACCTCAAGTGTTTCACTTTGAGGATAGGATGGTCGGACAAGGAATCCAACCTCTTTCTATAGATAAGATAAGTCTGTAACTTCAGGTCGAATCACTAGAAGGTTATACTATTTTGAGGGTAGGCATTCGCCGTCCCTCAATCGCTTACTGATATGCTTTATCTCATCTAGCCAGCACTCTAAGATCCTCTTTCCATCCTACTGGCTTTAGGTAAGGGTCTCAGATCGTATGCTTTCTAGCCTGCCTCTTTCTTGAGCTGGCCATGGAATAAAAAGTAGATCTCTATCTGATCTGTGAAGTGAAAGATTTTAGCCCTCCCACCATACTTGTATAGTTCCTTGGATCAAGTCTTTTCTTTGAGTAAAGCCGAAGCCTTTAGCGACTAGCCTGACCTTTTCCTCCTAAGAGGAATCACGACCACCACATTCCCTTAAAACCTGGTAGTGAGCCTGTGAGTGTAAGGCCCTACAGATACCCCCACATCCAAAAGGCTGAGATAGAAAAACAGGTCAAGGAGATGCTGCACAAAACCATCAACATAGTTGATGATTTGGATGGTCATGAGCACAAAAAAAAATACATAAACAAACTAACTACTTTTGTTAAGTAATCAAGTGAGAAGTGATAAATGGTGGAAAAATTAGTTGTAGAACCAAGGTTTACAACATCACCATTTTTATACCATAACACAAGTTTTCCAACATAATCTTGTTTGGAAACATGGTTTGGTTTCATTAACTTCTTATTTGTAGATTAGTGACTTAAAAAAGATGTATAGTGGAGGCATATGAAGTTTAAGAAACAAAATAAAAGATTTAATTTATATGGTTTGAGAAAAACAATCCTAACTCGAACCTTAAAAATGGTGATTTACCAAACTCTATTTACCTTGGTATTTAGGAATAAAAATAAAGTAAAAATAAAAGAAAAAAAGAAAAAAAATGAAAGAAAGAATAAAAAACTCACAAGTTGTTGTTGAAAATTTGTTGAAAAATGATGAAATTCTTAAATAAATTGAGAGAGTTTAGATGATAAAAGTAATTAGAGAGATTTGGTTTAGTATTTATAGATAAAAATTAGGGTTAGACATTAAGGAAGTTAGTTGAGTGGAGGGAATAAAAATTTTTACTTTTGAATATAAGTGGAGGGAAAATGATTTTTTTTTAATTTTGACCCATCAAATTTAGTTGTCGTTTTTTAATTTGACCCGACCCGGTTCGACCCAAACCGAATCGAACCGGATTAGAAAAAATATTATATATCGATACTCAAACAATTACTACTAAATTTCCGACCCCCATGGAAAAAATTCCTGGGTACGCCACTGGTTGCACCCTTCTTGTTCGGTTATGTTCAACTGTCGTTCAAAAGATTGAAGTTGTTGTCATTGGTCCGTCTCGCAAACCGACTCTAGGTAACAAAACCGATCATTCGTTTCTTCTCCGCATACGCTTTTAGGTGTTTAATTTGTTACCCGTAATTGTCCGGCGACTAAGTTTCTTAGTTAACATAAATATGAGTAATCGACGTCATTAGTTTTTTTTATATATATATATTTCAAATCGATGGAATTTTCTGTGAGTAAAGGTGTGTGTGTTCGTGTATATATACATATACATATATATATATATATGAGGGGTTAGTGTGTGTGTGAGTTATGGCTTGTGAAGAAGAAGTGCATGTATGTGTCAGTGTGTGCGTATGTAAGGATATGGGTTTTAAAATAGGAATATATATGTGTTTGCATTTCTGAGAATGCATAAACATTTGGCTAATTAAATTCAATTCAAACAAACAATAGTGCTCATGATTTAGTTTGAGAAATAGTTACAATAAAACAATTGTTAGCTACTTGTTGGTAAATAAAACCACCTCCTTTTCAAACTATAAACTTTTCATTGTGTGAACTTAAAGGACTTGTCGCCGGAAACCAATAAACCAACGATTTAATATATAGTTTTGGGAAGTTAATTAATATGATGACTAAACTATAGGTTCTTGTACGAGTTGAGGACTATTCATTTGGTGTTATTTTGCTTGTGTTTTTTGCTAAGGTACGGATTCTGTGTCCCAATCATCATAGTAAAATTCTTGTTTTCGTTACTTTTAGTACGCATTCATTCTTTTGACTTAATAGTATGGTTTGTTCATTTGAGTCGAACCGTTTGACACATCCGTTGAATTGTTTTGAAATCTATATTTTTGGCTTTGACACGCATGTGATACTTATTATATTGTACTCACTATCGCATGCTTCTTTATAGTGACTATATGAGATATTTGCATTAGACCATTGGTTCAGACATTGTTTTGAAAGTTATTTGTTTTGACTCTGATACCCGAGCAATTAGCCTCCGGTAGGGATTCTGTCGGTGCATCATTGGGGCATCGATGACGTAGCACTTTCCGTGATGGTGTGACTGGTTCACGGCGTCTCCATATTTCTGGCACTCGATGAGTGATATTTGGGGAGGCGTATGGATCGATCCTAGATATTTGTTTTGTTCAGTTTTGGTGAGTGATGGTGTTTGCCCACATATAGCTCACAGTACTCAATCCGACGGGTTTGTTTACACTATTAGTTTTGATTTGTTTTGTGCTCGATGGGTATTTCTGGCAATACAGCCTATGTGACTTAGTATTTGTTTCAGAAAAGTTTTATTAGTTAACGTATGGTTTATGTTCAGGAATTTGTTATGCTTCATATGTATTTGTATCTGCTGCTTCCGCTGACCTTTGTTACTCTGATAATCGTTACCCCCTTTGTCGTATTATTACTATTGTTCTTTCCGTTACTGAGCGTTTTTGGCTCAGCCGTATTTCTTTTTGGTGCTTTCTTTGTTATATGGCGCAGGTATTCAAGGGGATCTTTGGGATGTGTGAAAAGTGCTAGAGAACTGAGTAGAGATTTTTATAAAACTTGGAGACATAGATTTGATGATAAAAAGTTAGGACTTTGTAGCTTTTCTTTTATAAAGCAATTACTTAGTAATAATAGAATCTTGTTATTGTTCTGACTACTGTGATAGTGACACGTCAGCCTTTCCGGGTTGGGGTGTTACACCTTCGCTGTTGATTAATGGTTCATTTTCCACTTCTTTTGGCATCACTGTTGATAGAACATAGACCACTTTCTAGTTTGTTAACAGGAAAATGCATTGTCTTCTTCCTGCGTCTGAAATCTTGACCCTCAAATTTCTCCAACTTTGCAAACTTGCTTGGCATTTCATGAACAGATTCACCAGCCATGACCAGCATGTGACACCCATACTATAAGAGAAAAGCACAGGAAACAATAAACTCATGACACCCCTGTAGCAACCGAGGGGTCAGAATTAACCCATTATTTGCAGAACACCGAAGCCCCATAATTGTCTTCCCAGTCATTGTTGGTGTGATCACCACAAGATGTTTACCTAGTTTCCCTCATTATAGTATCTATTGAGACTATGACCTAGGTCATTTTTGGACACCAAACTTATAGGCTTCAAAGAGAGGGGGAATGGGTTCATGGGCATACCCACTAAGGGTGGGTGGGGGCACCTGCTCCCCCTGCGAATTTTTTCTTGTTTTCATATGTTAAATTCTCGATCGACCCCCGTAAAATTTAACTATCGACAACCAGTCCATTTTTGAAAACTCACTTTGATGCCCAATTCACACCTAGGGGTGTTAATCGGGTCAACCCGATCGGGTCAATCGGGTCAGGTTAGTCGGGTTTTTTAAAAATAAAATCTAACCCACAACCCGACCCTATTAAGGTTCGGGTTTTTCGGGTTCGGGTTAATCGGGTTTCGGGTTAGTCGGGTCGGGTTAATCGGGTTAATTGGGTTACTTGGTAACTAGAACACTTTCTAACCTAATTAAAGATCTCAGGTTCGAATCCACATGAAAATGCCATTGTACTATCAAATTAGAATACAATAATTTGGATAATGTTTGATCATCTCATTTGTCGGTTTTTATTGTTAATTTACAACTGTATAGTAATTTTAATTATTTCAAAACGCGAGCAACTAAAGTTATAAAGCGACAGTTATTATATTTATGTGAATATGTTATAATTATGTCTCATTTTTCCCGTTCAATTTATTTTAAATGATTAAATATTAAGTTTGTGAAAAATAGTGAGAACAAAGGACCGATAACTAGAGGTTGTTTGTGAACGATCCAACCATATGCAAATATATTTAAATTGAATTGATAGGCATGGGACACTAATCGGGTTATTCGGGTTAACCCGAACCCGATATTTTTTCCAAAAACAAACCCGCAACCCGACCCTATTAACAATTCGGGTTATTCGGGTTAACCCGAATAACCCAATTAATACTTTTGACCCTATTCAACCCGGCCCTAATTAGCTTATTTGGGTTTGGGTCGGGTCGGGTTAATCGGTTTCGGGTATTTTGAACACCCCTATTCACACCCCATATGAGACACATAATATTTAATCATGTATTGGGTTAAATTATGGTTAGAAGGATAGTAATATATATTTATTTATATTGTCATGTATTATAACTTCAAGTGTTTCACCATTGAACAAAACCATCAACACAGTTGATGATTCGGATGATCATGAATACATTAAAAGAAATACATAAATAAATTAACTATTTTAGCTAAGTAATCAAGTGAGAAGTGAGGAATGGTGAAAAGTTTAGCTGTAAACCAAGGTTCTCAACATCACCATTTGTATATCGTAACACAAGTCCTCCAACATAGTCTTGTTTGGAAACATAGTTTCGTTTCATTCACTTCTTATTTTTATATTAACTAATGGATTAAGAAAGATGTAGAATGGAGACATATGAGGTTTAAGAAACAAAATAAAGTACTTATTTTATAAGATTTAAGAAAACCAATTATAACTCGAACCTCAAAATAGTGATTTACCAAACATGATTTACCTTGGTAAATATATGCTAAATTCCAATAGGATGTTTCAAGTATTTAGGAAGAAAATAATGTCAAAATATGAAAGAAAAAAGAAAAATATGAAAGAAAGAAAAAAAATCATAAGTTGCTATTGAAAATTTGTTGCAAAAATGGATTTCTTACATAGATTGAGAGAGTTTGAGAAAAAGTTTAGAGTGACAAAAGTTATTAGAGAGATATTGGTTAGTATTTATAGATAAAAATTATGGTTTGGCATTAAAGAAGTTAGTTAGGTGGAGTGAAATTAAAATTTTCAATTTTAAATATAAATGGAGGGAAACTTCAATGTTAACCCCTCAAATTTAGTTTTTTGTCATTTTTTAGTTTGACCCTACCCGGTTCAACCCGAATCGAGTCGAATCGGATTGAAAAAAATGTTATATATCGATACTCAAATGATACATATCGAATTTCCGACCCATGTGAAAAAAGTTTTTGGAGTACACCACTGAATGGGTTATTAGGTCCTTTGAATTAAACTTCATTTGCCTTTGACATGGTTCACTCAACTCCTGATCCAAGTCAATATCCTCAATCACGAAATAACATCCATATCTGCTAATCAATCTTCTTCTAATGGGCACCAACAAACACAAATGGAGATCCACTCTCCTCCGATCACCATCCAACCTCAAAAAGTCCTCACCACCACCTAACTTCATTTGCCCCATCTTTAACCATCTCATGGTTTATCCCGTTATCATCTTCTCCGACCAAACATTTAAACGCAACTGCGTTGATGCTTCCATCCCTAACCTAGCTCTCAAATCCAACATTATCAACTAGAGCAAAACAAACTCTTTCTCCATTTCCTCAACCCCTTAATCATCCTTCCGCTTTAACCATCGTTCAATCTTTAATCGACCATTCCCCTAATCATCATCATCAACAAATTCGTCATTAACTTGCTTCGTCTGTTGCTCGATTGTTGCTGCGGTTATTAATACTCCTCATCTGTTTTGTTATTCATCATCTGAGATTGATAACCCAGTTGAAGAACAAGATGATGATGAAATTGTTTCTAAACTTTGTACGGCGTGGTTGTTATCCACACTTCTGCATTTGATTGTTTCGAGTTATTTAACCGTACAAGTAAACCCTGTTGCAGCTTTGGTAAATTTATCTTTAGAGAATTTGAACAAAGTGAAGATTGTGAGATAGGAGAAAGTTGCTTTTGAACTAGATAACTAAGTTGAAAGATTGAAACAATATGAAAAAGAAATGGAAAACTATCATTTAGGCTTTAAATATTTTATTAATTAATAAAAAAAGGTGGTGAATTTACCAACTTACCCATCACATGCTAGTCATGTGACAATATTTAACAGAAACTTTAACACCATTAGTATTAAAGGACCAACAATGCAACACGTTTAAAGACAAAAGATGTTAATTATGACTTTGTACTTAAAGGACTGAAAGTGTCAGCTTAAATAGACATATAGAACCAAAAGTGCAGTTTTGTCCTCTTAATATCAAAATCTTATAGATCTGACATAATGTTGATGATTTGCTTGAGGGGGCATTTTACTTCACTAATCACTATATATATTGGAATCATTTTAATCCAATCATTTCTTTAATTTGCATAAACATGGAATGTGATGTGTTCCATGCTATATATCCCATCATATCAACTTCTTGGTTCTTTGTGATGACACTTGTAGGACCACACAAAAAACAAGTTGACACAAGAATATGTAGGCAAATAAACATGTTGGACCAGATACATGTTCAATGGTACGTACACTAACATCATAATTAAAAGATTACATACGTTGTTGGTATATAATCTACTATATATACATGTGTAATTATACATGTGCATAATGTTGATTATATCTTAAAACATCTATCAGATTATAAATCATAATCATGTTTATAAAATAATAATTATTGAGTTAAAGACGTATCTGTAGAGAATCCGATCTGTTGAGAGGATGAAGACGCCATTGAATCTCGTTGAGGTTTCCCGTAAGGATTTCTATGACTTGATGGGATAATTGAGAGAAGAAAGTGACGGCTAGGGTTTAGTGGTGTATTGTAACTGCATACCTAAACTTTCTAATTAGCTCTCTATATATAATTATTAGACATCTAGGGGAAACCCTAATATGCATTATGACTGGCTAAGCCCATCGATTAACCAGTCCATATTAGTTAGAGGGTTGATTAGTCCCCATTAAATTAGAACCAAATAAGTCATACATTGGTTAATTAGGTAAATGGACAAAGCCCACATTAATATATTCCAAAATTCTCCCACTTGGGCGTAAAACCATTTACGATGAATGTTTAGCAAGCTGATCAGGTTAAGAACACTCATCACGTTTTAAAGTGAAACTACAGCAGAACCCACTAATCATACTATAAATTCAAATCAAAACATAAGACCAAAATGACTGAAATAAATCCCTGCAAAGGTTCTTGTCTATATTTGCTTAAGGCGCACATAAAATAAAATAGACAATAAATAAAGGAAATAATAAAGTTAGGCCATAAGGTACAATATGCTAGTAAGTAGAGTTTCTTGTAAGGCCCATTCTAGACACAAGATCTTCGAGCGTTCGAGGCGGGAGACCTTTAGTCATCGGATCCGCTAGCATATCCTTCGTATTGACATACTTGATACACAAGTTATCTTCCTCAAATCGTTCACGTACAAACAAGAATTTTGTATCGAGATATAATCCAGCGCCAGTCGAACTATTACTGTTCGAGAAATTTACAGCAGCTGAATTGTCACAGTAAATCTTCAATGCTTTTGAGATGGAGTTAACAACTTTGAGTCCAGCAATAAGATTTCTCAATAACATTCCATGGCATGTGGCATTGTACACTGCTACATATTCAGCCATCACAGTTGAGGTCGTTATCAACTGTTGCTTATGACTTTTCCATGAGATAGGTCCACATGCTAACATGAATACATACCCCGAAGTTGACTGTTTATCATCTTTGCACTTAGAAAAGTTAGAGTCAGAATAGCAAACAACTTCCAAGTTATTACTTCTCTTGTATGTCAACTTATAGTCTTTAGTGCCTTGAAGGTATCACAATACTTTCTTCGCTGCTTTCCAGAGGTCAATGCCAGGATTAGATTGGTAACGGCCTAGCATTCCAGCTGTATATGCGATATCAGGGCGAGTACAGACTTGAGCATACATAAGGCTTACAACAGCTGAAGCATAAGTTATTATTCTCATTTGCTCCTTTTCAACCTCTGTCTTAGGACATTGGAATGAGCCGAAAACATCTCCTTTAACCACAAGAGCTACTGAGGGGGAACAATGTTGCATGTTGTAACGAATAAGGACCCGTTCAATATAAGCCTTTTGGGACAGACCTAAGGTCTTTTTGGGTCTGTCTCGGTGTATTTCTATGCCTATAATGTGAGAGGCTTCTCTGAGATCCTTCATGTCAAAATTATGCGATAGTAAACGCTTTGGCTCATGCAACATGCCGAAGCTATTACTTTCCAGAAGGATGCCATCGACATAAAGGACAAGAATAGTAAAGTTGCTCCCATTCATCTTAAGGTGGATGCACTGATCCACTTGACTTTTGATAAAGCCTTCTTTCTTCATGACCTCATCAAACTTTAGGTACCAGTGACGTGATGATTGCTTCAACCCATATATAGAATTCTTCAGCTTAAAAACTAAGTGTTCATTACCTTTAGGTTTAAAGCCTGCAGGCTGAGTCATGAACACATCTTCTTGTAAGTCATCATTAAGGAAAGCGGTTTTAACGTCCATCTGGTGTAGCTCTAAATCGTAATGAGCTGAGCCATGACAATCCATAAGGAATCCTTCCTCGAAACAGTAGATAAGGTTTCTTGATAGTCAATGCCCTTTTTCTGAGCATAACCTTTTGCAACCAATCTCGCTCTATAGCGTTTGCCGTTTCCATTCGGATCTAGTTTGATCTTATAAGCCCATTTACATCCTACGGGTTTAGCACCCTTGGGTAATTCGACAAGATCCCAAACGTCATTCTGATACATGGATTTGAGCTCATCAGTCATAACTTTATTCCATTCAAAAGATTGATCACTACTAGTGGCTTCATTGTAAGAGATGAGATCGTTACAGTTTCCTACATCCATTTCAGCTTTGTTCAGGTAGGTTATATAATCATCAAAGTTAGTGGACCAACTAGGTCTAGATGACCCCCTAAGCTGATTTTCGGGTTCATTAGATTGATTAAGATCATTGCCAGTTTCAGAGAGTTGTTCTATAAGTGGTGGTTCCCCATTGTTATCATCAAGTGTGTTATGATCATTAGGTTCTAAGGAGACTATTGGTGGTGTAATGTACTATGAAAGAGTTCCAGAAGGTGTAGTTTGAGATATGCCTAAATTGTTTCTCCCCCCACCTCTAGCATCTCTTGTAGGTTATAATTAGGATTTTCACTATTCACACTGACTTGTGAGTTCTCTAGAAACTCCGCATGACTTGTTTCAACTATACGTGTGACGTGGGAATGGCACTAAAATTTGTATCCCTTAGAATGTTCGGGATATCCAGTGAAGAATCAACTAACCATTTTCATGTCTAGTTTCTTCTGTTAGGGATTGTAGAGTTTTGCTTCTGCAGGAAACCCCATACTTTCATATACTTCAAGCTTGGTTTCCTTCCATTCCATAACTCAAAAGGAGTTTTAGGGACAAATTTAGAAGGTACGCTGTTAATGTGACACCCCGCCCGGCGGCGGAAACACCGGGCTGTCATTGGAATTGGATATCAATAGTAGGCAAAGCACATGGTATTTATTTATTTAGTTTAATAATGATATAGTAAGTTTAGTACATGAGTCTTAAATGGATACGACAAAAGTAATAAAACCGAAAACAGTAAATGTAATTGTCCGATTTATTATTCTAGGTCCAAGGCAATCCTATGTCTTGGCAAAAGCAGCAAAATAATCATAAGCATCACCTGAAACATGTGAAAATAAAGTTAGCTAATTAAAGCTAGTGAGTAAACCACAAATTGATACATAGTAATACAGAAAATCCGAGATCATCATAATATGCTGCGCAAGCCTACATGCATAGCTATTTCATATCATTCTCGACCATGACCCCTTGCACACACATTGTAAACCATAATTGTAACGTAACTTGTAGCCATTTATCATGAGGAACCAACTCATGTATTAATTAACGATAACTTTTAAGCAACCGTCTCGTAACCGTCTCGATATTTAAGTTATCATTAATTATTTAGCAACTTAGGGACATGGCATAGCAATAGCAACTTGTATCATCGTATAGCAACTTGTAACATCGAATAGCAACTCGTAACATTGTAATTGTATGGACGGGTTTAAATCACCTATCGTTGTTGTACATGTAGGTGGGTTTGTCAGACCATTAGCGCTAACATTGTACCGCTGGGATTACAAAGTAATAATACTACTTTAAACTACCACATAAGTTTGCATCTTGCCCGGAACAAGACTAACATATTTTATGATCTCTGTTGAAAAATAAAATAGAAACTGGAAAACATTGTATTGTAATAGAACACGTTTCAGCCCCAAAATGTAAAAGTGAAAAGGGGAGTGAATTTACTCACCTTGAACTCGGGCACGAAACAAATAGTAAACAAAATAGAACCGAGGATCGTCCAAATATTAGAATCACCTAATTAAGTGACAATCCTAACTTAGTAAAACATATTGTATGAAAATCTAGAATTGGAAAAATATAAGTCAAAGGAAATTGGAATTCTAGGGTTTCGGATTTGGGATTTGGGGTTTTTCCGTTAACCGTCTAAAATATATAGCCCGTTTATTCAAACAATAACAATAGTAATAATATTTATTTTGATAAACGATAACAACTTTAACAATATATTTTGAACCGCAATCATATAATGTAACAAAAATATGTTATTTTAGTTTAAAACTCTTACACAAATTCAATGTATTTAAAAGTCCATTTACAAGTCTTATTTGTATAAACCTTATTTATAAAAATTTGTATACATTTTGTAAGTATTCAAAATACATTTTAATAGTATTTTTATATAATTTAAAAGTATTTGTAATATTAGATTTTATAAAACTAAGTTTATATCAATAATGGTTTTGGCTATGTTTTGTAAGATTTATATGTTTTTATAAAATGTAGAATATGGTATTAGTATTAGGTTTAAGATAATTGCAACAAAATGATAAAGCATTAAACAAAAAAAATTAAAAAGAATCTGCTTGTCCCTGGTTTCGAACCAGGGACCTCACGTTCACAAACACACAAATTAAACCAGCAGACCAAATTCAATTAGTGATTTCATATTGAAATAAAAAGGTTTTAACCCGTTTTAAACTAAAACCCCATTTGTGTACAAACCCTAGAACACCATTTCACGAAATTGAACACGATTTCGATCATGATGCAGAAATTAGACATAGGGCTTTTGTTCATGGCGTGGCAAGGATCATTTTAATGTAAAGAACTTACTTGTTTGGTGACGAATGAACCGACTGAGACGAAGAACAAAGACGACGGGTTATGAATCAAGGACTGCTATTTAGATGATTTCGACTGCAATTGGAATTACAAAGTGCGAAAACGAGTTTAGGAGATTGTTTTTGTCGAATGAATTTGATTAATTTTGCTGGGAAGTAGTCTAACGAGTTCGGTTTTGGTTGCGAGATATTTGAGATTAATTGAGGTTTAATTAGGTGATTAAAACTAGATTAATTGGTGTTAACAGACTTGAATCGTCGAGATGATCGTTTTTATTAATTCACTTTTGATTGAAACGCATGTTTATGTTTAATTGGGTTTTAACTCGGCCGGAGGTTATGAACATTGTGGGATTGATTTCATTTGAGCAGTAAAAGCAAACCAATAGTCTTGATTGGGTTCGAAACATCCTTAGGAGGTGATTAGGATGATTTGTATATGTTTAATTGTGTTGAAAATGTGTAAAAACCGGTTTTTTTGTGCTCGCCGGAGCTCGGCGCCGGCGCCGGCGTCGGCTGCCGGAAACACGGGCAGGGGACGAGGGACGGGAGGGGTGGTTTGGGTAATTGTAGAATTTACGGTTTCGGTCCCTGTAGTTACAGTTTATGTTAATTAGTTAATATAAGTTTTAAATATAAGTTTCATTCTTGACAGTTTTGGCCCAAAGTTAATTAATATATATTTTAACTAACCAATCTAACCGAGTTGAGACGTAACGATTATATAAGTGACGTTTTTACGTTTTTCCTTCATTCTTGACGTTAATGGTTGTTTCAAAATCTTGACAGTTATTATTTCAAATAATCTTTATTAAAACTCTTTTATAAAATACACTTTATATATATATAGATGTATATATTGAAGTTTTAATATTTGTATTTAGTTTTTAATTAGTAACCGTTGAATAATAATTTGGTCGTTATATATTAAAGACGAGAATGACGTAAGGTTCGACATATTTATATGTATATTTTTAATAACTAAACGTTACATTTAAAGGGAGATAAATACGAATACATTAAAGATATATAACTTCGGGTTCGAGTCGGACATTCGGGTTCGGGGCAGATGTCACAGTTAAGTATATTAACTGTTGTCTTTAAGGCCTCGGTCCACAATAATTGAGGCATTCCTGAATTGCCCAACATACTTCTCACCATGTTCATAAGGATTCTGTTCCTACTTTTTTGTAAAGTTAATACATGTGCGGTTCTAAAATCGCACTAAATATGTAATATGACAACTGCACTATCTATGAGTTTTAGGGACAGATTTAAAAGGTACCATGTTAAGTATATTAACCGCTGTCTTTAAGGCCTCGGTCCACAATAATTGAGGCATTCCTGAATTGGCCAACATACTTCTCACCATGTCCATAAGGATTCTGTTCCTACTTGTTTTGTAAAGTTAATACATGTGCGCACTACTAGAAAATGCACCTTTATTGACACGCGAACGTTGACACACACTAATTTTATGACTTGTAAATGCGTGTGTCGTTAAAATATTGTCATATTTACTAAAATGTGAAGGAAAACTTGACACATTTTTTTGTGTGTCATCCCTTTAAGTATAAAAAAAACACGGGAATTTTTTTCACACCAAACCACCATCACCGGTTCATCATATCTTTTTGAACATTGTATGAGACCTAAACACATCGCTCACTAGATCCCTAATTCAATCGCACCGCCACCACCACCACACCGGCGAGCACAACCATCACAAGTCCGACGACATGTCACCTCATCAGATCTTCTCAATCGCTCGACTTTGATTTGGAGATCGATTTGTAACCTCCGGTGCTCGAAATCGCGTAGAGATATACTAGCTACTGTACAATGACGTAATTACTTACATGAATCGCTAACTTCTGTACAACAACTATCGATTTCTTCTTACATTCGTCTTCTTAACGCAACTGTTTCAAGGTACGCCTTAGATACACTTTTTGTTGATTTTCTATATGTTTTAACGCAATGATTATTGCTGGATTTGAACTCAAACATGTTGATTTGAATAATTGAAATTGAAAATTTGAACTCAACGATTATTACATTCGAGTGTTGTTTCCTGCTTGATGTAGTTCTCGTTGTTTGCTTTATATACTTTTCTGCTGCTGTTGTTACAATTTTCTATATGTTTCAGTTGTTTTGGTATGATTATTGCTGATTTGAACTAAAACAGATCGATTCGGAGATTTAAATCTGAAACTAGATGTATGAATCAAGCTTTGACAAACGATAAATGATTAATATGGCAATCATAAAGAAGCATGCTGAATGAACATCTAGTTGCCACTAATTGTTTACAAGTAGTTTTTATAACTGTAACTGCCATGTTTTTTTAGAACTGATTATCTGATTTGGATTATTTACTATCAAACAATTACTTTCAAAGTTTGTGTATGTAATCTCCTTTGTTCATAATAGAACGTGTGCCAATAAATTGTAAGATAAGGAGATATGATGAGATACCAGAGGAAGTATTTGCAACAATTATTTTGTATGCATGGGTACTGCAAGAAGTTGTTTGATCTTACATATAACTCTGTTTGTCTGTAAGTGAATATGCCATAGTTTGAATGATTACTACAATGCTAGAGAACATCTTAGAGCTCATTGTGCAATAGATATTTAAGTGTTTAGGTAACATGATTATGGTATATTTTGAGTTTTGTTACAAACATTTTACAAAAGATGCTTAAGGCGTCCATTTCCTTTGGTCTTGTCGGCATAGTATTAGTATCATCAACTCTCAAATCACAAAAGATAAAAACTTATATACAAAACAAAATACTTGATCTCGATAGCTTAGCCATTTTATCACATAATAGTTTCATCCATAGTTCTTCGGTTTTCATATAACACCTTTTTATGTACATTACTACATTAGATACTTGTAAATTGCTTTCCTACAATTCAAAACATTTGGTTTTTTAATATATACAAATTTGTTTTGAACAATTGATCAATGGTGAAACTACAACCGATTAAGATTCATGAACCGTGATACCTGCAAAATTGTTCTGAACAACTGATCAAGCAGCCCCTGCAACGGTAAAATTGCAATCGATTAAGACTTAATCATCAATACATATAAGCTTATATGAAATTTATCAATTTTATTTTTAAATCTTATCTCTCTCAATTTGTATGTTTCAAATCCATATCTATTTTCATATTATATACAAGCAGCAGTTAAAGCTAAGGCACCGGAGAAGGCGCCTGCTGCCGCTGGTGGATCGGAGTTTAATCAACTTCTTGGCATCAAAGGAGCTAAGCAAGAAACTGTTAAGTTCTTTTAATCTTATATGTTTATTGAGTTGAAGTGACAGTCAATTGTGTATTCAAGTTACAGTTTCTTTTAGGAACTAGACCTAAAAGAAGATGCTGTATTTGAGGAATAATTAGCCTAGTAGTTGCACTTACAACACTTGACATCATATATTACATCAACCACGCCTTCAATTCAACTTTTTTGTGATGAAACTGTACCTCAATTTTATGACCATGACTAAAAAAATGGGAAATTTTGGTGATATTTTATCAAGTCTTCATATATAAGCTAAAAAAATGGGAAATTTTAGCTGTAGAAAGTGAATGAACTTATTTTGAGTCGTTCTTTTGGACAGAATAAATGGAAGATTTGTCTTCAACTTACAAAACCAGTTACTTGGCCTCCGTTATTTGCTCTCTTTTTTACATTATAAATTCTTGTACGCAGCTATCAACTTGCATTATCATAAAACTTGTATGGGTGTATCACCCTAGTTAAACCCGAGGCTAAAAGGGGACCCATATCTTCAATAGTTAGTTTAATAGTCTTTCGTGTTCTAATTTTGAGGGTTTTCAGTTTTGTATTATATTATGTATGTATAACTGTCGCTAGGATGCTTGACTTAGTCATTGTGACAGAATGCTCTCGAGAATTCGAAATTAATCTAAAAGTGCATGTGACTGTGTAGAGTCTAACACAACTTTGTTTGCAATGCAGGTAACTTTGAGTGGACTGTGGAAGATGTTGCTAAATCAATTGCTTGCATGTTAATGTCCGGTCCATTCTTAACAGGTTATGGTTATGGTTATATTTGCATTAATTGTTAAATAGGAGCATTAATTAATGATAGACTTATTTGAGCTTAGCTAGACTTTAATTATAAGGCAAATTGGCCTAAAATAATCTCAACTAACACCTATTGGTCGAAAATAATCCCAACTCAGTTTATTCCCTCCAGTGGTCCCAAATCCAACTTTTTTGGCCTACAGTGGTCCACCGTTAAATGCACTTAACGACCGTTAACTTTTTTTCTATTTTTTTCGAATTTCAAACCGATATTTTAGGGATTTTGATCGGGAGGAGAATACGAGTCAGTTAATGTAAACCTTACCTCCAACTGTTGCTCCAAATGACTTAATTTTGACATCCGGTTGAAGCACCGTTAGGGTTTAAACAACCGATTGAAGGCCGTTTTGTCGTTTGGAACACTGGTTCGAGGTAAGGTTTACATCAATTGAATCATTGGACTCATTTTAGGAGGGAATTTGTGATGCCACAAAAGCTAATGAGGAAATTGTTAAATTTTTTTGGATATTTATGTTTCCGAGATAGGGAAAAGATTTAGCATGTTCTTGATTAAAGCTTATGATGGATGTGAGTTGATTGAGAAATGTCCTTTGGCCGTTTGTAGGGAGATTGTTGTTAATCTTACAGGAAGTTATAGTCTTATTTGGTTACAAGTCAATTGTTTGTTATAATTGGATTAATAGATGTTTGGAGGTTATGTTACAACATGTTATCGGATTAATTGGAAAATATCGGATTAATTGGATGATAACAAAGGAAGAATAAAATATGAGGATATTTGGTCAATCATCTCATTCTATACTCGCTCTCAAGTTGGAGCATGAAGGTTACGAATGCCCAACTTGTTAAGTAGTAATTGCAACTGTTGAGCACCGAGAGATTTTGTGAATAAATCTGCAATATGTTCTTAACTGTTGATGTGTACGGCTCGATGTCTTTGGATTCAAATCATTCCCTTACGAAGTAACAATCTCTTTTGACATGTTTATACGCTCGTGGTAAACCGGGTTTATTAGCTTGAGTTGGTTGAGTATTATTTTTGTTTTTGAGTTTATTTGTTTGTTTCGCAATAAAAGATCCTAAAAGATTTGGGTAGGCTTAGTCAAGAAAGTTTCTCAAGTTTAGTAGATTTATTTTGGGTGTGTTTTTTTTTCTTTAAGAGTCTATCTTATTATGGGGTCGATCTCTGGTTTTCTTGTAACGGTGTACCCTAACTCCGATAATAATACACAAGTGTCAATTAGCGTGTTTGATTAAAAAACCAAGCTTCTTTGTTTATTAGGATTCTGGGCTATCATTATCAACATCTTTCATCGTTAGTTGAATTACTTCCTTTGTTCTTAGTTGTTCGAGTTCGTTCTAGTTTTGTTATGGTTTTTTTGCACATGGTTTAATGTCATCTAATAATTAAATCAAATAATATATAATTAGTTGAATAATAGAAATGAATAGGAACCAGATACATATCTCATCGGATGTTTTGCATGAATCTCACATGGTTATTTTGTTGAATCCTCATTTTTTCACATTATGATACTATTTTCTTGTCTTGTATAAAACATGCCTCAAAAGCATTTTGATACATCACAATGTTATTCCATAACATAAAAGCTCTAAGATCATATGAATCAACGTGATAATCATTCAACTAACAAACTTAAATCTATAGTTACATAGATAATAACTTCCTTAATTTGACACTTTGATGTTAGCACTATCCCTAAGTTATATAAGAACATTCCTATGCTAGCTGCATCCATAAAAATGAGATTTGCAAAAGTTTACTTCACTAGTTGTATTGAACTTCACTATCCAATAATGATGTAGGTTACAAAATTTAATAAGAACATCCTACAAAACATGAACATTCAATCTTACCACAACTGATTTAGGGAACTAGTGAAGCTAAACGACCCAAGTAATGAAATAACATGACATCCTTATATGTTCCGTTAAACTCTAAGCCTCAACTGGACTATTATCTCTCACATATTTTAAACGCTCTAACGCCAAATTCAAACTCAACCACCTAATGAAATCTCGATATCACAATGCTTGCTAATATTTTATTGTTTGAACTCTTATCTAATCCATTCCCAAACTAAAACCTATATCTTAAAATGGGTACGACTAGATCACACTAAAGGAACAACACGTTTAAGCTAATCTTCTATTGGAATAGAAAGATAAGATTCTTGAAAACTTTCTCTATATAAGAAAACGTTGGCGCATCAAATACCTCCTCCCCACGCCCATTTATGGTCGTAACACTCAAATTTACATCAACGAGGAGACCCATTGTGTGACACCCCGCTCGGCGGCGGAAACACCGGGCTGTCATTGGAATTGGATATCAATAGTAAACGGGTATTTATTTATTAAGTCTAATAATGATATCATAAGTTTTGGAACATGAGTCTTAAATATAATTGTCTTTTTATTATTCTAGGTCCAAGGTGTGACAACCCGTAATTTCAAGTTAACACCGTTACCTACTCTTTATCTATTCCGTTACGTTTTATATAAGTTAAAGGTTCAGTTTGTAATTAACGAAACTAGTTATTAACTTTGTAACCTAAACTAAATAATCTTTTAAATTAGAAGGACCTAAGTGTAACTTTTAAATTAAAACCCAAACCCTTTTCCCTTTCACCCGACTTCCTAACATCGTTCTCTCTCTCGCCATAGACGCACACACACACACATCAAACCTAAATCAGCCGCAGCACCCAGATCACCTCTTTCAGCCTTCATCATCGTTGCCATCCTTCATCCGCCGTCTCCACTGTCACCCCCTTCACGCAACAGCTTCTTGCAACCGTTCTTCGTCCTCCTGCAAGTCCGAACACCCCCCCCCCCCCCTCTTCGTACCAACAGTCCCCTCACCCTACTTGACAATAGGTACGTGTTTGTCATATTATTTTTGTGATTCATCACGTTACGATTTCATCTTCGGGTCGTTTCAGTTTCGGTTTCGCTACGGGTTACGGTTTAGTTTGGTCAAATCGCATGTATTATGTGTATATAACTATATATGGTCTGTATTCAAGGATGTATATGACTTAATATGCATTGTGTTTTCATGGTGGGTATATATATATATATATATATATATATATATATATATATATATATATATATATATATATATATATATATATATATATATATATACGGGTGTGGCTAAAGTTTGTTAATAGCATGTATAAAAGAGTTGAAAATTGGATGCATATGTAGGTGATAATAGTAAAAGAAAGGGTATGTAATGCAAGTGTATGCGTTATATGTTATATTTAAATATTATGAACTCAACAAATGGATGTACAGTAGTTAGTGGGTATGTATGTATGCATCAGAATGTATAGTTGAAAATGGATGGCTATGGAATGCATGAATAAAGTAAAATCAGTATGTATGTGCTAGTTTTGTAGCGTATGGATGTGTTAATTTCAACATATGCATGTAGGTGTATTGGCTAAACGGCAGCAGCAACAATGATCCTTTATATACATATAATGTGTTACGTATGTATTGTATGTGTAGTGTAGGTGTTGTAGGTATTGTATGAATTGTATACATGTTCGGCTATGAATTTTATGAATACATGTATAATTATTTACAACAATAGATATGCATGGACAATATGTATTGGTTGTATACGTGGTTATTTTTATGTATGAAGTATCAATGTTAATGTGTAGGTAAACCATGAAATAGCCGGCGTCAATTGGCGAGTATACATATAACAATATACATGATGTTGTATCAGTAAAAATTATGGTATATATATATATATATACATAAATATTGTATTGTATGTACAACGTGTATATGTATATATATACGTGAAAGTAATATATGAAGGAATGAAAGTCGTTTGTATTGGCTGTAAATGTGTAAGTATGCTTAGTTATCCATGTCCGTTGTAAGTTCGTGGTAAATATGAGTATAAATATTATTATGATTTATGCAATGATGATGTGAGTCGGTTGAATTAATGATAACATATTTGATCTATGCAAGTATGAAGTTATAATGTGTAACATATGTGAAATATTGTGTGGGGCGTGTTACTATTATCATAAGAAGCCGAACCGAATACGCAAAACCCTAGCTAGTATATATATATATATATACTGCATATGTATGTAAGTTCATAGTTATTAAACAACGGATAATTATTAAGCAGGTCATAGGACGATCTAGGTCCTCTTGTTGAATTTGTGCTGTGTATTGCTGTGCGCTTCGAAGGTGAGTTCACTGAACCGTACTTTTACTATCTCACCCTTTTATGGGCTGAGAACACGAACGATTACTTTTACGGATTTACAAATTTTGTATGTCGCATGTCTGGATTAGAGCAACTTTTATTTTGTTCATGAAAGACCTCATGGATACCTAGTTGACCGTTAGTATTTGTGAAATAGCGGGAAATTTTGAGTAGTACTACTGGGTTTGACAAACCCTACCCGGGCTAGTCGCGCTAGCACGACAGAAGGACCTGTCGAACGGGTGTTGAATGACCTAACATACTTACAGTGCATCCTGCTGGGATGTACGAACGGGCAAAATGCACTTAATGTGTACATACGTCAGCTTCGGTCAGATACATACGCCTCTAAGGACATGTGCTGTAGACTAGCTACCTACAATGACATACTTTATTTATATTTCTGCTTACAACTGAACTGACTTGATTACATACCTACTTTGTGAACTCACCAACCGTCGTGTTGACACTTGTTAGTCTTTCACTTTTACAGGTCACTGAAGTACAACGCACTTAGGATATGGCATGAAGTCCCAGCTTTTCATTTAAACATTTTCTTGCATTACAAACCATGTTTGGTTTTAACAAATATTTAAACTATGTTTCTTATGTTGGACGCGTGTTCTGCGCACTTAGTTTCTATTTAATATTTTGACATTACATTTCGATTACGCTTCCGCAAACTTTTAAACATTAACCCTGTATTAAATTTTCTCATTTAATGAGATACGTCTATTTTAATTTCATATAGTGTCGTTTGGTGTAACTAATGACTGAGATCCTGGTTTGTCACACACTTAACGGTAAACTCCGTTAGTGGATTTTGGGGGTGTGACACAAGGCAATCCTATGTCTTGGTAAAAGCAGCAAAACAATATCAAAGCATCACCTGAAATATGTGAAAATAAAGTTAGCTATTTAAAGCTAGTGAGTAAACCACAATTGATAAATAATATTATAGAAAATCCGAGATCATCATAATATGTTGCGCAATCTTACATGTATAGCTATATCATCATATTACTCAACCTTTAACCATAAAACACATAGAACACATGAACACACATTGAACACCATCATTATATAGCAACTTGTAATCATTTGTCATGAGGAACCAACTCATGTTGCAATTAGTGATAACTGTCACTTAACCGTCATTTAACCGTCTCGATGTGTAAGTTATCAAAAATTGTTTTAGCATTGAAGGGACATAGTAACATAGCAACAAGCATCACAGTATAGTAACTAGTAAACATTGTATAGAATCGTCGGGTTTAATCACCTATCGATGTTATAAAGTGTAGGTGGGTTTGTCAGACCATTAGCGCTAACATTGTACCGATGGAAATTAAAAGTAATATACTACTTTAAACTACCACATAAGGATTGCATCTTGTCACGAGTCAAGACTAACACATTTAATGATCTCATTTGAAAAACAGAAACAAAGAAACGAAAACCGAAAATATTGTATAGTAATTGAACATATTTCAGCCCCAAAATGTAATACTAAAAAGGGGAGTGAGTTTACTCACCTTGAAACTTGGGCTCGAAACAAATAGTAAATAGTCTGAATTGAAATGAGGATTTCCCAAACACTAGAATCACCTAAGTGAATGAGCATCCTAACTTAGCAAAACATATTGTATAGAAACTGGAATTGAAACAATAGGAGTCAATTGAAATTTGGAATTCTAGGGTTTCAAATTGACACTTGGCGGTTTTTCGTCAAACGACCAAAAATATATAATATCATTTAATTATAACGATAGCAATTGTAATAATAATTAGTTTTTTTTATAAACAAAAGAAACTTTAATATTATATTTTTAACAACAATTTATATAATGTCAAAAATATATCATTTTCATTAGAAATACGTTAACATCATTTTAAAGTGTATAAAACCCATATAAAAGTTTTATTTACATGGCCAATTATTAATAAAACGTTGTGTGCATTTTATAATTATTTAAATACACTTTTATATAATATTTTGAAATATATTTGTAATAAGTAAAGTTATAAAAGTAGTTTATATAAAATCATGGTTTTAGTAGGTTTTATAAGATTTTAGCATTTCATAAAATATATATTGTAGTATTGTTATAAGATTTAAGATAGATAGTAAAAATAAGTAGTTAGATGGTTAAATAAAAATTATAAATAAGAGTAACCAGACGCGCTACTAGTTCATTTGATGCAGAAATCGAACGTAATTCATTTTAATTAGGTTTAAACAAAAACCCCCAACTTTGTACAAACCCTAGAATCACAAAATCGCAAAATACATTGGAGTTAGACAATGAAACAAGAAATTAGTTGATGGCTTTGAATCCAGACATCATAAGGATCATTTCAACATATCACACTGACCTGATTGGCAAGGAATTGGATCGCAAAGAAATGACGAACAAGGACACGCGGTTGGTGAATCAAAATGATAGCTAGAGGCTTTTATAATCCAATTAAATCTCCAGATTCCTTCAAAGGGATTACATGAATGAAAGCCCTATAAAATTTCAGTGTAAGAATGGCAATTTGGTGCAGCACAGTTGACAGGTTAGAGATAGAGAATGATGAACTCGAGCGATGATCAAACGATGAATTTACCTCGAATTGATTTGAGTAGTATGCTTGAAATGATTTGCCAGACGTTTTTGTTAAATTAATTTGATTAAAACAATGGTTTCTATAAGTAACGGATTTTCGGGTTTAATGGTGATATCAAGAGTTGGTTTGATTATGTTTTCGGTTACAATCGATGGGAAACATGGATTTTAAAGACTCCACGAGTTCGAAACTAACTCATAAACATTTTTAACAGCTTTAATTGGATAAAAACGGCTCGAAATGCATATTGGAGGCTGCTGGAACCTGACTGGAGCTCTGGCCGGCCAGTCGCCGGAAAAACGGGGCGTTCAAAGGGGGGGGACTGGTTTAAACGTAATTTACAGTTCAGGTCCCTTATATTTTAAAATTGATATCAAATGGTTTAAAACTTTAATTACAAGTTTCAAAGTTGACATAAATGACCCAAAGTTAGATAAATATTTATCTTAAATAACTAACTTTTCCAAGTTAACTCGTGATGTTTATAAATTTGAAGTTTATATGCATTTGCTTTATATTCGACGTTAAAAGGTTATTTTTAGACTTTCTAGTAATTAACTTGGATATTATTTATAAAATCTCGTTTATAAATTAGCATTTATATATTTGAGATTTAATTTTAGTAATCAAATAGTATACTTAGATATTAACTCGTAATAAATTCGGTCGCTTTATTAAAGACGGGAAAAACACGAAATTCAAAATATTCATTTATATTGATAACAAACGTTACATCATGATTAATTAAATAGAAACTGAACAATGGATTTGGGTTCGAATCGGGCATTCGAGTTCGGGTTTGGGGCAGATGTCACACATTGTACTCCAAAGGATAAGGAACAACTCATGTGACATCTACTCCTTTATTCTAACACTACTTCAGTATGTAAACTGTGACACCTCGCAAAATCCAGGTCAACACCGTTAACTACCCCTTATTGATTTCGTTAAATATTATAACGTTCAAGGTCGTTTTATAATTTAAGTTAATTATAAAGTTGGGATTTAAATTAAAAAGAACATATAACTACAAGGATTAAATTGCAATTTACCAAAATTCAAACTTCCTTTAAAACCAACCCAGTCCCTTCCCATCGTCATCACCGTTCTTTTCTTAAACCCTAACAACAACTCCGCTACAACTCTCTGCCGTCTAAAGCCACCATCACCCGCATCGCTCAGCACCCGGTTATCGTTCATATGCATCACCGCACACGACAATCAGCGGCAAAGAGGTAAGGCAGTATCCCATCGAATTCTCGCCACCATCATCGGAACTTCTACGACGTCTCTGATCACCTTCACTCTTTGCTCTCGTCATTCCGGTAAGCATATTCAGGCCAACAACTCACCATTATATCGTTTTTGTTTCGAGCGGGGTTTCGTGATCGGTTTAGTTTTCGGGTCATTCTGGATTTTGTTTTCGGTTCGATCCAGCGAGCGTACGGTAATTATTTTTATATGTATGTGTAGCAGTGATATAAAGAGTTGATGTGGAATAGATCGAACAACACCGTAGATTAGCCATGTATGTATGTATGTATGATCTGTATGTATATATATGTATGTGAAAACGTGATTCAGCATGTATGTATGCAATTGATCTCGTTTCAATGTATGTGTATAAGTGGATATGTATGTAGGTCTAATATGTGTAACAATGAATATAGCAGCCGCATGTGTAAGTGAACAAGAAATAGCAGCAGCAAGCTCGTAATGTGTAGATATAGATTACAGTATATGGGTGAGGGTGTATCATGTATGCATGTGATGAATGAATGTATGCGTTATGTATGTAAGTATACGTGATCACTAGAAGGTATATATCATGTGTGTGTATGCAATCGAAACAGAATGAATGACAATATGAATGGGTATGTATGAATATATGTATGTATATGCAGCAGAGTGTATGTGTGCTGGTATGGACGTAGGAGTATCCGGCTTATATTTTGTTGAAATGTATATGTATAACCGTAGGTAAGTATATGCGTGGCTAGTTGTGTAACGTATGTATGAAATTTTATGTATGAAGTGTGATACGTGAAACGGGTAAGTATAGCATGAAAATGTATAATAGGAGTGAGTTTACATAGCATGAGAATTTATGTGCATGTAAGCGTGAGATCAAAATATGTGATATATGTGTAGCAATTACGTGATAGACTATTATGGGGAAAACCGAACCGAACGCGCGAAACCCTAGCGGATTCTAAATGGGTATAAATTATATGTATATATAAATAATATTTTAGTTAATATTTAGAGAGTAATTATTTAGCAGGTCGTAGGGCGAGTTAAATCTTCTTGTTGCATTTTGGATGTCTATATTGCTGTGCGCTTCAAAGGTGAGTTCCTTGCCCGCTTTTAAATCTTTTTCGGGGAGAAAACATACAAATGTTTTAATGCGCCTTCGGGCAACTATTTTACAACGCCTTCGGGCAGACTGCATTTTTATGCCTTCGGGCAAAACTTTATGCCTTCAGGCGGGGCCAACTGAGGCTACTTTTTATACCTTCGGGTAGGGCCTACGGGCAGGTTTCGGTAAAAGTATAAATGCCTACGGGTAGGTTTTGGTAAAAGTATAAATGTCTACGGGTAGGTTTTGGTAAAAGTATAAATGCCTAAGGGCAGGGTTTTATTAGGGCTTATAGTGCTTTACACGAATTGGAACCACATTCAAGTCCTTATAAAAGTTCGAGGTTGATTAATATATGATAGCGGGGAAATTTGAGTAGTACTACCGGGTTGCGACGGCACCCCACCCTTGACTGGGCGTCATGTGGTGCAAATTGTCCTTAATTGGTTATGGGTCATCCTGGTTAGATGACGACAAGGCAAAAGTAACGTTTAGCTTTCATCTCGACGTGTTGACAAGCAATAAGCATTCGGTCTTGCAAACCGCCTAATAAAATGAAATATATATTATTTTTGGTTTATCTATATTATGAACGGTATCTTTTATTTGTAAGCAAAACTCATTGAACTCACCAACATTATGTGTTGACCATTTTAGGGGCTGTTTGGTAAAATCTGAATCATTAAGTGCTGAATGGTTAAGAGGTCTGAACCATTAAGAGGTTCCATCAATGAGAGAGATGTTGAGGTAGAACTTCAGATGAGTATAAAGTTAGCATATGCCCCATTCAGTTCCATTCAGAATCTCTCAGTCTCTTAACCATTCAGCACTTAACTGAACCATTCAGAGGCTCTTTTTTTTCTGAAACAAACGCTCTGAATGCTGAATGCTGAATGGTTAAGCACTGAACTGAACCATTAAGAGGTAAACAAACAGGCCCTTAGTATGTTTTCTCAGGTAGCTAAGGAGCTGAGCACGTAGGACATGCATGCATTGGGTCGTCTTTTGGATTATTTTAAAAATTAAATTTAATATCTACTTTATTTTGTTAATTTGATTTATTATTTTGTGTGCTGGATTTTGCGCACCGGATTTATTCATGCTTCCGCTAAAAGTTGGTTTTAAACCTTTAAACTCTGAACTTTTGGTTATTTACAAAGTTATATATTTTATAAACGTTGAGTCAAAGTTCGTGTAACTAATGGCTTGAGATCCTGGTACGTCACACGCCTAACGGATACCCCGTTTGTGGAAAATTGAAGGTGTGACATAAACTTTAAAAACATATTATCATATGTCATACAACCACTTGTTCTTTCGTTCACAAAAAAATCCATCGTTATCGAAGATATAAATACTTATTAAATTTCTTGATCATTCTTTCTTAAAACATGTACTTCTGACATATAAATAGTTACCAATCTAACAATATATGAACTCTTTGGTAAGGACTCGATCCTTAGATATCCGAAGATCAACTTGAAGTTTTTCATCTTAAACCCCTAAATATTCTGGATATAAATTGTCTTATAAATCCTAACTAAAGATTCCAAAGACTTTGGTATCTAATCAAACCTGCAATAAGTTGAACCAGTAGAAAACTCATCGAGGATTGGTGCAGTAGCTTATCGACTACACCTATTTGAAGAGACAAATGCTATACAATAAAAACTGATGTCTAGATCGTAATTAAGTGTCTACTAAATGAGAAACTCGTCATCCCACTTGACAAGTTTTTAAGTCAATGAACAACGACATTTCATCGAAAAATCGGTCGAATTTATGAACCAAGAGGACAAAAGACTTAAGTTGGGCCTCATCCAAAATGGCAAAGATTGTTAGACATTAAAGCGTGGATCAAAGTTCACGTAAGAGCGTGAAAATCTAATAATGTTCAAATATCCTAAATTATTCATAACGACAACGTGACGAGTAAATTTCAGAGTGAAATTTCTTCCAACAATAAAAATTTTTCCCTTTAATCTTAAACCTTTTACTGACTGAATCTAATTTTCGAGACGAAAATTCTTTAACAAGGGGATGATGTGATAACCTGGAAATTTTTCTTTTTTTTTTCTCTTCTCATTGTAGACAAGTAATGATGATGAGACGTAACTTTCGGGTAAGATTTTAAAGTGCCTTCGGCTAGGGCCTTGGGCTACATCTAATGTCTTCGGGCAGGGCATTCGGGCAACTCTTTGATAAATAAGTGTCTATTGTCTAATGACTTGTTTTACTGAGCATAAACGTTTCGTTCTATAAAGTCCATTCCTTTAGTCGAGATTATTAATATACATCGGGTATAACGGGGCAATTTGAGTATTACTACCGGGTTCGGCAGAGCCCATCATTCTGGTAGGGATCCAGGTGGTGCGGATTGTCCTTTAAACATTTGGTCATCCGTAGTGATGACGACAAGGCAAGTAAAATAACGTTCAGTTTAATCTCGACGTGCTCATGTAGTAAGCGAGGTGGTCTTGCAAACCAGCAATAGTAAAATGAATTTATCAATAAAACTGTTATTGTATTTATATGCTTTTGATAAATACCTCATTGAACTTACCAACCTTTGTGTTGACATGTTAAGTATGTTTTCTCAGGGAGCTAGGAGCTGTGCACGTAGGACGTGTTGACATGTTAAGTATGTTTTCTCAGGGGGTTAAGAGTTGTGAAAGTAGGACATTGTATGCATGAGTTATCTCTTTTGCTATCATAGCTTATACATTTCAATTGTTAGTCTTTTGAAAACAGTTCACTAGTTTTGTGCAAGACTATTGAGCACATGAATTTACTGGTTTTGTGCTAGATTATTGAGTACAACTTTATTCTAACATTTGGGTTTATTTTAAAAGCTTCGGCTAAACTTTGAATTTACATTTTTTCCCTAAGCTTTGGGTTAATGTTAAAGTTAAACTTTTGTTAAATAATTGAGTCATTGTTAATTGTAACTAATGACTTTAGATCCTAGTACGTCACACGCCTAACGGATATCCCGTTTGTAGAATATTGAAGCGTGACAAACATCAATAATTAAATTTGATTCAACATACTCAAACCCAAATCAAGTTATTTACAGAAGTATCATAACTAACTTCAAACATTCTAGCCTAAACATGAAATTAACAATGTGAAATTAAAAATTAAACTAAGCTACATGCGACTATTAAGATTTATCGAATTCATTGAGGTTATGGCAAGAAAGTTGAAGAGTCAACATTGTTGAGGCATGAAGCTTAAAGATTTCATCAAGGGTGTACCCATATATGCAATCAATCCTTCAAGGATACATCAAATTCGTCAACGCTGGTGCATAATTTCTAGCAGAAAGGATGATAAATCATCAACCATCTGTTGTAGTACTGATTTCCTTCTTTACTGATACCGAGTTTACCTAATCATCAACCATCTGTTGTCAACGCAGTGTTTGTTTTCTCCTTCAATAAAGATCGGTGTTTGTTCTGAATGACCCATAACCAGTTGAGAAAACCGACTTGATCACCCATGTTGTCTGGGATCGAGGATACGTGCAGGTAAGCAGATATAGTGTTAGTTTCATAAAAGTATTCGTTGGGTATCCATCGGTTATAAAAAAACACATCGTTTTACCATAACGACTTCTACTATATGTATCAATACGTATGGGACTTGTATGTTACCAATTTGCTTCTAATCTGTAAACATGTGATCAACATCAGTGGTTGTATATTCCAATTAGAGGAAAGATGAAATTAAGGAATCTAAGAATAATATAAAATAATCAAATTAATTAAAAAGTTATAGTATAATCAAAATAACAAAAAATATTCACATATTTAGTTGGGTAAAGGGATATGTTTAATCAGATATAACATAGCATGCATTTCCCGTTTAATATAATTGTGTGATTGATTCCATCTATTTTTATGGAAGGATTGTTAATGGCTCTAAGTGAGCAGAGAGAAAAAAAAAGTTACTGTTTATTTGTATAAATGTTACTGTTTATTGTATTTCTGACAAATGTATTGTTCGTCTATGTAATTTTTTAATAATTATTATTAAAAGTGATTGTTGGAAGCAGTGTTGTAAAAATCGGTCTAGGCGGTCGATTAATCGGTGATTAATCGGTAATCGGTGAATTACCTTGTCGATTTCTTAAAATCGGTCAATTAATCGGTAGGCGGTCTAGGCGGTCCTAGGCGGTGCTAGGCGGTCCTAATCATAGTAATCGGTCAACTAAAGTCAAAGCTTTTTAATGGGTTTTAAACCTTCAGTTTATCGACCCGATCCATAACCCATGAGTTATAGTCCTTAAATACATAACGTTAGGTGTTAATTTTACTTTTCACGATCAAAACTTAGAATTTTGATGTATTTTAAAGTATTACGTTCGTAATAGTGTGTGTTTGTGTGTGTATAAAACTGAAATTTACATATAAAAATTCAAAATCCATGAATGTGGAAGTATTATATTCATATCAGTGTGTGTATATATGTATAAAAATGAAATTTACATATAACAACACTAAACCGATTAATTACGATTAATCCCGATTAATCCCGATTCCTAGCTCCAAGGTACCTCACCGCCCGACTACCGCCTAGCGAGTTCTACAACACTGGTTGGAAGATGAGAGAAAATGCACTAATAAATATATAAAAATATTATTTAATTAAAAAAAGATAGAAAAATAACGTTTTTTAGTATAATGGACTAATTATATGGATATCAAAGACGGGTGATATATGAATGCTCTTACATAATCTCACTAGGTTAGTACTCGTGTATTACACGTGATTTTGATTTTATATGTTTTAATTAATTTTATTTATAACATATCTTTATTAAATCGGTTTAAATATTTACAAATATTTTCCTAACAAAAATCATATACTAAAATAAATAACATGATTTATAATAATTGATAATTTTTCTATTTGAATATATCATGTTAGGAGATAATTTATGATAATTGGTAAACTGTTTATTTGAGCATATCGGGTTATGAGATAATCTACCTATTCTAATAATTGAGTAACACATCCACATGTCATCATTTTAACTATTCCACATATGATTTTGATTAAGTGTCATGTTCTAAATTAATTTGATGGAGAATTTTTAGACGGGTCATGGTATGCTCCATATTCGAAATAACCCGATATGTTTAAATTAAAAATTCACAAATTATCATCAATTATCTCCTAATCCGATATGTTCAAATACAAAATTTACCAATTATCATGATCTATATCTTAACCCGATATGTACCAAGTATCATGAATTATTTCCTAACCTGATATGTTCAAATAAAATAACTTATCAATTATTATGATTTATCCTAACCCGATATGTTCAAATTAAAGTTTTACCAATTATCATTAATTATCTCATAACTCGATATGTTCAAATAAAAAAATTAACAATTATCATGAATTATCATGATTTAATAAGAGATATGTTAAAAATAAATTTGATATATAAATTGAGTTAAAACCTATAAAACTAAAATCCGTGTAGTACACGAGTACTAATCTAGTTAATAATATTTGGTAAACATTTTATTTGAACATATCGGGTTAAGGAATAAATAATGATAATTAGCAATTTTTTATTTGAACATATCGAGTTAATAGATAATTCATGATCATTGGTATTTTTTTTATTTGAACATATCGGGTTATTTCGAATATGGAGCATACCATCACCCGCTTTCAAATCCTACATCAAATTAAATGAGAGCATGGCAGCTAAGTAAGTTTCTATGTGGAGTAGTTAAATTGTTGACAAAGTAATCTAAGAGCATTCACAATGAAAGAACTATTTTCATCCCTATAATTACACTAAAAACAACTATATTTTTTTCTTTCCTTCTAATTAAGTAATAATTTTTATGCTTTTATCATTACAGTTTATCTCTTCTCTACTCACAACCACTTTTTAAAATCATTAAAAAATATAAAAGGTAAACAGTAGATTTTCAAATATATAGTTTTTCTCTTATTTATCATTAAATTTTATTCCGTGCTCCACTTACAACCATCTAAAATATAAAACCTCAATTACAAACATTTAATTATTTCACTATAAATACTGTTACACCCAATCTCATAGGTGATTATTCAAAATCATACAAGCTTTAAATGGGTCGAGTCTTAGCTATTTAATCACGTTTAAGTTTGACATCCCAAAATTCTTGTATCTCTCCCTTAATTTTTATATACATTTGAGCCACCCTTTCAAAATTAGAAGTGAGTTTTAACGTGAAAATAATAAATATAAAAATAAAAAGGCGCCGACCACGTGGCACGTTCTCTAACATATAATAATTTGTTCCAGAGAAAACGGAATCATGCCTTTTCGTTCACGGCCACCGATATCCACGTGGTCAACGTTGTCGTGCTCCACGTCATCCGCCACCGAAGAAGATTCGCTTCCTTCCGACGAAATAGCGTAGAATATTTGCACTACGTACAACACACACCAAAACTTTCTCTCTGTTTTCACATGTATGTATATATCACATACATATATATAAACAGATCATCATCAAATTGTTGTTGTTGCTGAAGTTCTAGATCTGAAATTTGTCAGATTTTGACTAACTTTGAACCTGAAAATGCGGAATTCGAATTTCTACAAGAGATTATCTAGCACGTTTCGCGAAAATCCTTCGATTTCGAGATTTTTGGTTGTTTTTGCCGTCAGGTATGGCGTTGAATCTCAGCGTAGTTTCGTCGATTTGATCGTTGTTCGTACTTTTGATTTCAAGTAAATTAGATCTGGATTGTTCAGTTTTACATGTTTCAGTTTTGCGATTGAATTGTTGTAGATGATCCTGTAAGGTGTAGGTGAACATCAATTGTTACAGTTTTTTATTCACAATGATCTAGGACGTTCTGAAGTATCATATATTGATGATTATTGTAAGCTTGTTCAGTTTTTACGTGTTTCAGTTTTGTGATTGAATTGTTGTGGATGATGTTCTATGTTTCTGATCATTAACTTTGAGATGTTTTGATGAACTTCATTGTACAACATAATGATGTAGGATGTTGCTAAGGAAATTAGATCTGGATTAGAGTGAAATTCAATCACAATTGTTTGGTGATATATGGTATATAGCAGGATTGTTCAGTTTTGCATCTTTCAGTTTTGAGATGGAATTATTGTAGATTATTTTCTCTGTTTCTGGTCGTTAATTGCGAGGTTTTTGGATGAACTTCATGTTACAAATTTTTATGCACAATGGAAGTTGTTAAGTAATTTAGATCTGGCTTATACTGAAATTTGATCACGATTGTTTGGTGATACATTGTATGTTGAATTGTAGATGATGTTCTCTGTGTAAGGTGTTTGGATGGACTTCATGTTACAATTTTTTTATTGACAAAGGTGTAGGGCGTTGTTAAGTAATTAGATCTCGATTATACTGAAAATCGATAACGACTGATTGATGATATATCGAATGCTGATAATTGTTGCAGGATTGTTCAGTTTTACTTGTTTTAGTTTTACGGTTGAATTGTTGGTGATGCTGTTCTCTCTTTATGATCATTAATTGAGAGGTGTTTGGATGAATTTCATGTTATATCTGTGTTTTGAATTGAAAATTTGGTTGAATAGTTCAGGCCCCCAGAAGACACACACTGCACACACAATTTGGGACAAGTTAACACAACCCATGTTGGAGCCCACTACTTAACTCTATTAAACATTTAATAATCATGTTAAAATGAATTAAACTAACTTCTGAGACATTTGACCCATTACCATTTATTTACCACTGTTTCATTAACCTAACAAAAATATTCATTTGTTGGATTGTCTTGCTATGTTGGTAATGAGAAATTTAGGCTTCAATCTGCAGAATTTTGAATTTATATTCATCATTTAATCCTTGTATTTAAGTTACTTATGTTATATAACTTTGTAGTGGTGGGGGTCTAGTGGCTTATTCTGAGGCAAATATACAACCTGTTGCGAAGATCGATGAGTTACCTAAGGCTGGAAGTGAGAATAAGAGGGTGGTTGTACTTGGAACCGGTTGGGCTGGAATAAGTTTCTTAAAGAATCTCAAGAATCCTTCGTATGACGTCCAAGTGATATCACCAAGAAATTATTTTGCATTCACGCCTTTACTGCCAAGTGTTACAGTTGGTACAGTTGAAGCTCGTAGTGTTGTTGAACCAATTCGCAACATCGCTAAGAAGGTAATTATAATGGTTTATATCTCCCTTTTTTACTAGTCATCATCTTAATATCTAAATAGCTAATAGTTGATTTTGGAATTTGAAAGGGGTTTGTTACAAGAACCCCGAGGGATTGTTGTTACCCTTTGTAAGAAAAGTGCATATTTCACAGCAGTAAGTAAATAAATACAGAGTTGAGAGATATCACCACATAAACACAGATAGCAGTTTGGGTGGATGTTAACTACTTCACTTCCAGGATTTTCTTTACTCTCTTCTCTAAATTAGTAGAGATCAATGTTCATGAACTTCTCCCTAACCATGGTAGATATTAACAGTATTCTCTTTAATGGGAGTTTAGATGACCTTTACACCTGCCCTTTTATCTTTAATATGGTAAAAAGAACAATTTTCCTTTGATTGATTTGTTTTGCCCTTTTATCTTTAATTATATGTTGCATTTGTATCGCGTGTTCTTATTTTCAGTCTCATCAAAGTAATGAGTGCCTTTATAATATGTGACCATATTATGCACAAACAAGTATGTTGTTCCGAGTTGAAGTATGTAATGGTTAGCTACTGACTAATGCATGTTTAATCTATAGAAGAAGAATTTAAATGTTAATTACTGGGAAGCGGAGTGCTACAGGATCGATGCAAAAAATAAGAAAGTTTACTGTCGGCCAAGTCAAGAGGATAAAGAAGAATTTGTTGTAGATTATGATTACCTGGTCGTTGCAATGGGAGCTCGTGTTAATACGTTTAACACACCTGGTGTAGAAGAAAACTGTCACTACTTGAAGGTAAGTCTTCCATCAATTCTTCCACTTACATAATATACCTTGATTTGACTACATATAACATCATATCGACATCGAGTAGCTGGTACAAATCTTATTTGTTTGACAAATTGGATTCAGGAAGTTGAAGATGCTCAGAAGATCAGGAGGACTGTCATAGACTGCTTTGAAAGGGCGAGCTTACCTACTTTGAGTGATGATGAGAGGAAAAGAATTCTTCAATTCGTTGTCGTTGGTGGCGGTCCAACTGGAGTTGAGTTTGCAGCTGAGCTTCATGACTTTGTGTCTGAGGATTTGGTGAAGTTGTACCCGTCTGTTAAAGACTTGGTTAAAATAACACTTCTTGAGGCAACTGACCACATCTTGAACATGTAAGCCTATATTGGAGTTTGAATCAGTAAATATTACTTTTTTTTCTTTCTGTTTTCCATGTATGCTTATGCAGTTAGTTTCTTGTTTTGTGCAGGTTTGACAAACGAATCACCACTTTTGCAGAAGAGAAGTTTCACAGAGATGGTATAGATTTGAGGACTGGGGCAATGGTTGTGAAAGTATCAGATAAAGAAATTTCAACCAAAGTGATCAAAACCGGGGAGATCTCTACCATACCCTATGGGATGGCTGTTTGGTCAACTGGTATTGCAACTCGTCCTGTTGTAATGGATTTCATGAAGCAGATTGGACAGGTATTTTCCATTGGATTGCCATTTTCTGTTTCTATGTTCATTCATGATTAAATATTGTGACAAGATTTATTCTTCTTCCTATATATACAGGCAAATAGACGTGTATTAGCTACTGATGAATGGCTTCGAGTGGAAGGAACCAACAGCATATATGCGCTTGGAGATTGTGCTACGATTAATCAACGTAAAGTCATGGTGCGTTTACAAATACACCCTTTTGAGTTACTATATACACAGAATAAAAAAATCATGCAAGAAACACATGTATCAGGAGGACATCTCGGCCATATTTAATAAAGCAGACAAGGACAACTCAGGAACGCTAACGGTTAAAGAGTTTCAAGAAGCACTTGATGACATATGTGACAGGTATCCTCAGGTGAAACTTTATCTGAACAACAAACAAATGAGTAGTCTCGTTGATCTGCTCAAGGAGTCCAAAGGAGATGTTGCAAAAGAATCGATTGAACTGAATGTTGAAGAATTTAAATCGGCTCTTTCTCAAGTCGATTCACAGATGAAGAATCTGCCAGCCACAGCTCAGGTACAATACTACAAAATCATTAGATTCATCATTAAGCTATGTCTTTTTTTAATTATTGTTTTTGTGCTTATGCGGTTTGGTGATGGTTTCACAGGTTGCAGCTCAGCAAGGTACCTATCTTGCTGATTGTTTCAACCGCATGGAAGAATGCACCAAAAATCCAGAAGGTCCTCTGCGTTTTAGAGAGTCTGGCAGACATAGATTCCGTCCCTTCAGGTACACTTCCATGCGCGACATATGTTTTTTAGTTATTTTCATGGGTGTGCCTTTCTTAAAGGGAACGTTCACTTTACAGTGTTGATCCACACCTTTCAATCTTTTTACCTCTTTGACCCATAAAAGGCAGCATTAAGTTGATTTTGGGATACAAAACCTAAAGCCTTATGATTCATATGCAGGTACCGGCATCTTGGTCAATTTGCTCCTTTGGGAGGAGAACAAACAGCAGCACAACTCCCAGGTGATTGGGTGTCTATTGGCCATAGCTCTCAGTGGCTTTGGTACTCTGTGTATGCAAGGTAACCCCGACCCACACCATTAAATAATATATATATATATATATATATATATATATATATATATATATATATATATATATATATATATATATATATATATATATATATTACCCTTTAAACTTGCAAAATTGTGTGTCTCTCTAAATCATGTTTGAACAAGATTATATATTATGTATTGAAAACTTATGTGTTGGTAAAATGTGTAATTTTGTAAGTTTGGAAAATTGACCAAGATGCCGGTACCTGCATATGAATCATAAGGCTTTAGGAAAATTGAACAAGATTACATATTCCCCCAAAACATAAGTTTTCAGAGTTAAAATAGGATATGTGTATCCTTAAGGGGACGTTCGGATGGTTAAGTGGCATGACTCCCAACAAAAATGTTGGGGTTCGAGTCCTGCTGGGGCAAGTTGTGGTTTATTTATTTAAGAAAATCTAGAGTCTAGACTCTTTTTAATAAAAAAGAAGAGATACAATAATAAACTTGAGTTGACTTAAGACAGTAGTTTTGACTGTTGTGTTTGACCTGACATATACAGCAAGCAAGTCAGTTGGCGTACGAGGTCATTGGTGGTGTCTGACTGGATGAGGCGTTTCATCTTCGGGAGGGATTCGAGTCAAATATGAGTTGACCTTTGCTAATACGGTGTATGCAACAAGTTCCTAATTTTATGGTTGTCATAAAGGCAAGTTTTGTTCCATGGTCCATACATTCTACCCAATTCATTTTTTGTTTTGCAAACATATGATGCTCTATGTTCTTTGTTACATTTTGAGTTAACAATAAGAAGCGATGTCGTTGAAAAATCATATTCAGACGAGAGTTGCTAAGAAAATGTACTGAGATTTTGATTGGAGTATGTTGTCTTGATGCTCTTGTATGTTACCATAAGTCATTTTATATTACCTGCTGTTGCAGCTCAGTTGTAGCTAACTGCTAGAAAAACATTTGAGTCAACTTGTAACTGTCTGCTAAACCATTCAGCTTGTATTTTAAAGCGCTTAATGCAATTTATAAGACTATTGCTCCGGTGCTGTTGTACCGTGTGCAATGGTTTACAGGAAAGTTGTTTAAAGAGAATTTAAAATTGTGTTTATCACATCATTCACATGCATCGGCCATTTTTTTGCTGTTTTTCACATTTTCTATTTTGTTTATTTCTTATATTTCATATATTTACACTAGTCTATTGCATTCAAATCATTTTTTTGTTTTTACCATACCCCACACTGCATGTGTGATATGGCTACGTCATCGTTGCGTAGCTAGATGACCCATGTCGGCTCTCTATTAGTATCACCTAGGTATTTTGCCATGGGCGACATTGCGGCGCCTTTGTCTTGTTTTTTCATGTGTTGTTTTTGCTATGTTGTTGGCCACTACATAACTACTAATTTATAAACATTGTTTCATAGGACTTACAGGACCATATTTGTTGTTTTAGTGTTACGTATACGATAAACATCATACAACCCTACTTTTAGACATAACAGTTGTCTGGTTACATATCTGCTAGCAAAAACATTAAAGGGCGATGCTACAAGGCAAAACATTTTGTTTACTGTTTGTGTTTACTGTTTTCTTGTTATAGTTACAGCTATGCTTTTTGTTCGTTTGATGTTGACTTCAAAATATTGTAGCTTGCTACCTAGGTATTGCAGCCTTCATGCTTGACCAAAAGCCTTTGCAACTAATGCCATCAAAAGTTCGTAGTAGTAGTAGTAGTTACCAAAAGGGTATGCGAGTTGTGCTCTTATCAGCCAAAAGATAAGTTGTTATTGCCACATATTACTTTTGCACTTCCTTTGCCTTCTTTCCTAGGTCTACTCCTTGAAATAAATTACCAAGACAACGCCAACCGCAAAGAACAAACACCATACTAATGCTCTACAACCACACTGCATGATATATGACCCTATCAAAATGTATGCATAACCATAAAAATAAAGCAAAACATATATATTTGTCTTGAAAATGCAGTAGCCATAAGAATTGAGACACTTATACCTTTCCCAATACATTCTCTAATAATCAAGTCCTCCCACTTGATTTCATATACTTTGTCAAACGTAGAATACCATCGACCCGTGGTTGACTTCCTGGAATCATTTTTAGAAGATGTTCGCGTTTTTGATCATTGTGATGTAACCAATGCCAACAAGAACAAGTTCCATTTTTAACCATCTGTCCAGATTTTGGAGAAAAAGAAAATTTTTGTTTCTGTGTTTTTGAGTCAACTTGTTTGACAACCAAAATTTGAATCTAAAAATGCAAGAAATATATATAAGGGTGGGGGGGGGGGGGGTATTTGATGAGGTATCATCATAACTAGGCCAAAGCCCAACAAATTAGGCCTATCTTGTATGAGCCCATTCCTAACAAGTTTAAAGATAGAAGGCCCGTTAAGGCCCCAACCCATCTAAACCTCCTATAATATGAGGTCTCTTCCATCAGAATAACCAGGTTATATTCTCTAACCTTAAATTATCTCTCTTGTGTTTACACACTTGTATGCACGGAGGGATCACAGTGAAGGCGGTGATGACGTTGTTTCTGAGCCGGAGGCGTTCCCTCCATTAACACCACCACATCATATTGTACCTTGCATCTTAGTAGGAACATCACGACAGGACGGACCCGAACCGGGCCTTTTTCATCCTTGCACTGCGACCGGAGCCCGTAAACCTCTCGGGGGGATTTTGGTAGCAACAAGTGGCGCCATCCGTGGGACCACGAACAAATTATGTTTCCGTGCTCCCCATACAAGAGTTAGATCTACATCGCATACGGAACTCAGATCTACATCCATATTCCCCGGTTACAAAAAGTCCCAATGCGGTGATGTTTCCGAAGCCCGGCAAGGGCCTCCAAACGCAGAAAGTACATAAACAAGGAAGAACAGTCGAAGTCCGGCCATTCCCCACTAAGGAGGGATCAAGACCCGAGTTGCATGAAACATATGTTTGAGCCCCGGTTTCAAAAAGCGACAATCAGTTGGCTCGCCGCGCTGTTCTTCATCGGATATTTAGATCTGCAGAGAAAACTCCGATTACAGGTCTAAAGTTCTAACTCTATCTTAGACACGAATAACCAACATATAATGAATCTTTCAAAAGACTACATGTGTTTTTGGTTCCATGAAGTATATCTGCCTACTTTAATGTTAGGCTTATGAAGTACATCTACATGTTTAATTTGTTAAGACATTAGCTTTACCTATTCATGTTTCTATATAAAACGAAGCAGGCAAAAAGAAAGGAAATAAACAAGAACATAAAAGAAAATATCATTCTTTCATCTTGCTTCAGATGTTTCAAACATGAAACCCGTTCCAAAAGATAAATAAACAATAAAAAAGAAATACATACATAGATGCACACACATATTCACGTTTTAAATTTGTATAGGCCATGAGAAATTTTACTACCTACTCCCTTGCACACATGTATCTAGGCATAAAGTACAACTTCTTATGCATATCTAAATAGGGAAGCAGTAAATGTACACCTTTATAATAAAAAAAATAATAATAGCCAAATTCTAGTCTAGAAGTCAAATCAAATTATCTTTTGACAGAGGTTGGCAGGAAAGTAACATGTTAACATATAAAAACACTTGGGTAAAAGAGTACAAACATGCATAGATGTCAGAGAATAGGGACCTAAAACTTCACACTCAACAAAGGTCACACCCTCCTGTCCCGCACAAAAAGTTGTTGGTCCATATTTATCACCATGAAAAGTAAAAGAGTACAAACACATTTTTTAGGGATAATCAAATCCGGCCAAATCCCGTCTCGGGTTGATCAAGGCCCATCTTTACGGTTCCCTTCACGGCCAAGTCGTAATTAATTCAGTAACAAGCCTGGGCCAACTTGTCCCGTTCCGACTGGATGCTGAATGAGAAGCCACAACCTCGCTTAAGCATCTACCGGACTAGGCAAACGGTTACTTGACTCTAGATTTGCCTTGCTATGTACATGTATTTATCGCACGCGAAGTATAAGGTCACATCCCGATGCTTAAATTTGAAGCCTGAAATTACAGAAACTTCTTTTGGCTAAGGTGAAGCCCGGCAAACTTCAGAAAAAGTTTGTTGTTGGTCGCAATTCTTTCCCGGTAGGTCCCAGAAATGTCTTCCAACTTGCTTGATTTACACAGGTAAAGCTACAGCTAGTCTTCCTCTTAACCGGCGTGACCTATTAACGTCCGGCAGTCTCTTTCCGGCCATCACCTATCCCGGAGATAGTTTAGAGCTTGAAGCCCGGCATAGTACCTTTCAGGTCACTGTTATCTTGGGGCTCGTATCATGTATCCACCAGCCCCTAGCCTAATCTATAAATTACGAAGTCGTGAAATCACAAATAGCCCCGGCATGCTATCTCTCACCCAGCACCAGGGAGCTTATAAATCTTGTAGACCGGTACTTGCATATAATCATATCCCTATGGCCCGACACACCTGCCCTCACCTCGACAAAGTAAGAAGTGTGCCCCCCCGGCATAACATCTCCGACCTCGTAATGGCATTCCTTAGTTTAAAACAACATCATGTACCATGGCACTTCCTTTTAAGCGCTCGCTCCGGTCTAGTAGGCTTCACCTAACGGAAGTCTATTTTTAGCCATCATGTAAACCTTTATCTTACCGTCTCGAGCTATAAACTCATGCTCCGGCAAAGTCAATTATCTTTCACCGGTTATCGTCAACTGAAACCTTAAACACTTCTTGGTAGAGTTTCAAGCTTAAGGGCAAGTCCGGGAAAATAAATTTCTATTGCCACAAAGTAGTGAGGTTCGAAGACATGGCCCGGCTATACTCTAGTCCCCGGTATTGGGTTATCTTTAATCTACAACTCCCAAAGATTTGGCGACGCACTACAAGTTCCTGCCCCAACCCTATGGATGGAGCGCTAGGTTATCGAATTTTATGTTCGACAAATAAAGATAATTTTCTCAGGCAAAAAAGATGAGCATTTGCCTTCCCTAGTTACCAAGCTGTGTATGTAAAGAAATAATAATAATAATAATAATAAGAAGAAAAATAAAAAAAAGGTTATGAAATGACGTTTTCATCTTTCCCATGGAAATTTGCAAGCAATTCATTTCCGCCTGAAACAATGAGTACAAGGGAAACACAGGCAATTTCCTCGCTCTAGAATAGCGTAAAAAAAATATGCTTATGAAATACATGGAAGGAGTTGTTTACTAACTTCCAAAGCCCCAAGTAATAGAAAAAAAAGAGTAAAAATAAAACAAAAAATAAAAATAAAAATAAAGGTTGTCTAGATATCAAGACCACTATTAGCTATTACCTTCAAAATACATTAGGCAAATCTAGCTAAATAGAAAGCTTGGCTTGACAACTAAAACAAGGGTATTGAACAACATCTTCCTAACTGGAAGTATGTCATCGCTTCTACCCATCTAAACACGTTCTAGATCTCTCAGCTAAATCTTTCATAACATGTATGATGCATGCTATCAGGTTTCATACACAAACTAAGAGGCTGATAGAAAGATAAAAATAAAAAATAAAAAATTTCTTAAAAAAGTTAAAACAAAGAAATGACATTATCAATAACACATACAATAGAAGCAAGAAAGAAAGACAAATGAGATCCGAAACATGGTCTCCAAATTCTACATTTTTATACTTAAAGTTTAAGAGTTGCGACTCATAGTTGCAAAGTGTAATGTTAAAGGGTTTAGTAACTCTACCCTCTTTAGAGTCGTAAATCCATATACAATGATAGACAAGCAAAAATAAGTTACGGTTAGATATGCACTTTTTATCCTATCAAACAAAACATACAAGCATGCTATTTAGAAACAAATAAACATGCAGTAAAACATGAGGGCCTTGCCCAATAGGATCATGACATAAGAAAGAGGTGATACAAAGAAAATATATACCATAAACCTATATTATGTTACGTGCTTATGATTCCAAAGGATAGATTTCATACTCAAACCATGAGTTGCCATGATGGCAATAAAAGCAAGAGCTCAGAAAAAACGGAAGAAGGTTCGACATTTCTCGAGGATGAGTTTGAGACTCAGAGATCTAAACCTCCTTCATACGCTTGTATTTATGACAGTTATTTATCATTTTATAAGTTCAACACTACTAATGTAGTTTACTAGCATTGAACTAGGGGGCTAACATGGTATAACACCACTACTCCCTAATACCTTTACGAGCCGGAAAAAGTCATTCTCATCATGCATGGTACTCTTTAAATGTCTTCATACACCAAATAGGAACATATTCATGGATTATTATTAAAGGTCAAATGCCCGCAATGCATAATGGAATTTATTCTTCATCATCTATCTAACTTATTCTTCACCTCTTCGGTGTTGAAGAAAATAATATACGGGTCAGCTTATGTATAGGGCGGATGATAATAAACTCCTCGTCTTATTATTCATCTTTGTCTAGCCCAAGGAAGAATAATATGCTTACTAACTAAATCAAATGGCAATCAACTATTACTTGTATATGTCACAAAACATCAAGCGCTGGATTTTAAACTTGTCAAAGCTCCACACACTGATTGGAGAAAGAAAACTCCGATTACAGATCAAACGAAGCGCGAAACTCGGAACTCAACAAAGTGATATCAGTTGAACTTAAGAAAGGGGAAGAAACAGTTTTAAAAAGGGCTCTTACAAAAGCGACAGGAAACAAAAACCCTATAAAATAAACAAGGATCCAAGACAGGACCTTGAAGCATGCTTGCAGGATACAAAAATCCGATAAAATAAGCAAGGCTCCAAGACAAGAACTTGCAGTGCACTAGTCGGGAACAAACACCCATAATGAAGATCCAAAATAGGACCTTGAGTTACACTGGGAACAAAAACCCAAATTGAGGATCCAAAACAGAACCTTGAATTACACCAATCGGGTACAAAAACCCAAAACAAAGATCCAAAATCGGACCTTGATTAAATTTATTAGGGAACAAGAACCCTAAACAAGGATACAAGTCAAGACCTTGAATTGAATTATCGGGGAACAAAACCCTATGAAAGCAAGAGTCTATGACAAAACCTTGAAACATGGAACACTAAAACTCTTCAAAATTAAGACCAAGAAAAACACAAATATATTAGTGCAAAGTTCTATACAAAGGTGTTAATATGTTTGTTCAATATAACCAATATATGTATATATATATATATATACATACGTCTATTCTCATTATAGACAAATAATAATGTAGGAAAAAGAAAAAAACTTTCTTCATGATAAAGGAACAAATCATGAAAGAGAAATACAATAGATCGAGAGAAACGAACCAAAGGCATTCTCAACTTGACTATGGCATCATTTCATTACGCAACTAACAAGTCATGCAGGGTTATTCGTCGGAAAGAAAGGACTACTAAAGTCTAGCATAACATAGTTTGTACTAAATCATGCTAGACTGGGTGACTTGATGAGGTATCATCATAACTAGGCCAAAGCCCAACAAATTAGGCCCATCTTGTATGAGCCTATTCCTAACAAGTTTAAAGATAGAAGGCCCGTTAAGGCCCCAACCCATCTAAACCTCCTATAATATGAGGTCTCTTCCATCAGAATAACCAGGTTATATTCTCTAACCTTAAATTATCTCTCTTGTGTTTACACACTTGTATGCACGGAGGGATCACAGTGAAGGCGGTGATGACGTTGTTTCTGAGCCGGAGGCATTCCCTCCCTTAACACCACCACATCATATTTTACCTTGCATCTTAGCAGGAACATCACGGAATCAGGACGGACCCGAACCGGGCCTTTTTCATCCTTGCACTGCGACCGGAGCCCGTAAACCTCTCGGGAGGATTTTGGTAGCAACAGTATTGGTACTAATTAAGTAAGTACCTGCATTTGTGGTTGATTTTTTTTAACAACAATGAATAATTTATTCACAGAATCACCAAAGATATGTACATACACCAGGAAGACTAAATCAGATATTAGCCTTTTGTTACAATGAAAGTAGTAGTTATGATAGTTTTTTTTATTCCATTTGTCGGTTTTATTAGCCCGTTATCACAGTTGCAAATGAGCTTCGTTCCCCTATGTTATATCCACGAATATGCCATATGTTTGATATTATCTTCAATAACTTCCAACTTTTTTTTGTTGAAAGTGCATTCGTTACGGTTGAGCCATATATGCCAAATTGTTGCATATGTGATAAGGGTCATAACTTTTGCGTCAAGAGATTGATACTTCCAAGTGGTAGGTTTTGAGATCAAGTCATTGATGCTAGATGATGTAGTGAAATCAGCTTGACACCACCAAGAGATTCTATTCCACAATCGGGCATTTCCTAAATAGGTGATCACCATCTTTGGGCTTCAAATTGCATAGTTGACATTGAGTTGAGTTGATAGGAACTCCCCTTGTTACTAGGTTTGTAGATACTTGCACACGATCAAAAGAAAGTCGCCAAATGAAGCATAGAACCTTGGGTGGTATCCAGTGCAGCCACATTGTTTTGATGTTGGGTAGCGTCATCATTTGAGTCGAGAGCTAATTCCTGCAAGAAACAGTTGAGAATTTTTTAGATGTATCTCCGTTACAAACCCATTTATCATGACCACTGTTGAACTTATAACATTTAATTAAGTCCTGCAAGTCCTAGATGTCTTCCTCCGAGCGGTCGATTGTTCTTGATCTTTTCCAAGCCCAGTTGAACGATACTTCATTCCTTGAGTCCTTATTAACACGATGACATATTAGACAATTTTTTAAGGATTCAAGTGCGTAAAGGTCAGGGAACAAGTCTTTCAGCGGTGATAATCCAAACCACGGATGCTTCTAAAAGAGTGTTCCATTTCCATCGCCAATGCCTTTCCTCATTAAGAGGAATGTTTTTCCCAAGATTCGAAAATTTCTTGCCCACCGTGGTTATAGAGGACCAAGCACTTTGAAGCGTTTTCTTTCCCAAATCATCTTTTAAATGAGACACTATGTATAGATTGGATGGATCTGACCCATATTTGGTTAGGTTCATTGAGAGCTCGCCACCACCATTTGGAAATGAGAGCGAGGTTGATGTTTTTTAGACAGCCAACCCCTAGGCCTCCGTTCCTTCTGCTCTTTGTAACATTTTCCCCGGCAATCCAATGAATGCATTTCCTGTTTGTGTGCCCCCATAGAAACCTTCTCCAAATAGCTTCTAGCTCGTTGATGACTTTCATGGGATCTCGGAACATCGAGAAGTAGTAGATCGGAAGGCTTCCAAGCACTGCTTTCACGAGGGTCAATCTGTCGGCGAATGAAAGTTTTTTGGCCTTCCATGAGCTGTTTTTCTTTGAACTTAGTAATGATTGGATCCGAATGCTTTGATAGTTTCATGTTAGCCCCAATTGGTATACCGAGGTAGGTGGTTGGAAGTGTCAGCATCACATCCAAGAGCTTCTGCCGTACCTGCACAATCAACATCCGATACACCAATACCAAATAATCTTGTTTTATGATAATTTATTTTCAAGCCTGATGTTAGGTAAAAGCATCTAAGCATTCGTTTTGGGTTGATCACGTTATTCAATTCCCATTTCCCACATATAAATAAGTCGTCGGCATACATTGAATGCGAAATAGTGGATCCATTACGTGGAAGTTCAATACCATGAAATAAGCCCTTGTCTAGGGCGAATTGCATTATAGCCGAGAAGCCCTCCATGGTGATGATAAAGAGAAAAGGTGATAAAGGGTCTCCCTGCCGAACACCTCTAGTCACGGCGAATTCCTATGTGGTGGAGCCATTAATAAGTACCGACGTTCTACCCGATTTGAGGTACCGATTCAAATGCCTTAGGAAGTCCGTAGAGTTTGTCTTTTATGATCCTAGTTTCGTTTCAACAACCAAGTCTAAAGTTTAATCAATAGTCGTTCACCATTAGTAGCAACCTAGGTAGTTTTTCTCAAATCTGAATCAAGTCTAGAAAGTTTAAGTGTTGGTGGATCGAACCAAGAGAGGTCGATGATAGATGTCTAAGCTTTAATGATTTTTATATATTTATGGTTGTTGGTGTACCGTTCAGGGTAGAAGCGGTACCAAGGAGGATTAAGGAGAAGCCTCCTGATTAGGTCAAAGGTCGAGAGTTTTTAGGTGATATCCCGAGTGTAGAGTTTGTATACTTATTTGCATGTTTTTCATTTTATCTATATTATTTATTTATTTTATTTATTTGAGAGTTTTTATTTTGTGTCGAGTCAGTTTTATGCTCGGGTATTTGTGTTTTTGTTTTTGCAGGTTTGAATGATTACCACCCGTACTCAATCTCCATTCGGGTGAGTTTGGATTTGTAAAGATGATGATGCAACTCGAGAGTGTCGGTGTCAAGCTTGATCGCGACCAAAATGCTATACGATCGAAGCTATGGAATAGACTGAAGACTTGGAGCTTACGCGTTTCGCAATACCAGCTAAGTCTTTTCCAATTCACCTCTCTATTTTTTTTATTTTTGCATTTTTAGTTTTATTTTTAGGTGTGTTTCATTTCTACATTAGGGACAATGTAGAACTTAAGTGTGGGGATGAGAAATAGCTATTGAGTCTTGGGTTAGTTTTAAGTGTTTCTTTTGAGTCCATATAAAGTAAAAATCCAAAAAAAAAATTAAAAAGTAAAAAAAATTTAAAAAAATATTTTCTTTATTTTTGTGTCTTCTCAACCTTTATGAATGAAAGAGCGGTAACAATGTGACCTTATAAAACCTAATTTAAGTGATTTTTAGTGGGAAACATGTTATTGTTGAAATGGAATAAAAAGTTGAGTCACACTCAAGCCTTGTAGCTAGTTTGATACAAAATGAAGTTGCTTTTAAGAATAGTGGTTTATGATAAACTTTAATTTTCATACTTCGAGTTTTAGTGGTTTAACATTTCATGGCGTATGATTTTATAATATTAAATCTTGTATTGATGGGATGTTTCGGGGTTCGAAGACCATGGGTCTTTATGGGGTTTATCATCTGGTATTCTTACTTCTAAAAGGAGGTATGAATATTCAATAAAAGCTCAAAGAGCAAAACCCGCAGTTAAGCTGTCATTATAAGTCAATAAATTTGATCACAATGTGCTTAAAAGTACAAATTCACTACTGACTGGATCAAACCACCCGTTAGTCATATGGGGTCCCCTTGCTCGCGTCCTAATACCAATAAGAAACGGACCCCAAGGGACACGCCATATGTAAGCCCACAGATGAAGTCGTGCATAATCACGTATGGTGATGAATTTTGGGACATTGCTTGATAACGAGGGTATGTCTTGTAATGGGAAACATTAGCTAGGAGTAAATTGAAAATTGTATTTATTTTATGCCACTTGTGAAATGTGTAATAAGCAATGTTGTTGAAATTGCTTGAATGTTGATTGTGCCTTAAAATGTTTTTAATCGTTTAGTTATAAGGTTTAAGTCAAGTTGGGGTGACTCGACCAATAAAACCATGGAAATCTTATATTAACTATGAGTCCCACTCTAATTAAAAAGGGTTATTGGATATTAATAATCCGAACTTTAATGAATTGGCCGATATTAATCCCAATTTTAAAAATTCCTTGTGGCAGTCCCAACTTGTAAATTATTTTCCTCCATCGAACCTTTTATAAGTGTGACACAAAAATGGTCGGGTAAGGTTTTAATGAGACACAAAAATGGTCTGGTAGGTTTTTTGAGTATCCGTTATAAAAGGCTCGATGGAGGAAAATAAATTACAAGTTGGGACTGTAAGAGGGAATTTTTAAAGTTGGGATTAATATCGGCCAATTCATTAAAGTTCGGATTAATAAAATCCAATAACCCAATTAAAAATCACTGAAGTTTTAGTCAATGTTACTTGTTTGAGTAAAGATTAAGGGTTTTGAGTTCTAATTGTATTTTTTTAGTTTTTGTTTTTGGAGTTTTTGAGCCTTGAATCCCTAAGATAAGTTTATGCTTTTTTAGTGACGAAAAAGGTTAAGTGTGGGGATATTTAATATAGTGCAAATTATACGTTTATCCCGTGTAGAGTTTATACCCTTTTTCGAGTCTTTTCAATTAGTTTTCTTTAGGTTTTATCTACTATTGATTCATTTGTGTTTTGTAGGTCCCAAGTTTGTGAAGGGTTGAAAAGAGAGCGAAATAAGAAGAATGTAGGAAAAAAACCGGATGCGAAACGGAGTTACGAGCTGAAAATGGGACACGAAACAAACATGAAGCTTCTGCTAAAAGTGGTAGGTGGCGGTACCGCCACCTAATGGCCTCCACGCCGCGGTACCGCCACCTAGGTGACTTACGGCTGTGGGTCGGTTTTGACCTAGTTGAACGAGTTTAAAAGGGAACGCGCAAGACGGCTTTCAGGGATGAATTTTGGAGGCTGAACGAGACAATTTGGAGCAAGGAATTCGAAGTTTGGAGCACGGAATCAGTTTTTGAAAGGTCGTGATCGGGTAGTTTTCATCCGACCTATTTGTGTTTTGCATGCGTTATCTTGATTTCTTATCGTTCATGTTTATGAATACATTAAACTTGAATTGTTTTGTGTTTCTAACTTTAATTATGAACTAAACTTATTTAGTTACCTAGGTTGTTTGCTATTGGTAATGTTTATTTGATTAAATTTGGTTCTTGGTTGTTTGATAAAACGAGTTAGTAATTTTATAAAAGGTTTGATTTTTATATTCTATGGTGTGTTTTGAATGAATGAATAGATTGTGTTACATGTTAAATTGCCTTACGTAGCTTTGCAAATGTCTTTTGTGTATGGTTACGTATCAAATTCGTTAACTTTTGTTTTCGTGTTTTGAATGGTTTTCTAGACGTAGGAACCATAGGAGGTTAATTAGTAATTCAATAAATTCGTTTGTCCAACTAAATCCAACACTTCGGATAACCAAAAGGTCACACCCGGATAATGGTCTAAGATCCTTAGGAAGTCCGTAGAGTTTGTCTTTTATGATCCTAGTTTCGTTTCAACAACCAAGTCTAAAGTTTAATCAATAATCGTTCACCATTAGTAGCAACCTAGGTAACGTTTTTTCTTAAATCCGAATCAAGTCTTTTACGTTTTCAATTCGTTAATTTTAATTAAAGTCTTTAAATTTAATTTTCATTTAATTTATTTGTTTTCAACCAAAGTTTAAATCTTTTCTAACCAAATTATTCAATTAGTTAATTTTGTTATTCATTAGTGTCTCTAGGGTTCGATACCTGGTCTACCATTAACTATATTATCTCACGTCAGGTACACTTGCCATGTGTGGTCTAGTTTAGGGTAAACTAGGATTAAATTAGAGTGTCTAGATTAGGTTTTATTTGTTAATTTTTATAGACTGTTTTAGCACATCAAGTTTTTGACGTCGTTGCCGGGGACACTCGGCGATAGTGAAATTAACTTTGATTAGTTTAATTTGTTTGTTTACTTGTTTTATTTTTTTTTCTTGTCTTTTCTTTTGTCGTTACTTGGTTTTTAGAAGCTTAAGTGACTTGTGGAGTGATTTTTTTGCCTCGATTCTTTGATTCCGCTCGGTTATTGTAAGTCCCATAGATCTAGCTTTTTCTTCAAGGTTGTTATGAGTGCTTCTAACTTGGTTTTATCTGCTGATTTCTTTTTATATTATCCCTTCTCCATTCTTTGATATCTTCTTTTAGGCGTTTCAATTTTCTATTCAGTATGTAATCAGGCGTACCCCCAAGTAACGGTTTTTTCCAAGATTGGAGTATAACCTGAGACAACACTTGATCTTTTAACAAGGAGTTGTAGAATCTGAATGAGGATGGCCCATAATCATGGTGGTTTGTGGTAAGGATAATGGGGTTATGATCAGACCATTTTCTCTTTAAGGCACGACAGTAGCTAAAGGCCATTTAGCCATAAAGTTGTCGCACACAAGGAACCTGTCAAGTTTACTCAATATCGAGGCATCGTCTTTTATCCAGGTTAATTTTTCTCCCCCCATATTGTACTCTACTAGGGATGAACGTCTGATAAAATCGTTGAAATCACGGTCCTCCAGATTAATAGGAGAGTTAGTAGATCTTTCATTTGCTTCCCTAATTGCGTTGAAATCTCTCATCATAAACCAATAGCCAAGTTAGGTGTTTTTAATATTAATGATTTCCTCCCAAAGTCTTCTTTTTTTCTGTAGGAGACTGTGGGGTGTAGACATTGGCTAGGTGTATAGAATCAGGGGAGCCTTTCTAAGTTCCAGAGAGTATGATGAAATTTCTTTCTATCAGGATCATTTAGGGGAAAATTAAGTTTTTATCCCAACAACATGCTAAACCTCCAGATCTACCTGAAGATGGAACCGCAGCTAATTCAAATGTTGAATCCCCTCATAAGTGGTTGAAGGGGATGCTATCTGTGTTGGTAAACTTGGTTTATTGGATGGCAATGAAGTTAATGTTGTGGTTTTTTTCTGATAGAATTAATCCATGCGGCCTTATCTGGGCCACCGATACCCCTGCAGTTAAGAGTTAGAAAATTCATTGAGGAACATAAAACTCGCATTCGCTAGTGATTGCCTCCTCTACCAGCTTAGCAACATGATCAAGGTTTATACCAAATTCCCTACCGAATTGAATTGTAGTAGCCACCTCGTTTGCTCATGTTATTTCTAAGTCAGGCGGAAGATCACTTTGATTCGAATTGTCCAAATCCAGATTTGGGGGGAGGGGGTTGGGTGAGGGAGAGAGGTGGTGGATGAAGGTTGATGAATAAGGGGTCGAAGTGGTAGTGGGGAGAGGATGAGGGGGGTTCAGAAGATGCATCAGATGATTGGTCAATCTCACCAGGTTCTAGTTCATTGGGGTTGGGATTATCAATTATTATGGGGGTTGATTGGCTATGGGTGGGGTTAATGCCGACAAAAGAATGGGTCGATCCAGATTGTATGCCATCTCCATTATTGAAAATAAAAATTCTACCATCTGGGCTAGGGCCTAGTACCAGATCCAGATCCATGATTCTGGCCCGTTTTCTTGAGTCAGTGAAGGTCAAGGGAGGGCTTTGGGCTGAAAGATCAGCATGAAATTTCTAGGCCACATGGGCTTGAGCAATGCATTGGGAGGAGGTTTTTGGGGGTTTGGTGTGAGACCTGTTGGACTTTCCCGGGGGAGTGAGTTTACCGTTGTTGGGGATTGGTTCCGAGAAATGAAGATATTTTGTTTGACGTGAGCATTGTTCGATGTATTCTAGGTCCGCAATCCTCCTTGATAGTTGCTCAACACGATTAATGTTTTCCATTTAATTAGATCAGTGAAAGAAGCTAGCTAGCTAAGATGAGTCAATAACTAATGTTTATCATGTATATGGACTGATTGCGTGTGAAGATTAAAAAAAAGAATGAAGGAATTGAAGATGTTTTTTTTTGTTTGTCTGAGTGAAAGAAAGTTAGGATATATGCATGTAATATACTTACTAATTATTTGTTTGATTGATTGATTTCAGACACAAAAGGCTATTAATTAATTCACTAACTGATGAATCAATTTGTCATGTCCATAAAATAACATCAATTCAGTTTGTCATGACTTGAGTTGGCTCCTCGATCATCTTAATTATAATAATTTATAGGGTAAATTATATTTTTGAACTTTTATAATAAGCCAAATTAATGTTTCTGGTCTTTATTTTAAATTTTGCACTGATTGTCCTTTATTTAAAATTTTGTAACCCTGTTGGACCTGGTAACAACTGATAACTTTTCCAGTTAACTCCCCACATGTGTATTTTAGTCATTTTACACTTAAAGGACTATTATTGTAAAATTAAATTGTCATCATTATTTTATTATTTTTATAATTATATATATACAAATATTACATAATAAATCAAGGTTTTAGGGGGGCATTTTTTGGGAAGAAAAATGAAGTGGAAGTTAGGTGAATGCATAAAAGGAGGTTTGTGATGAAAAAAATTAAGTTGATGGAACCAAAATATTATAATTAATTCTATTTATATAAAAATATTTACAAATATTTAAATATTATAAGTTTGAAATATAATTGTTATATATATTTTTTAAATATTGTTATTTAAGTCGTGTGTAACACACGAGAATTAAACCCAGTTACAAGAATGGTGGGGAAGTTAACAGTACCCGACGACATTCAGGGATGGATGTAGACCCATCGGGCAGGTATAATCATTCCGGTCCTGGGAGAGGTGGCGACCATTCTCAAGAACCAAAGATATATATATATATATATATATATATATATATAGACACTCATATGAGAACACCTCTTAACTTGAGTACAAAAAGTACAATTTTAACGAATCATAGAAGGAGTTAAACTGTTGAAGTTTTTGTAATATAAATTGACCAAAATGCTTATAATTCAACTAGTTTTAACACCTATTTAAAAAAAATATGATTCGTGAAGTCGTTTGTTAGAATGCACATATGCACTCACAATGTGCGTTTGGGTACAAGTAATGTGGGTGCATATATGCATTTTAACAAACAACTTCACAAATCATATATTTTTTAAATAGATATTAAAATTAGTTGAATTATAAGCATTTTGGTCAATTTATATTATAATAAATACAACAGTTAAAGCGGTTCCTAAGTTGCTCTCAAGTTAAATGTGTTCTCAATAGAAGGTCACCCATATATATATATTATCACAACCACCACCCCTCTTCTTTCTTGATCAACTCCACCGAAAAAACGACGATCACCGTCACCTCTTCAATCGCAGCTTTAAACGCCACAAACCACCACACAACCTCCCCATTTCCTACGACATCATCATCATCAACCACCACAATACACGAGCTCTATAGAGCATGATTAGTCAAATTAGAAGTGACTTCAGAGCATGATTAGTCAAATTAGAAATAATTTCAGATAAATTGAAAGTGCATGTTTCCCAATTATAAACCGTTTGAACAAATGAAAACAAAACCAATGCTTACACTATGTCTAAACATAAAGATAATAATAAACTAATAAACAAACGATAAATATCATAACAAAATAAAATAAATGTTAAATTCAAACTATAAGATAACAATGCATCAATACTGCATATACTGCATATATGTAGTAGTATGATACTACATATATGTAGTATACGATACTGCATATATGCAATACTATAAAATTTAGAAGGAAATAGTGAATACGGTGATGTTATGCACCTAAGTTACACGTAAAACCATTAAAATTACGTAGCTTTGATAAAATAACTTAAATTATTTTTTATTAGAAAACTTAACTCATTGGTCTTTATTCAATTTTAATGGATGACTTATTTTTCTTCTCTTATATCATAATTCTACTCTTTCCCATTTACTCAAAATCGTCATTCATTTTAGTAAAAGACTACTTGCCCTATAAAAATCGATCGTACATCAATTTGGCTTCTCAATTCCAACTAACAAATTAATATAACATGGCTCCTATAACTGGTATTGTGATATGCCCCTGCTGCACATATTCATACCACATCACATAACGTGAACCAAGTAATTGCTAGCAATGTCAATACGATCATATGAGAAAAATCCAAATTTAGAATTAAGGCATGACAATGTCGTTTTTTTGTGATGGTATCATCGAAATCAATATCAGGGAACTTTTGTTATTTTATCAAAGTACGTAGTTTTGATGGTTTGTCATGTAATTTAGGAGCATAACAACACCATATTCACCTTCCTCAATTTAAAAACATATAATATCATATACTACATATATGCAGTATTGAAATTAAAAAAAGAGAAAATTTTATTTTTTTTATAACGTTATTTATACTCAAATGAAAGATACTGAAATTCTTGATCTAATGGTGCGAAATTTTTTTTAAAAACTTAACATATGCAAAAGATAGAAATGTTTAAAGAGTTATATATTTAAAGTTCCAATTTTGCCCATCCTCTTTAAAATTTCATCCCTTGTCTTTTTGGTAGTTCTCAAGTTCTCAACTTAATATGAAGTTCTCTCTTGATCCCTCTCCTATATATATGTTTTTACTTTTGATTTGAAAATATAAGCTTACCCTTAGGGGGTGTTTGGTAGCCTCTTGATGGTTTAAAACCTCTTAATCATTAAGTGATAAAAGGATGCTAAATGGTTAAGAGGTAGCCTCTTAATGGTAAAACCTCACACAGTTCATCATATTTTTAAAACTTACATTATAATGGATTTTTAAACCATTAAGAGGTAGATTCTTATTGGTTATTCAAATGTTACCAAACAGCCCCTAAGCTGACATTCTCATCTACCAAATCATATTTGGATAGGCCAGGTACTAATGGCATTTACATAAGTCCCTTCTTTCAAAATTAAAGTCAATTACATATTTCCTCGGCCTTCTTAATCTTAAAACATAAAGGAAATGTTTAACTGATTTTATGGTTGGGTATATATGTAATATATATATATATCTATAGTTTTCGAAAGAGAGGTAATATATATGTATGCCAAATGATAATATTGCCCTCGCCTTGGAGGGACAGATCTTCATTTTGTCACTGCATGCATGCTACTGTCAACCAAGATCAAGAACCAAGGTTGTCTGCGTGCCTGTACTTCATATAAACTGGCCAACTCGTGCATTTTCATGATCCCTTTTTGTTGTTGTTGTTATTTCTACAAGGACCCTTCAATTGCATCATAAACTTCTTCTGCAAATCTTTCAGCTTTATTAGTATTTCTTGGAATGTTGGGCGGGATTGTGGTTCCCTGAGCATAAACAAAGAAACAAAAGTCTAATTTGGTTGTTAGGTAACAAACTTTGTTTCTTAGAAACCACACATAAAAAAATCATGTGTAGTGTCTACATATGTGCAAGTAACCAACATACATAACTTATGTCAACAAGCTTAAGGTTTTCAACATGCCGGCCACTACTAGGTTGTGACACTTGGTCATTCAAAAGAAGAAATTTTTGCGTTTATTAAACCTTTTGTGTATTCTAGAAAATATATGTTATTTTTCTCAGGTAAATCGTATTTTGTTGGCTACAAAAATTAACCTTGACCAACAGCTTTGGATAAGAGAAGCCCAATGTGGATCAACATCATCTGGAACGTCTAACCGTTGGTTCGTGAATCCTACAGCTCCAATTACCTGTAATTAAGAGTTTGCATTTTTGGTCATATACAATGCTGAAAAATAAAAAACTAACTTCTTTAACAAAACGGTTGGCAACTGTCATGTTTGAACTTAGAGTTCAAGTTTAACATGGTTTCAAACCTGCATTGAATTGAGATTTTCCCAAGGGATTTTTCCAGTGGTAATTTCCCACAACACGACACCGTAACTATATACATCAGACCTACACATCTCCAACAAGAGTTTTGACTAATCGGTCGTCCATATATTAACTCACAAATCCATGTTATTAACAAAGAATAAGATACATGCTTACGTACTTTTCATCCACATGCTCGTTACGAAGAATTTCTGGTGCCATCCAATGAGGCTGACACAAGAACAAAAGGGTTAATGTATAAAACCATGGTTCTAAGAAGGCTTGTTTATTTCTGTAATGGAAAAAAGATTACTGCAATACCGCTCCTGTCGTGGTATTTGTTGTCAAGTAGGTTGTATGTTTAATACGAGAGAGACCAAAGTCACCAACCTATTAAAAACAATCAAACATCTTCATTCATATGGCCCTAAAAATTTTTAAAAAATATTACACAAAACAAGCAAACCTTCAATGTCAAATTCTTGTCAACAAGAACATTTGAAGACTTGAGATTACGGTGAATGATAGGCGGTTGGCAATGATGAAGATAATTCATGCCTCGTGCCTATACATTATACAAACAAACAAACAAGAAGTTAGTTAAAGGAGCATGTTTATCAAACTGATATGAGGAAATAATAAAATGGTTATTAGCATGATTCTAACAATATCCATAGCCATGCGAACACGACGTCTCCAATCTAATTTTGCTATGTTGTGCTGAAGTAACCTAAACAAACTTCCACTATAACATAAAAAGGAGAAAATACTTAGTGATATCAATACTGTCATTATTTATGAACATTAAAGACAGATGGTAATAGTCAAACATATAAAGGTTAGAGAACCAACCGGGGAAGAAACTCGGTGACAATGCATAGATACTGAGGTGAAATTACAGCCCCCATGAAGAGCATAATATTTGGATGTCTAAGTCGTTTCATGAGAGATACCTTAAATTCATAACAACATATATAAGCATATATATATCATACAAATAAAGTCAAACCTTGGACTTTTTAAATTTATAACCTTCCTATTTAGGAAGGTCGGTTATGTGTGGGACAATTAGGTTGTGACACGTGGTCCAACCACGTGTTGCCACGTGTCGTTTAATTTTTTTTACGTATTTACGGTTTTAGTCCTCGACTTTTAATAATTAACATTTTAGCCCCTGATGAGTTTTTGACTTTTTCCTCTTACTCTACTTTGACATATAATACTACTTCAACATTCTGAATTTTACTGGGTTATCGTTTTAACTTCTAATTTTCAATTTTTTTTTGCTTTTTAATGTGTTACATATTACGGCATGGTGTCGTGACATACGTGACCTGATACTTTTTCTTATCAACGCAGTGATAAAGTCACATACGCAACACCCGAACACCTGACCCGGCCGCTGCAACGCGCGGCCCGGTCTAATATCTAGTTCAAAATAAGAAGAAATATTACCTCTTTTCTAAAGGATCGAATCACATCATCCGGGTATGTTTGCGTGTTAAATATTTTAACTGCAACATCCTACATAACATATAAAAGATACATCAACGTCCATAACTTTATTTGTTTCCAAACAACCAATTAAGCATGCCTTTAATAAGATGTATAAAGGAGAAAGATAATACATACGGATCCATACAACAGTGCATGATATACTGTCCCACGCGAACCTGTGAAAATTGATGTATGTGAAAATTGATGTAAGAAGCAAAAACTAATACTGAAACGGCATGCAACATAATTGTGTTTAAAAGTCTGAAAACACTTAATACTCGAAATAAAAAAAATGTGAAAAGATGATTCCAAATTTGAGTTGATATACAAGTATATACCTTGGCCAATTTGTTCCTGGATTATCAAATCTTCCCACGAGATGTGCACATCCAAGTTTTGAAGGCGTGTGTGGGTTTTAGCATCGATGCTGCTACTGTGAGTTTGTAAAGAAGCAGTTGTTGTTGAAGGTGGAGTTGTTGTTGTAGTTATATGATGACAATTATTATCTGTATTTTGATTAATTTCAGGTCCTAATTTCCATGGCCATGAAATTCCCTTTTTATCCATCCATGCTTCTGCCTTTCGAGATAAAAGTTTATGGAGGCTGGGCCTGTTTTCATTAGTTGTTGAATCATGAAGAATGTTGATATGATCTTGTGGTGCGGTCTTCATTTTGAAGAAATTTGATGATATTTTGGATGGTTGAGGTTGAAATTGGCGGGTATCAGCACATACACATGTAACCCCGAAAGTAGTAGCGTGTTGATCACGACATGGTGATAGTGTAGTAATAACGGAAAAGGTATCTGCGTATTTGGTCCTGATAGGAAACTGGCCAGACCAAGTCTCTCCGTTGAGAGCGCGTTGGATAATAAGAGTAGCTAAATGTGAATATCTAGGTTCAATAATAATGTCAGGAGCTGTTTTCCCTAAAGCTTCGGCACTAGTATAACCATAAAGATGTTCTGACTGTTGGTTCCTAACGTACACACGTACATATCAATCGAGAGATACTATATATTAGATAGGAGAAATTAAAAGATGTAAATGAAAATGTATGAATAATTAGAGTGAACAAACTGACCAGTAGATGATGCGATGGTTACCATCGAAGATATAGACAGAACGACCCATTGACTCCAGTATATTCAAATACTGATCATGTTTGTTGATGAGAAGAAGAAGAAGACGATGTTTAAGGCGGCTATGGTCTTGTTCTAGCTTCTGGATCTTCCTTAGCAGCACCACCTCCTCCTCCGCTGTCATCTTTTATTTCGATCTGATTCAAACAACATATCATATCATATATCTATCAATTCAATTATATCTAAATTTCAATCGATTAATGGCATCACCTCATCACAATACTGGGAAAATTCTAGAGCATATGAATGAATTATGAGTAGAATATGAATGTAAGTATGAGCAAAAACATATATCGCCTGCCAAATACGTACTTGTGCAGTCATCAACTTGATATTTTTTAATTATTCTAATAACAAATGTGAAATTAAATACCCGTGCACACAAAAAATCCTAAAAGACGCTTCACGTGCATAGTGACAAACTTTGTTCTATGATGTATCCACTCAACTGTTGAAGATTAATTAATTGTAGTTTGCTTTCAATCTATGCAAAATTAAGTTACAATATTGTTAACACTATGAAATCTTAAATAATTACCAACGATTAATACTAAGATAATATATATGACTAGTCGATTGCAACACTAAAAATGAAGTCAATTGCAATACTAATTAATAAGATAAAAACGATATAATTAACGTTTCCTGATACAAAAATGGTCGGTTATTACAATTCTAACGTTAACTTGTTTGTATCACAAACATAAAAAAGCTCAAATTTATAAATTCATATATGTTTATACAAATTAAGTTAACATTTGGCGACGGTCTCATCAATTAAAAGCTAATATTTATATGAAAAAAGAGGGTAGGAAATAACTCTACATGTATAATTATGGGCGGCAGCAGTAGCGTTGATCTTGCTAATCTTTATTTGAGAGAATTAATGGAAGATACGGATCGATTAGGGTTTGTGAGAGATGGGATTAATGTGAAGTAAGTTGTTGTGAGCAGCTAGTAGCGTTGAAGTAGCAAACTAAGCATGCAGCTAGTGGAGGATGCTTCCAGATGTAAAGTAAATTAGTAACTTACGTGTTAAGTTCTTTTTATGATGACGTACGTGTAGAGATCAAAACACTGAATTCATGAAGAAGAATATTGTAACAAATAATAGTTAAATATAGAAAGGATCTAATGAATGAGTGGATAAGCTATTGCACACGATGATTTCAATTTATCCACCTATATAAATATATAATATAATATACTAGTTTACTGTGCCTGCCGCATGTTTGGAAACATAACACAAAATATTAAAATATTTAGTTTCAGGTTATTAACAACTTTAGTCTTAAGTTTCATTATTATGTCCTATTAAATATAAGATAACCTATGAACACCCCTGGTAGGAGAGGGTTCAAAATGTAATTATATTCTTAAATTTCTAAAGATTCTCATAAATATTAGGGACCAAAGTGTAATTGAGGTTATTATAACATATTATTATTATAGATAGATGTAAATATTCTTAAATCTTAAAGATTCTCATAAATATTAGGGGACCAAAGTGTAATTAAGGTTATTATAATATATTATTATTATAGTTATATACATATTTCAAATATAAAAATATTATATGTTGGATATTTGTGTAAATGAGAGGACAACTCTCAAGTAGTCGGTTGGTAACCGAATGCAGCTCCGAAAACTCGAGGCTGGCGTTGCTGTAACCCGACCCGGTTTTGAGACATCTAGAAGAGACTATTGGGTTTTCCAACCCTTAAATTAATGGGTTTTATGACAATTCATTTGTCATTAGTTGCTAAGTTTTATGACAATTCAATTGTCATTAGTTGCAAGACTTTTTGCAATCTTTTGTCCATAAAGATAACAACCAAAACATGGCAACAATGGTAGAGCTTGAATCAACACCCAAAAACGAGTTCAACAAGACACAAACAATATCGATCATCTCATCTACATCGTCTCCCCCGGTTTCTTTTCAGGCAAGTGTTCAAGTCTGGCACTACGCTGCTTTCATCCGGTGTACCCTGGGAACAGACGACGAATCTGTTTAAGGAAATTGTGTTAAACACAAGCCCGGATCTTTCTTTCTAATATATGTTTTGCAGGATCATCAATCTCGTTGTTGTTACCGTCATGCACTCTGCTATATCCTAGTTTCAAGAAAGAAAATATGTTTTTAGTGATAAATTTAAAATTGCTAAACGCGAGAAATCCTATCTGGATAATCAATACGTTTTTTATTCAATTAGCATTTGATACGTTCGACTTTCTAGCCACTGGGCAGTGAACTTCTTGATCAGGGTTTAGCGGGTAATTCATAGCAATGTGTTCGACTCCTAAGTGTCAAGGTTTTGTCTTATTAGGCTAGATTTTACTATTCAAAATGAGTAACGGCACAACTTATTGCCCGTTTACGGCCCGCCACCTTATCATAAATTCTTTGATGTCTAATAAAATGAATGAATTTGTTTCAATTTATTATATAATATATAAGGGTTACCTTTTCTATTGACAACCCAATCTTGCTAAAGATTAAAAATACACTTTTTCAATCAATTATATTATTTATTCTTAATTTAGATAATAAATAATCGTGTTTAAATATTTAAATTGGACCATGTTGTGAAATTTTGCATGTGGATACATTACTAATTGTGCATGAATACATCGTAGTATCTTACACATATTTTAATATAAAGCCACTTAAAAGCATTCATTTCAAATCACACATTATCCTTTTATTGAAAGTTCAATGGAATTGAACAGTAAATTATATGTACCATTTTTTATGCATATTGTACTATCAGAGGCTTTTAAGAGAGAAATGAAAATTGAGAGGGCATTTGTAGAGTGAGCGGTGGTGGTAGCCATCGTAACAGGGACAGTCGCAAGCTTTCCGTTTTCATTCAGAGAAAATTGTTGCTTAGAGAGTTTAACTAGAAGATCCAGTGAACCTCGCGCCGGTGCAACAGAAGGATCTAGGATGGAGAATGTATGGATGATAGTTTCGATTCGTAGTTTGATCTACGAAACGGTGGTTTTGGGTGTCTTGGCATCGGAGAAGTGAGCGGCGACTGTAGTCTGAGATGTTGACGATGGAGGTGCGACATGGATTTACGGCTCAATTGCAGTGATGGCTAGGTTGTTGGTGGTCTCAGGCGGCGGCGGTTAGGGCTTTGATTATTAGATTTATCTGTAAATGCTTTCAGATTCTTGACTTAGGGACACATGATTAAGTGAGAAATTTGAATGAATGTGAATTGGGTATGGTATACATCCCATGATTATTCATTCGGCTAATGAGTTTGACAAGGTTTTATCGTTTTAACTTTGGATGTTTTTCTTAAATTGTGCATATCATATCAATGTTCATTTTCAAACATATCAATGTTTATTTCATAATCTGTAACTCACGGATTTAAAGAAACTAATATTACATAAATTTCGTTCAATTTAACAATGATTATTGTGTGTAGGAGGTGATTATCCTTAAGCCTTGGTCAAGCTATTTTGTGGTAGGTTGTTGCCGCAACTCCGGCGAGATAGAATTAAATTATTTAGGATCACTTATGGTTTTCATTATAGGTTAATTCTTCTTATTTAAATATAAGCCAATTGTTCTTAAAAATCACACAACATATTCACTTTGATGGCAACCGTTTCATAATGGCGTTTGCATAGGTGCCTGATGCTTGATAGCAATCATTTCCCAATGAAGTTTATAAGACTATATGTAAGCCATGTAGACGGTGACTAGACAAGAGACTTTCAACTAAAAAGTGGCATGGATAACACCCAATAATCATTACCAAGAGAAAGAAATGAGAGAGGTTGTTTGAGAGAAGTAGGGAAAAGAGAGAGTGATGCATGTGTTATAAAGGAAACGGCCCCGCCCCCGCGTAGTGGCGTGCGGGACGTTACGGGTCGTTATGGGGCATTTTTAAGGGGATAACGCCCATTACATGTAGTTTAAGCACCTAACGCTAATAGCAACCGTTTCACAATGTTGTTTAAATAAGGGCCCATCGCTCGATAACAATCGTTTTGGCAATGACATGTATAAGCACTTAACGCTCAACATCAACCATTTCGCAATGAAGTTTATATAAGTGCCTAATGTTTGATAGCAATTATTTCGTGCCTGTAGCTCGAAATTAAATAACTCTCGCGTAACGCGCGAGAGAAAAAGAATAAAACTAGTTAAATTAAATTATTAAATGAACAAAATGAACAATTCAATAAAAACATTTACAAAAAACGGTTTTGTAAAGAAAAAGTATGTTTAGAAAACACGCGTTTTCTCAAGTTTTTTAAACCTCCTTATTAAAAGTGTTTGGTTTTTTTAGTAAGATCATATAAAAAAACCAAAAAATTTTAAAAAGATCGTCTTAGAAACGTATACTTAAAACGGAAATTTAGAGAAACCAAACTATTTTAAAAATAATATGAAAAAACCGAAAGTTGTTAAGAAGGGCCCGTAACAGTAGACATAAAAGTTTTTTTTTTAAATGCGCTTAACAAAATCCAATGAGTATATAGAAAACAAAGCTCATAAAAAAACCATTTGAAAGAAGAAGTGTAAGAAAAAACGAATGGTGCAAAACAAAAAAGGTTTCGGAAAAACTAGTGATGTTAAAATAAAACATTTAAGAAAATGAGTTTAAAAGTTTGAAGAATGAGAAAAAATTAATAAATACACAAGTTAACAATAGAGAATTAAAGAAACATATGAAAATACCCATAAGCACTCTTGTGTGAGATAATATTTTTAGCAGCTTACACTTGCTCGCATACGCAATTACACAAACACAATTTCTGTAACTACTCCAAGGATAATCTTCTCACGTTAGAGTTAAACGTTTGTCAAATGATTTGCTTTCAATCAATCTAGTAACCTGATTTCTTTTAGTTTTATCGATTTGACCTAAACTGATTAGCAGCTATAATTTTGGCCATTATAATGATTTTGTTAGTTAATTTCTCTTGAATGTTTGAGATTTTGTGACTTGATTTGACTAAACAATTGAATGTGTTTGAAGAATATTGAATATGAAGAGCTGCCACGATGATATGCCTACTTCGAGCAAAATCAAATTTGAAGACAACAAGGATGAATATGAAGAACCTGGTTCTGAAGATGTGAGTTTTAATATGCATATATAATTACTAGATTAGAGACCCGTGTTTAACACGGAATTGAGTTATAATAATTTAAATAGTTAAAGTAAAAACTTTATAATAAACTATTCAATTGTATACATCTCAATCAAAAATTTGGTAAAGATTATTTGTGGTATTATTATATTTTTCTAGTCGGTTTATATTAATATAGATTTGTTATATTTTTTCACCTTTAAATCCTAGTTTCAAGAAAGAAAATATGTTTTTAGTGATAAATTTAAAATTGCTAAACGCGAGAAAACCTATCTGGATAATCAATACGTTTTTTATTCAATTAGCATTTGATACGTTCGACTTTCTAGCCACTGGGCAGTGAACTTCTTGATCAGGGTTTAGCGGGTAATTCATAGCAATGTTTCGTCTCCTAAGTGTCAAGGTTTTGTCTTATTATGCTAGATTTTACTATTCAAAATGAGTAACGGCACAACTTATTGCCCATTTACGGCCTGTCACCTTATCATAAATTCTTTGATGTCTAATAAAATAAATGAATTTGTTCCGATTTATTATATAATATATAAGGGTTACCTTTTCTATTGACAACCCAATTTTGCTAAAGATTAAAAATACACTTTTTCAATCAATTATATTATTTATTCTTAATTTAGATAATAAATAATCGTGTTTAAATATTTAAATTGGACCATGTTGTGAAATTTTGCATGTGGATACATTACTAATTGTGCATGAATACATCTTAGTATCTTACACATATTTTAATATAAAGCCACTTAAAAGCATTCATTTCAAATCACACATTAAATTAAACTAGTTTTTTTTCCTTGCGCGCGCGTTGCGCTGCGCGGATTTTGGTGAAAGTATTCCATATACATTTTAGAAAGACTAAAACCGATATATCAATATACAACATTTAGCTTGGAGTTAAATATTAGAATGATCAACTTTGTGTTGATAGGTCCCCTGCAATATACAACTTTGTGTCAAACACTAACAGGTTTGAGTTCATAGGTTGCCTTAATTGATGGTATCTAAAGGCTCTCCACTGTAATCTCTATTCTTGAAAGATGGGCAACATAAACAATAGTTCAAAAGTCAGGCATATTATGATTTAAACATTTAGTAACTCCGTTATATGGGTATTGTGTATCACATGATAGTAAATGAATGTTTATATTCATAAAAAAGTAGTAGCAACAAACATGTATATTACAATTTTGTCAGGTTAAAACATACTAAATGTGCATAGTTTATTGATTTTTGGCCTACAAAAAGTTGTTTTTTTTTGTTACTTTTTCTGAGGTGGACTCCTCTAACATGGGTCAATTGGGTAGAAAGGTTTCTACCTAAGTTGGTAGTTGTTGAAAAGTGTCCAATTCCTTTCTGCTTCCCTGAGGAATACTAAAGATTAAAGAAGAAAGGGGGGGTATACTCTATTTGACGATACCAGCAAGTCCGTCTTCTCGGCTGACGTGACGGCTAAATGGATTGATGTGTTGATAACGATTAACCTTGTACTTCTCCTAGATTTTCAAATCTGCAGTAACCTAAGCAATGGCATCATAAGTGTTTTAATCTAAACTTTTTGTTATTAAATAAAAAGGGAATGGAATGCATATTGATATGTGTATGATTATGAACATGGGTTATTGATTATTTTTCATTTTTACAAACCAATTGTTGTACAGATTTTCATGAGAATGATTGCAGGATACAATGAAAACTGGCTAAAAGTATAAAATTTTCAAACACCCATATTCCGATACAAATGACATCTATGTGCTGTTAATAAAATATCAGATAGTATATTGAGAAGGTATCATCTCAAACAGCCTTCAATGTCGCCGGCCTACACCACTATATTCAACACAGAATTCGCTCTGCTTTACATCTTCCTCTTCCATGATTCTCCATCTTGAATCTTGTTAGATACACTCCGTGACCACCCTTCTTAGTGTTCTATGAATATCAACAACATATATTTTCTAAATATCACAGATTCTTTGATTTCAACTCATATTATGCAATGACAAATGCAAGCCTCTTAAAGTGAAGTTGTTTATATATTGTATTTGCATATACATTAGAATTCTCAAATGAATAAGCACCAAGATCCAAATCCAAACAAAAATGACATAGTATAAACCTAAAATTCAGCCTAATATTAAACGAACAAATTATATATAACTATTCACTTGATACAACCTATGTTTATTAGAGTAGACGGAGTGGATGTGGGGTGGGTGTGGCCCCGAATCGGCCCCGCGTGGGAACACCGCCCCACCCCCCTTCGGCCCCGAATATTAGGGTGCAATTTGGGGTGTGTTCCCCGAATCCTTCCCCGAACTTGTGAGTGTTGGACATGTGGGGGCCCACCTCCATCTCTCTTTTTCAACGGCTACTTTATTAAATTGGGGTGGTGTGGGGTGGTGTGGGGTGGATACCGGGTAATTTGGGGTGGATGTGGGATGAATGTGGGGTGGAGTAAAAAGTGTGGGGTGATGTGGGGTGGTGAGGGGTGGACTCCCCTCACTCTTACCTTTGTAAATTCTCTTGAAGACCTTTGCTCCATGCTTGAGTATTCATTTATTCTTCAAGCTTGTTATCATATTTATGGCGGACTGTCAACTTATACCACCATTGAGCACTACCCTAGGCCATCACCACCGGCTTCTTACTATCGACCCCACCCAAAATCTGAACCCTTCACAACAAAACCCAACCCTGCACCACCATCCGCCTAAAATCTAGATCCCTCTTATTAAAACCTGAATCGCCATCATCATCCATCACCATAACCACCAGTCATGACCATCTCCCGCACTAAACCCTCGCCGCCAACATATGAAACCACCGCTTGCCCACCAAACGCCACCACACCGCTAAACCCTAAAAAAAACGTCTTTCATATGGATCTACTCTTGATGTGGGGCATTTGGTAGAGCCAACAAAGAAATCTGATGAGAGAGAAAGAGCTTCTCTCTGCGAAGAATGAAAGCAAACAGGAGAAAAGAGGGTGTTGTGTAGTGTGTATATGTTTACATAATAAGGAACTAAGAAAATGCTCAACATACAATCCACAAAATCTGGTGGCCAAACTAAAAA